>JANFAM010000011.1:9470000-11970000 GCA_024362665.1 Prunus padus
AAATCCCAAATCGCCGGCCAATACTCATACCTACACATCAAACACATCTAGAGGGACAACTTTTGGTTTTGGACCACGGCCAAAAAGTGGCCGAAACAGGGTCAATCGAAGACAAACCCGTGAGGGTTTTGACCTGAATTCCCGATGTCGCTGCCATCAAATCACTTGGTTTCAAGCCGAGAAATTGAGTGGGCTACGTAGAGGAGGTCGAGGTGGTCGTTTTGAGTGGTAGATCGTCATCTAAGGTGGTCGGAGGAGAGAGCTCTCGCTGGTCAAAGTGACCGGTACTGTTTTCATACGCGAAGAGATAGAGAGAGAGAGAGAGGAAGGAGAGAGAAGTCGCGCACACTCTGAGAGAGAGAGAGAGAGAGAGAGAGAGAGAGAGAGAACTGGTTTTTTATATAAAGTTTTCTAACAATTTTGGAAATGACCTGTATGTCCTTTTTGTTTTTAAACTTTTTCTCTCTCGTTATAACTCGGAATCGAGCGTGTCGCCTGTCTACGGACTCGTTTCGACAAACTCAACGCAACGACGTAACTCAATTCCCTAAAATCATTCCTGAACAAAAATTCAACCCTAACCCATTTAGAAGCCCTAAGGGTAAAGTCGCCTTTTCGCTTTAGAATTTTGAAAATTAAATTAAATTCCAAGGCGGGATGTTACATGCATTGTGGGCCCAAACTATTAGCTTGCCTTGTTGGACTCGGAGGTGTTAAATGGGCCAGGCCGGCCCAGCATGGCACAAGCCCACCCCATTTAAATGGGGCATGATTTGGCTCAAGCACGTTTATTGGCAGGTCGTGCTTGGCCTAAGCCGGATTCAAGCCCGATTTGGCCCACTTCATTTTTATTTTTGTCAAGACCCACTTTACATAAATCATCTCTTAGCCTCGTCTCGATATCTACATATATGGACTTTGATTTGGTGGCTTCTTCTTCCAACAAATCATAAATTTTAATATTAAATAAATACTACAATAAATCCTCAATTTTTAATCCCATATTACATATAAGAAAGGTATGAACATATTATATACATATATATATATATATTTGTATAAATTTAATATGCTAACATGAGTTATTTTTTTTAAAAGAAATTCAAGGAAAAAAATTCAAGTTAAATGAGCCAAGCATGGGCCTAGCCCGAGTACGGCCCAGTTTAATGTGAACTTGGGCTTTGAGTCGGGCCCTGATTAATGATTTTGATAAATGGACTAACACGACATGGCCCGATTAATTAAATGGGCTCCAGGTTGTGCCGTTTGACACCTCTACTTCAAAACATTCATTGCTCCCTCATTCTCTCTTTGTACTCTTCCACTTTCTTTAGTCTTATCTCACAATTTCTATAGATTTCCACTCTCTTAATGTTATCTTGATTTTTAGATAAAACGTATTTTTCTTCTTTCATTAACAAGGGAAGAGATATTCAAACTTGTGATTTTATCCAATATTAGGAAGAGAACTACTGCTTGTGGTTGAAAGGGTTGCAACAAGTAGGACTTGTTTGGGAGTGCTATTGGAGCAGCGAAAAGCGCTTCTAAATAGGGCTGTCAATGGGTTGGATCTTGATCCGAATCCGATACAATTAATAGGAGATGGATCTAGTTGTAGGATCCGATAATCTGATTATGTGCCGAATCCGTTAACCCGATAAGTTAACGGGACGGATTTGGATATAGCCTAATCCGATCCGATAATGATCCAATCCGATTTTATATAATTTAATTTATTTATAAAAAAAAGGTTAGAAGTTTATCACGTGTGTGTTAGACTAGTTTGGTTAAAGAAATATTAAAGTTAGTATGTTGAAAGAGATAAAGTGGTTTTGGTTAAAGAAACATTAATATTAGTATTGAAAGAAGCTAAAGTGAAGCAAATTGGGGAGCCTTTGTTTGCCCAATTCATTTTCTGCTGGTTGTCTCCCACGCCACGCTTATCTTTGCTAAGCTTATCCCACGCTTGTCTCCCAATTCAAAAATGCAAATAATGCAGCTCTATCCGTAGCATCTATTTATCTTTCACTCTTCCTTTTATTTCCCACATATTCATTCCTGGATAAGATGGTTCTCTTTATTCTGCTGGTTTTTTGCTATATCTCTCACACGTTTGTTCCTCTTCATTTAACTATTCTCTTACCCATTTTTCAGGTAATATTTTAGACCTGTAAGATGGCTGAAGATCAGGGGAAAAAAGATGATACCGGAATTGTTATAGAGGTGAAAGATTCTCCTTCAAATTATCCAAAGAAACGGAAATTAACATCTAAGGTATGGCAAGACTTTGTTAAATTTAAAGGGCCAAATGGTGGTGAACTTGCAAGGTGTAACCATTGTCGTAAGCAAATTGTGGGAGATAGTATTAAAGGAACTAGCCACTTAAAGAAGCATCTGCTTAGATGTCCAAAGATAAAAAGTAAAGACATCAGTCAACAAATGTTAGCTATAGCAAAAAATACTTCAAGCTCCTCTGCTATGGTTAAAAATCATAAGTTCGATCAAGAGAAAAGTAGAATGGATTTTGCTAGGATGGTTATTATGCACAATTATCCATTCAATATGGTTGAGTATGAATACTTTGAGATATTTTTGAATGGTCTTCAACCAATGTTTAAACTTGTGTCAAGAAATACAGTGAGGTCTGATGTTTTTCTGGTTCACAAAGCAGAGAAGGAGAAGTTGTACAAGTACTTTGAAGAATTTTCTGGTAGGATTACTCTTACTACTGATCATCAAGATATTGGATATATTTGCTTGACATCTCATTTTATTAATGATAATTGGGAATTGGAAAAAAAGATAATTGCTTACAAATGTATTGAATATCCTCACGATGGAGAAACGTTGTTTAGATATATTACAAATTTGATTTTGGACTGGAAGCTGGAAAAGAGAATTATTTTCCATGGTTGCTAATAATGCTAGTGTCAATGATGCGATGGTTAGAAAATTGAAAAGTTGGCTATGTGACAAGTCTTCAATATCATTGCAAGGTGAGTTATTTCATGTGCGTTGTAGTGCTCATATTCTTAACCTAATTGTACAAGATGGGTTAAAAGTGATTGGAGATTTTATTTATAAGGTTAGAGAAACTGTGAAGTACTTGAAAAGGTCTCCTTATGCAACACAAAAATTTAATCAAGCAAAGAATCAACTTAAGTTGAAGGATAAGAAAAAAGTGAAGATAGATTGTCCTACTAGATGGAATTCTACTTTTTTGATGATTGAAAGTGCATTGGAGATGAAAGATGTGTTTTGGCGATTGACACAAACTGATTGTAATTATATGTTTCATCCAAGTGATGAGGAGTGGAAAGTAGCAAAAGTGATATGTGATTGCTTGAGAATTTTCTATCTTGTAACTAATAATTTTTCTGGTTCTTATTTTCCCACCTCAAATGTGTTTTTTCCTGATATTTGTAAGATTCAAATGCATTTATCTGTTTGAGAGAATAGTGAGCATGATTTTCTCCGTTTGATGGCTACGCCAATGAAGTTGAAGTTTAATAAATATTGGGAACAATGTAGCTTAGTATTAGCAATTGCAGTAGTTTTTGATCCAAGATTTAAAATGGATTTGGTTCATTATTATTATGCTAAAGTCCATCGGTCAGATGCTTGTAATTATGTTGAAAAAGTTCGTAATACTTTATTGGATCTTTACAATGAGTATGTTGAGGGTTCATCTCAAATGGACTCAAGTAAAGAAGTTGGTGATACTAATAATGAGCAGGGAATGGCTCCAAAGATGATGACTTGAGTGGGTTTGATTCTTGGTTTGTTGGGGCTCGATCTTCTAATATCAATGCACATAAAAAGTCAGAATTAGATGAATATTTGGATGAGCCATTATTTCCAAGAAGTGAGCCTTTTCGTGTTCTAAATTGGTGGAAAGTAAATAATGCTAAGCTTCTTTATCAAAAATGGCTTGTGACATCCTAGCCATTCTAGCAACTACTGTTGCATCTGAGGCATCATTTAGTGTAGGAGGAAGAGTAATAGACGAATTACGTGCTTGTATACTTCCAGAAATTGTTGAGGCTTTGGTGACTACAAAAGATTGGCTTCCTTCTAAAACACGCATGTAAGAATGTTGATTATTTATGTGTTCAAAATAATTGTTCATATTTTCAAGATTAGTTATTATTTTCAATTTTTTTTTTTCAGGATCTGATTTCGGTTCTCCAACACAAAAAATGCAAAGAGGAAGATGAAAGTATTTTGGTGGAGTTGGAAGATTTTGGAAGTTTTTGGTTCATGTTGATGTTAAATTAGTATTTTGGAAGTGTAATTGAATATTTTAGATGCATTTATCATATTATTTTGTAGATGATTTAAGTTTATATATTCAGTTTTTTAAATTTGAAAATGTATGAGATAAAGGAATTCGGGTCGGATTATCGGATCCAGTATCCGATAATTCATCGGATCGGATATGGATCTAATTATTTAGGATCCGTCGGATTATCGGATCGGATTGGATTGTAATATTTTTCATTTCGGATCGGATCGGATTTAGATAGATCCGCTCCATCTCCGATCCGTTGACAGCCCTACTTCTAAATGGGTGAAAGCGCTTTTTTCTTTTTAAAATGGTGTTTTGAAAAAATTGCACAAGCGCTTTGGGTGAGATCCAAAAGCACTTGGAGTGGTTTTGGAAGAAGCACTTGAGCAATGCTTGTTCTTAAAAGCGTTGCAGGACAAAAACAAGGGAAGTACTTGGCCCCCTTTAATGAAACTTTTAAAATGCGGAAAATACCAATATTTATTTATTTTTAAATGCCAAAATACCATTTCTTTCTTTTTCTCTCTTATTAAAACCAAAACACTACATGCCAAAAACTCCAACATACGCCAAAACCTATCAGACGCTAAAACACCCATGGAAACCCTTAAGCTTCCATTCCATCTCTGTCATGGCTTATCTCAATATTGAAGAGATTTGCTCTTTGTTTTTTGACTTTACCTAGTCAAGGGTTGAAAAATGGCCACAACTGTTATATCAAGCATAGAAAACAGTTACCAACCTATCATCCATATCGGAGATAGCATGCTGCCTTTAATGGGAAACCTGAACATGGCATGCCTCCAAATTCATTAACCAGAGAAGAAGTGCTAAAAATGGTTGAAGGTATTAAGTACAAATAAGGATCAAAAAAGGGGGAACTGGAGGTGAGAATGATGGTGACAAAGTTTGTTGGAAGAAGAAGTCAAAATTCTTTGATCTCGAGTATTGGAAATGCTTTCATATGAGGCATGCCCTCGATGTTATGCACATTGAGAAGAATGTTTGCGATAGTATCATTGGTACGTTGTTGGAGATTCGTGGAAAAAAATAAAGATGGGATTGTGGCTCTTGGAGATCTATTGAACGTGTAACGACCCTGACCCAAAATTCAAGGAAATTAAAATAAATTAATTAATTGAGTTAAACAAATAAAGAATTTAAAAGGAATTAAAAAGGGATTAAAATAATGGAAATTGGAATTAATTAAGAATTTAATAATAAAAAGGGCATTTTGGTCAACTAAATTTTCGGACGACAATTTGGCGAAACGGGTTGCGCCATTGCGTCCGGGCACGTCGAAACGATTTCGCGGACGTGCGGCACGATCAATTTGGTTAACAAACGATAAAGTGGAATATTTTAATAATTTAAAATTTGATAAAAACAAAGAAAAATTCTGATTGGTCAACCCTATTTTCTCTCTCTCTCTCTCTCTCTCTCTCTCTCTCTCTCTCTCTCCTGCGTGCGAGCCCCCCTCCCCCGACACTGTTCACCGGCTGGTTTTTGACCAGCCGCCGCCGCCTCCGACCACCCCAGGCCACGGGGCCAGAACCAAAAGGATTGGGACAGAGTCCCGCACCTTCCCCTGCCCTTCTCCGACGAAGCCCGCTGTTCTTGTCGCCGGAAAACTCGAAAATCAGCCCGGTTTCGCTGTAAATTTTATGGCGTTCGCACGGCTGGCTCCGGCGAGCTCCACCGTCGCGCAAGGTACGAAACTGAACCTCCTCCTCCTCCTCTTGCTTCCTGCATGGTTGGTTTTCATCGATTAAGCCTCTTTGAGATCGGATCTAGAAACCCCAAACTGGCCGGTTTTTGGAGTGAATTTCCGGCCGGTTCTTGGCCGGTTCAGACCGGTTTTGGAACCTCCTCTAGGTGCTAATAAGTTTGGTGTAAGGTTTGTCCCTCGAATCGACGAAAACCCGAACGCCGGAATCGCTCAAGACACCCACCACGCGCTGCCGGCTTGTGTGGCGGCGCGTGGCGGCTGTGTGGTGGCAGTTCTCCATCCCAATGCAATCCTTGAGTCGTTGTGAACGCGTACGTATGTTCGGATTTCGATTCGGACGACGTTTGGACCTCGAACCATTGTACGCCTATTATGCGTTGCTTGGGTTCGATGTGTTCGGACCGTTGGATCGAGACCGAATTCACGTATGTTGTTCCCCGTATTTCTAGAAACATGTAGGTTTTGACGGATCGTGATTCGGAGCCCCGGATGCTTCGGATCAATGACTTGAAGTTTGAGTTAAACAGTAATCGTCCGATAGTGCGATCGTGACCAAACTTTCAGGACTTGTTCTCTAAGCTGTAGTGAGCCTGTAGGAACTTTCGGATCTAAGTTTGGAGGTCATGGGACCCACGGGTCCGGTTTGACCTATTCGGGTTAGTTTGACCAAGTTTGACCAGGATTGACCGAGCGTCTCCCGAGGTCGTCTTGTCTCCTAACGAACGTCGTTGACCTTAGAATTCCTCGTATGACGTGTTGGTACACTTTTGTCGGGTTTGGTTAAGGTTGACTTTTAAGGTTATCGCTTCGGTCCGGTTGTTAATCTTAATCCTCGTGTTCTTGAATTAGGTTCTCAAGAGCTTCATGATCCTCGTGTGGAATCCTTTTCGGGTTGGGCAGCGTGGGACCAACGGTGAGTGGACTTTGTTTTCAAACAAGCATGATTTTAAAGATTTGAATGCGATGCATATAAATGATATTTAAATATTGTTTTAAATCTTGATTTGGTCTTTGATGGATTTATTATGATTGAATTGGTGTTTGAGTTTTATATTTGATTTGGGTTGCCGGTGTGTTTGTGGGGCCATGTTGGCTATATTTTATTTTTATGCTTATCTTTAAGTATTGATTTTGGGACGAGTCAAGCGTCCGGTAGTATTTATGTACAGTTTTGGGTACGGTGGAATTTGATGGATTTTCCTTATGAACTATATTTAATATTTGAGTTTATGGTTTTGTTGGGTTTCAGACTTTAATATTTTATTGTTACGATTGTCGGGGGTTATACGTTAAGCCTTTGGAATTTATACTTTATATATTTTGGGAAACTTATATATCTACTTTGACTATATAAATATACCTACTTTGAATTGAGTATTTGGGCGATAAGTTTTGGACGCTAGTATAGTCCGGTTGATTTCGTATTTGGTTTTGATATTTAAATCTTATTAATTATGTTCATGCTAATACTTTGATTATATATATATATACATATATATATATATACGTATATATATACATATAGATCAACTTGGAAGGATCATGTCGGATTATTGAGGCTATCGAGAATACATGTCGGATTAATGAGGCTATCGGGAATATATGTCGGATTATCGGGAATTAATCATATGTATATATGTATAATATATATATATATCTACTTTGAATATATATTACATATATATATATATATATCTACTTTGAAAATAAGTATTTATATCCACTTTGAATATATATATATAAATATATATCTACTTTGAATATATATGTATATCTATTTTGATATGGAGTTTTGGAACATATATGTATACGGGTTTGGACCTTCGGTTATAATTTATTGTACCACTATTTATGTTGTTTTAAAGTATGAATTTAAGGGATGTCAGTTATACGTGGGAATTTCGAATGCTTGAGTTTGAATTATTGCATTTTAAAGGATAATTATGTTTTGTATATTTATATATGTGTATATTTTGAATAATACTTGCGGGTTTGGACTTTATATTTTTAAAGGGTTAGTACCTACTATGTTTTGAGTCATATGTTTTACTTGGGGTTTGACTTGACGTTTTCTTGACTTCGGTTTTGTTTATAGTTTGATTATGCATTTTCAGTGATTGTGATATTTTAATGGTTTTTGGATTATTATACCGTTGTTTGACGCTTGTGTCTATTTTAACTATAGAATTGTATGTTTGGGACGGTGATGTCCTTATTTGAGTATTGGTGGTGTTATTGGTTTTGTTATACGTATATATGTTCTGGTGTGTGATATTTTGGGGTGTGGGTACTTGTGATTAAATGTATATGTATATATGGATTATCGTGTGGTGTGGTTTGAGTGCAGTGGCACTGTGTTATGTACCTCCCCCTGTTCTTGATATGGTGACTGTGACTCGGAGTATGGTTCGATCCGGTGCATACCTTAACGGGGTGTAGCCGTAGACCCTTGATTGGGTAGTCTGCACGTATGACTTGTTTCGGACGCATGGTTATTGAGGACTCTGCCATGCGGGCCGGGGAGCCTAGTTCCAATTGGACGGCTCGACCCTGGGCACGAGGCCATTGCGATGCCTTCCGATGTCCAGTTATCCTGGGCATGAGACCATCGTGAATGTTGTCCCGGTGTCCAGTTAAACAATCCCCTGTTGGATTGTTTCCCCCTGGTACTTGTTTTGGTGTCGAGTTTATATTATATCTATACACGTGTGTTAGTACCATCGTATTCTTATTTTCTTTCGGTGAGGATACTTCCTCGCTTGCAGTGCCTACGGGTATGCAGTTATTTGAGTGTGGGAAAGAAAGGGTTAAAGCCTTTTAAAGTATCAGTATTATATTACTTTATGGTGGTTTTGGATTTCTTGGATTTATTTTGGTCATTGGGTATTTTACGTTGTTTTGTTTTATGGAAACTTTATTATTTTCTCATGCTTACGATTTTCAAGTTGTTTCAGTTTATAATTATTTTTATGACTACTCGGATCTGTTTTGGGAGGTTTTACCTCGGGAAAAGAAAAAGGTTTGGTTTAGTTTTATTCTTTGATTATTTTGAGATATTGGTTTTTGAATCAATTTTGTGTACAACGGATTTTAATTGCATGGTTTACATGGTTTTGAAAACGGTGGGGTTAGTACGTTGTTTTGAACTACTAAACTTTGTTTTTGTCCACTCACACTCTTTCTGTTTTGCGCCCCCAGGCCCTAGTCGTGCTTCAGTACCGTCCGGCCGAGCGCTTCTCTTCTCGAGCGTCGACTTAATTGTAGGACCTCGTGTCCCTTACCTTAACTTTAATTTTCTGCTGTTAAACTTCCATACTCTTAGTTGCTCTGTTATTGCCCATTAGGGTTAAACTTGTTGGTCGGAGGCCTGTTATGTATTTATTGCATGCTGGCAGTTGGTTGTACTTATTCTACTGTTTTTGAACAGGTTGGAACTTTGGGTTCGTTTGTTTTTCTGGGGAGACTCTGCCCGTTTTTCGGCAGAAGTCTTGACCCCCTTTGTTTGCTTGTCTCGGGAAGAGGGATTCTGTAGTATGTGGGCCCGGCATCGGGTTGATGTCGGTTGTCAGCAGGATTCGGCACGGGTTCCGGGGTGAAATCTGGGTCGGGTCCTGTCAGAACGTGGGGGTCAAGACTAATTTACAACCTAAATATGGAGAAAGACATACATAATTGCCTCCAGGGGCTTACAATTTGTCATGAGCAGATAAGATAGATGTTTGCAACTCTTTCTATGGTATGAAGGTGCTTGAAGGTTATTCTTCAAATATTAAAAAATTTGTATCTCTACAAGTTGAAGACTTCTTGGCCTTAATCACGTGATTGTCATACCTTGATGCAACAATTGCTCTCTGTGAAAATTCAATCTGTTTTGGAGAACCATGCAAGCTATGCAATAACTCGATTGTATTCCTTCTTCAATGCTATATGTGCAAAGACAATAGATGTTTCGAAGGTAGATAAGTTGGAAGAAGATGCATGCAGTGGTTACATTATGTTTGCTTGAGAAATACTTTCCCCTTATTCTTTGATATCGTAGTTCATCTGGTAGTACATCTCGTCAGAGAAGTTCGGCTATGTGTCCTAGTTTATTTTAGATAGATGCAAACGTCCGAAAGATATATGAAAGTGCTAAGGGGCATGTTTAAAACCGTACTCATCCTCAAGGTTGCATTGCTGAGCAGTATATAGTTGAAGAAGCTGTAGAGTTTTGCACTAAACATTTATCTGATGTTAGTACAATTGGGGTGTCATCAACCCAGAAGATGAGACTTTCAAAGCATTTATCAGGTTTCTCATTCAACTTAGTTGATCATGACCAAGGTCTAAAATATCGATGGTATCGGAAAATCGGTAGTCCAAAAACACATAATTTTCGCTAGAAATATCGGGATATTATTGATATCGATAAAAATTGAATAAAAACCATGGAAATTGTAAGAAAAACTTGGAATTTTTTATTGAAACTTTGGAGGATGTTTATTTAGTCAATTATCTATTAGTTTATAACAAAAAAATTGGAACAAAATGCATTGCATGATGGGTTTAACTTATTTAAGTTGATTATATAGCGAACCGACAAACACTATGAGTGTAGAAAATATGTAGTAATTAGTAAAAGAATATTAAACACACCACAATCATTTATATATAATGACTTACTACAATATTTTACACTTTATATATTGCATGGTAAGATATATGAGTGACTTAGTGCCACATAAAATTCCTATGAGGTTCAAAATTTTTACTATCTTCTTCATCTCTATGTGTAGAGTAAGTGTATTATGAAGAGTAGTTGGAAAGTTGAAACTTGAAAAGTAAACTCATTCTCATGTGTAAATCGATATTTTCGATATTATAGCGATATCATGTCGATATTTTGCTAAAATATTGCTGAAGTCTGAGCGATATCATTCGATATGTGTATGGATATGTTCCAAAATATATGTGACCCGAAAAAACTATAATATCCTCGATATTATCGATATTTTGGCCCATGGTTGAAACCAACTATATTGGTCAAGGTCTAAAATATCGATGGTATCGGAAATATCGGTAGTCCAAAAACATAAAAATTTCGATGGAAATATCGGGATATTATCGATATTTTAGACCTTGATCATGACCTATTGAATCAGGCACATTTATATGTCTTAGAGAATACGGAGGAAGTCCTACCTTATATCGAGTTTGTGTTTTATTCATTATGTTTTAATTATCCCTTTTGTTTATCTTAAAAAAATGGACCATAATACTTGTATTTTCCATGTTGTGGGTGCAGATGCGGTTGCAGGATACCAAATTTGTCGACAACCACAACTGACCGAGATATATTTAATTAAATAATGTCATATATATCTCTATAGTCGGAGGAGAGAGAGAGAGAGAGAGAGAGAGAGAGAGAGAGAGAGAGAGAGAGAGAGAGAGAGAGTGAGTGACAGGACCCGACCCAAATTCCAATTTGAAATTCGTGTCGAATCCTGTGCGAATCCGACACCTGTCGGGTGCCGGGCACAATTGACCAACATGCCCTTTTTAAACTAAAACTCAAAAGAAAACTCTTTTTAAGGTTTGGCTTCTGCCGAAAATTCGACAGAGTCTCCCCTGTAATTTGCTTATTTCCCAAAATTTACACATGTAACAAAAACAATTTTATAATCTCAAACGTTCAGCAGACATAATTTAAATCCACACACAATCAAAAACAGTTAATTTGAATAGCCTCTGGCCTTACAACATCCCGAACTCAACAATGTCACCATTTCAATCCTAGCATTTTTATCCAATGAAATCATCAATTCTTAAAATATAAATTCGATAATATTATCGTTAAAAACAACATTATATGAAGAAATCTATTTAATAGAAATTATTATCGAACATGCATCAAAACTCAAATATCACTCGGCCTTGGGCCCACACAAAAGTTTGAATAGAACTTAACTAAATATGAAATAGATTACGAATCCTACTCCATAACCAAATTATGAAACATTCTCTTCCGTGGCTTCGAATCCTACTCCATAACCAAATTATGAAACATTCTCTTCTGTGGCTGCACCTAGACTAGTCTAGGTTGCCTACGTACCATTTCTGAGGGGATCAAACCACACGTAGTTTTTTTTAAAGAAATAAAGTTCGCACCATAAAGTACATGAATTAATATTCCCACACATTTTCTAATATTGAACTATCCCAACTATAATCAATCAGTTAAAACCATAACAAAACAAAGTGGTTTCACAACAATCTCATTATTCAAGTAAATAGTTATACATAGTATAACATCCGTGACTTTGAGAACTCTCATTCTTTGTCTCATAAATCTAAAAATATATAAAAAGTCCCCTACCAATAAATATCCAAGATCAAATTATTAATTTATATTTAAAAACATCTTAAATATCAAAATACTCTTCACCCAAGTGTACCCCAATCATATCCGTCAATTGGATTTGACATAGCAGTGATTGAGCCTTGGCCAACTAAGCTGAGGTCTGGAGTTCGAAACCTACTCCTTCTGACTTTTTGCTAATTTTAGTTTTGGGCCAATATCTTCTTATATTTCAACTTCAAAAGAGCCCACCAGCCTAATTCATTTTGGCCCAAACCCATAAACCATTTAAAAAACCCCTAACAGACTTCGGCTCTTTCACCCGCCGTCTTCCTCTGTGGTTTAATCGGGGTTCTTGTTTTTTTTTTCATCGCCTTCTTCTCCGTTCTTCTCCTCTCTTCTTCTTCTTCTTCTTCTTCCTTCCTTCTCTTTTCCGCGGCCACAAACTCCTCTCTCTCTCTCTCTCCTTTGTTTGTGCTTAACCGGCAACCGACCGTCGCCGAATGGAACGACTGCAACCGAAATAACCGGTACCGGCTGACGGCGGTGTGGTGGTTCCCATTTTCGCCATACTGCAGCCCCTCGGACGGTTGCCGGTTCCATCGTTTCGGTGCGTTTGTAATTTTGTTTAGCCGTCTCAAAATAGAAGCGCCTCGCACCAAAGAGAGACAGAGACACAGACAGAGAGATGGAAGCCACGGACATGGACGTGGAGGAACAACCTCAGTCTAATCCAGACTCGTTCAAGCGTTTCGGGCTAAAAAACTCTATCCAAACAAATTTCGGAGATGACTACGTTTTCCAAATTGTCCCCAAGTACGTTCCCTTTGTTTTAGCTTCGCACTTCCCACTTTACGCTAAACACCTCAATTTCTTCCTTTTCGTAAATTTTCTCTGAACCCAAACAGAGTTGATTGAATTTTTGTGGGCTTTTGGTGGAAGGGATGATTGGACAGCAATGGCGGTGTCTCTGTCAACGAACGCACTGAAGGTGTACTCACCAGTGACGGGTCAGTACTATGGAGAGTGCAAGGGCCACTCTGCAACTGTCAACCACATCTCTTTCTCAGGTCCTTCAACTTCTCATGTCTTGCATTCATGTTCTTCTGACGGAACCATTAGAGCTTGGGACACCCGCACATTTCAACAGGTTCATTTCTCTAATTGCATACATAAACTGGCACCTCTGTGTCTGGACATATGTTTATGTTCTTGATTTGTTTTTGTTTTTATTGTTAATGCTGCAGGTGTCTTCTTTTCATTCTGGTTCTTCTCAAGAGATTTTCAGCTTTTCATTTGGAGGATCAGCTAACAATCTTGTTGCCGCCGGATGTAACACTCAGGTGCTGCATTTATTTTAAGAGTTTTGATCACGCTTGGTGTCTCCAGTCATTATTTGATTAAGATTTTAGCACAAGTCATTGCTTCCACCATTTTGTTCACATTGAAGGAAGAGTGTATGTTAGTTTTTGTTCTAAAATTCTAGAGATAATCCGCTCAATGTTTCACATTCACTCTTTAGTCTTCTGAAACTGATTGGATGGAAAACGATTTTAAGTCCATATGCTTATCCTTACTTATTTCGATGGACTCCATATAATTTGTTTTCTCCCTTCTTGCTGTATGACTTTCTATATCAGATACTATTCTGGGATTGGAGGAACCAAAAACAAGTCGCATGCCTGGAGGACTCTCATGTAGAAGATGTTACCCAGGTTGGTTCTAATGCATGAGCTGTTTGTTTCATCCATTTACTCATCCAATCTTGTATCCATGGGTTCCTGACCGTTTGGATGGCCTGGTAAATTATGCCGGGATTTCCTGACTGATTCCATTTACATGTAGATTGGTCACTTGCAACATTTGACCATATACTTGTATGATGGATTGGGTACTTTAGCATTAGCTGTTGTGACTTCTTTCTTTCACCAAATTGCATTGTAAAGGGTGTGCTTATGTGATAGCACAGGGAAGAATATTTAACTTGTATGTTTTGCGTAGGTTCACTTCATTCCTGACCATCAAAGCAAGCTTCTTTCTGCCTCTGTCGATGGATTGATATGTGTATTTGATACAGATGGGGATATCAATGATGATGATCATCTGGAATCAGTAAGTTCAAGTTTATAGAGTTTCAAAATTTATAGTTTTATGTATCATAATTTATAGTTCAAGCTTGTCATGATAATTTACCTTCTCAATAACCTAGGTGCTTAATGTGGGAACTTCAATTGGGAAGGTTGGGTTTTTCGGAGAGATGTATCAAAAGCTTTGGTGTTTGACCCATATTGAAACCTTAAGGTACCTCTTTCTATAATTTAATCATGAATTTACTACGGCCAGATTTTGGTCTTGTAAATTGTAATCATAGTGGATTGTCTAGTGATTTGCATCTTTCACCATCAGTATAGGAACTCGGGAAACAGGCTTGAAGTTAGGAGCTTTGAACAGATCTGTCTTCGCATTTGATTACAAATATTTGCATGTGATGCTTGTATTTTACTCTGTTTTCTCCCCCAACTTATAACCTGCAAGATGCAGATACTTTACTCTCTCTTTTCACTCATGTAGTATCTGGGACTGGAAAGATGCAAGTGAAACAAATTTCAAGGATGCTCGTTCTTTGGCTTCTGACAGCTGGACACTGGATGATGTAAGTTGTTCTCTACAACAGGTTCATATTTGAAATGTATCTTGTATGTCATTAATTTGGAGGACAAGGATGAACTGAGTTCGTACACAATTTCCCAACCAAATATCATTTTAGCATGAAAAAAAAAGCTTCTACAAGTGAACTCTGTTTGGCAGGTTGATTATTTTGTTGATTGCCACTACTCGAGAGAAGCAGAACAATTATGGGTAATTGGTGGCACCAATACTGGCACTTTGGGTTACTTTCCTGTGAGTTATAGAGGAACGAGAGCTTTAGGGTCCCCTGAAGCAGTTCTTGGAGGTGGACATACAGGTATTGTTCGAAGCGTGTTACCCATGTCAAGCATGCTGGGCGGGTCCAGCCAAGGTCAAGGCCATGGCATTTTTGGATGGACTGGTGGGGAAGATGGCCGCTTATGTTGCTGGTCATCCGACAATTCTCCTGAGAAAAACCGATCATGGATTTCAAGCACACTGGTTTCGAGGTCACCAAGGACCCGCCACACAATAAGGCATCATCCCTACTAGGAAAACAACTGTTTAATTTTTCTAACTATAAAGTTTATTTGCTTTTCCTGTAATTTTATTTATTTTAAAAAAATTGTAACGATCAAAGTTTCCCGGTGACTGAATTTTCTGTACCATATTTGTATGATCTGTCCACCATTTACAATGTAAACTTTCAAGGTTTTATAAGTCAGCACATTTGAGCATGATTCAATTAATTTCACCAGAGTAGGCTATACTTTTGGATTGAGAAGGAAAATTATGTTGTCTGTCTGAACGAGTTTGCATGACAATGAGGAACCCATATATTACCAGTTAAAATTAGGAAGAGAGAGAGAGAGTAACGCTTTTATTATTAAACCTGAAGTGAAGCCCTATATTCTTGGATAACGCTTTTATTATTAAACCTGAAGTGAAGCCCTATATTCTTGGATTTGTGACAAGGTAAATCAATGGCAAAGATAAATAGAAAATTTATTTCCAATTTTCTTTCCTTTCAAACGTCTAACAAATTACTACAAGTTACTCAAACTCATCTACAAAATTCCTCTCTCCCAAAAAAAAAAAAAAAAAATCTTTTCTACAAAATTTATAGTGGAGAAAACATGGCAAGGGGCATTCCCCCAATTGCTTAGGAGATATACAAACTAATAACAAAGGTAGAACTTGGAATAAGAAAAGTACAACACATTTTTTTCTCTTTTAGTTAAGCTAGAATGAAACTTTTTTAACAAACGAAATAACAACCTCTGCCCAAAATCTATTACTTTGCCAACATTATACCTAAAATCAAACTCTCCTTTTTACTTTTTAATCTTTTAAACTGTTGATGCTTTAGTAAAAATATGACAATTGCCTATTAACAGTCTGTATATTCTTTTTAAAGTAAGAAGTTTACAACAAATATATCTGTCACACCCCGAATTTTCCACCACAAATAACATGATAAGTTATTACAAACAACCAACAATCCGGGCACGTGAAGCTCGAAACCTTCAACAATTGTACTTGGAATTTTTTTTTTTCTAAATACAACACCACTGTTCCGAACCACAATGTCAATACTAACTCAATCTTCTGAGTCAAATATTACATTCCAACAGTTACATAATAAATTGAAACTTCAACCTATTACATATCTGTTCCTCAAAGTTTATTCACACACAGCGGAAGTCTAATCTCAACAAACACTCTCACGCCACACTTTGTACACTTCTTGATTTCTGCTCTTGACCTTATTCATGAGTTGCAGGATTAGCCCCTACACCGTTGAATAGTGTACTGGGTTCATCACCAACAAACCCGGTAAGCTTTCTAAAGCTCGTATGAGTAAACCACAACCATCAGTATAAATATGTCATTTTACACATAATATACAATCACATGCACTTTCATTGGCATCACACAATCCTTGTATAATTAAGGTACTCATAATCAATCAACTCACCCCAATCATAATTCTTTTATTTTCAAGAACTGTGTAAGTCACCACCTATGACTAGACCAAAACTCTTTTATCTTAAAAGTAGTTTTCACACATCAAATCACAATTCTTTTATTTTATAAGAACTGTTCGGTCCTCAGCTGACCCAAAACCTGTTTCAAATCCATTAGAAACACAACCCATAAATGTTACTCTTGGACAACAGCAGTGAGAATACGCTAGACTCTCCTAACTCACGAACACCTACACCATCCGAAATGGCACGATGCATGTTCACGAATTCGTGCCGAAGCCCTCAAGTAACTATGTGTTACCCTCATGAACATTGTCATGGCGACAACAAGAGCTTTAACTGGTTCGGGGCCTTGCACCCCAGGGCTACAATTCCCTAATTACTTGCCACGGTCAAACCATTCTGCTGGTTCTCTTCCAATAGAAGGAATCAGTGCATTCTCACATATATCCTTCCAATCACAACATCACACACACCGAAAACAATAAAATGCACTATCCACATTAAATATTGTTTTCTATCTCAAATACAATAATCACAAATATATATATATATATATATTTAATTATATATATTTACGTGGCCATTCACTTATGAACACCACAATACAATCACAATATATCATGGTCATTCCTCCAAGAATACCATCAATTTTGCAAAAGTCCTGCAAACTCATTTAAAATCAAAACATATTTAATTGATTTTAAACTCATACAAAACAGTTTCTCAAAAACCACATCAACATGTTAATTATATCCATTAACATTATCAAAACCACATTATAATAAATATGATAATATGTGATTTTACTCACAATCCGGATGGTTTTACTCACCTCTCGTCCTTATTGCAACTTTACCAGCTCACGAGTCCACAACATACACTCAAACTCCAACAGTACCTAAGCAAAGTATGCAACTCAACTTAGAATCTAAAATCCAATATTTCGCTCTCAAATGACGAAAATGCACTTTGGACCAACATGGGTCTAAAGCAAGTCCAAAACACTCCAAAACTATGACGTATACACTGTCGACGTCAAAATTGGACTAATGACACCCATTGTCCAAAAAGTCACTATTTGGGTCTCATAGGTCCCACCCGTTCAACCGACACTCCAAAATCCGCCTTAGGCCCACAAACTCAGATTTCAAATCCGATTGAACCAATGGACTCTAAATAGTCCCGACATCACACCACACCAATTTGGCTCGATCAAAGGTCGGATAATTCTTGATCGCACGATCACGCACAATCGAACAACGATCGCTTGTCTTAACTTCAAAAATACAATAACTTAAGATTGGGACGTCCGATCACCAATCCATTTGTACCAACAGACTCCTCACAACACAAGCTACAACATATATAAAATCGGACATGATCCAATGGTCCGATCATCTTCGATCAACGGTCCAGATTTTGTGAGGCTCCGATCGTCTGTCAAAAGACGAAATCTCACAAAACGGATCTCGAGGACTACAAACTATCTTTCGAACTAAGACACATTACCACCGCCACGTGCCGCCACCGCACGTGGTGGTTCGGGTCCTATTCCGACGATTGTAAAATGGTCGAAGAGCCAGACCAAAACTACATTTCCAAAAAGAACTCAACGAGATAAACAACTTTAATTCTTGGATTTTACCTGAATTGACCTCTAAAGTGGTCAAATCGTAGTCCAAAGTTTTGGGTTTCACTGTGGAAGAACGAACTTCATGGAGCCGCTATGCCTTCACAGATACTCCGATCACCATGATTCCAGTTGGGTTATGTTCACGGGATGCTCCTCTATTGATCTGGGTGGGCGATGTTGAACACCTTTGTCGTACGTCGTTGCAGAAGTCGCAGGAAATTGCCTCTCCGGCTAGAGTCCGGACCAAAATGAATTTTCTAGAAATTGTGGGCGTTTGTGCTATTTGCACAGTTGTCCCTCCTTTTATTGAATTCCGAAAATGGCCACTATTAACTATTCATTGTTTAGCCCTCCAAACTTCAAAATTGAATTTCTCATTCGTTATAACTCCGATTTGCGAACCGTTTGCCCCCACTCGTTCGTGAGATCGAGCTCTATTTTTCTAATCCAAAATAATAATTTTCTCACTTCAATTTCTTGAACATCCTTTGTCACGCCCTGATTCAAGAATACAGAATATTCCCGAATCAGGGTGTGGGTCATACCATAGTCATAAGAATAAAAATCCTACAACCATGGTATGATATGAAAATGAGCCACAAGTAATACAAATTTTCTTCATAATACAAAATCAGAGTCACATCATCTCGTAGTTAAATACAGACTAAGATCCTTAACAAACGGTTGACTACTTACAAATACTAAATTACATAAATTGACGGTAAAAAGCCTAGTAGCTTGGTTGAAACCCGTATCCTCAAACTTCACCTTGAATCCTGCACAATCTATTAGGGTATGAGCATTCTAATGCCCAGTAGAGTACCTTCAAACCCCTCAAGGTCAACTATCCCAATTAATCAAAGTGTCATGCATCAAACAACACAAGATACATATATCAAGTGACCAGATCAGATAAATAAATTTTGCATAATGCAATGATGCCATGAACTCACTCCCTTCTAATCCCACTAGTTCATACGTTAGGGCAACAAGCCTGCATGTCCCATACCATGCATTTTACCACTGTGGCCCCGAATACCCTAAAATATGAACTAGCGCCCATTCGTCCCTTAACTCCATTTTTCTTTTATTTACGAATTTATCTTTCACTTTTCATTAGAGGCCCTTCTCCCACCTACCTCAATATATTCAAGCCCTGCTGCCCACCACCTAAATATATTCCACATTTTACTCAGATATATCTAAGGCCTTCTCCCATCCCTAGATATACCTCAAACGAGACACACTGATATATCTAAAGCCTTCTCCCACCCCTTAGATATACCTCAAACGACACACACACCTCGAACAACCCTGTATTCAT
The DNA here is from genome assembly GCA_024362665.1 of Prunus padus. Classification (NCBI taxonomy): domain Eukaryota; kingdom Viridiplantae; phylum Streptophyta; class Magnoliopsida; order Rosales; family Rosaceae; genus Prunus; species Prunus padus. The sequence continues at coordinate 9,489,931 of JANFAM010000011.1, forward strand.
GATGCATATGTAATGCAGCTCAAATACCATTTATCTTTGCGGAATCGTAATAATCATCCAACGTCATATAACATCCATGAAGTAATATCAATAATAATATTCACCATTCATTAAACAATAGCAATTAGTATTCACCTAACATCAAATAATATTCACATAAATTAATATCCATGGAGAAACATCAATAATAATATTTATATAACATCATATAGTATTTCATCAGACATCAAATAATATACACCAAGCAAAGCAACAATAATATTTATATTTATAGTACTATATATAATCACCAAGATTAAAAGTGACATAGTCCAATCATCGGGAAATCAGGAAACCCTACCTCGTGTCCAAAAAGCTAAAATGACAAAATTACCCTTCAGAGGTTTCCGGGTTCACTCATGTTCCTAGATTTGAAAATATAACATAAACAATGTTAGAAATTCTTATTTTTTTAAAAATACTTTTTTCTTTTAGCATGGAGTGGTACACTCTCTAAGTTACAACCCTCTAAACATCCCGAAACCTATACCATCGGACTCGGATCGAAAAATTGAGTCGGATGGACTAAAAATAAGGCGTTGGAGGCCATCGGAACAGCCGCCACTCGCCGGAGCCGCGAGTGGGCTTGTTTCCGGTTACTGTTCATTTTCCCCAAAAATCCTGCAAATTCCCCTGTTTTTTCCAGTTTTATAACTCAACTTTGTGAGACGTTTTGACCAACCAAACATTCACGAAATTGGGAAAACTTATATTGGTTTTGAAGCTTGTTTCCTCTAGTTTCTAACCCAACAAACGATACTCAAAACGGAGCTATAACGAAGGAGAAAACTAGCTCCAAATTTGGACTCGTAACTGATTTTTCTGCAGAAATAGATTTTTTCCCAAACTTTGCACGAGTGTTGCACGGATCAAAACTCAACCAAATTCAATTAAACAAATTGTGTTTTGTTCCTTGCCAAGTCTATTTTAAAACTCAATAAACGGATTCCTCAAAAATGCAACGGAGGCTCACGAACTGAAATTTTCGAGAAAAAGAACTTTTTCCAGCTTCCTCTATTTTAGGCAGTTTAGAAAACCCAACTTCACACCAATATTTGATCCCCCAAAACTTAACCAAATTCAGTGAAATCAAAAGGGTTTTGAACCTTGCTATTCCTAGTTTCCAAAAATTCAAAATCTTTCAAAAATTACTTCACATATCAAAGGAACATGAGAGCCAAACTAAGGCCCATGAACTGAAATTTCCAGAAAAATACCAAGTTTCACAAATTTCTCAAAAATCTCTTTCAACAACTCAAATACCATCCTTAAGGCTCAAAATCATACTCTAACATCATATCCTTGGCCTAAGCTTCCCAAAAACAAGATTTGGATTTAAAGTTTGAACACCCAAACCCAAAAATTTATCAACACACCCAAAATCCGAAAATCTTGATTTCAAAATTCTTCTTTTGATTTTCTTATGCCTTAAAAGATTCATAACCCATTCTCCAACCCAAAAACAACTATAAATCTACTCAAACAATTTATTATACAAAACTCAAAAATTTAAAATGATCATAGAACAAGAATCACACCTTTCATCCTTCCAATTGTTTCAACACACCATTTTCTTTTCTACCTCTCACACATTTCTTCTACTTCACCTTCTTCTTCTTCTTCTTCTTCTTCTTCTTCTTCTTCTTCTTCTTCTTCTTCTTCTCTCTCTCTCTCTCTCTCTCTCTCTCTCTCTCTCATCAACAACTCACCTTACTTTCGAATCCGAATCCTCACCTTCAAGATGTTTTTCTATTATCTCCAAACACTCCCTTCTTCCTCATGTTCTTCCCTCTCTCCCTCACCTTCCTTCCCCTTAGAGCATCTCCACCCCAAAGGGCAAGGGTAAGGGCAAGGGGAGGCAAGGGCTACCACTATTCACGTGAATAGTGGCAGCCCTTGCCTCTGTTAGCTCCACCCTAAAAGGTAAGGGCAAGGCAATTACTATTCACTTTAACTATTTTTTCTATTTTTTATACTTAAAAAATTAATTTGGATAAGATTTTTGGTTGCCACATGTCACTATTTATTATAAAAATCTCAAATCAAATTTCGGATAAAATTTTCGGATATGATTTTTTGTATGATATTTTCACATGGGATTAATTTTATTTATATGTATGAGATTAATAATATTAAAATTGCTAGGTGTGTATTAAAAAATGTTTATGAATTTTTTGGAATTTTTCAGATTTTTTTTCAATTTTTTTATGATGTCGACGTCGGCGACCCTCAACTTGGCGGTGCTAGATCTGCCCTTGGGCTTGCCTAGGCCCATGGGACTCAGGCCTTGCCCTGGCTGGGGTTGCTACGGTGGAAACGATTTTTGGCTCACAGGCCCCCTCCTGCCTGCCCTTGACTGCAGCGCTGGAGGTGCTCTTAGATAATATCTTAGCTTAAGCAATGATTACACCTATCCTGGACTTAGGTGACTCACTCTAGTAGGTGGACAAGTCACCCTAATGGAAATCAAGATAAGATTTTGGAAGAGAAAGTAGAAGGGAAAGGGGGGGAAGAATGAAAAGAGAAGGGGAAAAGAATGGCTTACACGTTGCTAAGCTAATCAATTATTATTATTATCATTTATATATGTTTATTTATTTATTTTACAATCTCATCGTTAAAGTAAAATAATTAAATTTAAATTAAATTTACTTTAAAATTTTTATTTTTATTTTTTTATTTATCCTACAAGGATATTTTGTAATTTTCACACTTAGGGTATTTTGGTAATTTTTGGCTCAAAATTCAAAACGATTCCCTACACGTTCGTTGATTATTTTACACCGAAATAAGAAAGTCTATCGTTACATTTTTTGGGGTATTACATCCTTTGAAAAATCATTAAATTAAACGTAAGGACATTTTAGTCCAAATTGATATTAAACACACTTAATCCAATCATTTCCAAACCAAACCAACTTCATAAATTGCCCACACATTCAATTAACCTTGTATGATTTTTCGGAATATTAATAACAACAAAATCCCAATTTTGAGATTATTACAATATCATCCACGGATTTTATAACTATACATGTCAACACATAGTTTTGTGATAGACATATAAAGAAGATTTTCAAATCAAATACAAATGTATGATCATAAGAAATATGTTCTAAACGAGCTAAGTTAGTAGTTATCATGTTGGCTTCTCGATAAATATGTAGGAAAGCTGGACATAATTTTGTATAATAATCAAGATCTAAAATATCGATAATATCCTGATATTTCCATTGAAATTTCCGTGTTTTTGGACTATCGATATTTTAGACCTTAACCAGTATACTTGGTTTTAACCATGGACCAAAATATCGATAATATCGACGAAATATCGAGGATATTATCGTTTTTTCGGATCACGGATATTTTGGAATATATCCATGTACATATTGTATGAATATCAATAATATCGACGAAATGTCGAGGAAATATCGATGTCGATAATTTCGCTCAGACTTTAGCAATATTTTGGCAAAATATCGACTTGATATTGCTATAATATCAAAAATATTGAAAATATCGATTTGCACATGAGAATGAGTTTACTTTTCAAGTTTCAACTTTCCAACTACTCTTCACAATACACTTACTCTACACATAGAGATGAAGAATATAGTGAAAATTTTGAATCTCATAGGAACTTTATGTGGTACTAAGTCACTCATGTATCTTACCATGCAATATATAAAGTGTAAAATATTGTAGTAAATCATTATATATAAATGATTATGGTGTGTTTAATCTTCTTTCACTAATTACTACATATTTTCTACACTCACAATGTTTGTCAGTTCACTATATAATCAACTTAAATCAGTTAAACCCATCATGCAATGCATTTCCTTTCAAATTTTTGTGATAAACTAATAGATAATTGACTAAATAAACATCCTCCAAAGTTGTGTTTTTGGACTACCGATATTTCCGATACCATAGACCTTGATAACAATTGAGTATTTTATAAGCCATGAGAAGAAAAAAAAAATTGTAAATTGACCGCAATGTTAATTTGATTGATTAATATTTGATTAACTTTTTTTTTTGGTCGAACCCCTTGATTAACTCTTAGCATGACCATCATATTATATCCATGTACGATTTCTTTCCCGGGAGAAAGAAAAAAGAAATTCAATAAAATTGAATATAAAAGACCAGAGACGGCTGGTCTGGTCTCATAAAAATCTGCCATGGTTGGTTAAACTTAAACGGCTCTTCTTTCTTCCTCTGAATCGGCTTATGTTTGAGTTAGTGCAGAGTCTGCCTCTGAGTTGTTGGAATCTTCGATGGGAAGGTACTCTTTCGACCAGTGGCTGTAAATAATTCTCTACTTTCAACTTCAAAGCTTAGACCTTTACTTCTTCATATCAATCATATTAATTTTTTATTTTTTTTTACCAAAATCTCTACGATGAATTAAACCACTTTTAAATTTATGGGTTTTCTTCTATTTACACTGAACAGAAAGAAAAAGTATAATAAGGTTAAGAAGGAGCAGGTGTTGTTGTGCTGGAGCTTTCCCCACCATGGCTGGTACAAGCTCAACGTGGATGGGAGCTACCGCAGTGGATCTGGGTGCATTGCAGGAGGTGGGGTGATCAGAAATCAAGAAGGAGAATGGTTATCTGGGTTTGCTGCAAATTTGGGAACAGGCAAAGTTATTGAGGCAGAGCTTTGGGCCTTATACAGAGGCTTGGAGCTTGCTTGGAAATCTGGGTTGGCCCCACTTGAGGTGGAAACTGACTCAACCACTGTTGTGAAACTTATGCATAACCCAGTTGAGGTGAATTGGAAACACCCTCAGTTTAACTTGATCAAGAGCTGCCAGAACCTCCTGAACCAAAGCTGGATATGTTCTCTGAATCATGCATATTGGCAACAAAACAGTGTAGCTGATTGTCTAGCAAATTTTGGGCTGACTGTAGAGCTGGGGTGCCATTATTTTGATGTTCCTCCACCTCTCTGTGAGCCTTTTTTGGTTCAGGATATCTCTAGGGTTGCTCAACCCAGGTTTCTTCCTCCCTCAGTCATAGAATACAGGTGTGTTGTGGGTTGCTGACTTGTGTTTTTGGGCCTTGGTCACTATGTAACCAAAACAAACAAAATAAGTTATGGTTCTTCTATACTAGTTTATTTTGTGTGATGTTTGGTTATTTTCTTATTTGTGGGTTTTGGGTATGTAGAAAAATAAAGAAATTGGAGGAAGTGAATATTCACATGGAAGATCTTGCATCTGTTATTTTCACATGGAAAGTCGACAACTTCTCTAAGTTGGATGCCGTCAAACATTACTCTGATGTCTTCGTCATCGGTGTTTTTGAATGGTACTTTTTGAGTATCTCCTACCATTCACAAGCTACTATATATTTTTACATTGTGATATGTTCTGGTTTTTCACTTGCCTTGTTTGGTTTGTTCAGGCGAATCCTTATGTATCCAAGGGGGAACAATGTAGACTACTTGTCGGTTTATCTGGATGTTACAGGTTCTTCAACATTGCCATTAGGGTGGGCTAGACATGTGCGATTCAGCTTGACCATCGTTAATCAACTTCAAAGCAGCAAGTCGTTAACAAAGGGTACTTTGTTTTATGTTCCTGTTGCCTATTGCACATTTATCTTCGTTTTTGTCTGTTTCCATGTTATTTTATAACTTCTAGGGAAAAGCTAATTTATTAAAGGGAACTGGTGGTTGTTGCCTCCTGTTATGGAAGTTTTTGCTTTGTTCTGTCTCACGCTTACTGCAAATGAGGATTATCTTTTTGGTTACGAATCAATACCTTACTGGCTTCTCTGTACTTCTTTAAATTTTTACCGCACAAGAGACTGAAAGTGGATAAAGGAAAGGAAATATGCAAATTCGTTTATTTAAGAATGAGCACTTATTTGAGGTTCCTTCAAAAAAGAATGAGCACTTATTTAAGGATGACTGTTTAATTTCCAATTTAAGGTATAGAAGAAACAAAATCTTATAGGCATTGATTAGTTAGCTGAATTATGTACCTTAGGTTCGTTATATAAAGATTCCTTTTTGGAATATATATGTGTGTGTGTATTGTTAAGTAGTTAAAATAAATAGTTAATGGTGGATCATCAGATCTCTTTCTACAGTCTGGATTAAAAAAATTCAAATTGAGAGTGTTTTGATCTCGATTCTTGATAATGCTGACTGTGGAAGTCTTTTAAGCACTTACTAGAGCCTCTCTCTCTCTCTCTCTCCCCATATGTATATTGTATATCCATGTTGCCCGGCTCTGTCACGTACTGCAGATCTTGAATTTTTCCATATATATGTATATTTTCTTATGGGTTCGGTTGGCCTTTGAAAACTTAATTGAGTTCATATATGAACGCATCAAATTTAAAGTTCTTAACCTGTTTTGTGATCTATATTATTTGGACTTTGCAGACACGGAACATGTGTTCAATAAGAAGGACAGTAACTCGGGCTTCACATCTTTAATTCCTCTAAGTGAGTTTTGGGACCATAGTAAAGGATATGTTGTGGATGACACATGTATCATTGAAACCAAGGTTGCAGTCCATAAGTCTGAAATTAAGATTTTAGGCAAACAAAAAACTCATAGTTCTGCACCTATGGAGACCTCAGACCAGAAGCACGATGAACAGGGACCTTCAAATCTAATCCTCTAAAAGTTCCAGATTGATCAGCAGCAAATAAGGCACCAAGTTATGACAAGGTGCCTGCCTTCCAAGTTGAACCAAGTAGAAAGTTTGCATGAATATGTGTCATCAACACTAGCTGGGGAGCTCATGGTTTTCAGGGAAACAGAAAAATCTTTTGCTCTGCTGCCCGATGAAGTTTGTTCTTGGCATCCTTCTTTAATAGAATTTCAAAAGAAGAGAAGTCACTGTCTACTGAGTGGGCATTCACAGCTTTGGGCTAACTCCTGCATTTTTGAAGAATACAGAAAAGGTCAAGGATATGACAGATGTCTTTGAGCACCTAAAACTTTTATGGGAGGGGCTTGAGACCTTTAGGTTTGACTTGGCTTGGCTGGGGCGCCATGTTCATAGAGCTTGAGGCATGAAGAATTTTGTGGAAAGAGTAGGGCAACGGAAAAGACCAAGAGAGGATATAGATGCTTTGGAGATTAAACCAAAGCAGCTAAGGCTGAGCTTTTGCTTGCAGAGGTAAATCTTGAGGTAGCAATAAGAGATTTACACGAGGCTGAAGATGGCTTGGACGAGATAGATATGGATGGTAAGCTGGGTTTTGAGATGTAGAATTTTCCCTTGATTGGCTGAAGATATGCAATGTACGACACATAACGAAAAGTTTGCCTAGGATTTTCCGTGGTCCCCTTTACTGGATGCCACCTCTCCCCCAAAGCAAAGCAGCTAAAGGCGTTAATTGAGGTACTCAAACAGGCCAAGGTTGCTTTGCTTTGTGAAGCTTATTGAGAAAAGGCGAGGACTTGAGCATATGGGAGGGGTTATTGGAGGAAGTTAGACTGTTGGAAGCACGCTTGGACCACCATCTCTTTAGGTAGTTGTAACATAGTTGCACAATCAGTCGGAAAATCATGCTTTAGGTTGTAATCAATCTTTTATATGGATGGAGAAGGGGTATGTGCTTGCTCCCTTGTGATTTGTTATGGTTATGGTTTTGGTTTTGGACTTTTTCGTTATGTCGAATGTATTGAGAAACATATAAGACTACTAATACAAGCTCATGGTAGAGATTGTGTTTGTAAACTAGCTTGCAAAAGAATGGTGCTCAAGAGCACAAAATACCAGTTCAAGATCTTCTATACACTGGCCCTAGTGGAAGCACTTTGCTTTCATTTAGATGACTTTCACCTCATATTATACCAATACATAATTACCAATCTTCGCTTTCTACCTCGTATCAAAACCGTCTTGAAAAGAAAGGGTGCCCAAGAGCTCCTATACTCGTCTAAAATCTTTTATTTTTCTAACATGAGATGACAAGTTCCTGTCAATATGAATGAAATAGCTCAAAGTTGAATTTCCATAAATTAGTTTGTTACATAGAAGAAAGAAAAAAAAAGAACACCACCAATGTTAATTCATGTATGTGGTTGTAAACGATGTCGTGTCATCGCTTACTAGTCAGCTTAAACCACTTGCGATCAAATATCGGATGAGCCAGCCGAAAAGGTTCTGGATGCTTCTAAACCCCAAAGTTAAAAACCAATCTTCAAAAACCCAATTGGACTTCTGACGCAAATACCCTCAGAATTCATTTTGCTTCACTTCACCTTTGAATTGGTTTGGGGCCTTTTCGTCAACCAAAAAATGCCGCCGGTAGCAGCACCCTAATTTGTCGTCTCTTTCTTTCTCTCCAAGCACAATTTCTCTCTCCTTCCCTTACGAACTTCGCCTACAAGGCCATATACCACACACTCTCTCTCTCTAGAAACCCAATTTTCATTCCCATTTTGCCCCTCCAATTCCTCAGCCATGTTCGTGTCTAGGGTTTTAGCTCGTGCCACAAGGACCCACCCCAGGAGCATATTGCTCTTCGCCGCTCCACAAAATCATCACTTGCCAATCCTATGCAATCAGTCCCAAGCTCTGATCCACGATTTTTCCATTAAGGTGCCAGAAAATCCCTTTATCTGTTTAATTTTTTTCCACTAGGGTTTTGCTGGGGTTTTAGGTTTTTCTTGAAAATTCACCAATATCATTGCTTTTTGGGATCCGACTGGTTCTCTTGTTGATCAAGCGCTGTTTTTATTTATTATAAAATAGTATCGTTGTTCTTAATCATGGAATTTGAGGTTTTGTGTCTTTAGCTTATGAAGCCTAAAAGCGGATTTGGAGAGATGCATATGATAATTGGCTTTCTGGGTTTATTATTTTCTTTTCAAATTATGAATATTGTGGAACTTTTATACTTAATTGTAGGCTAGTTTTCCAAATGATGAACAAAAATCATGTACATGTATATCTACATATGCTAGTTTGGTTACAATTTGTACAGGGACAATTTGTGCATTACCTTAATTTCTATGCTTAATTTCGGGCAGGTTTCTCAGGATTTTCTGCAACTTTAGTACTTTAACCAATTGCTATGAAGTTCTTTAGTTATTGGCCTTCATTTTAGTTTTTTTAGCTCTCTGTTGAGTATAAGGTCCTGTTTCTGTTACGAATTGAAGCTTAAAATTTAGGGATCTGTTGTAAGAGTTAAAAACTTGAATAGTTAGCAACTGGTTTTTCCCAGTAAGTTTATGATTTTATTTCTTTTAAATAACAGTTTTCTCCAAGGCAAGTGTTTCTGTTGCATCATTCAACCCCAAGTTCTTCAATCGCTCAAATATTTGGATTCTCTTCGTCTGCATCACCACAGCCTTCAGAAAGGGAACATGGAAGTGCTGCAGAGAATGGTGGTGCTTCTACAAATGGAGAGCCAGCAAAAGCAAATGGAGGTGCTAAACTTTCTGATCAAACAAAAGAATCAGGTCACACTTCAGATTCCCAGTCTAACAAGTCTCCTTCTGTCAAAAGGAGGGGAGTTACTAAACGAACTGCATTTTCTGATTCAGATTCAGAGGGTGAGGATGACTTAGGTATGGATGATCTGGTAAAACTTGTGGCTGAGAAGGAAGAACTTCTGAAGGAGAAACATGAAGAAATCAAGAGAATGCAAGATAAAGTCCTCCGAAGTTATGCAGAGATGGAAAATGTCATGGACAGAACAAGGCGTGAAGCAGAGAATTCGAAGAAATTTGCCGTACAGGTCCTGGTTACTTTTGACATTTTTTCCTGTCCTCAGGAACCTGCTATTTGCTTTATTATTTACCTCATGCTTGTTGGAAAATAGTTATTTAATTTTTTTTGTGAAAAAAGAAATTCTTCTGAGTGGTGGTTAATATGTTTCAGAATTTTGCAAAGAGTTTACTAGATGTTGCGGACAATTTGGGGAGAGCTTCTTCAGTTGTCAAAGACAGTTTCTCAAAACTTGATGAGTCTAAGGAATCTGGTGGAGCAGCACCACTTCTAAAAACACTTCTAGAAGGGGTTGAAATGACTGAGAAACAACTTATAGAGGTACACTTTTTTCATCATTTATTTTAACCACTTGCCATAAATGCTTCCTGAGTTGAGTGGCTGTTTTAGAGCTGGGAAAGCATTGTTTTTAAGGTGCTGGATGTACATTCCAATTGCCTCACATGGTCAAAAGTTAAAATTAGATCAGCTTATTTTCCTTTTCTTTTTAATAGCTATGTATACCTTATGTTTAGTCAATCAGGCTCATTCTCGCAAATTGTAATTTCTGTTTCATGTGCCATTTTGCACATATTTGTTTATCGAGTAATGGTTTTTGTTAGCAAGAGTGGAAATTAACTGCAATGCTTTAACATATAAATACATTTGCTTTCAGGTTTTTAAAAAGTATGGAGTAGAAAAGTTTGATCCCACAAATGAAGCATTTGACCCAAACAAGCATAATGCAGTATTTAATTTAGAAGATGCTTCCAAGCCTCCAGGCACTATTGCCGTAGTTCTCAAGGTATGAAAAAATATATAATCATTTATTTTTGCATCTCTCCAAATGAGAAAGAAATCCACTACTGTTTGGCATGAACAGTATGACCTTGGGTTGACATTTTTATGTGCTGCGATTGAAGCCTTCAAATTGACATCTTGATGTCTTAGAAGTTTGAAATATTTAGCTTTACTTGTGTTCTAAAAAGAAAATTTCTGAATTGAATAAGCATGTCTGTTTCTTTCTACTGAACTAAATACTTAAGGGGAAAAAAACGCAACAGGCACGAGTTGATGTTGCCAGAAAACATCTTTTTAAAACGCACCTGCACACACATTTTTGCACTGATGTTGTTTATATTTTTTTTTTTTGTCTGCATGAACTATACAAGTGGATCTTTCCTTTGTTTTCTGAATTATATGACCATTGAGAAGAGCCCACACGACCAAAAGGACTTGGATAAATTGTTTGCATGAATGTGACTGATGCGAGAAAACTGCTTGAATATTTCTGTGTTTTTTATTTTTGATTCAGCAAATTGGAGTTTTTACTTTAAAACCTGTTGATGAATTTATTTTATGGTCTTCAATTAACTTATCAAGTTACTATAGCAGTGAGCGCATAATTAAATACTTTCATGTATTTTTGTATTGCAGCCCGGATACATGCTTTACGACCGAGTTGTTAGGCCAGCGGAAGTTGGTGTAACTACAGCACCGGAGAACAATGCAACTGAGGATAATGCTGGCAGTTGAATTGCAGCTAACAAAAGTTTCAAGTAACGGCCTTGTAGTGCACTGGATAACGTTTCCAAATTTTTTGAATATGTTTGAGAAACTTGAATGAGATTAAATCTTGTTCGTGTAACTTAAGGTCCATAAGCTTATTATCCAGGTGACGTTTTTTTTGTCTGCCCAATCTTTTATATTAATCCTTGTACTATAATGTTATTAAGACGACACCACAGAGGCTTTCTGGTTACTTTAGAATTTTCAGGTTTATAAGTAGAGTTCTGATTTTGAGTTTGTGTTTGTGTTATGGTATCGAATGGCACGACTGTTCTCCGTTGCAAGTAGTTGCTTGTGGTTTTGGTTCTCAGCGTGCTGTGAGTGCATGGAGTGTAGTGTAGTATAGTTTATCATGTTGTAGCTTCTGGCTTCTGGTGTTTGTGCTGTGAGCAAGGTTCCTTTGTACAAATGTTATTCTTCTTTAAGAAGCTACATCCCTTGCATTTACACAATAAAAAAAAAAAGATCATTTAAAGCATGCCAAACCAAACCATTGTTTTCAGTAATTGAAAAGGTCTTATGCCCGCTTCGACTTGTGCTCAATAGACTTTGAGGTGTTTTCCTAAATCAGCATAAAAGATTGGGTAAAAAAGACAAGCCTAAATTTTTTAGACACGTTTCTTATGTTACGTTTTTTATAAATAGATTGAAGTGCCACAAAAAACACGAAAGGTCACCCCTACAATGAAGTGCCACATAGCTAGTAGCTATATATGACTAATCTTTACAGAAAGTCGAATACTTGAAACACCGTGTGCTATTTAATCATGTACTATACTACTTGCTAACCCTAATATATAACTTAGGAGAAAATCCACAAACTAATCCTACAGCTTACTTACATCATAATCAGTATATAGAAAATCACATGGCTGGAATGTACTAGGCCCTGCCAGTTGGTCACCTTATTTTGACTTCCTGTTGCTGCTTTTTCTTTTTCCATGCAGCTCTAGTTTTTGTCTTCACAAATGGTAAGCATCAACCCAACCAAAATCTACCTGGGCTTGCTTTTTTCATCTGAGCATCTTCAATCTGGCTAACGGAATCACGGTTGGCACTGGCACTGTGACCTTTCAACCCCAAATCTAAATCCAGATGGCTACCATTTGAATCCTGCAAGTCAGAATGATTCTCATCCAATTCCTGCAGTGTAGACAACATCTATTTAATAACTTGTTGCATAGTAAATAACTTTACATTTTTTTTAACTACAGCAAGGGGACCAATAAATACCCTATGTGCTTGGTGGGAACAAGACAAAAAGTTATCTCCATTTTCAAATTGCTTTTAGTTTCTAAAGAAGTTTCTTTAAACCTCACATATGTGAACGCACACAATGGTATAACCACCATTTAGGCTTTTTGTTTTTGTTTTTAGAACTATGGTGTTAAAGTTCATATACTCATTAATCTACAAGCCGGGAGTTTGATATGATCTGTATGGCAAGTATCAGCTGGGGAAACGCTTCCCACATTTCACCACTCAACAAGGAGCATCTTGCAGCAGTGAAGATGTTGACTTATGGATTGAGCATGTAACAACGACATTGACTTTAGTCATGACTCACAATAACAACTTAACCCCTATTTGTGAATGTGTATTTACCCGTAACGAATAAAAAAGAAAGGAAAACTTATAGACCAACACCATTACCAAATGTTGCAAACCTTATTATGGTCGCTATGTTGTAGCACAATGGCCTAACACCAAGGTCAACAGTGACCATGGTGGTGGGATCTTATTATCCTTTTATCTATACTTTATCTTATTTAATTTCTGCAGTTTTTCAAAAATATTAACAAGAAAATAATCATATTAACAACAAGGCCTAACAAGGCTTATTTACTATAGTGCCCCCTGAAACTTTGGTCAAATCCTACATTGCCACCCAAAAGTTGAAGTGGCCCACATTGGCCCCTTGACCAAGGTTTGGTATTCCACTTTGCCCCCTGCCGTTGTCTCCATTCATAACTCCGTCAATTTTGATGATGTGGCAGGGTTATTTTGGTCTTTTTACCACAAATGATGATGTGTCATGTGCATAGCCCACTTTTTTTGCTTAAGTGAAATAAAATATTAATAAACATTAAAATAATATAATTAAATAATGTAATTACTGTTTAATTAAACAATTTAAAATTGAAAATTTTAATTTTGAAAAATCTCTTCTTCTTCTTCTCTCTCTCTCTCTCTCTCTCTCTCTCTCTCTCTCTCTCTCTCTCTCTCTCTCTCTCTCTCTCTCTCTCTCTCTCTCTCCCAACCTACAAACCAAGACCCAGACCCAAGCCTTTCAAAATCAAAATCTCCATGATTCAGACTTCAGACCAATAACAGTAAACGGCCAATAACGGATGCATCAGCTCAGACTCAGAGAGACTCTTCTCTCTCCCCGATTGCGGTTCCCTCCTCTTGCAGAGCACTTCCACGAACCCTAGATTTTCTAGGGTTTCTCCCTCTATTTGAAACATCAAAACAATGCCTTTTTCATTCCCCAAGTTCTTCCACGCGAGCTAACCCCCTTCCGGTCTCAAACCAACCGTCTTGCTCGTTGGGTTCTGCCTTTCGTTCCGACTCTCCAGGTTCATCTTCGGACTCGTCTCGCTTCTCCACCCAAGCAATCAATACAAGTGTCTGACGAGCAAGTCTAGATCGGTAAAGGTGATTTGGGAGAGAGGTAATACAAGGTGAGAAACAGAGCAAAAAGCAACAACTCCATAGTGAGACATCAGCACCGTCGATAGCGAGATCAAGAACAGGGTGCGAATCGAGGACGAACTCAACACACTACACGGCCTTGCGGGCCTCGATTTTCTTCAATTTATCATGGGTGATAATCAGATAGGGAATAGGGGTAGACAGAGGTGAGGAAGAGGTTGGGAAGACACCAAAATCCCAGCTTCCATGGCCGCTAGACTGTAACACCCAATAATAAAATAGGGGCAATAAGGAAGAGTTAACCAAAACCCAAAATTGGATTAGCCTCAAAAAGAGAGAATCAAAAGCCAAAATTGAGCAAAAGAGTGGTGGAGGGTCAAGGTGTTTGATGGTGAGTTTTGGAGGAGGTCGGTGAACTATGGGGGCCTGCGTTCATGGTTTTTGTAGAGGGCTAAGAAAAAGCCAGTCCTTGGGTATGATGTGGGGAGCTTGGTGTTGTTGTTGATGGAGTGCAAAGATGACAGGATGAGTGGGTTGACGAAGAGAGAGGTAGAGGGTCTGTGGGGAAGAAGAGATGTTTTAATATTAATTTTTCCATTTTTGATTTTTTTTTATATTAACAAATAATTATATTATTTTAATTTTTTATTAATATTTTTGTCCACTTAAGCAAAAAAGTGGGGCTGCACATGACACATCATCATTTGTAGTAAAAAGACCAAAATTGCCCTGCCACGTCATCAAAATTTGACGGAGTTATGAATGGAGATAACGGCAAGGGGCAAAGTGGAACACCAAACCTTGGTCAAGGGGGCAATGTGGGCCACTTCGACTTTCGGGTGGCAATGTAGGATTTGACCAAAGTTTCAGGAGGCACTACAGTAAATAAGCCTAACAACGACGACAACAGCAAAAAGGGGAAAAATGAGTAGTTTTCCCAGGTTCCGATAGAATGACCCGAATAAGACTTATGGGCTCAAGCAGCGGTGACAGCCAACACCACCACCTACATGCTCATTCTGCAACCCTAAAATTCATTTCAACATCTAGGAAAGGGCATGAGCATTTGGCCATATGGCCGAATGTAGAACATGTACTACAATAAAACAAAAGGACAAAATACAAATGAATGAAAAGATAATTAAGCAGGAAATCAATAGGTCTGACCTCAGCTTGTTCCTCCATAACTTGATCAATGTTTAAATTTCCATGCATCTTATTACTCGTGGCTATAGATTGGCCTACCACACTAGCTTTCACCACATCTCCAACCTTTCCCTCGGCTACCTTCTTCTGTTCCTCTAGCACAGAAACCTGCACAATGAATCATAAGCCACTAACCAATCCTCAAAGTGGTTGGTAGTAACCTGGATTATTAAATGACAACAATTTCCGTTTTCTTTTACTCCGCCTTTTTTTTCTTTACGAATCAACAGCATCAAGCTTCTAATCTACGCATCCCAGGACTCCTACTTCTATTTTGGTTATATTCTGGGCAACATTCAAAGTTAAAATTTCATGACCTTGAATGCCAGAAAGCATAACATTTGTCCAAAACTGCATTACTTGGAAGGATTGTAAATTCAGAAACAACAGTAACATTCTCAACTTAGCAATAATTTTATACAAAGAACATCACTTATAGCACACAACCCAAAATCATACAAGTTCTTATTTTTTTTTAAAAAGAGCAGCTTAAATTCATAACCTTGTAAGACAAATCCTAAAATTGTACAGCACACTCCAATTAAATCCTTCAAGACATCCTCCCCACAAAAGAAAAAAATCCCCCACACATTTTACACCAAAACCCACAATTTCCATAAACCCTAGAAACACGTACGCAGCGATTGAAGCACACAGATGTATATGCATGTTCGTAGTTTACTTACGGGGGTGTAGCGGAACTTCCGGCGCGGCGGCTCATCCGACGCGGCGCCGGAGCCGGAGAGGGGTTCTGCGGCGGTGGCCTGAGAGATTGGGGTCCAGCGGCGGAGGAGGAGGCGGGAGCTGTTGTTGTTGCCGTTGGATTGGGAGTGAGGGTTCTGGTAAGTAACGGAGGACGATGAGGGCACGTGGACCCACTTCTTCTTCCACCTGCGAACTGGGCCGCTGAAGACAGTGGCTGCTTGGCCGTACCTCGAGGAGGCCCGGCCCAATCTGGACCCCAAACCCTCCATTTTTGGTTCTTCTTCAGCTCTCTCGCGCGCTTGCTCTCAGCCTTTGAAGAGCCTTGGAGCTTTGAGTGACTGGGTCAGTGTGTGACTATTTCATTTCAAGTACGAGGCTGAGAAACAGAGAGAGTTTGTTAAAGGTTGTAACGACGCCGTTTTGGGGTTGGTTCCCATGCTCTTTGTCATACGCACCGTTGGTTTGGCGGTTAATAGGTTTTGATTTTCATGGCATGTTTATATAATATATGAAAAATTAGAAATTAAAATAATTAAATATCTATATGTCAAGAAAATCATAAATCAAAATAATACCATCAATTATTTCAGTAAGCTTTTCATATTTACATTTCATTTTCAATCATATATGTAACACACCCGGATTTGTAATTTTTTATGAGGTAAAATACCTATAGGCGGAGTTGAGCAAAAGCACAAATAACACCGAGTTGAGTTCGGGTTCAGGTAGTCAAGTTGAGCTCTATATCAATAGTCAAGCTATAGAATACTATTGTAATATGGTTGCGTGGTACATCTTGTACATGTGTTATAATATGAATGGACGAAATGGTTTATTTTCCCATCTTTTAGGAAATAGTATCAATAAATATCCACTTATATTATAACACATATATAAAATGTACCACATGACCTTATTACTGTAGTCCTTTATAATCACTTATCGATCTAGGCTTGTGTCTAGTCGACATGTATTTTCTTCTATTTCAATCCCTCCATAGATGATGGTGGATGATTATTTCAATTTTCATCCAATTTTCAGCTCTTTTATTTTGTTAGATAATGTCTCCATTGAAGGACAATTGTGAATAAAAAAGAAATAAATAACACAGATGGCTAAGGGAAAACGTTGTCGTTTAAGTTCTTTCTTTTGTTGTATAATCCCCAATTTGCCCTCCATCTTTCAAGTTAGCTAGCTGGGTTATCTGAGCTCAGTCTCTAGTTCCACAGAGAGAGGGAGACCAAACGAAGAAAAGGAACAATGGAGCTCTGTATGAGTCTCGTCAATGGTGGCTCCATCTCTGTCGTCAACTTAAACCCTTCTCGCCTTTCACGCTCTCCTCCTGTCCGTAAAAACCCCATTACTCTTCAGTCCTACACTTGTCTTAGACCACCTTCTCTTTCCCGCCAATTCCAACCTTCCCAATTCGCTGTTTCGGCTTCTCCTTCTTATTTTTCTTCTTCCACGGCTCTCAGCTCCGAGAAAGACCAGCTTCCAGTGGACATCATTGTCACAGAGACCCAAGAACCCAATTCCAGAGTAATTTTCTTTAATTCCCAAATTTTGGTTTTAATTCTCCTTTTTTTGTTTGTTAATATAGCTCTGTAATCTTCGTGCAGGTTAAGTTGAGCATACAAGTACCACCAGAGGTCTGTGATGAATGTTACAAAAGGGTTATAGACGAGTTCATGAAGTAAGCCAAGGTTTTTTTGTGTTATATTTCTTCTGCATTGTTTTCATTTAGCTTGTGAGGAATTGAAGTTGAATTTAATGGACTTTTGTTTGGGTTTTTTAATGTCCACCACAGGTTCCGGGATTTCAGCCTGGAAAGAAGGTGCCTGAGAGTATCCTTGTGAGTCATGTTGGGAAGAAAAATGTACAGAAGGCTGCAGTTGAAACTATTTTGAGGAGGACCCTTCCACATGCCATGTCTTCGGTATGTTAGAACTGTAATATTGCGAATTAAGTTTTGTTAAAACATATAGTTGCTTAAATTCTTGTAATTGCAAGTTCATGTTGGGATTTTTCTTATTGGCAATGGCTTCAGAGTTACAATGTTGCAGCATTTTTATAATCATAACCCCTTAGAACATATAACAAGAACAGCGTTTATTTCTTATGAAAGAACCTAATGAAGTGGTACTGCAAATGTCTAACAAAACCCCCTTTAGCATTCTAGAGTTCTCAACTGAAGGTTGACCTGTTCTTATTTGCAGGTCACAGGCACGCCTTTGAGAGACTCAGTCCATATTGTAACCAGATTTTCAGATATGGAGCATGCCTATTCTTCTCTCAATTCTCTCAGGTTGATAGTTCAGATATCCTTCGAGTTACATTTGCACTTGCTATTTGATATTCCTAATTATTTCCACCTCAAAGTACCGTAACACATGCAACATCTCCCCTCACAGTTTGTTAAGAGGAGATGCATGTGTTAAAGGAAACTTGATCATGTCAACCAGTATTTGTCTTCCGATTAGATCAATCATGCTCATCAGTTTGACTTGTACTCCAGATACGATGTGACTGTTGATATAGCACTGGAAGTGAAATGGATTCCTGAGAATGGATACAAAAATTTGAAGTTCGTTGTTGAGATAGACAGTGACATAGATGTACAAAAAGCTTCTGAACAAGAATTAAGACGCCGCCATAAGTCCCTAGGTTCATTGAGAATTGTAACCGACAGACTTCTACAGGTGAGTCAAGTTCAAATTACTTTTGTTTTTTCCTTTTGATATTTATTATGTGAAAAATATTGACTTGTTTGATATGTTTGCTGGGATAAATGCTTAAAACTTGTAATTTGGATTCTATTCAACATCTGAAAGACATTGATACTGTCGCTTGGATTAGAGTATCGTATGTGTTGAGTTTCAGTTGAGCTTTCAAACTAAGTTCCTTGCATCTCCTACTTGTTGTATGACATTTGTAACTTACAAAGTTGAGACTCCTACAGATCGGTGATCTTGCTGTCCTTGATATATCCGCAACAACCATAGATCAAGATGAATCAAATGTTAAAAGTATTCCATCCGCTGAGAGGTGTGCCAATATGCACTTAAACTTCTGCAGTTCTGTTAATGATTTTTTTTTTTGGTCCGAGTGATGAATTTTTATTGCAGAGGCATCTCTCAACTTTATTTTCCATGTGAAGGTTATCATTTCGATACGGAAGATGGTAATAAAGTAGTTCCTGGTTTCCTTGATTCAATAATTGGAATTCAACATGGTGAAACAAAGTCCTTTCCACTGGTATTTCCTGAATCATGGACACAAGAAGATCTTCCAGGAATTCGTGCTCAATTCAATGTGAGTGCTATCCTGTTTTGTGGAAGTCCACATGGTTTACCAAAAGAACTTACAAGAAACCATAGGCATCCGTATAAATCTTTTCTTCTTTTACTGTTGAACTGGCCCCTCAGTTTGCAAATACAAGAAACAAATTACTGTTTACCAAAAGAACTTGCAAGAAACAATAGAAATCTGATTTTGCCCAATATTCTAAGTTAAACAAATTATAATAATCAAAAATTTTATCTTATTTTATTTTTTGTCATGATTTCTGTCCAAGTGAAAGTCTTCCTTAGTTATCCTGAAATATTCATGACTGGAATGTGGATTTGGAAAAGTTGTGATAATATCTTAAAGTACAATATTTCTCTTAGTTTTACCATATATGCGTCAAAAGACTATAGATGAAACTCTTCCCTTTTCTCTTCTTTCCTTTCTCCTTTAGGTTGAATGCAAAGAATTATTTTACAGAGATTTACTCGAATTGGATGACTCCCTTGCTGAAAGGCTTCTCCCTGGAGGCACCAGCCTGAAACAGGTAGCCAGTATGAAATTTTAAATATTCTCAATGAAGTGATGCTTTGAAAATTGTACTGTGTTCAACACTAAAAAGATATTTCTGCTGTCCAGGTCAAGGAATCATTGTTGCAAAAATTCCTGGAATTGGAGCAAACTGCTAGAGAGCAAGCAGCTGATAATGCCATTCTAGATCAGCTTTGCAAGGTGCTTTAAGTTCTGAAAAATTCATCTTGAAGATTACATTGATCTTTTGCAACCTTTAGTTGGGTTTTGCCCCACTGAAACAGGGCTTTGCATATATTATGTTATTGTCAACTTTTTCAATGTTATTAGCTGTGAATTTGAACTGTTTGGTATTTCCCATTTCTATGGATGATATGATGGGTCAATTATCTGCCTTACTGGTGCTAATGGTGGCAGCCGTGGAATTTGGCGTTGGTTTGGCCATTTTTTCGTTATTACTTTCCGAGAGGAACTATTTCTGTATAATTTATTAATAGCATTCAAAGTTAAACATGACTCCTAAATTTCGTCTATGCGCACACATGCATGCACCCATGTTGTTGCACAACCATATCAAGGAAGTTTTGTGGATTTGTGCTGGTCAACATATTTGCATGAATTCCAGAAGTCCCATGATTTGACACGATACCATTCCACTTCTTGACGTTTGATTCTTATTGGTGGAAACCTTGATTATTATAAGATGATTGTTCATGTTAAATATGTATATTTCAAACTAAGAACTGTGTTCCTCTTGCTTAGTATTATATTATTTAGCCCACAAAGGAGATGCATATATAAGGCCTATTCACAGTGAAACATTTTAAGTGTCAGACCTGTTGACATGTAAACATTTCAAGTGTCCTGTTAAATGGGAACTTCAACAGTCATAATAATTGTGTCTTGTTGTTTGTAGATGGTAGAGGTTGACATGCCTCAGTCCTTTTTTGAGGAGCAAGGCAGGCAGCTTTCTGGAGCCAGACTTTTGGAGATACAGGTCAGTAGGATTTACTTTTATTGCGTGTGTGTGTGTTTTGTGATCATGAATGTGCCTGCATTTTGCAGTTAACATCTTTTATCCTTTGGTTGTCATGGTTGTTCAGGAAAATATAAAATTAAATGAACAGCAATTGGCTTCTCTGTCAAGTAAGAAGGCTGTAGATGAGTATCTTCTAAACCAGAAGGAGAACATAACACATATGATAAAACAGAGTCTGGCTGTTGGAGACGTATATAAACGTGAAAATTTGCAGGTATTTAACTTTGTATTATATATTATTTGCCCATAAGTATTTTTCTGTCGGTCTTGTTGTTTGTATTGTTTTTCTGCTTGGTAGAATGGGCTTCACTAAAAATAACTGGTGTGGTACACAACATATTTTAACTGAAAAACTATTTATCGCTTGGTCACATTAATATGTAGTCTGTTTGTTTTTGTAGCTTTCAACAGAGGAGCTTGTCAAAGAAGTTGAAAATTCCATTGCCGAATTCAAACGTCAAAAGCAAGATTATGATGAGGAACGTGTTAGGGGACAGGTCAGAATATGCCACCCTGTTAGCAAAGCACACTGCAATTGCTTTTAGTTTCAATTGCCTTCACAATGAACTTTGAGTGATCTTGATTACTTGAGCTGCCTGTAATCAATCCCTTTATAAGAAGAGAGGAGAGAATATACGTAAAACTAAAACTAAAATTTATTTAAACTTGTTTAAATTTTCTTTTTTCAAACCAATGTGATAATTCTTCTTTCTCCCTTCACTTCTATCATCTCTTTTCTGACATTTCTATCCATTTTAACCCCCTGCTTTTACCAAGGGCAGTTCCCTTATCTGGTACCCATTTCTAAATTTCTGACATGGCGTATAGGTAACAGAGTTGCTGATACACTTGTGTAATTTCTTCCAATATTTTGCAGGTTCAAGAAATTTTAGAGGGTGCAAAGGTTCTTGAATGGTTGAGAGAGCATGCAGAGATTCAGTATGTAACCAGATGACAGAGAGGATAAGGCATGTCTCCGTTTGTGCTCACGAGTAAGTTCCGAAGGTTCAGACGATGTTGACGGAGGCTAGACATGTTTTAAGGGAGGTTTCCTATGACGATGACCCGCCACATTCTAGCTGACATACCTTGAAGCATGCCTAAAAATGACCCTGGTTAATATTTTGGGTTTAGGGCCTTCAGATTGAGAGATTCAATTGTTTGATGAGTGAGTTCAATTCTTGTGTTTCGATATGAAGAATTTTCTATGTAAATCCAGTCTTAATCAATACAATATCGGGTTTTCAAAGGATACTTCTTTCATGTAGAGAAGAAGCATTCCCAAGTTCATTATTGCTAATAATATATGCACATTTTAGAACATCACATTACTTTCAAAAACATATACAGAAGCTTCACATCATAAAACTTCAGGAAGAATTTTGACACAAACAGGACTTAATGGCATGTAAGTAACTTATGCAAATTGTCTTCCTCAATGTTCAAAATAAATGTTTTCTACCCTATAGCTAGCTTCAAGATATCCTTATTATTCAAATTACTTTTCATTATATTTTCTTTACGCACCTACAATCACCCTACCCAAAAATACAAGCCAACTGCATAAAAAAATTGAGGGGTTCACTATTATACCCAATATAGGGGTCCAAATTATTTTTTAAAAAAAAACCCTATATGAAATGTACTTTAAAAACACACTCAAAGCCCATTTATAACATAACAAAGAGTCTTCAAACTTCCTAAAAATTACAAAATTGCCATTGATTTCTTAAAACAAACCCAACCCCGAAACACTCAAAAGGGTATCAAAGTAATTTAATAATTAAAATTAAATTTAATAGGACCAACTGTCATTTTTTGGGTTTGTTTATAAAAATTAAATGGTGTATGATTTATCTATATCACTAGTGCTAAGAATGGGTATATAACTAAATATCTCTAAAAAGTTTATGGCATCTCTTGTGAAATGCTGGAGAAAAATTTTATTTACCAAAAAAAATGAAAACAAAAATCTCTAGCTCAGTATTTAAAAAAACTCAACATTAACTTCATAAAGAAGAACAGGTCAGCAACCCACTGAATTCAACTTTCGTGAGCTTTTCCCACTCATTCTCTACTGTATTTCCTTCGTTGGCTTCTGGTTGCTGATAAGTGGTTCAGTTAATCGTGATGTAATATAAGATAATCAAGGAAGTAACTAATGGCACGTTTACTAACCCGTAATCGGAATGAGAATAAGGAATCCGATTCCGATTACGGATTATACATGTGTTTACTAAAATTAGGAGGAATCAATAGTGCGCGGGGCCCACACAAAAAATGAAATTCAATTCCAAGATTTGGGTGATTTGGATTCCCTACATTTAGGTGGTATTTGGATTCCGGATTTCATCCGTAATCGGAATGATAATTTTTTTCCCTTTATGCCCTCACTTACTTTCATTATTTCCAAGATTATCCTTATCCTATAAATAAAAACAAAATCATTTTAGTATTAAGAATTAACTAATAGAAATACTTACATTTATAAATTTAAAAAAATACTTAATAGAAATACTTACATTTATTTTTAAAAAACTTAATAGAAATAATTACATTTATAAAAAAAAAAATACTTATTAGAAATATTTAAATTTATAAATAAAAAAATAAACAAAATCATTTTAGTGTGTCTATGAAATAAAAAAGCAATTTAATTTTTCTTACTATTATATACTATATCAAATTTTATTAAAAAAGTATATAAAATATTTGATTTGGGACAAGGGCATTTTAGTAATCATACTGGTTTATATTCGATTCTGCTGAATTAGTAAACAGCTTTATGGAATTCTATTCCGATTCCATACAGTTTTAGTAAACAATTTCAACAGGAATCTGATTCTGATTCCGCCTAATTTCAATTCCTCCTCAATTCAATTCCTCCTTAATTCAATTCCTCTCAATTTGATTACGGATTAGTAAACGCACCCTAAGTTAAACTATCACAATCTAATAAAGTCTCTTATATTGAGGGATTACTTAAATAATTTTATTTGAGAGTAGCCTTTTAGGGTATTCTAAATTTTTTTTTTTCCAACAATCCAAACCATCTATTTTTTAAGCCTTCATTCGTAGATTTTTCTTGCAAAAAATTAGACAAATCAGAAACCGTTTAGACATCACATTGTGTCATACAAAATCAATGAACACGGTGCTTCAAGAAAGTATTCAAATTTCAACAATTCAATTGAGTGGTCAAATGATATCGGATTCAAGTGTTTTTTCGCAGAGATAATCTTCGAATAAATATCTACAAAATAGACAGTTTTGATTAATGAAATATAATGTATGGTGAGCTCTACAATGTTGTCCCTCAGATAAGGATCCCTCAACTGAAGCTCAACAATCTAATAAACATTAGTGGACTACTTGAAGATATCAATAACATATATGAATATTATGCCAACTAACTCTTGTCAATAACATATATGAGATTACTTGAAAAAATTGGAAAGTTCGAATCCTCCCTCCCCATTGATGAAAAAAACAACATATATGAAATTCCTTCTTGATAGCATGGAAAAATGACAGGATGATTGCATTGTGTTAAAGCTATGATAGGATCAAAGAGTTCCAGAAATAGAAATTATGAACTTTTTGGTTGAATTGTTCAGCCAAATAAATAACTGTGTTTGCTGATTTTATTCGATTGTCCAAATGAAATTACTCATGATCCACTTTCTTCTGTGGAGAGACACTCCAATGGGAATTTACAAAAGCTGGAAACTGATATTTCGTGAAATAAAGAATACGTCCCAATTACATTACTGTTAAAAACATAATTATGACCACAGATAACAGAGAAGCCAACACACATCATCAATCTTGTTGCCCTTAGCTTCGGTTGCTGCAGATCTACATAAATGACTGTCAGCATATCATTAAACTGGATGGAGTCGAGCACAACATCATTAGCAAGCTTCAAGAAGGTGAGAAAAGCATCGTCATGATGCTGGAAGTCAAGCCCATTAAGTTCAACACTTTGAGCAGTACCAAATTGAGCACATGTTGGATCATCTTCTGTTATCTCAAATCCAATATTCTCATTGAAGCTTTCTTGAGCAGTATGAAAGTCTTCATCCCAATGGTTGTTCTTTGATTGCTTTGTTATCCTCAATACTAGGATATGAGAAACCTATCATGAGGGCGCCGTTACCATCTGTAAGTCTTGAATAAGTATACATATGAACTTAACACATACACACCTTGATCGAGACATGACTTGCGTCGGAAGTTTTGTGATTGACCAGTTTTATGTGCAGCAGGGCTATTGGGCAGGATTCTGGCAGCTGGTCGGCAGGGTGTAGGCAGGCTGTCGGCAGGGTGCAGGCAGGCTGTCGGCAGATTTTGTGTAGTAGGGAAATTTCTCTATGCTATCCGGATCCTTAACTCTCTCTTGATGGGGTGAGATTATTATGAGTAGTTTTCCGATAGCACAGGGACCTCCCTTTTATAGGTTTAGTTTAAGAATCCTCCTCATCATGGATTACTTAAACTCCTTTAACCAAAAGGATTAGGTATCTCAATCCATGTAGAAATAGGAAACCTTAAGCACTTGTATTTATATAAAACTGTCATATATCAAGCCTTAAATTAAATCGATCCTTGTAATCCTAATTGACATTGGACTAGTTATCCTTAAGTGATTAGAAGACCATCTTTAGAGTTTGTATTAGAATGCAAATCTTACATTCTCCCACTTGGTCAAATAATCACTAAAGAACAATGTCAATTCTTGTAAGGCCTTGTGGAATACATTCGATTTTTGTTTCCTCATCAAGCCATTTGTCAATAATGAAAATGATAATGAGTTATCAAGACTGAGCAAAGAAACTTCCATGAAGTCTTTACAACTACAGTTATCAAATCCAATATCACATAGGGCTTCCATCAAGATTGAAATCATAGAACAATCATAGCTAACCAAATTGACATAACTGCCATGATCATTCTTTTAGTCCAACTTATAGGATTGCTCAAGATCCTTTCTTTTATTCTAGGTAAAAGACATCTCTATTATAAATGCAATACTTTAACAGATAACCTTAAGCTAGCAACAAAACATTCACTGTTAATTGCATTCATATAACAAAATTGTTCACGCAAGCAGAACAAATTAACCAAAACAAAAAAACCGAAACAAAACCAAAAGCAAAATCACTACTTTCAACTCTTTAAATGCGTTTTTGGAAGGCTAAACGACCTCAAATGGCCAAAAAACACCATATGTCACAGAAAAACTGTGAGTTTGATTCGTGACGCCGGTCCCTTTTCGGAAAGGTATCATGCACCTCAATCGGAGCTCGGACAACAATTCTGCAAATTCCCGCTATGTCCCTTTTTCACATTTTCCCTTGAAAACTAACAAACTGCTCCCACTGTTTTTAAGCATCAAAACCGGATAATACCCCCATACCACTTACATGCCTCTTGAAAACATTATTTGGTAGACCTTTATTGAATGGATCTGCTAGATTAAACTCTGTATTGATGTGATCCATAGCAATGATTCCTTCACTGATTTTCTCTTTCATTGATAAGAACTTTAGTGATAAAGGCTTCCCTCCAATAGACCTTTTGTTCCCTTTTGCAAACAATATAGATGAGTTATTATCATTCCAAATCTGTATAGGCTTCTCAATTGTTCCCAAAACTTTCAGGCTAGTTAGAAAATTCCTCAACCAAATTCCTTGACATGTTGCTTCATAACAAGCTATGAACTCGCCTGCAAAGTTGAAGTGGTCACCATAGACTGCTTTACGCTTTTCCAAGAAACTGCAGCTCCTCCAAATAGAAAAACATAACCTGAAGTAGACTTTAAGTCATCTACACACCCTGCAAAGTCAGCATCTGCATAACCAATCAATTCCAAGTTCTCATTCCTTTTGTAAACTAACTTAAAGTCATTTGTCCTCTGCAAGTATCTCATGATTTTCTTCCCTGCAACCCAATGTGCCTGTCCTGGATTTGATTGAAACCTCCCTAACACACTTAAAGGAAAGGCTAGATCAAGCCTGGTGCAGACTTGAGCATACATGAGACTGCCAACCAATGAAGCATAAGGCTTATCTACCATCTCCAACTTCTCTTGATCTGTTTTTGGTGCCTGTTCACGACTAAACTTATCTACTTTGTTAATAGGCACATCACCCCCTGCACAGTCCATCATATTGAATCTTTTGAGTATTTTCTCAATGTACCCCTTTTGTGAAAGTCCTAATAAGCCTCTTTTCCTATCTCGACTAATTTCTATTCCAAGAACATAAGATGCCTCTCCCAAGTCAGTCATTTCAAAATGCTTAGATAGGAAGACCTTAACATCATGTAACAAAGGTGAGATTAGTGCTTGCTAGAAGAATGTCATCCACATAGAGTACGAGTAAAACATAGTGCCTCCCACTGATCTTGACATATATGCATGAATCTAGGACATTTTCTGTGAAACCATATGTTTTAATAACTTCATCAAATCTCATGTACCACTGTCTAGAAGCTTGTTTTAAGCCATATAACGATTTGTTCAACTTGCGTACCATATTTTCCTGTCCTCTTTGAACAAAACCCTCAGTCTTTGCATGTAAATTTCTTCCTTCAAATATCCATTTAAGAATGCAGCTTTGACATCCATCCGTGAAGGTGCAGGTCAAAATGTGCAACCATTGCCATGATTACTCAAGGAGTCTTTTGTGGATACTGGTGAGAAAGTTTATGTATAATCAATGCCCTCTTGTTGTGTGTATCCCTTTGCAACCAGCCTAGCTTTGTACCTGTCTATCGCACCTTTCGAGTCCCTTTTAGTCTTATAAACCCACTTGCAGCCTATAGGTTTACTTCCTTGAGGTAAAACTTTTAATTCCCAAACACCATTCTTTCTCATTGACTCTAACTCGGATTTCATTGCGGCCAACCACTTTTCATTGTCTTCACTCATAACAGCTTGCTTGAAATTTACAGGATCATCCTTTCCAAGTATGTCATGCTCAGATTCTTGCAGATATACATAGCAATCCGGCAATGCAGATCTTCTTGCTCTTTTTGACCTTCTCAACTCCATATCCTGCACATTTTCGTGTGTGTCTTGTATGTCATTTTGCACAGGTGGATTTAAAGGCTCTGCTTGGATTGTGTCTTCTTCCATGTTTTCTTATTCCTTTTGACTTGTGTCAACTGTAGGTATTATAATGATGCCTTCGTTTTCATTTGGTCCAGCACTTCCATCTATCTCCATCAACTCTTCATCAAACACCAAATTTCTATCTTCTGTTATATCAGACTCAGTTTCCATGAAAACTGCCCTTTGAGTCTCAACAAATCTTGTAGTGTGTTTTGGACAATAAAACCTATACCCTTTTGTGCCTTCAGGGTAGCCTTCGAAATTACAACTTATAGTCTTGGAATCCAGCTTCTTTTCCATAGGATTGTAGAGTTTTGCCTCTGCTTTGCAACCCCAAACCTTCAAGTGATTTAAGCTAGGCTTTCTCTTGTTCCATATTTCGAAAGGAATTTTGTCAACACTTTTTGTTGGAACTCTATTTAAAATGTAGTTTGCAGTCTTCAAGGCTTCTCCCCATAGAAAAATAGGAAGATTGGTACAACACATCATACTTCTAACCATATCTTTTAAGGTCCTATTTCTCCTCTCAGAAACTCCATTCTGCTGAGGTGTTCCAGGATTTGTATATTGAGCTATTATCCCCTCTTCTTGCAAGTATTTTGCAAATGGACCTGGATTCTTTCCAGCTTCATCGAATTTACCATAATATTCTCCACCTCGGTCTGACCTTACCACTTTAATTTTAAGTTCCAACTATTTTTCCACCTCAGCTTTATAGATTTTGAACATATCTAAGGCTTCTGATTTTTCTTTTATCAAATAGATATGTCCATATCTTGAGTGATCTTATGTGAAGTTGATAAAATACTTATAACCTTCATGTGTTGGATTTGGAAAAGGGCCACAAATATCAGTGTGAATTAATTCCAACAAATTTTCACTTCTTACTGCTCCTTTCTTCCTTAAGGTGGTTAGCTTTCCTTTTATGCATTCAATACAATTTTCATCCAACTCATTAAAGTCAAGTGGTGCTAACACAGATTCTTTGCATAGGGTATTCAACCTTTCTTTTGAAATATGACCGAGTCTTCTATGCCAAATTTTTGCAGATACTTGATTCTTTTGTTTTGTGCTTGCAATGTTCATAACCAATTGAGGAGTCTTGCAATTTAACTGAAACATATTGCCAACAAGAATTCCATTGCCAACTAACTCTTTATTATTGAAAATTGAAATACCAAATTCATCAAAACTCAAAGTGAGCTTTGATTTTACAAGCCTAGCAACTGAAATAAGGTTCCTTGTCATAGACGGAACATATACTACACCTACCAAATCCAAAATAAAACCAAAATCTAATTGAATCCTAACTTCTCCAATGAACTCCACTTGTACTTTGACTCCATTTCCTACGAACACCTTCACCTCATCCTTGTTTGGCGGCCTCTTGGTTATGAACCCCTGCAAATAATTAGCAACATGTATTGAAGCACCACTGTCTAACCACCAAGTATCAGTTGAAACATCAATCAAATTTGATTCAAAATAGACCAAAACATTTTCAATCTTACCTTCACCTTTGCCTTTGTTCTTCTGCTTTTCTAACCACCTCTGGTACCTTGTGCAATTCCTTTTCAAGTGTCCAAATTTTCTGCAGAAAAAGCATTTCAATCCAGTTGGTTTTCCTTCTTTCTTGTTGGTATTTTCCTTATCTTTCTTTTCTGCGGAATTTCCCTTCTTTTCTGCAAAATTTCCCTTCTTTTCTTTGAATTGTTTGGCACGATAATCTTGTACCATATTCACAGATTTTTGACCCCTTTCCATGATGATGTTATTTTCTTCTTGAACACTTATTGTTATGAGATCATCCAACGTCCAGCTTTCCTTTTGAGCTACATAAGAACTCTTGAGGGTTTTGAATTCTTTTGGCAGTGAATTCAATGCAACATGCACCAACATATCATCATCTATAGTCATTTTCAATTCTTTCAACTTGTGTGCAATGTCTGCCATGTTCATTATGGAGCTCTCACACAACCTCGCCCATCATACTTCATCTCAGTCAACTTGTTTAGCAGGGCACCTTTTTCTCCTTTCTCAGACTCTTTAAATTTCTGTCCAATGGCAGCAAGAAAATCCTTGGCACTATCTGATCTCGGAATGTTACCTCTTAAAGACGGTGTCATGGTTTTCAGCATAATCAATGTGGCCATCCTGTTGGCTTTTTCCCATCTTTCATATTTCCTTTTTACATCTGCAGCAGGCTCCTTAAGTGCGTCCCATTTTAGAGTTATGTCATAGTCCATTAGCCCTAGTGAAATTTCCAGCTCTTCTTTCCACTTTAGATAGTTCGATCCAGTCAAGATCTCGATGGAGTTGTAACTTGAAGCATTCACTGTAATTTTAAAGAAAACATAAATACAAAACCCCAAGAACTTTAGTTAAACATTATTGATTTGCACTTGTAGGTTACAAATCAAACATGTTCCATGGTCTTAGAACAACAAATCTGTACAAGCAATCTTGAAACGATGAATGATTCCACATCTGTGGATAGAGGAACACTCATCGTTTGCTCATACAATCTGCTTTCTAAACCGTTCCATCACAATCAATCCTCCTTGCACAATTCACATCTGTGCACAGAGAATTGTACAAGGAAGATCGAGTGCAATGCAATTCTGATCAAGAACCTTGAATGAAGAGTTTCCTGCATCGATTAAGTTGCTGTGGCTCACTTAATTGATTCAAGATCCTCCCCAAACTTTGATCAATTAGTCTTTCAAGCATGATTTAAGCAAATAACCTTATGCTTAACTCATACCTTAACAAATAAGATATGCAAATAAAACATACATGCTATAATGATTAGTGTTCTCTTTGAAATTACTCATGCTGTTTTAAACCATATTTTAATCTTTGATGCAAATCGTGTTTTTGATTTATTCGTGATTAGGTTAAGAACATATAACCTATAGCTCTGATACCACATGTAAGTCTTGAATAAGTATACATATGAACTTAACACATACACACCTTGATCAGACATGACTTGCGTCGGAAGTTTTGTGATTGACCAGTTTTATGTGCAGCAGGGCTGTTCGGCAGGATGCTGGCAGCTGGTCGGCAGGGTGCAGGCAGGCTGTCGGCAGATTTTGTGTAGTAGGAAAATTTCTCTATGCTATCCGGATCCTTAACTCTCTCTTGATGGGGTGAGATTATTATGAGTAGTTTTCCGATAGCACAGGGACCTCCCTTTTATAGGTTTAGTTTAAGAATCCTCCTCATCATGGATTACTTAAACTCCTTTAACCAAAAGGATTAGGTATCTCAATCCATGTAGAAATAGGAAACCTTAAGCACTTGTATTTATATAAAACTGTCATATATCAAGCCTTAAATTAAATCAATCCTTGTAATCCTAATTGACATTGGACTAGTTATCCTTAAGTGATTAGAAGACCATCTTTAGAGTTTGTATTAGAATGCAAATCTTACACCATCGTCATCAAATTAGATGATTCATACAATATATTAATCCTAGTGGTAAGATGATTAAACCTATCTTGTGTAAGATGATTCATACATATATTAATCCTAGTGGTAGCAATCTGCTCTTGTTGCTGATTAAAAACATTAATAACCCTAGGGATGGGAATGCAAGCAGTTTCTCTCTAGATTTCTTTAAATCTTTACTTGAGGTTACCCTGCAGTATCATCAACATCACCATCATCATTAATCTCTGCTGCATATTAAGTCATGTTGAAATAACAATAGTTTTTTTTTTGTACTGCAAATATTTGTAGTCATATAAAAGAAAGACCATCTACTATGGCAATTAGTATCACTGTGATATTTGTAGTCTTCAAACATTTGGCAACTAGTATAATTGCTTTTTAGGTTGGACCTATCGAATCGAGATACCATCTACTTAGCTTCCAACATTCATTTCCTTTCTCATTCCATCTGCTTTCATTTCTTCATATTTGACACATATATACATATATATGTGATTTGATTGTTGAACTTATAATGTTCATCCTATTTGTAGGAAGATATGATTGCTCTACGAGTTGATACTACAACAAGTGACACTAAAACAATAACTGATGATGAAATTGTTGCCAAAGTTCTTGGTGTAAAGTCAGGGTACATTAAGGGATGTGGATTTGGACCTCGACCCTCAGGATCTTTATCTAAAGCATATGTCTCTCTGCAGAACATAGAGCTCGAAAATCAATTGCAAGGAACACAACAAATTGTTCAGAGCCAACAACAAGAGCTTGATCATCAACATGAACTTATCAAAGTATTGGAGGTGAAGCAAAAAAAATTTGAGGAGTTCATGGAGAAAATGAGCTCAGGCCAGCACTCCACTTGATAGATCAGTCACTCATCTTTATCATGATGTTGTTTTGAATTATGATCGACTAATGTTGTTTTTAATTATGGAGACTATAATGTTGTTTTCAATTATGATGCCAAATCATTTGAATTATGATGGCTAATGTTATGACATTGTTATAAAGCTTTTTATTGATTACTTTTTTATTCTAAAATTGTCCACTATTAAGAAGAAAAAATGTTTTAGTAATATTGAGTAAAACAATGGAATTGTACAGCTATGGTGAGAAAGACCAACCTTTACTCATTGTAGATCAATATCACTTACAGTGTCAAAACACAAATTTCCTCACTAAAAGACCACTATAGTGAGAAAACGATTCCTCGATGTAGCCTGACTTCAGCGACAAATTACATATTTGTCGCAATTCATTTACAACTATTACAGATGAATATTTAACTTTTAAGGACGAATTGTTTTCCTCACTATAGTTTGGTAAAAAAAAATATATTACGTTATGGCGAGGAACAAAATGACATGCAGCGAGAGCATATATCCTAAAATGTAGTAGCGAGGAAACATTTAATTCCTCACTACATGCTTCTACGACGGGGCTTCAGCATCCATCCCGTGAGGAAACCTATTTCATCGCTGTATATATTTTGCGACGAACTTGTGATATTAGTCGCAATAAACTTATCACTATTACCGACGATTTTGTTTCTTTAGCGACGAAATAGTTTCCTCGTTGTAGGATGTACAGGAAAAATATTTCCCTTGTTTATCACTTATCGCGAGAAATTAAATGACCTTTAGTGATGATAGAGTTCCTCGCTATAGAGGTTCGGCGAAGAAAAAGTTAAGTAGTTGCAGAAAGGATTCAGCGAGGAAACATGAACATTCCTCTTTACAGGCTTCTACTACGGGGCTTCAATGTCGACAATGCGAGGAACACGTTTTCCTCGCTGAAGAGATGTAGCGAGGAAATTGTGATCTGTGGTGAGGCAAGATTTCCTCGCAAAAGAGCTTTTTTGTTGTAGTGTCTGCAGCTAAATGAACTTATCATTGATAGTTCATTGATGCTTTAAGTAGGAGAGTCAGGTTTGTCAATTTTTTATTACCAATATGAAGTGCTCTTTTATCTGGAAAGACAGTTTGCATTTGGCATAATATTTTGTGCACGAGCAGCATGAGTCGGCTTCTGCCACCCTGTTAAGCAAAGCAGATTGCAATTGCTTATAGTTTCAGTTGCCTTCACAATGAGCTTTCTAAAATTTTGATCTATCTGTAATTTTAGTCTAGCTTTAGGAAGAGAGATGCTAGAAATAGACAAAAGTAAATGTGTTACAGTAAACTAAAATTTATTTGAAATTGTTTAGTTTTCCTTTTATAAGCCCAAGTAATTTATATTCTTTCTCCCTAAGACCATCCACAATGGTAGTCGTAGTCCCTATCTGCCTGACTTCCAGCATCTTTTTTTTCACGTTTCTTTCCATGTTTGACCTTTTTTCTCCTTTACTATTACTAGGACCAGTTTCCTTATCTGGTTCCCCTTTCAAAATTACTGATATGACATAATAGGTAACAGAGTTACTGACAATTAATAATTTCTGTTCCAAAAGTTTGCAGGTTGAGAGAATGCAGAGATTCAGTACATAACCAGATGGCGGAGAGAAGAAAGCATGCATGCATTGTGCGCGTATGTAGGTTTGAAAGTTTTAGACGATGTTGCTAGAGGCTAGTCATGTTCTAGCTGACACGGTTTGAAGTATGTGTATAATCACCTTGGTTTTTTGGGTTAAGGGCCTTTAGATTGAGAAGTACGAGTGTTTGATAAATGAGTTCAATGCTATGTTTTAGGATGAAGAATTTTGTTTGTAAATCCAGTCCTAATCAATACAATATCTGGTTTGCCAGGTCGTTTTACTTAGAAAGTTGAATATGATATCTGTTAGTTCTAGGAAACATTTCAAACACAAGCTACTGGAAAGCATCTATTGTGGAATGATGAATAGAAATATATTCTTCCCTTTACTTATTTCCATCTCATTTAACACGTAGGGCAGTTTTCTAATAACTTAGGAATGAAGGTATAGGTTGTTGGCATGGCTTGTTTGGAATGCTTCAACAAAATTTGTTAGGAAAGCTTCTATCCTAGGAAACACAAATTGTTGACTTCTTGGGATTTTGTGTAGTGAATTTTGTAATTATATTGGAATTGGGGATATTGAAATTTATGTAATTACACAAATTACAATATCAATTACATTAGATTTTTGGATGAGCTTGGAGACCAAGATGCCTCATTATATAAATATGTGTGATGGCAATACAAAGGAATTAAGAAGAAAAAACAAGAAAATTCATTCAATCATTCTCATTCTCATTCTCTCAAACACTCCACATTTCCATATTTTATCATGGTATCAGAGCAGCGATCTTGGGATTGCTGACTCCAGTTTCAAACCCTTGTCGCCGTCATGAGGGAGGAAGATTTTTTCATTCATCATGGAGGTAGCACCATCGACCCCACATCTCCTTCTCACCCGACCTTAGCCGAATTGAGTGCTCATATGGCTCAGTTCCTAAATATAACTGAGGATCCAACCCTGGCCCTGAACCTGATCCTGACTGAGGATCCAACCCTAACCCCGACCCTTGCCGAATTGAGTGCTCAGATGGCTCAATTCTTAAAGATATTGAACCAGACCCCAAACCCGATCCTGACTTAGGATCCGATGCCGACCCTAAACCTGATTCTTACTCAGGATCTGACCAATACCTCGATTTTGACCCCAATCTTCGAAGAATTGATTTCCAAAAAGACTCAGACTCCGACCAAGACTCAGACTCTGATCCAGATTCCAACTAAACCTATATCATATGCATCTTCCGTTGCACATATTACAACCTCCCGACCAACGACTCCGACACATCCCGAATGGTGTGCAATTCTCAACGATCGAACACAATGCAATACTGCCAGTAATGGTACTAGTTATGGATTCTCCGCCATTGTCAGAATGAAGAATCTGAATTTTGGCATGAAATTGAGTCTCCACCATTTTATGGAACAATTGAAACTGAAAACTGACTTCTCCTTTTGTTTTGATAAGGGAAACCCAGGTCATTCGGGTGTAGTCATCAATGAAAGTGATAAACCATCGAGCTCCAGCTGGAGTAGTGATTTGAGTAGGCCCCCAAATATCAGAATGAATAAGTGAGAAAGGAACCAAACTTTTATGTGTACTTAATAGGAACGGAACGCGATGGCTCTTAGCCAATTCACACATATCACACTAGAAGCTAGAAACATTAAAACTGGAAAATAATGATGGAAACAACTTCTTCAGATAGCCGAACAAGGCATGCCCAAGATGTTTATGCCATAACCAAACTTTGTCTCTCTGTCTTTCAGAACTAGCTCCATTTGTGATGAAAGTTTGACCAACCTTGGTCTCACTGTCCATCGCCTAGTCCAAGTAATAGAGTTTGCCCCGCTTAGTACCACAACCAATCGTCTTTCCAATGAGGATGTCCCGAAAAACATAATGATTCGGCCAAAATGTTACAGTACACCCCAAAGTAGTAGTAAGCTGTGCAATAGACAACAAGTTATGGTCCAATGATGGAACAACCAATACGGAATCAAGATGTATGGAGTTAGAGAGAGATAGAGAGCCCTCCCAACCATGTGGAATGGGGTACCATTAGCATTAGACACCATCGACTGTGTAGATGGTTTGCGAGTAATGAGTTGGCCATGATCAAATGTGATGTGATCCGTAGCACCCGAGTCAATAATCCATGTGTGCTTTGTAGATGACGTATAGAAAGCAGAACCGTTGGTTGTGGCTATAGAAGCACGAGCCTATGTAGCATGTTCAACATGATTAACCGCATACTTTTTTGAGTCTACAAGGAGGGGAGAATCATAGTGGGGCCTGACATCGCAGCGAAATGAATATTTGATATGAGTTTGTGTTTGTGGGAAAGGATTTGATTTGAGAATTTGAGGAATTTGAGTTGAGGAATTTGGATTTGAGGAATTTGATGTGAAGAATGTGATTTATGAATTTAATTTGGGAGGTATGTGTTTAAAGGAGTTTGATAAGAGGATTTAATTTGAGAGGTAAGGAATTTGATTTAGGGTTTGGGTTTGAATTTAGGGATATGATGTGAAGGCTTAAAGACGACCTAGGATCGACCGCTCTGATATCATGCTAAAATATGAATATAGTTTGAATACTTTAGATTAATTGTATTCTTCTCCATAATGAGGTATATATAGGAGTTTACAAAGGGTGCTTTACAAGGATTGTCAACTATATGAAAACAATGAAGTAAATCACATAATTAACTTAGGAAATAAATCTCCTGGATTTGTTAGGTTAACTCACGTCAACATAAACTACTCTAATTTTTAGAAAGGAAAATCAAATTTGGGTCAGGGAACCAGCGCACTACCTTGACCAACTAATCACGCACACATCTGCGAACACAAAAACATTGTTGAACTTGAACCTTTCAATTAATCACCTAATCATCCAACTGAGAAGATTTAACCATACGATCCTTGATCCTTGGGAAACACCACGTTGGGATCATGAGCATTTATGCGTTATTTATCCAACTGGTGCAGTTGATGAACCGGTGCGTCACATTGAAATTGTGATCCATTTGTTTCATTCTTGGAAACTTATGCTACACTACACTACACTACAACCACAAGAAACTCCTCCTGTTTTTATTTTTTATTTTTTAGGGTTGTTTTTTGTGGTTCCAAATCCTCCTGTTCTCTTGACAATCCTCAAAAGATGTCAAATTTATAACGGATTTTGAGTTTTATCGGTAAGCTGATGGAATGAAAGAGATTTT
Organism: Prunus padus; assembly: GCA_024362665.1. NCBI lineage: Eukaryota > Viridiplantae > Streptophyta > Magnoliopsida > Rosales > Rosaceae > Prunus > Prunus padus. The sequence continues at coordinate 9,526,933 of JANFAM010000011.1, forward strand.
TTAAAAGATTATTTTACATTTGAAATCAAGATTGTCAAGAAAATGAGAGGGATTCAAATTGTTTTCAATCATTGCTACTTTGAGTTACTTATACAACTTGCTCCCATTCAGTTCAATACGTTACGAACTTAACTTAACATGGAATAAATAAATTCTAAGATATTACTAATTATGATTTTGGATGCAAAAATAAATGTTCTTAACTATTTGAGTTTTAAGTCCCTTTCAATAAATTCTACTTATTATTTGACAAAAATCTTCTGCAAATCACATTAACTTTAATTTTTTTTTTTTGATACAATCAATATTCTATTTTAATCTAATCTAAAGTACAAGGAGAAATGAAGATTTTGAATAGGGAGCACATCCATTCCGCTCTAGCCAACTTGGCTAAACCTATGTCTGCCAAATCACATGACCTTTGGGTTTCAATAATGAATGTGTTGAGTTAGTGTTAAACACGAATAACTCGATTTTGACAGTAAAACATCTAATGGTATTGTAATAATAATAATAAAAACTGTAATAATATAGAATAGCAGTTTTATTCTTTCTTTCTTTGCAAACTGGTTCTGAGAGGTTTTATTTATTTATTTATTGATTTCGGGGTGGGGGCGCTATAGAAGTTGAACTTTAGATATAAAATGTATATAATTTCTACCAATAAGGAAAGTATTGACGATCTCAACTTGTTAATATGGCGTAATGGTCAAGGCTTTAGGCATTGCTTGCTGGTTTAAGGATGAACAGAGAGGGCAAAGTAGGTTCAGCTACTTCACCTTATATTATCCCAGAACCAGAAAAATCCCTATGCCTCTAATTTATTAGGTTCAGGTAGAAATTACGTCATTTCCTGAAAGGGAAAGCCTCTATTGTCCTTACCAAACTCCTCTTCCTCCTCCATTGACTCGCATACAACACATCAAGAATCCAATCTTCTTTGCACTCAAAGAAATTTAAGTCTCAACAAACTTCATCAACCTCCATTACCATTTGTATCGGCTTCTTCCATTTTCACTTCACTCCAAATCATTCTTACCAGCTTTGCCAACCATCCTGCTTATACTCTGAACCAGTGAGGTTGGATAACTGAAGGAGAAAGGATGGCACTTAAGGCCATTCAACGGTTCCTCCTAACCTATCTCCTTCTGGAAATCTCTATGGTGTCTGCAAAAGTTCCGGCAATTATTGTATTTGGAGACTCTACTGTGGATGCAGGCAACAACAACCAGATATCAACAATCCTGAAGAGCGACTTTCAACCCTATGGTCGCGATTTCTTCGGAGGCCAGCCTACCGGGCGCTTTTCCAACAGTAGGGTTCCAACAGACTTCATTTCTGAAGCTTTTATGATCAAGCCAACAATACCTGCATACTTGGATCCAACTTATACCATTAAGGATTTTGCTACTGGAGTTTGCTTTGCCTCTGCCGGAACTGGTTATGATAATGCCACTTCTGATGTGCTAGTAAGTCACATTATGACTCAACCTAGTATGCCTTATAAAGGCCACTGACCTTCGTGTCAAATAGCATCTCCCCTTGCCCCTCAAGTATGAAGTGGAAGGGTAAGATCCTAGGTTCCACACCTGAATGAACACTTAAAAGAGAGAAAAATATAAAAATATAATTAAAAAAAACCTAATTTAGACAGAGATCAGACACACTATAGTTGTTCCCAACAATTTTCAGAAGTTCCATTAATTTTTGAGTTTATATGATAATCAAATATAATATACTAAACCCTGCTGTACTGGTCTTGCAGTCTGTAATACCTCTTTGGAAGGAATTGGAGTACTACAAGATATACCAGAAGGACCTAAGAAGCTATCTAGGCAACGATAAAGCTAATGAGGTTCTGGGAGAAGCACTTTACCTGATCAGTATAGGAACTAATGATTTCCTAGAAAACTACTACGTATTTAAACGCAGATCATCACAGTTTTCCATAGAGGAGTACCAAAATTTTCTAGCCGGAATTGCTGGGAATTTCATCAGAGCTTTACCAGCTTGGAGCTCGAAAGATGTCTATAGCTGGCCTCTCCCCGATGGGTTGCCTGCCACTGGAGAGAGCTACAAATATCGTTTCTGGGAGTGATTGTATTGAGGAGTACAATGATGTGGCTAGGATTTTCAATGAGAAGTTGCAGGGATTGATTGAAAAGCTCAGCAAGAAACTAGTTAGAATCCAACTTGTGCTTTCAAACCCATATGATATTCTCTTAGAAATCATTCAAAACCCAGCTACTTTTGGTGAGTTTTACTTTATTTTTTCACTATAGTTCCCACTGTAATGTCACTTACAGTTTGTGTACATGACATCCAAAACAATAAGATAAATTTCCTATTTTGCAGGATTTGAAAATGCAGCAACAGCCTGTTGTGGCACAGGATTATTCGAGATGGGTTATATGTGTAATAAGATAAACCCATTCACATGTTCAGATGCAAATAAATATGTATTTTGGGACTCCTTCCATCCCACAGAAAAAACAAATGCTATTGTTGCAGATCATGTATTCAGAAATTGCCTAGCTCAATTTTTATAAGAAGTACACAGTATAGAATGAGGTCTGTAATTGTCATTCTAGTAGTCTTGCCTTTGGTACTATCCACTTTAACTTGCGTCAAGATATTTGTCTTTCATTTTTCCAAATCTAAATTTATCACCCACTAAGGTGCCATACACCATGAAAAATACTAATAAAGTGAAAGCAAAAACATCAATGAAGAGTTGTATTCATTTAGCAGATGGGTTGATGATTAACCAAAATCACATTACCTTTTGAAAGTACCACAAAGATCTTACAATATCCTATTGAATAGCAAGTGAAAGGGGTTAGACTTGATAATAGAACATAACTTAAAACTGCTGCTTAGACTACAATTACTCGTGATATAGTTTCTTACAACATCAAGTTCCTAGAGTTGTAGAAATGCTTCTCATGAAAAAGATAACTATGGGGGGAAATATGCACCTCAACTTGAACTGAAAAAATCACTTCTGCTCTTTGGGGAAATGGAGCTTGATCAGTGCAGGAAGCTCAGATAACTCAACCTGAGGCTTGCCCAACAGAATACCCTTCAACCTTTCATCACATTTGACCACATTCTTGTTGTTTGGATCCTATGCAAGCACACATTTTTCTGATCAGTAATAAAATAGGTTCATATATGAAAGCACTGAAACTAAGTTGCACAATTAGAATCAATAAAAGTAAGTAGGCAAGGTGAAGGATAATATATTATCTCCCATTTGCTTCTTAAACTCACAAGAAACATCAGCAACAAGAAGCCCAACAGATTTATGCTAGAGCCCCATCTTCAACATGGACAGATATTGCAAATAGTGGGTTGACGAGAACAGAACTTTATTGAGAAATAAATTTCACAAACAACCTGCGTAAGCACAAAACCAGTTTTACATGACTGGTTCACAAACTAGGCTTCTCCGCTCAATGCAACAACACATAAGAACTAACAATCTTGCTGACTCTGCTAATCGACTGCTAACAACCTTGCTGCGATTGAAACGTAGCAGACGGAGCTTACATAAATTTAGGCTCCTAACAATTTCCATGATTAAACAAATACTAAGAAACTAATCTTAGTTACAACCTAACAAAAAACATGAAGCACTATAACTAAGACAGAGCAACACAGAAAGAATAATACAGCACCACCATCTTTGCTTCTTACAACTGATTGTTCTTAAATTTTCAAGGACATACAGATTACTTATCTTAAGATAAATAAATCAAAACAAAAACAAATTTACGGGAACCTGTAAATTGTTGTCCTTGATGTATGACCAGACGCGCATGAAGCATCCAAGATGAGAAATCTGAGACTGACCCACGAACTCTCGCAGCGTCGAAGGAAGATTTACCAGGTCAATCAAGTTGGCCAGCTTCTTTGGGTTATCTGTGATGGCCTTCTTCAACCTTGGTGGCAACATTGCTCTCACTCACTCCTGGCTCAACTTTCTTTATGAAATTCAGAAACCACTGGGCCAGTAAAGTCACAGAGTAAATTCATTCAGTAACATAAGCTTTTACAATACTCATACGCACAATTTTCCCACCACTTCGGGAACAAAAAGTGTTTTTATTTTGCACTTAAACTGCACAATTAAATATCATTTCTGTTTTGTCTGCTTAACTAAGTTTTTGCAGTTACGTGCATGGGGTTGGTTCTCCTCAATACTTTTTTTTTTTTTTTTGGTGAAAGTTCTCCTCAATACTTTGAATACCAGCTAATAAGCATAAACACTTTTAAGTCCCATTTCCACTCTCGGAAACCAAACATAGCTTTCAGAGGAATTTAATCGAACACCTGGTGTGCTATCAAAACCGACTCCCACAAGAACAAGCATCTAAAATAAAAAACGGATAGAGATAACAGTAAATTCAGCTCAAAGTTCGAATTGAAAAGAAAACGTGATCAAAGAGATGCTTGTGTAGACAAATTGCAAGGTAATTTACCAAAAGGTGCAGGGCAAAGGAGGTCTATCACCTTAGCTTAATTGACCGAGGCAGGGTTGCAATTTCTTTTTTCTTTTCTTTTTTTGGTATTCTCTTTTAAACTCTTTATAAGGGCAAATAAGGCACGCAACTTTGGGTAAGAGCCATGAAGTATCAAAGTTCATATGCTTGTGAAAATACTTTTCCAACTTTGACCCCCTCTCGCTACGGGGGGTGTATTCAATTGAGATTTTAATAGATTGTAATTACGTGATTTTAATGTAATAGATTTCAGCCGGATTTGTAATTATATGATTTTACATATGATTTTAATAGATTGCAATTACATGATTTTAATTCACTTCGGATTTTACTTATGATTTTAAAAGATTGCAATTACATGATTTTACTTATATTTCTATACAAACTTGAACTCTATCACCCATCATCATTCCGCTAAATACATAACACCATTATGGAAACCACTGATGAGCCTGATGGATATGGTCACAGGAAATTGCTCTGTATAAAGTAGCAAATTTTGATTTCTTTGTACCATGTTTATTTAATCTTCCTTCGTGAGGAAAACTTCGTGAAAATATGAAGATTATGCAAAATTTGTCCGTTACGATCCATTAATCAGTTCACATTATTGAGATTACACTTTGGACTCACTGGAGAGACCCCTCAGTCCTTTGAGGCGATAGGAAGACTGTTAAAGCTTTCGTGGGAGAGGGCTCGACAGATAAATGGAATTGCATTATCAAAATTAAAGCAGACTAGTACTTTGGACAATCTAAAATTGTATATTGTACAGTTTTTCTATCATGTTATGAACATATAAAGGAAATAGAGAAAGGTAAATAGCATGACGAGAAAAAAGAAATACCTTTTTTAATTGCATCAGTTGTTTGATTAGGTATTGAAGAAAAAGAAAGAAGGTCAAGGGTTTTCTATCATTCTGGGATTGCCGTAATCCTTTTTTGACCAACCAAGTTGTTCTTTCGTTTTGTCAAAAGAAGAAAAAAAAGATCTCTAGCTTAGTCATGTGGATTGCTTTCTGAAACTTGGGATCCAGCATGGTTAAAAACTCCATCAGTTGCTGGTATTGAAACCAAAAATTAGTTATAAACTCTAATTTTTGTTCTTGATAAAGGATTCATTTGCACAATTGCAGTTCTGTTGCAGTTCTTGGGACAAATTGTTGCAAGATAGTCTACCTCGAGACCTTCAAGCTTGAAGATAATCATAAGATCTTAGGACTTGGGATTTATCTCCTCAAGTTGCACACATTCAACATGAAGGGTCAGGCCAATGATAGAACTCAAGCATTGAAAAATCAAAATGATTGAGCTGTGATCCTTTCTTTTTTATTTCACTTTCAATTTTGACAATGTTTGTATTTTATAACTGTTTAAACTTTGAGTTTTTTTTTTCCGTGCACTTCTTTGACATTGTTCTTTCAGTTGCAAACACAATGAGCTACTCAGCTCTTAGTTGATGTCCACACTAGCAAGGTTCTGACGGGGTTTGGCAGTGGATTGCTGGGGGTGGGTAACCACGCAAAGGTCACATAAAAGAAAAATAGAGAAGATATTGAAAGAAAAATAGAAAAATAGAAAGAAGTGAGAATCAGGCATAGGAGGATGAGATTGTTTATGGGGCTTGGTATTTATATCACATACTCAAAAGTCTCATACAATACACCATTTAATGAAATACTTAAAAATCAATAAGCTTTTGAATACCACCAGACTTGTATTTAGTACTTAAAAATCCTAATTGAATACCACTGGATTTTTAAGCTTCAAAACAATCTATTTTAAAATCTTAATTGAATACCAACAGACTTTTATTCATTATTTACAAATCTTAATTGAATACCACTGGACTTTTAAGCTTCAAAACACTCTATTAAAATCCTAATTGAATACACCCTCCTAAAAGAAATGTTAAACACATACAAAATTAATTTTGTTCAAGATAGAATATAACAATATTGAATTAGGTTGTCTAAAAAAATAATGTAAATTTCACTTTACTACCCGCAAGTTTCCCGAAATTCTGACTTTACTACACAGTTTTTTTCTTCTCACTTTCATACCTAAAGTTTGAGTTTTTTTTAACATTTTCATACATATGTTAGTCATTCCATCAAATACTCCGTTAAATGATGACGTGACAATAAATGGTCCCACTTGGACTCAATTATATTGTGCCACGTGGATTGAAAAAAAAAACTATTAAAAATGAAAAAACAAAAGTAAAACAATAAAACAATCCACGAACTAGCACCCATCTCCACGAACCTAGCCACAACGCAATCAACAAACCCATCCTCGTGGCAACCCACAACCCAGCCTCGCCCGCAACCCACAAACCCAGCACTAGCACCCATCTCCAGCAACCCCAGCCACAAACCCAGCACTAAATCAGAAAGAATTTGATTCAAAATTGCTTCTTCTTCTGTGGAAGAAGAGGCCCGAGAGTTGCTAATGAATCTAATTACAGTGGAAAACAATGGTTTATCAAGTGGGGTGGGTAATGGCATAGGCTTGTGAGTAATGGCATAGGCTTCTATCCAGGTTTGGATTTCGTCTTTCGGGTTCATTGAATTCCAATATGCGACTTTGTGGAATTGGGTTTGTGGGATGCTGAAAAATATTGAATTTTCGACTTGGGGTTGCTAGGTTTTGAAAATGATTGAATTTGTGGAATTGGGTTTGCTGGGTTTTGAAAAGTAGTGGATTTTCGGAATTTGCTTTCGGGGTTTTCTAGAATATTGAATTTGTGGAATTAGGATTGTGTGGTTTTGAAGAATGTCTTTGCGCGGTTTTGTAACATATTGGGTTTTGAAGAATGTCTTCCTCCCATTATCTGGTTTTTCACCCACAGCCCCGAACCCCAACCCGCAACCACCAAGACCCGCTCCCCCCAATTTCTTCTCCCACCCCCCATCGATTTCTTCTCCCGTGATTCCCACTAACCCAAACCAGCGCCCCCGTTCCGGCGATTTCTTCACCCCCGATTCCCCCATGACCACCACCACCCGCAAGCTCCAACCCTCAAACGAACCCAGAACCCCAACCACCATCCCCCCCCAAAGAACCCAAAGAGGGAAACTATTGAAGGGTTTCACATGAGCTCACAGTTGAGAAATTACATCATCAATTGCTATCCCATTGCACACTTAGGAAACAGACAGCCAATCTCACAGATTATATCTACTGAGAATCCAAATTTGCCAGAATTTATATGTGTGATATGCATGTGATATGAGAGAGAGAGAGAGAGAGGCGCATAGGAGAGAGAGAACCCACCCCACCCGCAACCAGCAGAACCTAGAGAATGCAGTAAGTTGAAGAGTAATTCCACATATCCTGATCTATTCGATGGTACACTAGCTGTATTCGGAACATTTAAAAATTTCTCCAAAGAGAGGGAGGGCGCATAGGAGAGAAAGAGAAAGGATGGGTTTTATTTTTAATTTTTTTCTTGTTTTTTAGTTGGTTTTTTAAATATTTTATTCATATTTTAATCAATTTAAAATTTAAAAAAGTTAAATATTTAATTTTAAGTATGTGAGGTTTTTATTTTCTCTTTTTTATTAAATTACAAATTTACCTTTGATTTGAATGGAAATTTGATCGAATTTAAAAAAATTGACGATAGGCCCTTAATTGGTGATATTTAAACAATTGGAGTGCTTAATTTACCGAAAAATTTGTTAAGGGGCTAATTGACAATATACAAATAGTTCAGGGGATAAAATCGCAGAAAACCCATTTTTTAAATCCAACTATGAAACATAGGAATTACAGTTGCTCCATGAAACTACAATTGGAGAATTCAACTAACGCACAAACAGATCCACAAGGGCTATACATGATAGATCTTGTAAACCTCTTAGGAATAAAAATGTATATAATTTCTTTCATTCACATATAATTTTTATCCTTTGACACTTCAGTAACAGGGACAAATGTTTTGGTCCTAAGTCTTCCCCCAACAAACATGGATCCTGCCTGCGAAATCTTCTACATCTAAACACAAGGGAAAACTAAAATACAAGTTGAAACCATATACTGCAGAAAATACTGAGTTGCTCAAGGAGAGCAATGCCCCGTCAAGGTATACACTTCGGAGCACCTGTAGTTCACGATACTTCTCAGAGCTTTTTTCACACATTAGTCATATGGATTTCTGAAAATTTTCAAGAGTTCCGGAATATCATAACCCAGCATTTCGTCGACGGTTTCTATCATTTTAGGCTTCAACTTCTCGAATTTGTCAAAGTTGTAACCACTCAAGATGTCCCGGAAGTGGTCGACGTCCGGGAAATCCCCTGGAGGTAGATGGAACTCCCTCTGAACCTGTATAGTAAGTCAAGTGTGAGCACATACAGTAGTGAGTGCATATACACGGGGGAGGGAGGGAATAGTACCTTTCCAAATTCAACTTCCAAATTATCAATAAGCCTCTGCTGAGTTTTAGCTTTCCCCAACATAGCAGGCATCTCCTTCTTTAAATGGCTAATTATGTAGGCGTGTATCTTGGCAGCTCTGGCACGCTTCACAAATTCATTTATCTGTGAAAATAAATGTCATCAAAATTCCGTTCAGTAGGCATCTTCAAGAATATTCGGTTGCTAAACAGAAATAAAAAATGGGGCTCAAACTGGAGAGATTACATTGACCCATGTTACAGCTATAAAATATCACCTCTACAGTATGCTTATTCAAAATTTGCAAATAAATTAACCTGAGTGCAACTTGATAAAGAAACTTTATGATAAGTAAATATAACAAACTCACCCTGCGATCACACGCCTTCTTTGGAACATCCTTTAAATCAGCAAGAAGATCCTCCTGTTCCTTTTCAAAGAGTTCTTTCCCAACCGGACCAGTAGCAGCCTCATTTACAGGTTTGTCATTGAATGAGCTGCAAAAGATAAATTCGTTTGCAAGGATTGAACAAAGGTATTTGCCAGGAAACATCATAACCTATTTGAAACCATAGGAAAACTTCCATGGAATTAATGACTGTAAGGATGGAGAGGCTACCCAATATAAACTCGCATGACCTCAGGAGTATTAAGAACCTTCCCAAGTGACCACATCAAAGCTCCATAAACCCTCATCAACTGCATGAATAAAGAATGATTTTATCGCAACATCCAATGACCTAATTAAATGCCTAAAGAACATGTAAAAGGACAATCATTAAGAGGTCCATGTCGTGCACATACTTACTTGTTGGGTGTCAATCTGATCTGCCTTGTTCAGAACAACACGAATTTTATCATCATGACCATGTAAAGATGAAATCACGCGCTTGAATTCATCACTAACATCAAGTTTGTGAGGATCAAACAAAAGTAGAATAAGGTCGCACTTTGCAGCAAACCACGAAGTTACCCCAGTAAAATCGTAGGCTCGTTGCGTCCGTTGCTTCTCTCCAGATAAAACGCCAGGTGTATCCACAAAAGTAATGTGTTCTAGCAACTTGGATATAAAATGGAATAAGATTTGGGTGTTTCAAAGGAAATTTGGAAAACTTCAAGATGATTGTGAAAGATAACTCACAGAATGTGGCATTTGAGAGCACTGAAACTTTGATAAGAATGCTGTTCCAAAAGTTGTGAGACCACTGAATGGCATATCAGCTTGCACGGCAATAGTATTCCCAGGAACACTTCTTTCATCAGGCCCAGACTACATGGAAGCAGAATTAGCTAGTAAACAATATTAATTTCAGACACGTTAATAGAAAAAGAAAAGCAAAATTAATGGAATTTGGAAAAAAATTGTTCGCTACAAAAGGCAACTGAATATACATATCCTAACACCAAAACAAACAACTTCTGAAGTGAGGAAACCAAATCTCAGGATCTTCTCTAAAACATCAAATTTTTGTACAGTGATGGGCAAAAAGCTACTAATTTCATTTCTTGAAATTCACATGTACAACTGCTAAGCCTCATATAAGCACTTCCAAGAAATGCAAGAAAATTGTTTTATTAAACAGTGGCCAGAAACACAAAATGTCCATCAGCTTTTCTCTCCTTCAAATTCCTAGAACTAGGCTAATAAAAAGCTAGTACTCTATTCAGACTCTTGACATACTGCCAAGCTGCTCAGCAATCTGCTTTGCCTCTCTGAACTCATGACTGGTATCACAGACTATTTCCATCAATAGAAACCAGACCCAAAAACAACAGAGTTTTTTCTCTTATGAGAAATCAAAATACCAGCCTTTGATATATAGGGCGGCAAAATGCAAAATGCTGTTTTCAACATGAGCAAGCATATTAAATCATCTTCCCTCACGCACACACAGGAGGTACCAATTATCATCAAATTATCAATAACTAATAGAAGATTCAGAAAGGTAATAAAATAGTGGTTTCTAACATTGCTACTGAGTCCCTATAAAGCCTTATTATATTTATATGGCTTTTAAACCTGAATGCACCCATATAAACATTTAGTTTAACTTTAGTTGTTAACTCAAGACTGTGTTAACGATAACATGAAAGGAGATAAAGTTGTAATTACCATAACAACAACAAATCTATCTGTTGTAGGCTCAGGCCCAATGTGAGCTCCTGTCAAAAGGCAAATGAGAATAAGAGATGAAATATATCAACAAACTTTCTATGCAAAACACAAACAATTATGAAACGATACACTTGCAGAGGATAACTTGCCTGGATAACTACTTTTGAGCAAATGTTTAATGAATGTTGTTTTCCCAGTGGAGTATTGACCCAATAGCATAACCATGGGTTTGGCATCAAAATCACTATTTGTCTGAAACATAAAATAAACATCAATTGATAACTATACCATGTCATAATTAGATACAAGTTCAAGAGCATCCAAGTAAAAAATGAAATTAAACTAAGAGTGCCTGGGCATTAAATCTGATGAAAGAACTTGAAGAAACACGTACTGCTCACTCACCAGTAATGGGGATACAAAATCGTTAAACCGGTAAGTAACTTCTAACGGCTTCAGCTTCTGAACATATAGTCTCTTCAACCCATCAACAATTGATGTTACAGAAGAAAGTGGGACCTAAAATATGCCAAAGAATTTTGATAAGTTGTTAAACACAGTGATATAGCCCAAGCGTATCCAACAGTATTGCAAATTGCAATCTTTATGCACAGGGAATTTTTGCATGAACTCTGCAATCAAAACAATACTCTCTAACCATGTTCTGCTTGTTCAAAAACGTCTATTGTGAGCAGCATTCTTTTAAGTAACTTTATGTCATGCATTAAAAAACGCTCCTTAAACTGAACTATGTAAGCTTATCTCCTTTTCTTTTTCAATATGTAACATAGCCTCTTATAGCAGTTGTTGTGAACACAAAGTCATAATAGACTCAAAGCTTTCGTATGTCCATTGGAAAACTTATCCTGATAAAAACATAAAGTATTTTTGCACTCAACAACTATAATAACTCAGAGAGACTAGAATCTAGATACAAAGTTAAGAAAGTACACGTAAGCAATAATATCATAAATTCATTAGTACATATAGAAAGAAGTTTAGGTGCAAAAACATTCATCAGGCCTCAAAATCTTCCTCTCTGAGTATCAAGAAAGCAAAAGAGTGATTGCTCCAAAACAAAGAAACAAATACCTTTTTTGATGATTTTGAAGAAAACCAAAGCGCTGAAGGTGATTGCTGCACCACAGCAGTGCCTGCATGACAGGTTATTAGTAAATGTACATCAAAACTAAAAGTAACAATGCACATCTCATAGTTTGGTCGGGAAACTCCTCACCATTTACTTCGTATTCATTTGTCTTGTGCAATTGCTTTTTCTTCTGAATAAATAACTAAACTAAATCAATCTTTTTGGCCAGATAAAAGTAATCAATTCAATATAAAGAACTACATAACAAATGAGAGTGAAAAATAAGAAAGGTACAAATAGCTACATACCGCTAATAATGCATCCAAACCTTGCATAACAGGAGGATTGAGATTTTTCAAGTCAACTGAAACACAGGATAGCATTTCAAATTTTAAGCTAGCTGACTGTGCCAAACAAGATTTAAATTTCTTTTTTGTTTTTTAAACACAGCCATGCAGTACTCATTTTTATGAACAAACAGACAGTTCAAGCCTTCAACTTATATATGAGATTCTACCACTCCTAGCATGCCTTACAAAACGAAGTCAAACTAAAGAAACCCACCATTGCTATTCAATAAATCATGGGTAATATCATGTCCACCTTGTGCAAGAGAAACTAGCTACAAATGAGAAGGGCAACAACGCGTCAGATTCCTATAAGTCAAAATGTACGATTTTTTCTATCCAGGAACAAAAACAAAGGAATTACAATAGTTTATAAAACAACCTGCATAGCGGCAATGAACTCACTGAAACCAAGATATCCCTGCCTCTTTGAATCAGCAATCGCCCAAACCTTAGGAAAAGGAAAGCGCTTAATAAGATAAAAACCTCTTTTAAAAAAAGGATATTTGACAAATGTAAACCCAAAATTCAGGTTAAAATTTTTAACCCGAAAAAAAAATGAAGACGGGGTTTTGTGCTACTTAACAAATGTAATGTAACAACTGGCATAGATCATAATCGTAAGCTTGAACTTAGCAACGTAATCCAATGTGAAAAACTTAACTTGAGGCCAACTTCAATGGCTCTACTTGCTAAAAGCAAAAAGAAACCCACAATCATAACAAAATGTATTTTGACAAATCTAATGCATTAACTCAGTTAACAAGACGCTATGTATGAAAAATAAATTCATCAAAAACCAATAGTATTAAAATAAAGCAGAAATAAAAGCGTGAGGGAAAAGAAAAACACTTATTTGATAAATAAAACTGTAAATAAACAAAACAGAACGCATAATAACCTGCTTGAGATCTTGCCGATCCAGATTGGACATGCCAAAGAACTTTATAGCATCATTCCCCGTAATGCGGCCATCACTGTCTGAACAAAACCACAGAAAAAAACAACTCAATTCACAGTTGCTCAATTTTCTCAGGAACCAAACAGAAACTAAGAAACAGTAGTTTCCATGGTAAATAATGTGAAGAAAACGTGTAGTGTAATTTACTACGAACCTGAATCAGCGAAGCGAAACCATTCCTGATAGATTTTCTGGTGCTCTTTGGAGCAAGAACTGATCGGAACCGAAGAAATTTCCATATTCGTACACAATCTGATCCGGGTGGGTTTTTGGATTGGATTTTAATTCAAATTTTTTAAAAGAGAAACACTCTTGAGGTTTTGTTTGTTTCTCTTTCCCAGGAGGTTTAATTGGGGTGAGAGAACCGACGGAAAGGGGTTAAATCTTAACAGCGCGACGTCGTTTTTGGGTTGGGTCGGCATGACATGACGTTTACTTTAAAGGGTCTTCAGAGAGTGCAGCCATTAAACGACGGCGTGATAGCTTCATTTTCGTAGCTGTTGTATATATCACAACTAAGGAATAAAATATCGATGATATCGGAAATATCGTAGTCCAAAAATACGGAAATTTCGATGGAAATATCGGGATATTATCAATATTTCGGTCAATGTCGTCAATATTATCGATATTTTGGTTCATGGATATTTAAAATATCGATGGTATCGGAAATATCAGTAGTCCAAAAATACGAAAATTTCGTATAAATATCAAGAATATTATAGATATTTTATTCCTTGATCACAATTGACACGCGAAAAAATAAAGATACCACAACTCAACTGGTTGTTCTCCTCCCTAAAAAAAATTTAAATATAATACGCGGTGTTATTAATTAACATGTTATAACATGAATAGTGACTAAATTCATATGTTATTAATATATGATATAGTATTAATAAACTGTTGCTCAGTATGTTTTGAGGTCACTGCATCGACAGTCACAGGTATAGTTCTTCTTTTCTTTTTTTGTCTTTTTTATTTTGGTCGAAGTTCCTCTTTTCTTATTGACATATATATCTAGGCACCTATACTAAGATGATCAAACAGAATGTGGTTAACTACAACACAAGGGCAATTATAGTACTAAATTTAGACATGGTTGTTAGCACGTTAATTAGCAACTGCATTGCTTGTACGATAAAAGTTTTTTTATAATGAATGTGTGAGTATGTGAAGATAAAAAGTTACACATTAGAAAGTTGAGAAATCTAATAAGGGCTTATAAGGTATTGGTGCATAAATTAAATTAAGAAAACAATATTACCCAGAAAATACAATACGTGGCTATGAACAATTATTGGGATGAGTCGCGGACTAAGTAGCTCTTTTTAAGACATTTCGCAGCTCTGTCCAATTTGTGCAAGCAGTTCAGAAAAAGCCACTACGTCCCTAGGATAAAACAGCCCCAGAATCTCCTCTGTCTAGGTTCTTCCTTGTACTGAGGAATGACCTGAATACAAACATCTTTCTGACTATATTGCTCATAATCCCAAATACATAAAGTAAAAGAAATAGAGATTTTCATCAGGATGAAGAGGAAGAAGGATGTGGCTTTTTCTATTTCTATGTCTTTTTTTTCAAACTATATCATATATATATATAATATACCACCAAGAAAGACGTTAATGGACTTAAAATCAGCATCAAGCAGTTGAGAAATTTTTTTTCTTCATATTAATGGATATTTAACTCCCACTAATAAAATAATTTAATGTAATTATTGATTAATTTATTTTAAATAAACATACCAAATTCAACAATTCCCCACTTGTTTATTTTAAAAATAAGTTCATTGAGCAACATATCATAAGATTGTGCATAAGTAAAGGTGTTTTTCAACTTGAACCTCTACGTAGTGATGGAGCTCCAAAATATACAAGAGTAACATATAGTTTTGAACCCATTCTCTAACAACACCACACACACAGCCTTACTAGGGTGAAGTTCAAAAGCTAGCACGTTACGGCCATGTGCTTATATCCCGGTATAGTGAATGCTATAGAAAATTTCCTCCAAATTTCCATAGAAAGCGGCCTCACTTCCACATTCACATAGGTGAGATTATCAAGGATATTCCTGTAGCTAGATATCCCACTCAATATAGAGTATAAATCTCATTAAGAGTTATAAATAACTCAACCTTAATTGTTTTGAATTTTCACCAATTTTTTTTAAAATCATAGATAAACTTTCCAATTTTTTTTAAACACAAATTTCCTTAAATTAATATAAATGACTAAAGCTTTTAAATTTTGGGTGATGGGTGATGGTGATGTTTATTTATGTGTCTGAAAATATTTTTAGATTTATAGACAATACCGTTGAAAAAAATTAGTCGTAGTCATTTTTGAATCCTAAATATGTGCCTGTTGTCTGATTAATTTACTTACATATACATAACTAATGAACCATCTTGCCTACTGTCATAAGCTTTGCGTCCTGAATATATAAACATTGTCCCTAGTTTCCCTTTTAATTTCAAAACCACCAGACAAGTAAAGAAAAAGAGAGGCACACGGGACAGCTTCATTGGTGCACTTAGCAACTCTAAATCCATTCATAACTCTACCAAAATAAAGAAAGAAAGAATAATCCAAATCAAAACGTACGTAAACATAAACAATGAAATAACAGTCTCATAATGCAAGTGTTGGTTGGAAAGGTGATAGCTTTGTGATTTATTTATATTATTTGGGGAAAAATTGAGCAATGACCCCCCTGAATTATAGGTCATGTCCCACTTTGCCCTTTGAACTTCCAATTTGGTTCTAAAACTCGTGGCACAGTCCTAAGTTGACAAGTCTACGAGCTCTTTCTCAAAGCAAGAATGTCCAGCTCCTAACACTCCTTCGAATCACCTTTGCTGCAGGCATATAGAAGAAACCATCTTGTCAACAAAGTAAGAGGGGTCCTTGGTCCTTCTGCTGTCAAGACCACATGGGGTAAAAAAATGACTAGCAAGCTAGATGAGGTCAAGATAAAATTGCAGCACTCTGTTTTGGTTCCCCCGCTCCAGTTCACAAGCTTTCAAAGTGGAAACAAGATATCAGTCAATGACGCCAAAAGTAAAAGGGAGACCAAAGCAAAACAAAGGGCCCCGCATTATGCTTGCAAAGTCCAATTCAAAAGGACTAATGGTGTTCCCCAGTTGTCGATGTGCAAGTCCTATTTGGACCAAGACTCGTGAAGTTTTTCAAGTCTCTCACATCACTTTTGCTGCCAGCAACAAATGAAGGCAAAAGTGTCTAGGCACTTGTTCCCCCTTGCATTCCAAGGGACGAAGAGGTGAGTTTACTACTTAGCACCAAGCTAAGCAAGTGCACAAATAGTGTCAAGGAAGGTTCACGAGAATTAAATCAATTGACGATCAATGAGGCTCAGTAAAATGCTTATGGCATTCGGGTCTATTTGCCTCAATTCTCAAATGCAAGATGGCTACCAAACACGCCCACAAAAACCCAACAAGAAATATGGGAATCAATCACTGTGGCAAGGAAGCTATTCATAAAGGAGTGACAAGTCATTGAATCATGCTGTGACGGTGACTCCAATCCATATAAACGAGTCTCATGCTCCGAGCTTCAAGCTCATTCTCAAAAGATACCAAAGGAGCATCAATATGGATTAGCGGGTTTGTCAATAACAAGAGTCCATTAATCTCAAATCTTCCAAAGCATGCATGGATACGAATGCAGTATCAAATTAAATTCATGAGTTTATCAAAATTGCCCATTAGTTTTCTTTGATATTGACAATGAAAAATTGTACACAACCATTCCAAATTTTCCCATGGGTCATCTACCTATGAAAAATTCAAATCTCTAAATTATCTCAAAAACACAAATTCTTAATTAGTGGGCCACATTTACCCATTAATTTCCAAATCAATTACGAACTACATTAGTTTGATCTCATTTAGGGTACGTAGGCAGTCTAGCATCCCAATAGATGCAACCACAACCAAATTTGAATCACTGGTTACATCAACCAAATTCCCACAAATTAAATACCTATCTCCACACAAATTAATTCCGAACTACGTTGGTTTGATACCTTCGAAAGGGTACGTAGGCAGTCTAGAGACTCAATCTAGATGCAACCGCCCAAATCTTAAATCCAAACAGAATCCCTGGTTTAATCTTAACCAAATTCGCCCCAAACACAATTCCATATCGAATCCTTGGTTTATTCATCTAAATTCATTCAAACACTTCTCAATACAATTCAAATGACCAAATTCCCCTTTGCAATGAGTCATTTATTCATTGCAATTTTTTGAACTACGAGTGGCTTAATTCCAGCGAGCAATACGTAGGCAACCTGAGGTTCGACCTAGGAGTAGCTACAAAACAAAATACACACATTCTATTTATTTATGATGGAATCAAAGGGTATTCCCTTAAAGTAATGTATTATAATTAAGAGACACTGCGTCTCGAATGGGTTGAACCTAAAATAATAAAACCTCATTATTTAAATACTGGCGATGAAATTATATTGGGAGGTTCACATTTTTCTTCAACACGCCCCGATAGGGATTTCTGTCATCCCTAGTTTTACCTCTTTGGCAAATTTAGTTTGTGTTTTTCAATTTACCTCTTGTATTTATAGCTATTTTTTTAATTGATTTAAAAATATTAATTAACTTTTAACGGAAATTGAACGAAAATATTTATTAACTTGTAACCATGAAATTGGCCAAATTGAAAATATGAGTTAAATTCGCTTGAGTAAAATATTTTGACATTTAAGCATAGAAAATATAAAAACGAACTCTTTTGGATGGCATTGCGCTTGCTAAGCTTAACTTCAATTCTTGACCAGTCAATTCACTTGAAGACCAATTAACAGTTATATAATATGGGAGTTGATTTTCCCACTCCTCCTTTCTCCACTTACACTCCCTTTTACATTTTAATACTTTTTAATGAATTATGTTCTTTCTCTTTCCTATTCTACCCTTGTATTTGAGTCTCACTTTGCCCCTTGAAACTTATTTTGTCTCACTTTACCCCATTTTCACACATACTTGCCTCACTTTACCCAATTTTCACAAAGTATTAATTAAAAATTCAATTTGAAAACTTAAATCCATAATAAAAAATTGTAAAGAAAGTGCGTTCGGTAATGTTTTCGGAGGTTGTTTTCATTTTTAGAAAACAAAAATGAGTCAAAAACACGTTCGGTAACATGTTTTCATTCTCGTGGAAAACGTTTTCGTAAAATGAAAACAACTTCATGTATACTTGTAGAAAACAGAAAAAAGTTGTTTTCATTCTCGTGGAAAACGTTTTCTCATAAAACATTACAAAAATGAGTCAAAAACACGTTCAGTAGCATGTTTTCATTCTCGTGTAGAAAACAGAAAAAAGTTGTTTTCATTCTCGTGGAAAACGTTTTCTCAGAACACATTCTCCGAAAACGTTACCGAACGGGCCCTTAAGTTTTTAGAAAAAATGAGATTAAAAAATAACTGCATCCCTACCCTTACCACTCCATCTCCCCCGCTACCCCGCTACCCCCGTCCTCCTCTCTCTTTCTATTGTTTGTCTCCCCAACTACCGATGCCCACCTCCACCACAGCTACAAACCACCTTCAAGCCTTACCCATCTCCCAAACATTAGAATATATTAATGTTTTTAATATTTAATATGAATTTAAAAATAATAATTGAATTTTTAATTAATATTTTGTTGAAAATGGGGTAAAGTGAGAAAATTATGTGTGAACAATGGGGTAAAGTAAGACAAAATGAGTTTCAAGGGGGCAAAGTGAGACTCAAATACACTTTCAGGGGGTATATCAAAAAATAAGCCTTTCTTTTTACTTTCACTTTTATATTATTTCTTTTTCTTTATACTTAATTTTCCAACTTGTACTCCATTTTCAGTAAAAAAAAATTCCTTTAATCGAGTAACACTATATATTTTTTCGGAAAAACTATATGGTCCACCTACTGCAAAAACTCATGCCTTAGTAATAAACCTTGAAAAGAAAATAAATTTTAATGCAAAACACAATAAAATACAAAAATGCCAAATAAAATAACTAGTGCATACCCTTGCACAAATGCAATCTTATGAGCAGCTTCAATGAGGTCTTCTCGACTTTGAAAATTTTTGTTTGTCGAAGAGAGTATTTTGTCACTTTTATCAGTGGGTGCTTCACTGTCTATATCACAAACGATCCAGTTTGTATGAAACATAAACTACACATTGGCTACAACTATGAATAATAATGTTTATGCTTCAATGCCTATCACATATAAGAAGGAATATATATAATAGAAGTATATAAACCATTGCAACTGCATTGGTTGTACGATAAAAGTATATAGAGTTGAATTAATGAATGTATTAATTATTTGAACATGATTAGTGACAAATATCTATAAACTAGAGAGTATCTTCAAGGCATTGACTTCTCTGAAGCAATATTAAGATTGAAATACTTGATATTCCAGTCGATTCAATAAGTTTGGAACCCATTTTTGCCCTTTTTTTTTAATGTATATATAATTGAACCAAACCAAACCAATCAATCAAAATGCCCAGCATAATTACAAAAATTTAAAGCATCACTATAAGTTGGGGGAAAATCCATACACTGAAAAGTAATGGAAAATTGGGATCAATTATATACATCTCCTAAATGCAACCTCCAAAATTATATAACTATCTCTCTCAATGTTTCTTAGTATGAACTTAAATTCCAACTGTTTTCCCCAGCAACCAAAGAATGAGTGATAGTTCAAGCATAAAGATGGTGTGGAGTGTAGTCCTGTCGAACGTAAATCCATATATCGTAATACCAGCTCTATTATTCTCAAGATACGTCACTGCAAGTTGCAACAACCAATATTTAATAATAATATCATCAAATTAAGTGATACAAAGATCAATGTGCAAAATATAATATGTTGTTGTAATTATATAGTAAGACTTATAGGAGCTAATAGTGACTCCATTAACTGATTATGTAAAATCGAGGATGATGTTAAGGTCAGTCACTCACGGACGACCATTAATGTATTGTGGCGCAAATCAATTGTCAAAAATTGCAACACATCTATAGTCATGATTAGGAATTTTCGCAAATAATTTATCATGAATGGTAAGAGTTGATGATGATGACATATATATGTGCTAATAAAAATTAGGTTAGGTTACCTAGAGCTTGTCTTTTTTGGTAGGAGATAGTACTATATGCATATGATGGGTCCAACTTAGCATTCTCCAATTCATCTTGATCATCACTTGCCAGATCACTGTCTGATTCTCCGCCGCTACTGGCAACTGGAAACACTCTCTCATTGGCGGCGATAGGATTAGTCGTCGGAGAATCTCCTTCGTTTGCATCAAACGAGTCTAGAGTGGCGCAAACATGCCACTTGGTAGCGAGACAAGTAACTGCTTGGGCCTTGTGTGTTATTTTAGTTGCGCTGCGCAGTAAGATGAGGACCCCTGTGACTAAAGTTATGGAGCATAACTGTACCAAAAGATGAAACATCGTTATTGAGGTCATAAATTTTACTGAATATAATGAGGTTTTTGCCTTAAAAAACTGTTGATGTCTAAATGTAGCTCAACCAATACTATAAAAACGACATAACCACGCCAAGAACAACACGCTTGATGTATCGTGCTTCATTCAAGTCGAGTTAAATATCCGATTTTTCACAAGATATAAAGTGTTTAGGGTTTAAGTTAAATCCAACAACTTTGAACAAGTAATGTAACCCGTGACAAAATGGAAAAGAAGGCATACCGCAAGTTCACCAGATCTGTAGACATCAAGATTGGCAGTGGCACTGGACCTGGTTGTGATGAGCAGCAAAGCAAATTGACTCCCTGTGACCAAAATCAGCGACCACAATATGAACCCACGGTATCTGTGGCTTATGATGGTGAGGTGCCTCCTGATCCTAAGGTGCTCAGACAACACTGACCCCACATCAGATTCCACTTGGAACACGGTAGCAAAGTCTTGTAGCCGTAGGATCTGGAGGTAGCAGATCAGACGGAACAGGACGCAAACCAGGAAAAACACGGTCGTACGATAAAGCCAGGAGCACAGCTCCAGTGTGCATGCTACTGCGGCACTCATGTAAACATTACCTAGAAAAGGGATCAGTTTGGCTTCGGATGCGTACCACCATATCTTATATGCACTCTCCGCAGCAAAGCATGGCATGACAAAGATGCATAGAAGCTTCAATGATTTCTACCCGGAAAAAGAAAAAAGACATACACGTTTTAGCTAAGAAATAGGAATGACATAAATAACTTCAAATTTATTGTTACAATTCATTGTCATAGGGATAACTTGTATCTAAAAACCCTACACAACTGATTAGTTTCAGGAAAGGAAGAAGAAAATTGTTAAAAGTAATGCATCATCTACAGTTTAAATTTAGAAAATAAAATTATTAGTTGTCTTTTTTTATAGGTTTCTTATGAAGAGTTGTATCTCTTGACTATATGAGAAGTTGTATCTTTTAGATATCAAAAGTTGTATCTGTGTCTCTTGGAATTAATTCAAGAGTTGTGTCTTATTATGTAAAAGTGTAAATGTAATTATAAATAGCCAATGTTATAGGTTGTTGTTGTATTGAAGAAGTTAATAAGAATCAGTTTGTATAATTATATTTTTTACAAACACTCTCTGCCTTACTTTATATTTCCATCAGATTCTTCAGTTTTGTGATCATTCCCCCAACAAAAATTTCATAAAAACAACGATCAGAAATGAAATCTGTAATTGATCAAACAAAATTAAAACCAAAAGCAAAATATTTATTTACAGGGATAGAGGAACTGGATTAAACTCACATTAAGCTGTTCTGTGTATTCCCTCCTGACCGTCTCGCTCTCATTATAAAGCTTATCAAAAAACAAGAACCTCCGGAGCCCAAACTTCCGGACAAACCACGAGAGGCACAAAAACGACACCATGGCGACGCTGCTCAAGGAAAATTGCACCACACAATCGTAAGGCCTCTTGTGCTTTCCATCGCAAGTGGGACAGGCGAACACAAAATGGGATATGGCTGGAACAACGATCCCAAACAAAATGAAAATGCTCCATGAAATAAATGCTCTCCATGCATTAGATTGGTCCACGCATGTCCACCATATGTAGGATCTAAAGCTCTTTAGCTCATCTTGTGCGTGGGAAACGCAGCGTCCTAACTTGTTTCGGTTTAACAAGGCCTCGCTGCCATCGTTTCTCATGGCTGGTTTCCGTTGATTTTGGGTTTGGGGTTGAATTTGTGTTCTTGTTTGAGAAGAACATGTTCGGTTTGGGAGTTTTGAGTTATAAATAGAAAGGGTTTGTAGAGAAATGTGGAAACTTGCAACAGGTTGTCTTTTGTTTTGTGACTTGTGAGTGTATTGACAATATGGTCGAGCGATCACGTTTAAATGGTGTGGAGTGTAGTCCTGTCCAACGTAAACCCGAATATTTAACTGTAAACAAGAAATATTAGATATTCATCACATCAACCTCTTCACCAAAAACATCATCAGATCATCTTATAATTGGGTCATTTGAAAAATGATAATACAAAATGTAATTATGTTGCAGTTTATAGTTTTTAATTATATATGTAATTAGTTGTCAAGTTCGAATCTCTCATCCTCATTACCACAAACAAAACAAAACAAAACAAAACTTATTGAGTATAGGGTTTGCCTATATATATATATATATATATAACAATTTAATTTTTTGAGGTCCAATATGTTATGATTTTTATTTTCATATCTCCAATTATAAAGAAAGCATCTTTATGATTATCAAATATCAAATCTCATGTACTATTTTCATCTCTACTACTATTTTCTTTTTACTCCTCTTCCTTAAGTTGAAAATTAATCATAAAAAGAGCTATTGTTTTAGTGAAAAAAGAAAAAGAAAAAAAAAGAGATGGTGTTTAAAGTTGGCTTACCAAGAGCATGTCTCTTTTGGAAAGAGATGGTACTATAAGCATATGATGGGATCAACTTGGTGTTGTCCAATTCATCTTCTTCAACATCAAACTCTTCATTGTCTGATTCTCCAAGCTCTTCGGTGCCCACGGCCACAAGCGACCGCCCACTGCCATTCTGAGCCGTTGCTGCATCAAACGAATCCAACGTTGCACAAACGTGCCATTTGGCAGCCAGACATGTCACTGCTTGCGCCTTCTGAGTGATTTTGGCTGCACTACGTAGTAGGATGAACAGCCCAGTCACCAAAGTTATACGGAGCATAACTGTAACAAAAACAGGTGACGATTACCATATAAGCTTTTGATTTTATATATTAGGAAAATATGAGTATGTGTGTAGCTGATAGAATTAGCCCCTCTAACCTAAAATTAATTAGCAATTGGTAGAAAAGGCGAAGATTTAATATAAGATTTTAAACTTCCGAGACTTGAACCAAGTACGCACTTTTATGTCATTGAATATAATTTATCCATGTATTTCAGCTCAAGTTCATCACACCTATAAGGGAAACTTGAGCTAACTGCAACATGAGAGCACAATCAACATTTGGGTCAATCACATGATTTTTCACTTTGATACCATCATAGAATTCAAAACCAATTTGAAATGGATAAAAAGGCCTAAGCATAAAATATGAGATCCTCAGCATCGGCAATTTGGATTGACCACATCGTTGATCAACTATGTAATAAAAGTGTGACTAATATCTCGTTCCACCTCTATTAAACAGATGATCAGTGTCATGATCAATTAAATGCGATCGAAAATAGATTTATTTGACTTACCAGAAGTTCACCAGCTCTGTAAACATCAAGATTGACCAAGTTACTGGACTTGGTTGTGATGAGCAGCAAAGTAAATTGGCTCACTGTGACCAAAATGAGGGACCATAATATGAAGGCACGGCACCTGTGGCTTATGATGGTGAGGTGCCTCCTGATCCTAAGGTGCTCAGACAACACTGACCCAACATCAGAGTCAACTTCAAACATTGTGGCGAAGTCTTGTAGCCGTAGGATTTGGAGGTAGCAGATCAAACGGAATAGAACGCACACGAGGAAGATCACGGTTGTACGATAGAGCCAAGAGCACAACTCCATTATACATGCTGCTGCGGCACTCACGTAAACGTTACCCACGAAAGGGATTTGCGTGGCTTCGGATGCGTACCACCATATCTTATATGCACTATCGGCAACAAAGCATGGTATAACAAAGATGCATAGAAGCTTCAATGATCTCTACAAGAAAATTACCATGCGTATATGCGTCACACAAATTAAATTGAAAATCACTAAAGCTTAAACCAAGTTAACTCTACTTTTTCAGGAAATTTCTTGTGCCATTGGGATATGATTCACTACTTTTTATTACGCTTTTGAGGGTGTGTGCCAGCCAACTTTCTACAAAGTTCTGTTAGGAATAATCAGTAAATACTTAAGAGTATTGGATCACTATATTAATACAGAAACAGATTTATATGTCTATATAAAAACAAATTATACAAACAATAGAATATATAATACAGGAAGATAAATACACTGACTTTATTTCCAGATAGAGGGTTGCATATTGGCAATGTCCTAAAGACAGAATTTCGCCCATTCTCTGTGCTTGAAGTTCAATGGACGTCTATCTCCCAGGATTCAACTATCTATAAATCAAGGACCCAGTACTGAATCCCTGATCTCTGGCGAACTTTGGTGTGCTCCTCTCTCCAATACAGAATGTAATTTTATAAAGTCGTATGAATAGTTCGAAAAAGATGATCTATAATGGCTGATGACTTGTGGTTTTATAACACAATTGCACCCCTTCAAAATAGCAGTTAGTATCAGTTATACTTGTTCAAATTCAAACGAAAAGATAAGACTTTTAGTTTGAATTTAACTTCTGCTAAAAGAAATCCAAAAAATAAAATAAAAATAAATTTATTTTATTTTCGGGCTATTTCTTTTATTTTTCAGAGACCCCAAGAGGCCCAAGGCCCAAGGCCCAAGTCTTGATTATTTAAATATTATTATTAATCAAGCAAGCCAACCATGTATAGCCTTCACTACCAAGCCCATCAGCCCACCAATCTTATTTAATTGGTGTTAAGGTTTCATGCTTATAAAGCATGTAGAACCTTTTGTTTCTTCCAATGTGGGACATTTGTTTTCAAACTTCCAACAAGTTCCACCATGTTGGAGTAAGTTCTTGTTAAAACTGACTAAGGGCCTGTTTGGGAGTGCTTCTGGAATAGCTAAAAACGCTTTCTGACAACTAAAAGCGCTTCTGACAGTGTTTGACAGAAAAATTTAGAAGCGCTTCTGGGTCATAGAAGCGTTTCCTATAGAAGCACCTGTTATGTGCTTCTTCAAGAAGCACTCCCAAGTGCTTTTCCTGAAAGCACTTGAATTTGTTATGAAAATTCAAGATTTTTATAATAAAAGCGCTTTTGTTAGAAGCACTTATGAGCATAAGTACTTCCTATAGAAGCAGTCCCAAATGAGCCCTAATTTTACTATGTTCTTTAGGGTTTAATAGTAAAGTTTAAAATACATGTACACGACTTAATTGGCAAACAAATAATTCAAAAACATCATAATCTCGACTTTCTAATGATCAAAACCTAATTATTAATGTAGAGAGTCCGCTATTTTGCACTTGAGTTCAAATTTCATTTCCCATAAATTAAATTAATTCAGAGTAATTTACACAGTCGACTGTATGAATTAATGTCGTAAGAAGATGGAGCTGGAGAAAACTCACATCGAGCTGAGCTGTGTATCCCCTCCTCACCGTCTCGCTCTCATGATAAAGCTTATCAAAAAACAAGAACCTCCGCAGCCCGAACTTCTTCACAAACCTTGACAAGCAAACAAACGACAAGCTCGCAACGCTGCTCAACGACAACTGCACGACACTGTCGTAGGGCCTCTTGTGCTTGCTGTCACACGTGGCGCAACCGAACACGAAATGGGACATGGCGGGCACAAAAATCCCAAACAAAATGAACACGAACCATGAGATGCATGCCCTCCATGTATTCGATTGGTCCACGCACATCCATTGCAGATATGACCTAAAGCTCTTCAACTCATCTTGTGCATGCGAAACGCAGCGTTTGAACTTGTTCTTGGATCGGTTTAACAAGGCCTCGTCGACCATGATGGCGTCTGCCATGGTGAGTTTGAATTTATTTCTTGGTGAGTTTGAGGAAGGAGGAGGGGACAGGACATGAAAGGAGGGTTTGACAGAACATTTATTTCATGCATATTGGTTTTGTTAGTTGGTTTGTTAAATTTAAGTTGTAAGTTATAAATAGAAACTAGAAGAAGTGTTGCAGAGGGATATGTAGAAACTGACCATAACTTCTTTTTGTGTGTGCCTGATTTATATGTACTAGAAAGATCCATACTTTGTTCCTTTCAGCACCTAAAATAAAAAATAAAAAATAAGCGTTTGGCATGAGGAAAGTGAGCGACCGCAAGCCCAACTTTGAAGAGAACCCCACTTTAAATATTAATTTACATTAATATAATGTTGTAGCTTAGTAATTATATTATGGCTTAATTATTGATTTGTCCCTGAAATTCTATTTCAGTCTCCGGGGGTAAAATGAGTTATTTCGAGTTTTATGGAGTAAAGTGGGATTGAAATAGAGTTTCATGAGGCAAATCAATAATTAAGCCTTATATTAATTTATTAACATAAATATTCACTTTTCATTTGTCTTTCAGTACAAAATAAGGAAAGATGGACCTCATAACAATATTATTTTATTGATGTGAGTTTATTATATTGGTATACGATTGCTTTGGCTTTGATCGGTGCATAATTACATATCATTTTGTACCCTTCTAACTTATAATTTGGTTATGTTTTTGAGTTAAACTTGTGCTTTTAATTTATTTTGTGTTTGTTTCAGTGTAAAAAGCTTAAAACTCAATAAATGCATTTTGGAGACATGTTAGCTCAAACGGTGTCTGCAGATCAGTCAACTTCACGGATTGGACTGTACTTGCTCAAGAAGAACCAGACAATGAGCCATACATCATTGGAAAGATACAGAAGTCTATTTTCTGGAGCATTTTACGGTTCATGATTCCGAGTCCTCTAGAGGAAGTTATGCAAGTTTTGGCAGCTTAAGGTCAAAATCGGCAGGATCTGCGTTACTGGGCCAAAAATGACTTTTGAAGGCCTTCCCGAATTTTCCTTGAGTTGGGCTGCATATTCTTGGAAAGATAAGACAAAGAGCTTCAAGATCCATATTTTTGCAGATTTGTTAGAGTGAAGGAACAAGCCCAAATCGAGCCCACAAGCTGACTGCAATGCATTGTCATGCATGAGCTAATCATTTTAGTGGTGAATTGAGTGGTGTAAGTTGGTGAAGTGAGTGTGATTAATAAATTCAATTGTATAATCAGATTTATACTTCCCCTAGGCCTATAAATAGTGAGTTCTCCAAACATGTAAACACACCCCAAGGGGGGGAGCTCTCAAACATCTCTCTAGAGCTCCTCTCCCTTCTCTCCCTCAAATTCTCTTAGTTTTCTTTTTAGTTCTCAATTGTTTCCTTTAAGTTTTTCTTAGTTGTAATTTATTTTCCATTGTAATGTAATTTCTTTTCTTAAGTTTTCAAGTTTAATTAGTTTTCAAGTTTCAATTATAGTTCTTGTTCTTATTCATTATGCTTATAAGTTAATATGCTTGTTTGAATGATTGATCACCATTAAAACTTGTATGTTAGCTATCTTGGTTTGAATTAAGAGTAGACACCATGCATTAATTCAAATTGAACTATGAATAGGAAGAGTATGTATGGACATTCGACAACATGGATTAGATACATGCTTGGTTGTTTAAAACATTCTTCTATGCTTAATGGATTTCTAATGCTTAATTTAGGTTCGACAAGAAGGATCTAATTAGGGAATTAGGAATACAAGGTTAGGACCAAACACCATGGCTTAATCATATTTTAGCTAGAATCAATCCGTGAATCTAAATTGAACTTGGTAACTAATTTGCTTGAGTTAATTTCTTTTCTTTCTTTCTTATTTTATTTATTTTCTTTTAATTTCTGTTTTGTGCAGGGAATCAAATTGAATCAATCTATCATCAATCCTCGTGGGATCGACCTCGTACTTACACAAGCTATACTATCCAATGACACGTGCACTTGCGAGTTAACAGGCTTCTCCTATATTAATAAGATAATATTAATGTTAGGGGCGGGCATCGGAACCGCAAATTTGAACCAAACTAAACTGGAAAAAAAAGGGAGAAAACTGCGTTGACCGGAAAAGTAAAAAACCGGGATGAAAACCTAACTGGACCAATTCAGACCGATTCCAGTCCCGATTTTCCACCACAAGGAACCAGTCCAATCCGAACCGCTCCAATACAATTAAATTATATATTTTTTATATTCTATATTTTATATATATTTAACACGTGACCCTTTTTTATTAGTTGTGTAGGAGTCTACAATAGGCGCGCACACACAGGATCAACACCTATAGTATACGATCGACTTACGGTTTTTTTCTTCCTTCCCATCCCATTTCGGCATTTCCTATTTGTTTCTCTCCTTTAGCCATTGCGCTGCCTGGAGTGGATTTTCTCAGCCAAACCTCTCTCTCAGGTCTCAGTCGTCCTCTCTCTCGGCCAAACCTCTCTCTCAGCAATCGCGCCTCTCTCAGTAGCCACCATCACGCTCACGCATGTCGATTCTCTCTCTCTCTCTCTCTCTCTCTCTCTCTTATGTTTTTCTTTTCCCCCTTCCATTCTCTGACCCACTAAGCTAACTCTCTTTGTCCTCCAGCAATTCGCAGCTTCCTCATTTTCATCTCAACTAGCTCTCTCTCTCTCAGGTACTCTACATCTCTCTCTCAACTCTTCTTCGATTATCTGATCTGACCTTCTGGATTTGGTTTAGTTTAAGTATTTTAGTATATTATAGGCTTGAAATTGGGGATGGGTATTGTTAATCTAGCTGAATTGTCTAAATTGATTTTTGTTTCTATTTCTGTGGAAGGGTATTAGATTTTTTTTTCCCCAAACGAAGAGAGATTTATTAAACAAGAATAGCAAGGTTAACATCACTAGCTAAAATATCAAAAATCCACTTAGGCCATACTTGGTCCCAAACGTGGTTACCACCTACTCTAGACACAAAGGCCGCAACCTCATGCGCTGTCTTATTGCACCTTGACGGGGAGTAGCCATAAAAACAAACTGTTGGAGCATGCCAGCAAGCATCTTAATATCAAACACAATAGCTTCCACCGCAACATCTACTTGACGCTCACCTCTAAGCATTAGGATCATTTGCAACGAGTCAGATTCAATCTCCACACACATCCATCGACCCTTGATACAAGCATGCAAAGCTTCTCTTATAGCTTCCGCCTCCATCATTAAAGCCATACTACCACATAATTCCCCTATACCCCCTGCCTGCATCAACCAGCCATAAGAGTCTCTAATAACCCAACCAGCCCCACCCCTTTGCGTCTGCACTGCAACCAAGCTCTGTCACAATTAGTTTTGACCCAGCCATATGCCAGCTTCGTCCAGGAATTAGGCACACTTTGAACACAATCTGCGGACGGGGCAGCTCATTAATCAATGGTTTGGCTGACATCTGGGCCGCTCTATACTCCTGCACCTGAGCTTGGAGACTTCTCACCATAGTTGTGGGTTCAATAACAGTCCCTTCAAACACCGCACTATTTCTTGTTTTCCATAAACGCCATAGCCCAAAAGCCACAACCTGTAATATTTCTTGATAATTCACATTCTTCTCATACTTCTTTAAAATACTTTCCAAACACTCACTGAACTCCTCCCCGAAGCTGTAGGGAACTACCAAACCAGAAAACTCTAGCATGCTCACACCGGAAGAAAATGTGCACCTGAGATTCCCCCTCATCGCCGTAGAGAGCGCAGGTATTATCAACATCAATCGAGCGACGCCGCAAATTCCCTTTGACTGCTAATGCATTTTGACAACCCCTCCAAACAAATGCTCGTAGTTTTGGCGGAACTTGCGGTCTCCATATGCCCTTCCAGAATTTCTTTCGATCATTTCCATAGTTGCATTCTCCTTCTGCTTTCCCCCCAACTCACCATTTTCCGTAAGGTTAGAGCAAGTTCATAGTCGGTACGAACTGAATAACCACCATGCGCAGTGAAGTGCCACACTATTTTGTCATCACAGCCCCACCTACTAATAGGTAATGATAATATAGTCTGGGCCTCCACACTATTGAAACAGCGCAAAATTAGATCTCGATTCCACAGCTTCGTTTGATCGTCAATGAGCCCCTGCACCAACATAGGCATATCTGGGTGCCTAGAGTAAATCTTGAAAGTAGAAGGTTTGGGCACCCGCTATCCAATACGCCATCTCATACCTACGTCCAATAGTTTCCGTCCTTGCAAAATACCCTTCCAACCCCATGACGTCCCACGACCACCAACAGCTCTCATAAAATTCGAAGACCTGAAACCCAACCATCAGAAAGTTCAGGCAAATTTTGTAGATATGGAATCAGATTCCCAGCCGTCAGTCTCTCCCAAACCTTCACAAAATTGAAGGAGCAATGCAAGGTAACCAATTTTGGGTTTTTGCTTTAGGAAATTTGGGCTTACAATGTAGAAAGTTTTAAAATTTTGTGTGACTGTTCTGCATGTTTGTTCTTCCATTTGAAGTCCTATATAAAAATTTGCAAACCCACCAAAAGAACAAAAGAATGGAGTTATAATTTTAAATTTGATTGTAATTTAATTTGTTTTATTATGTGTATTTTGTTATTGGGTTGTAATTTTAAATTTAATATTGGATTGTTTTATTATTTTTGTCAAAGAATGATTGGTTGTTTCAATATGGGAATTGGGCTAATTGTGATGTTTAAGCCCAAAAATTTTAAAAATCAGATGGTCTTGAAGCTTAAATACCCAAAAAAACTCAAATGGGCTTTACAGCAAGCCTAAACCGTGAGAAGCGGGAACCAAACTGGAACTGGGCAGGTCTGGGTTGGTTCGGTCTTACCTGTGAATTTTCATCAGAACTGAATTGGACAGAACTGGTCTTCATTTCCGGTTTAGGTTCCAGTTTCATGAGAAGACCTGCCCGAATCGGACTTTGCCTAACGCTAATTAATGTTGATTTCCTATTCCTATTTAATATTGGTTTTCATGTTGCCCAATATAAGAGGCCTCCAAGTTCCAACATACAACTTTGTATGCAAATTTTTTTCCAGTCACGTGTATCTTATTATTTATTTATTTATTTTTGCAAGCTTCAGCCTTCAACCACTCAACTTTCTCTCTCTCTCAAGTTCTTAGATTTTGTTTTCCCTATATTTTGTATAAATTTTTTTAATTTGGTTATTGATAATTAGTAATTTGATGATCACAAGATTTTGATTATATAGTTTGATTTTTTCGTTGAAGACTTTATTTTAGAAGGCTCTCTTGTTATTTTGGCACAAGGCCCCTAAAATCTCATAATTGCCGCTAGGTTAACCCATCTCTTTGCTTATGTCCTTTGAAAAGTAGTTCTGCCAACTCTTGTAACCAAGATCACTATTTGTCCCCATTTCAACATTTTTTTTTCTTATGATACAAGCAATATTGGGGAGAAGGAGAATCGAATATAGGACTTTGAGTGTAGTGGTAAATGTTCTTTAACATTTGAGCTACAAACTCCTTGCGTACTTTTCAAAGTTTAAGGATAATTTTTTTATAAATTAAAAAAAAAGACAAAGTGGAAAACCTCAAAAGTCTGAGAGGCAAATTTATAAGTACTTATTAGGTTTTTGTCAAAGAAAGTAAAATTATTTAGGAAAAGGCAAAAGGATAATTTTTTTTCTTAGGAAAAGGCCAATGAATTCAGTTGTTTTGCATTGAAATAAAACAACTGCATTGACCTTTTCCAAATTATGAAAGTTTTGGTTGGCTAAAAACAAAACCTCCCAATTTATAATTAAGTCTAACAACATCATATCATCATAGACGTAGAATTTTGTAGTGATGGCCTTAGATGAGACCCTATCTCTTAATCGTTTGAACAAATTAGTTAGCCGTTTGATCAAATTAGTTAATTTGATCTAATGATTAAAAGATAAGGTCTCATCTAAGAGCCTTAGATAAGACTCTCACTATAGAATGACTACATAGATAGAGACACCAAGGGAAAATAGTGCGTTAACTTAAAATTGGGCCGCACATGAAGAAAGAAGCCCCATGAACATTTCAACCAAGAATTAGTTACTTTCTTTAAAGAAATACACATAGCTAGATAAACTAGGGAAAAAGAAAAACCATTGGTAAACAGAAAACTTATTATACATTGGAGATGAAGTTGTTTTTTCTTTCTTTATTATTTATTTTTTCGGTTTTTTGATGTGGCGGGAAATGATATTGGAGGAAGGAAGCCAGGACGTGGCCATGGAATGGAAAGCAGTGTTGCTGTGAAATGTGTACAGAGTATTGAACAAAGAGGGGACATAAAGTCATGCATGGCATGTGCAAAGCAGGTGTCGGTGGAAGCATTTGCAGAGAATTAAGCCCCTTTTTTCCGTAATGCTTTGATTAATTGAGCTCATTTGAAGAAACCAACTTCCTCTTTTTGGTTGGATGGGTTGGTGTGGTGCACATTTTATGACTTTGCTTGAATCACCATTTTAAAGACAACATCTTCTTCTTCTTCTTCTTCACAACACAAACACAATTATGATTTTTCGAAGTCCGAAATGAATGCATGTGTGAAGCTGTGCAATCAAGCTAGTAGGGTAGGGGTCAAACTTGTTACCTATGAAGAACACTGGGGCAGGGCAGGGTAGGGTAGGGTACGGTCAGTTTTGCCTTTCCCATTCCTGCCCCTGCCTCTAACTAGGCAAGGCCCCTATATGTTTCTTCTTCTTTTAATATTTTCTTTTTCTTTTTCAAATGAATTAGTATGCATAATGTAACCTACCCACCATAATATACATTAATTTAACACACACATCATAACCCTAATATAATAAATACTACATAAAAGAAGAAGGAAAAAAAATGTTTAAACTCAAAATTAAATACCCAATGTAGAAAGAAAAGACGACTAAACTTGCCGAGTCCAGTAGCTTGGGCTTGTAACAAAGATGGAACCATGGAACAAAATATCCATAATATCCCAATATTTCCATCGAAATTTTCGTATTTTTAGACTACCGATATTTCCGATATTTTCGATATTTTCGACCTCTATGGACCAAAATATCGATAATATCAACGATATGGACCGAAATATCGATAATATCCCGATATTTCCATCGAAATTTTCGTATTTTGGACTACCGATATTTCCGATACCATCGATATTTTATTCCTTGGACGGAACAATGAATTTTTCAACGGGTGGATTAACTACATTTATTAGCTAAAAATCTAATGATCATTGTTTTTGTACCTACCATTTCTATAGTCTTTGTAGAAACATAAGTGTACATTAAACCATATAAACCACGCTAATTCATATCTCAATTGACTATTTTCAATAATTAAAAAAGAAATTGTTTGGATACAAGTGATATTGGGGGAGGAAAAATCGAACCTTAGACAAGGGTAAATGGTCTTAACTATTTAAGCTACAAACCCCTTGTGATTTCCAATAAGCTTTAACTTAAAATAGATGCATATTAAATGCAACCAAAAACCTTATATTATCGAAATGAAAATGTTAACAACAACATAATTGAAAGTATACTTATTTTAATGTATATTTTTATTGTTGCCATGCAACTAAATTCATAAATAATTTTTTTTTTTGGACCTTAATAGGGTAATACATACTGGGATATATTTGAAAGAAGGCAAATATATAGATTTAATATTTTTTTTACCCCAAAAATCTCATTGGGCTACAGCCCCATGTAGCCCTTGTGGTAGTTCCGCCCATACTTGTAACTAAGTAGAACATTAAAGTGATTGGTTGTTTGAGTTAAGCATTGTTAGGCGAGGTAAAGTGATTTTGGGTTATTCACTTGTGTGAAGTCGCACTAAGCACGTTCCCTACCTCGTGTTAGTTGGCCCCCATTGAGGGAGGTTAGCAAACCAAAAAGAAGACTAAAACTTGGTCAAAAGAATGTTTTGAAAATTAAGCAAGTAAAGAAGGTGAAGATGTAACCAATAGGATTGCACCCATCCCTGTCCCTAATAGTACATTCCAGTAAACCTATATCACGGGATTCCCAGTAGTGATTTATTCGTCGGCTCTATTTCTGTCTTGTGTTTGGAAAAAGAATGAAGAAAAAGCAATAACTACCTGTATTTATTGTGTAATATTGTTAGGTGACGTTGCAATATTGAACCCTTTTTTTCTCAAGTATTTTTTCATCACTTTAATCCAACGTGTATCTTCACCATTATGTTAAACACTTGACACGTGTCCATAACCATAATTATGATTCTATACATACAAAGCAAAAGTTAACTACGGTTATGTCTATGGACATGTGTAAGTATTGAGAAAACACATTGAGTTAAAGTGGTGAGCAAAAATATTTTCTTTTTTCCCCACGACCCTCAAAACAGAAAATGAATTCAACCTCTAGAGGTTATTGAGGTTAACCTAAATGACAATTTTTTTTATTTTATAAATACGAGCAATAGTCTAAACTATAAGGAGAGGAAGTTGCTCAAATACACACAGTCAATGTGTCATAAGATCATTGATCTGCAAGTCAAAATCATTTTTCATTGAGCTAGACCATATTAGCGTCTAAATGATGAAGTTCAGATTAGATTAAGGCAAGAGTTTGATTCTCTTCATTGTAACAAAAACAAAAATAAAGACGCAATCACTTAAAGACAAAAAGAATGCATCGGAAAACCTGAGGCCCAAAGTTTGCAGAGCCCACAAAAACAATGTCTTGTACTGCTTGTATTGTATTGTATATTTGTATGCCTATTGTATTGCCTAGTGCAATAGCCACGTAACCAAGGCTAGCTGGCTGCCCTGCCCTAGCTAGCTGCAATTCAAAACACTAGTCAGATTTGAAGATGCGAAAATGCTATCCATAAAAAGAAGAGAAATGATGGCAACCTTCTAACTTTCTTTCTAATTTTTTCTTTTGAATTTTCTCTCTTTTCTTGACATATATCATTTTCTACACTTAAAAAATAGAGATTTTAACATAAAAATTGTCAAATGTATTAATGATATTATTTTAAATGTAGAAATTGACACGTTATGAAAAAATAGAGAAAATCCAAAATAAAAAATTGCTAGCATTCCCCTAAAAAGAATCCATATGCAATCTTACATTACATCCCAACAAGGACAAAAGCATATTTTATTGGGACTCTAATTCAATTTGAAGCTGAAGCATCACAACGCCCAATACAATTAAAAATCAAAGTTAAAAGAGGGAAGAAAAGAAGTGAGGGTTGGATAGTAGAGGGCTTTTTATTAGGAGAAAGCTTGCATATGATATGCGACCGAAAAAACATTGTTTTGTTATATTCATTCTAATCACGTTTCGTTGTATGAAATCCTTAAAATGTGTTACAAAATATGATTGATTGAGAATAACAAAACACACTATTTCGGAAGTTCGTTCCTCTGATCCTAGTCCAAGTTCAAATTTCGAAGATGAGCAACACGACAACATAATAAGGTGAGTGGTAAGAAGTGATTTGAATGCAATTTCAGAAACTGCGTTTGCTGTGCATGCAATTGTTGACCCCATTTCTTGCTCATTGTTTGGTGAGTGGTGAGGAGGGTTTACCTCTAGAAAAGTCAACATGAAGCTTTCAACATTAAACGTAAAATTCAGCATCCAATTTTCCAATTTCTTTTTTTCATTGCCTAAACTTATAAACAAATGAAATTTCTGAAAAATGTTATATTACTACATCTACATCAAAATAGAATTCCAAATCCCATCCAAGGAATAAAATATTAATTGTATCGAAAATATCAGTAGTTTAAAAATACAAAAATTTCGATAAAAATATCAGAATATTATGAATATTTTGTTACATGATCCCATCATGGTCCACAAACCCTAATGCATATCCCACAACAACAACAACAAAACAATCTCCTCATAATTTCTTCTTTTGTTTCTAAAATGAGAAAATTTTTATAAAAAAAAAAATAATTCTCATCAAACACAATGCGAGAATACAGAGATAAGGATCATCTTACCACAATCTTACTAATCTAACCATCTTTCTTTTCTTTTACCTCCGCACAATAATAATCGAAATGAAAAAGAGAAAAGAGATGATAAAAATTTAAAAGAAAAAATTGAATCATTGATCATCATCTTCATCAAACGAAGATCAACATCATAATAACAACAAACAATATCAGAGGCATAGAGCCGTACATCTTAGATCCTGACCGTCCCCACCGCCCAACTCCCCCTCCTCATCCAACGGCGGGAAATTGAGATCGAAGGGCAACGTGGTCTTCCGAAACGACGACGACGCCGCGAAATCCCCCTCGTCCTCCACAACCGAAGACGACGAGTCGCAGTCGCTGTGGCAGTCCTCGGGAACAACCGGCGGGGTCCTCGGCTGTCGTTTCCGCCGAGACGACTCGGCGGCAATCGTCGTAGACTGAGGCTGCGCCCGTGGACCACTGAACGACTCGACGGTGGAGCTGAGGCTGCTGGACGTGGGCCTCTGCGGATCGACAACCGGGTGGTCCTGAATCCCGTAACCCGACCCGAAAAGCTTCGCCTCAATGGCCGGGTCGGTCGGGTTTGTGTAGAAGGGAGGAGGGTAAGCACATGAGATCGGGAAGTTGGTCTTGGCTTTGGGGCCGCGGAGGATGCGAGCGGCGGCGTCGTAGGCTCGTGCGGCGTCTTCGGCCGAGTCGAAGGTGCCGAGCCAGACCCGGATCTTCTTCCATGGGTCTCGGATCTCTGCCGCGAACCGGCCCCAGGGTCTTTTGCGGACCCCCCGATACCGGACCTCGTTGGCGATATTGGGCCTGGATCCGGTGGGTTCTGCCGGCATCCCTGCTGCGACTCTGGCGGCGGCTCCTCTGCCCCTCCTCATGGCCAGGAATAGAGGGTTTTTTCAGGGTCTGATGGTCATAGAAAGAATCGGGTCTGAGAGAGATTTG
Source organism: Prunus padus (assembly GCA_024362665.1). Classification (NCBI taxonomy): domain Eukaryota; kingdom Viridiplantae; phylum Streptophyta; class Magnoliopsida; order Rosales; family Rosaceae; genus Prunus; species Prunus padus. The sequence continues at coordinate 9,564,466 of JANFAM010000011.1, forward strand.
GGTGATGAAAATTGCGAGATGGGTTTTGCAGAGAGAGAGAGGTTTTTTTGAGGGATGGGTGGGAGAAGGAACTGGATGGCACCAGCACCACCTTCTCTTCTGCACAAAAATATATTTAATGATAACGATAATGATAATAAATTATTTTTTTCCTTTTTTTAAAAATTGAATATTTTTTTTTTTGGGGTTCTGGGTTCTCTGGCTGAGATGAAATTGGCTTTTTGGTAAGCTCATTTTCCTTCTTTTCTTTCCTTCTTTGTTTCTTCCTCTCTCGATTTCTCTACCTTCTCTTGCCCCCACAAACCGACCCGGACTCGATTGCTTGCTGCTTCCTTTATCATTCTCACTCTCCCAATTTTTAATTTTTTGTAAAATGTGAATTTTGTTGGAAATGACCAAATGGCCCTTGGATTTTCCACAATGTCTCATTCTGGCACTAGTGCTTAAAAAACCCGGGTCTTATTCCTATTTCAGATATTTTTTTATCCACCCACTTTTAGCATTAGTAATATAGATAAAGTCTACTCTATTTAATTCCTATAAGAGCATCTCCACCCATAAGAAGTTTCAGTTAAGAAAAGTTAAAGAAATGCCACTATTCATGTGAATAATGTCGGTAGCGCAATTTGTGGTTCCACCCATGAAGGCTAAGTCTAGGGTAAGTCTAAGGCAAATACTATTCATTGTACTTTATTTCCTATTTTTTATACTTTAAACCATTAATTTTGATAATATTTTGTAATTAAATTTTCTGATAAGATTTTTGGTTGTTATGTGTCCATTATTTTTCAGAAAAGATTTTCAGATGAGAATCTCGATTGCCATGTGTCTTATTCCGGATAAAATTTTCGGATATTCATTAAAAAAATTATAATCTCAAATTTCGGATAAGATTTTCACTCTCTAAAATTGTGCCACGTGTCCCATGTCGGATAAGATTTTCAGATATGTTTAAAAATTATAATCTCAGATTTGAGATAAGATTTTCACCCTCTAAAAATATCACGTGTCATCTCTATCTTCTAAATCCCTATATAAAACTACACCATGAACTCATACCTTTCACACCATCTTTTATCTATTCCTTCATTTCTCATATTTTACAAAACACTTTCTACTCTCAATGTCAAACTTGAGGAGGGTGTTGGAGAGGCAACGAAACAAAGGGAAGAAATCGGCATAGACGTCTTTGAAGAAGATCGGACGCCGATGAAGAAGAGGAACAAATGTTTGCAACAGCGGCTTGTATGCTTAATCAATCAAGGCAACACCGTCGTCGTGGCCCGAATGTGGACAGACGTAGGGAGTCTCGGGGTAAGAATCTCTTGGAGGATTACTTTATCCCAAATTTGTTATATCCTGAATCTAAGTTTCGAGAGAGATATAGAATGCAGCCACATTTGTTCCAAAAATCATGCATGATATTTGTAATTACGACACATACTTCATTCAAAAGCATGATGTTGTTGGACTTTTGGGTCTTATCTCGGAGCAAACACTTACAGTGCTTTGCGGATGCTTGCTTATGGGGCATCTGCAGAAGCGGTGGATGAGATTGCAAGGATGGGAAAATCTACTATCCTAGAGTGCTTGGTCGATTCTCGTGATGCGGTGGAAAATTTGTACACGAGGGAGTACCTTCGCAAACCCACGTGAGGACCTGCAAAGGCTTCTAAAAAAGGTGAGGATCGAGGTTTCCCGGGAATGATTGGAAGCATCGATTGCATGCACTGGCAGTGGAAGAATTGTCCTCTTGCTTGGCAAGGAGAGTACGGGAATCGGAAGGGCCAAAAAGTATTATTTTGGAGGCCGTAGCTTCATTCGACACTTGGGTTTGGCATGCCTTCTTTGGGGGTAGCCGGATCTCGTAATGACCTCAATGTCCTTGGTCAATCCCGGTGTTCGACAAGGTATTGCGAGGTCATTCCCCCAGTCACGTACCAAATCAACAATACCGTATACTGCAGTGCGTACTACCTCGCCGACGGAATTTATCCTAGGTGGACGACATTCGTGAAAACAATTTCAAATCCCCAATCCGAGAAGGAAAGAAGCTTTGCTTCCTTTCAAGAAGGTTACAGGAAAGACGTGGAGAGGTGTTTCGGTATCTTGCAAGCTCGTTGGGCAATTATTAGGGTGTCTTTGCTCGGATGCTAGATGAGGAGGTGCTGCGGAGTATTATGATGACTTGCATCATCCTCCACAACATGATTGTGGAGGATGAGTATGACTACGATGCTCGAGAGGTGTTTGAACCCGATCCCATGAACACGGCGTTGACAAGAATATATGAAAGGCCTATGGGACCAAATGGACTACCAATGGAGCCCGAACCGTTACTTGGGATGGTCGATTCAACAACCCCATGATTGATCGTTATCAAGAAATGCAATCTTCATATGTTCACGAGAGGCGTCAAGTTGACTTGATCGAGCACTTGTGGGAGATGAAAGGCAATCACAATGGATGAAGTCAAGATTAGTGCTTTGTTTGGAATTTTGCTTTGTTTTTAATTATGCTTTATTTTGTGTGTGGTGTTTTTTGGAATTATGTTTGTTTTTTTTATTATGCTTTTATGTATGGTTTGTTTTGTGTGTTGTTTGCAATAAATTAAGTTTTGTTTTTAATTAATCTTTGTTTTGATGCTCAAATGTTTTTAATAAATTTGGGTATTATTTAATGCTTTTTTATTGAATAAAAAGGAAACAATACAACAAATTAAAGGATAATACAACAATACAACAATACAACATATGGCAAAGGTGTTTTAATACAACATAATGGTTTTCATCATTTAACCAATCCGTATTGCTAGGTCCGTCGTCTTGGAAAAGTTTTCTTCTCATCACATCCCTTCGTCTTAGCTTCCAATAGGCCTTTGTTTCAGGAGACATATGGCTCGTATCCATGGCCATGATTTTCATCTCTCTATCCTCCATGTCTTTTTCTTGTGCATGCTTCTGTTGAATTGCAAATGCTTCCTCTCGTGCCATGTCCAATTCATCTCTTTTCAAGTCTCTCTCAATTCTTAGTGAGGTGTTCTTCGCTATTTGCTCCAATAATTGTACACATTCATTGTTCGAGGTGCCACCTCTCTTTGACTTTGCCGCCTTTCTCCCAATAAGTCTCGGTGGATGTGGGAGTGGTGACTCCGTTTCCATTGGGGAGTCCAATGGCGAATCGGTTGATGGAGAATCGTGGAGCGGCGTCTCATTCAACACAACCGGCGGACCGGTGGGAATAATTTTGAATCTCGAACAATCCTTCACAACTTCCCAACATTGGAAATGCATGAAACATTTTTTGCCTTGCCCCATGGCACCGAACCACATTTGTGCTTGTATGATCTATTAAAAAAAAATAATTGGAAGTGTAAGAAAAAAAAATTTTAATTATGCAAGAAAATATAAACTATTTTGAAATGCAAGAATAAAATTGATTATACAGGAAAATATAGACAAATTGGAAATGCAAAACGAAAAAAAAAAGATTATGCAAGAAAAATAAATAGAATATGCAATAAAAAAAAGTTACATTAAATTGATTAAAATGGCAATTATAAATATTTTACCTCATCGGATAGATTTTGACCGCTTCGAATGTTCTCCCTTGCTTTTGTCAAGGCATTTCTCCATTTCCCTAACTCTTTATTCAGAATTTTCCATCTACTAGACAAGGTCATTTTGGTTCGAATGGAACCTAATCTTTGAGAAAATTCTCCATGAATTTTGCTCCACATATGATGGAACTTCATCTCATTGCCCGTGATAGGGTCATGACTAACGTTCACCCAAGACTGACACAATGCAATATCTTCCTGAAGTTGCCCACGAGCCTCCGGCTGACAGAAAATGCCATTTGTTTTTTATATACAAATGGAAAGTAGTAGAAAAATGTGAGTGGAGAGTAAAAATATTGGAAGAAGAAGTTGTATGGAGAATTGGTGTGGAAAGTGAAAAATGTGGGTGGAGAGTAAAAAAAAATTGGAAGGAGAAGAGTTTGTATGTAGAATTGGTGTGGAAAGTGAATAATGTGAGTGGAGAGTAAAAAATATTGTATGAAGATTTGGTGTGTAAAGTAAATAAAATGGTTAGGTATTTATAAGGAAAAAATACAGAATTTGTTGGTATTTTTTTAAAAAAATTTCAGAATTTTTTCGATTTTTTTTGCAATTTTTACCGTCGGATTTCTGGAAAAAAACCGATCGGAGCGTCCAGGTTGCGACACGTGGCATTTGCCTGTTGGAAGCTGACGTCAGCACGCGGAAATCAAATTTTTTTTACTGTTGGCGCGTGTAATTCACGCGCCAACAGTAAAAAAAATTTGAAATGCCGCTTTGATGTCACAAGACTTGGGCTTACCCGATCAAAAACCAGCCCTTGGGCTTGCCACTGCTGCTGGGACCCACGCTAAACCGGGCCGATGGCTGCTGCAATGGAGGTGACTTGGGCTTGCTCGGGATGCCTTTTGCCCGGTTTGGGTGCTATTGGAGATGCTCTAAACAAACTCAAAAAAACCCCAAAAAATGACAATTGGTCATATTGAATTTAATTTTGATTATTAAATTATTTTGATGTCCTATTAAGTGTTTTGAGGTTTTTTATGAAGTTTTGGGATTGGGTTTGTTTCAAGAAATTGATGGTAGTTTTGTCATTTATAGGAAGTTGGAAGTCTCTTTGTTATGTTGTAAATGGACTTGGGGTGTATTTCTAGAGTCCATTGCATGTAGGGTTTTTTTTTATAAATAATTTGAGCTCCTATATTTGGTATAATAGTGAATCTCTCTTTTATCACAAATGGTCCATGAGGTTTGCGAAATTATTGCCTTTAGTCCTTTATATTTTTTTTTGAGTGATATTATTAGTCCTTTATGTTACACCTCACACATCAATTTGGTTCATGCCGTTAGAATTCGTCAAAATCTCTATTAAAATAATGACGTGGCACGTATGTAGTGCCCACATGTCCAACGAGATAATGGCAAGTTGATCTAAATAAAAAAATTACTTTTTAAAAATAGTTTAACATTTAAAATCTAAAAAATTAGAAAAAGAAAAACTCCCCTTTAGAACCCATTTCCCTTCCTTCCCATGTTCGTCCATCGTCCCCCTCCGTTCCCCTCCCTCCCCTCCCTCTTCTCTCTGCTCTCTCTCTCTCTCTCTCTCTCTCTCTCTCTCTCTCTCATCCCCTCCCCAACCTATCCCTTAGCTGTTGTGCACGGAGGAAGCGGATTGCATTGGATGGTGGATATGAAACCATTGAAACAATAAGAGCAAAATATGAAATACATAAATCCAAAAGACACCAAGGATTTATATTGGTTCGGCCCGTGTGTAGTCTACATCCAGTTCGAAAACAGCGAGAAATTCCACTAGTATTCCAAAAGAGATTACAACCAAAGGAGATTAACCCTCTTACTTATCCTGGGAATTACAAAGTTTAACTCACACAACTCAAATCCTGATTACACCCAAGTCACTCACAAGCTAACCACACATAAGAGCCAAGAGCACCAAGATTGTTCTTGCTCACTAGGAAAAAGCACACTAAGAACAATACAAAGAAATAAACCTCCCACAAACACAAGGTACAAATGAAGAAGACTCAACCTTTGAAATGACTTGATCTTCCCTCAACATCTTGTGTAGCCAAAGAGGAGTTTATCTCCACCTTCATGGTGATGCTCTCTAGTGTTTCTCTCTATATGGAAGTGTCTCTCACTTCTAATATTAAGCTCACTCTCACTTGGCTCTCTTATGGGTTGCATATTTAAAGCCAACCTACTTCCTTTTTCCATGCACATTTGTATAGCCAACAAAAAACAAATCACATGCACATAATGTGCTAAAGACAAAAACTCACAAGCCAAGCTCCAACTTTGTCTTTGCTTCCCAAAGTCTTCCTCACATGCATGCATGACAAAAACATAGGAAATACTTTTCTAACAAAGACAATAATTTGAGCCAATATTCAACACTAGCTCCTCCCCCCCACCCCCAAATGAACAACTCGAGATCCATCCACCCCAATCCCTGCAAACCATATTCAACTCCAGCTTCAACCAGCGCCCACTCCACTCCACTCCACTCCACTCCATGTAAGTTATTTCATGCCTTTATTCATAAACACAAATCAAATAAGATCGATACTGAAAACCCTAAATTGCAGATATCAAATCGGGCAGAGGAATATGAGATAACAGAGTCAATAACCAGTTGAAGGAAATCACACCTTGATCAGACATGGCTATTGCAGGTAAACTAGGGTTCTTCTTCTTCTATGCAGCTCTCTATCTCTTTCTCTTATGGGGTGAGAATTTCTGAATCGAGTTAGGTATTTAGCTGATAGAGAAGGGACCCTTTTATATGTGCATTTGCATAGGTTTCCTGCCCATTAAGGAAGACTTAAGCAATCTGAATTGCATCGGCTTTAATTGTTTCAATCCATATAGAATTAGGAATCCTCTTGGTTCTTGATTTCTTACCAAATCCTTCTAGAAATCGTACTGCTAGATTAGTATAAATTGCTGAAACCTTATAGGATTAGAAGACCACAAACATGTAAGACAAGTTATTGTCTTACAGTCTCCCACTTGGTTGATAATCACTAGGCAATTTCTACTGATCTCTTTAAGGCCTTGTGGAATGCTAACTAAGCAAAATTCCTACTAAGCAACTATCAGTTTTGAAAAACTTTAGGGAATTATCGAGGCTTGTAGAACATACTATTATCAAAACCTTTATAATTACACCTAAAATTCCTCAACACCACATGAAGCTTCGATCAAGATTGAAACTTTTAGAACAACTATGACAACCTTGAAGAATTTAGTGATGTCATGACCATTCTATTGTCCCTGTAAATGACTACCAAGGTCTCCTTTATTTGAGTAACTATACTCAACTGCCATGAACACAAACCTGTACAAACTACCTTAATGCTAGTATGTCAGTAAATGTGTTCAAGCAATAAACTGATTTCAAAATTAGATTAAAATAGAAAACTTTATCAACCTCAAGTCTTAAATCAACCATTGAAAACTCATCTAATTAAGCAAACAAAACTGAAAATGCAACTAATTAACATGTTGCCTAGACCAACACTCCCACTGATGCTCCCACTATTTCAGACACTCATTTGATAATCCCATACTAGTTACATGTTTGTGAAATGTGTGGTTAGGCACTCCTTTAGTCAGTGGATCCACAATCATATCATTTGTGCTGATATGCTCCAATGCCAGCCACAGCAGTTTAACTATTGCAGCAACAGTTTTCGATCAAAGGATTGATCAAAGATTGCACCACAACTCGTAGCCTTGTGTGTTGATTTCATCCACAGATGGAAAAGGCACAAATTGATGACAGTTGTGGTGGTACAACATCGAAAAGACTAGATAAACTGCAAGGAATTTCTTAATCCACAGATAAGAAGTTTCTTGCACAAGAAGTTTGCCTAGATTTAAAATTCCAGTGTTTTAAACATTGTTAGTTTATAGCCCACAGGTGTAAACTATCAATGTTTTAAGGATTAATTTTTGGGACAGTTTACTTATACTATCATTACATTTCAGTCAATCCCTCAAGCTATCAACGATTGTAACTCTAATGGATCAAACTACGAAAGATGGAAGCAAGACCTGGAAATTTCTTTGGGATTTATGGACTGTGATTTCGTCCTTAAGGAAAATCCACCGCAAGCACCAGCCACAGATGCTTCTATAGAGACCAAATCCAAGTATGCTAAGTGGGAAAAAGCAAACAAAATGACCCTGTTGATCATGCAAAGAGCCATGCCACCATCCGTGAAGGGAAGCATTCCTAAGTCCTGAGTATGCTAAAAAGTATTATGAGGATATAGCACAAAGGTTTAAAGAATCAGAAAAGGTAGTCAAAAGCACCTCTTTGAGTCAACTAACTGAGATAGAGTATGATGGAAAGGGATGTGTTCGAGCCCACATTATGAATATGATTGATATAGGAACCAAGCTGCAAGAATTGAAAATGAATGTGGATGAGGACATGATGGTACACTTTGCTTTGAATTCACTGCCTAAAGAGTTCAAGTCCCTCAAAGACACATACATAGCACAGATAGAGAGCTGCATAGAATTTGATCAAATTTTTAAAGATTAGATTTATGAACAAAACCTGGCTCTGATACCACATGTAAGTTATTTCATGCCTTTATTCATAAACACAAATCAAATAAGATCGATATTGAAAACCCTAAATTGCATATATCAAATCGGGCAGAGGAAGATGAGATAACAGAGTCAATAACCAGTTGAAGGAAATCGCACCTTGATTAGACATGGTTATTGCAGGTAAACTAGGGTTCTTCTTCTTCTATGCAGCTCTCTATCTCTTTCTCTTATGGGGTGAGAATTTCTGAATCGAGTTAGGTATTTAGCTGATAGAGAAGGGACCCTTTTATATGTTCATTTGCTTAGGTTTCCTGCCCATTAAGGAAGACTTAAGCAATCTGAATTGCATCGGCTTTAATTGTTTCAATCCATATAGAATTAGGAATCCTCTTGGTTCTTGATTTCTTACCAAATCCTTCTAGAAATCGAACTGCTAGTTATACTTAGTTTTCATTCCTAGATTAGTATAAATTGCCGAAACCTTATAGGATTAGAAGACCACAAACATGTAAGACAAGTTATTGTCTTACACTCCACCCTCAATTACCCACTCCCCAGGCCCAGTGAATAATGAAATACACATGCAGATTCATTCTATAATTAATTAGGGATTTGGCTTTTGTTTCTATGCATTTTTTTTCCATCCAGAGTTCGTGAGAACTCTTGTGGTGATGGGGTGCAGTGATGGCTAGGTAGTGAGGAGAGGAAGAGAAGGGATCTGAAAGAAAAAAAAAAGAAAAAAAAAGGAAAAAAAAGAAAAGGGTGAGGCACCTAAATCGTATTCCATATTTTTTAAGAGAGGGAGAGATGGTGGGGGATGGGTGGAAGTTGCATACTTTTTTTTGGGGTAATTACAATTTTGGTCATTGGGCTACGGTCGAATTTAGTTGTAGTCACCGAATTTTCAATTTTCCAATTTTGATCATTGTATTCGCAACTGTTAGCAAATATGTTATGCTTTAATTCCGTCAGTTTCATGAATTAAAAAATATTTTTGGAGAGAGAGAGGGAGGGGGAAGGGTGGAAGTTGCATTCTTTTTTTCTTTTTTTATGAATTTTTAAAATAATTTTTTTTATTCAAATCTACGTGGCACAATGTCATTAGACATGTAGGCTCTACTTAAGTTCCACATCATCAATTTAACAGAATATTTGACAGAACTTGACGGTATGACCATTTTGATGTGTACGGTGTAACATAAAGGACCAATAATGTCATAAAAAAACATAAAAGATCAAAGATGATAATTTCACAAACCTTAGGGACCTTTTTGTGACAAAAACCCTTTTATTTTTCTTTGTTTATTGGTTTTTAGTCTATTCAATTTTCAAGTCACTGATTTGAGTTGGGAATTTGAATTGATATGAAGGGATTGAGGGCCAATGAATGAAGGATGTATCATATGAAAATAAATAATGTGTGGTAATTATTTTCGGGTACAAACAAGTTATCATTTCAATTCATTTCAAAGATAGTAGCTAGCCCTAACTCGATCTTCTTGTGACAAATTCAGATCTCACATTTCTCTTCACAATACATTACAAATAATATCTTCGCATTTTCCCTATCTTTTTACTTGCTTTCTCCTCATTTTACCAAAAAGTATTTGTGTATATTTGATATTTCGATATGTGGACATGGTGTATTCTACATGTATTATACCATGTGTTTAATCTTTAACACATTAGATGTTTAATTTATAACATGAGTTATACATTAATGATTTTTACATATATTATAATATGGTTTTATTCGATGCACCTTAAGGTATATTCAATACGCTCAATAATTTCTCCATATTTATAGCAATGTTCATCTACCTTTTTAATTTGTTTTTTTAGATGAGCAATTTTTTATTTGTTAAACTTGCTTCTATGCAAATAACAATAAAATAAAAAGAGGTATGGAGCTTCGCTTACATACTAGCTCAATATTAAGCAATGTTTTAATAGTCATGTTATATTTACCGAGATAACATCTCTTTAAATATGAGTAACATTGTGAACAAAGAATGTTATGAATCCATCATTCTTTTACTTACCCATGCTAAAATATGAATATGGGTTTGAATACTTTAGGTTAATTGTATTCTTCTCCATAAGGAGGTATATATAGGGATTTACACGAGTGCTTTACAAGGAAATAGATACGATTACTCAATTAAGATAATATCTCCTAATTATACAGTGATTTGTCAACTATCTAAAATAAGGAAAGTAAATCCCTTAATCAATCAAGGAAATAAATCTCCTTGATTGATTAGGACTCACTCACGTTAACACTCCTCCTCAAGTTGGTGCATATACGTCACCAATGCCCAACTTGGTAAGTGAGTCATAAAATACTTTTCCACACACGGCTTTGGTTAAGACATCCGCCAGTTGATCTTCGATTTCACGAGCGGTAGGCGGATGATCTTTTTCTCAATTTTTCTTTGATGAAGTGTCTATCCACCTCAACATGTTTGGTTCGATCATGTTGAACTGGATTATGAGCAATATCAATAGCTGACTTGTTGTCACAATGCAACTCCATCGGTTTTTGGTTTGAAGCCCAATTCTGTCAAGAGTCGTCTAATCCACAATAATTCACAAACTTCGTGAGCCATTCCTCTATACTCTGCTTCTGCACTAGACCGAGAAACCACATTTTGTTTTTACTCCGCCAAGTGACAAGGTTACCTCCCACGAATGTAAAGTAACCGTAAGTAGAGCGTCTATCTCAGAACGGACCCAGCCAGATCGGCATCTGTATATCCAATGACTTCAAGATCTCCATTTTTTGAGAACATTAATCCCTTTCCAAGGGCTGACTTCAAGTATCTTAAAATTCGATCAACTGCATTCCTATGAGAGACACTAGGTGAATGCATAAACCGACTAACCACACTCACAAAGATATGCAATATCCTGGTCTTGTGTGTGCCAGGTATATCAACCTACCAACAAGGCGTTGATACTGTTCCTTATTGGTTGGTTCTTGGTCCATGTCTTCACACAGCTTGTGGTTCATCTCAATAGGTGTGTCACCGGCTTACACCCGAGCATTCCTGTTTGATGAGTAGATCCATTACATACTTCCTTTGAGACAGAAATATACCGTGTTTGATCTTGCTACTTCAATCCCAAGAAAGTACTTCAGATCACCTAAGTCTTTCATCTCAAATTCTGAGACAAATACTTTTGCAGCTTGATTTGCTCTTCTGTCGTTCCCGATTTGACTATGTCATCTACATAAACAATCAATGCAGTAAGCCTTCCTCCATCACGCTTTATAAACAGTGGTGTGATCTGAATTACTCTGCGTATAACCAAAATTCTTCATAGATTTGGTAAATCTGCCAAACCATGCTCTGGGGGATTGTTTCAATCCATATAAAGACTTTCTGAGCTTGCACACGTGATTCTTCTTGTCATGAGCTAAGTTACATCCTGGTGGCAGGTCCATATAAACTTCTTCTTCCAAGTCTCCATGTAAGAATGCATTTTTTACATCAAACGATGTAATGGCCAATCTAGATTTGCAACTAGAGACAGTAGAACTTTAATAGTGTTAATCTTGGCTCTTTGGGGCAAAGGTCTCCTGGTAGTCTATCCCATATCTCTGTGTATACCCCTTTGCCACCAATCTAGCTTTATATCTTTCAACGAGATCCACCGCTTTGAGCTTCACAAGTATAAATCCACCCTCTTGTCTTCTTTCCATGAGGTAAGGGTACGAGTTCCCATGTGACATTCTTTTGAAGGGCTCGCATCTCTTCATTCATGGCGTCCTTCCACTTTGGGTCTTTTAGTGCTTCAAGAATAATCGTTGGGGACAGATATGTCACCAATTGCTTTACAGAGTGCACATGTGCCTCCGATAATCTAATGAGAGATATGTAATTGTTGATGGGGTATTTCCTTTGGCTTTAAGATCTGCTTCATATTGTACTCGAGGTTTGCCAACGTTCCTCCTTTTACGGTAATTGGTATGTAGGCTCGTGCGTTACGAAATCAATTCATCATTGGATATTTCATTAGTGTTATCAGTTTCGGGAAGAGGTTACCGAATGACGTCATCGACATGTGATTGGTGTGGTATCAATTTGGAGCGGGCAAAATCTCATGAAGCGGTTCAATTTCCTCATCCCGATTTTGATTGCGGGAGATAATCGAGGAGATTCTTCACGACCGGTCGGACGTCTGGCGACCGGTCGTTTTGAAGCCGGTTCTCCAGGTTTGATGAATGCCGCAGGCGACGGTCGCAGGATTCTTGCGACCGATCGTTTGAAGCAGATTCTCACGGTGACCGGTCGCAGTGGTTACAGCGACCGGTCGTTTTGAAGCAGTCGCGTCATCCTGGAGAAAAATCGAAAATGTGAGGTTTAATGGATTCCCGATTCTCCTCTGTGCGGCTGAAAAATATTTGTCATGTTCCTAACACAACATCCAATGAGGTAAAGACTTTTTGACTTGGAGGATGGTAACACCGGTACCCTTTCTGATGTGGTGCATAACCAATGAAGACACATTTCTCGGCTCGGGGATCCAGTTTGCTTCGTTGGTGATCATGTAAGTGGACAAATACCACACAGCCAAAGATCCGGGGTTCCAGGTTTGGGGTGAGAGGTATTTGGCTATGGTGGTGAAGTGTTTGGAGTGATGTTTGGAAATTGAGGATACTGGAGGGAATCCGGTTGATGATGTATGCTGCAGAGAGGACCGCTTCTCCCCAAAAAGTGCGGGGCATATTGGCGTCAAAGAGAGAGGCACGAACTATTTCCATTAAGTGACGGTTCTTTCTTTCAACCACTCCATTTTGTTGGGGAGTGTAGGGACATGAGCGTTGATGTATGATGCCACGATCTTGTAAGAACTGGTTAAGATCATGGTTGAGAAATTCTCCGTCGTTATCCGAGCGAAGAACCTGAATTCTGGTATGGAACTCGAGTCTCCACCATTTGATAAAACTGCTGAAATTTGGAACCGACTTCCCCTTTAGTTTTGAGAAGGAAACCCAGGTCATGCGGGTGCAATCATCTATAAACTTGACAAACCATCTAGCTCCCCGGAGTGGTAATTTTTGCGGGGCCCCAAACATCGAATGAACAAGAGAAAATGGAACCAAACTTTTATTTGAACTTAAGGGAAAAGGAACACGATGGCTCTTGGCCGTTCACAAATGTCACACTTAAAATTAGAACTATCTAAACTGGAAAATAATGACGGAAATAACTTCAGAATATCCAAATGAAGCATGTCCAAGACGCCTATGCCATAACCATACTTCTGCAGTTTGCTTCTCAATACTAGCACCCCCAATCTTGAAAGCTTTACTCGGTGCCAAGTCCAGGTAGTAGAGTTTGCCCCTCCTAGTACCACAACCAATCGTCTTGCTGCTGAAGATGTCCTGAAAAACACAATGAGTAGGCCAAAAAGTTACGGTGCAATTCAAGGCCGTAGTAGTTTAGGCAACGGACAAGAGATTATGATGTAAGGATGGAACAATCAATACAGAATCCAAATTTAGAGAGTCAGAGATAGAGAGGGAACCCTCCCCAATTACGGGGGAGGGGGTACCATTAGCATTAGACACCACGGATTAAGGAGATGGTGTATGAGAGACAATTTGTCCAGGATCAAAAGTCATGTGATCAGTGGCTCCAATGTCAATGATCCATGTTTGTTTCTTTGATGTAGAACTCAAAACATAACCTTGGGTACCTGTTGTGGCTATAGAGGCGGATGCTGGGGCCGGTGTAGTTGAGGCAGCAGGAGTTGCAAGATCTAATTCAGCAGATGTGTTGAGGGATTTGCTCCTATTCTTGCGGGGAGCTTTGGAGTGATCCCACCAATCAGGGTACCCAATCAATTCGTAACAGCCAGCACGGGTATGTTTATTGCCACCACAGTGGGTGCACTTCTGCTATGGACGAGATCCCGTTGTCTTAGTCTTAGTCGAGCCACTGGTCTGGGGGCCCTTTGGTCGTTGAGAGATCAGGACAGCAGTTTCTGGCACACTAGTCATGGTCAGTCGTTGTTGAGCTTCGCGACGAACATAGGCAAAGGTTTGGTCAAGGTCTAATTTGGGATCCTTGCGTAAGATTTCCCCCCGAACTTGATCAAACTCAGGGTCAAGACCGGCGAGAAAGAGGTGGGCACGAAGACGATCCAATTCCGTCTGGCGCTCAGTTACGTCGGCGTCGTAGTGCATACGGCTAGGACTGCGATGGTCAATTTCCTGAAAGATGCTCTGCAGCTGACTGTAGTATTTGTGGACGGGGGCACCATTCTGTTTAATAGTGAACGCCCGTTTGTTGAGATCAAAAAGATAAGTTTCATCCCCACCATCATAGTAGGTCTTCTTTACGGCAGTCCAGATTTCTTTGGCGGTACTCAAGCGGATAAAACGACTCATCAAGTCGGGAGACATGGAGTCAATGAGCCACCCCTTGACCCGAAAGTTCTCGGTACACCATTTGTTGTATGTGGACGAGAGCTGAGGAGGCTGTGGAGTGTCGCCGGTGAGGTACCCCAATTTTTCCTGGGCAACAATACATATCTCCATGACCTGAGACCATAAGGCATAATTGGTCTCAGTCAAGATGACGCTAGTAGGGAACGAGGAGTTGTCACTGTGAATAGTGACGATCTGAGGAGCGGATGTGGAGTCGTCGGCAGGTTTGAATGGGACGGTCTCCATGGCAGCGGAATGATTTGAGGGTAAGATAAAGGTATGTGTTTAGGGATTTGGATTTGAAGAATTAAAATATGAGGGATTTGATTTAGGGTTTTGAGATTTGAATATGAGAAATTTGATATGAGAATTTAGAGACAACCGAGGATCGATTGCTCTAATACCATGCTAAAATATGAATATGGGTTTGAATACTTTAGGTTAATTGTATTCTTCTCCATAAGGAGGTATATATAGGGATTTACACGAGTGCTTTACAAGGAAATATATACAGTACTCAATTAAGATAATATCTCCTAATTATACAGTGATTTGTCAACTATCTAAAATAAGGAAAGTAAATCCCTTAATCAATCAAGGAAATAAATCTCCTTGATTGATTAGGACTCACTCACGTTAACAAACCATACATTTCACGACTCAAATTTTAGGCACGCTAAAATATTCGCAAGTCAAAATAAGTAGGGGTGGGCGCGGTCCGGTTCGGTTTCAAACTCACATCGGAA
Organism: Prunus padus; assembly: GCA_024362665.1. Lineage (NCBI taxonomy): Eukaryota > Viridiplantae > Streptophyta > Magnoliopsida > Rosales > Rosaceae > Prunus > Prunus padus. The sequence continues at coordinate 9,579,797 of JANFAM010000011.1, forward strand.
TCGGTACTATTCATCCGGTCAAATTGAAGTTGACTTGGAAAAATATTAATTATAAAATTAAAAATATAGCATTATATTTTACAAAATATGTAAAAAAATATGATTTAGATAGCAAACCTTTGGCTAAACTTTAAGAATTAAAAAATATAGCATTGTTGACTTTTTGGTCAACCGATTTTTTTCTTTCGGTCCGGTCCGAATGCACAGTTAAGAAAAACAAGAACAAAAAGATATCACCATCTACTAATGGCATACAATTAATCATAATTGAAAAATGAAATTCAGGATATTCTTAGCAATACTACATAGGAGGACAATTTAAATGCACATAACTCATTCTCCATACTCTAAGTTATGCAAAGTACCACTACGGCCCAAGTAAATGAAGTTCCTTGTTAGTCCTTTTAATTTCTATTTGGGCCTTGGCCCACCATGTTGTCGGAAAAGAGTTTTATATTTTAAAGAGTAAAGGCCTATTTGTTTTGGTGTGCTTTTGAAAGGGCTAAAAGAACGCTTGACAACGTTTGGTAGAAAAGTTTAGAAAGCGCTTATGGGTCATAATTATCTTCTTCAGAAAGCACTCACAAGTGTTTTTCTTGGGATTTTTTATATATAAAATTTCAACATCTTTATAATAAACGCTTTTCTATAAGCACTTATGAGCTAAAGTGCTTCCTAAAGAAGCCGTCCCAAACAAACCCTAAATTAGCAATGACAACACTATATAATATATGTTTAGGCTCCTAACATCTCTATACGAACAAGTCAGTTCCAATAAGAGGCAAACGATCTTCAAATTATTTATGTTAACATTCATCATGTAAGCCTAACTCTCCTCGTAACTATTAATTATCACAATAAAGATTAAAAGATAATCATCCATTTCCCTTCACAATACATCACAAAAAATTATTACTTTGGATTTCCTCTATCCTTTTGACTTGGTTTCTCCCCATTTACCATAAAACTATTTGTGTATATTTGCTATTTCGATATGGTGACATACATGTGTTTAACTTTTAATACATTAGATTAGAATCCAACATACATATTAATTATTGTTATATGTGCTATAATATGGGTTGATTCGATATACAAATAAGGTGTATTCAATACACTCAATAATTCCTCCCTCTTTATAACAATGTTCATCTACCTTTTTAATTTCCTAAACTTGCTTCTATGCAAATAAAAATAAAATAAAAAAAGGTGGGAGCTTCGGTTACAAACTAGCTTAGTATAAAGCAATGCTTTAATAGTTATGTTAGTTCGGTAAAATATATGTTTACCGAACTAACAACTTTATAAAGATGAGTGATATGGTCACAACAAAGAATGTTGTGAATCCATTATTCTTTTGCTTACCCACATATTTTAAGACTCAAATTTTCAGCGCACTAAAATATTCCAAAGTCAAAATAACAGTTAAGCAAAACAATGAAGCAAAAAGATATCACCACAATTAATCATTGATTCAAAATGGAATTAATAATCTTCTCAGCATTACTATATAGGAGGACTATTAAAGCATATAATTTTTATTTTTATTAGTTACATTGGAAGGAAAGAAATTCAGGGGTTTCGAACCTGGATGTCAAACAAAAGGAAGGAAAGGCCACCACTGTGGTACCTACTCTCGACTAAGCAAACAACTCTTTCTTCAAAAACTAAGTTATGCAAAATACCACTACGGCCCAAGTCAAGGAAGTTTGTTATTAGTCCTTTGGATTTTTATGTGGGCTTTGGTCCACAATTTTATAGAAAAAGAGTTCTATTATTTTCGAGCTAGAGTCATTTTTTAGTTAGAGTGCCATATATGGACCCTAAATATGGACTTTGATATTAATCACATAATTTCATCTAAAAACACGGTGTGATATTTTTTAGGGTACTACTGACTACTACTAACAAATTGTTTTCCTATTTGAACGAGTCAGTTCGGATAAGAGGCAAACGGTCATCAAATTGTTTTCAACGACCGTCAAGCATTTCCCAACATTCATTATGCATATCTGAATCTCATATCTAAGGTTGGATTGTAGGCGGAAAGCAAAAACACTATTGTACTCGATTCCATGTTAAACGTATGCCATGATATTTCATTGCATTAAAAGTAATCAAGATATTTCCTTGAAAACAAATTTTGAAGTATTTAACATTTTTTTCAACAATCTCGTGGTGGGGATAAATTGGCCAATGAAAACATTCAAATCTCGAATTTCCATCATTATTAAAGAATTGAATTGGCAGTGACCCCAAAAAAAATCTCAAAAGCAAATTAGCGAAAGGGCCCATAGATAAATAACTCATGCAGCAAAAAGTAATGGAAGTAGACGCCATGAAAGTTGAGATTGCGGCCAAGAAAATAGAGGATCACCAGAAAACGCTGCACATTTTCCGTTTTTGTTGATTCCAAGTGTTGATTTTTTTTATAAAAATAAAATAAAATTCTTGAAAGAGTTGGATAGGTCTTTCAACTCAACCACCTCCATCATGGCTCAAAACGCACACTTTGTGTTTGGGTGCATATGAAAAAAGAAAAAAGAAAAGTGAATGGCACTTTACAGCTGTTTGAAGCCATCAAAGTATATGATTATACTGCATGAATTAGGGTTCAAGTTCAACCAATCATTTTTATTGTTTTTGTTTTTGTTTGAATACGAACCAAATTTTGTTTTGAAAGGACTTGTTGAATGGCCTCCCAAATATATGCGAATTGCCTCTTGTTTCCCTCTTTACTTTGGTCTTTTTCACAGATGGAATGGAAAATAATTATTATTTTTAAATCAAACCAAATCTAAGAAATTAACATTTCTAGAGCACATAGACCAAATGGGTTGTCACAAAAAGCATCTTACATGCTTAAACAAGAACCATATTAAAACTTGCTAAAAACCCTAGCCTCCTTCTTTCTCCTTGCTGACAGCCAACCCATCCTAAGCTAGGGGCATGTGGCCATTGCCCCTCATCCCCTCTGCTCATCTTCTCCCTTCCTCTCATAGTGGCATCAACAGAACTCAATAGAAATTTCCTTCACTTGGACATTAGTGGCATCAAGTTCGAACTCCCATAACACACTGGTATTGTGTTTGAGAATCGGAGTTTATGAACAATTTCAGTTCTTGTTTCATTTTTGGATTAAAATCGGGCCGAATTGGACCGTGCGCACTCCTAATAACGCCTAAGCCAAACCGAGCCCAATTTAAAACATAAAACAACACACAGCCACCATACTTTCTTCCTTCCTTCAGTAACCTGTTGGGTACTCGCACGTCCCATACCCTGCAAACAACACACAGCCGCCATTTTTAGCCGCAAGTCAGAATCCAGAATGATAAAAATAAAGAATATTAAACAACACAAAAGAAATTATTGTGACATTTGAAAACGCATTTTAGTCAAGTGCAAATAATCAGCCATTCAAATTGTTTTGCTTTGGCGTGTTAATTAGTAATTAGTTGTTGTGGTTAAGTTTTCAAATTTTAGTTGGTAGTTTTTACCTTTATAGGAAAAATTAGGCCCCTGATTAATTAATTCAAATTCTACCACTTTGTACGTAAGGTAATTGGTAAGGAAAGGGCCCAACATATTGAACACAAAAATTCCATTTTCAATAAAATAAAAATTTATGTGAAACCCCTCTGAGTAACAAAAGATTAACCACTCAATTATGAGAGATTTACCCATGTTTGTCATACTACTTTTTGTCATTCATTAATATAAAATTTAAAAAAATAAAAACTAAAAAATATTCATTTCATATAAACTCATATATATCTCAAAATTCAAAAATTTGAAAATAATTTCCAAGTTTGACCATAATAAATAAAGAACTAGTTGAGATGCTCCTCGACATCGTCGCTAAGATAAGCATCGGAATTGTAACATCCTGACCCAATTTAAGTATTATTTAATTATTTAATTATGAAATTATATTTTTGTCCTTAGGGACAAGGGTATTTTAATCACTTTCTGTTCGGGAAGGAATTTGGGGAATTGAGTGGCACCGTTGCGTGGAGCTCATCGATACGAGTTCATTGACAGGCGGCACACTCAATTCCGAGTTGTAACGAGAGAAATAATATCTAAAAACTAAAAGGACGTAAAGGTCATTTTGAAAATTTTGGAAAAATCTAAAACCCGATTTGACCCCTCTAGCGCGTCACTCTCTCTCTCCCCGACCTTCTCTCCTCTCTCTTTCTCTCTCTTAGCTATAGAAACAGATCGGCCAGCTTTGGCCGGCGATCTCCTAGCTCCAGAGACTTCCTCTCTTCCTCCTCTACCTAACCCACCCTTTTTCCCGGCCTAAAAACCAGACAAACGGCGACTGGAAATACGAGAAGTTTCGACAGTTTTTTGACCCCGTTTCTGGTGATTCCGACTGTCAAATCAGTTGATCAAGATATGGTTCTTCATCCTCTCAATGAGCTCTGGGTTTTTATGTAAGTGGTTTGAGTTGATTTCGTGATTTGAAGGTTCGATTTGGAACCCACATGAATTGAACTCATTGACTTTTCTTGTTGGAAAATTTTGGTTTACGGATGCTACTTTCCTGCAAAACATCACATAAATATATATTAGAAAATTGTAATTTATTGTAATTTATATTGATATAGTAGATTAAATAAAACCAATGAAATTACAACAAGATACTTATCTTTGGGGATGTAGAAGTTGGTCTCCATTGATACTTGAGTAGAATATAGTTTTAGGTTGAGGCGTGTCATACACTGTCCTTAAGAGTAGATTTCGCCCCTCGAAGACAATGTCTCGGTGTAGCAAGGTTGTATGGCGCCCTACCCTCCAGGATACAACAACCTATGACCCTCATAAGCGTACACTCGCAATACTTAGGTCGGATGAATACTTGAATCTTTCCCTTGATTAAAGAAAACAAATTGGAACACAAACTCAAGAATGTGGAGGAGAAAAATAATGAAGAAAGGTGCCAATCTTATCTCTCTCTAACGGTTTTCTCTTTTTTGTATCTCTCTCCTTACTAACTCCAATAAGCTTATATATATGAACACATTTGCACGTTTTCCTCTTTGGGTTATTAAACAAGCAATTAAGCTGCATAAATTGCTCCCGCAGTTAAAAGCAATAAGTTGCCAACGTTAACAAGGTTTAAAACCAAATATAAATATATCAAATTAATGCACAATCAAATCATAGCTAATTACATTTGGCCTACTTGTTTTCTCCAAATTCAAGACATTAAAAGCCAAAACAAAACTGCCAAAAGAGATTAATATTCGTATCAATAGAACACTACCAACTATGCCAAAAGGAAAGGTTTTGAAAACTCAACGTTAAAAGAATTAAAACCACCATTTAACACATATTTAAAATTTAAATTCAATAAATATAGTAATAATAACAAATATAAATTTAATAATAATTTTGTATTTTGAAATACTTTCAAAAATTCCAACATTTCTTGTCTGGAACTCCTCTTTCCTCTAACGTAATAAATTAATTAATAAGCGCAAATAGAGCACAACACAACAAAACACAAACACAATAATGATTGCACATGAACATGGCCGCTTCTGCTAACAACAGTTGAAGATCATGTGATTTGTCTGTCACATAAATTAAATTATAATTAACGCAATGCCTTATCTATTTGCGCTTATTAATTTAATTTACATTTTAACATAACAATAATATTAATTTCGTTAACCATCGCGTTGCATCTGCTGCTAAATTATTCATACTTGAAAATTATGAGCTGCATGAAGAAAAATCATAAGCCTTTGTTTAATTGTCCACTTAAAAGAAGTAATAAAGACTATTTATGTGACAGACAAATCACATGATCTTCAACTGTTGTTAGCAGAAGCGGCCATGTTCATGTGCAATCATTATTGTGTTTGTGTTTTGTTGTGTTGTGCTCTATTTTACCCTTCTTCTAAATTATTTTATATCTTATATATTTCCAACATCGTATGTGATAACTTTGGAATTCATGATTGCCCTGCACATGATTATCAAAGATAAATTTTCTTCTTTTTTCAATAATCAAAGATAAATTTTATCATTAACTCGCTTTCTTGTTGATCACAGATTTAATCTAAATTGGTAATTCAATTCCAAACCAAAGTAAATAAATAAATGGAGTAAATGAAACTTCAGCATAAAGGGGTTTATTTGTTCACTGACTAAAACAGTTATGTCAACAGAATTCAATGGAAATTTCCTTCAGTTTGACATTAGTAACATTAGGTTCAAACTTCCATGACATTATTTTAGTATTATGTGTGACCGGATTGTATGAATAGTTTCAGTTCTGGTTTCATTTTTGGATTAGAACCGGGCCGAATTGGGCACCGGCCCCTAACAACACCTAAGCCAAATGGAGCCCAGAAAGAATTATTCTAAAAATTTCTCATATTTCCTGCCGGTGTGATGATTGGGAAACATAGAAGACAAAGTTGAGATTTTTGGGTGCATTGAGAAAGTCCTCTTGTTTTCATACAAGCAAGTGGAATTCTTTATTTTGTTTTCACACAAAATCAAACGCCGCCGTACTTTGGCTTAGTTTGGTATTGCTTAACTTTAAAAAAAAGCAGCTTTGAAAAGAAGTTTTGGAGATTTGAGTGTTTGGTAAAACCAATTCAACCTGCTTATTTTATAATCTGCTGTCATTCACAGCCAAAAAGTAGAAGCAACTCACACCTGCTTCTGAAAACTGCTGCAAGGAGAAGCATGCGGAGGTTTAAATGAATTTTTCAAATTGCCCATATTGCCCTTATTTGTTTCAAACAATTACATGCTATATCCTCGTCATCCCGAGTTCGAGCCTCCCAAGTGTCGTTCCTCTTGGATTTTTTGGATTGCTTGCCTCATCCTCTATCTGCAACTTGCTCCCCTTCCTCAATCCGTCAAAGCTACCATCTCAACCCACCTCCCTATTTTACAGACCCATAATATCTTCTTCCTCCAACCAAAAAACCCCAACGTTAGCTTCACAGTTTATCATCTCCACAACCACAAAAAATTCAACACCGAGATTACCCACCAGTTATCTCCTTCAGCAAAAGAAAACCAAACCCCCAACTTCCTTGCCTTCCCCACCGAAACACAACCCAATATTACAATCCCACTATTCACATCCATAAAGCAAAGAGAGAGAGGTGGGCATGTAGCATCGATGTCCCAAGTGTCATCGCCAAACCCAAATACCAACTTTAAAAATAAAAAATAAAAGTCTGGGAAGGAAAAAGCAAAGAGAAAGGAGGAGAAGAGGAAAAAAAGGTGGGGGAGGGGGTTGGGAAGGTAGAAGAAAAGAGGAAGAAATTAAAAAAACCTGGGAAGGGAAGAAGTCTTGGAAGGAAGAAGAAAAGAGAAAGGAGGAGAAGAGGAGAAGGGGAAAGGAAAAAAAGGGAGGGGGCGGCGGCTGGGAAGGAAGAGGAAAAGAGGAAGAAAAGAAAAAAACTGGGAAGGGAAGAAGAAGAAAGAAAGAAAGTGAAGAGGAAGAAACAAATAAAAATGAGAAAAAGGAAAAAGGTGTCGGCTAAAAATTACTTTTGAGTTTTTTTTATTAAATTTTTTTATTTGTTAACTTAAATTATACATTTTTATTATTATTTTTTTAAACTTTTATCATCATACTCTTTTTCATCATTATACCCTCTCACAAAGACTTCCATATAAAAGTTTACCAAACACTTTGACACTATTTTTCATACTCACAAAGACTTTTAAAAATACAGATTACAAACACTTAATGCTTCATTTCACATTTATTTATTTTCGCAAAGACAAAGGTTAGCTTTTTTAAAAGACAACAATACCAAACTAAGCCTTTGTGGGAGCATTTTTGCTCACCACTTTAACCATAGGTGTACTCTTACTATCATCCTCAATGATTGACACGTGTTCATAAGCATAACCATAGTTAACTTTTGCTTTGTATTTATGGAACCATGATTATACCTATGGACACGTGTCAAACATTAAAAATGGTGGTGAGGGTACACCTATGGTTAAAGTGGTGAGCAAACGCACCCATACTCTGTGATAAAAGCAAAAGCTTTGCAGCAAACCCTAACCCCATCCCATCCCATCAAAACGAATTATTTTTAAAAATAAAACGACAAATGACAAGAAGAAGCAATTGGGAAACATGATCTATCTCTTCTCTCATCCACATAAATATTTTAACCATATGATTGTTATATGGAAGCCAAAAAAAAAGGCAATTGAGAAGAAGATGGAGACGTATACATTGAGAAATAAGTCAAACCAACTAATTAATAACTAGAACAACAACATCTAATAATAATAATAATAATAATAATAATAATAATAATAATAATAATATGAATAATAAATAAATAAAAATACAATGAAAATAGGTCCCATTTTCTCTAAATTCTAAAAGCTAGCACCAAATGCAAAAGAATAAGCTAACCCTAACCTAACAAAAACAACCCCATTTTTCTTCCTTCGTTCAGTAACCTGTTGGGTACTCGCACGTCCCATACCCTGCAAGCCGCCATTTTTAGCCGCAAGTCAGAATCCATAATGATAAAAATCAAGAAAATTAAACAACACAAAAGAAATTATTGTGACACTTGAAAACCTATTTTAGTCATGTGCAAATAATTAGCCATTCAAATTGTTTTGCTTTGGCGTGTTAATTAGCAATTAGTTGTTGTGGTTAAGTTTTCAAATTTTAGTTGGTAGTTTTTACCTTTATAGGAAAAATTAGGCCCCTGATCAATTAATTCAAATTCTACAACTTTGTACGTAATGTAATTGGTAAGGAATGGGCCCAACATATTGAACACGAAAATTCCATTTTCAACAAAATAAAAATTTATGTGAAACCCCTCGGAGTAACAAAAGATTAACCACTCAATTATGAGAAATTTACCCATGTTCGTCATATTACTAATTTGAATGGCTCCCTTTGTACTTTTTTCAGTTCTAATAAAATTCGATCGCTTGTTACAAATAAAAAAAAAAATTATGCCCCAGTTAAATACGTTAATAGTAGAAAATGAAATTAAATAAAGGAATTTAAAATAAAATAATAGAGTGATAGAGGACGTACTTGGAGGTTGAGCAACAACGTATGCGACGCCACCAAAATCGCATGTGCCAGTCCCACGTGCCTTCTTCTGGTAGTAACTATTAAAAGCGTACGAAGCGTGCGCCACAAGCGTATTGGGATTGAAACACGTGGAGCCTTCCTGAATTGAACTGCAATCAGCTCCACCCTGTCCGCATGCGTAATCCAGTGCAGCCTGAAGCTTCTCCTCCCCTGCATTCGCATTCGCCACGCACCACGTGTTCCCACTAGACGGCGCAGTCGTCGGAACCTGGGCCTTGCTCTCGTTGACTGGCGTTGACTGGGACTCACCCAGCTCCGCGAGAGTAAGTGGTATGTCGTATACCTTCTGTTCGTCCGGATAAAACAGCCCGTAATTCCTCTCCGATGTGGGCCCGGGCTTCTGGTTCTCATTAAACAGAGCAAATAAATACACGTTGAGTGGGTCTGTGGGCTTCAAGGGGGTCCCACCCCCAGTCAAAACTCTTTTCGCCAAGTTTCCGTTATACGCCGCGGCGTTGGCTTTCCCAGCGCCAATCTCGTTCTCGTCACCGTTGGAAGGCCACCCGGTCTCCGTCACCACCACCTTAACGTCGTCGTATCCAAGAGCTGACATGGCAGCGAAAACGGCGTCGATTTGGGCCTCCATCAAACTATTATAACGCAACCCGTTACCCGAATCCACGTTACCCGGGTTGGTCCGAAACAAGGCGTAGTCTAAAGAGATCTCGTCAGCGTTGGCCTCGTACGCGAAAAACGGGTACGCATTTATCATCAAATACGACGACGTTTTGCTTAAAAAGTCCAGCAAAGGTTTAACAGCAGGTTCGATTAGATCCGATTGGAAGGATCCGGACGAAGGCGGGTACGAATTCTGGAGCGCGCTGAGGGCAATTGGGGAAGAGAGCTTGATGGAGGAGCTGAGGTTTTGCTTGACGAGCGCCGATTGGAGGTTGTTAATGGCGGGGACAAGGAATTGGGTGGTGTTGTTTGGGTCGGCGAAGACCTCGTTGCCGACGGCGATGGCTTCGATTTGGGTCTGGGGGTGGTACTGGGAGATGTTGGCTTGGACCCAATTGTCGGCGAACGACGGGTCGTTGGCGGCGGAGGAGAGGAGCTCGTTGGGAAGCGCGACGACGACGTTTATGCCGGAGTTGGCGAGGGCGGTGAGGACGGCGGCGTCGGTGTCGTAGAGCTTGACTTTGTTGATGCCTTGGGACTTGAGGAGCGCCACCACTTTGTCGGGTGTCGGTAAATTGTTGGCTATTCGGCCGTAGTTGATTCCAATTGTACTTGTGTTTTCTGCAAATCAAAAAGAAACAAACCCATCAAATTAAAAATTAAAATGTGTGATTTTAATTTATATATACAAATTCTAGCTAGTATAAATAAAGCAAACCCATGCATGTTTTTATGTAATTACCAGCTGCGAAGGTCAAGATTGAGAAGAATGGGAGGAGGAGGAGTGAGAGAAACAACGGGAACGTGAAGCTGGCCATGCTCATCTGTTTGCTCTGTTTCTGATAGAAGCAGAGCAGCGTATGATTGATTGAGAGAGAGAGAGAGAGAGAGAGGTGTTTCTTGGGTGATGGGTTTGTTTGTGTATTTATAGAGTTAATTATGAAGGTGATGATGAGTATTAAGGTTAAGGAGGTGGAGGAAGAGGGAGAGTGGAGGCGGTTAGTGTGGAAAACAGAGGGCAGGGTGGGGGTGAGTTTGTGGGGCCCACTCGAGTGAAATCTGCCAAGAGCAAAAAATCTAGGCGGCATACGCATTGCGCAACGGGCGGAAAGCCCACAACTGAACGACCGTTTTTTTTTCCATACCGGTACTGTTTGTTGGTGTTGGTGGTGTTGGGGTGTTTAGATTTTCAAAAACTATACTGTGGTTCTCCATCCTCATCTAGATCAGTGGGTCCTCTTTCTTTTTTGACCGTACACGTGGCACTTGATTGTATCAGACGGACGGATGGAGTTTAGATTGGAGGGTAATGTTGTAGTTTGGTGGCCGACTTGTCAGTGTCAAGATGTACGCCAGAGCCGTTGCTGCATTGCATCTGCACCGCAATTGGAAAAACACAATCATAACGTTTTAGGCGGAAAAAGAGCAGTGTTTCTTCAATTATTCCCCAAAATGTGAACGTTGGCTTTGTTTTCTTGCTCGTGGTAAGATTTTGAGAAAAAATAACCAAACCCATTTGAATAATTGCTGCCGTAGACCTTAAAAATGAAGAAATTAGCCAAAACAGAGCACACAAGTCCAAAGAGGTCAAAAAAGAAATGAGGCTTTGGCAAATTGGCATATCCCATTTTCGTTTTTTTATAATTATTTTAAAAACCCATTTAACATTAATAATAAATAATGATGATAGACATATTTTCTTGATAAGTTAAGTATTATTCCAAGTCGGCAATGGATGGAACTCTCTGTTAATACATTTTATTATATTATCATCACTCAATCGTCTTCATCAACAAAATTTAATTGGAAGATTCACTATTATACCCAATATTTGGGTCAAAATTATATTAAAAAACCTACATGAAATGGATTTCAGATACACACCCAAAATCCATTTACAACATAATAAAGAAACTTTAAACTTCCTATAATTACAAAACTGTCATGGTTTTCTTAAAACAATCCCAACTCCAAAACCTCATAAAAAAACCCATAACACTCAATAGGGCATTAAAGTAATTTAATAATTAAAATTAAATTCAATAGGGCATTAAATTCATTTTTGGGGTTTTTTTGGGTTTGTTTATATAAATTAAATGGTATATGGTTTATCTATATTATTAGGGAAGAGAATGAATATTTAACTAAATATCTCAATTTAATTTTCGACGCCATATAGATATAGTGCCATTATTTGTCAATAAAAGGATGTAAGAAGATTTATTGGCCTTCTTCTTGTAATAAATATTTGTTGCTACCGTTTTGTCGAACATTGTTCACATTGTTTGATCATGGAGCAACACTTGAGAGCATCTACAATTATGTTATCTATTTTTAGTTAAAATTTAGCTAAAATTATATAAAAGCTATTTTAGGAACTCTCTATAAAATTTTAACCGGTCAATCTCTATAAAACCAATCATACTCTTTATTTTAGGAGTCATAAATGCTATAACTCTTTTTAATTAGTCAATCTATATAAATATATATATATATATATATATATATATATATATATATAATGGGTACTGATTTTTCACTCCCTTTTATTCACTTACACTCCATTTTTTTGAAAATTGTATGTTCTCACTCCTCTTTTGTTCACTTATTATACTCCCTTTTATCTTATAGTTTAAAAAAATAAAAGGGAGTGTAGGTGGACAAAATGGGAGTGGGAAAATCATCATCCTAAAAATAATTAGCATTAATTAAAGGTTTAAAATACTCATAAAATAAAGTAGCATTAAATTATAGGAAGCGCTAGAGTCATTTTTCTCTCCTCGCATTTAGGAGCTCTGTGTCTCCTATTTTAGGAGGTGGATGAGAGCGTGGATTTTAATTGTATTTTTCTAATTCCTCTCTAAAATTTATCTAATGAGGTTATTTAAAGAGCCCTTGTGGATAATATATATTATATATATGTATATATATATATATATATATATATATATATATATATATGTAGTAAAGCTATACAAACTTGTACACTACAATGTCGTTTGGCTATTTTGAATGGTCACATTTCAAACTGTATTAGACAACTATTAATTGACCACATTAATCTTGTCTCAGAAGAGAAACACATTATTAAAAAATATATATATAAAGAGAGAGAGAGAGGCTAGGTGTCATTGTCAGAATGATATATAAGCACTTTTTATGTAGGAAGCATGCTTTTTTGTGGCCGACGGCATGCATGCCCAAACCTGCTTTTGTTTTACTCTCCTCCCTCCTGATCATGTGAAACAAAGCGTCCCCAACCTCTCCCAGCCGTCCCCCTGCCCCCTGCATCATAGCATGATCAGCTCATTTGTCGTTTTAGGTACATAGAGGCCCTACCCATTTAATTATAGTATAATATATGTATAGAGAGTTGAGATATTTAAATTATATTGAATCAATAACGTCACTAATTTGAAAAGAAATATTTGGATGATCCATGCCTATGTTTAGCTACTGCTCACTCTGACTCTATGTGTGTGTAATCGGTCTCTCAAAGTCGTCATGTATATAATTACCTGCCTGTGAATTTAAGAGCACTTTTGGCAGTCTCATACTGATATTAAGATAAACAAAATCGGCCAATCGGGTCTGGTCCAATAAAAAATCTTGAATTGTAGGTTTAATATTCGAATTTTTATGATATTTTGGTTGTGTGTGTGAAATTAAGTATAGTTGCTTTTCATTCCAAACACGTGAGAAGACGGAAGTTTAGTTGGGAAGAAATGGGAAGTGAGTCATGCTCAAAGACTTATTCAGCAGCTGGGGAGACAAAAGGGTAACTCCATTATGACTTGTTTTCCGAAACCGTGTCCTTTCCATTAACCACTCCTTAAGAACTTAGCATAACATGTTCTTGGGATTAATATTTACATTGGCAATATTTTGTAATTAACTTTGTTGCATTGGCAAATTGTCCACATTTTGTAATGACATTTTGTCTGCAGTAGGAAATTTCCTCCGGGCAATTATTGCCTTCTCCACTAATAATTCATTCGTTTAGCGGTTCTTTCGTATGAGTGGCTGCATTTTGGGATTTGGACTTTTGATTTGAACCCAATGAAACAAGAGTCGGTTGGCTGCGGCATGGATTTTCAGTGGGAACTAAAGACCAATAACAATCCATTTATACATGCGACACCGAAGTGCATTACGTTTGTGTGGAAAAATTATACAATCGACAAGGGCTTTCCTATCTAGAGTAACTCTCAACCAGAGATTTGATATCATGCTAATTACACTAGTTAATGATGGATTATATCAACTAACACTGTGCTTGATCAGTTGGATTTGACATCTTCTAGAAAACAAGCCATGTTGTAAAATATAACAAGTTGGGGGGATCGTATTTTGCCCAAACAATTAAGAAATGCTTCAATTAAACCCAAGTTTATGACTGTATTGAAGAAGCGTGCTGCAACACATCACTACATCAACGCTTTTAGCCAATGAAATATTTTGATATCAGTGTTTCCCTCTTTTCGGCCGGGTAGGCCAACGAAAGGAACTTTTGGTCCCTTTTTTTTTTGCGTGCGGGGCGTGCCACCACCAAGCCCCGAATTTGGGCTTGAATGGAATATGAGTGGATGGATATTGCACGCTTCTGACTTCTGATCAAGTGATTGTTCGGCCAAGTAAGGAACCTCCTCTCGGCCTAGGTTCTTTCACTTCTTCGGGCTCAAGGATGGTTGAGCTTTGTATGGATGTTTTTATCATTTTTAGATTTTTAGATAAAAATAGTTCAATTAAACTAAATGTGCATTTAAACGTAAAGACAAGAATTTAAATGCGAACAAATAAATCAAAGCGATAAATAAACAAGAACTGAATAAGAACAATAAGAACGATAAAGTAAATTTAATTTGAATTTAAACTTAACGAAAATTCAATAACAATAAAAAGTAAAGCGATTGAAATAACCTCGAATTGAAATAACAATGTAATGTAATTTGCAAGAATTTAAATGACAAGAGAATGTAAATTGCAAGAATTTAAACTTATACTAAGGAAATGAAGAACAAGTTGTACTAAGTACTTGAAAAGTAAAATCCTAAGTCTAAGAAAAGAAAAGTGCGAGACGAAAGATAGGTTTGTTTGTCTAATGTTGTGTGTCCTTTTCTCTTCATTTGATGGGGTTTATATAGGGTGATCCTCCACCCATGGGCTAGCCATTAAATGGCCCGAAGGTCAACTTCATTCAAAACCTTGCCTTGTGTGGCTTCCTAAATCCAAGGAATTGATGAGATTATATGATTGAAAATATGATTCCTTGATTCTCTCCTTCTTAGGAATGTTCCGGATTTACATCGATTTCTTTGATTGTTTTCCTAGAATGGATCTCGTCACGTGCATGAAAACATCCAAAGGTTTTGGGCCTACTTCCGTGAATTGGACTTGAACCTTCAAGACTTGTCTTGACATCTGGTGAGACGGACTTCCAATCTTGCAAAAACAATCCCATGATGTTGGAGTGGTTGGAAATTCAATGAATCCATATGCATCCTCAAGATGTCTTAATATATAATATGCATGAATTATCACTTTAAACGTAATACATCTATCAAATAAACCATTTAATGGCCATTGAGAATGCCCAGACCATAAGGCCACGATTTGGTATTTGTAACTATATATGTATACACATAATACACTAAGACAATCGGATTGGCCACTTTGAATCAAAGGCCATTATTTTAATAATATATAATACATTATTATCAATGGCCACTTAAAGGCCATTGAGTTGCCCAGGCCATAAGGCCACGATTTGCAAAGGGAATTCAAGGCACAAAGGCCTGAGGCCTAAGTCAATTTGTGAGGCCACTGTTTGCCCTTTTAAATTATATTATTATATATATGTGAAGGCCAAATTGGCCTCTAGGCAATTCTGACTAAACAAACCGTTGGCCCTTGTAATTATATTATTATACATATACTTATATGAAGGCCACTGAGTTGTGAAGGCCAAGTTGGCCTTCAAGTAATTCGTAATGGGCAGATTGTAAGGCCACCTTATAATTATATATATATATACAAAAGCCTTTGAGTGATTCTCAAATAAAGCTTATTTGAGGACACCTTGTAGGGCCCACTCCGCATTGTTTGTCACTAATCCAAACCGCCTATTTTGTGGATATTCATTTAAAGATCATCTCTATAAAATATCACTTGAATCCGATATCATTTGAGCACTCAATTGAATTATTGAAATTTTAAGTACTTTCTTGAAGATCGTGTTCATTGATTTTGTAGGACACAATTGGATATCGAAACGGTTTCCGATTTGTCTAATTTTTTGCAAGGATGATCTATGAATAAAGACCTAAAAATAGATGGTTTGGATTGTTGAAAAAAATTCATAGGGCATAAAGCGTGTCCCTCAATTATTTGAGGATCCTCAAATTATTTGAGGATCCTCAATAGAAGGGGACTATATATATATATGTTAAAAAGTACGTTTTGTGCGAATGGCAACGGGTCTCCAAGTCAAAGTCTCATAGCTGCATTAATTTGAAAGCTAGCCAACTCAAACACCTCATTTACAAAAAACCATTTTCAACCAAACCAAATAATTCCAACAACTACTTCCACTTTTTAGCCAATCAAAACCAGCCGCACCTCAAAAGGCCATCTTTTCCACCTTCAGCCAATTTCAAAAGGCCATCTGCTAACCTCAAAAGGCCAGCTTCAAAAGGCCCTCTGCTAACCTCAAAAGGCCAGCTTCAAAAGGCCAACTTTTGGCCAAGTTCAGAACGTGATTTTGGTTTATAGAGTAGTGATTTTTTAGTCATCCACCGTTGGATTTAAATCCAACGGTCCAATAGAGTTTTTTAAAAGGAGTGCAAAAGTAGGTGAGCCTTTAGATTTAAATCCAAAGGTGAGTGACCATGGATTCCTTAGTCACTAAGTGATCAAGAGAACACTATTCTTGGTTTATAATATATATATTAAAAAGAAGACAACAGTTTTATGGCAATTGACCATGTTGCTATATATTAAAAAGGAAACCATAAGAAGTCATTTTGGTCAATTGCTATATATATATATATATATTAAAAACCAAGTTGGCTATTCAAATCAAAATCAAGTGTCAGCGTGTGGACCAACCTTGGCCTTCTTGATATTTCTTTTGGAATCAAACCTTAAACCGCTCAAGGAAGACCTCCGATCTTGCTGGAGAGACTCCGGCTGATTTTAGGTGGTGAGAATCCTACATCCTCTTAAACCCCTTGGCTGACCCCAAGCCAAGCTTGTGGGTTTTGCCATTCAATCTATTTATTATCTGGTTATTGTTATTATAAATAGCAACATCTTTGTTTTGGCTAGGCCTTTGGGTTTCCACTTGACTTGGTTTGAGATTATGACCACTTGACCTGGCTTGGATTTTAGACCACACCCAAACATTGCCCCATCTATTCTTTTAGCCTGAAGTTGGGGCAAGGGTAAATGAATTGAAATTTTGGAACTTTCAATTTCTCAAATGTTGGTTTCTAAGAATTTTTGCTAGGCCATTAATTGGCCCATTCTGAATTTAGCTAGATTTTCTTTGGCCACAATATTTGGTTGAATTGGCTGATTTGTTTAGTTTGATGGATGTTTTGGCCATTACTTGGCCTATTTTGTAGCGAGCCTATTTGACATATCAATATACATGATGTTGCTTGGATTGTTTACTTCACTTCGAAAGTCTCATCCATCTAACAAGCTAACTTCAAAGTTCTGCCAAGCCTAAGTATTCTAATAGATTATTTCTCTATCATTTCCCAAGCCATTAGGTAATTTTTTTCAAAAATCGGCCATTAATCGGTGCATCATGGACCCAACCATTTTGGTCGCTCAACTTATAGGCTCATTTCCCTAAAACTTGGTTGATGAGGAATGGACCTTCCCAAGTCGGAGACCACTTGCCAAACCTTGGATCCTTGGAGCCGACTGGAAGGATGGTCTTCCATACCAAGTCACCAACTCCGAAACTTTTGGCCATAGTTCTTTTGTTGTATGCTCGGGCCACCGTCTCTCTTTCTCTCTCTTAGGGTTTTTATTTTGAATGATTAATTTTAGAGTATGCTTTGTATTTTTTTTCTTTTGAATATTTTTGCTCAACTAGTTAAAATATCATTTGACAGGACCCGACCCTAATTCCGCTTTGGAATCCGAGCCGACTCACTGCGGCATACCGACACCCGTCGGATGCCGGAATGCTTGACCAAAATGCCCTTTTAAGAAAGCTCGAAAGAAAAACAAGTTTTAAAAGCGTTTGACTTCTGCCGAAAATTCGCAGTCTCCCGTAATTCGAACAAATCCCCAAATTTATTTCCTGCATAAAGTCACAATTGTAAAATCCCCAAGCTTTTAGTATGCACAATTAAAGTCACAAACAAATATTTCCAAAAGAGCCATTAATTCTTCATATCAAGTTAACTAATAACTTTACTAGATTTCCAATTCAAGTTCAAAACCAAATTACATGATATTCTTTTGCTCGTATCGCACTGCATTAATCTAGGTCGCCTACGCACCCTCCGTGAGGGATCAAGCCACACGTAGCTCTTCCATACTAGAATATTTTCCAGAAAACCATACCAAGCCTTTTCGCTTAATCCATGTATTATGTTCAGCCCCTAAGGGGTATATGCGTAAATCAAGGCAACGGGGAGGGAGAAAACTGTCTAACCACTTGTGCAATGAAATCGGCGGTGGTTAGGGGATCCGAGCCAACCAGTCACGAAAATAAGCAGTGGTGGCATGCTATATTCGTAATCCGTAACTCCGTATATCTCAGAGTGCAATCGATTCCCACATCATTGTGTCTCATCCATTATCCATCCATTATGATCCTTTCCGTCAATTCCCTTTTCCTCGCGAAACTCGAGCCACGAGTCAACCGAGTCGCGTCCTCGCAACTCAGAACCACAAAGTTTCTCTCGAGCCGCGTCCTCGCGAACTCAGGGAACCACAAAGTCTCTCCGAGGCCGCGTCCTTGCCTCCGCACTTGGTTCGGCGTCCCCGAGACTCGTGGGGCGAAAGTCATGCGAGCGGACTTATTCCGAAGGCAACTAAGTCCGTAGAACGGGTAATCACCAATATCAATATTTATATAATCCGTAAGCAACAATTGATTCCAAGGCAACCATTTAATCCGAGGCAAACCGCTCAAATACAATAGCTTAACATATAAATAAATCAACTATTCATGAAGTGCAATTAAATTCAATTATGTGATTTATAAATAAACTTGTGAAGTAACAGCTTTAAGAAAACCTTCACTAAATCATTTATTGCATAAAATCCATTTATTCCGTAATTAAGTCATAATATCATTCACCCAATTAAAAAGGATAATAATAATAAGAATTAATCATACTACTAATCCATAAAGAGAATGGAGTCTTTAGATATAAGTATAACAAATTAATAATCATAATTAACCAACAATAATAATAAACCAATAATTAAATAAGAATAACCCGGCACGAAAATTAATTAAAAGTCTCGACCCCCAGGCCCAAAAGTGTTTAACTTGAAAAGAATTATTTTTACGCCCACTTAACTCCACCTTTATCCGTTAAATTAATTTAATAATTCTCGGGATTAAATATTTGATTAAAATATTAGTTTAACCTAACTCGTGCGTAGGGTTTAAAACCCCAATTAGTGATCCATAAGTTCCCATAGGTTCCATTTAGTTTATTAAGTTTATCCTGAAAGTTTAGTCTCGATCGGACAATCGGATCACTCACGATCGCCCGATCGGACGGTTAACGCTTCTTTAACCCTAATTCCGATGATTCGGAGTATCCGGGACTCCGATTCAAGATCCATCTCTTCCTATGGATTTCTAAGAGTCTCGCCAACACCTCCTAGAAGTTTCGTTACTTATCTAGCACGGTTCAACTTATCGAACCCGGGAATCGCGCAATAGGCGAGATTCGATCGGGTTCAAACGATATCCGAATTGAGATCCGTCAATTCCTACGCGCTCGTGACGACGCAAGGATCGCCACAGACCGTGAACCTCCACCACACCCCCGGCCCACGAGGCCACACGCGCGGCCGTGAGTGGCGGAGTGTCTAGAGCAATTCAATTTCAAACCGTGCGCTTGTGCAACACCGCCTGCCCAGACGGGATTCGCCACCACGAGGGGAGCACCGGGCCGAGCCGCCCCAAAACCGGCTGCTAACCGATCGGAAAACAGCCCCAAAGTTCGCCAAAATCGGGTTTTGATCGAACTCTAAAACCCCCAAATCGATCCCGAAACCCCAGAAATGCCTTCAATGCAGACAAAGAGGAGTCGAAAACTCACCTACTGACGGAGCTCACCAAATCGCCGAACGACGGTGAGAAGAAACCGGAAAAACTAGTCGATATCGCCGGCGATTCTCGACGCCACCGCCACGATCTAGGGTGGGATGAGATCGAGCAACGAGCCGCGTCGAACGCCGGTGGTCCCGTGTCATGCCGCCACCGGAATTGGAGTAATCGAAGAGAGAGAGAGAGTGAGGGACGAGTCGGAGGAGAGAGAGAGAGAGAGAGAGAGTCGGGTGTGGAGAGAGAAAGTCGCTCCCCCTTCTGTTTGGTCCACGTTGTCATTTTTTTAAATTTATCGCTTTGGTGAGAAGACAAAACTGCCCTTTACGTTCCAGACCTTGGATTGAGATGCGCCGCCCGTCAACGAACTCGTCTCGACGAGCTGGACGCAATGGCGCAACCCGTTTCGCCACATACCATTTCAAATTTTAAATTGACCTTTTTGCCTATTTTAATAATTAAATATTATTAATGTTATTAAATTCCTTAATTCCAATTTATTTCTTATTCATATTTTATTTTTGAATTTCCAACCCGACCCTCGCACCAAGCGTTACACTTAAGGGTATTATTGTCTTTTCCTTTAATATTTTTAATAGTTTAATACGTGTTTAGGACCAGGTTGTTACATCATCAGTCATTATTTTTCTCAGGGAAAAAAAGAAGAAAATTCTTCATATTTTCTATTTTGTGAATATTAGAGATAATGGGTTGATTTGTGAAGATGTTTTAAGCAAGAGGATTGTTACTTTTGAATTGCAAGAGCAATGCCTTTTATGGTTTTTCTCTATTCTTTTTGTTTTGGTAAAATATAATTTTATTGAAATTTTGTTGTTGTTGAAATACTCTCTATGTACTTTTCGACCATATTTCCTGGCAATGGATGTTGTGATGTTGCAATTTGTAATTTACTCCCAAAGCTGGAAATTTGTTTGCTTGTGTGTAGAGGGGAAATGATCTAGTGTTCAGGATCAAGAGAAGCACTCAACTGAAGAAGCTTATGATTGCTTACTGTGACAAGGAGTCGGCGGAGTTGGACAATATGAAATTCATGCACAATGGTCGTCGTGTTATACCCAACCTGACCCCAGATGAGGTCCCTCGCTCTCCATCTCTATGTTCATAAATTTGTACGTGCTCGTGTGCGTATTTATCTATTCGTGTGAATTTGTGTGATGCAGGTTTTACTTTTAGCCGTTGAGTTTTAAGAATCTGACTGAGTATTTGTTGATGCAGCATGAAATGGAAAATGGGGATGTAATTGATGTATTTCCGGTGCTATTAGGATGATGAGGAGTCTGATGAAGTGAAAGGTACTTGTGGTAGCAAAAGAAATGATCTGTTGTTGAGGCTTGAAACCCCATGAAACAAATGTAAGTTTTTGTCAGGAATTCATTGGCATATTTTGTAATTACCGCATGAAACAAATCTATTAGGACATTTCTTGCCTTCTCAACTAACACTGTGCTTGATCCGTTGGATTTGGCATCTTCTAAATAAAAGCCTCCTTATAAAGTAACAGATCAAGGGATAGCATTTTGCACAAACAATTAGGGCCCCTTCGGTTAAGTTTTAAGGGGGTGTTTTCATTTTCAGAGAATAAAAATGAGGCAAGAACACGTTTGGTAACCCAAAAGCAGAAAACACTGAGAATGTTTTTATAAAATGAAAACAAGTTCACGTGTACTTGTAGAAAACAAAAAAAAAGTTGTTTTCATTCTCACAGGAAACCCTCAAAACAGGGGGGAGAGAGAGAGAGTGAGAGAGATAGGGTTTTGGCTGGAGCTTCCCGAGCTTAGGCAGACGGTGATGGCCGCGAGTTGCGTCGATTAAGATAGGGGGAAAATAGAGGGAGGAGATGGCTACTTTTTCCAAGTGGTAGCATGGCCTGAGGTGACCGGAATCGGCATCAGTGATGGTGACAGCGGCTAGGCAGTTTTCCAGTCAAACTCCGGCACGATCTCAAGTCTCGATTGTGACTGGCGCCAGTCGCCGTGACCGAACGGCGATGAATCGCTTGGCTGAAAGTGAGACAATACGGGGGAGAGAGAGACGAGAGAGAGAGAAGAAGAAAAAATAGAAAGGGAAAAAAGAAAGGAGGAGAAAAAAGAAAAAGAAAGGGAAAAATAGAAAAAATAAATATAGTTTTATTTTTTTAAAAATAATATAATCTTTTATGTGTTAAATTATACATTTAAAAAAATATATTTTTAGAACATAAATTAGCAAAAATACACTTGAAAAATAACTCACATATTATTATTTTCAAATTGTTCTACCATACACGTTTTCATTATTTTTGTTTTCTGAAGATGTTTTCTAATAAATCTACCAAACGCATTTTCAATTCCTGAAAATGCAAATGCGTTTTCTTATTTTCATTCTCTGAAAATATTCAAAGAAAACATTCTCCGAAAACGTTACAGAACGGACCCTTAGGTTGTGTTTGGATAAGGCCTTTTGAAGTGATGAGACTTCAAAATGATGAGATTTTAAAATGAGGGGATTTCAAGTGATGAGATTTGTAAAATCACTTGTTTGGTTAAATATTTAGTTGGTGGGATTTGAATGGGCAATTTTTATATATGATATATTTTTGCTCTTTTTTTAGGTTGTTCAGCTAAAAACATGGAATTTTATTCAAAAATCTGAAAAAGATAAAATTATTGTAAAAAGATAAAAGGCTAAAATTGGAGCTGAGTTTTCATCTCCACATAATCTCTATGCTCTTACTCTCATCAAAATCAGCTGCAAAAGAATCAGAGATAATCTCAAGGTTCCAGTGCTACCTTCAGATCAACACGGCGCAGCCAAAACCCCTGTACCTCTTCAAAGTTCCATGTCATTTCTCAAAGTTCCTCTTCAAAGTTCCATATCATTTCTCAAATCATTCTTTAAATTTTGCCAAATAGGTTAGTTTGATCAAATGAGACTTTCAAGTTCCACATACCCCAAATCTCATCTCTAATTCCCTCATCCAAATAGACCACAAGAAAAAGCTTCAAGTAAACCCAAGTTTAGGAATGGATGAAAGCCATGACCGTATTTCGAAGATGCTTCGTGCAATGTATTGCTACAACAACGTTTTGTGCTGACAAAATATAGGTGGAGGGGATGAAGAAATTTGATTTTTATTTTTAACTTTTTGATTTACTATTTATTGTCTATGAGATTTGTGCTCGCTCATGGCCTCCAATTTTGTGGAGCAGTGTTACTAGACCAAATGATCATTGACGAAGAGAATCGAATTTTGGAGACGGATTTTCAGATTAGAGGCCTTTTACTTATGCCTTTTCATAAATAGACAATGGGCCTACTTTCAAAGAAATTGTAAAATGGGCATGTCCCAAGTCTATCAAGCGTCTGGTTGGTGGGAAATGGAGAGGAATCTTTCATTTTCCATGTCTTGGTAAATGAAATGAAATCCATTCCGTGGCCTCTGAGGGCGTGTTTACTAACTCGTAATCGGAATGAGAATAAGGAATCCGATTTCGATTACGGATTATACCCGTGTTTACTAAAATCGGGAGGAATCAACAGTGCGTGGGGCCCACAGAAAAAATGGAATTCAATTCCAAGATTTGGGTGATTTGGATTCCCTACATTGATGAGGTATTTGGATTCCTTGTTTAGGGAGTAATCGGAATGCTAATTTTTTTCCCTTTATGCCCTCACTTACTTTCATTATTTCCAAGATTATCCTTAACCCTAGAAATAAAAACAAAATCATTTTTAGTGTTAAGGATTAACTAATAGAAATACTTACATTTATAAAAAAAATACTTAGTAGAAATATTTATATTTATAAAAAAATACTTAATAGAAATACTTAAATTTATAAAAATAAAAATAAACAAAATCATTTTTGTGTGTCTATGAAATAAAAAAGCAATTTAATTTTTTCTTAATATTATATACTATATCAAATTTTATTAAAAAAAAAGTATATAAAATATTTGATTTGGGACAAGGGCATTTTAGTAATCATACTGATTTATATTCCGATTCTACTGAATTAGTAAATAGCTTTATGAAATTCTATTCCGATTCCAGACAGTTTTAGTTAACAACTTCAATAGGAATCTGATTATGATTCCGCCTCATTTCAATTCCTCTCAATTTGATTACGGATTAGTAAACGCGCCATGAGTTCATTTGATATCCGTCCATTGCCTTGTTTAAAAGTTGAAAAGCGAGGTCGGGGTCGGGGCGAGAAAGAGAAAGAGAGGGAAAAGCAAATAGAAACCAATTCGGTGAAGGCGGGCTTGAAAATGGGGATCGATCGCAGAGTTCTGATAGGAACCCTTCAACCTTAACCCAATGCCAAAGAATCAGAACAGTTATTTCTTATTGAAACTGGATTTACAATTACATGCCCTAGAATGGGCATAAGCCCACTAATATAATCGCTTCTCAGTTAAGCAAATAACAGCTGTTAACTAACAAAACAAATTGCCAGCTAACTAACCACTGCCTAACAAACCTTGCCAGCTCAGCTAACATACAAAAAGACCATATTAACCCTGAGAATCATATCAATTACCCTCCCCTTTAAAACAGAATCTTTGTCCTCAAGGATCAAAATCTGGGAAGCGAGCTAGCATCTCATAATATTCTTCCCATGTAGCTTCATCCTTGGAATGATGCTGCCAATGGATCAAAACTTCAGTGGCTGCAGCATTACCATGCTTAACCATACGACGATCCAAAATAGCCACTGGATGATCTTGCACAATTCCAGTATCGGTGATCACGGGCAGAATTGGAGAAATAGTAACATCTGATCCCAAATGCTTCTTTAAACATGAAACATGAAAGACAGGATGCAATTTAGAAGAGCTAGGCAACTTCAAACGATAAGCAACAGTGCCCACCTGAGAAAGAACTTCAAATGGGCCATAAAATTTCGGCTGCAACTTATGGAAAGGACGCGAAGCCAAGAAAAGATGCTGATAAGGGACCATACGCAGATAAACCAAATCACCAACTTGAAACTCCCGTTCAGTTCAATGCTTATCCACTTGAACCTTCATACGAGTTTGAGCAGCCAACAAATTAGCCCGTAACAGGGAGAGTACTCAATCCCGAGCAACCAAACTTAAGTCAACAAAATCCAATCGAGTGGTGCCTGCTTCATAGACCGCACTGTGGGAGGAGGCTGACCATATACAACCTCAAATGGAGTCATTTTTGCCGACACTTGGAAGGAAGTATTATAACTCCACTCAGCCCACGGAAGCCATTAAACCCACTGCTTTGGTTGCAAACTCGAAAAACACCGCAGATAAGTTTCCAAACATCTATTAAGCACCTCAGTTTGGCCATCTGTTTGAGGGTGATAGTAAGAACTCATGCACAATTTAGAACCCTATAAACGAAAGAATTCCTTCCAAAACCCACTGATAAACACAAGATCACGCTCACTGATGATAGAAGTAGGCATTCCATGCAGCTTAAACACATTATCAACAAAACTTGAGCTACTGCAGCAGCAGTATAAGGATGGTGTAAAGCAATGAAATAGGCATACTTGGATAATCGGTCGACCACAACAAAAATAATTGTCTTACCCTTACAAGGAGGCAAACCAACTATAAAATCCATAGAAATGTCAGACCATACCCGATTAGGAATTGGGAGAAGCTGAAGCAACCCAGCTGGAGACAGTTTTATACTTATTTTGTTGACAGACACTACATTCAGCAACCATTTTCTTGAGATCAGGTTTCATGCCCTCCCAATAGAATCCTTGAGAAATCCTCTTATAAGTCTTTAAATATCCAGGATGGCCAGCCATAGGGGTGCTATGATGCTCATGGAAAACCTTGGGCTGCCAAGGAGATGTGGGACTAAGGACAATGCGAGATTCATATTTCAAAAAACCATTGTCAATATGAAATTTGGAAGGACCAGCAGAAACCAAGGACTTAGACTTGGCAATAATCCAGGGGTCCTGCTCCGCATGCCGTCGTAAATCATCCAACCAACCCATATAAGGATATGAAATAGCAGAAAGTTCCACCAAAGACAAATGTGCCTCAGGAAAACAGTAGAATCAGATATTCTGGACAATGCATCAGCTGTTGGATTATCAACCCCTTGCTTGTATTGAATCTCATAATCAAAACCTAACAACTTAGCCACCCATTTTTGTTGAAAAGGAGTATTGGCCCTTTGGTTTAAGAAGTACTTCAAACTATGGTGATCCGTTTTAATGATGAAATGTCTACCATGAAGATAGGTTTGCCATTTCTTAATGGCATGTATAATTGCCATCATTTCTCTTTCATAAGCCGATAAAGCTTGATTTCGTGGACCTAAAGCCTTGCTAGTAAAAGCAATTGGCTTGCCATTCTGCTGCAGAATAGCCCCAATATCATTGCTAGAAGCATCACTCTCAATAACAAAAGTCTGAGTAAAATCTGGCAGGGCTAGCACTTGAGGAGACAACATAAGTTGTTTAAGTTGGTGAAATGCTGTTGTAGCTTCTGGAGTCCAATGAAACCCATCCTTCTTAGTTAATTGAGTAAGGGGGCCACTGATCTTGCCATAATTTGGGACAAATTTCCGATAATATCCAGTGAGACCAAGGAATCCCTTTAAGAGCTTTGACAGACTTAGGCACATGCCAATCCACAATAGCTTGAAGTTTAGACGGATCTGCAGAGACTCCTCCCTTGAGACAACATGACCAAGATATTCAATTTGTGTTTGACCAAATGCACATTTAGACTGCTTCACAAATAATTGGTGTTGTTGCAGCAGATCAAAGGCCAATTTCAAATGTTGAATGTGCAGTTCCCAAGAAGGGCTATAGACTAAAATATCATCAAAGAAAACTAAAATAAATTTCTTGAGATAAGGCCTAAAAACTTCATTCATGAGACTTTGGAAAGAGGCTGGAGCATTAGTTAAACCAAATGGCATTACTAAAAACTCGTAATGACCATCATGAGTTCTAAATGTTGTTTTTTCAATGTCTTGAGGAGGATGAACCTTAATTTGATGATAGCCTGCTCGTAAATCTAACTTGGAAAAATATTGAGCACCATGCAACTCATCTAACAACTCATCAATAAGGGGAATGGGATACTTATCTTTAATGGTGACCAGATTCAAAGCTCGATAGTCCATACACATCCTCCAAGTGTTGTCCTTCTTCTTCACTAGTAAAACAGGAGAAGAGAATGGACTGTGACTGGGTCTGATGAAACCTGCATCCAGTAATTCCTTCACACACTTCTCGATTTCATCTTTCTGGAAAGGACCATACTTATAAGGTCTGCTACTTGGAATCTTACAACCCTCCACCAAAGGAATTCTGTGATCTTGACTACGGGAAGGCGGCAATGTGGTAGGGGCGTGGAAGATACTGCTATAAGCTATAAGCAAAGAGTAAAGTTTCCAAATTGTCTCGCTGAGAAACAGATAACACGGCTGTAGAAAGACTAGCAAAAGATTGTAAGAGACATAAAAGCACTCCACAGTGGCCATTATTCAACAACTTCTCCATTTGAAGACTAGAAATGGGTTGAGGGACTATAGCTCGAGAAGGAGAACTAGCCAAGCAATATGAATGGCCATTAACAGCAAACTTCATCTTCATACTAGCAAAATCCCACAAAATAGGCCCAAGGGTACGCAACCATTGAGCACCCAAAACCACATCACACCCTCCCCCAAACTGATTGCAAAAAGATCAGTAACACACTGATAATCTTGAATCTTAATAAGAGCTTGAGAACATATACCTTTACAGCCTAACTGACCTCCATTGGCAATCATGGCATTGAAAGACCGGGTAGCATCCAAGTGCCACCCCAGACGTTTAACCAAGGCAGTATTCACAAAATTATGAGAACTACCTGAGTCAAATAAAATGATTACAGGGCAATTCTTGATAAAACCAGTTACCTTCATTGTCTGGCAAGACATGGGAGCTGGGCTACCAAATAAAGCACACGCAGTGACCTCCATCATCTGCAATGCAGGGTCATCAGCGACAGAATCAATCGCAAAATCAACAACACCCTCATCATAAGCCTCAATCAATAACAATTGTTTCTTGGCACAAGTGTGGCCTCGGACGAACTTCTCGTCACAATGAAAGCACAAGCCTTTCTGCCGTCGAAGCTGAACCTCCTCCGGTGTAAGCTTCTTGATAGGAAGATCATACTTAGGCAAAGATGAAGGGAACGAAACAGAGGGCTTCGAAATAGAAACAGAAGCAGAGAAACGCAAATCTTGAAATTTAGCATCAACCTGCATAGCAAAAGCAGCAGCTTCGTGAACAGTAGAGGGACGCAACAACTTAACATCATGTCGAAGCTCTTTCTTCAACCCCCATACAAAACAACTTTTCAGAAGAGTGGGACTCATATCCTTAGTATGATTGGCAATCCGACGAAACTCCGTAATGTAAGCTTTGAGAGGACCTGTTTGGCGTAATTTCACCAAAGCTTCAGCACAATCTTCAAACTCAGAGGGACCAAATTCTTGACAAAAAACCTTAGTAAATTCCTCCTAATTAGGATAAGTATGAACACAGTCGAGCCATCGAAACCACTACAACGCTTCATTCTCCATATGAAAGGAAGCCATACGAACTTTCCCATCATTCGGAACAGCAAAATAATCGAAATAATGCTCCGCTTTGTAAATCCACCCCAATGGATCATCACCATCACAGAATCGAGGAAATTCGATCTTCATCAATGGCGGTCGCACGGGGCCTGGAATCGAAAAATCACGAGGACGATCACCAACGTCATCATTAATAGGCGGGTGCAAAGTGGAATCGGAACGCTCTAAGAACTCCTTACGAAGCTGATCATACTTCGAATCCAAAGAATCAAATCGGTTCAAAAGCTCTTCAATAAGGGCTTCAATGCTCTTAACGCGATTATCCATGGAGTTATGGCGAGTCGACGTACGAGTCATACATAGAAGCACGAGAAGGGAACGAGATTCCGACTGGCCTGATACCAATGATAGGAACCCTTCAACCTTAACCCAATGCCAAAGAATCAGAACTGTTATTTCTTATTGAAACTGGATTTACAATTACATGCCCTAGAATGAGCATAAGCCCATTAATATAATCGCTTCTCAGTTAAGCAAATAGCAGCTGTTAACTAACAAAACAAATTGCCAGCTAACTAACCATTGCCTAACAAACCTTGCCAGCTCAGCTAACATACAAAAAGACCATATTAACCCTGAGAATCCTATCAAGTTCCAGTCGGGCCACATAGAAATATTTTAGGCGTACAAAAACAGAAGGCCACTTACATTGCGCTCTCTGTCCGCAACATGGTCCTTCCCGCTCTCTCTTTCTCTCTCTTAGGGTTTATGTTTTTTTTTTCTTTAAAAAAATTATATTTATTTTAATGTATGTGATTTTGAATGATCAATCGACTAAGAGCATGCTTTGAATTGCAAGAGCAAAAGCCTTTTATTTTTTGGTAAAATATAATTGATTTTCTTTTAATCTCTTGTGTACTTTCCCATGCTGGAAATTTGTTTGCTTATCTTTTGTGGAGTGGAAATAATCTATTCTTCAGGAAGAAGAGAAGCACTCAAATGAGGAGGCTTATGGTTGCTTAGTGTGATGAAAAGTCGGTAGAGTACCGTACGAGATTCTTGTCCATGGTGTTCCTCTTATACCCAGCCGGACTACGGTCCTACGGATGAGGTCCCCCCCACCCCACTCCTTGATGTCTCCCTCCCTCCATATTCATACATATGTATATGCCGGTGGGCAGGATTGTGTAATGCAGGATTTACTTTTCGCCGATAAGTTTTCAGAATCTGACTGAATATTTGTTGCTGCAGTATG
The DNA here is from genome assembly GCA_024362665.1 of Prunus padus. Taxonomy (NCBI): domain Eukaryota; kingdom Viridiplantae; phylum Streptophyta; class Magnoliopsida; order Rosales; family Rosaceae; genus Prunus; species Prunus padus. The sequence continues at coordinate 9,609,686 of JANFAM010000011.1, forward strand.
GTTTTGAGAGTGGAGATGTAATTTATGCATTTCCGGTTCTAAGAAGAGGAGGAGCGCCATGAAGTGAAGGGTAGATAGTTGTGGTAGCCAAAAAAAAAAAGGAAGGCTTGAAACCCAATGAAACAATTGTATGTTTTTGGTTCACAGTGTGACAGTGTGACAGTGTGGCCCAGCCTTCTTCCAACTCATTAACCTAATTGGCTGAAGAAGAAAAAATAAAAGAAGCAAAGCAGCAATTCGTGGAAAGGTGGAAACGCATAAGCCAACCAGGAGCCAGAAGCACACCACTTGGTGGTCCACGGTGACTAGGCATAACAGGTGGGTTCATTTGCTTACCAAGTTCCAATCATAATTTCAATTTTGACTTAGTTTAGTTATAATGAAACTTTGTAGTAACACCCATTCATGTGAACTTTTAGAATTGAAATTTTATTGGGTCAAACTGAAAATTTGAATTTATAGAATGAAAGTGAATTTTTGAAAGAGTCTGTAGCATCTTTTCAGTGAATTTTTCAAAGTGATTGAAGAATTTTTGGTGAATCAGCCAACCATTTGACAAGGCCCACTGTGGAGACACTTATACCATCCTCCTCAATAATCACCAATCACCATCTTTTGCTGTCGTTGGACCTTGGAAGGTTGGAATCACGCTGGTGCATCAGCTCAACAAATTGAAAAGCCAATTTCTCCTCTTGTTGTTTGTTGAGGTAATTTTCTTCACTTAGTTCTTATTAGAGATTTGTTATAATTATATATATATATATATTAAATAAAATGTTGGTCATCATCAAAATCTACTTCATTCATATTATAGGTTCTTGATACTTATAATGTCGATCATCATCGAAATCCTAAGAGAACAAAGAATATTTTGCACTTTTTTAAGAAAAAAATTATGGATCATCAAGTAGCATGCCTTCTAGCCCTTCTTCATCTTCTCCAATTTGTAGGGAGAAACCTCCTTCTGAATTTCAAAGAGTCGAGTCTCAAAGAGTCCATTGTGATCAACAAGTTGATATCAATTCTCTTGAACGTGATCCGGATTACGTCGTCGGATATGCACATATCCAATTAATGAACGTGATAATGTTCAAGATCATATATTCTCTTAGGACCATGTCAACCCGCATTAGGGAATATCCATGCCACTTAGATGGGAATCAAAATCGTCGATTTCAACAATGTTGGTTCAAACAATTCCCTTGGCTTGAGTATTCTGTTCATGAAAATAAAGGGTTTTGTTTTCCATGCTTTGTTTTTGAAATTGATCATTCACACAAGGCATTCACTATAGATGGGTTTAAAAATTGGAAAAGAGTTGGTGGGGAAAAATGTGCTTTCCTTGGTCATGTAGGCAATATAAATTCCCCACATCATCTTGCTATGCAAAAGTGGATGGATTTAAGCAACCCTTCTCAACATATTGCAGAGTGGTGCAATCACCACAAGATGTTACAAAAAATCGGTTGAGACTTATAGCCACGATTGAGTCCATTAGGTATCTAGCAAATCAGAGGCAATGATGAATCTTGTGAGTCATCAAATCGGGGTAATTTCATTGAGTTGATAAAAGCCTTTTCAAGAATGAATGTAGAAGTTGAAAAAGTCGTCTTAGAGAATGCTCCTGGAAATGCGAAATATATTGCATCATCGATACAAAAGGAGATCCTCAATATTTTTGCTAACAAAGTAAGGAAGAAGATTCGTGAGGAAGTTGGAGTGGATGGAAAATTTTGTATTCTTGTTGATGAAGCACTTGATGAATCTAAAAAGGAACAAATGGCTATTATCCTAAGATTTGTTGGTCGTGATGGGTTTATTCGAGAACGGTTTTTTGAGATTATAAGTGTTCATGATACTAATTCCTCAACTCTTAAAACTGAGATCTGTAAAGTGCTTGGTAAACACACTCTTTTAGTTAAAAATATGCGTGGTCAAGGATATGATGGTGCTAGCAATATGCGTGGTCAATGGAATGGCCTACAAGCATTGTTTCTCAATGATTGTCCATATGCATATTATATACATTGCTTTGCTCATCGCCTCCAACTAGCATTAAATGCTGCAGCTAAAGAGGTAGGAGTTATTTGGAGATTTTTTTCAATGTTGAATAATATTGTGAATTTTGTTGGTGCTTCGCTAAACGTCATTACGAGTTGAAATTATCTCGAAAAACTGAAATTCAAGGGTTGTTAGAGGCTGGAAAACTTGGAATGGGTACAGGGCTAATCAAATTCGTTGCTTGCAACGACTGGAACTACTCGTTGGGGGTCTCATTTTAGTTCTATCAGAAGTTTGATTGATTTATTTAGTGCAACCAAGACACTTCTTGATGAAATAGGTCGTAATGGACCTACATCACAATTTCGTGGGGAAGTCGAGAGTATTTATATTGCCATGATGTCGTTTGAATTTGTTTTTCCCTTACTTTTATTGGAAAACTATGGGATTCACAGATTTTCTTTGTCAATCACTTCAAAGCAAATCTCAAGACATTGTAAATGCTTTGAATCTTGTTTCAAGTACAAAAATGAAGCTTGACGAGTTGAGAAATAATGGTTGGGATGACTTTATCATGAGTGTGCTATCATTTTGTGAACAACATGACATTAGTGTACCCGATATGAGTGCTCGTCATAAAATGGGTAGAGGTCGTTCTTGTCAACAAAAGGATTCTATTACGCTTGAGCATTATTTCCGTATTGATGTATTTAATGATGTAATAGATTTTCAGTTGGTAGAGTTAAATACTAGATTTCCATATCAAACCGTGGAACTTCTTTATCTTACCTCAACATTGGATCCTCGTGATTCATTTAAGTGGTTTAACATTGGTGATATATGCAATCTTGCTAGGAAGTTTTATCCTCAAGATTTTACTACTCTTGAGTTGCGGGCTTTACATCAACAGTTGGGATTTTATAAGACTGATATGGATCGTCTTCCGGCCTTCAAGAATCTTGATTCTATTCCTGAATTACTTAAGTGCTTACTTGAAACAAGGTTAACACACACCTACCACTTGATTGATAGATTGATTCGTTTAGTGTTAACTCTTCCGGTTTCTACAGCAACAACAGAGCGTGCATTTTCTTCTATGAGACTTATCAAAAATCGACTTCGGAACAAGATAGATGATGAGTTTCTTTCTGATTGTATGATACTTCACATTGAAAAAGAATTTGCTGATAGTATCGATAACGAATCAATAATTAATGATTTCAACTCTTTGAAGAATAGAAGGGTGCAACTCAAATAGTTGTATTATGTATTTGCATTGCATGTTTATTTATTATTGTCTTTTTTTTTTTACTAGTTTACATCTTATGTACTAGATGCATTTTGAGGGTACGGCTCATTATGTCCCCCCCTAATTAGGTGTATAATTTTTGTTATCATTGAAATTCACTCGTACCGTCGAATTTGTTTATAAGGGAAATCCAGCCCAGGGTCTTTCAAAATCCTGAATTCGTCCCTGACAGTGTCTGATCTGTTGTTAAGGCTTGATACCCAATGAAACAATTGTATGTTTTTGTCATGTATTTTCAAATTGGAATGAAAAACCAATCACTTTATTTCTGCCAAACACCAAATATTGTTGGCTGTACATTTGCGTGGAAAAATGTTATAATTTTGAGTTCAAACTTGACTTCTTTGATCATATTGACAAAAGAAGCTTCGACCAAACCCAAATTTGGATATGAAGTTAAGCCATCATTGGTCAAGATGGTTCATGACTGAGGCAGTTGATCTTGATAGCATCATTCATTATGCCTCGAATAGAAGGTGTGAAACTTGACATTCTATATGAAGAAAGAAAACTTGCGGCCAAGGGCTTGAAGTTCAAGTGATTAAAAACATACAGGCCGATTGACCGACGTCCTATGCTATGCGGGCCTCTAAAATGGGCCTACTTGCTAAATTATATCTAAAACGGGGCCCAGCCCAAATGAATCTATGAGGCCATATTTACTGGGCCGACATCCTTGAAAAGGCGTGGGGGTGAAGAGAGAGAGAGAGAGAGAGAGAGAGAGAGAGAGAGAGAGAGAAGAGAGAGAAAGGAGAGAGAAGCATATTTGGTTGAATTGAAGAGTTTGGAAGTGGTGGTGGTAGGTGTCTAGGTTTCTAGGTCTCGTCTCATCAAGACTCTCTCTCGCTCTCGGATCACAGAAAAACACAGAAAAAAATGTCAGGCGTCACAAACCAGGAGGAGGACAAGAAGCCCACCGATCAGTCCGCCCACATCAACCTCAAAGTCAAGGGCCAGGTCCTCCCCGTCTCTCTCTTAGGGTTTGGTTTTATTCCTTAGAAATTTCGTCTCGATCGTAATCAGATAAAAGTTTGCGAAATTAGTTTATTTATGTTTTTGAATTTTCGTGTTTAATCTAACTTGTTTGTACTCTGTCTGTTTGATAATTTTGTTCCATTTTAAAATTGTCCATATGAGTTAGGGTTTGCTATTTTGCCTAATTTTTAGAAATCCTGTGGAGATTTGAATTTTGAATTTTTCCCTAAACTGATTTTATTTTCTTAATACTGGAGAATAATGGGTTGTTTTTGTTGTTGTACTCTGTGCATAACTTGCTAATTGATTATGAAATATGATTTTTATATCACCTTTGAGGTGCAAGAGCAATGCCTCTATCTTTTGTCTTTTTACTTTTCAAATATTTGTAAAGTCACAAGTTGACCATAAAGTTTTTCTGAAAATGGATTCTCTAGTGCAGTTTGTATGTGACTTACTGCTAATGCTGATAATGGTTGGGTTATGTTATATAGGATGGGAATGAAGTGTTCTTCAGGATCAAGAGAAGTACCCAACTGAAGAAGCTCATGAATGCTTACTGTGATCGACAGTCGGTGGAGTTCAATTCTATTGCTTTCTTGTTTGATGGCCGTCGTCTTAGAGCTGAGCAGACTCCAGATGAGGTTCCTTTTGTTATCTCTCTTTACCCATATGCCAGGATATGCAGATATATCGATGTATACATCTGAATGCAGATTTTACTTTTGAGTTTTCAAATTCTGACTGTATATATATTTGTTTTTTTTCTGCAGTTGGAAATGGAAGATGGGGATGAAATAGATGCAATGCTTCACCAAACTGGAGGTGCTTTTGCCTAGTCAATAAATCTCGATGGTTATTTTCCTAGTAGGAGCTAAGTATATGTAGACTTTGACTATCTGGAAGACGATGTCTGAAGTTTTAGTATCTATCAACACTACTTGTCTTGTCTAAGCTTTATTTCTAGATGTTTGTTGTCAATACATGGCAATTGTGTGTGTATGAAGTATGGTTTTATGGTTTCTAAGTATATGAGGTATGGTTTCTTCTTGGTAACTTTCCATGTGGCTTATTCTTTTTGCTTGGCTCTAACCTGCTACGTTCTTGTTGCTCTTTCTCTGACTTATATTTCTTTTGGTGTGTCGTGAATGGTTGGTTACCCTTAAAAAAAGGCAAGAATTTGATCATGAGGGATTGGATCGGTGCATCTTGAGATGGATGTGTGACAAATGATTGGCTGTTAATTGATTTGTCAAGATGAAATTGTTCTGTGACTTGTTTTTATTAGTGTTCTCCTACCTGATTTATCATGTTCACTTACAAGTGGGAAAGGAACTAGGTGAACGAATACTGAGAGGAATAATGATTAAGAAATTAGAAATGGGTAGGGGTTAGTGCTGCTCAATCATCTACAGTTACTATTTCTTACCACTTGCATTCCATGATCAAGAGGATTGCTGAGATCGGGGTTGGAGAGGAGAATACATACATTAGGAGAATGTTGAGGATGATCATTGCTGGCTAGTAGTATTCGTTTAAATGGCCTTGCCTGCCATCGGAGCCAATGTTTATAGGTGATTAATCTGCATGTTACTTTGCATACAAGAGCATAAATCATACTGAACATTAACGACATTGTGACAAGAAACCTTGTCATCATTGACATTAATTAAGTGCCATTAGGAATGTGTTTGTCTTGCCGACATTCCTCTTGTGGTCAGGTTAGCTTAGGTAATTTAAATTTGAGTTTTTTAATAGTTATTTTGGTCAACTTAGTGAACAAATTGATCCACTTATCAAATAAAAGTGATAGGACTATTTGCATGATATGATTCTGTACCCTTTGATTTTAGTACGATGCTTGGAGCCAACACCTACTCACTATTATGAGTGTTAAGGGGGAAATCTTGTTATATGTTTTCACTTTTTGTTGTTGTTGCTTTGCTTGGTTTAATGCTTTGCTTGTTGCATTAGAGCCAGTGTTTGGCCGCTGCTTTACATTTGCCCTCAGCTGCTTCTGGAATCCATCTGTATTTCCTACGCTCCTCTAGTGGCCGGGTTGGATCATTTTTATCCAAGTGTTTTAATTGTATTTTTTAGTTAACTTTCCTTTTCAGTTGTCATCATAGGTACTATTCACATGCTTCCTTGTTTTCCTTGATTTTATTATGAATTTTGGGGTCAGCAGCAGCACCTACTTACTAGTAAGTGAATTGTTGTTCCTAAGGTGTTTTCATTGATAATTTCACTCGTTTTCCTCGTATTTGTTGCATTTGCATAGTTGATTTGAGTTTGGCATTAACCTATAAGATTACTCCACAAACTCCCCCTTTGCAAACATCTCTAGCGCACTTGCCAGTCAACCACCATCCAGGAAATTGAAGGGATTGAAAATGCAACATCCAAGACCCGTTAGGAGAAGTTGACCTATTTGTACAACAGGGGATCAAAATGGAGAAAGACCAGCTAGCATTAATAAGATTGGGGTGTGCAAGCCTCTATCTCAAATTCTGCTCAAATTGGGGTAGAGTTCCAACCTGCCTCTAGAAATATTGCCAGAGAGCCCACGAATCACCTCTCTTCAATCAGTTTCCAATTGGACATTTCTAAAGTCCTGCTCAATAGCAAAGACGCAAGCTTCAAGCCCCGTGCCGAAGAAACCACGTCTACAAAGAGGAGACCAGGCATCACCCATATACCTTGATGCATTGGACATGAGGAGGGCGCCAATGCTCATTTTGCTGAGCATAGGAATTCACGGGGCGACCAGCAACATTTTGGATTTGCTTTAGCCGCAAAAAACTACGAATTTGCCAATCTGGTGAAATCAATGACCATTGACAAGGATCTGCGGTACGGTGGGCTATTTCTGAAGGAGTAGAATGGTGCCCCCAGAGGCCCGCAACTTCAATAAGACCAGGTTGGAACTGCCTTTTGAATAACTCTGAAGGCCAATGAGCTCTAGCCTAGTGAAAAGAGGTCTTATTTGCAGTATTTTCAAGTTTGAATCCTCATGGCACATTAATAGTGTGTGTGAGAGAAATCCCCATTCTCCTTGTAATTTAAACTATCGATTGGATTTATAAAAAATAAAATAAAAAGAGGATCCCAACATTTACATACTAGTACTTGTTTGTGTCACTCTCGCGTACATTTCGGAAGATGCATAGAGATATAGCTTGGGTCCTTCCACTATCTCCTTTCAATTTCTTGGTGTTGGTTCAATCAGCTTTGGGTTATGCCCCATGATTGTTCACCGATTGATTGTTGTTTTCTTCTAGGTGTTTCGACGGTTGCGATTCTGGTGGTGTCTATTGGGGCACAAATTATTAAAGTAGCAAACAAACATTTTCAAATTACCACATAAGTCAACAAACTTTAATTTACTACTATTATTGGAGAAGCTTATTTTATTAATCTTTGCCAAATGTAATAGTTGAAGTGTTACGTTGACCCACCTAGAGAAGCAGGTCAACAACCCTCTTAAAAATGTTCATGAACATGATGACTTAGTCATGAGTTAGCATAACTCCCACCTTAATTAAATTTGTTGGATTCGATGGCTTTCAAAATTTGAATGCCCAACCAACATGTTTATAAACCAGCGGTGCTATCAGATACCATTCTATACTAAGAAACCTGTGCAACAAATTAGTTGCAAAGGTTGATTTGACGGGTTGTCTATTCTCTCCAAGCCGTCGAATCAACCTTATTTTTTCATGCTCAACATAATTATATGATTGGGAGCTAAATTAGTCTTATTCCAGATAATATTCACTGATTTTGGTCAAAACCTTAATTAGATCAATCTCATTTCAAGGAGAGCACTTCATATCCGTATCTAGCCAATTTCAAGCCCATAATGACGAGTAAAGCACCAATTTTTTCACACTAAAAATTACTAATAAGAATAAGCAAAAATGGCGTCAAAAAGTAAAAAAAAAAAAAAAACCAGGCATATATAATGGACGACACGATTGTGAATCATTAATGAAGTATTACACATGTTCCAATATATGATTTAGAATCGTCTATGAGCGCGTGGTCAAATGTGATGCGCCCAATTAGAAAATTCTAGCGTGTTAGTATCCTTCTTAAAATTAAAATTTATGTAATTAGTATTCTTATTGCGCAGATATTCTCATATCCAATTTTTTTTAACTCTAAAAGTACGAAATTTTGTAACATTTTTGGGGCTACAAGAAGAGTTATTTGCACTAACAGCTCTAAGATTTTCGGGTTTTTTTTACAAAACCCCATGAGGTTTCAGAAATTACATGAACACCCCCTGAGGTTTCATATTGTTTTCACAAAATTCCTTTTTGTTGTTAGCTCATTCAAAACTTGATGATTTCATTTTTTAAAAACCGTGTGCAAATGACAAAATCAACCTCAATGAATGTATGTGCAATCTAATCTCAAATGCTAACTTTGTCATTTGGAGAATTTTTTTTATATATAAAATCATCAATCTTTGACAAAAAAAAATCAACGAAAAGGGATTTTGTGAAAGCAATTTAAAATCTCAAAGAGCGTTCGTGTAATTGCCGAAACATCATGGGGTTTTGTGAAAAAACCGAAAACCTTAGGGGGAGTTAATGTAAATAACTCCTACAAGAATTTGGGAAAGAATTTGTTTAAAAGTTGAAAAGCGAGGTTGGGGTCGGATCGAGAAAGAGAAAGAGAGGGAAAAGCAAACGGAAACCAATTCGGTGAAGGCAGGCTTGAAAATGGGGATCGGTCGCAGAGTTCCAGTCGGGCCACAGAGATATTTTAGGCGTACCAAAACAGAAGCCCACCTACATTGACCCCTCTGTCCGCGACCTGGACCTGGTCCTTCCCGCTCTCTCTTTCTCTCTCTTAGGGTTTATGTTTTTTTTAAATGGATTGTTTTGTGAATATGTTATTGGTTAAGTTAAGCAAGATGATTGTTACCTTTGAATCGCAAGAGCAAAAGCCTTTTATTTTTTTGGTAAAATATAATTGGTTTTCTTTTAATCTCTTGTGTACTTTTCCAATGCTGGAAATTTGTTCGCTTATCTTTTGTAGAGTGGAAATAATGTATTCTTCAGGATGAAGAGAAGCACTCGACTGAGGAGGCTTATGATTGCTTACTGTGATCGAAAGTCGGTAGAGTTCAACCGTACGAGATTCGCGTACGATTGTGTTCCTCTTATAGCCAGCCGGACTCCGGATGAGGTCCCCTCCCCACCCTTGATGTCTCTCTCCCTCCACATTCATACATATGTATACGCCGGTGCGCGATGTAATTGATGCATTTCCTGGACTAAGAGGAGGAGGAGCGCCATGAAGTGAAGGGTAGATGGTTGTGGTAGCCAAAAAAAAAATGAAGGCTTGAATCCCGAAGAAACAATTGTATGTTTTTGGTTCACAGTGTGACAGTGTCTGATCTGTTGTTAAGGCTTGAAACCCAAAGAAACAATTGTATGTTTTTGTCATGCATTTTCAAATTGGAATGAAAAACCAATCACTTTATTTCTGCCAAACACCAAATATTGTTGGCTGTACATTTGCGTGTTAAAATCTTATAATTTTGAGTTCAAACTTGACTTCTTTGATCATATTGACAAAAGAAGCTTCGACCAAAGCCAAATTTGGATATGGAGTTAAGCCATCATTGGTCAAGATGGTTCATGAATGAGGCAGTTGATCTTGATAGCATCATTCATTATGCCTTGAATACAACGTGTGAAACTTGACATTTTATATGAAGAAAGAAAACTTACGGTCAAGGGTTTGAAGCTCAAGTGCAAAATGGGTCTACTTGCTAAATTATATTTGAAGGAAGTGAGGTTTCACCCAAAAACCAATTGGCAATGGGGGAGTAGCCCAACTCCTTATAAACCGAGATTAGGCTCCTTAACTTTTCAATGTGGGACAAATACTCTCAACAATATCTAAAACTGGTCCCAGCCCAAATGAATCTATGAGGTCATATTTACTGGGCCGAATAATATACAATACGTTATTTCCATCCTTGAAAAGGCGTGGGGGGTGAAGAAGAGCCAGTGTTTGGCTGCTGCTTTACATTTGCCTCAGCTGCTTCTGAAATCCATCTGTATTTCCTACGCTCCTCTAGTGGTCGGGTTGGATCATTTTTATCCGAGTGTTTTAATTGTATTTTTTAGTTAACTTCCCTTTTCAGTTGTCATCATAGGTACTATTCACATGCTTCCTTGTTTTCCTTGATTTTATTTTGAATTTTAGGGTCAGCAGCACCACCTACTTACTAGTAAGTGAATTGTTGTTCCTAAGGTGTTTTCATTGATAATTTCACTCGCTTTCCTCGTATTTGTTGCATTTGCATTGTTGATTTGAGTTTGGCATTAACCTATAAGAATACTCCACAAACTCCCACCTTGCAAACATCTCTAGCGCACTTGCCAGTCAACCACCTTGCAGGAAATTGAAGGGATTGAAAATGCAACATCCAAGACCCGTTAGGAGAAGTTGACCTATTGGTGCAACAGCGGATCAAAATGGAGAAAGACCAGCTAGCATTAATAAGATTGGGGTGTGCAAGCCTCTATCTCAAATTCTGCTCAAATTGGGGTAGAGTTCCAACCTGCCTCTTGAAATATTGCCAGAGAGCCCACGAATCACCTCTCTTCAATCAGTTTCTAATTGGACATTTCTAAAGTCCTGCTCAATAGCAAAGACGCAAGCTTCAAGCGCCGCGCCGAAGAAACCACGTCTACAAAGAGGAGACCAGGCATCACCCATATACCTTGATGCATTGGACATGAGGAGGGCGCCAATCCTCATTTTGCTGCGCATGGGAATTCACGGGGCGACCAGCAACGTTTTGGATTGCTTTATCTGCAAAAAACTACAAATTTGCCAATGTGGTGAAATCAATGACCATTGACAAGGATCTGCGGTACGGTGGGCTATTTCTGAAGGAGTAGAATGGTGCCCCAGAGGCCCGCAACTTCAATAAGCTTCATTAGCTTTAAGACCAGGTTGGAACTGCTTTTTGAATAACTCTAAAGGTCAATGGGGTCTAGTATAGTGAAAAAAGGTCTTATTTGCAGATAAGTAGTTTCAAGTTTGAATCCTCATGGCACATTAATGGTGTGTGTGAGAGAAACCTTCATCTTCCTTGTAATTTAAACTATCGATAGTATTTATAAATAAAAAAAAGGATCGACATACTATTACTTGTTTGTCACACTCTGATTCTCCTTCTCCCTTGGGTTGCATCGATAAATCCTAAACGCGATCTCTCGCGTACATTTCGGAAGATGCATAGAGATATAGCTTTGGTGCTTCCACTATCTCCTTTCAATTTCTTGGTGTTGGTTCAATCAGCTTTGGGTTATGTCCCATGATTGTTCGCGGATTGATTGTTGTTTTCTTCTAGGTGCTTCAACGGTTGCGATTTTGGTGGTGTCTGTTGGGGCACAAATTATTAGCAAACAAACATTTTCAAATTGCCACATAAATCAACAAACTTTAATTTGCTACTATTATTAGAGATGTTTATTTTATTAATCTTTGCCAAATGTAATAGTTAAAGTGTTACGTTGACCCACCTAGTCAAGCGGGTCAACAACCCTCTTAAAAATGTTCATGAACATGATGACTTAGTCATGAGTTAGCATAACTCCCACCTTAATTAAATTTGTTGGATTCGATTGCTTTCAAATTTTGAATGCCCAACCAACATGTTTATAAACCAGCGGTGCTATCAGATACCATTTTATACTAAGAAACCTATGCAACTAATTAGTTGCAAATAGGGGTGGGCATCGGAATCGCAAAACCGAACCAAATTAAACCGGAAAAAATTGTGTTGACCAAAAAAGTCAAAATCGGAACAAAAACCGAACCGGACTTGTTCCGATTCCGGTTTTTCACCTTAAAGAACCGGTCCAATCCAAATTATATATATATATATATATATTTTTAATATTATATATATTTATGTTCTTTATTTTATAAATATTTAACATGTGTCCTTTTTTTTATTGATTCTTTATTTTATATATATTTAACATGTGTATAATTTTTTTTTTTACATAATTATTTAAATCCAATGCTAATTTTTTGACAAATTCCAATGCTAATATTTTAATCTTATAACTAATATTTTTCCAAGTCCAACTTCAAAATATCTCACTTTGTATGAAATTGGATCATTTATTAATTTTCAAGCCCAACAAATAAAATTTTAGTTGGAATTTGTATTTAAAAAGATATTTTTTAAAAAATAAATAATAAAAAATTTTAAAAATAAAGAATCTCGTTCAAAACTGGAAAAACCGAAAACCAAAAAACTGAAAAACCAGACCGAAACCGGTGAGAACCGAACTGACCGAATTAAAAAAAAATCACTAAATTAGACCGAACCGATTAAATGGGACGGTTTCGGTTCCAATTTAGGTGAGAACCGTGCCAAACCGGACCGTACCCAACCCTAGTTGCAAAGGTTGTTGATTTGACGGGTTGTCTATTCTCTCCAAGCCGTGGAATCAACCTTATTTTTCCATGCTCAACATAATTATATGATTGGGAGCTAAATTAGTCCAGATAATATTCACTGATTTTGGTCAAAACCTTAATTAGATCAATCTCATTTCAAGGAGAGCACTTCATATCCGTATCTAGCCAATTTCAAGCCCAAAATGACGAGTAAAGCACCAATTGTTTCACACTAAAAATTACTAATAAGAATAAGCAAAAATGGCGTCAAAAAATAAAATAAAACAAAAAAAACCAGGCATATATATACTGGACGACACGATTGTGAATCATTAATGAAGTATTACACATGTTCCAATATATGATTTACAATCGTCTATGAGTGCGTGGTCAAATGTGATGCGCCCAATTAGAAAATTCTAGCGTGTTAGTATGTAATTAGTATTCTTATTGCGCAGATATTCTCATATCCAATTTTTTTGAACTCAAGTATGAAATTTTGTATCCTTTTTGGGGCTACAAGAAGAGTTATTTGCACTAATAGCCCTGAGATTTTCGGATTTTTTTACAAAATCCCATGAGGTTTCAGAAATTACATGAACACCCCCTGAGGTTTCATATTGTTTTCACAAAATCCATTTTCGTTGATTGCTCGTTCAAAACTTGATGATTTCATTTTTTTAAAAATCGTGTGCAAATGACAAAATCAACCTCAATGAATGTACGTGCAATCTAATCTCAAATGCTAACTTTGTCATTTGGAGAATTTTTATATGTATAAAATCATCAATCTTTGGCAAACAAATCAACGAAAATGGGTTTTGTGAAAGCAATTTAAAACTTCAGGAAGTGTTCGTGTAATTTCCGAAACATCACAGGGTTTTATGAAAAATCCGAAAACCTAAAGGGGTGTTAATATAAATAACTCCTACAAGAATCTGGGAAATAATTTTATTACTTTTCCTATCACTTGGCATTCATACTTGCCAAATTCAAAATACAGCAAAAGACTCCTGAGATTGGCCAATCAAATGGGTGCCCTCAATAAAGGTCACGTCGTCTTGACCTCACACAAATCACACCGGGAATATAAATAGAGGCCCCTGGTGGGAGGAAGAAAAAAGAGAGAAGAAACCAAAAAAGCGTAATAATATTATGGAGGACAATAAGAAGCAAGGTAATGTCCTCCAACAATGGTGTGCTCTACTCTCCATCTTTGCTCTCATTTCCTCATCTCAGTCCTTCGACTACGGCGAAGCCCTCTCCAAGAGCCTCCTCTACTTTGAGTCCCAGCGTTCCGGGCGCCTACCCTACAACCAAAGGGTCACTTGGCGTCACCATTCTGGCCTCACCGATGGCCTTGAACAAGGGGTCAGTCCATTTTCCCATTACAAATCTTCAATTTACCCAACTGGACCGTGCCCACTCCTATGATAAATGTGCTTTTTGTGTTTAATGCTGTGCCGTTTTGTTTGGCCTTCATGTGTATTTTCAGGTGGACTTGGTGGGAGGTTACTATGATGCTGGTGACAATGTGAAATTTGGTCTGCCAATGGCATTTACCATAACAATGCTGTCTTGGGGTGTGATTGAATACGGCAGAGAAATGGAGGATGCTGGAGAGTATAAGCATGCTTTGGAAGCCATAAAATGGGGGACCGATTATTTCATCAAGGCCCACACTCACCCAAATGTTTTGTGGGGTGAGGTAATAATTCATTAATAATGTCAAATGAATTTTCACTTAAATGCGTTATAACTTATATATTCGTAGTTTTGTAACATAACATGTCATGCTGTTAATAGGTTGAGTCGGTTCAATGAATTTACTGTGAGTTTGTAATTTTAGGTAGGTGATGGATTTACGGATCACTACTGTTGGCAAAGGCCGGAGGACATGACCACCTCTCGTCAAGCCTACAAGGTCAATGAGAACAACCCCGGATCAGACATTGCCGGAGAGACTGCGGCGGCAATGGCGGCGGCTGCCATTGTGTTTAGGAAAACCAACCCACATTACTCTGCCCTACTTTTGCACCATGCACAACAGGTATCATATCTATAGTTGTTTAATGTGATCTTGTCATATTTAGAACTATAAAAGGTTTGATATACAAATATGCAAAGTGGGTGTACTGGTTACCAAAATATAATGATTTTTGGACCTTTGGTCAATATGTACTGTCAGATATTTTGCTATAAGTTCCTATATTATGAATTCATATCATAATTAATTTGGGATTTGGATTTGTTGGCAGTTGTTTGAGTTTAGTGACAAATTTAGAGGGAAGTATGATGAGAGCATTGAAGCGGCGAAGGGGCACTACACATCTTGGAGTGGGTACATGGATGAGTTGCTGTGGGCAGCTTTGTGGTTGTACAAGGCCACAAACAATGAAGAATATTTGAAGTATGCTTTGAACAATGCTCAGGCTTTTGGAGGCACCACTTGGGCCATCAAAGAATTTAGCTGGGATGTTAAGTACGCTGGTGTTCAGATCATTGCTTCAATGGTACATAAAACTCAAACTTGACTACTTTTCCATTTCTATTTTTATCCCCATTTTTTTTTATAATACAAACGATAATCTAAACTATGAAGGAGAAGAGAGTTTCTCAAATGCACACTGCTAATGTGCCATGAGAATTCATGAGAGTTTAGCCGGCAAGTCAATGCCCTTTTCCGATTAGAATTAGCTCCATCCTTATATACTATTCACAACTATATATATATAATAGTGATGTGACTTACCATGTGATCACTAAACACATATATAATGACCATGTGATCACTAAACAGATATATAATTAATTGGTTTTAATATATAATAGGGATGTGACTTACCATGTGATCACTGAACAAATATATAATTAATTGCTTATAATTCCTTAACTCTCATATACGTTTTCTTTTTCAGTTACTAAAGGAGCAGAAGCAGAAGCAACACATGCACATACTGGAACAGTACCGTTCAAAAGCAGAGTTTTACATTTGTGCTTGCCTTGACAAAAACAATGTCACTAATGTGCAACGCACCCCAGGAGGCTTATTGTACATCCGCCAGTGGAACAACATGCAATATGTTTCCAATGCAGCATTTCTACTCACAACATACTCTGATTATCTCCAAGCCACTCATCAGAATCTTGCTTGTGATAAAGGGCAGGTGGGCCCACAAGAACTCCTATCTTTTGCCAAATCACAGGTTGATTACATTTTGGGGTCTAATCCAATGGCCATGAGCTACTTGGTTGGTTATGGTCCAAAATACCCCCAAAGGGTGCACCACAGAGGAGCATCTACAGAGTCCTACAGGAGGAACAAGGGATTTATTGGGTGCACTCAGGGGTATGATAGCTGGTATGGAAGGCATAGTCCAAACCCAAATGTGCTTGTTGGGGCCCTAGTTGGTGGGCCAGATGGCAATGATGGGTTCAGGGATGAAAGGTGGAATTACATGCAGACTGAGGCATGTACTTACAATACAGCAACATTAGTTGGGGTTCTTGCTAAATTGGATAGATTAGAAGGTGATTATCTGTCTCTTGATGAACCATTAATAGCTTCTAGCTAGCTAATAGGATGTATGTATGAAAGTGTCTTTGAAGGGTATGATAATTTTGTGAACCAAATCACCATACATTACTAACCCAATGTACAAAGAAAGAAATGCAAAGGGGAATAAAGGAAGTTTAATTGTTTGACAGAAAGAGATAAATAAGTTTACCAATTTTCATTTTGCAGTTGTGATTGACACTTGAAAATAGTTATCAATAGCTTCTAGCTAGCTATATAGTTCTTGTTGGTTGATGAAATACGAGGGAGGTGAAGAGGGTTGCTCACTACCATGGATAGCGGTTCAAATATGAGACCATTGATTTGCAAGTCAATGTGATTTTCCACTGGATTAGATTCCGTTGGCAGTTGATAATATATTTGAATCACACAGTTTGCAGGTTTTCCAACACAAAAGTTATAGCTTATATTTCTATTAGGTGCGTATGTGGCATGAGAAATTAGGAAATTATAACACAAACACAAATCCAATATGCTGAAGGAAGGAGTTATGATATTCACGGACATTTTGGTGTTTATTTATTTCATTTTTATTCATGCTGGAATTATAGGACCCAGCCGATGAGTTTGCACAGCATCCAAAAATGGTTGTGAAATTCAAATTGCTTGGAGCAAATGTACATCGATGCATTAACCTTTGAATGCTATCAGTTACAATAAGAATATTGCAAAGGTGAAAACAACGTGATCATGTATCAGCCCCTATTAATGAATTGCAGTTGCAGACCATGATCCAAACAAGCAGCTGCAGCTTTATGTACATATATTTCAAGTTTTCAATTAAAGCTACCAAGTACACAAGTGCAATTAGTTGCATACACATTGCTCCCATATAAATGAGCGCAAAGATTGTTTGGTAATGAGTACCAATTTGCAATCCCATGTACTAAGTCGATGTTTGTACCAGTAAATCATATCCCTACAAAACATGACATCAGGTTCGGCCCTGGTTTAGTGCTGGCAGGACACAGATAGATTGTAACGAGGGATTATAACCAGGGGCATAATAAGAGGGTTCTTAATAGCCATCAGATCAATTGCAGAGTTATTATTGAATAGCCGATTTGAACCCCTCAACACCAAAAAAACTTACTTATAATGAGGATAGCATTGTTTTGCTATTTCAACCAATAACACAATGACACGTGGAAAAGTTATCTTACGTGTCATTATTATTGACCGAGAATAAGTGCTATCCCCATTATATGAGAGTTTCTCTCCCTCAACACACTCCACAACATAACTAAGCCTGGCAATGGGTCGTGTCATGTCAGAATTTTAAACGGGTCAAAAATGATCAACCCGAACACGACCCATTTAATAAACGGATAAGAAATTCTCAATCCGAACACGACCCGTTTATAAACGGGTTGACACGACCTAACCCGTGTTACATAACCCTCTCATTATAGAAATTCCGGCAGGACAACCCACAGCATAAAAACTGATCAGGCACAAACCATCTCTCCCTCTTATTCTTTTTTCTCTCAAAAATCTTAAGCTTGGGTGACCAAAACGATTGCTAAAAGGAGGATGACTAGTAGGAGAACAACTGAGTACCCTTTTGAGAAAATTGCTGAGCTCCCCATTTTCTATCTGTTTCTAATTGTGCTCTTGTGTGGGATATGCTTGATCCATATACATATTAAAGCTAATAAAAATTCACATATCATCTGCTACGCAATTGGGTATATCATTTCAGGCTTAAATTTTAAAAAAGATCAATCCAAATCAGTCAACCTAATTTTCTGGCAAATACAGCAAAATATTTGCCACGAGGAGATATTTCCATTTAAAACATTCAAACAACAAGTTGAAGAACAAAAAGTATATAAACCATTTCAAATTATTATTAAGAAGATTTATATTAACAATCTTCAACCAAGTTGAAGTTGAGTTCTTGGATATATAATTTACACAATCTGGCTTCCCTTGGCTCTTAATCTTTATGATATCTAGATTTTCTTTTATTGCTCACAAAATGAAAACAAAGTATTAATTAGGCAATCAAAATTATTCAGTCATCATGTGGCCTCCTTATGTAATCAGCACCACGTTCATGTTGCTTGTACCTGTTCTTGACGGAGTCAACGCTAGAGTCACCCAAGGTAGCTTCATCTGTCCCATCATATGTCTTGTCAACAGTTTGACTGCCCACACCTTGCTCTGCCTCCTTCAGCTTCTCCTCAGCAACTCTTTTGAACTCCTCAGCTATTGAAGGTGCTCTCTCTTTTATATTCATGCGGCTGCTGTGCTCTCCCTTGCTAGCTTGATTGCTATGGTACCTCTGAATTAAAGTTCCACATAGCAAACATGAATTAGGCCAATTGGTCAGGATAATGAGCCCATCCTTGCACCAAGTTCGAGTCCCCGCATAAATTAGATTAATTTAGAATAGTTTATCACTTGTATAAAAATAAATAAATTTCCACATGTTATAGCAATTAAGCCCCAATTGATTCACTCAATCATATTAGAAATCAATGTTATATAATCCTATTTTGACTTAAAGGGTACTTTTAATTTGTTAAATACAGATTAAGGGTATGATGATGAACATGATTATGATGTAAATTAATTGGTGATTTGAAACTAACCTGGTTGTGGCATGCTGTTAAGTACCTCAAAAGTGAGGAGGGCCTTGATGAGAAGGCGTGCAGACGAAAAAGATGGCCTCTCATGGAACCAGCTAGCACAGATTGATGTGTTGATCGATCTCAGATTGCAATAAGACACAGACAAAGAAGGAAGTGTCCAAGGCATATGGATGACGAAGAAGAGCAGAAGAAATGACAATGCTGAGATGTTGGGGTACACGTGTCTCCTGAGCCATGTGGTTACTATACAAACGTGGTCCTATGTCGATTTGCCATCTTATTCAGAGCATGCAAAGGCTTTTGTGTGTGCATCTTTTCTTTCTTGAAACGTATACCATTTTCGTGTATGTATCCATCTTCAGGAAAGTGATCAGAGAATTAACAACACTTAGGTCTGAAAATACAACAACACTTGCGTGTTTTATACATCTTTCTCTCTATCTTATTACGTGCTTATCACGTAAGAGAAATAATAAAAAAGTCTTATTCTCATATTTTATATATATTTCTCTTTATGTAATAACCTCAAAAATGAATTTTTGGCTGTTATTAATATTCCGAAGAATCATACAAGATTAATTAAATGTGTGGGCACTTTTATGAAGTTGGTTTGGTTTGTAAATAATGGATTTAAGAGTGTTTAATCTCAATTTGGACTAAAATGCCCTTACGTTTAATTTAATAATTTTTCAATGGAAGTGCAAGAAATTGAAGTGAGAAAATTATAATGTTTGGATTGGAAAATCAAGCCCGATCTCACAAACATGTAGGTGCAAATGGTTCGTGAATCGGAGTTATAACGAAGGAGAAATTAAACTTTGAAGTTTTGAAATTTAATTGGAGGGCTAAATAGTGAACAGTGCTATTTTCGAAATTCTATAAATTGGAGGATCACTGTGCAATTTTGTAAAAATAAGAAAAAGAACCCCATACACTACTACAATATCTGCCTTTGGGCACCAATATTGTTTGTGCCCTTTAGTGTAAAAGGCACAATTATTCGTGGTCGTTGCTAACACCCACAGTGCAGCAACTATAAATTGGTCGGTTTTCTCTATAGCAGTTTCCATTACTTATTAAGCACAATTTTATTTTTTCGTGCCCTTTGCTCAATACTTTTGAGCACAGAAGAGGCCTTGTTGACTGCTACATCTGATTTGACTTTTATACATTGCACACCAATTATTCATTCGTGCCCAACATATTTATTTATGAAAAAAAAATTGATTGCAAAAATGAAACGTAAACCAGCACCACCGATTTTCTCCCTCTTTGTTTCTCAAGCACCACCACCTCCTATACCCATCCACCATCTAAATCAACCTAGTTCCTCTTTCTCTTTCTCCAACCCCACCACATATCCCAAAACCATCTAAACAACCACTTCCTCTCTCTCTCTCTCTCTCTCTCTCTCTCTCTCTCTCCCCCTTTCTCCTCCCGGTCGGGTTTGTCGAGATCACAACATCAAAACCCACCCCAGATTCAAACTCTACCAATCTCCCTTTGTCTCGCTCCAAATATACTCTAGACACC
Organism: Prunus padus; assembly: GCA_024362665.1. Classification (NCBI taxonomy): domain Eukaryota; kingdom Viridiplantae; phylum Streptophyta; class Magnoliopsida; order Rosales; family Rosaceae; genus Prunus; species Prunus padus. The sequence continues at coordinate 9,630,123 of JANFAM010000011.1, forward strand.
CATCACCAATCTTCATATTATAACCTCTAAACCCACCCCAAATTTGAGCTCTGCCACTCACAATCTCTCACATTTATCAGTCTGAAAATGTGGGTTAGGTGGGTTGGGTCTGGCTGCAAGTGCATGTAGATGCAGAGGGCATTTGTCGTAATCTGTTGGTGGAGGCGACTTTGGATGGTGGCGGCAGCAGAGAGAGAGAGAAAGGAAGTTCTGTTGGTGATTGCAACAGAGACACAACGAGAGAGAGAGAGAGAGAGAGAGTGAGTGAGTGAGGAACGGCTTCAAAAAATAAGTGTGGGCTGGGGTGAGATATTTTCTAGGGTTTAAAGTAGGTGGAGGCGTGCAAAACACAATACATAAAAATATATATATATATATATAAAACAAAAGAATTGGGTAGAGACCAGTTTAAACTTTGCTTTTTTGGGGGTCAAAGTTTTAACTTTGCTTTGAAAAAAAAAACATTAAACATAGTTAGAAAAATAAAAAGTTACTTTACATGTAAATTATTATAAATTATTTGGCACAAATGGTTTTTGTGTCTATTATGTCACATCAGTCAGATAAAGACAAACTTTTTTTGTCTATCTAAATAATAACTTACTTTTTCTATAAAAAAAAAATGTGTGAGACAATACATATATAATTACTTTGCCATAATTTTTTGTGTCCAATGTAAAATTGTGCCCTTATATGCATGAATTTAGCACAATTATTTGTGTTTTATAAGAGAAAGCACAAATGTAACTTATTTGTGTCTAATGTTAAAAAAGAAGGCACAATATTGTATTTGTGCCCTGATGTCCGTGCTCTTTGCCCAGTTTTTTAGTAGTGATATTTTTCTCTTGCTTGAGGCCATTTCCGGCCCCGTACGATGCATGGCGGTGGTACTGAGTCTGAGTTTAAACGACAGTTTGTAGTCCTTCTGGTGGTGAGCGGGGTGGTGTGCTCCGTTTTGGGAGATTTGTTGTTTGACCGACGATCAGAGCCTCGCAAATCTAGACCATTAGATCAGAGATAATCGGACCGTTAGATCGTGTCCAATTTTATATATGTGGTAGTTTGTGTTGTGCGGAGTCTATAAGTACAGATGGATTAGAAATCGGACATCACGATTTTAAGTTATTGTGTTTTGAAGTTAAGGTGAGCGATCACCATTCGATCGTACGTGATTGTGCGATCAAGAATAATACAACCGTTGGATCGGGCCCAAATTGATGCAGGGTGATGTCGGGACTAGTTAGAGTCCATTGGTGCGATCGGATTTGAAATATGAGATTGTGGGCCCAAGGTGAATTTTTGGAGTGTAGGTTGGATGAGTGGGACCCGTGGGACCCACATAGTGACTTTATGGACAATAGGTGTCATTGGTTTTGTTTTGACATCGACAGTGTGTATGTCACAGTTTTGGAGTGTTTTGGACGATAATTGATCGCTTTGGACCACCGGTTGGTCCGAAGGGCATTTTCGTCATTTGGGAGCGTAATATTTAATTTTGGATTCTAAGTTAAATTGCAAACTTTTCTTAGGTTTTGCGGAGCCAAAGTGCTTATTGGGGATTCATTGAGTTGACAAAGTATTTGCAGCTTGGAAGAGACGTGAGTAAAATCATTTGGATCGTGAGTAAAATCACGAATTATTATATTTATTATAATGTGGTTCTGATAATGTTAATGGATATAATTAACATATTGATGTGGTTTTTGAGAAACGGTTTTGTGTGAGTTAAAATCAATTAAATATGTTTTGATTTAAATGAGTTTGTAGGATTTTGCAAAATGGATGGTATGCCTGGGTGAATGACCATGATATGTTGTGATTGTATTGTGGTATTCATAAGTGAATGGCGACGTAAATATATATATATATATATACATATATATATATATATATATATATATTGTTATGATGAATGTATTTGAGATACAAAACAATATTTAATGTGTAGAGTGCATTTTATTGTTTTCAGCATGTGTTGATGTTGTGATTGGAAAGATAAATGTGAGAATGCACTGATTTCTTCAATTGGAAGAGAACCAGCAGGATGGTTTGACTGTGGCAAGTAATTAGGGAATTGTAGCCCTAGGGTGTGAGGCCCCAAACCATTTAGAGATCTAAGTGTTGCCATTACAATGTTCATGAGGGTAACACATAGTTACTTGACGGCTTTGACATGAATTCGTGAGCATGCATCGTGCCATTTCGGATGGTGTAGGTGTTCGTGAGTTGGGAGAGTCTAGCGTATTCTCACTTCTGTTGTCCAAGAGTAACATTTATGAGTTGTGGTTCTAACGGATTTGAAACATGTTTTGGCTCAGTTGAGGACCAAACAGTTCTTATAAGATAAAAGAATTGTGATTTGATGTGTGAAAACTGTTTTTAAGATAAAAGAGTTTTGATGAGGTCACATGCAGTGACTTGACAGTTCTTGAAAATAAAAGAATTGTGATTGGGGTGAGTTGATTGATTATGAGTACCTTGATTATACAAGGATTGTGTGATGCTAATGAAAGTGCACGTGATTGTATATTATGTGTAAAATGACATATTTATACTGATGGTTGTGGTTTACTCATACGAGCTTTAGAAAACTTACCGGGTTTGTTGGTGATGAACCCAGTACACTATTCAACGGTGTAGGGGCTAATCCTGCAGATAATAGGAACACATGATTTCGTCAAGAGCAGAAATCAAGAAGTGTACTTGCAGTGTCCATAGTGAGGTGTGAGATTTTTTGTGAGTGTAGACTTCCGCAGTGTGAAATAAGCTTTGAGGAGCAGGTTATGTAATGTATTGATTGTTCAATTTATTATGTAAGTCTGTAATGTAATATTTTTCTCAGAAGGGTTGAGTCAATATTAACATTGTGATTTGGAACATGTGGTATTGTATTATGAAAAAAGAAAAATATTCCTTGTACATTTGTTGAAGGTTCCGAGCTTCCCGTCTTGGATCGGTTTGTTGTAATATCTTAGCAGGTTATTTGTGGTGAAAAATTAGGCGTGACACTTTATCTCTCATCACGTGAGAGAAATAAAGAGAAAGGTATATCAAACAAATTGTATGCAAGTTACTCGGATTAACAATCAATATCCCTAATTTTGTACAAACTTTTATTGGGACCAAGTTTATCTAGTAAAGTATTAACTTCCCAAAGAAAGAAAGAAAGGAAAAAAGTTGCTCCACATTGATATAGGCAAAATCCAACTTCTAGCTAATTCAAAAAAGCAGGGAACTTGCTCATTCTTTATAATTAGATCATCTTGCATTATCTTGCGAGGAGGGAAGAGAGATATATGTGTGTATATATATATATATATATATATATATATACAAGGACGAAGCTACTCCAACTCAATCTTAATTTTAGCAAATAGGCTTAGAGATGCAGCCCAAATTAGGTGTTTTAGAAATCAGCCTATCTCTCTTATAAAATTAAGCTCATCTCTTAAGAAAAATAGGTAATATAATCGATTAACCCATAACAGAATAATAAAATTTCCAATTTTACCCCAAGAAAATATTAGCGTATCCCAAGAAAATTTCATGGATCCGCCATTGTATATATATATATATGGAGTGGGTTAAAACTCCCAATTACTTTACTTTATTTGTTGCTTTCTTGATTTCCAATTTTACTATTATTTCATAAACTTTCTTATTAAAAGAGTTTTTCTTTTCTTTTTCTTCTTATCTTATCTTTTTTATTGCTTCTGTTTTGTGAAAAATGAAATATATGTGAGAGCAAAGTGTTACATTCACAAAATAAAAGGAAGAAGATATGAAAAAACAATATCATCATAACTTGAGTTTGCTCCATGGTTGAGCAACTAATCCCTTAAAGACACTCCCCCATTCTTATTTAATATTGCTAGTAAATACCACATTTTCAAACTAATTTAAGATATATGAATTATTTTATATATGCTGCTTCTTTATTTGTTTTTATTGTATGTTATGATCTATAGGCTATCTCATGTAGAAGGGCATTTCATCCCCTTATTCACTACAAGAAAAATGACATACGACAACGTAAGTTTAACAACGTGCATTAAATGCACGTTGTTGAATACATTATTGACAACGTGCCAATGGTGCATGTTGTCAAAAGTCTGAATACAACAACGCGCAGTAGTTAAACGTTGTCAAAAATTTGGTTATAACCACGTGCGATAGTTGAATGTTGTTAAATGTTTATAGGACAACGTTCGTTCGCGTGTTGTCAATCTGATGCATACAACAACGTTCTCCGCACGTTGTTGATATTCTTGTAATTTTATAAGTAAAAAAGGCAAACGAAAATATTCTGATGCCCAAGTAAAAAAGGCTTTTCAGTTGTCGCAGACTCGCAGCAGACGCAGCCCTTTTCCCCCCCTCACTCCTCTTCTTCTATTTTGCCCCTTTTTTTCGGCCTCCTCTTTCGCCCCCCTTCATTGTTCTCTTCTTTCGCCCTAATCCCTTTGTCTCTTCTCTTTCACCGTCTTTCTCTGTCTCTTCTCTCCATCCATTTTTCCTTCTTGCCAGCAGATCAAAGATTTCTCTAATTATTTTGTTTTTGATTTATTTAGGGTTTCATACAATACATGAAGCTCCTCTCGAAATTCCGTTGATTCTCCATCAATCTCTTTCTCTGATTCAGTTTTTGTGAGTTTTTCAAACTCTAATCTCATCATTTATCTTATATTCATAATTTTGGTCAGTAAGGAATGAAGAAAGGGTCAGATCTGGGTTTTGGCACATCTTCGCTTTTTCATTCTGTTTCTTTCTTTTTTCTTGTTTTCTTTAGCACATCTAGGGTTTTCTTCCAGTGTCTTCGCCATTAATGGAAGCTCTGGGTGGGTTTAGCTTGTGTGATTTGGGTGGCTTGAGCAGATAGAGGGGCTTAAAAGTTGCAAAGAGATTCTGACCTGGTTCTGTAACTTGTAATCACTAGTAAGTTTTCTTATCATCTTGTTTTTTTTTTCTAGAATCGATTCAATTATGTAAAGAACATGCCTTTCAGTTTTGATCAGTTTCCCACTTAGAATTTCTATCAATGGTTCGATTTTATTTGTCTGTTTCAATATTGGTTGTTGACCAAAAAATAAATAAATAAAAATACCATCTATTGTTTCTGCCAATGTCCTCCATCATATCCAGTTCAGGATTTGCCAAGTTTCGGTTGAGGCATGAAATTTTAATATTGACCTTTTTTGGACTTGTTGGATGACTATGTGTGCATGAAAACTGTGATAGTTAGGAACTGAGATGTTGAAACCTAGTTAGGAACTGTGATAGAAGAAAGTTAGCATGATGGGCTTCCTCTCTGCATCCCAGTTATTGATTTTAATCAACTTGGTACTGAGAAGGCATCTTAGAACGAAAAATAAGAATATTGGTTTTTTTTTGCTTTTTTCCAAAAATTCAAGTTGCTTCTCGGTAATCTCTAGGAAGAAACCCCTAGTCTTGTTTTATGGCAAGACACAAAATCACAACAGAGCTTTGTGGCGGGCAGGTTGTTTAGAACAAAATCACAACAGAGGGTTAATGGCAAAGTGATACGTATAACTCCTATTTCATGGTAAAATCTTATTTCTAAAATATTAGGATTTATATGCTTATTGTGACTGCTATTTCACTATCCAATGCTTATTGTGACTTGCCATTTCCAGTGACTTGCCATTGAGAGCTTCATGTTTTCTAGTTTGTTTTATCAAGTATCTTATATTATGTCACTGAATGAAATCTGTTGACAGATTGGAGAGACTGGTCTGCTAAGTGCATTTTGGAGCAAGGCTCGAGGAGAACTAAAAACTTAGTTTGGCTTCTACTTGTTATTATTAGGCCCCACGAATTATATTTTGTAACGACATAAGACATGATGTATTCTTCATGTGGAGCCTCATGTGGCCTTTGTTATTCAATAAATAATTTGTTTGGTTGTGGTGATGTTATGTTTAATGTGTCGTTGGATGAAATTTTTGAATCTCTGGTGATACAGGAAAAATTACTATAAAAATGTATAGAAGAAAAAAAAATAGCAAAAGGAAAAGCTTATTTTGGGAATTTTTTTTTTTATAAAACATAAAATGATTTAACAACATGCACCTTGCATGTTGTTAAAATATCGCTACCGCAACGCACATTGCGTGTTGTCGTAATGATTTAACAACGCGCAACGCATGTTGTCAAATATCAATACCTTTTAACGACATCGGCTTCTACAATGTGCGCAGCGCGTTGTCTAAACCCTTTAACAACGCACATTCCGCGTTGTTAAAAGGCTTTTTTCTTATAGTGATTCTTTGGACAAAAACTATGGAAAAGTGTGTGCGTTCAAGGTCCATGGCATATTGAGAGAACTTCATGATCAATTCTCACGCCAGCTAGCAAAGCAAAATGAAGTTACCAATTTGCTCAATGCTCACGCCATTTGACACAATATATGCTTGTAAGAAAAGCATGAACTTTACCTCAAGCGTCAAGACCCCCCCTTAATTAACTAATTAATTCTTCAACAAGACATTAACTAAACTAACAAGCACCATAAACGCCTATATATATATATATAAGGCCCCTCCTCCCTCTTCTTGTAAGCATCATAATTAATTAAAACGATGCTACTTGCCCAACTTCACTTTTTCATTCTACTTCTACCATCGCTATCCCTTCTGGTGATCATAGTACAAGGCCTAGGGCATTCAAATGCTACTGCTTCCGCTGGCTCGTCCATGTCTCCATGGCTAAACGAAGTAACAACGAACTGTCCACGACCACCACCGCCGGGAGCGTGCCGGCGCCAGCCTTGGATATGTCGTCAGCGGGGAGATCCTCCGACCAGGTGGCGGTGCTGTAAGAACCGTTGCGTCGACATCAGCTCCGATGTTAACAATTGTGGGTTGTGTGGAATTAGATGTCCTTTTAGTTGGCAATGTTGTCGTCGTTTTTGCGTGAACACCAATATTAGCCCTTTTAATTGTGGGAGGTGTGGAAATAGGTGCCCCTTTGGTGTGCTTTGCTTGTATGGTCTGTGTGGCTATGCTCAGCCGGCCTTGCCTCCCTGGCCTCGTCCTCCATGGCCTCGCCCTCCATTCCCTTTTCCTCCTAAGCGACCATGGCCGCCGCGACTATGGCCTCCGCGACTATGGCCTCCGCGACCTCAGCCACCCCCAACTATGTTGTAACAGAGTTGTTAACTTCTTTTATATATATATATTTTATGAAATAGAGTTGGTAACTTATATGTCGTACGTAATTGTACTCTTATATATGGTTCATATTTTCAGGTTCCATGCATGGAAAACCCAAAGAGAAAAGAAAAAGAAAAAGAAAAGTGAATGAAGGGCTCGATCACGTTTTTGTAATGATGCTGCTATGTCATCCATGCAAGTTTATTTGCTTATGTAGCCCTTTTTATTCATGTTATGTTGATCATCAATTTTCTTTTAATCTATCCATCGATATGTATTAATTTTATTCATTAATCACCTTGACACCTTGTAATTTGTGTGGATGATGAATGCTCAAGTCTTTGCTAATTGCAAGTCAAGTTTACCAGCTCTACCTGTTCAAAGGTATTAGCAATTAGCAAAGACATTTCCTCTCTATATATGCCAAGGTGTGTGTATCTATGGCATTGACATGGGTACCAACTTCGTAAGTGTCATATTTGTTATATTTTCTTCTTTATATCATAGCTGAATCATAGGTTGTTTTTAGTTTATACAAGTGATAATCTAAATTATTATAAATTAATTTAATTGGTATAAAGAGGTGGGCTCAATCCCCTAATCAACTAGTCTGCATTCTTTTCTTCTTAATTTAAAAACATTTGAATTATTTTCTTTCAAAAAAAAAATTTTGACTTCTTGAAATTTATCATATTGACTGAAATTTAGGAAAATTTGTCATTGACTAAAATTTAGGAAGCTCTTCTACAAAATCCCCCAAAATTCCCTATGAAAAAGAATGGCAATGCTCGTAATTAAATTGAACATTTGTTCGTAAAAGGGTTAATGACAGTTTAGTACCATGTGGTTATATCCTTAAGACATATTTGTTCATATCTTTTAAATTTTTACAATTGCATACCTCGGTTTTTTAAATTTGTTACAATGTGGTTCCACCGTTAGGATTTCCGTTAAATTCTTGTGTTAGTTGCCTAGAGTGCATCATGGTTTTTATTTTTATTTTCAAATGATTAAATATGAATGAAATATTACAAAACCAAAAAAATTAATTTAAAAAATCTCTCTCTCTCTCTCTCTCTCTCTCTCTCTCTCTCTCTCTCTCTCTCTCTCTCTCTCTCTCTCTCTCTCTCTCTCTCTCTCTCTCTCTCTCTCTCTCTCTCTTTATTTCTTCACTGCCCCCAATTTCTTCCCCTACCCCGATTTCTTTCCCCCAATCCAGATTTCTTCTCCCCCACCCAATTGTCCAAAAGAGAAGAAAACAAAGAAGAAAAAGCGTCAGAGCTCTCAAACATTGAGAAAGAGAAACCGCCATGGATGTCACATCCCGGATCAACTCTGCCGTAGCAAGATATTGTTTGTTTTGGGCCCCTCCCTCACGGTTTTGTTTCTAGGAACTCACGAGCAACTTCCCAGTAAGTCACCCATCCTGGGATTGCTCTAGCCCAAGCTTGCTTAACTTCGGAGTTCCCATGGAATCCGAAGCTAGTGAGCTCCTAAAAGGTCTCGTGCTAAATGGAGGTGGGCATATACATATAAGGCACATCACCCCCTCTCCGTTGGTCGATGTGGGATGTTACAATGGATCCATAACAGCAAAGACCAGGAGCTCCACATAATCGTCCTCAGCCTCCGGCTCCAAGTGCAGGTGGAGATTCTTCGGCCTTTCTTTTCGTACTCTTCGGCTTCCTCACCATCTTGGCCTTGGTAACCCCTCTCACACCTTATGCTTTGCTCTCGTCGTGAGAACCATGGCGATGTTCTCTTTTGTCACAGTCTTCGTCAAACTCGTTTTTCACTACTGATTTCTTTTGTATTTTTGGATATTCTTTTCTTCCATCGGACTTTAGGTTTTGCCTTCTTCGAGCTTAAGTTTGGTTCTGGTTGAACTAATTGCTCTAGCTTGTGTACAATGTCGCTGCTCTTGATTTTCACTTATTGCACGCTTAAGTTTCGTTTTTCATTTTTTACTTCTTAATGCGTTTGTTCATATCATCACACCAGTGTATCTAGTAAAGTGCATCAGCTTTTATTTATTAAAAAAATCTTATTTTTTTGGGTTTTTAAATATTTTATTCATATTAAAATTAAAAAAAGAAAAGAAAAGGTGGGACTTATATAGTACCACGTAGACAACTAATGGAGAGATCTGACATAGACCTAACGGTAGAACCACATTGTAACAAATTTAAAAGATCGGGCAAAGGACCTACTAGTGTAGTGGTTTGAAGTATTTACTCCCTCAGGCAAGATCCTGGGTTCGAGTCCTAGCATCCGTGTAGTGTGTGTGAGTTTAGTATGCTATTGCCCCTCTCAATAGAAAAGGTCCTTAAAAAAATCGAGAATAGTATAATCACAAAGTACTAAACTGTAATTAACCCTTCCTAAAACATTTGTCTTCCCAGAAAATTGGGCCTCAATCGGAAACGAAAGTTACAAAAATCCACACTTCCAAAACAAGTTTTGGGCTGGCATAGAAAGGCCCTTTTTTCTTTTTGACAAAAGCATCCAGCTTTCCCTGTGCGGAGAGTGAGAGGATAGTCCCGCCTTAGACGAACGACTCAGTTGTGCCGTTTTTCAGTCAAGCTCTTATAAAATCCCCATCTTTCTTCTTTTCCATCAAAGCACCAACTCTCTCTCTCTCTCTCTCTCTTTTCTTCGAATCAGGTACCTCCTCTGATTTATTGTGCGCAGGTGAAAGGTATCAACTTTTTCATGGAAAGCAAGTTTTTTTGTGGTGTTTTGTTTTTTAAAATCTTTGCTAGTTGTTTGTTTGCGTTTATGCTGCTGCCCTTTTGGCGTTTTTGCATTGATTTTTAAAGCATAATGTTGATTCTGGCAAACCATTTCTTTGCTCTGTGCTAGTTCATGCTTACACAGAACGCTAGTTTATTACATTGGTTTTTTCGAATTTGTTTTATTGGTAGGTGGTGCTATTAGATAAGATGGGCAATATGCTCTCTGTCTTTTGAGGCTAATGAAATACTGAATGTAGTTTTTGATTTGTGTTTACCTTGTTTTGGTAGAAGATTTAATGATCCTTGCTGCTGCGTTTTTTTTTACAGTTTTAATGTTCTTTTTTGTGTTTTGTTTAATGTCAAATGCTGATGTGAGGTTGATTCTTTGAAGCAATTCTCCACAGCATAACCTTTTAATTCGTATGTGTTTTCTAGGTTCGGTTTCTGTTAGAACTATGTGTGAAATGTGATTTAATGATTCGACGGGAATTCTGCAATAAAAACTTGAGCTTGTTTATTTTCTTTGCCTCTGTCTTGTCCTGTAACTAACCCATACGTAGAACATACCAGCATTAATGGACAAACAAGATCTTTATGGGTTTGGATTTTGCTTTTCTTATTCAACTTTCTTCTCATGCTAATAATTGGATTTCTTTTTTTCCTTTCTGCTCATTAGGTTATCTGCGAATTCTTAATTTGGATTTTATTTGATATTATTTTATCAAGCAATTAATTCTCCAGTTTTTATTCATCTTTATATATACAGGGGCTTGATATTGCTGAGATGGCAGCTTCATCATCACTATTTTCATCTTCGTTCCAAGGGGTCATGTCGTTCCACAACACAAATTTGTGCTATAAAGAGTTCAAGTGCAATTCAAACTTTATCCGTAAACAATTCGGTCACTCCAACTCAAAGTACCTGACACATTCAAGGTTGTTTCCCAATGAGAGATCATCAGAATGTGGACAAAATGAGAAATTCTCACAAACGAATGGGTTTTTGTGCCGGGCATTGAAGATTGAAAATTCACCTTCCTTTTCAGTGGGGAACAAATTTCAACTTACTGATGTGATTGAAGCTCAACAATTTGATAGAGATATTCTCAGTGCTATATTTGAGGTTGCCCGAGATATGGAGAAGATTGAAAAGAATTCACCAGGAAGCCAAATTCTTAAGGGTTATCTTATGGCTACTCTCTTCTATGAACCCTCCACTAGAACTAGGCTTTCCTTTGAATCTGCAATGAGACGGTTAGGTGGAGAAGTTTTGACAACTGAAAATGCAAGGGAGTTCTCATCAGCAGCTAAAGGAGAAACACTTGAAGGTAGGCTCTTTCATTTATTTATCAGGCTTCTAGAGATGGTTTTGCTACAATTTGGTTGTGATATTGGGTTTTAATTTCCAGATACTATAAGAACTGTTGAGGGTTACTCAGATATAATTGTGATGCGGCACTTTGAGAGTGGTGCAGCCAAAAGAGCTGCAGCAACTGCTGGCATTCCTATTATCAATGCAGGAGATGGTCCTGGACAACATCCAACTCAGGTGTGCAGAAATTTTAACACATTGCAAACTTATTGACGAAGAGTGAACTTACAATGTTTCATGTCATGTAGAAATCCCCTTTTAAAGCCATGAACTTGATGAGATTGGAAAAGAAAGATCAAGGAAGAACCAAAGCTTAGGAACCCTTCATTTAGAATTGTGTAGTTCTAGATGGTTGTTCCATGAGCATTATCCCTTACTAGGGAACTTGTGGCATTGCTTTCATTTTCTTTTATTGATACAATGGAATAGGTTGAACCCTTGACCTGTCATGATCCTAATCCATTTCCCAACCTTCCTTCACCACTTGGGAAATCTATAGGGGAATTGGTAGTTTTGTTTATTGAAATTGTGTTAGAAGGTGGAATATCCTAATAAAGTAGAGATTGGCAGTGATTTGGTAAAAAAAACTGTGGATATGAAAGGAATCCCCATGTTATGGTATGCTAGTTAGTACAGATTACCATGTCACTTACAGATGTGGCTAGTAGCATTGTGATCGCATCTATAGGCATACTGCTAGCATAGATCTTGTTATTTTCAGTATTTTTATTTGGTTGTAATAAATTCTATAACCTGTTGAGTTAAAGCTTTACTTGCGTCTACAGGCTCTTTTAGATGTCTATACCATTGAAAGAGAGATAGGAAAACTGGATGGCATTAAAGTTGCACTTGTTGGAGATCTTTCTAACGGAAGGACAGTGCGGTCACTTGCATACTTGCTCGCCAGGTATAAGGATGTGAAGATCTACTTTGTCTCTCCTGATGTGGTGAAAATGAAGGTAAATTTCAAACAAGATTTTACATTATTTTGCCTATTTTTGTGTGTTCTTTATAAGAACTAATTGGGAAAATGCTTCGAGCACATTTTTTGGTTTTGCTGATTCTGCGTAATTATGGTAATTGAGGAAGTGTGTAGAATTATGAGGGATCTAGGAGATTGGAGTCTCATATGTCATATATTTCCTTTCCCAGAATGATATAAAAGATTATTTGACGTCAAGGAAAATTGAATGGGAAGAAAGTGCTGACTTAATGGAAGTTGCTTCTAAGTGTGATGTTGTCTATCAAACTCGCATTCAACGTGAACGATTTGGAGAGAGAATCGACCTCTATGAAGAAGCTCGAGGCAAGTACATTGTGGATAGTCGTGTGTTAGAGGTGATGCAGAAGCATGCTGTGGTCATGCACCCTCTGCCTAGACTTGACGAGGTAAGCATGTGATTATGAAGCAACAGATCTCATGTTTATTGATTCAATTGTTTGTTAACATTTCTCTTCTCTGAATGTAATGCAGATTGCTGTGGATGTTGATGGGGACCAGAGAGCTGCCTATTTCAGACAAGCAAAAAATGGCCTATATATTAGGATGGCTCTCTTGAAACTCCTACTTGTAGGATGGTGAGGGATGCCTTTAGCTTTTTAGTCTTCAAGTTTTATTTCAACAATAGAAAACATCTTCAAGTTTTGGCACTTGCTTTTCTTCCTTGGTTATTTCGAACAAGAGTTCAAAGACAAGCGGCTTACCAATGAAGTTTGGTTTCTTTTCATTAACTTTTCGGAAGTTCATTTTAAGCTTCCGTTAGGTCATGATGATAAAATGGATGATAAAATGGCTTGTCTTAAAAGGAATGTGTATCCATACATGAAAATGCAATACTAATACCCATAATAAATAGAAATGTAATTTACGACGTATACAGTTCACACTCAGACAGAAAAAAATGTATACATTACACACAAGTGCCAGAACTAGCTCCTGCTAATATGTAGGGAGTTTTGGATCCACATCATGGGCCCAACCCTCCAGTCCCCCAATGATGTCTCTGGCCGACGTGAAACCCATCTTGTGGAGAAACTGAACAGCCCTCTGAGAATCATTACCCCTTCTACATATTACATATAATCGCCCACCCGAACGAGAGTCAGTACCTTGATGCTCTTCTTTTTCCTTTAGGGCTGAAGAGATTTCAGGCACCCGAGCCTCCAAACTCGGGAGCGGAATGTTTAAGGAATTGGGCAGAGAAACAATTTTGAAGTGATGTTCCGGACGAACATCAATCAACACATGTGCTTCCCCGCTCACAAGTTTCTCCTTGTACTCTTTACTATTTATTCTGGAGTCTGCCTGAAGTAGCTTTAACTTCAAAGGTAACTGCATTGATTGGAAAGCCAGATTGTTAACAGATACTTTGAAATCTTATTAAAACAAAAATTATGAGACTGAAGATATATACCGGAGTCAGTGGAGATTGAGTGAACAACTCATAATCAAATTCCTGAAACTGCTGCGTAGAGAATTGTGCATTTTCACCACAAGCTACACATTGCAATGACCTTCCCCGAATCTTAACCTGCAATGAAAGAACAAAATTTCTAAATGCACACCAACAGAACAAAGCTGAATCTAATAAACGTGAAATGTTGCTCTGACATTAATTATTCATTCTCAGTTCTGAAAGAACAAAAAAAGTTAATTATTCTTGCAGATACCATAAAGAGATGCAAAAAGTCCAGGGTAGTGGGATGATGCCTAACTCCTTATTAAGAGGGAGATTCGATTCAACTTGTAAGGGAATAATAAGTAATTAAATCTCTAAAGAATGGAGCGGTGTTTAGGGCAAGGGGAGAATCCCTGGTTGTGTAGGTGGGCCACTGGACCAAAAGCCTAATTAAAGAACATACTGAGGCCACTTAGAGGAGGAAGAAAGTGAACTTCATATGTCTATGCAAAGCCGCTCTGGTTTCAATAATTCTTATTCTAAGATCCATAATATCAAACCAAACTTCAGTCTAAGAATCACAGCTGGAAGTAATGTCAGCTACTGGATTCAATGGTATCAAGATGAAGCATACAATTCGTATCCGTCCTGACAATGCATCAAATAAAAGCATCCTTTCTGAGAGTGCTTCACCAATTTCACTTGCAATTTTAATAGCTTCTAGGGCTTGGAGACAGCCGATAACACCGGGAACTGAAAATAATTAAGTAGAAGTAAGAAACATGGAGTGGTTTCCCAAGCAAGGAATTAAAACTAAGAGACATATTCTAAAAACAAAAAAATAAATAAATGGTGATGAAACTTCTAATTACAAAATTTTCCTTGTCACTACTATGCAACTCATCAAGCAATCATCTCCGTGTAAATTTTTTCATTTTGGGCTGCAGCAGACTCGGAATATTAATAGGTAGTTTTGCAGCAGTTATATTCCAGAATCTTTGAATGAAAACAACTTATTGACTTACCTACACCTAGGACGCCACTGTCAGAACATCTTTGACATGCTGTTGCAGGTGGTGGAGTTGGAAATAGGCAACGATAGCATGGGCCACCATTGTAATTGAAAACTGTGAGCTACAGAAATATATTTGGAGTAAATACTTGGAATCTTTAACATGATAAAATGCTGAAAAGGACAATTTCTACCACATCATATATGGAAAATCATATGATTCAAGATCTAAGGACCAAAAAAGTTTCTACACTATGTACCTGCCCTTCCAATCCCACGGCAGCACCAGATACAAGAGGCTGTGAGAATACACATAGGACCATTAGTACTTAAGTGGAGAAAATGAGTAAAATGGAAGGAAAATATTTTGTTTTCAAGTAATAACAACACAATAACAGTACTCATTTTATACATGCAAATATATATATACAAAGCTATGACATGGTGACAATCATAAATATCCAAGGCATCCTTGAGCATCATATATTGAAGTCACGAACTCAAGAAATGTTTTCTTTTCATGTTACAACAATACAAGAACAGCCTTTAAATTTATACGAACATATATATATCAAAACTATGATATGGTAATATTTTAAATGCCCAAGGCAACCCTGAGAACCACATATTGAAGTCACAAACTCAAACACAATACAATACGCTTATTATTATTTCACTTGAATGTAATGTGGATGTGTCATTATAGTCATAATGACTAAGAGCTATTTCAGCTGCAACTCAGTCAATTCTATTTTTCCTTTCCTGTCTTTTGTCCCCTCATTAAACTTTTAAGGAAGCAAGGGGAACATAAATGTGAGTTCTTCCACTTCGGGGATCTTAAACATGCTTCCTTCCCATGTGCAATGGATGTCATCTAAAGTAGAAAATGGATTAATTCATTTACACGTTGACCCAATCCAAATAGGTAATGAAAAAGATAACACACAGAGCATTTGTAAGATCATCACGAGGAGCCAATTTACCTTCCCTAACACCACACAGCAATCGCTAATCATGTAACGGGTAGGAGCATTGTCTGTTGCATCTACTATTATATCATATCTTAGAGATGTCAACAGTCAAGGATGACACAATGTTTCAACAATTTTGAACCCAAAAAAAAAAAAAGATTTTGAAACTATATCTCTGGATTACGATAAAGGGAAAAATAATTAAATAATTGCAAAATTTGAAGGATACTTGCTCAAGATTTCTAAGGCATTGGATGTACGTAAAGGTTCTTGGTATTCCACAACCTGAATAGTGGAGTTAATCCTGGGAGACAAATCCACATATTAGAAAGAAGTAAAATAAATACAGTAAAACAAAAAAATTCTCACAGATATCAAAGGTCAGCACATCGTTTGCAAAATAACTCCAAAATAATTCCTGATGTTAAACACAGAGAAATAATATGAAACGAGAAACGTACGAACGACAAGCAGCAGCAGCAGATCTCACTTTTGGCTGACCAATAAAACCTTCAGTGTGAATAATCTAAAATAAAATAGGCAAAAGTAAAAGTTAGTTAATCCAAAGTTAACAGATATCCACATACGTTCACACACACAAGCACAACACACACAAAAAACAACACACTCTGATCTGTGCATTATAATAGTAAGTTTAACTGAGTCTTACCAATCAGCATTGCTATGAAAACCATGAATTGTGTACATAACAACAGTAAAGTCAAACAATATGAGAATAATAGTAGGAGCATATTTTCCAACTTGTACCTGCCTGTGCATATTATTGAGCTCAACCACATCATGATCAACAATCCCCAAGTGGCCTAAAGATGCAATCCCATACAAATATTGAGTTCCCAAAACGCAGAAGAGTTTAATCTCAGTTTCATAGTATCAAATTATTATCAATACCATATTCATATAACAGGGGTATTAACAAAAGCCAATTAGGTGGAAATATTACCAACACCACAAGCTGCAAGATATAGAAGAGCAGGCGAGCCCAACCCTCCAGCTCCGACCACCAAAACCGATGACTTTAATAGCTTTGACTGCCCTAATCCAATTATCCAATAAGAACATTAACTTTCAATTATAAATGACATAAAATCTCTGCAATTATAAAAGAATAAAACAAAACCAGTTTATATTTCACATATATGGTATATGAATTACAAAGCTCAATAATCATTCTTGCATTCCAATGCCTCCAATTTATTTGTTATTTTTTGCCAAAACCTTCAATTTTATTTACAGCACAAGAAAATAACTTCTTTTATTACTAAAAACTAAAAAGAAATTATTCACATATATAAAGGTTATAACTTTGTACCATACAAGCATATACATGCATATACTTTGTAATACACAGAAACACAGACTTGTATAATTATACCTTGGACTCCGAAGGCAGGGAGCAAGAGGTGGCGACTGTAGCGGTAAATCATCTGAGCCGACAAATCGTGACCGTAATCCGAATCAACGGACGGGATTACAGGAGGACAAGAACCATTGGGAACGGTGGCGTTTGGATGCTGCAGGTATATCTCTTGGAGCTGAGCTTCGAGGCCTGAGATTTGGCGCTCTATTTCGCTCTTACTGGACTTCAAGGTCTCGAGTTGGCGAAGAATCCTAGAAGCTTCTTCACTGTCGGAATCCATGGATTTGCAGAGAGTGAGCTGACCTGAGCTGACCTGACCTGACCTCGAGGCTTAGAGAAACCCTAACTGAAGAAACGATCGCAGCAGCGCGCGAGGGTCTGGGGTTTTGTCGTCGATGTTTCGCTAACGAGGGGCAGTCTTGTCATTTCATTATTGGGTCAAAACCATAACGTTGACGTACCGTTAACCTTTAGCCTTCATCTCTCGCCTCTCTGTGTTCTTCATCCCCAACCCGAAAACTAGTGCAACCAAACGCTTTCGTTCTTGCCGAAGGATACGAAGCTTAATGCTCTAGGGGAATTAGCTTGGTCTGCACGCAATTATGCAAATTCAACAAAGAGAGCTAAATAGGTGAGTTTCTCTTCTTAATTTCCAGTCCAAATGCAAGAAACGGAGGAATTTAATTTGGTTTCAAGTGAATTCGGATGGATAATTACAAGTGCATGTTGAAAAATTAAGTGTGGTTTGTTAAATTTAAGTTTCTCGGTTGGCAAATAAAAATCAGGAATTATTCTGTTAAATAGACGTTCCGCCTGTAAATTTAGTTGGAGCTTGCCAATTAGATGTTTGTGAAAATTCCTCTTAGAGTTAGAAACTAAGGATATCAAAAGGTCTGAAAAGAGGAGTGAGCTACAGATGAAATCTGAATGTGGGGTATTTTGGTATGTATGTATATGTGTGTTATATTTGACATGACAGCTGAATGTACCCCGTTCTGATTTTTAAGATCAAACAAGAAAGTACAATTTATCAAGAATCAAGTTTTGGACAACTGGACACTGCCTTTGATTTTCCAATCAAAAGACACCGCCTTCGATTTGAGGTATGAAAATTTCGTGCCCGGAAACTTGTTTTCTGGTTTTACAAATTATCTCTTACAAAATTTTTTGGCTATGGTACTGTAGTCATGTTGTGTTTTGCTTTGAAAGTTGTGGTTAGCAAGTATGAAATAAAAAATGAAATTTATGTTGGAATGTTTGATGACTAGGGGTTTCTGTTGATCATTTAGTCAGTCTAACCCTTTGGTGAACTGGACTCTTCAAGTATTGTTTTGGAACTGGCTTTACTCAGAAACATTTTGAAATGAATTTTTGTGATCTTTTGAAGTTAAACCAAAGCTGTCAAAAGGAAACTTGCAATTTACAGCAGAACAATGAATTTGTGACCTGGAATTATTGTGTTTGTTTTCTGAAATTCTTACTGTATTTTGATAGGTAAGAATAGTTGTTCTAAGCTTTAACTGACGTTAGTGTTTCATGCAAAAATACAGAAACAGATTTTTGGTGAATTTCAAAAGCTACACCTGATTTTCTGAAAATCCTGCACCACCACCTTCACAGTCAGCTGTGACCCAAATTTAGTTAACTTATTCTAATTCTCGTGAAATGTGGTAATATGGGCTTTTGTGTCCATCCATCTCTGTGAAAAGCTCATTCGTTTTTATTTTGATATTTTAATTGATTTATACACAGCAGAAAGACCTTTTACTTATCAAATAATATATCTGACCAAGTTGGAATGATGGAACGAATGGTATATCATCCGTTCCAGACCATATCACTGGGGACAAGGGGAGAAAATTTATATGCTTAGTTTTATATCCAAATGAGCTGTAGCAAGTGCTCTCTTTTCACTCGTAAACAATATTAAATGGGCTATTTCTGAATTGCTTAACTAGGCATCTATCCTGGGAGATTTGTTGCATTGTGTAAGAAAAACCAGCCCCTTTTTACTTCAGAGAGAGCAAAGCAAATGGTTTCTTGACTGCCTAATTGACAATCTTGGGTGTCAAAAGTTGAACCAGGACTTAAGTGGGCTAGCCATCACCAAATTATAAGTATACTTGCCTGTTTGGCATGTTAGCGTTGCTTGTTTGGGTGAGTTATGTATGTGCATCTTTGTGTTTGTGAAAGTAATACAACAAATTCTTTTTCCTGTTTTGGGTAACCAGAAAAATGTTTGAGGAGCAGAATCAACAATAATACGCCGAGGCACCTTAATAGTAGCCTCTTTGCCTTCAATTCATAGGCGTGAGTATTTGTTAGTTACTCTCTTCGGGTTTTGGTGGAACACAATGCCTCGATACAAAGATGAACCTCCTGCAATTCGTGTTTACACAGTCTGCGATGAATCAAGGTCACCCTATCGGTGCTTATTTCTGTTTTGTTTTCAACATGTTATGTTTTATTTATGTTTATGTTGTGGCAGGTATCTGATTGTAAGGAATGTTCCAGCTTTGGGATGCAGTGATGAGCTGTTAAAATTGTTTGCGTCCTACGGAGAAGTAGAAGAGTACTTTACTTTCTTTTGTAGTTCTAGATTTTATTTTTCAATAATCCAACTGTAAACTGTTATCCTAAAATCATTGTAACTATGGTTGTTTGCCATATTCAGGTGTAAACCAATGGATGAAGAAGATTGTGAGCCATTCACTGATGTTTATTGGATAAAATTTCGTCTGGTCAGCAATGCCAGGTGTTTATATCATGTGCTTAACTTGTTAATAAATAATTAAACATAGAGCTAACTGCCAGACCATATTGGTTTTGACATTTTAGGTTTGCAAAGAGGAAATTGGATGAGTATGTTTTCCTAGGGAATCGACTTAAGGTTTCATATGCTCCTGAATTTGAGAGCCTTGCAGAAACAAAGGACAAGCTGGAAGGCAGGACAAGAGAAGTTCTAGGGCGATTGAACTGTAAGATTGTTTGTATAGTGATGTGACCCATTGGTTTAAACTTACTATATCTCTCAGAAATACGATTTATTTACTTATTTATGATATCAGCTGGAAGATCCAAGGGGTCTACAGCTAATAAGTCACCTGCTTTGACGGACTCTTCTTTGGATGCAATTCCTCCTCATCCTAACTGCATTCCCCAACTTGTAAACTCTAGTCGGAGGTACTTCGCACTTAAAATTCACCAACTTCTAGTATTCTCTGATTTTTTTTTATTCTTTGGGTAAGACTTTTGAAACTGGGTATGCTGGATTGCATTTCCTTTCTGTTTAGGGACTCTGGAGAATTGCAACTTACTTCGCACGTTAACAACCCTCCCCTTTCAAGGATTTCCTCAGACAAGGTTTGTTATTGTTTTCAAATGTTAATACTTTAATACTTCTTACTTATGCTATTTTTGTTATAGTTTTCAAATGTTAATACTTTAATACTTCTTACTTATGCTATTTTCGTAACGGGATTGTTTTCTGGCACAATTGTATATGGTCGATTGGTCCGCATTAATTTTCATGAAGTTGCCTAGAATAACATTTGGTCCTCTTGTGCTTAATTGAACCTTCAAGGAGTATTTTGCTTCCCAATCAATGAATCAGACCGTCCAGATGGTGAGGGAGAAGCTCAATAAGGTGATAACCTCAATAGCATGTGTTGGTTCTTTGAGCTTCTATGTTCTGTTAGATGTAATACCTTTCTATTTTCTCTACTAGATTCAGTCAAGTAGTGAGCATCTGCAAGATGGACATGCATCCAAGAAACCGCGGGTGGACAATAGGAGGAGAATCTGAATTTTTTCAGAGATGAATCAATCCTAGCGGGTCTACAAGTTATATTTTTGGTCTCACTTCGGCTGTATTTGAGAAAATTTTCTAGACGGTCATACCACGGAATCATACTGGCGTGGTACGACCCTGCCCCATGTGTTTGTAAGACGTAACCTCACAAGTAATTGCCATGTAAACTACACTGAGTAGCGTCTTTAGTAGATAATAATGTAAGTGCTACTTCTTTTGTAAGGTAAAAATCCTCCGAACATAGAATTTAAGAAAAAGCAAATGGAATTCTACATCCAAATTTCAATTGAAGCGTTTGTGAAATAGTAAGAATGAGTCTGTAGAATTGTAAAATTAAAGTAGCAAAGAGTGGCAAGAATCTAAGTCCACAAGCAGATCAATAATACTCCCAAGAAAAATATCAACTGTTGTTAACATAAAAACCATGATCAGAAACCATGATCAGAACAGAAACTTCTTTCTCAAAGTTAAACAAAACCTAGAGCAGCAAAGCACCACAAGTGCTTAAAAGTTCAGAAAACAAGTTCATATTTATTCTAAAACAAAGGTATATCTAAGAATTCAAACCCTTTGAAATCTGAAATCCACACCAAAGTCAAAATCAAGGTTCCTCTTTCGGGGCAGCAGTCTTCTCGTAACGTTGCCTGAACTTGGCAACCTGCCCGAGGTTCTCAGCCATTTGCCGTTTCGCCTTCAAGTGGTAGACTTTACCAACATGGTGGATTTTGGTCATCATAACGTGCATCAATCTGCCACTCTGGGTCACATAAGATATCCATTGCATCTGAGGGTGCAACCCTTTCTTCATCTTCTCAGATAGTCTGCAATTTCAAAGCATCACTTCTCACTTATCCAAAGATAACTTTTCAGAAATTCGCAGCCAAATAGTATCCAAAAACAAATGCAATTGTGGAGGAACCACTCTCCTTAACAACTAAAACTTGAAACACAAAACATTTGTCAGAGTAATAGCCGTCACTTCATGTAAGCATTTTATCGAACACCTGATATTCATTTTCACTTCAAGCCCCAAATTTTATAAATTGAGTTCCCTTCCCTTTAAATATATATATAGGGTTGGAGCATAAACGTAAACATAAAAACAATGAGAAAGCTAAGAGCATGTAGAGTGAAGGAGAGACACTTACAAGCGATTAAAGCAAAGCCGATGAAACAAGGAGAGCTTCCAAATGTATCTTCTTGTCTGATTCTAGCAAACCCTTTTCAAAGTCTCACGCATCAGAAGTGGGATTTTGCAGCTTCATAGCCTCAAATTTTCGCCGACCCGCCTTACAAATATGGGCTTACAATTAAGTTTGGGCCTCAATTAACCCATCTGCTCATGTTGCCAGAATCTCTGGGCTCAGGCCTGTTTGTGTACGGTCGTTCTCTGGGTCTCTGACCAGTTCTCGTCCCAAAGAAATAAAAAGAAAAAGGGAAAATGTTAGCTCTATTCAGAACTGAGCTGAAAGAAAATATAGCCTTGTTGGGAAAATGAGTCGAGCTTGAGCTTTGGTAAATATTGGTTTACTTAAATTCAAAGTATTTAAATATTTTCATTGCTTTTTCCTGCTTTAGATTGGACACCAATCTTTCACGAATTTACATTTCTTTTCTTTTAAGACATATTGTATTATTAAAATTATTTGTATTTATTTTAGAATGCTTCTATTTCCACCTCTTGTCCTATTTTCACACCCACCCATCTTCAAAATTTTAATGACAAATTTATCCCTGTATAAAATGACTTCTAAGCCCTCCCTCACCTCCCAGCCCAATTTACCCTAGCCAATCCTTCCCTCTTCCTCCCATCACCTCCAAACCCAATCCCATCACCGCTCATTTCTCTCCCTATCTCTGACGCAGCCCAACTCCACGCTCTTAGGAACCTTCTCTAGAACTTGGTCCCGTTTTGAAATTGGGCTACCAATTTTTCATTTCCGATAGGTTACAGCAAGGACATGAAATTGATTCCTCCATGTTAGTCCACATGGTTGGATCATTTAAATAAATAAAAAAGGGAGGTTGCTGTATGTGTTTCACAATCTAGATTCTAGACATTTTTTGCCTTCTTTTAATTAGCTGAAGTTGAGTCAATCTTTATTTTAATTTAATTTAATTTAATTTAACATCAAATGCGTATAAAGAGAAGGAACTGTGGAGGGTGAAAGAGGTGGAGGAAGGAATTGGGATTGATGAATTGTGAATATTAGTGTAATAACCTCAAAATTGGGATTTTGTTGTTATTAATATTTCGAAACATCATACAAGGTTAATTAAATGTGTGGGCAATTTTATGCAGTTGGTTTGGTTTTGAAAAGATTCGGTTAAGTGTGATTAAGCTTAATTTGGACTAAAATGCCCTTACGTTTAATTTAATGATTTTTCAAATGACGTTCAAGAAATTGAAGTGAGAAAATTATGATTCTTGGATTGAAAAATAGTATACGTCGCTACAAGAATGTGGTAATTTTCGGAGAATTATTCGGAGCTCATATGAATTTTTAAGAAATTATTGAAGTTGGTTTTAAAAAAATTAAAATAAAATAAAATATGTGGCTGGCCCCAGGTACTGTTCACATGTGATTTTTCAGTTGAATTCTTCTCCTTCTCCCTACGTCTTCTTCTCCTGTGCCTTCTCCATTTTTCTTTACTTTTGCAAGTGATTGAGAAAAAAGAAAAAAAAGATATTTTCTTAAATAAATCTTTGAAAATTCATATCTTAAGTTCTAGAGCTCGGATTGCTGAACCGTTTTTGCCTACGTGATCGTGAGAATGAGGCCTACAATTTAAGGTAAATTTCGAAGCCTCTTGTGCAAATTTCAAAATTGCTCAAATAGTGGATTTTTGTTTATTTAAGTTTCAAGTTCATAATTTGAGGTTATGTTAATGTCCTCGAGGTCATGAGCGCTGTGGTGTTCTCTGTTTTGTGAGATTTCGTCATTTGACCGACGATTAGAGCCTCACAAATTTTGGACCGTTAGTTCGGACTTTGGATCGTGCCTGATTTTATATATGTTGTAGCTGGTGTTGTGAGGAGTCTATAGGTACACACGGATTGGTGATCAGATGTCCCGATATTAAGTTATTGCATTTTGAAGTTAAGGCGAGCAATCGCCGTTTGATCGTGCGTGATTGTGCAATCAAGAATGATCCGACCATTGGATTAGGCCAAATTGATGTGGTGTGATGTTGAGACTATTTAGAGTCCATTGGTGCGATCGGATTTGAAATCTGACGTTGTGGGCCCGAGGCGAATTTTTGGAGTGTCAGTTGGAGGGGTGGGACTCGCTGGACCCAAATAGTGACTTTTTGGACAATGGGTGTCATTGGTCTTGTTTTGACATCGACAGTGTGTACGTCACAATTTTGGAGTGTTTTGGACGATAATTGATCGCTTTGGACTCCCGGTTGGTCCAAATAGCATTTTCGTCATTTGTGAGCAGAATCTTAGATTTTGGATTCTAAGTAAGTTGCAAACTTTTCTTAGGTTTTCGTGGAGCCAGAGTTGCTCGTTGAGATTGTGGATTGTTGAGTTGATAAACGCAGCTTGGACAAGAGGTGAGTTAAATCATCCTGATCGTGAGTAAAATCACCAAATATTATATTAATTATAATGTGGTTCCGATAATGTTAATGGCTATAATTAACATATTGTCTGTGATAATATATAAACTGTTTTAATTGATTTAAAGCACATGAACTTGTTCATCAACGGTTCATGAGGTAAGTGAAACTTATTTTGTTATAAATTGATATTTACTGGATATTTTGGTGTTGAACCATATAACATATGTTGGTGTATGGTGGGAATTCATGCGTGAATGACTACATAAATATATATTGTTGTGATTGGTGTATTTGGCTAAAAAACAATGTTTAATGTGAAACGGCATTTTATATTGTTTTGGTGTTGGTGTTTTGGTGTTGATGGATTTAGGTGAGAATACCTTGAATCCCTTCTGAGTTTGTCATGTGGACATTCTCATGGCAAGTAATGAGGGATAAAATACCCTAGGGGGAAAGACCCAAGAACAATATGAGATCTAGTGTGGTGCCATCTAGTACTCATGGCTTGTGTGTGTACATGAGTGAACACTACTTAGGTGTTGTAGTGTTATAGATTAAAAGTTCATAGTATTCTCTCTTCTATCTGTCAAATAAGTGACGTGTGAAAATTACTTTTAAGATAAAAGAGTTTTGGTGTAGTCACAGGCGGTGACTTAAACAGTTCTTAAAAATAAAAGAATTGTGGTTGTGATAATATTGTTGAATATGAGTACCATGATTATACATGCATTGTATGATGCTAATGAAAGTGCATGTGATTATATATTATGTGAAATTGACATATTTATATTATGGATGTGGTTTACTCATACGAGCTTTAGAAAGCTTACCGGGTTTGTTGTTGATGAACCCGGTACACTATTCAACGGTGTAGGGGATTATCTTGCAGGTGACAGAGACTATGAACATGGTAACCAAAGTTAGGAGCAGAGGACTTTGTTGATGTACATGTTTTGTACAAGATGTGGTTTGTTTTGGTGTGAAGACTTCTACTGTGTATATTAAACTCTGAGGAGTAGATTATGTAATAGGTTGATTATTCAATTTATTACGTAATTGGTGTGATGTAATATTTGACTCAGAAGAGTTGAGTTTGTATTTACATTGTGGGTTCGGAACAGGTTGTATTGTATTTAAGAAAAAAAATTCCAAGTACAATTGTTGAAGGTTCCGAGCTTCGCGTCCCGGATTGTCGTTTGTTTGTAATAACTTTAAACAGGTTATTTGAGGTTGAAAATTCGGGGCATGACAATTAGTTTTCTAAATAGTGCATTATATATATTTGGATTTAGTGTGAGATTGGTTTTAAAAGAATTATGCATGTTACTTGTGGATTGTTGAGAAGTTATTGATTTTGGTTTGATTATGTTGTATGGGCATGAGGCCCATTAGAATCACTTTTGAAAATGTGTATGTCGAACGTTTGGAATATTAAATTGTGTTTCATGCATGTAGATAAAAATGGTAAATGTCCATTTTCAGGAGAGACTTTGCCGGTTTTCCAATAGAAGTCAAACCCTTAAGCAATGTCATTATGGGGATTATGGCAAAAAGGGTATGTTGGTCATTTGTGCTCGGCACTTGCCAGGTGTTGGACACGCATGGGGTTCGACACAGATTCCAAAGAGGAATTTGGGTTGAGTCATGTCACCAGCACACATGAAGGAGAGAGGTTCGACCAAAAAAAGACATATTCAAGGGACATAAAGAAGGCAGGCACATAGCAGAGAAAGCATAAAAAGAGACAAGAATGGGATCACTTACACACAGGTTGAGAACCTCTAGCTTCTCTAAGCACTGTCATGTTTGCACCACTTCACTATAAAGCCTTAAAGTCCAACACTAACCAATATTCAATGATTTCTTACCCAATTGAAAGATTCACACCACTTCACTTCACTACACTGTTACTAGATAGAACTTTACACTGACGAAATCACTATGCACACATAGAAAAGCGATTCCTAAACACTATTCAAAAATTCGCTACGTAAAATCCAAGAGCCCTCCTTATTGAAGATTCCTTTGGCTGGAGCAGTTGAACCATTCGAATTTCTTCGCTTTCCCCAATCTAATTTTTTCGAAACCCTAGCCATTTCGCCTAAAAAGCCCCGTATTACATAATCTCTCATGGGTCCCACCAATAGCCACATCGGTTGTCACTTTCTAATCAATTTTTAACACGTGTATGAAATTACTCGACTAACCCTGCCACATCAGCTGAGTTAACGATTTTTCATTGAAATTTAACATAATGAAGTAACCTTAGTAACGGAATAGAAGTTCATGGGGAAAATTGAGCCATTATGAAAGTCATATGTAAACCACAGGGGGTATTTGAACAAATAAGCCTATAAATTATTATAATGGTACTTGAGAGGAGAAAAACAAAAGGGAAAAACAAACAAAAATATATAAAATAAAAGCAACAAGGTATTTTACGAAACATAACATTTATTCATTCACAACAATAATCACTACATGGTATTTTACATTAGCCATAAAGCACCCTAAACAAATAGATCAAAGTTGTTCTGCAGCATACACAAAACTGCAACAATAAAGCTGACTATGCAAAACCAGTTTTGCTTATTTAGGCATCGGATAGCATCCAATAAGGTACAGACATAAACCCAAATGGCAAACTGCAATACTAGATTCACATGGAAAACACCATGAATCTGCTCATTACTGCAGAACAAGGCATTGTTGTGTCCCAGTCACCATAGCAGCATGGGAGCTTGTGTTAATGGTGTCGACTTTTTCTTGAGAACAAGGCTTAACTTCCGGATCCTCGGGTAAATTTGCATTCCCATTATCACCAGATGCAATGGCCTCAAAGATAAGAGCATTCACTTCTTGAAACCTCTCTTCTGAAAGGGAGACCTCTGCAAGGAGCTTCCAGGCATTTTCATCAGATGCCTCTTCATAGTCCTTTTTCCTCTTTAACACCATATGCCCACTAATTTCCCACACAGCTGGATTCACCTGAGTATCCAGGAGCTCTGCTCTCACTTCCCCAAGAGCTTGTTTCTCAGCATAACACTGCAGTTGATTAAGACCACGTGTATGAGGCTGAGTGAGACAACCTGCGAATAATGAAATCAAGGCGAAAAATGCCTAACGAAACATTAAGAGTTTTCGCAGCAACTATATATACCTGTGGCAGGACAAAGATCCGCTTTCCACAGTCGGAGATAAGGACATTGTAAGGTATGTTGTTCTCTTGAAGGCATATGCATGCATCAGAGACAGTGTTTGACAAATCTTGAAGAGCATTTCCACCCTCGAAGACAAGACCTCTGACAGGATAGTTCAGAAGCTCAGAGACCTTCACCCCAGCATCTAAAATGGTGATTTTCTTGGTTGGAGCCTTCTCAATGGGAAAGGTTACAGCCAAGTAGTAAGCCTATACAAGAAAGAAAAATCATCAAACCGACTTCAAGTAGTAATTGTTGAATGATAACTACAAATAGCAGTGAACCATATAAGAAGCTGAATCTAATATTTAGGGCCAGCTCGCTAGAAAGGCATGCGGCTAGAAACCTGGAAGTGAAGGTGATTGATGGTAGCAAATGCACCCAAGCTGTTGTAACCCAATCGAAAGTAGGGATTCCCTGCTTCTGTCGCCATGTGAAGTGCAAGCAAGAAGCTTTCACGGTCAATCCTTTGTGGCAAGTGCTCCAGAATACGAGGAATCAACAGCACATGTCCATATTCAATTGGACTGACCTGTTGAATGGTGGATGGTAAATTATATAACTTTTTTGCTCAAATAACTTGTTAAGAACAACTAATGCACAAGAACAAAGAGCGTACATTGATGGCAACAACACTAGGCGAATTTTCAGGCTCAATGGGCGCACTAGGGATAAACTGAACTTCACCATCTTCGCTTGCTTCAAACTGGAAGAGAACCTCCTCTTGCCCAACTTTGGTGAAGTTAAACTTGTTGTCATCAAAGGGCTGGAGGACCTTATCAACTCGGAACTCAGTTGGTCTCTTCTTCAAGTGGCGACCCTCATTCAGCTGGGCTATGAAACCAAACTGCCCCGGGATCACCTACACCAGAATATCAAACCATATCTCAAATAAGCATATGCAAATTGTCTGCGGCTTGAATCCAAATTTACAAACAACAAAAATGAGGAAACAGTATAGGAACCCAGAATACCTTGGTTTCACAGGCAGTGACGTCATAACGAAACAGCCCTCTCTGCATGCGATCCTCCCACTGCCAAGAAGTAGCAATCAATTTTAATTGATAATAATGGTTAGATATAAGAGGGAACAGACAAAGCTGGACATTCTTTCTTCATCTCCTAACAATAATTTTACCTCCCCAAGAAGCAGTGAGTCAAGAAAGGCAACAGGAGGCTCTCTTTTCTCACTTCCGGGCAAATCCTTGTCACCATCAATCTTGTTCAGCTTCTTGAAAGCATACAACGGAAGCTTTGCCCCTACACAAACCCAAATTGGTACAAAACCCAGTCACAACTAGAGCCCATACCAAAAAGCCCTGAGAATCTAACTTAAACAACATTTTCTCGAAAGCCTAAAGCAGGAGCTTTGCTTCTACTCCAACCCAAACAGATAAACAAAATCCTAGATAAAAATAATGCCAAAACCAATTAAAAACCCACCAAATTTTTTAAAAAACATTTGACCCATTTTCTTGACAATATATAAGGAGCTTTGCAAAGACATACAAAACAAATTCAAATTCAAAGTCAAAATAGAGGGTGTTTCAACAAATACCTGCAATGCAACATTGATTAAGACAGTTGCGGCCACAACCCCCAACGCGGCGAGCACCCTCTTCCGCCTCATCTTTCTGGTAATTCGAAACTACAGTAGGAACCCTTTTGATCCTCAACATCATTCCTCTTTTTTGTTTTTTTTTCCTTTTTCGTTTTTATTCTTTGTTTCTCAGTAAAAATCAAACACCACCAACCTCAAACCCCCCACAACAACAACAATACGATCTACTCGTGCTTTATAGAAGAAGAGGAAATAGTCTCAAACAATCTCCAAAAATCTAAACAGAAACTAGAGCTAATAAACGCAGAAGGAAAAAAGAGAGGAAGCAGAACCACCACCAGCAAGAAAGAGAAGGTCGGAGGGGCTACCGCCTTCGGAAGGCAAAGCACCACGCCCGCCGTGCGGCGAAGGGTTGCTCTCAATTACACAACCCTTTCGTCGGACAACCCGGACATGAATGAGTGGCCGAGGAACTCCGTGTATAGCCGTGATGTCTACAACTCCTCGAAACCGGGTTTTACCCCCGAAAAGAAAAACTTATCAAACACCTTCTTCGCCTTCCTCTTTCAGCAACAAGATGGCCTGGTTGTTGGGTTCAATCGAAAAACCCAGATGAAAACTTGAAGAAGAAGTTCTTGGGAGGGGCAAGTCGGTGTGGTTTGTGGTTGTGAGGGTGTTGTGAGGAGATGAGGGCTGGTTATATAGATTATGAGAGGGGGTTTGGAGGAGAAGAAGAGGGTTGTGGTTGAGGATGTGCCGTGGGGTTGTGTTGTGGGTTTCGTGGCCTTGGTTTGGTTTGCTGTTTTGTAATTTGGACGATAATTGAAAAGGAAAAGAAAATATTAACGAGAGAGATTGAGGACAGCCGTACGGACGGAGCGAAAAAGACCCCCCTTGTTTATACGCAAAAATAAAGAGGGCTCCAAATAATTGGGAAATTCATTTCCAAAATAAAATATTCTTGCCTAAAATCGAATTTCCAAAATTGTTTGATTGATCACACCAGGAAAATTGTATATAAAATTTTGTTGTTTTCTTTACCTAAGAATTTCTATGTGTTGCTAACAGGATCTAGCTCAATGAAAAAGGGTCTTGCAAATTAGAGTTCTCAAGTTTGAATCTTTATGATATCTTAGTGTGTGAGTGAGGAATTCTCATCTCCTGTAATTTAGACTATCACTTGTACTATAAATAAATCCTATGCATTGTTGTATTTTTTCCGTAATGAACGCTTTATTTTCCAATTATTCCAATCGTGTTTAAATTTCGAGAAAATGGAAATTATGCTCAAAACCTATTTATGTGTCATTTTCTATTCCTATATGAACTATTGAAGGGTTTATTTTAATTTTAAATAAAAGGTAATTTTTTTCCATCCCAAATTTATACTAAACTAGTTGTATGTTTAGTGAAAATTTTGACATGTATATTTGCTTATTTCTCTTAATTTACTATTTCAATTGTTTTATTTTATCATTTTACTATTTTAATTTTTATTTGTAGCTTGTATGCAACTTAATTTTAGCTTCGTACATAACTTTAATTTGTATGCAAGATTTTCTTCAAGTGGACCCAAGTAACCCACCTTTTTCAGACCCAAAAAAAAAACTCACTTTTCTTAATCTATTTTAATTAGAATTTAGAATTAGTGCAACAACCATAACGCAAACGTCCAGTTTGGGAAATTTCCCCATCCGCAAAGACAAAAATATTACCTTTGTTTGAACGAAAATTCTCACTGCACCCCCGAAACTTCCCAAGCCACCTACTTCTATTCTTGTTGTGGTGGATATGTGAATGACTCTGAATCATTAAACAAAAAAATTATATCCTAATTAATCGTAAATAATAAATCATGAATATTCTAGTCCTCCAAACAGACAAACACGTGGGCTGTAAACTTGTCTATTGATAATTGGACGCGACAGTGAAAATTGGATCAAGTGTGAAAATTATAAGTATGGTGGGGTCCACTACGCAAGAAAGCAAGAAGACGAGGTTTGATTGAAAAAAGTTCACGATTCCGAATCTACGGAGGAATCGTTCTCGATGAGGCAAGCTTGCTGCATATGGGTCCACGGTCCACCTACACTCTGGTGAGATTGACTTGTAATTTGATATCCACCCTTGATGTAGAGGGTACCTTTTGAAGTATTTAGGAGCCCAACCCTACCCACCTACCTCAACATCCTGTTCGTAGATTTTTTTTGTTTTTGTGTTTTTGTTTTAACATCATGGATTAATCAAAAAAATTTATCACATGTTTGAGAATCATGATCTGATATGTTAGTAATTCATGGCATGTCCACTTACTTGGAACGACATAAGTTATGAATTATGGAATTTGGAAATAAGAGAGAGAAGAGATGGGTGTGGGATCAACTACACCATTCTAATCAAACTAATTCTTTATTTTCAACTACTGAATTATAGATTTTAATACACATAATTTTGTTTACTTAGAGCATAAGCAATGGTTGTTCAATAGTTCAATGCAATAGTTGAACTACTTTGGTATATATTAAATTGAACTGCAGTTTTACTTTCAATGATACAGTTCAATAGCTTTAGTTTATTGCTATGTGGATCTCATGGCTAGCCTGTTGCAATTTAATAGAAGGTCATCACATAATACCCTCTATTGCAATTGCATCTATTGCAATGAACTAAATCACATAATTGCAAATGAGATTTTACTATTTTAGTTCAATTTCATGCAATAAAATTGCATTGATCGTAACCATTGCAAATGCTTTTAGGGAAAGTCAAAAATTGAAAGAATTTCAATATTTATGTATTAGTAAATACAAAGAAAATAAGCAATCAGAATCATTTTAATATTCATTCCAAATAAGTAATAAGTTAATAGAGTTAACCCAAGCTCCTATATACTCAAATTTGAATTTGGAATTTGACTTGCTAAGAACCACACGGTTCATGGGACCAATGTGGTTCAAATTTCGATGTTACTAGACTTACAACAGTGTGAAACATTATCCAATATTTAAGGGTTGGCATTTCAGGTACAGCGGGACCAAGAACAATTTCAATGAATGTAAGACTGTTGAAATTACCGTCTCACCGAGTAACAAAACTTTCTTGTATCGTTGTGCTATCTGTTGCATGAGAGTTTTTCTCCTTTGTGCTTTGTCAAAACCGATTTACCCCATCTCTCTTATTTTAAGCCAAAAGAGAACACCCATATAAGGATCACATGAAGTGGTGCAGTTTCAATAATCAGCACTAGATCAGTATCTTCTTTCATGTGGATCTGGACTTGTAAATTAAAATTCCCAATATGTAACCTTCAACTAGCTGTGATGTTAACAGGCTCTGTGGAAAAGTACATTGATTTACAGATCAGTGGTTCCAAGTTCGAATCTCATGACAATTTGACATTGTGTGTGTGGGAAAATTTCCTCTCATTTTTCCAACTTGGGGAATGCTAGCAACCTTTCCTGGAAGCATTTTTTGCTCACCACTTTAATCTATGGTGTACTTTCATCACCATTCTTAACACTTGACACGTGTCTATAGGCATAACCATGGTTCCATAAATACAAAGCAAAAATTAACTATAGTTATGCATATGGACACGTGTCAAATGTTAAGAATGGTAGTGAAGGTACACCTTAGGTTAAAGTTGCGAGCAAAAATATTTTCCTCTTCAACCCTCTCTTTTAGACCTTCGTCATTTTCCTCATGACATGTGTCACTTTCTTTACACTTAAAACAATGTAATTAATGCATTAAACAAACTAACATTTGTTTTCCAAGTTTCCCCTGATTAAATGTATTGTCTTTAAATTTATTCAAAAAAATTAACAACTCTCTTACCACATGTAAGAAATTAAATAATAAAAAAATGTATGTTTTTTTTAATATAAAAAGAACTAACTGTGGTGATAAAAAAATTAAATAAAAATCCACAACAAGATATTTTATTTGTTTATCATGTGGAAAATCTAGTTTTAAACCTTTTTGGATCATGAAGCTTACTAGGGTATGATTTGGAAAAGATAAAAAATAAATGTTGCATGTGCTACTTTGCTTGTTGCTCACATGCCTTTAAACAACACCTCATGTGACATGTACCATGCCACAATGCTGTCTTTTTCCTTCAAAGTAAAAACCAAATCGCCAATGAGTTCCCACCACAGTGGTAGTGCATTCCCCCTCCCCCATGGCACCCAGGTTGGGATTTCTTTCCTCCAATCCAATGTAACAAAAAAAACAAAAACAAAATCGAAGGCCTCCAAATTATAGGACATGCCCCAGTCTCCCCAAAGGACGATATCTTATCCATTATCCTGCTCACATGAGAGCATGTCCACCGCAAAGGGCAGGAGGGGGCCTAGGCCTAGATGGGGAGCTCTAGCACGCATTAGGAAGCCCGAACAAGGTGTCGGACTCACCAACCCAGGCAAGCCCACAGGCAAATTCAGCTTGTGCTACTGCCTAGGCAAGTGACGCAATGTGACGTCATAATGACGTAAGCAACCAATTTAAATAGCAAAAAAATTGAAAAAAAGACCCAAAAAGTTTTGGAATTTATTTTATAAATACCTAGTCATATTCTTTACTTCCCATACCAAAACTCTATACAAATTCCTCTCCTCATATCTCATGTGAATAGTAATTGCCCTTGCCCTTACCCTTGCCCATAGGAGTGGAAACAAAATTGCAGTGGGTGTCACTATTCACATGAATAGTGACGCCTTGCCTTACCTTTGCCTTGCCATTGCCCATAAGCGTGAAAGTACTCTGAGTGAGGACCATAAGATATAACTGGGTGGGGCCTCTCATTCGAGTTCTAGTTCATTGAGAAATTTTTAAGCATGATATACCGCAAGGCGTTGTTACCAATTTACAAGTATTATGACACATGTAATTTTTTTTTTTGGCCATGTATCTAGGGTGGACATTAATCCTCCAGAACCATTGTGCAAACTGTAGCTAATATAAGATTGATATTATTCTCTAAAAAGGGAAAAAATAAATCTTGTTGCTTACCCATATTATAACACATGTACAAAATGTACTAGTTTTTTTATTATTACCTTTGCCTTACCCTTGCCCATAAGCGTGAAAGTGCTTTGAGTGAGGACCATAAGATATAACTGGGTGGGGCCTCTCATTCGAGTTCTAGTTCATTGAGAAATTTTTAAGTCTGATATACTGTGGGAGCGAATTTCGTCCCCAATGAATATTTGTCTGAAGATTCCGTCTTCATCTTCACTTCTCTTTCTCCCTGCAAAACAATACGGAGTAAAAGACCACACCCGGGGGGCAAAGGCCCTCCGATGCCTAAGTTAGGTCGAGTGTTTGTAGGAAAACAATAGCTAACAAAAGGGTATGGAGCTCTCACAGGGAGAGAACCGGGTGGTCAGAGCCTTGTGTAAGAGAGAGAGAGAGGGAGGAGGCGGCAAGGGGCTGTTTTATGCAGAATTTTGAGAGCTTAGAATGGCTTACCTCATCCCTTGGTGTAGCCTCCTATTTATAGTGGTCTCGGAAGCTAGGGTTTCAGGAAGAATAATTCCCCACATGGAAGGAAATTATTCTTCCCCCCTATTTGGTGAGATAGAGTCAATTAGGGATTTGATTTGGTAATCCCTAATTGAATAACATAAATCTCCAATCAATCAAATCAATTTCCAATTAGGTCAATTAATCCCCAATTAATCTAATAAATCCCTAAATCAAATCATCCCCAAATGGAAGGAGATCATTTGACCTAGAAAATTATTAAAGGAATAATTTGGTTTCCACATATACCGCAAGGCCTTGTTACCAATTTACAAGTATTATGACACATGTAATTTTTTTTGGGCCATGTATCTAGGGTGGACATTAATCCTCCAGAACCATTGTGCAAAACTATAGCTAATATAAGATTGATATTATTTTCTAAAAAGGGAAAAAATAAACCTTGTTGTTTACTCATATTATAACACATGTACAGAATGTACTAGTTTTTTTTTAATTTTTTAATTTTAATTTTTATAGAATTGTTCCTATTGAAAGGGGTAATAATATAATAAACGCACATACATTACTCGGATACTAGGACTCGAACCCATGACCTTTCCTGGGAGAGCAATTGCTCTAAACCACTACACTAGTGGGTAGGGTTGGCAATGAGTCGTGTCTGGTTCGTGTTGTGTTAGGATCATATACGTGTGTAAACACGAAGATCCTGCGACAAATGAGACAAGAACACGTGTACAAAATAATATTTGTATTGATTTATCAAATGTGTAGGTTACAATCTCTGTGGGTATTCTTTTAAAAAAATAAAAGAATTTCCTCTGATTCGATCTCTAATGGTGTGTACGGTTCAAGGGTGCGAAGCACTTGATCTTGAATCGGAATTTGAGACTTCGTCGAGGGCCGTCACGGCTTGATCTCAGACACGTCAGGACCACGAGTAGTGTCACGTGGTGGAAAGTCTTCGGCTTTGGGGGGTGAAGGAATCGGCACGTGTTTGTTATGCTTGTTGATTCTCCACGAGCTTGATGAAGAACTTGAGAGTTTAGGTTTGTGTTTGACACAAGGGTCATAGAGACTTGATCTTGATCAAAAGGGAAGCATAAGGCTTGTTTGGTGATTTTGCTTTTCTAGGGTGGAGGAACCGGCACGTATTTGTGGTGCTTGATGGCTCTTCCATGGTGGTGTGAAGAATGCCGAGAGTTTTCTGATTCTTTTACGTGCTTGAGTGTATTTTTTTCGTACCCCCTCCTTTGTCTCGGGGCCTCCTATTTATAGGCTCCAGCAGGATGTTTGACCTAAGGAACTTTCCATCTTTAGGACCTTGATTTATGAAATTCTGATTTGATTTAAAATCAATTCCGATAATTAGGCAATTTAACCAAATTATCTTTGATTAATTGACTTGATTTATATTTGATTTAAATCAAAGTCAATTACGGAAGATTCTTCCCTTTAATTTTGTCTTCGCTTTGAACCGTTTGATGCACTCCGTCGGATGTCGACACGTGTCGCCTTCACCAACTAATCTGACTTTGATGAGTCACACGCCACGTGAGCAAATTATGGCGCCCACGATTGAATCCACCAATTATTTTCTTATATGACGGAATTTAATTCACCAAAATTTCTTTGTCTACAACGTGTCAAGAATACTCAACCCAAATCTGACACGTTCAATAAACCTGTTGTGTCAAGTTGACCCGCTAATTTCTTGTGTGGATTTTGACTCGTGTATTAGATTGACCTGCTAAGTAGTAGCAACTAAAAGAACTAAAAACAATTAGAAAAATTAAGAAAAATTAAGAATAAACAAAGAAATGGGTTAGCAGGTTACACAAGTATTTGAGCAAGTTGATGGGTTACATAGGTTTTTTAGCGGGTTACATAGGTTTTTTAGCGAGTTGGTAGTTGATCCAAAAATTTTAATCGTGCGGGTTGACCCGTTAATTATCTATGCGGATTTCAAATCGTGTATTGGGTCGTGTTGGAAATTGTCACCATTTTTTTTTATAGAGAAAAGCGATAATTGTATTCATAAATTAGGCACAAAGACTATCAGCTACAAGGGTAAATACAAATGCCCACAAAGGGGTAATACAAATATGCATAGTAACTGCAAAAAGGTTAATCCAGATATAGACCATAAAAGACCATAAAAATTTCAGCATAAAAGCTCGCATGCCTAAACAAACCAAACATGAATAAGAATAGTTTTTTATTTTGAGAAAATTGCATAAATGCCACCAAATAAAAAAAAATATATTAATGATTTGACACCTGAACTTTTCATTTGGTATTAATGTACTACCTCTAATCCATTTCCGTCTAATTTCCGTATAATTTTCTGTTAATTAGCTCCAAGGACGCCACTCATTTATCCTGACTGCATCTTAACATTCCAATTTTGACCAATATTATTGTCAACATAACCCTCTTGAAAGCATTCAACTGTGGCCTTTGATTTCAAATACAACTTGGTCATACGCAAAGTTTCTTAACAAACTTCGACCACCTAAACATTGGGAAAAAACTTATACGTAACATGGATAACATTGTTCTGCTATATCCGGTCAATAATATAATAACTTGTAAAAAAATTATTCTACTTATTATTGTATTATTGACCGAGATAGCAAAAAGTGATATCTGCTTTACAAGAGTTTCTCTCCAAACATTGACATCAAATATTAAATTGTAGGTGAAGGGTGCAAAGCAGAATTAAATGGATAGGGTCGACTCGGAAGAACCAATTAAAAAAAAAAAAAAAAGTTTAGCTACGCAACCACGCACGCGGTTTCATTTATTTTCCTTTTTTGTTTCTTTCAATTTTTGCATCCATCTTTTCTCTTCTCTTCTTTTCCCCCTGGCTCAGATAATTGGTGCTTCCATGGACGAGGTGATCACGGCCGCTGATGCCTCATCGAATGGATCTACATCATCACAGACCTCCATCATTCCCTCTAATCTTCCTCTCCTCTCTGCCTTCCTCTCCTTCGCTCTCGCTCAGTTTCTCAAGCTCTTCACCACCTGGTAATTTGTTCTCTCTCTCTCTCTCTCTCTCTCTCTCTCTCTCTAACTTGTAATTCTATGACTGGCCGTATCTGGGTCAGGTTTAAGTTTGTAGATTTATGACATATTTATTTTTTTCTTCTATGTTCTCGGCTTCTAAACGTGTAGAGCAATGTTCATTGATTTGTTATTTGGCATTTTTTAGGCAATTTTCTTGATGGGTGATAATGGGTCCTTTTGGTTTTGTGAAATTATGTGATGGTTTGAGTGAATTGGATGATGACGTTAATTTACATGCACCATTTTGGCAGTAGCCAAAAAGTGTTTTTGCTTCACATTGCATTTACCGTTTGGTATTTGGTAATTTATTTGTCTCTTTGTTATGCCATTTGCTTTTCACCATTTTGGCTATGTTTAGAAATTTTTGTTGTTTGCTCAGTTTTTCAAATATTTACTCGTAGACGTGCAGGTACAAAGAGAAAAGATGGGACTCTAGAAGGATGCTTGGGTCAGGAGGAATGCCCTCGTCGCATTCAGCAACTGTGACAGCATTGGCAGTTGCTATTGGTTTCCAGGAAGGAACTGGAGGATCGGCCTTTGCCATTGCAGTGGTTTTGGCATGTGTTGTATGTAACTCTTAACCAGGTCTTGTTCATTCTTTTTTGTAGGCATGCATCCTCATGTTTAAAGTTTTCAATTGGGATGTGAAATCTCAACATAATGTCTAAATTCCGTTTACTTGCTTATTTTTAAGCTTGTTACAATCTCAATTGATTCAATATCTGGGATTCTTCTTAGTAATGATATACTCTGAAACTTCAGTTGCCCATTTATGATTGCACAGTCATTCCTCATGCTTCCCTAAGAGGATTATGTATTTTTTTGTGCATCATCAACTTTCCATTTGTGATTGGAGTGTCTATCAATATTGTAGAATCATTTATCTTAGTTATGTGCAACTTAATCAACTGCACTTGGACCAAAAAAACTTATTTAGTTGAAGAGAGGAAAAAATACACCCCAAAAGGTTGACCTTTGACACATTTGTGCACCATCAAGTGAATAATATAAATGTAAAGATATAATGAAGCCTTTTACTGGTATTAACTTCTTATCGCTTCTAATTTAACTTTGTCTACTTCAAAATCCAAATGCGCTCAGTAGTTTCTCCCCCCTGAGAAAATATGGGTCTTCCGCTTCATAAGATGATGT
Organism: Prunus padus; assembly: GCA_024362665.1. Taxonomy (NCBI): domain Eukaryota; kingdom Viridiplantae; phylum Streptophyta; class Magnoliopsida; order Rosales; family Rosaceae; genus Prunus; species Prunus padus. The sequence continues at coordinate 9,669,015 of JANFAM010000011.1, forward strand.
TTGAACAATTATATTTGTAGCCTAGAAATCCTTGATACAGAAATTACTCTAGGTGAAATTGTTAAGGTAAGTGACCTCAAACAAAAATGAAACATGGCAACCACAATCTCAGCTAATTATTATTTAAGAAGATCACACCTCTATCCTCAGTTTTCAACTTTTTGTGTTACTTAATAAAAAGATAACAAATGATATTTTTTTATTATTTGTATTACATCATTCTCAGTTTGGTTTCCGTTAGTGTCCATAGTTTTACAAACCATCCACGATTTCTCATGGAGTTGGGTTGCCTGTATTTAAAATGACTGTTTCTTGCAGGTCATGTATGATGCTACTGGTGTAAGACTCCATGCTGGTCGTCAAGCTGAAGTAAGATTTTTTTTTTCTCTAGTCATCAATATACCCTGTTGACACTTGACAGCGCACATACAATTGTACTATCTAATTTATGGGGGTTGTTTTGTGAAGTTTGTCAAATAAGTTTGGGGATAAGGGGATCATACTGAGTGAATATATGCTTCCTTTTTCGCAGGAAGCTTAGGGTTTCTTATATTTTCTTTTTCGTAGATGCTATGTGATAATTGTTCTCTATAAATCTTTTAAAATATTCATTTCTATTTGAGTGCTAGTAATTGCTAATCGTGTATTGTTTTTGAGTGGTGCTAAACGAACCCTAAAATTAACTGGGTACACCCTACTACCAAACTATTTATTGAATTACTAATTTACCTTATATAAAATGACCAAAAAGGATATATTGAATTGTGAAACAAATATAATTTTAATAAGTACACCATACTCACCATATTCAACCCTTATCAAATGAAGAGAAGTTTTCGTATTGCTTGGTGCCCACGAATAACGTAGTGAGTACTGGTTTAGGATTGGTATTATGAAATTAAAGATTTTGATGCAAACCCAAAATCTGAAAATATGGCACAAATTCATGTAAAAAGAGAAACTTGGTTTAGGATTGGTATTAGGGTGTTACCAGGGGTATTTTTGGTAGTTAAATAGGGTGTACTTAGTTAATTTTACATTTTGATTAAAATATTAGGGTGTACTTAGATTATAGGGTGTACTCAGTTAATTTTAGGGTTCGTTTAGTAGCACTCTTGTTTTTCTGCTACATTTCCTCTGAAGTTACTGCTCTTTGTAAAGTGTCAAGCTGGACTGTTGACAACGCCTTTGTCAATCACAATACCTAGCTGTATGACTGGGCATACATACCTCCTGAATCTAAGGGCGAAATTCTCAAGAATGTATTTTTATTCAAGCATTGTTTTCTGTAACATTTTCTTATCTTTTTAAGGCTTGTCACGTTGGAGTTTTGGCAACATTTTTATCAATATTACAGTGTAATTGGGGCCTAAGAAACATCCCCAGCTGTAAGACTGATACTCAACTGCTGCCTGAATCTAAGGGTGAATTATAGACATGTATTATTATGATGGCCAAAGATTAGAGGCAATGTTGCTGCCGTTAGAGTTTTTTCAGTCTCATGATCTATCAATTAGAAGGGAATACCGACTTATATTGGGGTGCTTATTAGGTGATTAAATACGTGCAACTAAGAAGGAGAGGTTTTTAGTATCTATTTAGGATTGCAGTATATGCCTAAATAGCGATACAGCCATTCAAAGCCCATCATACTCATTTTTAAATAGGCTTTCTCCTGGATATGACTCTTGTGACAAAATTCTTGATGGACATGATACTGAGTCACTGAGACATGGACAAGGCAGTGCTACAGAACGCAAACATGCTTCACACATGAACACATGAAAATGTGATATTTTTTCTTCTTGCCCTAAAGTTTTTAAAGTTATATTTGAGTTATTTTTTTTATCCATATATGTACACATGTATTGCGTGGGGATTCTTATGTTAGAGGGGGAAAAGCAGCAATATAATGATGCGTCCATTATGTCTTGGTTGTATGTTGCTATGTGTCCTAAGTGTAAACTTTCTCTCAAATTGTAGACTGGGAGAGGCTGGACTAGTGGTTTTCAATAAGTATGTCATATCATTGAAGTTATGAATCTTCATTTTTATTCAATTACCTTGGTTATATTTCCTTCTTTTAAATAGTAATTTTGTTGTGGTGGTTATTAACTGTTTACTTTTTTAATGTAACTTGTGTAATTGGAACTGTATGCTTTGTGCTTATGCTTGTTTTATTATAATTATAATTTCTAATGCAACACATTATGATGCTATTGCAGTTATTAAATCAAATAGTGTGTGAGCTACCTCCAGAACACCCTGTTTCTAGTGTTAGACCTCTACGCGATTCACTTGGTCATACTCCATTGCAGGTTTGTCGCATTTCACATGTTCATTTTCATTCATGCAATGGTTACAAAATGACAAAGACATTAATGGTCAGAAACTTGAGAATATATGATCATAACTTGCATCTCCGTTTTGTTTCCGTTGATGTGGCTGCAGGTTCTTGCAGGTGCAATGTTGGGATGTATAGTAGCTTCCCTCATGAGAAGTTCCAGTTAGCAAGCAGATGGTTAATTAGATTATTCTCTGACTTAAAGAGTGAATCACAGGCTCTAGAGGTCGTTGCAAGCATTTCCACAAAAGATCTCGCAACAATTTTTCCCCCGTCAACAGTGAAAAGGTTTGACCAAAAAAAAAGTATGGCAAGTTTGTACTCAGAATTCAACTGTAAAAACGTAAAAAAGTGTGTTCTCATGCCTTTGAAAACTTGGCTACATGATTGTTCATCCCAAGTACATAAAGATGATTGGTTTTTTTAAATATATTTTTTGGCAGTCTGGATATGATCTTTACCAATTGAATTAAGTCACCCTCTTATTTTAAAAGTTTTTACTTTTTAATTTACGTCAAATGTCAGTGCAAATCTTCAAAGATCATCATGGCTTGGATGATGTGATTTTCAATGTTACTTCCATTCCAAATTCCACCAAGCAATGCCCGTCTAACAAAATTGTTTAATTTTTTAATTCTAAATGAATACAAGCAATATTGGGGATGGTATCGTCGAACTTAAGACCTCAAATGCAGAGATAAATACTCTACTTGGCAGCCACCCCAACATTGATAGGTGGGCATCCGGACCGGACTGAACCGGACCGAAAGAAAAAAAATCGGTTGACCAAAAAGTCAACAATGCTATATTTTTTAATTCTTAAAGTTTAGTCGAAGGTTTGCTATCTAAATCATATTTTTTTTTACATATTTTGTAAAATCTAATGCTATATTTTTAATTTTATAATTAATATTTTTCAAAGTCAACTTCAATTTGACCGGATGAATAGTACCGATTCCGATGTGAGCTTGAAACCGAACCGGACCGCGCCCACCCCTAGATATAAGTGACTTTAATTCAACCTCCCTACCTTGTTCTTATAATAGCCAGTGTAGAATTTTTACCCCACGAACAGGGCTATGGACAATTTGACTTCCGATGGAAACATTGAACATCAAATAAAAAAGAGCACACACAGCACAGCATCGATTGCTGCTTTTGTCAAGAAAGTAACAGCCAGTATTCACATGAAACTCGAGCATCTTAATTAAAAAAAGTAATAAACAGCTGAAATATTTCTATTTTTTGGTCGAAACAGCTGAAATATTTGGAATTACTTTGTTTCACAAATCCATTACATCACAAAACAGCCGTCTAATTTGTTCACCGCTGAGTTTGTCATATATCTCCTCAGTCCAACAATTTTATAAACAAAGCGAAGTACGGATTATTATAAGTTCAAGCCTACCACGCTCTCCTTTCCCCACTTAACTACAGATTCATCTCCTGAAGGTTTAACAAAAGATCATCGGAGTTCAAGAGAACCTTGTTCGATGAATTGGAGATAACTTGCGCAATTTCTCTTGCAGCCTCAATCTTCCTGAGAGTGATAAATGCCGGATTGTTGGCAATGGCTTCACCAATGAGCTTGGCACTTGTGGCTTCACCCTGGAAAGCAGGGCAACAAAAAGAGTCAGACATTTAATTCAAAGGAGGAAAACTGCTCAACCAAAATTAAGGAGAAATAAAGAAGTTCCGAAAGCTCTAAATAAAAATAATGATCAAATTGGAGGAATTACCTCTGCTCTGATAACAGCACTTTTCTTGTCTTGTTCAGCTTTATCCACAACAAACTTAGCCCTCTCAGCTTCTTGTGCAGCCACCTGTTTGGCTTCAATTGCAATCATAAACTCCTTTCCAAAAGTCACGCTAGTAATCGACACATCATCCATTGCGATATTGAAATATGCTGCCCTCTCTGTCAAAATTTTCCGTATTTCCCTACTAACAGCCTACAAAATAAAAAGAATACAGTCAGTCAGTGCCACCTGGAATGCCATCTTCAACTAAAAGTGTACAAACATTGTCAGAAAGGAGTGAGATAATATCTTCAACTTATGCCTCAGATAATACAAGACCCTTCAAAGGATTTGAATTGTGGAAATCAACTATTTTAGTCAAATCAGAAATAATGGATCACCTACAAGTTCAAGCCTACCACGCTCTTCAACTTGAAGCGGGCTTGAACTCGGGCCGTGCTTGAACTCGGGACGGATTATTATAAGTTCAAGCCTACCACGCTCTTTAACTTGAAGCGGGCTTGGACTCGGTCCGTGCTTGAAGCGGGCTCGGGCCAAGCCCGGCCCATGTCGGGCCACGAGCCGGCCCGGTCCATTGGACCTCATTTTTGATCGGCCCGGCCCAAGCTTTCGTGTCGTGCCGAGCACGGCCCACTAATATTCGTGCTCGTGCCGTGCCGTCCCCCATTTAAACAGGCTGGGCTCGTGCCGTGCTGGGCCAGCCCATCCCGTTTGACGCCTCTACCTCTAGCTAATGAACTTTTAACTTTAGCTGAGAAGGATGAAACCAAGAGCTTAAAACTTGCACATTAAGTCGAAATCACTTGTAATTATTACTATACATGGATTTCACCTATAAATATGTTGATTTTGAAAAAAAATGGGTACTGGTTAGCAAAGCAAAATTTCACTTTTTAGAAGAACTTGCTGCTGATTACCAAATTAATCAAGTATTTCATTTTTTTTCTTTCCGGTTTTAAACAATTTGATACGTTAGCAGTATAATTCATTAATTCCCCAGGTAAATTGAGCTGTTAAGCTTGTTTTCTTGAGTTAAAATCTCATATATTTACAACCTGCTGAAAAACACATAATTGTAAGTAAACCACATTTCATTACTTAAAATGTAAACAAGAAAACCCAATACAGAGTTGTGGGAGAGAGAGGTGAGAAGGGAATCAAGAAAACAAATTGAAATAATGACCAATGACAAGAAAAATCAAACAAAACAAAACAAAACAAAACACAATTCTAATTATAGCTAAAAGATAATTATAAGCCTTCTGCTGACCTCTCTCTGAGTAATGAGTTGACTGGCATTATACTGTGCAACAACAGCTTTCAAAGTTTCATGGATAATTGAAGGCAGGACCCTCTCAATATAATTCTCCCCAAGAGTTCGATAAACTGTAGGTAACTGGTCTGGCACAGGGCGGGTCAGAACTCGAAGCGCTATTTTCACCTGTAAAGAAACACCAAAACACATATTAATGTACAACAAAAAATTACAAAAATTAGTCACAAAAATTTCATTTTCCACAAAGGTAACTATAACTGTCCCCCTTTAACCTATGAATTGTAATCAACATTATAGATACTTCACTGGAAATCTACATGGGTAGAACAGGTTCACCTATATGTGACAGAAGATAACAGTTTAACACAAACAAAATCAGTAGTGAGAGGAAAAATGGGTGCCGAACATATGGGTGGGAGTGGGAGTTAAGAACATCAAGATTTCATAAGAATTCTGAAACTGTTGAGATCTGATGGGGAGAATAATAAACACCATATAATGCAAAACACACAAGAGGAGTCCAAGGTAAGTGCCCATTGTATTTGACAAAGAGATGAGTCAAATAAACATCACTTCAAGCATTAACCACAATTTTTATGGAACAGAAATAAGAAATCTACATACCATCTGGAGGTCACGGCTTCCAGAAGTACTCTCCACTAGATGTGGTCGTGCGCGGACATCATAGATGACTGGCCTCTCAAACCATGGGATTATCAGGTGTGTCCCTTCAGGATAAACCTGCAATTTAAAGAGGTAAGTATATTGTATAGTATAGACACAGTAGATACAGAAATTAGAGAAAAAAAGGAAAATACATACTACAGGAATAATTATGTAAGGCATACAAATATAGAACAAAATTGTTAAATCTATAGTATTGTGATATTCCACTTTTGCTTCTATGTGTTGTGCATGGTGTGCTGAATCCCACATAGGTTATCTCAATGTGAGCTATATAAGGGTTATAAGGAATCTCATTATTGACTAGCCCTTTTAAAATATAGGAACGCTTCCTTAGGTCATGACAAACGTGTTCATCAACCACTTTTTAAAACTACCTGCATGTTGCGAATCATCTAAACTTAAAATAAATAACTCCATTCTCTGGCAAGTTATAGGCTAAATAAGTAGTTCGTCCTAATTCTAGCCTCAATTGATGCCAAATGGTCTTGATGCTAAGAGTTTAAGATAATAAATAGATTCTTTCATGTGTTAACAATAGAAAATGGGCAACATATATGAGGACCCTAAAGTTATGTCTGACTACAGATCTGCTATTCTTAAGGAAAAGAAAAGTGATTACCAACAAATTTACATATTTCCTAAGTACAAGAGTTTGAGGAAAGTATTAACCTTGTCTTTGATACCAACAAGACGATTGAACACAATGGCCCGATGCCCTCCATCGACATTGTAGAGACTATTGTTAAGTCCATATATACCAAGAGCACCAACAACTCCCACTGTAAGCAAAGTAGCAATCCCACGACCAGGCACATTGGGAACTTTCATATTTTTCATATTCATATTTGTGAATGCTGAGTGTGTACAAGTTAAATGCCAATGTTAGAAAATTAAATTAAATCATTCAATTCTTCCTCTTGCTATAAACGCGAGGCAGAAATTGCAGGAGTAAGCTAGATGTTCATTGATGAACAGAAATACGGAGATCAAAACGTGAGAGCATGGTGCAAGGTATATTATGAAAGAAACACTACATAAACACGATTAGAAAAGAAACACAAGCATATTCTCATCGGTTCTATATCCTCAGAAATTGGCAATCAGAGTTGTTTCAACTTCCACAGATGGAGAACCGGCACTCAAGTAAGCTTGATAATGAAATTACCAACGAACTGAAAACGTCTAGTTCCCACTTTCCAAAACTTTCTGTGCAACCACAAAGGGGCACAACGCAGAAAAGTGAAAACGCCCAAATACAGCAGAAACGGAGCCCCACATTGTGAATCTCGTATATGGGTTTCACCAAACTAAACTAAAATGCACAAAAATGAAAAAGGAAAAAGAAGGGAATCTTTTTCCTTCCTTTTCCTAAAATTTTTCTTAGCCGCCAAACATAACATAGTAATTTATAAACAAGAAAGTTGTAGAAACATCGGAATAGAAAATGAACCAAACTTGCAAATCACAAATTTTGTCCCCTAGACAGTAAACCCAGAACGTGTAAGCAAGAAAAACTAAGATCCAAATTGTCGATTTTTCCCCAAACTTTCTTTTTTCTTTTGTTTGCTTAAATAAATTTCTTACCAGGCGAACACAAAATAACACAAAAATGTACAAATGAAGAATGAGTAGAGATCGAAACCTGGAAAACCAGAAAAAGAGGGAAGGAAGATGAATGTTACCAGAATCTGATAGTCGTCAATAAAATGAGATGTACGGGAAAGGGTTTAGGGTTTATGCCTATAAAGCTCACAATAATAAAATAAAAGCGAGAAATGCAGAATGGCATTTGCGTGAGGAAGGGTTTGGAATTCCAAGGGGAAACGACATGTCGTTTATCCCACCACTTTTCCACGGTGGTGGGAACTGAGAAAACGGTATGTCGTCATTATTCTTGGGATCAGAGCTATGGAGCAAAACGCCACCGTTTTATATTACAAACCCGAAACGTAACCACCATTTTCCCTGTTTTCAAATTCTCCTCTCTCCTTCTGCTCTCTCTCTCTCTCTCTCTCTCTCTCTCTCTCTCTCTCATGTCGATACTCATCAATGGCTGAGGCATTGAGTACAAAACCGTCTACAGCGTTAACGAATAAAGCTTCCATGGCTAACCGTCCCCAGTCACCGACCAGTCCGCTATTCGTTCTGGGCTCGAACAACGACCAGCTCGAACGCGCCCAGGCACAGGCCGCACGCGCCGCCGCGATTCGTCGCAAAGTGGCTACAGTTTCCGCTCCTTCTTCTCCGCCTAGCGATCCTTTTCTCAGTAGAGAACAGATTGTCGACCTCTTCCAAAACTGCATCAAACTCGCCAGCGAAAATGTCCGTGCATACCCACACACACACTCTCTCTGTGTTTATCTATGCATATACATAAATATGTGTTGCTGTTTATTTTTAGTAATATGCTTTGTAGTTTCTTCAACAGTGCTTTCTATAATGTACTATCTGTAATTTATTTTTACTATTATTGAGTACTTAATTTATTAGGCTGTGTTTGGTTGCGGAGAAAATGCTGGAAAGGAAAGTGAACGAGAGTCAGTTCTTTCTTTCCTTTTTGAATATTATAGTCTCTTATTTAGGACATGGCATAATGAACGTATACTTAAAAGTTATGCCTAATTGGATTGCATTCTCAGTTTTTTCTTTCCTAAAGGAAAAAAAAACAGTACATGAGGGTCATTCACTTTCTTTTGTTGTCCAAAGTTTTCTTAGCTACCAGACAAATTTTATTTTTTTATTTTTTATTTTTATTTTGGTCAAAATTTATGTGAATATATTGTGACTCGTTTTGTTTTTTTCCTTTCTGTATTCTAGAAAATAAACCAGAAGAACACGTGGGAGCTTAAGCTTATAGATCATCTTAGCGAGATTATTAAAGTTGAAGCTGAAAATGACACAGAGACTAATTTCCAGAAGGTTCGGAGTACTAATTCTTAAAATTGGTTGCTGTTGGAGATAATTTTGGGGTTATACTTATGGAGATATTATTGTTATTAATTTTGAGCGACTAGGCAAGTTGCACATTGGAAGCAGGGGTGAAAATTTATGCGGTGAGGGTGGATTCAGTGCATGCTGAGGCATATAAGGTCCTAAGTGGGATGAATCGAGCCAGTCTTGAAGACGAACAAGGTTGGTGCCTTTAGACATTGGCATAGGCCTGTAATTGTTTTTGTGTCATAGGTTTGGTATTTTTCTCTTAAGTTCAGGCAGTTTTGGGATGTCATAGCTTGGAGGTTCAGTGTTTCTTTGATTTTGGTCAGTTTCCTAATACAGTGCTTTGGTGACTGACAGAAACTACTAGGGGGGATGACAATGTCAACAACGAGCAGGGTAGGGGTCAGTCTAAGAAAGAGTTGGAGAGGAAGGTATGGATTTCTATTATTTAATTATACCGTATTAGAAAATTTGACTGCAAGTGCAAAGTAATGGATGTGGTTTGAACAGATATCACCACTGTCGACATTGGAATGCTCCTTTGGAGCTCTGAACGTAAAGAAGTTTGATGGTAACTTCACAAAATATGCTAGCCATTTTGGTCATTATCATCTTAAGCTTTTTAAATTTCTAATTTGATATATTTTGTCTATTTTAGTTGCATTCACGGTCGATCCTCTATATCATCAATCATCTGCACAGTGTGATGAAGGTGGAGCCAAGGGTCTGCTATTAAATAACCTTGGAGTATATGGAGGATGCCAGGTGATTTTTGATTCTTACGAAGTTCCAGGGATGTGCAGATCATGTTCATTGCATAATAATCCCTCGGAATTGATTGATCTCTCTTTTGCCAAAGGTGTGCGAGATTAGAATATCTATTGTTTGACTTGCCCCAAGCCCCCTCCCCAGTTTTTGGTGCTCTTCTCTTTTAGCCATGTTTTTTGGTTTCTATGTAGAATCTATTCAGGAGATGGTGGTGAACATGCTTGCAAAGAATGAAATTTCTCCAACTCTCAAGGAGATACTTTGCCAATTTGAAGAAAATAATCAGCGGCCATCACAAGATTTTAATATAGGCCAAAACTTAGATCTCAAAATGGATGGCTTTGATGATAAAGAAGTTGAGTGGGACATTCCATCTGGGAACTATGACACATGGGCCATTGATCATGATGATGATATAAGTGTTGATCATGAGAATAGAAGTTTTGGAGATCCTACATTTCAAAGTCATCATGAGGTACTTGTCATGGCTATATGCTGAAGTAATTTAGACCTTGATAAATTGCTTGTCACACAACACGTCTCCTTCAACAATCTCTAGTTTTCTTTATGTATCCATGCTGAATGAAAAAAGATATATGGAATACGTTTTCTAAATTTGTGCAGGGTAATAACTCTGGTACATCATATGAAGCTGATGTAGGTGACAGATTTGAGAGAGTTTCCGCGTTTTTGTTTCAAGGTTTGGGATTGACTTCAAAGAAAAATGAATGGGCTGGTCCTGATCACTGGAAATATTGGAGGCCTAAGGGTTGGTATTACAAAGGAAATTACTTTATCAGTTTTCTCTGTTGTGGGTAAACCTTGATTTTGATTTCTTTGGTATCTATTCTGTAGGTTCAGAGGAAGCTCCTGCGACTCAAAGCAAACCAACTACTAAGAGAACAAAGAAAAAGGACCTTATGGAGGTCGACCTTGATTTCACAGCATCTCTATACAAAGAATTTCCAGACATCTTTGCTCCCCCAAAAAATTCCAAGTCTTTACTCCTACCTGCAAATACAGTACCATGTAGTAACAGGCTTCCAGAAGATTGCCATTATCAACCTGAGGATCTTGCCAAGTTGTTTCTTCTTCCAGATGTTCTGGTAATATAGAATTCTCCGTGTCCTAGAAAATATACTTACTCTTGATAAAGTTTTGCATGGTAAGATGGGGTTCTGGCATGATCATGATCTCACTCCAAGTATAGGATCCCAATTCGGGGTTTAAGTTCAGCACACCAACAGAAAAGATAAGCTATGATCTGAGTTTGTGATGGAAACATCATCACTATCCATAAAATGAAGTTCGTTAGTTGAAGAAATGAATACGAATGGTAGCATGTAGCTTAACATGCTACTGCATTGAATATTATTGTACTTGTACAACTCCGCTTACTGTATTGTGGTTGTGTACATGCTTAGTTTCATTTAGTAGTAAGGGTTGGTTTTGGTATGAGCTGAGCCTAGGTTAGCCTGATCTTTTATTAGGCCTGAAATCAGACTATGGTCTTGTCCAGTCGAAAAGATGCAAATGGTTAGTCTGTCCAAGTTGCAGGCTTAATATTTGGCTTTGGACAAGTTTTCTCATGTTCCTGCCTACTTTTTAGAAATTTCTGAACCCTTATGTTGTTTGTTCTGGCTAATGGTACAATTTCAATTTTGATTGTAGTTCTTTGGGAAGAGAAGACGGCATCATACAGGTAGCAGCTTCTTCCTAGGCATATATTCTCACCTAATTTTATTGGGATCAGCTATAATTTTCTTTTCCTTTTAAAACCATTTTTTTGTATACTCGCTTTCCGTATGAAATCAAATTTACAATCTGTCTTCAATAAATCCATACATATGTATTCAGTCTTTCTCTATCTCAGTCTAAACTTCCATCCTGTTTCTTAAGTCTATTTATCGTGCATCATGGGGCACTTTTTAAATTTTTTATTTATTTATGGTCCGTGTTTTTTTTGGCATATGATAGCAATCTTATTTTAATTTAGGACAAAAAAGTTTAATATCTGCGCCCTCTTCCCCTCTTCTATGATATCTTGGAAAGTACCTTGAGGACAAATATTGGAAGAAGATATTAATAGAATGCAAGGATGACTCTCTTGTTTTTATTCTTCAGATGATAACTTGTGGGAACAAAGTAATAATTTTGGTGAAGCCTTTCCATCATGGGACAACGAGAGTGTGTGTAGTGGCCAATATAGTGATGGATGTGTTCATAGCAATGTTGAAGACGTGGAAACACTTGTCTCTCAACCTCGTCAGGTTTCCTATTTTTCTTTTTTATTTCGTGTACATAATAAATCTATCCTGGTTCTAATTTGGGTACATGTTCGAATTGATTGGGTGAAATGTAGACTTTAGGGTGCTAAGCTGCAATTATTAATAAGAAGTGAAGAGATTTTCTTTAAAAGGAGTTACTGGGTTGAAAGTTTTCCATTGAAATTGGGTTGGAAAATTTGGGTATATCTACTTCGTATGTTATGTTTTGTTCATTCTTTGTTGCCTTTCCAGGGTATACATTTGCTTTGGTATCTGAAAATACAATGTCCTCATTCTTTAACAGGGCTGTATATTTCTTCATTACAAAGTTTTTAAAAAGACAGTCCACATGAATTTTAATAATGCTCGTCTTGAGTTGTGGATCTGTAATAGGAGCTGTTGGCTAAAGACTGTAACCGGACAAATTACTTCATGAAGCTGTGCTAGTGATGCTCGTCTTGAGTTGTGACTTTTGACATTTCAGGTAAGCAAAATTGAAGTGCAGTACGATAGAACTTCAAAACGAGTTGATGTTCATGCATTGAAGGAAACTCTGTGGGGCCATATGCAAGAATCTGCGGATTTTTCTAGAGTGGTAAGCATATTCTGTTTGTATGTGTGGAATTCATTTTTTGTTTTCAGCATTCTTATGAAAAATTGTTCTGATGTTCAATCTACTAATTCAAGAAAACTACACATGTTGAAAGAATTCATAGGAAGTTGGTTGCCTGATCCTTCCACCAATATGATAACTTTAGTATCTCTTTGCCAGCTCTCCGTATATGTTTTCATGTTTTATCTACTATAGATGTTTGCCATTCATTCTGAATACTATTTTACCTACAAAAGGAATCGAAAGACATTGTATCCTTCAAGCATATCCTTGTCACCTTTCCTGTCAACTGCCGAGCTGCGGTGCCTGAGGATATCTCGCCCCATTTGTGTTTCATCTGCCTTTTGCATTTGGCTAATGAGTATGGGTTAAGCATACATGACTGCCCAAGTTTAGACGACTTGAGCATTCATCTTCCGTCTCGTTTAAACTCAGATGTGGTGGACCAGCCTTCACCGTAGCCAAAGATGTAGTGTACATTTTGAGATGTGGATATTTCAAGCTAACATGCCTTCACCACATGCAAGTCGCTAGGGCCTATTGAGCATTGCTCAAAGAAATGTAAGTCTATTTCAGTTGCCCTTGATTCTCATCTTTTGTCGCATGATGGTGTGTTGATTTTGATCATGCCCCCAACATTTCCTTAAGCGTATTCAGTGTCTGTATATGCTGTTCATTGTGTCTTTTGTGAATTATGATATGAAATATTAGTTCCCGACGTACTTACGATTGCTTCTAGTTTAACAAACTGCAAACCATTTTGTCAATTATTGAATTTGAGAAGGTATGCAAGGTGAGATGGGACTGTAGTTTCATGGGACCAATTATATGCAATGCAGCTATTATTCACTGCCCTCAGCTCAAAAGCCATTTCCCCCGAGTACAAGTTAAGTTACCATAATTCTGGGGAAAAAAATAGATACATAGAAGAAAGAAACTGTCAATTATCTGGCGCTTAGTTGGATCAAAAGGATAAGGGAGTATCTAATTTCTTGGCAAAGATTTGGCGGTGCAAGCAAAGCACGTTGAGCATTGCTTTTTTGTTTGTTGTTTTTGAGATTTCTACGTCAAGCCTCAGATTTTTTCCGAGGCAAAGTGAATCTTATAACCTAGAAAGTGAGAAGGAAAGAAAGATATAAGATTAAGATAACTAAACTAGGCAAAGGAGACTCAAACAAGGAACGTCGGGGAGACTTTTTGTTTGGTTATTTTGGTCGGATATTTGTCTCCATTATGTAGGCTATCTGATGTGGGTCCCCTAATTGTCTGTCTACAGTTATAATTTACTGGATCAGCTTAATTTCTGAACCGTTAAACCATTAAGAAGATTACAGATAATTCAAAAGGTGACAAAACATTTTTGACAGATTGTGTTGTGGTGGATAACCTTAGCCTGAAGATGGCAAAGGGTCCTATATATTTGTTCTTGGCGACAGGAGTGACAAATGGAAAAGTTTGAACAGTAAAATCATGTGCATGCATCCTTTTCCTTATCTCAGTGTCAACTGAGATAATTACTTAGAATTACCTTATGTCAGTTGTCAACTGCGTGTATATCCTTTCCCTTATCCTTTTACTTATATCTATAAAGAAAGTAATTACTAATATGCTTTTACAACTAGAAAAAAAAAATGACAAATAAAAAAAATAAAAAAAAAGTTCGAGCACCCTTGTGCAAGTGGAGAGAAATTCTCATTGTAACGGAAATATCACTTTTTGCTGTTCCAGATCAATAATGCGATGACATGAAAGATTATTTTTTCACGTATCGTTGGATGTTAAAACAGTTTTATCCCCATTGCTATTTCCGTTACATGTAATTGTTTTGGGTAAAAGCGATGTCATTTTATTTTGATTGCGAGAGCCTAAAATGGGCCTTAAAAGTGGAGGGGACCACTCACAACAGGCGCACTAATACTTAAAGTGGGAGTCGGGACTGTGGTAGATTCTCATCTCAAGGGGTCCAAAATCAGGAGAGAGGAGAAAAATCAGACCCCAAAAAAAGGCCTGTAGAAACGGCACGTTTGTACTAAACCTTTAGAAACAAAAAGAGCAAATGAAAGCAATTAAAGAATATGCTTTCACCGACCTTATCAACCATTGTCCAATTGTGTTCAGATCTCTCTCCCTCTTGCATGTTCTGTTGTGTTTGCTTTGCCACAACTCAATTTTCATGATAATATTGAGTTGATTTTCAGGCAGTGGTTAGTATAGATATAACAAGGGTGGATGGATGTTGTTATATATTGTATGTTAACTTAATATATATATTTTTAATACAATGATAATTTAAGCTACTGAGGAAATGGGGTTTCTACGCGCATTATCTTTATTAATGTCTTGTGAGGTTCAAACTTGAGACCCCTACAAATCGAGGTCCTTTTTCACCGGGATAGACCCTGTTAGCGATAACCCAAATCTTTTTAAGATAACACAAAATATTCCTTATGGAAATATATGGATAGTTTTATTAATTATTAAATACAAGCAACTTTAGGGAATGAGATAATCAAATGCATGACCTAGAGTGTAACGTTAAATAGTTAAACACTTGAACTACAAGCCTCTTTCTATACTCTTCCTAATTGATGCACAGTGAATTCAAATTATGCAACTGTATAATTTGAGTGAGCTGAGATTATGAAAATGACAACGACATGCAGGAAGAGATAAAATTGTACAGTGATTCAGGCACTGGTTTCCTATGAATTTATTCTTTTGTACTTTTTGACTAATATATATTATTCTGCAGCCATGATCCCATTAGCACGACAAGTTACATACATCTGTATCTCTCCTTCTATAAATATGTCCATAGGCTTTACTTGGTTTCTACTACTACAAACCCCATTCCTCTCCTTAATTCCTATTCCTCCTCACCACCTTTTCAGTCCTTCAACAGAAGTCATGAACAAAGTTGAAAAACCTCAGATTGTAGTTTTTTCTCTTTTTGCCGTTCTTCTCATCATTGCACCTCTATTATCCTCCTCACTCAGAACTCCTTATCTCTACATCATCACTAACCTCCTGATCATTGCCCTCGGAGCACAAGCCGGCCTTCTCTCTGTCTTTTCCAACCCTTCAGATCATGAAAAAAACAAACCTCTGGTTCTGGATTCAGAATTAGCCTCCTCTGATAAAAGGGTTGTTGTCCATAGTGATGAAGATAAAAGGGTAGGTTCCGAATCTTCCGAAAAATCTTCTGAAAAGAAGGCAAAGGTTATTGAAAAATCTAGATCAGAGAAGATTGCTGGCACTGTGAAAATAGACAGTGTCAAGAAATGCCCTTCTATGCCTAGCCTTTTCTTCATAGGGGGTAGTGAGGCAGATCAAGGAGATCATGAGGTGGTAATTGAGGAAAAGCATGAAATGGAGGAAGAAGAAGAAGTAGTGGGGGAACTTAGTGGGCAAGAGCTTTTTACCAAAGCTGAGACCTTTATTGGGAACTTCTACAAGCAGTTGAAGATGCAAAGGGAAGACTCATGGAAGAAGATTCATGACTTTTATCACAAAACCTTCTAATAAACTTTGCTCTCTTTCTCTCTCTCTCTCTCTCTCTCTCTCTGCTATATCTTATAATTGTTTTTATCATATTTTATCGACTAGATCATTGGTTTTGGGGATTATGATTGGTCAGAGGGAAACCATGTAATTCAATTCATGGTTCTTCCTTCCATTAATTTGGGTTTGTACAGAACCATATACACAATATCCTTGTTTTTACAATAAGGTGGGTGTTAGTCTAGTCAGGCAGTCCATACAAAATAAGATATTAGATACTTAAAAAAAATTTCCTTGTACTAAATCTCCATTATTCAACAAATCTATAAAAATATTTTAGTTTATGGTTGATGAACTTTCTTTTATTTATTTTGCTAGATTTATACTGAAGAATTATAAACTGGTAATTTTTCTTCTTGCAAGCTAAGTTTGCAGGTACTGCCTCAGTGGCATCTTTTGCCATGATCGAACATTATTTCCACCATCTGAAAATTTGTTTGGGTGCAAGTGAATGCCAAACAGGCACAATATGATAAATAGCAATGAGCAACGATTTGGCCATGTCTATCTATTCTACCTTAAACTTGCATTCAAAAGAAAAACCTGAATTCGTTTTAGAAGAAAGGATAAAAACATAACTAGTGTGCATTTTGTTGTTGTGGCTATTACTTAATACTTAGCCTGGCGCACATAAGGAAATTTTAAGAAAAAAATGCCAACGAGATTTAGCCAAGTGGAAACATTACCTTAATTTGCAGACCAGTGGTCTCATTTTTGAACTCCTAAAGTACATTTATAGTGTGTGTGAAAAATCTCATAATATCGCTTATATAAAAAATCATGATTTTTGACAGGTAAGAATACATTCCAGCCAAAGAAGAAGAAAAAAGAGGCAACCAAAAGTAATTAAAATGTTTAATAATACTATTTATTCCTAAAATAGATTGATATTTTCATGCTCTCTGAAAAAGAAGGTACTGTCTCCACCTGCTCTTGGACTGTTGTGTGTGGTATGGGGGTGTAAATAGCCTGCGAATTGGAATGAGCTTGGTGTCCAAGTTTTCTAAAGATTTTATCTTTTTGTATCTTATACCCCTTTCTGAGTTATCCCTTTTTCTCTTTCTATCTCTGTGTTTGTGTGGTGGTTAGTGAGAGGACAATTAGAACAATATTCGTCCTTTGAATATGCGATTAATCACATGGTCCTATAGATCTCTCTTTTACGCATGCAATGGACCATTTACATGCGACCATTTGGTATCAAACTCAACCCAAAACCATTTCTATATAGGCCTTTGGAAATTTAGGTCAAATATTTGTAACTTTACTTTGGAAGATCTAGAAAAATCAAATGTGTAATTGCACACTCAACCTAAAATGACTAAACCAAGACTCATATGGATTTGATCATATATATATATACATGAACCTTTGGATTGGATACATGCACGAATCATAGATCATACTTTTCTTGTGCTTGAGAGTTTACCAAAAAATTACATCATGCTCCTACCTAACAAATAATATCCTCATCCTAGGTTCTGGTTTGACATCTTATATGTGCTTAAAAGTTGTAAAAGTTACGAACTTGGTATGAAGCATATAATATAAGGCCAAAGAAGCAGATACATACATATATATAATATAATTCCAGGGAATAGTCCAAGATAAGCATGATATGATATATGGTCATTTTTTTTGGGAAACAATAAAATATTATGCTTTGGGCGGAACCACTTTAAGGGCTACAGTTGTAGCCCAGGTAGGTTGGTTTTTGGTGATTAAAAAAAAGGAAATTTACTATTATACTCAATATAGGGACCCAAATTATTAAAAAAACCCTATATAAAATGGACTTTAGAAACACACCGAAACCCCATTTACAACATAACAAAGAGGCTTTGAACTTCCTATAAATTACAAAAATGCCATCGATTTCTTAAAACAAGCCCAACCACAAAACATCAGAAGATAAAAACCCAAAACACTCAGCAAGGCATCAAAGTAATTTAATAATCAAAATTAAATTCAATAGGGCTAACTGTCATTTTTTGGGTTTGTTTATAGAAATTAAATTGTATAGGGTTTATCTATATCATTAGTGCTAAGAATGGGTATAGAACTAAATAGCTATAAAAAAAATCAAACCACATATTTGACTGGTTTTAAAGATAGCCCAATATGTAAGAGTCCAAAAATTAGGTGCACTTTCAATTCTATTGTTTAACATATTTTTTATTTTCATAATATGTGTTGTTTAATTGCATTTAATATGTATTTGTCTTATATTTTTTTAAAAGGACATTTTCGATTGAAAGGGGCTATAGTATACTAAACTCACACACACTACACAGATACTAAGACTCAAACCCAAGACCTTGCCTGAGAGAGTAAATACTCCAAACCACTACACTAGTGGTTGTCATATGTTAAAGCTTATTGGAAATTAGCATTTAACCCTGCACTCGATCTAGACGTCCTAGGTTCAATTCCCCTTCCCTCAATATCAATGGTATCACTACTACAAAAATCGCAATAGACGACGGTAATTTACCGTCGTAAATTTAGTTTTTCAACCGTCAAGAAATCGACCGACATCTTTTATGCATAAAACCACGATGGTAAAATCCCGTCGTTTATTATTTATAAAGACGACGCTTTTACTCAAAACCGTCGTCTATTAGACTTAAAGACGACGGTTTTTATGAAAGAAATGTCGTCTATTATATGTAAAGATGACGATTTTTAAGAACTGTCGTCTATTATGAAATAACAGTCGTCTATTATATGGAAAAATGACGGTTTTTATGAAAAATTGTCGTCTATTATATATAAAGACGACAATTTTTATGAAAGAACTGTCGTCTATTAGATGTAAAGACGACGGTTTTATGAAAGAATTGTCATCTATTAATGTAAAGACGACGGTTTTTTTGAAAGAACTGTCGTTTATTATATCCAAAGACGTAGTAATTTTACATTTTAGCTTTTTTTTTTCTTGCTTCCAATGGTTCTCTACAACGATTTTAACTAAAAAAACAACCATAATGCTTTGTGAACAATACATTCAGCTCCAAATAATCCACACCATACATATATATACTCAAAAATCATTTGTTTCATAAAACTTGAAGATTCAATAGTAATTACATAGTTTACCAATCTTCATTCCTACTATATATCCATACAAAATATCATATCCATAGCATTAAACTATAATTAGAAAAAGAGGGGCTACATGTGATTGCTCATAAATGCTGCCCATTCGATCCAAATTTCATCAATTTGTTCTTGTGTGTATGAGTTAGCGTTGCCTTCTTGCAATCGCAAAACCAGGATTAAAAAAAGAAGCAAGTTTTAGTCAGAGATATATTTATAATCTTTTATGTGCCCTTTCCTTTTGCAAGAGGAAACAAGAAACAAAGGCTAGAAGAGGGGAGCATAACTTATTTGGATTTTCATATTGAAACTGCAAATGTTCAAACAAATTATCTTCACTAATTTGAGAAACTGAAAAGCGAGTGATAAAACTAAGAAAGAAGTAACATTTACAACTATAACAAAGAAATTTAATGAAATGTACCTCGACTTGGAATAATCTAGTGCTGGTTGTGATATCTCAAGGCCTTCCTTTTGAACAATGGATACATACCTAAAAGTATGTCGATTAGGTTAGAACGTTTAATGCAAAATCATTAAATAAAGTAGGACAAGCAAGAGAAAATAGTAGAATTTGAATAATTTGGAAGGGAGAGCAATGTGATACGACGGAGGATGGAGACCGAAAACTTTAAGGTTAGAATTTGAGTTGAAGAAAGATAGTGAAATGTTATATATATAGGGTTTAGGGCAAATTGAAAAATTACAATTTGCGGTCAAATTTTTCAAATGACCTCGTTTTTAAAGACGAAAGAAAGTAAAATTAAAACGTTGTATAAATTAAAATATACACGACGGTTTTTAAATAATAGGGCCGTTATAAATATATACTACATCAGTTAGTTACAAACAAAGTCGTTGTAAAATATTTTCACGACCCTCAGCATAAAACCGACGTCTTAAATAAAAAATAAGGAGGAGGGAAATAGAACTTTGTGTTAAACAAGAAACTACAGAGAAATAGAACTTTGTGTTAAACAAGAAACTAAATATACAATCTATCTTGTCGTAGAATTTTAATTCTAACGACGGTGTTTTATAAAAAGAGTCGGTGTTTTATTTAACACCTTGTTGTATTGATATCGAAGGATCCGCAAACATATGATCTGCGGATCCTTTAGTAGCCCAGCTATTTGGCTGCGAATCCTTCAATATCAGACGTCCCTCAACAGTTGGCTTCTGGTAACTTTCAGTTGTTGTTTTATACCCAACCAAGTTCTTAGATGGGTTGGGTGTAAAAACACAACGAGTTCCCAAGAAAGACATTCTTGCATGACGAAACCATTGAGAGAGGTGAGAATTGAGATCTGAACGGATGGACTAAAAACTCCAATTTAAGCGAATTATTTCGAATTGGAAAACTAAAAGTGACTTTATTACGACTTGGAAACCGAAAAGGGCCTTTATTTCGACTTGGAAACCTAAAAGCCGCGTTTGATCCCCAATTTCGCGATCAAAGCGTGCCGTTTAAGTTCGAAATTTTGAAGTTGAAAACTACAACGACGGTATTTATTTTTCCGTCGTCTTTTTCTTGACGCGTTTATTTCGACTTTTGTTGTCGTGCTTGTTTTAAACAACAACGACGGTATAATTAATAGAAACGACGTTAAAGTAAATGTACAACGGCGTTATTACGTGAAAGCGGCGTTGAATTAAATTTAGACGATGTGGATATGTTCAAAATTACACGTCGGTATGTACTATTATCTGACCGTGGTATATTAGGGTTTCATACGTTGCTTACTAAAAAGTTAGCGCCGTTCTTTTTGAATTATAGACGACCCAATTTATAATTTGACCGATGTCCAAGTTTTGTTCAATAATTGTTGCGCTGAAGTTAAATGGACGTGGTATTTTTCGACTCTAACGACGTGGTAAATCACATTAAAATGTTGGCATTATAGGTCAATCGTCGTCTATACTATCTACGTCGGTTTTTTTAAACTCGTCGTGAAACACAACACGAAGAACTGTCAGATTATCGAACAACCACGTCGCTATATTATATTATGACGACGTGGTAACGATTTACCACCACCTTTTATTTATAAGAACCGTAGTCTAACGTGTAATGCGGCGTAAAATAATAAAAGACAGGACGTGGATATTTTTAAAATTAGGACGGCGTTACGTATGTATTGTAGCCATGGTTATTTAACTTTACATGTCGGTAATTATCAAATTACGGTCGTATTAAATAGTACTTGATACGTCTGTTAATAATACAATTACCGTCGTGTTTATTGGATGTTCAAAACGGCGGTATTATATGTAAAATGTTGTCTATAATTACTACGTCGGTATATTTACACATACCGTCGTTGTTTATTTGTTATATGTTTTCTTATCGGAATGACATGTTTCATAAGACGACGCTTTTAAAGTTTCATGCGTCGTGTTTTAAAAATACCCAAATGAATTTCCAATTTTTAGGTGTTTTAGTTTCTGATCCACGTCGGTTTTTATATTACCGTCGTCGTTTAAAATTTAACGACGGTATTTATTTTGTCCGTCGTCGTTTTACCGACTTCTATTTCAATTTTTGTAGTAGTGTATAAAAAGAAAAAAACTTATTGAAAATTAGTTAATGGAACTATGTGTTGGTGTAGGTGTCTCGTGTTAGAAATATGCCCTAAAGCCAAATATTTGATGTTGCTTTTTGAATATTTCACCATCACTTATGGGAAAGATTGTTGTTTTCAATCATGATGTTTGATCTATAATCATAACAGTAAAACAACAATCCTTGGAATATGAAATAGTATGAGAGCTATGCAATGAGATTGGATATAAGGAGACCTCTCATACTTCTAAATCGTTTCCTGGACGTTCCCAGTCATAGGATTATCAATTGGGTATTGATCATATGCAAAGACTGGTACACAAGTTATCTGCTCGATTGGGAGAATGACTAGTCTCAAGTTATTGTGTGTAGAGACACTAAGATAAGTGTGTAGGTGCTTGTAGAGATAAGTACACTAAACGCGAGGTCTTACTCACATGTCAAAACTAGAACTAATAAGTTGTAATAGTACAAACTAGTCCTCAGACCTGAGACATCATAGTTGTCTTGTGGGCGAGTTGTTTGTCTTTGAAATCACTATGTGGTCGTGTCGACATATATGATTCAAAAGGTGATCTTCCGGATTCTGGATAAGCTCATGGAGGAAAGTGAATGTAGAACAAGGGATCTATACTCTCATTAAGAAGAGAGAATGCTCCAAAGATAGGATTGAGGAAATCTCTGTAGAGTAGTGGATATGACTAGAAAGGAAATTGTAATAACCTCAAAAATAATATTTGGTTTTATTATTTTTGTGAAAAATCATATTAAGTTGTGTGATTATTATGGATATTTTATGCAGTTGGTTTGACTTGGAAATGATTGGATTAAGTGTGTTTAATTTCAATTTGGACCAAACTAACCTTTATGTAATTTTTCAAAGGACGTTCAAGAAATTGAATTGATAAAATTATATTTGTGGAGTAAAAAAATAGAGCTTGATCTTATGAATGCATGGGCGCAAACGGTTCGTGAATCGGAGTTATAACGAAGGAGAAATTAAATTTCAAAGTTTGAAACTTAATTGGAGAGCTAAATAGTAAATAGCGAACACTGTACAGTGGCAATTTTTGGATTATTTTAAATTAGGGGGTCACTGTGCAAATGACAGAAAAGCCCATAATTTTCAGAAATTTCATTTTGGCCCAGAGAGGTTTGAGAGCTTTTAAAGAGGCGATTTCCAACGGCTTCTGCGGTTGCGACTGGCGGAGGTGTTCAACACCGCCAACCTAGATCTGAAGAGCATCATCCCGTGAATATAACCCAGCTGGAATCACGGTGATTGGTTTAGTACTGAAGGCGTGACGCCGCCCGTGAAGTTTGATTTGTGATTAGTAAAGTCAATGACTTCAATCTTGATTTTGAGCCACTTCCGTCATGATTTTGAGGTAAGCCTAAGTTTTAAAGTTGTTTATTTCGTTGAGTTCTTTAAGAAAGTGTAGTTTTGGACAGGCGATTCTAAGGTTTTTCCATTGCTAGAATAGTACATGAACCACCACGTACGGTGGTGGCGCGTGGCGGTGGTGCTGTGTCTGAGTTGTGAAGACATTTTGTTGTCCAGATTTTCCTGAGCTCGATGGTGTGCTATGCTTTGCTAGATTCCGTCATTTGAGCGATGATTGGAGCCTAGCAAATCTGGACCATTAGATCAAAGATGAACAGACCGTTTGATTGTCTCCAATTTTATATATGTTGTAGCTGGTGCTGTGAGGAGTTTGTAGGTACATAAGGATTGGTGATCGGACGTCCCGATCTTAAGTTGTTGTGTTTAGAAGTTAAGGCGAGCGATTGCCGTTTGATCGTGCGTGATTATGCTATCTAAAATGATCTGATTGTTGGATCGAGCCAAGATTGATGTGGTATGATTTCGTGACTATTTAGAGTCCATTGGTACAACCGGATGTGAAATTTGAGGTCGTAGGCCCGAGTTCGATTTTTGGGAGTGTGGATTGGATAGGTGGGACCGCGCGACGCAAATAGTGACTTTTTGGACAATGGGTGTCATTGGTCCTGTTTTGATGTCGACAATGTGTACGTCACAGTTTTGGAGTGTTTTGGATGATAATTGATCACTTTGGACCCCGGGTTGGTCCGAAGTGTATTTTCGTGATTTGGGTGCGAGAATCTCGGATTTACGTGAGATTGAAGATAAGGTTGACGATGTGGCTGGTTGTGACATTTTTGGAGTTTTCAGTGACATTGGTGAGACATGGGAGAGGTGCATCTAGAGTGACGTGTTCCTCGATTTGCGTGCAAGTGCACAATGAGTGGAGATGAGCTGGGAGCTCAATTATTATTGAAATTTGGAGTTTTGGATTCTAAGTGGAGTTTGATACTTGCTTAGGTTTTGCTGGAGCCAGAGTTGCTCGCTGAGGATTGTACGTGGTGATTGTTGAGTTGATAAACGCAATTTGGATAAGAGGTGAGTAAAACCATATGGATTGTGAGTAAAACCATATGGATCGTGAGTAAAATCACGAATTATTATATTTATTATAATGTGATCATGGATAATGTTAATAACTATAATTAACACGTTGTTGTGATTTTATAAACCGTTTTAATTGATTTAAAGAACATGAACTTATTCGTCAATAGTTCATGAGGTAAGTGAAACCTATTTTGTTTTAAATTGATTTTTATTGGATATGTGGTGTTGAACCATATAACATATGTTGTAGGTGTATGGTGGGAATTCATGCGTGAATGACCACATAAATATATATTGCTGTGATTGGTGTATTTGGCTATAAAACAATGTTTAATGTGAAACGGCATTTTATATTGTTTTGGTGTTGATGGATTTAGGTGACAATACCTTGAATCCCTTATGAGTTTGTCAGATGGCCATTCTCGTGGCAAGCAATAAGGGAAACCAAGACCCTATGGTGAAAGACCCAAGAACAGTTAGAGCTTTAGTCTGGTGCCATCTAGTTCTCATGACTGGTGTGTAATCATGAGTAAACACTACTTAGGCGGCTGTAATGTTATAGATTAGAGTATTCTCTCTTCTATCTGTTGATTAAGTGACGTGTGAAAACTACTTTTAAAATAAAATAGTTTTGGTGTAGTCACAGATGGTGACTTAAATAGTTCTTAAAAATAAAAGAATTGTGGTTGTGATGATATTGATCAATATGAGTACCATGGTTATACATGGATTGTGTGATGCTAATGAAAGTGCATGTTGTTGTATATTAAGTGAAATTGACATATTTATACTGTGGATGTGGTTTACTCATAGAAGCTTTAAAAAGCTTACCAGGTTTGTTAGTGATGAACTCGGTACACTATTCAACGGTGTAGGGGATTATCTTGCAGATAGCAGAGACCGTGAGTAGGAGAATTAAGGTTAGGAGCAGGATGCACGTTGGTGGTTCTACGGTGTACAAAGTGTGGTGTGAGTGTGCTTGTGAGTGCTAGACTTGTGCTGTGTGAAATAAACTATGAGAAGCAATGTATGTAATATATTGATTGTTCAATTTATTATATACACTTGTAATGTAATATTTGACTCAGAAGTATGGAGTCAATAATAACATTGTTGTTCGGAAGAGTGGTATTGTATTAAGAAAAAAATTTCAGGTACAATTGTTGAAGGGTCCGAGCTTCACGTCCCAGATTGGTTTATATTTGTAATAACTTAGCATGTTATCTATGGTTGAAAATGCTGGGTTTGGTGGAGATGCTGGGTTTGAATTTAGGGTTTGATAGGTGGGGAGAAGAAGGATGGGGTGAAGATGCTGGGTTTGGATTTGGGGTTTGACGGGTGGGGAGTTTGAAGGGTTTTTTAATTATGTTTTTTTGTTTGTAAATAATTGATTTTAATTAACTTAAAAAGTAAAGAATTTTTTAATATTATTTTATATATATTTTATTACACCTAAACTAAAAAGATGGACCCCACGTTTGCCACGTCATCACTTAACAGAAGACCAAGCAGTCAAATTGACGGAACATGTAAATTGGTCGAATTTTAAAACATTAGGGCTTAAATTGACAAAATTAAAACCGCATGGCCCATTTCAAGAATGACCCCAAATTTTGAGAGGGTAAAATGATGTTAGCCCTAAAAAATTCTTTACTTTTTAAAGGTGTGGTTTGGGTTTCTTTAATTTTTTATTATTCTTTTAGATATTTGATTTTAATATTTTTAATTAACTTAAAATGTAAAGAATTTTTTAGCATATGTGGAGTACATTTTAAATAAAAAATAATGCCACATCAGACATACCACGTCATCACTTAACATAAACTCTGACGTTATGAGTAACGTAGGGTCTAATTTGTATGTTTTCCTTAATTTAGGTATCTATATGCAAGATTTTTAAGGTTATGTACTAATTTGAAACCACCCTTAAAAATTGAGTACGTTTATGTAATTAATCCTTTTATTAATTATGTTGGTGGGGCTCGGGAGTAACTTGGTCTTCAATTTTTTTGTTTGTTTGTTTGTTTGTTTTGTTTTAGTTGATGTGGGCACAAGCACTATTTTGTTATATATATTTTCATAAAATGTTCAATGCAAAGCCCAAACATTTTCCTAAAATATACTAAGCAAAGCCCAATATGTATGTGTTATTATGATAAAATTTAGTTGTCCATATATATATATATTATGATAGCATTAAGTTGATTTTCTTGAAAATGGTATCAAAGTTTAAAGGACTTGTAAAATGTAATTCATTTTGTACAAGTAATTTGTAGGTGGTTAAGTTGGGGACAATATTAGTGTTGCTAATAGCGGACCGTTGGCTGTCTCTTTGAAATTTAACAGTCGCCACATTAAAAAAAAAACTTGTATAGGTAGATATACATTCCAAATGGCTATGGATTTGAATTAGTGGATACTCTTCTACTTTTCAATACTAAGTATTGTGCTTAGGGCGGCTCCAGAATTTTAGGGGTCTGTACCAAAATAATAATAGAGCCTCCTAAAAAAAACTTTAACGAAAATATTGTAAAAAGATTTGAACCATATAATGATAGCATATTTACAAGTACAACCCATCACAATCTATTTTTTTAAACTATAAAGGATTATTAAACAAATAATTCAATTGGAACGTAAAACCAAATCTTGATGATCATGAAATTACTAATTATCATTAAGCAATAAAAAATGCACTAACATACAAGAAACATCTATAAAAAAAAATAATCAAGGATTGTTCCTGAATTTTTCGCCGCACTCCATGTTACATAAGAAACACCAATGTTATTTTATTATATTAATATATCATGTGGCTGATGGGGCCCTCTTAGAGCAACTCCACCCGTTAGGGGTTGCCATGGCAAGGGAGGGGTGGGGGAGCTGGGGGCTACTATTCACGTGAATAGTGGCTGCCCTGCAAATAAGAATGTGTCTTCCACCCGTGGCAAATGGCTACTACTATTCACTTTTATTTTTATTTTATTTTTACATGGGATTAATTTTAGTTGTATGTATGAAATTAATAATAATAAAATTGATAGGTATTTATTAAAAAATATTTCAGAATTTTTGGATTTTTTCAGATTTTTAATTTTTTTACGTTCTTGACGTCAGTGCCTCCCAGTGGACCTCGTGCCCTTTCCCGCGGGCTTGCCCAGTTCACGTGGGGCCCGCCCATTGCCCAGGCTGCCAGGCCAGCTGGAAACTCATTTTGGGCTCAGGCCCGTGGGACCCAGCTCCCCTGCCCAGGCTGCAACCGGTGGAGTTGCTCTTAAAGGTTGGGCCTTGTGCAAGTGCTCACCTTGCACTTGCTAAGAGCCGCCACTCCTTAATTAATTATGGTTAAAACCACATAAGCTTGAATACCTAGTTAATTAAACAACAAAATTTATTCTTATAAACATATATATAAGCTGGGAAAAAAAAAGCAATGGATTCAACTTCAAAAATGAATAAGACAATATTATTACTAATGTAACATATTCTTAAATTAATTGATCACGAAAATGACACGCAAGAAGAGTAAGAATTGTGCTGTGATTATGAAAGTATGAATTTCTTCTGTGCTTCTGTTGACTATTATACCGTATTTTACAGCCACCATCCTCAATAGTCAATACACCAATAGCTCTCTCGCTCTCTCTCTCTCTCTGCCTATAAATATGTCCACAGGCTACTTTGGTTTTTACAACTACAAAAATCCCATTCCTCTCATTGCTTCTTATTCCTCACTGCCCACTGCCATGAACACATTCGAAAAATCTCAGATTCTGTTGTTGTCTCTGCTAGCAATTCTTCTTACCTTTGCACCTTTATTGTCCTCATCACTAAGGACTCCTTATCTCTATATCATCGCTAACCTCGTCATTGTTGCCCTTGGAGCACAAGCTAGACTTCTATCCCCCTCTTCCAAGCCTTCAGATCATGACAAAAAGAAGGGTACCGTTTTCGCTGCTCACAAACCTGTGATTGCCTCAGAATTAGCCTCCTCAGATAAATGGTTTCTTGCGCATAACGATGAAGATCAAAGGGTTGCTTCAAAATGTGTTCAAAAGAAACCTAAGGTTGTTGAGAAGTCCATGTCTGAGAAGATTGTTGGCAGTGTGAAAATGGTGAGTGTGAGAAAGTGTCCTGACGTGCCTAGCCTTTTCTTCGTAGGGGATGGTGATCAGGCTGATCAAGGAGATCATGAGGTAACTGATTATAACCATGAAGTGGAGGAAGAAGAAGAAATAGGGGAGCTTAGTGGACCAGAGCTTTTTGCCAAAGCTGAGACCTTAATTGGGAACTTCCACAAGCAGTTGAAGATGCAGAGGGAAGAGTCATGGAAAAAGATTCATGGGTTTTATCAGAAAGCCTTCTAAAGCTTTGCTTCTCCTGCTGATATCTTATAATCTTACTATAATATTTTTGTCATTTAGGATAATTGGTTTTGGAGAATTTGATTAATCAGAGGGGAACCATGTCACTGAATTCATGGTTCTTCCTTTCATTAATTGGGTTTGTACAAAACTGATTTTACTGTCATATTATGAGTCTAGTATTAGGCACTTCATATGTACAAAGTCATTAAGAATAACAAAAAGATATATTAGATACATATAAAGTTCCTTGTATTAAATCTCCATTTGTTCAAAAATCAGTAAGCATTATATGTTTGATAACATTTTATTTGTTATTATTAGATCCGCACTGTAAAATATTTACTATATATGAACTGGTAAAAAGATTTTCCTCTTGTAAGCTTGGAAATTTTCAGTTACTATTGCTTCAGCGGCATCTTTTCTCATAATTATTCCAGTCTTAATACTCATCTGCAATCCAAGAACTATTGACATCAGTGATAGTTAATCTACCTCCATTTCTTGTTATAATATTATATGAAGAGGCAAGTGGGTATGAGCATTATTATTTCTACCATTTGAAAATTTGTTTGCGTGCAAGTCAATGCCAGACAGGCACAATATGATAAATAGCAGTGACCAACCATATACCATAAACTTGCATTTAAAAGAAAAAAAATCTGAATTCTGTTTTAGACGAATATAAAAATATAACTAGTGTTGAAGAAGAGGACATGATGCTGTTGAGAGTTTGGTTGTTAAATTAGCTTGCATTGAGACAATGTTTTTCTTTTTTTAGTACAAGCGACTGGAGATGAGGGTTTACACAAATATTTATTGGGACATGGGGGTTTTGAACCTATGCTCACATAGGTGGAGATGGAAGAATCTCAACCAATTGAGCTATACCCTACTAACTGCATTGAGGCAATGTTAAGATAAAAGGATGATCATAAATTGTTGAATAGAATTTTCAAAATAAAAGTCCCAAGTTACACAACCATTTGAGCTTAAAGGTTTGACCCGTTTTGTTGTTGCCTCTTGACTCCAAAGAAGCAGGTGAGGTGACTATGCTCAAGGGTGGTTTGGACATTGGTAATGTGGTGGAGGATATTCACGATTGCTTTTTGATAGGGACGTAATACAATGCGGTGCATCAACCTCGAATGGGCAATGGCGTGGCACATGCACTTGCTCTCAGTTTGGGTTGAAGGAAGGCACAATTGGATAATGATTTAGAATTGCCCTATTTTGTTCTTTGTTTTAATGGGGAGGGCAGTGTTACTGTTTTTCCTTGATCAGATTTTCTTCTTTTGGGGATTTTATGGCTAGATTTTAACGAGGCCACATTATTGCCCTTCAGCCTTTCAAAATTGTTTCATTGTATGTTCTTTCCTCAGTTGAATGAAGTTACTCATTTTGATCAAAAGTAATTTGAGCTTAAAAGGGAATTTAACAACGTAATATCCCAACATACTGGTCTATAGTGAGGTCTTATATATGACATTTATGTGAGGTCTTATTTCTTAACCGTTGGAACATGCTAACCAATTTAATCAAACGGTTAAGAGATAGGACCTCACCTAAAGGCCATATATAAGGCCCTAACTATACAATTCTTGGTGCTAAATAACCTCAATTCATGTCATATCATCAACAATTTCGTATTAAAATGACCCTTAGTCCATGAATGAAAACAGATCCGGATCCCATTTGATTTGCCATAGAAAAGGAAAAAAGAAACTGATATCCAATTGTAAAGTCTAATAAATTATTTGCAACAATTTTCTTACAAAAAAAGAAGTATATATATTTCTTGGAAGAATCATGATTGTTGGTGCTAGCCATCAAAAAACAAAAAATATATATGAAAAAGGACAACGAAAAGTAATTAAAATGTTTATTCTTTCCCTAAAATGGATTGGTTGTAACACCTCCATGCTATCTGTCGAAAATAAGGTACTCTCCCTACCTGCTCTTGGAGTGTTGCGTGTGGGGTGTCAATACCTTGGAAATATCTCTTGGTGTGTCAAGTCAAGTTTTCTAAGATTTTATCTTTTCGTATTTTAATTATTTCCCTTTCTTTGAATATAAAAAGTTAAATTTATATTTTTATATATTTACTTCTGTGGTAAGAGAACAAAACCAATATCAATACGCATGTAATGGACTAGTTGACATTATCAAACTCAAATTTCCAAAAAAAAAAAGATATTATCAAATGCATCTTGGAACTTTACTTTTGAAGATATGGACAAACAAAATATAAGTGTAGAAGCACACTCAGCCTAAAATGACTTAAACCAGAGACAATAATTTGGATGATTGGATGTGAACCTTTGGATTGGATCTTTGAATCATTCTGTTCTTGTCATTCAGAGTTTATTCCAAATCAAGTATCAGATCGTGCTCCTACCTAACATACAAACCCTAATTCTAGGTTTTGGTTTGATACCACTGGCAGAACCAAGTTAATGACTAAGGTGGCCTCTAGCTTAGGGATGTTTTTGGATTGAAAAAAAATCAAACCTATATATATATTTGGCTTGTTTTAAATAAGGGTGATGATTTCCCCACTCCCCTTTTGTCCACTTACACTCCCTTTTTAGTTATAAAATGGAGTGTAAGTGGATAAAAAAGGAGTGAGAAAATCAGTTCTCTTAAATAAAACTCGATATGTATTAATATAATAAATTCCAAAAAAAGTCCAATTCTTTATTTATTATTATTATTTTTGACGACCTTTCCTATTGAGAGGGGCGATAGCATACTAAACTCACACACACTACACGGATGCTAGGACTCGAACCCAGGACCTTGCCTGAGGGAGTAAATACTCCAAACCACTACACTAGTGGGTCATTTGCAGTCCAATTCTTTATTAATTTAGTTGCGTGGCACCAATAAAAATATAGATTGAAATAGGTATACTTTCAATTTGGTGTTGAACATATTTTCATTTTGATAATATTTTTTGTTGTTGCATTTAATATGCATTTATTTTTTGTTAACTTTTTTTGAAAATTAGTCAATGGAGCTAGTGGTTTATATTATTTAATGTATACTTTTATTTCTACAAAGACTAGAGAAATTGTAAGTAAAAAAAAATATTCATTAGATTTTACCTTAAACTCTTTAACTAGCCCACCCATTAAAAAATTTATAATTCCGCCATTGTCTGATACATATTATAGTATAGGACCCCATATTATATGCTTAACAACTCTACAACTGACAAACTTTTACGAAGCAAAGGCCACAAAAAAGTATGAAACAAAAAAATTATATAATACGAGGGAATAGTCCAAGATAAGCATGATATATATGATCATTTTAGCTGGGAACCCATTAAATATTATGTATGCTTAGTGGTTTTTTTTTGGGGGTCAAGGTAACTCTATTCATTAAGCATATTTTGGACTATTCTAAAACAAGGCACCGTAAATGCAGAGTATTCAGGTCATGGTGCAATAAAATACAATAACCAGCCAACAAATTTCAAGTGATCAAATCCTAAAACAAGTCTAGAATCCACGGTTTCAATGAGAGACAGAGAATACATTCAAGTGGATGCCCCTCTTTTTGGACGCACCTGTTAACGCACCGTATCAAGTGGATGCCTAAGCTTTCACAAAGAAGTCTATAAAACCGACTTAACACACCGTATCAATTTCAAATACAACCTCTGTTTGGGTGTGGTCTCAATTCGAAGCGGTCTCAATTCCAAGCCAAGTGCTTTCAATTCCAAGCCAAGTCAAATGGAGATCCAATTTCAAGAGGCCTAGCCAAATAAGAAATGACAATAAAGTTGGGTTCGTAATAAATGCTCAGCCAAGTAAATCCAAGATTTGGAGTTGTTTCACCAGCCACTTGGGAGACCTTTTTTGTCAGCCGGGTCAAGAGCTCCAAATAGCTGGGTCGGAGCGCAATTGTCAGCCAAGATGGGTTATTCCTATGGGAGAGGCTAGAATGAGGGCTTAAAGTGAGGAGTTATAATGAGGAGAGCAATCTCACCATTAAAAGGACAGTGGACCCCCCAATGCACCCCCTCCCATGTACTTTGTGATGGTTAGATTGCTCTCCTCACTTTAAGCCCTCACTTTAAGCCCTCATTCTAGCCTCTCCATATTCCCACATACTAAATGTTTGGGGGTAATCATGATACAACCAATCGGCCAAAATGAGACTCACAGCAACCGGGCCTTGGATGCAACTTTATGTAATATCAAACTCAGTAAGAATTGATTGAAAAATTCCCAATCAATTCCAAAGACTAGTGGTCGGGTGCTCAAGGGGCCAAGGTTTTCCTGAGATGGGGTCTTCTAGCCAAGAGTACTTTCACGTGAATTCACATGGCTTCACATAGCTATCATTTGGGAGATTGGAAAAGGAGAGACACACAAGTCGAGTCTGAGTGATTTCTGGAACAATCGACGCACTTAAGGAAACATTAGAAAATATTTTTGGAATGAAGTGAAGACTTTCTGCATCAGGACAAGCACACGCTTTGGAATTCATCGATGGAGCTGTAGAGGATCACCAATGATGAACAAGACGACAAGAACATGTATCCAAAGCACTCCCAAATCCTCAAATCAGATTAGGACGAGAGACAGAAATTCCAAACTCGGCCTAGGCCGAGGCTCGACTAAGAGTCCATGTTGCTTCCCCAGTCCATCCACATCCCCATAAATCAAGCAATGGACAAACCATCACAATCATAGGAAACAAATTAGAGGCGTCCTTGTCTCCTGAAGTGAAGTAATTGACAGCCGTCGCAATCTTTGAAAGCGACCAAATCAAAGCCAGTCCAAGGAGCCTTGTCTGAGAGGAAAACATATGTGATCGTTCAAAGCCACATCTTCACCAAGTGCGAGCTTCATCTTCTTCAGACTTCTCCAGCTGCAACTCAAGCTCTCCACCTATAAATATCATACCTCCAGCAACGTTCAAGGGGTCCCCGACCAAACAAGCCTCCCACGGAGCAAAACTTATCTTTTCCTGTCATTTATCTTCATGTAATGCACTTTCAATATCTTTAAATGCTTTCCTAGGAGTAGTGGTAAAGTTAAGTTCTCTTCCATCCATCAAATATATCATACGACCCTTGATTTTTCAAGGCGCCGAAGCACCATCCTTGTTACTTTTCCGTCCACCCCATATATCATACAACTTTCACAATCTAGTGAGGCGCTGGAGCACCATCCAAATCTACCGACCGTATTCCACCATTGACACCATCTTCAACGGCCTTATAGCTCAGGTCGTGAACTTGATGGCCGAGAATTGTTCCCCTCTCGACCACAATCGCTTTGAGCGAAGTCAGACTAAACAGGCGTACTCAATCAATCTATCAATCCATCCATCCTCATCATCTTCAAATGCACGGTAGACCGTGCTGGCACGCCAGTGCACACCCATCCAATACAAAGTAGGACGACCTGTGTTGGCGCATATCCCCTCAGCCCAAGTCACTAGGCCGTAAGATTTGCAGCCAACAGTTTGAAAATGAAACAAATGAGTTCAAGGAGAAATGTTTGAAATATAGTAAATGAAAGGAACTATCAAGTTTGGAAAGACATCAGAACATTGGACTTCAAATTCTGCCTGAAATGCCATTTTTGAGACCATTTTAGTCAGGTTGGATTGCACTGGATCAAACTTTTCCAAGCCGGATCGATTGGACTGCATCGTTTCCTGGCCGGATCGACTTGTAATGGAATTGCCACTACAATACGTAAAACCTTTCTATGACGCTCCGACGGCGCTCATAAGCCATTTAATGACGCCGAATCGCACGCTGTAACCAGCGCCGCCGAAAGGGGGTCATGGAAGTTTTTTCAAAACACGACGCTTATTCCCGCCATGGAATGGGGTTTCAATGTCGCGTCGTGTGTCGCCCCTACTCTTTTCAAAACACGACGCCCTGTTTCCGCCATGGAATAGAGTTTCAATGACGCTTTGATCGCGTGGTCGTTGTACGATTTTCAAAAATGACGCTTATTCTCAAGGCTGGAATGGAGTTTAATGACGCTAAACGAAAGTGTCGCCGCATTTTTTTCAAAACACGACGCGCTATTCCGCGTCATGGAACGTGGGTTTCAATGACGCTTATCGCATGTCGCCCTACTTCATTCCATGACGCGCGTCTTTGGATGTCATGGATGAAGTTTTGATGACGCATCAGACGTCATTGAAATATGTTTCATGACACAATTTAGACGTCTGTTGAAATTCTTTAATTTTTAAAAATAAAAATATAATATGTAAATATATCCCATCATTTTAATTATGCAAAAAGAAATTAATATATATATATAAGCAAAAATGAAGACATAAAAGCAAAGTACTCTAAATTATATTTCTATTACTCAAAATGATTCTAGTACATTAAAATTGTCTTTAACTAATCCCACAAAGTCAATCCTATGAAGTTTGGGAAGATTTGATACTTGCACTATCTAAAACAAAGTAAACATCCAAAAAGATGATCGTTTGAGAGGATGTGATGCTTCATGTCCAAAAGAGGGTGTAAATGGTACTAAAATAATTACAACCACACCTGCATTAAAACATAAGATCAGAAAATGAGAATGAAGGTCTAGAAATTACAAGCAAGCGTGAATGAAAATGATACAGGTCTGTAAATTCTTGGTCCAAATGGGAAATTTCATTTGATACAAATGTCTGCTAAATAAAACAAGAGGACTAATAGAATCCAACAAAACAAATTTTCAGGACCAAAAATTCTTAAATGAAGTTAACTGACCAAAAACTAGAAGAGAAAACCAACACAATCTCCCATCATTTTAATTCTGCCATCACAAGTGTAAATCTGCCATTTATATGGACTGAAATAAAAGATATAGCCCATAGTAATCTGAACTGAAATGAAATTTGTTCAAACACAAATAACAATATTAGAAAGAAACCAATATCATATATGGCATTATATCCAAGCCCAAAAACCATTATAAACAAGCTTTAGTTTTGTTCAATTCTTTTAGGCTGGAACCTATCACCTCTCGAAATTCACTAAACATTCAGTTTTTTTTTAAATTTTAAAGAAAAGACGATCAATTGCATAGAAGGTTAATTGGGGTGACAATCTTGAGAGAGGGATCCTGAGCTCTATGGCCCATGACTCTAAAATTTGCAGTGGTGTTGCTAACTAACCATTCAGTTTAATTCAAACAAATGTAAAACTTTTCATATCATAATTAGGCATATAGATCTTCATCATACCAAAAATTCATTCAATTCAAAGTTAAGGAATCATGTCAAAGACTGAATTCAAAACAAAGTAAGTTACAGACTTTTCTGTTTTTCTGCAGCAAAACACTAACTTGGAAAAGTTACCATAAATTCAATTTAATTCTGATTTATATGAAACAAGTTTTTAAATGTTCATTGAGATGTCTATTTTCTTATAACAAAAGTGTTTCCAAACTGAAACTGCAGCCCCTGTTTTTGACAGATTTTGTAGTCATACTTTAATTACCAAACTTAGGTATCAAACTTCAGCCAAATTACATGATATTAGAGGGCTTTTAATCCTGGATATGCTTAGTTTAAAACCAAGTACTTATATCTCAAAACTAACCCACAACCTGTGCAAAACTAACAGTCAACGTGGGTAAAACAATCACACTTTCTGAAAATCTGAAACTTAACAACTTCTGCCCTATTTGTTTTTTACCAAAACAAAACCCCAAAACACTTATGAAAAATCTTAAAAACAAGTATATAATTTGAATTCTTCTTGCTACTCAATTACAAGAATCAAGGTTTGAAAAGACCAAAACCCAAAACTGAAAGTTGATAAAAAAACTTGTAACATATAACATGCCAATCAAAATGCAAATTCCACAAGCTTACTTCCAAACAAACCTTGAAAAATTTGGAGAGGACGTTGAAAAGAATATCTAAAATAGAACATATCGCCATCTCTAAACCATCAATCTCTGTCAGATGCCAGCTGGTATAAAGTCTCTGCAAAAAAATGTCCCCAAATTAGTGATTAGAACAAAATGACAAAAGATCGTGACTAAACAATATCATAAAATACACAGCATAGCCCACCTCTAATGCTTCTGTAGTTGTACAAAAAATCCGAAGGAGAGTACTATGGATGGAAGAATCAGACAGTAACCTATCCAGGATGACTTCATCCAACTTTTCAGAGCATGATATTGATGTAATACATGTTTTCATCACTTCAAGCACCTGACACAGTAAAGGTTATTAAAATTGGCATTCCCATCATAATCTACATTTACAATACAAATTGGGTCAAGTATATAATAAATTAGACAACCAATTAATAGAGAAGATTAACTAGCCATAGGAAGCCAAACACGCACACATTGTGATTCCCTACCAAGAAATGATGCATAATTTTTTTTGGATATGAATTCTTTACAGCCTATTTGGACTCACTTGTATCATCCTATAAATAATCTTCAAAATGATGCTTTCAACTAAACTTCTTTTCTTTTCCTTTCTTTGATAAGAAACAGAATAACACTAATAAATGTATCTGGTAGTATTACCTACTGAGCCAAGGTTTCTCAAAATAGCCTTAGAACAGAGGAAAAACCTGCTGAAGGATTTGGCTTATGGTCACCTTGTAAGCTGTTATGTGAACTTCTGTATGAAAAATTCATTCCCCTTAACTCATTGTAAAATTTTCTTTTGGTACAAAGGATGCCTAATCACATTAAATTACAAAACTACCATTCCATGGAACTACCCCTGCATTAAAAAATATTTAACTATAAAGAGTCACCAACTTATCTTTATTTACTTTTCACAGTGGACCAGTATGGCCTCCTTTTTGAGGATTCAAAACATGGGACAAGGTTGCAAATTGAGACGGATAAAGTAGTAAAATTTTATGCACACATCTGTACATCCTTGACTGTTAGTTCATGACACCAGGCTTCACCTTTACTTTTATCTGTATGGTTTTCTGGATGGACATTTCTATTTTCCCATCAACTGAATGTAATCAAACGACTAATAGAATATACAGACGACTAAAATAGAGGCACATACAAATTCATAACAGCTTTTGTTGAAGATATGCTAAGATTGGACATAATATGGATACACGCCCAGGAAAAAAAAGAATATGGATAAGATTATGATGCAAAGAATAGACCAGAAGGAGACTAATCATGAAGTTGTGCTATCAAAAGCTACCTTTGAACAAGATTCTTGAGGCCTCTATGACTTCCTCTAATTGAATCCATGTGCAAAATTCACAGAACCTTGGGTGACCTTTTAATTTCCTCATCTGCAAGATAATTCGAGAGAACAAACTGAAATGGAGATAACCATGGTACATACAAGACATAAATCCAAATCATAAAAGGTCTTGCCTTCAACATTAACTACTTCACCTGGATGACAGAAGATAATCAAACTCCAGTGCAGTCTGCACAAGATGCGGTAATAATTCATATTAAGAAGTTGGTATCATAGGATTACTCTCCAATCTGCATGCAAAACAATGTAGCATACTTTCTGACCTTTAGTTTACAGGAATGAAAATGTAATCCTTCTCAAAAACATTCACTTTCCTAGTCCATTTAAGCACGTGCTGAAATGCTTCCTTTCCTTCACAAGCACCTGGTTGATCTTTGTCTAGATCAGCAAGTTTCCGAAAGAAAAAACTATTGAAGAATTGGAACCTATGCTTTTCCTCAGGTTGAATTTTACTTTTAAGTATCTGCCAATAAGTCAAAATCAGAATTTCTTACTATGTGGAAGTAGGAGGTACAATCAGATATAAACGAGGAACTAGAAGCTAGGACCTCATTGCATATATATATCTTTTAACTGTTCCATTTTGATATTAAGTAAACAAAGAAACAGATTCCTCACTGAATTCCTCGTCCTAGTTACACTATGAAATGAACTTCCTCTCCTCCTCGGTCCTAAAAAACCTGCTACTCCTTTCCAACCAAATAATAGAATATAGTTATTATCTGATACTACAAACCTACCATTCTCAAAGACCATATGAAGTCAATTTCTTTCAAGCAAAAATATCACACGTTCATCTACAACATTCAAATTTTGAAATCTACTGATCCAAAACCATGATGATTGCAAGGCATTGTCACTTTCTAAGCAGAGTCATTATATATATCTTCTCCAGTTTCCATAATCTCCATTAACTTCCAAATGCCCATATCATGTTTCCAATTATAAGGCTCCATAAGCGGGCAAACTAAAATTTCCATTAATCTCCATTAACTTCTAAAACCAGATTCCTGACCTAAAAGGCTCCATAAGACACTTCTTCACCGGCTCAATTGTCCCCGAAAATTCATTGCAAAAATAATGATATAAAAAAGAATTAGGGACAAACTAAAATATAAATGAGAACAATACAAAGAAGAGAAGAAGAACAAAAATTCTGTACCTTCAACAGTGAATTACCACAACTTCAATTAGAATCTCCACCTTCAAAACTCAATATCACACATCCCCTTCAAAACTCAATATCACATACCACCGTTAGAGATACACGAGAAGAAAAGAGGAGGGAAGATCAAGGGGTGATGTAGAATGAGTGAAGAATGAACAGAAAAAGAAAAGAAAGGGAAGGGATAGATGAGAGAGACTGAAGAGAAGATTTGGGGTTGGGCTCAGAGAGAGAGATCCTTACACTAGGTATGAGAATGAAGAGAAAATTTTAGAACGACAGAGAGAGAGAGAGAGCGCCTTAATGAAGGGAAAAAAGCGGGCAAACTAAAATTTCACCCAAAAAAGAGCGCCACGCGAAAATAATTGGGGCCTCAAACCCAAATTCCATGACGCATAATCAACGTCGAAATAACTTTCTATGATGCGCATACTGCGTCTTTAAAATCGCGTTAAGTTAATGACGCTGTAAGTACGCCGCGTTATAAACTTGTTAACCACGCCGATCGACGCCATTGTACTATAATTCTACGACGCAGTCGCGACGCTACGCGTTTAACGACGCATATCCGACGCCGTTAAACTATAAACCTATTAACGACGCGATCTAACGTCATCTAAAACCACTCGTATTCCATTACACACATTCCGCATCACGGAAAATAATTTCAATGACGATCCTGAAACGCCATGATAATAGTGTCA
This sequence comes from Prunus padus, assembly GCA_024362665.1. Taxonomy (NCBI): domain Eukaryota; kingdom Viridiplantae; phylum Streptophyta; class Magnoliopsida; order Rosales; family Rosaceae; genus Prunus; species Prunus padus. The sequence continues at coordinate 9,708,806 of JANFAM010000011.1, forward strand.
TAAACTTATTTCAATGACGATTTTAAAAACACGCCATAATTTATCACACGAATGACGCTGTATTTTTGATGCGTCATTAAACTGTGTCATAAAAGCCCTTTTTTTTTGTAGTGTGCACGTCAAGACCTTCAACTAATAAATATTATCTGGAAATCGATACCAATGTTGAAATTGGCAGCTATAATCAAGTTGAGCCGTGAGTGGTGGGAATTCTGAGTAGAATCTCAAGGATAGCTTTGGAGGTCCTTGAGACCTTTGTTAGCTTTGCTTCTGTTGAAGGCTAGAATGATCAGTGAGAGACTGATTGATTTTTTAGAGAAGTTTTTGTTTGTTTTTTTTTTGTTGGTTTCTTGCCTCCAGTTCACATCCCCTTATATTTATAGGAAATCTGTATGACGGTGGTTCTTAAATATCTAGAAAATATCTACTGGGAAGTGTCTTGTTCCAGCCATTTAAAGGAGTGGTAGGTATCTTTATAAAAGCAGCAAAATATCAAGAGTCAGCAGGCCTTCTGTCGATTCCTTGTAAGTTGTGATTAAATATCTTGCTGATGAGATCACACGGGTGTTACAGAAAGAAACTTAGCTTGTTTTTTGGAAATTTAATGGCTATGAGAAATGATTTCTGCTTTTATCTTTCTGCTGATCTGGTTTTGAGTTGATGATGATCAGACCTCAAGTTTCAAAAATATGAAATCTGGAAACTTGTGAAAATTACTTTGGTTTATTTTTTTCTTTTGAAATGATGATTTGAGCTTATTCTCTACCAATCGTTAGATGGGCTGGTGTGCAGAATTCAGGCCCAAACAAAACCATGTATTTTGGTTAGAATAAAGAAGTTGGCCAAAAAGTGCAAATTTTGGTACAAACAACATAATTACAGTCCATTGACATTACTAACTCCAAACTCGGATAAACTGTGAATGCTAAAGGTGATGATCTAAATAGAAGGCAACAGTACGAGCTAATACTTCAATAACTGCATCAGGTACCGTCTCACCGTTAACAAATCTCAAGCATTGACCATGCTGATTATAATCAACCACCACATAGTTTTGGACCCTAGAGACAATACGCTTCACGTCATAATCAACCACAAATTTGAAGTTAGGAGTCGCTCATGCCATGTGCTACAAGTTTGAAGAAAAAGTTTCAGAAGGTTTACTTCTTGGGAAACAGAAATTGAGAGCAGTCAACTTTTTCAAGCTACAAACTTCAGTTGTAATGGATTCCACACTGTTCTTCCACCTCAGATCTCCAGGGGATACATCAATTCTTAGTGTTTCCAAAGATATGAGCTCTGACATTATTCCACATGAAAGCAATTCATTTGGTAGCTTAGCATACTCACTGGGGCTAATAAATCCATGAAAGGATACTTCCAAGTGCCTTAGAGAAGCCAAAATACCAATCTCATCAGGTAATTTGTTAACCTCAGTGCCTTGGAGATCAAGCACCTCAAGATCTTGAAGAGATCCAACTTCAGGTGGGAGAACAACCAGACGTTCACAATTACGTAGAATAAGCATTTTAAGTCCTTTTAGCTTTAAGATTGAATGTGGCAAAAACTTGATTCTGGTATTAGATAGGTTCAACACTTCAAGAGAAGGCATACCCTCAAAGACGGATGTTGGTATCACTCTTAGATGTCAGTTTCTCTGAAGGAACAACATTAGGAGATTAGGGCAATGTGGATTTTCAAGTAGACTGGATAACTCAGTATCCATCAAAGCAATCATGTTCCCACTCCTCTTTTTGCGGAGCCTTCCTCCGACCTGCACCACCTCTAAACAAGAACTGATAACGTTCAGAAATTGCCAATCCATTGCTTTCAGGGTTTTCAAGTGGCCTGTACAATGAACTGATTCCCAAATTTGATGGCCTTGTCAATCTTGAGTAAGGTCTTAAGAAAAACTGAAAACGTTATTGCTTTGATAATATATTCATTGATGCTAAGTCCCTATAACAACATCATGCATTTTGATGCAATACCGCCCTTGGTACTCTGCAATAGAGAGGCATCTACAAGAATGTGTCAACTATCTCATGCCCCCTCTTACATGCATCCTCCCAATTACCTGAAATTAGACCTTCTTGGAAACAATTTTTCACCAATTCAGAAATATTAACCTCCTCATCTTTGGAAAACAAAGCACAATAAAGGAAGCAACTCTTTATATCACAAGCCCTCAAACTGTCATAACTGAATTTCAAACGTTGCATAACAGCTTTAGCGCCATATGTACCAAGTGTGCAGGGTTGTAAGAGTTGCATCAGTTCATGCTTCCACACTAAAACATCATTCACCCCTGCCAGGGCCCTTCTAGTAACAATGATCAACAGCGGTAAACCACCACACTCCTGAACAATAGTTGGAGCATAGGGCTGGATATCTGGAGAATCAGCAAGTGCACCCACTTTCTCATGAAATAATTCCCATGCTTCTTCTCTAAGAACAGGTTTCATTTCAATCACCCTATTCACGGACATTTCAGTACAAACGTCCAGAATACTAGTTGTGAGTATCATCTTGCAATCATTTCTTGAACTCAGGTCAGGAATGCCAACTGCATTTAAATCAATTCGCTCCCAAACGTCATCCAGAAGAAACAAAAATTTCCTGCTATATAAAGCTTGAAATAGTTTCTTTGCAACTTTAGATTCACTTTCAGAGTCTGTTAGGCACAGTGATAACTGTCTTAAAACTTCATTTTGTATCTTTCGTGTGCTCCAATGTCTTGACACAGTCACCCAAATGATCACATCAAACAGGCTTTTGCTTTGAAAATGGTTGATCAAGGCTTTCAGCACACTAGTCTTGCCAATCCCACCAGTTCCGTGAATATATAGCAATCCTACTAGCTGTGGCATCATTGATGCATTCCAATATCTCAAGCACAACCCGCTCAATTGATTTGCCAGCATTAACTCTCGGTTCAAGCAGCGCCTCGCTTCCTTCATTTTAAAAAGGAATCTCAACTTCTGCCTGATTGACGGTTGGTTTGCTTAATTTCTTAGTCAATTTAGGCTTTATTTGACCTCCTCCATCCCGAGAAGGTACTTTCTGTGTTTGTCTTTCACTTTTTTTTTATGGTTTCTCCCACTGATGCAAAACTCTGCAGACTCTTTCTATCTGAAATGGATGCAGCTCTTGATGGTGTTGATGGAATCGTGAGATGTTTACCTTGTTGCTTTTCTTTACCCTCCACAGCTTCCTTCCCATGTGTTGGTGACATTCCAATCTTTACATTTGCTTCGGCTCTCCTTTGCAAGTTCACATTCTTATCTTCTTGTGCCAGTCCATATGCGTCACCACGAAGTATTGGATTGCTTCTGCATCGGATCATTTGCAGGCTCTAAAATTTCCAATAGGAAAATTAAGTCCAATCCCAATTGGAAACCAAAACCAATTATAACAAGGAAACACATCAATAGGAAGTTCCTAGGAATTACCTCCTTAACTCTTCGATTAGCGGAAGCGAAAACAATGAAAAACAGAATATATCAAAGGAACAAAGATAGGTCTGAAATCACTCACACTGGTCCTTGCTTTCACACCAGAATTCCAATCACTGGAAAATAAACTTTACTCATGAACTCAACTCTCAATTTTAAAGAACTAAATGGGGGTATTTATAGCAAACTAAAACCTAAAGACAATAGAAAAATCCTAACCAAATAAATTAGGAAACTTGATATCTGGAAAAACTAGAAATCCTACTGAAATCTGAAGAAGTAGAGAACCTAGGAAACTAATTAATAATGTCCGCATCAGTTCGACTCTCTCCAGCTCCTATTGGACCATCTCTACAAGGTACACCGAGGCCTTGAGCTTACTGTTCTATGTGAGTAGCAGCACCAAAAACAAAAACAAAAAGTTCCCATGGGTTGCTTCACTGACTATCCCAATGTATCCAGAAATATATAAATCGGAGAAGTTATCAACTGATCTCAAATAACCAAAAATTAAATGAAATAAAATAAAGAATTCTACTATCTGTTTTGATATTTCAAATCTTTCCATCTCAAAAATGGGAAACAAATAATCAAACAGGTTGGTTAATATTGTTATTTTCCTCTTGTCACCAGTTTGTTTCCGATAAGATATTTCTATTGAAATAAGTTTTACTACAATGATTTAGGATAACTTACCAAATTTACGCAATTGATTTTCGTTTATACTGGTAATAAGTTTTCTTTCAATATCTGTCACACCTTGAATTTTTTTTTTTAACGAAAAAACAATAACAAACAGAAAGACTTGAGCCGAATGAATAATTAACAGTACGATCAGTTGCATGCAGGGCAGATCGCACAAAATTTGATTTCTATGTATCAAAACCCAAATAGAAATACTCTAGGTATCAAATCCTCATTAGTAAGGATTTTTATCACTAATACCTAATTTTTCTATAAAAAATGGGTCATTACATCTAAAGGGAGCCTAGCTAGCAGACACCACTCCAGCCCTTTCTGATTGCATTCCCTTAAGAGCTATCAGGCTTGGCTTGTACTGCATTGAAGTTGAATATTTCTTCCCCTTCTCTAAATACACGACCTTCTTAATTATCTGCCTCTCCATGTCACACCAAATAATTTTACTAGCTTTCCTATTAGGAAGATTCTGATCCTTCAAAAATTCCGTCGGACCAGTGATCTGCTTTCTACTCCATTTGTGCTCCTTCAAGTCCTCTAACACCAACATGTTAAGCTTTCCCTCTGCTATTTCTGCAACAGCTACACATTGATTCCAATAGCTAATCAAAACTTTATGCAAATCTACTAAAAATCCCCGGGGCAGCGTAGTAGTAGTGAAACATTCGTTCCAGATATCCAGAGATTGAATTTCCAGGCACAAATCGTTCCCGTCCACGATAACTTTAACCAAATGACCAATCCCTTCTGTCTTGTTAGTTGCTTTCAGATATTTTACGTTCAATGCTTTCTTGCTATGTTGTTGAGGCACATCTTGGTTAGGGCGCTTCAGAGGTCTCCATTGCTCATCCTTTCCAACAGTTATGACTTCAAAACCAGCTTCTCCAACACATACCACTTTACACTCATGAGTCGATGGATTAAAAACAAAGTCCATTTTTTCTGCGCTTTCATGTGTATTAGGCAAGTAGAGTACTTGATGAGTTGCAGGGTTTCTGATCCGGCAAACTTGAGAATTAAGACTCTTCTCCAAAAACAAGCCAGAACAACCCTCAAGGAACTCAAAATTTTCATCAACCACAGCTTCTAACTTATTAGTTTCTTGTTTGATTAATGAATAGGAGTATTGCAGAGGACGGGCTCGATCCATGTGTTTTGCAATGAACTGGAGGTCTTGAATCAACAAAAACCATTGCTTGCAGACGCACCTGAACCTTAGCAAAGATTCCACAGGCAACCAGCTTAAAATCTCAGTGATGACATCAAAGGGAAGCTCTGATGCTTTTACGGGGTTCACTCTCCTTCTCTTATTTCTTTGGTAGGTCAACAGGCAGCAATGGAGAGGATCCGCTCTCCTTTTATTTCTTTGGTAGCGATGCGCCATCTCCAACCTGTGTGTACCCGAAACTTATTTAAAGTCATCTAGAAGATATAAATTTTTTTACTTGGTAGTTATTGATTGAGGCATGAAATTTCTATTGATCAATGATGATTATTTTGATTCATGATCAACGAGAAAGAAAATCCTAACTTACTTCAACGCATCCTGATTTATGATTTCGTTGATTTGTGCAAGTATCGTCATCGAAGGAAGACCTAAAAATTGAACCGTCGAGATCATGAGATATATCATAATGGAGTGAGTCTGAACAAGCTTTTATTGTTTTCAACTATTTAAACTACAGGGAGGGGGATTCAAACTCGAGCGCAAAGTGAGATCCGCTCTAGCCAACTTGGCTAAGCCCATATATGTGCCTAACTAGTTAACACATAAGCACTATTATTCATATGTATATGTCACCATGTAAATTTTTTAATAATGACTACATGTTAGTATGGTGATAGATATATTAGTATATGAAAACATACATATATATGAGTATTAAAACTTTTTTTATACAAAGTATAAACTACTCCAAATTTAATCTAATCTAAGGGAATGGGGCTCGAACTTTGGTGCAAGGCGGCATGCTGACTGCCCTGGCCAATTGGCCTAACCCACGTATGTTATATCCGTATTAATACTATGTTCGTCTATTTACTTAATCAAAGTTAGATAATCAAATGATTTTCGATTTAAATGAATTTTTGCAGGGTTGATTAATCAATGACATAAAAAAAAAAAAAAAAAAAAGGGTTCAAAACCATAGAGAAACATTATGGTGAGTATGTATGAGAAAGCAAAATAAGTACAAGAATAACCACTGAATATTTGAGTCCCAAACCTGAGCTCGTATCCAATATGATACACCTCTTGGACACCGTATCTCAAACCCGTGAAGATCACTCTCAAAACTTTTGGCTCTCAAATCCCTTGCATGTTCTAAAACTCCCAAACTGAAATTGAATTTATAGGCTCCCCCAAAAAGTCTACTAAAACAAGTCATCCAAATCCTATTGGTAGAAGAAAACCAAATCTTACTAAAATTGATAAACAATAATTTTTAACAAGGAAATATAAAACAAGTTAACCCAAAAGAAACTTTTACTAAATAAGTGGGCCCAAATCAGGGAACTTAGATAGGGGAATCAAGAAATTGGAATAAGATCAACTACTCCCCCTAGTGGATCCCATTCCTGATTTTGAGAGTATTTGATTACGGATTTTAACGTGGAACCCACATAATTTTTTGATTCCTTATGTGCATGCAGGGGAAGTTAGGAATTGGATTAATTCCAAACCCGAAGAAGTAGGAATTGTAATAATTCCAATGACCACTCCTTATAAAAAGGGCACGAAGTTCTCTTTTTATGACATGTTTACTTAACCGTAATGAGAGAAGTCATGAATCAAGGAACTTAAGAATAAGGAAATAAGAAATTGGAATCGGATCAAGTACTCTTCTAGTTGATCTGGTTCCTAGTGTTGAGGGTATTTGATTACTGATTTGAACATGAAATGCACATATTTTTCATTCCTAATGTGCAAGGGATATAAGGAATTAGAATTGAATCAACTACTCCTATTTGATATGATTCCTAGTGTTGAGGGTATTTGATTATTGATTTTAACATGGAATACACATATTTTCATTCCTTATGAAAATAGGGAAATAAGGAATTGGAATCATTTCTAAACACAAGGGAACAAAGAGTTGGAACAAATAACAATTCTGATACTCATTCCTGATAAGTAAACAGGCCTTAAAAAAGTTTCTATACTTTCCTTATTTTGTTTTATCTCGTTTTAATGCTATATGAGATAGATAAACCGGTAAAGCTTTTTGTCATTCTCAAGACCATAAGCTTATGCCTGGGCTCATGTTAAACAAGCCTCGGCACTGGCCTATTTTGAAGCCTTCGGCTACCGAGCCCACAGACCACAGGGTTGGTTTGACCAATTTGCCAAACGAAATAATATTAATGTATTTCATGTGCACAACAGCACAACTCTTTCTTTCCTTCTATTTTATGTGATTCTGTATGATCTTCCAGCTATGGGGTCACAGATTTGCCATCAGAGTTTAACTTTGTCCTACATAAAGCACTTAAGAAAGAAGTTAAAGATGCTTTGAATAAAAGAAACCAAAAGAAACAGAGGAAGGGGGCATCAACAGGAGTGTTCCCCATGAAGCTGATTGAACTATTGAGCAATAAAAAATGAAGAACTAACGACCCTTACATAAACAAATATTTTGAATCCAGCAGAAGTAACCAAAAATTGGTTCAGCTCTATCTTACAAGTTTAATATAGTATAATTATTATAAACAATTAGGAATTAAAAAAATAAAAAGATGATGGCTGCAGGCTAACAAAGTGGAAAGAAACAAAATTGCAAAGTCTTTGAATAATATTGGACACTTGAATTATAGAGAGCAGGATATTTCTAGGCTGTCTTCTTCTTGTTTATTTCATATTTGACTTGAAAACTTTGAAAGGATTTTGGATCAATGAAGGATGGCCAAGGAGACCAAAACAGGGGTGCTTGGTGCAATTTCAGGGATTTGCTTGCTTACAATTGGTTTTCTTTATGCTGCAACAACCTCCAATATAAACCCTTTTGGTAGATGTAAGTAAACTTGAAAATTTTATCGGGACAGACCTATCCCGGCATGCACTTGCAGAAAGTAACATTTCTTTAGTTAGGCCATGGTGGTGATTGTGATTAATTTTCTCCTTGCTTTGCTAAAGCAATTGAATTGACTAATTGGAGAATGAAATTGAAGGGAAGCACCAGCTATCCAATTGGGATGGTACTGATCACAGCAGAAAGAATGATGGAGGCATTGGAGTGGAAGAGTCTCTGAAGTGTCTCTTTGGAAGACTAGCTAGAGGTTTGATTTACTTGCTGTCTATTATAGCATAAGTTTAAGCAGCTGTTACAAAAAGGGTTGACAGATCCAATACATGATTGCTGGTTTTGTTTGTGTGAAGTCATGTAAGATTATGAAGATTAATGAATATACATACTGCAGGGGAAGATCGAATACAGCTCGAAACAACCGGATTTTCTTGCCACTCTGACCTTCACTCGGAAGTGTGGCTGGCTAATAAACCAGTTATAATTGACAAGAATGCCTTAACAGTTTACATACCATCCAATCAAGCCCAAGATGAACACAAGGTTCAGCCATATGCAAGGAAAGAGGATCAGACTGCAATGAAGGCTGTGACACAAGTGAAAATACTACATGAAAACACCAGTACACCAGCTTGCAATTTTACTCACAAAGTCCCAGCTGTGGTTTTCTCCTCTGGTGGCTTCACAGGAAATCTGTTTCATGAGTTCAATGAGGTAGTCATCCCCTTGTTCATCACGACCCGCCACTTTCGATCCCACCTTCAGTTTGTCATAACTGATTTTAAGCCGTGGTGGGTTAGCAAGTATGAACATATTCTATCAACGTTGTCCAGTTATGATGTTATAAATCCAGTTGAGAATGGAAGTATTCACTGCTATCCTGGAGCTGTCATAGGGCTAAAGTATCATGACAACTTAGCTCTAAATTCTACAGAAATTCCTGGAGGTTACTCAATGTTTGAGTTCAAGAAGTTCCTACGAGAATCATACAGGCTGAAAATGAAGGATGTGTCGGATCAGATGGGTAAAAAACCAGTGCTAGTTCTCATATCTCATCGCAAAACAAGGAAGTTTTTGAATGAAGGTAAAATGGTGGAAATGATGGAACAATTAGGCTTTCAAGTCATCTCTCCAACGCCTAACCAGACATCAAATTTGGACATGTTTTCGGGATTGGTGAACTTGTGCAGTGTCATGGTTGGAGCTCATGGTGCTGGCCTTACAAATGCACTCTTCTTACCAGCCAGGGCAGTGCTGGTGCAAGTGGTACCACTGGGGCTAGATTGGCCTTCAGAAAACTATTATGGTGGACAGGCTAGTGACTTGGAGTACAAGATTAAACCAGAGGAGAGTTCACTCATTGATGTCTATGGTCCAGATCAGCCAGTCATCACTGATCCCATGTCTATATTCTTGGAGGGCTATCAGGCTGCCAGGGCTGTGTATGTTGATGGGCAGAATCTCAAGGTTAATTTGGTTGGAGGCTCCACTCATTGAAATTGAAGAACCGAACTTGTAAGACTTGGTAGAATACTATTCTTTGCAATTTGTATCAAATGTTAATAACCATTTATTGTATGTAGTTTACTGCTACACTTAAACAAATTGAATTAGACAGAGTTTGATCAACACAAGCTCTTATTCATTGGCTATTTGGGATTTCCAGATTCAGATAAAGACCGAAAGAAAAGAAGAAAATGGAGACTAATTATGGGATACAAAGAATCAAATAGAAACATATACGAATTAACAACTACCAAAACCTAAGCAACCATGGGCATGGAAGACAATAACTTCCCACAATCTGTGACTAGCCTTGCAGGGCTGTTACATTTAAAGCTAGCAGAAACAGATATAGAAGCTATAACCAGGAGAAAAGCCAGCCTTCTCTGATTTCATTCCTTTAAGAGCTATCAGGCTTGGCTCATGCCGTCTAGAATCAGGCAATGGAAAGGGCGGTGGAGATTTGCAGTCACGTATTACTGTCTGGCTACTCATATCATAGTCAATCACTATTATTGTTTTAGTAATACCTATTCCTGGGTAAACATAATTAATAGCTATTCGTAGTACACCAGACCTAGCTGTGCCATGAACAATGTTGTCCTTCCATTCCGGGCGGTCCTTTAAAAATGTCAGCGGAACGATGATCTTGTCTTGACTCCATTTGTGCTCCTTGAAGTCCTCTAATACCAAGACATTAAAGTTCTCCTCTGTTATATTGCGAACAGCTGGACAGTGATTCCAAGTTAAAACCGAAACTTCATTCAAGTCTGCGAAAAATCCCCGGGGCACAGTATTAGTAGTGAAACGTTCACTCCAGATATCAAGAGATTGAATTTCCAAGAACAAATCTTTCCCATCTGAAATAAGTTGAGTGAAATGGCCGAGCCCTTCAGCCTTGTAAGCTGCTGGCCAATATTTTTGTTTCAGCGCCTGCTTGCCATGTTGTTTTAGCAAGTCTTGGTTTGGGTGTTTGAGGAGTCTCCATTGCTCATCCTTTCCAACTGTTAGAACTTCAAAACCGACTTCTTCTCCGTCTTCACCATGAACACATACCACTTTACCCTCATGAGTGAGTGAATTAAATGCAACGTCGATTTGGTTTGTGCCTTCATGCGCATCAGGCAAGTAAAGCACTTGATGGGTTGCAGGATTTCTGATTCGGTAGACTCGAGTATTTTTTAGGCTCATCTCCACAAGCAAGCCGCCAAACAAACTGTAAATAAACTTGAAGTTTTCATCATAACGAGTTTGTCCTGGGTTTAATGTTGACTGTCCTGGGCTTAGTATTGATAGAAGTAGCAGAGGACTGGCCCGGTCGCTATGTTTGGCAATAAACTGGTGGTCTTGAGTCAATAACAAACACCATTGCTAGCACACGCACCTGAATCTTAGCAAAGACTCGACAGGCAACCAGCTCAAAACCTCACTGATAATATTAAAAGGAAGCTTTGGTACTTTTATGGGATCCACTCTCCCTTCCACCATCTGCATGCTGTGGGTTCAGACAAAAGAGATGAGCAGAGAAACTTTATTTGGGTTTGAATTGGATTCATGAGTAGAGAAAATCTCTAATATTGGGTTTGGTTGATAACTCGAACTGAAATTTACATGTTTATAGTTAGTGCTTTTATAGGTAGGGCATTAGTCTTATCCAAGTAGATTGAGGAAAAACATAAAACAGGAATGTAAAATACAACAAAAGGAAAGGTAGCACAAGCAAATTGTTGAAATTAATGCACATTTGTGCATGAAAAATATGGAGAATTCAAGAAACTTCTAGAGAACTCAAGAGTAGTAAGAAGTGCCTAGAGTTGTTGGACAATATCGGCAACACTTGCATGAATATTCTAGAGTTGCCACAACTTATGGTGGTGGAAGAATTCTCTAGAACTAAAACCACAAACTTGTGACTAGGAAGAATAAGCCAAGTCGGTGGACTTGGTGATGTCGGCAAATAACCTATAAGTAGGCATGCAATGCAATAAAGCAAGGTGGAGTCTAACAAAAAGAACTCCCAAACTATAAGGGAGCCAAGAGCTACCCAAACAAAGCTATGTTGAGGAGCCAATAAGCTCATAAAGCTAAGAGAGAAAGAGGGCAAATAAGCCTATATAAGTAAGGAATGAGGCCAATAAGCCTAAACACTAAACACCTTCTAACTGAAGAATGTCAATTAGCCTACACCAAGCTATGTACTATTCTTCTCCAATGTAATAAAATTACTTTATTTCAACTATTATTTATTGTCATAAATTCCTTCACACATAAACCAACAATGGTATCAGAGCAACACACATCACACCTCCTAAATTCCAACATAAATTAAACCCAAAAATAATAGGAAACTAGGAAAACCATAAAAAAGACTAACACTCAAACTTTCATATTTTGTCCTACATCAGTCCCCAACACTTTGAGAGAACTCGTCATCTATAGCTAAATTCAATCTTCATCACCATGATACTCATGGATGTCAGCCACTTAAACTCTTTGAAATTCCCATGACATAGTCATTATGATTAAGCTTCTTAATTATTTTTTAAGGTCCATATTTCTTTGGCTTCGTCCATGTGAACTCCTTCAAAACTTACAACATATCCGAAAAATAATAGCTTATTAGTGTGAAAGAGCTGCACTTCTTCAGATTAATGAAGAATTTATTTTCTTGCAATACTTCTAAAGAGCAATTGGGTCATTAATGAATTCCCATTGGTTTTCCAAAGAGCAATACTTGCAACAATTTATTCATTAAATTGGAGGCTAAGTGCTTGTTTCGGAGTGATTCTTAATAGGCCAATAATCAATTATGAAGATTCACTCCATTTAATTATTTGAAGGGGTTTTAAGTGATTGTAAGCATGTGCTTCTCCCGAATACCACTTGAAATTACTTAAAGGGATTATATGGAGAAGCATGTCGGTCCGAATCACTCACAAATGATTCTCCATATAATCTCTTCAAGTGATTTTAAGCAGTGTTGGGGAGAAGCATGCATGTGCTTCTCTAGCCCGAATCACTCACAAACGAGCCCTAAGTCTTTAACTATTTGTTATGGGCACATTGGATCATTTGAGACAAATTTTGGAAGTATATTGCTCTGTACGTGCAACGGAAAATCAAGTAGTACTAGTTTTCCAAAGAGCAAAAACCAGTTGCGATTGTTTGGGCTGTGCACCAAGTTGTGTCAAATTTGCCACAATTTTCAGATACCCATCCATCCGTTTACGAAACATTAAACATGAAAATGGAGCCATAGTGAAAAACTACCACGTAGCAACTGTCCCTTCCACTTAAACTAAGACCCAAACCCTGAAACAAAGAGTGCGTTCAACTTTATTGTATCATTTTGCGGGCAGATAAAGAAAATTAAGGTATAATGCAGGAAAGCGGGCTCCAAATTTTTAATAAAAAACAAAATCAAAAGGTACAAAAGGAAAACTGAGACTAATTAGATACAAGAATGAAACACAAAGATAAAGAAAACATGCAATTATCATCCCATCCAATAACAATGCGAACATGTCAAATAGGTCCAGACCATTTGTAAAACCAGAACAAATGTTTATAGGTTCAAATCCTAAGCATGAGCACAATAATTTCCTATAGTATGAGGCTGTTCTTCCACAGGGATGTTACATCTACTGGTATAAGCATTTGGTACTAATTAATGCGACGAAATAACAAAATTTTCCTCCATCCTGCATTCAAATGCAGCAGGCAGCCTTTCCTGTTTTCATTCCCTTAAGAGCTATCAGGCTTGGCTTAACAAGACCTACCGTGACAGAGTTATTCTCCCGGACTATATCTATCACCTTCTCAATTTTCTCCTTTTTCAGATCATAGGTAATAAGTCTGTCCATAAAACGAAACTGAATAAGGTGATCAGAGTGAGCATTATTGATAACAAAAAATGGATCCTTCAGAAGTGTCATGTGATCCTCTAAGAATGTCACCCGAAGGACGGTCTTGTTTTCACTCCATTTGTGCTGCTTGTAGTCCTCCAACACCAGCATGGTAAGTTTTTCCTTTGCTATATCAGCAAAAGCTAAACAGTTATTCCAATGGAAACTCAAAATGTCCTGCCAATTGACGTAAAATCCCCGGGGCAGGGTAGTAGTACTGAAACATTCACTTAAGATATCAAGAGAATGAATTTTCAGATTCCAATCTTTCCCATCTCCAGTAACCTGGAGAAATTGACCTACCCCCTCACAGTTAAAAGATGAACCTTTATAATATTGTAGCGCCGGTTTGCCACTACATTTTAGCAAATCTGTGTTTGGGTGTTTCATTGGCCTCCATTGCTCATCCTTCCCAATAGTTAACACCTCAAAACCAACTTCACTGTCTTTGTCATAAAAACATATCACTTTACACTCGTGAGTTGATAGATTCAAAGCAAGGTCCATATACCTGGTACCCTCCTGGGCATTAGGCAAGTAAAGTACCTGATGGGTTGCAGGATTTCTAATTCGAACTTGAGAATTAGTAAGACTCTTCTCTAGAACCAAGCCAGCATAAAACGTTTTCATTTCGAAGTTTTTGTCCAAAATAGTAATGAACTTGTTACCTTCTCGTTTGTAGACACATTTGAGTCGCAGATGACAGGTCCGCTCCATATGTTTGGCTATGAACTTGCGGTCATGAACAATCAAAAAGTAACAGTTTTTGCAGACACACTTAAATCTTACTACAGAATCTATAGGCAGCCAACTCAAAATCTCTGTGATAATATCAAAGGGAAGCTGATTTGATGCTTTTACAGGATCAGCTCTCCTCATCATGATGATTTTCTTTCTTTGGTAGCAACGCACCATCTTCATGCCCTTTCCATAATATACTAGAAATTAATGTTAGTAGAGTCCTCCATGGTTTCGAACTTTGCTAGTTCCAAACGTGATTCATGATAATTATATAATTCCTACTTTATCACTTGTATAGTTTAGGATAACTACATCCTCTGTCTCTGTTCCGATAACCCCTCATGTTGACAATTTCTACCAATAAACGGTGATCAACAGATTGAAATATAGCAGAAATTACAAGCAAGAATATTAGAGAACCAAAAAAGGGGTTGGATCAACCAAGGTGGTTGGTGTGAGTGGTTCGGCACTCTCATTCCTTAAAAGAGGTCAGGGGTTCGATCCCTGCTCTCGTATGGAGTCACCACTTTGGCCAGCACTTTACCCCTTACGGGCCGACCCGGTGTGAGCGGGGATTAGTCCAGGTTGTGGTTAAAGGCCAGTGCCACCCATAGTTGGGGCCCATCCGGACCACCTCGTGGTTCAGACCAAAAAAAAAAAAAGGGGGTTGGATCCAAGTATGATTACTAGAAATACAGAAATATAGCCGATAGGGTAATTAATATAGTAGAAATATAGCCGATAAGGCAATTAATATAGTAGAAATATAGCCCATAAGATAATTAATAATTAGTGTTTGGATTATGGATGTTGAATTTTATAATAAATGACATAAATTATAAATTCTATTGTGAAACGAATTCTTGCTCAATTTCCACTATATTAATTACACCTCTTTTGGCGGAAATTAAACTTGAAAATCTTTATCCCCAATTTCCACTACTTTCAGCAGAATGTGGTATTGGTGGTGGTATTGATGGCTGTGGGGATTATTTAAATAATAATAATTATGATATATTGCTATGAAAAAATTGGGTAAGTTTTGCTTCGTGTAATAGAATTTAGAGTAGTGTTCTCTTGGTCACCTAGTGACCAAGAATCACGTCTCACCCACCTTTGGATTTAAATCCAAAGGCCCACCTACTTTTGCATTCCTTTTAAGAAACTTTATTGGACCGTTGGATTTAAATCCAACGGTAGGTGACTCTGGATCCTTGGTCACTAGGTGACCAAGAGATCACTACTCATAGAATTTATAAGAGCTCTCATCATTTAGTACTTAGACCGTTATGTCTTATCTTTGAAAAAAAGACCTTTATATCTTATCATTTGCACAGTATGGTTTGATCTTATAATCTGCATAGTATGGTTTTTTGATCTTATTTGCACAGTAAGGTTTATCATGAAATGGATGTTTAGGTTAAGGACGAATATTATTATATGACGCGTGGAAAAAATCGTGAAAATTATGGATCAAGATTTCTGAGTTTAATTTCCTCCAAAAAGGTGTCATTTCACAATTGGTATTGAGCATGAATTTGTTTCATAGTAGAATTTGTAATTTCTGTGACTTATAAAATCCAATATACATAAATCCAAACACTAAAATTACTAATTGCCTAAGATTTACACTATGGAGATCTAAATTCTGTCATTTTAGAATTCTATTGTTTGTCAAAGTATTGGTGGTGATGGTAAGGTGGTGGTATTGGACGTGGTGATGGTTGTGAGGATGGTGACGGTGGCGGGGATGGTGGTGGTCATTGTCAGGACAATGTGGTGGTAATAGAAGTGGTGGTGGCAACCACATACATGATTTTTGTCCTCTTTTGAAATTTTAAAAATGATGACAACTATTTAGATAGAATTTGAACTTGGAATTTATGACGTTCAAATTCCATGTTTTTTCCACGTAGAATTTCCAAAGTTCATTTTATTTTAATTCAAACACAGAAATTGGTGCATGTCAATTTAGAAATTTTAACTTTATTCAAATTATGAATTTCTTCAATAGAATGAATTCGAGTGAATTCTTCAATAGAATCATTTGCCCTAAATCTTCAGCTTCTTTATTGTTTAGTTTTCATGTTCATTCCTATAGAGCTTTGAAATGTGAGATTGAGCTGCCTAGGAATGCTAGAAAAAAGTTGGCGCAGCCACCAAGCGTTCAACAAGTTAGTGAGCAAGTAGTATGTGGATTTTATTGTAACTTGCTAAATTTTTATGGATTTTTATCACAAAACGCCTTTGAGGTTTACGAAACTATTAGATTGTGTCTTTTATGTTTTTTGTGTGTCATTCGTGGTCCTTAGACTAATAAGTGTGCTCACAAATAGTCCATGCCGTCAGCTTCCATCCAAAAATCTGTTTAATCGGTGATGTGACACATATGTAGGTCTCACATACCCAATGATATGATGCCATATGGATTAATTTTTTAAAAAAAAAATACATTTTTAAAAATAATTTGAAAATTATAAATCATTAAAAAATGTTAAAACAAAATTAAAAACCAAAAAACATCACCATCTCCTCCATCGCACCAAACACCAACCCCCACCAGTCTCCCCTCCCCTTTTTCGGGGCAGACGCACAGAGGGACAAATGTGGTTAGGTGACCCTATGACAGCCAGAAAATGCAGTGGTGAAGCTCCGGTGCGACCCCAAGGCACACACCAAGTTCTCAACGAAATGCCCAGGTTATATACAAAAAACCCTAACAACACCAGCTTATCTATCTCCCAATTCCAGCAGCTCCTTCATTGCCAAACCCCAATTTTTTTTCATAATCACCTCTCCTCTCAAAATCCTAACTAATCCCCAACCTCCACCACCAACCACTACAAATTGTCGCCATTGCCGACCACCTCTTGCCATCGCTTCTCATAAAGTCAAGTGAGTGATAATTTTACATATATTATTTTGGGCTTTGGATAATTTTAATGAAATTGATATATCTGTCATGAATTATAATTTATTGGTATGATATTGATTGATTTTCTTTATGAATTATAATTTTTTGATATTTTGATATTGAATGATTTTGTTATTTGGATAATTGTATTAGAGTTTATATTGATTGATATTATTATTTGGATTAGATTAAAGTAGTCTTTATAATTGATTGATTGAATTAATTTATGTGTACAAAAAAATTATCATGGAACGATACTTTAAGAGAAAAGTGCCTATGGATAGTGAGTCTAATTTGGGTAGTTCAAGTGCAAGAGCAAGACCTATTGAATTAGATGAGATATTGGCTAATCTTCAAGCAGACCCTGGACTAAGAACTCAATTGACAGATTATAATCCTAATCATCGAGATGAGATCCAAAGAGCATATCTTCAAAAAGGACCTTGTCAACATAAAAGTCATAGATTCCCACAAACTAATCAATTAGGAATTAATAGATGGTTCATTGCCCAATGGTTTGATGAGTTTGATTGGTTGGAGTATAGTATAGCTAAAGATGCTACATTTTGCCTCCATTGCTATCTCTTTAAAACTAATTTTGATCAAGTGGGTAGTGACACCTTCACTAGGGTAGGCTTCAATAATTGGAAGAAGGGGAGAGAAAGGTTTAACATTCATGTTGGAACGACTAGTAGTGTTCACAACCAAGCTAGAGAAGCTACTTACAATCTGATGAATCAACAAGCACACATTGAAACAATTGTGATCAAGCAAACAGATGATGCTCGTATGGCTTATTGCACTTGCATGAATGCATCACTCAAGTGCATAAGGTATTTGTTGCAGCAATGCCTTTCTTTTCGTGGTCATGATGAAAGTGCCACTTTAAGTAATAAAGGGAATTATTTGAAGCTCTTACAATTTCTTGCGGATCATGATGAAAAAGTTAAGGCCTTGTGTTGGAAAATGCTCTGTTTGGGAGCACCAAAACCCAGGCTCATTTCTTGAGCTCAATAACATGGGTAAGCATGCTAGAGAGAGAATAAATCCCAAACACCCCTGTTGAAACCAAACCAAAATCAAACTAGCCAATTAAAACCAAACTAGGCACTAAGAAGCATGTTCCCATTGATACATGAGCCCCTGGAAGTGAAGCGCCTTTTAGACCATCACCTTTACCCATTTTTTCCTCTACAAGTTCGGGTAAGAAACAAGGAAGGAAAGGGAGAGGGAGCGTTGCCAGAGATGGAAGATGTTGCGGAGGCTAGCTGCAGGAAGACTTTGGAGCTCTAAAAAAACTGTGTCCCAGTGTGCTTGGATTAAGCAAATTTCACTTAAAAGGGTTGAATTGGTGGAAGTGAATAGAAAAGGGCGAAAAAGACTTGGCAATATTAGAGAGAACCAACTAGGGTTTCTTGGGAATAAGGAGCTTCCAACGTCTAAAAATAGGGCATCTCCTACCCATCGAAAGCGAGCAAGCATCCTCACTCGCTGCTGCAAGCTTCAATTTCAAGCCATGTTCTTCCATCTTCTTCTTCTCTCTCCCAGCAACTCATCCAAAGCAGGCAAGCAATCCCTCAAGCTACTGGAAAACCAACTCAAGCCTCCTAATCCCTTTGCTACATCTCTCTTCCTTCATAAAATCTCTCCGTATTTTCCTTTCCTCTTTTGCTAAGTCTCTGTTTTCCTAAGAAATTCAGGCTTCTCTCTCGCTATTGCTAAACTCATGAAGACTTAGCTCACATGCCACAAGCTCCTCATGCCAAGCAATAATCTTGATTTGTCACAACTGTCAATCTTGTTGGTGAAATAGACCAAAGCACTTCCTAAGGATCCACAAACTTTCAGAGTGCTTTGGGGGCTGATTCTTGAACTCAGACAAAAGGGGTGACATCATCCACTATCTTTACAGCAGCCCAGGTCCATCTGGAGTCTGTAGGAACGAAAAAGCCCTACAACTTCTAATGAAGCCATTGTGATCTGAATGGGGAACTGGATCAGATTAATTATTTTCTACGCCTTGTAATGATTAAGGACTTTATAATTTTACGCGCTAGTTCTGAATCAAACCATGAGTTTAACCCTTGATCGGGCTAGAATTGCCTTTATCGGGCTAGGCTAGGTAATTCTCAATCTGGCTGGGATAGTTAACCAATTGATGACTTGTTTTTAGTCCAATGAAGATAAAAACATGTACAAAAAGCTAAATAAGGATGCTGAAACTGAGAACTAAGTGGGGATGATACTGAGTTGAAGATTTCTCGATTCAACTTGTTATCAATGTTTATCTCACAACAGATAACTGTTTTAAACTGAAGATTTCTCTATTCAGTTTAATACAGTTATTTGTATTTGCCATATTTTGCATATTTTTGTAATCGGTCTCATATTTGACGCTTAACGCTTCCTCACATAACATCCAACAATACCTTCAAACGACCCATCATTTACATCCGTCGATTGCAACAACTTATATAGAGCTACTCAGCAGCATCAAGCTTGGCAATTTCCTTATGTTCAGAAGAACCCGAAGCAACAAATTCGCCATCAACATTCACATTATAGCAATACACTTTGTCTCATCTCTCCAATGTGCTTGATATCAACATGTTTCTCGTGCTTCTTGCTACGCTCAAAAACCATTGTCACTGGTTACGGTTGACCTCGCAAGTCTTCAAGAGTAACTAGGCTCCAATAGACCCCTGAAGTACAAAAAAGAAAACAAACATATACACAGGTATGCAATTTTTACTCCAAACAATCTAAAACCTACGAGCAGAAACCAAGTGTTACAGGCTCAAATGCGGCAGGTAGAGGAACCTACCTCATATACAATTAAGCACATAAAATTAATGGTGCAAGTGCGGAAGATTTTGGAAGAGAAAATGAGATTATCTTCTTCACTCATATGCTTTGCCAAGTCCGGCTATGGGAATTTATACATGATAGGTAAATTGAAGGAGACCTTCACCTCGTGACCTTTAATAGGAATTACTTAGCAAAAACTAACCACCTAATTCAGCCAAAACACAGACAATAACTAGTGTAAGTAACAGACTTAAGCATAAACAAACTAGCAGACGTATTCCCTTCAAACTAAAAACCAAGAGACTTATTATCACCCTACACGCCTTAAGACCAAAGTGTGTAGAGTGAGGGAATATAACCCATCATGCAATCGGATTCTTTGGTGTTGATCATGCAATCGGCTTCTTTGGTGTTGATCATACGATCAGCTTCTTTGGTGTTGATCATGTTATATCCTTCTTTGGTGTTGATCATGCAATCGGATTCTTTGGTGTTGATCATGCAATCGGCTTCTTTGGTTTTGATCATGCAATCGGATTCTTTGGTGTTGATCATGCAATCGGCTTCTTTGGTGTTGATCATGTTATATCCTTCTTTGGTGTTGATCGTATTATCATATTCTTGTAAAGCAAGGATCATCTCGTAAGCTGCAGAATTCATCGCTTTTTTTTTTTTTTGACTTTTCATCTCCCCGCACAGGTGGCAGGGTACCATATGAAGTTGCCACTTTAACTGAGTATAAAAATTTCCTCTCATGCGGAGGACCTGACGCGTTCTCTTCTCTGCCATATTAGAAAAACAAATATGGATCTAGTTAACAATAGAATTTACCAAAAAATTCCAGCAATAGATAATGGCTTTCTTTATTTCTGTTTACCAATACTTTGTCATGATAAAAGTAAAGATTCATACTTGTATTCTGGATTAGGCAACCGCTTCTTGACACAAAGCACATGCAACCTATTCATCGCTTCTTCAATACGAAATGGCATGTCCTTTTCAACTGCACTACCTTGGAACGATTGCAACAACTTATTTACAGCTTCTATAGCAGCGTTACGCTTCGCACTTCTCTGCCGGTTAGATGAACCTGATGCAACAAGCTCGCCATCAACATAGACATCAGCAATACTTATATTTCCGGCCTCGTCTCTCGGCCGCGGCTTGATCTCATAATGCTTCCCGTTCTTCTGGCAAAACTCATTCAATATTGTGATGGGGTTACCACGCAAGTACTCTTCCAGAGCTATAGGCTCCAAAAGAGGCTTAAATATCTACAAATGCAGAATAGCAAATAATAAAAATATTAGGCATGCCTTTTCCAACTTCCATGTTAAAGAAAACAAGCTAATAGAAATACGCACCATCCACAGCTTATCGAGATCAAAATTCAAGTCAACATAAATGGCAGCAGCCACAGACTCGACAATATCTGCAAGAACCTTGGGGGCTTCTAGAGTTTTGTCTTTTCCATCATTTACTGCTTCAGTATACTTCGTAACCTAGAATTACGAAATAATAAATGAAAAATTGTTACATAAAACACAAAGTGAAAAAAATTAACTAACAAACAAAAATCTTTTAAATAAGTTTTAATCGGAAAAGCAAGGTTAGTCGAAATATAAACACTCATGCTGATGTACAAACAACTTTTTTCGGTGTAATTTTTGTTTGTTTGGGCTTCGGTTCCCCTTTCACCAAAAAACAAACGAGAGGCAACACGGTATTTGACCATATTTTAGGGCACCACTACATCAATTAAGAAAAATAAAATAAAATTTTACCCAACTAAATTCCACCTAAAATGTTCTGTTTTCTCTTTTCACTTATAAAGCAGAGTCCCACACATAAATGATAATCGCTTTAGAAACATGAAAAAGAAGGAAAAAAATAATACCTGATGATTTTAAAATGTTTTGTTTTCTCTTTTCACAAATAAAGCAAAGTCCCACAGCACACAGAAATAGCGAGAGACATGAAAGATGAAAAGAAGGAGAAAAAGACCTTATCATCAAGACCACTGGTATTGTCGTGGCCAAGGTAGCGATAAAGCCCAAGCCGAGCAGCGACGCGGGCGAGGTTGAGGTTGCAAACGTTACCGGAGCGTAGGTTAGTGATTTGGCCTTGGTTGAACTTCCGGCGGTCATCCATGAAAAAGTACTTGGTCACTGCGTGGTTGAGAGCGCTGTCGCCGAGGTGCTCGAGGCGTTGATAAGAAGCGGATGAACGGAGGGACGAGTGGGTGAGAGCTTCTTCTAGAAGCCCCTTGTTCTTGAAGTTGTAGCCAACGATTCTCTGCACCGCTGTCACTGAATCTTGTTCGTCGGCCTGGCGATCAAGGGATGTTGGGGTGGGCAAGACCTTCTTCATCTTGTTGATGAATTCGTCAGCCGGGTCGCGGTTTGAACTTTGAAACAAAACTACTTGTGTAATTAATTGGAAATGCCGGAAAATTAAAGTGATGGAACAAATTAGGTTGGTCACCAACTTTAATAGCAGAGTAAAGAAAAAGAGAAAAAGAGATAAAGGTAAAACAGTACAGCCGAGGTTGTCATGTGGGGATTGGCTGACAAAAAATCAGAATCCCATTATCGAAAAATTGGGGAGAAATTATAGAGTAGTAAGGGGGATTTAGCAATTTTGTAATTATACTTGCAGATAAATATTTAGAAGAAAGTGCGTCATCAAACAGGTTCATTAGGCTACTATGAAGCACGGATACGAACAAGGCTATACAATATGAAACGACACGAAAAAATCTCCAAAAACTTAGATATTATACAACATGTTAAAAATATATATTAATAATTTGATATATAGTTATAAAAATATGTAACACAAAACATATTTTAAATAACCTAAAAATAAGATACATATAGAAGAAAAAGTGTTGGAGTTGGAGTCCTTTTCCTCGCGCAAACTCTTTGAATTCTTCACTCAGAAATTAAACCTTCTCCTCTTTATTTTCCCTCTTAAAACTTCTAAAATGTATCCGAAAAGTTGAATACTCGTGTCCGAAATGTCGGTGTTTTTTCTCCGTTTTAATTGTGGTTAAAATTGCAGTTCGAGTCCCAAAGGAAAGAAGAAAATCAGACTAATTGTCTCAAATGCAACAGGTAGAGGAACCTACCGCATATACAATTAAGCACACATAGTGGTGCAAGTTTGGAAGTTTTTGGAAGATAAAACTACAGAAATTATAGAGAAAATGAGATTATCTTATTCACTCATGCCTTGCCAAGTCCGGCTAAGGGAATTTATACATATATATAATATAGGTAAATTGAAGGATGCCTCCATCTCATCACCCTTCTTTTCTGCTGATCATTCTATAAGACTTTCTGGTGTTGATCATATTATAATATTATTGTAAAGCAAGGATCATCTTGTAAGCTGCAGAATTCATCGCATATTTTTTTCTTGACTTTTCATCTCCCGTCACAGATTGCACGGTACCATCTGAAGTTACCACTTCAACTGAGTATACATATTTCCTCTCGTGTGGAGGACCAAACACGTTCTCTTGTCTGCAATTAATAGAAAAACAAAATTGGATCTTGTTAGCAATAGAATTTACCACATAATTACAGCAATGGATGATATCTTTCTTTATTTTTGTCTACCAACACTTTATGATCATGATAAAGTAGAGATTCATACTTGTATTCTGGAGGTTCAGGCAACCTCTGATTGACACAAAGCACATGCAACCCATGCATCGCTTCTTCAATACGAAATGGGCTGTCGTTTCCAGCTACAGTACCTTTGAACAACTTTTTTACAGCTTCTTTAGCAGCGTTACGCCTTGCTCTTCTCAACCGGTCAGAAGAACCTGAAGCAACAAGCTCACCATCAACATATACATCAGCAATACTTATATTTCCGGTCTCATCTCTCGGCCGCACCTCAAGGCGCTTCCTGTTCTTCTCGCAAAACTCTTTCAATATTGTTATGGGGTGACCTTGCAAGTCTTCAAGAGTATCTATAGGCTCCAAAAGAGGCTTAAATTTCTACAAAAGCACAATAGGGAAACAACAAAAATTCACTGGTTATATATGGTTATGCCCAAATTCCACGCATTTACAAACTTGACAAAAGTTTTCCACCTTCACGTTAAATAAAAGATGGTAAAATAAATACACACCATCCATAGTTTATCGAGGTCAAAATTCAACTCGATGTAAATAGCAGCTGCCACCGACTCAACAATATCTGCAAGAACCTTGGCTCCTTCAGACTTACCAGATAAAAGCCCTATCTCTTCTTCTCCATTAATTACAGCATCAGTAAACTCCCTAACCTAAAAGTTTAAAAATTTAAAAACACAAGACCAGTCAAAATATAAACAATCACACTGAAGTACAAAGAACCTTTTTTCTGTGTAATTTTTGTTTGTTTGGGCTTCGGCTCCCACCAAAAAACAAAAACAAGAGAAATGTTACCATTGCCTGCACGGTGCGAGTTGTTGTTAGGTTAATGTAATGCGTTAATGTAAAACAAGACCTTGTTGTCAAGAGCAGTTGTGTTGTAGCGGCGAAGGTAGGGATAAAGACCAAGGCGAACAGCCACGCAGGCGAGCTTGTGGTTGCCAGTATTAACGGACCGTAGCTTAATGATTTGGTCTTGGTTGAGATTCGGGCGGTCAGCCATACAAAAGAAGTAGTTGGTCACTGCATGGTTAAGTGCGCTATCGCCGAGGGTCTCAAGGCGTTCATACGAAGCGGACCAAGGGAAGGAGGAGTGGGTGAGAGCTTCTTCTAGAAGTCTCTTGTTCTTGAAGTTGTAGCCGACGATCTTCTCCACTGCTGTCACTGAATCTTTCATTTCCGGTGTTGGCTCGCGTTTACGATGAAGGGATGTTGGGGTGGTGAAGACCTTCTTCATCTTTGTTGATGAATTCGGGGCCATCGTGGTTTGAAGTTTGATGAAGTAAATACTACTTGTGTAAGAATTGGAAATGGCAGAAAATTAAAGTGATGAAATAAATTAGCCTCATCACGAACCTTAGTAGTAAAGTAAAGAGAAAATATAAAGAATAAAGAATAAAGGCGAAACCTAAGTTAAGCTAAGCTAGAAAAGTAAGACCAAAACGATTCTTTAAGAAAAGAAAGAGAAACAGTGCTCGTGTGGGGATTGGCAGATGAAAAATCAGCATCCCATGATCGAAACAGGACTAATATGCCCTTGCAGCTTTGAAAGCCGTGAGAACGACAGAGTTTAATTTTTGTGTTGTCGTTTGAAATGTTTAAGCACTTGGGTTC
Source organism: Prunus padus (assembly GCA_024362665.1). Classification (NCBI taxonomy): domain Eukaryota; kingdom Viridiplantae; phylum Streptophyta; class Magnoliopsida; order Rosales; family Rosaceae; genus Prunus; species Prunus padus. The sequence goes on from JANFAM010000011.1 coordinate 9,734,114, forward strand.
TCTGTGTGCAAGTACAAACTAGCTTGTAACTTGTGAAATCCAGAAAAACTTGCAGGTAAATCTAAAAACAAGTGCGTCTGCCAAAACAAACGTTAAATATGGAAATTTCCATGAGGCATTGAAACACAGCAATTTCCTAAAGTCCATGGCAATTCTTGCTATATCTGAAGCTTAAATATGGAAATTTCCATCCAACCTAAGCGTTCTTCTTAATATGATTATATAAACATATGCGTTACGTCATATATAACCAGATTCTTGTAAAGCCCGGATCACCAAGGAAGCTGCAGAATTGTCCGCATCTTTTATTCTCGACTTTTCATCTCCCTTCATTTATAGCACATCATTCCCTAGTCGTAATTTTAACTGAGGACAAAAATCTCGTTTCATGTGAAGGACCTTCATCTTTCTCAATAGTCAATACTGCAACAGAAAAACCAATATGACTATGCTTAACAAATAGAATTAACAACATAATTCTAACACCACTTATAATTATTAAGAGGTAAAGATTCATACTTGTAATTGGTTTAGGCCACTTCCTCTTTCCACGAAGCTCATGCAACTTCAGTTTTGCTTCTTCTATATGAAATGACCCATTCATTCCAACAATACCTTCAAACGTCCCATCATCATCGATTGCGACAACTTATATAGAGCTACCATAATTAGCAGCATCAAGCTTGGCAATTTCCTTATGTTAATTAAGAAGAACCTGAAGTAACATTTAATTTGTCATCAACATACAACTTGTAACCATTTAATTAAAAATCCAAATCCTTTTTAAGAAAATATACCTAGAAAAACATGGGTGGGGGGAAAGACCTTCCCCTGTTTTTAAAATTCACCCTCGTATACAAATAACAAATTTTCACACAATTCTAAACCTTCTATTTTTTTCACCATATTCTGCTATCGCTAAAAGAAAGACAAATATTTTAATGCTTCTGAAATAACTAAGCTGTTCCAACACAAACCCAAAAAAAAATCTAAAATTTTCTCTTCACATACAAAACAGAGAAGCTGACAGAAGAGAAAAAATTTAAAAGAAAAGAACAATTAATTAAATAGTATATGACCTTATCTTGGAGAGCAGGTGCATTATGGCGAAGGTAGTGATAAAGGCCGTGCCGCACAGCCACACACGCTAGCTTCTCGGTGCTGACGATGGCGTCGCCGCCGATGAACTCAAGGACTGTTACAACACCAATTCGGTGTAGGAAGGAGTGAGTCAGAGCTTCTTCTAGAAGCCTCTTGTTCTTGAAATTGTAGCCCAGGATTTGCTCCACGGTTGACACCGCTTGTTTCATTTCTGGTGATGGATGCTAGACCGTGCGATTGATGATGGGTACAATTTACTAAAAAGAAAACAAACATATACACAGATATGCAATTTTTACTCCAAGCAATCCAAAAACCTAGGAGCACAAACCAAGTGTTACAGGCTCAAATGTAGCGGGTAGATGAACCTACCACATATACAATTAAGCACATATAATGGTGCAAGTGTGGAAGATTTTGGAAGAGAAAACAATATATAGAAATTAGGCCAAAAGTCACTTTTGGTCCTGTAGTTTGACACTTCAATCACTTTTAACCATGTAGTTTCAATTCCATCAACTTTGACATTGTAGTTTCATTTTTGTAGCAATTGAAGAACAATCCTATTTTCTGTCAAAATTATTTTACTTATGTTATCTATTCAGGGGTATTTTGGTCCTAGCCAGTCACCACAGCCTCCCAAGGTTGCCCCAACTCCAGCACATATTACAAATGCAGCAATGTGGAAGAACATGGATTAGAGAAGTAGATGCACTTTCGTCAAGCTTTATCGCGTTTTGGCCCCTTTCTTCCTTTAACCCAAAGAAACACTTCCTCGAAGCATCATTACAGATTTCTCTCTCACCACTAATATTTGGTGTTACTTTTCATGCATGATTCAACATTGCCTCTTCAGACGAACAAGCAACTCTCTGTAGATCTATCATCTATGGGGTGCATATATGAAACTTGTACATTTTTAACTCCCCTTATCAATGTGTTTGGATGACAACATTCTGTCTTCATCTTATAGGCAAACATGCTGCAGAATTCTTCGCATACTGTATTCTTGACTCTTCATCTCCCATCACAGATTGCACGGTACCATCTGAAGTTACCACTCTAACCCGAGTATACAAATTTGGGTGAATGTGGAGGACCTGACACGTTCTCTTCTCTGCAATATTAGAAAAAACAAATATGGATCGAGTTAACAATAGAATCAGCAATATATAAGATAAGGGCTTTCTTTATTTTTGTTTACCAATACTGTATGATCATGATGTAAACACGAATTTTCCTGCGACAAATGAGACAAGAACACGTGTACAAAATAATATTTGTATTGATTTATCAAGTGTGTAGGTTACAATCTCTGTGGGTATTCTTTTACAAAAATAAAAGAATTTCCTTTGATTCGATCTCCAATGGTGTGTACGGTTCAAGAGTGCCACTTGATCTTGAATCGGAATTTGAGACTTCGTCGAGGGCCATCACGGCTTGATCTCAGACATGTCAGGACCACGAGCAGTGTCACGAGGTGGAAAGTCTTCGGCTTTATGGGTGAAGGAATCGGCACGTGTTTGTTATGCTTGTTGATTCTCGACGAGCTTAATGAAGAACTTGAGAGTTTAGGTTTGTGTTTTACACAAGGGTCGTTGAGACTTGATCTTGATCAAAAGGGAAGCCCAAGGCTTGTTGGGTGATTTTGCTTTTCTAGGGTGGAGGAACCGCACGTATTTGTGGTGCTTGATGGCTCTTCTAAAATGATGTGAAGAATGCAGAGAGTTTTCTGGTTCTTCTGAGTGCTTGGGTGTATTTTTTCTCCGGCCCTTCTTCTGAATGAGAGCGTAGTATTTATAGGCCGAGAATTGGGTTTTGGTTTGGAATCCCCAATCTGAATCCCTTGATTTGTGGGATTGATTTGATTTAAAACCAATTCTGATAATTTGTCAATTTTAACCAAATTGATTGACTTGATTAATATTTGTTTTGAATCAAAGTCAATCACATAATATTCTTTCTTTTAATTTTGTCTCCAATTTGAGCCGTTTGATGCACTCCGTTGGATGTCGACACGTGTCACTTTTGACAACTAATCCAGTTTGGATAAGTTGTACTCCACGTAGGCAAATTATGAGACCTGCAATTTAATCCACCAAACCCTAATTGTTTTCTCATCTGACGGCATTTAATTCACCAAAATTTCTTTGTCTACACATGATAAACTAAAGATTCATACTTGTAATCGGGTTTAGGCAACCTCTTCTTGTCACAACGCACACGCAACTCCTGCATCGCTTCTTCAATACGAAATGAGTTGTCGTTTCCAGCTGCAGTACCTTGGTTGTTTACAACCATCGATAACAACTTATGCACAGCTTGTTTGGCAGCATTATGCTGTGCGGTATTCTTCCGTTTAGCAGAACCCGATCCAACAAGCTGCCCATCAACATAGACATCAGCAATACTCATATTTCCGGTCTCATCTTCCATCGGCCGCACCTCAAACTTATGGCTCTTCTTGTTATTCTCGCAAAACTCTTTCAATATTGTTATGGGGTGACCTTGCAAGTGTTCAAGAGTATATATAGGCTTCAAAAGAGGCTTAAATTTCTACAAAAGCACAATAAGGAAACAACAAATTTATAGGTTATATAGTTATTGCCAACTTTCATGTTAAATAAAAGAAGGTAATATAAATACACACCATCCATAGTTTACGAGATCAAAATTTAACTCAATGTAAATAGCAGCTGCCACGGACTCAACAATATCTGCAAGAACCTTGGTTTCATCGGACTCACCAAACCCCACCTCTTCCTCTCCATTAATTACAGCTTCAATAAACTCCCTAATCTAAGAGTTTAAAAATAAAAAAAAAGCAAGGTTAGTCAAAATATAAAGTAAAGTCCCGCTAAGAATCAGAAATCACTTGACTAAAATTAAAAAGAAAAAGAAGAAAAAGACTTTATCATCAAGAGGAGGTGTCTTGTGGCGGCGAAGGTAGCGACAAAGCCCATCATTTACATCCGTCGATTGCAACAACTTATATAGAGCTACTTAGCAGCATCAAGCTTGGCAATTTCCTTATGTTCAGAAGAACCCGAAGCAACAAATTCGCCATCAACATTCACATTATAGCAATACACTTTGTCTCATCTCTCCAATGTGCTTGATATCAACATGTTTCTCGTGCTTCTGGCTACGCTCAAAAACCATTGTCACTGGTTACGGTTGACCTTGCAAGTCTTCAAGAGTAACTAGGCTCCAATAGACCCCTGAAGTACAAAAAAGAAAACAAACATATACACAGGTATGCAATTTTTACTCCAAACAATCTAAAACCTACGAGCACAAACCAAGTGTTACAGGCTCAAATGCGGCAGGTAGAGGAACCTACCTCATATACAATTACGCACATAAAATTAATGGTGCAAGTGCGGAAGATTTTGGAAGAGAAAATGAGATTATCTTCTTCACTCATATGCCTTGCCAAGTCCGGCTATGGGAATTTATACATGATAGGTAAATTGAAGGAGACCTTCACCTCGTGACCTTTAATAGGAATTACTTAGCAAAAACTAGCCACCTAATTCAGCCAAAACACAGACAATAACTAGTGTAAGTAACAGACTTAAGCATAAACAAACTAGCAGACGTATTCCCTTCAAACTAAAAACCAAGAGACTTATTATCACCCTATATGCCTTAGACCAAAGTGTGTAGAGTGAGGGAATATAACCCATCATCCAATCGGACTCTTTGGTGTTGATCATGGAATCGGCTTCTTTGGTGTTGATCATACGATCAGCTTCTTTGGTGTTGATCATGTTATATCCTTCTTTGGTGTTGATCATGCAATCGGATTCTTTGGTGTTGATCATGCAATCGGCTTCTTTGGTGTTGATCATACGATCAGCTTCCTTGGTGTTGATCATGTTATATCCTTCTTTGGTGTTGATCGTATTATCATATTCTTGTAAAGCAAGGATCATCTTGTAAGCTGCAGAATTCATCGCATATTTTTTTTTGGCTTTTCATCTCCCCACACAGATGGCAACGTACCATATGAAGTTGCCACTTTAACTGAGTATACAAATTTCCTCTCATGTGGAGGACCTGACGCGTTCTCTTTTCTGCCATATTAAAAAAAAACAAATATGGATCTAGTTAACAATAGAATTTACCAAATAATTCCAGCAATAGATAACGGCTTTCTTTATTTCTGTTTACCAATACTTTGTCATGATAAAAGTAAAGATTCATACTTGTATTCTGGAAGTTTAGGGAACCGCTTCTTGACACAAAGCACATGCAACCCATGCATCGCTTCTTCAATGCGAAATGACATGTCCTTTTCAACTGCACTACCTTGTAACGATTGCAACAACTTATTTACAGCTTCTTTAGCAGCGTTACGCCTCGCACTTCTCTGCCGGTTAGAATAACCTGATGCAACAAGCTCGCCATCAACATAGACATCAGCAATACTTACATTTCCGGCCTCGTGTCTCGGCTTGATCTCATAGTGCTTCCCGTTCTTCTGGCAAAACTCATTCAATATTGTGATGGGGTTACCACGCAAGTACTCTTCCAGACCTATAGGCTCCAAATGAGGCTTAAATATCTACAAATGCAGAATAGCAAATAATAAAAAGATTAGGCATGACCAACGTCCTAACAAAAGCTTTCCAACTTCATGTTAAAGAAAACAAGCTAATAGAAATACGCACCATCCACAGCTTATCGAGATCAAAATTCAAGTCAACATAAATGGCAGCAGCCACAGACTCGACAATATCTGCAAGAACCTTGGGGCCTTCTAGAGTTTTGTCTTTTCCATCATTTACTGCTTCAGTATACTTCGTAACCTAGAATTACGAAATAATCGCTTTAGAAACATGAAAAAGAAGGAAAAAAAAATAATACCTGATGATTTTAAAATGTTTTGTTTTCTCTTTTCACAAATAAAGCAAAGTCCCACAGCACACAGAAATAGCGAGAGACATGAAAGATGAAAAGAAGGAGAAAAAGACCTTATCATCAAGACCACTGGTATTGTCTTGGCCAAGGTAGCGATAAAGCCCAAGCCGAGCAGCGACGCGGGCGAGGTTGAGGTTGCAAATGTTACCGGAGCGTAGGTTAGTGATTTGGCCTTGGTTGAACTTCCGGCGGTCATCCATGAAAAAGTACTTGGTCACTGCGTGGTTGAGAGCGCTGTCGCCGAGGTGCTCGAGGCGTTGATAAGAAGCGGATGAACGGAGGGACGAGTGGGTTAGAGCTTCTTCTAGAAGCCTCTTATTCTTGAAGGTGTAGCCTACGATTCTCTGCACCGCTGTCACTGAATCTTGTTCGTCGGCCTGGCGATCAAGGGATGTTGAGGTGGTCAAGAGCTTCTTCATCTTGGTGATGAATTCGTCAGCCGGGTCGTGGTTTGAACTTTGAAACAAAACTACTTGTGTAATTAATTGGAAATGCCGGAAAATTAAAGTGATGGAACAAATTAGGTTGGTCACCAACTCTAATAGCAGAGTAAAGAAAAAGAGATAAAAGGTAAAATAGTACAGCCGAGGTTGTCATGTGGGGATTGGCTGACAACAAATCAGAATCCCATTATCGAAAAATTGGGGAGAAATTATAGAGTAGTAAGGGGGATTTAGAAATTTTGTAATTATACTTGCAGATAAATATTTAGAAGAAAGTGCGTCAGCAAACAGGTTCATTAGGCTACTATGAAGTAGGGCTCATCATTTGGCCAGGGCTCATGGGCCAATGGGGGCCCGCCCGCCCATTGAGAAAAGCCGGCCCGACCCGTTATGGGCTTTGGGATAGCCCGACCATGGGCTGAGCTGGGCTTGAAGTGTCAGCCCAGCCCATAGCCCGGCCCGATTAAGCCAAGAAAGCCCGACCTGCCCGCCACAAAAGCCCGGTCCGTTAGGCCCGCATACATATATAATTATTTATAAATAAGGGTTTAGGATTGGTGGTCTAAGGTGAATTTTGTCTCTTAAAAAAACAAAAGCTTGTGCATCAAAGTTAAGTAGCTTTGGAAGATGAAAACATACCCTCTATTGATAATTAGCATTTGGTTACATTCAAGCATTAGAATTATATTATTTGTTTGAAAACGTAGTGTTTGTTTCCACTGAATTCTGCTCATTTTTGTATTCATTTTTGACATTTCGTCCGCGTTGTATTCTTCATTTTTTCGTGCTGAATGCAACCATATAAAGAACACAAAATTTGGATAAACGGTTGAAAAGTTATAGGTCAAAAACTGAACAGATGTCGAAACTGAAAAATTCTGCCTAAAACATGATAAACTGGTGATAAAGTGGCGATACAGTGGCGATACAATGGTGATAAAAAGGTGATAAAAATGGCTGTTTGTGTTTATTTTGGGTTTTTTTTGTTTTGTTTCATTTCTTTTACTTCTCTTTACTCATTCCTAATTTATAATTGAATGTTTAGCACATTAATTTGTGTTAATTATTAATACAACAATTATATATATCAAGAATACGATGAATATCATATCACCAAATATAATCAAGTTTTTTTTGAATCTGTCACCAAGTATTTTCATATTTATTCATACCATCCGTTTTAAAAAAATATTTATTTATGTTTCTTTCTCCTCTTCTTCTTCTTTTTTTTAAATGAAGTAGGCCCATTTCGGCCCGGCCCGTTGGGCTTAGCCCGGCCCGGCCCGGCCCGTTGGGCTTAGCCCGGCCCGGCCCGATGGGCTTTCTCAGGCCCAAGCCATGGGTAGCCCATGGACTTTGAATTTTCTAAAAAGCCTAGCCCGGCCCGGCCCGCTATTTTCTCTCTCCTCCTTAAAGCCCGGCCCGGCCCAACCCAAGCCCATTGAATTTGGGCCGGGCTAGCCCGGCCCGGCCCATTGACGAGCCCTACTATGAAGCACGGATACGAACAAGGCTATACAATATGAAACGACACGAAAAAATCTCAAAAAACTTGGATATTATACAACATGAATACGGCAATTAAAAATATATATTAATAATTTGATATATAGTTATAAAAATATATAACACAAAACATATTTTAAATAACCTAAAAATAAGATACATATAGAAGAAAAAGTGTTGGAGTTGGAGTCCTTTTCCTCGCGCAAACTCTTTGAATTCTTCACTCAGAAATTAAACCTTCTCTTTATTTTCCCTCTTGAAACTTCTAAAATGTATTCAATTCGTGTCCAAAATGTCAGATACACGTATCTGTGTATCAAAGACGGTGTATCCATTGACTCCGATACATATCTGGAGTGTATCTTAGAGTATCCCATGCATATCGTATCCAACAGCATATCTGATACAGGATACAGACCTAAATCAGAGCATCCATGCTTCATAGCCAGGCTATCTTCAAATTCTGAGAATGCAGTGTGTGCATGCATGCAATGCAAGTGATTTTCTTTCCATTCGCCAATATTGTTTTTTCTCCGTTTTAATTGTGGTTAAAATTGCAGTTCAAGTCCCAAAGGAAAGAAGAAAATCAGACTAATTGGCTCAAATGCAGCAGGTAGAGGAACCAACCGCATATACAAAGCACACATAGTGGTGCAAGTGTGGAAGAATTTGAAAGAGAAAATGAGATTTTCTTCACTCGTGGCTTGCTAAGGGAATTTATACATATATATAATATAAGTAAATTGAAGCAGGATGCCTCCATCTCATCACCCTTCTTTTCTGTTGATCATTCTATAAGACTTTCTGGTGTCATATTATAATATTCTTGTAAAGCAAGGATCATCTTGTAAGCTGCAGAATTCATCGCATATTTTATTCTTGACTTTTCATCTCCCGTCACAGATTGCACGGTACCATCTGACATTACCACTCTAACTGAGTATACATATTTCCTCTCGTGTGGAGGACCAAACGCGTTCTCTTCTCTACAATAGAAAAACAAAAATGGATCTTGTTAGCAACAGAATTTACAACATAATTACAGCAATGGATGATATCTTTCTTTATTTTTGTCTACCAACACTTTATGATCATGATAAAGTAAAGATTCATACTTGTATTCTGGAGGTCCAGGCAACCTCTGATTGACACAAAGCACATGCAACTCATGCTTCGCTTCTTCAATATGAAATGGGCTGTCGTTTCCAGCTGCAGTACCTTTGAACAACAACTTCTTTTTAACAGCTTCTTTAGCACTCTGCCGGTCAGAAGAACCTGAAGCAACAAGCTCACCATCAACATAGAGATCAACAATACTTATATTTAAGACTTATATTTAAGGTCTCATCTCTCGGCAGCACCTCAAGGCGCATCCCGTAATTCTCGAAAAAATCTTTCAATGTTGTCATGGGGTTACCTTGCAAGTCTTCAAGAGTATATATAGGCTCCAAAAGAGGCTTAAATTTCTACAAAAGCACAATAGGGAAACAACAAAAATTCATAGGTTATATATGGTTATGCCCAAATTCCACGCATTTACAAACTTAACAAAGGTTTTCCACTTTCATGTTAAATAAAATATGGTAAAATAAATACACACCATCCATAGTTTATCGAGGTCAAAATTCAACTCGATGTAAATAGCAGCTGCCACAGACTCAACAATATCTGCAAGAACCTTGGCTTCGTCAGACTTACCATATAAAAGCCCCATCTCTTCTTCTCCATTAATTACAGCTTCAGTAAACTCCCTAACCTAAAAGTTTAAAAATTAAAAAAACAATGCCAGTCAAAATATAAACAATCACACTGAAGTACAAAGAACCTTTTTTCTGTGTAATTTTTGTTTGTTTGAGCTTCGGCTCCCACCAAAAAACAAAACAAGAGAAATGTTACCATTGCCTGCATGGTGCGAGTTGTTGTAAGGTTAATGTAATGCGTTAATGTAAAACAAGACCTTTTCGTCAAGAGCAGGTGTATTGTAGCGGCGAAGGTAGGGATAAAGCCCAAGGCGAACAGCGACACAGGCGAACTTGAGGTTGCCAGTGTTAATGGAACGTAGCTTAGTGATTTGGTCTTGGTTGAGCTTCTGGCGGTCAGCCATACAAAAGAAGTAGTTGGTCACTGCATGGTTAAGAGCGCTATCGCCGAGGTTCTCAAGGCGTTCATATGAAGCGGACCAAGGGAAGGAGGAGTGGGTGAGAGCTTCTTCTAGAAGCCTCTTGTTCTTGAAGTTGTAACCGACGATCTTCTCCACTGCTGTCACTGAATCTTTCATTTTAGGTGATGGCTCCAGTTTACGATCAAGGGATGTTGGGGTGGTGAAGACCTTCATCTTGTTGATGAATTCAGGATCGTCGTGGTTTGAAGTTTGATGAAGTAAAAACTACTTGTGTAAGAATTAGAAGTGACAGAAAATTAAGTGATGAAACAAATTAGCCTCATCACAAACCTTAGTAGTAAAGTAAAGAGGACATATACAGAAAAAAGAATAAAGGTAGAACAGTCATGAAACCTAAGTTAAGCTAAGCTAGAAAAGTAAGGACCAAAACGATTCTTTAAGAAAAAGAAAGAGAAACAGTGCTCGTGTGGAGATTGGCTGATGAAAAATCAGCATCCCATGATCGAAACAGGACTAATCTGCCCTTGTAGCTTTGAAAGCCGTGAGTTTAATTTTTGTGTTGTCGTTTGAAATGTTTAAGCACTAGTGTTCTCTGTGTGCAAGCACAAACTAGCTTGTAACTTGTGAAATCCAGAAAAACTTGCAGGTAAATCTAAAAACAAGTGCGTCTGCCAAAACAAACGTTAAAGGCTCTTTACATTGAAGGTGATCTTTGGACCATCTGACAACTGCAAGCACAAATCAAACGTTAAAGGCTCAAATCCTTAGCATCCATGAGGCATTAAAACACAGCAATTTCCTAAAGTCCATGGCAATTCTTGCTATCTCTAAAGTTTAAATATGGAAATTTCCATCCAACCTATGCATTCATTGCAGCAGGTAGATGATTATATAAACATATGCGTTACATCATATATAACCAGATTCTTGTAAATCCCGGATCATCAAGGAAGCTGCAGAATTGTCCGCATCTTTTATTCTCGACTTTTCATCTCCCTTCATTCATAGCACACAATCCCCAGTTGTAATTTTAACTGAGGACACAAATCTCTTTTCATGTGAAGTTCCCGGCCCTGACATTTTGGTGGCCCAGGGCCATAAATTAAATGAGGCCCTTAGCATACAAGGAAATGATTTTTTTTTTTTGGGAGAATTTGCTCATGCCGTTTTTTTTGTTTTTTGCTTAAATCTAACAAAGCAAATTAATTTTAAGTTCATAGTCATAGCTTCTAACCTCTGCATTTTATTAACTAACAAAGCAATATGTGAAATGAATTTTATTAACTAACAAAGCAAGAGCAAAAGTACATCTTGAACAAAAAAAGAAGCAAAAGTACATGATCCATAAACAACAAAACCCATATTTAAGTTCATAATCATAGCTTCTAACCTCTGCATCGACAGCCAGCCGCACCTCTGCTGCTCCAGTCACACTCTTTTCAACTTCCAGAGCGGCATATGAAGCCACTGCCCCATTTTTGTGGCCTGATGGCTTTGTCATTTACGCAACAAGAAGAAGAGAAAATAGGGGAAACGAAGAACAAGAGAAAAACGAGAGAGAGAGAAGCCGAAGAGGGGAAAAATTAGAGAGAGGAGATAAAAGAGCATATTACGGAAGATGATGAGGTATGCGTTTAGTGCACTGGGACCAATGTGGTCCCGGGCTCACTCAAGTTTTTTTATATTTTAAAAGTAATATATTGTTATGTATTTTTATATGTACATTATTTCAAATATTTTATGTTTTAATATGTACTCATATGTGTTGTGGCATACTTATTAAGACAAAAGGAGTCTTGGTGTAATTTCTTTCAATTTGGTGGTGGTGCACTCAGGGTGTCTGATTCTTATTTATTTCCATTTTCATTTAAGTAAATGTCTTTGTCATTTTACTTTCATTTATTTTTATATACTCCATTTACTTAAGTTTCTGATATAGCCCAAGAAATCTCTTTATTTGGATTCAAATAAAAATACTAGAAAATCAAATTCCCACCAAATCAAAATATGAAAAATCGGTTTTAATGCAAAATACGATTTAGTCTAAAAATAATGGCTTATTAAGTCAATATATACTTCATACTAAAATCTCATAAAATCAAGTTTTCTTATTTGATGTGTACGAAATAAAAGCTGCCAAAAATTATCTTGAAAAAATAATTATTATGAAAAACCATTTTTCATACCTAGTCAATATGTTTACATAAAACATTTTTTCATGTATGATATGAATGCATGAAAGTACCTAGGGTTTTTTTAGTTTGTGAAATTTTGATTTTTTTCTTTCTTTCTATTGGGTTTAATGGGGGGAAAAGCTTTAAAGAGATTTGCTAAATCACTACTCTTTGTCTATCTCTTGCAATTTTTCTTACTCAGAATGTATTTGTATATCATTTTGTCGAGGACAATTATGATTGCAACCAATAAGTAATATAATTCTTGATATATGTGATATATATATATATATACTATTTTTCGTATGTATTGTGAATTTGAATTTTTGATTCTTTATAATTTGTAAGAGAACTCCACATATATGAAATCCTGACTTCACCACTTGCTTAGATAGAATTTAAAAAATTCAGTCTATAGAATGGGGTGTGTCAAATGGGAGAAAAACTTTTTTGGCACTGGATAGTCCTATCCCCCTCCAATTACTGCGCGCCATGTGAACAACTTTGTTGAAAGAGAATTTTTGTTCACATAGCGCCCAGTGATTGAAGGGGATAGGATAATAAAGTTTTTTTTCGTCAAATGGAGACTGCCTACCGCCTTGAGAAGAAAATGACTTTGATGATAATATATTAATATGAGAGAGAACATGGAAGATTGTGCAAAGCAAACCAACGAACCAACTTCAATAGCAAAAAAATAATATTATATCTTGTTGTGACATGAACTTTGGGACCCCTCAAATGAGGCCTTGGTGTTATTATGGGGGTGGGTCCAAGGGTAGCGTTGAAATAAAGGAACTTTTGTTGGAGGGTAGGTGTGTATATGAAAAAAAATAAAAATTGGGGCCCCTCAATCCGTAGGCCCATAGCCGTCGCCCTCTCTTGCCCGTGCTCAGGGTCGGCCAGGACCTTTATCTTTCTCAATACTTCAACAGAAAAACTAATCTGGCTCTGCTTAACAAATAGAATTAACAACATAATTCTAACACCACTTAAAATTATTAAAAGGTAAAGATTCATACTTGTATATTCGTTTAGGTCACTTTCCCTGGTCACGAAGCTCATGCAACTTCAGTTTTGCTTCTTCTATATGAAATGACCACTTCATTCCAACAATACCTTCAAACGACCCATCATCATCGATTGCGACAACTTATATAGAGCTACCTTAGCAGCATCAAGCTTGGCAATTTCCTTATGTTAAGAAGAACCTGAAGTAACAATTAATTTGTCATCAACATACAACTTGTAATACTCTTGGTATCATCTCTCCAATGCTTGATATCAACATACTTCCCATGCTTCTGGGAAAGTTCAAACAACATTGTCACGAGTGAACAGTATATGACCTTATCTTGGAGAGCAGGTGCATTATGGCGAAGGTGGTGATAAAGGCCGTGCCGCACAGCCACACACGCGAGCTTCTCGGTGCTGACGATGGCGTCGCCGCCGATGAACTCAAGGACTGTTACAACGCCAATTCGGTGTAGGAAGGAGTGAGTCAGAGCTTCTTCTAGAAGCCTCTTGTTCTTGAAATTGTAGCCCAGGATTTGCTCCACGGTTGACACCGCTTGTTTCATTTCTGGTGATGGATGCTAGACCGTGCGATTGATGATGGGTACAATTTACCAAAAAGAAAACAAACACATACACAGATATGCAATTTTTACTCCAAGCAATCTAAAACCTAGGAGCATAAACCAAGTGTTACAGGCTCAAATGTAGCGGGTAGATGAACCTACCACATATACAATTAAGCACATATAATGGTGCAAGTGTGGGAGATTTTGGAAGAGAAAATGTGATTATCTTCTTCATTCATGCCTTGCCAAGTCTGGCTATGGGAATTTATACATGTGTAGGTAAATCGAAGGATACCTCCATCGCATCACCCTTAATAGAAATTACTAATCCCCTAATTAGCCAAAAAACCAACTAATTTCGCCAAAACAGAGACAATAACTAGTATAAGTAACAGACTTAAGCAGAAACAAACTAGGTTCAAACAAAACTCCAAGAGACTTATTATCACCCTATAGGCCTTAGCCCCAAGTGTGTAGAGTAGTGAGGCAATATAACCTAACATGGAATCAGATTCCTTTGTCTTGGTCATGCAATCAGATTCTTTGGTGTTGATCACATTATCATATTCTTGTAAAGCAAGGATCATCTTGTGAGCTACAGAATTCTTCGCATATTTTATTCTTGACTCTTCATCTCCCATCACAGATTGCACGATACCATCTGAAGTTACCACTCTAACCTAGTATACAAATTTGGGCGAATGTGGAGGACCTGACACGTTCTCTTCTCTGCAATATTAGAAAAAACAAATATGGATCGAGTTAACAATAGAATCAGCAATATATAAGATAAGGGCTTTCTTTATTTTTGTTTACCAATACTGTATGATCATGATAAACTAAAGATTCATACTTGTAATCGGGTTTAGGCAACCTCTTCTTGTCACAACGCACATGCAACTCTTGCATCGCTTCTTCAATACGAAATGAGTTGTCGTTTCCAGCTGCAGTACCTTGGTTGTTTACAACCATCGATTGCAACAACTTATCTACAGCTTGTTTGGCACCATTACGCTGTGCGGTACTCTTCCGTTTAGCAGAACCCGATCCAACAAGCTGCCCGTCAACATAGACATCAGCAATACTCATATTTCCGGTCTCATCTTCTATCGGCCGCACCTCAAACTCAAGGCTCTTCCTGTTCTTCTCGCAAAACTCTTTCAATATTGTTATGGGGTGACCTTGCAAGTGTTCAAGAGTATATATAGGCTTCAAAAGAGGCTTAAATTTCTACAAAAGCACAATAAGGAAACAACAAATTTATAGGTTATATAGTTATTGCCAACTTTCATGTTAAATAAAAGAAGGTAATATAAATACACACCATCCATAGTTTATCGAGATCAAAATTTAACTCAATGTAAATAGCAGCTGCCACGGACTCAACAATATCTGCAAGAACCTTGGTTTCATCGGACTCACCAAACCCCACCTCTTCTTCTCCATTAATTACAGCTTCAATAAACTCCCTAATCTAAGAGTTTAAAAATAAAAAAAGCAAGGTTAGTCAAAATATAAAGTAAAGTCCCGCTAAGAATCAGAAATCACTTGACTAAAATTAAAAGAAAAAGAAGAAAAAGACTTTATCATCAAGAGGAGGTGTCTTGTGGCGGCGAAGGTAGCGATAAAGCCCATGACGAACGGCGACGCAGGCGAGTTTGTGGTTGCTAGTATTGGCAGAGCGTAGCAAAGTGAGCTGGCCTTGGCTGATCTGACTGTGGTCAGCCATACAAAAGAAGTGGTTGGTCATTGCATGGTTAAGAGCGCTATCACCAAGGGTTGCAAGACCAAGGTGTTTATACGAAGCAGACCAAGGGAAGGAGGGGTGGGTGAGAGCGTCTTCTAGAAGTTTCTTGTTCTTGAAGTTGTAGCCGACAATCTTCTCCACGGCTGTCACTGAATCTTTCATTTCTGGTGATGGCTTGAGTTCACAATCAAGGGATGTTGGGGTGGTGAAGACCTGCTTCATCTTGTTGATGAATTCTCGGGGGTTGTGGTTTGAAGTTTGATCGAGTAAAAACTACTTATGTAAGAATTGGAAATGGCAGAAAATTTAAGTGATGAAACCAATTAGCTCCATCACCAACCTTAATAGTAAAGTAAAGAGGAAACATAAAGAATAAAGAATAAAGGTAGAAAATTAAAGTGATGCATGAAACCTAAAAGTTAAGCTAAGCTAGTAAAGTAAGGACCAAAAGAAAACGAAAAAGAGAAGCAGGGCCCATGTCGTGGTTGGCTGATGAAAAATCAGCATCCCATGATCGAATTGTGGGGTAGAGAATTTTGAATTTAAAAATATTCTGACTAATCTCCCCTTGTAGCTTTGAGAGCAGAGAGAACGACAGGGTTTAATTTTTGAGTTGTCGTTTGGAATGTTTAAGCACTTGGGCTCTGTACTCTGCGTGCAAGTGCAAACTAGCTTGTAACTCGTGAAAAGCCAGAGAAACTTGCACGTAAATTTCAAAGCAAGTGTGTCTGCCAAACCAAACATTAAAGGCTCTTTACATTGGAGGTGATCTTTGGGCCATTTGAAAACTACGAGCACAAACCAAACGTTAAAGGCGTAAATCCTTAGCATCCATGAGGTATTGAAACACAGCAATTTCCTGAAGTCCATGGCAATTCTTGCTTTCTCTAAAGTTGAATTATGGAAATTTCCATCCAAACTATGCCCTTCAAATGCAGTAGGTAGAGAGTTGCGTCATATATAACGATATTCTTGTAAAGCCCGGATCATCAAGGAAGCTGCAGAATTGTCTGAATCTTTTATTCTCGACTTTTCATCTCCCTTCATTCATAGCACACCATCCCTAGTTGTAATTTTAACTGAGGGCACAAATCTCTTCTCATGTGAAGGACCTTCATCTTTCTCAATACTGCAACAGAAAAACCAATATGGCTCTGCGTAACAACTATAATTAACAACATAATTCTAACACCACTTAAAATCATTAAAAGGTAAAGATTCATACTCGTATATTCGTTTAGGGCACTTCCTCTTGTCACGAAGCTCATGCAACTTCTGCTTTGCGTCTACTATATGAAATGACCCATTCATTCCAACAATACCTTCAAACGACCCAGCATCATCGATTGCGACATCCTTAGCAGCAACAAGCTTGGCAATCTCCTTATGCTAAGAAGAACCCGAAGGATCAACGAAATCTGTCATCAACATACAACTAGTAATACTCTTGGTCTCCTCTCTCCAATGCTTGATATCAACATACTTCCCATGCTTCTGGCAGAGGTCAAACAACATTGTCACGAGTCGCGGTTCACCTTGCAAGTCTTCAAGAGTAACTATAAGCTCCACTAGACCCCTGAAGTTCTACAAATGTACACAACAATAGCAAAAGTTCGAAGGTTATACTATACGTCTATGGCCAAATTACTAAAATTTATTACAAACTTGGCAAAATCAAGCTTTCCATTTTCTCTTAAACAAAAAAGATGCAAATTAAATACACACCACCCACAGTTTCTCCAGATCAAAATTTTAAGTCAACCAAAATAACGGCTGTCACAGACTCCACAATATCTGCAAGAACCTTAGGGGCTTTTACAGACCCACGATGTACAAGCGGCATCTCATCTTGGCCACTGATAGCTTCAGTAAACTCCCTAACCTAAATTTTAAAACAAATTGCAAACAAAACCCAAATCCTTTTTAAGAAAATATACCTAGAAAAACATGGGGCGGGGGAAAGACCTTCCCTTGTTTTTAAAAATTCACCATCGTACAACGCCGATTCGGTGTAGGAGGAGTGAGTCAGAGCTTCTTCTAGAAGCCTCTTGT
Organism: Prunus padus; assembly: GCA_024362665.1. NCBI lineage: Eukaryota > Viridiplantae > Streptophyta > Magnoliopsida > Rosales > Rosaceae > Prunus > Prunus padus. The sequence goes on from JANFAM010000011.1 coordinate 9,751,768, forward strand.
TCTTGAAATTGTAGCCCAGGATTTGCTCCACGGTTGACACCGATTGTTTCATTTCTGGTGACGGATGCTAGACCGTGCAATTGATGATGGGTACAATTTAACAAAAAGAAAACAAACATATACACAGATATGCAATTTTTACTCCAAGCAATCTGAAACCTAGGAGCATAAACCAAGTGTTACAGGCTCAAATGTAGCGGGTAGAGGAACCTACCACATATACAATTGAGTACATATAATGGTGCAAGTGTGGAAGATTTTGGAAGAGAAAACTATATATAGAAATTATAGAGAAAATGAGATTATCTTCTTCACTCATGCCTTGCCAAGTCTGGCTATGGGAATTTATACATGTGTAGGCAAATCGAAGGATACCTCCATCGCATCACCCTTAATAGAAATTACTAATCCCCCAATTAGCAAAGGAACCAACTAATTTCGCCAAACAGAGACAATAACTAGTATAAGAAACAGACTAAAGCAGAAACAAACTAGGTTCAAACAAAACTTCAAGAGAATTATTATCACCCTATAGGCCTTAGCCCCAAGTGGGTAGAGTAGTGAGGCAATACAATCCAACATGGAATCAGATTCCTTTGTCTTGATCATGCGATAAGCTTCTTTGGTCTTGATCATACGATAAGCTTCTTTGGTGTTGATCATACGATCAGCTTCTTTGGTGTTGATCATATTATCAGATTTTTTGGTGTCGATCATATTGTCAGCTTCTTTTCTGTTGATCACTCCATAATGCCACACGGTGTTGATCATTCTATAATACTTTCTGGTATTATAATATTCTTGTAAAGCAAGGAACATCTTGTAAGCTGCAGAATTCATCGCATAGTTTTTCTCGACTTTTCATCTCCCGTCACAGATTGCACGGTACCATTGGAAATTACCACTTTAACTGAGTATAAATATTTCCTCTCATGTGGAGGACATAACACATTCTCTTCTCTGCAATAGAAAAACAAATATGGATCGAGTTAACAATAGAATTTACAGCATAATTCCAGCAAGAAAACGTTTCTTTTGCTCTTTGTTTACCAATACTTTATGATCATGATAAAGTAAAATTCCGTACTTGTAGTATGGAGGTTTAGGCAACCCCTTCTTGACACAAAGCAGATGCAACATTTGTATCGCTTCTTCAATACGAAATGACCGGTCGTTTCCAGCTGGAATAACTTCAAAGGACCCATCGTTTACAACCATCGATTGCGACAAGTTATGCACAGCCTCTTTAGCAGCATTCAGCCTTGCATGAAAATTCCCTTTAGAAGAACCCGAGCCAACAAGCACATCATCAACATAGACACCAGCAATACGTATATTTTCAGTCTCATCTCTTGGCTGCAGCTTGATCTCAAGGCGCTTCCCGTTCTTCAGGCAAAAGTCATACAATATATTCATGGGGCGACCACGCAAGTCCTCAAGAGTATATATAGGCTCCAAAAGAGGCTTAAATATCTACATAGAAAACAACAAAAATTCATAGGTTATATATATACATAGTTATGCCCCAACTTCCAAACATTTACAACTTAACAACAGTTCTCCACTTTCATGTTAAATAAAATTAGAAGGTAAAATAAATACACACCGTCCATAGTTTATCGAGATCAAATTTCAAGTCAATGTAAATAGCAGCTGCCACGGACTCAACAATATCTGCAAGAACCTTATGTACAAGCCCGGTCTCGTCTTCTCCATTAATTACTGCTTCGATAAACTCCTTAACCTAAGCTTTAAAAAATAAATAATAAACGAAAAAAACTTGATCATAAAAAATAAATAAATAAGAAAGAACAATTAGTTAACCTCCTAGGGTTCAATAGAAAGAAGAAAAAAATGCCTACCTAGTCCCGATCAGTATCAGAAATCGCTTGAGAAAAATTTATAATAAAAAAATATATAAGAAAACGACCTTATCATCAAGAAAAAGTGTATTGAAGCGGCGAAGGTAGGGATAAAGCCCAAGGCGAACAGCAACGCGGGCGAGCTTGAGGTTGCCAGCGTTAGCGGAGCGTAGCTTAGTGATTTGATCTTCGTTGAACTTCCGGCGGTCAGCCATACAAAAGAAGTAGTTGGTCACTGCGTGGTTAAGAGCGCTGTCGCCGAGGGTCTCGAGGCGTTGATACGAAGCGTACCCAGTGAAGGAGGGGTGGGTGAGGGCTTCTTCTAGAAGCGTCTTGTTCTTGAAGTTGTAGCCGACGATCCTCTCCACGGCCGTCACCGACTCTTTCATTTCCAGCGATGGCTCGAGTTCACGATCAAGGGATGTTGGGGTGGTGAAGGCTTTCTTCATCTTGTTGATGAATTGGGGGTCGTTGTGGTTTGAAGTTTGATGAAGTAAAACTACTACTTGTGTAAGAAGTGGAAATACCAGAAAAGAAAATTAAAGACACCCTATTATTCGCTCTTTACACCTCACACTAATTTTAAATATAAATAACCTATTTTACTCTTATAAAGAAAATATGGAGAGTAAAGAGCAGATAATATGATGCAAATAAAATCACCCAAACAAATATCTATCTCAAGATTCTCCACCATGAAAAGGTGTGAAAAGCATCCTTCATAGTCAGCCACTCGTGAAGCATACGGAGAAGTTGAATCCACCCCACCCCAAGTGAGTATGCTCGTCTCAGCTTCCAAAAATCAGTCCCTTGAAGCACCTTAACCAGTCGGGAGATGTACTGATCAATCACAGCTGCTAAATCCTTTTCTGCTTTTTGCATAACTTCCTCTTTGTTGTGTTTACTGATTCTGTTCAGGTTCAAATTTACAGCAACAACATTTCAATGCATGTCACCAAAGCTGTTGCAAGACAAATTATAAACAAACGCAAAGGTCTCAGCTTTCTCACCTGTGCACCTGAAAGATGACCTTTTTGCTGTTAATGGTGATATCACGACTTGCTTTTACAACTCTTTCCTGTTTTTCATTCTACAATTAAATGGCAACACAAAACCCACATTGTTAAACAAAAAGCCTCTAGCTTTACGCAAGTTGCATACATGAAATCACTCGTCTTGCTGCAATTAGAGATTGATGGGTCGGTTTAGTGTGACATCCCTGACCTAAAAATACAAGAAAATAAAATAAATAATTGAGTTAATTAAATAAGGAATTAAAAGGAATTGATTGTAATTAAATAAGAATAAATTATTAAAGGAGCATTTTGGTCAACGTTATTTTCGGGACGTAATTTGGCGAAACGAGTTGCGTCATTGCGTCCGGCACGTCGAAACGAGTCCGTTGACGGGCGGCACAACTCGATCCGAGCGTTAGATTGTTCAGAGGACATTTTGGTCATTTCCAAAATTGTTGGAAACCCTAGAAGTACACGTGGGCCAATCAGAAAACGATTTTTCTCTCTCTCTCCTCACTTTCTCTCTCCCCGATTCCACTCTCTCTCTTCGATCTCACAGCTCCGGTCACGGCGGAGGCTGAGACCACTTGCAAACGAACCGGCGTGAGGAGCCGGTCAAGACCCACCCTTTTTCTCAACCGGAGACCTGTTTGAGGCCGGTTCTATCCGCTGTTGCGCTGCCGTCATCGGTCGTCTTCTCCTGCAAGTAAGGTACGAAACCAAACCTCCTCTTTATGCTTAAGCTATATGTGCCTTTGGAATCGATCGATTTGGCCTTGAATCGATCGGATCTAAAACCTAGGTTTGGCCGGTTTTGGCCGTGAGATTCCGGCCAGTTCACAACCTGTTCTGTGGCAATTCGTGGCAGTTCCGAACTCACCTCAACGTGGTGGTTCAATTGGGGTAGGCGGTGTAGTGAGACTCGAAGTTTGGTGGTTGGCCGGATTTACTCTACACATCCGCCACCCACGGTGACCCGTGTGGCGGCGCATGGTGGTGATGTGGCGGCGGTTCTTTTTTCCGTTGCAACCCTCATGTCGTCGTGAGCGTGTATGTATGTTCGGATTCTGATTTGGACGTCGTTTGGACCTCGAACCAATGTACACCTATTATGCGTTGTTTGGGTTCGACATGTTCGGACCGTTGGATCGAATCCGAATTCACGTATGTTGTTCCTCATATTTCTAGGATCGTATAGGAAATGACGGATCGTGATTTGGAGCCCCGGATGCTCCAGATTAATGACTTTAAGTTTGAATTAAATTGTAACCGTCCGATCGTGCGATCGTGAGCAATCCGACCGTCCGATCGAGACCCAACTTTCAGGACATGTTCTCTAAGCTGTAGTGAACCTATAGGAACTTTCAGATCTAAGTTTGGAGGTCATGGGACCCACGGGCCCGGTTTGACCTATTTGGGTAAAGTTTGACCAAGTTTGACTAGGGTTGACCGACCGTCTCCCGAGGTCGTCTCGTCTCCTAACGAACGTTGTTAACCTTAGAATTTGTCGTACGACCGTACGTGCACGTTGAGTTAGGATTAGTTAGGGTTTCGTTTACGACACGTTCGTTAATCTGATTCTCGTCTCTTTGTTTAGATACTCAAACGCCACTTACTCAGCGAGCGGGACCCTTTCAGGGTTGGGCAGCTTGGGACCAACGGTGAGTGGACTTTGTTTTCAAATGAGCATGAATTTAAAGAAGTGAATGAAATGCATATAAATGATATTTAATAATTGTTTTAAATCTTGATTTGACTTTTGATGAATTCATTGTGATTGAATTGGTATTAGAGTTTTATACTTGATTTGGGTTGCGGGTTTGTTTGTGGGCCCCTGATGGCTATATTTTATTATTATGCTTATCTTTAAGTATTGATTTTGAGACTAGTCAAGCGTCCGGTAGTATTTACATACGGATTTGTGTACGGTGGGAATTTGATGGGTTTGATGGGATTTATATTTAATTATTGAGATATGTGACTTTAGAGGTTTTCATATTATTTTGTCTATGGACTTGTTGGGAAATTATACGTATATTTTGACTAAACATTTGAGCAGTAAGATTTGGACGTTAGTATAGACCGGTTGATTACGTATTTGGTTTTGATGTTTAAACCTTATGAACTATAATTACTTATACTTTGATTATATATATATATATATATCTACTTTGAATATAATTATGTATATCTACTTTGATATGGAATTTTGGGACATATATGTATATGGGATTGGACTATCGGTTATATTTTAATGAATCACTATTTATATTGTTTTAACTATGAATTTAAGGGATGTCAGTGATACGTGGGAATTTCGAATGCTTCGACTTGAGTTATGGTATTTTAATGGATCGTTATGTTTTATATATATATTTTTTGAATAAATGTTTCGGGGTTTGGACTTTATATTTTTAAAGGGATAGTACCTATACTATGTTTTGGAGCATATGTTTTACTTGGGGTTTGATTTGACGTTTTCTTGACTTGAGTTTTAAGTACAGTTTTGAATATGCATTTTCAGTGATTATGACATTTTAATTGTTTATGGATTGATATGTCGTCATTTGACGCTTGAGTCTATTTTAACTATAGAATTGTATGTTTGGGATGGTGATGTCCTTATATTGGGTATATATGATGTTATTGGATTGTTGGACGTATATATGTCCTGGTGTGTGATTATTTTGGGGTTCGGGTACATGTGGTTAAATATGTATGTATTGATTATTGTGTAGCGATTGATTTGAGTGTGGTTTTCACCTTGTTATGTACCTTCGCCTGTTCTTGTTCTTGATACGATTACTGGATATGGTTTGTATGGATACGGTTCGATCCGGTACATACCTTAACGGGGTGTAGCTGTAGACCCTTGATTGGGTAATTAGTCTGAACGCAGGGCTTGTCACAGACGTGTGGGTATTTGATTGTCTCTACCCTGCATGCCGACGAGCTTAGTCCCATTAGGACGGCTTAACCCTGGGCACGAGGTCATTGTGATGCTGACCCGGTGTCCAGTTAAACCTGGGTACGAGTCACATCAGGAATGCTGTCCCGGTGTCCAGTCAAATGATCCCCTGTTGGATTGTTTCCCCGGTACACGTGTTTTGGTGTTGAGGTCTTTGTTACTATATGTACGTCTTATTATCTTCCTATTCGTATTTCTTTTAGTGAGGATCTTTCCTTGCTTGTCGTGCTTGTGAGCAAGTGGTTGTCCGAGTGTGGGAAAGAAAGGGAAACAGTACTATGATATAATTATGGTGTTATTATATTGAAACTATTGGGATTTGAATGACTATTTATATAAATGATTTCATATGCATGGTTTGCACTATTTTGAAACGGTGGGGTTAGTACGTTGTTTTGAACTACTAACACTTTGTTTTTGTCCACTCACATTCTTTCTGTTTTGTGCCCCATCAGGCTGTAGTCGTATCGTCTGGGCGGTCCGACCGAGCGCTGTTCTTCTCAGGGCTGACTTGATTGTAAGACACATCTGTCCCTATCATGTAAACTTTAAATTATGTATTTGAATTTGAATACTCTTAGTCATGCTCTGTATACTCGTTAGGGTTGAATTTGATGGCTAGAGGCCTTTGATGTATACTATATGCATGCTGTCACTTGGGTATTGTATATAAGTTGTGTTTATCAGGTTGAATTAATTTTGGTATGTCCATATTTCAGGGGAGACTCTGCCTGATTTTTGGCAGAAGTCTTGACCCCCCTTTCTCTAATTGTCCGGGAAGAGGGAACTTGATTGTATGTGGGCCCGACATTGGGTTAATGTCGATTTTACCACAGGACCTGGCACGGATTCCGAGGTGAATTTGGGTCGGGTCCTGTCATTTAGTCAGATCTTATCTCTTGAAACAGAGGAGCCGAGATCACAGCCTACTGAACCAACAACTTGCTGCTCATCAGCGCACCCTTCAGACAATTCAAAAGTGCCACATTGACAGCATATTTACCACGAGCAAGAGGATGGAGTTTGCGATGGGGTGGCGTTTGATATTGGATGAGATTTACACAGATTAGTTAGGAATGGGGTGTAATGAGGACAATTTAGGAAGAAATATGGGGTGTAGTGAGTATTTTTAAATTTGGCTAAAATTTAGTGGGGTGTAAAGAGTAAATAATGGGGTGCAAATAAAATCACCCAAATTAAAGTGATGAAACCAATTAGCTTCATCACCAACCTTAGTAATAAAGTAAAGAGGAAACATAATATTAAAGAAAAGCAAAAGAGAAAAAGAATAAAGAATAAAGGTAGAACAGTGTGGCCAATCACACACGATTTGTGTAGAAATTGGAAATGCCAAAAAATTGAAGTCATGAAACATAAGAGCATATCTTGTACCAAAAAAAAACATAAGAGCATCTCCAAGGGAGTATGTAAATAAAGTAGGCAAAATTGTACTATAACAACTTAGGTGGCAAAAAAAGGAATCATAAACCAAAAACCCTAGATGCTCTCTCCTTGTGTGAGTCCTAAAGAAAAACTCTATAGAGGGGGAGGAGGAAGAAGCATTACTACCCCTCCTCCCATACTCTCTTCTCGTCTTTTCCTTTTTGGTTAGTGAATAAGTTCACTGGATGTTTTGAATAAAAATCTCATTGTGGTGATTTCTTCTGAGCCATGCTTAGATTGACATTCCCCATCATCCCTTTTAGTCTATGTTTTCAATCAAATCATTCTCCCAAAACTCACTCCCTAACGCCACTCATGTTCTCTAAATTTGATTCTACATCGTCTTTGACGGAGGTTGTTGCAAATCACTCAGTTGTTCTTTGGGAATGTTGTTGATTTCATTTATTTGTTCACTCTTATGCGCGAGTAGATCGCTGGAAATCACATTTTCCCCATATCTGTTACAGATGCGGGGGTGAGTGTGGTCGCGATGACGCTTCTTCATATAGTAGTAGTAGGGTTCGTTTAGGCTTATGAGTTGTTTTAAGGTTTTGGTTATGTTGGGTTTGTGAGCTTTGTTTGGGCTTATGATTTATTGTAGTGATGTGAGCTAGTTATTTTAGTGCGGCTTTTGTCCGCGTTAGTTTTGCTTTTAGCATATTTTTTTGTTGCCCTCTTGGGATTGGTACTTTAGATATCTTATTGATGACTTTGATTGCACCGCTTAAGTTTATTCAATGAAATTTCTCTTTGATAAAAATAAAAAATATATTTTTAAAAAAAACTTAGGTGGCATGTTGCCTACCCATTTGCCCTATGAAGTAGGCAACATTACCTTGTTGGGGAGAGTAAGTATATTTTACCTACCCATTTACCTATTCTCTTAGAGCATGAAAATACTGATGTGGTAAGGCAAATAAAGTTTGTCTACCCTTTTGCCTCATCTTTGGAGATGCTCTAAGTTCATCTAGTAAATTAAGGACCCACAAAAACACAAAAAAAAATTATTCAAGTGATATAGAAAATGAGGTTTTCTCACACGCACTGCCAATGTATCATAACGTGCGAAACTGAGAACAAAAAGATTATTGAAGAAAAAGAATACAAGAAACAGGGCTCATGTGGGGATTGGGAGATGAAAAATCGGCATCCCATGATCGAATTGGGGGTTGAGAATTTTGAATTTAAAAATGCTCTGACTAATCTGCCCTTGTTTTTCTGAGAGCCGAGAGAACGACAGAGTTTAATTTTTGTGTTGTCGTTTGGAATGTTTAAGCACTTGGGCTCTGTACTCTACGTGCGAGTACAAACTAGCTTATAAATTATGGGAATGCCAGAGAAACTTGCAGGTAAATTTAAAAATAAGTGCGTCTGCCAAACCAAACGTTAAAGGCTTTTTTTTATATTGAAGGTGAGCTTTGGACCATCTGAAATTTACAAGCGCAAACCAAATGTTGAAGGCTCAAATCCTTAGCATCCATGGGAGGCATTCAAACACAGCAATTTCCTAAAGTCCATGGCAATTCTTGCTTTCTCTAAAGTTTAAATATGTAAATTTCCATCCAACCTATGCCTTCAAATGCAGTACGTAGAGCGTTGCGTCATATATAACGATTTTCTTGTAAAGCCCGGATCATCAAGGATGCTGCAGAATTCTCTGCCTCCTTTACTCTCGACTTTTCATCTCCCTTCATGTATAGCACCCCATCCACGGTTGCAATTTTAACTGAGGACCCAAATTTCTTCTCATGTGAAGGACCTTCATCTTTCTCAATGCTGCAACAGAAAAAAAAATAAGGCTCTGCTTAACAAATAGAATTGACAACAGAAAAATCATGATAACGTAAAGATTCATACTGGTAAATTGGTTTAGGCCACTTCTTCTGGTCACAAATTTCATGCAACTTCTGCTTTGCTTCTTCAATATGAAATGACCCATCCATGAAGACAACACCTTCAATTGACTCATCATTTACACCCATCGATGGCGCCAACTTATCCAGAGCTACCTTAGCAGCATCAAGCTTGGCAAATTCCTTATGTTCAGAAGAACCCGAAGCAACAAATTCGCCATCAACATACACACTAGCAATACTCTTCCTCTCATCTCTCCAATGTTTGATATCAACATGCTTCCCATGTTTCTGGCAAAGCTCAAACAACATTGTCACGGGTTGTGGTTTACCTTGCAAGTCTTCAAGAGTAACTATAGGCTCCAATAGACCCCTGAATATCTACAAATATACACAACAATAGCAAAAGTTCAAAGGTTATACTAAACTCTAGCCAAATTGCTAAAACTTTTTTACAAACTTAGCAAAATCAAGCTTTTCATTTTCTTTTTAAACAATGAGAAGCAAATAAAGATACGCACCACCCACAGTTTCTCCAGATCAAAATTCATGTCAACATAAATAGCAGCTGCCACAGACTCCACAATATCTGCAAGAATCTTAGGGGCTTTTACAGACCCACCATATACAACCGGCGTCTCACGTTCTCCACTGACAGCTTCAGTAAACTCCCTTACCTGAAATTTAAAAACAAATCGCAAACAAAACCCAAAATTTCATTAACAATCCAAATCCTTTTTAAGAAAAATTACCCAGAAAAACCCTCTTTTCACCAACTTCTGCTATCACTAGAAGGAAAAAAAAAGGAAAAATTTCATATTTACGAAATAATTAAGCTGTTCCAACACAAACCCACAAAAGAAAACAATTAAAAGGATCTGAATTATCCTTTCACATACAAAACAGAGAAGCAGACAAAATGAAATTGCTTGAGAAACAGAAGAAAAAAAAAATTAACAAAAAATAGAGAGAAAGGAAGAATTAGTTGATAGTAAGTAATGACCTTATCTAGTAGAGCAGGTGCATTGTGGCGAAGGTGGTGATAAAGGCCGTGGCGCACGGCCACACGTGCGAGCTTCTCGGTGCTGACGTTGGCGGAGCGTAGCAGAGAGAGTGTGCCAGGGTCGACCCGAGGATTAGTGAGGAAGAAGTAGTTGCTGAGCGCGAGGCTGACAGCGGCGTCGCCGATGAACTCCAGGCGCTGATACGACGCCGATTCGGTGTATGAGGGGTGGGTCAGAGCCTCTTCTAGAAGCCTCTTGTTCGTGAAATTGTAGCCCAGGATTTGCTCCACGGCTGACACCGATTGTGCCATTTCTGGCGATGGATGCTGGACCGTGCGATTCATGATGGGGATCACGATTTGCTTACTGAATGGGTTTTTTTGCTTGTAGAATGAGTATGATGACAACTCTCTGCGGTGTCGTTTTGCAGTTGAAGCACCTTTTCGTGTTGGTCGGCTTGGGAGTGCAAGTTTTGACTGAAGTCGTTTGTAGACCAAACTAAAATATCGGGCTTTCGAACAAATAAAAAAACTAAAATATCGAGGGTTTTGAAAATATTGGTGGTGTAAAAATACGAAAATATTAATAAAAATTTCAGTCGTCTAAATATTGATATTGGTAAAAATTGAATAAAAAACATGAAAATTGTAAGAAAAATTTGGAAATTTGGGTTGAAACTTTAGATGATGTTTATTTAGTAAATTTTCTATTGTTATATAGCATGGATAGGTTCTAAAATATCCCCCTTCCAAAAAATTTTCACATTTACATTATGGGATTAAATCTAAAACACACAAATTAACAGAAAAACGAATTAGTATAAAAAAATTCACATTTACATCCCGGCGATACGTATCCCAATCGGACATGAATAGAAAAACACATTTATGAGAACACACACAAAATTACAATCCACCGCTGTGAGAAGCCAAACCACATTTCCAAGTAAAATGCTCTACCACTAGATAAACACTTGCATGAAACATGGCCAATAATACTATGACATGCGTAATAACTTTTCAACGTGCCATAGCGTTATTGGCCCCATTTCATATCAAAATAGTGTTATTCCCGTTACAACCAAGTTTTTCTCCTACCACTGAGACTAGAAGCCCCAAGTACTATGTATAGAAAACAAAATATGTCAAAACGAAAGGCTGTCTTTATTGGGAATACTTTGGCCATAATGGAGGTTTGTTAAATAAACCGAACAATTCAAAAAATTACACATGAAATCAACTAAGACAACAATTTCTTCTGGGAACAATTGACTTCTCTTGGAAGTCAATAGTTAAAAGCTTCGCCTTTTCAGGCCAAGTTTACAGAAGAAACATTTTATAATTACAAAGATGAAATTTTCCAATTAGCACTGAGGTAGATAAAATAAGAAGCATGCAGCCCTCTCTGATGCATAAACAGCAGATGGCAGCCCAAGGACAACATTGAATTATTTATATTAGTTCACCATCATATGATCAAACCCTCCTCCGGCCTGAAGCGCAGGAACCCGACTAACCCCAACATTGTGAAGCAACTGCTGCAGCCATCTCCTTGTAGTTGGATCTTCCTGAAACCATTTATGAAAACAATTAACTTTTAAAGTGAGCCAGACAATTGGGTCGAAATAAAACAGTAGGGAATATTGAAGGCAAAAGTTAATCAAAGACAATTGGGTCTATACAAAACAGTAGGGGAAACTGAAAGCAAAAGTTAATCCAGACAATTGGGTCTCAAAGTTTATCTGACTGAGCCTTTTTCTTTTTTTAAATATCTCGCAAACTATAATTGGTCTACGAAGACAAAAATAGAAACTAGAATCTATGATTTTTGTCAAATCCAACAAAGAATTCATTCACAAAGATTGACTTGGTTCGTATTCTGCGGAGAAACATGACGAATTTTACTGCAGGTGAACATCATGTTAACTTGTGCACCAACAGTTTAGAGTAACTGGTATCAAAGGCACTTTGAAACCACCTAGTGGAAACATTGAAACTGAAATCAACTGGGCTCAATAAGTATTAATGTAACCCTCAAAAACAAACGCAAGAAAAACAACAGTAGGGCTAACTACTATGAGGAACACCAAAACATGCATTGGACAAAGTTATGACACCCTATTTTCAGAAAGTAGGGTGTGATATGACTTGGCAAACACCTTAATGATTGCCAGTCATGAAACAGACTAATTTTTACTTTTCTCCAGAATACCAATTGAACATAGGTAGGCAAAGAAGTTCTTACACGAAGGCAACCACTGAAGGTAGCATCTCTTAATGTGTCCGGAAGACAATTTCTTAAAGCATCACAAGCCCTGCATGATAACAGACAAAGAACAGGTCTATAAAAATCATTAACAAGAGAAATTAAAGACGCAAAAAGAGAATCTACTTCATTTAACCAACCTTGCGTTATCTGACAATCGAAGATAACATCGGATAATATGTTTTAATAACCGTGATGAATGCTGCTCAGCAAGTGATGCTACCATGGTTCCCAAGACTCGACCTACTGCAAAAAACCGCTCAGCTGTAGTACAAATATAATCCAAGCCCACATCATCTAACAAAATCTTTTGAACAATAAATGTAGCCACCTGCCAGAAGAAAACCTTTTGTCAGGCAATTACATACCTTACATCCAAACTCAAGCAATAGGGGAAGGACCCTGTACAGTAAGCTATACAAAGATCGGATGATGCATTTACAGATGGAAAAAACAGTGAAAAGATAGAAAAGGACACTCAACTGTTTTTGAGAGTTCACTACCCATTTCCATGGTGCGCAGGCACAGTGGAATTATTTCTGTTGACAGAAGAAAACTAATCACTTCTGTATCATCGACCTGGTAAAGAGGAGTAAAAGAATTAATATTCCAATTTCCAAATATACCGATCAAAGTAATATGACTTCCATAAAAATGCTGAACACTTCTTATCAAAATAGCAGGATCTATCATGGTAACATAATTCTCCTTTTCAGGTTTCATGTGTTCATGTGTGAGAAAGCATGAGAGGAAGAACTGCACAAAAAAGTGCATGTGTAGGAAAATATTACAAATGATAAGCAGTCATGCATATTTAATTTGATACAAAAGCAAATGGAAGATAATCTAATACTTATGCAAATAAAGCAATGCTACAGAATCAACCATGTTCTTGTTCGTAGTTCACACTCATTACAGACTAAGTGTCATCAAGTTATACTTGGATATTATGCTGTCAATTTACTGCATAACATTTTATCACACAAACAAATAAAAAGACAAATATACGTATCAGTTTGTGCAATAACATGGCAGCAAGAATAGCATACCTTCACTAAGGCACCAATGACACCTAAGCTAGTAAGCCTCAAGTACTCGAAAGGCCTTGACTTGCTTGTTGTATTAAGGAAAGGGTACAAATATAAAGGTATATGAGCTGCCAAGGACAAAACCTCAGATGAAATAATACTTTCTTATAATATTTAAAATTTAAACGTACCCACACAAAAAGGAAATTTAAACCTCAAGTACTCGAAGTTGCTTGAGAAAATTATGATTCTATGTACCAGCACACTAAGAAGGAAATTTGATGCCTTCGAATGTAAACAAAATAAAGGTTATTACCATTAAGGAATAACATCCTTGTGTCTGGGTGAGAAGCCACACACTACAAGATAATTCAAAAGGAATATGAAGCACACAATAATAATGAAATATGTAAAATATAGGCCAACTCCATTAAATAGAACATAATTGTTGTTCAGAATGAAATAAGTGCATCCACAATATATAATTTAAAAGGCAACATCAATGGACCTGAAGAAGAGCAAGAGCATTGCAAACTCGATTTGATTGAGCAGGAGTTAAATTTGGTGGTGACAGAACAGGGTAAATTGAAACTATCTCCTGCACACAGTATGAGAAATAGAGTGAGAATCCATAATTAGGAAGTAAGACAAAAGAGTGCCTAGTAATGTTGATTATCAAACAGGCCGTCAAACACTGGAATGTCAATGATGCATGGACATATGTCTAACACACAAGGTAAGTTCTATATAGAAGAAAAATGGAAACAAGTTAAAAGCATGTGCCAAAAATGCTACCTTTGTAGATAGACAAATTTACAAAACAAGCAAAAAAAAAAAAAAATCAATTCAATAAGAATGTCACAACAAGCATACCTGTAGCAGAGCTGCAATAGTACCAAAAGAATTCCACAACAATGGAGCCAAATCTTGAAATAATTCTCTCTTCTACAAAGTGAAACAGAAAAGTGATAAGGAGGGTTAACCAGGAATACACGTAGCGCACAAAAAGTACCAAATTGAATATGAGAATGCCAAATTTTATTTAAAATGACCATCAAAACCAGAAGGCAGATGCAAGTCTATTTGCAGCTCAAAGATGTTGAACAGTTGCAACTTAAAATTTACTCCATTAAGAAAACATTTGCATAGCTCTCACGGGGGTGGCATCCAACCCAAAACCAATTGGGAATGGATGGAGACGCCCAAGATCTTATATAGTGTGACATTTCCAACGTGGGATTTATACTATCAACAGACCCCCTCAAGTGCAGTGTGACACAGATATCAAACGACGTGGGAGCATGTGTAGCTATTGGGCCTGACAGATACATGACAGAACTAGAGCATCCAACCCAAAACCAATTGGAAACGGGTGGAAAGGCCCACGATGAAATCCAAGGCTTTACATCCCGCATGTGAGATATACTCTCAGCAACCACTACACTATTCCAAATCCAGAAACACAAAACAGGTTCCAGCTATGAACTTTTTCAATAACCAGCTAACTGCAAAAGCTAAAAATTCCATCTAAAAAGGAAATTGATTAAACATAATTAAGGAATGCATACCTGGAAACATGAAAGAAATGCATCAAAATTAGATTTTTTATCCTACCCGAGGAATAATTATAGTAGGTGGGTCCCACATGCATGCTGTGACTACAAAGATGCTAATTTTAAGTCTTAAATGGAAAAAAAAGAAAAACGCAAAGAACCCCCATTGAGCATGAAACACATATTATGTAGAACTAACTATCTTTTTCCCCTTTTTCCTTGAGTTTCTCATCAAATACACAGAATCACATAGCGACGAAATGATGCTAAAACCAAAGAAAGCTAAATAGAATCCAAATTACAAACAAACCCAGATTTTAAGCTTGATCATACCTTCAAGCCCAAAACCCCATAAACAAAAAGAAAATAAAACCCTAAATGGAACCAATCAAAGACAGAGGAGCTGAATTTAGAAACGAAAATAGCCAAAAGATTATACCTTCGAGAGTTCAAGGAGGGCATTTTCACGAAGATCAGGGTTACTGAGTTCGAGCACCAACTGCTCAGCTGACGCCATTTTTGGCTCCTTGTTAGGCTGGGCTCCGGCGGCACTGGAATTAGAAGCGATCGGACCTCCAAACGGTGCGCTCATGTAAAGAAACTAGCGCAGATTCAGCATTTCATAGCAGAAGACTTTCAAAGCTTGAAACTTTTACCATCAGTTTCTCACAGTTTCCTTAACTTTCTAAGTTTCCGTTGAGAGAGAGAGAGAGAGAGAGAGAGTGAGAGAGAGTGTGTAGAAGACAAGTTCAATTTCGAGCCGAGGAATTGGATTTATATTTAAAGCCGCGTACTTTACATGCGCGTGGCAATGGCCCTTTGATTTGGGTTATGTGAAGTGACACCTCAGTTTCGCTATAAAATGAAGTATTTACGCTTCAAAAAGAAAGTGTGTCTACGCTCCACGCTGTCGCATGAGAGCAATTTAAAGCTCTCAAGCACAAATAGTAATTTGTATCGCCATACGATAACACGACTCGAATCTGGCATGGCATTTAGCATATTTAGATTGACTATTGATTGCATAAACTCATATACGACATGGCTTAGATACGATCATACAACTCATACTCGACAATCCACACAACATATTTAGATTAACCATGAATTGCATGAACTCATATACAATGACGACCCACTAACTCGTTTCGATAGAGTGTGACTTAAATCCGACATGATGCTTAACAAATATGGATTGATCATTTATTGCTTGAACTCATATACGATACAACCCACTAGTTCGTTATGACACAACATGACCTAAATTCGATAGGGGAATGCTAGTAACCTTCTCTCTAACATTCTCTTTTGAATCTTCTCATTTTTACTCATGACAAGTGTCACTTCTCTCTCACTTAAACCAATATTTTAATTACACAAAAGAACATTAATTGTATTTCCGTATTTGCCCTTTTTATTGTTTAAAATAATAAACAATTAAAAAAAGGGGTTATTCAATCACCCGATCCCCACCCCAACTCGCCCTTGCCCCACCTCTTCCTCCTCCTCCTTTGGGAAAATCCAACAGTCAACACCATGACGATCACACCTACAACCCATCTCTCCTTCTCCCACCTGCGCAGCCACCCTCACCTCCCACCCCAACCACTAATTTCATTTTCCCACCCCAACCTCGACTCCTCTCCCACCGGTGGTAACCCAGCAACCACATCCATTTTCCACCCCACCCATGCTTGATATTTATTTATTTATTTTACAATACCTCCTTCTTCACACGTCTCTGCACAAAAATATGAATATGATGATTTTGTCATCTTTTTATTTTGTTCTTTTGCAAAAACACATATTTCAGGGAGAATGGTGGGCTAGAACTTATACATAGAGATTGTGACAGGACCCGACTCAAATTTCACTTTGAAATCCGTGTCAAACCCCGTGCGTGTCCGACACCTAGCAGGTGCAGGGCACGAATGACCAAGGTACCCTGTTTGCCCTAATTCGCAAAACGAAAACACACTTAAGGGTTTAACTTCTGCTAGAAAACCGACAGAGTTTCCCTTGAAAAACGGATATTTCCCAACGATTTCCACTTGTAAAAACACAATTTTATAACCCCCAATCGTTCAGCATGCATAAAATGATTTCATCTGAATAGCATCCTGCCTCAATATACAACATAATCAGAACTTAACCTTGCGTCTGCATCTAGAACTCTAGGTTGCCTACGTATCCTTACTGAGGGATCAAGCCACATGTAGTTCTTCAATCAAGAAAACTAAGTTCAAACCATAAAGTGCATGAGTTAATATTCCCACACATTTTTTAATATTAAACTCTTCAACTATTATCAATCAGCTGGAATTGAAGCAAAACATATTGATTCAAAACGATCCTCAATCCATCACCTATAGTATCCAAGATAACATAATCAATTTCCGTCTAAAACATTTCAAATCTGAACATAATTCCCATCGAGGTGTACCCCATATAAAATCCGCTTATTCCAAGTACCACACATGGTACATCCTCGCAGAACTTGGGGGACACGTGGTCTGCCCAAGAACGCATATGCTCGCAGAACTCGGGGGACACGTGGTCAGCCCGAGAACACATATCTTCGCAGAATCTGGTGATCAACCCGAAACGCATATCAATTCTAAAACTCAAATTTAATCAAAGACAAAACTTGTAAATTAAATAATAATAAAAATCATTTCATAAAAACCCATTTCTATAATCCTAGTTCCAAACTGATAATAAACCTTACTCAATTCCATTCCTGAAACTATTCTCCAATCCAATATGAATAATAAAATATAATATAAATGTTTCATGCTTGGAAATAAACTGATAATTGACTCATTCCTGAATATATAATGAAACCATAACCGATAGACAAAACATTTGTAAACACTGGATAATGCCATCATAGTATAAGAACCAATTATGAAACAAAAGTCCACAAACAAATACGACATACTAAATGGCCTCAACCGAGCCGACATGGGCCACTATCTAAGTCAACTGGGTTCATAGGTCCTACGACCTCAATTTGTTATCTGACGATTTCTATTGGTCCATAACCATAGGTTATGCCCATTCTAGAAGTCTCATCACGATCCAATGGTCGGTTTGACCCTGATCGCGGAACTTGACTAATTGGGCCCTCAGGGGCCCACAACCTCCGATTTCGGATGCAAAAGTTCCTATAAGTCCAACAAGGTCCACAAACACGTCTTTAGATTTTGGTCTCGATCAAGCTGTCGGATCACTCGCGATCGCACGATCGGACATTGACTTAACACTTAACACTTAACCCTAAAACCATTGACTCAGAGTATTTGAGACTCCAACTCTTGATCAACCAGTTCCTACACGATCCTAGAGATACGAGGAATGACATATTGGAAAATGAGACTAATCGGACGGTCCGAACCTATCGAACCTAGATATCGCCTACTAAGCGTAATATCCATTCAATAATCAAACGGTATCCAATTGCTAATCCAAGCATACTGTCGTGCTCGGGACGACATGGGGACTATATAGGAACACAAGGGGCAACCACAAGGTGACCCACTCGCCGCCACAGGCGGGTGGGTGTCTTGAGCAATTTTCGGTGACCGGAAAATCTCCAAACCACCGATCAAATCCTATACCAAAAAGTCAAGCACAACTAGAGGAGTGTTTTTCATAACTACGCCGACCTCCAATTTGGCTTAGAATTGGCTCGAAAAATAATAAACTGTCGGCTCAATTCTAGGGTTTAAATCGTACTCTCAAACCACGAAATTGACCCAAACCACTTACATAAACAGCTAGAGCTCACTGAGTGGATGACAAACGATACCTCACTCGACGGAATCCATGGTCGGAGTCGCCGAAAAATGCCAAAAACTTGCCGGAACTTCTCGTCGATATAGTCGAGAATTCTTAAATTTTCGAGCTATAAAATGGACTGGATTGGGTAGAGGAGGAAGAAACAAGAATTTAGACACCAAAATCGCCGACAACGGTGGCCGGATGAGGGAGAAACCGCCGACCAAAGGGGCCGGCCTATTAATCGCAACGGACTAGAGAGAGAGAGGAGATAGAGGGTTCTATGTGCGCGTGAGGAAGAAGATAGAGAACCTGGGGTATTTAGGGTTTTCTCACAATTTTGAAAATGACCTCCATGTCCTTTTAGTTTGTAGATATTTTTTCTCTCGATACAACTCGAAATTGAGCGTGCCGCCTATCCACGAACTCGTATAGACGAGCTAGACACAACGGTGCGACTCAATTTCCCAAATTCCTTTCCGAACAAAAAGTCAACCCTAAACCAATAAGAAACCCTAAGGATAAAATTGTCCTTTCACTTCAAAAAAATTAATTTAATTTTTGGGGCGGGATGTTACATATTGGAGAGGGTGGGGGTGGGTGTGGTGAGAAATTGTAGGGAGGGTGGGTGGGGCATGAGGGCAGGGACGATGAAGAAGGGAGGAAAGGACGGTGTGGTCTTCCAAATGGTTTTGAATTTGGGTTAAGGGGAGGGACCTAGAAATTTTTTTTTCTGCAAAAGCAACAGGCTCGCAAGGACTCAAAAGGTGCATGTGGAGTTTCATTTGTTGACTTTGTCAAAGCAAAGGAGTCAGTTTGCTTAATCAATGGAGTCCAAGTGTGAGGATGGGTCTGGGTGGAGTGGTGGGTTATGAAGATGAGTCTGGGTGCGAGAGAGAGAGAGAGAATGTGATTGTGGGAGAGAGTAATAAAAAAGTTGAAATATTTTTTGAATAAAAATATTCAATAAAGGTAAATTTGGAAAAGAAAAGTTAGCTTTTTTTTTTTTACACATGTCATGAGAAAAAAGGAAAATGCCCAAAAGAGAAGGTTACTAGCATTTCCCAAATTGGATATGATGCTTAACAAACTTGAATGCATCATTAATTGCACGAACTCATATAGAACACAACTCGACTCTAACATGGTTCTTATCAAATTTGAATGGACCATTAATTACACACATATACAACATGACTCGTTAGCTCATTATGATAGAACAATATAATCCGACATAACACTTAAAATATTTGGATTGATCTTTAATTGCAAGCTCATTTGTGACATGGCATGCTGGCTCGACTAATAAATGAGTTAGCTTTTATTTATTTATATATATTAAGTTAATTTGAATTCCACAAAATATTAGCATATTTGGATTCACCACTAATTGCATGAACTTATGTATGATATGTACTCGTATTAGCAAGATAACGCGAGTAATAAATAAGTCAACTCGAATATGACATGATGTTTAACGTATTTGGATTGACCATTAATTGCATCAACTCATATATAACATACCTGCTAGCTCGAATAAGAAGTTAATATCAAACTTATTTTGAGATGGAAAATGATGACTCTTACATAGAGAAACTGACCATTTTTTTCTTGATACAAACAATATTGGGGGAGGGGGGGATTTGAACGCACGACCACATGCATGGATAACTACTCTTAACCACAAGGCCTTTGCAGAGAAAGTGAGTACTTTAAAAGTCTTGAACGCAACTGTCTAATTTCTATAACAACTTTTTAGTTTTCAAAAATTGATTGTTAAAATTATTTGATGAAATAAGAATATAATTGTCATTTCTTGTATATGGTTGACAACATGTTGTATTGAGTCTCAACTCAAACTTCATACAAAAAAGGGGGAAAATTATAAATACATTCTCCTGCCTAATTCATACATTCTCCTTTGAGGAGGGAAGGTGAGAGAAACAGCTACGAATCGAAATGTAATCTCACAATTCCCCTCATCCAAATATTCTGCTTAAACTGTCTTGCTGCATCATAACACATCGCTTCCTTGAGTTCACTTGGGAAGAAATGAGATCAACATGCCAAATCCTCCAAAAGAAAAAACCATGATAATGCAGAGAATATACGAACATACTACCTTTCTTCTTGAACGCTTAATCTTCTTGTTAAAATATGAGATTTCCCATCAAGGCCACTCACGGAAGTGATGAGCTACCATATAAACTTCATGACTTGATGGGTGGTATGTAGGAAGTGTTAGCCTTCATGTTTGAATTTCGGCGTACAAGTTACTCTCTTAGTGCAATATTTTTTATACTCTCAAAATTCTACTTAATTTGTAAACCTGCAAATAAGAAAATTAACATAATAAATATTCATGTCAAAATGTAAACAAAATTCACCACTATTTAGTATATCACAAGGTTTGGTCACATGGTGCATAGTGAGAAGAGGTTTTTGGCCTTTTAGGTCCCGCACAATATCAGTGGGACTTAAAACAACAGAACCAAAAGCTAGATTGTGGATGTACAAGAGCTAAAATGCCTCAAGATATTAGTGTTTGTACCAAAATTATTTAAAATGTATCCAAATGCATGCGGTAGATCAAGTACAACAGTCAATTATCGAGTGAGGCTATTTACAATTTGAAAACAAAGTGCGGTCCTAAACAGATAAAGCCCTTTAGAATAGTTGTTGCATCCCCTAGCCATCTAAAGCAAAGAAAATTAATAGCCACAAAAAAAGGTACTAACAAAAGAAAAACTGCAGAAAGATTTACCAACCTGGGCAGTCCTACTGGGCATAGGCACTTCTAAGCAGTTTCGCAGGCCATCGCCTCTGCAGAACCAAGATTTCAGAACATAAAGGGCAGAACCAAAGAAAGTAACCAGAATTGAATTCCAAAACACGCACACAAAGATAAAAGACAGAAAATAAGAAATATTTGAAAGGTGGTCGTAGAGTCAAGGAAGTTAACACTAACCTTTTGCTAACAGTTTTCCTCGAATACTGGTCATCCTTTATAAGTCCCTCACCTCCATACTTTATTTCATCCGTATTGAGTACAAGCTGTGGTCAGAAAAGTGACAGATTTTTATTTAATTTAAGCCCTGTAGTTCTATGCATACATATAATGTTTGACATCGAAAGCAAACAACTTGGTTATTCTGTTCCCTGAATTCATGTACTCATGGCAGCACACAGATAATAAAAGAAAACAATAAAAATTAAGAGTTAAAAGCCCTATCTCTACTTGATAAACTACTAGAAGCTGTTTGTCAAAACCTACTTGATACTCTCCCGCCTCTTCTACACCTATTCCGTATCCTTCATAAGAATCTGTTGGATGAAAGTTAAATACGAAGAGAAGGGGGCCTCTTAGGTAAGCTATTACCTGTAAATGGAAAGAAATAATTTAATCAGTAAATGGCAGAAAATTCTTTCCCATATGCATGCAAGCACACCAAAGTAATTGAATGGAAGAGTCACCATACCATGGTATCGTCATTCACATGATGAATGCTGGGTAAAACTCTTGTAAGTATTCTTTCATTTTCATCCAAATTCATCAAGTCCTAGGAAAGAGGAAAGATAAATATTACTTTGCTACCATGATATCACGGAACAATGGACAGAGGCCATTTAATAGTTCTTAAGAATAATCCAAAATAGTAACTTTAAGTTGAACATGCTTATGGTGAAACCAAGAGTGAACCCACATTTGAGAAACTGCATTTATGGGGGAATTTTAATTATTAGAAACCTGTACTAAATAGTATTCAGCAACTATTAACAACAGCAGATGCCACAGAAAGACAGCCAAAAGATCATAACATGTAAACATGTCAGGGCAAAAGATGGTAACAAAAAGTTATTATTTGACACCTTGTCAAAGATAAACAAGTTGCGATGCAATCCTTCCTTTGCAAGAAGATCCCACCTACGCTTGGCAAGTGAAAACGAGAAATTGTTGCTTGGCATTGGGAACTCAACCCTCTGCAACATGAGAAAGATCATTAGTCAGATGAAATAAAGTTCTTGGACATGCAGGGGCCAGTAACCTCACCTCTGGATGTCCAAATTCATTGCCCATGAAGTTGAGATAGGCACGGCCACCAATTGTCAAAGTAATTAACCTGATCATCTGGCTCAAGACCGAAGATGAACATATAAATAAACAGTCCAAACAAAAACATGAGATTAGAAATACAGCTTACAAAATTTACACATTACATGTTGCATTCATTGCATGTGTTTTCATGCAGATGTGAATTATGCGTATATAAGAAGCAATGCATCTGTGAGGGCATGTATGTATATAAAACAGTACACAAATTCTGCAATTTAGACTTTGATTTTCAAGATAATAAAGATGTGTTTACTATAGAAGGCACATAGCATACCTTGTGCAAGGAACAACCTCTCAGCAGTAATTTCTCTGTGTCATGGGAACCATCCCTGATTCCACCAAATAATATCTCCGCAAATGACCGCCCTCCAGATATCGACTGATATGCAGATTGTAATATCATGGTGTAGCAATAAATCAAACACAAATAAATTAAAACAAGATATATAATTTATGATTAAGGTATCTCAATAGAGTTCTTGATGTACGAGAGATTAATACCTGGTTATGATTTTCAGCATACACAAGCATTTTATCTGCAAATTTTCTGTTGCCCATTAATGTACTGACAATCTGCAATGTAGGTTAACATCACTGAATTTTCACCTTATGGAATGGAAAAAAAGTAAGTGAATTAACAAGGAAACGACACAATCCCACTTGATTCTAAGACAATAAATAACAATTAAATAATACAACCTTACTCATGCTCCAATCATGGTCTGGAACAGTCTCAAGAAAAGATGACCACATCTCTGACACAGAAAGATTGACACAATAATCAAATCCCAACCCGCCTTGAGAGGTTGGTTCACATAGCCCAGGATAGAAGGTTGCCTGGAAAATATATCAAAAATAAAACTCTGTAGAAGCCACAAATTATGCATAGCACTGAATAAATTCAGTGAGAATAAATGAATGGACTGCATTTCATAAATTGATAGAGTGAAGAGAAATTAAATTAGCAAGTCTCTGGATATGTAACCCTAAACTTTGCATGGAATAAAAACAGTAAAACACGAAGATTCAAATCTGTTTTTTTAATCATCTTTAATGCTATCAATATATCTGCTGCTCGACTTGAATACAAAATCAGAATATAAATTTTGGTAGAGCCAATATCCCAATATGACCTAGACTATGGACCCCACTAGCAGCTATGTGCTATTTGTTTTTTAGAGCCTTCTATGAAGAAAAACAAATGTTATGTGAGTTTCTTTAAAGGCGTTCTCATAGTATAAACAACATTTAAAAATCAATTTCTCACATCTTCGGCAATTGTTATTATATCTGGATGCAACGCATGAAGTATCTCGTTTGCCAAAATGAGGTATAATAGTGCGTCCTTATCAACATATTGATTGCAGTACCTGCCAAAAGAGCAAGATTGAGTCTTAAGTTCATAGCTAGCCTGAACCATAACATACAATGAAATCAGTTGAAAGAGAGTATTTAGGAGGTTGACTATGAAATACCATAGTAGGTCATAGAACACCAAAGTTTACATTTTCTAGTCCTAGAAAAGTATTTAATTTCCATACCAGTTATGTTCCATCATTACTTCAACCAAATTTTGTCTTGGTCAATGTAATTCAGTCACCAACATATTAACAGAAGCAGTTGAGGTCTCTTCTTATATAGACCATAAATTACAAACACACAAAAAACAATTATGATTATTAGAGACTGCATGTCAAATCCAGCTTGTTAAATTGTAGTATGTAAATATTCAGCAAAAGGATAAGCATATAAGTGATATCTTGGAAACTCAAGATGCCTTTGTTAAGCCCAAGAAAGTTTGGCAGTTATTATAAAGTGTAAATAATAATATGGTTACATATAGGAAATTATAGAAGTTTCAATCACTGCCTTACTCCTCCAAGTCACCAGTAAAAGAAGCAAAACCATTGTGCGTATACATCATTGATGAGAGTGAATGGAAATGAAAACCATCAATTTGGTACTCTGTGGGCCACCTGTAGAAAATTGCAATTATTGAGATAAGACCAGTAATCAAACGGAAAGAAAGAAACATATAACTTCCAAAAACAAAATAATAGCAGATAAAATGGTATTGGAACACTGAATTAGGCAGTTCAATGATGATTGGTCCAAAGAAGCAACTCTACTAATATTTTAAACCATTGAACCGTTCTTTGTGCTTCACATTTACCAGTTCAAATTTGAGAGAAGGAAATGCAGGACATCCAGATCACCATATTTAAACATTCTGGTACCCCAATACTTGTGATGTCCCCGTTTACCTATATAAAAAAGTAATGTGATTGCAGAACAAGATGATATATGAAATGAGAAAAAAGGCCAAAATTGTCAAAGAGAATAATCCCACATTGGTTAGATACCATCATTACTAATTTCATAGCATAAGCTTTTGGATAGAGTAGAAATAAGTGCAGAAATTTTCTGATATTTCATTCATCTCCAATGGGAGTGTATTTATAGCTATACAAAGGGTAGAGATGCAGCTGTACAAACACTAACACAGCTGTAAAGATAGCAGCTGTACTAACACTAACATAGCTGTACAAACAGCTATACTAACACTCACTAACACATTTGTACAAACACAGCTGTATATTCTAACACTCCCCTCAAGTTGGTGCATGGATATCGCACATGCCCAACTTGTCTAGTGAAGAGTAGAGTTCCCCGCTAGAAACAGACGTGAGTCATCATATCTGCAAGTTGGTCTTCACTCTTTATATACGGCACTGAATGACATTTTTGCCAAGTTGTCAGCCGATAAAGTGTCATCGTCAATATCAATATGCTTTGTTCTCTCATGATGTACTGGATTATTTGCTATTTCAATGGCAGTCAGTATTGTCACAATACAGAATCATAGGCTTCTTAGGTTCAAAACCGAGTTCCCTTATTAGAATCTTTAACCAAATAAGCCTCGGTTATGCCATGGCTGAGTGCTCTATACTCGCTTCACGCTAGATCTCGACACAACCCCTGCTTACTCCTCCAAGTTACAAGATTACCACCAACAAAAGACACATAACCTGAAGTTGATTTTCTATCAAGTTTTGAGCCTGAAGTCAGTCGATGTAACCTTCCACATCTAAATGCCCATGTTTTGAAAACAATATACCCGCACCTGGAGTATACTTCAAGTACACGAGAATTCGATCCACCGCACCTTGGTGTGCTTCACTGGATTATGCATGGGCGACAACACTAACGGCGTAAAGACAAGTCCGGTCTTGCATGAGCAGGATAAATCAGCTTTCCAACCAACCTTTGATACCTCTCCTTGTTAGTAGGCCGCGATGCGGATAAATTGACAATCCATGGTTAACCTCCATTGGAGTATTAATAGAGTTACGCCAATTTTCCGGTCTACGCTAGCAAATCGAGAACATATTTTCACGAGATAAGAAGATGCCTTTCTTGAGCGCAACTTCAATTCCTAGAAAATACTTGAGGGATCCCGATTTTTCATTTCAAACTCTTTGGCCAAGTAGTTTTGAAGATTCTCAATCTCCTGCTCATCATTACCTTAACAACCATGTCATCCACATAAACAATTAGCAAAGTAATCTTGATGCCAACACGCTTAAGAAATAGTGTATGATCGCCCGCTTAGATCGCTTAAAGCCATAGTTTCTCATGGAAATGACAGGAACCGCCAAAACCAGGCCCTAGGTGACCTGCTTAAGGCCATATAAAGCCTTCCTTAACCTGGCAAACCTTTCCCCCTTTAGGTGTAAACCCCGGAGGAGGGTCCATGTAAACCTCTTCTTGTAGATCTCCATGTAGAAAGGCATTTTTGACGTCAAACTGTTTTAGCGGCCAATCTAAGTTGGCGATACAACGAGAAAAGAACTACGATCGTACTATCTTGGCAACAACGGGAGCAAATGTCTCACTGATAATCGATCCCATCGTCCGGGTATAGCCCTTTGCCACAAGTCGTGCTTTATACCTCTCTATCGAACCATCTGGAATTTGCTTCACCGTGAACACCCACTTGCACCCCCACAGTTTTCTTGTCTCTTGGTAACTCAACCATCTCCCCATGTGAGTTTTTCAAGAGCCTTCATTTCTTCTACCATAGCAGATTTCCATTTAGGATCATTAAGGGCTTCCTGAAACTTATTGGGAATGAGCACGAGAAGACAATTGTTGTGCGAAGTCAAATGAGACTTAGAAAGACGGTGGTATGAAATATAGTTGGAAATGGGATACTTAACATTATTGGATGAAGGAAACCAAATTTTTCAAGAGGGTGACGATCACGTATAGGGATATCTTCTCCCTGGTCCTCATCATGTGGAACCCAAGGGAGTTTCTACAGTGTAGCTACATGATCATATTGAAGTAATGAGTCAATATCGGAAGAAAGAGATAAGATAGGGACAGAGGCATGTACTCGAAGATCATTCTCGGAAGAATCATTCGATTGGATGGTAGTATCATGGAGAGAAGGATCTGGAGAAGGTAAGCAGATGGAACATCCACATGTTTCTTTTTCCTTCTTTCAAAGCGTTTTCAGGTACAATGTGTTTCTCCCCTCACCTTGAGTAGGAGAATTGAATTTGATTCAATTGGCTTCAATCGACGTCTCCCCACACCTTGAGTAGGGAGAACATAACATGGTCCAATTTCAGCTTCAAACCACAACTTCTTCTTCTCAGATTTCTAATCTCCCCATGAAGAGAGAGAAGTAGAGACTCTGAGAAATAGGATTCTTGTTCACATTCAACATCCATGTACACGTATGTCTTACCGTAAGGAGGATGAAAACACTTATATCCTTTTTGTGATGGAGGATATCCGAGAAAGACACATTTAAGAGCACGTGGATCTAATTTGTCCTGTGAATAGAGTGAACATGGACATAGCAAAAGACAACCAAAGATTTTAGGGGCAAATTAAGCAAGGAAGGGATTGAGTGGAATTGAGACAATACTTTTATGGGTGTTTGATAATCAAGAACACGAGTAGGCATTCGTTAATGAGAAGAGACAGCGGTCATGACAAGACATTTCACCAGAATCGTTTGGGAACTTGCATAGTAAAGCATAAGGACCTGGCCACGAGAGATGGCGATTCTTACGCTCCGCTATACTGCGTTACATTGGGGTGTGTAAGCCAGTGGTTGTCCTGGTGGATAATGCCATGTCATTGGAAGAATTCAAGAAGAGAATGATTTACAAACTCACGTCCATTATCGTAATGAAAACCTGAATTTGGACATGAAACCGAGTATTGATTAGTTGATGGAACTTAGGAATAATAATACTAACTTCACTTTTGGATTTCATCGAGATAAACCCAACACACTCTAGTGCAATCATCAATAAAGATATAAAATATCGAGCACCAAGAAAGTAGGAATTGAAAACGGACCCACACATCGTATGAATACGAGAAAAAGGACCGACACTTTTATGAAAGTCGGGTGGAAAGCGAGACACGATGATTTTTGCATAAATGCAATGTTCACAGCCGTAAACTAGAAGCTGAAATGTTAGTAAATAACTTAGGAAATAAGCGTTGCCCAAATAGATAAACCGAAGGATGTCCTGCTTGACGATGCCATAGAAGAATTTTTCTCTGGTCTAAAAACATTGTCTTCTTTGTGCAGCACGGATTGAATTCGAGGCCGCTCGCGTCTCAAGTAGTAGAGACCTCCTCTCCTTACTAATACCAATCGTCTTCTTCGTGGAGAAGATCTGAAAAATACGGTGAGTAGAAAAAAAGATTACGTAGCTTTAACATGTTGGTAATTTGACTGATGGAAAGAAGATTATTTGAGAGATTAGGAAGCGTGTAATGCGAGAAGATAAAGGTAAAGTTGAGGAAAGAGAGAGGGAACCAGCCCCCTTCAATTTGGAGTGATAGACCCGGCCAATGCGACGAGAATAGCGTGACGGACGTGTAACACATGTAAACCGAGATGACTCACCGGTCATATGATCATTGCCTGAATCAATTATCCATGGTAATTTAGACATGATAATAGCGGAAATTTGAATTTATTGTAAGAAGAAAAATACTGAATTGTTTTCTTGTTGGGGTAGAAAGTCTGCTACAGTAATCTCGTGGTAGCTACAGTGCTTCGATCTGCTACAGTAGTCTTGAACCGAACTGAATGTGCAGCAGGCTTTTATGGTTTAGAATAACAACACCAAGGTCGTATACCCTTGGTGAAGATGATAGAGAAAGAAGGAAAGAAAAAAACTTTGGTAGAAATGTTTGTGAGAAAGTAAGAAGAGCAAATCAGATTGTTTTGCTCGATACAAGTAAGAAATAAGTGCAGAAATTTTCTGATATTTCATTCATCTCCAATGGGAGGTATTTATAGCTATACAAAGGGTAGAGATGCAGCTGTACAAACACTAACACAGCTGTAAAGATAGCAACTGTACTAACACTAACATAGCTGTACAAACAGCTATACTAACACTCACTAACACAGCTGTACAAACACAGCTGTATATTCTAACAGATAGGGTAGTCTTTATAGTACTTAATCCAATTACATAGCTAGGTTTTGGTTGGTCTCTCTCCCATGCTTCATATATCACCACAATCTGACTTCTATTGGCTCTTCAAGCATTTGGGACCTTTTCTTATTTTTTGGCCTCTACAAACATAACCGGAGGGCTAGCTGCCTATTCTAATAGCCGAACGGCCATGTTCCAGATCTTTCTATCAGTCTTTGAGGTTTTACAACTAGTTCCATAAACAATCCACTTCAGACCCACGAAAGAAAAAAATCTTCAATTAGTTAGATATGGCCCTTTATAAATATTAAAGGGACCTCTCCACCTAATGACATAAAACTTTTGGCTTGTATACTTATTTATTACTTTTTAAACAGGGTATGATTCCTCCCAGATCTAGGTTTGACCTCAAGACCAATTTCTGTTGGCCCTTCAAGCACTTAGGATTCTCTTCCCCCATACAGATCAGATCCAACCAATCTCTATTGTGTTGGATTGGGTCGGTTTTTTCGCATTTCAATCTGTTCTGGTTTCTAAGTAATCGTAATCTATCTTGGCTCACTATGAAAAAAATTTGAGGCGTCTACCCAAAGTGAGATCTACTGTCAATTAAAGAGCAAGCACAAGTAGTAGAAATACCTGTGTGGAAGTAGCAGTCATTAGTTCCATCAAATAGTGACAATCCAACCATCTCATCTGCAGCTGAGTAGGAATGGACTATGTCTAAGAAGACCAGCAGTTCTAGTCCTGTAAAGTAAAGACGGTAGGTTGCATTCTGTAAGCTTTAATCGTTCAGTAAATAATATAGGGGAAAAGATGCGGAAGAAACATGTTAGTGATGCCAAAACAGTCAAGTATTATTAGTAAGAAGCATGGACTGAAAATACTTGTTATCTAAAGAGGCTTATGCTATTGTCATCCTGCGGTGTCGTATCTTTTTGTCAATTATTTTTCTTTCCTTAAAAATACATAAAAGAGCTGACAGACAACTTTTTATTACTGATGCCATCGATATACAAGAATTGGAATCTACAAACAAGATGCAAACCGATGCATCATGCAAATATAAGCAGCCACCTTTACATTTGTTATCATATAAGTCAAGCTCAGTATGTGATGCAATACAAAAAGAATGTTTCAGCAAGTAAAATATCTTTTGCAAAGCTGAACAGGCCAGGCAGAAAATCACATAGCCACTACTAAAGCGTACATAAAATCTTTGAGGTTACAGGTTATTGAAATGAATGGAATTGAATGAATAGTGATCACCATGTGCTTCATCAACCAACCGCTTGAAATCATCAGGAGTGCCGTATCGGCTACTAACAGCATATAAATTAGTGGCCTGAAATCCATAAAATTGTTTTATCGCATTTGTTGAACAACCATGTAAATCAAGATCACAGGAAATTCTTTGAACAAATGCATCTTCTGGTTAACATCATATTTATACGGGTGTATCCAAACCATGGAAATTGACAAGGTAGAAGTAATCAATGTTTAAATGTGCGAATAGAAAAAGCGGAAAGAATGTTTGACTCACTCTATAACCAACAGTGAAATAATCTTTGTGCTCAATAACTCCAATCAGTTGGATTGTATTATATCCCGCCTCCTTTACATGAGGAAGGACCTGTAAGAAACATAATGAGTACAAAATGAGGAATTTGACTGCTTATATAGCAGATGTAAGTTAATAACGCAGCAATCCAGGAGTTGCCTTCTCAATGAAATCACTGAAAGAAGATATTTTTGGCTCTGATCCACTTATGCCAACATGGCATTCATAAATGCGCAGAGACTTTGGCACTTTTGGGCGTGAATTTTTCCATTTGTATGCATATTCTGGCGGTGGATCCCAGTGGATAGCAAAAGCTTGCTCTCCTTCTGCATCTGAAGGTAATCAACAGAGTTCAGATGAAATAAAGGAAACATATCATGCCTATATAGATAATGACACAATGCAGAAAACATAATAAAAGGGATGACAAGACACCACTATAGAAAAAAGCATACATTGCTTATCAGAAGTTCCTAAAGAAACCAAGAGGATAAGAGAGAGAGAGAGACAGAGAGACAGAGAGACAGAGAGACAGAGAGAGAGAGAGAGAGAGAAAGAGAGAGAGACAGAGAGACAGAGAGACAGAGACAGAGAGACAGACAGACAGACAGACAGACAGACAGACAGACAGACAGACAGACAGAAACACACACACACACACACAAGCAACCAGAAGAGTCTTCACAGGTCCTGATTGTACAAAGCATGGTTGTAAACGGATATCCTATTTACCTGATGAAAGTAAAATAGCCAATAAATTGTGCATAGTCTTCAACAAAAGGAGGAACAAGCAAAAGCAAAGCAAATTTACCTGGTTGCACATAAGTAGCCCAAGCAGGTACTCGTTCCAATGGCCCACTAGGAGTGTTAAAATAGACCCTGTACTTGCTCCCATGAGGAATGCAAGGACTGTACTTTTTCAACCATGCCTGCCTTCCTTTGCGTGTCTCAAACCAATATGCCAAGGGAGGCTTCTTTGCACGAAATTTCTCTTGTGATACAGGATCAAGCACAACATTGAAAATGTCATACTCTTTTCCATTGTCAATCACATCATAGCAAGGTGTGTTACTAGGTAAGTCATCTTTATGCTGTTCTTTCCATGCTTTATATCTTGTTTCTGCATCTGGTATTTCTTCAAGTTCCTCTAATGTTTGAGGACCATTGGGCCCAAAAATCTGCTCATATAACTTTGCTGGCATTTCATAACGGTTCTTTATAAACCGGTCTTCTCCAGGTTCCCAATATTCATCATTTGCTTTCTTAAAGATTTCTTCAATGGTAACGCCACTGTCACCTTTATCATAGTCATCAATGTAGTTATACTGTTGAAAATATAGTTCATCTGGTTTTTCTCCATCCCTCAACTTATCTTCAAGAATGATGAACCAGTATCCATAGTCATCATGGCCAAAATGACCCTCTCTTGCACAGTTCTCTGTAGGAGACCACCCATTGAAATCACCAACCAGTGCACAGTAGCGAGCACCTGTATGTGACAAGCTTATCATACACATATCATCTGGTAGATGGAAAGTCCAAACAATTCAAATTAGAAACCAGAGAAACAGGTTCTTATCATGGTCCTGATGAATTGGTGACTAGTCATAATTCAAGCTGACTAGAAAATATCCTGTTCTGCATCTAGTCAACATATGGTTCAGACAGACAAAAAATGACCAAAAGAAAGTTATAGAAAATGTATTAACAGAAGAAAAGGTTGGAGGAAAAACTCTAGGCCATCTTTAATTATGAATGAAAAATCACATACCAGGGGATCAAGTATCAACATTTGAGAATCACATTGACAATAAATTAAGAATTGAAAAAGGAAGAGGGTTTAGGCTTTTATCAAACCTGGAGCCCACTCCATATAATCCTCTCTATGTTCCGGGTGTCGATGCATACCCAATATCTCATATCTAGAGAAGAAAAATAGCAATTACATCCTGAACAGTGAACCTTAACCACCAAAGGGCCAGCCATATGTTTTTTCTTTTTTTTGGTTTCAAATTGCATGCACGATAAGTTGTGGCTGTAACATCGACAACTTCACAAACATAATGGAAGTAACGATTTAATCATTTGAATGCTAGTCCTCTTCAGTTACAAGAATGAAGTTGCAATTACAAAAACCAGACAAATCCACTAAAGTAAGATTTAAGACTAAAGTTTGACTAGCATTGGAAAAAAATATTGAAATGAAGTACATGGAATTTGAGTTTGGAACAAACCCAGAAGCCATGTCTCGGAGATTAACGTGACGATTGAAAATTTCATCCGTGAGGTCCTTCACTGATTTGTGTCTGCATAATCAAACCAATTTTTATTCACAACCTTTGAAGCAAAAGAGAATACAATTGAATTGAACTTTAAATTTTATAAGCTCACTGCAATTCTTTCAAAGTGAAACCAGACTCAAATTATCGACGTATCAAAGTTCGAAAATTTTCTACTTTCCCATAGTTTTGACCAATTAACAGAAAATGACTCATATCTATATACCTTTCACGGAGGAACTGAGCAAATTGTTTATGGGAAATGCCGAGTTTGGTAAGGAAGCCAACTGGGTCAATCCCTTTCTCACTGTCCGTAACGCTTTTCTTCTTCTTTGGTCGCTTTTGCTGTCCTTTTGGTTGTTCTGTGGCGGAGCACGCTATTTGTGTTTTCTTGGGGAAGCTGATTCTTTGAGGTCTGTTTGGGCGCTGAAATTGGAGAAATGTGCTGTTTGGATAGAGAGAAAACTTGGTTGAAAGCGAAAGTGAAGTCATGGTGAGGAGTTTTGGTATTGTTGTTGTTGTTGCTGCTACTGCACAGAGAGAGAGAGAGAGAGAGAGAGAGAGAGAGAGAGAGAGAGAGAGAGAGAGAGAGAGAGAGAGAACAGAGACACTGGCAGTTCTGTGTTTGGGGTTTTGGGTTTTGGGATAAGAAGGCAGGTACTGTGAGTTTGTTGTATTTTATGAGAGCTTTGAAGAAGGAAATAGAGAAGTGTTCGAAATTTTGAGTTAGACTGGGCAGCTCAATCTACAAAGTTATATGCAGGCCATTTAGCCCAGCTCAAGAACCAACTACGCTGCTGACCCGTTAATGGGCCAGATCGGCCCGTGTACAAGAATTTCTCATGTTAATGGTCGCAAAAGAGGTAGTGTTAAGCCAATGGGGTCTATCCCAATGAAAAGGGCCTTGTCTTGCAGACGAGTTGTAATAACCTCAAAATTGGAATTTTATTGTTCCTAGTATTCTGAAAAATCATGCAAGGCTAATTAAATGTGTGAACACTTTTATGAAGTTGGTTTGGTTTGGAAATAATGGATTTAAGAGTGTTTAATCTCAATTTGAACTATAGTGCCTTTACGTTTAATTTAATGATTTTTTCAAAGGACATTCAAGAATTTGAAGTGAGAAAATTATGATTCTTGGCTGGAAAAATAGTTTACGTCACTACGAGCATGTAGTAATTTTCGGAGAATTTTTCGGAGCTCGGATGAATTTGTAATGAATTATAAAAGTGGGGCCAATGATATTGCGTCACGGGGCAGCAAACAAAAAAAAGGAGTCGCCAGCACTGTTCATGTGTACTATTCACACGTGAGGAGACATCTTCGTCTTCCGCATTTCTTCAGTTTCTCCTCCTTCCTTCTGCAAGTGTGAGAGAAGAAAAAAAAAAGTTTTCTTAAATATTTGAAAATTCATATCTTAAGTTGTAGAGCTCGGATTGTTGAACCATTTTCGCCTACGTGATCGTAAGAATGAGGCCTACGATTTAAGATAAATTTTGAAGCCCCTTTTGCAAATTTTGAAATTGCTCAAATAGTTGATTTTTGATGATTTAAGTTTCAAGTTCATAATTCGAGGTTAGGTTAATGTCCTCATTGTCCTAAGCACGATAGTGTGCTTGAAATTGTGAGATTATGTCATTTGATTGACTATCGGAGCCTCACAAAATATGGACAGTTGATCGAAGATCATCGGATCGTTGGATTGTGTCCGATTTTATATATGTTGTATATGGTGTTGTGAGGAGTCTGTAGGTACAGACAGATTAGTGATTGGACGTCTTGATCTTAAGTTATTGCATTTTGAAGTCAAGGCGATCGATCGATGTTCGATTGTGCGTGATCGTGCAATCAAGAATGATCCGATTGTTGGATCGAGCCAAATTGATGTGGTGTGATGTCGGGATTATTTAGGGTTCATTGGTATGATCGGATGCAAAATCTGAGGTCGTAGGCCCAAGACGGAGTTTTGGAGTGTTGGTTGGAAGGTTGGGACCCACGTGACCCAAATAGTGACTTTTTGGACAATGGGTGTCATTGGTCTTATTTTGACGTCGACAGTGTGTATGTCACAGTTTTGGAATTATCTTGATGAGATTTGATCACTTTGGACCCCGGGTTGGTCCGGAAGGCATTTTCGTCATTTGGGAGATGAATATTGAATTTTGGATTCTAAGTTAAATTGTAAACTTTTCTTAGGTTTTACCGAGCCAGAGTGCTTGTTGGGATTGTGGATTTGTTGATTTGGTTAAAAATGCAGTTTGTACGAGATGTGAGTAAAACCATTTGGATCATGAGTAAAATCATGAATTATTATTATTATATATATATATATATATATTATAATGTGATTCTAATAATGTTAATGGATATAATTAACATGTTGATGTAGTTTTTGAGAAACTGTTTTGTGTGAGTTTAAAATCAATAAAATGTATTTTGATTTTAAATGAGTTGCATGTTTTTGCAAAATGGATGGTATTCTGGAGAATGACCATATTATGTTATGATTGTATGGTGGTGTTCATAAGTGAATGGCCACATAAATATATATATATTAAATATATATTGTTATGATGAATGTATTTGAGATAGAAAACAATATTTGATATGAAAATGCATATTTATTGTTTTTAGTGTGTGTTGATGTTGTGATTGGAAGGATAGATGTGTGAATGCACTATTCCTTTAATTGGAAGATAACCTATAAGAGGTTGACCATGGCAAGTAATTAGGGATTTGCAGCCCTGGGGTGCGAGGCCCTAAACCATTTAGAGCTCTAGGTGTCACCATTACGAAGTTCATAAGGATAACACATAGTTACTTGGCTTCGGCGCAGATTTGCAAACATGCAATATTGGGTGTGGACTTTAGTGCTAGTGAGTGGGGAGAGTCAAGCCTATTCTCACTTCTGTTGTCCAAGAGTGACATTTATGAGTTGTGTTTCTAACGAATTTGAAACAAATTTTGAGGTCACAGGCGGTGACTTGACAGTTCTTGAAAATAAAAGAATTGTGATTGGGGTGAGTTGATTGATTATGAGTACCTTGATTATACAAGGATTGTGGTATGATAATGAAAGTGCATGTGATTGTATATTATGTGTAAAATGACATATTTATATTGCTGGTTGTGGTTTACTCATACAAGCTTTAGAAAGCTTACCAGGTTTGTTGGTGATGAACCCGGTACACTATTCAATGGTGTAGGGGCTAATCCTGCAAGTAATATGAAAGCATGATTTCGTCAAAAGCAGCAAGAGGTGTACTTGAAGTGTACAAAGTGTGTTTTGAGAGTATTATTGAGATTAGACTTCCGCTGTGTGTGATAAAGTGTGAGGAACATATATGTAATTGGTTGAAGTTTCAATTTATTATATAACTGTTGGAATGTAATATTTGACTCAGAAGATTGAGTCAGTATTGACATTGTGGTTCGGAACAGGAGATATTGTATTATGGAAAAAATAAAAATTCCTTATACATTTGCTAAAGGTTCCGAGCTTCACGTCCCGGATCGGTTTGTTTGTGATAACTTAGCATGTTGTTTGTGGTGGAAAATTCGGGGCGTGACACAAGTGGTCTCAAGTTCGAACTTCCATGACACCTTGAAAGTGTGTGAAAAAAAATTGATCAATTCAATGATCAATTTGGCTTGATTTGATTTGGTGGTTCTCTTCGTAAACAGTTGCAATTATTTTATATTCTCTAACTTGTACCAATGGATACTTCAAACTGAAGAAGATGGAGAAATATTGAGAGCCAAGCCAAATGTCGTCGAATTCAACTGGGTTAGCGATTTTAGTTTTTAGTAGGGGTGGGCTCGGTTTGGGTTGGTTTGGTTTTGGGCTCAACTCGAAACCGAACCGAACCCTTTCGGTTTGGCTATTTTGAAACCGAAACCGAAACCAAATCATAAGTGATGAAAACCGACCACTTCGTTAACCGGACTTGTGGTTTGGTTTGGTTCGGTTCGTTTTTGGCTTTCTTAGAGAGAGAGAGAGAGAGAGAGAGAGAGAGAGAGAGAGAGAGAGAGAGAGAGAGAGAGAGAGAGGAGAAATAAAAGCAATGAAGAGAGGGAGAGATGGAGAGGAGAGGAAGAAAAAGAGAGAAAGAGAGGAAGAGATGGAGAAGAAGAAGAAGAAGAGAAAAGAAAGAGAGAGAGAGAGAGAAGAAGAAAGGAAAAATGTATTACATATATATATATATATAAATTTCTTTAAACTATGTAATATATATATATATATATAAACTATGTATTATATATATATATATATAAATTTCTTTAAACTATATATTATATATATATATATATATATATATAAATTTCTTTAAACTATGTATTATATTTTTATTATAATATTTTTTTTATTCTTCGGTTTGGTTTGGTTAAACCGTGGGTTTGGATATTGTACATCGTAAACCGAACCATAGACTTCGGTTTGGTTTGGGTTCAAACCGATAACCAAAAAATTTGAAAAACCAAACCAACCCGACCCGATCGGTTTGGTTTGGGCGGGTTGGTCGGGTTTGTTCCAAATGCCCAGCCCTAGTTTTTAGTATGAAATGGTTGATGTCAAAGTATGAGATTAAATACATGAATAAATGGTAAGGGTAATTAAATGCGATTTGTCAAAATATATTATAATTGATATAAGTGTTTGGTTTGGTTCATACAATTTTTAATAGGCCAAAGGGTCGTAGCTCAATAGTAAAAGCATTTAACTCCATATCAATAGTCTTAAGTTCAAGCCCCAATAACACCTCCTCCTCCACCTTCCAAAACTTTGACAAAAAAAAAAACATTTCAAGAAACAACCTAGGCAAATAAAAACCATTACTTATGAATTGTTAGTGTCGAATGCAATTGTAGTTAGGCATACTAAAAGTTGACTACAAAGGACTCATTAGTATAGTGGTTTGAAGTATTTACTCTCTCAGGAAAGGTCCTGAGTTCGAGTCTTAGGATCCGTGTAGTATGTGTAAGTTTAGTATACTATCGCCCATCTCAATAGGAAATGTCCTTAAAAAATTTTGATGACTTCATGTTTTTTTTTAAAACTTAAAAATGGTGCTTTAAGTGTTTTCTACTATGAAATGTGGTTCTCAGTAGCTCATTTGTGAAGAACTTAGGTTTACAACCGATCTGCCAACCCACCCTAAAGTACGGGTCATTATTAGGCCCATGGGCTGACGGGGGCCGATTAGGCCCATCGAGAAAAAGTCCGGCTCGACTCGTTATGGGCCATGGGCCTGCCCGACTCGTTATGGGCCATTGGCCAGCCTGATTCGTTGTTGAGTGGGCTAGGCTTGAGCTTGGGTGTCTAAAGCCCGGCCCGCCCATAAAAGCTTGGCCGCACATACATATAAAAAAACCCAAGTTAAATAAAAGATGGAAAAAATCATTATCTATTATCATTGTAACAACTAAAAAAATGAATTATGGGTTAAAATATGATTTTGTTAATATGGCGGTTGTATAAATATATCTTCATATTTATGGAAAAAAAAAGAAAAAGAACTAGGAAGTTATGAACAAAGAAAAAAAATGGAGACATATACATATAGACAAATGTAAAAAGAGAACTATGAAAAAAAATGGAAACATAGAAACACATCAAAACATAGAAAAAAACATAAATAATTGACCCCAAAAAAAATCCATATAAAAAAAAAGTAGGCCTATTTCGGCCCGACCCATTGGGCTTAGCCCGGCCCAAGCCCATTAAATTTGAGTCGGTGACGAGGCCTACGCTAAAGGTGTACAACAAGAAATTTTTGTATATTTCGAGTGCACCACGTGGTTGATGGACAATTCAATGCACATAAGACATAAGTAAATATTTTATTTTTATGTCTTATGTGTATTGAACAATATTTCCACATGTTCCATGTGTATTGGATAGTGCACCAACCACGTGACATACCTAGAACATGCAAGAATTACTCGTACAATAGACCATAGGGGTGGGCATCGGAACCGCGAAACCGCAAAACCGAACCAAACCAAACCGGAAAAAATCGTAAAAAACCGTGTTGATCGAAAAAGTGAACAATCGGAACAAAAAGCGAACCGGACCGGTTTGGATCGGTTCCGGTTTTGGTTTTTCACCCCAAGGAACCGGTCCAATAGAAATTATTTTTATATATTTTTAATATTATATATATTTATATTCTTTATATTATAAATATTTAACATGTGGTCATTTTTTATTGGTTCTTTATGTTATATATATATATATATTTAACATGTGTATAATTTTATTTTTTTACAAAATTATTTAAATCCAATGCTACATTTTTAATGTTATAATTAATATTTTTCCAAATCGAACTTCAAAACATCTCTTTTTGTATGAAATTGGATAATTTATTAATTTTCAAGCCCAAAAATAAAACCTTAGTTGGAATTTTTTTTTAAAATAAAAAGTTAAAAAAAAAAAAAAAGAATCTAGTTCAAAACCGAAAAAACCGGAACCGGTGAGAATCGAACAGCCGGATTTTTTAAAAAAAATTTACTAAAATCGGACCGAATCGAACCGGTTAAATAATTCGATTCCGATTTCAATTTGAGGTGAGAACCGGTTCAAACCGGACCGTGCCCACCCCTAACAGACCATGTGAATGTGAATTGCAAGTGAATCCTCTTAAAAAAGAAAACAAATATTAGAAAAGCAATCTATATTGGAAGAAGAAGAAGAAGAAAATCGTTCCCACATATAGGCAATACAACTATATCATATATTCAATATATTTACCTTAAAATGTGATCTTATAATTAGCAGTAGATAGATATCTGACCAAAAAATAATAATAATAATTAGCAGTAGATAGGCGGGCCATGAAATTCAACTCCCCTTCCTCTAATACATATAAAATGTACGAAAATAAAAAAATAAAAAGCAGAACATAAAAGCTTTCTATTTGGGAGGAACAGATTTTCTTAAACCCTTTAAAAGAAATTCAATCAAAACAAAATTAGACACAAAATCATATGGTGGTATCATTCCATTTCCATCTACACAAACAACATATAAAAACACATAAACCCTAACATCAATAGAGACATGTGATTGAAGAAGATCACTAGTAAACAAAAATAAAGTTAAAATATGAAAATGGTTTCCAGCTTGGTTGGCCAATTTGTTTGCTTTGTGTTCTTGGTGGTATCCATTTCCAGAGTTGGAGCTGAGAAAACAGTTTTTGATGTGACGAAATACGGCAGCGTTGCTGATGGAAAAACTGATAACAGCAAGGTAATCTTTATGAGTTTGTGTTGATCCAAAGTTAGGATTATGATGAAGATGTCACTCTTTATTTAAATTTATTTATTTATATTTCTAGGCGTTCACTGATGCATGGACTCAAGCTTGTCAAAACAATGGAGGTGGTGTGATCTTATTTCCAACCGGGAAATACTTGGTAGGGCCAGTTATTTTGAAAGGGAAATGCAAGGGACCAATTGGGGTGCAGATAGAAGGGACCCTACTGGCTCCCCAGTGGGTCGAATCATCGGTTGATATGGACCATTGGATCAAATTCCAATACGTTAACAACTTGGACATCAATGGTGGTGGTTCATTGGATGGACAAGGACCCTCTGCTTGGCACCATAACGACTGCCTGAAAGATCCAGATTGCGAGCGACTTCCTGCAGTAAGTTCTTGCCCTTGATTTTGTTCAATATATCATGGACTTGCATGAGAAAATGTGTTGTTCTTGCACTTGATTTTGTTCAATATATATCATGGACTTGAATGAGAAAAGGTGAAGCTCATGCCCCAGGCTTGGATTTTATATACCAATAGTGCTAGAAGTACTATATTTTGGGATCAAATTAGCTGACCACATGATGCGACGATACAGTGTGATTCACTTATGCAATAAACTTATCTATATGTGATGGTCCGCAAATATAATATGTCCATTACTTACAGGAGGCTCGCCTCATTTTATTCAAAACCTATAAAATTTCCATCTGAATTTTCCTTGATTCTTCTCTAATTTTTATTGTGTGTATGTATATATATGGTATGGTATGTCTTGTTTGGATTGCTAATGTTTGTGTTTGCCTTCCATTTTTGTCAGAACTTGAGATTTGATTTCGTCACAAATTTAAACATAGATCACATAACATCGATTAACAGCAAGAATCTCCACATCAACCTTTTTGGATGCCAAGACGTAAAAGTTAGCAACGTTAACATATCAGCTCCACGTGACAGCCCCAACACCGACGGAATCCACATTGGTTCATCGTCCAACGTCCAAATTTTGAACTCCGTGATCGCCACCGGGGACGACTGCATATCCTTCAGCGCCGCATCGAACAAGGTCAACGTTAGCGGTGTTCACTGTGGACCAGGCCATGGAATGAGCATTGGAAGCCTTGGCAGGGGAGATAATAATACCGTTTCTTTTGTGGACAT
The DNA here is from genome assembly GCA_024362665.1 of Prunus padus. Classification (NCBI taxonomy): domain Eukaryota; kingdom Viridiplantae; phylum Streptophyta; class Magnoliopsida; order Rosales; family Rosaceae; genus Prunus; species Prunus padus. The sequence goes on from JANFAM010000011.1 coordinate 9,793,398, forward strand.
AAGAAACTGCTCCTTTGTTGGTACTGACAATGGAGTGAGAATCAAAACATGGGCTCCCTCTAAACCAGGCACTATTGCACATGTTTACGTTGAGAACATTCGAATGGATCAGGTCAAAAACCCTATAGTCATCGATCAAAATTATTGCCCTGCTCGTAGGTGCAGTGCAACGGTACGTAACTATAAACCAACTATAGTGTGTAACCCTAATTATCGATGTGGTATACAATGTGAGGGTTTTTTTTGTCTGCAAGACGTAAAGGCGGACTATTAATATGGTGTCGATAACATGCCAATAAAAAAAAAACACCGACATTATTATTATCGATACAAAATCCGTCCCTTAACAGAGGATGAGATTGGACATGCTCCCCTAATAATTTATGTACAATGTGATGTATAAATTGGATTAATCGCTTTCATTGTGCGCAGGCATCATCCCAAATTCAGATTGTAGATGTCAAGTTCAATAACATTTGGGGTACTTCAAGCACACCAAATGCTGTTACTCTCAAGTGTAGCGAAAAGACGCCGTGTCAGAAGATTCAGATGACAGACATCAACCTAAGTTACAAGGGTACTGAAGGAGCGGCTGTATCAGCATGCTCAAAAGTAGATATTATAACTGATGGCAAACAAAACCCTCCACCTTGCACAAAACCTGTAATACAGGTGCCCTAAGTTAAATAAAAATTCCTTCAACAACAAGATTTGCAGGATAATTTTTCATTCTGCAAGTCTAGAACCATATTATTTACTCTTTTTTTTCTTTTTTTTTTGTAACAATAATTTCCTATGATCAGTTGTAACTCAGTAAAAACAGTATCAATGTAAGCCAATCAAAGTGCACCAATAATAATAATAAAGTGACCATATTTGGATTAATTCCTCTGTTATATTTCCCCACGAACCTTATATTCCCACCATGTATTAGACAGGGCCAGCCATGAGGGTGTGCAAGTGGTGCCACCACACAGGGCCCCCAATTTTTAAGGGCCCGAATTTTTTTTATGTGTATATTATGTATATTAATATTATAGGTATTATATATGACAGGACCCGACCCTAATTCCGCTTTGGAATCCGGGCCAAGCTCTGTCCGTGGCCGACATCTGTCGGGTGTCGGACCCACTTGACCATTTTGCCCTTTTAGTAAAAAAAAAATTGAGTTTTTAAAGAGTTTTAAGGTTCGACTTCTGCCGAAAATTCGCAGTCTCCCTGTAATTGGCTCAATTCCCAAATCTTTTACACTGCGAAAGCACAATTTAATTCCACAAACTTCGACGCACAAGTTAAGTTCACACACCGAGAAATTAAAGTGTACGGCCTCGAGCCTCACAAAAGTTTGGGCAAGTTCAGAGCTTCTAAAGTAATTAAATACAAGGTTCTTCTCGGGTCAAGGACCCTACACGAGGTCGAAGGAGTGTGGTGGTGGTGATGATGGGCGGTGGTGGTGCTCTGCTACAACCTACACTGGGGCGTAAAGCGATTGAAAATGTGAGTGGACCGAAAAATAAGTTTTAGGAAAAAGATAACAACTAATTAGCCCCACAGTTAAAGCATTGAAAACAATTCTATAAACGAGCAATAATTTAAAATATGCATTAAAAATCCAATTTATAAAGTTCATCAACATAAAAGTTCTTATTCATAAACGAAGATATTAATCAAATCAACTTAAATAAAATCCACCTAGGTATACCCTTAACAATTCCGTCAATTCCATTGTTCAACCGTCAATTCCAATCCTCGTAAGACTCGGTGACACAAAGTCGGTCCGAGCCACGTCCTCGCAAGACTTAGGAGACACCAAGTCAACCTAAGCCGCATCCTCGCTAGACTCGGAAAACACAAAGTTTACCCGAGCCGCGTCCTCGCTCCGCACGGTCCGAGCGTCCCCGAGACTCGTGGGGCGTGAGTCATGCGCGCAGACTTAAACCGAAGGCAACAATGGTCCGTAGACCGGGTAATAACCTTTATCAATTTTTATTCCGTAGGCATCATTATATTTCCGAAGGCAACATCCATAGGGTACCTAGAGTGGTTTGAAATCTTTCATAGTCTTATAACTCAAAAACAAATCCTTTCCTCAAGCCATTCTAAAAATCCAAATCTTAGGCTCGAAGTTAATTTATAGAAAATATTCCATAAATTCAATTAAACTCTAATATGCAAATCATAAATAATATTTGGAAATCAATAATTTCACAAAAGCATTAAATGAGCATTTATGTAATAAAAGCATTTATAGAAATCAAAGGTCCACTCACTGTTGGTCCGAGCTAGCCTGACCCTTAGAAGGGCCTTCTTGCACCTCCGCCGAAGCTTGAGTACCTATTTACGAAAATTGAACCATTTAATACTTCACCAAAGCTCGGCATAATAATTTAATAGAAAATCCCGACCCCCGGGCCTAAAATGTTCAATTGTGATTAGAAAGGTTTCCCGGGCCCACTTGAATTCAAATTAAGCCTTTTAGTTAACTTGGAAGTCCCCGGGATTAAATAAGCGATTAAACTTTAGTTTAGTTCCAACCAGCATTCAAGGGGTTCCCGAACTCCAAACGACGATCCGTAACTTCCTAAAGATTTCTAAGGTTCCCAATTACCTAACTTCCAAGTTCCGTTACGATCCAACTGTTAGAACTTAACGAACCCAAGTTAACCCTAGTTAAACCTAACCGGTAACATTGGTTACTCGCTCAAACGATTTCCAAAAATTCGTTCGAGCATACCTATGCGCTCGGGAGACTACGGGAGGCATTTAGGCACGAGGAACCGCCGCCACCACCACCTTGCGCCGGCAGGTTTGGGTGGCTTGAGTGATTTTTCCCGGCAACGGAAAATCTTGGAGTTTCGGGGCAAGACCTACGGCTAAGTGATCGGTGGATGGAGGGGAGCATTTTGGCATTGAGAACCGGCCAGAACCGGCCGAAACACGCCGAATTCGGACCCGACCGTACCTAAAAACCTAGGTTTTTGATTTCCTCTTAAACCTCTAAATCGACCCCAAACAATCCCAAAACAAGTTAGAGCTCGTTGATTAGGTTCGAAACTCACCGGACAGACGAAATTGGTGGCGGATCGAAGTGGACGACGGCGAAAAGCTCCGGTTGACTTTCGCGATTGCGAGAGGAGTTTGGAGGAGGTTTCGGCCAAAATCGATGGCGGGGATGGACCGAGGAGGACGAGAGGAGGGTTCGGTGGAGGTGCAGGCGGTGGCCTTGCTCGGAGTCGTGCCTCGAGCACGACTGGTTCGCACCTGAGAGAGATAGGAGGGTTTTCGCGAGGAAGCCGAGAGAGAGAGAGGTCGGGGTGAGGTTTTACGCGCTGGCCAATTGGCCAGCGTGATTTTCTGATTTTTACCCCTTAATGCGAAATTACCAAATTGCCCCTACCAATTTTTAGACTTTTAAACGTTCGTTCTGGCTCGGAATCGGGTGTTCCGCACGTCCACGGACTCGTTTCGACGAGCCGGACGCAACGGTGCACTCCCTTCCACCAAATTCCTTCCCGATCTTAAAGTCAACTTTTAATTCCCTTAAATTAACCGGGGTAAAATCGTCCTTCGCCTTACTATTTTAATATTTAACTCTTAAATTGGGATCGGGTTGTTACAATATATATAGATGAGAGTGCAGGAAAGTAACACAAGTGTGCATTTGATTGAGTTGGAATTCATCCCCTTGATTTTAGTAGGCAAGTTGGGTTCAAGTCCATATTGTGTTATTCAGTAGTTGTATTTTTACATTTTTATTTATTTTTATTGTTAACAATAGAAAAAGAAAAAAAAAAGTGTTGCTAAACGAACCCTAAAATTAACTGAGTACACCCTATGATCTAAGTACACCATAATATTTAAATTAAAATATAAAATTAACTAAGTACACCCTATTTAACTTCCAAAACTACCCCAAATACAACCTATTTAAATAATTTTAAAAACTAATAATAAACATTTACAAATGAAATAATTAAAAAGATTTATTTATAAAAATAAAATATTAAAAAAACCTACCCAGCCCCCCACAAGAACTCCATCAGCACTCTGTATGTAATGATTTAAGATTAATGATGGAGCAGGTGTTTTTGGAGTAAAGCAAGTTATCCACAACGCTTATTTTTGTTGAATCTAGGACTTTGCTTCTCAATTTGTTGAATCTAGGGCCATCCCATTGTAAATCTACATCTATCAACGCTTATTTTTGCTCACAAAATGAAGTTGTAGACCACCAAATAGCTTATATAAGAGCTGTGATTCAATGCATCAAGGATTACGGCCCCGAGTCTGAATACCCATCCAAGGATATCAAAATACAAATAGTTCAGTTGGAGAAAATAAAGGAGAATTGGAGAAAAATGGCAAAATCTCTTGGCTCTAAGGCTTTTGGAGTAGTGTTTGGCTCAAGTTCTGCTGATATTTCTCCTATTTGATGATTGTCATTCAACATCCTTGCTTCTTGCTGCTCTGCCTTTGGGTACAAGTACTGGAAAATTGACTGGAAATAATTGAAAATATTTCTTTGATTATGGTTGAATATGGTGAGCAGGAACTTATTAAAATTACATTTGTTTCACAATTCAATATATCCTTTTTTGTCATCTTATATTAGGGTAAATTAGTAATTCAATAAATGATTTGGAAGTAGGGTGTACTCAGTTAATTTTAGAGTTTATTTAGCATCACTCAAAAAGAAACATGTCAAAGAAGAGGAAAGCAATATATACAAGCTTTCTCCAATCAAACAAAAAAATTTGCAGTGTATGTTTTCACCCACTCAAAACGAAACAAAAAAAGTTCATGTCTTCTTCCTCTTCCATTTTCTCAAATTGAAACATTAAAACTTTTATGAATGTTATTTATGATTGCTATAGCTTGCTAATAGATGATGAATTTTAGTTATTAAAAAATTGTTTTATGGTGCTAAGTCATGGCAAATTTTTTTATACATATTTTCATATTAGATTGAGGACTCTTGTTTAAGTTTCGCACAAGGCCCTCAAAATCTCAGGACTGGCCCTGCTATTAGACTTGCATTTTCTAATGATTACACAGTATCAATGTATGTCCATGTGTCAGTTCAAACTGAATGCGGATGGTTCAAGGAGAAGTGTTACTGGTTGCATTGGTGCTTGGGGAGTCATTCGTGACTCTTCTGGTGACTAGGTAGGTGGTTTTGCTGTTAATCTGGGAAAAGGTCAAGTTCCTGAGGCTGAGATATGGGGTCTTTTCTTTGGTTTGAAGTTAGCAATTGAGAAAGGCATCAGTAGTCTCATTATTGAAATGGACTCAGCTACTGCAGTCAATCTCTGTCAAAATTCTTCTATGCTTGCTTTGCATCCTTTAGCTGCTTTGGTTAGGAGTTGTTGTGATCTTATGCAGCAGTTTCCCACTTGTGCCCTTCAGCATGTTTTTCGTGAGAAGAATGGTGTTGCTGACCAATTGGCTAATTGGAGTTATCAAGTGGATCTTGGGCTGTGCGTGTTTGAGCATGCCCCTAGTTGGTTAAGTGCTTATCTTGTTGATGATTTGCTTGGAATTGTTCATTCTAGACTGTTCTGTTTAGACCAGTATGTGCAGTCTGTTTCTTGGGGCTTTGCCCCCTACTTAATCAAAAAAAATGTATGTCCATGTCCTCGACCTCCATAATCAATCTTGTAACCTAGATCTACTACCATCTATTAGACATATATTTTCTAATGATTAGATACAGGATGCTAAGGGCTCATTCAGCCGGGACCTTCCAACTAAGACAGAGATTGGATGATTGGAAGAGCCTTCCAACTAAGACAGAAATTTAATTACATATTAGCATGAAAAAAAGAGTAAAAATTGGTGATTTTCATCTAATTTATTGTTCAGTAGCTGGTTTTCTCTGTTTTTTTTCCTATTCTCTTAATTTTATTTGAAAGGGTAAAAATATAATTTCATATCCAACCGCAAATAGTTTTTTTTTTGGTAAGGAATATACAAATGGAAGATTTTGAGGGAAAGTATCACCGGTTGACGTGGTGTAGGGGAGTCGAACAATAGGCTCTGTATGAAAGACTTCATAACAAATATATCAATATAAGAAAGATTTTGTGGTACATGATGATTTGATTACAATAAAGGTCAGAAGATGCATATGATGAACAGAATGACAGTTAATGACTGTTACACCATACAACTGAAAAAGAAGGATACACACTTTGCCCGGATCAACAAACACATAGAAACACATAAAGGCATGAAGGGCAGGGGTTAGAAGATACTAATCTGGTTGCTTCTTTGCATACTCCCTTGGCCTGAATATGGTGGATCCAATTCTGACATTGGTGCTGCCCATTTCAATCTGCACGGGTCAATCAAGAGTGTTAATCATTCTGTGCATAAATCTCAACGGAAAATGCATGTCTTATGCGTTTTGGAAATGATATAATCCAAGCTCTATGGAACTATCCACAAAGTTTCAAAAACAACATTTAAGCATCTTGAAATCCTTCCTAGGCATTTATCAAATGCTTACCATACGTCTGCAAAAATATTTCCCGTAAAAGTTCAAGCATCATTTCTTCCTTAAGATGGTTCTTAAATATTACATTTAAAATCGCCACAAAGGGCTAGGTCTTCACATAACCGTTGTATGATCCAACCATTGCTTAGTAGAATACTGGATAATAAGTTCAAATTTGCACAGGCTGTTCTATTTAAGTTGTAATAAAGGATATAGCAACAACTGTCATTCAGCCGTTTGGAAAATATGACTTTGTTGCAATTTCTTTGAAGTTCAACGTCAACATATGGCATTTCATACCACTTGCTCAAAGTCACCAGACATGCCCATTGATAGCTCACAGTGCTCCTCTGCCACATCAAGTGCCTTGCAGACCTGAGCTCTACACTTTCATAGCATCTGTTGAATTACAAGATATAAAACCTAATCAAATTAATCAACAAAACAAAGGGGAAAAATAAATGAAATATCCAAAAGAAAAAATAATATAAATGAAACTCAGTAACGGGGATTTCAAACATTAAATGGATATTTACTAGTCCTTGTAGCCAAAGAGATACTACTGGCCAAAAGTAAAACCAAGGTGACCAGTACCCCTCCCTTTTAATAAGTAAAGGTCTTGAGTCCAACCCACAGGAGGACTAAGGTCTGTGAAGGGAAAGTTTAACTCTAAATTCCATAGCCTCTAAATTACCATTTCATTCCCGGAGAAAACAACATTAAATGAGTATCAAATGATTCAATTTTATTTTAAATATATATCAATGGAATTAAATAAATAAGGAAAAACAGAGGGTTTAAGGTTAGGCACTTAAAACAGATTACTTCAGTTTGTGAGACAGACAACCTATTTTGATTGCTCTGTGAAACAAGAACCAAACAATGCCATTGTAAGCAGTTTCCATCAAGGACGCAAATATCGGCCGATACACCAATATATCGTGATTTTCAAGTGTCGACACCGATACTGGGGGGTAAGGCCATATCTTCCCCTTTATCGGCGATATACCCCCGATAAATGTGATTATCCCCGATATTTTGCCGACATCGTTGATATTTCCCAATACCCAGAACAGTACCCAGAAAATTTTCAGAAGTTTGAAGGCAATTGAAACCCAAAAATCTCTAATCATTATTAGAATATGCAAATAAGTTAAATAGGAGGAAATTAAAGCAGTACTAAAGGAGAAGAAACCAACCAATCAATCCATCTGACGAGGACATGGCGATCAGTTTTGGATCTACGAGCATAGGAACTAGAGCTAGTAGTACTAACTCAAATGAATCTTATGATGGCTATGGTTATGTCATGTTTGATTATAGTGGAACAAGTTATGGAGCTCAAGATGATGAAACCGATTATGGACTTGCTAGTTGGGTTAATCCTAACTATCCCATATATGGGAGGACAGTAGGGCGCTCAAGAGAGACATATGTGCACCATGTTCAAACATGACTTACAAACTGCTCAGGTTACATGACTTGGTATGATTATTGTATGGATCTAGATGGTTGTTCCTCATTGTTTGAACCTCATAGGAGCTCTTCATTTATGTAGATGGACACTTATCTAAATTGTAATCCAATGTTGAAACAAACTATGGATTTATGCATAGTTTATTAATTATAATCAAAGTTTTATTTTCAAACTGTTCATTAACGCTCATTACATACCCCTTATATTTCATCATATGTATATCTTATCCTTAGTAAATTTTGAGTTTTATTTGTTCAATACATTCATTGATAATGTACATAACATCTATGAAAATTTTACTCAAAAACTCTGTGTTTCAAAGCCTATCTATTATTTTTGTTGATTTTTTTCCCCAAAACCTCAAACGATAACGATACATCCCCTGAAATATCCATAAATTGAAGGCTCGATATTATCTGCACGGCGGATATTTTAATCCTTGGTTGTCATGCACCCCAATATGCAAGTAAGAAAGTTACCCTGAAGTTTAGTTGATGTATATTCTGGCATCCCTATTGTCATTAAGCCAGAAAACTCTAGATTTGGGCACCGAAATTTGACATGTTTTGCAAGTTCAACACAACCAGAAGGATCGATACCAGATTTCGCTGCAGAAAATATCAGAAAAACACATGGAGTAGGTGAGGTGGGGGAAATTAAATTTATCTCTGAATTATTGGAAAAAGAATTCAGTTCAATATTTAGAAAGAGTATGATCCCTCTTTCTGCAAGTGAATAACTATAACATAACTTGACTGCAGAAGGTCTTGGCTGCCTTAACAAGCAGCTGAGTTAAAAGTTGAACGCCAGGAAAACTGTATTTTCATTGGTAAGGACATGTTAAGATATGGAGACATGAGATGATATGATTACTGAACTTATTATGCACATTGGTTGTTCTCTTTGTTGGAGGAAATACCACGTGTTGCATTTATCATGTAGGATTTTGGAGGTTACATTACAACCACAAAGTTTATTGAGGGAAATATACTTTTATGCAGCTGAAAAGGGAGAGCAGGGAAGAGAAAGATTCAAGCAACTTCAATGCCATACTAATGCTCAATTAAACAACATGACTAATTACTGCAGGAACAAATGATGATTTTGAAATTACTTACATACTTCTCCACTGGTATTTACTTGGATCAAAACCTTTAAAGGATTTCTACCAAGGTTTGACACTGCTCGATCAAGATGGTTTGCAATCTGTGGATTATATACACAAAGTAACACAATATCATTTTGAGTAATAACACAAGCACAACACCTGCACGACAATTAATCAACTGAAATCCAAGAACGTTTCCATGGCATATTACCAATAATTTGGCTAATAAAACAATAATATGAATGTTCTGACCAAAAAATATAATTATATGAATTTCCTTAAAATAAAAATTAGGAAAATAAGTCAATTACCTTCAGCAAATAAAACAGATATTTGGACTTGTCTTTACCTTCTCATTGTCTACGCCCTCAACCAAAGCCAGATTTGGATTTGGGACTCCAGCTGCGTATAGACATAGTAACTTCAGTTATTAAAAGAACTCCAACATAAGATTCAAAGTAGGATATGATATTTGTCTCCGAACTTAAAAGATTATCATAAAGCCTACAACCTGCAAATTGTTGAATTATGCACAAACCAAGACACCCAACTCTCAAAATATAAAACAGCAGAAATCTAAAAAAGAGTTGCAATATTTTCTGAATTTGAGATTCTGCACCAATTTATTAACAGTTGGGTTCTTTACCAATTTTCAAATTTTCCAACTTTATCTTTTAACTCCGACTCTCCCCCATTGGGACATTCTATTCAAATTCTGATTAAATCACTTTTATCTCTTTCCAGTTTTAATTTCATTCAAATGTTCATTCCAGCAACCAAACTCCACATATATCTGTCAAGTAAAAAGTAAATGAATTTTGAGACAGTAATGAAAATTGAAAACAAAAAGACAAAAGCAAAGGATACCCAGAAGCAATTTCGCCTTGTTGCTCTGCAAATGCCCAACAAAATGCCACTCCTATGTCTTCAGGAAGCTGCAGACATAAACGTTTGCAATCATTAAACGCTGCGTTTAACCTCACATACTTACAGAGAGAGACTGTCAGAGAGATGGACTCACCTGAGGAGCTTTGTCGAGGATTTCCTGGACGTAATTCTCGCCAAAACAACGGTGGCCGGCTCCGCTACTGCCACCACCTGACCCGGATTCCGACCCGACCGCTCCGCAGCCTGCCGAACTCTGAGCATGACCGACCGGAGCGCCAAAACGGCGACGTTTTCGACAGCCGGAGCAGCCATGCAAACGGTGTATTGGGTTTCTTCTTCCTGGGCCTTGGTCGTGGTTTCTGTAAAGTGTGAAGTTGGGGTTCATAGGATAAACGTAAGGCCATTGGATGCCATTGGATTTCTTCTTCCTGCACCTTGTGGTGGTGTCTATTTGCACCCATCATCACTTAAAAAAAAAATTCTTATTTTTCACATTTCATCCTCATTTTACATTTTTTTTAAAGAGATCTTTCTTGTTTTACTTCTGATTTTTTTTTTTTAATACAACTGATATTGGAATAGGGGAATTGAACCGTATCCGGTCCTGTGATAGAATATGCTTGACTTCTATTTTCTATTTTTAATATGTCGCAAAGAACCCACTAATATAGTGGTTTAGAGTAATTGCTCATTCAAGCAATGTTCTGAATTTGAGTCCTAATGTCGCAAAGGACCCACTAGTATAGTGGTTTAGAGTAATTGCTCCTCCAAGCAATCCTTGGATTTGAGTCCTAATATTTGTGTAGTATATATAAGTTTAGTATATTATCATCGCTCTTAATAGAAAATGTCTTTAAAAAAAAAAGTCACATCATTTAATTATCATCTAATGGCTAGAAAGCTAACAACAAACGTTCTTTAAAATAAAATAAAAAACATTAAAACAAAGTAAATGTAATACCGTATGAGGCAAGTGAGTAGAAAGGGCAAAACGGGAAAAAAGCTAGATATTATTTGTCGAAAATTGAAGAAAAAAGAAGAAATTGATTCATAAGAAACCTAGAACATCACTAGGTTTAGCGTATGAGAATTGTCTCCATGAAAGCATATGTGAAGGTTTGCTTCCGGCTTAGATAGAGGGAGCGACGGTTGCAATTGGTCGAGAAGGATTTGCGAAATATAATTGGGGAAGTCCTCGGGCATTTTAAAAATTTGGGAATCCTCGTACCCACTCTTAATTTTCCTCTAAAATCTCTCTCGTTAGGATTGGTGACAGGACCTGACTCAAATTTCACTTTGGAATTCGCGTTGAACCCTGTGAGTGTCCGACACCTGTCGGGTGCCGGGCACAATTGACCAAAATGCCCTTTTTCCCCTGTTTCAACCTAAAACCACTTAAGGGTATCCCCTGAAAAAAGGACATTTCCCAAAATATTTCACCTGTAACAATACAATTTATATAATCTCAAACGTTCAACATACATAACTTAAATCCACACACAATCAAAACAGTTAATCTGAAAGGCCTCTAACCTTACTAACAACCCGGACAACAACGTTATCACCAAACCAATCCTAGCATTCTTATCCAATGAAAATCATCAATTCTTGAAATATTAATTCAACATCCGCATCAACATGCCTTAACATCTTACTTTATCTAAAATGAAACCTAACCAATCATCCAGCTACAATCATTTCAGTAATTATTATCTTAACCTGCACATCATCATTATTAACAGCATTATATAAAGAAATTTAATAAGTAAAGTTTATTTTCAAACAAGCCTCCAATCTCAAATATCTGTCGGGCCTTAGGCCCGCCCATCAGTTCAGATTGAATTCAATTAAGATGTTAAGTAGATTTCAAACTCAACTCCAAATCAACTTACATAATATCCTCTTTCGTGGCTGCACCTAGATTAATCTAGGCTGCCTACGTACCTTCCTTAAGGGATCAAGCCACACGTAGCTCTTCCTACTAAAAGCTTTACCAATTGTATATTATATATTCTTCAAGAACCCAACCATAAAATCTAGAATCCTTATTTACCCTGATTTCAACAAGCTATATAGTTGAATATCATGCAGGAAATTACATACTTATCTATTCAATCAATTTATCACCATCCAACCCAACATTCAGATAATCAACCCTTTACTAGAAATCCATACCTGTAACCATTGGCACATTGCATGCATTATATATTGCCCACCAAGGGGTATATCATTAATTCGAAGGAAACCGGGGACGGGAAAACTGGTTAGCCACATGTGTAGTTAAATCAGACAGGTGGCTAGGAATTTCTAGCCAACCATGTGCAGAAAATAGAAGCAGGGTGGCGGATAATATCCTTTTTATATCCTCGCAGAACTCGGAGACACAAAATTATCCTAAGAACGCAATCCATCAATTCCATAATTATATCGTTAATCCCCACATTATACCGTCAATTCCAAGTACCACACATGTGGCCACATGTGTGATACATCCTCGTAGGTCTCGGGAACACAAAGTCAACCCAAGCCGCATTCCTCGCAAAACTCAGGGCACTTACGTCAACTTGAGCCGCATTCCTCGCTCCGCCCGATCTGGGTGTCCCCGAGACTTGTGAGGAAATTATCATACGCGTGCAGACATAACCGAAGGTAACAACTGTCCATAGACACATTATTATCTGAAAGACACTGGGATGTCCGTAGACATCATTGTATTCGAAGGCAACTGTTTTTCTGAAAGAATGCAATCAAACTCAACTCACTTAACAAAATATATAAATAAGCATATAATCAACCTTTCATTGTTTTCCTTAATCATACCCAAACTCGGTTATCCCAGTCATTCCCAAATTAAGTATTTCTCCAAATATCTTATGAATATTTTATGGCTTCCCTTTTTCCAATAGTTCCCATTCATCAGCCTTTTCCCAAAACCAATCCAATATATATATATATATACATATATATATATATATATATATATATATATATATATATAACATTCTATCTAGAAAACTAATATTTACTATTCATCACTTCAAAAACATAAAACATATAATTAATATGGACATATAACCAATTACTTAATTAATCCCCTACTAACCCCAACCCGACTATCAAGCCATAATTGAAGCACAATAACATTCACTCAATGAAATGATAATAATAATAATAATAATAATAAGAAATAACAATAATAATAATAATACTAATAAATAACCCTTAGAATCTCATATCTTCATTTACTCAAACTAAGTTAGTTTTCAATCAAAACACGTCTACTCAATATTACAGTTTAACAACATCGAAAACTCAACGTTGACATACAATGTATATACAATTCACTATTTAGAAGACAACGCACGCTAAAACAATTATCCAAAGAGTTAAACCAAATCTAACTTTAAGCAACTACTCGCAATCCAAACTAAACATCGAGCATAAATTTGAATATAGCATATCCTTACATATTAATTAATCCTAGCCCTTACTTATATATCCATGTATAATCAACATCTCACTAATTCCAACCCACTAACATATCTCTTAAGTAGAAACACACAACCGATACTAACTAAGTCCTCACTCACACCAACCCCCCTATCAAAGCATAATTGAATCATGAGAACAGTCGCCCAATAATAATTATAACAATAGTAGTAAAAATCATGAAAATCCTTAGAAATCCCATAATCATATATTTAGTAAATAAAACCCCAAATCCTATATGGTATTCCAATTACAACCGTACCGCTTTATATAAACCAATAACCAATATTTGAATACTTAATAATTATAATAACTTTCAATGACCCATAGGGCATTTATACCCATAACCGGTATCCAAATAATTCAATACGTTATAAATACCATACTAATCATATTAATACTCGATATCACCTTGATCACAATTATTCTAATAACCTTAGAATTCTCAAATTCTGTTCACAAAACATACTCAACTTTTCAAACTAACCATATTGAACAATAAGCATACTCGTATAAAATCAATTCACTTAAAATCACAAGCTTGGAAAATAAAACCATAATCACTTATTTAAAAACATACAAAACACAACATTCACAAGTCTTAGAGCCTTTCTCGTACTTTTCGAAAAATGAAACGACCTCGGAGGACTTACGGTTAACCTAAAGGTCAAACTTTTCATTTTGGTCAACCGGGCCCGCGGGGCCCACGACTCCCAATTTGATCCAAACGTTCCTAAAAGTCCAACAAAGTCAACTAATCATGTCCTGAAGGTTTGGTCTCGATTGAACGGTTGGATTTCTCCCGATCGCATTATCGGACGGTTTCCATTAACTTAAACTTTAAATCAATGATCCGGAGCATCCGGGGCTCCGATCCACTATCCGTCAATTCCTACACGATTCTAGAGGTACGGGAAACAACATACTAAGAATGGGGACCGAACCCACGGCCCGAACATATCGCACCAGGATAACGCGCAATAGGCTTAAATCCGATCGATAGTCAAACGACGTCCGAATTGGAATACGAGCATGACTACGCGCTCGTGACAACAAGGGGATCGCATCAGGACACAATGCACCTCTGCTATAGTGCCCACGCGCCGGCAGTGCGTGGGTGTCCAAAGCGATACCGGTGACCGGAAAACTTCCAAACCAAGGGTCATGCTTCCACCTACAGCTACTACTCGATGAGTGGAACACTTTCTTCAACTACGGGAAAGTCCAATTTGGACGGCAAGTGGCCGGAATTTCCACCTGAAATCCGGGCAAAACTTTAAGTTACAGATCGGATAACCTAAGCTCAAAATCAATCAATTCCTACCCAACCATCAGCTAGAGCTCGAAGAGTAGATGAGTTTACATACCTGGATTGACAAATTTGGTTGCCGGAATCGTCCGAACGAGCTCCGAGAAGTTTACATAAATTCCGGTCAGTTTTCGGGATTTTCCGGCGACTGGGGTGGCTGGCTGCGGCGGAGGAAGGCTGGGGTAGGAAGAGGACGTCGGCCCAGTCATTTTGCCATTGGTCCTGTGACCAACGGTGGCCGGACGGCGACGAATAGTCGCCAGGAAGCTGAACAGTCACTGACTGTTTTGGGAGGGGTGTTTTGCGAACAAAACTGGGAGGGGGTTGATTTTATTTTTATTTTTAACTTTCCTTTATTATACTTTTTCTTTCCCTTTTTAATTCGGAATTGAGCGCACAATATATCCACGAACTCGTATCGACGAGTCCGACGTAACGATGCTGCTCAATTCCCCAAATTCTTTCCCGAGCAAAAAGTCAACTTTTTAAAACCTATTAAAATATTCCCGAGGGGTAAAAATGTATTTTACTTGAATAATTTAAGAATTAAATTTAAATTTAGGAATGGGATGTTACAACTGGGACATAAGGGGATTTTTGTCATCCCTAGATTCCTTAGCTAGGGCATTTGTTACCAAGAAAGAATCACAGTTAAAGGGTGTAAATGATTTTCAATTCAATTGATTTTTTTTTTCTGCCACCAAGGAAGGATACTAATCTTCATTAACTAGGAGATTTTTAAAGGACCTAAATGATTTTCAATTCAATTAATTTTTTCAAGGATGACATTTGAGATGAGATTACTATAAACAAGTTCGGATCATGAGACAACATTAAAGAAATAGCAAGATAACCTAATTTAATTGGCAACGTTAAGCTTCTAACAATCAATCAAGTCAAAACCCAAAAAACCTAAAATAGGAGTTGCTCAAGAAGTACATCAAGATCAAGTATGATCGTAGCCAATCTTTAATTCCAAAGTCCAAGCTAGATTGGAACATGGAAACAAAAAAGAGAGGAAACATAGACTAGCTAACAAGCAATTAACAAGACATGTGAATTAAAATTCATGAGTTTTCAAACTTGGCAGTATAATATAACCAAAAAAAAAAGAAAAGAAAAATATCGGCCCTATTAATTTGACTGATTGCCTAGGCTTGAGATGGACTTGGCACAGTGAAAAAAGAAAAGAAAAGAAAAATCTCGGCCCTATTAATTTGACTGATTGCCTAGGGTTGAGATGGACTTGGCACAGTGAAAAAAGAAAAGAAAAGAAAAATCTCGGCCCTATTCATGAGTTTTATCAGCTTGTGGGCCTGCGCCCTGCGACGCTTGAGCTGCTTCTGTATTGTTATCTGCAGATACTGATGCGGGGGGTGGTTGTCCTTTTTTTGTAAGTATGAACTTGCCCCAAGTAAAAATCTCCATGCCCAACGCAATGACAGCAAATACAGAAAGGACCCCAATGTAAGCCCATAGCCAGGTTTTATCTGGCTTCAAAATGGCAATGCCATGGAATATGTTCACTGAGATCACAGCCAGCAGTCCATACCCTAGAAAATGATGGTACATGTCCCAGTACTTACGGTAGTCATCACTTGGGGTGGGCTTTAAACGCAAGGCAAGCATCTACAATACATAAACCATGTCAAGTTTCGCCAAAACGAGGAATAATGTTTTGTAAAAAACAGTGTTACAAAGAGGATATGCTTTAAGAAATAAATTAACATCAAACTTTGAACACATGTCATCTTTTAACTAAATTATTTTGTCATTTAGCACTGTCACATGATACGTACAGTCTTATGTACACAAAGACGATAAGCCATCATGTGTTGGATGGATTGAAGACGCAATGGAAGAGAGAGAGAGAGAGAGAGAGAGGAGTGGTAATTATACTTACTTGTAATGTGGTGAATGCAAATATGAACATGGCGAGAATTCGGTGAGTGGGGAAGCTATAGTGTCTGGAAGCATGTCCAAGCCATAGCCCGATTGCCCAACCAGCTGTGCCAAGACTGTAACCAACAATCTGGCAGGAGACGTGAAGGACATACCATTTGGAACAACGAAAAGGATATCTTCTGTAGTACCTTGCTATAATGACTCCCAATGGCAACAGTGTTCCCCACCCCACAATATTCAGAATCCCATGCACCTATTACCAAGCAAACAGAAAGTTATTGAAAAAAGGAAGAAGAAAAATTAGTAAAAATTTAGACTAATGCCACATGCCAATTATGGTCTCTATTGATCAACATTTCATGGTCACTAAGCATTGTATCAAAATTTACTAAGTATTTCAACCATATTTAATCATCATATCTCGTACAGCGGTGAGAGAGGTGAGACCTATTTGCATAGGGTGAATCTCGGCCTTAGTTGGCATATCTTACCTTTCTGAGGTGGTGCCGGCGATGTCCTATGCTAATACCGCGGCCAGAGGTCAAGTTCAGAGTCTCTGTGCTGTCCACATTCTGGAGAGCAGTGGGATGCCTCTTCGGCTCCAGATGAACATCGTCAGCTTCAAACCCAACTTGCCACACATGGTTCAGCTTTGAAATGTCATATGCAGCTGGATCAGGAGGCAAAACTATGGTTGCAAATATTGACATGTATTTATCAGCCTGCACATCACCTTTCATGGTTTTGACAATGACATCATCAAAATCTTGTGAAGGCTGCAGCCTACAACCCAGCTTTGTATCACTGGTGATGTTGTACCTTCTGACTGCCAAAGTCCCATTGGGCTGTGAAATCCCTATAATAGCCCTGGTCCCTACCATCTTCGGCCGGTGTGGACCTGGGTTCACACCCCAGGCTAGCCATTTTGCTCGGTGATCATCACCAGAAATTTTAATGCTGAACAAGATGTCAATTTGGTTGTTGCTGTGAATGTTCCACCCAAATTCAGCTCCCAGAGTGATTAGTTTCTTGCAGTTGGTAATCTTCATGGGATTGATGGGGCTGCAATTATTGGAATACTGCTCAGAAATTGTGAAGAGAAAGGAGGAAATGGTCAATGTGATGAGAATTACAGATTTGGTAGTGCCCAACATTTCTGACAAGTGTTACTATAATTTCAGAGTTTCTGTATATGGTATGCACTTATGTTGTTATGAGGAGGGCGCATGTGCATGTTCATTTTTTGTTTCTTTTTTTAATAAAATATTGGATAAGATTGAGGAAGAAGTTAAGCATAGTTTTTTAAATTTACTCACTTTTTATAGCTTGTTGGGTCACATCGCATGGTGCTTTTTCTATGGGAGAAATAGATATCTTCATAAGTAGCCCAGCAACTTTTCTGCTGGCTTAGGAAATCAGATTCCTTATTCTCCAGTGAAAGTGAAAGTGAAAATTATCTTCATCTTGTTGTTGCTTGCCAAATGCTTCAAGAAATGTTCTTGTGAGGCCTTCACGGTGAAGTTTGGAGGAAAGAAGGTTGTTATAATAGCCCAACATTTAGTCACGCAAAAAGGCGTTGATGAAACCCAAGAAGGGAATTGGAAATAAAATAAAATAAAATAAAGTTGGAGCCATCCAGGTGTGATCATGTGAACAAAGATAGGGACCATATATAAGGTGTTGTCTACGCTCCTTTTACCATGCAAGTTCGGGACCATATAGAAAATCAAACAAGAGGAGCTCGTGTGTCATGTTTCCCAATATACTTAACCCAACGGACCAGGAAATTCTCTTCACCCTTGCTTTACAACACCTAAATATTCCAACACCCTTTGGTCAATTTTACGAGAAATTATCGTATATATCCGATATATTATGCTGCATGACATGTTCATGTGATGTATTAAATTCATGCAAACCATATTATTATTGTTATTAAAGTTTTTATATTTAAACCCCACACTTTTCTTTGTTCACCCCAATACTTAAATCATTAAGCTCTTAAGTTTTATTATTGTGTAAAAAGACAGAAAAAGTCATCCAACTTAATACTTAACCCTAGAACATCTATAAACACACCCCACACACCTCACCACTCTTCATATTAAGTTTTAGAAAAACACAAACTCCTCTACAGCTTTATTTTATCAAACTAGTAAAGTATGACCAACACCCTCTTTTCCCATTTTGAAATATGGAATTGGAATATGAAATTCTATTATATAAATTCCAAACAGTAGAGGGTCTCAATATCTAGTTTCTCTTATGCAGAAAATTTCATATGTTTTCTCTTGATTTTCTGTGTTTTCTACAATATTGTTCTTGAATTTAAGCAAAGATTGCATCCCACGTGGATGAAAGCCAATTGACATAATATTATTATGGGTCAATTTCCCCAGACATATGAGATATAGGACAGGACCAATGTTGTTAAGAAAACTGTTTTTGCTACTAGTTAAAAGACCATGTGAATACAACAATGTGGTGTTTATAATATGAATCAATCTAAACTTGGTTTCAGTGATACAGTCTTAAAGCCCTGGGTTTTGGGCATGACACCGCTGCTTGCTTCTCCTACGATCCATTCACATTTATCACATCCAACACATTTATCACATCCTCGAACATGCGTTGGATTTTCCTCTCCTATTTGTATATAACAATCACTACTACAAAAATCGTAATAGACGACGGTAATCCACCGTCGTGTATAAGGTTTTTCAACCGTCGTGAAATCGACCAACATCTTTTGATAAATAAAACCACGATGGTAAATCCCCGTCGCTTATTATTTGTAAAGACGACGCTTTTATTCAAAACCGGTGTCTAGTAATTGTAAAGACGACGATTTTCCTAAAATATTCGTCGTCTATTAGAGGTAAAGACGACCGTCGTCTATTATATGTAAAGACGATAGTATTTCTGAAAGAATTGTCGTCTATTATATGTAAAGAAGACGGTTTATCTAATATAACTGTCGTTTATTATATCCAAAGATATCGTAGTTTGTTGAAAAAATCATCGTCTATTAATTGTAAAGATGTCGGTTTCTTGAAATAATGTTGTCTATTAACTCTAAGACGAGGGTTTTGTTAAAAAATCGTCATCTAATAACTGTAAAACTGACATCTAAGTTGTGAACTTTTGTAGTGGTATTTGTGGGTTTATATCCTTTTTCTAGGTTGTTTCATTTGCAATTAATGTACTTTTTCAATTCTCAAAACATGTTTCAAAATATTTCAATTCAAAAATGTCATCAAATGTGATCTCATTCAACCAAATGTTCCAAAATACAAAAGAATTCGTTTAGAACGCTAGACATTACTGAAAAGCTTAAAACAAGACTGAAAAGTTTAGAAAGCTTGACATTACTGAAAAGCTCAAACAAGAATTCGTTCTAGGATCAATCTGTAAGCATTATATGCAACCATTTTGAAATTATTCCAGCACTTAATAAGAATTTCAGTTTTCTATAATAAAGCTTGTAAATATTAGAAAACTAAAATTGAAATTCTTATTAGTAAGAATCCTCCAAATATTAAAATCCAAATGAGGATTCTCAATATCTTCACAGTTTCAAGCTTATAAGGCAACAGTATTAGTGAGAATCCTCAAAATATTAAAAGAATAACTACCCATTGCTAAAAGAGTAAACTTGAAACTGAACATAAGACAAATCAAAATCAAAGCAAGGAACATGCAGAAAATTACCAGATTGTAACAATTAAAGACATTCATCCTCCTTTTTGGACTTACTTTCACTTTACTTTCTTCTAGGATGCAGATTGGTCACTTATAGAAAAATGGGCAAATAATTCTGTTTGCTGCAGAAAATACTTCCCTTTATTGCTCTGTAATTAAACCTCTGTAATTAAACCAACACAAACAGAGTCAGCCACCGTTTCCTAAATGGTTAGGGTTGACTGCTTTCTCTAAGAAGAATAGACAAGATTATTATGGTATCGGGAACTACTGTAAATGCTTAAAATTGATATAAACGAAAAAAAGAGAGGGCATAAACACACACATGCCAACTTATCCTATAGCTATAGAGTTTTAGTTCCTTCAAGCTCACCATTGATAAAGTTCTATAAATGACAAATCTTAAGTTCTTTGTTTGATTGGGGAAACCATGACGATCATGCAAAAAATGACATAAAGGGAGCGGACTGCTAACCTGTTCTGAATCGAAAGTACCCCTTTTCATATAGTAATCAACTAATTCTCCTTTAATCCAAAGTCTTCTCAGCCATACCTCCCAAATCACCCAAATCAACACATAAAGATTATCAGACCCAGATAATCCAAAACAAATAAAAACCATATCAAACTTAATAAATGAAGTAAATCTCACTAAGATTCAAACCCAAATTACACCCAAACGAAAAAAACGTTAAAATCAATACCTAGAACCTTTGGATCTGCCTTAGAGGAGAGAGAGCCGAGAGAGAAAGAGTCGCACAAGGGTTGCTGCAATTGCCAAAACAAATGTCCTACCAAAACCCCTGAGTTCCTCGCCATTTTTCGTGGCGTCTCTCATGATTCCCTTCTTCCTTTCTGTTTTCCGGTTCTCAGTCTCTAGCTTTGATAAAAGACAAAGTAAGATTAGAGACTGAAATCACCCAATAAATTGAAACCTAACTGGAATTACCCAAGAACTTGAAACCCTAACTGAATCTCACCTAAATCACGCTTCAGCAGCACCGAGAGCGAAACCTTCTGATGATTCTCATTCTTGTTAGACATTGTTCCCCCATACCCAAACACCTCAACACAGTCTCAATATCCTCCTCCCCCTAGAACCTCTAATATTCCATCTCCGATTCTCAAACCAAGAGAAGGCGAAGCCTCGAAGAGAAGATACCAGTGGGCTCGAGAGAGGGCTCATAAAGGAGATCGTGAAGATTGTGGAGGTGTGCTCGTGAAGATCGTGGGGGCGATACTGTTGGCGACCTCAGTAACCTGGACTCAAGGGATATGCAACCTTAGTGAACTGGATGCCGAGATCTGTGACCTGGTTGGCGAGCAATTTGGACGGCGTGATGGAGATGGTGTTTCAGCGATGAGAAAGGGGGTGTTGAGAGAGAGAGGGTTTCTAAAGGTCGCGAGAGAGTGGTGAGAGGAGAGCTGCCTTTTCGCGATAACTTAAGTGAACTTTTTGTTGAGCGAATTTTAAAACACGACGGTTCCTAATACCGTCGTAATTTTTGTCAGTGCCTTTTAAAATACGACGGTTTTAGATGAAGTCGTCGTGGTTTTTAAAAGCACGACGCTTTTTAATTTTAGGGTCATTAAAAAAGCATCGTAGTTTTCGATTTTTGTAGTAGTGAATATTTTTATCTATTTAAGTAATGTGAGGTTGAGTTGAATTTAGAGTGGTGAGGGGCAAGATATCGGAGTGTGGGGTGTGAGATTGATGAGTTTTTTATTTTTATTTTTTCTGATGGGTGTGTATTTAGGGGTAGTTTGGAAGAAATTGAGGTTTTCTTAGAAATTGTGAAAATTTAAATTAGAAGTTGAGGTGAACTTAGATATGGGGTGAACAAAGATAAGTGCGGGGTTTCAATAGAAAAACTCTTGTTATTATTACCACCTAAAGTCTAAATCATAAATGGTAAAATCAAGACCCAACTCAATACACACATTTTTTATTATTATATACAAGTGATATCGGAGAAGGGGAAATTGAACCTAAGATATCAGGTACATGATAAATGCTATTAACCACTTGAGTTACAATCTCGTTACTTTGATACAAATGTTCTAATTCTATGAATTCAATACACCAAATAAGCACACTTCTACGAGTCTTTTCACCCTTGTGCATGTTTCTATTAACGATGTAGGATATAGTATATGTCTATGAAACCAAATCAACTATGGAGGACATTAGACTCGCCCGCCACACATTGTGGGTGGGTGGGTTTGGTGGGGGCTGATTAAGTAGAACGGGTTCCGATTCAGGACTACCCAAAAATAGAAGAAATCTTTTGTGGATTATGACCAGAATCCGTTAGAACAAAAATGTCTATCTATCTACTCTATAAAGAACTTCACCGTTCACATTAATCTCAATTCAAAATCTTGACCAACAAAAAAACACTACATATACTTTCAAAATTAATAATCGTACAATTTTGAATGTCAAATATGATGTAAGAGCGTACTTCATTTGTTCTTGTGAGGTTACTTTGGGGCTCATTTATCTCTAACAACTATAAAGGTCGTTGAGTAATGCTTCTTTTTTTCTAAAAGTTTTTTAAAAAGTCAAAAGATAGCAGAGGTATCCCACTCCAAGCAAGGGGACGCTAGACCTTAGGTCCCGAGTAGCCAGAAACATTGAATCCTAAACTTTTACCCTACTGCCCCAAATAAATCGAAATGCAACTTAGTGAAAATTACATTAATTTGCCTACTTTCTTTAAGATCATGTTTTTTTAAGTACAAACGATTAGGGGATGAGGGTTTACACAAATATTCATTGGGTGCATGGGGGTTTCGAATCTTTACCCACATGAGTGAAGCTAGAAGACCTCAACTAACTGAGCTGTATCCCATAACTTCTTTAGGATCATGTTTATGGCTTATAGAGTTGGCTGCTCTGAGGATCCGCCAAAAACTTGAAAGTTAAATATATTGTCATTTCACTTATCACACATTTTTGTTACTAAACTTAGAAAATATTTATCATCCGAATGTTGGAAAATATCCAAAATTCAAATCTCCCATTTCTAGTTGGTAAAAAAAACAAGGTTATTTTGATGCATTATTAAAACCCACCTATTTCAATATATTATTTTAATTGCACTTTTTCCATCCCATAATAAGTCAGCTCCCTTCTCTCCGCCGCGTTCCTTCAACTTGTTTGACATTCGAATGACGACCTAACTTTTGGCTCAATTTTCATGATCCAAATTTAGTTTTTTATTGGTATGTAGACCACTCCACTAAGCTCAAAAGGAAAAATCTGCATGCCAGCCTTACTATAAAAACCCACCTCCATTGTCACCCTTAATCAACCATTCATTCCCAAGTCCCATCTAAGCCTGTTTCCCTTCCAACAACACAAAACCTCTCCCTAGAAACCCTCTCATGACGCATTCTTTCTCCATGAAGCTGATACAGCATTTCTTGATATTTCTTCTCCTCTTGGCTCTTGTTCTAACCAACAATGAAGCAAACCCCAATGCAGAGGAAGAAGAACATGAAACCAATATTAATGATTCTTTTAACTCCCCGGTAAACGAAACCAAGCTGCAATCTTCAATCTTACATGGAAATGGCCGCTCTCTCTTGCGCAAACGCCGGATTCGATTGACTTGTAACAAGTTCCCCGGGATATGCCGTGCTAAGGGAAGCCCGGGGCCTTCTTGCTGCAAGAAGAAGTGTGTTAATGTGTTGACAGACCGCCTCAACTGTGGAAGATGTGGAAAGAAGTGTAGGTACAATGAGATATGCTGCAAGGGAAAATGTGTAAATCCATCTTTCAATAAGGGGAATTGTGGTGGCTGCAACAATAGGTGCGGAGATGGGGGGTTTTGTGCATTTGGCCTATGCAACTATGCATAATAATCTTTTGATTCTTTTGTTTTTTGTTTTTTGTTTTTCTTATACGTTTAATTCAAATTCTTGAAATTGTATGCAATTGCAAGCAAACAAAATATTAATTTTATATCATATTTTCCGAAGAAATTTTTAGTTATGTTGAAAACATGTGCTCATGGCCGCCACAAGCAGTGATGGCAAAGGGCCTAACTTAATTTTGCTGCCAGAAGAATCCTTCTAGCTTGGTCATACTCCAACCACATCGATTTTAATTTTTACGAAAAACTAAATTATAATCCATTTAGCAACGTGTTGTATTTGATTGAATACCATCCAAGTAGCAGTACGACGGAGATTGAAAAATACTATTTATATGAAAAGATGAGAGCGTTAAACCTTATAGTCTTAAATTAATTATTTTGAAATTGAATAAAGTTTAGTGAGCATTTATTTTCACAATCAAAATCCCCAAAATGCATATATGATCGATGGAGGTAGAAAGTTACGATCATCATAAGCTTAAAAAAATACACATCAACTTTTGGCATGAAATTAATCGACCAATTGGTGGTGAGGAATATTATAGAGGTGAAGGTGCGCTGAATTAATCCTAGAATATTAATTGGAGGAGAATAGGGATTTTATTCACATGGCTAATTAGTGGAGCCATTTCTTATAGTTTCACATAGACACGTACCCCTCTGATCAAAGATTGAATTTGATTGCATTTTGGTGCTCTAAGCATCAAGACATTGTTTATATTCTTAGTTTTCACAACTTTACAATGAGTTCTGGACATCTGGAGCATTTGATGAGACAGAGATTATGCTTTGACCACAACTTCGTATCGCACTAATTATAATTAACTAATAATTTACCTTATATATATATGTGAATTTTCTCATTGCTTTTCCTATCACTTTCCCATTTGTATCTATTTGAATTTGAATTGAGGACCTTATTATAAAAAGAAAAGCTGTTGAATTTGTACCATTCCACTGAGAAAAATGCATGATGCATTGTATATACTCCTATAGCTAGCAAAGCTAGCATGTCAACTCTGCTTTCAAGTTATACCTATAAGTGGTGGTTAACTTTATTACAATGAGATTGGTGATGATATCATTCCTTTCATCAATCAGTTTCCAGTTTCATACCCCACCGTAAAGATAAAAACTCCGTATGCATGGGGTTGGCCACTCCATAAAATAAACCCCGCTTAGAGCACTTTCAGCAGGCCCGGGCAGGAGGTGGGGGCTACGAGATTGGGCTGGCTCAAGGGGGAGTTCAACCCACGCGCGAGCCCGAGTTTTGGGCTAATGTCATCTCTGACGCTAGGCTGGCGTCAGCCCTTGGATTTGAATTTTTTTTTACCGTTGGCGCGTGCGTTGCACAAGCCAACGTTAAAAAAAAAAAATTGCACGTGCGCGCTACAGTGGCCACCAATGGCTAGCAGCCATGTGGCATCCTCTGGGCTCTCCGATCGCTTTTTGTCCTCCAATCCAACGGCAACCAATTTTTTGGCAATAAAAAAATTTGAAATTTTTTTAAAAAATACCCAAAAAATAATTAATTTTTTTTTTCTATAAATACCAACTAATACTCTTTACTTTTAACACCAAATCCTCATACATTTTCTTCTCCTTCAACTATTATTCACTTTCTACTCAATATTTTTTTCACTTCCAAGTTTTATTTTTCTCTATCATCTTATGGCTTCTTCTATTGAAACCGGAGGGGCATGGAGCATCATGGAAGATGTTTTGTTGTGTGAGTGTTGGGTCCAAATTAGTCATTGTCTCGTCTCGGGCAATGAGATGAAATTATGTCATATGTGGAGAAAAATTCATATCGAATTTTGTGAAATATCGGGTTCGACCCGTACGGAAATGGCATTGTCTAGTAGGTGGAAAATTCTCAATAAAGAGTTGGGGAAATGGAGAGATGCTTTGGCAAAAGTGGTGGACAACCATAGAAGCGGGGAAAATCTTAGCAACAAGGTAAATTATTTGTAATTTAAGGGTTAATTACTGTAGACGTCCCTGAACTTTGGGCTGAATTGCAATTGAGTCCGTGAACTTTTTTTTGAGGCAATTACATCCTTTAACTTTTTAAGCAGTTCCAATTGGGTCATGTCGTCAATTTGGCCGTTAATTTGAGGGCTAAAACTGTCCATCTCAATTAAAATATTTTAAAATGTTAAAATATTTTTAAAAAACTGAAAAAATTGAAAAACATAATTATAAAAATTGAAAAATATAATTAATTAATTAATTAAATAAAACTTTTTAAAAATAAAAATAAAAACTAAAAATCTCTCTCTCTCTCTCTCTCCCTCTCTCCCACAACCAATTCCCCCTCCTCCTTCTCCCACCCTTCAAAACCCAGATCTTAGTTCTCTCTTTCTCTCTCTCTTTGCGTCGATTTTTTTTTAATTTTTCAAGTTTTGAATTTGCAAATGGAGAGAGAGGAACGGAGGGTGGTGAGGCTGGGGGTTTCTGGGTTCGATGGGGATGGGGATGGGGTAGAGAGGAAAGGAGGGTGGAGAGGTGGGGGTTTACGGGTTCGATGGGGATGGGGATGGGGCGTAGAGGAACGGAGGGTGGTGAGGCTGGGGTTTCGGGTTCGATGGGGATGGGGAAGAGAGGAACCGAAGGTGGTGTGGTGGGGGTTTCTAGGTCCATGGGGATGGGGCAGAGAGGAACGGAGGGTGGTGAGGCTGGGGGTTTCGGGTTCGATAGGGATGAGGATGGGGCAGAGAGGAACGGAGGGTGGTGAGGCTAGGGGTTTTTGGGTTCGATTGGGGATGGGGATGAGGGTTTCTGAGCAGCTGATGCAGATACTGCTGTTGGTGTTCGTGGTGGTGGGTTTCCTCACTGGTTACATAACTGGGTCGTTCCAGATAATGGTCCTGACATATGCCGGGGATGTGGTTCTCACCACATTGGTCACTGTCCCCAACTGGCCTTTCTTCAATCGCAACCTGCTCAAGTGGTTGGACGGACCCGAGCGAAGCCGAGAAGCATCCCAAGCCGCAGCCACTTTTGGAATCTGAAGTGGGGTTTTACTTTGGACACCCATCAAGAATCTCCCCTAAAAATCCCTCCTCCAAAATCTTCAACACCTCCTCAACCTCACTCATATATCCCCCCTTCACAAAACCCTTGGAGGCACCCTGCCTCATTCCCTTTCCCTTCCATCAAATTTTGAAATGACGATGGCAGTAGTGGAAAACCGATGGGCGATGCCCAGGCAAGATTAGATTGACGAAAAGTCCAATATACCCCTCACAACAAGAGCACGTGCCATTCACACGGTCAAACTCGACGGATTCTGTTACAGAAGGACCCAATTGGAACTGCTTAAAAAGTTAAAGGATGTAATTGCCTGAAAAAAAAGTTCACGGACCCAATTGCAATTCGGCCCAAAGTTCAGGGACGTCTACAGTAATTAACCCTTTTTGTTTTATTAATTTTAATGTCCTATTAATTTTGTTAAAAATGTTTCTTGCAATTTCTATATTTTGTTAATATTTCTTGTATTTCCAATATTTATTTAAATGTTTCTTGCAATTTCTATATTTTGTTAATAGTTCTTGCATTTCCAATAATTTGTTAATATTTCTTGCATTTTCATTATTTTTTTTATATTTGTTGCATTGCCAATATTTTTTTAAGTTTCTTGCATTTCCAATATAATTTTTTTTTATATAGATTATGCAAGCACAAATGTGGTATGATGCTACTGGGCAAGGCAAAAAAACTTTCAACTATGACCAATGTTGGGAGGTGGTGAAGAATTGTAAGAGATTCTGAATTAATCCAACTGGTCCGACCGTGGTATTGAACGAGACACCACTCCATGATTCACCGGCATCGGATTCGCCTATGGATTCCCCGATGAGTCAAGACTCACCCATCCAAAGGGAGCCGAGGCCTATTGGAAGGAAGGCGGCGAAGGCGAAGAGATGAAGTAATTCTACCAATAATACATCTAAATTTTTGGAGGAAATTGTAAGGCAAAGCGCCATGAGAATTGAAATATACATGAAAACCCAAGAAGATGAGAGGGCATTTCAAGTAGAATATGCAAAAGAAAGGGAGTATGTACGCAAAGAAAACATTGAGAAGAAGGATCGGGAAACCATGGCCATGGATACAAGCCATATGTCCCCTGAAACAAAATAATTTTGGAAGCTAGAACGAAGGGATATTATGAGAAGAAGACTTTTCCGTGACCAAGACAATGGACCTAGCAACACTGATTGGTTAAATGATCAAAGACATTAGGTTGCCTTTTATTTAATTGTATTGCATGATTTTTAATGAAGTAGTTGCATTTCTTTTCTTTTAATTAATTAGTAGTATTTCTTAATTTGTTATTTTGTAATGAAGTAGTATTTCTTAATAAATATTGACACGTACGAACCCAAAAATCTAATCCGAAAATATTATCCAAATTAATTGTTTAGGTAAAAAAATTTGTGAAAAAAAAAAAGAATAGTATTTGCCATTTGCCATGGCAATGGGTGGAAACACACATTGCTTTTTGCAAGGGCAACCACTATTCATGTGAATAGTAGCTGCCCTTAGCCCCCCCTTGCCATGGCAAAGGGAAAACTGCTGGAAGTGCTCTTACAAGGAAGAAAAGCCCATGTATCATCTTGTACCACCACGCCATAGCCACCCAGCCCTCCAACCACTTTGAAAGCCCCATCAACATTAATTTTAATAGTCCCCAAAGGTGGCCGCTGCCACGTGGCCTTCACCTACGACACACACGGCTATGAAGCACAATTCTGTACATAAAACTCATGAAACTCTCATAGACCCATTGAGCACTTCCACATGACCACGATGCCTGCCATTCCACACCATTTGATTCCGCTTATTCCGTAGGGACTAGGCCTATAAAATGGGCCAAGCCGGGCCAACCCAGCCTTAAGAGGTGTGAGCCCAAGCCCTACCATATAATAGATTTTTATGGCCCTAAGAAGTGAGTGGGTAGGGCCAGGGTAGCCTTATATGAAATATACTAAGCCCAGGCCTTACCCACGGGCTAAATAATTTCGGACTTTAAGTTCGGGCCAACATGGCCCATGTCATTTTTATATTTAGAGATATTAAATACCAATTTAGGCATTTGTCAAATTCTCATCTAAACATTATGTTAAAATATGAAAGACGCTTCAGCCAAACCCAACAAGAATTTGGCATGTGAAGCCCACGTTGGATAGAAGGTTGGCCTTCTAAATTATGAGAAGCCAAAATGAGGTGAAGCTATTTATAAAGGAAACAAGCATTGTGTTGATGTTTCAAATCGATGTGGGACTTAAACAGGCAATCATCCCCCATTTTCTCTTTCTTCCTTCTTGTTCACCCATTTTGATGTTGTACTTGTGATGGCTAGGTGAAGTTCCCCATTGACTTAAAAACCACTTGTAATTAATAAGTCAACTTTCTTTTATGTTTGAGCGTGCCACTGTTAGTGGTAAAAACCCTAACAGACTTGTAAGATGTAATAACTTGCGCCCCAAGCTATTAACTTTGATAAAGTGATTGGGAATTTGGGTGATGAATATCTCCCAATTAAGTTCTTTTTTATGCCTCAAACGGGTGAGGACTTCATAATTTCCCATGATAAAAACTAGTAAGTTAAGCAAAACACTTGTGTAAGAATCAAATAATAAGATTCAAGCAGAACTGCCTGAACTGTAAACCATAGCGAAGATTTCCAATTCCTGAGAGTTCTCAGAGCTTTGTACTTTCATTTCCTATAGAAATTAAGTGGCAGAACTTATTTCTGGCCAAGCTGGACTGGTATTTTGTCTGTCTGGATTGAATCTTCTTGTACTGGAATTGCACGTTAGCACCTTCAACTAATGATGATTAGCCAGAAATCTATACCAATGTTGGAATTGGCAGAGCTATAATCGAGGTTAAACTATAGAGAGGCTCAAAAAGTGAACAGAACGTTGATTTGGACATGTTTTGCTCGTTTATGAAGAAACTGTTTTTGTCTGGACTGGCCTGGATTAGACATGACTGATCTGGATTGGCAGTGCCTAGACTAGAAATTAGGTAGTAGGCCTGGTTGTATCTGGATTGGAACTTGCTTTTAGTACCTGTTCTGTTTGATGAACCAAATTTGTAAAGACAAACTTGAGTTCTGCTTGATTCTCCTGCTGGGTAAACTCCTATTTTGGACTGGATTGTCTCAAAGAAAGGATTGCATGCTTGGCATTGAAGATTGTATGATCTTTGGACAATTTGTTGAGGTTTTCTTATGATGAACAACCTGAGTTCTGTTTGGTTCACCTGTTCTGAACCGAATTTGTAATGGCAGAAAACTGAGTTCTGCTTGATTCTTTTGAGCTGAATCGCATTTCTAACGAGAGAAATCTCGTTTTCCTGTTTGTGAGTTGCTTCTCTAAGTTGGATTGAAGTCAAGAACCTGAGTTTTACTGTTTTCTAGGAGCTGAATTGCTCTTGTAAGCTTGATAGCTTGATTGCTTCTAAGTTTGAAGGCTTTTGAGATCGAGTGATCTTTGATTGCTTGATCAGTTTGACTTATGGGTTTTTGAGAGTTGTTTTTGTTTGTTTGATTTATTGGTTGGTTGTTGGTCCTTCTTCCAATCCCAATGCTCCCATATTTATAGGAGAATGCATGATGATGTTCTTTAAATATTTGAAGAATTACAACTGGAAAGTAATCCTCAGCCTGATCACTTATCGCTTAGAAATAATTATTCTTAATGTCATAAGAACCAAAAGTTGGCAGTCAACTATGTGGATTTGTTCTTGGCTTGCTATGTCGACTACTCCTCAAGTGCCTTACGTCCGTTCTTTGCATTCATAATGAAATAAAAACCAATCATTTTGTTTTAAACAATTGCCCTAGAGATCGCCTAGCCCGGCCCAAATTTAACGGGCTTTGGGCTGGGCCGGGCTTCAAGGAGGATAGAAATTGCTGTTTATGTTTATTTTGGGTTTCTTATTTTGTTTCATTTCTTTTACTTTTCTTTACTCATTCCTAGGTCATAATTGGATGATAAGTACATTGACTTGTGTCAATTATTAATGCAACAATTATATATATATATATATATAGGCCATCACTTAATTATATATATAGTTATACTTAATATATATAAATGGGCTGGGCCTTCATGGGACACATAGACCGGACCTTTATGGGCTAGGCGTGCCGGGCCTTTATGGGCTTCTACTGGCCGGGCTGTGTTTTAAACCCCTTAGCCCAAGCCCAGCTCACTCAACGATGGGCTGGGCCAGCCCATGGTCCATAACGGGCCGGGTCGGGCCCTTATCAGGCCATGAACCCGTGGGCCAAATGACGATCCCTAAATTGCCCAGGTGCTAGAGAAAGTAACACTTTGAGAAAAATATCCATTGCTTTTGATAAAAGGTGGACTACTTTTAAGGTTGTCAATTTGGAATTGAGTTCTGATGGCTTATTAACCTCCTTAATATACTGGGCAATCACTCTAAACCAACCAATTTTAATATGTGAATTTAATTACCATTGGTGGTAATTAAATTCTTTATTTTTGAAATGTGTAATTGGTTAATTTCATTTTCCCTGTTTTATGAATAGCATGGGCTATTCTCCATTTTTGGCAAATAGAACCCACTCATTATTTGGTTCAGAGCCCAATAGCTAGATGGGCTTGCGTGCAGAATTTAGGCGCACACACTTCCCTCCTTATCTTTGTAGCATCTTCCCAACACATATGTGGCCTAATAGGGACCACATACGAGCCAACACATATGTGGTCCCTAATAGGGACCACATACAAATCATAACTTGAAGTCAGTATATATTTGAAGTTAGCGGGGGTCTAGTCCAGTAAAAAAGGGGAGGGGGTCTAGTCCAGTGAAAAATGGGCTTAATTTGCAGACTAGTGATCTCATGTTGAACCCCTATGACACCTTGATATTGTGTGTGAAACCACATTCCTCTTGTTGTTTAAATTTTTGCTTATATATAAATATTATATATTTGAAATATAAACCAATTGCACGTGGATTAATAACAATACAGTAGTGTTTCAATACCGCACAAATTTGTATAACATAATTAATAAGAAATTTAGGCTGTAAAACCGATGAGGAAAATAAATTTGTAGCAGCAGCCAATGAAGTGATTAAAGTTGTTGCTAGACACAAATATTTCGCTAATTTCATGGGAAAATAGAAAGAATGTAAGACACAAAATAACACCCAGTTTCACCATTCAGTCGAGTTATCGAAGTGTTTTCGTTAGGATTGAGAAAAGACATAGTCTCTATAGGGGGAGAGGCTTGTCAAATTGCTAAGTAAAGAATTGAACTTTTCTGAACTTTAATATATAGGTTAATACATACTTGTTAAAAATAAATTTAATACATATTAGGCTAGATTTAAAACAAGTCAAATACGTAGGCTTTGATTTCTTTTCCCCAAAAACTAGCCCACTGCAGCCCATACGGTTGTTCCACCCTTGAATAATATAAGTAATTAAATTAAAACAAACAAGCTATGCCATTCTTCGTAGTATACCCGACAAATCGGGAGGTGTAGCCACAGTAGTATAAAACGATTTGAATGAATTCAGACCATGATATATATGGTTAATGGAACAAATCGACAACTGGGAAAACATAAACTGGAAATCAATACCAAAGCTTGGTTGGACAGAGAAATCTTTAAGGTCGTAATCTATGGTAAATCTCTTAGGGATCTCTTTGAAATTAGTAAGAAATCTGGGTAAAAATATTTTATGTAATCTTTGGGTTGCTGTCATTTTTCTAAAAAGCTGCTTTCTGTTGTGTTTTGAAAAAAATCAGTTGTAAAGTAAAGTAGTTTCATGTTTGATAAACAATATTTTTAAAGTGTTGCATCCGCTTCTTTATCTGATTAACACCAAATACTCTTCAACTTGGGCAAATAACCCATTAGTGTAGTGATTTGGAGTAATTACTCCTCCATGAAAGGTCCTCAAAAAGAAAAAAATTTGTGTCAAAACTGTTTGGTAAATTATAATATAAAACTATTGTAACTGTGGATAATGATTGAAATGGATATTATGTTAAAAATGTTATGTGCTAACCAATATGGTGGTGGTAGTGATGGTTGTGGAGGTGGAGGTGGTGGTGGTGGTGTTTAAATCACAATTAGAGTGGTATCATATCCTCAACCTGAAAACTTTAGAATTCACTTTGAGCTATCATCATTACGAAGTTAGAGAAGCTTTACACAAATTTATTTGTTTCGAATGTGAAAGACAAACCAAAAATTAGGCGTTGGACCCATGGAGGTAGTGACAATAAATTAAGAATATAATTAGCTTGCCAATTCCATATCCCCAACCCAACTTGAATGCTATTCTCATTTTAGTCTCAGTTGTAATCGCGAATGCTTTCCTTTTCTTTTAAATGGCATTATAAGTAAATATGTTAAAAAGGAAGGGCAAATGTTTTGTTTATTTGGCCATAGGCAGACTTGGTGGACTGCTATTGAGAAGTCAAAATTGATGTCTTGCATCCACTATATCTTAATGAAATTGGACCTATACATATCTAAGAAACTCTATTTAAAGTGAAACAGAATTTTGACGAAAATAAAAAACAATCCTAAATGGGGCCTAAGAATCTGCTGGGAAGTTGTGTGTGTTAATTGATGTGCTAAAGCTCTTCATATTTGTTGGTCTTGACCTAGGCCATCATTTACTCATCCTTGAGATGTCATCTTGGCCTTCAAGCCAACTCTTGCAATACTTTCTATTTTCCAAATTGTAATAATTAAGTGTTTCGTTTGAATGAGTCGTGCCTAGCACATGGTCATTTCTTGCTCAATTTGTGTATGTGTATATTGCATGTCGTGGGTGGACATATTAGTCCGATCCATGGTTCACCTCTAATGAATCCTCAATGGTCGAATATCCCCCTTCTAGCTAGAAAATTAGGGTTTCAAATTGAATTCTAATTCCAAAACTTAGGAAAACCCACATATCTTAGTTTCAAAACGTCAAATCTTTCGAAAATTTTCAGATTATTTAAATAATAAGTAACACACTCATTTGTCTAATTTGTGAAGGAGAAAAACGAAGAACATACGTAATTGCATCTCTCCATGTTTAATATAGCACTAGCTAGCACCATTTTTGGTGGAAACGCAAAAGCTATATATATATATGATGATGAGGCCATGTGCTTAATTTACACAGCGACTTTCCTGGAAAATGTTATGGCCATTTGCTTCAAACCAGTGTGTTATATATGAAGGAGTTTGTTTAATCTTTTTTTTTTCTTATAGGAAGAATCGCAAATTGAGGAAATCAATGAAATCATGACCTAATTACAAAGCTGGATCTTGCTTGCTTGTTTTGTTTGCTTATCAAGTTATCACTTATCAAACAAATGGCCTATTAAGTAGTAGGAGCAGCGCATGCATAGAGGCATAGCTTTGACTGGGCGGCACTTTTTTAAGTTCTTGCTTCGATCTCAAATAATGCATGCATCTATGTACATGCTCCTTATACTCCTTTAAAAAAAATAAAAAATAAAAAGTAATGCATAAAATAAAGAAAATTGTTGATTATTTCAACGATAATAAAGTCTATGCCACTTAAAAATTAGTTTTATTAAGTTAAAATAATGGCAACTATAAAAATAAGGAAGTGATGAGGAATAAATTTGTTTGGGATTTATCCCACTCCTCTCCGGAGAAGAGTATTCTTGCGGTAGACGCATGAGAGGCCGGCGTCACCATCTAATGTGAGAGTAGTTCTTTCATACAATTAGTTGTATAATTAATACAACAAACATAATTTACTTTCAGAATCTAAAAGATTGGAGAGTCAATCAAACTTGCATTTGGTTTAACATTAACTAGTCCTATTAACGGCAATTTACAGTGTGATTACTTGGAACAATTAAATACTAAATATAAGAAATAATTAAAAAAATCAATCTTTAGATAAAAGAGCGAAATTATTTTATTGATAAGATAAACAAAAACAAGTACAAAGCAACCAAGGTTGAGTGATAGTATTCAATCTTTAAAATGAATATTGGTTAGCGTATAGCTCAGTTGGTTGGACTCTTCCACATCTCCTCATGTGAACATAAATAATTTGATTAGCATTGTGGCCGAGGTGAGCGAAATGAGATATTTGGGTAGTTTTATTATTTATTTTAATTGTTTTGAAATTATGTTAAAACAAAAACTAAGTCACCTATTAACTTTTGTTTTGGTCGAAGTCACCTATTAACTAAATATGTCTTTCAAAGTCACCTATGAACTAAATATGTCTTTGTTATGTAAAAAAAATGAAATAAAATAAACAATGGACACCAAAGGATATTATATTGAACAAAGTATACTTTACAGTTGTCTTCCTATGCAGACTCTTAATTAACACTGCATCTCTCTAACAAAAAAATGTACTCATAAATCAAGTTCTTAAATAAATCATTACATTTAGAGAAAAGCACTCGAGGACTGTATAATTAATAATAAAAAGTAGTAGTAACTATATAATTAATTGAGAGAACCACTAATTTCTTGTTTTCTTCTTATTGTGGTTTTTTTTATTGCGTAATCAATAAAATTACAAACCTCAGGAGCTCTCACAATCCCTTAATGGGCCGCCTTAATCACGCATAATCACAGAGACCATACACACAGTACTCTCCATACTTGCAGCGATGGTTGCACTGGCCACAATGCCTCTTGTCAAAAGCCAGGTCCACGCACTGCCCTCTGCAACACGACTGCGTGTACTTGCACTTCTTCTTGCATGCACCACAGTTGTGCTTGTCTTCGGACAAATCCATGCACTTGTTGTTGCAGCACGTCGAGTTCTTATAGCCCGGCAGCACGTAGGAGCATATCTCATTGTCCTTGTGGCAATGGTCAGCTGCTCTAGGGTTTCTTGCTACCAGATCCTTTTCAGCAAGGAAGCGACTCACCCTCTTGGAGGGCAGCAGCAACTTGTTTTCGTTGTCGGCCAACGATTGCTCTTTCCATGAGTCCGTGAAAGCGGATTTGCCTTCTTCTTGATGGCTAATCCTTGTCACGGTCATGAGAGTGATAGACAAAGCCATGGTTGTTGCTATGATCAATATAATCTTGATGACCTCCATGGCTTTGTCTCTCTCTCTCTCTCTCTCTTTGTGTTCGTGTGTTTTTTGTGTTTGTGTGGGCGCGAGAGAGAGATGGTATTGGATTCTGAGGAGAGTTTGATTTGATGGGAGGAGGGGATGACTTAGGGTTTATAGTAGGGAGGGGTTGACGCGGGAAAGGTGGTAAAAGCTGGTAGTTCTTTGGGATGTGATGCAAAGAGTGTGGTCGAATTCTAGGCCCTGGGGCATAGTATATTAGTCTCTCTTCTTAAAGAAACTTAATTGATATGGGCACTCAAACTCAACCCCTCCACTTTCATAGGGCACCCTCCATTTTCCAGGACCCTGTGATGCATGTAAAATTACATAGTACGTAGTAATATAAAAAAGATCATTTTTCTTGGACCAATTACCGGATCATGATCTTGTTATAGGATAGGTGATCTGCTTTTTATTTATTTATTTATATTTTTAATATATAATACTAGCTATATTGAGAGAGAGAATTTTTCTCATAAGGATTCGAACTTGACCACTAGTCTGCACCCGTTGGACTGATCTGCTTATTAAAACTGAAAGCTCTATAATTAATGTAACACAAATGAACCATAGATGCTATCTAATGTGATTCAAGCATGAAGAATATTGTTCTTCACATCTGAATGATCTCAATACCAATGTCACACCAATAAAGTCAAAGGGTAGTTTTGACATTTCACTACCCTTGATCCCCTTCCGACCGTGGGGTGCCCCAAATATGAGAATCAAATGTGCCCAAATGGGGCGACCTGACGAAATTTAGGCATGCTGTGAGGGGAAGCAAAGGGATTGGCCATTAATGAAATGCTATTACACAAGGAAGCAAACAGATCGCCTAAACCCTTAAAAAAGGTTTTTCTACATAACGTGTCCTTTTCTAAACTATACTTTAGGTCTAAGTAGGGTGCTCTGCGCACAGCTTATTAATCAAAGAAAAAAAACTTGTAAATGCAATTATGCAAGTTAACTAGCCCTCAAGGCTTAATACTTATACCCGCGTTGATTGTGTAGCACGTAATTAGAGAGTATGCCAAGTATCACAGGGAGCCCCGGCAAATGAAAGACCGCCACGTACGCTTTATAGGCTGCTTAATTTGACACAAGTTTTGAATATATATTATTATTGCTCTGCTTCCAAATCATGTGTTTTAATTGATTTCTACGAGTTCATTGAGCTTGTTCCATTTTTTGTGTATGGAGAAAAATTCGGAATGAACATGATCAATCAAGTGCGTTTTTAAAAGAAGAATTGTGGAATATTCCTAGCTACAAGGAAGTTTTCTAACCCAACAAAATTAACCCAAGGACAAGTTGACTAATTGATGAATCCAATCAATTTCTTTAATCAATTTTTTTCTCCCCAAGTCTGAAATTTTTATGCGTTCTCTTTTTTTTTCTTTCTTTTTGTAGGTTTTTT
The DNA here is from genome assembly GCA_024362665.1 of Prunus padus. NCBI lineage: Eukaryota > Viridiplantae > Streptophyta > Magnoliopsida > Rosales > Rosaceae > Prunus > Prunus padus. The sequence goes on from JANFAM010000011.1 coordinate 9,831,195, forward strand.
ATATATAAATATATAAATATATATACATATATAAATATATATACATATATATATATATATATATGAATATACATATTTTATACAGTTTTAATACCTACGACATGATGCGGGCACTTTGCTAGTATCAACTAAATGGGACTTACACATTTGATTAACTTGAAAATCATCTCGATGTCTTATCACAAAACACATTCATGTCTTTCTCTTCGACCACAATTAGATAATTATATGATTTTTCATTTTGTGCGTTTGGTAGATGACAAAGTCAAATTTTCTAAACTAACATCACCAATTTTCTGTGTTTGGATTAAAAAATATGAAATTTGGAAATTCTACGTGGAAAAAACATGGAATTTGGAGGTTATAAATTCCAAAATTTAATTCTATCTAAATAGTTGTCCTGACAATTACCACCACCATCCCCGTGGCCATCACCATCCTCAACCATCACCGCCTTCAATACCACCACCTTGTACAGAAATGAAGAATCTGAAAAAGTTAATAATAATACAATACAATCTTTTATCAAATTCTCCTTTATTCTATTTTCTTTTTGTCGTTGTTTTGGGAATTTCCAATGTTCTTGATTGATTGCTAGTCAATCCATCGATTGGGATTTGTTGTTGTTCTGGTGGCATTCAATGTTCTTGGTGGATTGTTGCTCACATTAGGGCTTTTTCAAATTAGGGCTTTTCGATTGGGATTCGTTGTTGTTTTCTGTAAGATTACTACTCAAATTGTAGCTACTCAAATTGATTTGACTCGCTGACTTCAATTCCATGTCTGCCTGTGGAGGTTCTATTTCCTCAACTATGATATGTGGTGGATTTCAGATTGTTAGTTGTATTCATGCTATTTGGATCCTATGGATGTTCTTTTGGTATGTCTGCTGTTCATCCTCTATCTCTCTGATTTCAATAATTAGAGAAATACTATGTTCAAAGATTCAAGCTTTCTATCCACCTTTGATAGTTATTGTAGCCGCTCCCAAATCAAATATTGAATTCCTTGCTATAAAATCACCTTCCTGTTCTTGAATACATCACCATGGACCAAATATTGATGGTTCATTTGTTATTTGCTTTGTCAATTTTCTAGTGCATCCAAAATCTCAGTACCCCTATTCTTGACTCTTAAATCCCACTTCATTGGAGAACAAGAAAATCTTCAATCAATCAATACTTACATATGGTTCTATCACAATTCTCTTCTCACTCTTCTTATCTCACGGGACAAAGAATTTCCCATTTCTCATTCTCTTCTATCTCTCTTCTCTAATATCTAAGGCAACAAAAGAATTTCTCAATTCTTCCTCTTTCCTATGTCCTTTCTACAATCTCTCTGATTAGGGAACAAATGAATTTCCGAATTCTTCTTTCTATCTCCTTTCTTTAAATTTTCAGGGAACAAAGAATTTCCCTCTTCTCTTATTCTATATCTTTCTATATGTGGGGGTCTGATTTCTTATTTGAGGATGCAATTATTTGGCAAATTTGGGATATTTGATGGTTCATACAGTGAATCAGTTGGTAAATCTCATAGGCACACAGTTAATCATTTGTGGTCAATAAGGTTGCGAAATTCGTGGACTAGAAGAGTTGATGTAGCATGTATTATGCCTTTGATATTACCTGTTAATTAGTTGCCGAAGTTTGATGGGGTGCCTCTCAATGGTTTACCTTCAGAATACAACACTTTTAGGTGTGTTATGCAATGTCAAGAAAGTATGCTCTCATTCAAGGAGTTTCACTGTGTCAGTTGCTTGCTGAAGAAATAATGATTGAATATTCTGGTCGTGCTTGCTATGGAGGTTCAGATGATATAGCAGCCCTTGCAGATGTTGTCATGCCTCTCATGCAGCATGAGTTTTGCCTCTTGGTTGCAGTATTTAGCATTCCTATGAAGTCTGCTTGTTGACGTTGGTTTGTTCAAACTCCTTGATCATTTTGGGATCAATGGCATAGTCGTTCTTTCTTCGTTCTGTCATGGACCTGTGCATCACCTCGGCTTGCTGCAATATCATGCTTGGTTTCACCAACCATGATCTTGAGGGGGGATGTTAGAGTATAAAGGGTTTAATGTGTAGATGTTGACAAGTGTCATAATCTAGGCCATAGAAAGAGACATAAGCTCTCTCTTATATCCTGGAACGATGTACATAAATGAAGAATCTAAAAAAGCTAATAATAATACAATACAATCTTTTATCAAATTCTCCTTTATTCTATTTTCTTAAGCTCTGTTAACACACCTTACCATGGCCACCAATACTTTGCCAAACAATAGAATTCTAAAATGATAGAATTTAGATCTACATAATTTTAATGTTTGAATTTATGTATACCGAATTTTATAAATGACAGAAATTACAAATTCTATTGTGAAACGAATTCCCGCTCAATAGCAATTGTGAAATGACGTCTCTTTTGGAGGAAATTAAACTCGGAAATCTTGATCCCTAATTTTCATGATTTTTACCGCGCGTTAATTAATAATGAAAAAATTTCATACTTAAGTTGCCAAACATCGATTATGATAAACCTTACTGTGCAAATAAGATCAAAAAACCATATTGTGCAGATTATAAGATCAAACCATACTGTGCAGGTGATAAGATATAAAGGTCTTTTTTTCCAAGATAAGATATAAAGGTCTAAGTACTAAATGATGAGAGCTCTCATAAATTACACGAAGCAAAACTTACCCAACTTTGTCATAATTATGATTATTTAAATAATCCCCACAACCATCAATACCACCACCAATACCACATTCTGCTGAATTTAAGAGGAGAAATTGATTTTTCTATTGTTTGGCAATTTAAGTGCGGAAAATCGTGAAACTTGGGGATAAAGATTTTCGAGTTTAATTTCCACCAAAAGATGCGTCATTTCACAATTACTATTGAGTTGGAATTCGTTTCACAATAGAATTTATAATTTATGTCATTTATTATAAAATTCGACATACATAATCCAAACACTAATTATTAATTGTCTTATGGGCTATATTTCTAGTATATTAATTGCCTTATATCGGCTATATTTCTAATATATTAATTACCATATCGGCTATATTTCTGTATTTCTAGTAATCACAATAGAATTTTCATTCTCTAATATTCTTGCGTGTAATATCCGCTATATTTTTCTATCTGTTGATCACCGTTTATTGGTAGAAATTGTCAACATGAGGGGTTATCGAAACAGAGACAGAGGATGTAGTTATCCTAAATTATACAAGTGATAAAGTAGGAATTATATAATTATCATGAATCACGTTTGGAACTAGCAGAGTTCGAAACCATGGAGGACTCTACTAAACATTAATTTCTAGTATATTATGGAAAGGGCATGAAGATGGTGCGTTGCTACCAAAGAAAGAAAATCATCATGATGAGGAGAGCTGATCCTGTAAAAGCATCAAAGCAGCTTCCCTTTGATATTATCACAGAGATTTTGAGCTGGCTGCCTATAGATTCTGTAGGAAGATTTAAGTGTGTCTGCAAAAACTGGTACTTTTTGATTGTTCATGACCGCAAGTTCATAGCCAAACATATGGAGCGGACCTGTCATCTGCGACTCAAATATTTACGCAAACAAGAAGGTAACAATTTCATTACTATTTTGGACAAAAACTTCGAAATGAAAAAGTTTTGTGCTGGCTTGGTTCTAGAGAAGAGTCTTACTAATTCTCAAGTCCGAATTAGTAATCCTGCAACCCATCAGGTACTTTACTTGCCTAATGCACAGGAGGGTACCAGGTGTATGGACCTTGCTTTGAATCTATCAACTCACGAGTGTAAAGTGGTATGTTTTTATGACAAAGACAGTGAAGTTGGTTTTGAGGTGTTAACTATTGGGAAGGATGAGCAATGGAGGCCAATGAAACACCCAAACACAGATTTGCTAAAATGTAGTGGCAAACCGGCGCTACAATATTATATAGGATCATATTTTAACTGTGAGGGGGTAGGTCAATTTCTCCAGGTTACTGGAGATGGGAAAGATTGGAACCTGAAAATTCATTCTCTTGATATCTTAAGTGAATGTTTCAGTACTACTACCCTGCCCCGGGGATTTTACGTCAATTGGCAGGACATTTTGAGTTTCCATTGGAATCACCGTTTAGCTTTTGCTTATATAGCAAAGGAAAAACTTACCATACTGGCGTTGGAGGACTACAAGCAGCACAAATGGAGTAAAAACAAGCTTGGGGTGACATTCTTAGAGGATCACATGACACTTCTGAAGGATCGATTTGTTGTTATCAATAATGCTCATTCTGATCACCTTATTCAGTTTCGTTTTAAGGACAGAGTTATTACCTATGATCTGAAGAAGGAGAAAATTGAGAAGGTGATAGATATAGTCCGGGAGAACAACTCTGTCACAGTAGCTCTTGTTAAGCCAAGCCTGATAGCTCTTAAGGGAATGAAAACAGGAAAGGCTGCCTGCTGCATTTGAATGCAGGTTGGAGGAAAATTTTGTTATTTCGGCGCACTAATTAGTACCAAATGGTTCTACCAGTAGATGTAACATCCCTTTGGAAGAACAGCCTCATACTATAGGAAATTATTGTGCTCATGCTTAGGCTTTGAACCTGTAAACATTTGTTCTGGTTTTACACATGGTCTGGACCTATTTGACATGTTCGCATTATTATTGGATGGGATGATAATTGCATGTTTTCTTTATCTTTGTGTTTCATTCTTGTATCTAATTAGTCTCAGTTTTCCTTTTGTACGTACCTTTTGACTTTGTTTTTATTAATAATTTGGAGCCTGCTGTCCTGCATTATACCTTAATTTTCTTTATCTGCTCGCAAAATGATACAATAAGTTGAACGCATTCTTTGTTTCAGGGTTTGGGTCTTAGTTTAAGTGGAAGGGACTGTTGCTACATGGTAGTTTTTCACTATGGCTCCATTGTCATGTTTAATGTTTCGTCAACGGATGGATGGGTATCTGAAAATTGTGGCAAAGGTGACACAACTTGGTGCACAGCCCAAACAATCGCAACTGGTTTTTTTTTTTCACTTTGGAAAACTAGTACTACTTGATTTTCCGTTGCACGTACAGAGCAATATACTTCCAAAACTTGTCTCAAATGATCCAAGTGCGCCCATAACAAATAGTTAAAGAATTAGGGCTCGTTTGTGAGTTATTCGGGTGGGAGAAGTACATGCATGCTTCTCCCCAATACCGCTTAAAATCACTTAAAGGGATTATGTGGAGAATCGTTTGTGAGTGATTTGGACCGACATGCTTCTCCATATAATCCCTCTAAGTAATTTTAAGAGGTATTTGGGAGAAGCACATGCTTACAATCACTTAAAACCCCTTCAAATAATTAAATGGAGTGGATCTTCAGAAGTGATTATTGGCTTATCAAGAATCACTCCGAAATAAGCCCTTAGCCTCCAATTAATGAGTAAATTGTTGCAAGTATTGCTCTTTGGAAAACCAATGGGAATTCATTAATGACCCAATTGCTCTTTAGAAGTATTGCAAGAAAATAAATTCTTCCTTAATCTGAAGAAGTGCAGCTTTCACACTAATAAGCTATTATTTTTCGGATATGTTGTAAGTTTCGAAGGAGTTCACATGGACGAAGCCAAAGAAATATGGACCTTAAAAAATAATTAAGAAGCTTAATCATAATGAATATGTTATGGGAATTTCAAAGAGTTTAAGTGGCTGACATCCATGAGTATCATGGTGATGAAGATTGAATTTAGCTATAGAGGACGAGTTCTCTCAAAGTGGGGACTGATGTAGGACAAGATACGAAAGTTTGAGTGTTAGTTTTTGTGGAACCGTAAATTCTTAGGTCAGATAATTTCCCTATTTTTGGGAGTTATTTGATTTAAGGACTCTTGCCACAAATTAGGAGTTTATTCTAATCCCTAATTTGTGATTTATCTTAATCCCTAATTTCTGATTTATTCAAACTCCATTAATTATCTAAATCTCATTTATTGAGGAAAGATAAGTCAAATTGCCAAAGAACCCAGTTAATTGACTCCACAGCATATAGAAAACAATAGAGTTCATAAGATTATCATGAAGAACAAAACGTTCTTTAGTGTTCAATTTTCCAACAAATGAATTACACCATAACCAGATCATAATTTTAGCGATACATATCAGGAAACTCTATGAGTAAAGAACAAATCTAAAACTAGAGGAAGATTAGTGAACTAGACCAGGAGGAAGAACACTCACAACCCAGAAAGCAATTGACCAACTCACACTCCTCCCTTAAACAAAACATCATCTTGAGACTAACCCATTACAGTCAAACGACAAGAACCCAACTCAATACGACATCTGCTTAGCTTCAGAAGCAGCTCCTGGATACCCCTTATACTCCAATTTCACACCCATTGAAGCACAAACCGCCCTGAACTTCAACCTCAAAGCCTCCATTACATCTTGGACACTCTCGTCCTCGGGTTCCATAACTGGGTATTTCTCAATCAACCCCTCCATCTGCTTCACACCCTTTTGGACCCGAAGCGAGAACGGGGCCGGGTCGACCCGGATTGCAAAGTTTCATACGTCCACACAGCCGATGTAGAAGCCGAGCTCCTCGCCCACCTCGAAGCCGTGCTTGAGGCCCACTTCCTTTGCCTCCTCTTTTCCCGCGACTAGGCCGTCTCCGTAGCCTTCATCGAAGCCTTCCTTATGTAGGGTCTCAACGAGATTCACAGCTGGCTCCAATGTGTCCTCCATGGAGCCAGAATGCAGAAGCATGGAGCGTGTGCAGTGACGGATCTAGGATTCAAAAGTCAAGTAGGCGAAACTTACCTTAAAAACTCGACGGTACGAGTAAATTTCATTCATAAAAACAAAAAGATACACCTAGTCAGGGGGGACGTAATGAGGCTTACCCTCAAATATGCATCTCTATACATAAATAAAAGCTTTAAAAAAAACAAGAAGTAAATGCAATGCAACACAAAACTAAACTATTTAAATCTAAAACTTTACCCTACGAGGCTTAGAAATCTTAAATTCCTCAATTATCTCTTCATTATCGATAGTATTAGCAAACTCTCTTTCAATGTGGAGAATCATGCAATCAGCAAGGAATTCATCATCTATGGTGCTCCGAAGTCTATTCTTAATAATTCTCATACATGAAAAGGCTCGTTCTGTTGTTGCTGTAGATGACGTTGAAATACACATTGATTGCGACCAATTCTCTTCCAATTTTGAAATTCATGAATAGTAAATGTTGCATGTGAGTGATTCATGTCAAATAGGAAGCAAGAAAAACGAAATGTCATATCTTTAGCAATTGAATACTCAAGCCAAGGGATTTTACCAAACCACGTTTTATTAAATCGACGTAAGTCTCGCCCTTCTAAATGGCTTGGATAATCTTCTAATTCCGGTTGGCATGGTCCTAAAATAATATAGCCTTTTCGCACATTATCTTGTTCATTCACCGAATATTGGCATATTTGACGACGTAATCCGGATCACGCTCAAGATAATTGATATTAAAATCTTGACCACTATCGACTCTTTGGGTCTCAACTCTTTCAACTTGAGGCTCAACAATAGGAGAGTTGGGAAGATTTTGCTCATCACAAGGGGGAGGCATTCTACTAGATGATGACCCATCATTCTTTTTCTTAAAAAAACAAAAACAAATTCTTTGTTTTCTTGGGGTTTCGATTGTGATCCGACATAATAAAAGATAACCTATTTAATCAAACATCACAACCAAAAATCAAACAAATTCTCATAATAGCATAAATGTCTTTAATCAAATATTAACAAACCAACAACAAATCAAACATCTCAATAATACCAACATCAAATCAAACATCTCAACAAAGAGGAGACAATACTCAATTTCAAATACCTAATTAATTTCAACAAAATCCCAAATTATAATTAATTTCTAATTAAACACTAGAATACTCAATTTCAAATTTAAATTTAAATTAAGATGCATATATGTATTTTATGAAAACTCCAAAAAGATAAGATAATTAAAGAGGAGAGGAGGAATACTTGTTATATAGGAGAAGAAGCTGCTCCTGCTCAAGATCTTTCTACCAAATAGAAAGGAGGTGGGGACCGTCGGTTTTCAACTTTGCAGCCAGATTTGTTAAAGGGGAGAAGATGGGACCGTCACTTAGCAATAGGTTTCTTCTTTTGTTTTTTAAAGTATAAGTGGCTTTTTTTTAAAGTATAAGTGGAGTGGGCATGGCCCATGGGACTAGAATGTTTTGTTAAGTGGGCATGGCCATGAGATTGGGAATGTCGGCTCATTTGGGACATTAGTTTAGGGCCTTGAGTTTATATTTGTTTTTGTTAAAGGAGAAAGTGGGCTGGGGTTTTGTTTTGTTAGAGTAGAAAATTTGAGTAGGCAAGAGTCAAGGGTTTGAGTAGGCAAGAGAAAAATGACTCTATTGGGTAATGGGTAATTTTTACTTTGGGAAAAATGGAGTAGGCAGGTGCCTACCTTGCCCTTAAGGTAGGACCACCCCTGAGCGTGTGGTAACACCTTCTTTATGTAGGGTCTTAACTGGGTTTTTTCTTTCAGAAATTAATTAATCTTATGTTCTATTTGCTAATGTTGTTGTATAACCATCCTCAAGAACAAAGATGACGCAACATAGGCTTTTCTACTGCCATATCTTTCTCCTGTTTTTTTTTTAAATTTACTTTTTTCCTTTTATTGGTATCGCCTTTTCCACGATCAGAAAGAATGATACTCTTCTATCCAAATCCTGAATACCATGAATATGTAAACCCTTAACAAAACCTCCCAGAGGCTGCATTGTCTTCACCCAATCATTTTTTTGGTTAAATACAATTTTGGTCACTGGAATTTGGGCCAAAATCAAATTTAATCACCGTGATTTTTTTTTCCGATTTCGTCAATATATTTTAAGCTCCAACATTATCAGCAACATTTGGAAATTCTGAGCTCCTGCATGGTTGTTTGTCTCCTATCCTTTCCTCTCGTGGTTATGGTTTCACAGTTCAAAAAACTCTTCTGAGCTCCTTCATTATCAGCAACATTTGGAAATTCTGCCAATATGATGATTTACTAATTGGACTAATCTTCACCTTAAGATGACATAAGAGAGAGAGAGAGAGATGATGGGTGGCTTGGGGGCTCTAAGTTGGGATGAATCTGGGCAATTGGGGCTAGGGATTGGGATCGAGAAAGGGGGTGGCTGGGGCTGATGGTTTTTTAAAATTTTTTTAAAATTCTAATGTTATTTAAGAAAAGACAATAAAGCCCCTGTCAAATTGACGAAATCCAATAGTGTGATCGGATTTATTAACGACTTGAAATACAATGATGAAATCGGGAAAAAAAAATCACAATGACTAAATTTGATTTTGGCCCAAATCTCAGTGACCAAAATTGTATTTAACCCTTTTTATATAAAAATATTCTCATCCACACCATGATAAATAAATAAAAAAGTAAAATCTCACACCAATCCAGAAACAAATAACACAAAAGTCAAAGATTTAAAACATTGAAGAAAAAATGAATTCGCAAAAAAAATAATAATAATTTACCTACACATGTGATGGATGTCTCAATGAAGGAAATCAGAAATATTAGAGAATTGGGTGTCGATGCAGCTTGGATAGAGAAGGTTTCACTTGATTTTTGGTATATTAGGGCGAAATAGAAGCCAACTAGGTGTTTTGGGCGAAATAGAGACAGAGGAAAGGTTGGGGGTTTTGGGAGAAATAGACAGGGGAGACGAAGGAGGTGGGCTCGATGATGGAGATTGGAATCGGTGTTGGTAGTGAACGACGGAGTTGTAACAGAGGCAAGAAAGCAGAGTGATACAATCTCAGGTGCCAAGGTATTTTACTTGATTCTTCTTGCAGTTGGGAGTTGAGAAACAGTGTTATATATGGCTCTATAGATTGCGTGAATTTCAATCTGGTCATACGGTCAATAGCTAGATGCTACTAAGCATATGTATTGATCCATCCATTGGCAAAGCTTTAGAATGCATATGAACTGAAACTTGTTTTCGTTGATGAAATAGCATTATTCTTAGATAGTTAGAATTTGTTGGCAGCTTGCTATAAATCATTGTATGAAAAGTCAGTGGGCATCTCTTGACTGCGCATATGTTTAATAGCTCTTTGTATGGTGGGGACAACCACTTGACCGCTCAAAACTTCGAGTTCCTTATTGCCTTGTGGAGGTAAGTTCATATGGTCGAAGGCCAAGCTCATGTGGTCGAAGACCATAGTTTGTGACTGAAAGTCCAATACATAGTTGAAGACCAAACTCGAACTCGTGATCGAAGACCAAACTCGAACACGTGATCGAAGATCATATTCATGGTCGAAGACCATGAGTAGACCATACTCATGGCTGAAGGCCGAATTCATGATTGAAGATAATATTCATGGTTAAAAATCATACTCATCAAACTCCACATCACATGCTTGTGATCAAATATCGTTTAAGTCAATCTTAGATATATGCCCTATAAGTCAATGTTAAAATGAACAATTCTAAGGAAATAATATAATAAATACAATCAAAGGGGCGTGAATGTTACTTTAGATACATAACGTACACAAAGTAACAAGTCCATGGATTAAGATATAAATGGAAAGTGGTCTAAAGAAATTAGATATACGAGACCTTTCCATTAGAGGAATATCGTATCTTAAAATGTTCTTGGTCATAGGATCACTAATTGGACAATGGTGACCCGCAAAGACCGGTACACATTATGTCTACTCAATTGAGAGGATGACTAGTCTTAAGTCATTCATGTGGAGACACTAAGACAGATGTGTAGGTGCTCTATAGAAGATGGAGTCCACTAAACGCGATCAACTCTAGAATTCTTGTATGACAGTCTTACTCACAAGTGTCAAATAAAGAATTCTAAGTTGTGATCATGCAAATTAGTCCTCAGACCTGAGACATCACAATTGTCTTGTGTATAGGTTGTTTCTCTCTAAGAACACTATACAGCCGTATCAAAATGATGTGACTTAAAGGTGTTCCTAAGGATTCTCAGCATATACACAGAGGCAGGTTAATGTACAACAAGGAATCTCTACTCTTAGTAAGAAGAGAGAATACTCTGAAGATATGATTCATTGAATCTTTGGTCAAAGTATCGGATGGAAATTGAAACAAGACGTTTGCAATTTCATCCAAGTGAATCATATAACCTAGAGATGTCATATTAGGGGTTTTGACACGAGTTTACCATATCTTAAGAATATGACATAGAGTATTGAATTAGAGAAGGATCGAATTGCATTATAATCACAAACTGACTAGGTTCTCTAAATGAATTCTTTTTAGCTTGGGTAGTCATGACATACTGCTAGGTGTCAACCATGGCTTGTGGAAGCCCTGTAAGGACTAATTATAATTAGCCTTTGTCAATAAGGAAAATTGTATAGAAGGATACAATTCACACTTGGTTTAGAATGAATCATTCATACCCATTGCCTCGATAATTAGAACCTATAAGATCACACACCATAGAGGAGTCGATTGGGAATTAAGAAGAGAATGAATGATTTTGTGGCTTGGTCAAAGACAATGTGAAAGTCAAAGGTCAAAGTCAAAAGTCAAAGGTCAAACGGTTGACCCGACACTTGACACGGTCAACTAAAGATGACCGGGACCAACACTTTTTGGATAAGTGAGTGATTAAATTTGTTAAGTCACTAAACTAATTAAATTGATTATATTAATTTAATTATTCAATTAAAGTTATGAAACTTTAATAAAGGTCCCATGTGACTTGGAAATTCAAAAGGAAATGGGCCATATAGACTTAGACACAAGTGTGACACATTATAATATTAATGTGATTGACCAAGATGGCACAAAGAGGGCAAGAAAGGGGAGGGTGCGACAACAACAATGTGATAGGGCAATTTTGTCACATGTGTGACAATTTTGGCTCTATATATGTGTAGTTATAGCACCCAAACATTTTAGAGTTTTAAGTTGGTAAAAATTGGAAGAGGGGAAACATCACACCTCCTCCCAATCCCCTCATTGGCCGGCCACTTTGTAGGAGAAGGGCTAGCATCCACTTCTCCTCCAAGTCTTCTCATTCTCTCATCTCATTCAATCCTTGGTGAAGAGCTTTGGGGAGGTGCATACTTTTGTACCTATTTGGATAGCCAAAAGTGGAGAATCAGCATCAAAGTGAGAGCCAACAACAAAGGGACCAATCTCTCTACTTGAACATCATTCTTTGTTTCAAGATTCACTCCAAGGGTAGGAACATCTTATCTCTCTCTTGAATAGGATTTTAGAGTCATTGGTGCCTATTTTCATAAACCTATAAAGATTGGGACCTATGGAGACTTGCATGAATCCCTAGCTATTTAATGCTTCCGCTTTTATGATTATTACATATTAGATATGTCATACTAGGTGATTTATTCTCTCAAAGTTTGGTCGGAGATTTCAAGAAATCTCTAGACCACCCTTTCCAAAATATTCCCTTTACTCAAGTCACCACATAAAATATTCCACAAACAGTGAATTCCCGTAAAGAATATTCTCTCTCTCTACACACGAGACAGGTGTCCAGAGAAAGAAAAGGGGGCAGATGTGGGAGCAAATATTAAGGCCCAAATAACAAGCCACTTCCCATGAACCCTAAATTTGAGGGAGTGGAGGAAATCAATATGATATCAACTACCATTGAACATGGAGATAAATAAGGGATATGGGACTTGGAGTCCAAGGGTTCAGTGCCTATAAAAGGACAACTAATCCCCCAGCATATGGGGAGAGAGGTATGATTGATTCTAGTGCAGTACTCCTAAACGAACACTGACTTTAGTGTTGGAGTGTTTGCTTGCAAGTACCCCTCTATTTGGTGGCAATCCATAATGGTGTCTGGTTTCTCAACATGAATGTTGAATACAAGATTACTTGTTGGAGGACCCTAAATTTTCCGCTCCAACACTCGTAGTTTAATACACACTAAGATCCTTATCTAACAATGGACTTTTACTAGTAATGTTACACAAATCAACAACAAATGCCTAGTAGATTGGTGGAAAACTCGCTTCCTCAAACTTTGAGCATTCTAATGCCCAATACACACTAAGATCCTTATCTAACAGTTGACTACTCACTAGTAATGTTACACAAATCAACAAATGCCTAGTAGTTTGGTGGAAAACTCGCTCTCAAACTTCAAGCATTCTAATGCCCAGTTGAGTAGCGTCAAACTCCACCTGTTGCCTTTCAATGGGTGTTCATTTTATTTTTATGTTTACTTTGTTTCTCTCAAGCCAAGCCGCTGCTGCTAGAGTTCGTCATTTTTGGTTCCCTTACTGGGCTACTATGGCCGACTGCTGCCATCTTCACCACGATTTAGTTTCTTTATTCAAATCTTGCAATCTGTAGTGTAAACACACCTGTATTACATCCACACACATGCCTCCAACATCTACCTACTCTGTATTAGCTGGATTCATCATTACCGCCTTTATTAGCTCAGCTGTAGTATCCTTAGTTTTTCATTATTGTTGTTGTATAAATTCCTCCTCAATGGAGATAAATAATATCAAGCAAATACCAATTCTATCAAGCAGCAGATTCAGGACCACCTTCTCTTCTAGTAAGATCATCTTGTTTCATCTGGGACTGTTTGTGTTTAGAATCTTCATCATGAACATGATGAGCCTGAGCCTGAGGAATATTATGAGCACTGGAAAATAAATCCACAGGTTCAGAATCAGCAATTTTGCCTCCTTCAAGAGGCGTCCCATGCTTGTATGCAACCCTCACAACTTCCATCCTCCTTCAGCTTTGCTTATGAAGTCCCATACTTTGTCATCTTTGCTCTTTCCCATTTTCACTTGCATCTGCTTGCCCTGTGTGTAGGGTTTTTGATCTACTTTCGATTAATTTTAATGCTCTGCTTTGAATCAATACGTCGCAGATTGGCTTAAGTTGGGAGTGACAAGTTTGTAGTTAAACTTGAAACGTGTCTTTTTTTGCTGTCTGCATGAATTTGTTGTGACCTTGATCTGTAAAACCCTCTTCTCTCTTGATGAATGGCCCAAGATCAATTCTTAGTCTCCCTAAGTTGATAATATTAATGGTCCAGATCATCCTTTGATATCCCCAACTTTAGAACAAATGGCTAGGATCACTTCTCACACGTTATATAAGATCAAGAGCTAAGATTAAGCCTTGGTTTCTTATATTCAGAAGAGAAAATAAATACAAATTAAAACTCACAACAAACACACAAAAAGAAAAATTACTTATGAAATATGACTTATAAGGAGAAGAAAAAACATTGATGGTTGGTCATGAAAAACTTTTTGTTTCTTACTTTGAGAAAATTACATTTTTGTCAATAACTAAGTTTCAACTGTTAAAAATCATTCACAATGGTTGAAATAAGCCCCATTGTGCCAAGCCAAGAAGTTAAGATGAAATGACATGGCAAACTAACATAGCATTCTCCAATAAGAAGACTTCTCTTCTTTCCCACCCCTCGTGGATTGAGAAAGAACGAAGAGAGACAACACACTACCAAGTTAAGGTGACATTATAAACCTACAAAATATCCTCATCAAACTTACAATGCTCCCTTTTTTTCTTTCTTTAATGCAAAACTTCATTCAAACCGAGAAACCCACGTGCTCTCGATACTCACTCAGGAATTATTTGCTCATTATCTGCATCGCCTTCTGTCTCAACTTGAGGCTTCGAAGGAGCTTTGGCACCAGGAGGCTGCTTCTTCTTGATCCCACTCACAATGTCATCGATTCTGAGAAGTAGGCAAGCAGCTTCTATGGCAGTTTTAAAAGTCTGAGCCTTCACGTTGTAGGCATCCCATATCTGACATCATAATTGCTAGAAATTAACAGCCTTACCAACGTAAGAAATTTCAGAGTCAAGACTCCATGGATGCTCAATTATGAGCAATGGCGTTCACTTTAGTAATAACCAAGACAACAGCACTCCCCCCTCACATGGGTGCTGTCGAAATATATTGGGAGAAGCTCTAAACTAGAACTACTACTGAAGCAAATCAACAATATCAACCAGAATATTGACCCTTTATTTATGCCATCAAGACTATGTGGGCTATATGCTACTGACATAGTGGGGCATATATCAATAATATCGACATCATATCAAGATGATTTCCATATAATGGATACATTTGAGAACAATACTACAGTAAAAGCCCTATTTGAGAGCTTTTCCCAAAATATCAATCGCCCAACAAACTTGAATATTGAGATAGTGAAGGAAATAAAAGAGAGCAACACTAAAGCCATAAAAAGATATCCACCTACCTTTTTCTCTTTCACATCAGTTATCGCACCAGTGTTACCATCAATGCCAATCCATGCATTTTCACCATTGGCATGCTATGGAAAAAAATTGTGGAAAAAAAATGATGCATCAGATTCTGACAACAAAAATGATGCATCAGATTCTGACAAAAAAAATGATGCATCCAAGCATATATAGAAATGACAAGTCATAGTAAAACAGAACAAAGCCATACAGAGCAGAGTCAAACCTTTTCCTGCAGCGCCGTCATTGTTCTAATCACATTCACCCCGCAATTCTGAGCCAAAGTACGTGGTATAGCCTCAAAAGCAATAGCAGCAGCTTCATATGGCCACTGTTTTACCATCAAAACACATGTGGCCATAAAACTCCATTAAAAAGAATGTAAAGTGAAGCCACAGCTAATTCTTAATCTTAAGTATGTCAAAGAGCATGTGAAGTGAAGTGAAGTGACAGCCAGTTTATTCATAGTGTTTAGATTTCTACTTCCACAAGGAGTTATTCTTGGATCAGTTTTACACAAGAAATACCAAACTTTTGGATGAGGAAAGGAGCTTTTACCTTTTCTATACCTTCTACAGATGAACTCTTTTGCTTCAATGTAGCAGATACAGTTAACTCTGTAGCACCACCACCAGGAACAAGTTTTGGATTCTTGAGGATGTTTCTTGCTACAGACATGGCATCCTATGACCAGATAAGGGAGTAAATAACAAATTTCAGCATACTATATTTATTTCTACGTAATGGGGAAAAATAAGTAAAACCATTATACCTGCAAATTCCTTTCCACTTCATTTAAGAGATCCTTACTAGGACCTCTCAAGAGTACAGTACATGCTTTGGGCTCTTTGCAATCAACAATGAATCCAAAAAACTCATCACCAATTTTCTTAACCTCAAATAGCCCAGCGCCTGTACCAACATCAGACTCTTGCAATTCATCTGGTCTGTTAACAATTACAGCCCCACAAGCCTTGGCAATTCGGTTATTATCTGTTTTCCGCAACCTCCTGATTGCACTGACACCGGCCTTGCTAAAATAATGGCATGCCAAGTCACTAAGCCCCTTTTCTGTGATAACCAAATCTGGTTTAAACTTCAATATTTGCACACAGAGGCTCTCGATGTATTCTTCTTCCAATTTTAGCAGGACTCCCCAATCCTCTTCTTTAAGCAACTCAGCATTTGTTTGGTTCTCGCCTTTCTTATACTCAAGAGGACAATCAAGAAGAATAATGCGTGGGTTGACAATCTTTCTTCTCATTTTTCCAGGAGCAATAACATCTTTGCTAATCATTACTCCTTTGAGAACTACTGAATCTTCCAACTGGCCACCAGGAACCTTCTCAACCTTTATGTACTTTTTAATATCCACTTCCCGCAGACCCTGGCCAAGGTCCACCCCTACTATTGTGGTAGCATCAAGTGCTAAATCCTAAAAGAAAACCCAACACATACTTAGCATACCAATATACGGTCAGATATGAGAGAGACAAAGTGTTCAAACTTCCTGATTTCTACATACAGGGGCATGAATTCAAGTCTGGAAGTTTTTATTTGATTGAAGAGTTAGCCGATTTAGTTTTACTCTGAAGACCAGTGGTCCTAGTAATTGACTTTTGGGAAATTTGTATAAATACCACCTAAACTTTTACGCATGTGCATGCTTACCACCTGAACTTTTAATTTTCACTATTAACAACCGGAACTTTGTAGAGTGTTGCAATGTACCACCTACGTCTAACTTTGTTAAAACTTTCCGTTAAGTTTAAGAGCATTTATGTCAATTCCCTATAACTAAAAAACTTAGGGATATTTTTAAAACAAACATTAGTATTTTAAATTTTAAAAAAATAAAATAAAACCTAACCTAATTATCGCATGACTTCTCCCACCCCTTGCATGAATTCTCCTCCCCCATTCTCTCTCTCTCTCTCTCTCTCTCTCTCTCTCTCTCTCTCTCTCAATGAAGAAGAATATCATTTAATACATCACCATCTTCAATTCTTGGCTCAGAGACTTGGCCTCCAATTCAATGAAAGTTTTCAATTCTGACATTAAAAAAAGTCATATTACAATTTCTCTCTCTCTCCTTCCAGCGATCCAAAAAATTTATACCCTGTCCAAGTTAATTGAAAAACAAAAATATAACCAAGCACTTAAGTCCTCTATGATCCCCAAATCAATTTTGGGATCAATTCTTCAACAAAAATCAAACTTTTTTGGATTCGGTGGAGAGACAGAGATATTATGAAGTAGGGTTTAGGGTGTACGCAGAGAGTGGGGGAAGGAGCTGATGGGCAGTGAGGGCAAATTGGTGTTGGAAGGGGTCGTGGGATAGTTTGGTTAAGTTTGTTTATTTTATTTTATTTATAATTATGTTAGTTTTAAAATATCCATACATTTTTTAGTTATATAGAAAATTGACAGAAATGCCCTGAAACTTAATGGAATATTTAACAGAATTAAACATAGGTGGTACATTGTAACATTCTATAAAGTTCAGGTGATTAATAGTAAAAATTAAAAGTCCAGGTGGTAATTGTGCACATGTCTAAAAGTTCAGGTGGTATTTGTGCAAATTTTGATTTTTTCAAGTTGATTCTCAGTGTCAAGGCAGCTCATGCAAGTGCAAGACATACTATAAAAGACAAAAATGTTGGAAACTATGAAATCAATGCCAGAGCTTTCCACCTAGAAGAGGATGCAAAGTCATTCTCATACAGAATAAACTTGCATGCATGACTGTCATTAACTTGAATGCTCTTAAGAAATCTTGGAATAAAAGACAAAGTATAGTTTATCTTATTTGTATAATAAAAAAGAAAAACAAATAGAAATGATGGAAGGCAAGAATTCAAATTAGAAAATCCACTGTTAAAGCTCATTTTTGGTTCAAGTGTTTCATGTTTTGGGGCAATATTGAGCATTTTATTTAAAAACTGTCAGTATGTCCTTCATAGGCCACTTTACAGTCTACCTAGATGAAGAATCATAATGCTCATAAAACTATAAACAAGAAGAAAAACCAACATGCGAAACCTTTATTTAGACAAGCACTTACAGCAATTAAATCCCCAAATTGACTAGTGAACTTTGTACCGATACAACTTTTGACCAGCCCCAACATTGTTGCACCTGCCACGTAAAGCATACTTAAGTTGCATTCCAGTAGTGCAAACTTGACGTTTTAAAAAATCACTACCTAAGGCGGATTATTATTACAAGTAGCATATTCAAACCACTGACAGGTTTGCAATGATTAACAATGGCTGTTATCATCAATAACAACCGGCAATGAAAGTATTATTCCGCATGAAGCTACAATTGCAAATGGGCACAGTACCATGCACATTCCATATTCAATATATATGAAGCTAACATTACAGAAATGTAACAGAGGTTACAGCTACAATTGCAAATGGGCATAAACTATGTATGTCCAGCTTGGCTTTTGCCCTTCTGGTGCTTTAAATTTGAAAGTTAAGCTATGCCTATTCCCCATTTTCTACTAAGAAAAATCTAAGGTTGCAACATCAAACCCAAAATGGATCTAATTGAGCAGAAGGAATAGTACCCCCCTGATTTTATTTATATATACTGATACATGACATTACATTCTCACATAAGTAGATTAACTGAGACCTTGAGACCTATAGTCTGGACACCAAATACAAATACACTGTAGATAGAGAATATGATTATGAGTGGACAAGAAACTAAAGGAACTTACGATCCTTCACATCAATTGTCATTGCTATTTTATCAAGAACCGCAATAGCATCCTCCAGAGCTTTGTTGTACGCTACAACCAAAAAACAGAAAATTAAAAAAAGTAAAGAAAAACAATTGGGAAAAGAACATATCACACACCAAAAATCAAATCCAAAATTATAACTGAAAGAAAAATCAGAAGGGAGTATGTTATCATAATTTCTTTCAATTTACCTCGGCAAATGACAGTAGGATGATAATGCTTGTCAATAAATGCTTCTGCAACATGGAGCATGTCACCAGCTACACCAAAATGTCATTCCAAATGTAAGACACAGAACAAACTTTATATACATATATAATAATGCTTTAACATGTCCAGTAGACATAAAGATGCATAATCACCTTCCTCCAGCACACTAAATCCAGTGATATATATATATATTAATTATTTTTCCAGTTAAACCTATTTCTGTATATCATCAACTTATTTACCAAGCAATATTATCTTCACCACATAGATTGAACAACTATTTACCAAGTCAAAAATAAAAATCCCAATAGAAAAGAGATTGAACAAGAATATACACCAATAAGTAATAAATAAACATATTACTATAGCCCATAAATGAACAGTGAGTTGTTTGTAAATAAATAATGCTCAAACTGTTGAAATAAAACCTCCGCTTACTAGATCTTGTTCTTTAATGTATCCAACGGCAATATACTAAACTCGCAAGTGCTGGAAAACTTAGAAAACACACAAGAATTATACTGGTTCGGCAGAACTTTTGCCTACGTCCAGTTGTGATTTCTCTAGGTAGAGAAATCACCGCCTCTTTGATTAATAATAGAGATTACAGAACTTTTGCAAACCCTAGAACTAATCCCTCTCTTCTTGCCTTGGCTGTCACAGTTTTCTCTCTTCTTGCCTTGGCTGTCACAGTTTTCTCTCTTCTTGCCTTGGCTGTCACAGTTTTCTCTCTTAAAGATTTAAGCCTTTCTGCAACCTATTTATAGGCATAGGGTGCTGATTACATATCCTTTTCAGATTATAATTCCTATTCTAAGTGGGATAAGAAAAATAGACTTCTTTACAATTCCAAATAGACTTGTAGGATTTCTAATCTAAATTGAATTAGGAAACTAAGATTCTTTCCTAGTCCTTTTAGGAGAAGAATTGGTGCACCCTTTTTCCTAAAACAATCCTAAACAGAAAGGACACTAATTGACGAGCCAAACCTAACAATCTCCACCTTGGTGAGTCAACCCAAGTCTTGATCGTTTGTACCCCAGGTATCTTTGAACCTTCTTGAAGCAGCTCTGGAAATCTTCAGAGTCTTCACCTTGGCAATCTTCTTCTTGCCTCATTGCACCTCAAGTGAGGAGGTGCTCCACTTTAATCAATCAACGAGATTGATCAAGTTCAAGCAATGCTTGAACTTCTTGGGCACTATCTTTGTAAGGAAATCTGCGGCATTGTCATCCGTATGAACCTTTTTCAATCCAAATCTCCTTAGACTCCACCCAATCTCTGATTCTATGATATCTTGCTTCAATGTGCTTTGATCTTCCGAAAAAACCTGATTCTTTGCCAAGTGAATGGCACTTTGACTATCACACTTTAGCTTCACACAATCTTGAGTGATTCCCATTTGACTTACCAAGCCACTAAGACAAATTGCTTCCTTTCCAACTTCGGCCAATGCAATATACTCTGCCTACGTGGTCGATAAAGCTGTAATTGGTTGCGTAGTGCCACTCCAAGCGATTGGTCCCCCCTGCGCATGTAAACACATAACCAGAAGTTGACTTTCTCTTGTCTAAGTCCCCTGCATAATCAGCATCCACATATCCCAACACCCTGCATTTTCTTTTTGCTTCTCAAAACATAATCCTTTGTCGCCTAGAACCCTTCAAATAGCGCAAAATCCACTTGACTGCATCCCAATGTTTCTTTCCTGGATTTGCCATGTATCCGGAACGACATCGATTGCTTGAGCTATGTCGGGACGTGTGCATACCATTGCATACATAAGGCAGCCCACGGCATTAGCATAAGGCACCTTCTCCATTACTTGCTGCTCTTGCTCGGACTTAGGACATTGTTGCCCACTTAACTTGAAGTGAGCTGCCAAAGGAGTCGAAACTACCTTTGCTTCTTTGCATGTTGAACTTCTCAAGAACCTTCGAATATACTTGGCTTGGGATATCCGGATCCTTCCAAATGTCCTATCTCTCACGAATTTCCATGCCAAGGATCTTACATTGCACCTAGATCCTTCATGTCAAATTCCTCACTCAACATCTTCTTCAAGTCTTGAATCTTAGACTTGTCTTGACAAACGTTATTAGCATGTCATCCACATATAGCAATAGCAATATGATCATCCCATCTTGGAACACATGATAGTACCATGTGAGTCATATAAACATCTTCTAAAATTGATTTTCAGCATGAAGTGATCGAACCTCTTGTACCATTGTCTTGGAGACTGTTTCGGAGCCATACGGGGACTTCCTTAGCCGACATACTAGGTTCTCTTTCCCATATTCAACAAACCCTTCTGGTTGAGCCATGAAAATTGTCTCCTCTAGATCCCCATGAAGAAGCGGTGTCTTCACATCCATCCGCTCAATCTCCATGTCATGTTGAGCTGCCATTGCTAAAAGCAATCACGATAGAAGTATGCTTGACTACGGGTGAAAAAGATCTCATCATAATCCACCCCTTCCTTTGCGAGTACCCTTTAGCCACGAGCCTTGCTTTGAATCTCTCACGGCATCTTGTTCATGTAGTCCTTCCTTTTCCTAAATACCCACTTGCATCCAACTAGCTTTACGTCTTTGGGCTTAGGAACCAACTCCCAAACGAGTTCTTGTAAAGAGACTCCATTTCTTGTCATAGCACTTATCCAACTATCTCGCTCATCACTTGCTATAGCTTCTCGATAAGTTGTTGGATCTCCTTGACTAATGTTAAGAGCATAATTAACTTCGTCTTGGTCAAACCCAAACAAGGTTTCTTTGTTCGATTAGGTTTGTCAGTGCTATGCATCTCTGGAATGCGGTGGATTGTTGGTTGGAGTTAGAACCCTTTGGGATGTTTGGCGGTTTAGAGTGCCTTCAAAGCGCCATTTCTTGCTCCACGATTCCTAACTAGTGAATGATGCTTGATGCTCTTCTTCTTCCTCAAAACCATTAGATTCGGCATCTTGCTCAATTTGCTCCACACGAGCTTCTTCTTCATCGAATTGATTAACGGAATCTTTGTTGCTTCAATTTCAGCATCATCATTCTTCTCCTCTGCATTCTCGACTTTATTCGGAGGCATGGTTGTCTCATCAAAGACAACATCTCGGTGACAACCTTTTTCTTGTTGTTGATATCCCAAAGCTTGAAACCCTTTACTCCTTTCTCAAAACCTAAGAATATGCAATGTGTAGACTTTGGTTTGAGCTTGGACCTTTCATCACTTGGAATATGTGCATAAGCACTACGACCGAACACCAGGCTTGGAATAGTCCACCTGCTTCTCGGACCATACCTCTTACGCACTCTTGAAGCAGGAAGCAGATGGTGATACTGTTAATCAAATAACTTGCATGATTAACGACCTCGCTAAAAACTATCGAGGGCAATCCTCGCATGAAATCGCATGCTCCTCTCCTCTCCATGAGAGTTCGATTCATCCTCTCGCCAGCTCCATTTTGTTGGGGATTCTTCTTTCTTGTGAAGTGCCTTGTGATACCTTCACCTTGCGATGTCGGTAAACTCATTACTTGTATATTCACCTCCATTGTCACTTCTCGGATGCTTGATCTTTCTTCCAGGTTTGATTCTCGGTTTACGCTTTCCATTCCTTGAACTTTGCAAAAACCTCGGTTTCGCTTCATGAAATAAACCCAAACCTTCCTAGAAAAATCATCCATAAAAGTAACAAAATACACGGCTCCACCATTTGATTTAGTTGGTGCGGGGCCCCAAACATACGAGTGAATATAGTCGAGTTGCTCCTTGCTTCTGCTTATACCTTTGCTACTTGCGAATGATACCTTTCTTTGCTTTCCAAGAACACAATATTCACAAAGTCAGTTTGCAAGATGACACGCCTTCCAATAGGCCTTGCTTGTGTAATTCTTGCAACCCTTTCTCTCTGGCTTATGTGCCCAGGAGCCTATGATGCCGAGTTCGATCTTGTCTTCTATACTTTGATTTACGATAAATTGCTCCCCGACTATAGTGGTCCCAACTAACTTATACGATTTATTGGGTTGTAGGTCACCCGCATTACCACTAGTGATCCTTTGGTTACCGAGTCTTCCTTTTTAGACTTGTACCCATAACCGGCCTCATCTAAAGTACCCAAGGAAATCAAATTCTTTCTTAGTCTAGGGACATGCCGGCGTTCCCCAAGCTCGTATCATCCCATCAAACATTCTTATTCGAGCAGTCAATGTTCCTTTTACGGGACATGAAGAATCGTCCCCATTAAAACTTCCCCGCTGCTGACTTCTTTGTAAGTATCGAACCATTCTCTTCGCACACATATGAAAAGTGCATCCGGTATCCAAAATCCAATTTTCAAAGCTTTGGGCTGATGTTCTTGAAGAAGTTCCCCGTCACTCTCATTCTCGGTCGCACTAGTCAACACGAGCTTCCTTCCATCTTAGCTTTCTTCTCTTTCCAAATCTTGCGATTCCTCTTCCAATGATCGGCTGAACCACATTCGGCTGAAGCAACCTTCCTTCTTTTCCTTTTTCTTCTTGGATTTTGACCTACCTCTCTGTTGCCGCTTTTTCTCTTCCTTTGTCTTTTCCCGCCCCTCTCCTTGCCTTTGGCATAAAGGCCTTGAGAGCTTTCAGTTATATCATCTAGTTTAGCATAGTGAAGAAGCTTGAATTACGTCTTCAAGCTTAGGACTCTTTTCCAAACATTAGAGTTGTTCGAAAGTGCTTGAAAGACGAAGGTAGAGACCTCAAACAAGATGATAGCCATATCATCATCTTTGTAAGTTTCTTCGACCTTAGAGATTAGTTATGCAATTACGGAACTTGCATATGTGATCTTCAATATCACCTCCTTCGTCTAGTCGAAGTCCGAATAGTTCATCTTTTAGAAAAAGTTTATTGGACACGGTTTTGCCCATATAAACATTCTCCAACTTTTCCCATGCTTCCCCGGGCGGTTCATCTTCACCGATGTGTGACCGAACTCGATCTTGTGAGATGGATCTCGATGGAACTCTTGGCCTTCTTGAGAACCTTAGTCCATGCCGTCATGCTTTCCGGCTTCTTACCATCGAAAGTGCATCATCCAAATCCTCTTTGTATCGATGCGTTCTTCATCATCCTTTGCCGGTCGTGAAGTCATCCTTGCCGTCAAAGGGCTTTAACGCAGGTCCCTAGATCCGCATTCATCTTCCCTTTAGACATCGTAGAACACCTTGAACCTAGCTCCTGATACCACTTGTTGAAATAAAACCTCCGCTTACTAGATATTGTTCTTTAATGTATCCAACGGCAATAGACTAAACTCGCAAGTCTTGGAAAACTTAGAAAACACACAAGAATTATAATCGGTTCGGCGAGGAACTTTTGCCTACGTCTACGGTTGTGATTTCTCTAGGTAGAGAAATCACCGCCTCTTTGATTAATAATAGAGATTACAGAACTTTTGCAAACCCTAGAACTAATCCCTCTCTTCTTGCCTTGGTCATTGTCACAGTTTTCTCTCTTCTTGCCTTATTGTCACAGTTTTCTCTCTTAAAGATTTAAGCCTTTCTGCACCCTATTTATAGGCATAGGTGCTGATTACATATCCTTTTAGATTATAATTCCCTATTCTAAGTGGGATAAGAAAATAGACTTCTTTACAATTCCAAATAGACTTGTAGGATTTCTAATCTAAATTGAATTAGGAAACTAAGATTCTTTCCTAGTCCTTTTAGGAGAAGAATTGGTGCACCCTTTTTTTCTTAAAACAATCCTAAACAGAAAAGGACACTAATTGACGAGCCAAAACCTAACACAAACCATACCAAGGACAATGACAGATGTAGTTCCATCACCTACTTCTTCATCTTGTGTGCGACTTAGTTCAATCATTGACTATCATCACAAATTTTAAAAGAGCATAGGTAAGAATAACAAGAAAATTAAAATGAGGAGGGGGTCACATAAAAAATGGGAAAAAAGAATATGCTATAATACAGGGAAAAGAAGCAGAAATTAAGGAGAGTAATTTTTTAATTGAAAAGAAAATTAGATCTAGAAAGGAGCATTTTTTAGACAAATATCATGCCTTTGCTGCTGGGTGTGCAAGATCTAATTCACGCAGAATGGCATTTCCATCATTAGTCACCACAATTCCTGTTAGCAATGAGGGTAACAACTTTGTTAGCTTATTGCAAACTCATCAAGACCCAGACACAAGCCATAGACCCATGAAATAGATACATGAGGCAACCAGTAACATTAATTTTACTTAATTGAAAATATAACTGTCCTATCCAAAAAGTAAAATAAATTATGGGATACAAAGTAATGAAATTGTAGCAATAAACATACTGACACCTACAACAAGGGCTTATTTGTGTCCTAAAAACTGAGTGAAAATAAAACAATATATTTTATTTCTTCCAAAACACAGAGGAAAGCAATAAAATTTGTATACTGCAGGCAAAAGGATTACCTCCACCAGCATCAAGTAGCATCTTGAGCATGGATCGAGGACCCAAGGTTGTACGGATTATGTCAGCGACAGCCTGTCATTATCAAAATGCTTAACATTTTATGGTCATGAGACCCAAAATACTAATAATCTGACAAAGTACCCACAAGTGAAACACAAAAATATTTTCTCATAAAAAGCATCCACAACTGAGACCCTTAAATGCTTAGCACTTTTTCATGAGAAAATGCTTAACATTTTCATAGTGAGAAGGCCAACACTCATGTTAACCCGTCTAGCAATTAAATTACATTGAAAACAAATATTAAAACATACATTTCAGATGAATTTCATATCAATTCAGTTTTAGGTATAAAACATGCAATTAAAACAGCATATTTTTCAGTAAGTCTTTCACCCGGTACTAAGCTACATCGACCAAAACAAGGCTTAGACACTACGGCACATGTAAAATAACTCCAATTTAAACAGTTTTTCAAATTTCTCTCCAAGACTTCATCACCAAAAATATTATTTTCCCTCGAACAAACCAAACTATGGATTTGCACTTTCACAAAAAATCAAATGTTTGGATTATAAAATGGAGTGCCCTTGATCATACCTTTGATGCCTGGATATTACCATGGTGTACCTTAGTCCCAGACTCACGCTTCAATGAATCTTCTGCTCAAATCAGTTGGAACAAAGGAAGATCAATGAAACTAATCAAATGGGCTTTCAATGTAACTTAAATCTCATCCACAAAAGCAGCAAACAACACAAAAACCTAAGCTTTTTCGCATACCCAGATGAAAGACAGACTCAAGACCTAAACTTTAAAGAAACTGCAACTTGAAAAAGGAAAAAAGAAGAAGAAAGGAAGCTTACTGAGGACGAGTACTGGGGCTTGCATGGTGATGTTGAGATCTGTTTGAAACTGTTAAGTGTGAGAGGAAGAGGGAAGACGAGTTCAGGTGAATAAAGCTGTGCACGAGGAAAAACACTATCGAGAGGTTTTTATGCGAACGAGGAAAAACGTTTATTGAAACCCGGCGACGAGTACATGAGAGGAAGCGCTGAAATGAAGAAGAGAAATTTAAGCGTTAAATTTTTTTATTGTAAACTTATTTTGTGTTAATTTAGAATTTCGTTTATTCTGCATGTTAAATTGGCGTTTATATTTAGGGGTATGAACTATATTTAGGAATTTGTCTTGGATCTAAGTTGGATAATGATTATCCTGCGTTTGGTGTATCTTGGACTAGGACTAGAATTTTTAATTTTTCAAATATATATATATATATATATATATATATATTATGTACATGTATATATGTATTATGTACATGTATATATGTATTTTATAATATATATATATATATACATATATAATATATATATATATATAACATATATATGTATACACATGAATATATGTGTATATACATGAATATATCTATATTATAATAGTATTATATATTATCAATAATATAAACATATATATATATATATATTACATATATATAGGTGTATATATGTATATTATAATATATACATGGGTATAATACATATACATAAGTATATATATATATATATATATATGTATTATAATATATAATATATATTACATTTATACACATATACTATTATTATTATAATATGTATATGTATATGTGTATATGGGTATATAATAATAATAATATACATGTATATATGTATATGTATATTATATATTATACATGTATAATGTATATGTGTATATATGTGTGTATATGTATATTATAATACATACATGGGTATAATATATATATACACATATATGCATATATACATATATATATATTATAATATATAATATATTACATATATACATGTATACTATTATTATAATATTAATATGTATATGTGTATATGGGTATATTATAATAATAATATACATGTATATATGTATATGTATATGTATATGTATATTATATATTATATATATATATATTATACATGTATAATGTATATGTGTATATATGTTTGTATATGTATATTATAATACATACATGGGTATAATATATATACAAATATATGTATATATACGTATATATATGTATTATAATATTAATATGTATATGTGTATATGGGTATATTATAATAATAATAATATACATGTATATATGTATTATATATGTATATATGTGTATAGATATTTGTGTATATATGTACATTATAGTATATGTGTATGTAAATATAATATAATATAATATATAAATACGTGTATATAAAAATAATAATAATAATAATAGTAATATATGTTATTATTATTAAAATATAATATATGCATCTTATACATTGGTGAGCATGTGACTAGTTAATTCTCCCTTTCCACATGGGCTTAGTAGTCCCCTCCTAAGGAGGTGTTTTTGGTGGGTCCGGTACTAGCAATCTCATCTAAGACTAAGATTAGATGAAACAAACATGGTACTAAATTTAGTCCAAGCGCTGCCAAGCCTATGTAACAAACGACCCCCTATAGTATTATAAAGGGAGGCTGAAAACACTTGGGGTCACAGTAGTTGAAGAAAAAAAATGTTAACATCCCAATATAATTTCACAACTACCATTTAAATCATGGGGTTTTATTACTTTAAGTTCGACCCATTCGAGACATTGTGTCTCTTAATTACAATCTCTTGCTTCAAGAGAATACCCCTTGATTCCATCAGAAAGAAACAAAATGTGTGTGTTTGGTTTTGTGGCTGCTCCCAAATCGAACCTCAGGGTGCCTACGTATCTCTCGCGAGAATCAAACCACTCGTAGTTCAAAGAATTGCAATGAATAAATGACTCATTGCATAGGAGATTTGAATTTATTTGATTGAAAAGTGTTTGAGTGAATTTGGCTGAATAAACCAGGGATTCGATATGGAATTGTGTTTGTGGCAAATTTGATTAAGAATAAATCAGGGATCCTTATACCTGGCAATATCGTACACAACCTATTAACATTACACGAATTCGCAAAAAAAATTTAGTTTTCGGGTCCGTGTTATCGGGTCGTGTTGCTATCGTGTTGACCCGTTAGCTTACCGTGGCTAATGGGTCGTTTCCGTGTTCATTCACGAAAAAACGAATCAACCCATTAAGTAGGGGTATTTTTGTAATTTTATATTCTAAAATCCTTACTTACCAACCCTACCAGAATCGTATCTCTCTCTCTTTATTGTTCATTCCGCCTCCTTCAATTCACTCACTCACAGTTCACTCTCTCTCTCTCTCTCTCTCAAAACCTCATATTCTCTTCTCTTTTTCTTGGGATCTTCCCTTCTCTTCTCTTCTCTTCTTCCTGCAAGTTGTAGCTGGAGTCTTGATCCATCCAATAAGTTCATTACTTTCTTCACTATTTTGTTGAGTGCTGAGCAAACCAATATAACAAACCAAACAAACCCAAAAAGATTCTCAAAGTGAAAACCACAATAAACGAAGAAAATTGTCTACCAAGATCTGAAAGATTCTCTCTTTTTTCTTCCGTGGCATCCAACTACTTTTCTTCTCTCTTCCTCTTCATCTTTCTCACCACTTTCTTTAGCAATCAATCCCAAGCCCAGTGAATCAGATAATTGATTTTCAATGTATTGTTTGGTGACCACTAGACTAGACCCAAAAAAAATATTATTGTTTTGAGATATTTTATTTTAAGATTTTAAAATTCATTAAAAACAATATAGTTTATTTTTCTCATCGTGTGAAACAAGTCGTGTCGTGTGATTCGTGAATTGTAACAGGTCGTGTTCGTGTTTGACATTTTCAACCCGTTTTCTTATCGTGTTGTGTCGTGTCAAATCATTAAGAAAAGCGAGTTGACACGAAGACGACATGAATGCCAGGTCTAGGGATCCTATTTTGATTTAAGATTTGGGCAGTTGCATCTAGATTGAGTCTCTAAACTGCCTATGTACCCTTTCGAAATGATCAAACCAACGTAGTTCGGAATTGATTTGTATAGAGACGGATTTGATTTGTGAGAATTTGGTTGATGTAACCAGTGATTCGAATTTGGTTGCGGTTGCATCTATTGGAATGCTAGACTGCTTATGTACGCTTAATGGGATCAAACCGACATAGTTCCAAATTGATTTGGAAATTAATGGGTAAATATGGCCAACTATTTGAGAATTTGTGTCTTTGAGACAATTTGGAGATTTTGAAATTTTCATAGGTTGAAGACCGATGATAAAATTGGATGGTTTTGTACCATTTTTATTGTCAATGTCCAAGAAAAATAATGAGCAATTTTGATGAACCCACTAATTTTCTACAATTGACATTTGCATTTGGACCCAAATATGACTTTGAGGATTTAAAATTAATCCATTAACCATATAATGGGCAATTTTGGCCTTTGTAAATTTAATGTGTTTATTTGGATGACTGGTTAAATATTTTGGGCTTTTGAGAATTAATGGGCAATTTTTGATAACCCATTAATATGTTTCCGGGCCTTGACATTTTTTTATCAGTTGGCCCATGAGCAAGGAGTCCACATCAGTAAGGCTTTGAGACCCAACTACCAATTAAAACCAAATCGATATCTGTCAGGAGTAGTTGAGATTAATCCAAACTGAGGCACTCCCATATCCGTCTAGATCAATTCAGATCAATCCAAATTGAGACCAAACCATACATCTCTTCGGCCTTTAAAAGGCTACACAACCGCCACAATTGGTACACAATTTTGAGTCGCGGAACCAGAGAGAAAGCAAACAAGGTTGGTTCATCTTGTTTCCTCCTTCTTTCCTTGTCTTCAGAGAGAAGTGAGAAAAATCAAATCAAAGGGACCATGCGACATGGCCCCACTACACCCTTTTTTTTTATTGTCCTGACACAACAACATAACCTCTCCTTTTTTAGAGTTGGCTCTGTTGCCATCTCGAATTGGGTTTCATGAGTGAATCTTCAAGGTCATGGGGCCTTAACAATTTTTATGTTTTCTTGGAAGACTCTAACTTTTCTCCTTTTTGCTTTGGGTGCAGTGTATGCAGCCAAAAGCCTTAACAATTTTCACAGAAGAGACGTGGTTAACTTCTCTTCTCTCCTATTGTTGAAGAAAAATGTTAACCTCCCAATATAATTTCACCACCACTATTTAAATAATGGGGTTTTATTGTTTTTAGGTTCGACCCATTCGAGACGCAGTGTCTCTTAATTACAATCTCTTGCTTCAAGGGAATACCCTTTGTGCCATGGATTCAAATTTGGTTGCGGTTGCGTCTATTGGTATGTTAGTCTGCCTACGTACCCTTGATGGGATCAAACCAACGTAGTTCAGAATTGATTTGTGTGGAAATTAATGGGTAAGTGTGGCCCACTAATTTAGAATTCGTGTCTGAGAAATTTGTATTTGGTTGCGGTCGCGTCTATTGTAATGCTAGACTGCCTACGTACCCTTTTGAAGGGATCAAACCGACGTAGTTCCAAAATTTAGAAATTAATGGGTAAGTGTGGCCCACTAATTGAGAATTTGTGTGTGAAAGATATTTGAATTTGATCTCATTGAAATTTGCATGGGTAGATGACCCAAGTGGAATGGTTTTGTACCATTTTTCTTATTGCAAATGTCCAAGAAAAATAATGAGCAATTTTTATGAACCCACTAATTTTCTACAATTGACATTTGCTTTTGGAAAAGTGTTTGGTCGAATTTGGTTAGGATAAACCAGGGATTCAAATTTGGTTGCGATTGCGTTTAGTGGGATGCTAGACGACCTACATACCCTTGATGGGATCAAACCAATGTAGTTCCAAAATTTAGAAATTAATGGGTAAGTGTGGCCCAATAATTTAGAATTTGTATCTTTGAGACAATTTAGAGATTTTCATAGGTAGATGACCCATGGGAAAAACTGGAAATTAATGGGTAAGTGTGGCCCACTAATTGAGACTTTGTATATGAGAAATTTGAGGATTTGTGTGAGGAAATTTGGAAATTAATGGGTAAGTGTGGCCTATTAATTAAGAATTCATGTCTTTGAGATATTTGAACTTGGTGGCGGTTGCGTCTATTGGTATATTAGACTGCCTACATACCCTTGATGGAATCAAATCAACGTAGTTCCAAATTTTGGAAATTAATAGGTAAGTGTGGCCCACTAATTAAGAATTTGTGTCTTTGAGACAATTTGGAGAGTAGATAACCCATGAGAAAAATTGAAAATTAATGGGTAAGTTTGGCCCAATAATTTAGAATTTGTGTCTTTGAGACAATTTGGAGGGTAGATGACCCATGAGAAAAAATTGGAAATTAATGGGTAACTGTGGCCCACTAATTTATAATTTGTGTATGAGATATTTTGATTTAATCTCATTGAAATTTGCATGGGTAGATGACCCATAAGAAAAATTGGATGGTTTTGTACCATTTTTCTTATTGTCAATGTCCAAGAAAAATAATGAGCAATTTTGATGAACCCACTAATTTTCTAAAATTAACATTTGCATTTGGACCCTAATATGACTATGAGGATTTTAAAATTGATATATTAACCATATAATAAGCAATTTGGGCCTTTGTAAATTTAATGGGTAATTATTTGGATCGCCCATTAAATGTTTTGGGCTCATGAGAATTAATGGACAATTTTTGAATAACCCGTTAATCTGTTGATAACCCATTTATCAGTTGGCCCACCATTAATTGAAAATCAAGCCTAGAGCATCAAAGAGGCACATGCCTCATATTTTCCCCTTTCACGCCCTTTTTGTTGTTGTTTATTATTCTTATATGCAATAAGCAAAAGCAGCACAAACCATTCCAACCCTTTTTCATTTGCTGCCTTTCTTTCTCTCTCTACGCAAACTTTCATTCTTTTTTTTTGGTTGCCAACTGTTTGCAATATTACAAAAAAACAAACTCATTTTCTGATGTTGTCTCTTGACAAAAAGCAAAACACACAAGCCTTGATTTGTTCTTTTCACTGCCCGCAAATAGATTTTTTTTTTTGTCTATGCACAGCATATCATGGCTCTACAATTTGTACAGAAGCAAACATGGGTTTCATTTATGAACATATGACCAGCCCCTTTTTTTCTTTTGGAATTGCAGGACCGTTGGAAAGCCATTCTTGAATAGTAGCTTGTATAATATTTGATCCATGAGTTCTTTCCACCAAAAATGGATTTATCATCCAATGAACTCAGTGTATGAGTTTTATATCCAAAATGGATATATCATTCAGTGTATTTGATTGAGGGTTACACACCCATGATGGATTTTGTATCCAAGATTTTTTTTGGGGTGCAAAACCCAAAGCCTTGATTGAGGTTGAAACACTCAGGCTTTATTTTTAGGTTCAATGCCCAAATATGTTTTCAAGGTGCAAACCCACATTTGTTTTCAGGGTGAAATACCCAATGCTTTGATTTCAAGGTTTATTACCTAATGATGGATTGAACATCCAAGAAATGTTGATTCAAGGGATGCCGCCCCAAAATTTGATTTGTGGGTTTTATACCCAATCATGGGAGACTTCAAGAGAGGAGCCTTGTTGCAGATGCAACGTGTATCTGACTGCTTCTCTCTTCGCATGGAGTGGAGGTGTTGAGCCTCATTTTTCCTTTGTAGCCTAACGGTTGTCTCTCTCTATTTTTTTCATTCAACAGCCTCACGGCTGCTTCTCCCCTTTCCCCTTTTCCCTTTTCTCTTCATTCTCCTCTCTTTTATAGAGTGCTGTGAGAGAGATTTGAGATGGACTCCTTGTTCAAATCGGATTCCTCCTCCACTTGATGGCTTATCCTTCCCTTATCTCTAGGCATAAGATCAAGAACAATCTGATATCCATTTGTTTTGAAAACAAGTGTAGGGTGGGCCTTATCCAAACCCACATTTTTATTTTATTTTTTTCTATGAATTTTTTTGGTTCAACACCTATTTATTTCATTGTTGCATCTCTTTCTTCTTCTTTGTTCTTTGTGCTGACTTCTGTTTTCCAAATGGGTATGTGCGCCATAGCCCTCTCTGCAACATGGCTTTATTTTTTTTCACCTTCATCCTTTTTTTGTTGCTGATGAAACTTCATTATTGTTATTGAATTCGCTGACTTCTTTGTTGGTGAAAACCAATTTGTTGACTTCTTCATCATCAACGAGTCGGCATGTCTCATGTCTTGGAGCTTTTGACATTCATGAGTTGCTTTTCTTGTTTTTGGTTGATACTTTCCTTGCCCAAGAAAAGAAAGTGTGATCTCTTCTTATTTGCTAGAGGTGAGCTCCAAGACCAAAGCATGTGATGTTCACGAACGTCGCTCATGTTGGATTATGATAAAGATCCAGTTGGATTATTTTTTTTGACGATGGACTAAACCCCCAGCCTTGATTTATTCTTTTCACTGCCAGTGCCAACAAATAGATGTTCTTTGTGGGTGCAATTAGAGAATAGTTCCAAAATTGGTATTTTGGCCTTGCGACATTTTTTTCCTTTTGCACCGCTATACTTCTTTTTTTTTTGTCTGCACATCATATCATGGCTTCCATAATTTGTACAAAAGCTAACATGTGGTTTCATGTAGTTTGTGGGTTTTGTACCAAAATGGATTCATCATCCAAAGAGTTTATGGGTTTGCCTCGAAATGGATTTATCATCCGGCAGAGAATGGGTTTGACCCTAAATGGATTAATCATCCAGAACATTCGGTTAAGGGTTACACACCCATGATGGATTTTGTATCCAATATTTTTTTGGGGTGCAAAACCCAAGCCTTGATTGAGGGTGAAACACCCATGCTTTATTTTTAAGGTGCAAACCCAAATTTGTTTTCAGGGTGCAATACCCAAGCTTTGTTTCCGGGGTGCAAAACCCAATGCTTTGATTTCAGGGTAACATATCCAATTTCAGACTTAGCATCCAGATAATCTCAAGGTTACTCACCCATGAATTTTGCATCCAAATGATTTCGGGGTTACTCACTTTTGATTTTGATTGGGGCGAAAAGCCCATGCATGAAAGCATTTGATGATCAAGAGAACTTTCCAAGGACATCGAGGAGATTTCTAGAGTGCAGGAGTTGTGGTGGTGAGTCACATTTGGCTTGCTCTGAACCTCTCCCTTTTTAGTCTCTTCAACCTCACGGTTTTGCTCTCCTCTCTCCCTCTACTCCCCCCAAGCCTTGCAGCTAGTTCTTTTTATTTTTTGTATCTCTACAGCCTACCGGCTGCTCCTCTGTCTCCTCCTTTTTTTCTTTTCCTGTTGTTTATATATTTATCACCCATCAGAGGATGTTTTAATTCAAAAACATGATGATAAGCTGGGCTCCTGAAAAAGGGAACCGCCCACCTCCTATGAGAGTGCCCATTACTTGGTCAAACTCTCCTCTTTTTTTCTTTTTGAATTTCCTTCCTTTATCTGATCAGCAAACTTCCAATGAAAGGGAGATTTATTATTGAAGCATATGGGATCAACCCACCTTGGAATTGTATATCCTTTGGCTTTGAAATTTGAGAAGCTTATTGGATTTACTTTGTTTTGTTTTATCCCCTTTTTTTTTAATCACTTGTCATCTTAGTTAGATTAGATAAGGTTTGGTGGACTTGGGCTTTGACCAATACAACCTTGGCGAAATTTTGTTTGTGAAATTTTTTTTTGGTTTAACAAATGCCCTCTCAAGTATTGTGTGTGAAACAATTTTTCGCATGCAAGGCTTGACAACTTTCCCTTCTGGATAACAGTTCGGTTTTCTTCTGCTTTTTGCGTCAACTGTTCACAGTTTATACTCGTGTGGGTTAGGAGTTCCTTGTGTTGCAGTTTAACCACATGCTGATCATTTGGTGGACAAAAAATGGATTTTGATATTTTACCGCTGCAACTAACTTTTGGGTTAGCTTGCCTACATCTCTCTGATTTTAGGTAAGGAAAGAGACCTTTGAGATTTGCGACTAAATCAAGATTTTGGGACAAGATTGCCTACGTACCCCTTTTGAGGATTAAGTCAACCGTAGTTCTTTTCACTTTGGCCAACCTTTTTGGGTTTTCAACCGATCAAGCTTTTTTTTTTAGCTCTAAATTTTGCTTGGACTCCCCTTTCGGGATTTCACCCCAACGAGCTTTGTTTTTATTTAAATATAGCTCTAATTTTTGCTTGATCCGCTCTTTCGGGTTTTCAGCCCAACGAGTTTTTTTTTTCCAGTTTATACTCCTGTGAATTGGAGTTCTTGTGTAGTTTACAATAGTTTAACCACATGCTAACATCATTGGTGGATAATTTATGGCTAGAACTAGCTTTTGGGTTAGCTTGCCTACGTCTCTTTTATTTGAGGAAAAGAAATAAACATTTGAAATTTGTGACTGAGTCTTGCTTTTGGGACTAGATTGCCTACATACCCCTTTTGAGGGATCAAGTCAATCGTAGTACCTTTGCTTGGGCCACATTTTTGGGTTTTCGTCCCAAGAAACATTTTGTTTTAGCTCTAACTTTTGCTTGGACCACCCTTTCGGGTTTTCAGCCCAATGAGCTCTTTTTCTTTTTTTTTGGTTTCACAGTTTATGCTCATGTGAATTGGAGTTCTTGTATAGTATACATCAGTTTAACCACGTGCTAATACCATTTGTGGATAATTTATGGCTAGAGCTAGCTTTTAAGCTAGCTTGCCTACGTCTCTTTTATTTGAGGTAAAGAAAAAGACATTTGAAATTTATGACTGAGTCTAGCTTTTAGGACTAGATTGCCTACGTACCCTTTTTGAGGGATCAAGTCAACCGTAGTTCTTTTGCTTGGGCCATCTTTTTGGTTTTTCAACCCAATAGACATTTTGTTTTAGCTATAACTTTTTCTTAAACCACCCTTTCGGGTTAACGAGCTTTTTCTTCTTCTTTTTTTAAAAATTTTTAAACTCCTCTTTCAAGCTTCCAATGCAACAAACCATTAGACATAAATTTTTTATTGAACTTCGCATTAAGCAGTGTCAATGGAATTACTCTGCAAATAGATGGTTGGCATCTTGCTCTATTTTCCCCTTGGCGGAGGTGCAGTGGACTTGAGCTATGTCGTTGTTCCCTTTTAGCCATTTTGAATTTTTTTTTTAAAAAAAATTTAAATTTTCTTTCATTGAATCTTGATCTTTTGTGAACCTTCCCTTGTTGATTATTGGAAAGACCCCTGAAAGTTGAAAGACTAAGGTGCATGATGGCTTTTTTCCCCTGGGCGTTTGAACACTAAGACGCGAAGCGCCTCTGTACTCACTTCATCTCCTCTAAACACTGATTGTTCGAGGTTAGTGAGAATTTTAGGTTCAAAAACTTTTGAGTTTGGCTTTGGGAGTGTTGCTTTGAATACGTCATTCACTTGTTGAATTGTGAGGTAGACATTGCTTTTCTTCCCCTTTTCCCCTTTTGATTTTTTTTTTTAATTTTGTGGAGCACATGTTGACGTTGGCTAAGATACCTTCTTGTAGATGACTACTCATTTGTCAGTCAGATGGAAGGAATTAAAATTCATAATAGATTGGAAGAAGCTGTGCAACACCCAAAGTGGGTGGAAGCAATGAATGTGGAGATGGAAGCATTACAGAAGAATGGAACATGGGAGATAGTTCTGCAACCTGAAGGAAAGAAACCTGTTGGATGTCGATGGGTGTACACAGTTAAGCACAAAGCTGATGGCACAATAGACAAATATAAAGCAAGACTTGTGGCCAAAGGGTATACGCAGAAGTATGGAGTTGATTATCAAGATACATTTGCATCGGTGTCAAAAATGAATACGGTGTGAGTTCTATTGTCCTTAGCGGCTAATTTAGATTAGCCTCTCAAGCAATTCGATGTGAAGAATGCCTTTCTGCATAGAGATCTAGAAGAAGAAGTGTACATGGACATACCACCTAATTATGGGTTGTCTAATAGCAGTGGGAAGGTGTGTAGGCTTCGAAAGGCCCTTTATGGATTGAAGTAGTCTACGTGAGCTTGGTTTGGGCGGTTCATTGAAGAAATGAAGTATGGATATCATTAAGGTAACTCGGATCATACCATATTTATCAAACGTAGGGATGGTAACTTTGCTGATAATCTATGTCGATGATATGGTAGTTACTGGTGATGATGTTGTTGAAATGAGTGAATTACAGAAGTACTTAGCCTCAGAGTTTGAGATGAAGGACTTGGGGGATTTGAAGTATTTTTTAGGAATCGACGTAACTTGCTTTGCTACTAGTATTTGTCTCTCTCAAAGGAAATATGTTCTAGACCTGTTGACAAAAACTAGTATGTTAGGGTGTGCACCAGCCGAAACCCCTATTATGCAGAATCATCACCTAGCAATCTATCATGATCAAATGCCAACCAACAAGGAGAGATATCAGAGGTTAGTGAGAAGACTAATTTATCTTTCGCACACTAGACCAGATATAGCATATGCAGTTAGTGTTGTTAGCCAGTTCATGCATTCTCCTAGTGAGGATCACTTACCGGCAGTTATGAGGAATTTGAGTTATTTGAAGAAAGCTCCAGGCCAAGGCTTGATATTCAGAAAACTGGGACATTTGGATGTCAAGGGTTATACAGATGCAGATTAGGTAGGCAATATAACATATAGACGTTCTACATCAGGTTACTTCACTTTTGTTGGGGATGATTTGGTTATATGGCGAAGTAAGAAGCAAAATGTAGTGGCTCGATCTTCAGCCGAGGCAGAATACAAGGGCATTGCACAGGGAGTTTGTGAGCTTCTTTGGCTAAGAATACTTCTGTCTAAAATTGGTTTTCAACCAAAGAAAGTCATGTAGCTTTACTGTGACAACCAAGCTGCGAGGGAGATAGCAAATAATCTAGTTCAACATGACAGAACTAAGCATGTTGAAGTTGATAGGCATTATATCAAGGAGAAGCTGATAAGCTAATCGATATAACATTTGTAAAGTCAGAAGAACAGCTGGCAGATGTCTTAATGCATGCGGTGTCAAGAAAGGTTTTTTATGACTCATTTGACAAGTTTGGCATAGGAGATATCTACTCACTAACTTGAGAGGGAGTGTTGGCGTGAGCC
The DNA here is from genome assembly GCA_024362665.1 of Prunus padus. NCBI lineage: Eukaryota > Viridiplantae > Streptophyta > Magnoliopsida > Rosales > Rosaceae > Prunus > Prunus padus. Next base: position 9,869,926 of record JANFAM010000011.1, read on the forward strand.
ATAATTCAGGGATCCTGTGATCCTTGATTTCCTGGTGTAATTCATGTTACCTAATTAGAATCATTATTTAGTTAGGATTTCTTATAATGAGCTAATTACTTTTCCTTGTAAGAAAAGTCAACTTGTACTTGTATATATATATATATATCCTCCTGTTGGAGAAAAATAATATCAATCACAACTATTCAATGATGTGTTTAGTTTGAGTTTTTGCATAACTAACAACATTACAAGATTGCTTAACTAATTTTCAGAATTATATTAGCTCCAAAGTTTTCACTGCCCTTACTCCTATACATTTTCCAGACATGTTCGACACCATCATCATCATCACAATGACCAAAAATAAAACACAAACGCCCACACTCATCCTATATTCTCTTTGTCGATGCCTCATCATATTGTTTTCGAGCAAAAGTCTAAGGCCTCGTTCGGTAATGTTTTCGAAAAATGTTTTCTGAGAATGAAAACAAGAAAACGAATTTGCATTTTCATGATTCGAAAATGCGTTTGGTAGATTAATTAGAAAACATATTCAGAAAATGAAAACAGTAAAAACGTGTTTGGTATGACAATTTGAGAATAATAATATGTGAGTTATTTTTCAAGTATATTTTTGCTCATTTCTTGTTCTAAAAATAAATAAATAAATAAAGGCTATTTTTTTTATGGAACTAGAATTATCTGTAAAAATACTAAAAAGAAACCTCAACAAACACCTTAGCAAAATAAAAGAAAAAAAATCTTATGTATTCTTACAATTTTTAGTTTAAAATAAATATATAATTAAGTAATATATAAATATTTAACTAAATAGACTAAGTGGAAAAAGGGAAAAAAGATTGAAAAAATATCAACCATGCAAAAAAAATACAATTTAAATACATAATAAAATCTAATGTTAACTTAAAAATATCGCATTGGCATCCCCCCCCAACCCTCATGCTCTCAACTCTCTCTGGTTCATTTCTCAATCTCTCTCTGGTTCTCTTGTGATTCTCATATCTCCCTTTGGTTCATTCGTAGCTCCAGATTTGCTTATCTCACTCTGAATCCATTGGTTGATGTTTTGGTTGGGTTTGACGGTGGTGGTTCGATAGCTAGATTGGTTTGGTTGGGGTTGACAGTGGTGGTTTTGGTATGAGTGGTGTTGGTGGTGGGTTGATTTGTTCAGCATCTTCAATCTCTTCATCCTTTGGCAGCCCACAAAGATAAAGAATAATGTGATATTTGATCAAAATCAAAATCAATCCCAAAATTCCAGTGAATTGTCCATCAATATCACTTCTAGATTCCCATATTTGTCCAAGCTAAGATAGAGGCAGCAATGAGGAATGGGTATTGGATTGGGTCTGAATTTGCGAGAGGGCGAGATGAGATGGAGGCAAAGAGAAAGACGAAGGCTCCGTGTTTCTACCATTTCCGTGTTTTCACTTTTCCTTATGAAAACGAAGAAAACAACTTTTTGTTGTTTTCTAACTTAAAGAAGAAAAGTTGAAATCGTTTTTAACATTTGTTTTCTACGTTTTCTAATTTACACTGCCGAACGCATATTTGGCCATTTTCATTCTCGTAAAACAAAAAATGCTCCTTCAAAACATTACCGAATGCAACCTAATGCTTTTGTTTTCTCTTATTGCATCATCCAACTCCTTCTTATTTTCTTCAATTATGCCCTTTATTTCCAACTTTTGAGCTTCTAAGGATTACCACAACATTTTTCTAGTCTTCTGTCTCCCTAGTCTCCATCATTCTTATTCTTCTAAGCAGAATAGGCACCACATTCTTCCCTCTTGGACATGTCTCCTTGTCCAACCACCTAAAATAATGCTCTCCAACCCTGCTTTTCTGCATCATTATTATCAAATTCTTCATCAGTACAAAATCTGAACATAATACCAATTCTATGCATAAATGCAAAAATGAAAAATTGTTTACTTGGTTGTTGTCACAAGCCTCGAAGCGCTTCCTGCATTCATGTTTGTCCATGAAGTCCTTGATTTGATCAAACTCCCACAATGACAGTACTTCACCGATTTGGGGCTCTGGTTAGATTCCATTGATGATATTTGAGACATATCACTTTTCATTCTTCCAACTAATCTACTCTCCAAGCTTCCAAAATTGACGATTTGAACATTTACTCAACCAATATGAGAAGCACTAGCTTATAAAAAGGAAGGGGATTGCAATTTAGGATTCTTTAGGCTATTTTGGCTGTAGGTTGCAACGTCTTTCAGAGGGAATGCGAGTTTCACAAGAGGGGAAATAAAACCAACCTGAAAAGACCCATCTACCCTAAATATAACGAAAAAAGAACTAATGGTGGGACTATTTGTCGTAACGAAACTAAAGTTAAAGGACCATGGAAATGATTTTAGAAATTGAGGAACTAAAATGCGAATTGGGTCAAAATTCAAGGATTAATAACTACAACTATATTGTTGGGAAAAAGTAAAGATTTAACGTACACTTCGATTGACAAAAATGTTTTCTCAACGACAGGACGTTTTCTAGTTCTTATGGCCATTTCCCCAAGAAAACCCAAATTTTTGGGAAATAGCTGAAAATACCACCCATTTCATAATTTCTTGTGAAAATACCACCCATTTCCAAAAATTTTGGAACTATCACCTATAAATACATATTTATTGTCCACTTATTACACACACATATCACTTTTTTCTCCAATTTTTATTTTCTTTCTCGGCTCTCTCTTCGTTCTCTCTCTCTCTCAAAGCTCTATCTCATAGTTCTCTCTTCCTCTCTCAAGCGCTCTCTCTGCATCGATCGCTCTGCGACCCACCACACTCTCTCTCTGCTGGGCGACTACGCCTCTTCTCACGAAGAAGAAGATCAAGAACAACCTACAAAACCCACAGCTTTGCCCTCAAAACCTAATTCTTCCTCTTCCTCTCTGTTTTCTTCTCTGCCCAAATCCAAACCCTAACTTTGTCTCTCTTGAATCCCTTGGCAACCTAAACAAACCCAAACAAAACCATCTTTTATGAATATGATATCATGTCTTGGCATTAGGTGGCCATTGTTTGAGCATTTTGGTCCAATTTTGGGGGTTTTGAAGTCCGGGGGTTTACATGCCCTCTTCAGAACGACTTCTCCGGAAAATGAATTGTTGGGAATATGTAAGTTTTGATGTTAAATTGAATTTGATTAATGAAATTGGAATTGTGATTGATTTCTTCTATATCATGGATACAATCTCATCAGATTCGTACTCATGTGTAGAGGTACACTTTAAGAAAAATGAGAACAAAAATCTCTATTTTAAATGTAAATTATGTCCAAAGCTCTTTCTTGGTACCAATTAGATTAAGTGCTATGGAACTTTACGAGTTACGATTGTTATTGAACATTTCTTTACTTGTTTATATCGATGTGCGGCGTTGAGGTGCTTACCAGTCATAATTTTTTAATTTTTTAGAACATTGAGTTATTGAACATTTCTTTAATTGTTTGTATCCTTATTCTTTTGTCTTCTTTTGCTTATACTTTTGTCTTGTTGAGTACGATTAATTGAAAATAGAGCCATAAAATTTTGAGATGTAGGAAATTAAATCTTGGAGTTTTTGAGGTTGAAACTTTATGTACTTGAGTGGTAGATGATCTTTCTAGCTTCTTTGGTTTAATGTTCTCAAATGTTTAATTTGGAGTATTATCAAACTATAATATTGAAGCTCATATCTCTTATGTACTTTAGGTGCGAGGATATTAAATTCATGTGCAAGAGGAAGAGTGGAAGCTTGTATAAAAATCTACCCTACAATGAGTGTGTCACACAATTCGAATTGAACACTGATGTGATCTCAATGTCATTGGTTCCTATTCTACGATTCTTGAGTGGGATTCATGGGAGCGGATTTTTAAGTCATGCCATTAATCTCTATCTTCGTTGTAAATGGCTGAATCCTTCTCTCCTTAGTAAATTAATTTTCTAAACTTCTAATTACATGCCTAGGGAAGAAGTATCCTCTAAAACTAATATCCAATAGTTTCCTTTCATTGCACAAAAACAATGTTATATTGTTGGTTTCAACTTGATTAAGAACATTCAATACAACAACACAATTTGCTTTTATGAAATTGTATTGTGTGTGTGTGCTTAATGCGGTTTTAATATTTTCCCTTTTAAGCTTAGCTTTTATGAATATCTATTGTGTTGTGCGTTACATCTAAATCCAATACATAAATGGAGGGGAGTTTTTATTTTTATCTTGAAGTGATTAATCATCATGACCTTCCTAAATTGGCAGATGTCTTGGCCTAAGTTTCTTGTGCACAAAACAAAGCAACGGCTTACTAAAATGACCCAGGATGAGGATACGCATGAGAAGTTTGCTTTGAAAACAAAGGTCCGTATCATATCGTTGTGTAATGCTTCATGTTCATGTGATAAATGTCCACTTCATCAAATAATTATGTTTTTAAAATAATAAAAAGTTGTCCAGAAGAGTGACTCCAAATAACTGACTTCTTTACATTTTTAATGTTGATATTAAATTGAGCCATTGTATTGATGCAATTTATTGTGTTTACCAGGGAGCAAATAATGGCGACACCAAGGAAGAGAAAAAGAGAGGCTAGAAGAGAGGAAAAGGCTGAAAAAGCCGCAGTGTTGGATAAGGTTTTGTAGCAGCGACATACCTTTGTAAATGTATTGGACTTGATCGATTATTGTCGCTAGCTCTCATAAAGATTTCTTTGTCCTTCTACGAGCATTGAGAGAGAACTATTAGAAACGCCTCAAGAAAGGAGTTTATGGTGATGCATATAAAGATATATATAATTACCCCTTTGATAAATACGAAAAAAGTTCTTGAAGGGGAAGAAATGCGGTTGGATCTTGAGGAGAGAAGAAGAGGAGGAGGTATTCTTGTCCAAGTTTATCATTTCCTTCTTTTTTGGATGATTTAATATCTCAATTATTAGTATTTTTGAAATGTGAAGTATTTCATGGTATGCTTACTTCAAATTGTATACTTTCATAATCTAAATACTTTTGTGGTTGGAATAGCGGGGAACACGAGATAGAATATGTTGAAGGTTATGATGAACTTGAAGAGGAAGATGATATTGAAGATTTTGCTGGTTTTTCAATGGACAATTCTCATGCGGATGATGATAATGGTAAAGCCAAATTCTAGTCTTAACAGAATATCAAATGAATACATGCATAGTCCACACAAAAATTTGCATAACAAACTCTAATTTTCTAGTCGAAATTTGTGACTAAAGAAAAGGTTTATAATGCTTTGTTCCAAGCTGTTGTATAAAATTATGGGAAGAGTTTGTGTGCTTGTGTGTATTAAATGGACTCAATGAAGGATCTTAATGATGCGAGTTGGAAGTGATGAAGAGGCGGAAACGGTTACTCGCAAGAGAGAGAGAGAGAGAGAGAGAGGAATGCGCTTTTTAGCCCTGGAAGATTTGAGAAAGATGAACCTGTGTCAAATCGAAGAAGAAGCCAAGGGTACTTGTTGAGGTAATGGCTAGTTACATCTTGGGTCTTGAGATCTTTAGTTGGTTCGACATAGTTTTCTCACTTTTCTTGTGTGAAAAGCATTGATATATCACTTTAACTAGAAACCATCTTTCCTATCCTTATGACTAAGGGGTTGCTATTAGACCATATCGTATGTTAAATCCAAAAGGCTGCATCCATCTTATCTCACTTTTAGTTGTAATTGATTAGTAAGTAGTACACTTAATGTAAATAATACCCTTTTAAAATAATTGTGAAATCACTAGAAATAACTTGCTACATCTACATATACATTTGTGATGTGTAACTCGTCCCTCGAATCTGAATCTATTCCTTATTTATCGGGTTGAGCATGAAGATCTTGGTGTTAGGCAAAAGGCATTCCACGAGAACTTTTGCTTATTTCATTATTTGATGCGGAAAGAGATGGTTGCAACGCTCTTCTTCTTGTGAGGTTCGCCATCGATTTTTCTAAAAACTTGTTGTGCAAGGAAGAAACTTGCTAATGGTGACCAAAATTTGCAAGATTTTGATAGTTGAACAATTTTTAAATTACATTTAGAAAGTTAATTTGTTGTTTTTAGGTTTGGGAAACCTTTGTATTGCTAGCTTTGAGTTGGAGCTGGCCTTGGCACGTGGGTTGATTGTAGGCCAAGGGGCATTGTTAGTTAGTCCTTGGTTTTCTGTATTGTAAATGTCTTCTATATAACAAGAAAAACAATGATACATTGGAAGGATCCTAGCTTTTCCTTATATAATTAAATTTACTTTTGTTATGGATTTTATTTACTGTTTATGAATCCTTGTTCTCTTTTCATATGATGTTAATGAACTTCCTCCTCGCTCTATGCAGTGTGTTGCCTTCATTTTCCCTTCGTGGGATAGAAGTTAGGGTTCGGTGGTGATTTATTTTGCATGTCTAAATTGTGATGCAGCCAATGGATGTGTGTATTGTATGTAGATTGACTAAATATTCTTTGTCCTATTGTATGTGTATTGCACTAATATTGACTTTGTATTGTATAGATATTGTATGCATATTGCCACCCTATTGCATGTATGTTGTGATACTATTGTTGTCGTGTTGCGGTTATATTGACCTACTATTGCCTCTCTAGTGCTTGTATATTGGCCTAATATTGCTATTATATTGTATGTATATTGACTATGGCTCATCAATGGTTTCTTTTGTTTATGCCTACTTCATTCATAAAGAAGATGAGAAACGAAAAAGAAATGTGCCTTTCAAAAGCAGTCGATCGGTGCATCATAATTGCAGAAGTAAGACATTGTAAAAAATTATTTTAAAAATAATAACTAAAAATAATTTACAAAAAAGGAAGGTATGAATTAATATGCAAATGCTTCGTGATGGGTTGAAGAAAATGATGATTACATTTGGTGGTTTGATTATGTTTGGTGATACAATATATTTGTTCATCTTAATCTTCATATATGTAATTGTTGTATTAATAATTGACAGAAATTCATCTCGTAATCATCCAATTATTAAAAGCTAAGTAATTGAAATGAAACAAAGAAGAAGCCCAAAATAAACGAAGCTTGACAATTTCTAGCACCCTTTCATAAACACGTATGCATGTGTATCACCAGCGTATCACGGTTTATTGCGTTTTAGGCGAAAGCAATTATGCACTTCCTCTTTTTCATTTATGACATATGTCCATTGTTTGAACTCCATTTTCCTATAAGGAAAACAAAGAACACATGAATTTAATTTGGAATGGATAGATAGTTTTCCATTAAACCTTTTGACAAAAAAAGAGTAAGCAGGCGGAGCTTCTCCAAGCAAGCAAGGCGAGGATTGAGTTGATGACCAATTAGTTCAAACATTATGTCATCTAATAGGGATAACTAATTTTTGGAACAACTAATGAATCTTCAAAAGATAAAGAACAACTAGTACACTAATTTATAGTTTAACTTTACATGGGTCACATATAGCTTAAATCGACTATATTCTCATTGCAATATTATTGAAAAAGCCAACAAGTCCAATAACAAGTCAATGAGAAGTGCAAAAGCCCACTTTAGCCACGACATCTTTTGAAAATACTTGATTCTTCTTACGACCTCCAGTCTTGCACGAATAGTTCATTTCCAAAAATTCTGCAATGCATTTTAAACAAACAATATCTTAGCACTCGACAAACAACACCTACAGAACAAGAGTAAGATAATTCCAAAAGAATTTAAGCACCCAAGGCATCATATATCACCCGAGGAAATGTTAGGAGCATTCCCACGAGGAGCAGGAAGAAAATGATATAATGCAAATGCGAGCAATATATGTGATTCTTGACGTAAAACTACATAGCAAGCCACAATTGTGAATATTGCTAATAAAAATAGAAGGATCTACATTTAATCTCAAAGGAGAACAAAACCAAGTTCCCTGATTCCCTCGAGTTAGCAATTATGCCTCTAACCAGAAAACTGAAATTTACATCTAGCATCCACACCTGGTCTTGGATGAAATTTGTGTTAACTCCACAATAAAGTTAGCATGAGCCATGGGCTAGGGCTCCCATGAACTAGAAAGTTATCATCCCCTTGACCAACCACGAAATGATATGAAAAGTAGCTAGCTAAAGCTTATTGTAGACCTATTAAGAAGACCATTGTTCCACACAGAATTAACCTCTTCAAATGAGGTTGACATTTTACCAACTAGCAGATGAAGTAAGCCAATCACCATCGTGCAAAACATTCGAGAAAAGAAATAATCAGAATTTAAAGTTCAATACCCTTGGGGAAGGTGATTCTAAAGAGATAATTCTTGAAGTACAACAAATCTAGTGATCATAAACTAAAAGATCCAGTAGGTGGCATGGTCCTAGCACATTTATCTTTTTCATGTCCTCGAGTCAAGGACCACCAAAAACAAATCAAAGATGGAATCTTCCTAGGCCATACCCATTAAAACAATTAACCCAAAAAAGCGAAAAATTTAGCTATCAAGATAAGAAAACTACGCAAAAATAATCTAGGAAAGCAGACCCTTTTTCCTTTTTGGGATAAACAAGTTATGTCTCCACCTATTATGGCATAACATTTAGTCAGTAACTCACACCAAACCCGATTCAAACCAGGTCATAGAGGGAGGAGGATCCAAAAAAAAATAAAAGATGTAAAGGCCCATTTTGAGCAAGGGTTTGACAACTATTCTTAGGTGAGGAAGAGAAGCTTACTCGTAGTCAAGGCTCTCAATGGGGCATAGAATTTGTTCAGTGCTTTGTTCTTTCTTTTTCTCAATTTGAAGCAAGTACACAAGAGATGAGGGAGGGAGGGCAAAGACAAGTTTGCACATTGGGACGTAAAACAACAAGTGAGCAGATATCGGAGGAGACACAAGCGGCACATATAAATTGGAAAAATCCAAAATAAATGGAGGGTTAAGCATGGTTGGGTGCAGGCTTTAACTTAACAAGGTTTGTCAATAATTAATTGGCCTTCAACCCAAACCAATTCTCCTTTTCTCCTTTTAAAATTGCAGCGAGAATTTCACAATGCCAATATTCAATTAATGAGAAAGTTGTTTCTAGGATAATTGGTAGCATCTACTTCAATTTTGGTCAATAAGAACTTGTGAAATAGATGCATATGTCCAAAGGTAACAACAATGCTATCAACTAAATGACCGAATGGGCTATCTTTTACAGGTTTCTGCATAGTACACAACTAAAGAACATCCTATATTGTTTATCTTCGGATGTCAACAAGGACATGGAGACGGGTTCCCAATATTGAATTAAGATAATTTTCTTTTCCAAATTAATATGCTTATTAAACAACAAGGAGAACGAAAAACTTCCTGCAATACAAATGATAAAGTAGGACTACAAATCAAGCATCCAAACTTCCAATTCCACAAATACAAGTTGAACTGACATATAATTCCTCTTATTGCAAACTAAATAACATCAATAGATAATCATATGAATACCAGTTGTTGAATGACAATTATTGAATCAAAAACTAATTATTAAAATTAAGATCCAATCTCGTACCGAGATATATACCTTGATCACTTATCTCATAGGAGAGAAAGGGTCCCCAAAATCTAGAAGTCGTAGATGGGGCTAGACTCGTTTCTTTGAATTGGGTGGAACCTAAAAAATGAATATAATATCACTCTCTTGCAAGAAGAAGCGAAAATCAAAAAGAAAAGAAGTTAGAGAACCTAGATAGAGAGGCAGGATAGAAGCGATGGAGAGAGAGAAGGAGGCAGAGAGAGAGAGAGGAAGGCAGCTTGTTGGGAGAGAGAGAAGAAACGATCTCTGTATTTTGAGTATTAATTTGGGGATAAGGGTTATCGGCGAGGAAAAAACAAAAGAGAGCGCCGCGAAGAAGATCTTCTTCGTGAGAAGAAGCGTGGTTAGCTAGCGAGAGTGGTGGTGGTGGTAGGCGATGATGTAGAGAGAGAGCGTTAAGAGAGGAAGAGAGAACTATGAGATAAAGCTTTGAGAGAGAGAGAGAGAGAGCGAAGAGAGGCTGTGAGAAAATAAAAATTGAGAAAAAGTGATATGTGTCGATAAGTGAATGATAAATATGTATTTATAAGTGATAGTTAAAAAATTTTGGGAATGAGTGGTATTTTCAGAAAAATTATGAAATGGGTGGTATTTTGGGCTATTTCCCAATTTTTTAAACAATAAAGACATCAGAAATGGTCGCATAATGCTAGTGCAGCTAGAGTTGGGAACACATCTGGCCAAAACGGCAAACGGCCGTCGCGATACCACCTTTGACATCTTTCTCCAAAGAAAAAGAAGCAGCACGGTCCCATCGTTTGCTTCACCATGGAGTTCAGACCTCGCAATTACAGTGCAGAAAAGCAAGCCCACGCGCTTCCGCGAGTAAGAGCGGACGATCACCCTCTCTCCGCTCCATTGTCTCTACCTCACCTCCAGGTTCCAATCACATCGATCATATTTTCAAATTTTCGTTATTTTGTTATCTCTGCTATTAAGCATCTGTTTGGTTGCATAGAAAGCGTAGGAAATTCAAACTCGTGATCGCAGATAGTAAAACAATCTTACTTGCTTGAGCAATTTGGCTTGTTAGACAGACTTGAGCTTGAGCTTGAGCTTGAGCTATCATCTACTTGGGACAATTTGTTTTTGTTCATCATGGATGGATGCAATGTCTCATTTTTATTCTCTAAGTGGGAAAATTCCATGTCAAATTATAGTAAATCATGGTTTGTATATCATGTTTTGTGCTTTGATTTTGATATCTTTGAAAGTCTTGGATTGTTTAGAAATTGCAGTATTTTGATATAGGTTGAGGTCGTGGACCATGGGGATATGGAGTTTTTTGACCCGCTCAGAAGGTCCGATAACAATGCCGAAGCTGCTAGAGAGGATTTAGTAGACATTGAAACCAGTTCTGGTGCAGAGCTCTCCAGTGAAGCTTCTATTCAAAATCCACCTAAAGAATGGGCCTCTTTTAAGAGATCCCTGATGCAGAGGTTTCCAGTCTCCAAAACAGTTTCGACTTCTTCAGTAAGCATTTCATGCTTCTTGATTTTTTTTGAGTTCCGCATTCTGTGCTATATTCAAATTTTGTGCAATCTGCTGTGGCTTGATGGTATCTTCAGTAATTTTCAAGCTAGTATATCTGGGTTGCCTTTGTGTCTGACACCATTTTCAATTCTGTATATTTCGTAATGAATTAGAATTTGGTTCCTGGATGAATGCCACTTCAATTGTTGCTAGCTAGTTTTCAAAACAAAAGCATGAAATATCTTAGCAGGTGAGGCTTATGTTTCTGACATCAGTTTCAGATTCTATATGTTTTTCATATTGAAATAGAGCTTTATTTTTGGGTTTCCTGGATTAATGTTACTGCACTTGTTGCTGGCTAGTTTTCAAAAGTATGAAGTATGCTATGGGAATTCAAATTTTTCTTATCATATATCTCTTTTATAAGCTTCCCCATTCATTAGCTTTTTGATAAATCTTTATATTTTTCCCTAAATTGTAGTATCATATTTTAAAGTGGGACAGCTATTCCCCGCCCTTATGTTCCTTATTGAAAGCTGTAACCTACCTTGTAACCTTTTTATCCCTTTCTTAATAATTACAGATGTCCGATGTGATGGTGAAAGGCAGGAAAAGTATGTCAGCCTCTTTTCCTTTGTCTAACTACAAAGTATCATTTTCACCAGCTTTTTGTTGCCAATGCTCGATCTGTTAAAGCAGCTATAACAATCACTTGGTTTTCTTTGTTAATAATGTGAATTTAAAGCATATGAGAAATCTTCAACAAGTATGCATTTGGAGGAACTGGAAGATCCCGAAAAATTTGCAGAAGAGGGTGGCAAGGTCATCACTGGGCAGGAATATGTTTCTCGGTTGCATGAACTTAAAGCTGAATTAACTCGTGCATGGCATGCTGATGATCGTGTGATATCCTTGAAAATATCAATAAAAGTAATTTTATTATTTTTTATTGGTAATTCAGTTTGCACAATGTATCTTTACCTCGAGAGAGTTTGTGGTATAAAAAAGGATTACATAGTTGTGCTTTTACATAGGTTTACTATTTCATTATATATTGAAAACTTCGTTGCATCATCATCCTTTACTATGAAATCATTTGTGAAGTTACTTAGTGATATATGTGCTTATACTTGAGCTTTAATAACATATTCGGGTGCAGTAGGTTAGCTGTATTTTATATTAGATATTCTGATGCTTAATGAGTTAAGTTTTCTTTCTGTTGTATGATCGAGGATAATTTTCCTCTTGATTATCAATACAAATGTTTCTATTCAAAAATAAATAAATAAATAAAAATACTCAAGCTTTAATATTTCCATTTATTTGGCATAAAACACTAGATTTTTGCTGTGGCCTCTTACGTAAAAGGTCATTTTTTATGAGTTCTGAAAGGTCAACAGGTTAGATTACCAATTCGTGTTAAGAATCCATCTTGTCTGAGAATTAGGCCATTCTGAAGTTAATTTAGCTATACATATTTATAACTCAAGCTTAAAGTTTTTCCTTCATTGCACTACATAACTAGTTTTCTCATTTCCACTTTTTTGTAAATTTAGTTTGCCTTAAAAAAAACAGTTTGATTGGTCCGTGGATCATATTACTAATTCCTGTTCCTCCATCTTGTGAGAGAAATAGGTTTAGGAGTATATGCTGTTGCTTCTTTGTGCCAATGTTATTACCTTTTATCATTTCAAAAGCAATTTTCTGTTGACAGGTTGCTAGGCTTTTGATGGATACATCTGTTTTACAATGCTATCCTACACTCTTTGCTCTTGCGACGGATATTTTGGATATGCTTGGGGATATGGTATGGGAACGCATCAAATTGAAAGCTGAATTTGATGAGGATGAAACCAAATTCTGCTTCTTACCAGGTATTGCTGTTAAATTTCTTCCTCTGTGTCAGTTGTTTTATTTTCCTTAGAAGCAATACTTGTGAAGTCTTTTTGTTTGAAGCTATTTCTAGAATATGTCGAAGTGCCACATATTTATATGCTGGTTTGTATGGAATAAATCTTTATGCATGTTGACATGGTTGAAAGTGAAACTTAACTTTCCTGATCATTTTGCAAAAAGCAGACAAAGTGGACTGTCATATACTTGTAACTTTAATACAGGACGCAATGTATCATAGAAGCCTTGGAGAACTAGCAAACGTATCTGCCAGTTCCTTATATCCACTTGGTTATCATTTTTGTTTGCTCTCCTAACATTAATTAACTTCAATTGGTTTGCAGATTGTTGGTGTCGTTTTGCTGTATCAGTTTTATGTTTTTTTTTTCCCTGAAGTTTTGATTGGTTTACGGCAGAGAACTTTTCAGCAAGTGATGTTTGCTCTGATGCCAAAGAAACTTGCAACAACTGGTTTTGCAAAATTGGTGCTGTCCGAGAGCTTCTTCCACGCATGTAAGTTCTTGTTCATTATTTTTATGATTTTTTGTTCATTCTTCTTCTTCTCTCTCTCTCTCTCTCTCTCTCTCTCTAAAAATGCTGTAGCAATGCATGCAGCCTTACTTTTGTTCTGTTCTAATGATGTTGTAATCGTTGGTAGTTTTCTTTAATAAATAAATGACCATGCATTAAAGATGCTGTTTTCTTCTTCTTCTTCTTCTTCTTCTCTCTCTCTCTCTCTCTCTCTCTCTCTCTCTCTAAAAATGCTGTAGCAATGCATGCAGCCTTACTTTTGTTCTGTTCTAATGATGTTGTAATCGTTGGTAGTTTTCTTTAATAAATAAATGATCATGCATTAAAGCCTTAGATCTTCTAAAACAAAAAAGAACAAGAACCAAAACTGGGATAGGGTGTTATAAGCTCTCAGTACTTGATTGTTACTGCTTGATTGACTTCCAATGTTTTTGATCAACTTTTTTTTTTATGCTCTTTTACTTGTAGTTTCTACATGCTAGAATTTCCTCTTGCTTCTTCCTTCTGTCACATCCCCTTTTTCTAAATATGGAATTATCCAGCTATTAATTTGAAATTGAATTTCAGTTATTTGGAGCTGGCATTATTGCCTTGCTGGCGTTTCTTGGTTGACCGACCTCTTGATAGTCTCCGGCGCTTGGTAATGATGACGAGAGGGTTAGCCGATCCATTGGCATCTGCCTATTGCCGTCTGTATATGTCCCATTGTATGAGGAAGTTGCCTTCACATGATACAGGTATATATTTCTGTACTACATTTATAGTCACAACACATGCTGATAAATTTACTGGTGACTGGTGGTGGATTGATTTTGGTTCAATTTGAAGAAAAAAAGGAAAGAAAAACAGAGAAGACAGGAATAATGCAAATAGGATTAGTGAGGAAGGACATGATTGTTCATGACATTCTTTCCCAGCAGCACTTTGTGGCAGAAGGGCATAGATAACTAACCCAATCAGATGGGTTTAGTGACCTGTTGAATTCAAAAATATGTATTGCAGAAACACTACTCATCTCACCAAGACACGTGGCCTGTTATATGCTTATTCTCATCCATTCCAATTTCCAATCATCACTATAATGCAATTGTAGGTAGGAGTTGTCTTGAAATGAAAATCCAATGTTTAGTAAGTTGCATAGAAAAACAGTGGACTGTAAACTGAATCAAAATTTGAGTTTGATTAACTTCCTTTTTGAACTAGAATATATTGATGTTTGGGCTGTTTTTCAATTCATTTATCCTTGTTGCAAGGGGCTTGCAACTCTAGTGGTTAAGAGCGTTTACCCCTTTCATCTGAGGTCCCAAGTTCAAAACCCCCTTTCCCTGTCATTTGATGAAAAATTTAGTTTTCATCATAGTTTTGGCAGAGAACAACCTTTTGAAGAGTCAAAATTGATAATGGTTGAATGCATAAATGGCCGCTAGAAATATTTTTTTTTTCTCTCAATACTTTATTTAGTCTTTCTTAAACATTATATTTTTTTTGCTAATTTCATAAATTATCAGTTTCTTTTGGTGCTTATCACTTCTATAGGTGATAAGGTTTACTGACAAGAAAGTTTGTAGTATAGGTGAAATCTAATTGTGCTCCTGCTTAAACCAAAATTATGCTAAAACATGTATAACTTGGTCTCAAATTTATAAAATCATTCATGCATTCTATCCTAGCTTGGACTGCAGATTGATAGAGAGTTCTTGAATAACCTATTTGAACTTCTGTTGGTAAACAATATCCTCTTACTATTTACTTCTGACAGTATAAATAATAAATACTTTACAGTCTCATGTTTGGCAATTATTTTACAGTATGCCTGCTCACTTGTGTGAATGACTTCAAAATTGTGTTGATGCGGGTCATATCAGCAGAGGAGACCAGTCATGGAAATTTGACTGACAACAAAAGATTGCTTGTGGGTCTGATGGAACCCAGCATTGAGTATATCATGAAATGCATATTTAAGAACATGTCTGAGGTATGTACTGCATGTAGCAATAATACTTGTCTTCGGCACTCTATATTATATGGCTATATTCAAAATTCCATTGCCCTGGATTGTTTTGAAAATATAGGAAGCTAACTTATGTGGTATTGGTAGTGCATGGTGCTTTAGGATTTAATAAGCATTAATATGCTGGTATGAACCCTTTGAAGTAATTATAAAACAGAACATAATATTAGACCATTTGAACTATGTAGGATTTGTTGGGAGTCTCATATTCATTGTGCTCACTCCAAAGCCTTCTTTCATCTCTTAAAAGTCTTAGAGAATGTTTTTGAATATATCCAAACATGATGCTGGTGTGAGATAAATTAGTTGGTAGTTGAATCTATCAAATCATGAATAGCTGTATAATGATGTAGTCATAATTTTAATCTGTTGAAAGAGACAAGTAGGTGATGTACTCGTTGAGCTTGGACTTGGGGGCAACCAAGTGGAGTTGTTTGGAAGGTTCCCATGTGTCTCAATTGTTCTTCATCATCTACTCAAGCAACTTCCATCTGAAGTAGTTAGCTCAAGGGCTGTGGAGATCCTTCGTCTCATTGAGTTAAGCAATGATGGTTCCTTTGATCAGGTATTGTTCATAAGAAGGTCATCAAGTCATAACTTTGGAACACTTAAAGCACTGCATTATTGATGTGTCGTCCTTCCTGTGTCAATCTGGATTTTAGGTCCAAGTTTATCAATGAAAAACTGTCTTCAATGTGCAGTTTTTGAATCATCTCTGTTGCTTTTTTTTTTTTGGTTGGGAAAGTGCTTGAATTACAGGTTACTTGGATTTAGGCTGTGCGAAAGATCTCAAATTGACACTGCCAATGCTGTGATGGACAAAGCCATCCAGGTATTTAGAGGGATCTGTTTCCAGTTGCTTAATTTTTATTTTTCATTGGTTATTTTACCTTTTCTTTTTTAATATTTCATAGTGCTTCATTTCTAAGGAATCCTGTTAAGAGTTTTCATGTTAAGAGTTTTATGATAAATCAGGTTATTGTTCAATATGATGGCCTTAATGAGTACTTGAAGGTTGCGGAAGCTTATGTGGATATTATTCTTCAAAATCATATGGTGCGTCTTATTAGGTTTTCATATTTATTAGACGAATTGAAAGTTCCAGTTGGTTGTAAGTTGTAACACCATTCTGATTGACTGGTTCTGTGTTTAATTTGATCCATTTGTTGTTGTTGTTTTGGGGTTTGGGGGGTGGAAGAGATGAAACAAAGAGAAATATAATATTACTTGAAAGTGATCAAGTTTATTAAAGGTTAACAAGCAGTTCGCCAAAACAAAAAACTAACAGAAATCCCCATAAAATCAATTAGCAACTAATTGAACTCTTATAAACAACACTCTTTCAACCTTAGTATTTCTAAAGCTGCCTCCATAGGCAGTTGTCCTTAATGTTTAAACTTTTAGGAAGTAAGCTACAATAAATATTAGGCTTAAAACCCATTAAGACCCATCCCTGTGTCTATGTGCAGGCGTGCTTGACATGTGAGCTTTTGATGTTAGAAAAGAGATATACAAGTGGAGACATCAAGATTTGAACCAAGGTTTTGTGGACATTTGAGCTCCAATAGCATGCTGGAGAATTGTCGTAAAAGCTTAAATTCTAAGGAATTGGACCACCAATGTATACTCAACTTAAATTGTACTACTTTGATAAAAAAGAAAATTTTAAAAAAATAAAAAATAACATAAATTGTACTAAGGTGCAGCACTTTAGGTCTTGCACAGGTAAGTAAAATGGAAACTAACACTTTGTTAAATCATATTGTCTAAGAACAACTCCAATTTCTTGCACAATTTAAATCATAATGCCAAATGTAATTTGTAACATGAATATTGTCTAGTTTTGAATCATATTGTCTAGTTTTGAATATTTAAATCATATTGTCTAGTTTTGATGTAAGTTACACAAGAAAAAAGTGGTGTGCTCATACGGACTATGAAGAGTAAAATAAAAGATTATGCAGTTTTGAGTTTCCTTCTCATCTGTATTTATCAAGGGTAATTGATAAGAGAAATGCGGCTTGCTACTTATAGACTTAAACACGATTGACAATTCCCCCCATATTTTGTTAAGATTAATGGGCAATATGATGACATTGAGCTGAATTAATTGGAATGTCCTCACTCTCAGTTTTTTTGGGACTTCTCTTCGATGTTCTTATTATAAGATTTTTATTCTAACTGTAATATTTGCTTTTTGTTAACTTCACATTGATGAATGCAAACGTGTGTATACCACATTAGTATCTACATGCTGTCTCGGTTTTCTTCCTCTGAATCTATTTATATGCCAGGATGACCATCTGAACTCCATTTTAGAAGGTATTTCAAAACGAGCATGCAGTGAAGAGATTGCTGATGATGAACTGGCAACCTTCCAGTCCATCTTGGTGAAGCTTCTTTCTTATTACAAGGATTTAGAAGACATATTTTCCATGGTATGCTTTTCGTTGTACTTGTGGTGCAGCTGGTTTCCTGGTTGTATTCTCTCTCTCCTTTTTCCCTCCTATCAGGTAGTGTTAGTACTATGATGGCAAGGAATTTTAAAGTAATGATCACTTGCTTGTAGTTATATAATTGGTGTGTAGTTTTGAACCATAAGATCTTATTAAACTACCCATGGGTATTTAGTTGTGCTTTGTATTTTGTAGAATCATTTTCTCAAGCTCTTGGATCTAATGTATGGAAGTTCGCGAAGCATCGTCAATATGCATATCCTTGATATAGGGATAAGGTGCCTTTTTAGTTACTTTATATTCATTTTCTACTTTATCTGGTAAATGCCTCACCTCACTGTTATTGTGCCCTTTGAAAGACAAACAACTTCTGAACTTGAGAACTTTTTGAAACTGCTCAAATTAGATTTTTCTTTTTCTTGTTACTCATGTATATATGAATGATGTGTCCAATTTCCTGGGAGCAGTTTAACGTTTGCTAATTCATTTGGCAGGAATGGTTGTATACGTGATCCGCGAACCATACAGTTTCTTCTCGAAATTTCTCAGGCTCTACATCACGACGAAAATTTTGTGAATCTGAAAGATGATGCTAACCAACCAGCACGTTTGATTTCTCAGTTTGTATCTCTGGTGATTAATTTTGAACTACATATTAGAATGTTGTGAGTCTTTTGTGGTAGCAATTCATATGTATTGATTGTTGCTCTTCATTGACAGGTTGATTATGGGGCAGAGATGGAGAGTCAGTTGGTATTCTTAGTTGAATGCCGTGGAGCTTTTGGTAGCATTCGTGGGCTTAAGGTTTTTTTTCCTTTCCTGATTATGTTTTGTTGTTAACTTCGACAAGTCCAATATCTGTTTTTAACCATACTAGTGATTTGATTCTATGTAACTTGATGCAGGACGCGTAGGGCTTAAATTTATTAGTTTCCTAATGTATTTGTTAGTTTCCTAGATTCTCTAGTTTTCCAAATTCTTGTAGGATTTCTACTTTTCCAGATTTCCAGATTTCTAGTTTTAAGTTTCCTATTTTATTTGGGTTAGGATTTTTGTTTAAGCAAGGGATTTTTATCTTATTATGTCTAGGTTTTAGTTTGCTATAAATACCCCCATGTAGTTCTTTAAAATGGAGATTTGAATGTTGAGTAAACCTTTTCCTACAACTCTCTGATTTCGTCCCTTCGATCTATATTTTCTTCTCCTCTATCTCCGATATTCTTCTCTGTTCTACTGTTTCTGCCCTTCATCTCGTCTCTTCGATCTATATTTTCTTCTCCTTGATCTCTTTTTTTCTTCTCTGTTCTATTGTTTAAGTGCTTAATCTAACACCTTTGGGCTGTACTACATCATAATTGCATTGAACTGTCTGATGATAAGTTTGAGTTGAAAGACGCAATGATGAGAAGTCCTTGTTTTAATACCAACCTGGATAATTTATCAGAAGACAATTTTCCATAATATCAAATATATGTACTTTCATTTATATATATATTCCTTTCTACTGTTAATTCCACACTTAATTTACTTTCAGGAAACTCTTATTCACTCCAGTAATTGTTTAGCAATTAAGGCTTTGAAAGATGGGACTAGGCATCTCGGTTTTGTGAAATCCTGCATAGCATTTTCTGAAGTCACATTACCTTCTATTTCGCCCCAGATTAGACAGTTAAATCTTTATCTTGAGACTGCAGAGGTAATGTTTTCTTCTGGTGTGATCATGTTGTGTATCAACTTAACCATATATTTTTCCTCATTCCTGCATTAATAGTTCAGGTAGCTCTACTGGGTGGCTTAATTTCCCATTCGGATGGACTGATTGATTCAGCATTCAACTCTTTGCAAATTTTAGATGTACTGGATGGTTAGTTAATCCTTCCTTCAAAGTGAAATTTTCATTTCACATTAGTATTTTCATCAGAACCACCGTTCTAGAACCCTCTTTACCACTTATTCAATAAAGTTTTAAGGAGTTGCTGGGACTTACCTCCATCAACCAAGCATGCATTCAGACATGATTTGATGCCGAATAAATGGTCTTGAGTGATACTGATATGCCACAGTATTGGGCAGAAAAAAAAAACTTTGTAGATATATTGAGAGAACTCTCTTTGTCAATTGTCAATGCAAATTGTCCAATATACTCTTGTCCAAAACTGAAGTACAGTATGGTAACAGAGCATCGTGCCATTCTGGTTCCTACATATCAAACCTTCTCTCTTTCTACTCTTAACTCCATCACATTGCATAACTATGTTTGCATGATCACCCTATTGTACATGAATAATATATACAAGGTGTATCACTGTTGTGACATGGATGCGTGATGCCCTTTGATGCTATTGATCGCATTAACTTTCACGATCAATGGCCCCCGTACTCAGTGGTGTTCCATGCTAGAAAATATGTGTGCGTGTATATATGCTGTTTCTTATTTTCATTTTATGTATTTAAGCTTACTCACTAGGTATTATTGTAAAGGCAAGGTATATATGTATAAGGTAACTTCACATTCCATCTGGCTCATAGCATTTGAATTTAAAAAAAAAGAAAATTCTGGTTTTCTTGTGCAGGCTCCAGAACACCAATTGATGCTGGTGGAGTACTCTCCTCAATTCAAAAATTATTTAGTCTCTTGATTATGGTTCCAGGTTTTTACAATCTTCTGTTTTCCTTGATTTCCATTTTGTTTGTAGTTCTGCAATATCTCAATAATGTGTAGATTGCATCTGTATTTCATCTTTCTTCTGGCCATCTTCTGAACAATCTATATAATTTTTTTTTATGAACTGTGCTCATATTTTTGGGTAGTCTTTTGAGGAATGCCTGCAAAACAAAAATCGTTATGCTTCTCTAGAAATGATTTATACAATGACCAGAAAACTTGGAAAAAATAAGGGAAATTTGCACAAATACCACCTGGACTATTAGGAGTGTGTGGATCTACCACCCAATAATTTTCTTTTTGGCAGTTGACCTCCCAAACTTCATTTTTAGTGTTAATGTGCCACCTCCCTCAACTTCCATCCAGTTTTCCATTAAAATACTCTAAAGATACCCCATAATGCTCTCTAGTCACCCATTCCCCACAATTTCATTATAAATATCCAAATTTGTCCCTCAAATAAATTAATGAAAAAAAAACACTAAAATAAAAAGAAAAAAAATCTCACCCCACTCAACCCTTCCCCTTTCAGGCAGCCCCTCCACCGACCACCCCCACCCCCTCCCCCTCCCCCTCCCCTCCCCTTCTGGCCCCTCCCAAAAACCCACCCCCACGCAGGCCCCCTCTCTCTTCAAGTTTCTAATTTTTCACTGATCTGTTTTTTCATGAAACTCCTTTATTTTTGTCCTTCGATTCTCAACTTCTATCAAACGCAAGTACAGATAAATCATATATCAAGACCTTGTGGCATGTAGATTAAGTCAAATACAACCCAAGTAGTTAAAAAATTTCAATGCTTCATGTTTCAACAGTAAAAAAAGGAATTAATCACAAAAGAGGTGGTGGTGCTGGGTGTAGGATAAGGTTGTATAGTGTGAGTGTAGAGAGATTGGCACCCATTGTTGGGGTTAGTGCTTTGCTTTTGGGTCTGTGTGTGTGTGTGTGTGTGTGTGTGTGTGAGAGAGAGAGAGAGAGAGAGAGAGGGGATAGTGGGTGGGCAATTTTCTTTTTGAATTTTTATATCTGTTTTCAGCAATGTTTTGAAAGGCGAGGCGTTAGGGTGAGGCGTTTTATGCCTTATGAGGCGAGGCGTAAGCCTCAAAGCGTTGAAGCGTAAGCCTTTCGGGTATTGAGTTATTATAATTACAAAAATATAAAACAGCTATTGAATGTATTAAATGCCACTCTAGAATATAATTAACCATCAAACTTGTTTGTTCAAAACTTCTCTTACTATTGCTCAATTCTTTGCTATATATCCCTTTTTGTTATCATATTATCTCTCTAAGTCTAGTGTCTTTCTACCAAGTTCGAATATATAAAAGAGTAGATTATGGAGGTGGACTAAACTGATGGTGGAAGGTGAGGCGGTTTCTGTTGGTCTATTTAGGAACTTCGGCTTTTGGGAGAGAGAATGAATAAATAGGTAAACTGGTTTCTTTTGAACAAAAAGGTGCATGTCTAATGTTAAAACTTAAAACTGAAACGCACAACTTAACTAAAGGGAAACAAAACAACACAGCCCGTGCAAACGACGTCGTCCAGAATCAGATTTTTCAAATAAAGGAACTCTGTCTTCCTTGCGAGGCTTGCGCCTTTCACAACGCATCTGTGTTTAGCGGCCATCTTGGACCGCCTCGACTTCAAGGCGTACGCCTTTCATGACATTCGCTAAACTAAGCTGCGCCTGAGGCGAATCACCTGTGCCTCGCTCTGAGGCGCACCCTGAGGCACGCCTAGGCATGCCTTTGAAAACATTGGTTTTCAGTCAAACAGAAAAAATTTGTCTTTTAATTCTTGAGGCAATTAACGAAATTGCCCTCTTAGAACACCCATGTGCACATCACATAACTTGATTTAACAGAAAATTGGATGGAGGTGGTACATTAACACTAAAAGTCAAGTGTAGGTGGCAAATTCTCAAAAAAAAAATTATTCGGTGGTTAATGCACGCACTCCCAATAGTCCAAGTGGTATTTACGCAACTTTCCTGAAAAACAATAATGGAAGTCACACTATATGCCAAAGTCATCTAACTTTGGATTATGTAAAAAAGGCAGACAGTACAATATTTTTTAAAAGTTGATTCTTCTATTAAGGAGTTTAAACATTTTCATAAGAGTAATGCTAGAGAGACCACATTATTGTACCACATTGTGTACCACCTCTCTAATAGAGGTAGGGCTCACCAATACATGTAGGTCGCACCTCTATTAGAGAGGCAGTAGACAATGTAGTTCAATAATATGGTCAAGCTAGCATTTTCCTTAATATTTGACAAATTATAAAACATGCCGAAGACTGCATATGTTGTATCATAAATTAATTACCATTGTCCGTTCACTTTTTGAGTTTCTGAGTTATTACCTGCCCAATCAAATCATATTAAGTAACATTTTTTTTTATCTTTTATTTTGTATCACTTGTCTTTTCCACATGAAGGTAATCCTGAGCATGGAGTTACATACCTTCCAAAGAACTTGGTGTTGCTGATCAATTCACAGTCATGGTGAGCCTTAATGTTGAGAACCTTGCATCAATATAATTTGTACATACTTATTGTTTTGATGTTGTAAGACATTGTTATAGGATGACTCCAAGAATGAGGGTGAAATTTTTTTGTGCAATTGTTTCGCTGTTAGCGGCACTATCTCAACAAAATCTCCCTTATCATGCAGATAATGGAAAGGTACACAATTCAGTTCTTTGTGGAAATTCCTAGATCTCAAAAGTTTGCACTTGGCCAAGTTCTAAAAGTGAAAACAAACAATATTCTTAAGTGCCAGGAATGCCTAGAAAATGGGGGAAAATGGTCCTTCTGTGTGCGCTATCTTGTGCTTTTGCTATAGTTCTTGTATTCATGTGAGGTTTTGTTATCTTGTTGCTGCTAACATATTGTGTTTTTTATTTCTTCAGCTTCTAGGAAATGACATATTGTTGTTTGGTGATTCATCATATCTGCATGAGCTTGCCTCATTGTGCGAGTTTGTTCTTCAGAACCTGGTTGAAGCTATTCAACAAGAACCTTCCATGGTAACAATGACTTTCAATATGGGATTTCCTTTTCACCCTTCTATTTTTGTGGTGCTGATATGTGGCAGTGATTGATTAAAACTTAGACTGCTCGTGGGAGCATGGCGCTTGAAGCTTGCAACTGCATTGCGTCATCTTTGATTGTAAGTTCCAATGAAATTTTTGAACTGACTTTTTGGTAACCTTTTTCGTTTTTATTTCTTTGTTAGAGATAGAGTGAAAATATATAATGGAAAGGAGGGATGAAGATTGGTGAAGGGAGGGGGGTGGTGGGAGGGAGGAGGAAGAAATGAAGGAGAATGACTCAAACAAAAACTTTAAAAAAATAACTATTTATTTATTTATTTATTTTTAGTTTTCATATACATTTCTCACACATCCAACCTCTCTCCTACCACCCTTATTCATCCCTCCTCTCTCCCATATATTTCCCCATTATCTCTAACCAAAAAAAAAACTGAAAACCAAAAATGATAACGTTACCAAAAGGGCCCAAATAAGACCATTATTCAGTTCATCAGTGGAAGATGTACATTAAATGCCCTAAAAGTGTATGTATGCAAGTGAAGTGGGATTCATGAGTGACCGGAGGCTGATCTTGTGATGCTTTCGACTCTGATTTTCTTCCTTGTCACACCTCTGAGGACTGCTACAAATGGAACTTTAAATCCAGAAAAAGGTTCTAACATGATGGCTTGATCACATCAATCTTGTATGTTGTACCATATGTTTGCCATAGCTGCCTAGAGGTGTGATAGTTTTACGGTGTGTTTAGATGGTGAAAAGAAACTTGGAACTTTGACAGAGTTAGAATGCTTAACCAGCTACTAGAAGCTATTGCTCAAAAGCTCTAACCTCTAAGTTTTATTGGAGGCAATCTATATGATTAGTTTCCTTCATTTCCCATGCTGATGCGGGGGCAAACCTGGCTGAGGCAAATGCTGCTTAAGCAACTTTTGAAGAAAATGACTTCCTCTTCTTTGATGGCTGAACCAATTTAACGTCTGCATATTTGGTTTCTTTGGTTTCTTGGACTTCAAATCATGTACAGTATTCATTCTCTCCCCTCATTATCTTATTTGCTTTTGCCTACTCTAATTGGCAGCTAAGTCAGGAAATATCATCAATTTGCTCCAAACTGATAGAGACTGGGAAGTCGTGTTTGAGCACAAACCATCGATATCTGCAATCGACAATTCAGTTTATTGATCACTTACCACATTCATCTGTTGCTGTCTGATTTTATGTGAATGTCTTCAGTTTGCTGTATCATCACGTGGCTTGGCAAATATTTACCGTAATTCGTTGACAGTGGCATTGTAGAGTAACAGTTAGAAACTACGCAAATATCTGTTTATACTCAACCTGTACATGTGAGTTATACAAACACAACGAAAAGCTTGTAAAATTGTAACATACCAACAGAACAGACACAAGCCAAAGCATTTTTCTTTGAGTATTTGGTTGCTCTTGTTCTACTTTTGAATAATGAGTTGCATTTTCGTTTTGAAATTTGCTATTGTGGAAGAAATATTGGTTGGAATGTCGTCAAATGAAGCCTAAGTTCATCAAATTTATTCAGGCCCAAAAAAACAAAATGAAAAAACTCGATCAAATCTTTACTAATCTAAACTTCCAAGATTGATACCGTTTGGGACATTACATGGACAACGTTGTCATCTTGTTGGAGTACTTGTGTACCTACAAGAACTCGATTTACCAGTGGACTTCGTTAGCGTAGGCAGTTCTGGCTGTTCAATCTAAAGCACTTCAGTTCAGATTATTTATACCAAAATTTGCACTTCGTACCAAAATTTGCACTTTGTGGCCAAATTCTTTATTCTAGCAAAAAATACATGATTTAGAGGCTGTTTGTACTAAAATTTGCACTTTGTGGCCAAATTCTTTATTCTAGCACAAATACATGATTTGAAATGTACTGTTTTTCCCAACATTATACAGAGGTTGGAGATCAATTGTAGCACATAAAATTGGTGTGAGACAAGGGCATCATGGTGTGCATGCAAATTTTTCATATTCTTTGTAAGAGAATATTAAAATGAAGAAAGATGATGGTTTTGGAGAAAGCACGTGAAGTGCCACAATAAAGGAGAAGGTGAAGTAGAGAAAAGGCAAGTGGATGATAAAAGAATGATTAAACTGAAGGAGAAGGAAAGAGATGTAAATAAGCAAATATATAATGTGACGATTTATGTCATCATCATATATTAACAAATTAAATAAGGCATGCAAGTGGTTACAAGTTCAAAAATTTGGCCAATTTGTGGCGAAAACATTTTCTCCATTCACAGCTTTTTGGGACAGGTGCTACTTAATGTCCACGTGGCAAAAAAATCAAAGAGGGTTGGGAAACCGACGATAATTCAGAGTTCTGCATGGGCTCAACGATTTTGGTATTGAAGATGAATAATACAAGCCAATATGATTTTTTATTCATCACCACTTATCCGTTAGTGGAGAGTTGAGAGGATACTTTCTAATTGATATTTCTCAAATATCTAAAAGCCATCATCATGGTAGATGATATTTCTTAAATATCTACAAAGCCATCATCATGCTTGATGATATTTCTCAAATATCTAAAAAGTCATCATCATGGCTAATGGAGAAGAGGCGTGAAGGGTTAAAGTTAACCAAAGAATGCAATAAACAAATATTGTTTCATTAAACAATGAAGGTTTGTTTGTACAATTTCTTTTGCATGAGCCGAAAGTGAAGTCACATGCAATCAATGTAATAAACAATATTTGTTTATTGAAACAACCAAGTGGATGACCAGCCAAGAAGAGGAAGCAAATAGGAATTAGAACACTACCAACGACAAAGATTGATTGAAGAGACAAAGTTGCTACAAAGGGCTACTTTTCAAATCTCTATAAATACAGAAGGCTCCCAACGGACCAAGGACAACAAAAACACCCCAACCAACCAACCAATCAAACAAAAAGAAAATACAAAAATTAGTCGAGACTGACCCAAGAAATCAAAGATCACAAGATCTTACAACTACGAGAAGCAAACAAGCAATCTTCCTCAAGAAGCAGTCCATCTCAAGGAGTTCGTATAACCAAGAGGAAACCAAGTTTTCCCTCCCAAAGCCATATAAGGTAAAATCAGACAAAATTCAAAAGAGATTGATCTCCCTTACAAATTTGGTTAAGCAAACTAAATGAAACAAACAAAAGTCAGGTCTTTCATCATATGAAAACCTCAACAAATTTTGCAAAGACATCTAAATGTCTTAAGGTTGTCCAAATAAATCCTAGATAACTCAGAACCAACCAGAATAGGTCATTGCCGGTAGTTCTGATCACTTTTAAAGGCCTCTCTATGGCCCAACTTGTTTATAGCTCTGCCAACATCAAATTTGGTATTGATTCCCAATTAATCTCCATTAATTGAAGATGCTGACATGCAATTCCAATACACAGACATCCAGTCCAGCCTGATCTTTAATCATTGTATTTCAGGCAGTTCTGCCTAGATTAATTGTTGTATTTTCCATAAAATCGTGTATTGCTTTACTAACCACTTTTGTTTAGATAAATTATGAAGTCCTCATCAGTCAGAAGTATAGAAAAGAACTTCTTTGGGAGGTTTCCCCACCCAAAATCATAATCATTTGTTTAAATTCTATTACTTGGGGCGCAAGGATATGAAGTCATTTAAATTTGTTAGGGTATTACCCGCTAACAGTGGCACGCTCACATAAAAGAAAGCTAATCGCAAAACCATTTAATGGTTAAAAGGTTAATGTGGAATTTTACTTAATCTTCAAACAGATATAACTACAAAAAGGGTAAACAGATACCGAGCATACAACACTCGCACAGTCATAAGATGTGACATTAGCACCAAGCAAACCTTGAGAGAGTACACCAGTCCAAGGTTAATATTAAGGGTGGGCAAGGTCCATATTGAATTGGTTTCACGTCAAAATCATGGCTGAACCAATTACAATATAACGGTTTAGTTTGATTTCGTTTGGATAAAAGTTATAAAGGACATCGAACCAAACCAAACCAATTTAAGACGGTTTGGTTCTGCTGTTTGGGCCTAAGCCCAATTCTCTTTCTTTTTGCATTTTTTCAACATTGTTAGCCCAATTATAACCAACAAATTCACAACTTGCTTCATACATAAAGCATTTTATAGAGTGCGAAACCATCCTAAAGCTCAAAATGCCATAAAACTTCATATTTCACTAACTAATATAGCTCAATTCAAATATTCATATATAGTTATTAACTAATTAGAGTGTTACAAAATGTAAAATAAAATATGAATAAATAAATATACGCATAAACGGTCTGGTTTGGTTTAGGCCGGTTTACAAATGCTCAAAACCAAACCAAACCAAATCATATATAGTCCGGCTCGGTTTTTAAACCGTTTGACTTTTTCTTGGTCAAAACCAAACTAAACCGGTAATTATGGTTTGGTTTGGCCGGTTTCATTGGTTCGGCCGAATTGATGCCCACCCCTAGTTAATATCATCAATGCCTTCAATGCCACAAAATGTTTGTAGACGTTTTGACAAAACGATATCTAAGATACTCTAATATAAAAGGGAGATCCAACTCGAGTGCAGGGAGCGAACACACTATCTTGACCAACTATCCTATGCGACATTTTTGCTTTACTTTTCGAATTTATAAAATGAAATTTGGCATTTGAAATTTTTTTTTAAAGCCTGAAATTAACTATAAATTAATTTTTATGAGTTTGATCAATGGTATAAACATTTAGTAATTATGGGCATAAAATTAAAATCAAATTAAATTATGGGGAAGAAAGTAGAAACTTGTTAAACTATAGGGATGTCGATGAAAAGTTTAGTCAATGATCAAACAAAAAACAGTAGGGAAATTGACATAGATAATCACTTTTGCTAAATCCTAATCAAATATACTCACTTTATAAAACTTAACCACAAATACTCACTTTTTAACTTGAAAGTACCAAGCTACCCTTCATATAAATAGATACTTATCGGCGACTTCTTGCCTACTGATTGCCCACTTAACACTTGTTCTCACTCTTCGCTCTCTCTCTCTCTCTCTCTCTCTCTCTCTCTCTCTCTCTCTCTCTCTCTCTCTCTCTCTCTCTCTCTCTCTCTCTCTCTCTCTCTCTCTCTCTCTTTCGCTCTTAGCGCTTTCTCTGTCCACCGTCACTCCACAACCACCACCACTCTCTTTCTCCCTTTCTCGCGAAACCCATCTCTGTGTCAATTTCCCCAAAAAAACTCAATCTTTATCCCCTACCTAGGGTTATCTCATCTTACAAATCCAACCCAGAAAAATAAAAGCTTTGCCAAAGCCATGAATACCTGTACCCAAACCATTGTACAGATCTTTTCACCATCTTTTCTGTTACAATCTTAGCAAAAACCTTGCACAAATTTCAGCTTAAAGGGTTTTTGCTTCTATTTTATTAGATGCAAATTTTGCTTTAGAGATTCAGTTACTGATTATTGTGAGGGTTTTAGTTTACTGGGTTCAGTTCTGTTTTCGTGTTCTTTGATTAGATTTAAATATATAGTGAGTGGAGACTATCTTCCATTGTAGCAAACTGGAGAATATCTTCATGCAAGATGAAGGTTTCAAGCTCAAAACCAAACACCTCCTTGTCAATGTTAATTCTGATCGTTTTGTCGAAAGCCTTTAATGTCGTCTCCGCATAACGACAAAGGACCTTTAGAGAAGGTGGCATGTCTAGCTTTGAGTAATCCTGTTGGACTTTCTCAGCACTTAGGCTTTGTGTTTTAAGAAATAAAGAAAGATATATAAGATAGCTTGTACAACAAGTAAAATAAAAACGACAGTAAATAAACCATCTAAACCGTCGTGGAATTTAACTCCCAACGACAGTTCCTTAAAAATACCGATGTAGTATGGAATTTCAAACAACGGTAACGAAATACCGTCGTTGTGTGGCATTTCTAACATCGGCAGGAAAACAAACCATCATCTAATTCAAATGCAAAATGCAGAGAAATACAACGTTCAGAGAAAACTAGCATTCTTTAGCAGAAATACAGATAAAAGCAATTGCAGAGAGAGAGAGAGAGAGTGTGTGTGTGTGTGTGTGTGTGTGTGTGAGTGAAGATAGCCTATAACTCAACCATCTAAACCGTCGTCGTATTTCGCTCCAAACAAAGGTTTCTTGACAATACCGACGTAGTATGGAATTTCAAATGACGGTAAAATAATACCGTCGTTGTGTGTGATTTCTAACGACGGTAAAGAAAAATAATGACGTCTAATTCAAATTCAAAATGCAGAGAACTACAAAGTTCAAAGAAGTTACCACTTCATCTTCCTATGCTCCAACAGGATCAAGCTTCTCATTTTCATCCTCTAAAACTAAGGGCCTCACAAGCGTAGCATCCGAGCAGCTCGCTTTGTTAGACATTGAATTTTTGGGACTTCTCTCTTGATGGAATGGGGTACTTAGTGGTTTGAGCAAGTTGGGATCAATATTGGAAATTAGTTGGCAGATTTGTTTCATCCAATAATCCCTCTCAGGTTCTACCAATTGCTTGGTTCTCACCTCCATCTTCATACTCTCTTCTTTGAGGACCTCTCTTACACTTTCCAAAGTTGATCGACAAACTTTACTCTCTGTTGTCTTGGTAAAATGAAGTATTGACTTGGCCTCCAGCTCTTACACCTCTAACTTTCCCTCCATGCTCGGGTGTTCCCAATGCCATATTCAACACATCATTAATTTTCGATACTGTAAGAATGCCTTCATAGACTAGTTTGTTCAAGCCATCCTAACATAAAGACGCATTAAAGTCAAGCAAACCAGCAAGTTAGTTCCACTTGCAAGTCTAAGAAAAACAGCAAGTTTTCAAAAGATAGAGAGAGTGTGTGTGTGTGAGTGAAGATAGGTTGTAAAACAAGTAAAATAAAAACGACGCTAACTCAACCATCTAAATTGTCGTGGTATTTCACTCCCAATGACGGTTTCTTAATAATACCGACGTAGTACGTAATTTCAAAATGCGGTAAATAAATACCGTCGTTGTTTGAGATTTCTAACAACAGTTAGGAAAAATAACAACGTCTAATTCAAATTCAAAATGCAGGGAAATACAAATTTAAAAGAGAGTGAGTGAATTTAGGGTTACAATTAACTTAGCTTTCTCTGCGGCCTTTGGATCGAGGATGTTACCATGTTTGTCTTCTCTAGCTTTTCTCCATAACAGAGAATGATCTATTTTTTCCCTAGGCATGCTTTCCTCCAATTGGTTCTCCAAACCAACATATCTTTTTCGAGACAACCAATGATTGTACTCGCATTTCTCCTTCCTCTGTGATTGTTCAGTATGCACTAGTACAAATTTTTCGGATAACCTTGAAGCTACAAAGGCATCCCAATCTGATTTCTCTATGAATGGATATAGTTGAGGGGGTTCTTTTAACTTCTCCTTATCATTTTTGAATGGAAAGATACTGCCTCATTAATGTAGACTTAAAATCCTTCCATTTCTTTGTTTTAGATTATAACACCATCATCTTTCCCCCTTGTCCTACAATATATGCCATCCACATATAGAGAAAGAGGTCTAAATATATTAAATCCAAAACATAGGACAGAAAGTAATGGAAAATGACAATTGAATGCTTCTATACCTCAACAGCTTCCCAAATCTGCTCATTTGTATCCTTGGGCAATTCAGTCCATTTTTTGTCCACAAAAAGAACTTTGGTACGTGCTAACACCCCAATGTAGGATTGCATCTCAACAGCTGTCGGGCCATGTGGTGTCCCTCTTTTATTGTACTCAACCACAGGTTTTACTTTTTGGATTTTCTCTTGACAACACGGCTCATTGTGTTTATACCACGACTTGACTTTGCCTCCTCATCAAATGTAGTTGGTTCTTTCTTAGCAGATGAAACAAATCTCATTTTCTTAGAGGACTTGGTTTGAGCCAATTTGTCTTCCTTAATTTGAGCTTTTGAAACTTGAAGCTCCTTACTTTGTTGTTTTTTCCCACTGGCCTCCTTAGTTTGAGCTTTAGCAACCATGGTATCAAAGAAATAAAAGAATACAACCTGCAAGTGAAAATATTTTAGATTTTCAAATAATTAAAACGTCGGTGATTTGAAAACACCGACTTAGTATTACATTTTACACGTCACTAGATAAAACCTACCATCGTATTACGAATTTTATCACAACAATAGTTAATCACCATCGTGGTGTGATAATTCAAACGACATAAATATGAAGACGTCGTTGTCTTATTAAGAGTAAAATACAGAAAAAAGAAATGGAAATGCACACAGAGAGAGTGAAAGTGAGAGACAATGTTGTACTAGTATTCAGTGGCGGACGCAGGATTGTAAGGTCATGGGGTCATAGTGTAAAAGTGTCGGAATTTTTTTAAGAAGAAAATTACACAAAAAAAACATAAAGATAGTACTTTCATTCATAATTCATTACAAAACTAACAATACAAGCTACAATTGTCCACGACGAGTTTTCATATTTTGAAAACGTTGCATTATAGCTTCGTTATCAATACAAGCAAAAACATCTCTTTCAATGTAAACAACTAAGCTATCATTCAACCATTGATCTCCCATTCTGTTGCGAAGTGGATTTTTGATAATATTCATGGCGGAAAATGCTCTTTCCACTGAAGCAGTTGCAACCGGTAAAACCAAAGCCAATGTAATAAGCAAATACACATTAGGAAATACTCCATGCATCTCTTTCTCCACCATTTTTTCCGCAAGCATGCTAATCTCTTGCAATTCAGAAAAATCACTTCTCAAACGCACTTGATGAATATAAACCCCAAGTTCATCCTCAAGCATCAATAAATCTTTATCCGAAAAATCATGAGGATAAAATTGAGCAAGACGAAGTAGCTTTCGTTTGTCAAAAGTTACAAATGAATTCTTTGGACTCAAGCATGCCAAACAAGTAAGCAACTCAGTATTTACCTCATTGAAACGATCATTTAATTCTGCAAGTTGCCCATCAATGACATGAAGAAAGATCTCCACACGATAATGATGATTGTTTGTCTTGATTGGCGCATTACGTCGTGACCTTCCAGGCATTACATATTCATCATCCATGTTAGGAATCAGAATATGATGTTTGTGACAAAACGAAGATGCTTTATCAACCAATTCATCAAACTCATCATTCCTCATCAATTGAAGGTTTTCCTTGCATGTTTTCACTAAACTCATTGCATTCACAATATCTTGATCTTTCCTTTGCAACGCTTGAGACAAAGCATTTGTTATTCCCAATATAGCTTTCATCACAAATAAGTTAAACACAAACTCAAAACTTTGTATTTCTCTCCATAACTTATAAGCTTCACCCGAACTATCATTGGGGTTATCATCAACAACCATTTGAAGCACAGTCACCACGGATGGGAACATGGAAATGATACTAATCAAGGTAGCATAATGTGAGTTCCATCGTGTATCACCCGCACGTTTGAGAGTAGTTTCTTGATTTAAGTCTCGCCCCGTTATAAGACAACCTTCATCAAAAGCTTTTACAAGCTCTTCTTGGTATTGTGCTCTAAGTGCATCACGCCGCTTACAAGATGCTCCAACAACATTAACCAAACTATTAGCCGTTGTGAAAAACGCAGCAACATTAATATTTTTCTTTGCCATGGCAACAAGAGCTAGTTGAAGTTGATGAGCAAAACAATGAACATAAAATGCGCAAGGTTGTTCTCTCAAAATCTTTGTTTTAAGTCCATTGAACTCACCTCTCATATTACTAGCTCCATCGTAACCTTGTCCTCGTAGCTTGGAAAAGCTCAATCCCTCGAAAGAAAAGAATTCATCTATGGCTTTCTTCAGTGCACTTGAAGTGGTGTCCATAACATGTTGGACCCCCACAAACCTTTCTATTATTTGTCCTTTGTTGTTCACATAACGAACTACCATGGCCATTTGCTCCTTCTTTGAAATATCACGTGCTTCATCCACCATTATTGAAAAATATTTATCTTTTAGATCACTCATGATAAGACCAATGGTCTCTTTGGCACATGCATTGACAAGATCTTTTTGAATTGAAGGAGCTATTAACTTAAGATTGCCGGAGCATTTTCCAACACAACGACCTTAATTTTTTCATCATGATCCGCAAGAAATTGCAAAAGCTCCAAATAATTCCCCTATTACTTGAAGTGTAACTTTCATCATGACCACGAAAGGAAAGACCTTGTCGCAACAAATACCTAGTGCATTTGAGTGATGCAGTCAAGCAAGTGCGATAAGCCGTCTGAGCTTCATCTCGTATGTTTGATCACAATGTTTCCTTTGTGTGTGTTTTGATTCATTAGATTGTACGAAGCTTCTCTAGCTTGATTGTGAACACTACCAATTGGACCAACATGAGTGCTAAACCTTTCTCTCCCCTTCTTCCAATTATTGAAGCCTACTCCAGTGAACGCATCACCACCCACTCTATCAAAATTAGACTTAAAGAGATAACAATGAAGGCAAAACACAGCATCTTTGGCTACACTATACTCCAACCAATCAAACTCATCAAACCATTGAACAATGAAGCGTCTATTAATTCCGGATTGATTAGTTTGTGGGAATACATGACCTCTAGGTTGACAAGGTCCTTTTTGAAGATATGCTCTTCGAATCTCATCTCGAATATTAGGACTATAATCTGTCATTTGAGTTCTTAGTCCAGGATCTCGCTTGAAGATTAGCCAATATCTCAATTAACTCAATCGGTCTCGGTGTTGTACTTGAACTACCGGGATTAGATGAACTATCCGTAGTTCTCGTTCTCTTAAAATATCGTTCCATAATTCTACACATCAATTAATTCAACTAATCAATATATATCGTTCCATAGTTCTACACATCAATTAATTCAACCAACTAATCAATATATATCGTTCCATAATTCACAATGAGTAAATATTTTCCAATATCAATTTCAATTTATCTAAAACTAGTAAATTATTTCCAATATCAATATCAATATCATAAATTCATATATTCACAAATTCACAATCATTTCCAAAATCAATATCATAAATTCATATATTCACAATCATTAAATATTTTCCAATATCAATTTCAATTTATCTAAAACTAGTAAATCATTTCCAATATCAATATCAATATAATAAATTCATATATTCACAATCATTAAATATTTTCCAATTTCAATTTCAATTTATCTAAAACTAGTAAATCATTTCCAATATCAATATCAAAATCATAGATTCATAATGAGTTCCAATATTAATATCAATTCAAAAATATAACAATATCAATCAATTCTAATACATCAAAAACATTACATATATCAATTTTCTTAAAAATATAAATTTTACTTACTTGAAATAATGGATGAGAGTGGGAGAGATGAGCTGCGGCAGGCAAGGTCGACGGCAAGGTGGACGGCGGCGGCGCTCAAGACAGAGTGGTGGTGATGGCTGTGAGGATGAGAGGAATTTGGGGGCTAGGTTTTAATTAGGAGAGAATTTGAGAATAAGGGTTTTGAAGAGGAGCTGTTTTGCTGCTATCGGGGGGGAATGGGTCTATTTCTTCTTCTTTTTTTTTCAGAAATCCTGGCTCAAAACGACGTCGTTTTGATGCCAGGCTATTAAAAAAAATTTGAAACCGTTTGGACCAAAAGACGTCGTTTTGGTCCGTCAGTTTTAAAAAAAATTTGTGCGCAGCGCATCAATTCTTCTCAGTGGCCTTTCGTCGAGCACCTTCCGTGCACTCATGGGGTCGTCTTCCTGCAAGTCATGGGGTTGTCTCAGACCACCACAGGCTATCCATAGCCATTTTTTCGACTAGTTCATGGGGTCATGCGACCCCTCTTGTCCTCATATCCGTCCGCCACTGCTAGTATTATTAAAAACAATGAAAGACGACAGTATTTTGAAAACAGAAAAATACGTAAAATACGTAAGTTCTTCGTGTTTCACAAAAAATACGTAACATGATTTTCACATTAAAAAAACGTAAAATGATTTTCACAAAAAAAAAAAAAAAAACATGAAAAAGATATACGTAAAATGATTTTCACAATTAAAAAAAAAACAAGAAAAAAGAAAGTGAGAAATGGTAACCTTTGGCGTGCAATGAAAGTTTTCTTTTCGGGTAGAGAGATTTAAAGACGAAGATGAGAAGGAGATGAGGAGAGGAAGACGAGGAGATTTAGAGACGCCGCGTTGGGAGGGAAAACTGAGAGGAGAGTGATATATTTTCTTGGGTTGCGAGGGAAAACAGATGAGAAGGAAACTCAAAACTGCATAATCTTTTATTTTACTCTTCATAGTCCGAGCACTCCACTTTTTTCCCGTGTAACTTACATCAAAACTCGGAAAAAGTCAGTCAATATTCATGTTACAAATTACATTTGGCATTATGATTTAAACTGTGCAAGAAATGGAGTTGTTCTTAGGCAATATGATTTAACAAAGTGTTAGTTTCCATTTTACTTACCTGCGCAAGACCTAAAGTGCTGCACCTTAGTACAATTTAAGTTTTTTTTTTTTATCAAAGTAGTACAAGTTAAGGTTAGTATACATTGTTGGTCCAATTCCTTAGAATTTAAGCTTTTATGGCAATTCTCCAGCATGGTATTGGAGCTCGAATGTCCACAAAACCTTGGTTCAAATCTTGATGTCTCCACTTGTATATCTCTTTTCTAACATAGAAAGCTCACATGTCAAGCACGCCTACACATAGACATATGGATGGGTCTTAATGGGTTTTAAGCCTAATATTTATTGTAGCTTACTTCCTAAAAGTTTAAACATTAAGGACAACTGCTTATGGAGGCAGCTTTAGAAATACTAAGGTTGAAAGAGTGTTGTTTATAAGAGTTCAATGAGTTGCGAAATGGTTTTATTGGGATTTTCTGTTAGTTTTTTGTTTTGGCAGACTGCTTGTTAACCTTTAACTGGAACTTTAGATGTTACAACTTACAACCAACTGGAACTTTTGATTCGTCTAATAAATATGAAAACCTAAGAAGACGCACCATATGATTTTGAGGAATAATATCCACATAAGCATCCGCAACCTTCAAGTACTCATCAAGGCCATCATATTGAACAATAACCTGATTTATCATCAAATAAAAGGCATAAATTAGGTTTAAAATGAAAACTCTTAACAGGATTCCTTAGAAATGAAGGACTATAAATTATTAAAAAAGAAAAGGTAAAATAACCAATGAAAAATAAAAACTAAGCAACTGGAAACAGATCCCTCTCAATACCTGGATGGCTTTGTTCACCACAGGATTGGCAATGTCAATTTGAGATCTTTCACACAGCCTAAATCCAAGTAACCTGTAATTCAGGCACTTTCCCAACCAAAAAAAAAACAGAGATGATTCAAGAACTGCACATTGAAGACAGTTTTTCATTGATAAACTTGGACCTAACATCCAGATTAACCCAGGAAGGACGACACATCAATAATGCAGAGCTTTATGTGTTCCAAAGTTATGACTTGACGACCTTCTTATGAACAATACCTGATCAAAGGAATCATCATTGCTTAACTCAGTGAGACGAAGGATCTCCACAGCCCTTGAGCTAACTACTTCAGATGGAAGTTGCTTGAGTAGATGATGAAGTGATGTAGAACGCATGGCTGAGTGGATTGAGGATGAGCTAGAGAAAAGAATGAAAAAAGGACGTAGCGGGAATATGCAGATTTGGCGTCCGAGCTCCGATTGGGACGCATGATACCTTTTCGGAAAGGGAACGACGCCACGAATCAAACTCACTGCTTTGCCATGACATATGGTGGATTTTGGCGTTCTGAGGTCGTCTGGCCTTCCAAAAGTGCATTCAAAGTTTCGTAGTTAATTTTCCAAATAAATTCAGTTTGTGTTTAATTTTCAGTTTTAATGTAATAACTCCCCCAAGCAACTCAAGGGTTGAGAATGATGTATTTAGACGTTGGCTGAGATGGTTTTGGCATCTCAGATTTAATCAAAGTAATTTCAGAGAATTATTCTCTATTTTCCTGGTGGATTCCAGTTTCCCGGTCTTTGGGGTTTTTGCTTGAAAATCCATTGCTTGTGCTGCGTCATGAAGAACAATTGAGACACATGGGAACCTTCCAAACAACTCCACTTGGTTGCCCCCAAGTCCAAGCTCAACGAGTACATCACCTACTTGTCTCTTTCAACAGATTAAAATTATGACTACAACATTATACAGTAAAGACTACTACTTCATGTCACACCAGCTCTTCATGATTTGATAGATTCGACTACCAACTAATTCATGTCACACCAGCATCATGTTTGGATATATTCAAAAACATTCTCTAAGACTTTTAAGAGATGAAAAATATGAGACTCCCAACAAATCCTACATAGTTCAAATGGTATAATATTATGTTCTGCTTTATAATTACTTCAAAGTCATACCAGCATATTAATGCTTATTAAATCCTAAAGCATCATGCACTACCAATACCACATAAGCTTGCTTCCTATATTTTCAAAACAATCCAGGGCAATTGACTTTTGAATATAGCCATATAATATAGAGTGCCGAAGACAAGTATTATTGCTACATGCAGTACATACCTCGGACATGTTCTTAAATATGCATTTCATGATATACTCAATGATGGGTTCCATCAAACCGACAAGCAATCTTTTGTTATCAGTCAAATTTCCATGACTGGTTTCCTCTGCTGGTATGACCCGCATCAACACAATTTTGAAGTCATTCACACAAGTGAGCAGGCATCCTGTAAAATAATTGCCAAACATGAGACTGTAAAGTATTTATTATTTATACTGTTAGAAGTAAATAGTAAGAGGATATGGTTTACCAACAGTAGTTCAAATAGATTATTCAAGAACTCTCTATAGGCTAGAATGCATGAATGGTTTTATAAATTTGAGACCAAGTTATACATGTTTTAGCATAATTTTGGTTTAAGCAGGAGCACAAGTTATGCAGTTTCTTAGGGATTGAAATGAATCCATTAGCGCGGTGCGAGGCCAAATCCTGCTTATGGATCCACTACCCTCGACACGCAAAGCTTATTCCTTGATTTGCCAGGAGAAACAACGAGAGTAGGGTTCTTCTTGATTACCTATCGAGCCTTCAGCCATGGTGGTAAGGCAGTAAATAGTTATTAGTCTGTTAAGATTAGTCTGTTAGATTAGTCTGTTAGGTTATATATTCTCTGCTGTAATTAGTTATGACAGCTCAGCATAGATGTTATGTATAAAAAGGTTTTGTAACAGTTTATTCAATTAATGAGAATCACACTTTCTTTATGGTATCATCGCCTTCTATCTCACGATTCGATCCTCTCTTCCGCTAAGTTTTCTTGCTCATTTTCTCTCTGACCAAACACAATTTTCTCTCTGACCAAACAGACTTTTTTTTTCTTTCTCTCTGCTTCCATGGCGGTTCCTGACGCTTCCTCTGGTTCCTCACCTTCTCTTGCTGCTGTTCCACCGCTTCATTCCTCTTCCTCGCCCGTTGAATCACACTCGATTCCGGCTTTTACTACTGTTACAGTTCAGAATATTTCTGGCATGGTGCCGATTAAACTTCAGGCAGGCAATTATCTGCTCTGGAAGAACCTTTTTCTTCCAATCCTTCGCAAATTCAAGATGCTTGGTCTCATCACTGGTGCTGAGCCACCTCCACCTTGCACCATTCTTGCTGTTGATGGTTCGACCATGGATAATCCAAATGCTTGACCTTTGGTATGATAAGGATCAAAGCCTGATGATTTGGATCATCTCCACCCTATCTTTTGATCTTCTCTCTCATACGGTGGGTATCGAGACCTCCCGTGCTCTCTGGGAACTCCTTGAGAAACGTTTCGCCGGCGTTTCTCGGGCAACCATTCACCAATTGCGCTCTCGTCTTCAAACCCTAACTAAAGGTGATTTGCCTATGGTCACTTATTTGCAGCAGATGAAGGAAATTGCTGCTGGTTTAGGAGCGGCTAGCCACCCCCTCACTGATGCTGATCTTGTGGCTTACATCCTCGCCGGTCTTCCAGAGGAATATGACTCCTTTGTGACTTCGATTGAAACTCCTAGTGATCCGGTATCTTCTGATGAGCTCCATGGATTCTTGCTTGCTCGCGAGGCTGCGATATTGCAACGCAAGAATCGTGCCTCTATGTCGGTCACTCATGAACCGTTCCATGCCTATGCGGCTCTTTCGAACAATTCTCGTTCTTCTCAGGCGTTTTCCAAGAACCGAGGTCGTAGTCGCTCCCAATTTCCATCTCAATTTCTGCCTCGCCCTTTGCATTCGAACAATCGTGGTTTGCTTCCCACTCCCCCTGTTTCTTGGATGCACGGCTCAAATCTTGGCTCATCTACTTCTGGCTCTGGTTCAAGACCTCAATTCTTTCATGGCGGTTCTTCTTCTGGAGTCAATTCTGGTTCTCCCACCTATACTGGTGTTATTGTCTGTCAATTTTGTGATAAGCGCGGTCATGGTGCTGCTACCTGCCGAAAATTAGGTCGTCTTCTCCATCAGACCTCTTCTGCATCCTCGGCTCCGTACTCTGGCTACTATGTCAATCCTCAACCTCAATCTCATTCGCACGGTGCTTCTACTTCTTGGATCATGGACACTGGTGCAACTGCTCATGTCACAGCTGACAACAGTCATCTTCAGAATTCTGTCCCTTATACTGGTTCTGATTCCTTGCAAGTTGGAGATGGTAACTGTCTACCTATTTCTCATATTGGTTCTTCAGTCATTGAAACTCCCTCTGCTCAATTTGCTCTTCGAAATATTTTACATGTTCCTCATATAACTCAAAATTTGCTGTCGGTTCAAAAATTCTTGGAAGATAATCAATGTTCTCTAACTCTCTCTCCTTCTGACTTTGTCATTAAGGACTTGGTTACACAGAAGATGCTTTACCACAGTCCACTTAAGGAGGGTATGTACAAGTTGACTGCTGGTGCTGGTTCTTCTGTTGAAGCTGCAAAGCAATCTTTATGTGCTTCTTTTATGGTAAATAACAGTGATTTACTCACTTGGCATCAGAGGTTAGGTCATCCTCACTCTTCTATCTTTCGACAAAGTTGTTAGTCGAAATAAGTCGCTTTGGTAGCTCTTTTGCTTCTCAAGTACTATGCTCTGCTTGTATGCTCGGCAAAGCTTCAAAGCTTCCTTTTTATAGTTCAATATCTAGATCTACTAAGCCTTTTGAATTGGTGCATTGTGATGTATGGGGGCCTAGTCCTGTGGCTTCTGTTTCAGGCAATAAATACTACATTCTTTTTCTTGATGACTGTACCAAGTATGCATGGATTTATCCAATGACATTCAAATCGAGATGTCTTGGCTGTTTTTAAGATCTTTCATGCTAAAATGGCAAAC
The DNA here is from genome assembly GCA_024362665.1 of Prunus padus. Lineage (NCBI taxonomy): Eukaryota > Viridiplantae > Streptophyta > Magnoliopsida > Rosales > Rosaceae > Prunus > Prunus padus. Next base: position 9,910,946 of record JANFAM010000011.1, read on the forward strand.
TTGTTTGATTCCAAGATCAAAACACTTTCGAGAAGTGATTCGGTGGGGAATTCTTAAGTTCTCGGTTTCAGCAGTTTCTTAATCACGAAGGTATTGTTCATCAATTAAGTTGTCCACACACACCTGAACAAAATGGTGCTGCAAAAAGAAAACATAGGCATATTGTTGAGTTAGCTCGTACATTGTTGGCCGCTTCTAAAGTTCCATTTCAGTTTTGGGTTGATGCCTTTCTTACTACTGTCTACCTTATCAACAGATTACCTTTTAAGTCTTCCACCATTTCTCCCTTTGAACTTCTCTTTCACTCCAAACCCAATTATACGTCTCTTAAAATTTTTGGTTGTCAATGTTTTCCTTGGTTAAAGCCTTACAGTCCATCCAAGCTTCATCCCAAGAGTTTATCATGTGTTTTTTTGGGTTATAGTCTCAATCATTCTGGATATAGGTGTCTTGATCCTACAACCAATCGGGTCTATGTCTCTAGGCATGTAATTTTTCATGAATCTGTTTTTCCGTTTCTTGACACCTCCTCATCTTCCTCTGCTTCTATTCTTATTTCTTTTCCTGTGATTCCTCTTACTTTTCCTTTAGTTCATCCCTCTTCTCCTCCTCCTCCTCCACATCACCCTTTAGTGGATCCCACATCATCTTCTCAATCTCCTTCTGTTTCTACTCATTCCCCAACTTCTTTATCTGCTCCAGCTCCTGTTTTAAATACTCATTCTATGGTTACTAGGTCTAAAAATGGAATCTTTAAACCCAAAGCTCTTACCGCTACCAAACATCCTTTACCTTCTTCTTTACAGTCCACTGCTCTTCTTCCTCCTACTCCTTGTACCTACAAACAGGCAGCAAAGTATCTAGTTTGGGTTGATGCAATGAAAAGTGAGCTGGCTGCTTTGGAGCAAACCAAAACTTGGACTTTAGTACCCCCATCTTCTCATCAAAACCTTGTTGGTTGCAAGTGGGTTTATAGGACCAAATTCAAGCCCGATGGTTACGTGGATAAGTTTAAGGCATTTGGTTGCCAAGGGATTTCACCGTAAAGAAGGTTTGGATTTCCATGAGACTTTTAGCCTCTGTGGCAAAGCCAGCTACAATCCGACTTCTTCTTTCCTTAGGCATGCGGTATGACTAGTTTTTGAATCAATTGGATGTGAGTAATGCCTTTCTTCATGGTTATTTGAAGGAGGATGTGTTTATGGCTCGACCACCAGGATTTGAGACTCTACCGGCCCCATTTTGTTTGTAAACTCAATAGATCTTTGTATGGTTTAAAGCAGGCCCCTAGGGCATGGTATGATGAGTTGTTCAAAGCTTTGGTTTCCTTAGGTTTTAGATCTTCTCAGCGGACTCTTCTCTTTTCATTAAATCGAGATGGTGGTGCGCTTGTTCTTGTTTTGGTCTATGTAGATGATATCCTAGTTCTTGGGAATTGTAACACTGCTGCAGATCTCTTATTTCTCTTCTTAGTGCCAAGTTCCCTGTTAAAGATCTTGGTCCTTTACATTACTTTCTTGGGTTAGAAGTTCACCGATCCGCAAGGGCCTTTTTCTTTCTCAAACCAAATATGCCTGTGATCTCCTCAAGAAAAGCAGATTTTATTGGCGCCACTGTTCTACTCCTCTTGGCTCTTACAAGTTGGATAACTCTCGTGACATTCTTCCTGATGCTACCTTTTATCGCTCTCTTGTTGGAGCCCTTCAAGATCTCACTTGGACAAGGCTAGACCTTTCTTTTGCGATTAATCTTGTCTCACAAAGATTTACATCACCTCGCTCTAATCATCAGGTCTTTGTCAAACGAATTCTTCGTTATCTCAAGGGCACTCTTGATATGGGTGTTTGGTTTACCAAAGGTTCTCTTAGTTTACAAGCTTTCACGGATCTTTGATTGGGCGGGTGTCCCATTGATCGGCGGTCTACTAGTGGTGGTGCATCTATCTTGGTCACAATTTAATCTCTTGGTCGGCTAAGAAACAACCAACGAGTCTCTCGCAGTTCTCTTCAAGTGAGTATCGAGGCATTGCCATGATCTTCTTGAGCTGATTTATCTTTCCAAACTATTCAAAGACATTGGTTTCCAACTGTCCTCTGTTCCTCTCCTTTGGTGTGACAATCAATCAGCCATTCATCTTGCTTCTAATCCAGTCTTTAGTGCAAGAACCAAACATGTCGAAGTTGATTACCATTTCACTAGAGAATTGGTTCAACATGGCTTCTTACAGATTCAATTTGTTTCCTCCGCAAATCAACTTGCAGACATTTTCACGAAGGCTTTATCTACTGCCAGACATGTTTTTCTTCGAGACAAGCTTACAGTGTGCTCTCCCCCTTTCAGCTTGAGGGAGGCTAAAGGCAGTAAATAGTTATTAGTCTGTTAAGATTAGTCTGTTAGATTAGTCTGTTAGGTTATATATTCTCTGCTGTAATTAGTTATGACAGCTCAGCATAGATGTTATGTATAAAAAGGTTTTGTAACAGTTTATTCAATTAATGAGAATCACACTTTCTTTACGCCAAGACCAAAAAGCCGCTAATTCAGGGAGGAAGACGCTGCATTGTACCTACTGTGATGTAGACCATGGAAAGAGAAAGCGCTGAGAGAGAGAGAGAGAGAGAGAGAGAGAGAGCGAAGAGAGAATTGCGAGAGAGAAAACGAAGAGTGAGAGCAAGTGTTTAGTGGGCAATCAGTGGGTAATCAGTGCTTTGTACTTTCAAGTTGAAAAGTGAGTATTTGTGGTTAAGTTTTATAAAGCGAGTATATTTGATTAGGATTAAGCAAAAGTGATTATCTATGTCAATTTCCCGAAACAGAAAGAGAGAGTCAAAGTATGTCCATCCACGTTGCCCTTTGTCGAATCCCGACCGACCCTTGAGAAAATCACAACTAGGGTTTCTCCTGGGTCCCAAATCCTAATCCCATCTCCTCTCTCTGTCTGCTCTGTCACAAATTCCAACCCAATCCGACGGTCGTAAAGAAATGGATCTAGAGGTGGTGGGCCGCCACGCGCTGTTCTTCGACGACGACGCCAACGCCTCCTTCGTGAACTCACGCGACGCCCTCGTCGAGTGGAACTCGCTCTTCATCGACCGCTACGATGTTCGCCACCTCATCTCCAGCCCTCTACCCTCTATCACGCGCCGACGTCATCTCACGGTCTCATCCTCCTTGCCGCTGCCTCAACCTGATCCCGCGCTCGAGGTGGAGCTCGATCAGGAGCGGTACCTCGATTTTCCGTCGCCGTCTGATGAACCAGAACAAGGTAAATTAGTTAAAATCAGTGAAAAAGTTATTAGCTTTTATTTTGAATTTAAGTAATTGTTTTTTTATTATTATAGTTTGGATTGGTCTGCATTGAATTAGTTAGTTTTGGTTCTTGAAATGTTAATCTTAAGGGAATATTTGTTTGCGGAGAGAGTGGTGAAGCAATGGCTTTCATATTGAGGATTTGTTATTTGGTAGATATTGTTTGGTTTCTGAGAAAAGGGATGTTGTAGAGGAAAATTAAGGGGTAAAAATTAGTTTGTCAACATAGCTCACGGGAAATAGTTGCATTAGTTTTAGGCTTTATAGATGAATTTGCCGTGCTGCTGTTTTGTTTGGTGCTTAGTAAGGTTTCATTAACATCAGAATAGTTTTTGCACTTGAAATGGCATTGGTTTTAAAGTTTTTCCTGCCTGGTATTGTGGTTTTAACTTGCTGAGAATCCAATAAATACGTAAAAATTGTTTGTTTGCTACATGAATACACACATTTATCTGCCTGAAAAGAAAGGAGAAGGGGTTTGCTGGCTTAGCTTGATATTTGGCATGCAACTGTCAGACGGTAATAGAATTCATAGTGATTGAATTAAGTGTGGACTTTGCTTTATGAAGACCCCCCAGAAGAATATGCCCCACATAGACCTTAGGTCTTGTTTCCATGGCCCTCTTGTTTTGTATCGCAATTGGAAATCAGCCAGATCCTGAGAAGAGGTGTTCTTTTCTTGCCTCATTTTCTGGGGGCTGAGTGTAAGACTATGATTGAGAGACGAGTTTGGTGACATTAGTGTATAATTTGCAACAGTTGCATATATCAGAGACACGAGTAAGAATATTCCTATCTAACTGTAGCTTTTCTTGTTATTTTGTTTTGCCTCCATGTTTTGTACCAGTTGGCTGTGTGTATCAATTACGCTGCTTCAGGTAAAATTGATGTTTGTAAGAGATTATGATTATTAAGCCTTTTATGTCCAGACACAGGTAATGATCCAGAACAGGCAGATGGTGGTGGCTATCATACTGTTGGCTTCTCATATGGAAACCCAGATGAGTTAACTGAGCAGAAGAATAATGGTGTTGAGCCTGTTTTTCAACCAGCCTTTCCAGTGCCGGAAAGCTTAATTCAAAACCTTGTAAGCCTACTCCCTCATTTTTCCTATTTGTCTCTGTTCGACTTCATATGACCTGGATATTATGGTTTGTTTGATAGTTAACAAATGCTGCCAGATGATAATTGCTAGGGTGCATGTATTATTCTAAGGCTTACCATGTCTAAGTTTCAGATGCTCGGAGAAGGCATGCGGTTCTTGTGACCCAAGGGGCTGTGCAGGTGGGATTAGGATTGTAGAAATTTACCGAATCTTTACTGCGTGTGAGCTAATTGGAAGAAACATATCTTGGTATAGAGTTATGTTTCCTGATATTTGTGGTTATCTGACATATGTGAGGTTCAGAGTGTTTATTTTGGGTATTCTATTGTGGTATTTATTTGTCTTTTTATTTTGAGGTGGAATCTGCATTTGGAGAATTTCTCCGTGTTCTGAAAGATTTTTTTTCCTGTTTTTTCTCCGCTAGCCTTCAACAGAAAAGTTACATCAGATCATTGCAAGAACTGCTACATTCGTCTCCAAGCATGGTGGGCAATCAGAAATTATCTTGAGAGTGAAACAAGGAGACAATCCTACGTTTGGGTTCTTGATGCCTGACCATCACCTTCATGCCTACTTTAGGTTTCTTGTCGATCACCAAGAACTCCTGGAGTATGATAATGATGGAAAATCTATAGACGAAGAGAAGAAAGCTGATGGTGGGATTGACCAGACAGGTGGTGCATTGTCTTTGCTTGGTTCTGTATATGGGTCTGGAGAGGATGAGGATAGTATAATTGAGGATGCACCGGAATTGGGAAAGCTCAAGTCTGAAGATGCTGTTAATGCTGTTAGTGCATCTGTTCCTCATGGATCAGAACAGATGGAATCTTCTGGAAATGTAGCTGGGAAAAATGATATTGTTTCCAAGAGTCCATGTATTCCTTTGAAAGAAAAAGTTAATGTCATAAAACATAATCGCACGATTAGCACAGTTAAAGGTGGAGCTATTGGTGGGACGAAGAAAGGAAGTGATGCATTAGGATCGGTTTCCACTGCTGCCAATAAGCCACATGCTTCTGCTATGCCTAGCTCACCCAAGGTTGAACTACCCATTATGGAGCCACCGCCTGATCAAAAGAAAGTGGTTGAGAAAATAGTTGAGTTCATATTGAAAAACGGTAGAGAATTCGAAGCTGTTTTGATTGAACAGAATTGTAAACATGGAAGGTTTCTGTTCCTTTTGCCATCCAACCAGTATCATCCTTACTATTTAATAGTTCTTCAAAAAGCTCAGGAGGTGCGTATGTGCTGATCCTGTAATGTCTTTAATGATTTTCTGCTTTTTGATCGAGTTTCTTTTGATAAAAATGAAGGAATTGTTGGTGCCTTTGCACCCAAATTTGTGAATCATCCAGCTTTTCTATTTACGGTGCATATGTCATCCTGTATTAGTAGGCTATTTTCTTAAATGGCCTTTTGTTGTTTTTCATTCATGTATATTTTGGATATCAGTTGGAAGTTATTTAATTTATATTTGATAAGAAGAGTAACTCTACTATGCACATAAGAACTGATGTACGTCTGCCTGAAAGCCGTCGGGTTGCCAGCCTTCATATGGTTTACTAGCAATCCAAGGGTCTTTAAGTAGATGCAAATCTGTGTACGTTGGAAAATTGCTGTTTATGAGAATACGTAAATTTGGATTTTGTGAGTTACCAGACAGTTTGATAGTGGTAATTGTTTGAAGTCAAATTTTTTGGTGCATATAGAGGTTAAATCTATGTTGTGAAAATTTAGGTCTCTATGTCATTCTTCACATCCTTTGTTGTTAGTATCTGACTGATTGATGCTGCATTGTTTCCATATTACTGATATTTATGACTCTTTTCCTACAGTCCAAGTTACCTGGCAAAGGATTGGTTTCTGAGAAGCATGAGTCAGTGGGGCATGTAGTGGACAAGAAAACTGCTAAGGAAGGTGATACTGCCTCATCAGGATCTGCTGGTCATGATCTACCTTTTGATTATGACAGGAAAGAGAAATTTAAGATGGTAATTAGCAAGTTAAAGAAAGATGGACATGATCCGCCTTCTAAAGCTAGCGAACCTCAGTCTGGTGTCAGCCTGGATACAGCTGCAGCTATTCTACAGGCGGCCACAAGAGGCATCAAGAATCCGGGTCTAGAGATATTCCCAAAGTCATCAAGTGGTATAGGTCAAGGCCATAGTAATGAGGGTGGGCGAGATTTGAGCTCGGGGAGTCTACATACATCTCAACTCCAAACTTCCGTTCAAAAGGAAAATTTTTCTGGGGAGCCTCGCATTCCTGTCCCTGTTGCCAAGGCTATTGCAGAGACGGCTGCTCTTGCAGCTGCAAATGAGGCTGACTCCTCTGAAGCATCCTTGACCAGAGAGCAGAAACTGAAGGCTGAGAGATTGAAACGAGCAAAGATGTTTGCAGCCATGATAAAAAGTGGATCTGCACCATTGAAAAGTGAATCATTTCGTGGCTTATCGGCTGAACCACCAGAATCTGGGATTTCCTCATCAGGTAATGAGGTTGTAAATCTTTCAGCCAAAGAAAGAGAAGGCAGTTCAGTTCCATTAGAAGCTGATATTTCAGATAAGGTTGAGGAGTTAGAGAAGAAACTTTCTGTTGATGAATGTAATGAGCGGCGATCAAAGAGGAGCTACCGTGGCAGATCTAAAAGGCATGAAGGAGTAGAAGAAAGTGACAATGATTTAGAACAAGAGGAAGAGGAAGAAGAAGATAAAAGGTGTCACAAGCATTCAAGGAAGAAGCGTCGGTCTCATCATTCTTCAGAACATAGTAGGGATAGGCATAAACACAGAAGGCATTCCTCTTCTAAGGATAGAGATTCTCAGCACCATCGTAAGCATGACAGTTATGATGATGAGAAGCATCGGCACTCGCGGAGGAGACATAAGAGAAATACCTCTGATGATGAACATCAGCCTCAAAAAAGGAATAGGCATGATAGTTCCTCTGATGATGAGCATCAGATTTCCCGACGAAGGCATAAGCGTAGTGACTCTTCTGATGATGAGCACCAGCATTATAGGCCGCATAAGCACGATAACTCCTCCGAGGATGAGCATCGGCACCGCAGCAGATCGGGAAAGCATAGGAAACCCGAGCCTGAAAAAGAAGCGGATTTAGAAGAAGGGGAGATCTATACAAAGGCAGAGCAATCAAACGTTAGTGAGGGTGATCATGCTAATAGGGAAGCTTCTGTTGATTTTTCAAAGTCGCATCAAATTGGAAGAGCTCCATCTCAGCCCTCTCAAGCCACCGAGGTTTCGGATGATCTTAGAGCCAAAATCCGTGCCATGTTGATGGCAACCTTGTGAGAAAGACGTGATTGTAGGTTTCATTTGTTGTAAAAACAGTTAACAATTTGTCATGATTTTATCCAAAACGCGAATATCATTATTCTGAGTTCAAACTGCAGACTGCTGCCTATCAAGTCCTATCCTAGCCCCTGCTTAGGACTGTTGTATCTTCAAGCTTATGTTTCAATTTGCAGAAATCCCAAAAATTACCCTATAATAGAACGAATAAATTGCATAATTTGCATCAAGTTTTTGTTATTCACAAAAGCAAATTCTCTATAGTAATTATATCTCCGTTTATTTTTATTAATTTGTTCAAAACCTATCAAGATAACAGATATATTTTTTTTTTTTTAAAAACCAAAGAAAACGAAGGTGGTGAGGGCAAACATAGCTGGGTATTTTTTGTATATTAGGTTTTAAAGAAATAAAATGTTTAAAAATTAATGAGGACAAATTTATTTTTTTTGTTGTTGGTGAAATAGGGGGGAAACCCCCAGAAAATTGGAACTGAGTGCAGTGAGCAACATTACATTGAGCACAGGAAAGAAAAAAATAAAAGGTCTTCATTAGTCAAAGGAGAGGACAGGTGAGAGTAGTAAGGAGGAAGAAGCCTAGTCGGAAGAAGGTCAGTCGTGCCAAATCCGAATCTTACTTACATTGAGCACCCTAAATACATTTTTTTTTTTTTTTTGGGGTGCAGAATTACCCTTAAAATAAAATGGTACTTGAAGGCTAATAATGTCCTGGAGGAGGACTCAAACCTTTGAGAAAGTGAGATGCTTCTAGTAGGTCTTCAGCATTAGAGTTATAGTTGCGATCTTTGACTAATTTAGTTGAACAAGGACCAAAACTTTGAAGTACAACATTATATTGTATCCAGATAACAAGTAGCTGCCTTGAAGATAATGTTGCCAATTAAGAGCTTAAGAAAAATGATATGAATGGCTACGAGAAGAAAGAAAATTATTTCAATTAATAATTTTCCCACTTTTACTAATACATAAAGAACCGAACAATATAGACCATCAAAATTAGGAATTCGATCAACCAAGGGGCTAGTTTATTCTATTCAAATTCCTTATTTTCTATCAAAATCAGGAATTCGATCTACCAATCAGGCTAGTTTATTCAATTCAAATTCCTCATTTTCCCTAAGTTCTCCTATATTAATTAATTTTGGTGATCCAATCCAACCCGATGGGGCTCTTAATTTGGCCACCATCTTGGTCCAACCCTAGCTCCTATATCAATAATAAATATTTCCCTACCAATTGTATCATAGGGTATGGTACTCTTTTTCTTCAACGTTTTTCCGCTCTCTCCATGCTGTCTTATTAAATTCCACAGTCTGTCACTACAATTTTTTCAAACTCTATAAACATTTTCTTTAATATTCGACCTAACTTGAACCCCCCATTTCCACACTTTGTGTTACTCTGCAAGTAATTGCATGCCATGCTGAATTGAATCTTATGTCAACACGGCAATATTTATTTGTTTGCATTTGGTAAGCAAGATTCTTGTTTATAAAAATTGGGCAAGCATTGGAGCTCAACGAAATATAATTAATTCGTTGGTCAAGTTTCAACCCTTTTTTTTCTAAGAAATTATGCCATTAAAATTTAGTTTTGATTGGAATTATGCCTTTGACGTTTGAGGTAGCTGCATTTTGTAGTTTGTGTTATGAAAATAATATACACACATTTAGTGACTTTTTCAAAGTCGTCACATATAACTCAGACACGTACTAACATTTGGATGGAAGAATATAAATGGAAATATGATTGTTTTCTTTTGAGAAAAAAAAAAGGGATATATATACACACGTATACGGAGCTAGAATTTTTAGATTGGAAGGGCCAAAATTTAAAAATTAATTGTAAATGACTTTATCATCTCAAACGAGGAGACCAACACTAGCGTAATTGTGAAATTTTTTGTTTAATATCATAGTTTTTTCTCATGTACTAGAGGTGGTTATGAAAAGGGTGGTTGGAGGGTTTTTTTGGGAAGGCCACTTCAAGACATTTCTCATGGAGGGGGCTATGTGCAACTTATATTAAGCTTGAGGAGGCGCTTCTGTGTCTTTTAGAATTAGCACGGGCCACATCAGTTGGATTCAAAATTTCGAAATTTTTGTCTCTGATGTCCCTAACATTAATCTCCTTATGTATACTATAGTGCACCTGTATGCGTGCACGTCCCATGCGACCTCTATCGCTTTCTTTAATTTTAAGAGGCTGCTAAACTTTCTTGTGTCATGTTAGGGTATGTTTTCTTGTCACTTTTAATTTCATCGTTTATATCTAGTGAGGTAATGGTGAATAAACACCAAATTAATTAATAAATCTACATATATAACATGTTAAATTATTTCACAAATATCAACGGGGTTTTATCCAGTGGAAAAGGACATTGACTTGCACATCAGTTGTCTCAGATTTAAACTCTCATGACACCTTGGTACTGTGTGTGTTGAGAAACTCCCTCCCCTTTGTAGTTTAGAAATCGCTTGTATTTATAAATAAATAAATAAATAACTCTCACAAACACGAGCATCAATCTTAACTCTACAGCCACTTCAGACTTGTGAGCAAGCTTTGCCAACTAATCCCTTTTTAGACCCGTCTTTAAATAAGCAAAGGATATATATAGATAAGGCTCTTTGAATGGACCTGAAAGCTGTACGTACTTTAATCTTGCTTTAATTGGACAATTGACTTTCACCAACCTATTAATCTATAGGTGCCTAAAACCAGCTATATCAAAATCAAAAGGTTTCACTTCACAGCCATGCAGATGCATGCAGAGACGCAAGGGGTAGCCCTCAGAATAAGCCACTTATATTGATTTTCTAGAAGCAATACAAAAAGTTTATTTCGGTCACGACTATGTAAAGAAATAAAATTAGCTATTTTATGGTTAGAGTATTCCGGCAATCCTACATAGGTTAACTGCAGTTTTCTAAAAGTTCATATTTATTCACAATTATACAAGCATATGAGTAATTATATATAGTGTGGCCCGGAAGTATTGTCACATAGTATAATTTGTCCACATGTTATAGCACAATCAGGGTCGGTTATGAGATTTTGAGGATTCTGTGCGAAACTTAAACTCGAGCCCTCACATGATCTAATATGAAAATACTAAATAAAAAAATTGCAATGACTTAATGTCATAAATCAATTTTTTTATAACTAAAATTCATTATCAATTAGCATGCAATAACAATCACAAATCAAATTCATAATTTTTTTATGTTTTCATTTTATAAAATTAAATGCTAGTATGTTCGGTAAAAAAAAAAGTTCAAGAGAAAGAAGAAATGAATTTTTGTTTTGTTTTGTTTTGAGCGGAAGAAAGTACTTTTTATTTATTTAGAAGAAAGCGTTCTTTTTTTAAACTATTTTAAATTTGTTGTTATAATGAAAAAAAATAAAATCATGAATAGATTGACATCATTGAGACTTGAACATGAGACTTGTACCAAGGGATATATGCTAGAAACCAGCTCCACCAAATATAATTATGTGTCAATGCATTGCACGTTGAAGTATATATACAGTTTTTATAATATTAATATATATAATATAAAGTAAAAAAATTTCGGGGCCGTATGCAGTGGTGCCACTTGCACCATGTCAGGCCGCCCATGAGCACAATAGTTATTGATACTATACATACAGTATTCACCAACCATAATGTCGTTGATGCCATTCAAATACCCCAAGCAGTGGCGCCACTTGCACCATGTCAGGCCGCCATGAGCACAATAGTTATTGATACTATATATACAGTATTCATCAACCACAATGTCGTCGATGCCATTCAAAAATCCCAAGTAGCCAGAATATTGACTAAATTGCTCCGTTATAAGGTATAATTAAATTGTTTTTGTTTGCCAAACGATAGATAATTAGAATAGTTTATAAAAGAATTTCGTTACAGGTTGCATCTTGCATGCACGCCATAGGAAGCAGTAACCTAGCTTAATAAATTTGGTAAAATCCACACAGAATTTGCATTAAGCCATATTGAAAGAATTTATCATATTTCAAGTTTGTATTGTATTAAGATAAACGAAATGAGGAGGAATCGTGAACATATATAATAAAAAAACGCTTTTTTTTATAAATAAATAAACTAAAGAAAAGAGAATGGCCATTATTCAGTCTTAACGCATCGGGGTCAGATGCGCATCACCTAGTCAGTAGCCTACATTTTGAGTTCACTGTTGACAAAATAGTCTATATATTTATGTTGATCACCCTTAAGTTTTTGTTGCTTTTATTTTTAACTGATAATTAATTAGAGCATGATCAGAGTGGTGTATAAGGGGGTGTATAACACATTTACATCTTATTAGGCCGGAATCAACGGCAATTGAAGGGTGTGTCCTGCTGCATAGCAGCCACAGTGAGGAGAAATTATAGAACGGTATCACTCTATAATTTCTCCACAGTAAGATGGAAAAATATATGGATCTGTTTTACATCCAAGAAAAGTGGGCCCCACGTCAGGGAAAGTAGGAGAGGAGAGAGAGAAATGCTACAATATTTCCTGACTTACTCGCTATTCACGCGCAAGTACCACGCAAGTCGCCACTTTTGTTTTTTTTTTTGAGTTGCAATGCTGATGGGCACACTCAAAGTTGAGAGATTTTTAAATAAAAAATGGAAAAAAAATAGGACTTCTGCAAGGAAATGCCAACGGCTCCAAATTCAATGGTGGAGATGGTTTTTCATTCAAAATCAAAGGCCATCAGTTTATATACCAACCTATTTTGTCATAAAATCATATGTTCCCCAAATTTAATTTTTTTAGGTAATTTTGTTTGGAAAAATAAACCTAACCTAACACACAGAAAATTAATTTTAAAAAGTTAAAACATAAAAAATAAAGACACAAAAATTAATTAATACAAACAAATCCGATATACATCTTTGGATTTACATCTTTCTTCACTGGAGCAAAAAAACGCATTTACATCTCCCGGAAGTGTAAAGAGAACGTAAAAAAGAGTTTACACCCTTGAAAATACACTCTCCATTGATGATGCTCTTATAATACAAATCTTGAAATCCTACAACATCACAACTATAAATATACTAACTATTTTTATCTCCACTAATTTTCATCTGATAGGCAAAGTCAATTATTTACATAAGCATAGATAATAATACTAAACTATGTAAGAATATTCAACCAATACTAAACTATGTAAGAATATTCAAACGCAAGCAGTTCAAGTGGTTAAGCATTTATCTCAGCCTCAAGAGTCCTACGTTTGGTTCTCCTTTCCTTGAATATCGTTTGTATATAAATAAAGGATTTTTATCATGAATGGTTCCTGAGATTTGCCAAATTATCTCATTTGATCCTTTATGTTTTTTTTTCCTAACATTATTGGTCCATTATGTTACACCTCACACATCAAAGAAAGAGCAGGGGGCAGAGAGAGAACAGAGGGGGAGGGTAGGGGAGATGGAAGGGGAAGGGGATAGTTGTAGGGTTTTTAAAAATTAAAAAAAAAATCTCTATTTTCTTTCTTTTAGTTTTTTATTTATTTATAGAAAATAAATGTTAAACTATTTTTAAAAACAATTTTTTTAATTCAGATCCACGTGTCATTATCTCATTGAATATGTGGGCACCACATATGTACCACGTCATCAATTTAACAGAAATTTTGACGGACCTCACACTATTCCGGCAATCCTGCATAGGTTAACTGCAGTTTTCTAAAAGTGCTGTCATATTTGTTCACAATTATACAAGCAACATGAGTCATTATATGTAGTGTGGCCCGAAAGTATTGTCACGTAATATAACTTGTCCACACATTATAGTACAATAGTTATTGATACTATATATACAGTATTCACCAACCACAATGTCGTCGATGCCATTCAAAAATCCCAAGTAGCCAGAATATTGACTAAATTGCTCCGTTATAAGGTATAATTAAATTGTTTTTGTTTGCCAAACGATAGATAATTATAATAGTTTACAAAAGAATTTCGTTACAGGTTGCATCTTGCATGCACGCCATAGGAAGCAGTAACCTAGCTTAATAAATTTGGTAAAATCCACACAGAATTTGCATTAAGTCATATTGAAAGAATTTATCATATTTCAAGTTTGTATTGTATTAAGATAAACGAAATGAGGAGGAATCGTGAACATATATAATATAAAAAACGCTTTTTTTTTAATAATAAATAAACTAAAGAAAAGAGAATGGCCATTATTCAGTCTTAACGCATCGGGGTCAGATGCGCATCACCTAGTTAGTAGCCTACATTTTGAGTTCACTGTTGACAAAATAATCTATATATTTATGTTGATCACTCACCCTTAAGTTTTTGTTGCTTTTATTTTTAATTGATAATTAGTTAGAGCATGATCAGAGCGGTGTATAAGGGGTGTATAGCACATTTACATCTTATTAAGCCGGAATCAACGGCAATAAAAGGGTGTATCCTGCTGCATAGCAGCCACAGTGAGATGGAAAAATATATGGATCTGTTTTACATCCAAGAAAAGTGGGCCCCACGTCAGGGAAAGTAGGAGAGAAGAGAGAGAAATGCTACAATATTTCCTGACTTACTCGCTATTCACGCGCAAGTACAACGCAAGTCGCCACTTTTTTTTTTTTTTGAGTTGCAATGCTGATGGGCACACTCAAAGTTGAGAGATTTTTAAATAAAAATGGAAAAAATTAGGACTTCTGCAAGGAAATGCCAACGGCTCCAAATTCAATGGTGGAGATGGTTTTTCATTCAAAATCAAAGGCCAACAGTTTATACCAACCTATTTTGTCATAAAATCATATGTTCCCCAAATTTAATTTTTTTTAGGTAATTTTGTTTGGAAAAATAAACCTAACTTAACACACAGAAAATTAATTTTAAAAAGTTGAAACATAAAAAATAAAGACACAAAAATTAATTAATATAAACAAATTCGATATACATCGATCTTTGGATTTACATATTTCCTCACTGGAGCAAAAAAACGCATTTACATTCTCCGGAGGTGTAAAGAAAACGTAAAAAAGACTTTACACCCTTGAAAATACACTCTCCATTGATGATGCTCTTATAATACAAATCTTGAAATCCTACAACATCACAACTATAAATATACTAACTATTTTTATCTCCACTAATTTTCATCTGATAGGAAAAGTCAATTATTTACATAAGCATAGATAATAATACTAAACTATGTAAGAATATTCAACCAACACTAAACTATGTAAGAATATTCAAACGCAATCAGTTCAAGTGGTAAGCATTTATCTCAGCCTCAAGAGTCCTAGGTTTGGTTCTGCTTTCCTTGAATATCGTTTGTATATAAATAAAGGATTTTTATCATGAATGGTTCCTAAGATTTGTCAAATTATCACATTTGATCTTTTATGTTTTTTTCCTAACATTATTGGTCCGTTATGTTACATCTCACACATCAAAATGGTCATGTCGTGAGGTTCCATCAAAATTTATGTTCAATCGCTGACGTGGCGCGCCATATGAATTAAACAATGTTTTACAAATTAAAAATTATTAAATTGAAAAATCATTAGAAAATAAAAAGAGAAAAACAAAATTTTTAAAAAAACAAAAAACAAAATATGGTTATGGGATTTGGGATTTGGGCAGGAGGCTGGGGAATGGGTCTCGAGAGAGCATGAAGAGAGAACTAAGGGAGAGAGAAAGAAAGAGCAGGGGGCAGAGAGAGAACAGAGGGGGAGGGTAGGGGAGATGGAAGGGGAAGGGGAAGGGGAGGGGATAGTTGTAGGGTTTTTAAAAATTAAAAAAAAAATCTCTATTTTCTTTCTTTTAGTTTTTTATTTATTTATAGAAAACAAATGTTAAAATATTTTTAAAAACAATTTTTTTAATTCAGATCCACGTGGCATTATCTCATTGAATATGTGGGCACCACATATGTACCACATCATCAATTTAATAGAAATTTTGACGAACCTCACAATATGGACCGAATTGATGTGTCTTAAGTAACATAAAGGACCAATAATGTTAGGAAAAAACATAAAAGACCAAAGGGTATAATTTAGCAAACTTCAAAGACCATTTGTGATAAAAACCCATAAATAAATAAAAAGTAAGAATACTGATCATGATGAGGGCCTTTACTCATTGTGGTTTTGCGCCATGAATGGCACTTCACGATATGCTTTGTGCGTTGTAATGATGTGTGTATGATGTAGTGTATACTCTAAAATGGGAACTCTATCGTTCAACTATATTATAACACATAAATAGAATGTACTACATGACTATATTCTAGTACCATACAATAATATCAATAATATTATAACACGTGAACTATGAATAGAACCAAAAATATCCAAAACACATTGACGACGTATCCATATTTTTAAAAAGTGCAGTTATATCTAGGATACATCCATGGCACCATATTTTTCTTTATATAACTTTTGAACTATATAGATTCATATAACTTCAATAATTGATATGTGATATAATTTGTCATCAATGTATTGCCTATATATATAATATTCAAGTCTAAGTCTGCATAATTTTTTGGATGGTCTCCGATTCAATATCCAGATTCACACAATATGAAATGAAAGTGTGAATCTTGACTCACACAGGATAACTTTTACTTTTCCGTGATATTTGAACATTCTAATCGTTTCTATTTCCATTATTATGGGCCGGCGGAGGCAAAGTATGAAAAAAGTGAGAAGGTCGTGACTATCTAAGAGATAAGACATTGTGTGCATTTCCAAGTTTCGTCTTTTTGTGTAAATTTGACTTCATTTGGATGTTGCGATGTTGGGATATATATTCATCCAATTAAAGACTTGAGAAAGATAGCGACTTACTTTTCTTAATCATAATTTTTTAATTTTTTTATCCATACACAAATGTGTACAAGGGAATTTTTGGGACCATACAATCGTATGATAATATGAACACTCATTTATTTTTTCTTATGAAAATTGGAGACGTGATTAGCATTAGCCAAATATCTCATGTGGGGAATCAATAAGAGAATCAAGAAACGTGGCAAGTCGAGAGGAGAAATGACCATACTCTATTTTAAAATCATAAGCTAACTGCTTTTTTTGTTTGTCGGTTTTTGGTGATTTGTTAATCTATTTGCTATATTGGGGATAGATAAATTTAAACAAAGATCCTTAAATGTTCGGTTAATTGTTCTTAACCACTTAAGTTACAAGTCTCTTATTACTGATCTAATTATTTATTTAAGACTGAGGATATATGGTATTTATAAAAAAAGTACAATCCTATATAAAATAGGAAATAAATCTAAATTACAATAGAAAATTAATCTTAATTATAATAGGACTAGGCAAATAGATAAGTAACTAAAATCCTAACATAGTACGGAACTAAAATCCTAACTAAATAAGGACTCGCCAACAATATATACACATTATCTTAATTATAATTAGTCTATATTCTATAAGAAATCATTATGATGCTACAAATTTACCCTAATTATAATACGTGTACTAGGTTTACAAGCATTGATGTTATCAATTCACCTGTGTTAAAACATATATATATTTATTAATTAATATTATATCATTCATATGTTTCTGAAATATAAAACCATGTTAATCCATGCGTATAATAAAGACATGATGAGCCGATAACACGAGTATTTCTCCACATCAACATGTCACTTAGGGCTCGTGTACTTATCAGGAATGGAGGAAGTAAGGAATCGGGGAATGTAGAATCAGAGAACTAGTGAATGGGTATAGAATCATTCCTATTAAGTTGTTTACTAACCACATGGAATCAACACATGAATGAGGTTGATTCCCATTGTTATTATTTACTAATTCTCATGAATCATAATCTAAACTAACTTGATTACTAAAATGCCCTGCACATAGTAATATATATATTTTTACATATTACTGATGTCCTAGTTTATTGGGCATGAACTCATATATCAAGATGAGTTTGTCCTCTTCTTAAAAACTAATTGATGTTTCCATTGTTTGCATAATATTGCATGACATGGTGTTTCAACCTTTACCAAAAACTACGGATGAATTAGCTACCAATGGCCAAATCTTAGGAAGCTACTAGAAACATTCAAACATTCAACACAGCCAAAACAAATCAAAAGAAAGAAGGGACACCTAATATTCTACTAAAATTCGTCAAAAACTTAACAAGTTAACAATGGATATAATCTGAAATGTAATTATTTTTATTTTTGGTGTGAGTTTTTATTTTTTCTAGGGTTTGGGGTGTTTTGGAATTATGGTAAAGTAGTAATGGTATTTTTGGAAGGTTTTAAGGAAAACAAGTAATGGAAATCGCATCGACTACTCCCTCCTAGTTGATCTAATTCCTGATTTTGAGGGGATTTGATTACGGATTTTGAAGTGGAGCCTACATATTTTTTTATTCCTAATTGCAAGTAAACGCAGGGGAAGTCAGGAATGAAAATCATTCACTTTCCTCTCATATCCATTACTGATATGTAAACATGCCCTTAGTGCTATCTTCACATAGAAATTGTTCTCACCTGCTATCCTATTTTAAGGTTGTATAACATTTCACTCGAATCATCGGGTGACTATATAATGACAACATTTGAATAGTGATGTGAAACACCTTCCTTCCATCAAAATTACTACAATTGACTTCTTTGGTACGCCTTTTGTATTCTCTGGATGATTGATCTGATCCAAAACGAGGGCGGTCAAAGAAAACATAAGTGGGACCCAGTATAGTCGCAAGGGAGCTTGGCCGTCTATATCGTTTTCCTCCCTGCACATGGATTGCGCCGGACCAATAGCCCCAATGCACATAAGGAACCAGTCAAACTCACTTCTTTGACACACAACTACACACATCTCCCCTATTCTGATATTTTCTTTCCAACAAAATTGGCAACATTTCTTTTCTACGAGCCTTTTTTCCTTTTCTACCATATTTCTTGTTGTCTTCATTAGGATAGAGTTTTTTTTTTTTTGCCAAAGTTAGAAAGGGAAGGGAGAAAATTCATACACGGTATTATGTTGATTCGAACTTAGGACTACTTGGGTTAGGAGCACACCAAAGGTAGCTCTGGGCCAATCTAACTAACACCTCATTAGTCATTAGGGTAGAGTTGAAGATGACTATTTTGGAATGCCAATAACACCTATTAGTGAAAGGGGAATGCTAGCAACCTTCTTTCTAACCTTCTCTTTTGGACCTTCTCCCTTCTCCTCATGATACGTGTCAATTTCTACACTTAAAACAATGTCATTATTACATTAGACAACCTTTATGTTAAAATCTTCATTTTTTTAAGTGTAAAAAATGACACGTGTCATGAGGAGAAGAGAGAATGTCCAAAGAGAAGGTTAAAGAGAAGGTTGCTAGCATTCCTCTTAGTGAAAACTAATTTCCCAATTTTTTTTTTATAAAAAAAATCTGTAATAATTAGTCATATAGGTCTTATTATTGACTTGTGCTAGGAACATGCATGTACCACCCTGCTGCTTTTATCCCTTCCCACAATTTTTATATGTAAATATATAAAAAGGAAATGAAAAATAAAAAAGAGTATATCTTGATGAAAATATTCTAACAGATGGAAGGAAGATTTACCCCTCTCTCTCTCTCTCCCGAGAATGTAAAGCCACGTGGTGGTTTGACGCACCACCTGACCTCACTCCTCTATTCTCTACCATATATTTTTTTTGGTAACAATTCTCTACCATATTTCATGATTTGTTGTTGTTGTATGTTAAGATCGATCACACTCATTTTCAGAATACATGTTGGTTGGTCTTAGTCCAACCAAACCCTTTTAAAGCCGAGTCTGTTGCATCTCTTTGACTTCAAACTACACTCTTTGGCCTTCCTTTCTCTCTCCTATCTCTCTCTCTCATATCTTCACTTCTCCCCTCTCCTTTATATATTTTTATTTTATGGACAAACCAAGACGACTGCCCTGTCCACAACAGCTCTCTTTTTCTTCCGCTTCTTCTTCTTCTTCTTCTTCTTCCTACCACCAGCAGCAAACCAAATCTTTCACACATAGAAATAGACTGAATTCAATTTAAACCCTCCAAAACACCATTTCATTCATTCTTACACAAACCATGGAATCTGCAGCTAGTGATCATTCGATTCACAACTGCAGATCAATACTTTCTCCAGAAACAGCCGTTGATCATGATCATCACGGGAAGCGGGTTGTCGATGAGTTGGACTTCTTTGCAGATAATAAGGGTCGTCTGATGGAAATGAGAGATCCGACGGTTGAGGTTAAAGAAGAAGGCGCACAAGATCATCACGGCGTTGGTCAAGAAAAGCAACTACCCGACGTAAATGTATGAAAACTTCTCGTTATATAGTTCGTCCAATATATTTACTGAGCCTTCTTCTCTTTTTTTTCTTTGAATTTCTTACACCACCTGACTTAGTGCTATTGGTTTTTATTTTTTATTTTTTATTTTTTTATCATGGTTTTTATTATTATAGACTGGTTTAAATCTTCTCACAACATACACCAGTAGAGACAAATCATCCATGGATGATGGAACTTCATCGTCCCACAATATGGAAGACAAGCATAGAACAAATGAGGTAGGCACATATATATAAATTGAATATTTGGACAGGTTTTTTTGTTTTTTTTTTGTTTTTTTTGTTTCTTTCTGGGACTAGTGTAATTACAAACTATAGGGAGCTTGAATATTACTATTAATTTTGTTGGTTGATTAATTAATTTAGATGAATATATATATTGTGATGTGAGAAATTAATTTTGGGTTTTAATCATGCAGTTGGCAGTTCTTCAGGCTGAATTAGGCCGTATGAGTGTAGAAAATCAACGGTTGAGAGTTATGATTAGCCAGGTGAACAACAATTACCAGGCATTAGAGGTGCAAATTGTGACACTGATGCAACGCCAGCAAAATCAAAAGGCTGATCATCAAACTCCAGAACAACACAAGGTACATATCTAATATATTAATCTGATTCCTTGACTATATATATATATATATATATGTATATATATATTTATTTATTTATTTAATTTCACTAATATCCGCAACTTCATGGGTTTGCTTAGATGATCAATAATGGATCAGGCGTGGTAGAAGAGAAGCAGATGATGAACGGGTTCAACCATATTGTTCCAAGGCAATTTATGGATATGGGCAGGGCTGAGAAAGATGAGCTTTCACAGTGCTCTCCGGAAGGCTGCAGATCCCAAGATTGTTCCGGGTCACCTCCACGAAACGACATCGTTGAGTCAATGGGGTGCTACAAGAGTACTAGTCATGTACTTCACAGGGATCTTAGTGGAAGAAATAGTACTACTAATGGGGGAGAAGATAGCCCTGACCAAGAGTTTCAAGGGTGGGTTCCTAAGAAAGTCTCCAAGATGATGAGTCCCAGGGAACCGGATCAAGCCTCATCAGAAACCATGTCCATGATTAAGAAAGCCCGCGTTTCTGTTCGGGCACGATCTGAAGCGTCCATGGTAAGAAACTATCCTATAGTTGAGATTTGTTTGTCAAACTGTACACTTAGACCATTGATCATGTTGGTTCTTATCTGAATGTGTGATACAAATTACAATCTTCAATATTATTATTAGTATATATTAGTAAACGTATTATAACATTAATTGGCAAACTCTGAAAGAAAAATGTCTTCTTAATGAGATGGGTGGACAACTTATGCAGTACATACATATTCAGAAGCAAGTTCTTTTTTGATCATTTCAAACCACACCTCGATATCCCAAGCAGAAAATAGGAAATTAAAACACACATGCTTCTGTTGGAGTATATAATTCAACGACAGAGAAATATGGATTTTATCATCCTAATATCAAATTCTCTTGCAGATATCTGATGGATGCCAATGGAGAAAGTATGGTCAGAAAATGGCTAAAGGAAACCCATGCCCTCGAGCTTATTATCGTTGTACCATGGGAACTGGTTGCCCAGTTCGCAAACAGGTACATACTCTCTTTCTTGTTCTTAGGTTAACAGGTACCACTTTCTTATTTTTAGATTCACAGTCTCACAACATAACATGTTAACTGGACCTAACTGGAATCGTAATTAACAGGTACAAAGATGTGCAGAAGACCGAACTATACTGGTAACGACCTACGAAGGCCACCACAACCATCCACTCCCTCCTGCTGCAATGGCAATGGCGTCTACCACATCAGCAGCAGCATCAATGCTACTATCAGGCTCAATGCCTAGTGCTGATGGCCTAATAAGCTCAAACAGCTTCCTGGCAAGAAGTGCCCTACCAAACTGCCCACCAAGTTTGGCAACACTCTCAGCTTCAGCCCCATTTCCCACTGTCACATTGGACCTCACTCGAACTCCGACTTCCTCGGAGATGCCACTTGGCCAGCCAAACCAGCTGCCTCCAAGTTTTCCTCAAAACATGACGTCTGTGCCACAAATTCTAGGTCAAGCCCTTTGCAGCCAATCGAAATTCTCGGTTCTCGATAGCTTTCAGGGATTGGATAGCGCTACGCACTCATTGGCTGACAAAGTCAATGCAGCAACAGCGGCCATCACAGCTGACCCTAACTTCACAGCGGCTCTGGTAGCAGCCGTCACCTCTATAATTGGCAATGCTCATTCAAACAATAATAGCAACAACAATATTACTACAAGAAACAATAGTGATAGCAATACATGAAATTAAAGTCGTTTTCTTTGGTAATAAATATAGATGTGCACAGTGCAATTTTTCAATATTTCACTTGAGATTAATAAAAGATTCTTATTGATTCAGTATCTTTTTTATTTTCATTTCAATTTTCTTTTGAATACAAGCGATAGTCTAAACTACAATTGAGAGGAGGGTTTTTATCACACACTACTAAAGTGTTATTTGAGTTCGAACCTGAGATCATTTGTTTGCAAGTCAAGGCCCTGGGTCATTTCAATTTTCAATTGACGCATACATATTTACATTTTTAATCAAAAGAAAGCCGTATGTCAAAGAATTTTAAAATTTATTGCCCTTGTTATTCAAGAAAATATGAGAGCCAGGGTAAGCTCAAGTGTGACAAACGAAATTACAGTTTCACATATTTGAGATGAAAAGTTTTGGGATTTGTTATAGTGGCTCTGCCAAAAGGTTTCAACAATACATGCATACACAGTTATAGTTAGTAGTCTAAGGACCTAAAACTTGCTTAAGTAAAACATAAAGCATGAGTGAAGTTTAAGATTACTAATTATATGTGCCGTTAGATTAATTCAAAGGTTTTCATTAAAGAAGTCCTCACAGGTTCTCATTTTTAGATTCTTAAGTAAGCAGGATTGCATACATACATATATATAGTCCACTAATTTATCTTTTACTTTTCCCTTCCCTTATAGAAGTCAAACAATTTTCTCATAAAATATATAACTTATGACTATGCCAATTGACAATTGTATTGTAATTTGTAACCAAAAAAGAAGTCCCCAATTGCCGTAGCATGATACTAATGAACCCAAATCATGCAATTGTTTGTGAGTCTATCATAGATCAGTCATACCAATACAATTTCGTATCATATTAATCGTGTTGGCATGCATGATTTAAAGAATCCAAATCGTGCCCTGTTTCATGAATTTTTCATGCGTGGTTGGCAAACCAAATTAAAGAATGTGGTTATTATCATATTTCTCACATCCAGAATCTAATTTTTTTTTCTTCTTAGAATCTTAGTTTTGGTTCTTGATCTAGAGAATATAATGGAAAGTTCGACAAAGAATACATATAATGGAACATAATTATAAATATTGAATAATAGTTTGGAGGAAATTAAACTAACATTCTTCATGGACATTAAGGGCCTGTTTGGATGAGGGATTTGTGGGAGGGATTTGGGCTTTGTTGGGATTTATAAATCTCATGGGTCAAATGACTTGTTTGGCAAACCCAAAAGCAGTAACTTGAGAAATGACTTAAATTTGGAGAAGGGATTTGTAAAGCCCAAATCCCATTATGAAGTAACGCCTAAAGGCGTTACTTCGAAATTGTCGAAGACACGTTCGTGAACCACGAACAACAACAAACGCCAACGACTAGAGGTGTAAAACGGGTTGTGTCGGGCTGGCCCGGCCCATTTAAAAACTGGTCATTTAGTTTTTCGGGTCGTGTCGGCCCAGCCCATTTATTAAAATATTTAGTCCAGTCCGGCCATGTCAATTTCGTGCGGTGCTGTGCTTAGGCCGTGCTTGAGACAGGCCGTGCTCGGGCCGGGCCGTACTTGGCCCAATTAACTTGAATCTTTTCCCCATTGTTTTCTACGGAAAGAAAAAACATAAAGGCAATTTATATTGCATTCCAGGAAACAAGGGATCTCTGGATCCAAGCAGATGTTGATGCAAACGGTGTCCAGTTCAAAACTAAAGATACTGCATATCCTTTCCCCATTGCATATACACACATATATATATATATATATATATATATATATATATATATATATATATATATATGCACACATTATATACTAAATATGCTACGAAGCACACAGATGCAATTGGTCAATATTCATCATCCAGTTCAAAGTAATCCACTGCGTTATATAATGAATAGGAAATCAATCATAAATTCTTCTTCCTCCAAATCTGATGCAGAGAGGAGAAGAAGGCTAAGCTACTCCATCGTTTGGTTGTCGATAGAAACAATGACTTGGTTTGGTCTTTGCTCTTTGGTGGTCGATAGAAACAAGGAGTCCCTCCTCTCTTTTTTCCCTATTAATTGGTCTTTGGTAATTGGTTGTCAATACAAATTACAATAGCCTTTTTTGTTTTTTTTTCTTTTTTCCTATTTTCGCAAGGCGCTCTCTCTCTCTCTCTCTCTCTCTCCTTAATTGGGCTTAAATTTTTTGGTCCTCTTTAAATTAGAATTAGAAAGTGGGACTCACAAAAACAACAAAATTAATTAATTAAGTGGGTTCGTGTTGGGTTCGTCCCGGGCTCTTGTCGGGCTCGTTCTCGTGCCGAGCTTATAACGGGTTGAGGGCCAAGCACGGCCCATATTGGGCTGCGGGCCAGCCCGGCCAATTGGGCTTAATTTTTTTTATCCCAGCACAGCCCAAGCTTTCGTGCCGTGCCTAGCCCGGCCCATCAATAATCGTGCTTGGGCCGTGCCGTGCCCCATTTAAATGGGCTGGACTCGTGCTGTGCTAGGCCGGCCCGACCCGTTTGACACCTCTACTAACGACCGATGAACGCTGACGACCAAGTCCGACGAACGCCGATGACCAACGCACGAATGCTGACAACCAACGCCTAAACGCGACGACTTTGCGAAGAGGAAAGAGTAGGGGTGGGCACGGTCTGATCCGATCCGATTCTCACCTCACACCACAACCGAAACAGGCACTATTCCAACCGGTTCCAGTTTTCAACCGATTTTTGTATTTTTTAAAATCTTTTTTAAATTTTAAAAATACAAATAATAATAAAATAAGTTATTTTTTTGGGTTCGTCGTCCGGTCTAGACTGCCGGCCCCACAACCCCCAAATCGTTCCTCTCTTCCTCCTCTACAAACCACACCCCTCGATCCACAGAAACAAGACTAGATTGGGCTGAATTTTGGACTGAAAGTCCAGTCCCAGAACTGTTGCAGTTGCCGTTAATTTCATAGCTCAATTCGGCCACCACTGACTATCACTTAAGCATTACAACACTCTTCTCTCTCTCTCTCTCTCTCTCTCTCTCTCTCTCTCCAGATCTCTCAAAATTTCTTAATTTTCCACCGATGTGAGTGTGCGGATCTTTGATGGGTAGTGGCGAAGTCGACGACGAGTTAACGATGATGGCGATTGGGATTCTAGTTCGGGTTCGGTTATGTTGACGTGAGTTAACCTAACAAATCAAAGAGATTTATTTCCTAAGTTAATTAGGTGATTTACTTCCTTTTTGCATATAGTTGACAATCCTTCTATAATAAGGAGATATTCTCCTAATTAATTCCTATATATATTTCCTTGTAAAGCGCTACTTATAATCTCATATATATACCTCCTTATAGAGAAGAATACAATTAACCAAAAGTATTCAAACCATATTCATATTTTAGTATGGTATCAGAGCGTTAAATCCTAGGTTGTCTCTAAGCCTTCAAATCATATCCTCAAATTTAAACCCAAACCCTAAATCAAATTCCTTACCTCTCAAATCAAATCATTTTATCAAACTTCTTAAACACATACCTCTCAAATTACATTCCTAAATCACATTCTTTACATCAAATTCCTCAAATCCAAATTCCTCAACTCAAATTCCTCAAATTTTCAAATCAAATCATTTCCCATAAACAAAAACTCATATCAAATCTTCCTTCTGCTGCGATGTCAGGCCCCACTACGAGTCTCTCCCTCCTTGCAAACTCAAAGAAGCATGAGGTTAATCATGCTGAACATGTTACACAGACTTGTGCTTCTATAGCCATCACCAAAGGTTTTGCTTTTCATACGTCATCTCCAAACCACACATGGATTATTGACTCGGGTGCTATAGATCACATGGCATTTGATCCTGGTCAACTCATTACTCACAAACCATCAACGCAATCGATGGGGTCTAATGCTAATGGTACCCCCCTCCTATGTGGTTAGGGAGGGCTCTCTATCTCTCTCTAACTCCATACATCTTGATTTTGTATTGGTTGTTCCATCATTGGACCATAACTTGTTGTGTATTGCACAACTTACTTTGGGGTGTATTGTAACATTTTGGCCGAATCGTTGTATTTTTCAGGACATCTTCATTGGAAAAATGATTGGTTGTGGTACTAGGCGGGAAAACTCTACTACTTGGGTTAGGCGCCAGATTGTGAGACCAAGGTTGGTCAAGCTTTCACCACAAATGGAGCTAGTTCTGAGAGGCAGAGAGACAAAGTTTGGTTATGGCATAAACGTCTTGGGCATGCCTTGTTCGGTTATCTGAAGAAGTTATTTCCATCATTATTTTCTAGTTTTGATGTTTCCAGCTTCCAGTGTGATACGTGTGAATTGGCTAAGAGTCATCGTATTCGGTTCCCATTAAGTACTCATAAAAGTTTGGTTCCCTTATCACTTATTCATTCTGATGTTTAGGGGCCTTCTCAAATCGCTACTCCAGCTGGAGCTCGATGGTTTGTCACTTTCATTGATGACAGAACCCGAATGACCTGGGTTTCCCTATCGAAACCAAAGGATAAGTTAGTTTTTAGTTTCAATTGTTCCATAAAATGGTGGAGACTCAATTTCATACCAAAATCCAGATTCTTCGTTCTAACAATGACGAAGAATTTCTTAATCATGATCTCAACAAATTCTTATAGGATTTTGGCATCATACATCAACGCTCGTGTCCATATACTCCCCAACAAAATGAGGTGGCTGAGTGAAAGAACCGACATTTACTAGAAGTCGTTCATGCCTCTCTATTTGGTGCCAATATGCCTCGATCTTTTTGGGGCGAAGCCCTCCTTTCTACAACTTACCTTATCAATAAGATTCCCTCAAGTATCTTGAATTTCCAAAATCCTCTTCAAACACTTCACCGCCATATACAAATACCTCCCACCCCAAACCTTGAACCACAGATTTTCGGCTGTGTTGTATTCGTACATTTACATGATCACGAACGACACAAATTGGATCCTCGAGCAGAAAAGTGTGTTTTCATTGGCTATGCCCCGCATCAAAAAGGCTATCGATGTTATCAGCCTCCAAGTTAAAAGGTATATACCTTCATGGATGTAGTGTTCCGGGAACACGACATATATTTTTCAGAAGCACATGAGGAGAATTTGGCTCCAAACACTCCAACTTTTCTGGATTTTTTTCACAATGGAAGAGGTTCAGCATCAAAGCGACCGATCATCCCTCCACAATGACCAGTCGCCACCCCTTATTAGTGTACATGAGGCGTCTCTACCTCCAAACGACTGGTCGTCTCCCTTGGATTTTTCACATCCATTGGCTCTACCACATGACCTGTCGCCTCCCATCTGCTAAAATCAAAAGGAGACAGTTGATCCATTGTCTGAGATTTTGCTCGCTTCGGACCTGTCTTCAGCTCTATTACCACACCAAACGCATGATGATGATGTCATTTAGGTAACATCTCCCCCTGAAACTGATAACACTAATGAAATATATCATGATTATTTGATTTCAGAAAGCATAAAGGATACAGATACCCCTATATACCAAGTTCCAGAAAGGAAGAACCGTGGTAAACCTCAAGTACAGTACGAAGCAGATCTTAAAAGCAAAGAAAAATACCTCATCAATAATATATATCTCTAAGCATATTATCAGAGTCACATGTGCACTTTGTGAAGCAATTGGCTAATATATCTGTCCCAAGTAGTGTGAATGAAGTACTAAAAGACTCAAAATGAAAAGAAGCTATGAATGAAGAAATGCGAGCTCTCCATAAGAATGCGACATGGGAACTCGTACCTTTACCTCATAGAAAGAAGACGGTGGGATGCAGGTGGATCTATACTGTGAAACTCAAAACAGATGGATCTATTGAAAGATATAAAGCCAGATTTGTGGCGAAGGGGTATACACAAAAGCATTTGGAGGACTACTAGGAGACCTTTGCCCTAGTAGCCAAAATCAACACTATCAGAATCCTACTATCACTAGCAGCAAATCTAGATTGGCCACTTCATTAATTCAATGTTAAAAATGCATTCTTACA
This sequence comes from Prunus padus, assembly GCA_024362665.1. Taxonomy (NCBI): domain Eukaryota; kingdom Viridiplantae; phylum Streptophyta; class Magnoliopsida; order Rosales; family Rosaceae; genus Prunus; species Prunus padus. Next base: position 9,939,388 of record JANFAM010000011.1, read on the forward strand.
TGGAGACTTGGAAGAAGTGGTATACATGGATTTACCACCAGGATGTAATTTAACTCATGACAAGAGAAATCAAGTTTACAAGCTCAGAAAGTCATTATATGTGTTAAAACAGTCTCCCACGGCGTGGTTTGGAAGGTTTACTAAGTCTACGAAGAATTTTGGATACACTCAAAGTAACTCAAACAACACCCTGTTCTTAAAGCATAATGGAGGAAAAATCACTGCATTAATTGTCTATGTAGATGACATGGTTGTAACTGAAAACGATGAAAGAGAGAAATAGAAGATTCAAAAGTATTTGTCTCGGGAATTTGAAATGAAGGATCTAGGTCCTCTGAAATACTTCATTGGAATTGAAGTGGCAAGGTCAAAAACTGTTATTTTTCTGTCTCAAAGGAAGTATGTGATGGATCTACTCACTGAAACAGGAATGCTAGGATGTAAGCCTGCTGACACACCCATTGAGATGAATCACAAGTTGTGTGAATACATGGACCGATTGCCAACCAATAAGGAACAATATCAGCACCTTGTTGGAACGTTGATACATTTGGCACATACAAGACCATATATTGCATATACGGTGAGTGTGGTTAGTCAACCCGTGGGAAAGGATTAATGTTCTCAAAGAATGAAACTCTTGAAGTTGTTGGATATACAAATGCTGATTGGGCTGGGTCAATTTCATATAGACACTCTACATCCGGTTACTTTACGTTCGTTGGAGGGAACCTTGTCACTTGGCAGAGTAAAAAACAAAATGTGGTTGCTCGGTCAAGTACAGAAGCAAAGTATCGAGGTATGGCCCACAGAGTGTGTGAATTATTATGGATCAAAGGCCTCTTGACAAAATTGGACATCATCTGTTCCATGGCCACATCCTCTCTCAGTACATGTCGTAGTTTTTCTTCGTTGTTTTTTTTCCTTCAATCTTTTGTTTTTTGCATTTATTTATAAAAAAATTTGTTTTTCTGCCTCAGTTTGAAGTTTTGTTTTCTTTATTTTTGTTTGTGGAAGCAGATCATTGACCATCATCTATTCCATGGCCACATCCTTTCTCAGTACATGGTGTAGTTTTTCTTCGTTGTTTTTTTTTCTTTAGTCTTTTGTTTTCTGCATTTATTTATTTATTTTTTGTTTTTCTGCCTGAGTTGGAAGTTTTGTTTTCTTTATTTTTATTTGTGGTGTTATTTACTTTATTTATTTTGTTCTTGTCTCTCTTTGTGGTGTTTTGTTTTTTGGAAGAGGGCCTCAGATTCAAGCTTCACTTACTTCATTTTGGTTGACTTTTTCTGTTTGGCTGCGAGGATCATTTGTTTGACAACTTAACCATGGTGGCCATCGTTGGCCGTAACTTGAGCAGTTACAAAACAATTTTGCTGTGAAGTGGTTACAAGGCAATTTTGCAATGGAGCAGTTACCTACTAGTTGTGATGTTGCGGTTGGTGTTTTTTTCTTCCTGATCAGTGCAACATTTGTTCATTGTCTACTGGCCCAAGTTTGCCTGTTGGTTGTTGTTGTTGAGCACTCTTTTTTCTTGACTGGATTTTCCTCCATTTAGGGATTTTTTAAGGTAATGTTTTAACGAGGCCACTATTGCTCCATCCTGTTTAGCTTGATGTATGATTTTGGGTAGTAGTTTTTTTTCTTTTTTCTTTTTCATTGTTTCCTCTTGATTGGTTCAGGCCATGAGTCTTTTTAACATCATGCTCTTGTTTCTGACTTTCACGTTGGCTTTCGGATGTTGTCATCCTCTCCACTATATACTCTTATGATATTTAATAAAGTATTTTTCCCAAAAAAAAAAAAAGGTAAGGCCTATATAATATTCTACAAGGAAGTTCTTATGGCTAATTGGCTAAAGCCAAAAAAAAACCGCATATTCCATTTTAATACTTGTACCCTTCTCTTGTGTTTTTTTTTTGGGCTAATAAACTGGAAACCTATATAGAGACCACCTCTTCGTTGATTGTCCCTTTGTCCAAGCTTCTTATACCTGCACAAATTCGGTTCTTTGAAGATCATTCTTTAATTATTGACAAAATAAATAAATAAATCGTGGTTGTTGGAACTTGGAGAGCTTTTCCTTGAATCGCCCAATTTAAATATTATTACCCTTAGCTATTTATTTTCCAGAAAATTTTGAGCTGCTTGTTGCTGGCAAGTTTTCTATTCTTTGACCTTAAAAAAATGTTTATGATTTGTATAATTAACTTGAATTCAATTCATTTGGACTAATCCAGGATTTAAAACAAAATCTAATTCGGGATTTCCTAAATTGCATTACTTAAACTAAATTTGGACTCATTTACAACGAAATCCTGTTTTCGCATGATAGTCCGTTTGGATTGCTTTTGAAATGGCTAAAGATGTTTCTGACAGCGTTTGACAGACAAATTTAAAAATATTTTTGAATCATAGAAACATTTTTAGATAAATACAAGAAGTTCTTAGAATAAAAGTGCTTTTACTAGCAATACTTGTTTTAACCACGGAGGAGCAGAGCTCATTTGTCTCTATCTTCTTCTGTACGCAAAGAATATCTAATTCTATTTTTTGGATAGTATTGAAAATTGATCAGTCATCAAGTACACGTGTGCGGCAAGGATCGAAAGTTGTCCGCTTTGGAAACCAAAAGGGATTTATAAATATCTGGCTCCGTAGCAGTTAGTTGGAAACACGCATTTCTGATTCTTGATCGTCTTCCTGCCTACTGTGAGTCATTTTCATCTTTTCTACTTTTTCAACTTTATTATTTTTGTTGTTATTGTCAATTTATTTCTTTGGCTTTCAATCCGAAGCCCTAGCTTCGTCTCAAACCAGAGCTCCATTTCTTTTTGATTGCCAGGTATCTTTGATATTGGTTTTAGGGGTTTTTCTTCTATTTTTCCAAGAGCTTTTCTCTTTTTCTTTTCCGTTATGATCTGTTCTGGTGAACTTTGGAACCCTACAGAATTGATGCTATGCATAGTTTATGTAATTTTATTTATATGTTTGATTAGGATAATCGTCTTAGTTAGTTGAGCTGGCCTGAATATTTGGAACTATGATTTTGCCCCATTTTTTCTGAATTTTTTCTATTCATTTTTCTGGGAAACAAACAGTGGTTAGGGAAAGAAATTGAAGTGCTAGTGTTACTTGGTGCTGATCTGTTTCTGCCCATGACTTTTTTTTGTGGTTGACTTTTTTGGTGTATGTCTGATTACTATTCAAAATTATAATAAATACCTGCTTCAAGATACGTTTAAGAGTTCAGTGCATGTGTGTATGTATGATTATCGGGGTGTGTATTTGTGGTGGAGTTCTATTCCGATTATAATTTTAAATTTTTGGTGAGTTTTTTATTTATTTGATGCTCCAATTAAGAAAATGGATTCTTCTGCATGCAGTTAACATGGAAACCAAACTTAAGTCCGTTACAGCGACGCTCTTTCTGTGCTTCCTCTTGTTTCCGTTGGTTTTCTCTGAATCCAATGATGGGTTGGTCCGGATTGGCCTCAAGAAGCGGAAATTTGATCAAAATAACCGGGTTGCTGCCCAGATTGAATCCAAGGAAGGAGAGGCTCTGAGAGCTTCTCTCCTTAAATATCGTCTGCGTGGAAATTTGGCTGATTCCCAGGACATTGATATTGTATCTCTCAAGAATTACATGGATGCTCAATACTTTGGTGAGATTGGTATTGGCACTCCCCCTCAGAAGTTCACTGTGATATTTGATACTGGTAGTTCAAATTTGTGGGTGCCTTCGTCTAAGTGTTATTTCTCAGTGAGTTTCTTTTCTTTAATTTCTTTATTATTTATATGGTATTTATAATTGAATTGCGTCTCTTCATGTTGTTAGATAGGAGACAATTTAACTATTTTGTGTATGAGTGCAGATTGCCTGCTATTTACACCCAAAATACAAGTCAAGCAGTTCGAGCACCTACAACAAAAATGGTATGTTTCCGTCTTTATGATTGTTTATATCATTTTACCTTTTTAGTGCATGTGCATATTCATGTATCCGTTGGAGTAGCATTTCCATTGATGACGAGAGGATGTTCTGGTTTCCTCCATTGTGCAGGTAAGCCTGCAGAAATCCACTATGGAACTGGAGCTATTTCTGGGTACTTCAGTGAAGACCATTTAACTATTGGTGATCTCGTGGTCAAAGATCAGGTAAGTTTAACATTTTGGTCATACAAATTATGCTTCTTGTTGGTGGTTTCCCTTTAATAATACAGGTAGTTTGTTTCAGGAATTTATTGAGGCAACCAAGGAGCCTGGAGTCACATTTTTGGTAGCCAAATTTGATGGCATACTTGGACTTGGATTTCAAGAGATATCAGTTGGAAATGCTGTACCTGTGTGGTATTTTTTTTGTCTTCTGTGTTGTTATTATGAGATTATGAGTTCCTGCTCGGTTTGAGTCTTATAGGTTGTGTAATATAGATAGGAACTTCAGAGAAGTCATCTTCCGATGGCTCTAATTTTAGGAATTCTTTTTTTTTTTTTTTGAATAGAAACACTTTGTATTCAAAATAAGAAAAGATCAACAGAGGGAAACAGAACAAACACAAAGACAGAAACAAAAGCCAGAAAACGAAAACACACAGCCCCAAACACAGAAAACAAAACAGCCTCACAAGCACCCCTAAGACACTACAGCCTGCAAATTGCGCATAATTGTAGAATAGGGAATATCCTTGAAAGCTGAAGAAGTTGATGCCCACAGAGCAGCCCAGAATTTCACTCTATCCCATAACTCTACCACTCCCACTCCCTTATAATCCTCGAAAATTCTCCTATTGCGTTCCAGCCAAAGATTCCAGATTACTGCCTGCATCAGACTTCCCCATAGAGTTTTAGCCTTCTTTCCCGTACTCCAAAGCATCAAACTTGATAGAGAAAAAGCTCGAAACAGCCTTTCGGGATTACCTAAGCACAATTAACTTCCTTTAGTAACATCTCCCACAACTTTAGAGAGAAGGGGCAATGAAGCAGTAGGTGGTCCACACTCTCCCCCTCCTTATGACAGAGAGCACACCAGTGAGGACTAAGACACATATAAGGCCGATGTCTCTGTAAGATGTCGCCCGTATTTAATTTTCCCAGCACCGCCTGCCACACAAAAATCTTCACCTTCGGGAGGGGTTTTGGCTTTCCAGATTTGAGTGTAAGGAAAGAAGTCCTCCCCATTGCCGATTTTCTGAATATAAGAACAGAGAGAATGACAAGAGAAAAGACCGGAGGGCTCAAGCTTCCAACTTCTTCTATCCAATCTGGAAGGAACCAACCTGATCCCTTCCAGTAAATCCAACAATCTGGCCACCTCCACTATCTCTAGTTCGTTGAGGTTCCTTCTGAAGCCAAAATCCCAGGTAGGGGGGAGCCGATCCGATTCCATAAAAGAGTAGATATTATGGTTATGTTTCCTGGACAAATTAAATAATCTTGGAAACACCTCTTTCAAGACACCACCCCGACTCCAATCGTCCTCCCAAAATCTGACCCTTACTCCGCTTCCTACCACGAAGACACACTCCTTGAAGGAACAAATTTAAACCACTGGAGATATCTTTCCAAGGACTACGGCAAGACCCTCGATTCGCAGGTTTGGCATCCCACCCATTTGTGTCCATTCAGTAAATACTTTTGATTACTCTGTGCCAGAGAGCGTGAGGTTCATTGGGAAACCGCCACAACCATTTAGTCCGAAGAGCCACACTTCTGGCCTTTAAAGAACCCACCCCTAAACCTCCACAAGACTTTGCTTTACCCACAATCTCCCAGCTAACTGCATGGTTCTTTTTCCTCTTCCAGACCTTCCCACAAGAAATCCTCATTAGCTTCTCAATTCTACTGGCTACTCCAATTGGAATCCCAAAAGGACATGTAATAAATCGGGATGCTGCACAACACCGCCTGAATCATTGTGAGTCTTCCCCTTTGGATAGACAAGCTCTCTTCCATTTTTGTAACCTATTCTCCACCTTCTCCACAACTGGATCCCAGAACTTGATCGCTCTAGGATTCCCACCTAGGGGTAGACCCAAATACGTCATAGGCCAAGCCCCACTTCGCAGCCCCAAGTCTCAGCATAGTCGTTCAACAGCCTGTTGTCAAAGTTAATACCTACTAAGGAACATTTCGATTTGTTGATTTTCATACAGATATAAAGCAGAACAAATCTAAAATTTGAAGTAGATTATTCCAGTATTCTTTGTTGTCCTCAATGAAGAAAATGGTATCATCTGCAAACTGTAGGTGAGAGACCTCCACCATCTCATTTCCCGGAGAGAAACCATGAAACTGATCAGCATTCTGAGCTTTCTCAATAACTCCTGCTTAACACGTCGGTAACCAAAGTAAAGAGGAAGGGGGAAAGGGGATCACCTTGTCTCAAACCCTAGAAGCCCTAAACTTACCCCTAGGTTTTCCATTAATCATGACAGAAAAATTGGTAGTCTCGAGGCATCCCGAATCCATCTTCTCCACCTGTCTCCAAAGCCTTTCCTATTCATTACTTCATCCACAAATCTCCATTCCACATGATCGAGGCTTTCAAAGTCGATTTTGAACACCAAACCAGACTTGTTAAGCTTTCGATAATCCTCCACCACCTCGTTGGCAATCAAGGCAGCATCCAGAATCTGCCGATTCCTCACAAAAGCACTCTGAAACTCGAAATTGTGCTGCCCAAGACTTCCCCGCAATCTAGAAGCCAAAACTTTTGAAATCATTTTATACAAACTTGTCACTAAACTGATAGGCCGAAAATCACTAACTTTAATAGATTCCTTCTTCTTGGGGATGAGGCAAATGAAAGTCTCATTTGTGATCATATTAATTATACCACAATTGTAGAAGTCCACCATGACCCTCATAATGTCCTCTTTCACAATATCCCAGCAAGACTGGAATAAATGCATGGAGAACCCATCTGGGCCCGGCGATTTATCGATCCCACAATTGAAAACAGCCCTTTTAACTTCCTCCTCTTCAAAGGGCCTTTCCAGCCATGCTGCTTCCTCACCGTTTATAGCTGCCCAATTCAAACCATCAAGCACCACCCCGCCTCATCGTTGCTACTGTATAAGTTTTTGAAGAAATTAATGATCTCAGACTCAATTTCTTTATTAGTGACAATCACGCCGGAGCCCTCAACTTCCAGCTTCTCAATAAGATTCCTTTTCCTTCTGCTGCTTGCTAAATGATGAAAGAACTTAGTGTTGCTATCCCCTCTCTTGCCCACTGAATTTTCCCCTTTGTCTCCATTTCACCTCTTCTTTGAAAACTAAGTCGTTGACCAGAATGTATAAATCTTCCCTTTCTTTTCTCAGATTAATATCTAACCCGCCTTGCTCCTTCTATCAAATCAAGAGCAGCGATTCTAGCCTCCGCCTCTTTCTTTGCAGCCCCCAAATCCCCAAACACCTCCTTATTCCAGTTCTTCATTTTCTGTTTGAGAGTTCTCAGTCTTCTAGAAAATTTGTAGCCTTCCCACCCATCCAATTGCTCTTCCTCCCACCACTGCTTAAATTGCTTCTAAACTCCGGGTGTTCGAGCCACATATTTTCAAACGAAAGGGGACCAGGACCCCATTTCAGATGAGAAGTGTCCAGCTGAATGGGGCAGTGGTCAGAAGTAACTCTAGCCAACGCCGTATGTTTCACATGAGGAAAAGAATCTTCCCAAGCTTCTGAAAAGAGGAATCTATCAAGTCTTCTGCACACTGCGTTTTCTCTAAGGTTGGACCAAGTAAATGAGGCATTTAAAAGGCGCGGGTCTCGCAGGTCAGTGTCGTCGATAAAATTGTTGAAATTCTTCATACTGCTTGTCATCCTTCCCCCATTAGATTTTTCAGAAACAAACCTAACCACATTGAAATCCCCCCCAAGGCACCATTTGTTGCCACACAAACCAAACAACCCTGCTAATTCCTCCCAAAATCTCCCTCTATCCCTTGGATGACAAGGACCGTAAATACCTGAGAGCCACCAATCCACACCAGCACTATCCAGAATTCTTATGGAAACAGAGAATTCCCCAATCTCATAATCAGAAATGGACGTAGTATGAGTATTCCACATTACCACAATCCCACCGGATCTGCCCCTCGAGGGGGCGTACACCCATTCTTTGAACCTAGAACCCCAGACACTAGCTGCCATCCTTCTGTCAAAAACTTCTTTCTTGGTTTCCTGCAAAATGACAATATCTGGATTTAAACGTAACAACTGGTCCTTAACCACTGCCCTTTTCCTCTTGCTTCCAAGACCTCTCACATTCCAGGATATGATCTTCATTGATCTAACGTGGCCTCCCTCTTAAGTAAAGAATCCTGCATGCTGTCCACTTCCAATTCAACCCTTGTCGAGCTCCATCCCTCTTTCCTTCCCGGTTCACTATTTGTTCTGCTTGATTTCGAGAAGCACCCAAGCGACAACTGCTTCCTTAAGGGAACAATTGTGAGATTCAGCTTGGCCATTATTCGAGCATGTTTCTCCCCACTTGGGTTGATACTTTTGCCTTTACCCAGTCTTCTCCTTCTGCGGTAACTCATTAATTCAGTTGATTTGGTGATTTCCCCAACCGTCCCCGCGCCGCCAATCCTTTCGATGTTTTGCATGATGGAAGGCATTCCACCACCTATCTGGTTTCCTTTATCACCAAATTCCAGGTTATTCATCTTCTCTACATCAGATCTGACCCGTGCCCGTTCTTCCCCACCTTCACTTCCTCTTCCAGAATTTTTATTCTCCAACCCCCCTTGACCCTCCATAACAGTTTTTTCAATCTGCCCAGCCAATAACCTAGCGACAGACCCATCGTCGCAATCAATAACATCGATTGACTCCTCCACCTCAGATGGGAGGTCGTCCTCCTCTGTAGGAACTGAAGCGATAGACTTGCCATCCACCGAGTCACAAGATTCGTCTCCTTGTATTGCTTCTGCCACAGATGCGAATTCTCCTCCGTGTCCAGATCGCACGGCTTGAGTGAAAGATAAGCAATGTCTCCTCCCTTTTCCACGTATAGAGCCATACTTAGAAATAAATCTGGTTTTATGTTGAGCATGCCCAGCCCACATCCCAATTCCATGAATAAAAGGCCCAGGGTCACTTACACCTCCAAGGCCCGAGTAAGATAAAAGAGCCTGCCCAGGTTTGGGCTCAGAATTAATATCACTTGCTTTTGGCCCAAGAATAACAGCTGCTTCATTTGACTTTTTGACAATTGGAAAGTGGCAATATTCCTTAAGTGGCTCCAGAATAGGACCTGAATATTTTAAGTTCTTGAAAACCCCATTCTCTTGGCCCTTTTCCACCTGTCCCCTTTGAAGAGGAACTTTTGACTTTTCAACCACCTTATTAGTTGTCTTTGAATGCTTTGAATGCTGGTGTCCACCGTTGTTTTCTTGTGATCTAGTTGTAAATGCTTTTCCACTCTGTGCGAAGCCACAATCTGCTGTCTCTCCCAAAATTCTGCTGACATCCTCCTCGAGTTCTTCAATATTCCTGAAACCACTTTGCCGACCACCATTAATGCTGTTTGCCCTTTCCTCGGGGGGAATTAAAGTGTTGCCTGACAATTTCTGACACGTCTGACCCACTTCATCAGAGGGTGAATTCGAAGTCTGCTTCCGTGCCGGAAAGGGCATAGCAGTCGCCACAATAGTGGGTCGAATCGCCGGAGATATTGGTCTGATCTTCACAAAATAAGTCTCAGTACCATCAGAGATTTTCACTATCTCCGGAAGAAATCCCACAGTGTTTTTTCTAAGTTTGATTTTTGCTTCGAATAAATAACTGAAGTTTTCTGTTCTCTGATCAACTTCAAGCAAACCTCCACAATCGTTGCCAATTCGATCGAAAAAATCTTTTCTCCACCAATGCATAGGAAGTCCAGAGACTCCAACCCATCCTCCATAACTGACAATTTTGGGAATATTATTGTTCAACCCACGTTCCCAGCTGTATAGTAAGACCTCTGGTTGTCCCTGCAGCTTCAAAATCTCAGCATTGCATATTTGTATGGCCTCCGACTTACTATCGCAGGCGAAGAAGGCTCTATTTATCTGGTACGGAACTATATCGATATCTTTGTTTAACCAGCTTGACAAGGCAGTCCTGATATCTCTCCACGCTTGATGCACAACCTGTCTTTCGCAAACCACCACCCAAGTCCAATTTATTTTATCAACCATTGTGCCCTTCTCTTTAAAAAACCCTTCAGTCGTATTCTCTTTTCGCACCGCCTCTTTGAATGTCATGCCCGGATTTCTTCCTCTTGTGTGTGATGCGTGAAAATCGGTCTTTCCCAGGTTCGAAATTTTCCCCCCTGTCAAGATCGCCTCTAAGTTTTCTGTAATCTGGGTCCATCCAAAATTGTTTCGCCCCTGAGGAACCACTACAGATTTCAGAGTGCCATGTACACATTTAGTCAGTCGCAAGTGATTGCCATTTCCGTTGCTAAGCTTCTCCACCCAAACTTGGTAAGAATCTCCTCTGTATTGTCGGAAAAAGCACTGTTCTTTGTTTCCCAGGAGTTTCTGCAGCTCTTTCACCAACCAAACCACACAACTTAGCTCGAGAGAAATATGGAAAGCACGCTCTCTTACTGTCTCAGTAATCAGGATTGACCCGCCGAAAGATAAATCGTCTACCTTGATTCGGAAAGTCTTTGCTTCAATGTTAAAAAACCTAGGTACATGTCTCCCACTCACAGCTCCCCTTCCCTCCCAATTTTCTTTTCTTCTCTTCATAACGCCATTCTTCTACAGTATGTTTGAATTGAGAAAATATAGCACCACTTGTTTTCAAGGTGCAAAAGTTGGCAGATCCTTACATTCATGGTCAATCAGGGTCTCCTGAAGGAACCAGTTTTCTCATTCTGGTTTAATCGTAATGCTGACGAAGAAGAAGGAGGTGAAATTGTATTTGGTGGAGTGGATCCTAATCATTACAAGGGAGAGCACACTTACGTTCCTGTTACGCAGAAAGGCTATTGGCAGGTTGGTGTTCTGAACATTCATTGCTCTATGAAAATCCATAATTACTTATGTGCTCATGAAAAATTTGTAATATTGTGTACATTGTTGCTCTTGTTGGCAGTTTGACATGGGTGATGTTATGATTGATGGTAAAACAACTGGTAAGCAAAAATTTTGTTATGTTTTCTTTCCTTTTTGTTACACATGGTATCTTGTTTAGTACAATTTTATCGACTTGCATTCTGAATTTAGCATACCTATTTCAGGATTTTGTGCCAGTGGCTGTTCAGCAATTGCTGATTCTGGAACCTCTTTGTTGGTTGGCCCAACGGTGTGTATCTATGTGTCTCTGTGTGGTGGTTTTCAATTCTGGAGAACAGTCACTTTGAATTGTTTTGAACAAAATCCTAGAACCAGGGATTTTCTCTTCACCGTCCTCTTCCTAAGTAACTTCAAGTTTATTATTACTAATTTCTTAGTATGAATAAAATTATAGATTGATCATTAGTTTTGGATTGATTGATAGAAGAATTAAGGGAAGATTAGTGCGTAATTAATAAAATGATGTGGTGATGGTATACACTAAACATTCTCTGTTTATTACTCTCAAGTAGATGGCGCCAGAATTTGTCAAGGATAGGCTTAATGCCTGTTTCTATGAGAGAAACTCTATTAATTTTCCTACTGTTATTTTTTTGCACATTATACTATAGAGATGCATTCCTTTTCTTTGTCCATACAACTTCCATATGATGCTGCTATATTATTGAGCCACCATCAAATACCTTGGTGAAATTTAAGAGAACAGATGGTGTCTATTTCTCATACGTTTCTATTCTCCTCTTTGGTATCATAATCATGGTCAATTGTGCTTTTGTCATCAATCTATGCCAAGTGTTTTTTTTTCTTTTTTTTGCTTATTCTGTTTTGTAATGGAAACATATTTGATCCTTGGTTTTGAATTTCCTATTGATCGATCTTTTTTTTGGAAGAGGAAAATGAATTAGTTTTCGTTAACCTTTGGTTGTAACTTTGATTGTATTCCTGGTTTGAGGGTTAAACATGTTGCATCAGCATGGGCATATTCACATATTTATTGTTTGTTTTTTATTGGTTGTGCTTTGTATCTTATTTACAGACTATTATTACTGAACTCAATCATGCCATTGGAGCCTCTGGGATTGTAAGTCAAGAATGCAAGACTGTAGTCGCACAATATGGAGAGACCATAATTGAGAGGATTTTAGCAAAGGTATAATTTCCTGACCTCCCATTTTTATGTAAGGTCAATAAACCATTTGGTTTTTGAACTACGGAACAGATTTTTATTCCTACTTGTTATTTTTAAATAACTGTTATGATATATATATATATATTTTTTTTGAATTGTGGCAGGATCAACCACAGAAAATCTGCTCTCAGATTGGTTTGTGCACATTTGATGGGACTCATGGTGTAAGGTTAGACTCAATTTGCATGTTGAGGCATATGATTGAAATATGTTTAGCTAACTTTTTTATTCATGTATTATTTATTTATTTATTTGTTTCTGCCATCAATTTATCATGCATATTTATTTTTGTATTTTTGTGCACTCTTTTTTTTTTTTCGCAAATATGACTGGTCAGTACCGGAATCAAGAGTGTTGTGGAAGAGAACATTCACAAGGTATCTGGGGGCTTATCTGATGCAACGTGCTCTGCTTGTGAGATGACGGTTGTATGGATGCAAAACCAGATCAAGCAGAATCAGACACAGGAACGAATTCTTGACTATGTGAATCAGGTGAAGTAATACTTCCATCTGATATGTTTCTCTAGGTTGCAGTTAAATGCCTTGCTCATGCTCTAGGTTCTTGTTGCAGCTCTGTGACCGGCTGCCTAGCCCAATGGGAGAATCTGCAGTTGATTGTAGTGGTTTGTCTTCCATGCCTAATGTTTCCTTTACTATTGGTGGAAGAACATTTGATCTCACCCCTGAGCAGGTGAAGTATAATGTTTAGATATGCTTATGTTGGTCTGGTCTGACACTTATGGTTTACATTTGACAATGTGTCTTGTATTATCTCTCCCAGTCACTAAAGGATGATAGAGCTTTTGCTTTTTACTCGTGCATTCAACCCACCTGATACTAAGAGTTCCACATAACTTTTTCCGTTTCTGCATGTGCACATTATTTGAAAATTTATCCTTTTCATATTGTGGTATTTCAAGTTATGAGCATGGTGGTCGCACTCTGTCTTTACCGGCGATTTAGTTTATTGCATTACTGATATATTTCTTTATTTTTTCTTGTTTGTTGAAAATCAGTATGTGCTCAAAGTAGGTGAGGGAGATGCTGCACAATGCATTAGTGGATTTACTGCTTTGGATGTCCCACCACCCCGCGGACCTCTCTGGTATAATTTTCCTTACATTTTTTATGATCTTTTTTGCTTTCGGTTTTGTTGGTGTCAAGATAATATTGTGGTAGTAGATCTTTTGTTTCACCAATGGCATCGGTGACGGCAGTTGGTTACTTTTCTTGTTGGCAAGAGAGAGCAATTTGAAAGGCCTTGCTAATATTTGTTTTTCCGACAGGATCCTGGGCGACGTATTCATGGGTCGCTACCATACCGTGTTCGACTATGGCAACGAGAGAATTGGGTTTGCAGAAGCTGCATAGATATTAGATATTAGCTTCTAATGTTCTGTTTGTGCTTGTTTTTTTACGTTGCCGAGTTCCAAACTATCCTATCAATTACTGAAAGTAAGCTCCTGTGAATGATGTTTGCATGTACATATCAGTGGCTGCCCTCTATCCAATGTATTTTCAACATTGCACTTTAATTAAGAAAATGGATACTTTCCGACAGTGTGTCTCAGCCTGCTATGAATTCGAATTCAAATGCCATGTGTACTTTGGTGCAGCTTTAGTTCTTGTTTGGTCTTTTGAAATGTCTGTTTGTTGGCTTAAGGTAACGTATTGAGGACATATACTAACTGCGCGCAAATATTTATCCTCCATGTGTTTAGTTCATTGGGTGACCGATCTTGTGAGTTATCCACTCTAATCCAATTACTTGTTTGGTGCCTACGATTAGATTGGATTGGATAAACCTTTAAATCTAAGGTATGTTGAATGATGAAATGAAGGCAGATGTGAATGATTTTTCGTTTTGAGGATTACGAGGGATAAGTTAAAAGATGATATAGTATAATTTTGTGGGGATTACATGAAATAAGTTTTCTTCATGAGCAATTCATCTTCTACCTTCGATTTGGTCAAACAAATTTCGTTTCTTCCCTTAATATGTTTTAAATATAGGGATGTATCATATCCAATTCAATCATAGGCACCAAGCGAGCCATATGGCACTGTTACCACTCTAATGCAATCCTAGCACCGAAAGTGGCCGTTTGTTTGTTTTTTGGGTGGGTATCGATTTGGTGTTCTGTTTATTCTTGTTTTGCCGCTGACTAAAGATTTCCAAGCAAAAGAAAAAGACAAAAGAGAAAAGGGTTTAGGAACCGAATTTTTGTTATAAAGAAAATACTCAATAACGAATTTGGGGAGGTTGTGATGGTTGGGTAATGAAAGCCAAACTTGAATAGTGGGTAGGGATGTAGAAAAGTTATGAGAGCATCTATTTCATGGATTGACAGAGCAGAGATTGGAAGCCAACTTTACACAAGAACAAGATGATTGAGTTTGTTACAAGAAATTGAAGATGCCTGCTTGTTAATATCGTAAAGATGCCAGTTCATTAAAATTTGTGTAAAACCAAGGGTTCTTCCAACTCTTATCCAAACTCTCACATAGAGTGGGCCATACATCCACTGTACATGGGTTTATAAATTCACGGGACTCAAATCATATGAGAGAGTTGAGATAAAAGTTAGGATAACTCTACGTCTATCTCGTATTTCCCTTAGGATTTATGCTCGCAAATCATTCTGCGGGGTAGTTTTTCACATGGGCTGTCTGAATTTCCAGCAAGACATTGCTGTACTTCTTTCGCATCTGGCAGCATTCATTTGTAATTGTGAGTCTGACATCACAAGACTCATGGTAAGCTTGGTACACACAGATTGGCAAAGGAAGCGTTATTGCTGGCTACAAAGTGATTTGGTTGCTTCTAGGCCACGCAAAAGTGTGACTAAAGATGCAGTCTATTATTTGATTATTAGTATTACAAAAATAACTCTTTCATTGACTTGAAAAAAAATGAGATGGGGTGGAAATGTTGAAGGTGAATGCAGCTTTGAGCATTTACAATTTGCCTAATTGAGCTGTCTTCATGATTCAAATGAGCAAATTGCCCACCGATATCCAATATGGGTTTGGGCGGTTGGTCCTTTTTCACAAACAAAACTGATATAGAAAAAGGGAAAGGAGACAGGTAAATGGGTAAGGCTTGGTTTGGTATGTGGGTCTCTCTAGAGTGTATGTGTGTGTGCTCATAGCTGTAAAGGAGTAAGTGTTCAATGCTTGGCCTTAGCTTGCGGCCAGAGTTGTCTGTTCACCGACAAAATGGATCAATCACCTCCACCCTTGAAATTTATATTCAATTCTGATTTTCTTTCTTCACTTCGTTCCACCAAGAAAAATTAAGCGGAGAGATTCAAGATTGAGAGTGTTGAAAATGCAAAGCAAAATCACCCTTTTGATAGAGCAATTATTGTATGGTACTACATTACGGCCAATTGTTATATCTAGCCCGCGTATTATAATATGAGTGAACGATACAGTTGAGATATTTGCAATTCTTATCTAGGATTGACCGAAAAGATCATTAAACAAAAGAAATTAAGTTGAATTTAAAATTTATAGTTTGGTTAGATTAGACCTTAAATTCTCTATCATGTACTTTTTTATTAATGTAATGAACCTAGTACTGTTGTAGTACATGAATCTTCAATTTCACATTGGCAAGTATGGTAGAAGCAGCCGCCATTCAAGAAAAAAACTCCCTCTAGTTCCTCCCTGGTAGAAATTGTTACAGAAACTTAACACATTTAGAGTCGTAGAGTTAAAAAAATCTTAAACCTACATCGATTGAGAATTGTTCGCGCACATTAACAACGGGACAAAACTAATCGATTTAGTTTACTAATCACAAACTTAAGAAAAGTCCTTTGATTATACTTTGTTTACCGTGTAAAGTGTGAACACATTCTCCCATTTAGTAAGTTTAGAACAAAACCAGGTCTATTCACACCAATGAAGAAATATTCAAAAACCGCGTTGAAAGACAACAACGCATCTATGATCAATCTTCTAGATTTCAAAGTGCTTTTTGGCGCCGCAAAAGCACTTCCCCAAATGCAAGGCATATTCCCCATAATTTCCTCTTAAACCCACAATCTTGGCATGTGGCTTCATGTGTCGCCATGTGGGTGGCTTTATTTGGATGGAACGCCATAAAAATCAACCCAACTGCCTCCAGGTCACATATAAATATTGTACATTTCGTAGCACCATTCCAAAAACCCAAACCCCCCTAACCACAATCTAGACATAAAACCCCACCTCTCTCAAATTTTATTCTTTGTGCTCTATGCCATGGAGCACTGGACCAGAGGACCGACCATTGGCCGGGGCTCCACAGCCACCGTCTCCCTCGCCACCGCTGCCCTCTCCGGCGAACTATTCGCTGTAAAGTCCACCGAGCTCTCCTGCTCATCTGTTTTGCAGAAAGAACAATATTTTTTGTCCAAGCTGAGTTGTCCAAATATAGTTAAGTACTTGGGCTGCAATGTTAGCACTGAAAACAATAGCCCTATGTACAATCTTCTCATGGAGTACGTGCCCGGTGGTACGCTTTTTGATACAATTCGAAGGCATGGAGGGCGGCTGGAGGAGCCCGCGATTCAATTATACACACATCAGATTGTGCAAGGCTTGGAGTATCTTCATGTGAATGGATTGGTACATTGCGACATAAAAAGCCAAAACATTTTGGTAGCTGAAGAGTGTGTCAAAATTGCTGATCTGGGTTGTGCTAAATTGGTACAAAGAGTTGCAGGGGATGAAGACTCTGCCACCTCAAGTACTATAATTTCAGGCACACCGGTGTTCATGGCGCCAGAGGTTACACGTGGAGAAGAGCAGGGGTTTGAAGCAGACATATGGGCTCTTGGATGCACAATCATTGAAATGGCCACTGGTGGTGGCCCTTGGCCGGAGCTTAACGACCCAGTTTCAGCTCTTTATCGGATTGGATTCTCCGGTGACTTGCCGGAGATTCCCACCCGGCTTTCAAACCAGGGTAAGGATTTCTTGAGCAAGTGTTTGAGAAGAGACCCAAGAGAGAGGTGGACAGCTAAGCAACTTCTTGAACATCCATTTCTTGAAGAGTGCTTGGGGTCTAAAACAGATCAAGTAAAGGAATTCAACTTCACTATGAGTTCTCCTATTAGTGTGTTGGATCAAGGCCGTTGGGATTCACTTGAAGCCTTTGAAAGTCCAAAGGAACAATCTGTTGAAGGTGTTTGTTTGAATTCTCCACTGGAAAGGATCAAGAGGTTGATTGGAGGCACTTGTTCTGCATTTTCAAATGTACCCAATTGGGAATTTGATGAAAATTGGTGCACTGTTAGAAGCAACGGCCTTGAGGAAAGCCAAAACTCTGGGGAAAACAACAATGTCATCTCAGTTGATGAACCTGTGGCTGCAACTTCACCAAATGTGGCTTTAACTGATGAAGAGCTTGACAGTTCATTGTGTGATGAGGATGATGAGAGAAGTCTTTTCATGGCATTTAGTTTGACAGAAGATGCTTTTGTACCAAACAATCTTGAATCAGATAATCAGAATTTTCGTTTTATTCACTCCAATTGTTGTCATTCGTGTTTTAATTATGCCGGCCAAGTAGAACCAGTGGAGGTTAAGTTTCTGTTATTTGTAATCTATTTTGTGTTTGTTTTTGTACCAAGGGCTGCAACTTTTGAATTAAATAAACAAGGTTATATGACAGATCAATCTCTCTATCGGGTTCGAACATGATACTATTGGTCTACAAATCACGACCCTTTTTCACTGAGCTAGACCACATTGGCACCAAAACTGTGGCTCACCGCCGCTTTAATTATACATCCTAGGTTAATTAACCATACACATAATCTGGATCTGCAAGTTTATATTCAACCCTTTTGGCCTCTTATGCTGTCTCTATACACAAACCGAGAGGAGCTGTCTCTTGTGTTAGCCAAAAGGAGAAAGAAAACCAGCTGTCTCTCAAGTCTTGTGCATACTTTGTATGCTTGCAAGCTTTTTTTTGTTTTTGTTTATAACCCCAATCATTAATCTTAGAGAGCCTTGCATTATTTTATTTGCACCTAAGTTTTGCAAGCTAGGCCAGCCTTTTTGTTTGCATCATTGCCAACTTATGTGCTTCAATTAAATAAATCGTGTGGTTGCATATATTTTTTTTCTTTCTCCCAATATTCTGCTCATGACGACAATATCATGTGGGCATTAGGGTTTCCCTGACATGCATGTGAAGGGTTAAATGTATTAAGATCATATAGGCCTCCATTTACAGTCTGTGAAGAGCCAGTGAATTGTGCTCTGTGTTCTCATTTTCTTTTAGGAACTTTCTCAACTTTTTCCTTTCCCTTTTGCCACTAAGGGCAATGACCTCCTTGGACCGCAGGCTAGTGGAGATTATTCAAGTCTCGTGTATTGACTTGACACCAAGTCAATTTAGATAATTGAGAGGTTTAATCTTTCTTTGCCATCTGATGAAGCTTCCTTTGTGAACAAGAGAGACTTTTGTTAGGCAACTTGGAGGGTCCACAAGTTTGTTGCCTCCCTGCGAAGTCAATCTTGGGAAGGTGCATGCTCAACTTGAGTCATGGTAGATGTGAATACTTTTGTTCAGATTAATTGATGTGTAGCAGTTAATAATTGTCATCTCGGCCGGTAGGTTAATTATATTCAAATCGAGTAATGTTAGGGATTTTTTCTTTTTTACAATGATAACTTGCATTGAATAAATCAACATAACCTCAACAATTAGAATGGGGGACAATCAATTAAGATCGTCTTCCATCCAAACTATAAGATCCGAAATAAAAATAGCAAAACGTGTTGTCTGATATAAGTATTGTTGAGACTCACATTAAAAAATTAAGGGATCTAATTTGGGTTTATACGGAGTTTGGCCACTCCTCCCCATTGACAATTGATTTTGCGGTGCAACCTGAACTTCCTTCATGCCATCAACATTCGAAACTGACCAATACAAATATGATAGAATGAATAACACTAACCAAAACCTGAATTGTTACAATAATGAAAGTGAATAAACTGTGTGCTTATAAACTTAGTAATATTCTATTCATTCATTTTCTAGATTGTTGAATCGTATTTACTTCTAGTGGAAAACATACTGTCATGTGGATGTGGTGACTAAAATTGAAGAATAATTCTAGCAACTTTAGTTTGAATTGGTGTTACCTAATTTCTTTGGCATGTAGCGGTGAAGCGAATGTGGTCTGGTCCGCGAGGGAAGGTATTTGAAGGGTCGTCGTTCCGTCTTTAAAAATGGGAAGGGCAGATAGCGTGGAAGAGACTTTAAACAAAGTCAACCTATCTCCATTGCGTGAATGAATCTTTAAACCAGAAGAGACTTGGAAGAGTCAACACGACGTGTTTTTCATTTTTCCTCATTTTTTTGTCTCTTCGTGTTGTTGAAAGGTCAACTAAGAGACTTATCACTATAGCCTTTTGACACACAAAAAAGGATGCCATCATCCTAACGTAATTGTGAATCATCAAAAAATTTGTACTTGCTCAAAGGTTTCTTGTATATATATATATACCCATAAAGTGTGGCCATTGGAGCTTTTAGCTACTTCTACCTTTTCAATTCAGTACCATCTATTTGAACACCATTGAAAGGTGAAAAACTTACATATAGTGAGGTGTATATTTATTTCTCTTTATCTTTCTTCCTACACGAGAAGATAAAGAGGTAAATAGAGATACAGAAAATATGTTATACACTCCATTTGTTACATGCAAGTTTTGCTCCCTCTATTGCGAATGCTAAAATTTAACCACTCCATGATGGATTACTCCCAAGTCCGGCTCATAGGATGTACGAGCTGGACGACGGCACAGGGTGTCCTATAAAACTTTTAGCCCAAGAATTATAATAGCCAAAAAAAAAAAAAAAATTATTTGAGTAACTAGTGATTTTTGGGTCTTTTTCTTTATTTTGAGAACTTTTACTTAAACTAACTTAGCACCTAAGCTTGGAACAGTTATTTTAATTTTTTTATTTAAAATGAACTTAAGTGTTGAACATAAAATAACTCAAATTTTATTTCTGCATAGAGCCTCGAAAATCAATTAACCGGCCCTAATTACTCCGCTCACTAACTTTACCTAATATTAATAGCTCGCTTGTTTGGAACTAGCAACCATATGTGATTAGGCTAAAACTCTCATGGCCAAGAAGTACAAGAACAATTTTTTTGAACTTTATCAGTTTTGATAAACTTAATGCTTTTCCTTCCTATTGTTTATTTTTGTTAAACAATGTCCTTACAGTTAGGAATTCGGATCCAACACACACGAACGAAGCACATGACCTTATTAAGCTGCTTGTCACGTGGTTTCTTCCCAGTGTAGTATAAATTATAATAATTGATGTTAGAAGAAGTTGACGGCAAATCTTTGATAGATTTATATACTGACGAAATTCTGTAATGAGCCAGGTCGGCCCGATTTCTGCACGGGCCAAACAGAAGCGAACCTCTATGCACCGGTTTAAGCCAAGGGTTTCAACACTGTTGGGCTTAGGGTCAATTTTTATATGGGCTCTCAAAAGTTATGCTCAGTTAAAAATGACCAATAAGAGTTGAATTAGGTGTGAGCATGGGTTGGGTTGAGTCAGTTTTGATCTCAACTTGCAACCAAACCCAAACATATCAATTTATGATTTTTTGAATTCAAGACCCGCTAGTTATTAGGCGAACTCAAACCAACCCAACCCTTTTGTGATTAGGTTGGGCGGTTCGGTCGAGTTCACTCCAAATTGTGTCCATCCTTAAGTTTTAGTCCCAACGAGTAACTCAACTCATACATAACGGTTTATGATTTTTTGGACTCAAGACCCGCTTGTTATTAGGCCAATCCAAACCAACCCAATCCTCTTGTGATCGAGGTCAGTCAGTTTGATCGAGTTACCCAAACTTGTGCCAATCCTTAGGTTGAATTCAATCTCTCCTTTTGAAAAATACTTCATTTAGGTTCTTCCTGTCATGTGACAATATAATCTAGTTACAATTATGAGATTTGAAAGATAAAAACTTGTTAGTAAATTTGGATCTGTATTGTACTGCTCAACACTACCACATCACATGGAAAACAAACTAAAGTTTTTCTAGTTCTTAAAAATGATGGGGCTTGTGTATCTTTTGTTGTTTCATATACCATGTAATTATTGTTCTTATTCTTGTATTACTACTACTTCTTTCGCATAAAACATCTTTGTAATTGTTTACTACTCCTTCTTTCGCATAAAACATCTTTGTAATTATTTAACTAATTAAGTGGTGAAGAGTATTTATCTCTATACTTAGAGATTTTAGTGTGGTTTCTCTTTCCACATGGCACCGTTAAGTGACATTATAGTCCAATATAATAAGGGCATCTGTCCAAATTTATTGTCAAAATTTTTATTTTTTAAGCACACGCTCTCTTTTAACTGGACTATATTTTCACTACCCGCCTAGCTGGAACACCTAAAAATGCTTTTCACTAAAAACACCTATCTTGCTGTTGCTTCTAGTCACGTATTTTTGTTATTTTAGTTTAATGGAACTGCTATATTTAAAAAGAAAATACAAGTTTAGTGTGTTTTTTCTTTTGGGGTTTTTTTAACCCCCTTTTCTCATAAAAAAAAAGAAAAAGAAAAGACAAGTGAATAAATATTTTATTTTATTTTCTTGTTACACTATAATTATATACAAGTAAAAATGAGCCTCATTTTAATTTATGATTCCGGGGCCACTCAAAAGTTATGGCTGGTCTTGCTAGTATGTCCCTCAAATAAGGACATTCTTATAGGCCCTACTCCATATTGTATTTCACTAATTCAAACCATCTATTTAGTAGATATTTATTCAAAGATCATCTATAGAAAAAATACTTGAATCTGATATCATTTGACCACTAAATTGAATTATTGAATTTTAGTACTTTCTTAAAGTACCGCGTTTATTGATTTTGTAAGACTCAATTAGAGGTCGAAACGGTTTCTGAGTTGTCTAATTTTTGCAAAGATGATCTATGAATGTAGACTTAAAAAATAGCTAGTTCGGATCGTTGAAAAAAATTTGTAGTGGGCCCTAAAGGGTGTTCCAAAAATAAAATTATTTGAGGGATCTATCAATAGAATTGGAATGTATATATAAATATTGGAGAATTTATAGTCATGAGATAATAATGTCCGGATGTCTGCATAGGAGAATTTATATTTATATATATTTACTTGAACGAAGGTTCTTTTTATGGATTTAAATTCAAGGAAAAACGAGCAAAACCCCAACACATCCAATTAGGGCTCGTTTGGGACTGCTTCTCTAGGAAGTACTTCTGCTCATAAACTGTTCTAACAAAAGCGCTTTCATTATAAAATATTGAATTTCCATAAAAATCCAAGTGCTTCATGGAAAAGCACTTGGGAGTGCTTGCTTCTTGAAGAAGCACATATATAGTAGGTGCTTCTCCAGAGAGCGTTTCTAAACTTTTCTGTCAAACGCAATCAAAAGCGCTTTTAGCCTTCCCACTCAAATAGGCCTTAACGTTGTATGTGTATATATGTGTGTTAATGTTATTTACAAGAGACCCTATTATTCTATGAAATAAAATAAAGTTTGCAAGTCTATGTAAATGATGTATGCACACCAACTTATTTGTCACTAATCAATCTATACTAATTTGAATTCCTGTTTGGGGTTTTAAATGTAGAAGTTTTGGATCCCTACTAATTCAACCCTCCATCCATATAAACTACTATCACATTTATCTTCAAGGCCATTGGGAGCTTCTATTAGCTCATTTGCTATTCTTCCGATTTCAGCTTTGGAGTTTCGGTTGCTTGATATCTGTTGTCTTCTTCATTTCTGCATCAGTATTCTTCCTTTGCTGATAATCATTTTTCAGATTCTTAACTTCTTCGACGATTTTTCTGAGCAGAGTGAGCTCTTTGATATAATAGTGTAGTCTATCTATAATCAGTACAAGGAATAAAGAAAACCCTGCGTGATTGAAAGAAAAAAAAAAAGAGCTCATAAAGTATAAGATTCTTATAGCAAAAACTAGCCTCTCTAACCAGAAACAAGTCTAGTAATTAATTGGCAGCAAGTTGTATATATAACAAAAACAAGATTAGGCATACAGATCAGAGTTATGATTTTTAATACTTAACATGATGTGAGATTGCTTAAAAACTTGGCAGCAAAATAAGATTTTCATTCGTTGGACCAAAATGAGAAAAAAAAAATGCAACCAACAAATATTATTATATTTGGCTTAATATAACAAAACGTCTCTAAGGTTTACAAAACTATCAGATTGCATCCTTAATGTTTTTTTTGTGTCATTCGTGGTCCTCAAGGTTAGTATGTGTGATCACAAATTGTCCATGCCGTTAGGTTCACAAAAACTCTATTAGTTTGCGACGTGGCATATATATATATATATATATATATATATATATATATATCACAAAACATCACTGAGGTTCACGCACCTATCACAAATGGCTCCTGTGAAATTTTTTAATTTTTCATTTAAAATTCATAAAATTTTGGTTTTCATTTTTAAATTTTAAATTCAAGGAAACTAACGGAGTTTTGTGATATGTATACATATATATGCCATGTCAGCGAACTAACGGAGTTTTTGACGGAACCTAACGGCAGAGACCATTTGTGATCACACATACTAACCTTGAGGATCATGTACGAATGACACAAAAAAAACATTAAGGATGCAATTTGATAGTTTCGTAAACATTATGGACGTTTTGTGATATTAAGCCTTATTATTTAAAATGCCTACAACTTTACCCTGTCAAGGTTAAATATATAGTTTTGTTTTTCTTTCAATTAACTTTGAAGAAAAGGCTAAATTATGAATGTAGTTACCTATAACAGATGCTTCTAAGAGTCGCTGTGCCATTAAAACCTCATCAGTTGGATTGACAAAGCCTGCGTCTGTTAAACGTTTCTGAACACTGAACACACCATATAGGGTAGAGCTAAAGAAGACGAGGACAGTTCCTCCCACGCTCTTCGCCACCAATGGCCCCCGTCCTTGCTTCGATTGATCTAACCCTGCAATCACCAATGTCCTTAGAGGGGTTCTGAACAGAAGACTCAGAATCAATGCCATTTCGGCCAACACAAGTGCAAACAAAATTTGAATCATTGTTTCAAGATGGCAAGAAAGGTTTTATTTTTTTATTTTCAATGATGTTATCGAAAATTCGAAATGACTTGAGCGATGTTGAAAATGTAAACCAATGGTTCAATTTTGTAGTGTTTTTTCTTCTAAGATTCTATGGCTCAACGGCTTGCTTACTTATTCAGACTTATTGTTTAACCAAAGAATCATACTTTCCATGACCCCGTGATGCAGGGATGGAATAACTTCACCATTCCCCTTTAGGCACCTTGTTGGTTAGGAAATGTGGGTTTTTTTTTCCTTAAAAGGTTATTTCATGTCACACAGAGTAATATTCTTTTTATAGTATCTGAGGAGTATTTGTGCTTTATAATTTAGTAACCAGAATCACCAAGCAAACTTCGTTTTTATTTTGGAGTTCCATTTATGGTGTGTTAATTTCTCTTTTTCTAGCACATAATTCTATTTCTAATCGGTAATTGTAGCATCAATGTCATTGATATCAATTATCTCATGCTAATTTTCTAATTTAGTAATCATTTACTAATTCTTTTACGGTGTGTTTGGATGATGAAAATTAAAAGTATTAAGAGTGTCTCCAGGGAGATAAGGAGATGCTAAATCCAACGTGGCAATTTTAGAATGTAGAAAAAAATAATTGAGACTCACTCCAACTGAAAATGTTAAATATCTTATGTGGAATAATATTTCTCTCTCCTGTTGGTATTTTTGGTTGTTTGACTTTGTGATTCTATTTCATTATTTCTTTTCAATTATTGTGCCTAGAAAGTAATAACCAATAAACACTATGTATAATAAAATAAAGGGTTAACATCAATTGACCCCCTGAAGGTTTGGGGTCATTCTCAATATGGGCTTTTGAGTTTTAATTTCATCAATTTACACCCAATTGTTTTTAAATCTGACCAATTTAAGCTTTCTGTTAAGTTGATCGTTAGAAAATTTGTTAAGTGATGACATGTCTTTTATAGAGCCCACTTTTTTTGCTTAGTTGGAAGAAAATATTAATTAGAAATTGTATAATTTTTTTTAAAGTAAAACTAAAACAAACCCCTCTCCTCGATCTGCCCCCTCCATCCCAGCCCCACCACTTCCCCACCCTCCCTACACCTCCACCGTGACCTCAACCCAGCCAACCCTATCCATCCCCAGCCATTCCCACCGGTGGCTCACGCCCTCTCTCTCTCTCTCTTCTTCCTCTCCCTTCTCTTCCAATCCCCCCTTCTTCCCTTGAAATTTTGCCCCGACACTCTCTTCCTCACACCCTCCATCGTCACCTAACAGTCAACCCCAGAAACCAATTCAGCAAGTTGCCCTAAAACAGGTTTACCTCCAAAATTTCTAAAATTAAAGGAAAAGAAAAACAACAAAACAACAATAATATCATATTGGCCAAGACCTAGAGAGGACAGATAAGCTACCTAGCTCTCCAAGAAATGACAATGGAGGAGACTTGATGCCTCCTAGCATAACCACGCACTCTGCACAAACAAAAATGTGAACTTATTAGGCAAAATACCCTTCTCCACCATCTGAACATAAAGCAAGACGGCTTCATCATTAAAGTCCAGCAACTGGTTGGAGATACTGGGGGTGGGTATAGAATGGCTAGGTTGAGGTGACAGTGGAGGTGTAGAGAGGGTGGGGAAGTGGTAGGGCTGGGAGGGAGGTGGGCAGATCATGGAGAGGGGTTTGTTTTATTTTTACTTTTTGAAAAAATTTATATATTCAATTTTAAATTTCTAATTAATATGTTAGTGAGCCCTACAAAAGATGTCATCACTTAATGGATTTTTTGACAGTCAACTTAACGGAAAGCTTAAATTGGTCAGATTTGAAAACAATAGGGTGTAAATTGATGAAATTGAAACTCGGTGGCCTATATTGAGAATGACCTCAAATTTTCAGGGGGTCTTTTGATGTTAGCCCTAAAATAAACTTTGATTTTGATATGTCAAATTCAAATTTGGGTAAATTTCACTTTACTACCTGTAAGTTTCTCGAAATTCAGACTTTACTACCTAAAGTTTTTTTCTTATCAACTTCGTACCCAAAATTTGATTTACCTGCCACTTTCATACCTCCGTTAGTCTTTCTGTCAAGTCTTCCGTTAACTCATGACGTGGCAATCCATGAGTCTACATAGACCACTAATATTGCGCCACGTGGACTGCAAAAAAAAATCTAATTAAAATAGATAAAATAAAATAAAACAAATATATCTTTCTCCTTTTTCTTTTTTTTCTTTTTTTTTTTCTCCCACATCCCATGTCGGGTCCCTCCATCTTCTCCCTCCTGACCAAACTTTCCCCCCAACCCTACCTCCTCCCTCCATGTAGGGCCAATTAACAAAAAATGCAGATGAGAGAAAGAAGAACTCGGATGAGCAGAAGGCTGAAGAGGAACCACAAGAATTTTGGGTGGGGTGTCTTGAAAATCTTTGGGAGAGAGAGAGAGGGAGGAAGGAGGATGATGAACACGCCTCCGCCCCGATCCAGAGCCATCACCTCCTGGCCTCCACCCCGATCTAGAACCACCACCTCCTGCAACATATCCGATCCAAACCCCCACCCAATTACCCAACCCACAGCACACGCCCAGAAAAAATTCCCCAACCCATTTCCTACTCTACTCCATCAAAATCCAAAAACTTGAAATCTGAACACTTTTGCATCTTTGGTTAGTGTTGATATCCTTTGAATGTCCAACACTGGTTAGGAGGGATTTGATTCTTTTGACGAGCATTTGTGAAAGGGGCGTGAGTTGCAGAGAGAGGAGAGAGAGAGAGAGAGAGAGAGCTTTCAAGTTTATTTTATTTTATTTTTCAGGTTTTTTCAGTTTTTTAATTGTTAATTGATTTTTTGAATTTTTTTTATCTGCTGATGTCATCATTTAACGGATTACTTGACAGAAAGACTAACGGAGGTATGAAAGTGGTAGGAAAATCAAATTTTGGGTATAAGTTGATACAAAAAAAACTTTAGGTAGTAAAGTCTGAATTTCGAGAAACTTACGGGTAGTAAAGTGAAATTTACCCTTCAAATTTAATGTGTGATACTTGACATCTCCCTTGGAGACGATATAAGGAATTCATAAACGATGGAATTTAAAATGATGTCAATTAATGTTCTAGAATTTTTAAAGTATATTGTTTGGCTAATATATATATAAATAATTTAACCACAACAACTCCTAAAAAACACTCTACAACCATTTTCACTTTGAGGGGGGAGGAACCCACTGTTCTTCCTCCCCTCCTCCCTTCCTCCCTTCTCAGCGGCGGACCCAGAAATTTTTCAAGAAAGGGGCAAATATTTCAAAGGCTAAAAGCTTAACAAAAAAGAACAACAAAATATCCTAATAATTTGAAACATTATTTAAAAGGCTAAAAACACCATATTAATCATATTAACCAACATTCACCATGTTAACTATATACAAATAAACAACACATTGAAATATTAACCAATTCACCATATTAATCATTTAATCAAACCACAACAATCTTTATTAATTAATTAAAAACTAAAAATATATACAAATAAATAAATTGAAAAAAATCTATACAAAATAACCAAAAAAAAAGTTCAATCAATTAACCAAAACACAACTATCCATCTTAATTAATTAAAGCATAAAGAGAAATTACTTTGAAATTTGAGGGAGAAATTAATTTTCCAAACAAATTGTGGAGGGTTGGTGCATTGATGGATGGCTCATCTCTTCTGGTTTAGGACCTGCCATGGCTTATGCCCACTTCACAACGCTTCTTTTGCCTCTAAAAACAAATGGGTTTCTACCAAATGAATCAAAGAATACAGAGAGGGAGAGAGATCCCTTCAGGGTTTCGTTGCTTAATGAATGTAATGGAATTTACTTGTACCAATTTGAGAGAGTGAGAGATAGGATAATGAAAAAAGCACAAAGAGAAAAGCTAATGGATGATGGAGGCAAAGGAGGTTTGAGAAAAAAGGAATGTGGTTGGGGAGTTGGCCGATGTGGGTAGTGGTGGTTCAGGTGTGGAGGGGTAGGGTTAAGAGTTGGGGATGATAAGGTTTATTTGGAGTATCCAATTTCGATTGAAACTCATTTGAGGAAGGGGTGTTAGCTGTCGGCCCTTTCTTTTTATTTTATTATTATTATTGTTTTCTTTTTTTTTTCACTTGGACCAAAACTATGCGTTTTGGACATATCACTTAAAAAAAGAAGCCAAGTAGCCCTGCGCTCTGGAGCCTGCCCAAAGGAGCAGCTGCCTGGAGCTTCTTTGGAGCAAATAATGGAACAGTTGGTGGGCAGTAGCAGAGGGGCATATTCCAGCTTCTCCAAGTGATTTTCCAGCGAGGGGAGGTGCAGCTGCACCTCCTTGCGCCTCTGTAGATCCGACAGTGTCCCTTCTCTTCTTTTCCCCAATTTTTAGAGACATAAGGTTTCCCCTATTTGTCTTTGTTTTGTAATGATTTTCCTCCACCCATCATAGGCGGATGCGTCTTGGCGTTGGATCTCCACTTGTGTTTCGGTGTCGGATCTCTACCACTATCCTTTTTGCAGTTTCTTCATACTTGGAATACGTCTCAGAGACTCTTTCAGTTTTTTTTTTTAAATGTAGTTTTCACTCCTCCTTTTGTGAGAGTTTTTCACCTCTCCTTTGTGAGAGTTTTATTTGTTTTGTTATGGCTTAGTTTTTTCAAACTTTATTTATTTTTAGTTGTCCTGAGTTTGCACTCTTTAGTTGAGATGCCTATGCCAGAGTAGATTTTCTTAATTTTGATGTTACATCGCTCCGTTATTATAATGACCCTTTGTAGCTAGTTTGTATTGATCATTTGTGGATAGTGGCTTTTTTGATTGTATTACGAATACAATTCCATAATTTCTTTAAAAAAAACATGAAATTTAATATTTTAAAACTTCCACTCTTGGAGTTTTAGATAAAATTTAAAGTTGAGATTCATAACATCCAAATTCTATGTTTTTTTACCATGTGGAATTTCTATATCTTCTTATTCAAATACGGGAGTTAGTGTATGTTAATTTAGAAATTCTGACTTGTATTCAAATCCTAAGTTTATTACCTCCATTAAAAGCACTGTACTAAATTTGTTCTCCATTATTTTAATATTGTTTTTAATCAAATTTGGTACTTCCTCCAACTTAAGGAAGAAACATACATATACTCGACATATAAAACAGAGATCTCATATGGTGAAACATTGAAAACCCATAAAATTACTCTTAATTAATTACAGTGTTAATTAAAATCATGATGATAAAATGGTAAGAAATAATTGAAATGCATGCACCATATTTTTCAGTGAGTAAATTTGTAGCTATGCAAATTCAGATATTATTGTTGCTAACAAAATGTACTAATATGTTATTAATATATTTTCGTGAACGTCGATAAAATATTGATGTGATATATTAACAATTCAATCTTTAATAAGACCAAACATCATGCACAAAGAATTTCTGAACCAACTAAAATGTTTACTTATTAAGAATGGCGAAGCCATAAATCAGGAAACTTAGATAGGGAAATTAAGGAATCGTAATTGAATCAACTACTCATCTAATTGATTCCATTCTTAATTTTGAGGTATTTGATTACGAATTTTATCATGTAAGGAATTAGAAGTTTCAATACCCATGTGTTAGTAAATCATTTCAATACCCATTCCTTTAAGTAATAATAAATAATGAAATGAGCTGATTTTCCAGCTCATCTTTGTCCACTTACACTCCCTTTGTTGGAAATTGTATCATCTTTTGTCCACTTAGGCCTTGTTTGGGATTTTTTTTTCTCCAAAAACCTGCTTCACTTTAAAGTTAAGTAGTTTAAGGTATTTGGTAAAAATAAAATATCTCGATTATTTTAAAAGCAGTAGTATTTTGACAACAGCTTTTAAAAGCAGACTCTAAGTTGCTTTTTAAATTTGTTTTAAAAAAAAGCAGAGATGAGCATTTAATGATTTTTTTAATTCCCAAAATACTATCAATAATTTTTGAAAATGACACCACGTGCACATTCATATCCAACTCCACCACCTCCACCATCACCACCGACCTCCACCACCGCTGCCACCGCCACATCCTCCTCCTTCTCTGCCACCATCACCACCACAGCCACCACCTCCTCCACCACCACGCCGCCACCGCCACTACCACTTCCTCCTCAACCTCCACCACCTCCACCTCCACACCCGCCATCCCCACCATCACTACTACCACAACCACCACCTCCACTTTCATCACCACCACCACCTTCACCTCCATCTCTTTCACCACCACCACATGATTAGCACATAACACTTTCAACATCATGTATATTTTAGTCATTATTCACAGTTACAACAATTTTATATTAAAATTTGACACTGCTTTTTGTACTAACAACACTTTAAAAATATTGTTTGTCAAACATGGAGCTGCTTTATTTTTACATATAATTATTTTCAAAGAACAACAGAAACAATTTTTGTTAAAAGGTACAGTAATCCCAAACTGGCCCTTACAGTCCCTTTTTTATACTAAAAATTATTAAAAAAACAAAATAGATTGTAAGTGGACAAAATGAAAGTGGGAAAATCAGCACCCATAATGAATTCACCAAAGCGGTGCGTTTTGTCCCTTTTAAGACACCCCACAAACCACGAGCAAGACTGTCAATTCAGCCTCTAGGTAAAGCATACACGCTGAAAAGACTCTCTCTCTCAGCTGCAGTTTGGACTTTGGACTCACTGAGGCTGAGGCGGGGAAAGCTGTTTTTCTCACTTCTCAGAACTTGCAATGGAAGCGCCGCCATTTGCTTCTTCTACCAAAACGCTGTCGTTTCGATCATCGTACCCCTCGTCTCTTCTTTTTCTTCGCAAAAATCGCCTCAATTTCAGACCTTCCAGAAACTTCTCCGTCCGTGCCTCCTCTGCCGGAGACTCCGGTATCTCTCTCTCTCTCTCTCTCTCTCTATTTTTCTGTTAAATTTTATTTTTTTTAATGATAAATTTCAAATTATTTTGTTTTTGATATTCAATCAGTGGTGACTCTGCTTGACTACGGTGCCGGTAATGTTCGCAGTGTGAGGAATGCCATTCGTCACCTCGGCTTCGAAGTTAAAGATGTAATTATTTTTCTTTTCTTTTCAAAATGTCTACCTTTGGCTTTGGTTTCTTTTTGTTTGAATTCTTATAATTCCTTACATGGAGCTTCTCATACTTAAACTTGTTTCAACCATTCAATGCATTCACGAACAATTCCAAATATATATTTTTTGATTTCCATTCTGCTATGGCTCATTTGTTCCAAAGTAATATACTTCTAAGTGGTTTCTTTGTAATGCTGGGTAAATTTTGCTTATATTTTTTTCTATGTTACAGACTTTATGAAAAAAGAAAAGAAAGATGTAGAAAATCGATTCATATAAAAATTGGTGGGTTTTGGGTAAATTAGTGGATTAAGTTTTAACAAAAATTCAAACTGTAGGTCCAAACTCCAGAAGACATTGTGAAGGCCGACCGCCTAGTGTTTCCTGGAGTGGGGGCTTTCGCTGCGGCCATGGATGTGCTGAATAAGAATGGGTATGTGTTTCTTTTCATTTGTATCAGATTCTATGAGGATCAATTGCTTGTTTGGTCCATTAAAATGGATTAGTTACAAAGAAGGGATATTGGTGATAAGGAGTGCCTATTCAGAGAATGCCGAAATGTGATTAAGTAAAGTTAGTCGCAACAATGATTGGTAGCTGGCTTGAATATCAGATTCGAATATAAGATGGCTTTGAATATTTCTCATTTGTTAACTAATCCTATAATATTACCAATGTAATTCCCAGTTAGTTACTTTTTTATATTGTGGAGAATTTTCAGCCCTTCAATATTTTTCAGGATGGCTGAAGCGCTCTGTTCATATATTGAGAAGGACCGACCATTTCTAGGCATTTGTCTGGGACTTCAGCTCCTTTTTGAATCCAGTGAAGAGAAAGGACTAGGTCAGTGCTTGATGTCTCATTTTTTCAGTAGTTTTTTTTTCCGGATTTGGTAACTCATCATGATGTGCATGGATCTCAGTCATGGAGTATTCACTTGTAACAATTTGGATGGAATGATTGAAAAGAAATAAGGCTAGATTAGTATAAAATTACTAAATATCATGTGTTGAAAAGGATTTGAAATAACTTATACAATATATTTGAGATGGATTTGCAATGACTATATACAATGATTCATTTGACATCCATCTGTTTATTCTTTCTTCCCATGCAAATATCAGTATTATGTATTGTAATAGTACATTGAAGAAATTTAATTATATAATAGTAACTAAAATCCCTAGAATAGAAATCATTCTTCCCATATGATAGTATTTCTTTTAGCAACTACTGAAGATGCAGCAATCCATTTCTGAAGTTTTTGTTGTTATCATAATTATTATGATTGAGAGAGAGTGCTGGTTCAAGGAGATAGTATCAGTGTGCATAATCAAATTTATGTTATTGCTGATGTAACAATAGTGTACCATTTAATTTTTTAAAACCTTAATCAATGTTGAACTGACGTTATATATGTCTCAGTGAAAGGCCTTGGGTTGATACCCGGAGTGGTTGGGCGTTTTGATTCATCAAATGGTTTCAGAGTTCCACACATTGGATGGAATGCTTTGCAGATTAGAAAAGACTCATTAATTTTGGATGATGTTGGAAGCAATCATGTCTATTTTGTTCATTCTTACAGAGCCGTGCCAGTATGTCATATTATCCTCTAAAACAGAAAGTAATTTGAAGTTCATGTATCTGCTGCTTACTTTCACTGAAATACAGTGATTTTGTATGTTTATTGGGGTTGACATATTTCTATTCAAATTTTCAGTCAGATGAAAACAAAGACTGGGTTTCATCTACTTGCAACTATGGTGACAATTTTATTGCGTCCGTTAGAAGGGGAAATGTGCATGCAGTTCAATTTCACCCGGAAAAGAGTGGAGGTAAGATACCATTTGCTCTCTCCTGTCTGTTTGTAGATTTTTAATGGTAGTTCGAAGTGTACAGGAATTGCAGTAAACTTCCATGTCTTTTTTCTTCTGGTAAGAAGGAATCAGATTTTATCTCACATGACTTTTGACGTTGGAGTTCCTTCTGACATTTTAAATTTGTAAACCCCTATAGCAAGGAACTGAAGCAGCAAAACAAATATTAAATGCAAAATCACTCTACTCTTTGAAGTAATGAGAAATGAAACTTAAATGATGGGGACATCATTGTCAAAACACTTAGAGTTTATGAGAGAGGGATGGAAGAAGATTAATCATAATCCAGTTATGTCTTTATGGCTGGATTAAATGCTCTTCTGGTTATAGAAGAGTTACATAAGAAACTTTTCATATTTTCCTTCAGTTTTTAGAGTTCACTGCAATTTAATTAGTGTCTTTTAAAAAGTTAAGTGTTTTTTAAATTTTAGTAATAAAGTCTCGGTACATGTATCCAGTAATAAAGTCTTGGTGCATGAATTTAGAGTCTTAGTATTTGGGTATAAATATATGCAAGTCTTTGGGCAAAGGCAATGAACTTTGATGAATAAAATCAGTTATCAGAAATTGTTCTAGTACTTTCCTGCGATGGGAATTTTGGTGTGAAGCCAAGTTTGTCCTTATCTTTATTTTTAAGAGGTTTTCTGTTTAGTTTCCATTATTCTTTCGAGTAATTGTTTCCTTGTTGATATTCCAGTCCATTCTTCTTTCATTGCCTTGTTTCTAGACTTGTTTTCATTGAAGCCTATAGAAAGATAATCTTGAGCCTACAACTTTCATATTCAGTAATCTATATGGAATTTAAGACTTAGCATTAGACTTTGAACACGCCCTAAAACTAGAGGAATCTACACAATTCTTGGAATCACTTTAAATTCTAGATTTTGAGGAACATATGCGGGCAATGAGGTTGACTAGTTTCATGTCTATTTCTTACTGTGAATTCCTTGTTTGTCGATGGGTGTTGATGTCTGGTGAAATTTAATAGCTTTAGTTAATTCTAAAATTGATCTTGGTACTAGTTAAATCATTGCCGCATCATTAAATTTTGAAATTTTCAGAAATGAGCTTCCTTTTTGTAGCATTTTAAAAGTTCTCTCCTTTCCCCCATTATTTACGGGAGTGAATGTGGTGGATCTTCCTTTCTGCTTTTGTGTGTAATTTTTGGCACTCTGTTTTCTATTATTTTTTTTATATTAAAGCCCTATTACTGACAAAATATTACATGAAATGAATGTTTAGATGTTGGTCTTTCAATATTGAGAAGATTTTTGTATCCAAAGGCACAGTTGACAAAGGTAACCTCTGACCTCTGAGAAATATGCTTCTCATATGTTGACTACCCTGTTCAACCATCTAACAATCTGAGATGTTCTTGTGAAGACAGAAGCCCACTGAAAGGAAGGCTTTGAAACTTGCAAAGAGGGTAATTCCTGTTCACTTATTTTTATTTTTACCTTATTTTTTGTGTTTTTTGGGTGGAAGGAGAGGGATTGAATTTTAACCTGCTTACCCACATTAATCCAATTTACAATATCGTGGGTCTGTTCAGTACTCATCTCATTATCTTTCATATGCTGACTGTGAAGTTTCACCATAATTTCTATTACGTAGGTGATTGCTTGTCTTGATGTGAGGACGAATGACAAAGGAGATCTTGTTGTAACCAAAGGCGACCAGTACAATGTAAGAGAGCATACAAAAGAGAATGAGGTATTTCAATAATTCTTGACTCCTGCCCTTCCTGATTTTGGTGATTTTTTCAACCTAATTTCTTGATGCAAATTTTCATGCTTACAAACGATATTAGGCATCATCAACCATCAGTGCATCATAATTTATCATAGTCAAAATTAAATTCTTGACTCCTGCCCTTCCTGATTTTGGTGATTTTTTCAACCTAATTTCTTGATGCAAATTTTCATGCTTACAAACGATATTAGGCATCATCAGCCATCAGTGCATCATAATTTATCAGTCAAAATTAATAAGATCTAGTTCAATAAGCCCCGCTTATGGATCTTACTTTGCATTCGTTGCTTGTTTCAAGCACATCTCGTTTCATACTCTTTTTTTTTTTTTCCAATTTGAGTACATGAGGAGAAAGTGTATCTTTGTCTTGGCGGATTAATGCTGTCACTTAATGAAAAGATTTACTTTTGCTATTTATTGTTGTCTCAGTGTATCATTCCTATTCAAATTAATGTGTGACATTTTTGTAGTCTTGATGATGGTTCAAATTCTTTTCATTATGTCATAAAAATTGCTTCTATGTCTGCTAATCAGAAACTTTGATAGGTGAGAGAACTTGGCAAGCCTGTGGAGCTGGCTCAACAGTATTACAAAGATGGGGCTGATGAGGTATGCCTCCTTAAGTCTGAACAAATTTCACTGCTTTTGCATCATCAAAGAGCTGTGATAATCTGCTTAAAGTCTTGATCTTGAATTTTCAGGTCAGTTTTTTAAATATTACCGGTTTCCGCGACTTCCCTTTGGGCGACTTGCCCATGTTACAGGTTTGTGATAGAGAATTTTGAACTGTTACACTTAATCTTTCAATTTTGACAAAATAGGGAGTTTTCCTATTTTGGATTTGCGTTGTTTCGACAAAAAAATAAATAAATTTGCGTTGTTATATTTTAACTAATTTCTTAAATCTTGTTTACTTGCCATGCTTTGTAGGTACTGAGATACGCATCAGAAAATGTTTTTGTACCATTAACAGTTGGAGGTGGCATTAGAGATTTTACAGATGCTAATGGCAGGTATATTCCTGGGTGTTCTATTTTGATGCGCCAATATTGTCTTTTCTTTACATGTTTCAACTTTAATGCATATATTTTTCTCTATAGAAATTGAATTCAATAGCTTCCACTCATATTATATATGCCGATTAAATGTAGGAGTATGGACATGGATTATAAGTTCATTTTGTTTTTCAGGAAGTATTCTAGTTTGGAAGTTGCTTCAGAATATTTCAGATGTGGGGCTGATAAGATTTCCATTGGGAGTGATGCAGTTTATGCTGCTGAAGAATATTTAAGAACTGGAGTATGCAATAATTTTCATTGTTTCAAAATCAGATCTGTGCAATGCACATGATTCTGTGTATGCCTCTCTAATAGTTCTTCTACTGATCTTTTAGGTAAAAAGTGGAAATAGTAGCTTAGAGCAGATATCTAGAGTTTATGGAAATCAGGTAATATCTTGTCCAGTAGATGCATCCATTACATTCTTTTGAGTTGATTTGCACAATTTCAAGACATATTACATTCTTTTCATTACATTCTTGTGGTTCTAATTAATCGTTGACATTGCATTTTGGTGCTTTTTTTTTAATATTGTCCCAGCTTCTAGTTTCTGTAGTATTTATTTTGACTGTCGAGAATTCATTATAGTTCTTGTAGTAGCATAAAGTTTTCTGTGTTTAGGGGCTGTGTGTTTTGCGTCTCTGGCTTTTGTTTCTGTCCTTCTGTTTGTTTTTGTATCCTCTTGCGCTCTTTCCTTATTTTGAATACAAAGTGTTTCTATTAAAAAAAAAAAAGCATAAAGTTGGAAACTAGAATTAAATAAAGAACCTTTTCTCCTGCTTAACTGTGGCTTTCACTCGTTCTGATTTTGTTGAGGGTTTAGGACTTTTGTCTTGACTGATTAATTGATCAAGGCCTTTTTCTGCCTGGAGTCCTGGACCGCTGTAATCCAGTCTGCAATTGTATCTCAGTTTTTCCAGAAAACACAGATCAAATTCCGCATTTAGTTTATTTAATATATTTATGTTGCAGGCTGTGGTTGTAAGCATTGATCCTCGCAGAGTGTACCTTAAAAATCCAGAGGATGTAGGGTTCAAGACTATTAGGGTAACAAACCCAGGTAAGGGGGCATAACTTCAGTTTTTGCTTGGATAAGCCGTTCATCTTCATGTTTCATGTTAAAATTTTGTAGAAAAGTAAAAAAATATTTTTTTATTGAATTCAGGTCCAAACGGAGAAGAATTTGCTTGGTATCAGTGTACAGTAAGCATTCTTTTCCTTTGCTTTCTTTACCTGTGCACTACCATTCAAAGTTAAAACATGATATATATTCTGAAGCATGCATATGACATGGATTTGCTTCATTTAATTTGCCCCCAGAAAATAAAATAGTAACAAGAATTTCTTGAACCTCCATGTCTGGGTAGTTCCTTAGCCTGGCATTAACTTTCAGATCTAAAGACATTTAAGATTATATATTGTTAATCTAAGATAACATTTCAGGTGGGTAGAGTTTCAAGTTTTTCATAAGAGAGAAAGGAGCTTAGAGAGACTTATGTCATCTTACCACACGCACATACAAAGAGAGCTATATCTGTGTGTGCTTTTGAATTCGTTCATTTTTCAAATTTAACTCATTATCAATTTATCGTACTCCTGTGAGATATTTCTGTGCTTCAATTCAATTGTATGTTGAAATAAATAATTTGTAGGACGAGGGGATCGACGTGTTTGTCAGATGCACCAACTAGAGATCCTTTCTTTGACCTGTTACATCATTAGAAGATTTTCCCCTTTTTTTTAGGAAAGATTTTCCTTATTGTATCTTGAAAATGTCTGGTGTTTGTTCTGAAGGTTAGCGGTGGCCGAGAAGGCCGACCAATTGGAGCTTATGAGCTTGCAAAGGTAGTCGAGGAGCTTGGAGCTGGAGAAATACTGCTAAACTGCATTGATTGTGATGGTAAAGAATACATTGGCGTTCCTCATAACCTTTCCCATTACAAGTCAATTTCTCTTTTGAGCATATGAAGTTATTCCCGCTGTTAGTGTTAGTTTCTCAAACTAACATGGCATTCTGAGAGAAACGCAAGAATGTTAGGAGTTATGTATTTGCAATTTTTTTTAAAATTCATTCGCAGACTAGTTTGTTGTTTCTATATGCTTCTCATGCATGCTGATGCTGACTCCTTGATGCTTTTCAGGTCAAAAGAAGGGATTTGATTTAGATT
This sequence comes from Prunus padus, assembly GCA_024362665.1. Lineage (NCBI taxonomy): Eukaryota > Viridiplantae > Streptophyta > Magnoliopsida > Rosales > Rosaceae > Prunus > Prunus padus. The sequence goes on from JANFAM010000011.1 coordinate 9,977,784, forward strand.
TAATAAAGCTTATCTCAGATGCTGTGAGCATTCCTGTGATTGCAAGTAGTGGTGCTGGTTCTGCTGAACACTTCTCAGAGGTGTTCAGGAGAACGAATGCATCTGCTGCCCTTGCTGCGGGCATTTTCCATTGGAAGGAGGTACAACTTGATAACCTGTTATATAACTTCTGAGCATCTCAGTGCTGATTATCATTATCATATTAATTAGTACTCTGATTATAATGGTTGCAGGTGCCTATTCAGTCTGTAAAGGAGCACTTGTTAAATGAAGGCATAGAAGTCAGAATCTGAACACATCAGTTGCTCCAAAAGCACATGTAGCCAGGGGAGACTTTTTTATATTGAAAAGAAAAGGTTGCGAGAGCTGTTAAATTCATCAGTTCAGTACTGCTGAATCGCATTGATTTTGTGCCAAAAAATGATTCTAAAATTCTTTCAAGTTATTTAAATGGGATAACCTTAAATTTATGGCCCTAGGCAGAACTTATAGAATGCAGTTGTTTGCTTGCCTGCATTTGACAAATTGACAGTATATGTAACATATGGCTTGACAACTGAGATTCACATTTAGTTGGTTCAACCTAGATAATAATTTCTTGCCAATTTTCTATCCCATACCATTATATCCGATGGCAAAAATTTTCGTTTGTAATTGATTATATTTTGAGAATTTTAAGATTTGTAATGAATCATGATCAAGCTGCTTAGTGTCAAATCATTTGAGCCTAAATTGGGAAGGAGTTGGCAAATATTCTCGTGCTTAGCAAATACCCAGAGACAGTGGTGGGCTCGGTGTGGTTTTGTTTGGCGGTGGAGCATTTTCTAGCGCCGATACCGGTGGAGCATTTTCTAGCGCCGATACCGAAACACCACCTTCGGTTAACCAAAGTCCTCAGCTAACCGGTCGTTGGGTCGCATGCTGAAATCTTACATCGTGTTTAAGGTTCAAAACACTCAAAAGTAGGGCAACTCGTGATTTATTGCAGCACAAGTGGTAGAGGTTTATTGCAGCACTCGTGAGTTTTCAGTTACTAAGAAAAGCTTTTCATTGCGTATTTTGTTAGGCAACCAATATTCATAAATGTAGGAAAAGGAAAGTTTATTTATTTTTAACAAACCTCCCTACTTCTCAGAGTCAATATAAATGACTAAAGCTTTTAAATTTTGGGTGATGGGTCTAAAATATGTAATATCCCGCCTCGACATTTAAATTAATTTTTGAAAAATCCTAAGGGTAATTTCACTTTAATTTTAAAGTGAAATTTTTGTTGGGGAAGGAATTTGGGGAATTGAGCTACATCGTTACGTCGGGCTCGTCGAAACGAGTCCTTAGAAGGGCGGCACGCTTGATTCCGAGTTGTAAAACTCAAAAAGGGTATAACGGTCATTTCAAAATTGTTTTAAAAGTGAAAAACCCGGAAATGTCCCTATCTCCCTCACGCGTCTCTCTCTCTCTCTCTCTCTGAGAAACGGCGCACAATGCCTGTGGGTTTCCCAGTGCCAATGCGCCTTCGTCTGACCACCCCAGAGGCTGAGACCAGTGGGAAAATGACCGTGACGGAACGGCGATCCCATCCCGCCCCATTTCCTCGCTGGTGAGCCACCGAGCCGTCGACTGTGTCAACGAAGAGCTTAGCCGGTTCTTCGAGCTTTTCCAGCGACTCCGGCCCCAAAATCGTCGATTAAGATATGCTTCTTCCTCCTTTTTATGAGTTATTGTTGTTTTTACAAGTGATTTGAGGCGATTATTGAGTTTTGAAAACAAATTTGAAACCTAGAAATCTCTGATTTTGAAATTGATATTCTGGCTAGCTCCGACCACTTTTTGGCTGGGGTCCAAGACTAAATGTGACTCCCCTCGTTGTGGTGATTCGATAATTATTGATATTGTCCGATGTTTCGAGAAATTTCCGTCACCAGAAATTTCTCAAGACATCCACGCGTTGTCGGCGTGTGTGGCGACGTGTGGGCCACTCTCTGGTGGGTCGTTGCGTTCTAGAATTTTCCCCATGTCGTCATGAGCATGACGGTATGCTCGGATTTGGAATTGGTGGTCGTATGACAGTCGAACGGATATTAGCCTATTAGGCGATATTCTTGTTCGATAGGTTCGGGACTGATCGATCGGTCCCAATTTCAAATACGTTGTTCCCCGTACCTCTAGGATCGTGTAGGAATAGACGGATCGAGAATCGGAGTCCCAGATACTTCGGATCATTGATTCTAGGGTTAGGTAATCTAGTTACCGTCCGATCTTGCTATCATGAGTGCTCCAACCGCTCAATCAAGACCAAACTCTCGAGACGTCTTACGTAGACCTTGTTGGACTTATAAGGATGTTTGGATCGAGAATTGGAGGTTGTGGGCCCCCCAGGGCCCAAGTGGTCAAATTTCAAGATCGAGGTTAAACTGACCGTTGGATCGTGATGAGACTTCTAAAATGGGCATACCATATGGCTATGAACCAATAGGTATTGTCATATGACATATTTGAGATTGTGGGCCCTACGAGCCTAGTTGACTCGGATAGTGGGCAGTGTCGGCTTCGTCGAGGCCGTAACGTAAGTTGTATTGGTGAAGAGGCTTTTATTCGAAAAATAGTTTTCTTGCTATATTAAATTGATTAAATGTTTATGAAGAACATAAGTGTTAAGTTTATTTCCAAATAGGACATAACTATATTTTATTATTATTCAGTTATGACTTGGAATGAATTTAAGTGTTTAGGAATGGTAGAAAAGACTTGGATAAGTACGTGAATTGGGTTTGGTTTCAGTAAGCAATTAAATTTTGGGTGATAGGTAGTGATTTGGAATATTTACTCATTCAGACAAAATCCTAGATTTGAATTCTAACATTCGTGTAGTGTGTGTGAATTTAGTATTGTCCCTCTCAATAAGAAATGTTTTGAAAAAAAAAACCAAAGCACCTATCCAATATATAGAGTGATAGCGGGATCAAAATATGAAGTCTATTTGGAAATATGAAAGAAAAAATATTTTTTTATTTCATGTATATGCCTTTTTTTAACTTTATGACGCGGATAACTGACAAGTTTCACCGAGCTTCACTACAGTCACAGCACCGACCTTCATTTGGCATTTTGAACACCAAAAAGAAGACCGTTGGCGCCACAATGCACATTCCCCTCTTTTTTTCGTCTCTCTCTCTCTCTCTGTTTCTCTGCAAACCCTAAACCCTCCTTAGTTTCCAAAACTCTCTCTCTCTCTGCAACGATTTTGTAATTTTTGGGTTCAAAAAGTAGCGATCGAGTCTTTCTCTTTCCCACTGTCCAACAATTGTGCGAATTTTGGGTTTTGGAGTCGAGAATCGATAATGTCGTCGTCTACTCGAAATCGAAAGCATAGACCATTGGGGGATGGCGTTCCTCCGTTTGAGTTTCGGTTGCAGACCCAGAAGATCGAAAGGTCATCTAGGGTTTTTGAGAGCCAACGGATAGTAGCCGTTGATGAAAAGGCGACTGCTTCTCTTCCTCTACGCTAGGGTTTCTCACCCAAACAGGGCAAGACCATCCCTTTGGCTTCGTCACAATCGGAGGAGCTGGGGTTTGATGGTCTCTGTCAAACCCAGAAGAGCAAGAGGCAAAAACTAGGTTTTGATTTTGATTGTTGTGAAATTTTGGGTTATCTGAAGAACCTCTGCTATGTGAGTAAGTACTTTGAGAAGCCTCCCGTGGCCGAGAATTTGCCGGGTTATTTCCACGACATCTGGAGGCCGATGGATTTTGGTACTTTGAAATCCAAATTGGAGAGGGGTGTCTAGCTCCAGCGCTGATGGGTTTGCTGCGGATGTGAGGCTTACCTTTTCAAATGCTTTAAGATATTATCCGCCTGGGAGGATTGAGCTTGCAGCAGCCAAGCATCTCAGTGGTGTTTTTCAGTTTTGAGAGCAAGTGGAAAGAAGCCGTGGAGAAAAACCCCAAGTCTTTTTGGCCTTCTCCTCTGCCCAAAGTCAAGGGTTTGGCAGTGTCACCCAAATTGAAACAGGGCAAGATCTCTTCTCCTTCTAGCGTTCTTCAAAGTCAAGGGTTTGGGGTTTCTGACTCAACCAAACACGATGACTTGGCCACCCTTATTGATCATGCCATCGATCAAGCCTCAGAGAATTTTTCCCCATGTAAGGCTAGCCGAATTCATGCACTAAAGCTACGATTTTCAGGTACAATATTGAAAGCAAATAAGATATAAGGGTGTACCTGATTCTCCACCAAGGAGAAAATCGATGCAGCTGATGAAGTAAAGGGAGTTGGCTTGCCGTGCCATTTGGAACATGGAGAAGTCAGTTCAATATGAGGACCCTGTACAGGATCTCAAACAACTTGAGATGCTGTGTGGCTGTGGCAGTGAAGATCCTTTTCCACAGATCCTCCTCGGATTGCCACTTCAGAAATTGGGTGTATTCCTCAGGCAAGATGATGAGCTGCAAGGTCAGGACGAGGAGGCCTTTTTGAAAGGAGATTGGGAGGAAGGAGAGATATGGTGGAAGGAAGGTGAGATCTGTTCTTGAAGTATAGAAACTGAGAATAGGTTCTAGGCCACCTTGGCTTTGTTTTTTGTTGTATATGATATGATGTATAGGTTAGAGTTTCCACTTTGTAATTGATTGATTAACAATTCTTTAATTTCTAAGAATAAAGAAATTGAGGATAAATTTTTCCAACTTGAATGATATTATTGAAGTTTCTATTCCTGTTTGTTCTCTAATTGGAATTTGTTTCTGCCTCTATATTTTCTATCTATTTGAGGAAGTTGGTTCCTGTATTAAAACAGCATACTGGCTCTAAAGTGGAAACTTCACCCTGCCCCGTCATTGTGTGTAGGTGTAGACTATTACTTTCCATGTAAATTTTGGCACCCTGTTTTCTATTATTTTTTTGTATTAAAGCACTATTACTGACAAAATATTACCTGAAAATGAATGTTTAGATGTTGGTCTTTCAATATTGAGAAGATTTTTTTATCCAAAGGCACCATTGACAAAGGTAACCTCTGACCTCTGAGAAATATGCTTCTCATATGTTGAGTACTCTGTTCAACCATCTTACAATCTGAGATGTTCTTGTGAAGACAGAAGCCCACTGAAAGGAAGGCTTTGAAACTTGCAAAGAGGTTAATTCCTATTCTCTTATTTTTATATTTACCTTCTTTTTTGTGTTTTTGGGTGGAAGGAGAGGGATTGAATTTTAACCTGATATTAGGCCAACTTAAAATATCGTAGGTCTGATCAGTACTTATCTCATTGTCTTTCATATGCTGACTGTGAAGGTTCACCATAATTTCTATTACTTAGGTGATTGCTTGTCTTGATGTGAGGACAAATGACAAAGGAGATCTTGTTGTAACCAAACCAGTACGATGTAAGAGAGCATAAAAAGAGAATGAGGTATTTCAATAATTCTTGACTCCTGCCTTTCCTGATTTTGGTGATTTTTTCAACCTAATTTCTTGATGCAAATTTCCATGCTTACCAGCGATATTAGACATCATCAGCCATCAGTGCATCATAATTTATCATAGTCAAAATTAATAAGATCTAGTTCAATAAGCCCCACTTATGGATCTTGCTTTGCATTCCTTGCTTGTTTCAAGCACATCTAGTTTCATACTATTTTTTTTCAAATTTGAGGTACGTGACCTTGTAAAAGGATCATAAGAGCACCAGGAGAAAGTGTATCTTTGTCTTGGCGGATTAATGCTGTCACTTAATGAAAAGGTTTACTTTCGCTATTTATTGTGTTCTCAGTGTATCATTCCTATTCAAAATAATGTGTGACATTTTTGTAATCTTGATGATGGTTCAAATTCTTTTCATTATGGCATAAAAATTGCTTCTATGTCTACTAATCAGAAACTTTGATAGGTTAGAGAACTTGGGAAGCCTGTGGAGCTGGCTCGACAGTATTACAAAGATAGGGCTGATGAGGTATGCCTCCTTAAGTTTGAACAAATTTCACTGCTTATGCATCATCAAAGAGCTGTGATAATCTGCTTAAAGTCTTGATCTTGAATTTTCAGGTCAGTTTTTTAAATATTACCGGTTTCCGCGACTTCCCTTTGGGCGACTTGCCCATGTTACAGGTTTGTGATAGAGAATTTTGAACTGTTACACTTAAATCTTTCAATTTTGACAAAATAGTGAGTTTTCCTATTTTGAATTTGAATTGAATTATTTTAACTAATTTCTTAAATCTTGTTTACTTGCCATGCTTTGTAGGTACTGAGATACACATCAGAACATGTTTTTGTACCATTAACAGTTGGAGATGGCATTAGAGATTTTACAGATGCTAATGGCAGGTATACTCCTGGTGTTCTATTTTGATGGGCCAATATTGTCTTTTCTTTACATGTTTCAACTTTCCTGCATATATTTTTCTCTATAGAAATTGAATTCAATAGCTTCCACTCATATTATATATGCCGATTAAATGTAGGAGTAAGGACAAGGATTATAAGTTCATTTTGTTTTTCAGGAAGTATTCTAGTTTGGAAGTTGCTTCAGAATATTTCAGATGTGGGGCTGATAAGATTTCCATTGGGAGTGATGCAGTTTATGCTGCAGAAGAATATTAAAGAACTGGAGTTTGCAATAATTTTCATTGTTTCAAATTCAGATCTGTGCAATGCACATGATTCTGTGTATGCCTCTCTAATGGTTCTTCTACTGATCTTTTAGGTAAAAAGTGGAAATAGTAGCTTAGAGCAGATATCTAGAGTTTATGGAAATCTGATAATATCTTGTCCAGTAGATGCATCCATTACATTCTTTTGAGTTGATTTGCATAATTTCAAGACATATTATACAAAGTCTTAGTATACATTCTTGTGGTTCTAATTAATCGTTGACATTGCATTTTGGTGCTATTTGTTTTTAATATTGTCCCAGCTTCTAGTTTCTGTAGTATTTATTTCGACTGTCGAGAATTCATTATAGTTCTTGTAGTAGCATAAAGTTGGTAACTTTAGGATTCAGTCCTAAGGAAGTTTTTGTGTAATTCTTTTCTTTCACTGTAGATGTTTACTTTTGATTGGACTCCTATCTTTTTTTGTATCTTAAAAATCTTTGTTCACCTTTCCATTGTAATCACAAAAGGTTCCTTCTTCACACGAACCGCTTCTTTGGAGTTCAATGCTTTTTGGGTCCTTTTTTTTTTTGTATTAAATATTCATGTGTTTCCTTATGTCATCTCTTTGGCTTGTGCTTGTCTATTATAAAACTATCATCGTTTGAAATATTCAAATTGTTAAAATGTTTAAGGTATATAAATATTTATAGTATGGAAGGTATTGTAGTACGAAGGGTCTTTCCCTCAGACAAATAGTTGCCTCTTCAATGCGGTTGGGTAAGCTCCAATACGACCTTCTATTCTATCCATTTTATATTGCAATGAACTGAGCTGCGTCATTTAAGGTTCAATTATTCAATATACACCCTTCATTTGTAGGTGTGCTATGAACCATGACAAGAAAAAATCTCCTGAGTTGAGACAGGTATATGAACATTCAGGGATTAAAAGTACACAACAACAGATAAATCATGAGTTTTTGTGCATATATAGCTCCATGTTTGTATTAAGCATGCATAAGTGCGATACTTCCTTATCATTTTGTGGTCATCCATGATGTGAAGGTTATAGCAGCAACAGTAGCAAGTGATCCAACTAAGTATTCTTAAGCATTTCTCGATAAACCAAATGAAGAGTATTGTGGGCATCCTATGTACTGAGGGCATCCTAGTTGTTGAACCTAAATAGTACTACAGTGCATGCTTATTACTCTCTGCATGTAAAGTCTGGTTTATGAACATTTCAAAATAATAATCAATAAATTTGTTCTTGAATTAAGATGATTGAGAACTATAGGACATGTCAGATGTCCTTAGCCTGTATGTAAAGTTTTGAATCCATGCCTATCCAACAGAAAAAAGAGGATAAAAAGATTAATTTTGTGTGAACTTTTTTCCTGTGTTTTACCGACTAAGTTATCAAAATGCTTGAGGTAATGCGTGTTTCATCGCTGTTAGTTCCATTTTGTGCTCCTACTACTCTGTATAGCTCAGGTATACCATGATTATGCCTTAATACCATGATGCTGCTTCTCAGTAAAAGGAGATACACTGACACTGCCAACTTCACTTCGCGCTGTGGGGTGTGCCAACTTGGACTAGTCGGCCAGAAGGTTATTTCTTAACTTGCCTCTTTTGATTTCTAAATGTGTGTGGTTGTGCGCATGAGATTTCCTTTATTATTAGTATACTGAATAAATTTCGATGAATATTCAGGAGGCTGTGGAGCACACACGAGCAACAGGGCATGTCAACTTTCAAGAGTACTGATAACAGAAATATAGTCCCAATTTCATTGCAGTGTAATGCCTTTGTATTCACTTATTGTTTCATGGTCTGTCTAATAAGTATAAGTAACGCTGAAAGCCCAATGTTGTGTGATTCTATGTAGTCTGGGAAACGTTGTACTGACTAAAAGAACAAACATAGATAAGTACTGTTGCAGCAGGTTTCCCATCATTTTATGGGTCTAATGGAATCTGGTGAATCGATTGAATACCCTTTACCTTCTTTGGTATTTGCTCTCAAACTTATTTGATTTCTTCTTCATTCGAACATCTTTATACCTCAACTTTGAGATGGTCCCCCATCAGCTGGTTGTTTGAAATCGACAAATTGGGAAGCATTTTAAGGCCAGTAATGGCTGAAGAGCTGAACTCACCAACACGGCCAGCATCATTTACAGTGATTGACGTCAAACGGCCATTGCTACAAGCTATCCTAAACTAATTCAGGGGGAATCCATTGGAGTCAAAGGACTTTGAATCCATGAAACAAGAACTTTCCCATAAGGGTCTGCATTACGCCAACAAACAGAAATAGAAACTTCAATAATATCATTCAACTTGGAAAAAATTTGCAATCCTCAATTTCTTTATTCTTAGAAATTAAAGAATTGCTAATCAATCAATTACAAAGTGGAAACTCTAACCTATACATCATATACATCAAATAACAGAGCCAAAGTGGCTTAGACCCTTTTCTCAGTTTCTATACTACATGAACTGATCTCACCTTCCTCCCACCATATCTCTCCTTCCTCCCAATCTCCATTCAAAAAGGCCTCCTCGTCCTAACCTTTCAACTCATCATTTTGCCAGAGGAATACACCCAATTTCTTAAGCTGCAATCCGAGGCTGACCTGTAGAAAAGGATCTTCACTGCCACAGCCACACACAACATCTCAAGTTGTTTGAGATCCTGTAAAGGGTGCTCAAATTGCACTGACTTCTCCATGTTTGAAATGGCACCGCGAGCCGACTCCCTTTGCTTCATCACCTGCATCGATTTTCTCTTTGGTGATTGTACCTGAAAATCATAGCTTTAGTGCATGAATTCGGCTAGGATTCTCTGAGGCTTGATCCATGGCATGATAAACAAGGGTGGCCAAGTCATCGTGTTTGGTTGAGTCAGAAACCCCAATCCACGCTAGAAGGCTTGGCCTGTTTCAATTTGGGTGACACTGCCAAACCCTTGACTTTAGGCAAAGGAGAAGGACAAACAGACTTGGGGTTTTTCTCCAGGCTTCTTTCCACTTGCTCTCAAAAACACCACTGAGATGCTTGGCTGCTGCATGCTCAATCCTCCCAGGCGGATAATATCTTAAAGCATTTGACAAACCCATCAGGGTTGGAGTAGACACCCCTCTCCAATTTGGATTTCAAAGTACCGAAATCCATCGGCCTCCAGATGTCGTCGAAATAACCCGGATCAACCACAGGAATCTCAAAGTACCTACTCAAAATTTCAGAACAATCAAAATCAAAACCTAGTTTTTGCCTCTTGCTCTTCTGGGTCTGACAGAGATCATCAAACCCCAGCTCCTCTGATTTTCTACGCTTTCTAGCTACGATTTTCAGGTACAATTTTGAAAGCAAATAAGATACTTAAGGGTTCACCTGATTCTCCACCAAGGAGAAAAGGGAGTCGATGCAGCGGATGAAGCAAAGGGAGTCGGCTCGCCGTGCCATTGCCAACATGGAGAAGTCAGTGCAATTTGAGCATCCTTTACAGGATCTCAAACAACTTGAGATGCTGTGTGGCTGTGGCAGTCACGATCCTTTTCTACAGGTCCGCCTCGGATTGCCGCTTAAGAAATTGGGTGTATTCCTCAGGCAAGATGATGAGTTGCAAGGTCAGGACGAGGAGACCTTTTTGAATGGAGATTGGGAGGAAGGAGAGAGATATGGTGGGAGGAAGGTGAGATCAGTTCATGGAGTATAGAAACTGAGAATAGGGTCTAGGCCACCTTGGCTCTGTTATTTGATGTATGTGATATGATATATAGGTTAAAGTTTCCACTTTGTAATTGATTGATTAGCAATTCTTTAATTTCTAAGAATAAAGAAATTGAGGATGTGATTCTGAATTAACAAATTTTTTCCAAGTTCAATTCTCTAATTGGAATTTGTTTCTGCCTCTATAATTTCTATCAGTGAAACTTGTATTATGAGGCGTGATAAAGTTAAAGAAACACGTAAACATGGAATAAAAAAAATATTTTTTATTTCCTATTCCCAAATGGACTTAATATTTTGCCTCACTGTCACTTAGATATTGGGCTAGTTGATTTTTTAAAGATGTTGTTAAACGAATCCTAAAATTAATTGACTACACCCTATTACTAATCTATTTATTGAATTACTAATTTACTCTAATATAAAATGACAAAAAATGATACATTGAATATTGAAACAAAAATAATTTTAATAAGTACACCTTATTCAACATATTGAACCCTAATCAAATTAGAATTCAAAGTCTTATTCCAAAAAGCCATCGTTTTCTTTGCTGCAGATAAACCATCATTTTCTTTGCTGTAGAAAAACCATCGTTTTCTTCTAAGCAAGACAGAGCATGACGATTATAGCAAAGAAAGAACTCTCTCTCTCTCTCTCTCTCTCTCTCTCTCTCTCTCTCTCTCTCTCTCTCTCTCTCTCTCTCTCTTTGGTTGCAAAGAATCACAGAGGATGACGATTATAGTTTTATTTGTTTCTAGCAAAAATGCTAATCTCACCAAAGTGGTGCCTTTTCATATTATATTGCTTACAGTTTTATTTTTAAATCAAATTTATTGGAAATTCAATGTATTTAACGCATTTTTGTTTGATTTTGATGTGCTGTCTGCTTATTTTGAACTGTAGGGGAGGTTGTTGACGGGAACCACCTTAGGCTTAGTTATAACGGCGGAGGAGCTTATGTGAGCACTGTGGATGAAGCAACTTTCTGGTACCTCATTTAAATTTGTAAGTAAAAGTTTTACTATGTTTGCATTTAACCTTTCACACGGTTTAGCATTATGGTTGCAGTGTTTCAACATTTATGTTTAATTCCACTTACTGTTACTTATCAGGCAGAAACCCATTGTCACAAAGAATGTGTTCACAGCATTCAGAAGATTCATCTAGGCAAGACAGCAACATCAACAAAGAATGTGTTTTAGACTACACAAACGAATTTATCACAAATGAGGTAAATGAATGATTATTTATATATTTATTTTAAAATTTCATACATTAATTTAATTATTAGTGATTTTACAGATATTTGTTAGTCATGATGCATTAATAAGATGGACTCGTGAACAAGGGAAAAGGAATGGCTTTGTGATTATCATTTAAAGGTCTGATATTGCAGGAGCTGATCAATTCAAGACATCCCAGATTATGTTTTGTTGTGAGAGGGGTGGCCAATTCAGGAAGACAAAAGTTCTGGAATCAAATAGAAAGAAAAATACATACATAAGTTTGACCAAAGTTTAAACCTTCAGAAGAAAAAAAGTGTGAAGTCTACTAGTACGAAGAAGTATGGTTGCCCTTTTTCATTGAAGGGTGTGAATAGTGGTCCTGGAGATGCATGGAAACTTGAGGTTGTATGTGGAGTTCATAACCATCTTGTAGCATTAAATATGGAAGGGCATTCATTTCACATAGTTAGATTAATTAAAGTTCTTTGATTTTACAGGTTTATTTAAAAGGGCAACACCCTATGCCACAAGTTGATGAGCGTTGGTTGAAATGTGCAACACTAACTGCATCAGATTGGCTTACGCCATATAAAGATCGTATACATCTGTTTAGATATGAAGTTGGTGCAGCGGACCCTTATGATAATGACCCTATATTTATTGATTAATTTTGTGAGGCATCAAACTGGTGACATTAAATATTATTTCATTTTGATTATACCATTGCTGCTAGACTTGCATCAAACTTACACTTCGACTGATTGAAGCAGCTCCTATCCCTTTAGTTGGTTATTGATTCAAAGTATTAAACTTCGACTGAGTTTCCATGAGTATTAAGGCATTTGAGTTTTCTTTGTTCTTTCTTTAACTTCATTTTGTGTCTGTTTATGGTATTGTTTGAGTCCTACTCAATCTTTTAATTAGAATGTATTTTTCATCCAGGTTAATGACAATTACTTATTTGCAATCGTTTGGATGAATCTATGTTTATACAGGTTCCGTCTATGGCTATTATCTTATGTGGTTATTGTTGTCATCACCATTATTCTTAACTGTGTCATGGACTGATTTTACACTATTTCTTTAAAACACACAGACGTAGGTATTTAAAATCCTCATCTTCTTCAGATGAGAGGGCCCTAGCAAGACAGCAACAGTTTTCTGGATTTTCACATTCTGAATTGCACTAGCTACACAAAATGAAATATATAGGGTGTACTTAGTCAATTTTATATAGGGTGTACTTAGTTAAAATATGGTGTACTTAGTTAATTTTACATGGGTGTATCAGGGGTATTTTTGGTAGTTAAATAGGGTGTATATTGTTAATTTTACATTTTGATTTAATTATTAGGGTGTACTTATATCATAGGGTATACTCAGTTAATTTTAGGATTCATTTAACAACACCCTTTGTTAAATGGTAAAATAAGAAGAGTGGTGCTAAATGAACTCTAAAATTAACTGAGAACACCCTATGATCTAAGTACACCCTAATATTTTAATCAAAATATAAAATTAACTAAGTACACACTATTTAACTACCAAAAATACCCCTGATACAGCATAATACACTCTATCACACAACACCCTAATTAACTGAGCACACCCTTTGCTTCTACTATGTGTTTGCAATTTTTACTTCATAAATTTGTTATCTAATAATGTGAATAAGGAGCATGATATAAGAGAAGAATTCAATTGAACGTTCATTCCAATTTGAATAGGTTCTTTCACAACGTCTTATTTAGCTCGGATAACCATGACTCGCTGCTAGGTGTTAACCATGATTTGTGAAAGTCCTAAAAGGTTCAAATTAACCATTACTAATAGGAAGAATTAAATTGTGGAATTTAATTAGTATGTCAACTCTGAGGAGTTGAGTTAACCCACGACCTTGCTAAAGAGAACCTACGGATAGCACACCGAAAGAATGTGATTAGAGGTACAAATGAAGAGAAATGAAACGATGAAACACAAGTCAATGGTCAAAAGTCAACATGTTGACCGAAGCAATTTACCAAAGTCAAATAGTTCGACCGAGTCAATTAAGTGAGACTATAATTATAATTTAAGAGTTGAATTATAATTCATACTTAAGAGTTAATTATGGAATTAACTTTGACATGTATATTGGATTGAGCTTTTAAAATGTGATTTAAATATAAAGGGGCAAAATAGCCTAAAATGCAATTGGGCCCTAGGGATAAGTGTTAGCAGATGTTTGTACCATATCTGACCCGCCTCTCATGTCATGACACGTGGAAAGGGTATGACACTAAGGCACGCCCCATGACCCACGCTGGCAAGCCCAGTTTTACAATCGGTAGGCACCACCTGCCGATTGTTCACCGACCGGCCCACGGGCAGCAAGTACGTTCGGCCCGCCTTTCCGATTCTATGCCCTAGAAGGCATCTTGCAGGACGTTCTCGGGTTCCCCACTAGGATATTTGCTGGGACGCGTGTCAGCCTTTGAAGGCACTCCCACGAGTCCCACATCGAAACTAAGTACCAAGAGAACACCCAGAACTCCCTATAAATAGAGCACCTCACCCCAAATACAGGGTAAGACTTTCTACTTGACACTTATGCCCTTGCATTGTAGATAGTTTGCTCTCCTCCCTTTTAGCTAACTTTAGCATCGGAGGGCCTTCGACTGGTACCACACCAGTGCCTTAGGCCTCATCTGCTGTTTTCTCTCCTTGGCTTAGATCCTGCCTCGCCAGTCGAAGAGGAACGCAGTTACTAAAGGCACATCCAGTCCCTTGACCGTCCACATCATTTATAAGTTGGTCTTTCTATTATTTGTTTAATTTTAGCACCAATAGGAGATAACACTACCTATGGACCCAAAATGGAGCCCTATGAAGCCCACTATACTCATTTGGCCGAAATTTTGGGGGAGAGTTTCTCTCTCCCCCCTCTTGTGTGTATGTTCCTATAAATACTAAAGTTATGTGGAAGACCTAGCTAGGGTTTTTAGCTAATCATCTTTTGGTTGATGTGTGAGTATAATCTCTAGCCTCTCATATTCCATAAGCTAAAATTGGTCCAACCAAGAGGTAGTCTAGCATCTAAGGCCTCTTGATTGTCTTCTCTTCATCTCTAGTAGCATTTGGTGTGGTGATGTAGAGGGCTTCTACTTTGTAGCCTTGAGGTGAAAGAGTTTTAAAATCAAAGAAGAACAACACCTTTCCAAAAGGTGATCATTCTTGGATTTCCAAGAAAAGTCTTCAAGGGTAAATTTTATGTCTTTCCTCTCTTTTTCTTTTGGCACTCAAAGAAACTAGATTTTAAGATACTTGGGTGAAATGAAATAGGCTTAGCTCAACTTGAATAAGCAAAATTAATCCGCCATTTATAATGTTTTTGTTTTATAAGTTGTGGCTAAATTCATTTCCATTGTATGAGATGCAAAATGTTTCATTCAGCATGAACTCAGGGTCAGCAGTGGCTATTGACGACGATGGGTCTGGGTCGGAGGTGATGGTTTCCACAGTGGTGCTCCTCAGTTGATTGGAGAAAAAGAGATAGGGACAAAATGAATTTTCGTATCTTCAGAAAACGAAATCCTTGAAATTGAAAACAACATTTTATCGTTTTCAACCTTTGTTCACAAAGTTGGATTTGTTTTCAGAAAACATATTGTGAGGGAAAACGAAAACGATCCACCGAATGTGTATGTGCTGAAAAAATGAAAACGGAAAACGAAAACAATCTCTAAAAATATTACCGAACGGGCCCTTAAATTCTTATCCAACAGAAGAAAGAATCTAGTTTGTCCAGATTTCTTCTACTTAAATATACCCACACAAAAAAAGAATTAACAAAAACCTAAAAAAAAGAGAAGAAGAAAAAGAAGAATATATCTAACAAAGGGAAATCAATCAAAAAAGCTTGCTTGCAAATTCTTCTTTGGCCTGTTTAAATCTTGAAGACAAAGATGAAGAACTTGCAAGGTCTCTGAGCTCTGCAAGGCTCCTGCCAAGCTGAAGAGCCACTTTCACTTCAAACAGCTCCCCATTCTCTCTCTCCCCAACCTCTCCTTCCTTGAGAGTTGATTCTATGGTCTCCTCCATGAGCTTAAAAAACCCTGCAGAACTCCTATACATCTCAAACACCATTCCCACTTGCCCACCATGCTCCAAAGTGTTGACCACACTGGCCAAAGCCCCAAACACCACAGCCAAAATTGCACCCCATGAACCAAAACCAGTCAACCCAACAAGCCCTGCCCCAGCTGCAGCAAAACCAGTCAGCAAAGGGCCACAGAATGCTAGTATTTTGTTAACCTTCAACACCACATTGCTTAGCCTCACATATTCTGCAGCATCTTTTCCTCTCACCACACCCAATATCTCCTTCATTTCCTCTTCCAGCTTCTCATCCCACCCATTCCTCTCAACTTTCTCACTCATCTCTTCATGTTGAGGCTTGGATTCTTCTGGCCACCACACAGCAGGCTCCACAATGGAAGGAAATTTCTCAATCATGGTCCCAAGCAAGGGCAGTGGGTAGGCCTTATCTAAAGCCAAAACCTTTTCCATTGCAACCTTCACATCATTTGGAGTTGGGGTTTTTAAAGCTAGAGTGGTTTTGATCTCTTCATGAAGCCTCGTAAAAAGCCTTGAAGCATTTCTCTGCTCCTCTGCTAGCTGAGAAGGCTGGATCTTATTCATCACCAACAAAATCCCAGTGACAGCCATGTATAGGAGACTGGAAGAGAGCTTGAGAGCCAAAATGGGAGCTCCTCCAGATCCACTCACAGCTGCAAGTCCAGCCATGATTGCAGCAGTGGCTGTCATTCCATTCAGAGAGTTGAGAAGCAGCCCATTCCAATTGTCCCTCTGCGCACAAATGTTCTTGTGCATTTCTACTCTGTCAGAGACAATTTCCATTATTGCATATAGCTCTTGCACCAACTTTGAATCTGAAATTGCTTCACTACCCTTTGATCTCCTAGTGTTTTTAAAATTTGGGTTCAGGTCTATATCAGTTGAAGTTGCTGTTAGATTTAGTATCCCATTGGGTTGACTCAGTTCATCCACAAGGAGCCTTGGGACTGAAAGTTGGGATGATTTTTGGAACTTTGGGATGTGGAGAGTGGTTTTGGTTTTTTTAAATGAAGCTGAAGAAAAAGAAGAAGAGCAAAAAGAAGCTTGAAGAGTGGCCATGGTTCACAAACAATTGCTGCAAAATGGTTTCAAACTTCAGATTGAAGGTGTTGTAGTGAGTGAGATGAATGAGAATTTGATTCAAATTTATATAGAAGGAGCTATAGCCTATAGGAGGCGAGTGACACGAAATAGGCGTGTGTGTGTGAGAGTTTGTTTTTTGACTTCAACGAATTCTTGGTCTCTGTTTAATATTATACCTTCGAGATTTGACCATTTACCCTATGGAGAGAGTCAATTTTTGAACCCTATGTTGCCCTCTGGTCTATGTCTAACTTTCTATAGTCGACTACAAACCAATTCAAAATGTAGTTGTGGTCTGATCTAGGATTAACATATGATCAAATACTTGTATGCCAATTTTAAAATTAAGTCTTTACTCTTTTTTTAATAATCATTTTAGAGGTATTATCCCATTTTCTTTCCTCATTGGTCACCCAGTACAAATAAATATAATATGAGAGCAACTCATTTGGTGAGTAGGATAAGTAGTGGGATTGGATCAATCCAATACCATGTTTGGTGAGCGAAAAAATGATTGTGTATAGGATAAAGAATAATCCTATTATAATCTCATTATGTGCATTTTTGTAGAATAACTTATTCTACTAAAAAGGTGGGATACATAGTCCAACAACTCCAACCCAAGGGCGGAACCACACTATGGGCTGTAGCCAGTGTGGTTTTTTAAGGAAAAAAAAATAAAACCTATATATTTAACTTGTTTTCAATATTAGCCTAGTTAGAGATTACCTTATTTCCATTTTCAACATTTAAGTAAATGTCTTTGTCCTTTTACTTTAATTTATTTTTATATTACTCTATTTGCTTAAGTTTACAATGTAAATAAGGAAGTACCCCCCATTTGGATTCAAATAAAAATACTAGAAAATCAAATTCCCACCAAATCAAAATATGAAAAATCGGTTTTAGTGCAAAATACGATTTAGGCTAAAAATGATGGTTCATTAAGTCAATATATACTTCATACTAAAATCCCATAAAATCAAGTTTTCTTATTTGATGTGTGAGGAATAAAAGCCGCCAAAAATTATCTTGAGAAAATGATTATTCTGAAAAACCATTTTTCAGACTCAGTCAATATTTTTACATAAAACAATTTTTCATGTATGATATGAATGCATGAAGGGGACCTAAGGTCAATCTAGGTAAAAAGCCTTAAATGTTCAATCCACACTATGGTGTTAAACCCTATTTGGTTTATGTTAAAACTTATTGAAAATTAGTCTATTGAGCTATGAACTAGCATGGTTTATATGATTTAATATTTACTTTTATTTCTAGAAAGACTAGAAATTGTAAGTACGAAAGAAAAATAATCATGAAATTTTAAGCTAATAATTTTAGCTAGCCCACCCATTGAAAAATTCCTGGTTCCGCCCTTGCTCCAACCCTTTTGACATTGGACTCAAGACCCAGGAGCTGCAACACAAACTCGGGACACTAGTGCCAATTAATAATATTTATCATTTCCAATCTAATGCAATCTAATGCAATCCAATCATAGTCACCAAACATGACATGTTTATTTAGAAGCAATAAGTACTTGACGTATGGAAGTCTCTTGTTGTCTAGACGTTGAACGAAGAACTAATTTTAGTTCTTCATAAACAAGATTGAATTGGATTATTGGAGTCGTAATAGCTCAACCACTATGATAAATTTTGCCCAAAAAAAAATTTAGTTGTTACATATCACATTAGTTTTAGGTTAACGAACATGAACTTTGAGCTACTATCCAGCTCAATCCAATCTCACCTCCCAAACAAGGATAAAAGTATCATAGGGCGGTGTTTTTTTTCTTGGTTCTGAATAATGGAAGTGACCGAAATTCCATTAAGGTAACTAAATTTCAAACCCTTGCGTTGTGAAGGGTAATTTAATATTTGATAAAAAACGAAGAAGTGTAATTTAATAAGGAAAAAGAAAAAGAGCCAGAAGCTGCAGTGTCAGCAGCAATTACAGTGACATGTAAACTAAATTTCTCTTGCAATCATCACTCCTCGTGTATAGAATTACGAGTTTATCGCCAACGAAATTTACTCTTGACATTTTGATAGTGTGTGTAAGAACTCTACTCTCCTTGTAATTTAGACAATGACTTGTAGTATTAAAAAAAAACTACGAATTTATCTTTTTTGTCACAAAATTATGTATAATAAGGAATTTATGCTAAGATTAATTAGATTTGCTGACGTCAACAACCAATAGAAGTTAGTACACGTCAGCCATGAGCGTTTTAGGCAATCAGCACGCTGAGAAACAAACGCGTGGACCAAAACGCTCACGTAATCACTTACGATGGTTGCAGTTGGGCCCTCGAATCTAATCTGTACATCACACTATATGAAAAAGAAGCTGAATATTCTTAGGTCAGCCTACCATTTATGCAGAGTCTTGTGTTCTACATTATGGTCATTTGGAAAGAGCTCAAAACCAATTCAATTACAAAATGCTACAGCATTGTAGTAGTATGAACAAATGGACATGGCAATCAAAACAACCCGATCTGAGTCGTCGAATCGTCGGCCAAAATAAGATTTAAGAGCTGATTATGATCTAATGTCATAAGAAACTTTTTTATAAGTATTTTTCCGCGCAATGATATGAAAGTTGGAAGGTATTTCACTTGGAAATAATTCCCTATGAAAAGAGTAGCACAAAACAAGAACTAGGCCGATATCAACTACAAAAATGGGAAAAAGCAACCTGGACAAGCTCTCTCATTTCAGATTTAATCACAACCAACCAGCCTCAACGGAAGAGCCCACCTATAGTGTCTCTCAACGGACAATCTCTTCATATCATTCTCAATCATTTCTGCATACAAATACATAACACATTTGACTATATATATGTAAACAAATACAAACTCCTAATCTGGCTGTTTTACGCACTACGTACATCGAACAGAACCAGATTGGCACGGAGAAGAAATCCGTCTCATTTGAAGCAGAGCATAATGTAATTCAGTAAAGCAGAATATGGAGAAGCAACAAAATGGCGTCACTAACTTCCTCTTTGATACGAGGCGAAGAACCTGAAATACGAAAAACCGTGCGTAATTAAGATCAATCATTCAGCTAAACTTACAAAAATGAGTTGAGAAAGGTTTCGGGGACACGACCCAATCCTCCTCTGGGTTGAAGCAGAATCTGTTCCCACGTACATGTAAATCAAAAAATTGCAACAAACATATGACATAATGCACAAAAAAAGCAAAACCATATTTCCATATTCCACATTAATAATATGAGCTAGGGAGCAAAACCCAATTCATTTTATAATAAACCGAGCCATGCACACTGTGAAACATCAAAACAGGACATAATATATATTGATATTTTATATTATAAAGAAAGGGGGAAATCCAGTTTTTCTTTTGGTATGACATAGTTTTCACTTTTAAGTAAAAACTATTGGTTTAATTAAGGAAGGTTAGGGCCCTTATTTGGATGGAGTTGACCGTACGGGGAAAAATGGGTCATCAAACCTCAATCAAGAGATGAAAGTAGGCCATTTTGAGTTTTGGGGGAAAAGTGGGGTTTGACCGAAGTTTTTAGGGGTATTGGTGTAATTAAGCCTAAAAATTATTTGTTTAAGGAAGGTTAGGGCCCTTCGGAAGAATCAAAAAAATCTCTACTGGACAACTGCACCAATTAATGAGTTACCAAAAAAGTGGTGGTGTCTGCCCTATAAAGAGAGGCATGCATCTTATGCTCTAAGCCACAGTGACTTGAGGTTTTACATTATCCAACAAGCAAGCAGTTTTTATATTACTTTTGTCTTTTTCTCTTCCCTTTTTTTTGAAAGAGAGTATATATGGAGACCAAACTGATGGGTTGGTCTCTTATAGTTTTTGGGTTGGTGGTTATGGTTTTGATCATGATGTCCTGCAAATGGGATTACTTGCCAAGAGGCCCTAATGACTTTGATGCCCTGTGAGCCATACTTGGTGGGTTCTGGCCCAGGCAGTCCTGCCTTTCCTTGTTGTGCCGGTGTCCAAACCCTTGTTTCTGAGGCTACCTCCACTGAAATCCGCAGGAGCCACTGTGAATGCTTGTAAACAGCTGCAGCTGGCATGAAGATTGACCCAGTCAGACTTAAGGCCACCCCGAATACTGCAAGGTCTCCATTCCTGTACCTCTTGACCCAAGCGTCGACTGCGGCAAGTAATTTCTCTCTCTCTCTCTCTCTCTCTCTCTCTCTCTCTCTCTCTTTTCTTATTTATGTATCTAGGGGTCGTTTAGTACGGCATCGTAGTGGGTAAATCACGAGGATCTCGGATTAGCTTGGATTGGCTAAGCTAGATTAAGTCCACACGTTTGGTCTTTGTGTCGGTTAAGAAGTTGGATTGTAAAAATAATGAAGACCTATGTTTGGTCTTTGTGTCGGACTAAAAAATAATTATTTTAATATTTAATTATAATTATAAATAAATAAAATTCTAATATTTATTTTAGTATTTGATATTTAATTTTAATTGAGGATTTTGACCAAAAATTAAATAATAATAAAACAAATAAATTCTAATATTTTTTAAAGGCTAAAACTATCTTATCTCTTTTTTTTTTCTCCTTTTCTTCTTCCTTTCATTCCCAATTTCCCAGCACGTTTTTTTCCTTTCTTCCTATTTTCTTCTCCTTCCCAGGCCAAGAGTTGCGCCAACAGACCAACAACCGTATTGCATCTGGAATTCGTACCTACAACACTAACTTTTTCTCTGTAATGATATTGTAATAATAAAAAAGCCTCAAAATCAAATTGATAGGTTCCTTGTTGCATCTCACCCACATGCTTCTGGCAATTTTAGTTTCTGGCCTTCGGACCTTCCGCTGCGAACTCGAGGACCTCCTTCTCCATGATCAAGCTCCGTTGATCTCTCTCCGACCACCGGAGAACTCCATCGGCGAATAGAGTCACGGGAGTGACTTTGCCGTCTCCCTCTCTCTCTATATATCCCTCTCTTCCTCTCTCTTTGATTTTGATTGTTCTGAAATTTTGGTGGTGGTCAAGCTCCGGACTCGCGTGTTCAGAATAGCACTATTGCTATTTTGCGAACCAAGTTTCGGGCTCGCTGTATTAAACAAGCCAGTCCGATGGTTTTTTCCCAATTGGATTATACAATTCCATTAAAGCTAATCCCCTCCCTTACCAAACATAGGTTTCAAGGACTATTTAGCACAGTATAGTCCAGTGAGGCATAGTGAGGCATGCCAAACATGTCCTAAGAATATCACGTTGATTTTGGTTCATATGATATTTATGATTCAGTTACACTAATGTGTTCTTTTACTATTGTAATGTGCAGAGTTCCTCTGTTCTGAAGGTTGTCCATGATGATGATGGTATGAAATAAAACTTAGAGAAAGATTAGCTACAAGCCAGATGTTTTGTGATGTGCAGAAAATTAATTAGTGTTTGATTCCTTTGTGCATCCAAAATATATGTATTTAAAAGCAATTATGTGGTAAAAGAATGCTATCATTTCTCCTTATTTTCCTTCTCTTTTCTTAACTTGGTTTTAGTCTCTGCTCCCAACTAGGAAGCAGTTAAGCCGTATCCTTTTTAAGGCTATAAAATTTGACATGCATCAGATGGCAAAACTAAATAAAACTCCAAATGCAACCTCTGAAAATTTGCATGCATCAGATGGTACAACATCCTCCTCTACAAGACTCATCCAATATCTAGCCTTGAAACTAGAGGTGTGCATTATTACCAAAAACCCGATCGAACCAGCTGAACCGAATCGATTTTGGCTAGTTGGTCCGATTTTTAAATTAAAATCATTGAAATCAGCAAGAAAACCAGCCGACTCGAAGGTGAACCAGTTTTGAACCGGTTTGAATTTTTGCAAACCGGCGAAACCCGAACCGGACCGCTATCATGAAAATTGCCTAAAAATTCTAAGTAGGTGCGCTGATGAGGAATCGAACTCTGTTCAGAGTTCGAACACAATGACCAAATACCACTGGACTGATGCTTCTTATTGTGCAATGTTTGTATAATTGTAGTATTTATTACAATCTAAAATCATTTTTAAAACATTTAAAAAAAGTTAGGATTTATCCCGCCCCACAAACTCTCCTTTTCTTTTTCTTTTCTCCGCCGTCATTCCTTCTTTCTTCCTTCTTCTCCTTTCTCTCCATCTTTGTGTTATTTCTTCTTTCTCCCGCACTGCTTTTTCCTCCATCTTCTTCTTTCCTTCATTTTCCTCGGATTCTTCTTCTTTTCTTCTCTTCTCCCCATCTTTTCTTCTTCTTCCTCCACATACCTCTAACCACGAAGTGGTCCTCGAGTCCTCAATCTCAATTCAATCTTTTGCCATCAATGCTCGCCGAACAGCACCACATCGCACCGATTTCTCGGCATGCCGATTGTATTCGGTCTTGCATCTCATCGGTGTGGCAATGGTCTCTGAAATAGCCACGACAACGACGTTCGGTTCGGCGTACGGTATGGGCCTATAACTGACTCGACCCTTGAACACCCCTTTCACCCCCATAATTCTCGGGATGTGTTTAGTAAACTCTGTTGGACCTTTAGGAGTGTTTAGATTAGAAATTAGAGGTCGTGTGCCCAGCGGGCCCAGTTGACCAATTTGGGAAGTTTGACCATCTAGTTGACCGTTAGTCTTCCGAGGCCGTTTCACCGTTCGAAAAATGTTAGTTTGACCATATAGTTGACCGGGGTCTTTTGAGACCATCTCGACTCTTGGAAAGTGTTAAGTTGGCCTTAGGGATTTTCTTAAAGGACATGCACACATTGTGAATCTGAGGAACCAGGGTATTGATTTAAAGTTTAGTTTGGGTTCGATTATCAAGTTTATCATAGTATTCTCTCAATGTGCTTTCAGGTGCAACGAATTGCCCCGGACAAACCCGCATGGGGTTAAGCGTGCTTTGAACCGTATGTGAGTGGATATTTGTTTTATAACTAGTTTTTATGAATTGATGCTTTTATGATATGTTTTATGATTGAATTAATTACGGTTTTACTTCCCAAGCATTCGATCTTGATTGAAATGATTTTAAATACTTATGCATGTTGATAAATGTGTTTCGCTTGGAAAGTTGGTTTGGTGGAGAACTAAAATTGAGGAAATGATTTTATATTGGTCTTGCATATTATGAATTTTGGTATTTGTTTTATCAATTGCATTGTTTTGTGGAATCCATGGTTTTCTTAAATGTTTAGAAATGATTTACTGTGGTTTAATGTTTCGGATTTAGTTTGAGATCGGTTTTGAAAGAATTGTAAGTGGTTTGATTCAAGATAGTGAAATTTGGGATTTTACCCCAGTTTAAAAAGAGATTTTTGGTTATTTAATTAAGTACGATTTATACTTGGAATTTAGTTTGGTTTTGAAATATTTGGTATTATTTGAGAAAAATTGAGACTAGTTTTGGAAAGAGTTTGGAAAGGGAGTTTTTATATTAAAGTGTTAAGAAGTGGTTTTCAAACCCACTCTAGGTACCCAGACCCGGTTGCCTTTGAAAGTTATTGGTTGCCTTACGAAACGTATAAGTGTTGCATGTGGAATATAGTGGTTGCCTTCGGAATTTATGAGTTGCCTACGGAAAAATATAATTGTTGCCTTCGGAAAAATAGATCGGTTGCCTTTGGTAGAGTCTGTGCGCATGACTATGATTGCATGTACCTACATAGAGACTACTATGTAGGTGTCCGGCCAGTGTATTGCATGTACCTGCAGTAAGGCCTTACTATAAGTGTCCGGCCAGTGTAAATTGCATGTACCTGTGTTGATCACGCAGGTGTCCTGCCAGTGGTTTGCCTGTGCCTACATAGAGTTCACTCTGTAGGTGTCCGACTAGTGAATTTGTGATTTGTGATTTGTAATTGCATGTACCAGCATTGAGCTTGCTCTGCAGGTGTCCGCCCATGATATTTTCCCCAGCCACCTGCCCGATTATCTACACAGGTGGTTAGACAGTTTCCCCATCCCCTGATTGCCTCAATGTAATGCCTGTACTCGTACCACAAATACGAGTGTCCGGCCAGTGATGATTTTCCCAGGATGTTCCCCTGCCATCCTGCCGATTGTCTACACAGGGTTGGTCAATTTCCCCATAGGTATACTTGGGTGGAGAGTTTTTGTATGAATTGGATTGAGACTGTAATTCAGTTGAATTGTATTTTGAGCTTGTTTGATTCATTGAATTTAAAGGATAGTTTGAAACTTAATTTCTATTGAATCTTATTTTGAGGTTACTTGATGTATTGGATTTAAATGTTGTTTGAAATACAAGATTGTGTTAATGGTGTTTTACTTACTAGTTAATTCCGAGTTTGTTTTACCAAATATGTATTAATCGTATATCATACGTGTATGTGTATCCATAACTGTATTAGTGAGTTTTCAAAGGTTTGTGAAAACAGAGGGGTTAGTATGTTCTGTATAAATATTTTGGAGAAAAACTTTCTTTTTGTCCACTCACGCTTTTACTGTTTTGCGCCTCCAGGAAGTAAATAGCTCAGAGTTCGGACGACCACGTAAGCTACCCCGTCGTCAGTGAAAATCTTATCATGTCCACCTAGTAGGACTCGCTTACTGTTTCATTGTTTATTTGAAACGAACTTTGTAAACTAATTCCAGTAATTGCTCTGATATTTCCACTTAGGATTGAATTTGAGGCCGGAGGCCATTGTAGTTGATGTGTGCTTTACCTTGTGTGTGCTACCAGTTGGGGATGTTTAATTGTTGTTGTTTGCAGGTGAAATTAATTGGGTAAATGTTAGTTTTTCAAGGGAGACTTCCGAAATTTCAGCATAAGTCTCAACCCTTTTTTCTTAAACGTTCGGGTGAGAGGTGTCAATTAGTAGTGGGCCCGGCAATGTTCGGATGCCGGGCTAGAAGCGAGGTCCAACACGATTTCCGAGGGGAAATTCGGATCGGGTCTTGTCATTATTTCTCTCTTTATGACTGGTAAGTTGACATTGGCTCTTCAAAACATTTAATTTTACTTTGGAAAAACAAAACCTACCTTAAAAGTGTTAAAAACATGCAATTTTTTTTTGTTTTCAAGTAATAATTACATAGGCATTCATCATATTTTTCTTCTTCGTATTTTTCATTCTTTTTCATAACATTTCATTAATTGAACTGAAGAGTTTGTTGAGGCATAAATTGTTAAAGTAGCAAATAAGCCTTATCAAATTGCCACATAAGTCAACAAACTTTAATTTGAAGAGTGTAGTTTGCTACCTCTTGGAGATGCTATTAGGGTTAGAGTTAATTAAATAGATAGGTGTCAAAAGTTAAAAATTGAAGTGTCATAGACCATTAGATTATTGGAATGAGCTAGATGTCGTGAAATGCGAGTGTCTAAATGTAGAAGCTTGGGATAATGGTGCGAACTTGAAGGAGGTAAAATGTAATTGCCCAAAATAACTAGACTAATAATCAAATGCCTTTTTTTCCCAACATTTAAATTCAGATCTCTAGCTTTTTTGGTTGTTAGTTTGCAATGAAGCCGTAGTTATATCTTGTAAAATGGGAGTTCCTTGATGTAAATTTAAATTCTAAACTTTGTTGGTTCTTTATTAATTTTAATTATATCATACTTTTACTATTTTTGTGTTTGCCCAATTGTAAAACTGAAAAAGTGTGCACGAACCAACAAAGTTTGAACAGATAAACAGGAAAAGCTATATTGAATTCTGCACCAAAAAACAAAGAAGCTATATTCTGCAGAAAGCCTTTCCTAAACCACGCAAGACCAAAAACCAAACAGATGGAAAACAAGAAAAACACATAGCCATAATGTAAAAAGCATCAGCTACAGGAAAAGACAGAGACCTAAGAAAGAAACTAAAGGCAACATAATGAAGATCCTGAGTTGCTCCATCCATCAAATCAAGATTACTGATTATATAGATGCTTTTGAAAAACAAAACAAAAATGCAAGCTAATTTTTGTACATCTGTTCACCACCCAGTTCTTAGCCAAAGGACTCAATGTAGTTCAAATTCTGATGGTTAAAGGTTCTGTGATCCAAACCCTTGTAGCTTATAAAGAAAATTTTTTCTTAGTTTATGACATTGAACAAACAAACAAAGAAACTTCAAGACACTGGTTTAACTAGAATGATCCTCAAATCAAGTGAGGGTGACTATTCAGGGACATGGAGGCTTAAAAAACTGGAAATTCAGGAACTAAACAAAGAAACCACTGGCAAATTAATGGACCAACTGCACCAGTACGCCAAGAAAACCAATCGGCATGTGACAATTCCAAAATTATGAAAAATCATAACATATACAACTATTGCCCTCGGAGGCTGCTATATTAGGACCAAGAAAAGCAAACAAAAATAAGGACAAAAATTTGAATAATTTTTAACATCTGTTCACCACCCAGTACTGAGTTTAAAGGATTCAATTTAGTTCAAAAAAATAAGATTTAAGAATTGATTACGATCTAATGTCATAAGATACTTTTAAATAAGATGTTTTCCACGCAAAGATATGAAAGTTGGAAGGTATTTCACTTGGAAACAACTCCCTATGATAAGATTCACAGTAGCACAAAACAAGAACTAGGCCGATCAACTACAAAAATAGGAAGACACAACCTGACAAGCTCTCTCATTTCAGATTTAATCACAACCAGCCGCAATTGAAGAACCCACCTATAGGGTCTCAACTAACAAATTAGATCCTACAAAATTGACCTATTACGTATTTATGTTTCCTTATATTTGATTCTTGAAAAACCCCCAAATGAAATCATGTACCACTGATGATGAGGTGCTTCATATGTCGAGGAGAAGCCTCCGAGGATCTTCAACAACATCTTTAATACAACGCAAGAAGAAAACTGCCTCTCTTCCATCAATCAGCCTATGGTCATAGGTAAGAGCAATGTACATCATTGGCCGCGGAACAATGTCGCCTCCAACAACCATTGGACGGGTAACTATTGAGTGCATACCCAAGATTGCCGACTGCCAAAAAATAAATCACTTGTGTGAGATTTCTTTTCATTTTTACATTTTGTAGTTTCAGAAAATCACCCACAAACCCAGAGCAGGTATTGAACCTGAACCTCACCATCAACACCGTACTAATGAGATTCCATTTGGCCTAAATGGCTATAGGCATGTATGAATCCCTTTCAAATCTCTTAGGTATCTATTTCGGGCTTCCCAGACTAATAAAATGGATGAACCGGCATTCTAAAACATTGAGTTTTCGATATTGTTGTCCACCCAAAAAATGAAGTTCCATTTGTTGAAATAAGATCATAAAATTTCAAGTTAATTGTGTCAGAAAAGCACCAGACCTGAGGGGGGTTGATGATGGGGGTACTTATAAGGCTTCCATAAACTCCACCATTGGATATTGTGAATGAACCTCCAGCCATCTCATCAATTGATATAGACCCATTGTTTGCCTTCTTTGCAAGGGTGTTGATCTCCTTCTCTATCTCAGCAAAATTCATTTTATCGGCATTGCGAATAACTGGCACAACAAGGCCCTGCAAGGAAATAAATTGAGGGACACTTACAGTAGCAATTAAAATGCAGTTTGATTTTACAATCACTATTCAGTCTACTATGTTAAATCTCATAAACTTAATACCATGATAAATATGTACTTTGCAAAAAGTTATCAACTCCTCAGGTATGAAAAATAAAAACTAAAATGGGTCCTCAACAATAATGATGTGGCCCAGCCAACTAAATTATCAAAGAGAGGAAAACAAAACATTAAAAAACCTTTACATACAAACGGCTCTTTTGACATCTAAGTCTGCAATTCGTCTAGATGAACATACTCAGTAAATAAATCAAAAGAATCATGGCCAAACCTTGGGAGTACCAACAGCTATGCTTATATCTATGTAATCTCTATATATGATATCATCCCCATCAATGACTGCATTAATAATAGGCTGATTTTGGAGTCCACTGACAGCAGCCTGTTAACAGGAAACAAATAAAGATTTATAAGTACACTACACACATGCATGCAACATTTTAGTCTGTTTCATATTAGCAATTCTACATGAATTATGTATTGCTTACTTTTATAAATCCAGACATAAGCCCCAACTTGACTCCATGCTTCTCAACAAATGCATCCTTGTAGTCAGAACGAAGCTTCATCAAATTTGTCCTATCACAAGCAGCAAACCAGTGAGGGAAGAAAAGATCATAGATATATAATTCTAATAACACTAAAAGGAACAATTTGAGTTACCTAAATGAATTAAACCCAAAAACTGGAAAACAGAAACATGACATAGGCTGAAGGATAATTGGTTTGAACTTACATATCAACTTCATTGAATGTTGTCAGCATTGCAAATGTGTTCTGTGAATCTTTCAATCTTGTAGCAACCCGTTTCCGGAGCCTTGTCATAGGAATCTGCAAGCATGAGGTTCCAAATGATTAAAAAAATATAATGAAAGACTACCATATAAATTGCTTATAAATATTTTTTATTATAAGAAGACCAAAAAGGTATTAAAAATCATAGAAGACTTACTCTTCTTTCTCTTTCCTTGGGGGAAAGCTGGGGTTCTCTAGCAGAGGGTTTAGAAGGTGGCAGAGAGTGAGGTTTAGGCTTCTCAGTAACAGGTGTAATTTCAACTTTAGGTTCTTTCTTCTTGTCAATAATTTCAACAGGGGGAGATGGTTGAGCAGCAGCTTTGTCGGACGTCTTCTCAGATGGACCAACATGGTCTACACCATCAACAGACTTTGAGATAACAGCAATCTTAGTACCTGGTTCGACAGTATCCCCTTCATTGGCCACAAACTGCCACAATTGAAGTAAACATGCAGGCAGACTAAAACATTCAGAAACCAGTCCATAACTAGAAAAGAGCCCCAAAGTTACTGGGGCACATTAATCTGTAAGGGGATGGGGGAGGGGGGGACTGCAAAACCTATTACCTTTTGGATCACACCGGACTGAGGACTAGCAACATCAATTGTCACCTGATGAAAAATTAACACAGAATTAAAATCCAACTCCTGATTCCTGTCAAATGGGGGTTAACAATCCTGTTTGCAACTGCATAAAGCTTCCATAAAAAATTCAAATAGAGCTTTATGCTAGAACCTTATCTGTTTCAATTTGAGCAATTGGTTCATCAACTTCAACACGATCGCCAGGGTCTGCAGCAAAATATGATACACTCAATCAGAATCAGACCAAATAAACAATTGAACATTACGAATATTTGACAGAATATCTGGCTGAGCTTACTCTTCAAGAATTTTGCCAAAGTGCCATCAGTAATAGATTCACCCATATGAGGGACGACCGCATCAATGAAATCTCCTTCATCACACAAGCAACGAAAAGTTAAATGTCAGCAGAGAGAGAGAAAGAAATCAGATACCAAAAACATTAATTTGCCCATATGAACTAAAATATTCTGAGAACACAACACATATACCAAGGCAAAGGTGCCTTTTTACCGAGAAGACACCAATACAAATTATCAAGCATAAAACTTTCCAAGGTACCATAAATTGTACAAATTCAGAAGATAACCAGTTGCAGATAAATCACTCCAGGAATCTGTACTATTCCCCCATTAGGAATCCTACTTCTCCTACTAGTGAAATGGTGAAAAACTAGAACTACCCCTGAGACAAATCTCAACCTCAAGCTCATTAATGCTCTAAATTTGTTTGTTTGTGAATGTGTGTGTACGTGCAGGAGCTTGTATTCGACAAAGATAAACTATTAAATATTTGAAGTGTTGCTCTTTCATTTTTCTACTTAAAAGTTGCGTTATTTATACAACTTTACTGACATATCTAGAGTGGCCACAGACTCCTTGTTTAAGTCACTGCATAATCTATGCATATAACTAACAAAAAGAAACACAGTAAAACTGTGGAGATGCGAATTTAGGTACACAATGGTGTGTGTTATCATGAACCTGAATTTCTCACAAGACTGCTCATTTAAATAAACCTGACAAAATTATTATTCCAAAAAATAATGAAAGG
This sequence comes from Prunus padus, assembly GCA_024362665.1. Classification (NCBI taxonomy): domain Eukaryota; kingdom Viridiplantae; phylum Streptophyta; class Magnoliopsida; order Rosales; family Rosaceae; genus Prunus; species Prunus padus. The sequence continues at coordinate 10,008,531 of JANFAM010000011.1, forward strand.
AAAAACTAAATGACAATGGCAGTTACTGCAGTGCTACCATTTAAACATGAAGAAAGCTCCAAAAATGTGCTTAAGGAACAGGGCATGTATACTTCAACAATAAACGGCATACAGACGGTTATAACATAATTCAGTTAAATTGATGGGTGAGAAGAAGATATCACACCAGTCTCTGAAGAAAAGGGTCTGCTCCACAATTGCCTGATGGGCTCTGGTTGAATAACACCGCCAACATTCCTGTACATCAGTAAAGCCATGAGAATTAGCATTCTTTTTTTTCCTTACAAAGAAAAGTGAATTGGAGTAAAGGAAACATCAATTTACATTAAAACTCAAATAAAAAGAGGAAAATAACGTTAACTCACTCCTTCACTATTGTGTCATGTTAATGAATTGAAATTGACACGTTGGTCTACAATTCAGGCCCAAGGTGATAAACAGAGATTGTTGATACATATAGAGATGGGAGAAGCTAATAGGCACCCAATGGTCCTGCCCTAACTGTAAATCTCAAATAGATGCAGCCCAAACAAGAGGTTCTTTCCTGAAGAGCACTTACTAGCTTCATACCATTATCAGTCATTTATGCATACAAACACATAACACATTTGACTTTACTATATCCGTAAACAAATACAAACTCCTAATCAGGCTGTTTTACGCACTACATCGAACCAGATTGGCACGGAGAAGAAATCCGTCTCATTTGAAGCAGAGCATAATGTAATTCAGTAGTAAACAGTATAACATTGCCCTCAATTCTCAAAACACTAGTTAGTAATTATCCAGTAAAACAAAATAAAGAGAAGCAACAAAATGGTGGCACTAACCTCGTTTTCTTGATACAAGGCGAGGAACCTGAAGTACGAAAAATCAATACACTGATTGAGCTAAACAAACAAAACCATACTACACAAGATCAATTATTGAGCTAATTAAACTTACCTGCAAAAATGAGTTGAGAAAGGTTCCGGACCCGACCCAATCCTCCTCTGGGTTGAAGCAGAATCTGTTCCCACGTACATGGAAATCAAAAATTGCAACAAACATATGACATAATGCACACTAAAAAACAAAACCCATATTTCCAAATTCTGCATTGATGATATAAGCTAGCAAGCAAGCAAAACACAACTCATTTTATAATAAACAGAGCCATGAACACCGTGTAACATTACAAAAGGACACAATATATATTAATATATTAATATATATATATATATATATATATATATTAATTTTTATATTATAATGAAAAGGGGAAAATCCAAAATAGTTTAGAAGGGACCTCAGAGCTTGCAACAGGTCGGATTGAGTGCAATGACTGCCCCAGAATCTGAAACAAACAGCATAAATAAAGCTTGCAGAATGTATTTTGACGAAATATTTCAAATTTAAAAAAGAACAAAAAAGGAGGAAGAAGAAGAAGAAGAAAGAAAGAAACAAAAATAGGAATAATACAATGGGGTTTTGTTACCGAAGCAGAGGCTCCAGAAACGACTCTCCGCCTTATAACGCCCAACATCGTCGTTTGGGATCACTCTGTGTGGGTTTAGGGTTTAAGGAAGCTAACTAAATGATGCAAGTGACGATTTTCAGAACGTCGTAGGGTTTCACGACAACTATCACTATCATAACAAGACAGAGACGGCGCCAACACAACACGTCTTGGTGGGTCCTCACTAGAGGCGTCAAACGGGCTGTGCCATTTAAACCCGTGCTTTTAACGTTTTCGTGTTAGGTCAGATTGGCCCATTTAATTTATCGTGCCATACCGGTCCATTTAATAAAATCATTGATCTCAGCCCGGCCTAAAGTCCATGTCCACATTAAAACGGGCTCGTGTCGTGCTCGTGCTCGTACTCGTGCTCGTGCCATACTCGGGCCCAAGAACCAACCAATTTCATTTGAATTTTTCTCACTTGATTTTTTTTTTCCACTAGATAATTCAAATCATAAACATTAAAAGTATAATTATAGGCAAGAAATGATGAATTATTTGAAAACATTAATCAATCAAACATCCAAATAATATGAAAGGGCGGAGAGCAAAAAGTGTCCAACTCCACAAAGTCTACTTCAACTTTTCATCTTTAAACAACTTATTATTTTATATGTGAAGAAATGTCTTGCTTTGATTATAAGAGAAGCTTATATGTCATATGTAATGATTAGATATCAAGTCCAATGTTGTTTAATTAATTTGTACTTGATATGTTTAATTAATTAAGGACCAAAGTAATTTCCCTAAAATGAAAGACATCAAATATATGTTTATGATTATATATAAAAAAACCATAAAACGGGCTCGTGCTCATGCTCGTCACAAATCATTGGAAGTCTTATGTACATTATGAATTGTACAAGACCTTATATAGCCTATTCTATGAGTAGACTTAGTAGGTATACAAGTAATCCAGGACATGATCATTGGGAAGCATTAATCAGAGTTTTGAGATATTTGAATTACACTTTGGAGTATGGATTACATTATACCAAATATCCTCCAGTACTAGAGGGATATAGTGATGCCAATTGGATTTCTAATGATTTAGAAACAAATTCCACTAGTGGATATGTTTTTACACTAGGAGGAGCATCCATATCTTGGAAATCAAGTAAACAAACTTGTATAGCCCGATCAACAATGGAATCAGAATTTGTAGCTTTAGATAAGGCTGGTGAAGAAGCCGAGTGGCTACGAAATTTTTTGGAGGATATTCCTATCTGGCCTAAGCCAGTGACAGCTGTTTGTATACATTGTGATTGTATGGTTGCTCAAGCAAGAGCTAAAAGTAATGTATACAATGGAAAGTCTAGACATATTAGACGAAGGCATAATACAATCAAGCAGTTGCTCTCAAATGGAATAATTTCCATTGACTGTATAAGGTCAAAACAAAAGCTTGCGGATCCGCTTACAAAAGGCTTGTCAAGAGAGCAAATTAAACAAACATCGAGGGGAATGGGATTAAAGCCAATTCAATAAATGAATCAGCCTAACGGAAACCTAACCTAGCTGATTGGAGATCCCGTGGTTTAGGTTCAATAGGAAAACTGGTTAGGCATGATTCAAATGAGCTAACACACTTATATCTCATTCCTATGATGGAAAGAAGTGTGTTGTCTACAAGAAGTCTATTAGGGTACGAAAGTTTAATGATGTTGATTTCTTGAAATCAAGAGGAATAGAGCATACTATTCTTATTCAACATTACCTATATAGGAGTAAATGTGGGGTCGCATTTTTGAGAATGAGATGGCTAAATTCTCTAAAGCTCCTATGAATCCAGGATTTGTTCAGGACCAAAATGAACACAAACGTATGAATAAGTGGTATGTTAAGATGTAACATATGTGATACTTGTTGTCTCGGTTTACTACAATAGGTGAACAGTTCAAGATTTTATATTCACTGCGTCACCTAGTAAATCCGATAAGTATTCACTAGGGTAGGTTCAAGTCCAAAAGACACCTCTCCTGATGTGTGTTATATCTAAGTTTTCTCTCAAATATGCACGTTATAATTTTCCTATACAAATGTGGGGTATTGTTAGAGTTTGTATAGGAAAAATACATTTACATTTAGTCCCACATTGGAAGGGAGTTGTTTCCTTCCATGGTTTATAAGCATCAACATTTTAGAAATACTAAATAGAGTATGGGCCTAGTGGAGTCAAAGTTGGGCCTCATCATGGTTTGGGCTTGGAACATATATATATTTGGGTAATAAATATATATATTTAATTGTCAAAAGATGGGCCTTGGAGCTCTTGGGCTCTGTTGATTTAATTAAAAATTAGTTTTTCAAATAAAATCAAAATCTGAAATTCAAATCTGTTAAACAGTTAATATAACTGTTGGATGAAGAGGTGCCAGACCTTTATATATTGACAATTCGTCCAAACCAAAATATACAATTTTTGAACAGCATTATCATTCTCACACATAATCACTTCCTGAGAGAAATCATATCACTATTCACCAAAAATCAAAGCCAAAGTGCTTAGGCTTTGATTTGTGATAGTTTAATCCTGGTGGACAGACTCTTATCGAACTACAAGCACAAGGGTAGAGGAGAAATACTGTCTAAAGGACACTGCAACTCTGCAGGACTCTATCATCATTCCAAGTCAGTATTCTGTAATTTATTTCACTGTTGTATTGAATTTGATTATATATAAATAAAGCATATTTCGATTTGTTTATTATTCTGTTATTTGGTTTTATATTGATTGTTCTCCAACATGGGTGAGGAGCAGAAATGGAGTGGAGGAGGTCTGGGAGGGTAAGGAGAAGAGAGGAAGGGAAGGATGAGAAGGATGTCGACGACATATCCCTAAAGGAGGCAGATGCTGAAATTTTTCTCATTTATATATATAGTCCCATTCTATTGAGGGATCACTCAAATAATTTTATTTGAGGAACATCCTTTAGGGTCCCTTACGAAATTTTTTTCAAAGATCCAAACCATCTATTTTTCACATATTCATTTAGAGATCATTCCTGCAAAAAAAAATCATGCAAATTGAAAGTCATTAAGGTATCTAATTGAGATCAACAAAATCAATGAACACGGTGTTTCAAGAAAGTATTTGAATTTCAATAATTTAATTGAATACTCAAATGATATCGGATTCAAGTGATTTTTTGTAAAGATGATCTTTGATTGAATATCGACAAAATAGACAGTTTAGATTAATGAAATACAATGTGAAGTGGGCCCTACAAAGGTGTCCCTAAAATAAGCTTATTTGATGGATTCCTCGATTAAAACTCTTTGTGTGTGTGTATATATATATATATATATGGAGAAGCACATGGGAGTGATTCTGAATAGGCCAAAAAACACTTCTATGGAGAATCACTTCTCCAAATAATAACTTTAAGTGATTTTAAGTGATTTTATGGAGAATCACATGGGAGCTACGTCTGCCCAGAATCACTTAAACTGATTATATGGAGAATGTAACAACCCGATCTTAAATTAGGATTAAAATACTAAAATATTAAAGAGAAGGACGATTTTACCCCGGTTAATTTAATGAATTTAAAAATTGACTTTATTTTCGGGAAAGAATTAGGTAAAACGGGGTGCACTGTTGCGTCTGGCTCGTCGAAACGAGTCCGTGGACGTGCGGAACACCCGATTCCGAGCCCTAACGAACCCGTGTTGATCTAAAAACCCTAGGGGTAATTCGGTAATTTCCAAAAAGGGGTGAAATTAGAAAAATCACGCTGGCCAACCCGACCCCGTTCTTCTTCAACCTCGCGAAACCCTTCCCTCTCGCTCCGATTTTGCACCAGACTAGGCCGGCACGATTCCGACCAAATCAATTGCCCAGACCACCACCGAACCTTTCCCTCACCTCCCTCAACTCATCCCTGCCATTGATTTCAGCCGAATCCACCTCGAAACACCTCTGTGAGCTCGATTTCAGACCGAAGCAACTCACCGTCATCCGGCATCGTTTGGCCACCAAACCGTGCGATCTTGGTGAGTTTTCTGATCATTTCGACGAGCTCTAGCTTTCTTTGAACTTAGTTTCGATCGATTTGAAGTTTTGGGACAGATTTGAGGAGCTAGGGTTTGTGATCGGGAATTATGGTTTTCCGGCGTGATTCCGGCCGGTTCTTGGCCGGGTTTCTCAGCCAAAACACTCCCCTCCACCCACTAATCACATTGCTATAAGTCTTGCCGGAAATTCCAAGATATTCCGTCGTCGGAAAATTTCCTCAAGCCACCCAACCTGGCCGCGCGTGTGGCGGTGCGTGGGCCAGGTGGTGGCGGTTCTTTTTCATGCCAAAACACTTCCCATAGCCTCCCGAGAGCATGGGTATGCTCGAACGAATTTTGGAGATCGTTTGAGAGAAGAACTAAATTGTGCCGGTTAGAACTAACTAGGGTTAACTTGGGTTCGATAAGTTCTAACCGTTGGATCGTAACGAAAATTGGAAGTTGTGTAATTGGGATTCTTAAAAACTTATAGGAACTTACGGATCGTTAATCGGAGTTCGGGAACCTCTTGAATGACATGATTGAACTAAATTAAAGTTTTAATTGTATATTTAATCCCGAGACTTTTCCGACAATTCCAATTGTTAGAATTGAGTGTTTTGAGCCTAGGAACGCTCCTCTTCAAGTTTGAACACATTTAGGTCCGGGGGTCGGAAATTTTATTAAATTATTATGCCGAGCTATGGTTAATTAATAAATGGTTTAATTTTACAAATAGGTGTTCAAGCTTCGGTGGATTTGCAGGAAGGCCCTTCTAAGGGTCAGGCTAGCTCGGATCAACAGTGAGTGGACTTGTATTTTATAAATGCATTTTTAAGCAATAACTGTTTTATTAAATGCTTATCTTTGAATTAATTAGAAAATATGCTTTTGAAACTTATTGTTGAGATTAAATGGAATTTTATTATTATTTGATTATGCTTTTACTCCGAGCCTATGATTAATATTTGAAATGAGATTTTTGATTTTGGAAACTGAATGGCTCGAGGAAAATATGAAAGGATTTGAGTTTATGATTATGAAAGGTTTCAAACCACTCTAGGTACCCTATTGATGTTACTTCGGAAAGTTTATGTTGCCTACGGAATAAATATTGATATTGGTTATTACCCTGTCTACGGACATAGTTATTTTTGGATATAAGTCTGCGCGCGTATGACTCACGCCCCACGAGTCTCGGGGACGCCCGGACCGTGCGGAGCGAGGACGCGGCTCAGGTAAACTTTGTGTTTTCCTAGTCTAGCGAGGACGCGGCTCGGGTAAACTTTGTGTTTTCCGAGTCTTGCGAGGACGCGGCTCGGTTGACTTTGTGTCACCAAGTCTAGCGAGGAAATGGAATTGACGGAAATATAAAAAGGGTGCACCTAGATGGATTTTAGAAAGTTTGATTTGATATTCTTTCTTTTTATGAAACGAGAAATTCTACTTTGGTGAACCTTATGAATATGTGTTTTTGCATGCTTTGTTTTATCGTATGAGTGTAGAATTGTTTTCTAAATGTTTTAACAGTGGGGCTAACATGTTACTTTACGATTTTCTAAAACCTTCTATTTGGTCCACTCACTTTTTCAAATGTTTTACGCCCCCAGGCTGTAAATTGTAGCTGAGCACCACCACCGGCCCGTCATCACCACCACCGCAATCCCACGACTTTGTGTAGGGTCCACGACCCGAAGAACTTTGTAAATTAAGTACTTTAGTATCTCTGAAATTGCCCAACTTATTGTGAGACCTGAGGCTGTACATTTTATTTCTGTTGGTGTGTGAAACTTATCTTGTGCTTGCTGGAGGTTGTGGCTATAAATTGTGTTATTGCAGGTGAAAAGAATTTGGGAATTGAGCCACTTACAAGGGAGACTCTGCCAAATTTTCGGCAGAAGTCAACCCTTAAAATTTGTCTTTCTTGAATTCTTTTACTAAAGGGCAAAATGGTCAAGTGTGTCCAACACCCGACATATGTCGAACACGGACAGGGCTTGACCTGGATTCCAAAGCGGAATTAGGGTCGGGTTCTGTCAGAGAAGCACATGAGATGTGGTTCTCGGCTTATTCAGAGAATCACTCCCAAACAAACCCTTAATATCTTATTTAGTTATCACCATTTATTTATATGTTTGATCCGCGCGTTGATATCAGTCATTTAACATTAAAAATTAAAATATTTAAACTACCACGTCATTTCTTCCTCAAAATTTCTCAACTTTCAATGATATAAGAAGTATGTGCTTTTCATTGAAGAGATTATTAGGAAGTGACTATTTAGAAAGATTGTGTCTTTTATTAAGAGTGCTGTTATTTTCACCCGTTGTCATATTTCCCCATTCATCTTTATCCTATCTTTCCCATCATTATTCTTTTTTTAAAAAAACTTTAATTATTAATTTAAGTAAAATTCTCTTTACTAATCATTAGTAGTTGAGATATGGATAGGATCAAGTTGTGTTTGATGAATTGGATAAGTGTTTTAGTCTAACATTTTGATTTTTTGGATCTTTTAGTTTTTTTATTCTCTGCCTTGTAGCTTCTGAAAATATTATGAATAAATGTTTTAAAGACAAAGGTGTACATTTGAAGGGCAATTTTCTATTGTGTTCCATTTGTGTGTAAAAAGAGAAAGGTGAAAGGATGGAATAAAATCAAACAATGGACTGACAAATGAAGCCCATATATATAAGTAGAACCACCGGGTAAACATATCCAAATCTTTCAAAATATATTTCTCAACTTTTCCATTGTCAACCTAAACGGTTAGAACTTTTCTTGCATTACGAAACTAAGCAGTTAGAATGAATCTCTGAAGGCTAAAATGAAAAATAAAAATAAAAATTTATAGTTTAGAAAATATAGAGCACTAATAATTAAAACTCAGTTTCCATCACGAATATGTTGATCAACAAGTACATAACAAGAAATTTTGGTTCATTGAGGAGGCTAAGAAGCCTGCTTTCTGCTTCACGCTAAACAGATTAAGACTTCAAGAAACCAATAGTTATCAAAAGAAGCCTACTTTGAGGTGCAGTTTTTTTACTTTGCCCACCTCCACCCTAAAAAAAACCTTATCAAACTAAAACTTTAAAAGACCAAGTTCAATCATGATCATCATCAAATGCTAATGTTTCTCCTGTTATGACAGTGGAATAGGTGGGTTACGTGAGTTGAAGTTTTTTTTCGTAAGTCCTTAAAAATCATTTTACAAAAAAGTAAATAAGACAGACAGGGTGTGGAAATAGCATCACTCTTTATTAAAGAAACAACAATTGCATATCTTCAAATTAAAATGCAAAAGTGACAACATTTCATTTTTTTTATTTGAACCATCACAACCATTTCACATTCAAATAATATAAAAAATTAATTCGTAAAAACATTAAAAATTTCCAACAGAAGCAGTGATCAACCAGCCACTTACTCTTTGAATTACACTCTGTATGTGTCCTTTGGATAAAGTCTGTGTAATCTATTTCTATGATTTTAGTTCGTACAAATAACAAAATAGACCCTATTTGTTGTATAAATTAGAGAGGTAGTACACGATTTTGTATAAAAATGTGGTAGGCCTAACATTTTTATTAGTTATATCTTGAAAATGTCTCTCAAGTGCCCGCTAGGATCATTGTAGCCTTGCAGGTCCGCCAATGGGATATTGAGAACATTTGTTTTTCCAATCACACTTGAATTGTCATTTTAGTTAAAAATTTATATTTTTTCCAAGCAGACTTGACTTTGAACCAAAATTGAATGGAGTAGCCTGGTAAAAGTGATTAGCCAAAATCATTTTCTAGCACTATCATATTATTAACTAAAATTTAGCAAAAAAAGGCAGGCTTGTTGGAGATACTCTTATAAACCTACCGACAGAACAAAGTTTCATTCAAAAGTATAGTTAAATGCTGAATTCATTGTGGTTGAGAGAGAGGTTAGCCCTAGAGATCCACTACAATAAATAGGATACTATTTGCCTCATCTTTGCAAATTACGGTTTGCAATATGTGCAAAAATAATTCATTAAAAATACAAAAAGAAAAACTTCTACACATATAGGAGTTCCTACTTACAGGAAAGACGGGAAGTATTTCCTCAAGAAATATGAGCTTAGCATTTTTGTTTATAATATAGTAGAGCATGCATGTACATATTAAAGCATATTTGGCTACACATATGCTTTGTGTCTTCAATCAATGTTCGACGCAAGAATTAAACAAATTAATCAAGGATGAAAACACGCGACAACAAATACTCCTTAACATAAACTCGTTTAGAGCTTAAACTTAGAGAGAGAGACAATACTACTTAATTACTTAAGATGATGAATGCTTGTGTTTGGAAGTGCATGTAGCTTCATGCATGCACGTCTTCAAGGAAATCCACCTCCAAGCCCACCACCAGCGCCTGCTCCACCACCGAAACCTCCGCCTGCTCCACCCCCAAGTCCTCCGCCACCACCACCTCCGAACCCTCCTCCACCACCACCTCCAGCTCCACCACCAGCACCACCGCCAGCCCCAAACCCGCCACCAGCTCCCCTCCAAAACCTGCTCCGCCACCTACTCCTCCACCGCCACCACCACCAAAGCCTCCACCACCGCCTCCGCCAAGTCCGCCACCAGCTCCAGCTCCGGCACCACCACCAAAACCAGCTCCTCCTCCAGCACCAGCACCGCCGCCTAACCCTCCTCCGCCTCCAAGACCACCACCACCTCCACCCCCTAGCCCGCCACCACCGCGGTGAAACAAATTTTTCTGATCCTCAAGGGAAGTCTTGTCACTGCCAAGCTTCCTTGCTCCAGTAGTGAAAACGAAAGCACCAAAGAGCACAAGAAGAAGAAGCCTAGAAGAAGAAGTCATCTCTTATAGTTGGATAGAGAAGTACTTAATTATAGATGAAAGCTTGGTTTGTGAGGAAGGGGGATAGAGAGAGGGGAGTATATATAGACATGGACGTAAAGGGCTAAGATGGGGAGATGGTAGGATTGGCCTTAAATTTTGCTTATCTTCTCATCTGCAAAACCATGTTGGGAGTGTTAATGCAAACACCAACTGCCTTTGAAAAAAGAAGCTCTCTGCCTCAACTGGATTCAACATGCATACCCCACCCCTGACCAATCCTAGTGGATATCCTCACTTTTTCTCTTCTTATTATTACTTCCATTCCATTCCATTAATTTCCAGCTCATTTTCGGTGGCACTTTGCAAAATTTTCATGAGCTTTCAGCTGCCACCTCTCTCTCTCTCTCTCTCTCTCTCTCACATGGGTTTCTGGTGGAGACCACATCTGTCTCCTTTCAGTACCAAATTTGGGTGCTCCATAATATCATTCTCGAAATTATTTGACCTAGATGTACCAAGAACATTTATTGGATGAATTTCAACAAACTTTTTTTTTGCTAATGGACTAATTTGATACGTATACATACATTATCAAAGTTAAAAAAATATGTGACCAATAAATTTATATGTTATATAACACTATCAAAAAATATATTTTAGAACACTTTTTAAATAATTTTTTTGGCTAACTCTTCTTTGCATATTCAGGACTCTTCTTCGCATATTCAGACTCGTTTGATAACCATTTCAATTTTAATTTTTAGTTTTTAGTTTTTGTGCTAGAGTATAAGAAAAAAAAAAATAGAAGTGAGAATGAGAGTGGAGATGGGATTGAGAGGTAAGATGAGATAGGAGAATGAGAGGGAGGAGTAAACAAAAGTGAAAACGAAAACTAAAAACTGAAATCTATTTGAAATTGTTTTCACTTTCTAGTTTTTGTTTTCATTTTTGTTACTCATCCTTCTCATCCTCTCTCTCACATTTTTCTCTATATTCTAGAACAAAAATGAAAACTAAAAACTAAAATTGAAATGGTTATCAAACGGGCCCTCAATTTATCATTTTGCACTATGAACAATATTTTATCATTATAAAACAGGTACAAAATAAATACCTGATGACAAGTTAGAAGTGTGATAGCATTGCCTTCACATTCAATTTCAACGTCCCCCAGATCAGAACGACCGATTTATAAACATTACAGAAACTGTCAGAAAATGAATTAATACTCTTATGTGATCCACACAAATTTGCTTAAGTAAATAAGAACGACCGATGATGATTTGGCATTACAGAAGCGCAACTCATGAATCACCTCAAAAGTTAGGTCATAATAAGGATAAATATTTGTATGTTCGGGATAGGCCAGTTGGTTAGTGTACTCTAAACATATAAAAATTACTCCAAGATGAGTTCATTGAATTGGGAATATGGATTATGGCTGTAATTGGAGGATTAACTAAGATCACGGCATGCCGCATGCTTTAAACGAATAAAGAAAATTATGATAAATTTAGGCGGTCGTACGTACAAAGAGAATTTGCAGCTAATATTTACCTTACCTTTGGGTCCATGTTCAGAATCAGAACAGAGGGGATAGTATGCTAGCTAGCTACTCAGCCCACAAATTTTTTTTTAAAATTTGCATTATTATTGTCTGTAAAATTAAAGGGAGGGATAAATAATTAGAAAAAAGATGCTAATAATTGAATAAATTGGTGGTTAACATCTCAATCTCACACACACACACATATATATATAGGCTTTATATTATGCATGCTAGGTCCTAAAAACTTGATTCAAGTTCAAATAATGCTTGACAAACCTAATTAAGCTAATTTAGAGTTTTTTTTTAGTACATGCGATAGTTTAAAGTACAGGGTAAGGCGTTTCTCTCACACACACATTTATATGCCATGGGAGTTTGAGCCTGAGACCTCTAATATGCAAGTTAATGTCCTATTTTATTGGGCTAAACCCTGTTGGTGATAATTTAGAGTTCTTTTGAAGACAATCAAGTTAGGAAGCCAGTCAAGCCAATAGGCCTTTGCACAAATAGGCTTGAGAGTTATGCAAGTTGTTAATCAAAGTTTCCATATAAATGAGAAAGGGACAAAAGTAAAAGAGAATGATGTGTTAGCTAGATTTATTGTGGAGTTTCAACAATTAATATTTTTAAAGTTCATAATTGAGAGACATAATTGGTTCTGGAGGCTGGATTGGCTCATTTGGTTGGTAACATAAATATAGATCAAGATTTCACCAACAATAGGGATGAGCTATTTGTAGTGTGGCGAGTGAATTTGCACTATTTGTAGCCCCCTAAACTAGGTGTGGACAAAAAATTGTGCACACCAGGAAGACAGATTAATTTTCATATCCAAAGAGATGAAATGTCAGTTTTGTCCTTTTAACATTAGGTCAATTAAATAAGAAGTTCATAAGTTAAGGGTAATTAATATAACTCTCAATTGTCAACAAGCATTGATCTTGCCTCTAGCTAGGCTAACAAAAAACGAAACAATTAACGCCCCAGATTTGTACTTCTTCATATTAGGTGAGCAAATTCAAACAATTACGGCCATTGCGTAACCTCTTTTTTTTTAGCCTTTTTTTTTTATTTTTTTGTTAGAAATAGAGGGGAAATATATGGAAGAAATTTTCATGGAATGATACTTCAAATGAAAACTGAAAATTAAAAACAAAATGATTAGAAAGCGGACCCTTAACTATCTTCAAGCCACCTTCATGTATCAAACAATATTGAAAAATAGGGGCAAGAACATTGCATACCTAATACCCAATGTGCATTGAAAGATATTTAAAGGTCCGCTTGGTTATCATATGTTTAGCTTGAAGAGGATGATGATAGGATTTAGGTGTGAGTTTGAAGATGGTGGCCAGGTGGGCATAAGCTTCTTGGGTGTGCGCTATAGTATAATTGATTCAAAGTTTATTAAGTTCTTGTTAATTTTACAAAGAGGTATTTTTATTTATTTATAGAAATTCTAGGATTGCATTCATAATTCAGCTAAAAAACTACTAGCCATATAACAGACCAAGGGCGGAACCAAAATTTGGTTTTTCCCCTTCAAACTATTTTTGTCATACCTACAACCCATCATCTTATTTTTCTATAAATAAAATCCAATTTTTATGTGTAAAACCCGATGATTAGGATCCAAGTCAACTAGTTACCTAATCAAGCTTAAGATAGGATTTATTATATTTTTTAGATTCCAAAAATACCCCTAATAATCCCTTTATCTATTCAACGCAGGATTAGAAGTGCTAAGCGTTAGGGTTTATAGTTTCTGTCAACTTTCCTTCGTTTTGTTTTTTGATCGAGTCAACTTTCCTTATGTTGTAGATTTGTGATATATCTTATATACATTTAATACGTGTGCCTATGAAGTAACTTGACTATTAGGTACATATTATTATAATATATATGTATAATGTCTATGTTACTTAAAACATGTACCTATCTTTTCAATAAATAATGTACTTATTTTCTTATTAAAAAAATGTGCCTATTTTTTTAAATAAATGATTTACCTATTTTGTTTATAAATAATGTACCTATATTTTTTTGTAAATAAGTAATTTTCCTTTTACTTTATAAATAATGTACCTATTTTCTTTTTGTAAATAAGTGATGTACCTTTTTTATTTTATAAATAATGTACCTCTTTATAATTTTATAAATAGTGTACCTATGTTATATATATAACTTACTTTTTTTTTTTGTAAATAACGTATTACAAAGAGGAAAACAATGGGATAGGTAATGTACCTATTACCTATCCCGTACACAATGAGCAAAAGGAAAATTATTTTTCTTGATATGAGTATATTTATAGGTACATTATATATTACAAAGAGGAAAACAACTAAGCCAATACGTGCAGATCACCACCCTAGTATATATGTTTCTCTATATTAAAAAAATTTGTCTATGAGGGCATCTACGTACCTACTTAGCATATAATATATATATATATATATATATATATACAATATTATACGGAGTATATTAGGTAAAAAATTGTCAATGTCAATATTAAAAAGATAGGTAATTAGGGGAAAAACGGTTGCCCATTAAAGAGAGGATTCAATTAAAGAAATTATGAGGGGAAAAACAATTGTCCATTAAAGAGAGGATTCAATTAAAGAAATTATGAGGGGGAAAAACGGTCGCCTATTAAAGAGAGGATTCAATTAAAGAAATTATGAGGAGGAAAAACGGTTTGCCCATTAAAGAGAGAATTCAATGGCATAATTTGTAATTAAATTAAATTACATGGACATAGTTTGTCCTACATACTATCCAATTTCAAAATCGGGTTTTGTTTAGAAGTTTTAATTTAGGCGGGTTAATGTCTAGGGTTTTTAATTTGCAAGGGCCTATCATTCTATGGCCCAATTTTTTAATGAGTGGGCTAGCTAAAGTTATTACCTTAAAATCTAATGATTTTTTTTTTAACTTCCAGTTTCTATAATCTTTCTAGAAATAAAAGTATACATTAAATCATATAAATCACACTATTTTATAATTCATTGACTAAATTTTAATACTTTTTTTCTTTTTATACAAGCGATATTTGTGGAGAGGGGAATCGGACATAGGACCTCGAGTGCATGGTTAAATATTAATTTCCAATAAGGTTAAACATAAAATAAATACATACTAATGAAACCAAAACGCACGTATTATAAAATGAATAATATGTTCGACAACATAATTGAAAGTGTATCTATTTTAATATGTATTTTTATTGATGTCTTGCAATTAAACTCATAAAGAATTGGACTTTATGGACTAGTAATACTAATAGGTTAATATATTGGGCTATGTTAAAAACAAGTCAAATTTATAGGTTTCATTTTTTAAATCCCCAAAACTCCCCCTAGGCTATAGCACACCTTAGCCATTAAGGTAGTTCCGCCCATGTAAAAGACCAATACAAACTGGCCACAAAGGGCACCCATTATAATAACGGCGCGATCGAACATCAAAATTAAGACAATCTAGGGCTCTTCCACTAATGATCACGCAAGATTGAAGAAACTCTGGCTTAAGCATTCCAACTATGAGAGGAAACTCATAAAAACCAAAAATAGATAAAGCTTGAAAAAACCAAGCCATAACAATACAAATAAACCTCTCACACAAGAAACCCAAAGATTCTTTGCAACTTATTCCAAACATAAAGGAACCACACAAAAAGATGGTGGTAGAGATCCGATACCAAGACGCATCTGTCTATGATGAGTGGTGGAAAATCATTACAAAACAAAGACAAATAAGAGAAATCTTATGTCTCTGAAAATTGAGGAAAAGGGGAGAAGGGGAGAAGAGAGGAAGGGAGGAAGGGAGAAGTGGAGAGGGGAGCAAGAGATGAGCCCCCTCAATGATTTTCAAAGAGGTATTTAATTATCTTTAACAAAAATTAAAGAATAGGTGGCCATAGGTTACTCTTAATTAATAGAAGAGGTACAATTTTGTTGGGCACAATCTGTTGGGCAGAAGGTTTGGCTATGTACATTTAACCAGGCATTCCATTGGGCTAAATAAAAGATTTACAAATGTATAGCCCAAGAGGTTGATGCATCCACAGTCCACACATCTGGCGCATGAAAAACCACTCTCCTTCAAAGTAGGTGAACATAATTGTTGACGCTCAAAAATGGGAGGGCCCAATTCGAGCCCAACTTAGATGATGATGATAATGCCTTCGGTACTCGGGGACCTTCGGCGGACAAGGAGAGACACTGTAAATGGGGGAAGAAGACAAGTGTGAAAGCTTCGGCACGGTGTAGTACGGCCGTAGGCACTTGAGCTCAAGTCGGATAAGAGTGGAGTAAATGGATGAAGCTATGGTATTCAAAATGTCATTACCTTTGTAGTGGGGTAAGTCCCCTATTTATAGGAGGATGGGAGAGGTAACTTGTTGTCATTTTTCGATGTGGGACTCGTGGGCATGGCACGTGTGGCTGCCATGGCCGGTAGCTAAGCTTCATCTTCGACCCACTTGGTGAAATAGTTGACAACCACCACCACGAACTTGACTTGGCCCCTTCCGCCTTGGCATCGAGACCAATGAGATCAGTCCCCATTGTGCGAAGAGGGCCAGGGGCTGATGATGGGGAGTGAGGCTCAGGAAGATGAGGATCGCACCAGCGTTGGCACTGTCGCACCTTCTAGCCATTTTGTTGGCATCTTCATGGATGGTGAGCCAATAATACCCTTGCGAATGGCCTTGTGTAAGCGATCTAGCTCGAATGGTTACCGCACACCGCTTAGTGTATTTCGCGAGGCGTAATCCCGCCGTCTTCGTGACGCATTTTAGGTATGGCATGGTGTAGCAGGCGGTATAGCGTGTTGTCAAGAATCAAGTATCGTGCCGATCGGTATCTTATCTTCTTGCTTACCGCCTTGTCGTTCGGCAGTGCCGTTCTTTAGGAAGGTGAGGAGAGGTCCATCCGGCAGGGTGTGCTAAACGGTAAATACTTCCGTTTTGGAAATCTTTGGGTGCCGACAAAATCTCCATAGGAATCCGGCCGGACACATCGTCGATTGCGAAGCCAATCGAGATCGCCTCTGCATGGCTGTTCTCGGATCTCGAGATTTGGCGGATTCTTGGCGAAAGTCTTCTTAATTTGGTGATTTTGGATAAGTACGCGGTCATGGATGGTTCCTTAGCATTGAAGTCTGAGTGATTTGATTGACCACTAATTGGGAGTCGCTATGGATGGTGATTCGTTCGAGCGCCCATGTATTTGGCTGGCCGAAGGCCAGCCGATGGGAGCTTCATATTCAGCCTCATTGTTGGAGGCCTTGAAGCCGAAACCAGACCGCATATTCGATTGCAACACCGTGCGGTGTTATGAGGGCCGAAAGGCCGGCTTCGCTTCCTTACAGTTTGACGATCCATCCACATAGAGTGTCCATTGAGGGAGTGAGTCGCGCGAGGCGTTCGGTGTTGTTTTCACAAGGGATGGGGCCCTGCGGGGCGTCAGAAGGTGATGGGGTTAGTTCGGCGATGGGAAATTGGCCACGGCCACTGACCCTTTAGAGGTACAGTCGAGGTTGATAATGAATATCAAATTCCCGAGCTCAATAGCCCACTTGATCGATCGTAGGAGACTTAAATGTCTTACGGAGGATCTGGCGCGGTAGTTGGTTAAGGACGGTGATCGCGTGTGCCAAATCTGGCCGAAGCTTAGCGTGCCAATGTGATCAAAGTGACGAGCTTTTCCAATTAGGGTATCGGCGTTCGGCATCCTGTAAGGCTTTACTCACGTAGAACAGGAGCTCAATGCCTTGAGTTTCCGGGATGAGGACCGAGTGACTAACTTTGAAGAAGAGACCGATAGGTAGATGACAAGTCTCTCACCTGGGGTTGGCTTTGAGAGTAAGGGCGCTCTGCTCATATACTCCTTCAAGCTACGAAGGCATCATCGCATTCGGAAGTCGGAGGATTTGCTTCTTGGGGCCCTTGAGCGCTTTGAAGAAAGGGGCACAGCTGTGATCAGTAGCCTTAGATATAAATCGTGTGAGGGCTGGCGCGGGTTAAGCTTTGGATCTCATACATGTCTTTGGCACTGCGTATTCAATAAAGCTTTGATTTTTTTTGGATTAGCCTCGATACCTCTTTGGTGATCATGAAGCAGGAACTTTCTGAAGATACCCCAAATGCGCATTTGGCGGGGTTGAGTCGCATCTTGTAACATTTGAGTACTTGAACATGCGGGACCAGATTCTAAAGTGCTTGTCGAGTCTTGCTCTTGACCAGCATGTCATGTACGCAAGCGCCATTGTCTTTGCTTCAATGTGCTCGCGAATATTTTGTTGACTAGCGGCGATAGGTTGCTCGGCGTTCTTGACCAGAAAGGCATCACGTTGTAAGCGATAGAGGCCCTTATCATGATGAGCAGCGTGTGCTCCCGATCGCTGACATGCATGAAAATCACGGTTGTAAACTTTGAATAGGCATCCATAAGGCTGAGCAACTCATGGCTGCGATAGTGTCAACAAGTTGTTCAATTCGGGAGGGGAATTGAAGAACGCGGTGTAATCTTGGCACATGCGCCATGTAGGTCGGTGTAATCTTGGCACATGCGCCATGTGTCGGTGTAATCTGGTTGTAACACGAATAGGCATCCTTAGGGACGAGGCCACTATTTGGTCAATGTAATCTTGGCACATGCGCCATGTATCATTTGATTTCTTTACCATGACTGGAATTGGCCAACCAAGTTGGGTAATCGACCTCACGATGAAGGCGATCGCCCTCGGTTTGTCTACTTCGACTTTCATGGCGAGAATAACGTTCGCTGTCATCGATCTTCTCTTTTGCCTCACGGAGTTTTGCAAGCGGGTTGAGGCTGACCGGCAGCCGAGATGACATCGGGGAGATGTCGAGGCATGTCGTCATCGACGGCGAACCCACACGAGTTGGCCTTTAGGAAGAAGCGATGAATACGGCCCGAAGAAGGGCTTTGGTGATACAGTGCCGTCTGGGACTGTCGTCCAAGCCCGGTCCTCCGACAATGGACTCAATTCCTCGGTGGTTGTGCAGCTGGCATGGTCGACATATCCAGAAAGGATCGTCGGCGATCGTTCCCTGGTGGTTGGGTGATGAAGGCGATCCTCGACACATAGCACGCGTTCGCTCTAAGTTGAGTCGCCTTACGCACTGGCCTATCTTAGGATCGGGTAGGGAATTTCATCAACAGCATGTGGGGCGATAGGAAAGCTTTCATCTTGGCAGAATGACTGTCTATGATGGCATTGTATGCCGTCAAGCAGAATTGGCGATAAGGAAAGTGGTGTAGTGAAGGCTCTTCGGTCTCGGTGCCTACGGCCCGAGGAGGAAGTTGGATACTCCATATTGGTTGTACGACATTGCAGAAAAACTTAGCAAGGGGATGATGCTCGGTTGACATGCCGATCCTCTATATCGAATGCCTCGAGCAGGCTAATGAACAAAGCGTTGACCCGAACTCCGGTGTCGATTAGCACTCTTAGAGCGTCGGCAATCTACCTGCTGGATAACCATCGGTCGAGTGGGGAAGATGACTCTTTTCTCCTCCTCCTCGGAAAAAGTGATCGGCTCCCATCCGATCTTTGCATTTTGTAGTTGCGTGCATTCTCGTCTGCAGTACTTGTGGGTTCACATGCGGCCGAACGTAGCTCTTGATGGGCAGCCTCTAGTCACGGCAATGGTCAAGCACTTGGCCCGTCGTGTTGATCTGTCGATGTGCACAGGCTGATGTGGGCGGTGATCATGAAGGTATTGGTCAAGCTTTCGAATCTGAATGAGGCACTCCACTATCCTTCTCAAGGCTATGCATGATTCGGTATCGTGGCTATTGTGTTGATGGTATCGGCGGAAGAGCGGTGTCCTTCGTGCTCTGGCGAGCGAGGTTTTCGCGTAGCGAGCCGGAATCTTTGTCACTTTCGGTGAGGATAACGGTCGTAAGATGTGTTCGATGAGTAAACACTTGACCCCAAGTTTCGGTTCATTGATTAGTGGGCCTTTGTGTTGATTCCTATTGTACACGCCTTTACCCGATTGATTGTCATGCCCTGGTCCAAAGGAGTTCTTCCGTTTGTCCTTGGCCGTAGGCATCGGGATCATTACGAGCGTGCTGTGTAGTGCCGATTGGTGAGGTGGAGGATCTTGGTTTCGGGCCGAGGATCTGGCCCGATCCGAGGATCAAACCCACCTTGGAGGGCCGAGAGGTCCTCTCCAGAATTTAGCGATTCGCCTTGGCATGAATGCCTGCTTGTCTCATTAGCTCGGCATAAGTCCCGATTATTGTTGTGGACCATGTAGCGGAGCCGGTTTCACGTAGTCCGCTCTTGAATACGGCGAGCGCGATTCGATCATCGGTGTCACGGTCACCTTGAGTACTCATGGGCTGAATCGAGCGTACTCCTGAGTTGTTCATCCTCTCCTTGCCGTATCGTGTAGAACACAAGCGATGTGCAGAATCATAAAATGGTTAAGGAAAACCTGTTTTAATTGATCAAAGGAACTAAGCTGTACCTAGGTCCGATCGGAAGAACCGATTGAAGCGCGCTCGATTAAGTCGAAGGAAGAGTAGGCAACGCCCTTAAATGCCGCCAAGGCCTTTGCAACCTAAGGCGATTGAAGCGTGTGCGTATGGGTCAAAGGATCCTCCGTTCCTGAGTAGAATGGTATTCCCAATGCGTGGACGTCCTTTTCGATGCGAGCGTTCGGATGTGCTCGGAAGAAGGGCGGTTTTAGATTTTCCCCACGCCAGCGGTGAAGGGCGCTAGTTCGATCGTCATCCGAGTTGTTTAACCCTTTGGAATAAGAGTTGAACCTCACGAACTCGTACCGATTAGTCCGTCATGGGTTGGTTTGGGCACTTCGGCTTGCGTATCCACTCGTCTTGGTGTTCGGGGAGGGGCGTTCGAACGTTCTTCTCTGAGTGATCTGCGCTGTGCGATCCGATCTCCCGGTGGATTGGTAAGATTGGTTTTTCACCGAGAAGGGATATACTCGAATCACTCGTTCCTTCGGTTTGGCGCTCGGATCGTTGTGGTTGATCGGCTCTACATTCCTAAGGTCGGTCGTTCGTAGGTTGTCGAGTCTAGCGTTGATTCTAATCGGAGACTAGACATTCTTGCGCTCGGCCAAGCGGTCGCCGCAATCAAAATAAACCGTATGACCACGATGTGGGCTGTTCCTTTAGCGGAGGAAGGATCGCTCTTGATATTCGACTTGACTGGTCGGTGTTCCTTCGTCGTCGGTGAAACAGGCGCTTTGGGATGATTGCTCCACGGAGTGGCGGCTTTATTAAGTCCCACTGCGGCTGCGCCGAATGCTTCTGTTGTCTCCTAGCTCTCCTTGGGTCTCTTGGAGGCTGAGTTTGACGGGATATTGTTGTGTTCTGTATTTTAGCAATGTCACTGCGTAATGTGTCCATCTGGATCTGCATTTAGAAACCGTTGCGGATCGTGTGGATGATTCCGGAGGCGGGGTGCTAGGCGGGGAAGCGGAACTTGGAGGTTAGCGATGGTTCCATCTTTAGCTTGGTAAGTGTTTTAGTAATGATCCGCGAGGCGGCACCAATATGTTGGCGCTCAAAAATGGGAGGGTCAATTCGAGCCCAACTTAGATGATGATGATAATGCCTTCGGTACTCGAGGACCTTGACGAGGAGACACATAAATGGGGAAGAAGACAAGTGTAAGCTTCGGCACGGTGTAGTAAGGCTGTAGCACTCAAGCTCATCGGATAAGAGTGGAGTAAATGGATGAAGCTATGGTATTCAAAATGTCATTACCTTTGTAGTGGGGGTAAGTCCCCTATTTATAGGAGGATGGGAGGCAACTTGTTGTCATTTTCGATGTGGGACTCGTGGGCATGGCACGTGTGGCATACCATGTGTCCTAGGGCTTATTGGGCAGTTGGGTTGGTGGGCTTATTGTTCTAAAGGGCACAGTAAGATATGGTATAAACAATAATTAATCAAAAACATTATCCAAATTCCCTCCCATTGGGCAAACAAGTAAGAATAACAACAAAATTGCAAAGATAAACCAGCGTTTCTGCAAAGCACTTGGGATTTCAGAATGCGGTGCATCCAATTTCACCCTGCTGCATTGCTTCCCTTGCAAACACATCTCAACCACACACAGCTGCTGCTGGGGAGTAGTTGTAAAGCGCTTTTGATTTCCACTATTGAAGCTACAAATTATAAGCTTGTTGCACATAGGCAGCATCACTTTTTTTCTCTAAGGACCAAGGCCATGCACAATGATATTGTTCTTGATGTCACTTCCCCAGCCAAGTCCGGAGACATTTCAGTCCTCCTTGAAACTGGGTATTTCTTTTTACCCTTCAAAAGTTGAACTTTGGCAATTCATTCATTTCATGCTATCTTTTTTTCTAATTATCTAACCTTTTCTTCTTCTTCTTTTTTGTTTATTTTGTTTTTTGAGTTCTTTGTTTGTTTTGTATGTTGCAGTGGGGTACTTCTTCTTGCTTACTTGTTCTCAAATTTCGTTGTGCCAATTCTCATTACGAAATATTTCGGATTCAATAAGGTGGGTGAAGAAGATGAAGAAAATGAAGACGACTTATTTAAGATGTGAAAGGGGTTTCAAGAGCACTGAGTTATGGAAACAAGATGAACTTGTTAGCAGAATATGTCAAGACGTTATTACTTTCATGGCATGTTTACTAATCCGTAATTGGATTAGGAGGAATTGAATTGAGGAGGAGTTAGATTGAGGAGAATTAGATTTTGGATCTCTATTGAAGTTGTTTACTAAATCATATGGATTGAAGATAATTAGATTTTGGATTTCTATTGAAGTTGTTTATTAAACCATATGAATTGAGGAGAGTTAGGCCGGTAATGTTTTTAGAGCTTGTTTTCTGTATTTGTTTCCTGTTTTTTGCAAATACACGTTCGGTGCATTGTTTTCGTTTTCCCTCACAAAACGTTTTCTGAAAACAAAAATGACTTTGTGAACAAAAGTTGAAAACGAAAAAAAGTTGTTTTCGGTGATTTTGTTTTCAGTGTTTTCTGAAGAAACGAGACTGCATCCCATCAACAACTCTAGCTCTCTCTCTTGACAATCGATGAACCCACCAACAGAAACAACACCCATCTTCTCCAACCCATAATAACACAAATCTACAAACTAAAGAAAAAAAATACAGAGGAAGAAGAAAAGAAAAAAAAACAGAGACAGGAAGAAGAACCACCACATACCCAACTCAACCACCATCATCACCCAATCGAACCACCATCACAACCCAATCAAACCACCACAACCATTAATTAGTGGAACTAGAGAGAGAGATAGAGAGAGATGGGTGGGTTTATGGAATTCATGCCATGGAAGGAAGGAGGAGTGGGTATGGTCTGGGAAGGAAAGGAAGAAGAAAAAAGGAAGAAAATGAGAAAAAAGAAACGGCCTTGGGAAGGAAAGAAAGAAGAAAAGAGGAAGAAAAAGAGAAAAAAGAAACAGGCATTCGAAGGAAAGGAAGAAGAAAAGAGGAGGAAAGAGAGAAAAGGAGGAAAGAGAGAAAAGGAGAAAGGAGAAAAAAGAGAAAGAAAAAAGAAAGGAGATAATAATAAAATAAGATAGATTTTTTTCATTGTTTATAATAATTTTAGTCTATAAAAATATCAGAATTAAAAAAAATTAGAACTGAAATTAGCAAAAATACACCTGAAAAATATTGTCCTACTAGACATGTTTTAATTGTTTTTATTTTCTGAAAATGTTTTGATTAATCTACCGTGACGATTCATTTCCTGAAAATGCAAATTCATTTTCTTGTTTTCATTCTCTGAAAATATTCTAAGAAAACATTCTCCGAAAACGTTATGAACGGCCCCTTAGATTCCGGATTCCTATTAAATTTGTTTATTAAACCATATGGAATTGAAATAGGAGTTGTACTAATTACTAAAATGTCTTCGTTGTTGGATTAAAGTAAATGGCAAATATGGAAATTTTAAAATTGTGTAAGAATATAATGGGTAAAAAGGATTAATTCCAAATAGATTAGGTGGCGTTCGGTAACGTTTTCGGAAGTTGTTTTCATTTTCAAAAAACAAAAATGAGTCAAAAACAAGTTCGGTAGCATGTTTTCATTCTCGTGGAAAACGTTTTCTCAAAAAACATTACAAAAATGAGTCAAAAACACGTTCGGTAGAATGTTTTCATTCTCGTGGAAAACGTTTTCATAAAATGAAAACAAGTTCATACTTGTAGAAAACAGAAAAAAGTTGTTTTCATTCTCGTGGAAAATGTTTTCTCCGAAAACGTTATCGAATAGGATCTTAGTTTTCCAAGAATTAGAATGTCATCTCCCACCCAAGAATTGAATTCCTCCAAAATCAGAAATTTAGTTCCTAATTTTGTGTAGACCCCACTTACTTTTTAATTCCTGGATATAAAATAAACGCAAGAATCCTCTATATTCCTAATTAGTAAACACACCATTAAAGTTAGTTTTGGGATGGAATGGCGGGTGTGACAGTTTGCAAATGTGATTCTTGATGCGTTAATTAAAAACAGTAAACTGGATGCCTTCTTATATTGTTTCTGGGTCCAATATTAACACCCAAAATTTTTATTAAGTTTAATCTTAATACTAATCTTGGTCAAAGACCTGGTGATTTTAAAGCATAGAACGTGATGTTTGGACATGTTGACCAAAAGTCAATCCATTTTTTTTCATTCCAGGTGTAATTAGACAATAAATCCATCCTTTATAATTCAAGGCAATAAGTCAATTTAAATTGTGGCTAATGGTGGGCTACCATTAGCTCGTTTTGCTCAAAACAATTTACAATTACCAGCAAAATCAAGCCAGTTTTTGACCCAAAAATAAGGGCAAGAGAGAACAAAAGAAATAAAAGTTGCGCCTAAACAACTGTCCAATCATTTTCGTCTGTAATCGAAGGTTTTTCAACAGGGCATGTATTTTCAGGCTTCAGAGGTGTTTCGACAGGGGAGGCATTTTCAGGCTTAGGAGGCCTTTTAGAAAATAGTGATGACTTGTTGTCAAAAAAACTCGAAAATGGTTGGCTACTACTAGGGCTCGTTGAGTTCTTATGATCCTTTGAAGCTGATTTTTTTAACTGTCTATCTTTGACACCAAAGTTGAGGGTTAGCCTCTTAAAACACCGTTTTGGTTCACCTGAAGGGGTCGTCGATTCTTCCGGTTGCTTCATCATTTTTAGGACTTCCTCTGGATTCTGTAACATAGTCTCCACTGTTTCATATACCTGTAATTGACAAAGATTTTCAGCAGATTATCAGTTTGGTAGTTTATATCCCTAATTTATGTACAGTCTCCACATCCCATCCGTGAACCCAAATCCGACGCTTCTAGCTGTTTGTAAAACAAGAAATTTGTCAAAGTATACCTTAAATGGCCTGCGAAGGCTTTATCATCCTAGTCCAACTAAATTACATTATAACTATCACCCTTGGTCATATTATAACCTAAAGTTTAATCATGGAACCATCCTACCTGGCAAAGCTCATCAACCTTCTCAGTCCGGGTGCTGCTTTGACAAGTGGAAACCACATATTCCTTGCATTCATAGAACAGCTTCGAAAAATCACTACTACTGGACAGTTTAGCCTCAGCAATTACAAAGCCTAAACCAAGCTGAATATTGCAGAACAGGCATCATTAGCACAAGATCAGAGCACTGGCAATGTACATGCTAAACAACTATTTTTTTTTAATAGAAACTTTATTAAGAAAAAAGGAAAGGGGAACAAAAACGTGGACAAGCAGTCCACCCACAAACACAAGAAAAACAGCGCAGAGGCCAAAAAACAAACAGAAGGAAAGGGACACAGCCCAAACAGGAACAAAACAAGCAGGAAACCAAACAAAACAACACAGCACCCTAAGCCACTACAGCAATCAGATTACGCATAATGGTAGGGTAAGAGACATCCTTGAACACAGGATTAGCCGACGCCCAAAGAGCAGCCCAAAACTTTACTCTATCCCACAACTCCTCCACTCCCACACTACTTCTCCTACATGCTAAACAAATATTAAAAAGAAGCAAGCACAACAACATAGAAAATTAACTTACCAAAGAAACAAACAGCTGCTCAAAAAGCTCGGAAGGTGATATGTCCTCAAAACCATCCAGGATACCTTCTCTACAGGATCAATGCACAATGCTACTCTTGTCAGACAGAAACTTTTACTAAAATCAAAAACGGATATAAGAAATTAGCATAATGTTTTGCTTACACTGCTAAATCCTCATCAAAGAGGGGTACTTGTTTAACTGCCGGAACTGGCTTGGATGTATCCCAAAACTCACGCCACAAATTGCCTAACATCAAAGCATAACCATAGGAGACTACATATGAGACTTAAATACACGTCAGCATTTGCAACTTATGGATGCCTATATGCATCATGAAGTTTTTTTTTAATAATTAATTAAAATAGCTGGCTTCCCTTAGCTAAGCACCATATTAGAAGACAAATGCTATACAATATTGCCAGAGCACCTCAAGAACAAAGCACACTAATAGCACAGCATACATGCCCAAGCTCATTGTCCAATAATACATCTAATTTCTACTATAGCATATTAAATATTGCATCTATTTTCTTATAACGGAAACCAATTTTCATTCTGTATTTGACATTCTCCTATAACTGTTAACCTTGGATATACAAACTGCAATGCGACATAATTGATACAGAAATTGAAAGACAGGATGTTGTGGCACCTTCTTTTTGCATTCGTCTGCTAAGATATCCTCTTGTGGACAATACATCACTACCATCAAAAGAGTCTCTATCCTCTGGTTCAGTCTCCGACCAGTCAGGAGGGGAGTGCCATCTCACAAAATCTTCCAAAATACAACCAGGATTTGCAGCCTGCATATCATAATTAGCAGAATTTAGTCAACTTGAACAGTCGACAAATAGAATTCAGCTGCAAGATAAACTTTCATTAGTGGAAACCTTGAAAGCCTGCATGTCAGATAGGAGTTGAGAACATCCAGCACCAACACTGCCCATAAAAGATAACAGAATTTGTCAGAGAATGTACAGACAAATAAGACTAAAAAGTATGCAGATTTAGAGTGCGTATGTATATGTATTTATTCAGAGAACTTGGAAAATACATATAAAAAATGCAAAAAGGACTAAGAATTAAGTCAAATACAAACCTTCCTGTTCGAAGCACAAACTCCTCTGTTTCTTTGATAAGATCTTCAGTAAGCAAAGGTCCTTCCTACACGTAATAATGCACATATATGATATATCTCATTTACAGGAGGAAGGAGAAATAGTTATCCTTTTAAGGACAAGCTATTAAACATACCTGGGTCACAGGGCAGTACACAGGTTCACTAGTTTCCAACATTGTTACGTTACCAAATGGTCGATCAGCACCTAGTCGGAGGACAAGTTCCCCAGTGCTTAATCTAGCATACAACATAGGGCCTGCAGGAATGTCGTTGGACACAGCAGATTCTTCTGCCTTTGGACTGGCTTCCGTTATTACAAAGTCTAATGTTTCACTGGCAATAGCACGCCGCCTTTTCCTGGAAATACAACAGTTGATAACTTGCAACCACTGATACAAAAGACAGGAACTCAGATCTGGAATTTCATCCATGGGGATGCTAGGTACATGTTCTTCTTCAGACCAAAATCTTCTCAGCTGCATGTGAAGTAAATTCAAAACATACTTTGTCAACACAATTAATGATAATCAGTGTAGTATGCATTCAATTCAAGTGGAGCAAAGTAATAAACATAAAAGAACTTCAAAATTTTAGGAGGATGGGATATTTTCTGAGTACAATTGTATTTGGAAGGATAATATTGCACTAAACTATTGACATTAAAGTTGTCTATACCTGAAACTAAACCCAACATTTACTTTTCCAGTTTAAGATAATAAGTTTCAACTCGAGATCACAAAAATATCCAAACCTAGCCACAAACACTTATTTAAAGAAGAGTATACTTCCAGAAAACATATAAC
The DNA here is from genome assembly GCA_024362665.1 of Prunus padus. Lineage (NCBI taxonomy): Eukaryota > Viridiplantae > Streptophyta > Magnoliopsida > Rosales > Rosaceae > Prunus > Prunus padus. Next base: position 10,036,426 of record JANFAM010000011.1, read on the forward strand.
CTGCTACGGTTGTAAAACAAGCAGTTAGAACTGTCAGAACATTCTCTTTTTCTTTTCATTGCAAGCCATTGCTAAAAGCTCAAGTAACTCATATTTTATACAGAACTTACCTCTTCAACAACTCTGCACCAAAACAGTGTCATTTTCTTGAAGGTTCTGAAGCTCCCAACAACTTCAGCTAGCTTAACAACCAGGCTTTCAAGAGGAGCACCGTGAATATCTCTGGGCAAAGATGCCGTGGTAATTACCTCTGAACCAGAATCGATCTTCCATCTTAGAAAATTTCCCTCTGCGAATATCTTGCAAATATTACAACGGAAGTGAAAGATCATAACAGGATAGTGAATACAAATTTAGGAATAAGAAAACCAACAGGGAGTAACTGTCATCAGGTCACCTAACATATACCTGCATCAAACAGCGAGCGAATCAATGCTAGAACCTTCTCATTATTACCAAAATCCGATGGCTTTTCATCCTTTTCACGGAGCACTAAGGACTTCACTGCAGAGAGACTCAGGCCTGCTCTCTCCCTGACAGGCGAGGAACTTCCTGATGCTGCCAAAAAATCTTTCAATGACTTTAACTTCTTTCCAGCCCTGGATAAAGGTTACAAAATATTTAGGGAAGAAAGTTAGGAAATCATGTACAAACTGAAAACTCATATTGATATGTAGAACCATTTTGAAACTTAGAACACATCTAGTGCCACATTGATTGCATTACACTGCAATAGGCTTTCCAATGGAAAACATATTCACTTCCAAAGATAACAATCCAAAACTATTGATATTCGTTTAACATATATACAAATTCAAAATGTTCAAAAACTGCAATTGACCAATTGGACTCAAAAAGTTGTAAAGATTTCATAAGTTCATTGCAAAAGAAACAGAGAAAGAAGACCTATTAGGCAATGAATTTCCAGAATGCAAAGACTTACTCAACAGCTGTAGCCAATTGCCTCATAACTGACAAAGGAGGAATCACAACGTTGTCTGCAACTAAGCTTTCAACTGTGGGAATCATCTCTGCCCCCTTGCAAATGTCAAATCCCAATTTATCATCAAAGAAAAACAATTAATTGAAGCAAAATAACAGATAAATCAGTAAAATTAGTTATCAATCACAAACTTCTAGGATGTTAGGCATGGCATAATTTGGATAATCATCATGTTTGTTTTTCTGATTTGTCTAAAAGCATAACACAAGTCAAAGTGTTTGGCCATCATTACTGGTTACATCTTTCTCGTTCACAATCATAACTAAATCTTCTAACTGAAAAGCAAAGGGCACACAGAATGTGAATCGCCATTTTTTTTACTGAGTATGTGACCAAATTTATTAATACGGACCAGAATAAACACCTGATTTAAACATCAGTTGTCTTCTAAGACAAGAACTAGGCCAGCCTGCAGATCCCAGGGAAAGGTTGAAACATTTACCTTTTCATTCGTGAATATGATGTAATTATATATTGAATATCTAAACATAAAATGGAAAGCTTAGAAAAACAAACCATTATAATGTGCATACACAGAAGTAAAAGATATAAATATAAATAATAAAAAAAGCAAACTTACCTTTGCTTCGATATCATTTTTCATGTTCAGTAGGTACAAATTCTCATCATAGAACGGAACCGCCATGGTTGAATATTCAGCCTTCTCGTCTTCAACTCCTTTTTTTCCTTTTCCAATGTTCCTCAGTCTATCCTGCCATTCTTGCTTTGTCCCTATGTTTGGAGGTCTCCACCTCAAATGCTTTGATTCATTGGAACCCTGTATTATTTGATTTCCGAGAAATTGAAATGAAACAACTCAGCAAATTGTGAATGACCAGAATCTGAAATTGCAAGCATTCTGTTACCCAATGTCTACGGTCTGTTGGGTAAAAGACCAAAAGTAAAACACAAAACGTTTAGTCAACTACGCCTGACTTAACAATCTAGATTAATTGAAGTCAAGCTAATTTCATCTTAAAACTACTAGGATTCATTTTTTTTCCTGCTTGGGAACCATATAACATGATCACTTCCTAAACCAAACAACAAAAATCAAAATCGTGCAAAACTTAAACTGATTTATCCCACATTTCCAATCCCAGAAGAAAACAAACAAACCATTCAATCAAACCAAATTGAATTTCAAAAAAATAACAAGAAACAAATAAATCAACAAAGATTACCACCTTTGACTCGCCCTCGTTCCTTGGCGGTTCATCATCAGCTTGATTAATCCAATTTTTGGGCGATTGCTTATCAGAATCTTCACCGATTTAACATCAAGTTGTCAAAAATCAACAACTTTTATAATCATGAACAAGAAATTAAAATCCCGGAAAATAAAAATAGCATTAGGAAAAGTCAAATTGAAGTCTGGGGCAGTAAAAAAAAGTAAACCGAAAATCATGATTTAGTGAATGAGATTAAAAATTGAAGATACAAAAAGAGAATAAATTTCTGCACCTCGATCAGGCTTTAAGTCAGAGAGAACTCGCTCCGCTTTAGCCGCCGCAGAATGGAAGGCGGTCCTCGCTTTGGATACAAAGGAGGGCGACTCCATATCCTGCGCCGAGGGTGCGCACGTTAAGCTCTCAGTGAGACTGCGCCATAGCCCAAAATGGACTCCATGTTTGCAGATGTAGAGAGAGAGAGAGAGATTTGTGGGGGAGCGCTTAGGATGGGGACATGGCACAGGTTAGTCTCTATGCAGAGACTCTCAGACTGACAGCTTTTAAATTTATTACTTTTTTTTGGGTAATTTATATTTATTTATAATCTTTCAATTTAAAGACATATGACCCAAAAAAAGAGAAAAATAATTATCCTTTATGGGAAGGATATTACAGTCCGTTTTCTACGGGCCAGTGTTTTTTGTAGAGTACGTAATATTAGCCAAAAAAAAAAGAGTTAACTACAGTAAACTCTCCAAATTATAGCGCTATTTTCAAGTTCATACATATAGTTTGAAAATTCGCGATACATACTCAACGTCACAAAACCCTACAATTTGCCTCCGTTAGTTAATTTATTAAGTCCTGACGTGGCATTTGTAGGACTCATTTTTTAACTGACGTGGACTTCCACGTGGACCAAAAATTAATATAAAAAATTAATATAAAAATTACACATATTAAATGAAAAAGAAAAAAATGAAAAAACATAATCTCTCTCTCCAGATTCTTCTCTCTCTCTCTCTCTCTCTCTCTCTCTCTCTCTCTATGGATATCGGATCTTGCGATGTCCGAGTTGTTCATGTCCTTTCACCTGAACCCTTTGCACCAAGCATCCATCTCCGCCACTCCGCCAAGGCACACTAAACCCTCACGGCAACGACCACCTCGACCACCACCACGACCACAGCCAAAGCCTTTGGAGCCAAAACCATAGCCAAAGTTAAAACCAAAGCCTGCCCTTCTACCCTCCCACAAATCCATACTTAGATTCGAGCCTCGTCCAAATCCAACCCCATTTCCGAACCCAAAAATCCCTCTTCCGAGCCCACCCAACCCGACCCACCACCGGATCCATCTCCCCTTCTCTCCCCACTTTACCTTACCGGATATGCCGCTCGCCGTCCAATTCATCTCGTGCGATTCCGCCGTTGATTCCGGTGATACCCTTCTCGCCCCGCAGGTCGACACTTCTACAAGTCACCGTCGTTCTCAAAAATTCGACGAACCACCATCAATTTCGATTCTTTCAAGACGACGAGCCATCGTCTTCTTCTTCTGGCGCCAAAGCCTCACCAAGGCGAGAGAATGGTGGGTCCGATTCTTCTCGTGCTGATTGGGTACCACCAGAGCCAAAGCGTGAAGTGGCTAAGCGGAGTGCAGAGTTTCAGCCATAGCAAGAAAGAAATGTTTCGATTTGGTTGGAGGCAATGTGCCTTCTGCCTGTAAAGTATCGAAAAAGTGGGGTGAAGGAGCTTCACAAACGCAAAATTGTGAGCAAGAGGAGGGAGAGAGAGAGAGAGAGAGAGAGAGAGAGAGAGAGAGAGAGAGAGATTTATTAAAATAATTTTAAAAAAATTTAAACAGTAAAATAATTTTTATTAGTTTTTGTCCATGTGGAAGTCCACGTCATCAAAAATGGGTCTCACTTTTGACACTTCAAAGATTTAACGGATTTTCTCGACGGTTTTGCTAACGGAGGGTATGTACTGTAACTTTCCGTGACATTGAGTATGTATCGCGAATTTTCAAACTATGGGTATGAACTTGAAAATGACCTTATAGTTTGGGGGTTTATCAGACTTAACCCAAAAAAAAATGAAGATAATTTTTCTTACAAAAGTATTTTTTCCCACTGAAATATATATTTTTCTCTCTCTACAAGCTATATAAGGGGAATATAAAACCTCAAGATTATCGACTAACTCTTAATTTAGTAGTATTTCTGTCATTAATGTTAGGATATGTCTCATATTTAAATGGCTTATTCTTGTAGTCTTATAAAATCACAACTTACATCGAAAGTCGCTACCACCTTGCTCCTCGACCAAGATTTGGTGGTTCACTTTGCATCGTTAACTCTGTTAAAAAGTTACATTAAAATGCTGACATGGCACAAATGTGAACCATCCTTTTGATGGAATGTATGCCACGTGAGTGCCACATGTGAAAAACAAATAAAATATGTTATTTAAAAAAATTTAACAAATAGAAAAAAATATTTATAAAATTACTTATTCTATTCTATCACCATTCTACAGACCATTCTATTCTATTGACAACCTCACAGTTGCGTTCAAGGCGGTCTTCGACTAGCAATCAACATTTCGTGAAATTGATGCCCTCCAGACCCTCCACAAGCTGCCACAACAATCTATCACCATTCTATTCCAAAAACTCATCAAATTCCATCACCATCCTCAACAATAACAAAATCTTTCAATTCTTCACACCCAAACCCAAAAACCCATCAACTCAATTCACCAATTTCCCCCATAAACAACACCCAAAAATAATGAAAAATCTGATTTTGGCCCTTTTGATCTGCCTTCCGTTTGCTTTGTCAAATGGGTATGGAGAAACCAAGGTCAAAGGCAGGCGATAGATAGAAGACGTGAATACGAACAAGGAGGTTCAGGAGTTGGGGAGGTTTTCGATGGCGCAAGGCGGTGAAGCTCGGAACAGAGAAAGAAAAAGGGAGAAATAAAGAGAGATAGGGAGGAGTTGCTGGGGAGGGGGTCGGGCACAGAGAAAGAAAGAGGGAGAGAAGAGAGAAGGGGAGGGGAGAGAAGTAAAAATTTCTGAACTTTTTTTTCCTATTTGTTATATTTATTAAAATAAAATATTTTATTATTTTTTACACATGGCATACAAGAGTGGGTTCTATTTGTGCCACATCAGCGTTTTAACAGAATTTTTACAGAGTTAACGATGTGCAAAGTGAACCACCAAACCCTGGCCATGAGCAAGGTGAGCCACTTCGACTTCCCAAGAATGTAGGATTTCAATTACTTCACCAAGACTACCAAGAATAAGCCTATTTAAATTCCACATTCATATTGATAACATGAAACTTCATGTGCGAACATTTAGTACTCTAAACCGCTTTAGATACGAATGCCCTCATCTAAAAATGAGATTGTCAACGGGATCTAACCCAGGTGGAAATTAGTATTGACTTGCAAACCCATAGTCTCACATTCAAATCCCCATGACACATTAGTAGTGTGTGTTAGAAATCTCATCTCTATTGCGGTTTAGACTACCGCTTAAAAAATAGATATGAAATCCCCATGACATCTTAGTTGTGTACGTTTGTGTGAGAAATCATCTCTCCTATAATTTAGACTATCACTTGTATTAAATTTTTAAACATATATATATATATATATTACATAATGAAAACCAAATACATTGTATTTCATAAATGTATGATTCTTTTACCTATATAAGCTTATTATGAAAATCCAAATTCCTTCTTGGGTAATTTTCATTTTACTATGTTGAAGTTTATCTAGTTTCAGCATTCGATAGATATTTTTTTGTCTCAGTCGCATACATAATGTTTATTTTTGTATCACAGTTTGACCGTAATTTTTCTGTTAAATAATGATGTGGCAACTCATATATTGCTACATGGACTAAACAATGAAATTATATTTAATTTATAAATTGCAATTTTAAAAAATATTTAAAACTAATAAAAATTAAATTTTTTTGTTAAAGAAAAAAAAACACTCTCCCTCTCACCCATCCACAGCCGCCATCATTCCACCCATCCACTTTCTCTCTCTCTCTCTCATCTAACCTGATTCGGTCAAAGAAGTTTTATCTCTCTAGAAATCAAGTTCAAGATGAAGATCTCGCATGTTATTAAGTTATTTACAAAACTCTTATGGGTTCATTAGTGGTCTTGTTGTGACCCACCTCCACCCTACAATAATTCATCATAACGAGAGTAGAACTAGTGTTCTAGCGATGACGTGGGTGTCGCCAGGAGAAAAACTTTCTTGGAACAGGATAGGACTGTAGTCTTATCCTCCTCCAATCGCCTCGCGCCATGTGGACAACTTTGTTGAAAAAGAGAGAGAGAGAGAGAGAGAGAGAGAGAGAGAGAGAGAGAGAGAGCACACGTGGTGCGAGGCGATTGGAAGGGGATAGGACTACAGTCCTATCCCCGTTCTAAGAGAGTTTTTTTCGTCGCCAGGCCGGCCCTGACTTTTGGGTGGCTCTAGGCGATAAATTAAATGAGGCCCCTTCCCTTCGTATACAATTGCGAAAAACAACAAATAAAATAATTTTACGTAGCAAGTGAATAAAAAAGGTAGTATGCATTATAGTAGGAAAGAGTCAGGGGTAGGTGGCATGGAAAAGTGGCCTCGTTAAAACCTTCCCAAGGAAAACCACGTGGGATAAAACTCTGGGGTAGGAAAGATTACCACACACGCCAACCATACAACAGAAGATTTCTAAAAACAAGGAAATTAAAAAGAGTCTACAACTAAATTTGATTACCACTCCGTAGCTCTCTGTGTTTTGTTCCCATTGAAAATTGAAAATTCAGTTTGCTAGATAGGAACAAATATAAAGAAAAATATAAATCTGACTACCTTTTTAATTTCTCATGCTCCTCCCCTCTTGGTCACCATCAATCTCAAAGACAATTTGTGGGCTTTTTAGTGTGAAATTGATTCTTAGGGTTACAATATGATATGGGAAAAGAGCGATGAGAGAAACTGAAAATATTGGAAGGATGGAAGAGAAATGGGGAAAGCAGAGAAAAATATGGTGATGGATTAAATAGAGTTCTTCCATGGAGAAACTAACTAGGAGAGGAATCGCTTTCTGGGAAGAAGAAAGCATGTTCTTTCTGTTTCTGCTTGGGAAAAGAAGAAACCATCTGGGAAGAGGAAACAAAGAAAATTAATCGCTTTGTTTCTGTTTTTTTATAAGTTGGACAATATTATATATATAATATATAAAAAAATTTGGGGCCCCCTTATTTGGTGGCCCATGGCCCAAGCCATTATTGCCTACCCCAGGCCGGCACTGGGTGTCGCAGAGCAGGCCATGGGGACTGGCAATTCTCTATGTCCCTCCACAACCAACAACCTCCAAGTATCCAGAGCTGGGTTGGGTATTCCGTATCAAATGAGTTCCAACTATATGGGTTTGCTATATTTGTCCATGAATTTCAGCCTGGTCTTCCTCTGGTCTAAAGATTTTGGACATGTGTTTGGGTTAAATTGAAGACAAGAGGGGGTATAGGAATGGGTGGGCTAGGTTTGCTCGAAGAGAGAGGGAAATAAAGAGAGGGAATAGAGAGAGGGGGAAGAGAGAAAGAGGAAGGGAGGCGGTACAGAGAGGATTGGGGTGGTGATGGCCGACAATGACGAGAGGTTGGGGTTTATGCGAATGAGGTGAAGGGAAGAAATTTTTTTTATTTTAATTAATTTAATTTATTAAAATATTAAAATATTTTCATTATTTAGTCCACGTGGAAATGAGTAATTTTTGGGTATTCCCAATACACCACATGACTGGTGTACCATCCACTAGACATAGAACATATGGAATATTTCCAATGCAGCCCGCCACATGTCATAAAAAACAATGTAGTAAATTGGAGAGTAATTCCACATGTCCTACATCTATTGGATCGTACACCAGCCACGTGGTGTACCCGAACATTTAAAAATTTCTTTGTGGGAAGATATGAGTGAGTCACGTTGCAACATTAATTGTCATGTCATTATTTAATGGAGAACGTGACGGTCAAACTAACAGAGGTAAGAAAGTGATACGAAAATAAACGTTATGTATGTGACTGAGATGAAAAAAAATTGACATATGGAATGCTAAAACTCAGTAAACTTCAACGTATAAAAAATAAAAATTACCCTTCATTCTTTCAAATTTTTGTGTCACGTGGAGCTTATATTGTGTATTCTATTAAAGCAAGACAATTTTTTCTGTTAAGAGAACAATGTGCAATGGACTCGTCGCTTAAGTGGTTAAGACAACAATTGACTTGTAGCTCAAATGGTTAAGAGAACAAGCTTGTAGCTCAAATCAACACCTAATATCGTTTGTTTTGTGTCATGCACTCCCAACTCCTCTATGAGAAATATTCACAAAGGTAAAGTAAGAAAACAACTAAGGTCCACAACCTCGATCAAATTCCTCTACGTTATCGTGCACAATACTTGAATCCAAAAACTATTGTAGGGTGATCATCACTTATAGCCACTACGCTTTAAAGAGTCAACTTATAACTAAGTTTGGCAGTAGTATTTATATGTATACATATAGTCGTGAAAACGATGCACAACAAAGTCTTGGCTTTTGCTGACACAGCTTCCAAACTGGGGCTCACTGCCCTATAATATTTTTTGATGTTAAAGTAAATTAGTTAAGATGATCACATAGTGACCTTTGTTCAAACAAGCGCACCAAAAAATACCACATGGAGATCGAGAGTGTCCTTCTAATGCCGAAACCTCATGGATCATAACGAACTTTGAGTACAAGTTTATCCATATACGTCATCCAAATGTTTAGGGGGTCGAAAATTCAAGGTAATCGCATAACTCCCTTGACTCTCAAGTTATGAAACAATAAATATCTAGAAACCACACAAGACATGTCAACCAAAAAAAATGCAACTTTTGACATGCAACCACAATTACATAATAATTTACAAATAAAATGCATATCCAGGGTTCGAGTTGGTTCAATTGTGTTGGGGTCTTTTTCGTTCCAGCGGCTTGACGAATGGGCCTGGGCTGCTAGGAAGAGCGAATGGATGAAGTTTCCCTTCGATGCCCTTTTTTCTAAGTTAGCGAGAACTAGGCCCAAAGCATCCCGAGGGAGAAGCAAGTCCTAGGAGAGTACTTTGTTCTTCTTCTAGTGACTGCGTGTTTTGTGCTGACGTTTTCGGCAGCTGGACGAAGAGTTAAAGATGATGCATTGAGGTTGCACAGGCTTGGCATGAGAGCTTGCTTTGGTGAATCAAGATACTACTAGGTTTGGCATGAGAGCTTGGAGTGTGGGAGCTAAAGACCCACAAGTTTAGCAAAGGAGAATGCATGTGCTTGGCTTGGTGTTTGATATGCTTGAGTTTGGGTGTTGGTTTAAAGCTATGGCTATAGTGGTTTGAGAGTTTCAAGAGAATGATGATGGAAGGAAAAGCTTGAGGCTTGAAGGCTATGGTGGGAAAGCTTGATGTATTGCTTGGTGAGGCTTTGGGAAGATGGAAGGAAAAGCTTGAGGCTTGAAGGTTATGGAGGAAAAGCTTGATGTATTGCTTGGTGAGGCTTTATAGGGAAGATGGAAGCAAAAGCTTGAGGCTTGAAGGCTATGGAGGAAAAGCTTGGAAGGGTATGAGGAGGAAGGAAGAGCTTGAGGCTTGAAGGCTATGGCTGGGATGGCTGCTGGAAAGCTTGCAGCAGCTGAAGGAAGAAATGATCGATGACTACTATGTTGCTTGCAGCAGCCGCATGATAAGAGGCTTGATGGCTCTAGGCTGGATGATTTGTGCTTGAGGCATGAATGCCAATTTATAGAGGGTGATGGTGTTCCTTTATTTCCAATAGGTAAAGGGAAGTGATGAAACTATTATATTTCCAACGTGTAAAAGCGAGTATTGAGACATTCTTATTTTCAGCAGGTAAAGTTAGGCATTGGAAAATGACTATTTCCTATGAGTAAAAGGAAGTGTTGGAATTGGCTTGTTTCCAATGGGTAATAGGGAGTGCTTGAAGAATATCTCATTTGCTCACCCGCATTGGAGAACTCCAAGTAATGGGCTTGGACTTTGGTGCTCCCAAGTAGCTAGCCCAAAGTCACCATTATCCAAGAGCTTCCGTGGGCCTTGTGGAACTCCGTAACCTTCCATACCACAATCCCTCGTGCAAGCCCCATGAACCACATGACTTGGGTTCATGTGGGCTTGGCAAGTGATTGGCATAGGAAAAATGTATTATTAGCTTGACATGGCATATACACTAAATGAATTAATTCCCAAAAATACAGCTTTGATTAACGCATGACCACCATTATATGTTATATTGGGCTTTAAATATCTTTGGGCTTCTCGTGACTTTTTTGGGCCTCAACATTAGCCTCCTTGATTATTGGGGCCATGAAGTGGCAGCGAGATGGGCCAAATAATCAATTTCAGCCCGAAATAATTAGCAGCGGTATGGCATGGTTGGTTCTTTCCAGTTAAGGGTCTTTGAAATCACAACCAAGTCTTTTCCGGGAAGGTTGGAGGGGTCACAATGGTCTTGCTTAAAACCCAATCTTCTTAGACACGAGGGTGTCGCCTTGAAGAACTTTCCTAGACACTGTAATATCGGAGGTTACTCACTGGAGTTACTAAAAGTTGGCATGATAGAGAAGAAAATGCTTGGTGGATTAACTCAAAATAGCATAGCTTGCATGATTCATTTGCTTAAGTGACTAGAGAGGCTTGATTTTGCGTGGTTACCGCTTTTGTGTTGCCTTGCATTCTTGACGATGGCTTGTATGCTTGATGTTGGCATGCTTAGTTTTGACATGTATGCTTGATGTTTGCATGTATGCTTGATCTTGACATGTATACTTGATGTTTGCATGTATGCTTGATGTTTAAATGTATGCTTGGTATTGGTACGTATGCTTGGTATTGGTACGTATGCTTGGTATTTGGCACGTATGCTTGGTATTTGGTACGTATGCTTGGTATTGGTACGTATGCTTGGTATTTGGCATGTATGCTTGGTATTGGCTTGTATGCTTGACTTTGGCTTGTATGCTAGGTATTGGCATGTATGCTTGGTATTGGCTTGTATGCTTGGCTTTGGCTTGGATGCTTGGCATTGGCATGTACGCTTGATTTTGCGCTTGTATGCTTGGTATTGGCTTGTACGCTTGGCTTTGGCTTGTATGCTTGGTATTGGCTTGGATGCTTGGCATTGGCATGTACACTTGATTTTGGGCTTGTATATTTGGTATTGACTTGTACGCTTGTCTTTGGCTTGTATGCTTGGATGCTTTGAATGAAATGTAATTGCTTGGCATGCAATTTGGGCCTATGGATATGCTTGGCATGCCATAATTGACTTGCGAGTTTCTTTTAGCCTTTGCAATGATTCGATTCGCTTGATCAATGAGCTTGGAATGTTGAGAAGTGACTACTTGGCTTGTTGCACATGTTTTGCTTGAGTCTCGAAGAGCTTGATCTTAGATTTTGCATTTCGATCCTGGAATGCTTGTGGCATGTTGAATATGTTTTGCTGGAATCATAGAGGCTGCTTGGTGTGCTATCCATCTTTCTTGCTTGGCATATGGCATAAATTATCTTCGGATAATGGCATTATTGAAAAAGCTTGTTGTGTTATTTCTCTCCAGCACCTCTTCATTCTTCTTGACAAGATCAATAGCAAGGCTTAATTGCTTCTGGTGGTTTAGCCTTATTTCCTGAATACTTGGGCTTGCAATGCTTGCGGATGTGGAATAACTCTACGATTGTGCCAGAAGCTTGAGCTTGGTTTGACATCCATATTCATTTCTCAGCACCATAGCTAGGATAATTTGTGACGAGCCATATTGCATAATTCAACCTTTCTTGCGGTAAGTTGCATGTTGGTTGCAGTAGATTGTTGCAGTATTCTTTTGGGTGTCGTGCATGATTTTTGGTCGAGCTAGAGCATGACTTTGTTTGGACTTGTCTATACTTTCTTATGCACCGATTTCCTTGATATTGTTGTATTTTCAAGTTGGGATGATTTGCTTGACTACTCTGCTTGGCATGTAAAGAGAAGATATGGTATCTCCATTTTTTTCTTTTTGCATGGCATGACTTGCTTTGCTTGGCATGAAATCTCACAAGGAGTTTATATTGATTGTGTAATAATGTAAGGACTACTTCCTGAATATTGCTTGGTGTTGTAGCATGAGAAATGTAGAGCTAAATTTAGCTTGGGAATTGGTGTTATGCCATGCGAAATTGTCAAATGCTGGATTGATGAGTTTGCTTGCTGCTTATGCATCTTCTTCTACTTTGCAGGAACTTGATAGCATGAAGGTGAGTTTTGGTTGCTTGCACCTTTACTTGACTCGAAAAATTATGCTTCTAGCACCTCCCTTTGTTTATGAGTACCTTTCCGGCGCTTGATTTTGGCTAATGTATTCTCATGTTCAACAGCTTCAAAGCATGAGAAAGCATGAGAAGTTTCATTTGCTAGGAGTTTGATAGCATGAAAGTAAGTTTTAGTTGCTTGCAACCTGTCCGAAAAAATTATGAAGGTTTCTTGAGGATTTGAACTGCTTGACCAGGGAGACTTTGGCGTGAGGCAACCTTTAGTTTCCTGATATCGAAAAGCCTTGAATTTTAATGTGGGCAAGGCATGTTGTAAATCTTCTGGTGCTTGAGATAGAGAACACGATGGTTGTTGATATCACTTTGCTTGTTTTTAGAGATGCAATGAGCTTGTTGGGCTGTTGTAAGGATGGATTGAGCTCTGGAGGTTATGAAACATAGACGCTGGAATGATGTTTGAAATCGAGCATGGGCTGGAAGGATGTTTGAAATAGGGCAGGTGCTGAAAATTCTTTGCTTAATGCGGAATAGGTGCTGGAAGAACGTGACTTGGCTTGGCATGATTAGCTTGAACTTGCTATGAGGATGTGGATAATCTGATGGTTGAGTTGAATCAAGATATAGCTTGGTTTGGCATGAGAAAATTTGAAGTTTCCTGAAATTTATGTGCTTGATGCTTGGCTTGTGCTTGGTTTTTCATTTCTTTTCCCTTGACATGTAAATTTGGCTTGTTTGATTTGCTTGGCATGTTGTAATTTCCTGCTTGGCATGTTGCAAAGGTCCTGCTTCATCACTTACAGCATGAGGTTGCATGAGTCTGAATGACAACATATTTTAACATGGGTGAGCCCCCAAGAGGTTGAGCTCTCGAAAAGGCATAATGTTTGGCAGTGATGAGTTTGATGGCTTGTTGAGTTAGCAGTACTTGGCTTATTTTAAAAAGGGGAAATAGAAAACTGTTTGTCACCATAATGCAGGATTGTCTAGGCTTGTTGTAAACAAAGAGATGATTCATATTGTATGGCAAAAAGGTGGATGTGTTTGCTTGTTTGCATGAGACGCTGGGTCATGGTCCTGTTTCTTTGAATTTGCTTGGCATGAAGCCCCCAAGTTAACTTGTTGGGGAGTTGCTTAGGTGTTTTCCAGCGCCTTAGTAGCATGGATGCTGGATTTGCCTAAGCCCCCAAGACCTTCTCACAAGATTGTATTTAGCGTGAGATTGGAGAGAAAGATAGTGGGTGTTCCACTTGTGGAGGCTAACGATTGAACCATGAGTTGGGTCTGCATCCATAATACATGTATTTGGTTATACACTAATGATGATGAAGTTTGTATGCTTTCAAAAGAAATACTAAAAATAGCATGAGATTAAATGCACTAAAAGAATACAAGATAGAAAGAGGAATTTTATCTTTTGGAGAAACAAGTTGTTGACTCCATTTGCTTGCTGTAGATTCATTGTTTGCTTGTGGTGGTTTTTGGCAAGTAAGCATCGTGTTTGTTCAAGACGTGCATGTAACTAGTCACTGGATTTGTGGAGTGCTTGACTGCTTGGTCACTTGATTTTGGCATAGCTTGAGATTTGGCTTGTTGCAAGGAATGCTTGGCTTGACTTTTCCCTTTCTCTGATTTTCTTAGCATGAAGCCCCCAAGTTATTTGGATTTGCAAGTGCTTGCTCTGGAGTTTTCCAACACCTAAATGGAGTAAATGCTTGATCTACCTAAACTTTAAGGGCTCTTTCGCAAGATCTTGTTTTGCTTGAGAATGTAGATCTAAGACACAGATAAGGAAGCATATGAGTAATTTTTATTATGCATGCTATGGAGAGTAGATAGCCAACAAAAGAAAAAGACAGAAAATGTTCTTATCTTTTTCATTCCTCTGGTTTATTGTTGGCAGGTGACTTGAGGATCCCAAAGCTTGCAGTGGAGGAGCCAATGTAAGAATAATGGCCTAGTCCCCAGCAGAGTCGCCGTTTATATTGGGGTCTTTTTCGTTTCATCAGCTTGACGAATTGGCATGGGCTGCTGGGAAGAGCGAATGGATGAAGTTTCCCTTCGATGCCCTTTTTTCTGAGTTAGCGAGAACTAGGCCCAAAGCATCCCGAGGGAGAAGCAAGTCCTAGGAGAGTACTTTGTTCTTCTTCCAGTGACTGCGTGTTTTGTGCTGACGTTTCTGGCAGCTTGATGAAGAGTTAAAGACGATGCATTGAGGTTGCACATGCTTGGCATGAGAGCTTGCTTTGGTGAATCAAGATACTATTAGGTTTGGCATGAGAGCTTACTTTGGTGAATCAATATACTACTAGGTTTGGCATGAGAGCTTGGAGTGTGGGAGCTAAAGACCCACAAGTTTAGCAAATGAGAATGCATGAGCTTGGCTTGGTGTTTGATATGCTTGAGTTTGGGTGTTGGTTTAAAGCTATGGCTATAGTAGTTTGAGAGTTTCAAGAGAATGATGATGGAAGGAAAAGCTTGAGGCTTGAAGGCTATGGTGGGAAAGCTTGATGTATTGCTTGGTGAGGATTTGGATAGATGGAAGGAAAAGCTTGAGGCTTGAAGGTTATGGAGGAAAAGCTTGATGTATTGCTTGGTGAGGCTTTATAGGGAAGATGGAAGGAAAAGCTTGAGGCTTGAAGGTTATGGAGGAAAAGCTTGGAAGGGTATGAGGAGAAAGGAAGAGCTTGAGGCTTAAAGGCTATGGCTGGGATGGTCTTTGGAAAGCTTGCGGCGGTGAAGGAAGAAATGGTCGATGGCTACTGTGTTGCTTGCAACAGCCGCATGATAACGGGCTTGATGGCTCTAGGCTGGATGATTTGTGCTTGAGGCATGAATGCCAATTTATAGAGGGTGAGGGTGCTCCTTTATTTCCAATAGGTAAAGGGAAGTGATGAAACTATTATATTTCCAACGTGTAAAAGGGAGCATTGGGACATTCTTATTTCTAGCAGGTAAAGCTAGGCATTAGAAAATGACTATTTCCTATGGGTAAAAGGAAGTGTCGGAATTGGCTTGTTTCCAACGGGTAATAGGGAGTGCTTGAAGAATATCTCATTTGCTCACCCACATTGGAAAACTCCAAGTAATGGGCTTGGACTTTGGTGCTCTCAAGTAGTTAGCCCAAAGTCACCATTATCCAAGGGCTTCCGTGGGCCTTGTGGACTTCCGTAACCGTCCACACCACAATCCCTCGTGCAAGCCCCGTGAATCAAATGACTTGGGTTCATGTGGGCTTAGCAAGTGATTGACATAGGATAAATGTATTATTAGCTTGGCATGACATATACACTAAATGATTTAATTCCCAAAAATACAGCTTTGATTAACGCATGACCACCATTATATGTTATATTGGGTTTTAAATATCTTTGAGCTTTTCGTGACTTTTTTGGGCCTCAACAAGTTGGTAAGGTCCCTGTCCTGTGTGTAGCCCCACCAAAGTTCGAGTCCAATTGCCAGCAGTTCTCGTTGGTGAGCGATCTGTAAATCCCTACGTAAATCCATTCTAGTGACAGTTGGCAGTTGGGTGCCACGCGTAAGTCATTCCGACTAGAGGTTGTGGGTATACCATGGCGCTGGTGGTGAGAGTAGCTAATCTCCCCCCTAAACTTTTTTCATTAAAAAAAAGCATATCGAAGGTTGTCATGTTTCTATATACTTAATTCACTCAAATCGATCACACAAAGTTAAGGCATGTAAATGAAATTCCTATTTGACAAGAAAGAGATGTTATTATGATACCCGATCTCCATAAAGCCTAGATCTGACTGGCGTGCATATATGAGGGAGAAAATCGAGATGTATATTGTAGATAGTGCAAATTGCAACATAATTCCTAGTTTTTTAAACACAAAAAATTCAAGCAAGGGGATTGTAGTGGTTAAAAGCATTTACCCCTATACTAGAAGTCCTATGTTTAATTTCTCATCCCCCAATATTGCTTGTATCCAAAACAAAAAAACCACAAAATATTCAAAGAGCATATTTTCAAGCAACTTTTTTTTTTTGTTTTCTCTTTTCGATTGACAATTAGAAGTTAGAACCCATTGATTTGGACGATTTGTTTTTGTTTGTTTAGCGTTTGCATATAATGTGGATTTACAAGAAAACTAAGTTTTAATCTAGACTGCAATTTTCTAGCTATGCACTTTAATCTCACCCCCACATTCTTGAAATCCACGATGAATGATCCAAATAGTTGGGAAAAAAATTTCAAGCCCAGCTGCCCCGGTGCTTATGATACTATGATATAGACTAGAAGAGGCCTTACCGATAGAACTTTTTGAGTTGGTTGGGGAATTGATGATTTCGCTGTATGACATGTTTACTTAAGGGGAATTAAAGAAGTGATCAGGAACTTCATAATTTGAATATAAGAAATTGGAATCAGATCAATTGCTCTCCTTATTTAAAGCGTTTAATTATGAATTTTATAATTTTACCATGAAACTTCCATAATTTTTTATTAATTGGAATGATTCCGATAAGCCGGTTTTGTATCTTCCACATTTTTCTCCAAAATTGCGGTCATTAATAAAGGTACGAAATTCCGTTTCCTTGAATTTCAATTTCAACCAATTTGTTATCAAAGCTTGACTAAGCTCCATTCAGGTAAATCTCCCCTTGTCCAAAAGATGCATAACTCTAATTCCACATGCACCATATCCAACGACTCGAAGGTTTTTAAATAAGGTGGCATGTGAAAATAAAGTTCAATCATATCCTAGCAGAGAAAAACAAATTCGGATTCAGAAGGTTTTTTCGATAAATTATGTCGAGAGAACAATTGCTCAAAACCACTACTTTAATCGGCTGCTTCAACCTTTAATTTACCAACGAATGAAAATAAATAGACTTGAGAAAACAAATTAAATCCAAACAACCGAAAAATCACTCAAAACTGATTATCGGATTGTTTAAATTACTAAAAACAGTTTATTTTTTATCAGAAAAAAGAGAGATGAAAAACCCGCGCAATTACAATTTAAAACATAAAAATTAAATAAAAAAAAGCAGGAACACAATAATTTCAGAAAATAAAAGGAAAGAGGGTGAGTTGAATGTAGCGACTTGTTCGAGGCCAAAGTCAATATCAAATATTTGACAGGCACGGAGAATCGCTTTTCATTATCGCCAACCTTCAATGCAATTTGCGCTATTCTTTCAAGTTTTAACGCCTTTGCTCTGCAAATTGGCTATTCTAACTTTCACAAATGAAAAAGAAAAAGCTTCGAATGAAGAAGAAGATCTATAAAGAAACCAAAACCCTAACAAAAAAATCTTCCATCGGAAAGAGACGAAGAGTAACACAGGAAACGTGGGACTGTTTTCGAATTGGGCGTTTAGAGCCATATTTATAGGCCTGGAAGGTGAAACCCTAGCGCCTCTTCATTCGTAAGGACGCAGAAATGACGAATTTGCCCATCGGATGTTTGGGCTTGTGGGCTTCCTGATTGGTTTGGGTTTGGGTTTGGGCCAAATTCAACACCGTACTTTCTTTTATATTTGAGGGGTGTCTACGGGACTGTTCTGCTGGGACGCAGGCTGTCGCACAGTTGACACTTGTCGCGCAGTAATTGCCCGATCCATGGATGCGTATATAAACGAGTAACACTACTTTTCCCGCTCATAACTGTTGGTGACTGTCCGAGTCGTACTGAGCTCGCTCACTCGCTCGTACTCGCTCTCTCTGTCAGTCTGTGGTGGTGACTGTGTACGCCGTTCGATTCGAAAATGGAAGACATGGAGGAAATGGACGAAACCGAAGCTCTACCTCAGGTCCATTTTCGATTACTGTTCCTCGCATATTTCTTTTCTCACATTCCGTTTGGTTGCCGAGAAAATGTCACAGAATAAAAGAAAACGCTATTTGGTTGATTTTTCTTTTCGGTTGATTTTGTATTCAAGAAAGGATAAATATTACAGAAAATGCTATTCAGTTAAAACTGACCGAAAGAATTTGTTCTGTTAGGTTTTAAGACTGAAACATTTGAGCTCCATTTGTTTGGCTGCCAAGAAAATTGAGAAAATTAAACCAAAGTATTCGCATATTTTTGAAATTTTGTTTTAATTTGTTACAGGTACGTATCTAGTTTTCATATACAAAAATAAACTAAGCGGTGTTGCACGGAGAAATTGTAGCGAACTGGTTATTTGCATTGATTACTGTCTAGTAATAGCTATGCAAGCTTGACCAGCAGTGTTGATCAACATAAAAAAAGAAAAAGAAAAATACCTATGTTTATTACTCATAATTGTCTAAGGTTAATACGTTTTTTTTATTTTAAGTGAATTGTTGGTCATTCATATTCCATATTTTTTAATTGAAGAAATTTATACTTTTATTGTTCATGCAGTAAATGGATTTTTTTTTCTTGTTGTTTTGGGATTTAAATGCAGGTGTACATGGCATGCATTCTACACGGTCATAGGTGAGTAATCTTAGTTATTTATCAATCTGTATATACAGCACATCTTTGCTATTCCTAATGTTGTTACTCATGGTATATAGTATAAACTACATCACTCTTTACCTTTATTCTGAATTAAACAGATAACTTTGCAACTTTTTCATTCCAGAGTTGGAGTTGCTTATTACGACTCCAGTATTCGCCAACTTCACGTGCTGGAAGTTTGGGAAGATGGCAGCACGGACTTCCCCCTAATTGATTTGGGTATAAGTTTCATGTCTCTTTACGGAGCCTGTTTCCTGTACTCTGTTGTTTTGGTACAGTGCTTCCTGATGCTGATATATAATTCGTTTTCTTCTCACTCAAGTTATCTCTTGCACTCTCCTTGTGTCTGATACCATCAATTATATTTCTGTTACTGTTTAGTGAGCAGATCTTAATTTGCTTATCTGTTTCTGTATGCAGTAAAATATCAAGCTAGGCCCCTGATCATTTACACAAGCACTAAAAGTGAAGAATCCTTCTTCTCTGCTTTACAACGAAGTGGTATGTTGCTATCAAATGGTTGGTTCTGAATTTCAGCATGGGAGCAGTTGTTTACTTTTTAAAGTATTGTAGATGGAATGACTGAGCCTTTTACGGTGAAGCTTGTGAAAAGTTCCATATTTAGCTATGAGCAAGCGTGGCACAGGTATAACTCTGATGATTTTGTTAAAATAACAGAAGTTTTGTAAACTTGGCTGAATATAGTGGGTTGAATGAATTATCATTCATGAGTGTATAATGAAGATTTCTGAGATCGTTAATTAACTATGGTATTCTATCTACCTGTTATTCTTAGGCTATGTTTGATGAGCCTCCTTAAATTTATACTCCGATGCTTAGGCTTTGCAGATAGTTTCAGATAAGAAACAATTGTTTCGTAAGTAGGTTGTTGCAATTTCTTCACACGGTTGCACTTGCAAAATTCAAATTTTAAAACTTAATACATGCTCAACTGTTGGATGACAAACCTTCTTTGCCATTCTGTTTATGTCTTCCCATTAAATTGTAGATCATCATCTCCGTTCTATCATGTATCCAACATATATCATCATCTCTTTTCTCCCTGTTAGGGAAGGTTTTTGATAAAGCTACAATCATAAGTCTTATTGGTGCTGTCATGCAAAGTATTGTATGTGATAATTTGATAGAGTGCCTCTCATTATTCTTTGATCTGATTCTCTCTCTCTCTCTCTCTCTCTCTCATTGTTGTCACTATTCGTCATCATACAGCAGTATTTTCATACTTATTACCATTGTCACTATTCGTCATCATCACCATTATTGTTATTTTTGTTTCTGAAATTTACAGACTGATATACCTTCGAGTCACAGGAATGGATGATGGGTTAAACATCAAGGAGAGAATTTGTTATGTAAGTCGTAACTATATATTTAAATCCTTTTGTATTGTAGCCTAATTGGTATTGTTAACCCCTGGATATTACAACTTGTTTATTCATGCCTCCTAGGTAATGGATATGCTGTGTGTGTGTGTTGCATTTCTGTCTTGAAACTAATCTCATTATGTGATTAATGACATGAGTTTTTTGTGTTCTGTGAATATCTCTATTCCTTTTGTGTTTTGAAGAACAATGAATGTCTTTATCTTGTTATTGGCAATAACTTTCTTTTCTTGTATGTCAACTGTAGTTGAGTTCTATGATGGACATGGGAAGTGATATCCAAGTTCGTAGCAGTGGAGGTCTTCTTGCCATATTAGAGAATGAAAGGGTGGTAGATACACTTAAACAAATGGAAAGCGGGAATGCATCAATTGCAATCGATTCTGTTATAGAAGTTTCACTGTATCTTTTTGTGTTGTCTTCAACATTTAGATTTTTTTGGGGGTGGGGGATGGGTGTTAATAATTCAGAAAGGATATCGAGACAAAATGTACTCCCTTCACAACCAAAATAGAAACAATTTCCTTAAACTTGATGCAGCAGCTCATGAGGCATTGCAGATATTCCAAACAGATAAGCATCCAAGCCATATGGGCATTGGTAGAGCAAAAGAAGGGTATATTCTTAATTTTTTGCCAAATAATTTTCCTTGAAAAGTGTTCTGATATTTTTTAATTGCAGGTTCTCTGTATTTGGCATGATGAATAAGGTCAGTAGATTTTTCAATTCTTGCCCTTCTGGTTTGCTCAGCTTTATATCAAGTTAATTTACTCGTACTTAAATTCAGTGTGTAACGCCCATGGGGAGACGTCTCTTGAGGTGATATTCTGGTAGAGAACTTTGTGATGCCACTGCTTTGGGTGTTACCTCTAACCCAAAGGCTCTTTGACGAATGTTATTTTTTGTCATACTAGAAGCTGGTTCTTAAGGCCAATACTTGACCTTGAAACTTTGAACAGTCATCTCAATGCCGTATCCTTGCATGTTAAACTACATAAGGACTTCTAAAATATGACTTGCATCAGCTAGCCAAAGAAGATTTATGCTATATTGAATAAATCGTTTTGCAAACTGAAAGCAGTGCATTAAGAATAAATATTATCTCACAGCGTTTGAATGAACTTATTTGAAAATATAGAATTGACTTCTTAAAATCATGAGATTTTAGATCTACTTGGTCATTGTCAAAGCCATTTTCTTTGACAATTAAGATATCATTCGTTCTTTCAAAGAACTGATAAATTCTTTACTTGGAGCTCTAACATCTGTGAAGGACATTCCTCACATACTCAAGGTACCATTCTCTATTCTTCCTTCTTTTCCCTTCTGTCGCTTTCTGTAGGGCTTTCTTTTCCAAAAGTAAAGTTTATGGTCTGTAGATTCTGTACCTACAACTGGAGTCTGTTGTTGAAATTAGAGCTCTTTCATGGACAACTAAAGTATATTAGCTGTTCATTTTTTGCTCAATTAGTTTGGGAGAGAGCCGAGAGAAGAGATACTCGAATATTTAAAAGTATAGCCGCTCTGTTTTAATTTTTTGAATATTTAAATAGTATAGCCGCGCGGTCATACTATTTTTAAAAATAAAATAAAAATATTATAGCCGTTCGGCTATACTGTTTTAAATATATTCTAATATTTAAATAGTATAGCCGGGCGGTTATACCATCGGAAAAAAATAAAATAAAAATAGTATAGCCGCTCGGCTATAATGTTTAAATATGTCCTAATATTTAAATAGTATCGCCGCACGGCTATACTATTTAAAAAAATAAAAAAAAATATTATAGCCGTTCGGCTATACTTTTTACATATATTCCAATGTCTAAATAGTATAGCCGCGCGGCTATACTATTGGAAAAAATAAAATGAACGTAGTATAGCCGAGCGGCTATACTTTTTAAATATATTCGAATATTTAAAAAATAAAACAAAAATAGTATAGCCGTTCGGCTATATTGTTTAAATATATTCTAATATTTAAATAGTATAGCCGCCGCTCGGCTATACTATTTAAAAAACTAAAATAAAAATAATATAACCGGTCGGCTATACGTTTTAAATATATTCGAATATTTAAATAGTATAGCCGCTCGGCTATACCCTTTTTTTTTAATTTGATAATTTTACAGTATATACCAATCTCAGCCGCCGCTATGGACAGCGACGAAGCTGGAGTTGTGGATTACGAGTTCATCGACAACGACTCCGACGATTCCAATGATTTCGCCTCACATCGATACCAGGTGGCTTTCTGCTTATTTTATTTTTAGTTATGACAGTTTCTCTTTTATTTTCTTATTCTAGTTTCTATAAAATGATTTTGGTTATCTGAATTTTCTTCATTCTGATTCTGGGTTCTGAAAGTCGAGCCTTTTTAGTTGTGAAATGTTAATTTCGCTTAATTTTGATGTTGCGTTTGATCATAAATTTCTTACCTTTTTCCCCTTGTTGTGGTAATGTTAATGCTGCTGATTTTGATCTTAGGTTAGGTTTTATTGATTGATCATAAATGTGAATTTAGTTTGTGTATTTTGCTAATGTTTATCGCGTTTGATCTTGATATTTGGTTTAGTTGAGGTTATGAAAAATCTAAGCCCTTGCTTATATCATGGTAATGTTAATTCTGCTCTGCTATAATTTTGAGATTATTTTGTTGGGATAATGTTAATCGTTCTTGATTTTGACATTTGGGTTAATTTGACTAGTGTAACCAAGGAAGCATTTGCATAGGTGCTGGTATTCTTACAAAAAAGTAATTTACATGGGTTATGGTTTATTTATATCTGATTGGTTTTCACTTATTGTCTCTTGATTTGTTAAAGTTAGAGTCTTTTGTTGGTTGAAAATGTCAATTCTGTTTAGAAGCAATTCGGTATTTATTTAATTGGTAGCTGGCCATGGTTGAATTAATTGGTTTTTGTCACCTTTGTGACTCCTTTTAAAGGTTGTTCATTGTTCCGTTGAACCCATCAATTTGGTCGCCAGTCTCTTGAAACACTTGGCTCTGGAATATTGAAAATCTGAGCCATATTGCATTATGGGAAGACTTCGACTTATTGTTGAGTCTAAAGACGAGACAAGTCTGTCAGTTATAGATACATACTAATTATGCTTTTCAGGCATGGTAAATTGTGTTTGCTAGTGTGTTTTCTCCATGGGGATTCCAAGTTTTGCGTATTCTGAAAGAAGTTTATTTTGTTGTGATTTCCTTGCATCTGGTACCTCATGATTAGCACTAAATGAATTAACTGGTGCATGTTAATCATGAACTTAGATGTAAATAGACTGATGATTGAGCCTTTTATAGGTTTGTCTGATTGGTGATGAAGGTATCTTGACGGGGCTTGAGCTTGCTGGATATCAATACCTTGGTGGACCATTAAGTATGAGTCCGAAATCATATAAGTTTAAGTACATGATGCTGTTACTTGTACCTTTTCTATTTTATATCCTAGTTTGTGAAATCAAATGACATGTTATTCATTTGGCTAACACGAGCATTGCACAAAACTTGGTGTCATTATTTCCCTTGCATTTGTATCTTCAGTTTCATTTTAAATTTAGGATAAAGCTTAAAAGGTTACCTGTAGTTTAAAAGATCTTCAGGTATAAATAGCAAATTGTTGCTCGAGAGACATAACGAGGTCTACATCTTCTTTGGATGTAAAAGAAAATATTTGGAAACTGAAAGTTACCCTGGTAATTATTTAGTATGAATGTTGATGTAGTGGATGAAGTAAAGGAGGATCATCACTGCCTGCCCCTCTCCCAGGAACATGCAGTTTGCTCCAGAAAATCTATTTTTTTTCTCTCTCCCCCACCAAACAATAATATTTTGAAAACATCATCTTTTTGTGTGTGCATGCATCTGTTTTAGATTCTTCTTGCCTCAGAAATTATTAGGGCTTCTGTTTAATATTTAAACTTTAATGTCTGAAGGTTTGGTTTGAAAAATAGATGCCACATAACTGCCACAATTCACTTTATTTTTTTCTTTATTTTTCTATGGACTGTACTTGTGCTCAAATTCAGGCGTATGTGCAAACATTGTGTTACAAAGTATTAAATGGAAGGTAATATACATTTTACTATACCAAGTGCCAACACCGTATAAACATTATGGTCTTATTATATATGCAGTGCACTTGTTACATGTATTGCATTTGGTCTTCTCTGGTTGCAGTTATCATTAATCAATGTTTATGTGATGGAAGGTATGTGACACTCTGTGTACGTGAAAACCCTGGATGTCTTTTCATTGCAACAAATCGTGTCACTCATCTCAAAGATGCTCAGGAATGGGCAGGTTCATTTCTCTCCTCTCTTGTTGCACTTTGTGTTTTAATTAGATTATTTTCAACTGTGTTATGCTGCAAAACATGTAATGATTTTCCTAATTGGAATTTGTTTAAAATTCAAAAGTCATTTGTTAGGGGTAGCGATTTTCACACTCCTATTTGTACACTTTGCACTCATATTTATATATGCTTTCATCTCCTTGTTTCTGTTCAATATATCAAAGCATAAAATAAGGGAGAGGAGATAGGACTGTGAAAATGACCACCTTTTATTCGATCTTATAAAAAAAAAACTTATTAGAATTTATTGAACTCGTTAATGTTCAGAATACTGAATCAGATTATCTATGATGCATTTACTGATGCATGGTTAGTGGTTCCAAATGACTTGATTATATGAGACCTAAACTTCTAAAGTTGACTGGGAAATTTTGAATTTCTGGACCTGAAAATACCTAGCCAAACAGGTTGTTACCGAATTGATGAAGCTACTATAATTTTCTCCAAATAGCTACTATAATTTATACTCAACTTTTGGTGGACCGTGGTGGTTCCATGGTTGGCGCTATCCGTGGATCTACTCAACGTGAGCCGCTGGTTGTGGGAAAACCCTCAACATTTATGATGGACTACTTAGCAAACGAGTAAGTCAAATGCTTTATTTATTGTTCTTCATTGTTTTATCTTAGTGTCGATTAATTCTTTAGTTATTGAAGTTAAATTGCTCTATTTGGTTTTCTGACAAACATTAGAGTAGTTTCATCATTGACTCATCTTTTTAATCACTCACTATACTTAGCAACCATCTAGCTTATGTGCCTTGTCTTAAAAGTTAAAAAGACACTCAAAGGCCAAAAGACATGACTTTGACAAATGAGGTAAACATCAATGATTTTGTAAATACAGAATGTACAATTTTCGTGATGTAATTTTGCATTCTAATTAGTAGCTGACATGTACTAAGTGGCAGAACACTTGACATCTTAAAGGAGTGAACTTCAATGGATCTGATGAAAACATATTGGTCATATAATTGCTGATATTAGTCAGTTGAATTTAATCAATGACAGACTTGGCATCTTGAAGTGAAGTCACAGATTTGCATGGTTGGGATACAGATTAGATACTGATATTCTGTTTGGACAAAATGGTGGTTACAAAACTTTTCTTGTTCTCTCAGGTAACTAAACTAAAGTCTGCATTTTTGGCCAATGTTTTCTTGAGTTTGTGATGTATTTGAGCTAATTAAGGCGCTTTTCCTTTCTGTCTAATAGGTGTCACCACTTTATCAGTGCTTCAGAGACTAGGAATAAAATATCCATAATATCCTCGATATTTTCACGATATTTCCGTATTTTTGGACTACCGATATTTCCGATACCATCGATATTTTAGATATCCATGAACCAAAATATCGATAATATTGACGATATGGACCGAAATATCGATAATATCCCGATATTTCCATCGAAATTTTCGTATTTTTGAATTTCTGATATTTAGATATCATCGATATTTTATTCCTTGGTCCTAACAACTTCATACAACCAGATTTTTACACGAACAAGATTTCAGACTTTTTGTCTCTCAAGGCTGCAACTGTATGATTATTATGTTACCCCTAAAACCAATCTTGGGCGCATCTGTCATTATTTGTCTCTGCCAGTCATACTTCCGTGTAATTATTTTTTGTATATTTTACTGGATGTAGGTTTCTGAAACAAAAAGAAACAGAGTACATTAATAAATATAAAAGTTATGCACTTGAGATCTCTGTGCAATTGTTACACTGGTCGCTAATATATTCCTGCATCTTCTTCTTGGCAACCAAATCAGCACACAGCTGCAGCCATCCGTGTCTCTGAATTTCTTTTTTTGCTTCTCTTTCTTCTGTGTGATTGGCAATTGAGCTTGGACGTGCAGTAGCTAAGGAGGTGTGTTGTTCATTTCGTGGAGCCTGTTATTTGTCTAAGTTGTGAAAATTGAAAATAGTATTTTATTATAATATTAAAGAAAAAAGAAAAAAGAATAAAAGTGGGTTGTAAAAATATATTTTCCTTGTCGTCTGAAAAAATCGTGAAACTTGATGCCAAAATGATTAGCCACGAATGTGATTAAAAACAAGAATTAGAGCCTAATAAAAAATGATGGGTGACGTCTTTCAAATACGAGGTTGGGACTAGGCCTGTAAATAAAGCCCAGGCCCGATGGGCTGGCCCGATGGGCTGGCCCGAACCCGGCCCGATTTTTTGATGCATGGACTTACCCGGCCCGAAGTAATGGGCGGGCTTGGCCCGGCCCGAAGTCTAATGGGTAGGGCTTGGGCCTCATTTTTAAGCCCTTTAAAAGCCCGGCCCGGCCCGAATACAGTGAATTATATTTTAGTTTAATTAATATTTGTTATAATTAAATGAAAGTTTCCTTCAACCCATTTAAGAACAAACTGAAATGCAAAGCAAAGTTCAAGGTTGAAGCTTGAAGCTTTTATAAAAGGATAAAAAATGGGAGGTGCCTTAAGAAAGCGATGTGGGACTACATCAAAACAGTCAGTTGTTGGGCAAAGTAGGCATGCCTACATCATTGCATGTTGACAATATATTAATCAATCAATGAATTAACATAATCTTCTTTCCTTCACTGGCATCTCTTTCATCTTGAGTCATTCATTGTGTATAATTCTATTATTTAGTTATTATTATTATTTCATCTTGAGTCATTCATAGTGCATCTCTTTTACCCCCATGAGAAAGAACCAACCCAATTATGGGGGTTAGGGATGTTGGTTGTTGAGCAAAGGAATTTGGGGTGAGGAAGAGTCCCATTTGTTGATGGGTTGGCGTTTATGGTGGGGACAATAAGATTAATTGAAAGAATTGAAGGCCAACTAGCTATGGTGATTTGTGTTTCATGCTCATATTAGAATGGTTATTTTAGATCAATTTAATCATTGCAAAATGTTGCTAGTAAGGAAGAGTCATCCATGTGCTTGTGTTTTGTAAGAGATAAAACAATATCCTCCTCCAAGTGAGAAGAAAGAGAGAGAAAGAGATATGAAATGGAGATATGAAAACTATCATTGTAAGGCTATGATTATTGTTACCTATTATTTAATTGGTTTGATTGAAACTTAGAAAAACATATTTAAAGTTTGAATCACTCCTTCAAGCTAGTAGATGAGGACGTGTGTGTTTATATGCACACAAATTAATCAAAGATATATCCATTAGAAAGAACCAACCCAAAACATGGTGCATCAAAACAAAAGCTAAATAACTATAAAGTATGATAGGCAGTCCCACATCGCCTGCACACATTCACTTCAACTATTTTGTGTTTTATAAATACACCCAGCCAAGTAATTGTTTGCACAGACTTGAAGGCCAATAAGCTTAATTGCATGGGCCTAACATGTCTAGGCCATAATTAAATTACTTTGAAATTGAAATTTGGCAAATTGGCCTTGCCAAAAGCCTAGTTGAGATTTTTTTATAAATGCCTAAATTGGTATTAAAATCTCTAAATATTATTTTGTTCCCAAAAATGGCATGGGCCGTTTCGGCCCGAATTAAAAGCCCAAAAGCCCGAAATTGTTAAGCCCGTGGGTAGGGCTTGGGCTTAGCATATTTTAGATTGGGCTGGCCCGGCCCGGCCCGTAAAGTTCATAGGGCCAAAAAAGCCCGTTATAGGGTAGGGCCTGGGCTCACACTCCTTAGGGCCGGGCTGGCCCGGCCCGGCCCATTTTACAGGCCTAGTTGGGACAGGGAGAGCATCGGCAGCGCTGCCTTCAAATGGGAAAATGTACGAAACACTCGGGCCTGGCTGGCTGACTGAAGAAGCTAGAGCCTCCAGGAGGGTTTGCACGTGAGGAGGAGGAGGAGGAGATGCCAATTAATTAATTAATTAACGATGGGGATGATGATATCACCATGATCACATTATTTTAATCTGTAAATAATTAATTATCCCTGTTGACTGTTTGACTTTGGATCATTTCATTTGTGTGTGCGTGAGTCTAAGGTAGCGTTTGGCAGCGCTTAATTTTTTTTAAAAGCAACTTTAATAAAAAATTGGCATGAGTTGGGTGTTTGGTAATTAAACCCAAGAAATCCTGCTTTTTTAAAAAACTGCGGCCAATGACGGGTGTTTTTCGAAAGCTATATCTAACCGGCTTTTAAAAATTGCTTCAAAAAAAATTCAACCGGGGTTTTAATGAATTTTTTACTTTCTCATAATGCCCTCACTTATTTTTCAAATAGACAATCATTGTCCCTCAAATACTCAAGCGACGCAAATTCCTCGTCTTTTCCATTCTGCAAACTCCCCTTTTCTTCTTCATTATGTTCATTTGCAACCCTCCCCCCTCCTTCTATTCATTCTAACTCACATCCCTTCTTTTCCTCTTCTTATCAACTCCAACCATGGGCTGTAGACGACTTCTCTAGGCAGAAGGGGGAAAAATAGAACAAGGAGAATGAGTAGAGAAGAGATGCAGATCTGGAAAAAAAAATGAGATGATGATCTGGAAAAAAAAAGAAAAAGAGATGCAGATCTGGAAAAAAAATAGATGCAGAGAGAGACGAAAAAGAGGGAGACTAAAGGCATCGTTTTTTTTTTTTTTTGCTTCCTAGGTGCTGTTGTGCTGGGCTTTTGGCCCCCTTGTTACCAAAAAAAGAGTTTGACCCAAAAAATGTGTAAATTAAAAAAATATATGTAGCATAAAGTTGGTTTTTTTGTAAGTAGAAAAATAAATAAGAAAACAACAAATAATTTCAGCATCATGATTTATATCCTTTTTTGTCATTGTACACATTAAAAGCACTTCTTATAAAAATTTACCAAACACTTTGATTACTCACAACACTTTTTTAAGTATAGTTTACCAAAAGCCTAACTGATTTTTTTTTACAGCAGTTTATTCTCACAGCACAGCAGAAGCAGTTTTTTTTAAAAGCACAGCGACGCTAAACTAGCCCTGAGTCTGACTCACTGATGCCTTGTACAACAAGCAACATAAGCCTTTAATTTTCTCCAAACCCCTAATTACAGTAACAGTATATCTCTAGAATAAATACAGTGCTTCTGTCAAGAGCAACTCCCTTGATGGATAGAGAAGTATCTGTTGATGGCAGAATTATAGGAGAAGACTTCGCACTCATTCTCACAACATGCATAGATAGTCTGTAGCCACGAGCGATGATGTAAGTAATTGAAATATTTAACTTAGCAAGAAGATCCGCAGGATTCTTGCCATTCCCAAACCTAAGCCTTCCCGTCGCTTTTTTGTTGAGAAAATCAACACCATTGTGAGGGAAATTAGCCTTGGCAAGAGAGATCTTCAGGTAATTGTTGTTACCCACATCGGCTAAGGAGTCGCCGAACACGTAAATGGCCGGAACCATCTGAACTTTTGAGAGACTGATGAATACAGAGAAGGTGATGAAGAAAAATAGAGTGATTGGAAAAACATTGGAATGAGCCATGGTCATATGCTATAGCAATAGGGAGACTAACGTCCAGTTTGGGATTGCTGTCACTTTTTAAAAGTTGCTTCTGCTGTGCTTTGAAAATAATTAGCTGTAAAGTAAAGCAGCTCCATGTTTGGTAAACAATATTTTTAAAGTGTTGTTAGTACAAAAAGCAGTGTCAAAACCGTTTGGTAAATTTTAATATAAAATTGTTATAACTGTGAATAATGACTAAAATAGACATGATGTTGAAAGTGTTATGTACTAATCATGTGGTGGTAGTGGTGGTGATGGAGTGGAGGTGGTGGTGGTGATGGAGTGGAGGTGGTGGTGGTGATGAAGGTGGAGTTGGTGGTTGTGGTAGTGGTGGTGGTGGGATGGCGGTTGTGGAGGTGGTGGTGGTGGTGGCGCGGTGGCGGCATGGTGGTGTTGGTTGTGGAGGTGGTGGTGGATGTGGAGGTTTTGGAGGAGGTGGTGGTGGAGGTGGTGGAGGAGGTGTTGGTTGTGGTGGCGGTGGGAGTGGTTGTGGAGGTAGTGAATGTGGTGGTGCAAGTGGTGGAGTTGGATGTGGAAGTGGAGGTGGTGTCATTTTTAAAATGAATGATGGTATTTTATGAATTAAAAAAATTCATTAAATGTTCATCTCTGCTTCTTTTGAAAGCAGCTTTGAAAAGCAATCCAGAGTCTGCTTTTAAAAGCTGACGTCAAAAGACCACTGCTTTTAAAATAATCGGAATATTTTATTTTTACCAAACACCTTAAACTGTTTAACTTTAAAATGAAGCAAGTTTTTGGCGAAAAAAAAGCAATCCCAAAACGGGCCTAATAAGGTGTATATAGAGAAGTAAGTGGTGCAAGCTCCGTCTAAATTTGGCTTGTGATAGTTTTAGGGCAGTGAAACAAGTGGATGTCCTCTTATAGAGGAGGGATATTTTTTTTGGTAACAATAAAAATAAAAAAGTTGACGAGAGAAGGCTACACGTTTTTCGTGTATGAAAAAAAGACATTTTTGCCGTGCGGGCTCTAGCTTTAGGTCTCATCTGGAAGCTCTTATTGTGTCATTATCGTTTACAATAATATATATTTTTTAGCTTTTGAACTCTTGCTTGTCTGTTCCCAAAAGAAACATTTGCCCAAACCAAAAGCGTTTTTGGATAACTTTTTTTAAAAGTTTTTTATTATTATAACTATGAATCTGAATTACTTAATTATAAGTCGACCGCTTCATCCAAAATGGACCCTATATATTATTGGACTGAACATTTCTAAGATTCAATCAATATAATTTTAATTTACACTGAAAACTTAAATCTGAATTACTTAATTATAAGTCGACCGCTTCATCCAAAATGGACCCTTAATGATATTTAATAATTTGTACACGAATCTAACTTTAAAAGCTATTTTGGGATAAAACCCCTTTTGGTTATGAAACCCAGAAAAAGAAAAAGAAAAATATCATATGCAAAAAAGCAAAAAAATAAATAGAAAAGAAGAGTTGAAGTGGGTTCCTTCCATACTTCTGTTACTAAAGTAGGCCAATGATGTAAATATTGAAAAGTTTGGAAAGTCAGTGACACATCCATTTTTTCTTTTTTTCTTTTTCTATTGCCGTTTGCCAATATTAACTTAGGACATAATTTAGTTATATAAAAAATCAAATAAGTTTGAAAATATAAATTTAATTATCATTGAATTTAAATTAATACATGTTAACTGAAATGTTGAGCTACTTGGCATCACCAAGAGAAGAAATAATAAAATAATACTGTATCACAATGTCAACTGGTAGAGAAATTTTTAAATGTTTCGGGTTTTTGACAGCTGGACTTTGACTTTATTTTTATCTTTTAAAAAAATTGAGAAAATCGGAACAAGGAAGAGCCACCGCCCATCCCTTGCCTCCCCCGCAAGATTTTCTACAGCTGGCTGCAGTCTATCATTTTTTCTCTTATGTAGTAGATTATTCAGATTCAAGATTTTTTTTTTGGTTGAAAAAATATCATGTGTGAAGCCCCAGATGCTGGCATAAAAAAAACATCATTCATTCTCTGTTCTTTTTCTGCACATGCACTTAGCCTAAGTAACTTCCTAAGAAGAACATCTGGATTCTATAAACATGCTAAAGTTACATGTTGTATTTTCTTTTGCATCTGAAAGATTGATTGGCCCATTGAGAAGCTGGAGTGGGTGTCTTTCATTTGGAGTCTGCTATTCCTTGAGCTTTTATAGAGCAATTAACTCCTTCACATTCGTTGGGAATGCGTATTCTGAAGGACCATCGAAAAGTTTGTCCACCAAGATACCATGAGTTGCCTCTGTAGGATGGAATCGGTCCCAGAAGACATGCTCCCTTCTGTTGGAGCACAAAGACGAAACCGGCAGGCAAAAAGTGTCGGCGTTAAGCTTCCCATTACCACAGCATGCAGCTTCGGTCTCTGTAAATCCTGGAATGGCATACAAAATTTGGAATTTCTCAGTCAAGTTAACTAAAAAAGTTGTTTAGGGAAATTGGAGAATAAGAATGCATGCGCATATATTTTTCAGTCTGATAACATAACATGAGGGAAAGACGGGTAGAGTAGGAAAATAAGATGTGAGTACCGTATGAAGCGGGGTTTTGAATGATGTCGGTGAAGACACTGTAAGTCTGGAAGAAGGTGTAGTTTATGTGCAATGACGCTTCCAACTGCTGTAACATCGACTTAAGGCCATCATTGTAGTGGACAGACATGGAGTTTGCATCTTCGTTGCACACTCCATCATTTGAATTCCTTTGAGCTGGGCAACATCCAACTGGCCCAGTCCCGACAGCTACAAATTTTCGACCGCCCAAAGATTGTATTCTCTGCCGAAACAAAGCAAAAACCAAAGGGAAAATCAATTGAAATTTCAATATAACATGAATCAAATATAAAGCTTAGCTAAAGCCTGTTTTGTTACCTCTAATTGCTGTTGTAGATTTGAGACCATGGAATCTACGTACTGGTCGGGGGTTGATTCCTCGCGGAGGTTGGACGAGTCAAAGTAGCCGAAGATGTCATTGCTTCCAATCACAATGACAAACAGAGATTTTGACAGATGGTCCTGGGCACCGTTGGATCCCAATTCTAGAACGATGTTTTCATACACTTTTGAATAGTAGTTTACTTGGTATGACAAGGGAATTGACTGGCGCTGTGACAACAAAAGTAAAAATAGACAAGTCATTAGACATTACGTACGCATTCAATAATACTTTTTTTTCTTCTTATGCGAGTCAATAATACTATTAGAACGGTGATCAACAAAATAATCAATAACATGAAGTCAATTAGGAACCAACTTTTCTAATAACATTTTTCACCAACTTTTCTAATTACACGTGCGAATATCTTTATTTATTTCAATATATATATTCTATACTTACAAATTGTTCGTCTGACCCATTGAAGATTCCAGCCCCTCCGGAGGCGAAGCTAACTCCGGCGACAAAGGACGAATTTTGCTTGTTGGACTTGGATACAAGTGAGAGATAGGGTGGTGATGTTGGCAACCCAACTTTCTCGGCTGCCAAACGAAAAAGAGATATGATCTCTCACTTACAAGAAGCCTAAGCCCATCTCACTTATATATATATATATATACATGACGTACCCTCTCATCCTCACAGCATGCACAGACAGTCTGTAGCCAGGAGTGATGATGTAAGTAATTGAAATATATTTAACTTACCAAGAAAATCCGCAGAATTCTTGCCATTTCCAAACCTGCCGGTTGCTTTCTTGTTGAGAAAATCAACACCATTGTGAGGGAAATTAGCCTTGGCAAGAGAGATCTTGAGGTAATTGTTGTTACCCACATCGGCTAAGGAGTCACCGAACACGTAAATGGCCGGAACCATCTGAGCTTTTGAGAGAGTGATGAAGACAGAGAAGAAGGTGAAGAAGAAGAAGAAGAAAGTGATTGGAAAAACATTGGAAGAAGCCATGGTCATATGGTAGCAAGCAATAGGGAGGGAGACCTAATAAGGTGTATATAGAGAAGAAGTAAGCGGTGTAAGCTCCTTCTAAATTTGGTGAGTGATAGTTTGAGGGGAAGTGAAACAAGTGGATATCCTCATCTTATAGAGGAGAGAAAAGTTGATGAGGGAAGGCTACATTTTTTTTCGTGTATGAAAAGGAGATATTTTAGCCGCGTGGACTCTAGCTCTAACACCCGTTGTGTCATTGTCATCACATATATTAATTAGTTTTTGAACTCTTGCTTGTCGTCACATATATTCCCAAAATAAACTTTTGCCCATACCAGAAGTGTTTTTGGATAACTATTTTTTTTTATATATAATGTTAATTATAACATTGCTAATGGCTTATATATTGGATCGAACATTTTCAAAGATTCAATAAATTCCGAATTACTTAATTATAATTTATAAGTAGACCCTTTTCCAATAATTTGTACACGTATTCTAGCTTTAAAGGCTTTTATGGGATCTACGTGTAATAAAAAAGGGCATAGACTTGTAGATTAGTAGTTTTAAGTTCAAATCTCAATAACATTATGGTTATATGCGTGTGAAAAACCCCAACTCCTATAATTTATAAACTATCATTTGTACTAAAAAATAATAATAATAATAAAATCTTTATGGGAGAAAAAACCCTTTTCTTTATGAAACCCAGAAAAAAGGAAAAGAAAAATATAATATGCAAAAAAGTGAAAAATAAATAGGAAAGAAGAAAGACATGCCGAGCTGAAGTGGAGTTCCTTCCACACTTCTGTCAGTCGAAAAGTTTGGAAAGTCAGTGACACATCTATTATTTTTATTTTCTTCTATTGCCGTGTGTCAATATTAAACTTAGGAGATAATTTAGTTAAAAAAATTTTAAGATAAGTTTGAAAATACAAATTATTATTACTGGATTTGAATACATGTTAACTGAAATGTTGAACTCATTTTCTACAGCTGCCCCTACCAGATTTTCTACAGCTGGCAGCAGTCTGATCTCCGCCCAACACTCCACGCACCATCAAGCTTTGCTTCTTCTTCTTTCTGTTCTTCCTTATTGGAACGCTTGTTTGTACTTTTGTATATTTTTTCCGTCCATGTGATGACCCAAAAGACACATTTCCCAATTTTTATATGCTCCAATTTTGTAAGTTTTCCGTTCTGACTTTTATGATAGATAGAGATGCGTGCACCTGAATTATTAAATATTACTAGAAAACAAACATATATGTACTTCAAAATAAATATAGAAAATTTGGGATAAGTTCAAAATTAAAAACACAAGTTCGCTATAATTCACGCATTTGTTGTTGTTGATCTAAGTCCTTTTACTTTTGTGTCATGTATGATTATATTTATTTTTTAATTTTTGAGATAAAGACGAAATGTTATTAGAAATACGACTTATAGGGGCAAAATCCTAAACTTGGTTCTCTTTCTCTTTGACGATAACTAACCCTTCCTCAGTCAGGGGTAGGTGGCCACTACCCCCTGACTGAGGGAATGTGAGGGGATGGATAGGTAAGAAGTGAGGGGAGGTGAGGTTGGGTGGGAAGGAGATGAGAGGACAAAAGAGGAAAAAGTAGATGAGTATAGGAAGATGTGTGCGTCAAAGCAAAGAAGAAGGGGGGAGGAGAGGAGACGGGAGGAGGAGGAACAGTGACCTTACCCCCCTCGAGGTATGTGCATCTATAGAGGTTTTTCTCTTTTATGAGGAGGCGGCTATAGGGTTTTCCAATCTCATAATTAAGTATGAGTTAACATGGAATTAATGGAAATAGTTTTTTCCTTAAACTTGTTCGTAAAGATTTTCAACTAGCTTAACAAACAGCATTTATCTATGCATTCAATGTCATGTTTTAATTCTCCCTTTTTAAAGTTTGTATTAGGAAAAACAACAATTGATTTCTACTTCCACCAGCAATACATTCTATCGTATTGTAAATTTTCTAATCAGGGATATTATCTCAAGCGCTCTCTAGGTTTTTAGGGTCTGCTAGGATTCTATCTAGTTACCAGTAGCCCAGGTAGCCCTCTATGCCTATGTTAGCCTTCTACCTCGTTCCCAGTAGCCCAGGTAGCCCTCTACGCCTATGTTAGCCTTCTACCTAGTTCCCAGTGGATATGGTCACATCAAAATATTTCCACACGAAATTTATTCAAACAATTATTGTAGTTGTAGTTAACATACACACATCATATGGAGACAAGTTTTGGTTGCCGATTTAAAAAACAAAATAGTGCGGGAATTTAAATCCTAATTATGACTGCCGATTCACCTAGTCACCAAGGACAAAGGAAGAGTGTAGTCACCTCCCGTTAGATTTAATCGAACGACGAATACTAACCAGACCTTTATAAAGAAACAACAATATTATTTATATATAAAAAAACTGCTCTAAAGTTCAATTATACCCTTTCGCAAATTGGACTAAAATCTTGTCGACACGTCTGTCCAACAATTTGGGCTGCACAAGAAGAAAAAGGCATGAGATGGAGAGTTGTCACTAACCCATTTTGGAAGGAGCAGTAATAGTTACAATACTTACAAAACCTCATACGCTAGTAAGGAAGGGACATCAGATTTTCCGTTGATCTTTTGGATGTCGATGACTT
Organism: Prunus padus; assembly: GCA_024362665.1. NCBI lineage: Eukaryota > Viridiplantae > Streptophyta > Magnoliopsida > Rosales > Rosaceae > Prunus > Prunus padus. Next base: position 10,073,195 of record JANFAM010000011.1, read on the forward strand.
TGTACTTATGTTTACAACTAGGTTTTTTTTTTTTTTTGGTTAATATCCGATGGTGTTTTTTAGGCTTAAATATATTTTTGGTCATTGGGTTTTTAATGAAAATTCAATTTGGTCACTGAGAAATTTTTTTAGCCAAATTAGTCACCATGTTACTCAAACTTTACAATTTATAGACATTTCGTTATCTTCTTCCTAAGATTTCCCCCAATTTGTTAAACCCTAATAGCACAATATACTATAAGGGCTCGTTTGGTACGTCGGACTGTACTGACTAATTCTGTCGGATATTATTAATCTGTTCCAGAGAGTACTAACTGTTTATCCATAATATTATAAGGCGTTTGGTGATGTTCCGGATAAATAGTCTGACTAAACTATAATGTGTTTGGTGCTGTTCCAGATAACATCGGATCAGACAATTTTTTTACAAAAAATTCTTTGATAATTTAAGTAGAAATTGAAATTCAAATGACACAGAATTTTTTTTTTGAAAAGATTCATATGACAAGATTTGTTTTTCAATTGTTTTTGCCAATATTTTTTTTTCTTCATATAACTAGAAAAACAAACCAACAAAGCACCAAAAGTAGAAAAAAAAAATACAGCAAGAAAAACATAGCCGCATGTATTGTTCTAATCGCTGACTTGGGATGATAATTTGATTATTGAGTTGGATACCTGGAGAAGATGAAATATATAATATAAAAAACGCTAGAAAAACTTAGCACCATGTATTGAGTTGGATACACAGTCGCATGATGATAATTTGATTATTAAGTTGGATACACAGCCTCATGTATTGTTCCAATACATCAAGAAAAAAAAGTCAAAAATGAAAAATTCATAACCTAATTTCCACAAAAATGTAATAAAAGAGGAAATATATAAAGAAAGAGAAGATGAAGACAAAGGAAGCATATTGGAGAGAGAGAGAGAGAGAGAGAGAGAGAGAGAGAAGTGAAGAGAATAACCTTCGCGAAGATAGTAGAGAAGATTCCCTAGCTGTATAATTAAGCGTGTATTATCTAAACCGGGGTGTGTGGGTTGTATTAGTTAGTCGGGTAAGGAGAGTATTAAAAGCTCAACCTGTTTAAAATAGTCAGGTAATTAAATAATACAAGTTGACACCAAACACCTGACATAGACTATTCACTCCTATACATAGTCTAATACGGTGTACCAAACAAGCCCTAACTTGTTGAGTTAGAGGAAGAAAATGTGCTTTTCTAAAAAAATAAAAATAAAAACCGAGATAACAAAATGTTTATAAATTGTAAATATTGGAAAAAATAGTGACCAATTTGGCTAAATTTTTTACTCAATGACCAAATTGTTGGAAGCGTAGGTTGATTTGGGATACATTCATTGTTTGAATTAAAAGTGAAACAAAATCAAAATAAGTATAGAATTTAATTTCCACCAGCTATGATCAATTGTTGGTATAATTTGAGTAACGACCCTTTTACTAGTGCGTTTAGATGAGGAAATTTAAAAGTATGAAAGAATTCATAAATGAAGGAATCTAAATTGACGGAAATTAATGTTCTAGAATTTGTAAAGTTTCTTATTTGGGTGATGAATTTAAAACACGAAATTTAACCTTTATTTGTAAAGTTATCTTTTTAAAAACTCAATCTCTCTAGGAATTTTAGAAATGACGAATTTTAGATAGAATTTAAAGTTAGATTTATGACATGCAAATTTCATGTTTTTTCCCATGCGAAATTTCTAAATTCCTATGTTTTTTTTTTTCAAACAAGGTAATTGGTTCATGTCAATTTAGAACATTTTGACTTTTATCAAAATCTCAAGTTTATTTCCCTCATCCAAACGTATTGTTAATAAAGTTAGTAACCCTTTTAATCAAGTTGGGATTCTCTCATCTTCCTTTTCTTTTTTTAAGAAGATGAGAGGGGGATCCGACCTTGCATGATACCTCTTCCAACATTAAGAAAAAAAAAGTCAGAAAATCTAAATTCGTCGACGCCAACTGTCAACCAGTAAAAATAGGTCACATCATTGAGACGAATTAGGGAGTCCCTTCAACTATGATGTTCGTAAAAGCCACAATGGCTCCTATCCTATCTATAGAGATTCTAGACTCAACTCGTCCTAAGTCTAGCACAAAAGTAGAGAACTTAGTATATCAACTGCATATGAACGGAAAGTCTTTTAACATAAGTCCTGAACGATTTGAAACTTGTAGCTAGATGGTGGAATGTATATATATTTCTTTAAGTTCTGACTGATATTTAGTTGATAAAGTGGCAATTTCGATTAGGCTACAACATAAGTAACTACATCCATCGACTATCCCTTAAACCTCCTACTAGCTAGTACTCTCCCTGAAAACAAAACTCATAGAAAATTCCTTCTTTTTTTTTTTTTTTTTGCCAAAGTAAATCGTTTATCTTCATGATAATAATAATAGTGTCCAAAATAGCAGACCAAATCTCACGTAACTAAACAAATGATGAGATAGCGAGATATACACATGTTTGTAATAAACGTACAACCAGTGATCCACAAGGATGCGATAAACTGCCTCAGTAGGATGAACAAAATCCCAGAAGAGATGGTCGTTTCTGTTGGAGCAATAAGTTGCAAATGGCAGGCAAGGAGCATTCGCATTAAGCTTCCCAAGGCCACAGCAAGCAGCTTTAACCTCAGCAAATCCTGAATTATAATATTATTAATTGCATTAAGATAATTTCTTTTTGAAATGATAAGTAACTGTTAAAGGAAAAGGAAACTGAAAGGGAAATTCTATGTGGAAAGCACAAAGAAATTTCAAAATCCAAAAAAAAAATGAAGAGAAAAACCCACTTAGTAATATACATTACTATAGACAGTGCAATTCTACTAGTTGCATCAATATAGTGAAGAATATAGTATTCTATATTGATCTATCAACTGAGATTACAATGTGTATTTATACAATAAACTATGAATAGTAAACCGACACTATAATATGTAAAGATGAAGACTACAACCTGTAAAGATGAAGACTACAATCTGTAAAGTTAAAGCATATTCTCTGACATGAGCATGCACACCACATTGATCAATAAAGATAGGAATATAATAATAAGAGAATATTGTCAGCTTAGAGGAGTGGACACGTTGAAGTCAGACACATCAAGCTTTTGTTTATCACGCCCCCGCAAACTGACAGGGAGAGCACGAACTGAAAGTTTGGAGATGAGATAAGAAAAGCGAGCAGTGGACAGTCCCTTGGTGAAGACATCAGCAGTTTGATCTTGAGTGGAAACATAAGAAACCTGAAGCTCTTTGCGCACAACCTTCTCACGTATGTAATGAAAATCAACTTCCACATGACGAGTCCGTGCATGAAAAACAGGGTTCGAGGCAAGAGATATAGCAGAAACATTATCACACCAGAGGATGGGGCAGGAAAGAGGAAGATGAAGATCTTTAAACAGAGAACGAAACCAGGACAAAGTAGCAGCTGTTTGAGCTAATTGCCGATACTCCGCTTCGGTGCTTGATCGAGACACTCCACTTTGCTTCTTTGAACTCCATGCAACAAGATTAGGACCAAGATAAATACATGTACCACCAGTAGAACGACGGTCATCGGGATCACCAGCGTAATCGGCATCGGAGTAGGCTGTAAGGTGAAACGAACCAGGACGATAAGACAAGCCATGAGAATGAGTGGACTTGAGATACCGCAGAATACGTTTAACCGCTGCCCAATGAAGATGTGTGGGCCTGTGCATAAATTGACAAACAAGATTAACAGCAAAGGCAATATCCGGTCGGGTGAAAGTGAGGTACTGCAAAGCACCAACAGTACTGCGATACTCAGTTGGATCAGAGAGAGGATCACCATCAGTAAGACTGAGACGACGACCACTGGTGGCGGGTGTGGAGACTGGTTTACAATCAAGCATTTTTGTGCGGGAGAGAAGATCCAAAATATATTTAGATTGAGAAAGATATAAGCTTGCACCACTGTGAGTCACTTCCACTGGTTTACTATCTAGATTATCATAATTTATAAGCCAAATCCTGCAAATGTTTAATATCTTTGTTAAAGTTTGAGGTTGTCTTTCTGTTGGTTATCACTCATCATAACAAGGTTTTTTAGAACCAACTTCTGTACCTTAGCAATCAATTACTAATTTCTTCTGCTGCACCTAAGCAAGCAGAAAGTTTATTTATGACCCAACAGCCAATTTGAAGAGCCTCTGGGCTTTTGGATGCCATTTTCTTAGTCAGTGACCTGGTCTTAAAGAGTCCACTCAATCAGGAACAGGAGAAGGAACTGTGATCAAAATATGATTGGGATATGGTTACGAAATGTATTGTTTGACATTAACTAGTTGGACCACATATTATGTGGAGAGTAATCATTTCTGTGGCACTTGAAAGACCTCTGTTTCTTCCATTGAAAAAAAAGAAGAAAATCACCTCTGTTGTCCAACGGTTAAATTGAACTTCCTTTGGACTAGTAAGTCTCAAATTGCCAGATGTTAACACTTGGGGTATGTCTTTGTAAAATTGTAACCCACAACTCACAACATTAATAATTACCTATTTATAGAACTATATATATAGCATGTTATATTGTTAGACTGTGAACCTAAGTCAATAATCAAATGAAATGTGCGTGATGCAAATTTATAGTATGATATAAAAGGTTTGGTTGATTTTGGAACATCTGGGATTTGGAAAGGTAAAAGGCAATAAAAACTGATATTTTCCCACAATAACAAGGAACTAACTTACCAAATTTAATTAGGGCAGAGAGACCTAGTCACAAGTCACAAGTCACAACAAAGATGGTTACTTACCAAAGATCTGCAGCATTCTTGTCGTTACAAAATCTCGCAGTTGGTGTTTTGGTAGGAAATTCGATCCCATTGTGAGGGAAATTTGCTTTGGCAAATGAAAACCGGAGGTAGTTATTGTTGCCCACATCTACTAAGTCTCCAAAAACATACATGGCTGGAACCACCCGAGCCTCTGTAACTCTCAGTGTGAAGTCTCTAAACGTGGAGAAGAAGAAGAAAAGAAGAAGGAGAAAAAACTCAGAAGAAGAAGAAGAAAGAAATTGCAAGCCATTGTAGCTACAAGGAGCTATCTGCTCTCACTCCCATGTAGTTTACAAACTTATGGGGTTGTTTGGTACGGCGGACTGTCTTGGATTGTACTAAATACTGGGACGGTCTTGAATTGATTTGGCTTGGCCTAAGCTGGATAACACTTGTACTGCGTTTGGTCTATGCTTGGACTAGGACTAAATGTCTTGAATTTTTTTGAATTTTTAAAAATAGATCAAAGTGGATTTATTATTATTTTGATTTTACTTCCTCCTCCCGTGCTACTTCTTCTCCATCCTCTCTCCTTCCCCTCTTCTTCTTCTCAATCCTATCTCCTTAGCCTCCTCTTCTCAGAAATTTTTTCTCTTTGTTTTGTTTATTCGAAAAATTCTCTTTGCTTTTTTTTGTTTATTGGATTTTTTTTACTTCTCCCTCTGCTTCTTCTTCTCAATCGACTCCGTCTTCTACTTCTCCCTTTGCTTGCCCATTTGCGGTCGTCATCGTCTCACAGTTGCCATCGTCCACAACCCATAGTTCAAGTTGTGAAGTCATTGTCTCCCATCGATGCTCGTCGAAACTAACTGGAATTGGCTGCTATGCTAGATTGGGGTTGCTGTGTGTGACTATGATGGTGGGGGTTTAGATCAGTTGCAGGCGATGGTATGGTTGGTGGTTGTGGATGTTGCTTGGGTGGTCAGTGGTTGTGGCTAGCGCTTGGGTGGTTGCAGCCGCTTTGGTTGTTGAAGGCACTTGAGTCAGAACTGCCTTGTCCCCCCTTTCCAAGCAGGTCTCAGTAAGAACATCTAAAGAGGTTTTTTGTGGGGCCAGTATTAACAGTCCCACTTAAAACTAGAACCAAGTGAAAACAAACATGGGATAAAAATTTGTCTACTCCAATCTAAGCCTAAAAGAAGGTATAACAAACGAGCCCTATAAGGTGGTGAGGAGTTTGGTTTACACAATTAAAGAGAACCAATTAATGTTCATAAAAAAATAAAAATAAAAAACCACCAATTAATGAGGTGTAAATTTTTGTGTACGGAAATAAAAGTAAATATTAAATCATATAAACCACGTTATTGCATAGCTCCATAGACTAATTTAAAATAAGCTTTAACATAAACCAAATAGGGTTTAGCATCATAGTTGATTGAATATCTAAGGCTTTTTACCTAGATTGACCTTAGGTCTCTTCATGCATTCATATCATACATGAAAAATTGTTTTATGTAAAAATATTGACTAAGTATGAAAAATGGTTTTTCGGACTAATCATTTTCTCAAGATAATTTTTGGCGGCTTTTATTCCTCACACATCAAATAAGAAAATTTGATTTTATGAGATTTTAATATGAAGTATATATTGACTTAATGAGCCATCATTTTTAGCCTAAATCGTATTTTGCACTAAAATCGATTTTTCATATTTTGATTTGGTGGGAATTTAATTTTCTAATATTTTTATTTGAATCCAAATGGGGGGTACTTCCTTATTTACATTGTAAACTTAAGTAAATGGAGTAATATAAAAATAAATGAAAGTAAAAGGACAAAGACATTTACTTAAATGTTTAAAATGGAAATAAGGTAATCTGTACACCTGGAGTGCACCACCACCAGCTGAGCAAAGAGGCAATTTGAAACATCTACAATAGTTTTTCCGGTGAGAGGAGGTGTAACAGCACCTCCTTGCACCTTAAGAAGTTAAATATATAGGTTTTATATTTTTTTCCTTAAAAAACCACATTGGGCTACAGCTCACTGTAGCCCTTAGTGTGGTTCCGCCCATGTATCCCTTAAACCTCCTACTAGCTAGTACTCTCACTGAAAACAAAACTCATAAAAAATTCCTTTTTTTTTTTTTTTTTGCCAAAGTAAATCGTTTATCTTCATGATAATAATAATAGTGTCCAAAATAGCAGACCAAATCTCACGTAACTAAACAAATGATGAGATGTCGAGATAGACACATGTTTGTAATAAACGTACAACCAGTGATACGAAATAATTACTTGGCATGTATAACTGCCATGCTTAATACATGTCAATGAGATTAAACGGCAACTAGCTTTTGCACGTTTATTGGGAAGGTGTATTGTAAAAGACCATAAACAATATGATCCACAAGGATGCGATAAACTGCCTCAGTAGGATGAACAAAATCCCAGAAGAGATGGTCGTTTCTGTTGGAGCAATAAGTTGCAATTGGAAGGCAAGGAACATCCCCATTAAGCCTCCCAAGGCCACAGCAAGCAGCTTTAACCTCAGCAAATCCTAAAGTATAATATTATTGATTGCATTAAGATAATTTCTTTTTGAAAAGAGAAGTAATTGTTAAAGGAAAAGGAAACTGAAAGGAAAATTCTATGAGGAAAGCACAAAGAACTTTCAAAATCCCAAAAAAAAAAATGAAGAGAAAAACCCACTTAGCAATACACATTACTAGAGACAGACTTATGTTGTGCATGTACAGTATCTTACTAGTTCGAAATAAATGAAGTTATGAATTGACCTAAACAAATTCATGCTACCTAAATTGGGATCCAAAAACTTCGGGATTGTTTCGGATTTCGTAAGCATTACTCTTACTCATATTTTATACGAAATTGTCAAAGTTTCAATTTGAATTATTAATCATATGATGAATTCTTATTTGAGTTTGACTATATAATTAAGTGGAAAAAAAAAAAGATACTACATGTCTAGCAAGGGTCTTACCATAAGCTGCTGGGTTCTGAATGAAGTTGTTCGTGACGCTGTAGGTATCAAAGTAAGAGTAGTTTATGCCTCTGAGTTCTGATTTCAAATTGTTCAACATTGACACAAGAGCTCCATTGTAGTTAGCAGCCAAGTGATTGACGGTTGCATTGCATTTTTCATCTGTTTGCTTATTCCTTTCTGATGGGGCGCATCCCACAGGTGGAACCCCTACAATCACAAATTTTCGACCACCATAATCGTATAACCGCTGCCAAAACATAAGTAAATTTCAGAAATATGATTATAAAAACATTAATACTTTGATTTTTTACCTTCACTTGTTCTTTTAGTGCGGCAGCCAAGGAGTTGGCATACTGCTGGGGTGATGCCATGTTATTAATGGAGGACCTAAAGTAAGTGTAGATGTCATTGCTTCCAATGACAATTGGGAAGAGAGATTTTGACAGATGAGTTTGTGCTTCTGAGGCTCCTAGCGTTTGCACAACCTTTTTTTGCACTGCCAAATAGTCGTCTACTTGTTCTCCCAAAGATATTGCCTGGGTCTGAGACAATTAAAGAAATAAACAGAGAAAAAAGCAAATTAAATTGATTGTTATATCAACATTAATTAGTGTGGTGTGGATCTGAAGGTTTTCACTTACATAACGTTGAGTTGCGTCCTTGAAGATTCTGGCATATGCAGAGGCAAAGTTGACACCATTTAGGAAAAGGGTATTGCTGTTGGGTTTAAATGCCACGGAGAGATATGGTGGTATGGGTGGTAAGCCCATTTTCTCAGCTGCCCAAAACTCAAAAAGAAAAAGAAAAAGAAAAATGAGTTATATTATGATAATCAAGCATACTTAATAATATGTATCTCTCTATTACTAACTAGATGATCATAATTTATAAGCCAAATCCTGCAAATGCTTAATATCTTCGTTAAAGTTTGAGGTTGTCTTTCAGTTGGTTAACAAGGTTTTATAAATGCTAATTAGTTCTGCACCAACTTTTGTACCTTAGCAATCAATTACTAATTGCTTCCACTGGACCTAAGGCCATCTCCATCCCATGGGGCAAAATTCAAAATATCCCAAATTTTATATCAAATTTTTTCCCAACTCAAGAAAATTAAGGGGCCAAATACTAGTCCAGCTATTGCCTAGACTGGAAATTTTTTTCTGTGGAGCCCACTCAAGATTGATGCAACCCATGTGCAAGGAAGTGAGACTGGGGCCAGTGCTGTTGCTATTGCAGATCTTGTTTGGCCACATGTCGTGCGTTGGTGAGGTTGTTGTTGGAATCCAACAACACAATTCAAACAACCCATTTTTTTTCCAACAGTAACACAAATCAACGATACAAATTAAATTTAAATCTAACCGTCAAAATAATATTTTAAATTAATCTAAATCAGATCCAAACCCAAAACTCACTCCAAACTTTATAAATACCCACCCATTTCTCAAATAATCTACCAAAAATATTTTTTCTATTTCTCAATTTATTTTTCCTTTGTCAATTTCATCAATCTCCTTTCATTCTTGTTAAAGATGTCCACAAAATCTCAATTCTTTTGGAATAAAATTATATTTGTGGAATTTCAATTTTTTCAATTAAATTGTTCAAAAAATTAAATTATGATGTTATTTAAAAAGATTAAATGAATAAAAGTTATCCATAAAAAAATAGACTTAAACAATTGTTAAACAATTTAATAAAGTTGCAGACTTAAAATTTGAGTATGGAGGGTTGGGGGAAAAACGGTTTGAATAGGCAAAACTCAAATAGTTACTTTTTGAAGGGAGAAAATTTAAATTTTGCTCCAAATGGGTTGGAGAAGACCTAAGCAAGCAGAAAGTGCAAAGAAGCATTTATTTATGACCCAGCAGCCAATTTGAAGAGCCTTTGGGGTTTTGGATGCCATTTTATTAGTCAGTGACCTGGTCTTAAAGAGTCCACTCAATCAGGAACAGGAGAACGAACTGTGATCAAAATATGATTGGGATATGGGAGCCCATTTTTCATCGAATGGGAGATGGTTACGAAATGTATTGTTTGGCATTAACTAGTTGAAAGACCTCTGGTTAAATTGAACTTCCTATGGACTAGAAAGTCTCAAATTGCCAGATGTTGACACTTGGGGTATGTACTATATATAGCATGTTATGTTGTGTGAGTGTGAAACTTGTGTAATACAAATTTATAGTATGATCACGTAACCGTTAGGTATATATAAAAGGTTTGGTTACTTCGGAGTATTTGGGATTTGGAAAGGTCAAAGGCAATAAAAACTGATATTTTGGTACAATAACAAGGAACTAACTTACTAAATTTAATTAGGGCAGAGAGACCTAGTCACAAGTCACAAGTCACAACAAAGATGGTTACTTACCAAGAAAATCTGCAGCATTCTTGCCGTTACAAAATCTCCCAGTTGGTATTTTGTTAGGAAAGTCGATCCCATTGGGTGGGTAATTTGCTTTGGCAACTGAAACCGGGAGGTAGTTGTTGTTGCCCACATCTACTAAGGAGTCTCCGAAAATATACATGGCTGGAACCAACCGAGCCTCTGCAACTCTCAGTGTGAAGCCTCCAAAGATGGAGATGAAGGAGAACAAACTCAGAAGAAGAAGAAGAAAGAAATTGCAAGCCATTGTAGCTACAAGGAGTTATCTGCTCCACTGCCATGTAGTTTACAGACTTATATGTGTAAGGCGCTGCAGAGTTTGGTTTACACAATTAAAGAGCACCGATTAATGGGGTCGACTCTGAGATAATATAGGCACTCCATCATAAGAGCTTGCCTATGAAGTTGTTGGGATTTTTGAGTCTCTTATAGAGCATCCATAATCATGTCTTTATTTCTTTTTGCAAAATCATTTTATCTGGCATGGTCATCTTGTGGGATCGACTCTAAGATAATATAGGCACTCCATCATAAGAGCTCGCCTATGAAGTTGTTGGGATTTTTGAGTCTCTTATAGAGCATCCATAATCATGTTCTTTATTTCTTTTTGCAAAATCATTTTATCTGGCATGGTCATCTTGTGGCCCTGGATGTTCTGGATATTTTTTTCTTCATCTTCGACTCCAAGTGAGCTATGTTATCCATGTTGGTTTTGCAAGGCATTTCAAACATGTTTGAGTTGAATTGAGTCCTATATTGGAAAAATAGAGTTCTTTGGAGGTCTTTATAAGACTTACTCTTGAAAATACAATAATTTGGATTGAACTGTGCGACCCAATTGAGTGGCTTGTGAGTTTGGTCTTTGGGTCAATACCTAATTTGTTGGGTTAATAGTTTACACAATTAAAGAGCACCAACTAATGAGGCGTTCATTTTTATGTGTGGAAAGACAATGTTATTGATGATTGACTTGTCATTTAGGGTCGACTCTGAGATAGTATAGGCCCTCCATCATAATAGCTTGCCTATGAAGTTGTTGGGATTTTTGAAGTCTCTTTCAACATCAAATGGCATCCCATATTTCCATTTGTGATGTTATTGCTTTGCTTTAGAGTTTGCTGCTGCATTGTTTGAGCATATAATTTTATTAGGTTAAAACCATTTTTAAGTTTTTTTTTTAAATTAAAAGAATAGTATAAATTACATGTGACGCCCCGAAAACCATTTTTAAGTTGTTTTTTTTAATTAAAAAAAAAGTATAAATTACATGTGACGGCCCGAAAATTTCTAAATATTTTGTTTAAGCTCACAATAAAAATTTCCCGGTCAAATTTATTGTAATTTGGATTTTCATGAATTAAGTATTAATTTATTCAAGGGAATATTTATTTCCTAATACTTTGAAGTTGGAATTTTGGTAATTTATTCAAGGGAGGATTTCTACAAAACTCGGTAATTTTCCAAATCGTATTTCTCACCGTCCTCAAGTCTCTGCCTTTCAAAGTCCTCCCAATCCCTTCATGAACAGAAAACGAAGCCCCTCTCATCCTCGCCAAGTACTCATGAGGCAGGACCCTCCCATCTCCGCCATCATTATTATCGTCACGGTCAAAATCTTCATCGCCGCCTTCTTCATCGTTGTCCCTCTGCCTCTGCTCTTTGTACGCCTCTTTCAGAATCTTGGACCAGTTCAGAATGTTCACTGGCAATGACGATGACGTCACCTTGGCACTACTTTTTTGATCAGCCATGCTCCTCAGCATCGTCGTATTCCTCCCCATTTTCTTCAGCTCTCTGTAACTGGTTTGGTTTGGGTTAGGTTTCTGAGGAAGAGAGAGTGGAGCAAAGAGGGAGAGTGTGTCGGGTGCCATACACGTGACTTATTTAACAGAGTCAAGGATGGAATGTCTCCCACTATAACGGTGGGAGGTAAATTGGCAATAAAATTTAATTCATATCCTTAATTTTCAAAAAAAAAGAAAAAAGATGAGGGAGTAAATTGAAAGTATGATACAAGTTTGGGGGGCCATTCGGTATTTAACCCCCAAAAAAAAAGTCAGAGAGACGAAAGAGCTATAAATAGGTGACAAACACATATCTCCGACATAGGCCTGGGCGCGGATCGGTTCGGTTCGGTAGAGGGCTATTCCATTAACCAAACCAAAGACTTCGGTAGAACATTTTCTCTTATGTTAACCAAACCAAAGACTTCGGTAGACTTCGGATCGGTTAACCTAACATTCGGTTCGAAACGGGTCGGTAGATCAGTAGTATCGTAATACAACATACTAATAACACAATTTATTTCGAATCACATTATTTTAATTTATTTTATTTTCAAACAAAGAGCTACTTTTTTTCACAAATGGTTTCAATATGAATGGCTTGCTTTGCTTCAGAATAAGTAAACTTTAATTGGTACCTGTGAATCAAAACACAAATAAACTTTGGAAGAAAATAATCAAATACCAAATCGAAATAGGAGGGAGTGGTAAACAAACATAACCCTGTGCATGATTCAATGACAAAAGTATAAACCTCAAAAAGACTAATAATGTCTTCTCCTCAAAAACAAGTTACAGAGGTACTACAAACCCACATATCTTATCCCTTATATAGGGTGTTTGCAGAGAGATGAGAAAGTAGCGGTTGTATGAAAATGAAAGTTGATTTTAGGGTTAATGTAGGTTGTGTTCCAGTGTGTTGCAGTCTACCATAAGTTAATATCCAGCCACTAATAAATAGATACATATATATATATATATATATATGTATTTAAATAATAAAATAATTATAAATTTCGGATCGGTACGGGTTTCCGTCGGGTTAGGGATATTGTTAACCGTTAACCAAACCAAACTTCTCGGTACGGATCAGATCGGAATAATTAAAATTAAAAAATAATTATTTAACCAAACCAAACCAAACCGTCGGTACGCGGATAATTCGGATGAGATGCCCACCCCTACTCCTACATATACAAAATTGTAACTATCATACAATTATATTCCAAGTTTTCTTGACCATGGACAAATTAAAAACATCTTATATATATAATTCTTTTGCTCCTCTCTTTGGTAAGCTCTCTGCGGTTATAGCCTACCCGATGTATATCTTTTTTGTTTGTACAATGTACAAAGAGGATCGTGTTGTCAGTTTTGCCAAGTTTTGCTACATAGCAACTTAATTATGAAGACTCATCCATCTTCTAATTAGAATTGTTAATCATGTGGACTTAATTACTTTTGTTACATAGCAACAAAAATATAAAAAAATATTTGCGTTCATTAAAACTCGTTTTTTTTTAAAAAAATTTTTTTTACGTTTGAGAAGTGTACGGAAAATGAAAATCTTTTTTTTAAAAATACGTCAGTATGCGTATAATATGGGAATTGACCAACTAGGAATTTCACTTACTAGACAAATGAATGACTAATTTTTTCATTGCTAATCACATATATGAATGTTATGAATTAAATATTATGTTAATCAGATTGGATCAAGTATGGACGCTCTCGCACAGCACCCCATGAGGAGGCTGTGTTAGAATGGGTGAAACTGCGTACCAATATCAGAGTTGGTGATCTTGATCTTACCATTAAGTATGCCTTTAACCTAGAGCTATATATGTGCTTTGGCCAAATCTAATCGCATGCAAATTTTATTTTAGGCCTTATCTTATTGTTTAATTTATGTATATTAATGAAGGACTTTATTTGTTTTTATAATATTGACAGGTTCTACACAGAATTTTTGGGGATCAAAGTGTTGAGTAGAAAAGATTTCCTACAAGAAAAATACTCAAATGCAGTTGTTGGGTTTGGACCTCGAGAGACTCATTTTGTGATAGGCCTCACATCCCAACATATGTTTTAATTTTTTCACTCCAAAACTTATCTTTTTTTCACAAGAAACCCTAAAACTCTGCTTGTAAATCTTCTTTTTGTAATCTTAATCCACAGACAATGCAGTGGACAAGTTTGACGTTGGAACAGCCTTCGATCATTTTGGAATCGCAACCCTAGATGTGAGTATCACTCTATTTACAATTGCGTGCCCCTGACATTTTTAAACTTTCAGAAATAGTTTGTTCTTGGTTTATCTTCAGATTTATAATACTGTTGAAAAAATTCAAGCCAACGGAGGAGCGATCACTCTCGAACCAGGGCCAATTGCAGCCGGCGGGACTAGCATCTTCGCCTTCGTGAAGGATCCCAACGGCTACAGTTTCAAGCTCCTCCAGAAGCCACCAACTCCGGAACCACTGACTATGACTCAATTTGAAGGATCCCAACTACAGTTTCGTTGACTATGACTCAATTTGAGGTCCTTGTTCATTGATTTATATTTTCTAATTTGTTTAAATAAATTGTATTTCAAGCTTGCCATTGGCACTGATGAAGTGTACAAGAGCGCAGCACCTGTTGAACTGGTTACCAAGGAACTTGAAGGGAAAATAATTCGACCACCAGGTCCAGGTCCAATCCCAAAAATCAAAACCAAAATCACTGCATTCCTCTCGACACAGATGGCTTTCAAACGGTAAAACCCATTTTCTCTCTTTTGGGTTTTTCTTTCAGTTAATAAAAAAGATCGTATTAAATTTAACCAATTATGTTTCATGGCATGCTTATTAGGTTCTCCTTTCTACAGATGTATTTTTTAATAAATGTTTGTCAGTTTTGCCCTGTAACTGAGCAAACCTTAATCTCTGTCTGTACCTTGTAATTCATCTTTCAAATATCCTTTCAATAACTTTTTGAAGCCATCTTCAGTGCATTCTCTGTGAGGCATGATCTTTAATCCAGAACAGAGTACCAAAACTTCATAAGGATCCAAGTGCTTAAAAATCTTCGGGTCTCGATCGAAATCCTGACAGCATGAAATTTGTATCAAAGAAAGAAATAATGAAATGAGGAAGTCGGGACACTCTACATGAATTCAATTGAAAGGGCAGGCATCCTCCCCACAAATCTGGCCAGTGCGCCCATAACTTAAACGAACCAAGAAAACTATTTAAGAAAATGTCTAAGAAACAAAAGAAAAGGACTGATATGCTTAAGCTACATGCCAATGCTAGTGGTCATTATCTACTCACCTTTTCTGTGACTACAACAACTGGCTTGTGCCCAAACGTGTCCTCCAGCTCTCTTAGTCTCCTCCTGATCATCTCAATATCCTAGATTTGCCACAAAATGACAAAGCTTGAGATATCAGATTACCATCTAAATCAACATTTAGCTAACCCTGGGGGTTATATTCCGTTTTATTGCAGCTTTGCTAGCCATATACTTGTGTCTGATCAGCAGATTGAAATTAGATTTATATTGATGAGATTATACTGTCTCGACAGACAAGTTTTACATCTTGTTTCTTATTTGGGGAAGGGAAAGGGCCGTGAATGTGAAGGGATAAGGGCTCTACCACGTAAGCTAGAAGCCCCACATATATTTTACATTGTACTTATGCCGTAAGCATATTAAAATATAAAGGTGTCTGCCCCATCATTTGGTTCAGAAAAGGACATTGCACATGACAAGAATCTCATGTCAAAGAAGCGGAAGATTGAGTGGTACCTTGGCCTGAAATATGTGATGATCACTGAATTCAAGGCGATCAACATAGAATGCTCCTATCTGCAGCAAGTTCTATTCAATTTAGAGATGGAAGCACAGAAAGGAGAAACAAGCTAAGTAGTAAAGAAATAAGTGGTGCCCACAGAATTTGTCGCCGGACCAGAAAACGACGTGTATAAAGTTTCTTAGCATCTCTAAGAAGCAAATTTGAAAATGAATTGCACAGAAGATACACACGCAAATATGTTTACGTCTGTATCTGCTTTGCGTATATTTGAAAATTAATTGCACAACAGACGCACACACACAAATACGTTTACATATGTATCTGCTTTGAATAAAGGAGAGGTGGCCAAGAGTATAATACCTTCTCAACTCCCTTCACAAATGCATTTGAAGAACCAATGGCAGAAACACATAATACAATGCTGTTAGACAAAGTGCTCAGAGGTTTTCTAGAGTTGACATTTCCCACGTCCAAGAAATAACAGGGATCCATTTTAGTGAAGAAAATCGGAAGAGATTTATTAACTTCTCGTAGCATCAAGTCAATATCTTTGAGATTTTGTTCTGAAAGCTGTGAGATTGGCACGCATAAACTTCTGTGTCAATTACAGACTTTCACTGGCTAACATACACAAGGGCTGAGACAAAATCTTTAACCCACTCTTTCTATTGAAAAAGAAGAAGAAGAAAAGATAAGTTTATATACCAAATCTGCATGATGGAGTACAACAACATCTGCCCGTCTAAGCGCATTGAAAGGCTCCCTTAACGGTCCACGTGGGATTAAGTGACAGTTGCCCCATAGTGTTAATCCGTTAACCATTACAATCTCGAGATCACGATGCAAGCTCCAGTGCTGTCTTCCGCATATTTATCAAATAAAGTAAAAGCATAGCACCTCAATGAGCATGAGACCATTATAAGCGAAAATAGCAACCCGGAGTGGGATTGCAGATCCTCTAGGTCACCAATTCATGAAGTAATAACAGACTAGCACCCAAAACACATATATAAAAAATTAAGAAAAAGGGAAAAAGAAATATCTTAACAACATGTTAAATTTTGATTCAGGCCAATTTGGCATGTCCCCTAAACTACTCTATTAATAACCATAACAGCACCCTTTCCTTTGCTATCCCACATTAAGGATATAGAACATTGTCTAAGTTATACTCAGAAGCTCGCATACCACTACTTGGTAATGACTTGCATGAAAAAAACTGCATCCTACACCCCAAAAATAGAGGGAGAAGGGAAAAGAAATACAGATAAAATATACAATTATACCTGCATTCCATCGTCAAGAATTACAGCACCAATTTTTCCTGAACTAAGATGACCCCCCACTTTCTGTTCAATGCACAGTACATCAGAGCGTTTACTCATAGAGCAAGGATCAACATAACCATATCTTTCAAAAAATCGAGCAGCAACCGCTGCCCGTTTTGCACCCACACCAATCTTTACAGGCCTTCCAAGTAAATGCCTATGAAGCATTTTGGCTTCATCCCCACCAGCATAACCCTGCAACAGAAATATCACTTGAAATTTCATTGACACTTTAAATCAAACATGAAGATCGATAAACATTAAACAATATACAAAATAAAATTAAATAAAGTAAAATTACCCTAGTAAGAATGAGAGGTAAAATTCCCGAATCAGGTAAAAAGCGAGCAATGAACTCCGCCATCGGAGTTTTCCCATTGCCTCCCCATGTCAAATTCCCAACACTGATCACTGGCACCGGCAACCTTCCAATTCAATAATTTCTTCTTAATTAATGCTAAAATCAGCAAATAACTATACAGATAACAATCATTCCAAGTAAGAGCTCGACTCCATCTAAATTGGCATGATTTGGGCTTCAACCAGTTGAGCTAAAACTTCTAAACAATACCTACAGACAAACGCTTTACGTACCGTTTGGTTCCGCGGAAAATGTGAGAAATGTAATAAAATTCAAGAGATCGCGTTCAAATTGATAAAGCACAACTGAATTCGACTAATAGCCACTAGCGGTAACGGTGTCAATTCAGCCAAGGTCCAAAATTGTTCTGTTTTATTTTCCGAGCAGCCAAACAAAAGAGAAGAATGAAGCGGAGATCGGAGGAGAGGTATTACCGGTGCTTTCTGAAGAGGCCGTAATGGTAGAGAGAGCGGCGGAGAGAGAGAGCGAGCTTGTAGAGGGAGGAGGCGAAGCGGAGGACAGGGATTAGAGAGAGTTGAAGATGAGTGAGCTTAGCGTGGTTCTGAGCGTAGGCGATCTCGCTCACTGCTTTTCTCAGTTTCTCCATTGAAGACGGCGAAAGAGCCAAGGAGAAGAGGAAAACCCCGGGAAAGAGAGGGAAAGAGGGAGGGTTTCAGTTCAGTTTAATTTAATTTGCTGCTTACTTTGTAGGCTTGTGTTGTGCAGTTCAAAACTCAACGACATCTTTTTTTTTTTTTTTTTAATAAAAAATTTTTAATATTTATTTTTATAAATAAAATAAAAATCTTTCTAGTAAAAATTACAAAAACTTTTCCTAAACTTTACTCTAGTTCTTCAAAGTTTAATTTAAGTAGGCTTAATATCACAAAACGTCCCTAAGGTTTAAACTATCAGTTGCATCCTTAATGTTTTTTTTGGTCATTCGTGGTCTCAAGATTAATATGTATGATAACAAATGGTCCATACCGTTAGGTTCCGTAAAAACTCCATTAGTTTGCTGACGTGGCATATATATATATATATATCACAAAACATCCCTGGGTTCACGCACCTATCACAAATGGTCCATGCGAATTTTTTTTTATTTTTTCATTTAAAATTCATAAAATTTTGGTTTTCTTTTTTAAATTATTTTAAAATATATTTTGTATTTTAAATACACGTGACACTATATTTTTGAAGATATGGGCTCCACATATATGCCACATCAATAAACTAATGAAGTTTTTTAAAAATAATTTAAAATTCATAAAATTTAATAATGAAAAAAATCATTTATAGAAGGATTTTAACCTTGAGGACCATTTATGAACCCTAAACCCTTGGTTTTTTCATTTTTAAATTTTATGAATTTTAAATTATTTATTAAAAACTCCATTAGTTTGTTGATGTGACATATATGTGGAGCCCACATCTCCAATAATATAGTGTCACGTGTATTTAAAATACAATATATATGACAGGACTCGACCCAAATTCCACTTTGGAATCTGAGCCGAACCCTGTGCACGTCCGACACTTGGCAAGTGCCAGGCACGATGACTAAAATGCCCTTCTAAAGCGAAATCCAATGAAATTCAAGCTCGACTTCTACCGAAAATTCGGCAGAGTCTCCCCTGTAAATTGAACATTTCCCAAAAATTTCCACCTGTAAAACAATCATATATGAATCATTTAATCCAATTGCCAGTATGCATTAAATTATTTAACTAGAAAATCAAGCCTCGACTCACTCTGGCTTCATAGCCTTAATAGTTCAAATAGAATATGCTGACAACAAATTTCAAAATAACTTAGCTGAACCACTTCTCTAGCACTAGACCCCGCGGCTACACCTAGAACTCCATGTTGCCTACGTACCCTTACTAAGGGATCAAGCCACATGTAGTTCTTCCATTATAATTTACAAGCCAACTCAAGTTCTTATGTTAATGTCATACTCAATAACATTCACATGCTATGTTCGTACAAAAATCAAACACACATATTTTCATTTATATATACATCCCATCATTCAAACAACTTGTCAAACCCAAAGCGGACATCAAAAAGTAATATCCCCTTTTCTACCTAGAAGTACCCATTATTACTCCCATCGCTCCCTAGGTTTCAGTCAAATCCCACATTATTCCATCAACTCCTCGTGTCGCCATATGTGACATATCTTCGCAAGTCTCGGTGACTCAAGGTCAACCCGAGCCGCGATTCTCTCTGGATCAGGAGACATTTAGTCCACCTGACTTGCATTCCTCGCTCCACATGGTCCGGATATCCCTCAGACGCGTGGGGCAACAGCCAATCATACTGACCTCACAGAAGGCCACATAAATCATGTTTGGGTACCTAAGGTGGTATTAAGAAAATGTAAACTTACTAAAAGAATTTAAATGATAAACGAATTCTTAATTAGCTTAAAACTATGCTGCCATGCCACATAATAACGCTCTAAAATTTATTTTCTCTATATTCCTAGGTATTCTCAACTCGGCAGCATATAAAGAAAATATTTAAACTTAGTAAAATATGCTAGAAAATCATTTAATAAACAAAAGGTTTACTCACTGAACCACCTCTAAATCACGAATCGATTTGCTATATTATTAATATATATAAAATTATTTAAAATAGACATAGAACATAAAGTTAAAATAACAATAAAGTAAAAAGAGAAGGAAAAATGAAAACGCATATGTATCAACACCTTCGCTAAAATATTTATATATATAATTCTCTCCTTTACTGGTAAAATAACCTCATCGCTTGAGAAAAATAGCAATGACTTGTAAAACCTTTAAAACTTGTACACCTGCATTTCTTGTCTTATAATATCATGATAACAAACATGAAATCCTTAATTTAGTTTTAAAACCTTCCAATACTTAAATTATCTCCGCCTAGGCGTACCCCCATTCCTGATCCGTCAATTCCGTTACTAATCCGTCAATTTCAGGTACCACACACCTGGCCACATGTGTGATACATCCTCGCAGGTCTCAGGGCACACACGTCAACCTGAGCTGCATTCCTCGCAGGTCTCAGGGCACACACGTCAACCTGAGCCACATTCCTCGCAGATCTCAGGACACACACGTAAACCTGAGCTGCATTCCTCGCACCGCACGATTCGGGCATCCCCGAAACTCGTGGGGCATAACATGGATGACAACTTGTTTCAAGATACTGGGGGGGGTACCCCTATGGTGGGTTTGAAACTCATATTCTGAAATTTATCACAACTTTGCCTTTTATTCCACAAATCTATTTCCTGCTACTGAGTGTATGGACTCAATATAGAAATACATTTAAATATTTAACTAGTCTGTTAATCCCTTCGGACTCTGATTAACAACCCCTTCCAATATTATATTTATACCCTTAACAACACAATTAACCACATGAGTAGATAAGTAGGTGATAAATGAACAAATCAATAATTACTCCTACTCTTAGGGATTTCCTTAACTCCAATTATGCATACTCATCCTGAGATCATATATATATATATATGAGATGAATGCCATAACTAAATCAATGAACACTCGCATGTACATGAGCTTCCTAAAAGCTCATACACAAACAGTAAAGCTCATCATCATTATTTCATTCGAACCCTGGCCCTTAGAAGTATTTGCACTAACTTTAAAGTCGTTCCTAGGCCCACAATAGCTTTTCTCATATTTGGATTGGTTTAGACGTGACTCGGGACTAAAAAGCGATAAAGTCCCAAAAACTCAACCCGGGACCCCGTGGGGTCCACGACCTCCTAATTCTGATATGAAAGTTCCTAGAGATTCCAACATGCCTAGCACACATGTCCTGAAAGTTTGGTCTCGATCGGACGGTTGATTTACTCACGATCGCACGATCGGACCGTCGGATGATTTTCCGTAACCCTAGCCCTAGGGTTCGAGATTTCGAAGTATCCGAGACTCCGATTCATGATCCGTCGAATCTTACACGATCCTGGAAATACCTAGATTAACATATCTGAAATTGGATGCGATCCGACTGTTCAAACCTATCGAACCCTGGAATCGCGCAATAGCCGAGTGTAGGGGTCTTTTTTTTCCGGCAGCTGGACGAATGGGCTGAGCCACTGTAAACTGCAACAGATGAAAAATTGCCTTGCGCCTGAGTTCTAGAAGCAGGCCCCAAGAGTGCTTCAAAAGGTTTGAGAAGCCTTAGGAAGCCCTTGTTCCTTTCACCAACAAAGAAGACAGTAAAGATAGATTAATAATATGGCTTGACTTGAGAAGCTTGTGGCATGGGAGCTAAATATTCCTGAGTTTAGCAATAGAGAGATAGAGCTTGGGTTTCTTGTGAAAAGTAAAGGGGCAGAGCAGGGAATGAGAGATTTGGTGGGGTTTTGGCTTGAGGAAGAGGAAGAGGGTTGAAAATAGATCACGGGGTGGCTTGAGTAAATCTCTAGCTGCTTGACAAAGCTTGGTCGAGCTCTGGATGTGGTTGTTGTTGCTTGCTAGAAGGGAAAATGGGAGGAGATGAAGGGATAGGGCTCGAAACCGTAGAGTTTCAGGTGTGAGAGATGAGGCTTGCTCTCTGGGTTGTTGTTGTGTTTCTGGGTAGAGGAAGCTCTCTTTTATAGCCATTTGGAACCCTAATTTCGTCGATCCTCCATTCCCATTTTTCCTTTGCTTTTTTCCATTTACTCCCTTTTGGTGAAATTTCTCCAACCAAAGTGTATGGGTCACAGGTTCTTTGGGGTTCCAAGGTTTTTGAGCGGTTGGACCTCCCCATGAGGGTGAGGTGCCACCTGCTTTCCTTCTTGGTTTTCAAAATGGAGCTTACAGAGGAAAAGAGAATGGGTAGATTCATTTGTCCAAGGGGTACTCTTTTCGCATATATGGGTTTCCTCTAGTTTTTGCAGTGACTTCTTTTGACTTGGTTGTGAGGCTGTGTCGACACTAAATACGATGCTAGATATTTCATGAGGCATTGGGCTGGGCTTTTTCCAAGTATTGGGTCGTTATGCATTTTATTTCCAGCGGCCTGTGGGTTGGTTTCGTCAAGCTGCTGGAAGTAGCTTATTTGCTTTGTTTTTTGACAAGGTGATGAATGTCTTAATTGGTGTGGGATTTTTGTAAGGGTTGCAGACCGTTGGACATCCTCCTAAGCATTGGGTCATTTTTCTATCTCTCTTGCTTACCCATATGTTTGGGCTCAAGAAATGGGCTTGAGTTTTGGTGCTCCCAAGAAGCCCAAAACTTCTATTCCTTGAACCCTTTAATGGGTCTCGTGAATACTCGTAACCATCCATACCACAACCTACTCAGCAAGCCCCAGGCATTCGCGTGGCTCGGGCCCACTTAAGCTTGTAGCGTGGCTTGGTGTTAAAATAACGATGTTCCCCTTGACATTGCGTGTTTTCTTTTGGCATGTTTGTGCTTGATCTTAACCGTATTGTGACAGGCTATGACGCTTGATGGGAAGATGAGTAAGCTTGGATTTCATAAAGTCAGCATGTTTCAAGAGCTCGTTACAAAATTGCGTGTTTACTTGGCGTGGTGTGTGGCCCATAATTTGTGCAAGTGTTTACGACGAATTCCTATGCAGCCAGTTGAGCCTCTTTCTGAGTTAAGTGCAATATTGGGCTAGAAACGCATTCAGGCCCAACCTTGGATTTTTTGGGCCTTAATAGCGAGATCCGTTCGGGGTTCAAATGTTATCCGAATTGGAATCTGAGAGTACCTATGCTCTCGTGACAACAAGGGGATCGCATCAGAACACAATGCTCATTTGCAACGGTGCTTACGCGCCGCCACACGCGCCGGCAGCGCGTGGATGTCCTAAGCGATACTGTTCGTCGGAAAACTTCAAAATTTCGAGCTATCCTCCCTACTACAGCTACTACTCGATGAGTGGAGCATTTTATTCAACTACGGGAACGTCCAATTCGGACGGCAAGTGGCCGGAAATTCACTTTGAAAACCGGCCAAACCTTGACTCACAGATCGAACTATCTACGCTACAAATCAATCAAATCCTACCTAACCATAAGCTAAAGCTCGGAAAATAGATGGAAAATCATACCTTATTTGACTGGTTTGGTGGCCGGAGGAGGGAGAAACGTCCGGCGAAAGTTTAAGAAAAATCTGTCAAACACCGCCTGTTTCGTGGCTGATTCCGGCGACTATAGCGGCGGATCCAGGTGGCGAAGGGCTGGGGCTAGAAGAGGGAAGTTTGGTGGTTCATTTGGGACCAGTCTTGCTTGAAACGGTGGCCGGAGTTGGGAGAAATCACCATCTGAAGTGGGCTGGTCGAGCTGCCCAAATGAAGAAATTCTGGGTTTTTTAAAAACTGAACTTCGAAACATTTACGGTTATGCCACTGAGCTTTCGTAGATCATAACATCTTCGTTACAACTCTGATTTGAGCCCACAACGTGTTCTACGGACTCATCTCGACGTGCTCTACGTAACGGTACAACTTAAATTTCCAAATTCCTTCCCGAACTTGAAAATGACCTTTTTGCCCTTTTTTAATATGAATTAATATTTTAATTTTTCAAAAAAAAAACTTAATGAATTCAAATCATTTTATTTTATTTTCTCATTTAAATTTATTTCCTCTTATTTTAATTATTTTATTACTTTTTCGGACCGGGATGTTGCAGTTTCGCCAAAATCTTCTCCGAACAAAAAGTCAACTCTTAAATCATTTAAATATTCCCGAGGTAAAATTGTCTTTTTCCTGAATAATTTAATATTTAACTATTAATTTAGGACCGGGTTGTTACAATATATTTTTAAATAATTAAAAATTGATCAAATTTAAAAATGAAAACCAAAATTTTATGAATTTTAAATTATAAATTAAAAAAAAATTCACAGGGACCATTTGTGATAGATGCGTGAGCCTCGGAATGTTTTGTGATATATATATATATATATATATATATATATATATATATATATATTCCAAGTCAGCAAACTAACGGAGTTTTTGACTAACCTAACAAAGATTAATTATTGTGAGCACACATACTAACCTCGAGGACCACAAATGACAAAAAAAAAAAATAATGATGCAATCTGATAGTTTTGTAAACCTTAGAACGTTTTGTGATATTAAGCCATTTGAGTAATGTCATCCTTACCCGTGACCAATTATCAAACTTTTCTTCTCTTATTTTGAACTAGTTCAAGAAAAATTTGTATAAATACTACCTGAATTTCTAGACATGAGCATGATTATCACCTAAACTTTTAATTGTTTTTTTTAACCATCTGAATTATGTAAAGTGTTGCAATCCATCACTTACATCTAACTCTATTAAATTTTTCGTTAAGTTTAAGGGCATTTTTCTCAATTCATTATAACTAAAAATAATCTAATAATGAATTGAACAAAATGCCATTAAGCTTAACAGAAGCTTTAACAGAATTAGACGTATGTGGTAGATTGCAACACTTTACATAATTCAGGTGGTTAAAAATAACAACTAAAAGTTCATGTTGGTAATGACACACATGCCAAAAAATTCATGTGGTATTTATGCAAATTTCCCTGACTTTAATGTTGGTGAATTCACCTTATTAAAGTACATAAAACTAACATGGGTTTGGGCAAGAGCAACATTAGGATGGGACCTCTTGGGTTTTTTTATGTGGTAGAGAAGATATTGGATCCTTTTAGGTAAGAACACTTCTGCTCCTAGTAAAAAATTGGGGCAACGTCTATAGTGCACCCATGCGCCTTTTGTCTTTTATGAAGCATGTGCCAAAAAAAAATAAAAGAAAACATGCTACAACAGGTCAAGGTGATGGGTTATTTCTTTGGTATTTTAACGGGATGCTGACCAAAGCTGCTCCTCAACTTCACAAAAAAAAAATCTCTACTGTTGAACTTGGTGCTTCTGTTGGTGGTGAACATGGTCATCTCCTCCATTAGTTGTCAGTTGTTTCTTAAGGTTTAAAGCATTGTGTATCACTGGGTTTGAAGTTTTTTAAGGTTAGTATTGAGCAATCTCACCTATCTCTTGCTAAGCCCTAACTAACCTCACCTCTTTTTAAGTTAGTTATATTTATGGGTAAACCTTAATCTCACCTATCTCTTGCTAAGCCTTAACTAACCTCACCACTTTTTAAGTTAATTTCTGTTTATGGGTAAACCTTAATCTCACCTAAGTTTTGTACCAAATTTGAATTTAATTTGTCTGGGTGGTGATAAGTGATGAGCACATAATTTATCACATTTTTTTATCCCTAAATATATTTGTTAGTAATTAATTTTCTTACAATTTTAGTTAATTTTATGTGTTTGCACTTATTTACTTGCTTACATACCTATTGCATAGATGATGATAATTTCATTATTTTATGTTAAGGTTGAAGATAGCATGAAGAATATATTAGATGACAGAACAACAAAACAAAGAAAACAAAGGTAGGATTAGGGATGGCAACGGGTCGGGTATGGTCCAAGTATGCCAATACCATCCCTGCCCCTGATTTCCAAACCCACTCCCGTCCCCGCCCCCATCGCCGTTTAATAGGTTTCGGGGAATTCCTGCCCCGTACCTGTCGGGGGACCATCCCCCGTACCTGCCCAGAATCCCTGATATTTTTTATTCCATATTTTGAAGGATGTTCTTCCTCTGCAGATTTTAAGCTTGAGCTCCGCCTGTAAAAATTTAACCAAAATCCCACATGTTACTTAAGCCAACAATAAACCATTGAAAAATACTTCTTATTGGTCCATAACCATAATTTAAACCCATCCTAGAAGTCTCGTCAGGATCCAACGGTCGGTTTGACCCCGATCGCGAAATTTGTCCAATTGGACCCTCGGACCCCACAACCTTCGATTTCCAATCCAAACGTTCCTATAAGTCCAACAAGGTCTACTTAAAATGTCCCAAGAGTTTGGTCTCGATCGAGCGGTCGGATCTACATCAATTGCACAATTGGACGGCGATCGATTCGCATAACCCCTAAAACCATTAATTCGGAGTTTTCAGGACTTCGATTATCGATCAACCAGTTCCTACACGATCCTAGAGGTACGAGGAACAACATATATGAAAATGGAACCGATCAAACGGTCAGAACCTATCGAACCCGTATATGGCCTAATAGGCTCAATATTCGTTCAATAGTCAAAGAGTAACCTATTGCTAATCCCAGCATATCGTCATACTCGGAGCTACATACAGATAATTTTAGGACCAAAATAGGTCTCCACAATGGGTCCTATGCGCCGCCACCAACCGCAGGCAGTGGTTGGTGTCGTGAGGGAATTCCAGTGACAGAAAATTCTCCAAACTCCATGCAATACCTATACCAACACATTCAAAATAACAAGGGGAGCAACTTTCCTAACTGCGCTGACCTCCAATTTGGCCAGGAAGTGGCCAGAAAACCAAAGAAACCGTCGGCCAAAATTGGGTTTTTGATTAAACTCTCAAACTTCAAAATTGATTCAATCTATGTATATAAACAGGTAGAGCGCATTAAGTAGATGAAGTTTCATACCTCACTCGACGGATTTGGCCGTCAGATTGGCCGAAAAATCGACGAAAAAGTCAGAAACACCCTGTGGTTCAGAAGCTTGATATGCTGTCGTGCATGGCTGCCATGGTTGGGCTTCAGCCCATATAGGTTCGCCGGCCTGCACTGAGCATTTTTTTACCAGTCTTGTGACTTGGCGTCACCGGACTATGCCGTTCTCCTCCAAAGCCTTCACCGGATCTGTGTTGCCGAGAGAGAGCTGAGGGAGTATGGGGACCACGCGCCCCAGAGAGGAGAGAACCGGGGTATTTAGTGTTTTTCACAATTTTTGAAATTCCCTTTACGTCCTTTTAGTTTTCAAACTTTTTCTCAATCGTTAAAACTCGGAATTGAGCGTGCCGCCTGTCTAAGAACTCGAATCAACGAGCTTGACGCAACAGTGCCACTCAATTACCCAAATTTCTTTCCGAAAAAAGTCAACCTTAAACCATTAAGAAACCCTAAGTGTAAAATTGTCCTTTGATTTAAAAAATTAGGTATTAAATTTATTCTTGGGGGCAGGATGTTACAAATATAGCAACTACAAAAAAAAAATTTCTTTCAATCAACAATGAACAAGAACAATCAATCCATAGAAATTGCACAATTGCAGGGGGCTTCGTGCCAAATAAACACAGAATTTTGAGCAAATCAGAAAATACCAATTAGGGCTTCGTGCCACTAGTTTGAGGTAAGAGAAAGGGCTTCATGCCAAGAAACAAAGAAGGCTTCAAGCCAAGAACAAAGTAACGTGAAAACGTGTTTTCACGCTTGTTTTCTTTTTAGCATATAATTAAGCATGTATTATCTAAATCGGGGTGTGTGAGTTGTATTAATTAGTCGGGTAAGAAGAGTGTTCAAAGCCCAATTTGTTTAACATAACCAGCTAATTAAATAATACAAGATGACATTAAATACCTGACATAAACTATTTACTCATATACAGAATCTAATACGGTGTACCAAACAAACCGTAAGAGAATTTATATTGATGGGATGTAAAGGGGGCAGTGTATGCTATATTTACACCCTCAGCCACTGGAAACACCTGTAATGCAAAGGTGTATCGTGTTGTAAATGTGGCAAACCACTGTGAGATGGAAAAATATATGCATAATTGCATATGTTTTTACATCTGCATTAAGTGAGCTCCATGGCTGAAAATGAAGGGTGCATTTTTGCTCACAACTTAAACCCAAAGTGTACCCTCACCACCATCCTCAACACTTGACATGTGTCCATAGACATAATCATGGTTCCATAAATACAAAGCAAAAGTTAACTATAGTTATGCCTAATGATACGTGTCAAGTATTGAGGATGGTAGTGAAGGTACACCTTGGGTTAAAGTGGTGAGCAAAAATGCTCCCGAAAATGAAGAGAGAGATGAGAGATGGGAAAATATATGCATGATTGCATATGTTTTTACATCTACATTAAGTGGGCTCCATGGCTGAAAATGAAGAGAGAGAAGAGTTGAAAAGGAGGAGAGATGAAAGAAGAAGCGTATGTGCCCAAACTCACTGGGGCCTACTATATTGAAAAACCAAGCTTCCCTTCATTTTCTCCATCAATCCAATTATGAACAGCCCATATCAATTTCAACATGCCAACAATGTATACATCACAACAGTCAAAAGTATACATCCCCAAATTCATATTCTACCGTTGGAGAAAAAACCCGATTAACGTTCATAAAAAAAACCCCCTGATTAACACTTCTGGGAAATGTAAACAAGATATAAACATGGCTTTACACCTCTAATTTTACACCCTTGTGAGAACATGCTCTAAGAGTGGGAAACTTGCTGTCCGTTTCTAACATAACTATTTTTGTTGGATAATTTCGGAGTGTGCCTTAGGATTTGCCATCACATTTTAATACACTATTAAGGGAAACTTTAGCAAAATCCTATGATTCGGTCATGTTCTACTTTTGCCTTATGAATTTTCAATTTGATTTTGAGTCCCGTTAGGGTGCGAACAAACAAACAATTCTATCACAATTATGTACCGGAGAACCTTGGTAAATTCAAAGTCACAAAGTTAAAGTGCAAACAATATAACTATGTATCTATGAAAATGTTTGACAAGGTGACCAATAAAATGCTACAATGGCAAGGAAAATTAATAAAGACTTGAAATTCTCCCAAAAAAAAAACTTGAAATTTTGAAAATTAAGTTATGAGAGAAAGTTAAGAGGAATTTTTTATTTTTTATTTATCAAAGATAAATTTCATTAGACAAACTTATTTATTAACCCTAGTTGACTTATTTCCCAACCTAAAAGAAAAAGGCGAGGCGAGAAGAGGGGAGGAGGGGCAATGCCGCTTCTTCCTCCTCCCCCTCTTTGGAGTTTTTCTTTGGGAAAGTGACTAGAAGTTAAGAGGAATTGAATTTCAATCTACAACAAATTCAAAGATTCTACTATGCATCATCATTTGGTTAGGTTGAGCATGGTAGCATTTTCCTTGCTACAAAAGTTGTGGAAAATTTTATTGTAGGGGACTACGGTCAATGGGGAAAGTGTGTTAAAATAAGTCCCCACTTGAATGGACAAATTAACTCTCATTGAAGAAATAATTGACAAACTAATTGTGTGGGACATTGACATGTTTACAAAAAATTAGGAAGACTCACAAAATTGAAAGTCTAGAGGATAAACTGGAATCCAACGTATAATTCTGCTAAGATTCTTTTTCCACTCGTTTATGTACGTTCGAAGATTTTGGGTGCAAACTTTATTTTTATTGAAACCACATTCCACTTCTACAACTATTGTAACAATTGTCTACTATATGAAACTAGTCTCTTATTATGTAACTAAGGGTACCACTTTTTTATTTTTATTTTATGAACAAATGTTTAGGGGGAGGGGAGGCTACCCCACCCCAGAATCAGGGCATACTAAGGCCTCTTTGAAGACATACAAAAGGGAGTTTTAGCCCATTTTTCGGTTTTTACAAATTACCCACTAGGAGGGATTATCTGCATTGAGACTCAAACATAAGCCTTGCTAGCAAAGAGAACGATTTTTACCAACTCAACCAACCCTTATTGGCAAGAATACCACTTTTTCCATATAACCTCATGCAACCAAAATGACATGTGATGTTGTGAGAAAGCTTTAATTTTTTTTTTTTTTGGGTCAAGAGTGAGAAAGCTTTAATTGAATAAGCAAGAAATGATGCTTTAAAAGTAAAATTAGGTAGTGTTATCATTCCATCAACTCACACTAAATCCAAATTTTAAGAGCACACTTCATTTTAGCAAACATGTGATTATGTTTTCTAGACTTATAATCTTGTTTTTATTAACTATCCATTTTTTCAATCAACAAAAAATAATATCCATTTTTTCTCATAATATTCAATGATTATTTTTTTTTTTGCTTATAATTGTGAATTTCGATATTTTATTTGGGGAAGAAATTTTCGCGGGGGCGTGGAAGGACGCGCCAAAGACCGTACCTAGCAGATAAGAAAAAGGCAAAGGTGACAATTGACAAAAAAGCATCGCGGGCAGCACGCAAGCCCAATCCGGGCAGCGGGCAGCACCAAACCCCGTCTTCCTGGGGCACTGACGCCGTTTTTGCCCAGCACAGCCAAAATTTTAAAAAATCAATGATTTATTGACCTACTCGCACCCGAGCCTCAGGCTCGGAGACAGGCTCGGACCTCACAATTAGGCCCCCCTTTCGAAAAAGGCCAAGCCGCGGGCATCGAAAATAATGGAGCCAAACCAAAAGATTAGATAGAGAAAGTAGAGTAAGAGAGAGTGAGGGCTTTAGAGAGAGAAAAAAGTAGGGCGGATGGGTCAGATCGTGAGGAGGAAGAAGAAGGGGAGGCCATCCAAGGCAGATCTGGCTCGCCGGTCCGGCGAGTTGCCGGCGAAGCCGGTAAAGAAAGAGACGGACGTGCGGAGGAGCCTCCGGCGCCGAAATGTGAAGTACAACATCGACTACGATGACTACTTGGACGAGGAATACGAGGACGAGGAGGAAGAAGAGGAGGAGAGGAGGAGAGAGAAGAAGGTGAAGCTGGTGGTCAAGCTCGACGATGGCAGAGATGGCTCGGCGCGTGACTCCCACGTGCAGGAGACTGGCGAAGATGAGGAGGGAGAGGAGGAGGAGGACGGTGAGAGGGAGAGGAAGCCATTGAAGAAGCGCCGGATTAACGGTGGCGACGATTCCGATAAAGATGATGAAAATGATGATGATGATGATGATGATTGTGAGGTATGTATGTGTAGATAGCATAACATTAATGTACGGATCTGATGCAGAAGAAGAAGTGGTTTTTTGAAATGGGAGAGATAGAAGTGTAGTGAGAGTCCAGCTCAGAATAGTTTTCTCATTGGTCTAGATTTCTAAATTACTCTCTCTCTAGCTTCTCTCTCACTCCTCACACTCTCTCACACTCTGTTTGAGTGTTGTGATATTAACAGTTGGAGTCAACTGTCAAAAACCAACACAGGAATCTGATCACGCTCTCCCCACCTCACTCTTTCTCTCTCTCTCTCTCTCTAGATACAATTGTCTGCTGCCTACCCTCCCTGTCTCTGTCTCTGTCTCATTAAAACGCAGTCTTTCTTGCCTTTTACATTTGATTTGCCTTGTACTTTTTATTTAGTTTTGTGGGTTTTCATGGGGCCTATGGATTTGGACAGGAACGGGGTCGAAAAGCTGACTCTAAGCGCCAAGGTCTCATTCCAGGTTTGTTTTTGTGTGAGTTGGATATATGGGTCTTGGTTGCTTTGTGTTGTGAACTTGTGATGTGTGAAGATGATGGGGGTTGTTGAATTTTTCTGGTATTTGTTTCAGAAACGCCGTCTGATCCTCAGCCTGGGATTCCATTGCCTGATAAGAAAACGTTGGAGTTGATCCTTGACAAGCTTCAAAAGTATGGGGTCTCATTTATTTTCCCTCTGTTTCATGTTGCTAATTTCAAGGCTAAAAGCTTCGTTTTCTGATGTTCACATCTCATTGTGGCAGGAAAGACACTTATGGCGTGTATGCAGAACCAGTTGATCCTGAGGAGGTGCGTGAATTTTTCCATGGAATACGGCTTTACGTTTGCACAAAACTCTCCATCTATTTCTGGGGTTAAGAGTTTGATTTAGAGCTTGATATGATGTTTGATATTGTAGCTTCCCGACTATCAAGATGTCATCAAGCATCCCATGGACTTTGCCACGGTGAGAAAGCAGTTGGAAAATGGATCATATTCTACGTTGGAACAATTTGAGGTGGGTGCTCATATGCTACCAAATACTAGCCATGTACTCTTACTAATATCGGGGGGGCTTAGATAGGTCTTTTTGTAAAAGCACTGCAAAACTTCCCTCAGATGTTTATATGATCGTCTTAAAGTTATGGATGGGGAGCTTTAGGGAGCAGACTAACTTAATCTTTGTTCTTTCTCCTTTTTTGGATTTTTGATTCCGTGAACACTTTTTTATGTTTCATCGTGGTGTTCGTTAATTAGTTTGGGGAATTTTGATGCCAAGTGAAACAGGGAGGAGGCTCTTTATGTTTTGAGTGTGATAGTCTCAGGAATTTTATTCGCAGTAATATTTATAACACTATGCGTATGCAAGAGAATTGTCAGAGTTGGATTGTGAATTTTAAAGCTCTGAAGGTTTCAGTTCATTCGAGATTAGGTTATGATCTGTATGTACGGTCAGTACCATAGGTCTCCTAGACAAAATAAGGGTGTTAGTGATAAAGCTTCAGAATTTACTGGGGTATGTGAGGTCAGACTAGAGTTGATTGGGAAATAATTTGGCTATGAGTTCTCTCTCCTCTCTCTATGCCCGTGCCTCTCCTCTTATTTCTTTTCTTTTTTTTGCTAGATCATTACATTTATTATCAGAACATATTTGAAACTGAGACCTTTAATGTATATTTATTGAAAGACGTTTATTTATCATTATAGAGTCCAAGCAGCTTGATATTCTACCAGAGGCTGAGGGAATGTTTGTTAAATTTTTGAAGATATTCTGGCTATTAGCTTAATTAAAAGGGGGTGAAGGAGAGAAAAGTACATAAGTTCACCTTTCAAATTGGCTGTTTTCTCTTGTTGAATAATAATCTTCTTACTCTAATTCCTTCCCTTGAAATTATGTTAAAAGAGGAAAAACATGTCTTCTTATCTTGGTAATCTGGTCCTCTTGGTTGCAGGGTGATGTCTTTTTAATATGTTCAAACGCAATGCAATACAATTCATCCGATACAATATACTATAAACAGGTAGTTAGCTTTTACCATCGTATTGTTCAAATTTCTTCTTTTCCTTCATTTTTGTTTCTTAGCATTGTATTTTGATATTTGTGAAAGGCATGTTCTATACAAGAGCTGGCAAGGAAAAAATTTGAGAGGTTAAGGATTGACTATGAACGATCAGAAAACGAGCTCAAATTAGTTCAGAAAACAAATTCCAATTCCTTGGTCAAGAAACAGACAAAGAAGCCTCTGTGCCGAACACTACAGGAACCTATTGGCTCTGATTTCTCCTCAGGTGCAACTCTTGCCACAGCTGGAGATGTCCAGAACAGTTCCCGTCCAACACAAGGCAGTGGTTGTGAGAGACCTAGTAACATTGATGGACCAGTAGAGGGTAATTCCTCCTTGAATGAAGCTAATATGGAGAAGGCAGAAGAAATGTCATCAGGTGCACTGAAGTGTTTGTTTTCCTTTTTAATCATGTAGATCTACAATGATAGATGAAAAAAATGAACATGTGGATCTCAATATTCTTGTTACTGTAGTGGATTAGATTAGCAAAGTTGGTTTCTTTTTCCTCTCCTAATATTTTTCTGTTGGGGGTAATAGTTGATAAACACACATTAGTTAGCTCATAAAGATCTGAAGTAGCTTGTTCGTCATAATGTTGTCTCATAGGAGAGGATTCTCCTCTAATTTCTTGTTTGTTGCACTTTTTCTAGGGAAGGGTCACCTATCTAAAGTTGGGAGGAAGCCATCTGTGGTTGATGAGAACCGTCGTGCAACCTATAACATATCTACTCAGCCAGTGATCAGATCAGAATCAATATTTACTACTTTTGACGGTGAAATCAAGCAGTTTGTTGCAGTATGTAACAAAGAATCTGTTTTCCTTTTCCCCCAGTAGTTGGCTTTTGTATTACTAGTTTTTGAATGATATTATCAATTTCGAATCAGGTTGGGCTTCATGCAGAATATTCATATGCTAGGAGCCTTGCTCGTTTTTTCTGGAAGTCTTGGACCTGTTGCTTGGAAAGTTGCGTCAAAGAGGATTGAACAGGCACTACCTGACGGGTGTAAATTTGGCCGTGGTTGGGTGGGAGAATATGAGCCGCTTCCAACCCCAGTACTTATGATCGAAAATTGTACCCAAAATCAATCTGTTTTGGCTTCAAAGTTTTATTCACACCCGAACTTGAGAAAGGATGACAGAACTCTTAGGACTTCAGTTTCTGCTAAGGTGCACCCTGTTACTGGGCCTGTTACAGAAGAGAGACAGCACTCTGTTAGCGTGCCTACTTCAGGAGGGAGACCATCTTTTTTTGGTTCTGCTAGGGGGCATTACTCAGAAGGGAAACCGTGTGTGATTGCTCCTGTTGGAGCAAAACCTGGTACTGCAGTTAATGCTGTTCATCCACAGAAGAATCCGCAATCCCGGTTTATAGAGCCTGAGAACAAGGTTCAAAGGGAAGTTGAGTTGAATTCTGCACCCTCTGTCAACCAAAATAATGCCAATCTTGTTGCAGAAAAGCAATTATCAAGAAATTTGGAGTCGACATCTTCCAGGTCCAGAGATACTGTATCAAGGAACATGAATCTTCCACAACCTGTATCTTTTAAGATGCCGGATTCTAATGGTATTGTTACCCGAGGGTTGCCTAATGGGAAAGCTGCGAGTGCTTCTCTGGACAATAGGATGATTAGTCCATCTGATGGTGCTCCTAGTCAAAGTGAAAGAACATCGGCTTTCTTTCCTCATGGACAGGAGCAGGGTCTTAGTGACCCAGTGCAGTTGATGAAAAAATTGTCCGAAAAGACTCACAAACAACAGAAATCATCAAATCAATCGTCAGTTGATGCTCAACCCGTTGTACCATCAGTTCCATCAGTAAGAAGAGATGATTCAAACAATGCTGCAGCAGCTGCTGCCCGGGCTTGGATGTCTATAGGGGCTGGAGCATTTAAACAACCCACCGAGAATCTCACTAAACCCAAAAGTCAGATATCTGCAGATTCCTTATACAACCCAGCCCGGGAGTTTCAATCACAACTTTCACGAGTTGGGGGGGAGTTTCCCATGCAATTTCAGACTCAGAACAATTTTTCATTTCCAACTTTTTTACAACCACCTATCGGAAATGAGCCACAGTTCCAAAGCAGACCTACAGTTTTTCCTCAGTTGGCAGCAGCGGACTTGTCTAGATTTCAGGTGCAGTCACCTTGGCGGGGTCTCAGTCCACATGCCCAGCCAAGACCAAGACAGAAACAGGAAAGTCTTCCTCCAGACTTGAATATTGGTTTTCAGTCCCCAGGGTCTCCAGTGAAACAGTCCTCGGGTCTTCTGGTCGACTCTCAGCAGCCAGACCTGGCTTTGCAACTCTGAGTCTGGATGGGGTATTCAGCGGAATTAAACAATAGTGTACAGAGCTGAGATGCTGCTGGCTCCTGTCGCAGGAATTCATCTTTATCTCCTGTGCCATGGTTGCATCAAGTGTGAAAATGTCATTGATCTTGTTATGACAGAATGATTTGGGAGGTGGTAGTTATCCATTTTTGACTTGACTGGGAATTGCCCACAAAATGAAGGATTATCTTTGGTCAGATCAGCTTGCTCGACTAGATATGATCCGCGCAGAGCTTAAGATGCGATCACTGGATGTACCAGATAAGCATTAGTGACCTGCAGAAGCACATTTTGTGTCATGTTGTTGAGCTAAATCCGGCAGAAGGATGATTCATTTGATGATTACATCAAATTGCTTTGTAGTTCTTAAAACGATATAAATGCATCACTCTAGTTGAGGCCTTGTACATTGTTACAGGTTGATGAGAATTAGTTGTCTAGATTTTACTCATATTTTATGTAATTGCACTGAAAATTCCACTTTATACTGCTCTACTGTTAGAATGTACATGTCTATCAAATTGAATGTTCGCACCATTTGCTTTTCTATCTTAGAAGTCTCTCAAGTATTTCACTGTTTATCTGCTTTTGAGTTTTTCTAACATGCGATAAAAGTGTGGCTTTGGATTAAGCTGGGCTTAACCTGTTCTTATGAACATTGTTTCTTAAAGGCTTATTTACTGTTTCACCCTTTAGAACTCGAGCTTGCTCTCACTTAACTACTCGGAATTCAAATTTCCTCACTTTACCCTTGGAATATCTAAATATTGTTGAAATTTTCTCATTTTACAACTTTTGTCCATTTTCGTCCACAAAACCGTTAAGTGTGCTGAGGTGACATGGACATTCTAGTAATTTTAGCCTCTCTCTCTCTCTCTCTCTCTCTCATCCCCTCCCCAAACCCAGCCCCCTAGCGCACCCTACCCTCTTCCCTCCCTCTGTCTCTGTCTCTGTCTCTCTCTTGCTGCCTCTCTTTTCTCTCCTCTCCCCAACCCCCATTGCACCCAACCCCTCCCATCTTTTTTCTTTATGCCTTTCTCCCACTCACACTCTCTTTGTCAAGAGAGAAGATGGGGAGTGGCTATCAAGGAGATTTTTTTAAAATTGAGTAGTGGTGGTTTGCGTGTGTTGAGTAATTCTATGGAGGGTTAGGTCTGGGGAGGGGAGAGGAGAGAAGAGAGAGAGTGTGAGAGAGATAGAGAGAGGCAAAGGGTTGGGGTGCAATGAAGGTGCGCTGAGGATTGGGTTTGGGGAAGAGAGAGAGAGAAAGGGAGAGAGAGGATAGAATAGAGAAAAGAGAAGAGCAGGGGGTGGGGGTGGTTGGGTTGGGGAGGGGAGAGAGAGAGGTCATTTAAAGGCAAAATGAGACTGCGTTGAGGGGAGGGGGTAACATTTGAGACGGAGTGGGAGAATGGGGGTAAAGTGAGAAAATTTGAGTTCCGGGTAGTTAAGTGAGAGCGAGCTCTAGTTCTAGAGGGTGAAACAGTAAATAAGCCTTTCTAAAAAAAAGTTACTTTTGCTGGTACTAATAGAAATCTGCGCGTGCAATGATTTTCTGAAGCAAATGATGTGTCTTTTGAACCTTTTGATAGAAAATGCAAAAGGAAAATATTAGAGGCACCAACTTTCAAGACTAACTTGCACCAACTCTCTAATAGGCGTGGGACCTGCGTTAGCGCTCCACCTCTATTGTAGAAGGTGCCAGCCAAGGCTTCAAAGTCAGGCCTCTAGCACCACCCAATGCAAAATGTAGGACAGTGTGAGTACGCAAAAGTAGCCGGCAATCCATCATTCAGCCATGCCGACATGCAGACATTTTAGTCCATGTACACATGAAAATGCTTTAGCATATTTCAATTTAGTCCACGTGTTCATTGTTTCTTTATAATTTAGGGTAATTTTCAATTTATTATTCGTAATTTACCGAATTTCATAATTTATTATATGAAGTTCATTTTTTGACATTATTGTACACAAATTTTTGTTTCGGTATCATTTTCATACCTCCGGTAGTGTATCGGTTAAGAAATCTGTTAACTTATGACATGGCATAAATGGGACAGCCATTTTTGCATGACTTGCCGAGAACTTGCTTGCTACATGGCATGACAAATTGTTTAATTCTAAAACAAGCAAATTCATAGCTGGCCTTTGATTATCCAGACCTTTCGGCAAAGCGAGTTTCTATTAAGAAACAAATTACATGAAATTGCTTGGTTACAACTTTGGACACCTCTATATGAATGAAAGTAAGTTTTCATCAAAACCCTTTTGCCATTAAAGGCTCTGCAATTCAATTCAATGTTTACATAACTTCATACGAATCTAGTGGCATGCATATATAATTGTTGATCAATTGGACTGAGTCCATTATCAGATAGGCTTCATGATAGCATAGCTTAGCTTATAGCTTGTGTTGTGCCTAAAAACTCTAAGACCTTCTCATCGAAAGGCGGGCGAAGGAAATCCTCATGAGGCTGTGCCTGCGCTTGTTCTTCGTCGATTCTGTGCCACGCAACTGCTTCTGATTTCTGAGAACACAAACATCACCATCGCATATGTAACGTTTGGTTTGAGGGGCTTCTGAAAAGCAGCTCAAGATGTTTGAGAGCAAATGCAAAGCCATAGGTACCCTAGAGATTTAGCCCTAATATTTTTCTCTTTATTTGCCAAATGCAAATAGGCTTGTATATAAACAAACACACAGAACACAGATAGATTAGCTCTTGGTCCCTTTGTGCAGATATTATATACATATAAAAAATAATTGCGTGTTCTAAAATAAATAATGGTCAATGTTGGGTGGCTCTTTTTAAAATTTTGACAATGACTGGGTTTATTTCCATCCTCTAAAATCCAAACCAACGTGTTGCTCTCAACTCCCAAGCATGTATGTGGTCTATGAGTTGACTGCGGCACAAGAAATGCCGTGTCAGGCTGGCCCTTAATGAATCCAAACTACTACGTACGTTTGTCATGCTGCCATCACTTTTGGATCATCAATTAAATTTTGTCTAAGTTAAAATAAACTGATAATTTAAATAATTAATGAGTTTAATTATTATTATTTAAGGCTTTAATTACGATTTTTTGTTATTTAAGTCGGCTTATCGAGCCTTGTCAAGCAACAGACCCTTTCAGAATAGGCAACTAATTATGAGCCTTGTCATTAAATTATGGTCAAAGTAGAGAGTATAATTATGAATATGTAAGCGGAAGTATAGTTTTTGTTTATCCCGGCGACCTAGCACTACTACTGACCGCATTGCTAACCACTTTTCTAATACTGATGAATTCCACATACATACATACGTATGAAAATAAATTGTCATATATATACAAATAAGAAAAAGTAAGTCATTCATGAAAATTTATTGGGCGTATTTGATACATCGTGTGGACTAGATCTTGGAATTAATTATCTTTTCGACAAAAGAATCAACATTAATTTTTAACTACTATATGTAATTACTCAGAAATGACTACATACGATTGTTGAATTTTTTTGTCAAAGAGAACGACAAATTATGATTTCATATTAATTTTTAGTAATTTTTTTTTGTTTAATTATATAGCATTAGTAGTTGTATTCCGAGTAATGTTATATAAGAACACATATACAGTAAAAATAATGAAAAAAGTAAGTTTTATTTGTCCTAATATTTCAGTAGAATGGATTTTTACAGCGCCGCTGAGGCAGAGATCCAGACGGTAACTTTCATTTGCGCGCTGTCTATGTGCACGGCAGAGATCCGTGTATAGGCCGTGGGAAGTGTCTCAAGACCCTTAGACACCGAGAAGCATTGTCCAAAGTCTGGCATAGGCGTCGTCTTATCTACAATCTGAATGGAATGTCAATCTTGAACTTCCACTTCATCCACTCTGTTTTTACCCTTTTTACCACAGCCATCAACTCAGAAATGCAAAGAGAGCCCAAAACACCAGCTAAGATTGGTGCCATGTAATTTAAAAAAAAGTTAAAAATGAAAAAAAAAACTTGGGAAACACCAAATTTTGCCAAAAATGAGAAGCCCCTAGAATATGGTACAGATTGGAGTCTCAAAAGTAACATGTAGCACAACACCTCACAACCTTTCCCAGTTTATACATATATCTTTAGGTTTGCCACTGCCCCTCATCAACCACAACACGCAACAACAACACTTTTTCTCTGATTTCTGGCCTTTTTTTGGGTCCTGAGGGCTTAGCAACCTCACCTCAACACCACCACCCACCTCCTCACCAAGCCCCCATACCACTATCCAAAAAACTCAATACCCAGACAAAAAAAGTTTGGAAAATTTAACATAAAAGATAGAGGGGGTCGCCACCAACAACTGCTTTGTGACAATGACAACCAACAACGGCAGCGTTTGGGAACTACACGGCGGAGGAGGAGGTGGGCACGTGGTGGAGGGCAGCGACGGTCTGAAGAAGGGTCCGTGGACGGGGGCTGAGGACCAGATTTTAATGGAGTACGTGAGGAATCACGGCGATGGCAATTGGAACGCGGTGCAGACGAACTCTGGCCTCAATCGGTGCGGCAAGAGCTGTAGGCTCCGTTGGGCCAATCATCTCCGTCCCCACTTGAGGAAAGGCACCTTCTCTCCTGAGGAAGAGAGGCGCATTCTTGAGCTGCACGCAAAGTACGGCAACAAATGGGCTCGCATGGCTTCTCAGGTAACTATAATATATTTTTGTTTTTCATTATAGTTTCCTCTTTTCATTTCTGGGTTTTCTATTTTTTCTGCTGGCCATGTTTTTGTTTTAGCCCAAAAAAAATAAATTTGGGTTTGGTTCTAATTTTAGTTTTGCTTTTTATTTTTTGTTTAGTTACCCGGGCGAACAGACAACGAAATAAAGAATTACTGGAACACAAGGGTCAAGAGGAGGCAACGCCAAGGCCTACCCCTATATCCCCATGACATTAAACAATCCCATTCCCAAGCCACCTCGCTAACAATCCCAAGTCTCACCCCACTCACAACCACAATCCAAAACCCTTTCCAACCCAACACCAATAGCTCAACCTCAACTTTTTCTTTCCAACCCCAAAGCCCAACCCAATCCCATCATCTACCCCCACTCTCCCCCACTCTACCATCTCTCTCTCCTCTCTCCTCCCCACACCAGACCAAGCCCACTACTCTCACTTCCTTCCCTCGTGATCCCATCAACACCACCACCTCTTCCTTCTCCTCATCCTCCACACCCTCCTTCACCTTCCACCGCCCCACCCCCATCCTTGGAGCCCCTTTGGGCCACAAACGGTACCGGGACTCCATAGGATTCTCCCCACCACTCTCCCCAAACCTGAAAAAAAATACTTCCATGTTCCGTACCAGTTCAATGCCTGACATTGCCTCTTTTCAGTTGACAGGCTCCAACTCAATGCCTGTCATTGCCTCCTTGACCCGCACCTACTCGATGTCTGACAACGCCTCCTTTGACTTCCCCATGAATTTCAACCATTCTTTCCCGCCACTGCCTCGTTCTCAGTTCGATTTCTCCGACAATTTTCTGTCACCTGCCGGCTCAGTTTATTCAGTTCAGTCGGAGCTCCCTTCAAACCAAGTATCCCAAACCCAGCCTGAGATTTCCATTGATAACAACTTCAATTCGGCGGCTGCGGCAACACTAGCAGCCGCCGACAATGAGACTCATAGCCGGAGTAGTTTGTTGGACGACTTACTACAAGAAGCTGATGCATTTGAAGCTTGTGGTGGTGGAAATAATTCAAGGACAACAAATGGGATATTGGGTTCATTTGAAGAGAAGCATGTGTTGGATGGTTATGGCCAATGGCTGCAGTCTACAAGCTCCGTTGATGGTCACCTTAATTCCATGCATAAGGACTCGTCAAAGCTGTTCAGTTCATTCCCTTCATCGGAGTCGATCTCAGATTGGTATAGTGACAGTGGAGAAGTCTCCAATGCTCACTCTTCTGGCATAACAGATGCTAGTTTGGATATGCAGCAAATGGCTTCGATGTTCCCTACTGATGCCACAGCAGAGCATGGTAGGGCCTCTAGTACTTGGGAAGAAGAGCAACTTTCTTACCCCATGGACATGAACAAGGTCTTAATGACCCAGTACAGTTAAAAATTAATCATCAAATCAATCAATAATTGATTCGAAGAAGAGATGATTCACACAATGCTATAGCAGCTGCTGCCTTGGGGGGATGGAGCATTTAAGATTCAAACAACCTGCACAAAAACTAACTAAACCTTTACGTAGATTCATACTCCCAACAACTTTTCAATCCAAATTTTTTACCAGTGTGGGGAATGAACCACGGTTCCAAAGCCGTCATAGAGTTTTCGCTCGGTTGGCAACAACTGACTTTCCTAGCTTGAGGGAAAATGGAGGGTGTGGATTTAGTGGCGGTTGCAGGATTCGAAAGCCAGGATTTACTAGGGGCAATAGTATACTAAACTCACACACATTACACGGATGGCAGGACTCAAACCCAGGACCTTGTCTGAAAGAATAAATACTTCAAACCACTACACTAGTGAGTCATGTGCTTATTCTTCTATTCTATAATAAGCTTATTTAAGAGATTTCTAACTGAAACTCTTTATATATATAATATATATAATTTCGACTAGATAATTTTTTTTAGAGTAATCCGCCAAAATTCCGCGCTACTTGTACTATACTTTCAATTTGTCCCTTGATTTGTTTTTAGAATATTTGACCGTTAATGTACTTACACATTCCATTCAATTTGTTGTCTTAACCTATAATCAAACTCAGACATCATTTTCCTTGCAAGATAAGTTTCATTCTTAAACCAACTAATTGTAATGAATCATCTAAGAAACATAAGGAGGTTGTAATACCAATACCTGACCCCAATTGCAATCATCATCCAATATATAACATCACGTGGCCCCTCAAACCACTCCAAATAAACATCACTAACAAAGAATACCTCTAGCTAAACGGTGTGCCATGCCACATTTGCCTCATGACGAACATGATTGTTGGTTCCCTGGATTCCTAGCCAAACGACGACACATCTGCTCTTGATACTTATTAGCACACTCACTACTACAAAAATCGAAATAGACGTCGGTAAAACGACGACGGACAAAATAAATACCGTCGTTAAATTTTAAACGACGACGGTAATATAAAAACAGACGTGGATCAAAAACTAAAACACCTAAAAATTGGAAATTCATTTGGGTATTTTTAAAACACGACGCATGAAACTTTAAAAGCGTCGTCTTATGAAACATGCCATTCCGATAAGAAAACAGATAACAAATAAACAACGACGGTATGTGTAAATATACTGACGTAGTAATTATAGACGACGTTTTACATATATACCGCCGTTTTGAACATCCAATAAACACGACGGTAATTGTATTATTAACAGACGTATCAAGTACTATTTAATACGACCGTAATTTGATAATTACCGACATGTAAAGTTAAATAACCACGGCTACAATACATACAGAACGCCGTCTAATTTTAAAAATATCCACGTTTGTCTTTTATTATTTTACGCCGTATTACACGTTAGACTACGATAGTTCTTATAAATAAAAGGTGGTGGTAAATCGTTACCACGTCGTCATAATATAATATGGCGACGTGGTTGTTCAGATAATACGGCAGTTCTTCGTGTTGTGTTTCACAACAGTAGTTAAAAATAAACCGACGTAGATAATATAGACGACGATTGACCTATAATGCCAACGTTTTAATGTGATTTACCACGTCGTTAGAGTCAAAAAATACCACGTCGTTTAACTTCAGCGCAACAATTATTGAACAAGACTTCAGACAGCGGTCAAATTATAAATTGGGTCGTCTATAATTCAAAAAGAACGGCGCTAACTTTTTAGTAAGCAACGTATGAAACCCTAATATACCACGGCAGTATAATAGTACATACCGACGTGTAATTTTGAACATATCCACGACGGTCTAAATTTAATTCAACGCCGTTTCACGTAATAACGCCGTTGTACATTTACTTTCACGTCGTTTCTATTAATTATACCGTCGTTGTTGTTTAAAACAAGCACGACAACAAAAGTCGAAATAAACGTCTGTAAAAAGACGACAGAAAAAATAAATACCGTCGTTGTAGTTTTCAACTTCGAAACTTTCGAACTTAAACAGCACGCTTTGACTGCGAAATTGGGGACTGAAACGGCGGCTTTTAGGTTTCCAAGTCGAAATAAAGGCCCTTTTCGGTTTCCAAGTCGTAATAAAGTCACTTTTAGTTTTCCAATTCGAAATAATTCGTTTAAATTGGAGTTTTTAGTCCATCCGTTCAGTATCTCAATTCTCACCTCTCTGAATGGTTTCTGTCATGCAAGAATGTCTTTCTTGGGAACTCAGTTGTGTTTTTACACCCAACCCATCTAAGAACTTCGGTTGGGTGTAAAACAACAACTGAGTTTCCAGGAAGCCAACTTCTGTTGAGGGGTACGTCTGATATTGAAGGATTCGCAGCCATATGTTTGCGGATCCTTCGATATCAATACAACAAGGTGTTAAAACACCGTCGTTAGAATTAAAATTCTACGACGGTATAGATTGTATATTTAGTTTCTTGTTTAACACAAAGTTCTATTTCTCTGTAGTTTCTTGTTTAACACAAAGTTCTATTTCCCTCCTCCTTATTTTTTATTTAAGACGTTGGTTTTATGCTGAGGGTCGTGAAAATATTTTACGACGACTTTGTTTGTAACTAACTGACGTAGTATATATTTATAACGGCCCTATTATTTAAAAACCGTCGTGTATATTTTAATTTATACGATGTTTTAATTTTACTTTCCTTCGTCTTTAAAAACACGGTCATTTGAAAAATTGGACCGCGAATTGTAATTTTTCAAATTTTCCCTAAACCCTATATATATAACATTTCGTTATCTTTCTTCAACTCAAATTCTAACCTTAAAGTTTTCTGTCTCCAACCTCCGTCGTATCAGTTGCTCTCCCTCCTAAATTATTCAAATTCTACTATTTTCTCTTGCTTGTCCTACTTTATTTTAAACGTTCTAACCTAATCGACATACTTTTAGGTATGTATCCATTGTTCAAAAGGAAGGCCTTGAGATATCACAACCAAGACTAGATTATTCCAAGTCGAGGTACATTTCATTAAATTTCTTTGTTATAGTTGTAAATGTTACTTCTTTCTTAGTTTTATCACTCGCTTTCGATTTCTCAAATTAGTAAAGATAATTTGTTTGAACATTTGCAGTTTCAATATGGAAATCCAAATAAGTTATGCTCCCTTCTTTTGGCCTTTGTTTCTTGTTTCCTCTTACAAAAGGAAAGGGCACATAAAAGATTATAAATATATC
The DNA here is from genome assembly GCA_024362665.1 of Prunus padus. NCBI lineage: Eukaryota > Viridiplantae > Streptophyta > Magnoliopsida > Rosales > Rosaceae > Prunus > Prunus padus. The sequence continues at coordinate 10,118,144 of JANFAM010000011.1, forward strand.
TCGACTAAAACTTGCTTCTTCTTTTTAATCCTGGTTTTGCGGTGCAAGAAGGCAACGCTAACTCATACACACAATAACAAATTGATGAAATTCGGATCGAATGGGCAGCATTTATGAGCAATCACATGTAGCCCCTCTTTTTCTAATTATAGTTTAATGCTATGGATATGATATTTTGTATGGATATATAGTAGGAATGAAGATTGGTAAACTATGTAATTACTATTGAATCTTCAAGTTTTATGAAACAAATGATTTTTGAGTATATATATGTATGGTGTGGATTATTTGGAGCTGAATTTCTTGTTCACAAAGCATTATGGTTGTTTTTAGTTAAAATCGTTGTAGAGAACCATTGGAAGCAAGAAAAAAAAAAGCTAAAATGTAAAATTACTACGTCTTTGGATATAATAAATGACAGTTCTTTCAAAAAAACCGTCGTCTTTACATTAATAGACGACAATTCTTTCATAAAACCGTCGTCTTTACATCTAATAGGCAGCTTCTTTCATAAAAATTGTCGTCTTTATATATAATAGGCGACAGTTTTTCATAAAAATAAATCGTCTTTACATATAATAAGCGACATTTCTTTCATAAAAACCGTCGTCTTTAAGTCTAATAGGCGACGGTTTTGAGTAAAAGCGTCGTCTTTATAAATAATAGGCAGCGGTATTTTACCGTCGTGGTTTTATGCATAAAGATGTCGGTCGATTTCTCGACGGTTGAAAAACTAAATTTACGACGGCAAATTACCGTCGTCTATTGTGATTTTTGTAGTAGTGACTCCACGAAACCCCTCACATATCAATTTGCTGTATTTCTATTTCTAGTAAGCAGAAGAGGAACTTTTTTCCATAATCTCTCTAGATTTGGTCATATTCATTCATTTAGGTTAAAATTAATCACTAGGTTTTTTTTAAGCTTAAATGTAGAAATGGTTATGGTGTTTTACTCATTTAGTCAATTTGTCCTATTTAGTCCTTGTGTTTTACTATGTTAGCCAATCTTGTCTAATTCGTCCAATTACCATTAAAAAAATTCATTAAAGTTTTAAAAATTAATTAAAAAGAACTGTAATGGTTTAAAAGATTTAAGTTCAGTAATTACAAAATAAAAATGCCCTCTTCTTCTCTCAAGCCACCGTCGCAACCCAACCACCATGAGCAATCCCAGCCACCTCTCTCTCTCTCTCTCTCTCTCTCTCTCTCTCTCTCTCTCTCTCTCTCTCTCTCTCTCTCTCTCTCTCTCTCAACCCCACAACTCCTCCATCTCTCGCTCCCAACCCCACAACTCCTCACATGCATCTCCCTTTCCTCTCTCTCGCATCAATCCCTCCTTCCCACCATACATTTTCTATTGCCCCACCCCCAACTCATAGCTGGGTTTTTTTTTGGATTTTTCTTACATTTTCTTTTTACTCAGTCAACAATTTTGTTGTTAAAAATGGCGTTTGATTTTTAAATTGAGATTTTATGTTTTTTTATATATAAATTATTAGAGATTTTTCTTAATTCAAAAAATATTTTTTATTTTCTTTAACAGTAATTTAATGGAATGGACAAGATTGGCTACCTTAGTAAAACACAAGGACTAAATGAGCCAAATTAAAAGCAGATGGATTAAATTGGCCAAGTGAGTAAAACACAAGGACCATTTTAACATTTAAGCTTTTTTTAAAGGACATTTCCTATTGAGATGGGCGATAATATACTCTCACACACTAAACAGATAGGACTCGAACCTAGGACCTTACTTGAGGGAGTAGTTTAAGCTTCTTCTGTTTTGGCAACCATGATTTGGTTTAAATCCTACATTAACTTATGAGTGGGTTTTTAGATTTTTGTATCTGATGATGGATATTCTGGTTCATCACATTCTCTTTTATAATAAGTTGAACCCATCTGTTTTTACCCTTTTTACCACAGTAATCAACTCACAAACGCAAACAGAGCCCACACCAGCTAAGATTGGTGCAATGTGATACAAAAAAATAAAATAAAAAACTTGGCAAAACCAATTTTGCCAAAATGAGAAGTACCTAAAATATGGTACAGATTGGAGTCTCACAAATTACACATGTAGCATACCTCACCCCCTTCCCATTTTATACATATATCTTAAGGTTTGCCATTTCCCCTCATCAACTACAACACCAAAAACAACACCACCACCACTTTTTCTCATATTTCTGATTTTCTGGTCTTGTTTTTGGGTGTTGAGGGCTTAGCTCCCTCCCCCGAACCCCACTACCCACCTCCTCACTTGTTGCCCCTCTCTTTCTCCTCATACTCCAAACCCAGAAAAAGGTTTGAGGTAGCTCAAAAAACACAGTTTTCATTCAAAAGGAGGAGAGAGGGGTCTTTTTTCCCAACCCCATACCAAAAACAATAGAAACCCATTACCCAGAAAAAAAAGTTTCTAAACTAAGAAGCACGGACACAAATACGGATACGACGATACGATACGACACGACCATACGGCAAATCTTTAAAAACTAGAATACGATACGTCATAGATACAACAATTAAAATTTTATATTAAAATATAATAATAACAATATAATTCAACATATTAAATATTAAAAAAATTATAATATTAATTGTTTCAAAATTCAACCTTTTTCTTTTTTCTAAACAAAAGCACGTGGGTGGGGGGAGCCAAGCAAAACCAATTAATATCTTGCCTTGAAAACATATCTGGGCTTGAAAGTTGAATTGGTTTTATTAATATTATTAATTTATTACGACTACTGTACTGAAACTTTAATAATGTAACTTGAATGAAACCGTGAAAAGCTTTGACCTTTGATATCTTGAATGAAGTGCGTAAGTAAACAAAACCAAAAGCAAAACCAGATCCAGAACAGAACAGAGAAGGAGAAGCTCATAAGCTTGAGAAGTGGAATATCTGATTCCGAAGAAAAAGAAGAAGAAGAAGAAGATCTGATTCCTAAAACACGTAAGGACAATTCATATCCTTCAAGTACGCGTATCTTTTCGTCGTTGACCATATCTGGTTGACTCGGATACGTATCCAACGCGTACCTACACTTGTCCACAGTGTATCGTATCCCTCTGCGTATCAGATACAGGATACGCACCTCAAATGGTGTATCCGTGCTTCCTAGTTTCACTAGTAAAAAGAAACCCTTGAGCGACCAAACTTTGTGCGACCAAATACAATTAAATCACGCAAAGTCACTTTGAGCGACGAAAATCAAAAACTTCGTCTCACAAAGTATTGCGCGAGTAAATTTCTTAGCAGAAACACACATCGTCGCACAAAGTAACTTTGCGGGACGAACTTTTGTGCGACGAAACCACATTGTCGCGCCAAAGTTACTTTCTTGTGACAAAACACTAAATTCGTCGCACAAAGTCTTGCGACGAAACCCTAACTTTGTTGCACAAAGTCTTGTGCGATAATTTTTTCGTCGCACAAAGTCTTGAACAACGAAGTTAGTGTTTAAATCGTCGCAAAGTCTTTATAAAAATAAATAAAATAAAAAAATTATTTTTAAAAATATTTGCATAGCGTAATCCAAATATTTCGAATTAGTTCATTGTATTCATATAGGGTCAAGAGTGTAGCTGTAAAAAATCATCAAAATCGAAGTTGAAATAACAGTTAAATAGTGATTTTTCTTTTGTAAGCATCAAAAGTTTTGTCCCATAACTTGATCTACGAATGTTTATTTTTCCGATTTTTGGCGTATACGATCTCAGTATAAACAAACAAGTTTGATGGTTGGATCGTCAAACTAGTTTCGTAGAATGCGTATGCCATCAAAACAAAATATTCACTAACAATTAAGAGTTTATTTATACTTCGTTAAATATAACATAAAATTTTGTGGTATCCACTAGTGTAAATATTTTAAATTGAAGATCAAATTCAGTCATTGTATTCATATAGGGTCAAGGAGTGTAGCTGTAAAAATCATCAAAATCGGAGTTAAAATAACCGTTAAATAGTGATTTTTCATTTATAACCGTCAAAAAGTTTTGTTCGGCTACTAGATCTCACGAGCGTTTGTTTTTTCCGATTTTTGGGGTATCCGATCTCGAAGTATATACAAACAACTTTGACGGTTGGATCGTTGAAACTAGTTTCGTATAATGTGTATGCCATCAAAACAATATATTCACTAACAATTAAGAGTTTATTATACTTTAGATTAAATATAACATAAGATTTTGTGGTATCCACTAGTGTAAATATTTTAAATTGAAGATAAAATTTAGTCATTGTATTCATATAGGTTCAAGGAGTGTAGCTGTAAAAAAATCATCAAAATCGGAGTTAAAATAACTACGTTAAATTGTGAATTTTCGTTTATAACCAGTCGAAAAGTTTTGTCCCGTTACTAGATCTACGAATGTTTGTTTTTGCGATTTTGGGGTATACGATCTGAAGTATATACAAACAAGTTTAATGACGGTTGGATCGTTGAATGGTGTGTGTATATATATATATATATTTATTAAGTAGCTTTAAATTTATTTATTTTGTACGTATAACACTTAAGCAATTGAATAGTATATATATTTATTAGTAGCTTTAAATTTATTATTGTAGTTAGGATTGGGTTTTGTTAGAAAAATATATTATTGTGGGTTTTATGTATAAAAAATTGAATTTGAAGGGAGTAAAGTCACATTTTCAGTAAACTTTATAATAATTTTTAAAAAAATATAACAATGGGGTCATTGTGCAAAAACCAATATGACGTCACAATGTAAACAAGCGTCGAACAAACCAATTTATTTTTTATTTAATTATACATTATAAATTTTAAGATATAGTTGTTTTCATAAGTTTTATTATTTTTTGAAAACTTTGCACAACGAATATCAATATTTAAATCGCCTAACCCTTATTTACTTATTTTTATATTTATATTATTAAACTAAATTATTTCTTTATTTTTATTATTTTCTTTGTGAGACGAAAACACATTTGGTCGCCTAAACCTTACTTATATTTTAAATCGTAAAATAAAATAATTTTATTTTTTATCATTCATAAAAAATTATTTTATTTTTGTTTAAGACTATGACCAATAGTTTGTTTCGTCGCGCAAAGTTTTGGGCGACAAACAATTCATCGTGCAAAAAATGGGGACGTGGGAAATTTTTTAAGACTTTCTTGCGACCAATATTTTTCGTGCAAAGTTTTGGGCGACCAACATTTTGTCGCGCAAAACTCTAAAATTTGGCGGAGCTCCAAAAATGGGACGGGGAATTTTAAAATTTTTTAAGACTTTGCGAGGCCAATATTTCGATTCGTCGCGCAAAGTTTTGAAGCGACCAATAATTCGTCGCGTTGATAATCGGTTTTAAAAACCAAATAACTCCTCCACCATTTTCTCAATGTCTTTCTCTACTCTTACCTCTCCTCTCTCTTTCCCTCTCCCCAAATCCGACCATTTCTCTCACACTTACTCCTCACACTTAATCTCTCATCTCTCTCTTCACTCTCACTCACTCTCTCATCTCTCTCTCACTATCTTCTCTAATTCTCTCACCCTCACTTCTCCCTCTCATTCTCACTCACTCTCTCATCTCTCTCTCACTATCTTCTCTAATTCTCTCACACTCACTTCTCCCTCTCATTCTCACTCCTCTCAATCTTGCCAAAATGTATATTCTCTCTAAATTTTAAAAAAATTTCATTAATATGTATTTTGGAGTTAGTTTTGAGTTTGTGAGGGTTTGAGTTGAGTATAGGGTGAGGATTGGAGTTTGGGTTGGATTTGGGGTATAACAATTTTAGGATTTTATAATTGCACTTTGTTAATTTATGTGTACATTTTGAATATTTTATATATATTGGGTAATTTGATCACTATTTTTCATATGTAATTTTATTTTGAATATGTCAATTTAAATTAAAGTAATTAAAAAAATAAAATCATTAAATTTAATTAAATTTAAAAATAAAAAATTAATATAATTAGAAATAACTTTTTAAAAAAGTCAAAAACTTTCTTGCGACAAAATATTTCGTCGTGCAAACTACTAAATTAATTTATTTTAATTAAAAATTTTAAAACACAAAAATTAAAAAATTTGAAATTTTTCGTAAGCACAAAACTTTGCGCGACCAACAATACTTCGTCATGCAAACCTTTGCGCAACCAACAATACTTCGTCGTGCAAACCTTTGCGCGACCAACAATCACCGTGGCGCAAAGTAGCTTTGAGCGACAATAGTATCGTCGCTCTAAGTAACTTTGAGTGGCGTTAGGGGTCGTCACGCAAACCTATCTTCCACGAACTTTCTTGTGACGGATTATGTGCGACCAAAATTTTGTAGCGCAAGTTTTGCCTTGTGACGAAATTGTACTTTCGACAAAGTTATTTCATCGCGCAAAGTGTTTTTGTAGTAGTGTTTCTAAATTTAAAAAATGAAAAAAAAAGAAGGATAAAGGGGTCGTCATAAAAAAGTGCAGCACAAAAGAAATTGTGATATTATATAAAGTTGTTTGTATCATAATCAACCGAGCATATTCGACACTAAGGCATTGACAAATTGCCAAACCCATCTACCTACCGAAGGTAAGACACTTTGGGTACTCCTGAAAATACTGATGACGTCATCATGACATCAGCTGTCGAAGACACCTTCCTCCGATGCGGCGATTGCTTGCCAAGCTCTGGATGACAGAACCTAAACCTGGGACACGTCTCGCTTCCATGGTGACTTGCACAAAGTCCCACATCGAAACTTTGTGCAAGACTCCTATTTTCACTCATCTATAAAAGGGGAATAATGTCCAAGTACAAAGGTAACTCTTATTTTACCGTACCGTTACTTTGTCAAAATCACTATTTACTACTTGCTGACTTAAACATCGGAGAGCCTTCGGCTGGTACCACACTTGATGCCCGAAGCTTGATAATTGTTCTTTCTGTCCCTTCTTTCGCAGGTCCAACTCCCTGCCGAAGGTCTTTCCTAATGAAGGTTCATTCCTTCCAAATCCCCACTAAAGATTAGACACTTCACCCGTTTAAGTTGAATCCAGTTTTGGACATCAACCAATTAGCGCCGTTTGTGGGAATCAACTTCTGAATCCCACATCTCTACTAACCTAGCTAGCTCCTTCACCTCTCAAACCCCAACGCCTCTTTAGACTCTCACATCCCACCATGCCGAGTGAAACTAGCCTTAGCACTCAACACAACACACCTTATGCCGAAGTAGCATCCCGGAAGAAGCATGTTGCCGAAGCTGATGTGCAAGCTGAACTAGAACGGCTCTGTGCCCAAATGATGAAGATAACGAAGAAGTACGATCATCTTCACACCAAAAATGCTGAACTAGAACATATGCCTTGGATAAGGTATGGTTGCGGGGTAAAAAGAATTTTATTTAACTATGTACACAAGAATACAAACTTAAGAAATGATTTTTGGTGAGGTAATTGAGTTCGGAATTAAGATTTGTTTTAAAAAGAATTATGCATGTTTCATGTTAACTGTTTTGGAAAAATGGTTTTGAGTTATGAAGTAGGGAAAAAGGAATTTATAAATGTTTGGGAGAGACTTGGGGAAGTACTCCAGTCGGGAATAGCTTGGGTAACTGGATTTGACATTAATAGGAATTTAATGCAATATTTACTTATATAACTTGTCGAAATTGAAGTAGAGAAGGATTCTAGAATATAATCATGATTGTTGGTTGAAAGAACTACGTGTGGCTTGATCCTTCAGTAAGGGTACATAGGCAACCTAGGTTAACCTAGGTGCAGCTTCAAAATAAAATGTTTGAGTTATGTTTGGAAATATTGTGGCTATATACAAAGTAAAGAAAAATTCAGAAATTGCGCTGATATTGGTTGAAGTTGAGGCCGGAGGCCTATCTTATAAATTATGTGTGTTAACATTGTGCATGCTTCTGCTGAGATGTTTTAATTGTGATGTTTGCATGTGGGAAAATTTGGTAAATGTTCGTTTTTCAGTAGAAGTCTTGCCCATTTTTATTAATTATGCTGGGAAGTGGGTCCGATATTGTTTGGATGCCGGATGGGTAACAGGGTTCGGCATAGATTCCAAGGAGGAATTCGGGTCGAATCCTGTCAATAACATCTTTTAGTCAAGATCTATGTCACTTCTTTATCAAGAAGCACCTTTCCATGAAAATCACATCCTTTAACTTATCAATCATTCTTATGTTTCTTTAATATTTAGAAACAAAAGAGCCAAAAGCACATTACAATTTATATAATTTGCAATCCACTTAATTGTAATAAAATTCTAACTAGTCAATGTATGACAGAAAATTTCCAGCAATAGAATCAAATACAAGCAACTCATTATCTATAAACTTCATGCTTATAATGACTGTGATTCAAATGCTATTATATATAACTCATGAAAACTATATTATGAAAAAACTTTGCAAGGTCCAAGTTTTCATGCTACCAAAGCAAACTAATTTAATTTCTACACTTGGCGTCTTGTTAACTTTAATTATACATATATGCATCATGAGATATATTAACATGCATGCATATAACCTTGAATGAGAAAACTAATAAAAGCATAGTTGTCATATTGTATATAAAAAGATACTTTTATCACTTTTACCACTTTGGCTCATGTCGTTTCAATTTGATCAATTTTGTTCCTGTAGTTTCAATTCCGAGTAATTCAAGGACAATCATCAATTTTTTTAAAATCAATCTTGCATCCCTTCCACAACTACTCCCTAGCTACCCAAGCAACCCCTAATGTAGCTTTTTTTATGATTTCAAGTCTAAGCCCCTACTTTATCTTGGGTTCATGAAGAGAGGTTTTAGGCAATGCATGTAATTAGTTTTGGAGTTTGATGAGATAGAGATAGTGAGGGGAAAAGGTGATTGTGGGGGTGGTTGGGTCGTGGCTATAGGATAGGGAGTGGGTTGAGTTAGAAGGAGGAGGAGGAGGAGGAGGAGGGATGAGAAAAGGTGGTTGGGTAGGGGCTGTTAGGTTTTTGTGGTGGTGGTTGTGGAGGGGCTGTAAGTTGGACCGAAATGCCCCTCCATATTAAAGTAATTTGCAAAATATTGGGGATTGTCCTTGAATTGCTTGGAATTGAAACTACAGGGACAAAATTGATCAAATTGAAACTACAAGGACCAAAGTGATAAAAGTGAAAAACTACCGGGACCAAAAATGACTTTTTGCCTTTTATTAATAAATCAAGAAGAAATAAAAGGACAACGTAATGCCTGGTCCCAATTACAATCATCATCAAACAAAACATCACGAATAACATTAGGCGACTCTTCAAACCACTCCAAACAAACATCACTAGAGAAAGAATACCCAGCTAAACGGTGTGTCACGCCATTTCCCTCACAACGCACATCCCTACATTGGGATGGATATTATGATTTCATTCTTTTTGTAATCATTTTGATTTTTTAGTTGAAAGTGTCAATTGCTCTTATAGTATCGGATCATGATCATGGTCGGCTTATCGAGTATCATAGTGCCCTTTGATTTCTAAGTTTTATACTAATAGATCCTTTCAAAATAGGCAACCAATTATCAGCCTTATCATCCTACTATGGTCAAATTGGGATCATTGTGTTCAAACCTTCAAAACGCCCTTCTATTTTTATGTCACTTATCTAGTTCTTCCCTTATAATTAGAAAAAATGACAACCCCTTTGAGAGTATTCTTTTTTCTTAAACATTTCTGATAAGATTTGAATTTAACATTATCACTTTCCTAAACTCTTATTGTAATATGGGAATATGCTAGCGCATGGGCGCATCTATTGATGTTTGTAGACTCGACAGTGAGTTTCACACTTATTAATAGTTGTGATAGCGTCACGCACGCATCCACGTGCGACTAACACTAGCACAACTCTTAAAATATGTCACTTCCTACGATTGTCTTGTAGGACAACAAAACTTTCATACAAATAGGAAAGATACATAACCCACCATAATGAAGTAAAATGAAGAGAGTAGTGTACAAAATTTGAGACAAATTGAACTAATATTTAACTCTTTCTTCAACAGAAGAATGATATATTGCATACAATTACTTGAAAATGGTTCAAATGTTGGCTAAATTATAAGGCATTTTTCTCACCACTTCAACCATAAAGGCATTCACCACCACATTCAACGCTGACACGCGTCTACATGCGTATAACCAGCGGTTCCATAAATACAAAGCAAAAGTTAACTATGATTATGCTCTACGACACGTGTCAAGCATTGAATGTATGACAGACACCCATTGGTTAAAGTTTCATGAGAAAATGCTCCCAAATTATAAAGGTCAAGTGATGAGCCATGTTTTGTCAATTGAATATTTTTAATGTATAATCATATTCCGAGTAATGTTATACATATCACATTTATATACGACATTGTAAACGCGAAGACTTAGATCTAAAAGTGAATCTTTATCCTCTCTTTTTTATTAGTTTCGTTTTATTCAAAATCCAAATAATTGAATAGAGATACATGAGTTTTTAGTTTTACAGCAATATTACAGAAGACATGAGGGCTCCGCGTCCAGGCCGTGGGTGACAAAAAGAGCCAATGGGTTGTAGTTTAGTTTGTACTGAAACTCTGACAAACGGCGCCGTCTTAGCTAACTCCCCAATCCGAATGAAATGGCAATCTTGAACTGCCACTTTACCCACTTGTCCCAAAATAACCAAAACCCGTCTGTCTTTACCTTTTTTACCACAGTAATGAACTGACAAATGCCAAGACACCGGCCAAGCCTAAGAAGATTTTGTGTCATGTGATGAAAAGGCTCTGATAAAACCAATTGCTCCCTAAAAAATTATGGTACAGCTTGGAGTCTCTCAAGTACTCTTCTAAATGCATACATTTTACATTATTATACATATTGGTTCAGGGGGCTTCCTCCACTGCAACATATAACAACAACAACCCAATCTCTCGTCTCTCATCGCTCATCTGATTTCCGGGCGCTAGAGGCTAAAGGAAGGCTTCTTCTCCCACCACCACCACAACCACCTCCTCGTCCTCTGCCCTTCTCTTTCTCCTCATACTCCAACCCCAACAAGCTCTAAAAGGTTGAAGTAGTGCTACAACAAAGTTTCTTTATCACAAAGGAGGAGAGAGGAGTCTCTGTCTGTCAAACCCAATACCGCTATAAAAATAAAAAATAAATAAACACACAGAAAGGGCAGAATTAATATGTAAATTTCAAAGGAAAAAATAAGCAAGAGGGCCCACGAAAAAGTGAAGCTCAAAGAGTTTTCTTTGCTCTGTTTCTGCTTGTTTCTGCCTGGGGTGGGTGTGTGTGATATTGACTTGCTGGGCCAACCAGAATCTGTCTGTCTTTGATATTGGTCTCTCTATTTCATTGATAATGACACCCAGCAGCAGCAACAACAGCGGCGGTTTGCTACAGCAGAGCGAGGGAAGGTCCCCGCCAGAATTGAGCTGCGGAGGAGGAGGAGGTGGTCATGTGGTGGAGGGCAGCAAGGTTCTGAAGAAAGGTCCATGGACGGCTGCAGAGGACCAGATTTTGATGGACTATGTGAGGAAACACGGCGAGGGCAATTGGAACGCGGTGCAGAGGAACTCTGGCCTCAATCGCTGCGGCAAGAGCTGCAGGCTCCGCTGGGCCAATCATCTCCGTCCCAACTTGAAGAAGGGTGCCTTTTGTCCTGAGGAAGAGAGGCTCATTCTTGAGCTCCACGCCAAGTATGGCAACAAATGGGCTCGCATGGCTTCTCAGGCAACTACAATGAGTTTTCGTTTTTTCATGATAATTTCCTCATTTCATTTCTTGGATTTTGATTTCTTTGTGCTGCCTGCCAGCCCATGTTTTTGTTTTGGAAAACAAAATGCTGCTGGGTTTGGCCTTTTTTTGCTCTGGAAACAGATTTCATTTGGCTTCTTCCCCTGCTTTTGAAGAAGAAAAAAAAACTGCTATGGCTTTTGCTGTAATTTTCTGTTGTGAAACAGAAACTTCTCCTTTACCACAAAGCATCTAATCTGATTCTTTCTGTTCTTTTTTTGAATAGTTACCTGGGCGAACAGACAACGAAATAAAGAATTACTGGAACACAAGGGTGAAGAGGAGGCAACGCCAAGGCCTACCGCTATATCCCCATGACATTAAACAATCTCAACAATCCCATTCCCATTCCCTAACCCGACCCACAACCACAATCCAAAACCCTTTCCAATCCACCACCAACTTTTCCTTCCAAATCCAAAGCCCAATCCAAGCCCATCATATGCACTCACTCTCCCCCACTCCACCATCTCTCTCTCCTCACTCCTCCCCACACCATCCCAAGTCCACTACTCTCACTTCCCTCCCTCTCTTTGATCCCACCAACCCCACCACCACCTCTTCCTTCTCCTCCTTCACCTTCCACCGTCCCGCCCCCATCCTCGGAGCCCCGTTACGTTACAAACGGTACCGTGACTCTGTCCGATTCTCCCCCCCAATCTCCCCAACCCCGCAAAGAAGTGCTTCCATTCTACGTACCACTTCAATGCCTGACATTGCCTCTTCTCAGTTAACAAGCACCAATTCAATGCCTGACATTGCCTCCTTCCAGTTCCCGCGGACTTTGAACTCATCTTTACTGCCATTGCCGCGAACCCAGTTGGAGTACTCTGAGAGTTTCTTGTCATCTACCGGCTTAGTTTACTCAGTCAAGTCGGAGCTCCCTTCAAGCCAAGCATCCCAAACACAGTCTGAGGTTACCATTGATACCAAGGTAAGCTCGGCAGCGGCAGTAGCAGTAGCCGCCAGCCAGACCCATAGCAGTAATGGGTTGCTGGAGGACTTATTATTACAAGAAGCTGAGGTATTAGCTTGTGGTGGTGGAAATCATTCAAAGAGAGCAAATGGGCTATTGAGTTCATTTGAGGAGAAGCATGTGTTGGATAATTATGGCCGGTGGCTGCAGTCTACAAGCTCCATGGAGGGCTCGTTATTAGGTGAAGTCCGTGTTTCTTGTTAATTTTGTTATTCTTGTTTGTTTGTGATTGAATTTTGGTTTTCATCATAAATGCTCTGTTTCTGCTTGTTTGTGATTAAATGCTCTGTTTCATTGTGTGCATGCAATTTATTGTGTCAGAGACAACAAATGCTGTTTAAGCTACTTCCTGTTGCTCTGCTTTGATTTTGGTTCTTTTTAATGCGTTTCAACTGCTGCCATTACCATCATATAATTGAGTGGAGAAACACCTGTGCGGAACGGAAATTAGAACTGTTTTGCTATCCCGGTCACAATATGCTAAGTGGAAAAGTTATCGCGCGTAACATACCATGATTGGCCGAGCATAGGAAAATAGTGATGACCCAATTTCATACCATTTTTTTCTGAATTGAGTGAGTCCTGAAAGCAAAAAAAAGCTCAGACGCATTGACATCATCAATCGTCAAAATTCTTATCCTTAGATTCCCCAAACTGAATTATGATTTGATTTGCTAATATTAATGATAATGAACAAGTCAAATCATCTTCTGAAATGGAAAACTTTGGGTGTCATTAGCATCTTCTTTAGGCAAAGCCTTGATGTCAACTCATTTCCATATTTCGAATATGGAAACGTTGTGTGAAGCGTGTGCATATGTCTTTTCTTTTCTATTCTTTTTTCGACCTTTTTTGAGCAAGTGATGGTTTAGATGGTGCAGCAGATTAACTGACCCTGCCTCTAGAGGACTTCTCTATCTTTTAAGTTTATTCTCAACTTGTCTTATCCCTTTAAGTTTTTGCGCATTTGAGGGTTGGAACTGAGGATGTCTGAGTTTACAGCTCGTCCCATGCTTATACTTTTACCACCGCGTCATTTGTCCCCTAGGCGTTGACACTGTTTTCCTTCATCATATTTGCAAAAGCTAGTTAAAGGCGGTGCTCTCTCTTTCTTAATTCGTTTGTTAATTGGTCTTATTTTCATAGTAATGACCCTTTTCTCTCAACACATGCAGAAGCAAAGCCAATCCAGGATGATCACATTAGCTCCATGCCTGAAGATTTGTCAAAGCTGTTCAGTTTCATCCCTTCCACCGAGCCGGTCTCTGATTGGTATAGTGACAGTGGAGAGCTCTCCAATTCCGGAGTAACGGATGCTAGTTTGGATTTTGACATGCAGCAGCATTTGGCTTCATTGTTCCCTGTTGCTGCCACAGCAGAGCATGGCAGAGCCTCTAGCTCTTGGGACAACTTGCCTGGAATTTGCTGAGGATGATATTCAACTATACAAAATAGTATCATAAATTATTACAGAGAATATAATAAAAAGCTTTGATGGCTTAACAGAGATTGCTGTTGTTGTTGTTGAATCTTCTCTTCCTTGATGATGGTGTTTGTTTTCATCATGGTATTGTAATATTAACTTATATATCTATGTTAGTATGATCTATATATATATATTTGATCAATTATGGATGCCACACTTTTAATTATAGACCTAATTTATCACTAGTGTTGTGTTGATTGCCTAAGCCTTGTTGAACAACAAAGATCACCTGCCTAAAATGACAGAAGATAATTAGTCAAACAAAATTAATGAATGTGATAGGTGAGGATTATAATTATAATTAATTTATCACTAGTTAGCTCTTTATTTAGGGAAATATTGCCCTTCATACATTCAACAATTCAACCATTGCAATGATCCTTTTGAATTTTTAGTTTTAATGGTAGAGCATTTATTTCCACCCGAAGTGTTAAAAGTGTTTCGTATCTACTTGTAAAGTACTTTGAACATGCCCTTTATAAATGGTTTTTTTAATTGTATTTCGTTAGTGTGGTCTCATTACAACTCTTCATCTTAGTAAGAGACATTTAAAGAATCAAACTAGGGAAAGACAAATCCCTCACCTATCAACTGTAATATCAATTGAATTTATAAATTTTTTTCTTCAAAATAGTGTTTCAAGTGTTTAATACTGTAATATGGAATTTTGAGAGCCTTATTTGTGAAGATACATTTTTACTATGAGTCCAAAGTCCCTGTTGCAATGGTTGTCTTTGTATTATATTGAGGTGTGCAAGTGGGTTGCGCACATTTTTTTGTCCCTCTCAGCCGTTAATGCATTGTGAGATTCACTTACATCATCAGCTAACCGCAACAAACGCATGTCTGCACGATATACTGTTTATAGTATTACTCTATTATATTTTTGGGATTATGTTGTCTAATTATCTTTAAATCATTCTCTGTCACATGATTTAAGTAATTGATATATGATTTTTGGTTTTTGCAGTCGTGGAGTTTCTGGCACGCAAGGAGAGGATTTGGGATGAATGAGCATGGAATAATTTATATATATAACTAAGGCATGTGGTGTCCTACATGTTCCTAGTTGCTCATGCGGGTTTGGGATTTATCAGCAATTAGCATATAGAAAAGAATGTTAGTAGGGGCAATGTGACCAGTTTACGGCTTGGTCATTAAAATAATATCATAAGTTTCCGTTTGTTTAATTGATGTCTGGTTTTATTTTTTTTATTTTTTCACTTCGTATTAAAATAGTGTATTCACTGTCGATAAGCTTACAAGTCCGTGAGCAACTGTTATTGTTCAACTATAAAAATAAGAACAGATTTTAGATCATAAAAAACTTCGGAAATAGAATGATTATGATGCTGCAAGATAACTGGCGTAATGAAGGAAACTAAGAAGGGAAATAGAGTGATCATGATTCTGCAAGTCATTCTACAACTAAACTTTCCAAAGCTCTACCCGTGTGACGACTCGTTGTTTCTAATATGTTGGATAGTTGTCCAATTTAATCAATCATGCTTCACCGCTATTTAGTTCATCAAGCATGAGACTTGACAGTTAGTCCATTTTCATTGGTGGGGGTCATGTCTGGTCCTAGCCGCCAAACGAGGTATTAGACTTCAACCTTGTTGCCCAGGACCAGCTGGTGGCATTTCGTTGTCCCCTCAAAGAATGAGAAGTTGTGTCATGTTTTAGCCTTGAACGAGAGGGAATGGAAGGAATGGTGGCGTAAAGAGCGGTTCAAACACTTTACGAAGAGATTGAATCTGCAGTAGGGTTTGTGCAACAAGCACATTCAATATATATCATGGCACTTTAGGTAGGAAATTATCAAACACAAACGCAAAACGTGAAAAATTTGGAAGAAAAATAAACATCATGCATTCGACAATTTACTCACTTAACTCATAAAAGGATTAACCATATAATATTTCCAGCATAAGGTCATAGATCAAACTGTTAACAGTAGGCATTATAAGATGAGCACCCTAAAATTTGGGGCTGCAATAGCAGAAGTTGAAATCCGAGAATTTACAAATTTTTCATACTTCTTAAAGTCTTATTTACATATCAACTTGACTGCACTGGGATTAACCAAATGTGTTTTCGCCGCTGTAGGTCATGTAAAGGAAGCCATCCTCATCTTTGTTTTCCTCATAGATTGCAGACATCATGGCAGCTACAACAGCACAAAACCAAACATATGTTGAGAAATAGATCATTAGATGATGGTATTTATAGTATATATGAAACATCTTTGGAGCATTATTCTCACCAGTGGGTGGCAAAATGTTCTTGACAAATATAAAAATAGCCTTCTCAGCACTGAGTTTTATCCTCTTACGAACCACATAAACAAACTGCCCAACAGTCAGATCAGCAGGAACCAGATATCTGTTTCAATCAATGATCATTACACAAAATCCATAGAATTAGATCGTGCACTGTGCAAAGAATGTTTTACAGATAGCGTATCAAAAGTCCATTTGTTAGAAACTAGCATTTCAGCTTCCATGTAAGCACTAGCTCTTCCTAATTTCTTCTGGTAATATTATGATGACAGCCTGTTTGGCTATCAACCACTTTAACTGTATGGAACAACTTTGGACAAAGCATATTAAATATGAAGTGAGAACCTGTGATGGCTAGTGATACATGTGAAGTTAAATTTCTTGATCAAAAATGCATAACTTGTTCGTGCTCCATGGTAAACACTTAATCATACACATGAAACACCCTATGTAGGAAATAATCTATAATGTAACCATAGTGTGGCGATGTCTAACTTAATCCCATGCAAGACATATATGGCCAACAACACCACGCACAATCTTTCAAAATGACTTAGAAAATTGTAAAGTGCCAGCAAGCAAGCACATGCAGAACTCATCAAAGCAGGGAAAAAAAATCTATAACATAGAACCATGTATCAAGTCTTGACCTTACCAAAGAAGTGTCACACACACAAATGTGTACAGACACACACACACGCACATTCTTCAAAAGGAAAACCTTTTAGAAAATTGCAAAGTACCAGGAAGCAAACATCATGGCATAACTCATCAAAGCAGGAAAAAGAAATAAATTCTATCACGTACAAGCCAGTATGAAGTCTTGATTACTAATAAAATTGGGAACAACCAAGATAGAAATATATAAAGGACATGTGAAAAAAATAAATACAAGACTGACTTCTTCTTATCAATGTCTGGTATGTCACTTCTTTCAGCCTTCTCCACAATAACCTATATGGAGAAAAAAGAAGATGAACACATAATTAAAGAACAATTACATATAGGACATAAAGCATATGGACAAGGGTCTTGAAAGTGTTATAAAAATGCACCACACTTCAAGCCCAAAGTTAAACGAATAATGCATGGAGAATTTTCGACCTTCACTAAGTCCCCCCTTAGAGAGGCACAACTCAAACACAAGAGCACATGCTTTGTTTGCAAAGCTCAAGGCTCAAACAAGCTTTTCTTGGTTTAAGTTTTGTATTAAATAACATTTTGAGAAGTTAAACTTTATAATTGCATTGTGCCTAGGCTCTAAAAGGCCTTAGCTTCTAACTGCCCCAAGACCATTTTAAACTGGCTCTTGATGAATTGCAAATGATATTCATACCGGAATTCTGTCAGGATACTTCTCCCTGATCCGAGCAGCTTCTGCCTGCCTCCTTTCTGGAAATTAAACATAAATAATAAAAGAAAGTAAAAATGAAAAAGCTTGTACAATCTGATCTACTGGAATATATCAGAACTATAGCGATACTGAGTCTATAGAATGCAGACACAGAGAAAATCAAAATAGAAAGGCGTAGTAGAACAATTCAATTATAGAATTAAAGGTAAAATTCATATACTGAGGTTGACAATTCATCTCTCAATTAAATCTCAGAAAATCAGAAACACGTATCATACAACTCATAATAAGGGAAAAGAAGAGACCCAAATCAAGAAAGAAAAAGGATGAAGCTTAATTCAGTATAAAAATAACAAAATTTCAATATCATGTTCATGTTCATGTTCATGTATTAAGGAAATTGCGAGAGACCCATTTTCAATCAACGAAACCCATATGTAACTCGAGATAAATCACATCAGAGAGAGAGAGAGAGAGAGAACCCAGTGGGTGTTCCAGCTTGAAGGAGCTTTTAGCCATGGAGGATTACAAGTCTTGACGGTTTCGCTAGCACTTCAAAATTCCGATCACAGCATAGAAAAAATAACCAAATTAGGGTTTCTGATTGAAACAAAAATGGTTAATCGAAAGAATTCAAAAAACAAAAGGCTTCGCTTTTCAACAACTTCTTACCACAGAAGATCTGAAGAATAAGCAAAGGAAGAAGATTTGGAAAAGAATCTGCAAGAGAGAGAGAGAGAAACTGAAGAAATAAGAAAGCGAAATACTATGATTGGTAAACTGATATTGCTCAAAAGAAAGAATGCGACTACTTTCACTACTTATCCCGAAAGCAAATTTCTTCACTTTTCACTCATTCACCTTGTTCACTAAACGACGGTCGTTTTTGTCGTTTCGTTTGCTTTTCAGGGGCCCATAACAATTTGTTGAGCTCTCTTTGGACTAGGCTGGACTGCGATATTTTCTGATCCTGCTCCATAGTGGGCCGAGTTTCCATGGACCACAAATAGAACTAGGTCAAGTCTCACTATAAAACAAAAGGAAAATGCTTAGGATACTAACTTGTCACATCAACTCTCTAATAGAGTGTGGGATCATGATTAATCAGACGCGCTCCACCTTTATTAGAGTTGAGACACAAAGTTGGCTTCTCCAAAGATCACCCAAAACAAAAATAATGCTAAGCTCTTTGCTTAAATTTGTATTTACTTGACGATGTCCAAAGATAGTCTACTTAGGCAATATCTAACTATGTCGGAGTTAAACTCAAATTTTCACCTTCTAAAATACAACTATTCATGTATTTTCATGATTCAAATTGTTTTTTCCTCCAACCTTGCAGACTCATAATTGTTTAAGAATGGTTTACTCATAATTGTTTTTTTGTCGTTAATTTTTGTAAATCAAAACATATTAAGATAAATGACAATTACAATTAAGATAAGGGATAATTACAAAATATTTTGGGTTCGATCTAATTTAGATTAATTGTGAAAATTATTTTGATTATTGAATTTAAATTTCAGTCGTTGGATGTGAATTTTTCCCCTTGAGATTGCTTTAAAATATAATGATCGTTGATTATATGTAGCCTTCGGAATTTAAAAATAAAAATAAAATTGAAACAACAATTCCAAATGGAGCCGTTGGATTCCAACGACTTTTTCATTTCCTTCAGCCACGCGTCAGGAGATAGACAGTAAGTCATGCGTCCGGAGATAGACAATAAGTGGCTGACTATTTGCTACAGTGCAGGGCCCGCACCAAAATCGTTCACGTGGGCTTCCTTGATGGCAAGTTGGGCTCCAAAAAAAAAACCTGTCCAGGCATTCCGCCAAAATATGAAGATTTTCGCCACCACTTTAATCATAGCCAGATCTCACCACATTAAACGTTGATACGCATTCCATAGGCTAATCATAGTTAACTTTGTTTTGTATTTATGAAACCACGATTATACATACGACACGTGTCAAGCATTGAGGATTAATGAAGCAGACACCTATAAGCAAAGTGAATGGAAGAAAATGCACCCTCAAAATATATGAATTGGGGATGAATTTTGGACTCAAAACTCAAAATTTGATATTCCATCCCTTAGGTTGGTGATGGTCTTACAGCAGGTTTGTCTTCGTTCGCTGGCATCCTTCGGCAGATCAGGGGCGGCCCTGGGGTAGTGCAAGTGGTGCCATCGCACAGGGCCCCCGAAAAAAAAATTATTTATATTATATATATATTAATATTACAGGAATTGTCATCATTCATAAATCTCTTAAACTCTCATTTTCTAGTAAGTAATTAGCATCATTCATCAATCTCTTTGGTTCTTTTTTCAATCATTTGACAATTTTTGTTATTATTTTAATTTCATGAATTTCAACACCAAAAAGCAAAAACACTAATTCCTAAATTCATAAAACCAACTCAAAATCATATAGTCAGTTTCAATCAAATCTCAAAGAAGAGATTTAGATAGATTCATTGTTAAAGAATCACATGCTACAATTGATGAAAATGTTTCCAATGAACAACAACAAGATGATGTTGAGGAATTACAAGATATTGAAAACAATATGGATGAATGTGTTAGAAATGTGCCCTAAGAGCCAATACATTTGATGTAATCTCCTTAGAATACATTTCGTATATGATAATAAAGGGCAAACTTATTTGTTATCTTTTACATCAATTAAAGAAACAAATGTCCAGGGAATGCTAAATAAGAGATAAAGTAATCTAAAAGGTTAGATTAGGGAGACCTTTAATCTTTTACTATAGTATCCCAAAATGTTCCTAATCATAGGATTATCAAATGGGCATTGATAAACCGTCAAGATTAGCACATACTATGTATGCTCAATTAGGAGGATGGTTAGTCTCAAACCATTTGTGTAGATGACACTAATACAAGTATGTGGGTGCTCATTAGTGAATGGGTACACGAACGCGATCAACCGTAGTTCTCGTATGGAGTATTTATCTACATGTCAAACGAGAACTCATAGTTGCAATAATGCAAATTAGTCCTTAGACTGAGGCATCATGGTTGTCCTATGATGCGTTATTGATCTTAGATAGCTCTTAAAGGCAAGCCGTAAAAGATTTGTCTAAAGTGTTGTTGGGATCTCTTAATTCATCATAGGGGCATGTGAATGTACAATAAGGAATCTCTACCTTCGATAAAGAAGGAGAATGTTTCGAGATGTGATTCAAGAAATCTTTGGCCAAAGTATTTTGAACTTGATTTAGAAAGTTGTTCTTAATCATGTTCTATTGAATCATATGCTGTTATAAATCATATTAAGGGTTTGACATAATCAATCCGTACCCTAATAATATGATATGAAACATTGTATAAGATAAGGACCGTATTGCATTGTAATTCCAATCGAATAGGTTCTTCACCAATTCTCAGTTAGCTTGGGTAGCCTTGATATATTGCTAGATGTCACTCTTGGTTCGTGGAAGTCCTAGGATTGATTGTGATCAATCCATATGAAGGAAAAATTAAAAGGGGTTTTAATTCAGTTGGTTAGAAAGAGTTCTAATATTTTCCCACCGCCTTGCTAATTAGAACCTAATGGATCGCACACCTTAAATGGTTAACTTTGAGGAATACATATGATGTTGTGGAAATAAATTTGATCAATTTGATATGGATGATTTACTATGTGTAAAAGAGTATTTGGGCCTCGGTAATAGTTAACGGAAGCCCAAATGGTTGGGTATTAAGCCCAAGGGCTTAAGACACCTAAACATTATGGTTTAAGTGTCACAAGGCCCAATTTTGGAAGCCCAATGGGATTTGGCCGAAAATGCATAAGTAAATGGGTATGGGAATTGTTTCCATAAGCTATCTTTCATAAGCTCATTACACAAAAACACAATCCAACATCAACCAAATAAGTTTGGGAGATCAAAGAGAGATAAAGAGAGTTTTCAAGAGTGAAACACTTTCATCTTTCAAGAGGTTTAGATTGAAACCAAGTCTTGGGGATCTAGCACTAGCATCCTTGTATTCCCAAGATTCTTCCCTCTCATCTCAAGGTTCCATTGGTGTGGAGACTTAGAGGCCATATACTTTTGTGGCTCACATGGAGGAGAAAGATCAAGGAGAAAAATCAAGGAGCAAAGATCAAAGATCAAAGAGGAAATCAAGAAAGAGGAAATCATCAAGAGAAGACCAAACACAAATTGGTTCATATAATTGCTTCAAGGGTAATTAGATCTTATCCTTTCTCTTGAAATTTCCATTTATGAAATCATATCAATGTTCATGGCTTAAGATACTTGAAAGAAGTTTTGTTTTTGATTTTAAACATCCACCATATACTTCCGCTGCGATTAATTTGATTAAATGCATGTTTAATATTCAAATGAACTTCTCAAAAATGTTTTGAAAATCCTTCAGAATGTGTGGGTAATGTTGAGGATAATGAGAATGATGACAATGAAGCGTTATTTTATGACATTAAAGTATGGCAAAAATATATATATATATAATATTTTATATTAGATTATGTGAGGTCTCAATTTAAGTTTTTCACATGGCTCTCAAAATCTCATGGACAACCCTATTACATATTGTGCTAAGATCTATAAAAGAGAAGCTCGAACACCAATATGGTACTGCCGAAAACACTTCGATACTTAAATTAATACAAAGTACGAATTAAGGAATTAATTTGACAGAGTGACAGTACACTTGTGATTTCTTCGATGTGGAACAATTGGCATTCCATGTCGTCCCGACACGTGTCCTAGTCAAAGTGGCACAACAAGTTGCTGACCGAATGGAGAGCTTTTGTTCATTCCCTACGCCGAAGACAAGCGCCTTCTCCCTTGCTGAAGGCATAATGAGGTGGTCGTTTGGTTCGGCAACGGGCTCGTCGGTGGTTCAGCAACGATCATCACTTCATGGCCCGCTTCTTAAGAATTGTGGCCGGTCAGGTATAAATTATAATATACACAACACTTAACTATATAATTGGAGAATTCATGCACATGTTGGATCATCTTATCTATTGGAAATGAAGTTCAAATTTGGTCCTGATTTGAGTAAATTGATATAGTGCCAAATAAATAAATTTGGAGACTGTAGTACTAACAATCATATGGGTCTTTTGCATGAGTTATTATAGAATATTACGGTAATACGATCAAATAGTACATCTTATATATGTGTTATAATATAAGTTGATATTTATTTATATTATTCCCTAAAAAATGAAAAATAAATCATGTCATTCACCCATATTATAACACGTATACAAGATGTACCACATGACTATACTACCGTAGTATTCTATAATTTCTCCCTCTACACATGTTAGGATCGTTTTTGGGAACTACAGTTTCAATGTTATCAATTTTACCTTAGTGGTTTATACTAATTTTGATCAAATACTTAATTACATCAATTTACAACAAAGTTCCTTGGGTTTACCTGGACTGAAGTGCATTATTTTAACTGACTAAATGAGCTTGGACAAGAAAAATTATAACGCCTTTACATATGACCTACACGTGGATGCCCGTTATATAAATGGATGGAAATTGAAAATTTGACTAAAATTGATAGTATACTATAAATAAATCACATGACAATTACAGTAAACTACAAGGACTAATTGTCACTTTTGGTGTAAAAAAAAGTTGTCACTTTTGTTTTTTGTTTTTGTTTTTGGGATTAATGAAGAAGAAGAAAATCAAACTTAAAACCTCTTTCTTTCAATATTGAGATGCTCATATGAAATACATTTTAAATGACAGTCAGGCTATCCCAAATGGTTGGGACTCTAAAAGAGGTTCATAGAGCCCTATTTAGAGCTCTGATGGAATCTTCGGGGGCTCCAAAGGCATCTCTCCCACAATGGAAGGCTCTATATTCGGGGCTATTTTTATTTTTTGTGAACTTATTTTGTTTTAATGTATGTTTATGTTATGTTAGGTTTTTTTTTTGTCAACATTTCAACCCAAAAAATCAAAATTTGGACAAGATTTTAAAAATATTGATTAGAGTAAAAAAAAAAAACCTAGCTATTTATTTCTATAAAAAAACAAAGACTTTCATTTGAAAAGAAAAAAAAACATGAAGAAGAAGAGGGTACAAAAATCAAGTTTGTTAATTCATTTTATGTGTTGGCGGCCCCGCACATGTGGTTGGTAAGAGAGTATGTGGCCAGCTGTGCGTCCTGAGCGATTGAGGAGAGAAAAAATGATTCATGTAGGGACCACTCGGGCTCAAGGGGCTGCATCCTCTTCCACACATTTGAGGACATCTCCGGCGAATCTTTAGCATGTAGAGCCCAAAATATTTGTCATTAGGGATGCATTTTTAGCAAGTATACTGCATATATGAGAACTTTATGGTGGATGAGCCCCCATTGGGAATGACCTCACACTAGTTTGGGTTCAAATTTTTGGAGCTTCATCTTCAGTCCAATTTGGTGGAAAGTTCTGCTTTTGGTGTGGTAGGTGAGAAGACTTTTGTGGACTTCAGTGATCGACTTTTCAAACAAGATGATTTGTGTCAGAAGCATAGACCTTTATTTTAATCTGGAAATACAGATAGTCCAACTACATTTTTTTTTTGGAAACACTTCAAAACTATAAAAACAATGTATCTAAAATAAGAAGAATATAAAGATACCATCATAAAGCAAGGACTTGCTTGTTTGAGAAATATGATTGTTGGTAAATTAAGAGCAAAATTGGAGATTAGAATAAAGTAGTATTAGAAATCCATTCAATCCATATTTCACATCAGCATTGACAAAAAGAATCATTTCACAAAATATATAAACCAAGATTTTCACAAATCCAATATCATATTTCTTTTCATGTTCTTCAAATTTATGGAAGAAAACCCATCTAAGTCCTCTCTTCCTCCAACCCCATCTAAGTCCTCTCTTCCTCCACCTCTTTATGAGAAACAGCAGGTGGCTCAAACATGCTAAAGACCCTATAAGCTGAAATCACAGCTAAGACAATGAAGCTGCAAAGGGCCAGGGCATGGAGAACCAAAGCCAGCTTCATTCTACTGCAGAATCTTCCATAAGAAGTACAGGCTTCACTCCATGAGACTGTCCTGTCACCATTGGAAGCCAAAGACAGTATCTCCATAGCTGCAGCTCCAGATGTGAGCATTAAGTAAGCCACAATCTGCACCCAGAATTGAAACAAAAGAAAAGGACACAAAATGAGCAAAGGCCACCCTCTTACATATATATATGTGCCAAATTTGGGACCTTAATTAGTGCTTAATTAGTGGTTTTCAACATTACAATTAAGCCTTCAACACAAATCAGGACAAAAACCAAAATGGGTAATCACAGAATTATTTATGAGGACATATGTGAAAAAAATAATAAGAACATAATTATTTATGAGGGTAAGTATTTCTTTTTTTCCCCAAAATCCCAAACATCCACCTATATATTATGTCTAAAAGTGAAAAAGAAAAAGAAAAAAAGAAATTGAAGGAGACAAAGAAGGGCAAAGAAAATGAACCTGGTCAGAGACAAAGAAAAGCCAAGCTTTAGTCACCAAGCATCTGATCCATGAGGCCATAGTTGCCAGAAGAGCATAGGCAGCAGAAATGGTGCTGATGCAAACCATGTACCTGCAGAAAGGCAGCTCAAATATATTAATTTTAAAAACAGAAGCATTAGGCAGACAAATTAATGTCCAAGAAAATGAAAAAGAAGATGAATGGGGTTCTTGCTTGAGGCCTATGAAATTGCTGAACTCCAGCTTCCCATAGGTGCTGTTGTCTTGTTGGTTTGTCACAGTGAGCCATATGGTTGCAACGCTAAGAGGAATCACAGAAACCCTAAGGGAGCAGTCTAGGAGCTTCAGGGCAGGAACAGGAAGGTTGGAAGTGAAGTTAGGAGCATTCTCATCTAAGTTTCCTCTCATTTTTTGGCAATGCACGACCAACTTTCACTTTAACAAGAACCTCTGGTCTTATTATATGAGAGGGCAGGCTGACTGCAGAGAAAGACGAAAGTTTCTTTGTCTTTTCTATTTTTTTTATGCACAAGAGAGATGAAAATGTTGCTAAGACTAAAATGGTAATGTGGGTAATAAATATAAAACATTTTATTATCTACTTGTACTTTTTTTAGCAAAAAGAATATGGGGTTTATTTTGCTTAGCTAAGGTTTTATTTTATGTTTATATATAAAACAAAATACCTGAAAGCATGTGTGGAGACATATTACATGGAGTCTTGTTGGTGGGGGAGGGGAAAGATAGTGGGGCTTTTGCTTTTTCAAGTGCAGGAAATCATGACATGGTGTTGTGATTATCTAGAAAAAATGCCATGATTGATGGTGATTCTACATGACATCAGGCTTCCTTGATACTTTAAACTACTTTATTATGAGAAAGGAAATTCATAAGCACCCCATCTTTTAACTTTAGTAAAGTAAAACCCTTTCAAGTACATTGAGAACAATTGAAGAACATGTGCATTCAAAAGCATAATCAATTCAACCATTGAAATCATAGTTCCTCACTTTCATCTCTTTCAAGTTCCTTGGTAGGTGAACACTTTTATTAGCTCTGGTTAATTATAATATAACAGTTGGCAAACATTGAGTGAAATGATGATGCTCCACCACTTTAAAAGAAAGATGATGAGAAAAATTATTTATCCAAGTCCCAATCAAGCACTTGTGGAAATCCACCCTAAAGAGGACTGTTGATCATAAGTCTACATGATCTTATTATTTTTTGGGTTGGGATACATAATTTCCTCAAAGAGCCAGCCACAACGCTATAAGTACAAGAGCTAGATAATCTATTTGGTTGCCTCTGATGGTGATAACTTATTTGTCTTCACCCATCATTTTTTTTATTGGTAAAATTTATCCCATCAATTTGGTTGAGCTGTTTACTTATTATTATTATTTTTAATGAAAATAAGCGGAAGTATATTATAGATGAACAAACAAAATTACAAAGCAACTATGTGCCAAATACGGATAAATTTTCTTTAGTGACCAAACATAATAACATGTTGAATTGATCTGGAGAGAATCATACACAACCCAAACAATGACTAAATCCCTGATCTAGCAACCATAGGCACATGTACTTATACCTACAATACAAATCCGCCGCGCAATGACAAAAACGGAAAATCAGTATCAAAAGCCCAAAGATTAAAAAAAAAAAATCCTAAATAGAAAACAAATCACAGCAAACTCCTAAAGAGTTTCTCAAAATATTAGTCTTAAAAAAACTAAGAAACAAGACCATCGTTCCACATCTTCCGGGCAACCCGAAGAAAATCATAGCACCATACTGGCTAAACCTGACCCCAATGCAACCAGACATCTTCCCCTATTTAGAGCTCTGAACTATGTAGACATGAGCCAACTCCTTGTGTACATGGGCCAAAATACGATGTCTATATCATGTCGACAACATCGTTTCACGGCTACTGCTTCCACATCACAAAATAAACTAATGATCTTGAGGGAAAAGGGAGGGAGTGAGAAAAGAAGGGATGAAAGGAGAGTGGTGAGATAGGGAAAGGAGACCACCAATCCCCAAAAGGGACAGCAACTAAGACTTTTTTCCTTAGGGTTTTCTCCGAGAGTGTTTTACTTGATGACCTTTGTTTGGTCACTTGATGCTTTTGGTTCACCTACTCAAATTCATTAGTCTGCGCCAGGTAGATGGGATATACATAAATATTGCAGTTGCATTGCATTTAATGCAGTATCTATCATTAAAAAAAAAGTTGTTAACTCAGTCAATTCAAGTGAATTGAGTCAACTGACCTGTGGTCACACATATGCTTTGCACAGTGAAGCTTCATCATCAGGAAAGAGCACGAAAAAATAAATATCTATCCTCATTTCTTCTACTATCATGGAAAAGGTATAAAACCCACAAAAAGTTCAACTGCAATGCACTAATTTATAAAGTAAAAGGCAGCAGGACATTGGCACTTATTGTGGAGCTCCATTAGCCATGGAAGACTTACAAATGGCCCCGGAAGCACTCAAAGAATGAATTAACTACAATCTCTCGCCTCTTTTAAGTTTGTTATTGGGGTTCTCTCCTCTTCTAAAATGGAGTAGAATCCCAGAAATAGGAAAGCAACTTCCTCAGGAGGGTGCCAACCCATCTCGCTATGCATCTCATTTTACATAGCGTGTTACAAACATTTTTCTGTGCGGAACTTTATGATACAAGCTCAAGCCATTTACATGTTCCTCCTGAGTTAGGAAGAAAGTTGCCGGTTAGAATACTGCATTCCACAAAGCATTCTCACCTTCTCCACATCGCCGATGGACCTCCTTGATCCTCTCGGAAGACTTGCAGATTCCACTGCAACTCCAATCAAACGAAGCAACACAGACATTGCCTGCCTGAGCCTTCCATTCACAATCTGTGGTAACAATTAACACCATTAAACTTCTAATTGTACATTTCATTATGATCATATCTGTTCCTAGCTTGAACCATGCACCGTTAAGTTTTACCCCCATTTTGTTTTATTTGTAATTTTAACATGTAAACTTATCATGAATGAACGGGCAAATCCACACAACACTCACCCACCAATAACATAGAAAGAGCACCACAGGGATTAACACAGGTGTCTTTCACCCATGTTGTTCCGCACATGATCAAACCTGACCTTGAAGTCTTAAACAGAAGTCACATGCGAATGTACGTCATAAAGAGAAGAAGTGAACTTCTGGTAAGAAATGGTCAATAGGTTTGAGGATCCAAGCTAAGATCTCATGACGAGTCTTAGATGTGCCGCTAGTCACCATGATCAAGTGTCACCAGCTAGAAGTGTGGCAATTCATGGGCTATAATCAACCCATAACACAATCCTAGATATGAAAGCCACTAGCACAGACATGTGTGTTGTAACAAAGGTCATAGCTAAAGGGCAGGCATGCTTTAAAGTGGTAGTAGTCGTCTCCTCTATTTATTATTATTTTTTCAGAACAGTAAACACAACGGTTAATTGTGTATTTCCCACTTTTTTACACTAAATATATCCTCTGGCAGGTAAAGTTGATCTGGCATTTCAATGCTGTGGGTCTGCAATTAGTGAAAAACTCAAACGTCAGCTGCGTGTGGACCTAGGCCTTGTATAACATGTAAGCCAATGCTTTATGTCACAATCACCAAACTATCCCCATTCCCAGTTTGCCACATAATGAAAAATGTGCTACCTAAATAAATAATTTAACTTGTTTCCTATCTTGGTGATCCATTGGCACTCTAAATAACTGACACACAACGTTGAAGATATGGAACGTGCAACAACCCAGGTTAATCAGATGCTTAGCGACAAAAATTTCTTTTCCCAAAACTAATGTCATAGCAATCCTCATAAATACCCAGATAGTCAAAAGGAAATGGGACAAAATAGATGCACATGAGATTACCAGGTGGTGTTCCACAACATAATCTTCGGTCATCAATCTGCTCCACATCCAATCCAATGAACCACGACCCCAGAGAAACATCCTCATTGGCATACTTGTGTAGCACATGCCTACATGATTAGCATAAGGTAATAAATAAATAAACGTACTTTGAGCAGAAAAATTGCCACCATATAGAATACGGAAACATACTGGTTGATTGATATGTAAGTAGCCAAGTCTTTTGAGATAGCATAGAGCTGTCCTGTGGCATGACGGAAATATTTGTTCCCTTCCTCGCCAAATTTCCAATACTCGGGCTCATGATACCTCACTCCCCTATTGATAAACAAATAAGGTAAGGGAAAGAATGGCAAAAATGACTAGCTGAAAGAAATAGTTTGAAGAGTGTACAGCTCACTTTCGAGCAAGGACTGGACCAGATTTCATGCATCCAATATACACCCTGGGGTTTGATCTATGTCTAGCTAAAGTTGCTCCAAGTGTTCCTGCAAAAACATGATGAATGAATTCGACACTAAGGAAAATGGAGAAAGATATAGGCAAAAGTTATTACACACTAGCTGCAGCAAGAATGCCAACATTAATGACAACTTAAGCAAGACTCTGATTTCAGCTGTATTCAAGAAAAGCTAATTTCCATTTTTAAAACCTTGAAAACACAAATTTTCAACATTTTTTGCCACAGTACTACCCACTTTGTTGCAAAACATAGTCATATAAAGACAATGCTTTACATCACTCAGTATTCATCATGAAAACATTTAGAGGTTATGTAAAGCATGAATACTTAGGAAACTTTATGAATACCAAGTGGAAAAGTAATTTTGAGCTTGAATAATGAATGCTTCAAACTCAATAAAACAAAACAAAAAACTTTCCTGAGTAAAAGATTTCTTATGCTTTTATACCTACAAAAGAAACAGAACATGTGATAAATATATACCTATATTTACATGTACATCATCATCAACTTTGACATAGAAATCTGCATCCCATGAAGCAACAGCAGTGGCAAAAAATATCTTCGTCTTTGCTGACAATTCAAGATAGCCCTCAACATGATCCTGCTTTCACAAAATTTATGAAGACAAATTTCGATCAGCTTTTTCCTCAGATCAACACATTATGAAATATCCCTACATTGTATATCTGTTCTGCGGTCAGATAAAGGACTAACTGAACTTGTTGAAAAGATAAGGGCTTTACCAGCCGCAAAATGTCGCCATGTTTTTTGTCCTCTGCTTCAACAGCTCTATCAAGGATACCACCTGATGTAGCACTAGCAATGGAACAGGTGATAGAGGAAAGACAAATCAGTTTGTGATCATTAAAGTTTATATTTTTTTATCTTTAAAGAAGTGCAAAAGATTTCAAAGTTGAGGTACTACATCGTAGATAATTGGGGGTAAATCATGTGATAAAAAATTAACTTTGAGATAAAACATAAAAATAAATAAGAAATAAGAAATGCAGTAGTGAAAACAGAATGCATACATACACATATAGACAAAGGAGCCTGAAATCTGTCTAGCATGCATACTTGTAGTGTTTCTTTACATGATGGAGAATAAAATTATGATATGGATAGTGGAAGGGAGGGGGAAAAGAACATAGAATTTAAAAACACAACCAAGGGGGAAAAGAGTATTGGATTCTATCACATTGTATGATTCCCAGAATGTTTTTAATAAAAAAAAACTCTCTACATAGATTGAATCTATGGCAGGATAAAGATCTCAATAGCAAAGAACCAAATTACATGATTTTTTTGTGAAAGACTGAGACCTTCATGAAATTTATTGACGGAATACCTAAATGAGAAATCAAAAGAAAGGTATCAACAAATAGCTTTGAACTCAAATGCCCACCTGTGACCTATTACAAAGCGAATTACAATGCCCTTTTCTTCCTCAAGCTTCTTTCTTTTATCACCTAATCATATAGTAAAGACAAAGTGGAAAGGAAATGTCAGACGCTTTCAAATCTAATTAGAAAATTATACAAGAAAGCAGGTGTCAATCAACAAACCTTGAGGCATCCAAGTAGCACGAATTGAATCTCTGCGCTTTCGACTGCTAAAAGCAGTATTTATTCCTACGACCATCAGATATTTTCTTTTCTTTCTTGTCTCCGGAATTTTTAAATTTTCTGCAATAGGTGAACCATTAAGTATAGATTCCTGTGCAGCCCTTGCAGCAGCTACTTCCATCTCCAAATTTGAAATTTTTTTATCCAGTGTGCTGCATTTTGTAAGAGTCATGAGATATAACACTGTAGCAACTTCAACAAAATTTAGATAAGCTCTGGCATTGGCTTACTGTATAGCATCATGAGTCTTAGAAACTTCCCCATAAACATCCTTCTGTTCATGTTCTACATCCTTCTAAACAAAAAGAAAGGTAAAGACAAAATAAACAAATAAGAAAAAAGAAAAGGACATGGTTATTTGGAAAAAAGATACTCACAATTGTTGGATCACAGCCAGAAACTGACTGTGGTGTTTCTTCTTCATGCCTTGCTGTCCTCGCTATGCCTTTAATTTCAGGCACTGACCACATTCTGTTGCAAGAGTTTATTTATCATTTTAGAAGTATAGCACATGCCTGGAATTAAACTCTAGCATAGAACACGCTACTTTATGGCTTCTGATAATCTTCCAAGGAATAACATGTTTTGATGTGTATGCATGCACATTTTGCAGAAAATTAGCACGTGGCAACCAGAATGTGATGCTTAATCAGATAAACGATGTTCCAGGATGTTATCAAAAACCAATATCCTAATCTGGAAACCATGCAGGAGGAACCCATCAAAAGGTTTTCTGTAAATGAGAAGCAAAGGGAGGGAGGGGCCGCACAGAAGATGGTGCAGGACCACTTTATGAAGAAGGGACACCAGAGTCCTTTCTTGAACTAAATGATTAGGACAGCAACTGATGTACAAGCACGATGTCTGAATTGAAGCAGTACGATGAATAATATTCATTTAAAACTTTCAAAAGTTGGATCTATTACATGAAATTCAGATCTATCACAATCTCATAATTTTCATACAGAAAAATGAGAATTCCACGACACATAAGCTTCATTGTCTAATTAGTAAAACTGCATTTAAAAACCACGGCCATCATCATTAATCTCCACTTTAAGATTCCCAGAAAAAAAATTAACAAATACACCAAACATGCTTTAATTACCGAACCCAGAAGACCGTTCAAAATCCATCATCACTCACCAATATTCTTTAACAACTATTGGCAGACATAATTGATGCCAATATACACAAACCCACCAAAATTCCAAATCTTTTAGTAAAATTAAGGGGAAAAGGAAGCTACCCACTTCACCAAATTAAAGTTACAAGCTAAATACTTAAACAAATGGATCGAATTCAAAGCAAAATGGAAGCTTTATGTGAGTAGAAATTACCTATCAGAAAAGAGCATCCCAGCACAAAAGCAACCAATACAAAACAAAATGGTCCATTTCCGAGACACTGCACTCCTTGAAGCTGGCTCGGCTCCTCTGCTCTTCCAAGACATTGTGCTTCTCTTCACTCTAACCAAACCCAATAGCTAAACCAATACAAGACTCACTACTAATCCCAAGTCAATGAAGTCAACTCACTTGTTTGACCCAAATTCAGATCCAAAAATCCACGCTCCTTAGGAAAAATCGAACACCCAAATGTTTTCACAGAAACCTCTACATGCTCAAAGCGTGGAGGTCTGGTCTCTTGGGTTTCTGGGTCGGTGTCGTTGTGTGTTTCTAAATTGCTGTTAAAGAGGTGCGTGGAGGTGAGGAGAGGACCCATCAAGACAACTATGGTGTCGAAACTTGAAATACAGTACCAAAATTACATAACTGACCTCAACAAAACTTTTTATATTCAATTTTATGTCCCAACCCAAGTTGTACGTTTAGTTTTGCCATACGTGAGAGGACATCTTAACTACCTTATGATTTGTGAAGCCTGTGTGTGCCCCTCAAAATATTATACCACTCGAGATCTTGAGTAAATTTCTTCCCCAAAATAGAAGGCCTGTGAAAGGCTCTGAGTATGAGCAGTAACAAATTCTAAGGAAGAAACTTTTCGTGACAAATCACGTGATGAGAGATATATAAAAAAAATAATGTGTGCGAGCGAATGTGAATCCAAAAACACCACATCTTTCTTGTTAAAAGTTTAATGAAAAACTTATGAAACTAGTACATGTAACTAGTAAGAAAATTATGAAAGCTTGAGTTATTGGCCTCCTCAAATAAGGAAAGGCTAGCTATCCCGCTTTATGTACCTATGATAGTTAAGTTTTTCTAGACAAGAAGGAATTGGTCAGTGAAAAGGGCAACATCTTACATCTGCACAGGTATATGGCAATGAAACAAAATTTGAATTGGATGGGTTTAAAACTGTGTTGGAATGTTGCTCCGAGGATTTTGGATTTTAGACAGACGATACAAAAGAACTTCACAAGACCATAGATCAAAGTTTTTTGTTTTGTTTTGTTTTTTTCTGTTTTAAAAAAAAAAATTTAATAACTGGAGCATACCAAAATTTACAGGCGAAAATTAAGCGAGCTAAGGTGCAGAAGAGTACTACTGCAAAATTAATATAATACTGCATTGTAAGTGAAGAAAATAAATGTTTGTTGAACAACTAGTATGTCGGCATAAGGTGCAGAATAATTTAATTTAAGCTTAATTACACCAATGTCTTTTGAAATTTTGGTCAAATCCCACTTTGTCTCAAAAACTCAAAATGATTCATTTTTATCCCTTGATCGAGATTTAGTGACTCACTTTACCCCATGCCGTCAATTCATCTAAAAACCTATTTACTTTAATGATGTGTCATGAATGTTTTTGTAATTTCGTATACATGAATCATTATCCACAAATTGAGTGGGCTGTGAGTGGAGCACACCTCCCACATAGATAAAAACATTGAAATATATCAAAGTATTCTTTTACTGTTTTAACCCTCACCTCTACGCTCCTCTTTCTTTCTCTTCTTCAAGAGCCAAAGATCCAGAACCAATTCATAACCGAACCGAGAACAAGTAAATATTGAACACAACTCTCTCCTTCTAAACCCATAAAATTCCTAAACATTTTTCTATCTCCACCCACTTTTTCTTTCGCCTCTGTTTTTGTTTAAAAGTGAAAGTTGGAACAGTAATTGGTCAAGTAAAAAACAATCGGAAAATGAAAATAATAAAACTGGGGTTTGCTTATCAGAAAAAAAAAATCACTATTTTTCTCCTCAACCAAACATACAGATCTTTTCTTCTTCTTCTTCCTTTTTTTTTTTTTTTTTTTTTTTACGAACTCGGGGCAAAAACTCCAACACAACGATAGATCTTTTTATTTATGAAAAAAAAAGTGCCAATAGTGTTACCAAAAGGGGTGGATTCCCTATTTTATTATTTGCTGGTAAAAGAATCAATTTCTCGAAGATGAAATCAAAGAAAGAAGATGGGATCAATGCTGGATTTTTTTTTATTGGAGTGGATAGAGAGGGCGGAGAGAAATGAGAAGCCAATATGCAGATCAAACCCAAAATAGAAACAAGAGTAGAATAAGGGAATGCAACAAGAAATGCCAAGCACCTTTCAACCACTAAGAAAGAAGAGAGAACGAAAAACCCCAAATAATTGCAATTAGTTTTGCTTGGCTGTACGTCTAAGCATTTTTGGACCAATAGGTCACTAGCAAATGGCAGTTGCAATTTTGTGGGTCTTGCTGATCCATTAATGGATTCTAGGCATTTGCTTGATGGGTTTTCATTTCAAAAGGGTTTCAACATCTTCCAAATAGGAGATGATAGAACAAAAAGATGAAAGAAAACATTACAAAACCCAATAGATCTGACCTTAGGGTGAGTAAAAAACTCACCCGATCTTCCAATACAAAATAACTACGAAAGCCACTGATTAAGGCAAAAGGAAAGAAGAAGATATGATTAGCTCTGAGAAATAACAAAGATTTGGAAAGGAAAAGAAAGGAGAAAAGTAGAAGGTTCAAGAGAGAGAAGCTCCAGAGGAAAAATTCCCATTTTTTCATGTTGTAAGATTTTTGTCGCGTGATTGATGAAGAAGATTGATGTCTGGCAAGGAAGAAAAAATCGAAATTATCGCCGATATTTCGCTGATTTTTGAGCAAGGAAATTATTGCAAGGTTACAGCATTTTTTCGTAATTTTTTCGGAAATGCGATATTTTCGCAATGAAAATGGTGATAATATCGCGATATTATCGAAACAAGGAAAGCCTCTCAGATCTGAAACGAAAGCGATAAGAAAACCATAAATCAGTGACGAGCAACAGCATTTAGTTATGGTACAAGGCAGAACCCTGTAAAGCAAAGCGATTGGAGAAGAAACTCCGAGTAAGTTACAAATCTGACCTTTGATTTGTGGAATTCAGGGCTGAGATTAACAGATCTGGGACTTGAAAACAGTGATTTGGTCTTCTGCGGATAAAACTTCTAGGTCAACGGACCCAGAGATAAAGAGAAAGAAGGGTCTGGGGAAGAACATGGTTTGAGACCTTTACTAGGGTGGGTTCTTAACGACTGTTAGAACACAGGCGAAAAGAGAAAGTGATGTTGCCAAGGAATGGATGAAGGCCACGAAACGCCGCCGTTTTGCTTCCCAAATGCACAAAACGACCATGTTTCGTCTCCCCATGCTTTGTTCCCAATAAATCCACAGGTTTGTTCCTCAAAATAAAAAGAAAATATTTAATAAAAAGAGACAATGCCAACTTTCATAGAACGAAGAGCCACCCACCCATTTTGACCAAAAAAAAAAGAAGAAGGGCCAGCCACCCCACTTGCAATATAAAAGTTCATTTCTTTTTTTCAAAGAAGGGCCATGCAGGCCTGGGGTTCGAACCCCTGCCATATGCGCGTGATTCCTTCTCAGTTTTTCACCATGGTGTTGGTTACTTTGTGTTTATTATTTATCAAAACTCATATTTATATATGTTCACAAGCTGTTTCTGAAAATAAAATTCAATCACTCCCACGTTTTCAACCTACCCTACCATATTTATAAATGATTATGGTGTGTTTGATCTTCTTTTATCAATTACAACATATTTTCTACAGTCACAATGTTTGTCAGCTCGCTATATAATCAACTTAAATCAGCTAAATCCATCATGCAATGCATTTCCTTCCATTTTTTTTTTTGATAAACTAATAGATAATTGACTAAATAAACATTCTCTAAAGTTTTAATAAAAAATTTCAAGTTTTTCTTACAATTTCCGTGGTTTTTATCTAAATTTTATCAATATCGATATTTTCCCGATATTTCCATCGATATTTCTGTGTTTTTGAACCACTGATATTTCCGAAACATTCGATATTTTATTCCTTGATGTCTGGGCTATTGGGGTTTTTTTTTCTGGGTTTTGTTTCCTTAAGAAACTTCTGGTTTTGATTGATTTATTTATTTATGGGTTTGATTCATTTCCCTTTGTTTTTTTAAATGTCTTTATTTTAATTTTTAATTATTAGAATATTTAATATTGTTTTTATCTATGTGGAGGTGGGCTTCACTTGCCACGTCACCTACTCAATTGATGGAGAATTATCCATATGTGTGAAATTACAAAAACACCCCGCCATGTCATCAAAGTTAACAGAATTTTGGATGGAGTTGACGGTAGGGGGCCAAATGGGATTTGATCTAAATTTCAGGGGGGGCATTGGTGTAATTAAGCCTTTAATTTATTTAAAGAATCAAAAGGTGGACTATTTCCTTCTAAATTTATTTGTCTTCACAAATGCTCAACTGCGCTTACATACAAGAAGACGGCATGCACTCATGGAGCACGTGCAAAGAACATGACTCAAATAATATATTTTTACAGGTCTAGAGGCCCCATCAAATGAATTATCAAATTTCTACAATGACCCATTGATGAGGGCTAAAAAATCTTAAAAGGTGCCTAAGTGTATTTCAAGTCCAATGTAGCGCCTTGTTGTAAAGAAGGCCCAATCAGGGTATGCAGAAACCTGCCAAACATAGCTACAAGGTGCTTACATAAGTTTTGATACTCGTGTCATGCCAAGGTAAAATTTAACGCGGAATAGGCGAAGGTTACAACAAGCCCATAAAAATGCACGGGTTCCATAAGCCCAAGCTTATTGCTTCATCAAGCATTATGTAGCATGACCTTAAGCCTTCGCAATACATCGAAGCCCGACCACAAGTATGCGTGCAACATGCAATGCCTAACAACTCCCCTCTTTAGTACCAAACCACCCAACAAGCTTAAGTGGGCTTAAGCCATATAAACGCATGAGGCTTGCTGAGTGGGTTGTGGTGTGGATGGGTATGAAGGTCCATAAGGCCTATTGAGGGTTTAAAAGGTGGAGGTTTTGGGCTACTTGGGGGCACTAAAACCCAAGCCCACTTTCTTGAGCCCAACTACAAGGCTAAGCAAAGAAAAATTCAACACATTTTTTGTTAAAACCAAACCATTTTACTTAAAACTAAACCATAATCCTTAAAATCTCATTCACTTAGATACATGAGCTACTGGAAATAATGTCAACATCCTTTCCATTTGACCATGGCCTTCACCTAAGATCACTTCTATAAGATATCGTAGGCAGTGGTGAATGCATGAATGTTACCTCAAGTTGTCTTAGTGTAAAACTACCAATAATTTTTTTAAATGAAAAAAATATTGAAAATGAAATGATAGCACCCTTCGGCGGCTGCGGCAAGAGCAAATGAGGAGATTGGGGTTAGGGTTGTTGAGGAGGAGATATTAAAATTGGGGTTTTGGAGGTGAAATATCGGGTGTAGGTCTATTCAATAAGCTGTAGCCCTTTTTTTATATGTCCTGGTCCAAAACGGCATTGTTTTGGCTAGGGAGCTCCAAGCAATTTCCAGGGTTGCCATGTGGTCGTTTGACCTAATTGACTCCATGGTGACTTTGTCACTGCTCGTAGGAATCCAAGACCCCACCTCTTCCACAACCCACCATCTTCCCCACAACACCTACCCTCTTCCCCACAACACCTCCTCTTCTTTGTTTCTCTGTCACCATCTCACTGCTGCAATTCAGGAAGTAAAAAATGAATAAAAATTAAAAAATATATGTATTTCTCTCTCTTCTTAGGCCTCAGCCCACCCTACCTCAACAATAACATACCAAGACAACCACCTCACCCGCCCAAAAATCTCTCTAATCTAGTCCACGTAATTTGTCGATGGCGCCGTCACATTGGTTCAAATATTTTTCCAGACCACAGCAACCCACGCCCATTGCCGCACCCCACCTTTCTCAACCTCAATCATCGTCATTCTCTCTCTCTCGCTCTCTTTCTCTGTAACACCCCTGCCCAACTATTTATTTTAATTTTGGGAAGTTACATTTTACCTTTGTACTTAAGAGAATTTTGGTCACTTTTGTGTCAAAAATAAGTTTGGAAATTTGAGTTGCACCATTACGTAGAGCTCGCTCTCAACCATTACGTAGAACTCGCCCTCACGAGTTCGTAGACACATGGTGGGCTCAATTTCAAGTTAAACTGAGAAAGTTACAGTCTAAAAAAGTTATGGGTAAAATGGTAATTTTGAAAGTTGGGTTAAAACCCCAAAACCCTAGCACGGAAAAGTCAGATTTTTTCCCTCACACTTTCTCTCTTTTCCCTCACGACTCTCTCTTCCTCCTTTCACGGTGAACAGTGACAATGTCACTTCCCATCGACTTTGGACCACCGATCGTTCAGAATTTGGCCATGTCGTCTTCACGAAAGTTGTTCGTCTCATCCTTCTCTTCAAAACTCACTAAAGACCCGATCTTGAAAACCCAAGATTAAGCTGAATTTTACCTCTAAAATTTTCAGATTTTTTATCCACCGTCACAGAAACTTTTGAGGGTTAGATAAGCGGTTTTTGGTCACCGAAGGCCGAGGTCTCTTCATGGAAGTTGTTCCCCTTACTCTCCTCTGACTTTTCCCTACAAGACCTGACATGATCTGTTGCTATAGAACTCCAATTGACGTTGCAAAGTTTTAGGATTTTTGGCGAGAAAACCTATGTTCGAGGTCGTTAATAGTCAAATTGGACTTCGACCCAAGATATAAATTTACTCGCCTTATCGTGCTTGTTCTTTTGGTATAGGAACCGACCTGCGATTTGGAGTTTTCTGAACCCCAAAAATCACTCAAGGCTACCACCGTCAGTGGCGTGCCGTGGCCTGGGTGTCGGTGACCTAGTTTGACCCCCATGTCGTCCCGAGCATTTCGCCTAGTTTGTGTTGTTGGGTTCATTGTGATCGGACA
Source organism: Prunus padus (assembly GCA_024362665.1). Taxonomy (NCBI): domain Eukaryota; kingdom Viridiplantae; phylum Streptophyta; class Magnoliopsida; order Rosales; family Rosaceae; genus Prunus; species Prunus padus. Next base: position 10,157,770 of record JANFAM010000011.1, read on the forward strand.
ATCATATTTGTTTTGTTTTGAGAAGTGCTATTCCCCGAGTCATTACGATCATGCAAGAACTTTCGAATCGGAGGTCATGTACCATTTGGTCCAGTTGCCCTCGGGTTAGATCTCTTTGACTTGGTGGACCAAAAACCTTTCGAGACCGTTTTGATCTTAAGAACACTCGAGATGACCCAAGAACATTGTCCTCAGGGTTGTACACACTTTGAGTCTCGGGAACTAGGGTTCCGTTTTAAAATTCCTTTTTGGAATTGATCGTTAAACTAATCCTTGTGTTCTCTCAAATAGGTACTCAGACTCCACGTATCCCACATGAAGGACTCTTTTAGAGTTAAGCTTTAATAGCGATGTACTTTTTATGAGTGTACTTTGTTTTCAAATGAGCATAAACTTTTAAATGACAACTTGCATTTATAACTGTGGTGTAACATCCTGACCCAATTTAAGTATTATTTAATTATGAAATTACATTTTTGCCCTTAGGGGTAGGGGTATTTTAGTTACTTTTTGTTTGGAAAAGAATTTGGGAAATTGAGTGGCACTGTTGCGCGAAGCTCGTTAATACGATTTCGTAGACAAGCGGCATACTCAATTCCAAATTGTAACAAAGAAGTTACGATATAAGGAAGTGCATAGGCATAATCATAATTCTTGCGAAGTCCAACTTTAAAAATATCCGGTCTTTCATTTTCACTCTCCTTCCCCGTGCTTCTCTCTCTCTCTCTTCTCTCTCCCAACGACACCGTCGATTTGTAGCCGTTAGGCCACCTCAGGACACGACACCTGTCCCAAAAGAACTGTTTCATCCTCCTCTTTATAACCCACCCATTTTCCCAGCTTGAAAACCCATAAATTGGCGCCTAGAACGACTGAAAGCCCCAATGATTTCTGAGCATTTTCCGGCAGCTCTGGCCACCATTTTCATCGATCGAGGTATGGTTCTTCATCCTTTCAACGTGCTCTAGCTGTTTATGTAAGTAGATTGGATCAATTTTGGAGTTTTAGAAGTCAATCACAGAACCCATATTCAGTCAGCGGTTTTGGCTGTGTTCGAGGTTGCTCCGGCCACTTTTTGGCAGGGGTCCGAGAACAAAATACGCTCCCCTTGTTAGTCTGAATGTGTTGGTATAGGTATTGCATGGATTTTTGAGAATTTTCTGTAGCCAGAATTTTCTCAAGACACCTAGCTTTGCCGGCGGTGGGTGGCGGCGCATGGGCCACTGTGTGGCAACCCATTGCGTTCTAAAATGTTCTCCACATTGTCCCAAGTACGATGGTGTGCTCATATTTGAAGTTGGTTACCATTTAACTATCGAATGGATGTTGCACCTATTATGGGATATCCGGGTTCGATAGGTTCGGACCTTTCGATCGGTTTCAATTTCAATTATGTTGTTCCATGTACCTTTAGGGCCATGTAGGAAATGACGGATCGAGAATCGGAGTTCTGGATACCCCGAGTAAATGACATTATCGTCCGATCGTGTGATCGACGTGGATCCGACCGCTCTATCGAGACTAAACCTTTGGGACATATTTAGAAAACTTTGACGGACCTATATGAACTATCAGTTCGGGAACCAGATGCCGTGGGCCCTGCGAGCTAGGTTGACCATTATGAAAAGTTTGACCGGTTAGTTGACCCGAGTCTTCTGAGGTCGTACCATCCTTGGAAAAGTCCCTATAAACTTCGTTAAAGGTTGTGCACATGCTTTGAGACCCGAGAATTGGAGTCTTGGATTAAAGTTAGATGTGGGGTACTTTTATTAATTAAATCTGTTTATTCTTTCAATTATGTATTCTATCTTCACGTACTCCACATGAAAGGCCCTCTTAGGGTTGAGCAGCTTTGGACCAGTTGTGAGTGGGCATTTGTTTTTAAATGTGCATTGTTTTCTAAATATTGAAATGCTTGCATAATGTGATTTGAATTGGAAATTAGGTTTATCTTGGGTTATTGAGGTTATAAAATGTCATATCGGTTAAACTTGGCTTTTACAAGACTATATGGAATTTTCTATGACTATTTACTTATTATTATTATTATTATTATTATTATTATTATTATTATTATTATTATTATTATTATTATTATTATTATTATTATTTATGAAGGATATGGTTTGGGTGTTTTCGAATATGATTATGAGAAACTGGATTTTTGGAATTGGTATATACTGATGTCTATGAGATTTTTGGTGCATGATATTGTTTAAAATAGAGGTGTCAAACGAGACGGGCCAGCCCAGCACGGCACGAGCCCAACTCGTTTAAATGAGGCATGGCACGACACGAGCACAAATATTAAATGGGCTGGGCCGGCATGACACTAAAACATGAACCGGGCTGGGATATAAAAATGAGGTTCAGTGGACCACGCTTGCCTATGGCCCGACATGGGCCGGGCTTGGCACGAGCCCGCTTCAAGCACGACACGAGCCCAAGCCCACTTCAAGCACAGCACGAGCCCGAGACCGCTTCAAGCACGGCCCGAGCCCAAGCCCGCTTAACTTTTTTTTTTCTCAAAAGTCGTAAGCGGAGTACAAGACTTTATTTGATTTAGTGAACAAGGATATGCAGATGAGGGCGTTGGAAGAAATGAAATCCAAGCATGGCATGCTGCGAGATAATATCAAGTGGGAGTCAATTAGTGAGACTTTAGGCACCGTAACCAATCCCGCTTTGCCGTATGGTATTACCAATTAACATCACATTTGGTAGTCAAGGTGTGTGGGCTGATGCCGATGACTATCGTTTACTTTATGCTCTTGATAGCTTGGATGCTTGTTGCATGGAAGACATTCATTGGGATAATGTTCTTGAGCACATGTCTGGAGATGTTTGTCGTAAGCGATGGAATCAAATGGTCAAACACATTGGTTAGTATGGGACTAAGTCCTTTGCTGAACAAGTTGAAATTTTGTCGAAACGTTATTGTGCTGATGCACTTGAAGCAAGAGAAGTCTTCGATAGTAAGCCTGCAGTTGACTCAGGTTTATTTGGCATCAAAGTAGCGGATGTACATGAAACAAGGGAGGAGGCTCTATGATAGTAGCAAACCTGTAGTTGAGTGATGAGGTGTATTTGGATGTTTGATTGATTAAAGTTTTCAAAAGTTCATCATTTATTGCCTTTAATTACATTTTTTATGTTTATAATTTGAATTATTTAGTGAAGTTTGGAAAAAAAATCAAAATAAATGGGCCAATGCTTGGACCCGAGCACGAGCACAGGCACGGCCAGAGCCCGGCCTGGCCCATTTCTATATGGACTTGGGATTTGGGCCAAGCTGGGATCAATAATTTTACTAAATGGGCCAGCACGGCTCGGCCCGATAAATTTAATGGGCTGGCCCGATACGGCACGAATAACTTAAAGGCACGAAGATAAATGGGCTGGCCCGGCCCGTTTGACACCTCTAGTTTAAAAGTATATGGGTATTGAGTTTGGATATTGAGAATATCATAATAATTGTGGATTCGGGATACGACAAATATTGATTTTTGGATTGAACCATCATATGTACCTCCCTTGGTTCGATGTGGATGATAGGGGTGGGCACAATCCGATTAGGTCCGGTTCTCACCTGAAACCGGAATCGAAATCGGTACTATTTAACTGGTTTGGTTCTAGTGAAATTTTTTTGAAACCGGCCAGTTTGGTTCTCATCGGTTCATATCCAGTTTTCAGTTTTGAACCAGATTATTAATTTTTTGAATACAAATTCCAACAAAAATTTTATTTTTTGAGCTTGAAAATTAACAAATGATCTAATTTCATACAAACAGAGATGTATTAGTTATAAGATTAAAAACATAGCATTGGATTTAAATAATTTTGTAAAAAAAAAAAATTATACACAATCGGTCCGGTTTGGTGCGGTGTGAAACCGAAACTGAAACCGGTCCGGTCTGGTTCAATGTCGGTTTTTGACTTTTTTAGTAAACCGATTTTTTTTCATCCGTTCCAGTTTTGTGTTCCTGTTTTCCAGTCCCGATGCCCACCCCTAAATGATACCCACACATGCGATGAGGGATGTTGGCATGTGGTGATGATGATGATGATGATCCGAGCACCTTTGACCAGGTGTGCTTTAGGCCTTAACGGGCAGTCTGCGTGCGTAAAACTTGATTCGATGCCGACGTGTGTGCTAAGAGCGGAAGTCCTCGGTTGGACGGCTCGTCCCTAGTCACAAGGCCAATACGATGCTGGCTTGTGGTATGGTCAAACAGTCCCTGGTTGGATTGTTTTCCCTCGATACATAATGTACATTATGATATGTACCTCCTCATTTCGGTATGGATGATACCCACAAGTGCGATGGGGGAAGCCAGCGTGTGGTGATGATGATGATAATGATGATGATGATCCGGGCACCCTTGGTCGGGTGTGCTGTAGGCCTTGACGAACAGTCTGCAAGTGTAAGACTTGATTTAACTACACATTGATGCGATGCCGACGTGCGTGTTGAGAGCGGAAGTCTCCAGTTTGGATGGCGCATCCCTAGTCACAAGACCAATGTGATGCTGGCTTATGGTATAGTCGAAACAGTCCTCGTGCTAGACTGTTTTTCCTTCGTACGTGATGATGGTGTGGGTGTGTGTGTGTAAATATATATGTGTGTGTGTGTGTGTAGGAATATGGTGTGGATTTATTTCTAGTTAAGGTTTCTTGAGAATGTGCATTGAGACTACTCTCCTTTTTAAATGAGGTTTGGATTGGAAATTTGGATATTAAAAAATGTACTCGACATATTTGTTTTGCAACATATGTCTTGGATAGGGTATGGTTGCAGGGAAAAGAGGGTTTTACTTAACTTTATATGAAAATGTTTTAAGGTGGGCAAATGATTTTTTTTTTCAAAAAGTCTATGAGTTTGAAACAGTTTGAGTAAAGGAGTGTTACTTTGAAGGTTTTCAATCTACTGTTTTCTACTGTTCTCCAAGAGATTTAGAATGCATTGAATATATGGTTTGAATTAAAGTATGTTATGATATGAGTCTATGAAATTGAGATATTTTCAAGCTTTTGTATGACATACACATACCTATGTACGTTTATTGAAGAAATCTGTTGCATGGTGTTTTGACATTATTTTCTAAAACTGAGGGAGTTAGTTATGTTAAATATAAATTATGTCAACTCACATTTTCTGTTTTGCGCCCCCCAAGTTCTAGATTATCCAAGGTCGAGACCACCACGTCGAGGCATCATCATTATCCGCTTAGTAAGCTCGCACCGTAGGAACTTTTCTTTTTTGTTCTCTAGGATTTTATTTTCTCATTTTCTACCTTCTGTATTCCCGAGTTGTAAATTAAATTTTTAGTTGCTCTGCTACCTTGTTTAAGTTTGGGTAGAGGGTCTGGGCCCCATTTAAATTGTCTTAACTATTGTGCGTACCTTTACCTTGTCCATGTTGGACGTTGGGTTTGTTCTGGCGCTTGTTTGCAGGTACTATAATTGAGAAATGTTCCAATTGCAGGGGAGACTCTACTGATTTTCAATAGGAGTCGAATGGTACTTAGGACTTAAGGGAATTTTTAGTAAGGTGGGTCCGACATCTGTTCGATGCCCGACAGGAAGAAAGGTCTGTCACGAATTTCGAGGGGGAGTCCGGGGTGGGTCATGTCATGTGGTTTGACTAGATTTGAATTATTTTAATATGTTGGATTTGTTGATTTCCTTACTATGGTTTAATTATGGTTTTCATAACGGAAAATCGGATTTTATTTTTTATTAAATATAAAGTATATGGAATTGGATTTTGGATATGTGATGACGTGGCTTTGCACCAGTACTATATGTACCTCCCCTGGTTTGATATGGAAACTTGGATGCTTGGGACACACGCAAGGCTCCTAGGGAGTGTGTCAACAAGACACACGGAAGGCTCCTAGGGAGGTGTGTTGAACTCGGTCACCCTTGGGTGGGTGGACTGTAGAGCCATTGGTGGGGCTGTCTGCGTGCATAAGGTAGATATTCAGCCACGCGTTCGATGTAGATTTCGAAGTGTGTGTTGGGAGCAAAAGAACCCCGGTTGGTTTGCTCGTCCCTAGTCACATGTTCTATGCAGATTCCGGTATGTGGTCTAGTAAAACGATCTCGTGTTGGATTGTTTTTCCCCTAATATATGTTTTGGTGTGGTGCTTATTGATATTTCTTATATATATTGCTAAATGAAAGTAATCCAGTTAACAACACCCGCCTAGAATTCCCCCTCGGAATTCGTGACGAACCCTGTTTCCCATCCAGCATTCAACCGATGCTAGACCCATTTACTAATTTAAACCTCTCCCCCGCACAATTAAATAAAAGGGACTTCTACCGAAATTTCGGCAAAATCTCCCTTGAAAAACGAACATTTACCCAAATTTCCACCTGCAAAACATCATACATAACTATATCTCAACTGCAGCAAGCACAATGCTAAGCACACACAAATTAAGACATAGGCCTTCGGCCTCAAATTCAACCATACATGAGTGATATCATAGCAAAACTAGGAATTTCTTTAGCTTACATAACCAAAATATTTCAAAAACGAATTTAACACAGTCTGTCTTACACTGATGCCGAATACTCAGAATGGTGGCTTGACTTGGATTTACCAATCCACGAGCTACGGCCTTAAGGGCACAAAATAGAAATGTGAGTAGACAAAAATAAAGTTTTGAGCATAATTTTATTTGAACGTACTAACCCCACCTTTTTGAAAACGATGCCAAAACCATGTAGTGAAATCCTTTATTATACGTACTTGATTTGAAATCATTTGTAATCCCATAAGCCCCATTTATAAAATATATACACACGCATGCTGTCTTTCTCCTACCCTTGTACCTATTATACATATATACAAATATACACACACCATCATCATGTACCAGGGGAAACAATCCAACATGGGGACTGTTTGATTAGCCCACAGGCCAGCATCGCATTGACCTTGTGACTAAGGACGAGCTGTCCAACCGGGGGACTTTTGCTCCAAGCTCACACGTCAGCATCGCAACGTGTAGCTGAATCTCTGAACCAAGTCTTACGCGCCCAGACTGCCCTGCCAAAGGCCTTTGGCACACCCGGCCAAGGGCGCTTGGATCATCATCATCAACATCACTACATGCCGGCATCCCAACCATCAATATATACCATTACCAATTCCAATTTCCAAACAATATAACCGAATTTCCATGTACCTTATCATGGCTACCCAAATATCACAAATACCATAGCCAAAATCCAATTTCCCAACAATATATCCGCATTTATATTCATAATCATACCAATAGTATAATGATCCATAACACCAAATTCATATGCTTTATCAGTATCAAACAATGCTAGTAAACCTGTACGATACTCTAAGACCAAAATCAACACATGCACGAAATCTCAAAATTCCCATAACCCAAATAAACCAAGTTTTCAATCAAAAACTCATTTATGCATGTTGTTTCATAATTGGAAAAAAATGCTTATTTAAAACAACGTCCGCTCATAACAAGTCCAAGCTTGCTTGACCCTGTGAGGGTCCGTCATGTTGATTACGCTGAGCTTGAGCACTTATTCAAGAGAATACCAAGGATTTAATTAATAACAGTACACAACCATGAACTTTTAATTCAACTTAGTTCCTAGGGCCATTCTAGTACTTTCCAAAGGATTAGACGGTTTCGAAAGACCCATGGTCAACTGTGCGGCAAAGTTCCCATATTGGTCAACTGTACCCCCGGGGCCCAAGACTTTCGATTTCCAATTTGATAGTTCCATTAGATCCGACAAAGTCTACTAAGTAAGTACCAAAGGTTTGACCTCGATCGAGCAGTCGGATCAATTTCGATCGCACGATCGGACGACGACTGGTTGGCCTAATTATAGAATCGTTGATTCGAAATATCCGGGAGTCCGATTCTCGATCCACAAGTTCCTATACGATCCTAGAGGTACGGAGATTGACATATTTAAAAATGGGACCGATCGAATGGTCAGAACCTATTGAACCATGATATCGTCTAATAGGCGCAATATCCGTTCGATAGTCAAACGGCAACCTATCATTAATCCGAGCATACCGTCGTGCTCAGGACGACATGAGGAGCATTTTAGAACACAACGAGTCGCAACAAAATGGTCCACTCGCCACCTTTGGCGCGTGGGTGTCTTGAGTAATTTTCAGCGATTGGAAAACTCCAAATCACCAGCCAATACCTATACCAACAGATCAATCACACCTAGATAAGTCACTTTTGGTCTTTGACCCTAGCCAAAAAGTGGCCGGAGCTAGCCGAAATAATAGCCAAAGCCGCCGGCTCTATGGGTTCCAAATCGACCCAAACCACCCACCCAAATGGCTAAAATATGTGAAAAGGATGAACCATACCTTGTTCGACCACAGCTGAAATCAACAAAAACGACGTCAAAAAATTGGCGAAACTTACCGTCAACACAGCCGTCGTTCGTCGGGTTTTTAGGCTAGGAAAAGAGGTGGTTTAGGTAAAGGAGGAAGAGAGAAATAATTTTTGGCTGTGGATTTTCAGCGAACACTCGTCCTTCATTCCTTCATGGTTGTGGATTTTCAGGTCTCCTACCTGGTCCTGCCTGGTTTCCTCTTAGTAGTGCTTGTTGCACAGGTCGAGCGGCCTGGTTCCCAGCTTCATTTCTCGGCGACGGTTGTCGTTATGTATTTGCCCAACCAACTTGATTCCGATGTCGCCAGTTGGGTCTATTGTGACCTTCTTCACCATACGCATAGCAGGTAGTGGTACGATTCTTCTTTGGAGCTGATCCTTTACTACTAGAACCCTCATTATTCTTCTCCCCAAAGATTCGATTCCTGGGGTAATTCCCCTTCTTATCTTCTGATTTCCCTTTTCGATCTTCAAATCTTACTCTTTGGAAATTCTTCTTCTGATTCAGAAGGTAGTCTTGCTCCAATGCATGTGCGTTGTTCACCATTTGTTGGTATGTACCTTATTGAGTTCGTACATGCCGGCGAATACCGTCTTTGAGGCCTAGTAGAAACTTAGTGGCCTTTATTTCTTCATCTGCCATTAAAGTAGGGGCAAAGCGTACTAGTTCCGTGAACTTTGCTACATACTCGAGCGCAGTCATCTTTCCTTGTTTCAAGGTGAACAATTCTTGGATCTTAGTTTGTTTGGACGTAGTTGGAAAATATCGGTTGAGGAAGAATCGTTCAAACTCCTCCCAAGTAAGGTATTCAGCATACCCGCCCTCTTGTTGAAGTATAGTGTCCCACCAAGTACTCGCCTCGTTCTTAAGCATCTGAGTAGCAAACCTCACACGATACTCTGGTGGAGCATGCATAGAATCTAACTTTTTCCTTATGTGATTAAGCCAGCCTTCAGCCTTCTCGGCTTCTGATGCCCTGTTGAACTTCATAGGTTTTAGCTTTAAAAACAGTTCCAGGAACTTCAACTCGCGCTCCTGCTCACGTTCAACCACGTTTGCATTGACGTTTTGCTCATTTTGGTCACCAGCATCCAGTGCATTCTGGGCGTCCAAGTTCTGCGCATTCTCCCATTCACGATGTGCTACGGTAAGGCCTGCAGCACTGCTTGGACGATTGCTGCCAGTTGTTCAGGATCCATATCTTAGGTTTTGTGTTGTGCATGGATTGTCTACTAACAACTTGTCAACAAGGAAACAAACTGTCGAAAAAAGACAAGTTCAATATCAAGAAGAATGAACACTCAAGAGTCTTAGAATTAGAAAAGATTTTAGACAATACTCAAAAATTGAAATTCTTGGAAGAAGTCCAAAGAATTTAGAGAAACAGATGGTTGGGTTTTTCTGAAAAATATCTTTAATTTTTCAAATCATTTAAAATCAGATAAAAATCCTTTGAAAACAAGATTTTGCTATGATACCATTTTTCTATCACGCCCCAAAATCGAGACACGTGACAGAGGCACGTACCTTGAGGATCCCGAAAATATAACACCTAGATCCGAGGGTTATACTCCCAAAATACGATAAGTCTTTTTAATTAAATAAAACGGGTTGGATCAGAGTTGTAAATAACAATGGAAAATTGAATAAAACATTATACAAACTTTATTAATGAAATACCAACCCCAGAGGTTAAGGAATAGTACAATTTAAGGATAAAGTTTATCCGCCTAACCCCTCCGGAGGTTTAGGGATAAAGTTTGTATATTGTCTTATTCAGTTTTCCGCTGTTATTTACAACTCTGATCCAATCCGTTTTATTTAATTAAAAAGGCTTATCGTATTTTGGGAATTTTGGGAGTATAACCCTCGGATCTAGGTATTATATTTTCGAAATCCTCAAGGTACGTGCCGCTGTCATGTGTTTCGATTTTGGGGTGTGACAAAGTTGCTATCCCCCTTTCACCCTCAAGTCGTCCAGGATAATGCCCGTAGGCTTATACCCTCAAAACTTTGTAGAACCAAAGCCAAGCATTCATAAAACCAAACAATATGGCATTAAAAAACGGTGCATCTTTTGCACACAACAATATTTACTATGTCATACATACACAAAATACAAGTCATAGAGTGGGTCCCCCTACCTGGATTCCAAAGCTCAAGCCTGACTTGCCCTCTATGCCTTAGAGTTCAACCTACATTGCCTGGAAAACTGAGTCCTAGTCCAACATTTAAAAATGTTACCAAAAATTCCTTATTTACACTTAAGTCCTTATGCTTGTGTTTATTTTCACTTTGGTCCTTATATTTATTTTAATTGCACTTTAGTCCTTTAACTTTGTCCAAATTGTCATTCGGTCCTCATATTGTCCAACAATTGTCCATAGGTCCTTGAAGTCTCAGGTAATTGTGATATGGTCCAAAAGTCCTTCAAGTTCCATCCATGGTCTGAAAACGGTAAGTTTACCGTAGAGTAAAGTTAAAGTCAAAATAGTACTTTGTTGTTCATACACATGGACCAGAGGAATATGTATAATTTAGTTCAAGAATTTTAAGAAATGAAAATGACAAAAAGATTATCTAATTTGATTACATTTCAAATAGACAGAGTAACGGCATATGAAATATATTTTAGGAATAACTTGAAAATTACCCAATTATAAAATAATACGAATTGAGTGTTTGACAATTTTAAATTGGGCAGCATAATAGCTAGGAATGAAAATATAGAATTCAAAATGAATAAAAGAAGAGGTAAGGAAAGGAAATTACCTCGGTAAAATACTATGATGAATAGTACCACGAGTGAATAGTACTCCCGAGTGAAGATGGCACGAAAAGAAGAATAGTAGACACCACGAGTGGTTTCGGTATGAATAGTAATTTTGGATGAATACTACTTGGTGAATAGTAACTTCTCGGGATGAATAGTAATTTTAAAAAAATATCGGATTAGTGGCTTTGATGGTGGAGGAGAGGAAGAGAGGGAGGATGATTTTTGGAGAGTTTTGGTGTGAAGATGAATGAAATAAGGGGGGGTATTTATAGAATTCCCTGACGGTTTGGAACGATTCAAATATTTAATTCGAAGGCCCGAATTAAAAGATGAGTTTAGGATCATGTGTAGGAAGATACATGATAACTTTAAGATAGATGGTCCATATGCACTCCCAACAACCAAACTAAAGGCTTAGATCAAGTCAAAAGTCTTTGTTTTGATCTACGGTCCAAATCTGATCTAGAATCAGATCAATGGCTTAGATTAAACATGAGTACGGTATAGAGCTATATACCCTAATTTTTCAAGTTTTCCAAGTCTTTCAACCAATCAGATGTGGAATGGTGATAGATTCCAACCAATCACAAAATGCCATGTGGAAATTCTAATTTAATTTCCTATTTTCCAACTTCGAAAATTCACTAAAATTACTTCCGAGTTCCAAAAAATACCACAAGCTCGTAATGACGTCTACTATTTTTCCATGAAGTCCCAGCACCAAAATTCTAACTTCATAATTTTGGAAATATGTTAATCTTAAACACAATGACAATATTTACTTTTAAAAAATGCCACTTACCTCAAAATGGACCGTGCAATTTTTATTGTCTGTGAAAAATATTCTGGAATTTTTCGGGGCGTCACATTATGGTTCACTATATGTTGGTATAATATGAATTTTAAAAGTTGAAATGTTTCAAGTATCGGAATATATATATCTATATATATATTATTTAAATTGCATGGTTTTGGCATTATTTTCCAACATAGTGGGGTTAGTATGTTCATTATAACTTATGTTCAAAACTTTATTTTTGCCCATTCATACTTTCTGTTTTGCGCCCCTAGGCTGCAGCTTGACATGATCCGTGATTCCATGTAGAGCTTTCCTTCCAGTGCACTCCGCTTCTTCTTCTGTATTACTTTTGTTCCTAGTTCGTGGAATTGCCTTCTGTTGTAAAGTTAACTCTACTTACTTAGTATGCTCTGGTATTACCCATGTTAGGGTTGGATTTCTGGCCTAAGCCTTTTGAATTGTGTAAACTTGTGCTTACTGGAAGTTGTAAATTTGTGTTATTACTTGCTTTACAGGTGAAATTTCTTTTTTAGGAATTGTTTTTTTTTTTACAAGGGAGACTCTACTGATTTTTCGGGAGAAGTCTTTGCCTTTCTTGGGAAAGAAAGACAGTCTAGTAAAATGGGCTCGTAACGTTTAGGTGTCGAACAGTAGCAGGGTCCAGCTCAGGTTCCAAGGGCGAATCCAGGGTAGGTCATGCCCCTCCACCCACATGTCACGACCCAATTCTAGAATAAGAAATATTCCCAAATCAAGGTGTGAGTCATACCATAGTCATAAGAATAAAATCCTACAACCATGGTATGATGAGAAATAGAGCCACAAATAATACAAATTTACTTAATAACACATAATTAGAGTCGCAGTAGCTCGTAGTTAAATACACATTAAGATCTTTATCAAACGGTTGACTACTTATAAATATAAATTACACAAATAAGCAACAAAAGCCTAGTAGCTTGGTTGAAACCCGCTTCCTCAAACTTTGCCTTGAATCCTGCACAATCTATTAGGGTATGAGCATTCTAATGCCCATTAGAGTATCGTCAAACCTCTCAAGGTCAACTATCACAATTAATCAAAGTGTCATGCGTCAAACATCATAAGATACATAAATTATGCAACTAGCCTACATAAATAAATTTGCATATGTGGTGATGCCATGAACTCACTCCCTTCTAATCCCACAAATTGATACTTTAGGGCACAAAGCCTGCATGTCCCATACCATAAATTTTACCACTGTGGCTCCCGAATACCTTAAAATATAAATTAGCGCTCATTCGTCCCTTACCCCATTTTTATTTTGTTTACGAATTTATCAACTTTCACTTTTCATTAGAGGCTCCGCTTCCATCACCTCAATATATTCAAGCCCTACTCCTATCATGTGAATATATTCCACATTTTACTTAGATATATTTAAGGCCTTCTCCCACCCCTTAGATATACCTCAACCCAAACACAAAACCAAAACACAATCATATTTATGATGCATATGTAATGCAGCTCAAACATCATTTATCTCTGCGGAATAATAATATAGATAATAACAATAATATTTCAAGTTTAATCACATGAATAATAGTATTCACCCAATATCAAATAATATCCACGAAGAAACATCAATAATAATATTCACATAACATCAAATAGTATTTCATTGAACATCAAATAATATTCTCCAAGCAAAGCAACACTAATATTCATATTTATAGTACTACATATAAGCACCAAGATTAAAAGTGACATAGCCCAATCATCGGGAAATAAGGAAACCCTACCTCGTGTCTAGCTAGCTTAACCTTGAGCGGGTCCGTCCTTCAAATTACACAAATTAGAACACCTAATTAAGATAATTTACTGATTAAAATCCATTGAAAATAAGGAAATACGTTTGACTGTCCTACTGGCGCACGTAGACCTAAAGCCCCATAATACACACGACAAGTTGTTCGCTACGATCGTTACTCTCTTAACCTCACGTCCAAGCAAGCATAGAACCAAGTCAAGGAAAAAACCAATCTATTCCCCTCCTATAATAGTTCTACTCTTTAGGATGTTTAAAATCAAGTGGTTTGGCTCTATACTCATAAAGAAAATTTAAAACAAAAACTTCAGCTTTGCTAAACATTTTGGTTGGAACACGTTAACTTTGAAAATTCACTAAATATTGGGTTTAAATCCAAATAATGTAAAAATTTCCAGATCACAACTAGACATAGAAACATTCAAAATTTCAAAATTTGATGGAAATTAGGGTTAAGGAAGCATGTCAAAATAGAAACCAAGGCTGCAAAATGTTCTTCTTTTTAGGTTTGTACACTTTATTTTGAAAAATCACCAAAATTTCAATTTACATCCCAACTGGATAAAACTTTCCAGATTTGAAGACGATACGTGAAAGTAAAACATATTAAAATTTCATTAAAATCCAAGTTCAGGAAGTTTTCAAACACGTATTCAAAACAGGGCATGCAGCAGAATCAGAACAATTCCAGCAACACAGTCTCTACTTTGAAATTTCACAAAAAAACAATTTAAATTCATATGGCACAAAACCAACTTTGAAATAACCCTTGAGATATCCATTTTGATGTAACAAAATCCCAGACTGAAATTGGAACAAAAGCACATTGAAATAATCTAGAACTTCATAGAAACACACTTTGAAAGAGATATATTGCATTGAGGCATTCTAACCAACACTTGATTTACAACTAGTACTCAAAGAGACAATATGAAGATGTGCTCCATACCTTCAAAGAATCATTTACTTGAGATGATAGTGGCTGATTTGATCAATGGAATGATAAGTAACAAGCCATTTGAGAGAAAGTACACATCTATAACAAGAAATTCAATATAATCAATGAACAAGTTTTGTTCATACCAACTTTCAGAGAGTTATAATGGTTACATTTTGCTGACCTTTGGATATGTTATAAAGAGGAGAATTTGGAGTAACTATCATGAAGAAACCATAGTGTTTTGAGCTTTCGAAATGAGTGTTCTAGACTGAAACCGAGGAAAGGAACTAGGGTCGAAGACTATAGACAAGTTCACTCTAAAAGTTCCCAAGGTGGCTATAGAAGTCCAATCAACCTAAAATTTTGATATGTTATATTAGTCAAAATTTCGAACAACTTTGATGAAGGAACCAAAGTCATTTGAGTACATAAAATCGTAGAAACATATTGTAACCGAGCATACTACTGTGAAATCAGGAAATAGTAAACATACTGTGATCATACCAACTTTTTGGAGTCGGTGCTAGTCGGATTGAGCTGAAATTGGAGCATGTTATAGGAATCACATAAATGAACAAATTTTATGAAGGAAATTTTCTGATTTGAGCTTTCGAAGTTTGAGTTCTCGGTTGCTCCAAGGAAGTGACGAATTTTGAATTTTGAAGAGGAACAAAAGAAGAACAAGGATGAAAATAAGGTGAATGAGGAAGAGAGTGATGATACAATGAATGAGGAGGAAAAGAATAAATTCATGATTGAAGAATCTTAGGCTAGGTAGGCTAGGTGAGTCATCAATTTTAAGTTAGGTGAGTCATCACTTTAGACTAGGTGACTCATCCTTTCATAATGGTGGTGAGTCATCACTTTAGGCTAGGTGAGTCATCAATTTTAATGAAATAGCCCACTTAAGTTCCATGTGTGCAAAATTACAATAAAAATTTTGTTTTTGAAGGAAACATATGGTATAACTATAAATTAAAATATTTGAAAAAATCCCCAATCTCTTCCCTGCCCATCACCCTATCCCTCATCCCTAATGTCTTTCCCTTTATATCATGTTTGAGCTGAAAACTTGTATAATCAAAATAGAATGATATCTAATGATATTGACAACCTTATAGGGAATATTTGTAATTATAAGTCCAGATTTTCTTACAATTGTAAACTAGAAAGATGAAGAGAACGCTCCCTTGATCTTACCCCATTAACATGAGTTAGATCAGTTGGCCATGACAGTGAGTTCGCCTTGTACCCAAGTTCGAGTCCCCCTTCCCATAGATTAGACTAATTTAGACTATCGCATGTATAAAAAAAAAATCAAAAGAATTCTCGTCCATCTATGAGGGGAGATGAGAGCAGGTAAGGGTGGTTTGATGTCTGTAGAGGGTAAGCGGCATAGGATAGGGCAGGATGCAGTGGAGGCTGAGGAGATGGGTAGGCATGTCGGTTGTTGTCTGTCAGGGCGGTGGGGGAGAGGATGGAGGAGGAGAATTGGTGTTGAATTATGATAGGGGTGGGTGATTTGGTGAGGTTTGAGCAGGTGGGTAACGGGGAGGGGAATAGGGGAATTGATATTTTTGTTCATTATTTTACTATCTTATTTTGAAAAGTTAAATTAAGTTAAATTATAAATAAAAAATTTTGTCACGCATGTCACATTTGTCGGAATTAACCATAAAGGCAATGTGAGATGCAAAAAATTGGTCAATGCCATTAATGGGGGTAATATAGTCACTTTGACTTCCGAAGGGTAACGTGAAGTTTGACCATAATTTCAGGAGTACTAGAGCAATTACGCAAAAAAAAAAAGTGAAAGAGAATGAGTATTGGCGTGTCAACCACATGATACACGTGAAATGGATTTTAGTCACACAGCCTAATTGACTGCTAATATGTGATATCATCATGGACCGGCTACAAGTCAAAACTATATATCTGATTATCGACCTTTAGAATTTGGAGCATTATAAATTGTGAAATTCGCTAAAATAGCCCTTTTTCACAACTTATATTCTAAAATAGCCATGCTTGCATTAAAGAGACACTATAGGACAACAAAGAGGGAACTATATGGACAATAAAGGGACATTGTATGTGACATGGGATATTATAGAATAAAAGTTATGAAAAATGGCTATTTTAGCACAAAACCCTTATAAATTCCATTCCATTTTACCCCAGTTCAAACCGTAATATTATATTGATTCAGTATGCGGTTTGAGGACTAATTAAAATCCTAACATTATATTGATTCAGTGGGCGATTTAAGGCCTAAACTAAACCAAACTAAGCCTAATTTAAGAATCATCTCTTGTCATTTTTTATGCATCATATCGTAATTTTTCGAAGAAACAAATAACAAATAATGATACATCATGTCATGGACATTAGAAAGAAGAGAGTTGATCTCTCTTTGCAAAAAAAAAAAAAAAAAAAAGGTCTAACCCTAGCCCCCACCCTTTAGAGTCGCACAGGGGGGGAGGTGGCCTCGGCCTCTCCCTCCCTAACCCCCCATCTCGCTCATATCTTCTTCCTATCTCTTTCATCTCCACCCCTCTCTCTTCTGTATCCTCCTTTTTTTTTCTTTTTCTCTTCTCCTCTTTCCTTCCCTTTCATTTTTTGTGGATCTTGGTTTTGTTTTTGTAATTTGCAAGTTTGGTTGATTTGGGTGTTTTTTGTTTGGTTGTAATAAGAGTTACCGGTGGTGCTATCTATCCCCGCAGAGGCAGCGGTGACTTCAACATCAATAGAGGTAGTTACGGTTGCTATGCTGGTTCATATGTGATGTGGAAGCAAACACCTCAAAACACCATTGTCGTCATGATTTAGTTGCCGCTTTTAGCCCACATATATAGAGTTTTGGCGTTTCAATTATGAAAGTTACCGGTTTGTGTGGGTTGGGGTTTAGCCAGTGCAACACTAAGGATTTAGCCGGTATGACGTTATGAATTTCTTCGGTTGCTGGAGAGGATGTAGGGCGGTGTTCATATTTCTTGTTTTAAGTCTATTACTCATTTGGAGTTTGCTATATTTTTTATTTTATTTCTCAAGAACTCTTTAGGAGTTTGTTGTATTTTGTTTTCTAGTTTTCGGCTGCAATACAGATTTGTCGTTTCTGCCGTTGCGCGGTGGAGATGTGTTGTTATCTGAGTACGAGTCATTCGAGATGCTGAATCAGGGGTTGAGTTTTTGCTGGTTTATGTGAAATTATCTCAAGATCAAATCAAATGTTGTTGTGTTTGGTCAGTCTAGATGTTGTACATATTTTAGCTTTTTTGTGACTTTGTACTTTGATATGTTTCTTAAATAATAATTACTATCGTTTTTTCTGAAAAGAAAAACAAGATAGAAGACGGTTATTTCAAATCGAAGTGGTCGGTAACCACATGATACACGAAATGGGATTAATCACACAACTTAATTCACTAATACGTGATACATGTGATGTCGTACAGCTATATAAAGTAAGTATAGACTGGTGGTGGCACAAGTCACACACATCCATTCATTTGATTAACGACCCCTTCTGTAAACGTGGAGCATTATAAAATCAATTAGATTTCAACCCATGTGTTTATTATTTTCTTTTTCAGTATTGTAAGTGGGCATACGACATGCAGTAATTATGGAGACAAAGGGGGCCACACGACGTAGAGTAGTGGCAAATTAGGCAGAGCAAAGATACCATGGACGTAGCAGACGACAACAAACCTCTGAGACTCTCCTATATAATTGTATCTTAACCTCTTCACCTTCCTCTCTCAATAAGCCTCTCACGCCTCCTCCTAGCTATGGCAGCTGTCCTTGGCATTAGCAGCAACCCAAACCCATTGGCACCTAAAATGCCAAGATCAAATCCTAGCCGTCCATCTAAAAACACGATGGCCATAATGTCGCAAGATCAACCTTATTGGGGCTCCGTGCATGCCGATATAGAGGTCCATCTCAAGCAGCACATCCTTGTTAGGCCTCCACTCTCAGTGTTTGAGCCAATGCACGATTTCGTGTTTTCCACCCCCCCAAGCCCCGCTCCGGCCTTGTGTGTGGCCGCGTGTGAGCTCGTGGGCGGCCATCGCGACCAAGCCATTGCTGCAGCAGCTGCCTTGCACCTCATGCATGCCGCAGCTTTCATTCATGAGCAACTTCTATCAACCGGTAGGGCCAAGATCAAGCCCAAACCCAGGCCCATGGTTTACAATCCAGGGATACAGCTTCTCACTGGAGATGGAATATTTTCATTTGGGTATGAGTTATTGGCTAAGTCCATGGATCCGGCCCAAAACAATTCGGACCGGGTTTTAAGGGTTATCATCGAAATGACACGTGCCATGGGGTCACAGGGCATGGTGGATGGGCAATACCATGAGATACTGACGCTGTGCAATCAATCAAGGGACTACAAGTACGTGTTTGAAAAAAAGGAAGGTGGGTTCCATGCATGTGGGGCCGCCTGTGGGGCCATATTAGGAGGTGCAAGTGAGGAGGAAATGGAGAGATTGAGAAGATATGGTCTGTGTGTGGGAGTGATGAGAGCGTTTTCAAATAGAGTTGAAGAAGGAAATGAGATGGAAACAATGGAAGCGGTGAAGGAGCTCAGAAGTTTGGCACTCAAGGAACTAGAATTTTTCCATGAAGGAAAGGCTAAGGCAATTTCTAGCTTCCTTGAGGTCTTTAGCCTTTGACGTTGCGAATCGATATATAAAAATGCAAAATCATACGCGTATAAGATTGATTGATTGATGTAGATCTTACAGTAAGTTCGTAGTGCATGTGTATCCATAGACTACTATTTGTAGCAAAACTACGAGCAAGTAATTTAACTGGGAAGAGGAGTATGATTTTCCTATCTTAGAATGTATGCCGACAAATCAATGCTGTAAAGTTTAGGCGAAAAAATAACAGATAAGGGATTTAAAAGGTAAGAGCACTGAGCCACTAGAGCATGTGGTTGAACTTGAACCTATATTATTACTGGTTCAAAATAATGCATAAGTTTTGTCGTTGAGTGAGCATGTAGCGCACTTAGATCACCATCTTGATTCTTGACTTCTGAGTTTGTTTTTGTTTTTCTTCACATTTGGGCTTCAGTAGTCCAAAATGGCTATCTCAATATAGGTGGATTATTGTACCTCGTACTTGTCTGGAATGAGAATAACACTATTTTATTATTCTCGATCGATCATGACATGCAAAGTAAAAAAATTATTATGCATAACATACTGTAATTAACCGAAAATAACAAAACAATACTATTCATGTTTCACACAAATTTTTATGCTCTGCTAGATATCTATAGTGCTGCTGCTCTTTAAAATAAGCAAGGTCAATGATCATCCTTTCCTTCTGTTCTATGAATTAAAAACTGCAAAATACTAAGACCACCAATGAGAAGTAAGTCAATTTTTTGAAATTCCTGATAAAATACCAGAACTAAAAACAATTTTACTAAAGCCAAAATTTGCCATCTCAGTATAGAGTGGCGAAAAGCAATATATTTTAGATAAAGAAAGTGCTATTACCATAATTAATAATAAAAAAACTAAGAAGGGACCAGTTGGGATGCTTATAAGGGTGGGGTGGGGGGTGTTAAATTTAGGAAAGAAAGAGACAACACTTGGTCCTAAGAGGTAAACTGATTAAACAGTTAAAAGCATGATCAAGAATGGAGAGTAGAAATTATTAAGAAAGCTCAAGGAAAGCTTGTTTTGTAGCTGATGAACACTATGAATTGAAAGAGATTGCGCCATTTTTATTTATTTGAGGAAGAAAAAACAAAAACAAAATGAAAAAGAAAGAGAGCAAAATGAAAAAGAAAGAGAGTAATTCATTCATTGAAGTTGGTAACAGGTCTTTTCAAGTTCTCAGATTTATCTGTGGGGTGAGGTCCCTCTTCTTCCATATCGTTTAGGAGGCAGGGCATTTGGCATGCAGTAACAATTATTGGGTTCATTCAAAAGGCCTTTTTGCCCATGGGGGATGTGGCCCAATAACTTGCTTAGAAGGATTATAGAATGAGTTACTGATCAGAGGTAGATCTTTTAATTATCACCAATAATAGGGTTAAATGTATTTTGGTGTTATGTAATTATGGATTAAAAGAAATGTTTTTTGTGCTCAAGTGATTAAGAGCATTTACCTCAGCACTCGAGATCCTAGATTCGATTCCCTCTTTCCCAATATCGATTGTATTTATAAAAAAAATGTTTTTGGTGTGGTGAATGCATGGAATTTTCTAATACCTAACCATAGTTACATAGAGGTCATTATGGGGCCAGGCCAACCCAAGAAAATGAATGTATATTGTGAGTCAATTTTGGCCACATTCATAAGGGGACAGTGAGATTCTAAAAGGGCTTGGTTTTCATCATTTTAGTTCTGACATTGCTGATTTTATGATTTTGTGGCAAGTGAATGAAACTACTTGAATGGTCATGTTTTCACCCAGAAAAAACAATGGCAGCAGCTCCTTGATGTACCTGCAGTTAGTTATGCTTTGAGATTTTGGGGCCACAAATATTCACATATTAGGACAGTAAAAACCTATACCTGGAAAATGGAAATGTGCAAGAAAAACCCGTGAAGAAAGGGGAGATGAATTTCATGGCAATTCTACAAACTAAAATTGGATTTCTTACACCCTAAAACATTAACTACACAAGACACTCTGACAACAAACACCATCACAAAACCCCTATACATGACATGACAATTATAACAAGACCTTCATGATTGATTGCATTGGATGAGACCTGATCACAATAATTCAAGGAAACCAGTTTTTGTTAAAACAGCATTTCTCACTTTGCTGAGGTCCCTCCCTTTCAGGGTCCTCCCAGCACCTTCAAAAACAGAAAAAGAAGAAATCTGGCTCCTTGCAAGCCTCCTAGCAATAAATTCATGAGGGGGTACCTTTGAGTCATAGTCCTCCTCTTCATCATCATCACTATCCCCACCATCAACCCCAACTTCTTCATCATCAGCATCATCAGCATCATCATACTCAATCTGCCATGAAACATTCTTGGGGGCCTTCTTTGATTTCTGACCATATACTTTTGACCAATCAGGAATGTTGACAGGTGCTGATTGTTGCACAATTTTGGCGTCATGAGTGATGGTGTTGCTGCTGCTACAGCTACTGCCACTTCCATAATTGTGACTGCTAGCTTTTGGGATCATTCTTGAAGCAGTTGGGAGCTGTCTTGGAACAGAAACAGAGGATTCCTTGGCTCTACCAAACTTTTTATTACTAGAACTGTTCCTATCTTTTAGAACCTCCCAAACATCCTCTTCCTCAAAGTCTCCATCTGTCAAGGCCCTCCAAACTCCACTGCGCTGCCTTGTTAGACCATACCTATTCTCCATTGGTGATTGCCTACCTATCCAAAGATGACAAAAACATTTCATAGAGGTCAGAATTTTAGATGTGGATCATCTCCAGTCCAAAGAAACTGTTATACCAAAAATGAATACGAGAGAGAGAGAGAGAGAGAGAGAGAGAGAGAGAGAGAGAGAGAGAGAGAATTCTTAAGATTACTTCAGAGGGTTGCCAGCGAAAAACCCAGAAGCAATACCCTTAAAAGGGCGTCTCAGTTGAGGGAAATAAGAATCTACCTTTCTCTGATTGAGAACTGCCAGGCACCACAACTTTCCCAAGATTCCAAAGGGGTATCTGCAACATGGGAAAGCAAGATTATTATGTTAAAGAGAGAGTTTTTGTGTAGATGGTTTTCTTTTCTTTTCTCAGAACTTAAAAGCAGAAGGGAAGACAATGGTTTCTGACAAGAATCTTATTTCTTCTATGCAAGGTCTTACCTGAGGATGTTTGAAAGAATTCCACTAGGGGTAGGTTTTATGGAGAACCCAAGCTGCCACAGGTACAAAAGGGCAGTCCAAAGTGACATGAATAAGACAGACCAGCCTTTTGTAGATCTCCAAATTGATGGTTTTCCATGTATTTACTTTTGGGCTGACTTTGAAGAAGAAAGGTAAAACAAAACCAGTTAATAAGATCTCTCTTTGTAAATTCTAAGCACACCCAAAAAAAAAACCCTAAAAGAAAATGAAGAATAGGTCTTCGTAAATTTATTTGGCCAGCAGGGATCTTCTCAGAAAGAGAGAGTCCTTTAAGAAAGAAGAAAAAGATGCAAACAACTAATGAAAGGCAAGGAATGAGGATGCTGAATTGATTAGTTCAAAGTAGTGGATGCTTTCCCTTCGAGTCCACTTGGATTTGAGGTTATTATCATTTCATTTATGGCATATTTACTAATCCGTAATTGAATTAGGGGGAATTGAACTGAGGATGAGTTGGATTGAGGAGAATTAGATTCCGGATTTCTATTGAAGTTGTTTACTAAATCATATGGATTGAGGGGAATTAGATTCCGGATTCATATTGAAGTTGTTTACTAAACCATATGGAATTGGAGTATAAGTATAAGTGGTACTAATTACTAAAATGTCCTCGTTGTTGGGTTAAAGTAGATGACAAATTTGGAATTTTTAAAATTGTATGAGGATATAATGGGTAAAAAAGATGAATTTCTAATGAGTTTAGAATACCACCCAAGAATTGAATTCCTCCAAAATCAGGAATTCAATTCCTAATTTTGCGTGGACTCCACTTACTTTTTAATTCCTTGATGTGAAGTAAACACAGGAATCCTCCATAGGTAGAATTCAATTCCTGATGAGAATTTCAATTCTTGATTAGTAAGTACACTATTAAAGTTTTATTGCAAACATGGGGGTGTCGTACAACAATATTATAAGGCACAATTAAAGTTTTCTCTGCCTTATGTCTCTTTCTTAGATTTGATTCAAATTTTTCTTAAGGCAGCTATGCACATGTTAAATTCGGAAAATATAGCTCTGCAATGCATTAGAGTCAATAGTTGTGACTTAAGCAGCTGAAGCAAAGAGAGAAAATCATGGGGCTGTGACAAATAATATTTTAGCTAAGATCCCTACTGTCTTGTTATATATCTAATCAAAAACATTTTCTTTGATACAAGTGATATTCTACTTTAAATTAATCTAAATTATGAGGAGGGGGATTCGAACTCGAGTGCAGAGTGGAGAAAGACATCCGTTTCAGCTTAACTCATGTTCATATCTACTATATCTAATCAAATATTGAACATCATATGAAATAAAAAGTCCTTAACTTAAAAAAAAGGATAATACTAAAAGAAAACGCATCAGAAATGGTAGCCCAACCTTGAATTTACAGCGCACAATTTAGTTACTATCAGGAAACAGAGACCAGAAAGTAAGAAAATAAACATAAAAGATTAATTGAAAGAGAAAAGAGAATTTTATACAGCAAATGGAAAAGATTAAAAAAGTATGCGAATCATATGATAAATACAGAAAAGTTAACATCAGAGAGAGAGAGAGAGAGAGAGAGAGTTTTATACTGTTGTGGAAAATTCTCAGCCGTCTAGGAAGGTTTTATACTGTTGTGGAAAATTCTCAGCCGTCTAGGAAAGTTTTGGGACGACGAAAGAAGAGTGATGCATGCGTTATGCATATTTGTAATAAAAGAAATCATCAGAACCGAGACAAAATTGTACATTGAAAGGGAAATCTAAGTTTGGAAGGTCCTGTTATAAACAGCAATATGACCCACGAGAAGCCGTCATTCATCGTATCTGGACCAACTGATCTGGACTGCCAAATTGCATGCCAAAGGTAAAAACAGATCAGTTTGCCATTTGCATGACAAGCCAACAAAATTTTCCAATGCTTTTCACCAATTCAACCACCTCCAAGATTACTTTTTTAAAAGAACAAAGGAGAACCGTAGCAAAGCAATCTTAGCAGATTCAAGTTGCTGAAGCTCATGCAATGCATTAGAGGGCGGTGGCCGTAAAGTTATATGCATAAGTGCGGTCATAAAATGCAATTATTTTCAGCATAAACTTGTGGAAATCTTACTCTAGGCTATTTTCTTCTGCTGTCTGTCAATAGTGAGACTGAGGAGGAACAACTTTAACTTTCGCCTGTTGTAAATTTTGGCTTTTTTACCATCAGCAAAGCAGGGCAAGTAAAAATAGACAGATGAGAAGAGTTAGCATTCCACCAAGAAAAAGATAAGTAACTTTGTCTTAAGTTATGAGACCGACTAGCTTCCATATGACAACTTCTTGACTGATTTCTTCATCAAGCTCCTAAAATTCTATAGTTTCCCAATCAATGTATGGAAACAATCTTTCTACTAGGATTTTACAATCTTGGAAGAAACTGAAAAGAACCAGAATTCATTAATGCAACATTTCAAGAGTAGATGATTTTGTAATTCTGCTAGTTGATATCATCTGCATCTCCACACTACCTATTAATGAACAAGAATGATATTGATAGGTGCAGTATTTTCTATATTTTTATACCTCTTATATTTGGTTTTTGTAGGAAAAGTTAATTAAAAAGTGCATTATTACTTTACTTTCCTTATTTTCAGCAATTCAGCGCTCTTGGAAGGATTTCGGCGGAAAATCGACTTTTCGAATGAATTTTAGCGCAAGACCAATTGGAGAAGAAAGCTAAGACATTGAAGATCATTATATCAAATTTTCATAATTTTCTATCAAGCCAACACAGCCTAAGTTGAAATCCCGTCAGAACTGCACTACTGTGGAAGATTGAAGATTTGAAGACCTTTCCGATTTTTCCTAGTGGTGTGCGATATATGCTTGGAAAGATTAGAGATCAAGCCACGTTTTTCATATTTTTCCAGAATTTTCTAGGAAGTGGAGAAACAGTTTTAAGTCTTCTCCAATGTCTTACTTTTTCTTTTTTTCTCCATTTCATAATATGGTTTTCAATATGAGAGGTCAGACTATCATTACAATTAAGAAACTCTCCAGCTAATGATGCTTTGCACTAACTTATTGACTATGAATAAGTCACAAACTTCCACCGTGAACAATATGGCACAAAAATGAACGAACTACAAGAGGAAGATCGTCAGATTACTCAAAGTCTTTTAGTGCCTCAGCTCCAGCAACAATCTCCAATATCTCCCCTGTAATCTTTGCCTGACGTTTCCGATTGTAAGAATTCGAAAGAGTCTTCTTCAAGTCGTCTGCATTGTCGGTTGCATTACTCATAGCATTCATTCTCGCTGCCAGCTCACTAGCTGTTGATTCCTGCAATGCCCTCAAAATCTGACTGTTCAAGTAGAGAGGCATCATGGCATCAATAATCTGAACAGGGTCTTGTTCAAATTCCATAACCGGCGAAAGCCCTTCTCTCTTTTTCTTCACTCTATCCCTCTCCACACTTAGTTTGCCTCCCTTTGTTGTCAGCCTAAAGAACTCATCCTCCATTGCATCAACGCAATTCCCATTCACATCAACAACCTCGCCCCTCGGTGACAATGGAAGCAGGGTTTGAATAACCGGTTCGGATTTCAACAATGACATAAATTTAGAGTACACAAGTTCAACTTTATCAACCTCCTCGCTAATAAAAAGTGAAAAAACATCATCCGCAATGGCCTGAGCCTCTTTTGTTGTTGCAAATAGGCCACCATCTATAAACCTATCAACGCGAATTTCAGGCCTACGCATAAAATAGGAGTTACCCTTTTTGCCAACACTGATCAAAGTGACATCCAATCCAAGTTTCTTCAATTCGGCGATCCGGGTCTGGGTCTTTTTGATCACTAAGTTGTTGAAACCCCCACAGAGACCGCGGTCGCTGGTGATCACCACAAGAGCAACTTTTTTGACGGGTCTAACATTTGTCAAGGGCACATCTATGGCTTCACCTTGAAGCCTCTCATTAATATCGTAAAGGACCTCCGCGAGGGTCTCGGCAAAGGGTCGGCCATTGATGACCGCTTCTTGGGCTCTTCGAACTCTGGCAACCGCGACCAGCTTCATGGCTTCGGTAATTTTCTGGGTACTCTTTACGGAATCAATTCGCACTCGGAGCTCACGCAGACCACAGTGGATTGTTGGGGTTGGTGAAGATTGAGAATGGAGACTTGGGCGTGGGATTTGGGGCAAAAGGGGTTTAGGGTTTTGGAGAAATGAGCTAGAAAATGGAGGTTTTGCAGAGACCCACATGATTGAATTGGACAAAGCCATTGGCTTTTGTGGGGTTTTGCAGAGATCGAACAAATTCAAATCTCTGCAAAATACCTAATTGGTTAATGGATAATTGAAGCTTTATGAAAGCATTGAGTCTCTAAGAACCCATTTTGTTTGTGGAAATCTGCTCCCACCAATTGGGAGTTGATTTGATTGAGCTTACCTGGAGGAGATAGACTGTAGACCTGAGCATAAGTTTTGAATTCTCCGGCGAAGCCTAAATGCCAATACGAGTAGACTCCGTACGAACACGTATCAAACTGTTTGGTTCCCGAGATTATTGACGGAGAAGGGGAAGCCAACACATCTGTAGGCATTTTAATTTGACGAACATTTCATTTTGGTCCTTACTCCTTATTTTATTGTCAAACATGCTGTTCCTGAAGTATTTTCTGATCGTTGAAAAAAAACAAACTTGCATAGTATGATAATAGTCATTTTAGTTAAGGAAATACTACATACATCAATCACTTTTTAATTTCACATCTATCCATCCACCTATTTAATTTCACATATTAGATTTCATTGCAAGCTTAAATAAACTACAATACATGCCCTCAATTGTCGCTATATAAGTAAACAAAGTGGAAAATGAAAAATGTTGATTCGGGTTCGGTTTATCAACTTGGGTCGGGTTTGAGTTGACAAAACCTGGATTCACGCTCAGCCCAATTTTGATTTGGGTCAGAGGTTATTTGACCCAAGCCCAGCTTGTACTCTTCTAACCCGACCATAAATTTCTAAAATCGGGTTGAACCGTACAAGTTGCACCGCAACCCCCAACAACGACCACGACGAGGTGGCTTAACTGGTATTATTTTGACCGGAAAGGAGGGGCGTGGGTCAGAGAGATTAAGTGAAACGGAGCCGAGGACGATGCTCTCGTAGATTCAAACTAAAACCCATAATTTGTTTCTTCTATAACCCTGCAAACTGCAAACGACTGTCGTACAACACAGCTGAACATTAGGGACATCAAAGAAGATGCTGGTGATGGCAATATACTGCTAGCGAAGTGAAGCCCATTTGAGATTTCATTGGATTTGGGGAAGAAAAATGTCGAAGCTTTTTCAGAGGGTTGCTGGGTTCTTCACCAACAGGACTATGGTGGGAATGGACAAAGTTGGCAACCGTTACTTCGCCAAAAAAGATGAGGTTGATGGCATCAGTAAGTGTCTCTCTTTACTCTCTCTCTCTCTGTTATTTTATTGGTTGCTATTCTTTTTGCTGCAATTTTGATTCATGGGTTTTGTTCAGATTGTGTTGAATCTTTGCTTTTATCATTATGGACTCTGTTGTTTTCTATCTGTTGAATTGGCCAATTGGGTTGTCATGAATGTGCATTGTACTTCAAATTTTGCTTCATGGGGTTTTAAGGAATTGAATTAATTTCTCGAGGCATGAATGAACTCTATTGTGATTTATGATTGCATTAGCTAACTTGGTAATTGCGTTGTACTTATACTTTTATGTTGTCTTTGAACGAGAAAATGTATGCGAGTATAATTAAATGTGTATTGTCTTATTAGCAAGAAGTTTTCATACTGATAAACACAATCCAAACAGAACTAAAGCTGCACATACTACATCACAGAAAACAAATCAAAAGAGGAACTAGGCCCTTACCAGTACTGACGGAAAATGTCCAAGGGAACTGTATACTCACACAAAAGTATAGTAGCAGAAGAACCTTTAACATTTATAAACCCAGCAACTTTAAAACAAAAATCTTCAATGATCTTTTGCACGATCTGCAGTTCAGTGTGAGTAGGACCCTTACATAGTTGATTGTTTCTTCCAATCCAGCAGTGTTAGATTCCATTCGATGTCAATTTAATAACCAGTAGAAAAACTAGTCACTGGCCTGTTTAGACGACACTCATTTAACAAGTCTATCCCAATCCTTTAGGTGAAGCTGCAAGTGCAAAACAGGTGGCATTTGCTCTCAAAGAACCGATGACAAAAATATACGCATTTTAAACCACCTGCATAGCGCAAGAAACTCATTCTCTTTTCAGTAGATAAAATGTCTTGAATTGCTAACCATGTAACAAATGAATGCTTTGGGAAGCAAAAACATGGTCTTCAGTGGAATGATTGGGCTGAATTAGAAGATAGCCGCAGGTTGATTGGGCTGAATGATTGGCTGGAGGCGGCCGGACACCAAAAGTCACTTAACTAACTTTAGCATTTATAGAGCTAGTTGCATAATACATAAGTCTTTGTCCTAACAGAATCAAATGAAGGCCCCTTGTAATGCTGGTCAAGCTACAGATAAGTTTTTCTACCTTTTTTATATTATACTTATGAAATCTTCTAGGATGAGGTCGTTTTGAAAAAAAAAGAGTTGTAGCAGGAGGTCTTAAATTTATCACCCTCCATCTTGAGGAACATTGGCAAGGTTTATTAGAAATCTGGAAGTCCTTGCCTTGCAGCACATAACTCCTTACCCAGGCCACCCACAGAGAACCAGCGAGGGCCTACATACTCCAACTTCCAAATATGTCTTAAAATTGAGGCCGTATTCTGGTCTTCGAATTTCTTAATGTTAAACCACCTTCTCTTTTGGGGTTACACACAATTCTCCAGGAAACTTTTGCCCCTTCATATCTGTAGCTTTACCTTCCTGTAGGAAAGCTTCCATTTGTCGCTCAGTTCTTCTCTTTATAACTTCTGGGTATACTTCACTAGTTCCTGAGCAAGAAGTATATTCTCCGAGATTTTCCTCCCTTGAACAAAATCCGCTTGCTCCATACTGATAAAATCTGGTGGAAATTTCTTGATTCTGTTGGTCAGCATCTGAGGGATACTTTTATAAATGAGGTTGCAGCAAGAAATGGGTCTGAATTGACTTATCTGAGAAGGATTCTTCACTTTAGGAACTAAGGTTATAGAAGTGGCGTTCACCTTCCTGGTAACTTGCCTGGATCATAGAATGATTGAATAGCAGCCACTACCTCTTTCCCACCATATGCCAAAGTTATCTTGAAGAAAAGAGCAGTGTAACCATTTGGGATTGGAGCTTTGCATTTTTCACTAAAAAAATAGTAATTTTTTCTTCTTCAATGACTTTACTGCTGGAAGAGACTTTTTCACCCTGAGATAGATACTGCAACACAATTACAATATTCTGAATTCTGATTAATTCCTTTATATGGAAACCAAAATAGTCAATATCTCATGTTTACCACTTATATTTTCATAATACAGGTTCTCTGATTAGTTGAGCTGAGTATTTCTTCTCTTTGAAAACCAAATACTAAACTTTTGTATTGAGTTGTGGTATGATAGAGTTCATGTGATATAGCATGAAGAACATGAAGCTGTATATGTAAATTGCGCGGGATTTAATATTATTTGGTCAATTCACTTCAATTAAAGTACAACTAATACTTGTGTTTTGTTATTTTTCCTTTTCTCCCATTGTCTTTGATGCACTAGTGAAAGAGAAAAGATGGGTGGTATTCAAGGGGGAGGAGGACCCAACCGCTATTCCAGGTAATGCTTTTGAGTTAGTACAGCTTTTGTTCAGTTTCACTTGCTTCAGAAATATTTTGGTTGTTTTAACTTTTGTCAGATTAGCAAAAACAGTACTCTGTTTTGAGCTATTGAAATATGCATAGCTACCTATCCATATATATTTTTGGTATCTTAGAGATACTATACACTACGATTTGGAAAAGTTTGCATCCATTGTTTCTTCTACTCCCTTTATGTTCACCCTTTGATCATATTAGTTGAGTGGATATGTTGGCTCAACGGGCAGCGGAAAAGGGCTCCAACACCGGAGGTAATCTAGACATCTGCTTCTCTTTAATTCCTTGGTGTATTAATTTCCCTTCTTCCATTAATTTGAAAAAAGAAGAGAAATTTGTGCAAAATATTTTGGTAAAGAATGGATTATTTGCCATCGTCTATTATAAAATCACCATTGACTAATCTTCCCAGATCCTCATGCTATTGTGGACACTTTTTTTTTTTTTCCTCATAATGATATCTTGCTTAAGAGACATTTTGGATTGCCGTTTCATTTCTACCATCTTACTTTTTTTTTTCTATGCCTCCAGGAACTGATGGATTTGGAAGCCAGACGTGAGCGTGTCCGGCAGAATGTTGCTCGTATGTGTCATTTCTAGCATTAGTTAACAATTTTGTCTGGTTTCTTCTGCTACTTTCCGGCCCTTTTTGAACCATTGAGTTGTAGGTTTACTAAAAGAAATCTTTATTACAAAATCAATATTCAACTTGTGACTTTTATAGGAGCATCATTTAAAATGTAAGGTAAGTGAATGAAGACATGCATTAATTGCATATTAAGGTAGTATGCGTCTGTTATAATATCCCAAGATAAGAAAAGAGATATAGAGAATGAGAGAGAGACATTCGGAAATCCATAGTGGCTAGTAGTACAAGATTACCCCTCATTAGTAGCACATAACTATCCCAACTGCCTTAAAATATGACTCTTAGTGGTAAATACCTGAATGCTGCCAACAGCGCCAAAAACAGAAGTTATCTTACTTTCATATCTTGTGTGTGATAACTGTTTTGTTTTATTCTTAATCAGGAGATTACTCTAAATGGACTGTTTTCCTTATCTTTGGAATGATTATGTTTCAACCTCAATCACCCTGCAAATAACATGGAGATTCACAATGGTATCGGCCATAAAAAATTTATAAATTAATTGGATCCAAAATGGGATTTGATTCAATGACTGGATTCTGTTGTTGATGCATTTTTTTCTAAGGAATGAAAAAGTTCTCCACAAAGCCCCTCCACCTCCTCACCATGTTTATCTCCTTAAAATGGGATGTCTGTTATCTATCTAACTTTTTTTTCCCTCTAAAGGCTGGTAGCTTTTAAGATTTAGTGGAAACTGGTGTCACTAACTTATAAGTTGGATTGCTCTACTGCACTTTTCAGTTTAATAAAGATACTTTAAAAAAACATTTATTAAATTATTTTTATTTTGCCAAGTTCTAAAGAAAGAAGAAGAGGAAAGGAAAGCAAGAGACGGCAGTACACGTAAAGTCATCAACACTGGTCAGCTTCTTACTGGAACCTTTTTATGGTGGTATCTATACCATTATGCTCATGCAATTATTCATGATTATACTCTGTGTATAGATAAAGTTGGAGGTCCAGATTTGAAAAGTTTCATTCGGCAATTTGGTGTTCCTTCTGAAGGTAACATGTCTTTTATCCTCTCCTGCCTTCACACACACGTTGCTTAGGAGTTAGGATGAAGATTTTTATTTGAAGTATATCCTTCAGATTGCATAATCATTCAGTATTTATCTTGTATTACTAACTGTTGGGTTAATTACTGTTCTTTCAAGGTAGATTATGCCAGAGTAATGTACTTTTCCACAGAAAGGTTTCTTAGAATGGGGATTTTTATTTTAGGGCCATCTTTCAGATTGCATAATCTTTATTTGTATTGATGCTGATGTAGGATACGAGTGAATTGAGTATTTGGGTAATTTAGCGGAAGCGAGAACAATGGAAAAACAAAAAATAGAACAAAGGGGATAGGTCTGGAATCACACCAGGGGTTTGGCTTCACACCAAAGGGGTTTGGTTTCACACCAAGATGGGGTTTGGCTTCACACCAAGAAGTCTCCAATATCTGGAAAATAAACTTTTCTTTATATCTCAACTCTGAATTTTAAAGAATTACATGGGGGGTATTTATAGTAAACTAAAACCTAGAGACAATAGGATAAAAATCCCTTACTAACAAAGAAATCCTAATCCACAAAGGAACCAATCCAAATAAACTAGGAAACTTAAATCAAATCCCACTAAAAACTGGAAACTAAAACTTAGTAAAATCTGGAAAATCTAGAAATCCTAGGGAAATCTGGAATCTGGAAAATTAGTTTTCCTATTGAAATCTGGAAACTAAGATTTCAGGAAACTAACTAAATAAATTAGGAAACTAATTAATAATTTCCTCTTCCATCTCTTTCGTTTGTAAACCCTAATGGGTTTGACAAAGATGTCCTCATCAGTTCTCCCTGGCTGAGAAGAACTCGACTCCGGCGAGTTAGAATCAAAGATGTCGTCATCAATTCTCTCTGGCTGCGAAGAACTCGACTCCGGCGAGTTAGAATTGTAGTAACATTTAGAGAAATTGGAATCAATGTGCAAACATATAGACTCATCTTTTGCCTCCCCTATGAATCCGGTAGAATCAATGAATTGTAGGAATGTCAACTGATCAGTTACACCTTTCTCTCCTTTGTTGAATGTTGATTCGACCAATGGGCAACTTACTAGTGTCATCATAGGTTGAACAATCTCACTAGATTCAATCTAAGAGTCAACATCGCTGACTGGAAGTTCAGGCTTACAAACTTCTTCCTTAAGCTCACCTTGACCAGCAGCTTCTACTTGATTCTCCATGTGATTATCTTGAAAAGTTCCTCCTTGTTTAGCACTCATCGAATCCTCAATGAATTGACGTTCTTGAGATTCCTTCTTCTTCGAACAAACATTGATAATGTCAAATTTATCCACAGAACGGCAATTGGATGCTTCTATTTTGTCAAGACGACGTTCAATGATTGTGAAATACTCATCAAAGATACTGATATGATATGACATCTGCTCTGTCAGAGTTTCCATCATTTGAACAAGCTGTTCATAAACCATCTTTGGAATGTCTGTCTTCAAAGCCGTAGTTGGAGCCATCAAACGGCATGAAGAACAAGAAAACACGAAAAAGTTTGAACCCAAGGAAAAACGAAAACCTGGCTCTGATACCAAATTTGATGTAGGATACGAGTGAATTGAGTATTTGGGTAATTTAGCGGAAGCGAGAACAATGGAAAAACAAAAAATAGAACAAAGGGGATAGGTCTGGAATCACACCAGGGGTTTGACTTCACACCAAAGGGGTTTGGTTTCACACCAAGATGGGGTTTGGCTTCACACCAAGAAGTCTCCAATCTCTGGAAAATAAACTTTTCTTTATATCTCAACTCTGAATTTTAAAGAATTACATGGGGGGTATTTATAGTAAACTAAAACCTAGAGACAATAGGATAAATATCCCTTACTAACAAAGAAATCCTAATCCACAAAGGAACCAATCCAAATAAACTAGGAAACTTAAATCAAATCCCACTAAAAACTGGAAACTAAAACTTAGTAAAATCTGGAAAATCTAGAAATCCTAGGGAAATCTGGAATCTGGAAAATTAGTTTTCCTATTGAAATCTGGAAACTAAGATTTCAGGAAACTAACTAAATAAATTAGGAAACTAATTAATAATTTCCTCTTCCATCTCTTTCGTTTGTAAACCCTAATGGGTTTGACAAAGATGTCCTCATCAGATGCTGTGGCACATTACATTTTTGTCGCATTAATTTTTTGTTTTTTAGGTAGATTATGCTAAGTTAATTTGGTTTTTGATGTTTGTCTTCCTTGTTTGTTCACAAAGGTGATGAAAATCAGGAAGAATCTGTTTCGATGGAAGGAGTGAGGTAGGTCTGCTAATATTTACAGACATACACACACACACACACACACTCTCGCCATTCATGTAGTTGCTTTGTATTTACTTTTTAAAAAGAGTACAAGCATTTTATTTTTCTTATATATACCCGACCAGTTTCTTCTTGACCTGTGATTACCAAAGAAAAATAAAACGAAGGAACAAAGCTCCCTGACCTGTAGTCTTGCTCAAGTTTGTTTTTTCACCAGTATTTCATGGTTCTTTATGTTGGGTGGGTGGGAATGCTCATGTCTTCTTCATGCTTACATTGTTGTGCTTGTTAATATGGCAGGAACTCCAAAGAGAAAGAAGCTAAAAAAGCAAGACAAGATCCTGAGTATGTTCGATATTTTCTTCATCTGCGTGTTTGTGCAACCATCACTACTTTACACCTTGAAATCATAAACAATATACTAATGAGGGGAATTGTAGATCTCCTTGCTCTGAAATCTTCATACAAAGAGACCCAAAACCTATAAGTTTAAAGTGACCTGATACATTAAAATGAATTCAGTTTTCCTAGTTCTTCCCTGAAAAATGCATGCTGTGATGATTATTCTACATTGTTGAACTTTTGTTTTCCAGGTCTACGGAGCCAACAGGATCTGGTCAAACATTCAGGCCAGGAACATGGCAACCACCAACATGAAGTCACCCCTTGTGTCTAGCATAAACACTGATGTGTTCTGCCAATGTGCCATGGTCCATAGCTGAGTTGTGAGTGAAGCTGTAAGGTTTTAGGGAGAGCTTTTTCGGCGGCACCATGCAATACATTTATACTTTGTTTTCCCTTTCAGGCCAGAAAAATGAAAAACCCAGACACAATACATCCTTGACCGCGCATTGATTGAGTTTTGTTGCCCCTTTAACTTTCAAAAGTGTATACAAAGTTGTACGCCAAATTTATTATATTGATGTACATGCAGTTCCTTTTCTTTTTCTATGCTCTAGGTGAAGGTGTCTAGGATGATGCCTTTTTCTCCTAATGATCTGGCAAAAGTAATCATTTGCTTATTGACAAATAAAATCTTTTAGAGGAATTACATGAATTTTAGTTTCTGAGTCAGCTTTTTGTGCGTTGAATGGTATTTTTGATTGCTGTGTTTAAGCATTGTTGTCAACATCATAATTCATATATACTTTCCGCATACCACTATGATAAGCACTTCACAGAGAGACGTGGGAAAGGGCTGATACAAAAAAAGGCCTTTGCCGGAAGTGATTGTCTGGCTTGTTATGATCACGGCTGCATGTGGTAGGTTGCCTGTAATGTTGAAAGTTATTCCGAATATAGGAGGTGATTATAGATCTAAAACAAAAACAAAAAGTAATTTTTTGGGAGGACTAACTGCTATGGTGAAGGACCCATGAAATTACCTGCATACTGTTGGTTAAGGCTAGAGAATTACGTTAGTGAGGCTTCTGCCACCCTACAGGTGGAATGTTTGTGGATAAAGAGCTAGTTCAGTCATATTATAGGGTATTACATAGTCCCCTGGTGGGTTGGCTGAGGAGGAAGCCTTAGTTGTATGTAGACCTGGCAATATTGTACACGACACGTTAACACGACACGAATTCGCACGAAATTATCAGTATTTGGGTTGGCCTTATCGGGTCGGGTTGATAACGGGTGAACCCGTTAAGCACCCGTTATCTTAACGGGTAGTTTCAGTATTTTTCGCGAATGACCCGTTAACCCGTTAAGAGCAAGGGTATTTTTGTAAATTTACATTATAAAATCCCTATCTAACACCACCAATGGCATGCTCCTATCATTCTAAATTATTATTTTATTTATGTTCTTACTATTTTATATTGTTGATTAATTATTTAAATCCCTAAGATTATTTTACTCTTGATTACAAATACAATCTAACCCACCAATGACATACATCTCTCATTCCATATTATTATTTTGTTTATTTTCTTATTATTCTACATTGTTGATTAATCACTTAAATTCCTAGTATTATTTCGATATTCATTACAAATACAATCTAACCCCACCAATATCATCCTCCTTTCACTCCATATTATTATTTTAATTATTCCCAAATACTTAATATA
The DNA here is from genome assembly GCA_024362665.1 of Prunus padus. NCBI lineage: Eukaryota > Viridiplantae > Streptophyta > Magnoliopsida > Rosales > Rosaceae > Prunus > Prunus padus. The sequence goes on from JANFAM010000011.1 coordinate 10,194,180, forward strand.
TTATTCTTTTATCACAAAGAATTGTGTAATTTGTGTTTTCATTTAACAATTTGTTAACAAATATAGTCTATTTTTTTAAATGGGTGAAGCGCGTGAAATGAGCAAAAAAATAACTCATTAGTCTTAACGGGTCGGGTCGGGTTTTCGCAAATTTGAACGGGTCGGGTTCGGGTTTAATATTTTTCATCCGTTAGCTTAACGGGTTGGGTCGGGTTAATTCGCTTTTTTAACGGGTTGACACGAACACGACACGAAACCCGCAAACACGACACGTTTGCCAGGTCTAGTTGTATGTGTTTGTTAGACTGCTACAATCTATGAATTCAGGGTAGCTGCTTGGATTTTCAATCGTTATTTCTGGCGATACAAGGGGTTTTGGGGAATGGTATAGGAGGAAGAGGAGAAGCAGTTTCGTGAAGAAATCACGGCCAACGGTGGCCGGACGGCGAGGATTTGGCGGCTGGAAGTCGTGTGACTGTCGAGAGAGAGCACGCGAGAGGGGAGAGAGAGGAAAGAAAAAGTGGGGAGAATATGATCTGATTTTTAAGAATTTGACTTCTCGAAAATAATGGTTATGCCACTGCACTTCCGTTGATAATAACTTTCTCATTAAAACTCTGATTTGAGCCCACTACATGTCTACAAACTCATGAGAGTGAGCTCTACACAGTGGAGCGAAGAAAATTTTCAAAACCAGTCCCGAACAAAAAGTTATATCTAAACCACTTAAAAACCCTAGGGACAAAATCGTTAATTTATTTTGAAATTTCGAAATTAAAATTAAAATTCGGAACCCGAGAAAATGAAGAGTCCAAATTTTCAAAATCAGTCCCGAACAAAAAGTTATATCTAAACCACTTAAAAACCCTAGGGGCAAAAAAGTTAATTTCTTTTGAAATTTCAAAAATAAAATTAAAATTCGGAACCAAGAAAATGAAGAGTTCAAAGAAATGATAAAAGAAGGGCCACAAACAAAAGAATTCATTTTGATCTTCCTGACCAAAAAAAAAAACAAAAGAATTCATTTCAGTCCTTAGAAGTCATTTTACAACGGAGAAAATTTGTCTTTAAAATTTTGAAGATAAGGTGGGTGAGGAAATAGGACAAGGGGGTGTAAATATCAACACTCTTTATATTTTAGTACGCTATTGTTACACATGCTTGGCTTGGACAGGTTTAGACTAAATTTAGTACCATGTTTGTTTCATCTAATCCTAGTATTAAATGGGTTGCTAATACCGGGCCCACCAAAAACACCTCCTTAGGAGGGGAGTAATAAACCTATGTGGAAGGGGAGGATTACTAAAAAGCTGGATAACGAAAAGAGTACTATCTTGTGTTTGGTTTATGCTCGAACTTCGACTAATTTTTTAAAATTTTCTTTGAAGTGATAATATTTTAATTATCAACTATTTTTACTATAATGCCAAGGCCAAAAATTAGTATTAAATTTTCCAAAACTTTGGGAACATGCCTATATTTAAGAACATTTCCCAAATGTGAAAGCTCAACTTCCCTAATGCAAATTGCCAAACCGTCAGTAAGTAATTGCAAACACAACATACAATTGCCATCAGAGTTTGCAAAAATAAAATGTATGTTTGTCAATTGCCGAACCATTTGCCATCCTTTCTTCGTTCAAACATAGTGCGACCAGCTCCAAACCATCTCAACATCATATAAAGCAAAAGTCATATAATATTTATAGATGAAAAAGTTAGATATTTTATATCTATGAAAAAGTCATCCACGTGACTTGAAATTACAAATTCAAGTTCACATATTACTTTCCACAAGCTCACACACTAACAATAATAATAATCAACCAAAAACCCACTAAATAACATATATAAATAAACATCCACAATTCCAAAATGAGACTAATAAAGCAGCAAAAACAAAAGCAATAACAGTTACTTGTGGTGTTTCTAAGGTGTGAGATGCACCTGTGGTGTTTCCAATATATGGGATGTTGCCTCCTTCAAGCATTTTCATTGAGCAATTGCTCATCAACATCAAGTGACTTGAACAAAGATACTGTTTGTGGCTTATACAAAATGATTTTTAATGCTGTAATTTGATCCATAGTAGAAAACCCAATTTCCTTGACTTCTTTGGCAATATTAGATCAATCTTCATTACCTTTTAAGAAATCATCAGTCACCATTTGCATCCTTTTTTCAGATACTTCAAACAGTTTTTCCAGTACAGTCACAATTCTGTCTTCATCATTTGAGCCTCTTTTCAAAAGTCAAAGGTCAAACGGTTGACCTAACACTTGACATGATCAACTATGGATGACCGGGACTAACACTTGTTAGACAAGTAAGTAACTTAATTTTTTAAGTTACTAAACTAATTAAATTAATTAGATTAGTTTAATTATTCAATTAAAGTTATGGAATTTTAGTTAAGGTCCCATATGACTTGGAAATTCAAAAGGGAATGGATCATGGACTTAGACACAAGTGTGACACATCATGGGATTAATGTGGTGGACCAAGATAGCACAAACAGGCCATTGAGAGGGAGGGTGCGTCACATGTGTGAGTTTAGGGTCACATGTGTGATCTTATGGCTCTATATATACATAGCCATAACACCCCAACACTTTAAGGTTTCAAGTTGGTCAAATTGGAAGAGAGGAAATATCAAGACCTCTCTCCCAAACCCCCTTGGCCGGCCACTCTTAGTGAGAATAACACCTACTTCTCATCAAGTTGTTTCTCATTTTCTCATCCCTTTCATCATTGGTGAAAAGCTTTGGGGATGTGTATACTTTTGCACCTATTTGGAGAATCTAAAGTGAGGAGCCAACTTCAAAGGGACCAATCCCTCTACTTGAACACCATTCTTGGTTTCAAGATTCGCTCCAAGGGTATGTTCATCTAATCTCTCTATGAATATGCGTCTTAGAGAGTCATTGGTGCATATTTTCATAAACCTACAAAGATTGAGACCTAGGATGAGACTTGTATGAATCTTTAGCTTTTCTTGCTTCCACTTTATTTTGATTTCATATGTGATATGCCATGCTAGATGATTTGTTCTCTCATAGTTTGTAGAGATTTTAGAAATCTCTACACCACCTTATCCATAAAATTCCCTTCACATGGGACATGTGGAATCCAGTGTGAATCAGTAAGGACCACCTTGAAAGGCTAAATACTAATGAGTGAATTAGAACATCAAATCGTAAGCACTTAAGTTGTAAGACCCCAATTGGGAACAAATGAGGAAACAATTTAATTTTGAACAGAAGTCCATATCATATGTAATCTAGGCTAGGCAATATACAATATCATTAATGCATTTTCTTGTGCCATCTCCGAGACAAACAGTTTAAAGAGGAACCCGACATAGTGACAAATTGTTTTCATAAATAGATTGATTATTGAGGGTTTGAAGTTAGTTACCCAAATGTATTTTTCCAATCAAGTTATTGTAGGACAGTTGAAAGCTTATAAATAAAGTAATAAGTTGTTACTAATTTATAACTGACATAATATAGTAATAACTTGCAAAGCAATTATGTTTACATATAAAAATAACATATTTTCATATAACAAGTTCTGAGTATTAGTTTAAATTTTTTTATATGCATTGCCAAATTAGCGCAACGTGTTTGTACATTGGCAGAATCTGAAGGTATCCAAAATGGTTAGTGAGATGATTATTTATTTGATCATTTATTAAAGGGTTAATTACATTTTTGGTCATTGAGGTTTGAGTCAAAATCAATTTTGGTCACCATGATTTCAATTTTCCCGATTTAGTCACCGTATTTGCAACAGTTAACAAATCAAGTCCAATGTCTAACTCCGTCAGTTTCACCAATTAAAAAATATTTAACATTAAATTAAAAACAATTAACTTTGATATAAAATTTAATATTTCAGAAAAATATAATATATTCAATTGAAAATTAATAAGATTCAAACTTAAATTTAAAAAAAAAACAAATAACATGCAGCCATCCCCTCAAAGAATGTAAATTTAAAATTGTTCACATCAACATTTTCATCGTCTTCTTCGTTGATCACTGACTTCCCATTCAATGAGTTCTTCACTTTCTCTCTTGCTACCCATAATCCCTAATTCCTTAGAAAACTTCAATCTTTTGAAGAGTTTGTTTAAAAATCGAAGTGCTCTTCTCAAAACCCTCATTCACCACCTTCAAATCACAGCGTCAACCGTACGCAGCCGTTTGAAGGGTTTGTTTAAAAATCGAAGCGCTCTTTTTCACATCAACATTTTCGTCGTCTTCTTCGTTGATCACCAACTTCCCCTGCTTCATCTCTTTCAACGAGTTCTTCTCTCTCTCTCTCTCTCTCTCCTGATTCATCATAAAGCTATGGGTTTGAGTTCGAGCCCAAAGAAAGAAGAGAGCTTGTCGTTTCCTGGCTGTGAGTGGGTTCAAGGTTGGTTGCTTGGAAAATGGGGATTTGGGTTGGGTGGAAAAACCCAATACGTTTGCCGATGATTTTCCCACGTTTTCGTTGTGAAATCGACATCATATTATGAATCGCTTGAGCTGAGTTGGGAACATTCACTTCTTGACAAGTTTAGTGACTGCCCCTTTGTCATCCACCTCTATGGAGATGATCTGACGACTAGTGCTGATTGCGATGTGATATACAATGTGTTCATGGAGTATGCTGATGGAGGAACAATTGAGGATTTGATCTCAATAAGTCTGTGGGTTACATGATGCCTGCATTTCATGTAAGTAAGTATACAAAGTCAATTTTGAAAGAGCTCAAGTACATTCATGAAATGGGTTATGTCCATTGCGAGCCTGATAATATATTACTTGCACCAATGATTTTGAGTTTGTGCTGAAAATTGGTGATTTGAGTTGTCAAAAAGGGTTGAAGAGAAGGGTTCTTCCAGATTTAGCTTAATATTAATTTTTATTATTATTAATGAAACTAAGTTAAACATTGGACTTGATTTGTTAACTAATGCAAATACGGTGACCAAATCGGGAAAATTGAAATAACGGTGACCAAAATTGATTTTGAGCCAAACCCTAGTGACCAAAAATGTAATTAACCCTTTACTAAATATAGATCGCCCTCTAGTATTTAATCGATGTTAAAATGGTTCGTGTGAGATTTGATGTGATGTTCGGAACCCTACATGGAGATGAATGGCCTTCATAATTAAATGGATCGTTGAGGGTTTGGAGTTGGTTGTCCAAATTTATCATTCCAATAGAGTTGTTATAGGATAAGTTCAAGTAAAAAATGGAAGTTGAAGAATAAAAGTTTAGGGGAATATGTCCTGAAAAACTGGTTGTGTGAGAGGTCAAGAGCTTCTAGTCAATGTAATTTATTTATCGACAAGTTAATTAATCAATTCATCGACTCATCACTGGGTTTAACTTAGTGGAGTCTAATTGTCCTAAGTTATTACATATACTTTAATTGTCGACTTAATTAAAACCTACTAATTCACTTTTTGAAAAGATTACATTCTAAGGACCTTGATTTCTTATATTTCTTGTTGAAATCTAAAATAATTAGATACTTTTTGTTTTCTTCCAATTATATACAATACTTTGATTGTTTAGTGTCACACGCCAAGAAATTGGTATGTGGAGTACAAAGGAACTGAAATCAGCTAACATGCAAATATAAAGTTTTAATTGATTAGTTTAATGGACTGGAATCATTGTGTTTATACATTGTGAAAATCTATTGAAAGAAGAATATGATAATAAAAAAGCATTGAATGAGAAGTTGGTGCAAGACCATGTTTAATCATCTAATTCAACTGCAAAAGTTAGTTTTTAAATGAACATAAGTTTTTATTTTTATTGTTTTTTATGTTAGAATGCATATGTCATAGGAATGAGTGATGCTCAATGTATGTTATTTGACAGAAATTATATGCATTTATGAAAAAGAGTTGAGAGACATTAGACAATGTTGCCTAGTGTCTACACTTATTGAAGCATATTTTAACTTGTAATTAAGTGAATTTGTGATGGGAACATATCAGTATTGGAAGTTTGGTTGTCTAATTGATGAGTACAAGTTTGAAAATGGAAAGTGATAGCTGAATTGGAAGGTGTAGCAAATGTCAAAACTAACGCAACGTGTTAGTATTTGATCAATATTTGGATGGTTTGTGTCGTGTGAGATTTGCTATGATGTTTGGAGCCCCACATAGTGATGAATGACCTTCATAAATAGATGGATCATCAAGGGTTTGGAGTTGGTTGTCCGAATGTATTTTTCTAATAGAGTTGTTGTAAGATAAGTTCAAGTTAGATATGGAAGTTGAAGAATAAAAGCTTTGAAGGATATGTACTAAAAACTTGTTGTGTGACAGGTATTATATGCATTTATGAAGAAGTGTTGAGAGGCTTGAGATAATGATGCTCAATGTTAGGCTTATGGAAGAATATCTCTCAAGCACTTGAGTGGATTTATGAAAGGTTCTTCCACCACTGAACAAGTGGGACTACATGAAGCATATCGTTATGGGAAGTGGGGTTGTGTAATTGATGAGTACAAGTCTGAAATAGAAAGAGATAGGTAAATTGGAAATGAATTATTATTTTATTGAACTCATTTAGGTTTTTTTTCCCATTCATTAACCATGATTGTTTATCTATGCCAATAAAATATTTTCTTTCTGTTGTCAGAAATGTATTGCTATGCAACTTTTCAGTGTTTCTGGACAAATCAAGGCCTCTTTTAGAAAGAGTTAGAAGGTACATGAATATCATGATATTTGTTTACTATTAATTAGTAATGTTGTTTGGTATGTATTTGCTCAAAATTTAAGCTAGAAAAGGAGAACCTATATTCTCAACCAAACATAGTGCACAGACTATACTGGAAATTGAGTAAGCATCAATTATAGCATACAAATATTTGATTCCTTTCATCTCCACCATAAATTCTATGAGTCTCACTCTTTCTCTTTTAATATCAAGAGAATTTGGAGCAGAAGTTTCTTTGCATGATCTACTAAAATATTTGGATGAAGCCCATCGTAAAGTAATGTACCTATATCTGGGCTATTTGATGTACCTGACCTAGATCAGATAATTGAACGATATGGTGGTTGCATTGTAGATGGCCGAAAAAAGTTTTCGCCCTCCCTTTCAACGATCAATGCCCGGATGGTTCGTGTGAGATTTGATGTGATGTTAGGAATCTCACAAGACAATGAATGACTATAAATAGATTGATAATATATATGTTGGGTGATATTTGGTTGAATACTGACATTAAAGTCTGGCTAGAACTTTAGAACTTTCAATCGTGCTAGGACATTGTGAAAGGTGATCTTATGAAGGTGATGGAAAATTTCTATGCTACTGGAATCATCAATGATGTTACAAATGAAACCACAATTTTTCTTATCCCTAAAAAGAAAGATTCTGTTAAGCTTAGGGATTATAGGCCTATTAGTCTGGTGACTAGCTTATACAAGGTGGTGTCCAAAGTTTTGGCAACGAGACTGAGGGAGGTTTTGGGTGAGACGATCTCCCCTTCCCATGGAGCTTTTGTGAAAAATAGGCAGATTTTGGATGTTGTTTTAGTTGCTAATGACGTTGTCGAGGAGGCTAAGAAGTTAAATAAGTCGGGATTGGTCTTTAAGATTGATTTCGATCATGCATATGATCATGTAGAATGGAGATTTGTGGATGATGTATTGGAAAGAAATGGTTTCAGAGGGCGATGAAGAAGCTGGATCAGGGGTTGTTTACAGTCTGTCAACTTCTCTATCATGATTAATAGGAGGCCCACGGGCAAATTTAAGGAGACTAGAGGGGTGAGACAAGGGGATATGTTATCCCATTTCTTGTTCACTTTGGTTATCGACATTCTAAGTAGACTTATGGAGAATGCTCAAAAGAATAATTTGATCCATGGTCTCATTACTGGGAGTGATAGTGTGGAGGTTTCTCATCTCCAATTTGCTGATGACATTATATTTCTTCTCGGGGAGGCGAAGGAATATTGGTTTAATCTTCTTGAGTTGGTAGATTTTTTTTGCCTTGTTTCTGGCATGAAAATTAATAAATCTAAGTGTTCTCTTGTGGGAATTAATTGTACCACTACATATCTAAATTTGCTAGCTGGCGATTGGGGTTGTGTGGTAGGTGAGTAGCCTATGAAGTATTTAGGCCTTCCACTCGGCGGTAATCTTAGAGCAATTGTATTTTGGGAGCCTGTGGTGGAGAAGATTCAAAAGTGGAAAATAGCTTTACTCTCTAGAGGTGGAAGGTTAACTTTAATTCAAGCTATGTTGAGTAGTATCCCATCCTACTATATGTCTCTTTTTAAAATGCCTAGTAATGTGGTTAAGAAAGTAGAGAAGCTCATGAGATCCTTTTTATGGGAATGAGTGGAGGAAGGAAAAAAGGATCATTTGGTTAGATGAGATTTTGTGGCCAAATTTAAGAATGAAGTAGGGCTTGGAGTGGGTTATCTGAAGGAAAAGAATGAAGCTTTACGTGCTAAATGGTTGTGGCGTTTCCTTATGGAGACTAATTCCCTGTGGCATTTGGTGATTAGAAGTAAATACGGGAATGCTAGAAATGGGTGGGACGCTAATCCTACTACAACGGTTTCCTCTTATAATCCCTGGAAGGACATTTCTTCTGGTTACCATTCCTTTTTACAGTGATGTAGGTTTGAGGTGGGAAATGGGGATATGGTGATATTTTTGGAGGACAATTAGGTGAGGGAGAGGGTTTTAAAGGAGATTTTTCCCAGATTGTTTGCACTATCGTCGAAGCACTTTTTATGCATATCTCGTTTCGTGGACTTTCAGGTGTTCCCTCATAATTGAGATTTCGGTTTTAGGAGGAACCTGAATGAAAGGGAGTTAACTGAGGTGATCAAGTTGTTGGACATTCTGGATGGAATTAGATTGTCTCCTCTCATAATGGACAATAGATGGTGGGAGCTCGAGGGTTCTGGGTTCTTCTCGTGCAAATCTTTTCGTTCTTTTCTTTGCAACAATGGGATGACGGAGACCTTTCCTCCTTATTCTCTAATTTGGAAGGCCAAATCTCCTCATAAGGTTTAAATCCTTGTATGGTTAGTAGCCCTTGGGACATCTGATCTTGTCAAAAGACGAAGACCCTACATGTATTTGTCTCCACACTGGTGTGTTCTATGCAAATTATGTGAGGAAAGCATGGATTATCTTTTCTTACACTGCCCATTTTCTTTAAGTCTTTGGTGGAATATGTGGATGGAGTTTAAGATTGCTTGGGTTATTCCTAAAGGTTGCTATGATATTCTATGTTCCCATTTTGTCACTTGGGGCAAAAGGAAGCGTGCTTCAACCTTATGGGGATGCTTGATACACTCTGTATTTTGGAACATTTGGATGGAGCATAATAGGAGGATTTTTTAGGAGTATGAGGAAGTGAGTGTTGGTGAATTATGAGATAGAGTTAAGTTATGGGCATCTCTATAGGCTTCTATCACTTCAGATTTCAAAGACTATTCTTATTCCACTATATTTAGGGATATGACTACTGTTGTGATGTGAAGTTTTCGTGTTGTGTCTTGTTTTATTTAGGTCTTCCTGGTTTGCAGCCAATATGTAGTTTTAGCTAGTGACTTTGTTTGTTTTTCTGTTGTTGCTTGTTTGGCTTGTGGATGCCTTATCCACTTGTGTGTCCCTCATCTTTTCCTTTCAATAAACTTCGTTTTTATTATAAAACAAAAAAAGGCAAACATGATTTAGAAGGTATCGAACATATCATTTCCGTTTATCATGTTTGAGCCTGGTGGCTGTAACAACTTAAAACCATTTTCTTCTTTTGTTTAACAAAAGATATGTTCATGTTATTTAACAGACATTGTTTCTGAATTTGAACTAGGGAAAGAACTTATGCATATGAAATTTAAAATATTGAGTATGTATTCATACTTCATGAATTTGATTTTAATTCAACACTTCATAACCTAACCTAAACTCTCTCTTGTTTCCAAAAAATTTAGTAAAACCAATAATTAAGATCAACTGTGTACATGCTTTGAAGAGTGCATTGGGTCAACTTAATGAGCCTCATGAAGAACTTACAAAGGAGTTGGGTGTGTTGGTGGAATGCTATTTGATCAATGTCTGGATGGTTCGTGTGAGATTTGATGTGATGTTGAGAACCCCACAAAAGCGATGAATGACCATGAATAGATGGATAATATATATGTAGGGTGAGTGACAAGACCCGACCCAAATTCCACTTTGGAATCCGAGCCGAACCCTGTGCGTGTCCGACACCTGGCACATGCCGGGCACAAATGACCTAATTGCCCATCAACTCAAAATTCAAAGAAGTTCAAGTTTCGACTTCTACCGAAAATTCGACAGAGTCCCCCCCTGTAAATTCACATTCCCCAAAACTTCCACCTGTGAAACAAGCACACATTAAATCAACCCAACTACCAGCATGCTTAAGTTTACAATCCAACATTTAATTTACATCCTAGGGCAATTCCTCAGAGTAACAAACTCAGAGTTTACAAGAAGGTTTAATTAGTTTACAAAAGATGTCCTACATCGAGTGAGGAAGGAGCGGAGCGGGAATTCTGCCCTGTGGTGGTCTCCTAGTGCATGCCTACTGCCTGGGGGCGCAAAACATTTGAAAAGGGTGAGTGGACAAAAGAAAGTTTTACAAAATAGCATAAAAACATACTAACCCCCTTGTTAAAACATTTAGAAAACAATTATAGATATAATCGTACCAGAAAGATAAGCATGTATAGTACATATTTATATAAGCTTCTCGAAATCATGAATTCTCATTTAGTAACAGAAACCAATTTAATTCAACAAAAAGCAATTAAAATAAGAATTTCCGAATAGACTTTTCAATTTCCACATAAGCGTACCCTTTTCCAATATTCCGTCAATTCCAATATTTAACCGTCAATTCCATATCCTCGTAAGACTCGGTGACACAAATTCGGTTCGAGCCACGTCCTTGCAAAACTTAGGAGACACATAGTCGACCTAAGCCGCGTCCTCGCTGAACTCAGGGGACACTTAGTCAGCCTGAGCCGTGTCCTCGCTCCTCACGGTTCGGGCGTCCCCGAGACTCGTGGGGCGTATAGTCATGTGCGCAGACTTAAACTGAAGGCAACAATAGGTCCGTAGACCGGGTAATCACCAATATCAATATTTATATAATCTGTAAGGAACATAACCTTTCCGAATGCAACATTCATTCCGAGGCAACATCTAGGGTACCGAAGGTGGTTTAAAACCTTTCATAAATCATTTATATATATAAAACAAATCCTCACCTTTTCGAGCCATTCAACTTTCACAATATTAAACATAAATATCATTTTCCAATTCAATTCCATGCTCGGAACAATATTCATAAAAAATATTTCAAATAAACAATTGAGATCAATTTCAAGCTTAAACCCGTAAATCATAAAGTTCATTTCAAGAAATCAATATTTGCTCGGAATAGAAATCATAAATGAATATTCCAGAAAATCAATTAAATTCTATTATGCAACTTAAAGATATTATTTGGAAATAATTAAATCCATAATAAACTTTTAATAAAACATTTAATGCATAAAACTCGTTTATAAAATAAAAGTCCACTCACTCTTGGTCCGTGCTAGCTGGACCTTTCGAAGGTCCCTCCTGCAGGTCAATCTGCGCCCGGGTGCCTGATTAAATCATCACAATATTTTATTAATAAAATTGCTCAATATAATATTTAATTAAAAACCCTGACCCCGGCTCCTAGAAGTGCGTGCACTAAATTTAAGATGATTCATATGCCCACATAAGCTTTTCCAAGGCTTAGAACGGTTTACTAGAGACTCGGGACTCAAAAAGCGATAAAGTCCCAAAAAGTCAACCTGGGACCTCGTGGGGTCCACGACCTTGAAATTCTGATCTGGGAGTTCCTAAAAATTCCAATCTGCCTAGGACACATGTCCCGAAAGTTTGGTCTCGATCGGACGGTCGGATTGCTCACGATAGCAAGATTGGACGGTCGGATGCTTTTCCGTATCTCTAACCCTAGGGTTGGCATTTTCGGAGTATTCGAGACTTCGATTCACGATCCGTTGAATCCTACCCCATCCTAAAAATACGGGAACAAACATACTAAGAATTGGGACCGATCCAACGGTCTGAACACATCGAACCCGGATAACGCGCAATAGGCGTAAATCCGTTCGACTGTCATACGAACTCCAAATTGAAATCCGAGCACGCCTACACGCTCATGACAACGTAAGGATAATTTAGGAATAAAGATTGACAATTAAAAGTGGGCCGGCGAGTGGGAACACGCGCTGGTAGATCCGAGGCCTAAAAAGCGATAAAATTGGGCGTTCGGACAAACTCCAAACCGGGAGCTATCCTTCCACCTACAGTTAGTTCTCGGCCTCCCGAACACATTCTTCTACTACGGGAACGTCCAATTCAAACCCTAAGTGGGTCAAACCTCGATCACAAAACTGGCTGAAACTTTACTTTGAATTTAAACCTATCTACACTGCGATTCGATCTGCACCTACCCAACCATCAGATAGAGCACGAAAAATAGGTGAGAAACCATACCTCACACGACCCGATCGGTGGCCGGAGGAGGGAGGACGAAGAGGTTGAAAATCGGAGGAAAATCGGGCCAAAACCGATCTTTCCGGCGACATTCGCGGCGGTGGCAGCTGGCGATGGCTGGGCTGGGGTGGCAGGACCTGGCCGGTCCGATTGGGTGAGGTCCGGCGTGATGTGGTGGCTACTGGGTGGTTTTGTAAGGGGAGGGGTGGTGTCGGGCCCAAGAGGAAATAAGGGGGTGTTTGAGAGAATCAGTTTAAACTGATTCTGTTTTTTATTTATTTAATTTTTTAATTTTAATTTTAATTTTTTAATTCTGACTTTGGTTAATTACCATTTTGCCCCTCGTGAACTTTCAATCGTAAAACCTTCAATATAACTCGGAATTGAGCCCACAATATACCCATGAACTCGTATCGACGAGCCCGACGTAATAGCGTGGCTCGCTTCCCCAAATTCTTCCCTGGACGATAAAAATTAATTTTAAATTCATTAAAATATTATCGGGGGCAATTTTGTCTTTTCCCTCAATAAATTAATAATTAAATATTATTTAAGGTTTGGGTTATTACTGTGAGAGTTGCTTGAATGCTGACATTAAGGTATGGCTAGAACTTCACGACCACTTTTTGGTTATTCAGGGCAGAGGGCTTAATTTAGCATATATAAGAAGGGCAATCATTAATTCATTCACATAACCCACAAAACATGAACCCTTCAAAACAAATTCCTTGAGCTCGACAACGTTTGAGGTTGAAAAAGATATGAGAAGAAACGGTGGCATCAGAAGAAATGGTATCATCGATGGTCCAGAGCCTCAAGGCCTCGACGCTGCAGAATTGATTGGATGAAGGCCATGGCTGGTGCGGCAGTTGAGATATTTGAGGGTTGCTCTGTGTTCAGATCTGGTTGATGGCCCCCTCAAATCCTTCTCTCTCTCTCTCTCTCTCTCTCCACAGAGATATTAAAGTGATGCGTTTAGTTTGTCACCTTTCTGCCACAGCGGAGGCATCTCCCACCGCGATTTGAAGCCCCATAATTTGCTGGTTGACGAGAACGAAGATATGAAAATCTCCGACTTCGGGGTAGAAGATGACTGGGAGAAGAGAGAGAGAGAGAGAGAGAGATATGTTTTCTTTTTCTTTTGATTTTTAAATTTAAATTTTAATATTTTTAAATTTATTTTAAAAAGTATATAATTTTTAATTATATATTTTGCCAACATGGAGTCCACATCATCAAAAAATGGAGCCCACATTCGCCACGTCAGCATTTAGCAGATTCACTAACGGTTTGGCTAACGGAGGGGCAATTTGTAGGGTTTTTGGGAGTTTAAGTATGTACTCGTAAATGTCTCTAAAAGTGAGTATGAACTTGAAAATGACCCCTATAGTTTGGGGGGTTTATTGTAGTTTGTCCTTTATTTTATGAATAAGTGGTTTTTTTATTTATTCAATAAGTTTTGTATTTTAGTTGTTCAATGTATTGAAAGAACCGTGACTTTCCTTATTCCTTAGCAATTCTTGATCACTCACCCTTAGATCCAGGAGAATCGGATTGAATTCTTGAAACCAGAAGTAGTGCTTTTATTATATTGACACACCCACCTACTCAACCTCTAATACGTTACCAGTTAGAGCACTTCTACCCATTTGTCATGACAAAGGACAAAAGCAAGTAAGTGTGGTTACTGTTCACATGAATAGTATATACCTTAGCAATTTTTTTTGTACTTTTCCACCCACTGTCATGGCAATTCAAGAGCAATTACTATTCACATGAGATTATATGTATGAGATTAATAAATAAAATTTTGCTAGGTCTTTTTAAGAATTATTATTATTATTATTTTTTTAAAATTTCTTAACTGACGTCAGCCCCTGGGACAGCAGCTCGGGCTATCTTGCCTTGGGCCTTGCCAGACTGGGCAAGGGCTGGATGTCACCTCTGGAGCTGATTTTGGGAGACCATGGGCCTTTTGCCTGGGCTGGGCTGTCCGCCTCTTCGAATCCATTCATCCAAAAAAATCCTATCCGAACCCAATATCTTCCTTCCCCTTATTCCAAGAGACCAAGAATCGAACGTGGGCTCATCAGCTATACTACTATACCCCATGTGCCCTCGATTGCTCGTCTGCTGTCGGCGGTCAGGTACTGTTCTGTAGCAGCGACGTCGTCTATCAGGTACTGTTCTCGCCTCTGGAACTGAGTCGTTAAATCGTTCGTTCCAGATCGATACCGTACCGCGATTGGGTACGCTCGATCCAGATCGAAATTCGTAGGGGGTGAGCGAATTAGGCAACTATGCTGATGATAATTGATTGGTATGATTGCGTGTTTTTCATGACATTAATGATCTGTTTTCTTCAAAACAAATAAATAAAGAAGAAGAAGAAGACGAAGAAGAAGATGAAAAAAAAAATTTAACTTTTTCATTTAATATGTAACTGGAATTTAAACTGAAGAAAAGGGTGCAGATGGGTTCTGCTTGGGTTCCCAAAGGAGTTCTTTTTTTTCCCAAACAGTTGAATAGGGATCACAGATTTGGGTATTTGGAAATCATATTCCATTTCACGCTAATCAAATGGAGTGGAGTTAAGGCCCGCAAACCCTTTTTGTGAAATGTTTGTTTCAGTTGTTTTTATTAGTGAATATTTCAATGGGATTGAATTTATCGTGTATATATTATATATGCGTGTGTGTCTATATAAGTTATATGGTTTTTCTAATGGAAGTTTTTCCCTTTCTTTTTCTCTTTCTCTTTCTTTTGGATGCTGATAGGATAGATTGGTTTCGTAAGGTTCACAATGCCCTCAGCTCAAGATCCATTCTATGTTGTCAAAGAGGAGATTCAAGAATCTGTAAGTTGTCAAATTACTTAGTCACTTTGAAGCTTTCGGAATGAGACATGGTTTATATATTTTATTGAATACATATTATCAGTTCAATGTGATTCCTTTAATAGACTTTCATACTTTGTTTGGAGTTATTACCATCATTTTTGGCCTTTTGAATCTTGTCACATCCTCTCTCTATACACACACACACAAACCCGTTTGCCTCAACACACTACCATCCTCATCCTTCAGTTTTTCGTTGACAGATGAATTTGGTATGCATTTATTTGTGCAGAATTTGTCTCGATGGCATTATGTTTAGGATTAGCAGAAATGAACTCTAACTATTATATTTCCTTCTTGTTTAGATTGATAAGTTGCAATCTTCTTTTCATCAATGGGAACGCATTTCATCTGATACTGGAGAGCAATTACACCTCACAAAAGAACTGATTGCTACTTGTGGAAGCATTGACTGGCAGGTGCGCCAATATTACGACATTTGATTTGATTTTGTCCGCCTATCTTTTTTATTTTATTTTTTTTTATAAAGAATAGATGGTAGGTATCTGTCATGGTAATATAGTCAGAGATTACTGATGCAAAACTGGGTATATTGGCGAAAAATCACTATTTTCGGTGTCCAGAAATGCAAAATTTGGGGGAAGGTTAGTTAATTTCCACTGAAGGTTTTGCAGAAGTATGGGACTTTTGCTGACCACATTAATGTCTGCATGAAACAATAGAAAAGGCTGGAAAGAAATTGAAAATTGAGTGATAATTGTCGAATTTCCGTAACATATCCATATAACAAATTGAAAATTGAAGGATATTTGTCAAATTTCCATAAACATATCAATAACAATGGGCTTTTGTGCAGTAAAATAGATCTTTACACTAGGTGGTGTCTCGTTGATTGGTGATCAGAAAATCAAGTTTTCTAATGCGTATGGTTCATGGTTTTGATTCTCTTTCTCAGTTAAAAAAAAAACTGGTTATTTTGAGCTGTGGAGGGTTGGGAGTTGATGTGGATATCAAGAGTATAATTCTAGGACTAATTTCAAGCCAAAAAGTGGGCGAATTCTGGTCAAGGTGGTAATAAGTTTTGGTTGACCTTAGTCCCGAAGTACTGAATTTTTTGACCACTTTTTTTAATTCTTTTTTAAGTAGCTGGTTAAGGAGAATGGGTTGATGGGTCTGGTCTTGATTTGGGTTTAAAATTTGTGCTTTTTAATGGGCTGGTGCTCTAGCAGCAACTAAGATCGGTTGAAAAAGAAAAAAGTGGGTTTATTTCTTGAAAAGAGGATAGCTTAAGACAATTTAAAATAGGTTCGTTAGCAAGGTAATTCCTCAAGACAATTAAAGAAATAGATTGAGCCAAAGAATGATCACATGTTACATCATCTCGCACAAATACTCATTTAAACAGAATTTCAATAAGAAAAAAGAAAAGAAAAAAATGTCAATAGAAAGAAGAGGAGGCTTATGACCAACCAATTGTTATTTTACTCTATCCATCCACCAATTGTTTTATTACCGTATCCATCCATCCTAAAATTTGTATGTGCAATCTATTTTCTTATCATCTAACCCGAAGCTTCAACTTCTGCTTGCAACTACTGAAATCACGCTTTCTTGATAGGAAGGTGGATGAGTTGGACAAAGCCATTTCCGTAGCAGCTAGAGATCCTACTTGGTATGGCATTGATGAAGTGGAACTTGAAAAAAGAAGGAGATGGACAAGCACTGCTCGTGCTCAGGTATGAAGTATCGTCTGTTAAGCTGTCTTCTTTTAAGATGTTTTAGTGGCACTGAAGATCTTATATCTGGCAATCCTGTGAAGTTTTCATAACAGACCATGCCTTGATGATTTACAATGATTACCTACATCTTTTACATTGTGACGGTCGAGTGTGGTTTTGTAACCTGAAATAGTTTTAATTTTGGTGTGATTTTTGGATATTTAATTACATAACGAGCCTGTGTGGTTTCCATTCTGTTATGTATTTGTACAGCCTATTACATGGTTATCTTTTGGCTTTGGATGACTGCATTCCCTAAATTAGTGAGATAGTTTATCAGGTGGGTGCTGTAAAAAAAGCAGTGGAAGCTGGAAAGTCTACTGGCACTAGTATGAATGGGATGCGCCGAGAATTAATGAGGCTGGCTAATTCTCAGGAGACAGATAGATCCAACCAGTATGCTGCACAACATAACGATGATTTCATAACATCCGAATCAGATAGACAGTTGCTTCTCATAAAGTAAGATTTTTTTACACACCCACATCCAATTGATACATATTTGAGTGACAATTCTTCTCCTCGACCTCTTATTTCGTCTCTGTTCTATTGCTTAAGTGTTTGTTCTAAAACCTACGGGCTGTTCTACATCACAAACATATACATGAGTAACAAGTTATTATTCTATTCGCTGGGAATTATTTGCTAAGATTCACTGCCTGGCTGTGTTTGTTCATATTTTATATAGGCTGCAAAAGATAGTCTGCGTTGTTTGTTAAATTGATTAAATTTCATAGTCGAACTTATGGAAGCGCTTTTTAATTCTAAAAAGAAAACTCTGTTTGGGTCAAACCATCTGAGCTTGTAGTTTGATAACAGACCTTTCATTGTCAATAAACGTGTAGTTATATGTGCCCATTTATCATACCCCTCTTCCTCTCTCACCCTTTGGCTGGGCAGAGAAAAATGTTTGCTCTATACTTAAATAGTTTTTTTCTTCCCAAATCCTCTGGCCACTTACACTTGTCTGTATAACTCTGTTTCTTTTGATTTTATGTGTCTGTCAATTTGTGCTTGTAGGCAACAGGATGAGGAGTTGGATGAACTTAGTGCAAGTGTGGAGAGAATTGGGGGTGTTGGGCTTACCATTCATGAAGAGCTCCTTGCACAGGTAAGAATTTTGTAAGTTACTGTACAATGATTGGAAAACAAATAGTTCATGTGTTTTCTCCAAGTTTTTTTTGTTTTTTTTGTTTTTTTTTTGAGTGGTGGGGTGGGGCTGAAAAAAGTTTATATTAACCAAGGAAAGGGAGCAAGAGCAAAACCCAAACAGATTAGCATTTTGATGCATTTGTCTTGAACTCGTATCTATTACTTGCAAATTAGCTGTTCTGCCCTGCAGTTCTGGGTCACTCACTCTTGATACTTTGTTGTACTAAGTTGTAAATCTTTCGGTGTTCCAGGAGAAGATTGTAGATGAATTGGGTATGGAAATGGACAGCACATCAAATCGTCTTGATTTTGTTCAGGTCAGTCTCTGCTTAATAGATTGTCCTACCAAGAAATTCTGTCCACTGGAAACGAGTTTATCGTTTATTTTCTTCAGGTTGCTAATTGACTGAAATATATAGATTAGTGATCCTATATGAAAAGTTCTTTTTTATTTCTTGCAGAAAAAAGTGGCTACAGTCATGAAGAAGGCTGGTGTAAAAGGCCAGTGTATGATGATAACATTTTTACTGGTCCTGTTCATCATCCTTTTCGTTTTGGTCTTCCTCACCTAGTCTGAAGAATGGAACAGGTCTTCCGCAATCATACATGGGAGGGATCTACTTTTTGAAAGAACTATGGAACTCTCGAGTACAGATATATTTACTGGATTATCTAGGTTTGTTCATAAAGCGTTACTGGAAATTACGAACCAAAAGCATATGCATTTTTTTTATAACGTTATTTAGAAATTTTGAGGTTGAACAGAATTTGATGTTGAACAACCAGGAGTTACAGAGACAATGTGAAACAGAAGCTTTATATTTGTTTATTCTTGCACGTAATGTTTGATATCATATGACCTCTTTTACGTCAAAACGCCTTGGTCTGCCCTTGCAAGTGCACAAGAATGATGTAGTATAGCGTTTGACAAGTCCAAGTATATCGTTCCCACGAGGATTCCAAATTAATCTAATATTCGAATACCTAAATTAAATCTAACTGATACGCAAGTGAATTTGTAGAGATTGTTGTTGTGATAGTTTATGAAACAAACAAGAAATTAATAAAAGCAATTAGAAAAAAGGTTGAATTTTAAGGTTGAAGAACAATGATGAAGGTTTAGGGTTTCGGAATCAACCACAAGCAATCCAAGTTAGATTTCAATGCATTCAACAGATTCTTTCGATTCTTTAGATGATAATTCCTGTATCTAAGTCCTTTTCAGGCACTTAGACCATAGTTTTCCTTAAGTGTAAGATTCTTTTTTAGTTCAGACAAAGATCATATACCCAATCCTGCAGTTTATCCTGGTTAAGGCATAAATTTAACAAGTTGGATTCATTACGTTCTAGAAAACAAGGGAACCAAGCAAACCATTATTCTTCGTCAAGCAATAATGTAATTTACCACACCTAATCACAAGAAGCTAATTGAATTATATTGCTGGTTCTGCCTCAAATTCATCTTCCAATTTACTAGATGCAAAGCCCTAAGGTGATCAATCAAAGAACTTAAACAAATAGCAACAATTAAAATAGTGATTAAGCATTCATCCTGAAAGAAACTTAGAATCCATTAAATAACATTAAAAATCATAACTATCCATGCTCGGGCGTCATCCTCGCCCTAGAGAATAATTTAGTTACGCATGTTCAAAGAAAACATAATTGGAAAACTAGAAAACATAAAGTAAAACTTATGGATTATGACGATGCTCGAGAACTTGACGATGGCAGCGGCTCTTTGACACTCCTTCCAACTCCAGCATAAAAAACTCTAATTTTCTGATCTTCTTTAAATAAGGAACAAATCCTCTTTTCACTCGGTAACTTTGCTTTCCTAGTTTGGCTCCAATTGACTTTAATGAGTTGGCATCCAAAATCCTACTAAATATAGGATCATACTTCAGAAAATTATCCCAAATCCTTGTAAATACTTTCCAAAAGCAATTGACATAAATTGGACTCCAAAGATTAAACTAAAAAGGATTATTTTTGCAAAACCCGCAGAACACATTCTGCTCGAACTGTCTGTACTAAAACGGCCACAACTCTCTCCACACATGTCCGAATCACGAACCGTAAAATTCTACGGAAAGCTAACATCCGTATCTTTCCAACGATATAAGGCTCAACATCTGGTTCACTCTGAGGAAGTACAGTATATTCTGTCAAGTTGACTGATCTGCACAGGACATCTTGCGAAACATCTTTTAATCCCAAAAATGCTCCTTTTGCTTGCTTTTCCATCTTTACTCTTCAAACCTAATAAAACATAAAACTAAGTAAAAATGGACTAAACTCACTCAAGAACATAGCAAGAATCTAAGAGAAAGATAATAAAAATATACGAAATAATGGTTATATCACGCCTATGCTTGTGTTTGGTTGAATATAGATGCAGTCCCGCTCACTTGAAGGACAGAACAATATTCAGGCATCGCACTACAAACTAATCTCAACAATATTCAGATTGAATAATAATCATATGATAACAAAACTTGTACAGGAGAAGCAGGATTAAAGATTTCCTTAGATTGCTTAATCCAACCAGTTCAAACGTTTCTTCAAAACATTATAATTTGGCAGCAAAATTGTCATTTCTCCATCAAACCCAATATATGTTGACAGTTACAGATTATTTTCTGTACAATCAAGAGAAAATATGGTGATGAAAACGTAATACATTTCTCGTAGTAATGCAAACAAACAAAATATGCTAGTTCCAACTGTGTAGAGATCTGCTCGCTCGTGAGGCTAAAGCTACTGACTTTGCTGTTGTATCCGTCATCACCCACTCCCTCTCAGCACGCCGCTGATGTTGCCTTGCATTTTTTGCTCGCTTTGGAGCTAACCGAGTATCCCTTTCCTCAAAAGCAAGTCTAAACTTTTCAGCCACGGACAATTCTGTGTGGCTTGAAAGAGATGGAGGCATTGCCTTTAGTGTAAAACCACGCACTGCCCATGTTTTGGGATCAAGATCCTTGACAATAGAATCATCCAATTGGATATCTGGCAATGCTTCCCTGGGAACTTGGGTTCCCCTGAATCCGAAGGGTGATGGGTTCGGATTTACTATAATGCGAGGGCATTCAGTGGAAAATCCCTCCAATGAATTTTTATCAATCTTTGGCTGCAACAGAAAAAAGAGACAGATTACTAATGAAATTATCAATAGCCAGGAACAGACAAAGAATTAGAAAACGATTCTCCACTTAGAATAATGGTGAATAAAGGAAGCAGTTTTTAACAATCCCCAATCAACCAATCGAAAAGTCATAAGTCGTTCACATATTCATGCATGAAACAATAGATTAAAAAAAAACAAAACAAAACAAGTGCACTTCCTATTTCTACATGCCAGAAAATGTTTTGTTATAACACTCTGTAAGACATCCCTATACTTACTAGTGCTGACATGTTACCCTGTGTATATAAACGTTCTGTGATCCAGTATTCAGACACTGAACCATGTTGTGGTTTTTAATCTTTTCCCACTTTTGGGCCAAGTTCACACGGTGAACCAAAATTGTCTACGTCTATTGGTGGCATCAGGCATGGCATCACAATTTCTCTCATTATAAATTCTCATTTGGTAATGCAATGCATGTATATTCTTTTTAATATTTTCCCACTTTTTGGACAAGTTACAATGAACCAAAATCGTGTCCATATATTGGTGTAAACAGGCATGGGAACCCAATTTGTCATATTACAAGTTCTTATTTGCTAATGCAAAGAATGTATGTGTTTAACAATAGGCAGTCAAGACATTCATGCTTCTACACTGTAAGTGAAGAGATGACACAAATTTCTCAAACAATAGTGGTCAGAAAGATCAAACCAAAGAACTTAATCATTGATGAAGAAAAGTATCATAATAGGAAACGTTTAAGTACATACCCACACAAGCCAACGCAATGATTGTGCACCATTAGCAATTTCTTCAGTATTCAGTTCTTCCCAGGAATCTCCCTCTACATCATTCAACTTTGGTTTAAATATATCCAAGCACCTGCGTGCAGTGTGATCACTCCTTGGGCTCCCTCTGCAACATTAACTTTGGTTCATAGCCTGTTATGAAGTTTGTACTCCTAGTCAAACACAGTATTCGAGCCACTAAAATAGCATGGGATGGAACGAACAAAAAATAAAGTAAAGAATGCTCAGGGTTGAGTAACTTAGTCTGTACCAATCCTCCTTGGTGGAGAGAGTTACCAAAAAAAATGGGGGATATGATTCTGGGAGCACCTTGTAGTTAGACTACTGAGGGTGCAAATCTGATTTAATCAAATAGCTATTAATTCATTCTACACTGCCAAGGTAAAAACACATCACTCTTCATTTGTCTACTTTGCAGTTAGAAAACTGAGTGTGAGCTCATCGCATTATAAGCAAAAAAGAGAGGGGGAACTAATTCCAAGTTCATATAAGTGTTGATATATCAATAAGACATGTGACATGCACATAAACTCAATAAAATAAAAATATCAATGTCTTATGACTTCTACGATAGTTATGGAATGTTTTGGATTATTCAAAAAGCTCAGGACCATGACAAAGAGTGATGCATATATAGAAACTTGTAATGAAAATGTAAAGCATTTCATTTCATTGTGCTATGGGGAGGTGTTTACCCGCATCTCAACGTCTCCAGTGAAAGGCAATGTTGCACAAGTTCAGAAACTCCAGATGTGGTAATTTTGTCACACCGGCTGCAGAAGAAATGTCTCAGTGTAACTACAAAGTTTCAAAACCAAAAGACATTTTGATGCATTCAGTATTAGCTAATGCCTACTTAAATGATTGAAACAAATACTAACTAATATTACACATTACATATCTTCCTAGGATTTTTCTTACATATTACATACCCAAGCAACTATCTTCCTCCCATATCACATATAATACCTAGGATTTTGCTTACAAATCTGTATACATTTATTGCTCAAGGTTATCATGAACTTAAAAACTATACAAAGTATACATAGTTCACAGAGTGGATATCATAAAAGATAAGGTCAACATCTTAACAGTTTGTTAGTATTAAAAAAAGTAGCTTATTTAATCCCAGTTAAGTTATCAAGCCGGACTCCCTTACCTAATATCAACAGCTCGAAGTGATGTACATATCTCAGCCACTTTTGCTACGCCGAAATCCGAAACATCTGATGCAGAGAGGTCAAGAATTTTCCAGGTATGATCAGCTAGAGACACAATAACATCATCGTCGAGTAACTTTCTTCTTCTAGCAATTGCCACCAGTGCCATCTACCATCATCAAATGAAAACTCTTTAGAGACCAACAATTGTTAATTGTTTGCATCCAAAAACCCATTAACCATAAAGCAACCAAGAACATTACTTTCCCAAAAATAACTCATATTTATACAAAAATTGATGTGGGTTTTATGAATAAGGATAGAAAACCTTAACATCTGGAGGAAAGTTGATTGCAATCTCTGCCAAGTCTGGGATTATATCCTCCAAATGTTTGCCCACAACTCCAAGACAGAAGCTTAGTAGGCTGGGAGGAGACTTGGTCCTTTCAAGCTGCCTTCCTGCCATGAATATAGAAATAAGTACAAAAATTATGTGTTTTGAGGGAAAAAAAAGCAATAAAATAGAAATGCAATTTTGGGACGTACTGAAGGATTGAGTTTGAGGGATTTGGGGCTTGGGATTGGATCTGGAATTCAAATCCAAATTGTTCAAAGAATTTGCAAGAGAAGCGATGGCTTTTCCTTCTTCCATCAAAATCAAAGTCGCAGGAGACAAAATGGTCCTCCCAACTTTTCCGATTTAGAAGAAGAAATATCCAACTGTAAATGTTCATTCATATTGGGGTTTGTTAAATATAGGGCGAATACGTAAATATATTTGGTTGTACGGGGGAGGTTTTGTAGTTTTATGCAGGGATTGGATTTCTGTCTTTTTCAATTGTAAAAGGTTTTAATCAAAACCAAGGCAAATTCTACAATTCGCCTGGCGCATGGATGCGCCACCATTATAGACCATTGGATAAGCTGTTGTGGGATGTGGGGTAATCTACACCGTTGATAATGAGTGACCGGTTAAATGGGTTGCTCCAGGTAAAAGAAAACCAAAACAAAAACAAAACAAAAGAAAAAATCTGGAATGCAATTGTCAAAGCATAAGGGGGTATTTGCAGCTCGAGTATGTACTTGGCATGCAATTGGCATACAATTGGTAGGCTTTTGCATTTTCAGAATGCAATTACCAATGGAGTAGTCTGTTATTATACAATTAATGTAATGAAAATGGCATGATATTTGTAAATATGGATGTTTACAAGAGTAAGGTCTGAATTTACTAAGTTTACGAGAGCTATGTTCCATAACATTGTAAAACCCATCGTTAATGTTGTAATATTGTAATTTACAAAGATAACGACATGTTTTACAATATCAACGTAAGCAGGGACGTTGAGAAAGTAAATTCGTTCGTTGTAGTTGTAGTTGTAAACATGGATGTTTACAAGAGTAAGGTCTGATTTTACAAAGTTTACAAGAGCTATGTTCCATAACATTGTAAAACCCATCGTGGAGATTGTAATCTCGTAATTTACAAAGATAATGACTTGTATTACAATATCAACGTAAGTAGGGACGTTGGGAAAGTAAATTCGTTCGTTGTAGTTGTAAACATGGATGTTTACAAGAGTAAGGTCTGATTTTACAAAGTTTACAAGAGCTATGTTCCATAACATTGTAAAACCCATCGTGGAGATTGTAATCTCGTAATTTACAAAGATAATGACTTGTATTACAATATCAACGTAAGTAGGGACGTTGGGAAAGTAAATTCGTTCGTTGTAGTTGTAAACATGGATGTTTACAAGAGTAAGGTCTGAATTTACTAAGTTTACGAGAGGTATGTTCCATTACATTGTAAAACCCATCGTTGAGATTGTAATCTCGTAATTTACAAAGATAACGACATGTATTACAATATCGACGTAAGTAGGGACGTTGGGAAAGTAAATTCGTGTGTTGTAGTTGTAAACATGAATGTTTACAAGAGTAAGGTCTGATTTTACTAAGTTTACGAGAGCTATGTTCCATAACATTGTAAAACCCATCGTTGAGATTGTAATCTCATAATTTACAAAGATAACGACATGTTTTACAATATCAACGTAAGTAGGGAGGTTGGGAAAGTAAATTCGTTCGTTGTAGTTGTAAACATGGATGTTTACGAGAGTAAGGTCTGAATTTACTAAGTTTACGAGAGATATGTTCCATAACATTGTAAAACTCATCGTTAATGTTGTAGTATCGTAATTTACAAAGATAACGACATGTTTTACAATATCAACGTAAGTAGGGAGGTTGGGAAAGTAAATTCGTTCGTTGTAGTTGTAAATATGGATGTTTACAAGAGTAAGGTCTGAATTTACTAAGTTTACGAGAGCTATGTTCCATAACATTGTAAAACCCATCGTTAATGTTGTAATATCGTAATTTACAAAGCTAACGACATGTATTACAATACGAAGGTAAGTAGGGATGTTGAAAAAGTAAATTCGTTCGTTGTAGTTGTAAACATGGATGTTTACAAGAGTAAGGTCTGATTTTACTAAGTTTACGAGAGGTATGTTCCATAACATTGTAAAACCCATCGTTGAGATTGTAATCTCGTAATTTACAAAGATAACGACATGTTTTACTACATCAACGTAAGTAGGGATGTTGGGAAAGTAATTTACAAAGATAATGACGTGTTTCTGAATTGCATTCTTTTTTTGCAATTTCCAACATACCGTTTGACAATTGTATTCATCGTTTGCAATTTCAAATATACTGTTTGTCGATTGCTGCTTTCCTTATGCATCATTTATGTGAACCATTTTCACAACATTATGGACATAGGCATTCTGCAAATTTGTGAACGATATCCTTACTTTTGTAAATTACAATACTTTGGTTTTTACAAAATGCGATGCGGGCATTTTGATGTTAATATTTAAATACAAAGTAAGAAAATATTTTCTTTAGGTTTTGTGTGATTTGAACTAAAATTCATTGTTTTTACTTTTAGGTACTTCAATCATGGAAACGGACAAATATCGAACATAGGTAGGAATTGCACACTGTCGTTTACCAATTACCAAACGGGCATGGGGATTTCGCACATTTGAATTACAAATACATAGGTACTGTTTGTCAATTTTCAACATGGCACAGAATTGTAATGATATTATGAGCTTTGACATTGAGTTCATCTTCAATTCATCTTCGTCGGAATTGTTGTATTATACTGAAGTTTGGTATAAATGTTTTGGTGTACAATTACCAAATCGTAAGTGAGTGTTTGCAATTTGAGTACGTACTTGGCATGCAATTGGCAAGTTTTTGCATTTTCGTAATGCAATTACGAATCGATAAGTTCTGTTATTACAATTACAACGTTAAGGATTATGAGAACCCTAATGTTGTAATCGTGGTACAAAAACTTGTAAATCACTACCTAAATCGTGGAACTTACATGTATATGGATCCATTTTACAACGTTTTGGTACCCTAGTATCCCAAAATTGTAAACTCGGACATTAATCTTGTAAACCCACATTTTACTAGAATAAGGACCCCAATTTACATCCTCATGGTCCAGACTTACCTATTCTTTGTAATTTGGATCCATATCATTGTAAAATAAGGATTTACAACGTTAAGAATTATAAGAACCCTAATGTTGTAATTGTGGTACAAAAACTTGTAAATCACTACCTAAATAGTGTAACTTACATTGTAAAAGTCATAGTTAATGTCGTAATACTATAATTTACAATAGAAATGACCTCCAATACAATGTTAAGGTGAGAATGAACCTTGGAGGAGTAAATTGAGTCATTATCTTTGTAAACAAGGTGGTGGTTACAACATTAAGGATTCGTATTACACTAAAATGGACATACTTGTTCCATTACATTGTAAAAGTCATACTTAATCTCATAATACTATAATTTACAACAGAAATGACCCCCAATACAATGTTAAGGTAAGAATGAACCTTTGTGGAGTAAATTGGGTCATTTTCCTTGTAAGAACAAATATTTACAACATTAGGGTTCTCATAATCCTTAACGTTGTAATTGTAATAACAGACTTATCAGTTGGTAATTGCATTCTGAAAATGCAAAAACTTGCCAATTGCATGCCAAGTACGTACTCAAATTGCAAACACCCACTTACGATTTGGTAATATTTTTTACAAGTTTTTGTACCACGATTACAACATTAGGGTTCTCATAATCCTTAACGTTGTAATTGTAATAACAGACTTATCAGTTGGTAATTGCATTCTGAAAATGCAAAAACTTGCCAATTGCATGCTAAGTACGTACTCAAATTGCAAACACCCAATTACCAAACATGCAGTAGGATTTCGCACATTTGAATTACAAATACATAGGTACTGTTTGTCAATTGTCAACATGGCATGGTTTTTATGTAGCAAAATAAGGTCAAATTGGTGAAGTTAATATGGATACCGAAAAAATTTGATTTTCTTTACTTTTTTATTTTAAAGAAAGGTACTTAAGTTTTTTGGAAAGCCACATAACTCTCAATTTGTTATATATTGTTTTTCCTAAAGTGAAAGCTACATAAATTCTTTGGGAAATCAAAATACATAAAGAGAATTCTACATTACCATGAAATGGAAATTAATTATTCTTTTAGTTTTTTTTTTATTGAGGGACAAACAAAACAATTATTTATACACGAAAAATTTGTAGTTAACAAAAAGAAATTCTGTTTTGCTAATTGGAAAGAGCTACCCACAAATGTTGTGAAATAATTGAATGAATCATGAACACCAACCTCAGCCTGATATTTGTAAGTTTTATGAAATAATTGAAATAATTGAAGGAATTGAATAAATTGTAACAAATTGCATTATACCCTAGAATTAATTGCATTTCGCAATGCAATTGCATTAAGTCTATACCTTTAATAACCTTGACCTGCTGTAGCAGGTTATCTTTAAATTTTTTAACAAATCAATTACATAAAGGACAAAAGGCGCATCCATGCGCCTGGCGCACTATAGATGGTGCCTCAAAACCAACGGCCAGGATTCTCTTTCGTACAACGGCCATGTAAATAGTGCATTTCAATAAAATAAAATAAAAGAGAGAAGTAAATAGTGCATTAGAAAATTATAATTTAAAGATTTTTAACTAATTCATATGTTGTATTTAGGGGTGCGCAAGATCTACAATCCAATCCGTCAAAACCGATTCAATTAAATTCAATTTTAATTGGTTTCGATGATTTGGCGGATTATATTGGATTTCTAAAACCGACATGATTGGATCGAATGGCGAATTTGCTTGTGAGAATCTAATCAAATCTCATCTAGTTGTTGGAAGTGGTTGCAATCAAGACACATATTTTCCTATTTTTAATCCATGATTACACATGAATGACATCAGGGGATTAGTGGGACTTGATTTTCAAGGAGTGTCAAGGCAAATATGTCATATGCCCATGATCAGAGGCTAGCATGTTTCATGCCACATGACAAAGCCCACATGATCAATCACTACCATGTCCATGATGGAGTGATTGTGGATCATGACTAAAACCATGGAACATGGAACTTAGAGCCCAAGACTCCACTACCTATAAAAGGTCAGTTAACACAACATCATTTGAGGAGAAAATCAAATACAATTTTATTCTAACTTAACTCTCCTACAATTATACTCTTACTGACTTGAGCGTCAGAGTGTTTTCTTACAGGTACCCCGTCCTCCCTTACAAATGGCAATTGAAATGGTGTTCGACTTCTCAACATGGAAATCAAATTACTACTTGGAGGATCCGAAATTTTTCGCTTCAACAGTTGGCGTTGTCTGTGTGAACCATACAAAAAGCCATATTGAGGAGCAATGGATATTGTATAATCGAAGCACCGACGGAACTAAGTAGAGGGCTACCTTGGGCTCTAGCCTAACATTAATCCAAAACGTCTTTATTCTGCAACAAACCAAATGAAAGGGGCACCAATGGGCACACATGAAAGGGGGCACCAATGGGCACACCAATCCATCGATCCATATTACAATGCGGCATAAAGACCCCAAAAAGATAAGAATTTCTATACTCTATCTTTTAGGGTGTGTTTAGATGAAGGATTTTGAAATGATGGGATTTTAAAATGATGGGATTTTGAAGTGGAGGGGATTTTAAAATGATGGGATTTTGAAATGATGGGATTCCAAATGATGGGATTTATAAAATCACTTGTTTGGCAAAATATTTTTTTGGTGGAATTTAATTGGGTAATTTCTTTTAAATATAAGAATTTTTTTATGCTTTTTTTTTTCAGCTGTTCCTCACTATAGAATTCTTGAACTACAACTAGCCCAATTTCAATAGCCATAGAGAATTTAGGTGGAAGGAAGCCCAACCCAAGTTCAAACACAAACGTACATAGGAAACGACGTCGTCTCGTTCTTGATTCCAAATACCAATTCCAGATCCAGGTCCTTCCTCTAATTCCAGAATACTGAGATCCACTTTTGTTTTTCAAAAATGGCCGCTCACTCTCTATCCAAGCTTCCAACATCTACGTCATAATTGCATACTACAATATTTGAAATGATGAAGTTTCAAATCAAGGAAAATCCAAAATTACCAACAAAAACAGAGGAAAATCCAAAATTACCAACAAAAACAAAGCCTGAAATATCAATCAAGAAACCCAGTCTTCGTTTTCGTCGTCCGTCGTCTCCGTCGTCAATCCTGAAATCTCGATGGAATTTCAGCTCGTCAAGCCTCTCTTCTTCGGTTTCCGGTTGAAGTTGGAGTTAAAGATCCGGCTCTCTCGAGCTCATGACTGAAAGTTATGAAGAGCCGTCAGATGATAAAGATCGGTCCAGGACTCAGCCCCTTCCTCTGAGCTTTTGACTGTGGGCACAAAGAGAATAGAGAGATACTGTGGGCACAAAGAGAATATATATATATATATATATATATATATATATATATATATAGAGAGAGAGAGAGAGAGAGAGAGAGAGAGAGAGAGGGCCTTCTAGAAGAAGAAGGGATTTCAAAATAACGCCTAAACAGGCATTATTTTAGAAGGAGATTTGGGCTTAGGATTAGGCTTTTCAAATCCCTCTTCAAAATCCCATCATTTCTCAAATCCCTCTTTTACTTTTGCCAAACAAAGTATTTAGCTCATGGGATTTATAAATCCCAAGAAACCTCAAATCCCATGTTCAAATACCCTATCCAAACAGACCCTTATGGTTTTACTAATTTGCATAAAATTGTGGCAATTTAACATTGCATTGCTTCGTTACATAGTATAAACTAAGAAAGAGAACTACCACAAAGGCGTTGGAATTTTAGTGAAATACGTTTTCACAATTTTCAAGTTGTACACGGACGTTATTCAAATTTTTATTAGCAATATTGCTTATATTCTATAACAAACTGATTGAATTGGGGTGGGGGCTCAGACTATATCCTTCAAAGGAGGGTGTTTCAGTCTCCACACTCGTTGCCCGTGCGTGCTGCTAACAGCGAACGGAGCTCCACTGCATCAACCAGCTTTCATACTCCCTTTTATAGGTTGAGGCCACCGAACAGGGATAAGATATATCGGAACTCTATCCTCTGTTAGGCATCTTATCCTTATTCTTTTTTTTTCTAATGAGAAAAAGGTTTAGGGGGAGATTGGCTACTCTCACCACTGTTAACTCGCAAGTGCACGAGGCGTTGGGTAGTATAGCATGTGTAAGTACGAGGTCGATCCCACGAGGATTGATGATAGATTGATTCAATTTGATTCCCTGCACAAAACAGAAATGAAAAGAAAATTAATAAAACAAGAAAGAAAGAAAGAAAATAAATTAACTCAAGCAAATTAGTTACCAAGTTCAATTTAGATTCACAGATTGATTCTAGCTAAAGTATGATTAAGCCATGGTGTCTGGTCCTAACCTTGTATTCCTAATTCCCTAATCAGATCCTTGTTGTCGAACCTAAATTAAGCATTAGAAATCCATTAAGCAAAGAAGAATGTTTTAAACAACCAAGCATGTATCTAATCCCTGTTGTCGAATGTCCATACATACTATTCCTATTCATAGTTCAATTTGAATTAATGCATGGTGTCTACTCTTAATTCAAACCAAGATAGCTAACATACAAGTTTTAATGGTGATCAATCATTCAAACAAGCATATTAACTTATAAGCATAATGAATAAGAACAAGAACTATAATTGAAACTTGAAAACTAATTAAACTTGAATTCTTAAGAAAAGAATTTACATTACAATGAAAAATAAATTACAACTAAGAAAAACTTAAAGGAAAATTTAGCAAAAGGATTTTGCTACAACAATTGAGAACTAAAAAGAAAACTAAGAGAATTTGAGGGAGAGAAGGGAGAGGAGCTCCAGAGAGATGTTTGAGAGCTCCCCCCCTTGGGGTGTTTACAAGCTTGGAGAAACTCACTATTTATAGGCCTAGGGGAAGTGAAAATCTGAATTAAGTATTGCTTCTACCTACAAAACTCACTTCACCAACTTACAACACTTAATTCACCAACTTTACCTAACACACAATTGCATTTGAAAACAATTCCTCTTGTCTTTAAGCTTAGTGTTGCAGCTCCCACTTCATATTCTTTTACTTCATTTGGCTGCTGCAAAACTCCACTCCAATTATAAGTATTGAATATGCTTCACCAAACTTTCCCACAATCAATAACATTTCATCATGCATATGTCATGCTTGACAATGCATTGCAGTCTTCTTTTGGGCTCGTTTTGGGCTTGTTTCTCAATTCTGAAAAATCTGGAAAAATATGGATCTTGAAGCACTTTGAATTATCTTTTCAAGCATATGCAGCCCAGCTCAAGGAAAAATCGGAAAGACCTTCAAATGTCATTTTTGGCCCAGTAACACAGATCCTGCCGATTTTGACCTTAAGCTGCCAAAACTTGTATAACTTTCTCTAGAAGACTCGGAATCATGAACCGTAAAATTCTTCAGAAACTAGACTTCCGCATCTTTCCAATGATGTATGGTTCATTATCTGGTTCTTCCTGAGCAAGTACAGTCCAATCCATGAAGTTGACTGATCTGCAAACACCGTTTTGAGCTAACTTGTCTCCAAAATGCATTTAATGAGTCATAAGCTCATTACACTGAAACAAACACAAAATAGATTAAAAGCACAAGTTTAACTCAAAAACATAACCAAATCATAAGTTAGAAGGGTACAAAATGGTATGTAATTATGCACCGATCAACCACCAACATTAGGGCATACCCACAACCTTGAGTAGGATGGACTTACGTGTGGCACCCAACTGTCAGCTGCCATCGGTATGGATTTACGTAGGAATTTACAGATAGCGCACTAACGAGAACTGCTTGCAACGAGACTATTGATGGGGCTACACACAAAGCAGGGACCTTACCAATTGAACCAACCCTCGTTGGTAGGGCATCTTATCCTTATTCATTTTGAGTTATCTATATTAATTTATTTTGCCCATTATCATTAGACTTTACGAACCCAATCACATAAGTTTACTATGAGACTTTGTTTGGCATATCAGCTTTGTTGGAAGTTTGAATGAAACTCAAGGACTTTTTGTCCCACATTGGTAGAAAGAAGAATAGGTGAAGTCTTTATAAGTGTGGTAGTCTCACACTTACAATGGTGTATTCAATTTAGATTTTAAATGGGTTATAAAGTTGATAGAGTTTAATTGAATTTAATTGAGTTTGACTGAATTCTACAAACTCCACATAGACTTTGACTGAATTCGTGTATAGATTTTAAATGAATTTGTTAGAGTTTTATTACTAATTTTAATGGAGTTTATAGCACTAAAAAAACAAAGGGTTTAGGGGTGATGATGGTGGCAATGATGGCAATGGCGGTTGCGATGGTGAGGAAGGTAGTGGTGGTGGCGGTGAGGGGTGGTAGTGGTGGTGGCGGTGGGAGTGAGGTGATGGAGGTGGTGGTGGTGGTGGGGTGGTGGCGGTGGCGGCTGTGATGGTGATGATGTTGGCGGTGGCTGTAATGGTGGTGATAGTGGGGGTGAGGGTGATGGCGGTGGTTGTGGTGACGGTGTGGGTGATGGTGGGGAGGTAGTAGTAGTGGTGGTGGTGGGAGTGAGGTGGTGGAGGTGGAGGTGGAGGTGGAGGTGGAGGTGGTGGTGGTGGTGGCGGTGATGGTGATGATATCGGCGGTGGTTGTGGTGGTTGTGACGGTGGGGGTGATGGTGGGGCTAATAGTGAGGGTGGGGGTGATGGCGGTGATGGTGTGGGTGATGGTGAGGAGGTAGTAGTGTTGGCGGTGGCAGCGCGGCGACAAAGATGGTGATGATGCTGGGGTTGACGATGGGGGTGGTGGTGCTAGCGGCGGTGACGATGGGGGTGATGGTGGGGTTGGTAGTGGGGCCAGCGATGACAAGTAGGGATGGTGGTAGAGGTGGCGGGCAGTGGTGGTGGTGCTAGGGGTGGCGGCGACAATGATGACTGTGGTGGCGGTGGCGGACGTTGATAGCCATGATAAGATGGTGGTAATAGAAGTGGTGAAATCATATCTTGAGAATAAAAATAATATATCTATCAAAATATCTGGGGGAAAGCAAAGATTTGTCAGGGCCTAAAATTAGTCTATAATCAAACAAAATCCACCACTTTTTGCATTTCTTTTAAAATCAATGAGTTTTTTGATACACCCAAACTTTTAAGAAGTCTTTTAAATTTGTGATTGAATGCATCCAAATTTAAATAGAGTTTAAAAAGTTTGAATTGAATACACCCAAAATTGTATAGACTTATATAAAATCGTGATTGAATACACTTGAATTTTAAAACTTCTTTAAAATCTTAATTGAATACACACCCTTACTGTTTCATAGCTTAAACCCACTTGGATGATCTTTACTGTTGATATTTACTGTTTCCTAGCTTAAACCAACATGTGATTGACCAAGTTATAATAATCGACTGGACAGATCAGTCTTTCGTAAATTACTAGCTTAAAAAAGACTGAAGAACACATTTATTAGGGAGAATTAGATTGACCGCAATGTCCCCTTACCCCATTCTGAGGGACTCCCATATCCAGGGCCAAGTCCAACCGTGCATGGTAAGACGGTGTCTTAGAGTCAACATTTCCGGTGAATCTAAGCCATCCAATCCGGACCAATTTCTTGTTTTGATGATAAAAATCTTCCAATATCCTATAAACAACTCTATTTTGTTCAACAATTAAATTCACAACTCCCTCCTCTTTAAACTAAGATATAAATTATGTTTAAAAAGTCAATGACTCTCATAACACGGTTGTTTAAACACTTAACAAAGCTCAATTAGATAGATTAAAAAAAAAAGACTAAACGCTTCTATGTCATGCATGAACCAGGCAATGATGCAGAAACAAACAAAATAAAAAAGCAGACACATTCTTCTGCAGAAACTGGTGTAAAAAATTTGAGTGTGAACATTAATTCTTCTATGTTACATGATTGTACAAAGAATCGATCGTTAAATTCTATAGTAAATTTGGCTTACATCCTTCAAATTCAATTTGCCTTGCCTACAACCATTCACTTTTTGTTTCTATAAATAATACCCAATTTGTATAAGTAAAAACCCATGACTATGATTCAACTGAGGAAGTTACCTAATTAAGCATAAAATCTAATTTATTGTACTTTTCAAATTCCAAAAATACCCCCAACTAAGCCATTATTGCATTTTGTATATTAATGTAGAAATCAATATGGAAACAGTGTTTAATTGGATTGTATATAATGACAGACGTTGAATTTGGAAAGATCTCCAATGGTTGTAATGGATGTAGGAATTAATTTAGAAACATTTTTTAAATTTAACAATAAATTCATATCTAGGTAATCGGTTTGTTTAATAAAAATGTTTATGTTATTTTCTTTTTATGAATTATACATGACTAATAATCTACTTTATAATTGCTTATGAATAATACTGTACATACTAATTATATTGAAAAAATAATGTACCTATTACTTGTTCTATGAAAAATAACTAATAATTTTTTTATTGTTTGTTTTATGAAAAATAATTTACCTAGTATGAAAATGTACATGTTTTTAATTTATAAAAAGTGGTACATAATTATCTATTCCAATATACCTACATTATATGACATCCAATATACCTACATTAATTTTAATGTACTTACAATTAGGATTTAGGTATTATGGCATCCAATATACCTACCATTTGAATAATATACCTACTACGAAATATGTATAGGTAAATTATTATATGTAATTACGGTTGATATGTATAGTTATATATATATATATATATATATATATATATTATTTATGAACGAACATATATTATATGTATTATGAGAATGTTTTGATTTTTGAGTCCAGCAACACCATAATAATGGAAAGGCTAGATATTAGGGATTGTTTAGGAAAAATTGTTGGATGATAAAATGACAGGGTTTTATAAATAAGTAATAAGAAATGAGCAACTTTTATCCTTCATGGCATCCGTTTTCAAAATTGGGTTTTTGTTGAAAGCAAATATATAGATGAATTTTTGTATAGACTTTTAGAGTTGCAAGGGCCTTTTACATAATGACCCTAAATTCTAAAAAGAACCAAAAAATCATAGGAATTTTCCTATTTCTGTTTGTACAACATTTGATGACCTACTCAGAAAAGTTTGCAACCAAATTCATCCATGGATGTTCCATTCAGACGAGATGAAGCTGACTTTGATGCAAGTTCTCTAAGCTGATCCGAGCTTCTTCCCAATTGCATAGCAACCTTAATTTCAAACAACTCCCCATTTTCTCTTTTCTCCAAATCTTGTTCTTCAAGTGTGGCTTGAATTGTATCCTCCAATTTGTTGAAGAAGCCAGCGCAGTTCCTATACATCTCAAACACCATCCCAATTTGCCCACCATGCTGAAAAGCATTAACTGCGCTAGCCAATGACCCTGCAGCCACTGCCACTATGGCACTAGCTGACCCATGGCCCACAAAAGCAGAGCCAATGGCTGCAACACCAGTTAGCAGAGGGCCTGAGATTGCCAAAATCTTGTTGATCTTCAACACCAAGCTCCCCAGTCTCTCATAGTCTTCTATGTCCTTGGTCTTCACCGCTTCAATAATTTCCCTCATTTCCTCTTCAAGTTCAGCACTCCACCCATTAATCTTTCCCATCTGGGAGTTGGGTTTGCTTGGCTTTTGAGATTGAATATGTTTAGGCCACCAAACAGCTGGCTCAAATTTTTTAGGGAATTTTTCAAGCATGGCTCCAAGCAAAGGAAGTGGGTAAGCTTTGTCAAGTGCCAAGACTTTCTCCATAGTGTCCTTCACATCTTGTTCAGTAGGATCGTGAAGAGCAAGCATGGTTTGGATTTGGCTCTGGAGCTGCTTGAACAATCTTGTGGCATTGCGCTGTTCCTCAGCGAGCTGCGAAGGCTGGATCTTGTTCATCACCAGCAGCATTCCGGAGGCTGCAGAGAACAAAAGAGTGGAGGAGATGTTCAAGGCTAAAACGGACACTCCAGCACCGGCTGCAGCAAGTGCGATTCCAGCCATGAGTGAAGCTGAGAGAGTGATCATGTTGATGGAGTTGAGAAGAAGCGTGTTCCAGTTGTCGCGCTGCTCGCAAATGTTGTTGTGCATCTCAACTCTGTCTGCCACGGCTTCTAAGATTGCATAGAGCTGAGTTGTAGTAGCTATAGGAATTGCTGGAGTGGCAGAATGGTTATTGTATGAATCATTAGAAAGGATATGTTTTGGTTCCCTCAATTGAAGTCCAGCAAGAACTAGCTTTGTTGCTGTTTTTGGGACTGTGAAGCGGACTCTTGGGAGCTTGGGGGCATGGATAGCATCATTGATATTTGATCTCCTTGAAGAAGAAGAGCATGAAGAAGAAAAAGAAGAAGACAAAATGAGAGTTGAAGTTTGCAAGGAAGCCATTTAACTTGTTGGGTTTTCTTGTTTCTCTTTGGTTGTGAAGTTATAGAGTATTGAAATCAGAGAGGATCTGAGTTTTTCTCTTTGGTGCCTCTGTTGTTGTTGTTGTTGTTGTTGTGGTTGTAGGAGGAGAGAAGAGTTCGAGATGAAAATAGAAGGTCCAGTTTGGTGTTATTTATAGTGCGGAAGCACAGCTGAAACTGAAAGGAAGAGCTCAGATTTGGAAAATATTGACTGGCTTGAACGGGCAGAGAAGACTCAGCCCATTGGCTGACGTGCAGCCTGACCCATTCCCTTATTTATAATTTTCTCTGTTCAAAATTTGGTCCACTCTCTCTCTCTCTCTCTCTCTCTCTCTCTCTCTCTCTCTCTCCATGCAAACATGTAATAGTAATACAGATGATACCCTACGTTTGCTTGCGTGGTACTTCACCTTGTCAACAATTTAATAAGCTGCTAGCAACTTGCAAGTTTTGTGACCTCCTATTTGATTGAAGTGGTCTCTTCACCGGGTTTTTAAGACGGACTGAGTGTTCTTTTTCCAACTATTAGTTTTTGCTAAAATATAAAAATTATGAGAGAATTTTTGTTTGTGAGAAATTTCTGTATATTCTTCTTCTTGTATAATGGTATATATTTATAGTACAATAAATCTTTGCAGGTCAAGGAAATAAATAATTACTAATTCTATTTACAGTTGGAAATAAAAAATTAAAGTAAATCAATCACATTTAATATACGAATTCTTAGTGTGTAAGGAAAGTAAATACGAGTTCATAAGTCACTCTAACAGTTTTCAAACCTCAACATTATATTCTAATTTTATAAATGTTTAGTCTTTCTTTTTTGGTACATTAGTCTCATTCCGATCCTTGTCACTTGAATCAATAGCGAAGTTGCTTCCATTAGTGCTTTAAAATATGTTGAAAGGAGTTGCTCGTTTTTTAAAATATCATTTTCAAAGACTCAATTTGTAAGGATGATCTTATATCATTATAATATCACAATTATTTCACAAAAATACAAGTCACCAAATACCATGCTAGCATCTTTTCATTGTCAGAAATAAATGAAATTGATGAGTAACCTAAAGCAGTAATGGTTTTTGTTTTATAACATTGTATATTACACACAAATCACACATAATATAACAAAACAAAATTTAATAAAATAGTAAACAAAATTGTGTAAGGTAAAGCCTGTTTAGGCTTGCATACGTCAGTTAGGCAAATTTGTGAGGGTGGTGAGCTACCCGCATTGCAGCTAAGTTCGAATACCCGTAAATTAAATTAATTTAGAATAATTTAGATTTTTACTTGTGTTTAAAAAAAAAAAAATCATTGCATATCACATGCATGAAGTTGCTTGCCTATGTTTATGTGCAGTTGACGAGTGACAGGCCCAAATGTGAATCCGTTGGGTCTGATATTCGAAACAAGCATTCTTGCAATAGATAAATAGCTTTTTCATTATGGTGCTGCCGAGCAAAGCTGCCCATTATTGTTGCGGAGGGTACCACGCTCAAATCTGGAGTTTCGTCGAACAACTGGCGTACATGGAAGAATGCATCTGAAGTACCAAGTTGACAGGGACGGACCCAGGATTTCAAACTTGACTGGGCTAAATTTAACTTACATATAAATATACTAAGTAGATAGAAAACTCAATAGTACAGTGTAATTTCATTGATAACAAAAAACTAATAATATGTCTAGTCAAGGGGGGGACATAATGAGCCTTACCCCTCAAATAACACTATATAAGTTGCACCCTTCGAATCTTCATAGAATTAAAATCATTAATTATCGATTGAGGTTCAGAATGAGGTTGCTCCTCACAAATTAGAGGAGGTGGAGAAGGGTTGGAACGCATGCTAGTTGATTCTTCATTATTTCTTTAAAAAAAATCCCGAATAGTCTTTGATCTCTTAGGATTTGGATGATGATCCAACATTATAAAGTTAAGTATAACCTATTGAATAAGCAAGAACACCAAAATCAATTACAAATCCTATTGATAATTCATAACTCATAAACTAAAACTGATAAACTCCAATTGTAAATCCCTATTGATAAATAAATCATATGCCTCAATTGCAAATATCTAATTGATACTTCATAAACTCCAAAAAAATTCTCAAATTTCAACATTAATAAATTGAGAGAAGCTTACCTTACAAATATAGGAGGTTGGTTCGCTTCTTGAATTAAGCCTTGAAGATGAGTGCAACAGTAACAAGAGCGTTCCTTTAATAAACAGTCAAACAATTTCTTCTAATTTTCTTTCTTCTTCTTTTTTTTTTTTCTACGGGCAGCGGGCTGTGTGCTTTTTTTCTCCAATGTGCTGTTGATATATTTGTGTTGCAGCTTTCCTTTTCTTGCTTTAGTTCTCCACGTACAAGGTAACTTGGTAGGCAAAGGATTCCTCTCCTTGGAAGGCTAGGTTATATAATCATTGGTTGGGCTGTAAAAAAATTTTGGGCTAGAAAAAAAAAGGCCACCTGGGCTGTAGCCCAGGTTAGCCATTGAATGAGTCCGTCCCTACAAGTTGAAAGGTATGGGCGTGAGCTTTCTGGGTTTCACGATCTGACAAATCTAAATTTTAATTTTTTTTCTCAACTTAAACCAAAAAAATCAAAATTGATACCTCTTTGACGACTCCCTCGACCTGTCTGAAGCATCCATGTGTGACAGGACCCGACCCAAATTCCACTTTGAAATTCGTGTCGAACCCTGTGCGTGTCCGACACCTGTCGGGTGCCGGGCACAATTGACCACAATGCCCTTTTTAAACCAAAACTCAAAAGAGAACTCTTTTTAAAGTTTGACTTCTACCGAAAATTCGACAGAGTCTCCCCTGTAATTTGCTCGTTTCCCAAAATTTACACCTATAACAAAGACAATTTTATAATCCCAAACGTTCAGCATACATAATTTAAATCCCCACACAATCAAAAACAGTTAATTTGAATGGCCTCTGGCCTTACAACAGCCCGGACTCAACAGTGTCACCATTTCAATCCTAGCATTCTTATCCAATGAAATCATCAATTCTCAAAATATAAATTCGACAATATTATCGTTAATAACAGCATTATATGAAGAAATCTATTTAGTAGAAATTATTATCGAACATGCCTCAAAACTCAAATATCAATCGGCCTTGGGCTCACACAAAAGTTTGAATAGAACTTAATTAAATATTAAATAGATTGTGAATCCTACTCCATAACCAAATTTTGAAACATTCTCTTCCGTGGCTGCACCTAGACCAGTCTAGGTTGCCTACGTACCATTCGTGAGGGATCAAGCCACATGTAGCTCTTTTTAAAGAAATAAAGTTCGAACTATAAAGTACATGAATTAATATTCCCACACATTTCTAATCAATTAGTTAAAACTAGAACAAAACAGAGTGGTTTCACAACAATCTCATGATTCAAGTAAACAGTTATAAATAGTATAACATCTTTGACTTTGAAAACTCTCATTCTTTGCCTCATAAATCTAAAAATATATAATAAAGTCCCCACCAATAAATATCCAAGATCAAATCATTAATTTCTGTTTAAAAACATCTTAAATCTCAAAATACTCTTCACCTAGGTGTAGCCCCAATCATATCCGTCAATTCCAAGTATCATTCCGTCAATTCCCAGTATCATACATGCTACATCCTCGCAGAACTCGGAGGACACTTGGTCGGCCAGAGACACGTATCCTCCCAGAACTCGGGGGACACAAAGTCAGCCCGAGACGCGTATCCTCGCAGAACTCAGGGGACACGTGGTCAGCCTGAGACGTGTATCCTAGCAGAGCTCGGGGGACAAGAAGCCAGCCCGAGATGCGTATCCTCGCAGAATCGGGTGATTAGCTTGAAACGCGTATCTTCGCAGAACTCGGGAAACACAAAGTTTGCCTGAGACTCGTGGATGTCGCCTAATAGGCGTAAATCTGTTCGACTGTCAAACAATAACCAAATTCAAATCCGAGCATACCGTCGTGCTTGGGACGACATAGGGATCATTTTAGAACCCAAAGACTAGCCGCAAAGTGGCTCGCTGGCAGTGCGTGGGTGTCCAAAGCGATTCCGGTGATCGGAAAATCTCCAAACCGCCGATCAAGATCTATGCCTACAACTTTTGTTCTTGGAACAACCCCAAAAAGTGGCCGGAAATGGCCGGAATCGCGAGCTGAAACCGGCTGAAACTTTAAGCGATAATTTGAATTTCAAAACGCAGAAATTGATTCTAAACAACCCAACCATCAGCTAGGACACATTGAGATGATGAAAAAGCATATGTAGATCGACAAAAATGGTGGCCGGAATAGCCCGAACGAACTCCGTGAAGTTATGGATAAAACCGGCGACTTTTTCGTATTTTCTGGCGAAATACAGCGACGATGGCTGCGGCTGAGGGGTGGGGTAGGTAGAGGACGACGTGCTGGTTCTTTTGGTACCAATGTCGTCGCTTGGGGTGGCCGGAGGAGGAGATGGTGTCCCAAAAATTGTTCGAATGAATAGTAACATAGGGGAGGGGGCTGCTGCCAAGGGAGAGGGAGGAGGAAGAAAGAAAAAGAAAAGAAAAAAAATTTTAAAACAGCCCGGTTACTATAGCAACGGTAGTGTAGCACGCGGTTTTTTTGTTGTTGTTTTTTTTAACTTTCCGTTTTTAGACTTTTTCTTTCTCGTTATAACTTCGATTTGGGGGTGCAACATATCCACGAACTCGCATCGAAAAGCCCGACGCAACGGTGCAGCTCAATTCCCCAAATTCTTTCCAAAACAAAAAGTCAATTTTAAAACCCATTAAAATACTCTCGGGGTAAAAATGTCATTTACTTGAATAATTTAAGAATTGAATATTAACTTAAGAACGGGTTATTACAATGAGACTTAAAGTAGGGTTAGGTTTGATTGAGTAAAAAAAAAAAAAAAAAACTAGAATAACATATAAATAAATAAATAAATAAATAACAACCTCATCCAGCAAAAAGCTCAAACAATCAGCTATAATGGAGGTGTGTCTCAGAGGGAGCTAGATTGAAGCTTTGTCTATAACATATACCTTCGCTGCCTCCCCACACCTGTTGTATTTTCTGCAAACCTAGTTTTTTTCAATGAAATTTCTAAAGGTTTCGAACAAAAAACAAAATAATGATAGCTAGTGTTGATAGGGAGAATGGTTCTTTTATAGAATTGGGGCTCTGACCGGGTCAGGACCAGAACGTATCCCGGACTGCTGAGTTGAATCGATCTCCTGAGATAACCTGCACACCTCATGTAACAAGACTATTAGAAAAGAGGAAACTGATGTGGTACCAGCCGGGCCCCCTCCGATGGTTAAGTTAGAAGCAAGATAGAAGTAGGGAAGTGGGTACAAAGCTTTAGGTCAAGAATGTTTATTACCTTTGTCTCAATGTAGGTGACAAGTATTTATAGAGGGAGAAGATGAGACCATATCTCCCTAAATCTAGCAAGGGGAGAGATCTTTCAGCCATTCCCAAATGCTGGGATCAGAGAGTGGTTCAAGGGCACTGGTTAACATGCTGATTGCCTAAGGATCCAATAGTAGGATGACACCTGGCCTGGATGTGTGAAATGCATTAAGTGTTCCTTACCAGTGCTCTTGCTGGCATTAATTGTGTGAAGTGACCTTTTCTCCATGTCTGGCTGGGAGGAAACTTCAAGGTTTTTGGCTAAGTCCAAGGCTCGGGTGGTCCCGACCATGATTGGATGCCGCCCAGCCAACCCCGGTCTGGTGGGAGTCTGGTCGGGTCGATGTACAACCGCTGCTACTCCACCAGCCACGTAGTGCCATATGGTATATTGGCGTGGCAAGTCTGGTTGGGTCGATACCCGGGTGCCTTGGCTTTACCAGCCACGTGGAGCCATTTTATAGGCTTGGCGATATGACCCATTAATAGTTGGATTCTTGCTTTTGGTGGTGGTGGACTTGATGGATCTGTGCATGAATGTTAGTTGGGAGTAGATTTTATTATATCTTTCTCTTTGTAGAGAGAGACTATACGGTCTGCGTGTGTTTAGAAATTTAAAGAAAGAAAGAAAGTGATTACAACGACAAAGAATATGGTGATGGCGATGATGGATCTGGGTAAGTGGTGGTGGTTGGGAGCGTGGTATGGTTTAAAATATTATATTTATAATATTCTATTTTATAGCGTACGACTATACTTTTAAAATATATTCGATTTAAAGAGTATAGCCGCACAGCTATACTTTTAAAATATTTTATTATTTTTAGAGTAAAGCCACTCGGCTATACTTTTAAAATATATATTCTATTTAAAGAGTATAGCCATGCGACTATACTTTGATTTTTCAGTTTTCATTTTGTATTTTTTTAATTATTCAAATATTTACTTTTTAATAATTTATTTTCAAAAATAAAATAGTAAGTCATGTGCCAAGTACTTTTTAAACGTAATTTAAAAAAGTTGATGGTAAGGGCTAAATTGGCTATTTATATAAGTTCAAGTGCTAAAGTGATTATATAGGGAAACACGTGAGAAATGCTTCTCCCCATAATTAATTCTGGCATAATATAGAATCACTCCACACCAACCCTTAAGTTAGTTGGAAATTCAGTTTTGAGCCTACTGATTTGTGCCTTCAAAATTGTTAATTGTTCTAGAAAACTATTTGTTTTATCAAATCTGAATTTGGTAAGGAACTGGTTTAGGCCCAATAGCAATCCAGAACCGAACTCTGTTTGTGCCTAGGCGAGGCCTGGATGAGAATGTTTCGTTCTATCCGCGACCACGAAGATGGGGGTAGTTTAGTAAATCAAGCTGGTAACTGATTTGAATTCCTCCTGCGAGTGCAAATGCGTATGGTTAGGCCTAGGAAGGAAAAAGAAGAAGATATAGAAGGAAGGAAGGAACGAACGAAGACGACAACTTTTTGGATTGGTGATCGAGAGAAATGGTGAAGGGACTGCAACTACCAGGACAACAAAACCTGCCACCCGATGTGACCCATCTCATCGATCAGCTGGAGCGCCACTGCTTGGCTCCCGATGCTTTCCTCGTCTCCAAATCCGCTTACTTCGACTTCCAACTCGTATCTCTCTCTCCCTCTCTACATCCCCCTGCCTTGTTTGGTTGCCTAGAAAATGTGGCTACAATTCTTTGGATTTCTTAGAATTATTGAAAATTTTGCAGGCCAGGGAGGAAATGTCCAACGAAAGACTGCGTTACTTGGAAGCCATGGTAAATCATTCTCCTAAATTCGTGGAGTTCTTATTTGACAAGGATTTTAAATTTGAGTGTGAATTCTGATGTAGGCAATTTATAGTGAGGCAATTGCAATGGTGGAGGAGTATGAACAAGGCTTGAACAACTCTCCTCAGGTTTCAGTTTTTGTCACACTTTGAATTTGATTTCTTTATTATTGCAAGTTTGGAACAATTCTAACCTCTAGAGAGTCTACCCATTTTTTTCTTTTTGAATTTATTGCTTTTCTGTTGTCAAGTCATGATTTTGAATTAAGCATGACAGACACTCCAAACTGCAGTGTCTAGTGCTTAG
Source organism: Prunus padus (assembly GCA_024362665.1). Classification (NCBI taxonomy): domain Eukaryota; kingdom Viridiplantae; phylum Streptophyta; class Magnoliopsida; order Rosales; family Rosaceae; genus Prunus; species Prunus padus. Next base: position 10,239,094 of record JANFAM010000011.1, read on the forward strand.
AATCAAAGGGTGTATTTGCCTTCCTTGCATGGGAATTGAATTATTTCCTTCTATTTGTTCCATTTTGAAGAAGAAATGAAGTGAAAAGAAAAACAAACTCGATCTGAATTGTGACTGATAAACAAAATTTAAGTTACTATGAGATGGTACCAGTTCAAAAATTTGCTTTCCATGGAAGAATGTTCATTATTTTTTTAATCTAATCGTTACCTTAACTTTATATATACGACAGACTTGTGTATTAGAATTTAAGTTTTCTTCAAAAGACGACATGCTAATTCAATCTTCACTGGATGCTCAAATGTAACGTGTCCTCGGTATCCTGTCATGCATATGAGCCATGTAAGTAGTCTAAAACTGATGAGAACCTAATTTTTCATGTATATATCAGCTGTATGAAACATTGGAGCATCGTATGACTATTGCAGAAGCAGCTCAAAGGTTGAGGCTTCCTCTTATCTCCAAGGATGGTGAAATTCATGAGGACGAAATTGAAAAATGCAGTATAATGTCAAGGAATTCCCTTGATAGCACTTGCACCAATTTTACAGTCAGCTCAAGTTCCAACTCGACAAATTGTACTACTGCAAATAGCACTAGTGCACCAAACAACAATATGTCTCTTAGTGCTGCTGATGTTGCGGAACCTGCAATTGGTGGTGTACCCAATCGCTTTCTTGGAATTACACCTGGTTATCTATGGCAAACACAGCTGCAGCAAACCCCCTTCTCCATGGTACAATGTTCATATGGTTCTGGCACTCAAACAGTTTTCTTTTACGTATTTATTTATAATTTACGAATTTTTTCTGCAGCTAAACATCTTTTTTTAGAATCTGTTATTTTTCTGTAAATAGTCCTTTAATATGACGATATAACCTTGGTAAAGCTGTCCCTTATTAATGGAATTTTTGAGATACATCTGTGATGCTTAAACTGCAGGATATGACAGAATACCAGTTGCGTCTTTCCCTTGAGATTGAGGCTCGTTTGAAAGCTAAATGTGATATGTTAGCTGATGCCTTTGTAATGGATGACATTGGTCTCTCTCTCTCCCTCTCTCTTCCCACCCATATATGAACGCAATCCAGATTCCATAGCCATTGCAATCTTGTGATGAACATATTGACTTGTTGATCTACTTCTCAGGGCCTCCACTTAATCAATTTCTGTGTGAAAAGTCAACTGTCATCTGCTTGCCAAACTGTTGATCCGCATCATTTCTATTTGTCATCTTATTCATTCTGGGAAAGGATACCCAGATTCACTGCTCCAATGCAATTGGTCTTATGATTTTCTCTTTCCTGGAGAGGATCATGAAAATCAGGTTTACTAGTATCCTAGAAATTTAATACACAATATCTATATTCTTTATACTTTCCTGGGCATAATTAATACCAATGATATAACCATTAGGCAATATGTTTATGTATAGTGGTAATGGGCATAAATTCATACCGTTGTTTTCTTGCTGCAGGTTCATCACCCGGGCATCAAATCTCAAGTGCTCCACTTCCAGACAGGTTTCGGTTGCTCTCTTAATGCAACGTTTATCTTAAGACAATTCCCTTTTACACGGAGCAAGATTCTTTCTACGGATGTTTGTAAATTTTATTTGACATGTAATATAGTCTGTTACTTGAGCTAGCAGCTGACATAAGTTGTCGTAATAGAAAAAGTACTTTAAAACATGTTTAATGACTCAATGGCTCAACGAATTTCATTTTCACTTTTTACAAAAATCATTACATGTCATTCTCCAGATCATTGGCTGCCTCATTTTCACACCACTAATTCTAATGACTGCATATATGTGTGAGTGAGTACAGTTTTCAACTATTTTATGTACTTCTCTCAAGTGCAATGCAGCCATAAACCAATGCTTTTGGTGAATTTTTAAATTTCTAGAAACTGTTTTCTAAATGCGTCTGTGATGGTGTGATCTATAATATGCTGGACTTTTCCCACGATTTTATCAGGATAAAGTTGATAATCGAGGAAATGGAAAGGGAGGATGCAGCTCTTCAGGAAGATCTATATTCTGCAGATAGAAAATTTTCTGAGTATTATAATGTATGAAAATATACAATCTATGTTTTATTTTCCTGAAATTCTTAGTGGCTTCATTTTTCTTGCGAGGTTATGTGACAAAACATCTTTTTTCACAAACTAGGTCTTAGAGCAGATAGTGGGTGTTCTTATGAAGCTGGTCAAAGATTTAAAGTTGCAACATCAACATAAATATGTAAGCTTGTGATGGTTTTATTTTCAGTAACAAGATTTGGGGATATGCCTAACATTTTGTCTAATTATAGGATTCTGTTTTTCTTACCGTTGAAACTTATTGTAAATAATATTTATAGGATGAACAGCAAAAGATATGGCTGTACAAAAGGTGTGAGACCATGAGTGCAAAATTGAGGTTCGTTGCCTGGTTCTTTGTAATTCAATTGTTCATTTGTGGCATTAGTGCTGCTTAATGTGCCATTTCCCATATGTTTGTGAAGCTTGTTGCCTTGTGTTTTTTCTTATGCAAACAGAAAAGGTTCAGTTGCTGAGCATATTCATGGTTTTCATTTATTCTAGTATGAACTATTTAATTGATTCTGTAATGTGTATAAGAAACCCCATTTAATTTCAGGAAACTGAAGTATTCTGTCCTCGGTCAAACTTATACAAAGGAGTCAGTACGGGCCCTATACAAAATAAGGTACTTATTGATTACTCTTTTGAAAGTATTTGCAACATACTAGTTCAACATTGTTTTAATAATTTTGGTTCATTTCTAGGAAGTATCTTCTTGATGCTACAAAAGAAGCTGATCTTGCATATGATAAAGCAGTATGTTATTCTATTTCTCATATGCCTCTTTCCTATATGGTTCCTGATCATGAGTTGTCATTTTAATGTGCCCCTATATAGAGCCACTTAAAATGAGGCTTGCAAGTGCTGTAGGCTACTTCAAGTGAATGTATTCTTTTGTGGCATTCTTGGCTAGTTAATTTTCCAATAGTTGTTTTAAATCCTAGTCTGCCGACTATCAAGCTGTGAGTTGCGCCAAACTTAATTTCTGGTAGATATTGGGTTTTCTAAGGGAATGTAGTTACCAACCAAGCTATGAGTTAGGATATGCTGAGCAAACGTTCTCTGACGATGTGTATCCAACTTAATTTGCCATTTAACCTTACCATTGTTTTGTTAGTTTTGACTGCATCTCTCTCCTGCTGGCATTTTATGAACTGTGTTTCATCTTCTTCTACCAGTTCACCCGCCTTCATGAGTACCAGGATGTTGATCCTCACTTTGATAAAATTGCAAGGCAGTACCATGACATCGTAAAGGTAATAGCAATGCTTGCAGTTGTCCATTACTTGGTTCCTTCCTGTGCTATACTCTAATGTCAACATTTCCATTGCAGGAATTGGAAAATATGCAATGGACGATCCACCAGGTTGAAATGGACTTGAAACACCTCCCAGATCAACCCAATGCCTAGAACCCTCTTGTTTTTTCGGTGTTGTTACTTGTGCTTTCTTCTCATAATAGCAGCTTCGGGTGCATCGTTCAAAGCTAATTGTAATTGTTTATGCTGTTTTATCATTTTTTGTCCCTTTTTTCTTATCAAAGGTTCAAAGCTAAATGTAATCGTTTATGCTGTTTGATCATTTTTATCCCTTTTTCCTTATAAAATGTTTCTTTTTTGTTGATGGTTTTCAATCTTATTTTTCCTTTTTTCTATTTGTTTTTTCTTTGGATTTTTGGGCTACAGTGTACCACACCAGCAAGCCAACATATTTTTTCATGGAATCTAACGGCATGGACAAAATTGATGCGTGCAGTTGACGTAAAGGACAATTCCTGACAATACCTTTCGTGATAAAAGTCCTACTAGAATTGTGTTCTCATAAATATACAAGGATGGTTAGGCAATGCCCTCCAAATCTGGTCTAATTTTCTTTCTTCTCTTTTTTGTAATCGTGGTGCCATGAGAGGGGATAAATCTTGCCCTATTACCGTTGTACTTATAACGGGTTACACACCTAATATTTCTTCTATAACCTAATGATCATGGTGTCATTAGCTCAACATGACAAACATGTAAGTTGAGAGAGAGATTGGCTTATGGCCAGTTGAAAAATATTTGGGATCTATTATCAACCTTAAAATATTTATCACTTGCCTCCAGAAGCTCTAAGCATGTAAGAAATGCTCAGAGACTATAATTTATGATTCAAGGAAAAGAAAGCCAAGATTATATATATATTGTATACATTCCACAGCAAATTGTAGCATTTCCTAGAAATTGGTTTTACAAAGAAGCCTTCATTTATGATGTGAAGAAAAATGCAGGCATCACTTCCGCACAGACCCAAACTTTAAAGCTAAACGTACAAATGTGGGCAAAATCCAGTACATATAACCAGACTCACATTCACTTCTTCCAGCAAACAGGATGCATAACATAAACTGAGTCCTTACGCCAGTGTGGTCAATCATCTTCTCTCTCCGGGGGAGGACCACAAGGCAAAAGCATTTTCTGCACAATAGAGAGAAAATGAAATCAATTCATACATCAATAAGACAAGTATCAGGGCTCGAAAATGATGACTAACAGATTACACAATCTCTCTACCACCCACATAATAAGATCACCATGTGTATTACCTATACACATCAGACCATAAACATACAAATAGTGGGAAAAAAAAAAAGTGAACCGTTTGCACAACAGGCAAGACTGTGTGTGGGGTAAACTGGACCAAGTGATGTTAACAATGTTAAACAAAAGTACAAATGAATAGATCTGCACAGACGTGCACAAAAACAAAATAATCAGCCCCTAGAATTTGAAGTCCAGTGACATAAACTTACAATTCAACATTATACCCACAATGTCCACTTCATAAACTCATGAATACATCCCATGAGCTTTAGAAGGCATATCTGAAACCAATTTTTGACATAATTTAATTTTCTAGATGTTCAATACAAATTTGATGAGAACCTGTAACATATATTTAAAATTTACACACTGTGAGATAATATACTTCTTTACTTGAAAATTGAAGAGACACATGGGCACTGGTCAACAGGATTCAATAGAGGCATAGTCGGCCAAGTAGTTTGGATTATGCTTTGTTGAATTGCGTCTAGTTTAACAATATGCAACAAGATGACTCATTTCTCCCAGGATTTTGGAAACTTCACAGCCTTAACTTACATAGGCCTTGTGGGAAGCCACTGATGACAATGTCACATTCCAACACTAGAATGTATAGCCAGGTAGACTTAGAGTGGAAAAACTGAGGACTGCTAAGCAAAACTATATCCCAACTACTTGTGAACAGTACAGTACAATTACAAAAGCACCCAGTGAACTTCCTCTTCATGATTTACTAAAATAAAGTTTCTGGAACTTCTTAGAAGTTCATTATCCAACTTTACCCTTTCTTGTCTCAGTACTATTAAATTCAAGATAATCCTCTTTTTGGTCAAGCACCTATAAGCAAGACAGGTAAAATCTCAATCCATGCGGCTTAACTAGCGGTCCATAAAACTATTTAGCCACTAGATATTAAATCAAAAAGGCTATGCTTCCTACGGTTGGTTACAGAAGCTGCACCTACCATCAAAGAGAAAACTAAGCAGACAGGGATTACTTCAACTAAAAACTGCTCAAACACAAAAGGAAGCTTTAGTTGTATTAGACGACAAGGCTGGCAAAGCTCAGCCAAGGATGATTGTTGTGTTTTTTGTTTCCTGGCTTGCCTCCATGTAACCCAAAAAAAAGAGGAAAGAAAGCAAGCTTTAGCCAAACCAGGTGGCACAAAGTTCACTACAAAGATGCTAATACTATTCTTCTCCTCCCTCAAGAGTCCGGCCATGATCTCACACATACCACATAATATTAAATCCATCAGTATAATGTTAGGATCACTTCCGGTATGAACTCATGAAAGACAACCCTTGAATCAAAAACTGCACTGGGTAAGCAAATATTTGAATGTACACTACAATGACAATATCACACTCATGCAAACACAGACACGCAGAGGCAAAGCACACATTGACATTACCACTACGAACAAGTAAGAAAATCCAAAAGCACTTACCACAATGCAAGAACATATATATCCAGACTAGGGTAGCTAAACCTAATCCTAAAACAATCAACTAATAGTCACAAAAGCATAAAAGCAGGACAGTAGAGAGAACCTGCATAAAGTTGTAGCGCTCTCTTCCAATTGACTCATTCTCAGCAAGAGCAAAATATGCAAGAATGGGATAGTGGCCAACATAGGATGCGTAGCTATCACGCTGAATATTCACGGCCCACTCACTGCATATTTCAAAGGCAAAAGAATCTAAGAATGCCAAAATAAACAGATAAGAAGAAACCATAAACACAAAGCAAGAGAGAAGATTCTACTCACTATCTATTCAAGTCGGCATGCCCGGTGCCGACGTATTTAGCTTGAAGGTGCTCAAGCTGGGAATTGATGTTGAACCTATCACTGGCCTGAACCCAATAAAGGGAAAAAAAAAGTTAGCTATGCTCATTAATTTGAAGTGGATGAAGAAAAATTAGGGTTTATGATTTTGGGATCCCCAAAAGGAAAGAGCTCGAGGATGTTGATTTTCTTGTCCCTTCTATCTAGTTAGGCGTTAACTAGATGAGAATAACGAATTGAGATGAGAGCCAGGGTTGATATCTAGTTACCTGCATATTGGCTGCACCGAGAAGAAGCTTAACCAGCAAAACTGAATCACAGAGAGAGTTGAGCGAGAGAGAGAGAGAGAACTTTTTGAAAACGGCTCTGAAAATATAAGGGCTCTTCGGTAACGTGTTCGGAGAATATTTTCGTAGAATATTTTCAGAGAATGAAAACAAGAAAACGAATTTGCATTTTCAGAAAAACAAAAACAATGAAAACGTGTCTGGTAGTACAATTTAAAATAATAATGGGAGTTATTTTTATGAAAACGTTTCCCATGAGAATGAAAACAATTTTTTTCTGTTTTCTACAAGTACACATGAACTTGTTTTCATTTTATGAAAACATTCTCAGTATTTTCTATTTTTGGGCTACCGAACGCGTTTTTGCCTCATTTTTGTTTTCTGAAAATGAAAACAACCCCTGAAAATGTTACCGAACGCACCCTAACCCGCTAAGGCCATCTCCAACCCATGGGGCTAAACCCAAAAAATCCCAAATTATTGCCCAAAACCTCTTCCAACCCAACAAAATGACCCAAACTTGGGGTCAAATAGGAGTCCAAGTATTACCTGGACCCAAAAAATTTTGGTGGAGCCCACCTGTTGCTATGCTGCTGCTTTATGGTAGCTGTGTTGCGCCACATGTCAAGCTCCTGTGATCCAACGGCAACAAATCAATTCGTTTTTTTTTTTGTATTCTAAATGTAACTTAAATCAAGCAAGCGACACATGTCAAGCTCCGCTGATGTTGCCGATGGAATCCAACGGCAACAATTCAATTCATTTTTTTGTATTCTAAATGTAACTTAAATCAACGATCTAGATTAAATCTAAGCTATTTTAACGGAAAAAAAAATCCAACGGTCAAAATAATATTTTAAATTAATCTAGAGTATATCCAACCTTAAATTATTAGTTTATTGTGTTTCATGTATGGTGAATTTGAAGTATTGTGTGTTTTCTTCTAAAATTATGTTGTGTGTTTTCTTTTGTAATAAAATTATATTTGTGGAATTTCAATTTTTTTTTAGGTCAAATTGTTCAAAAAATTAAATTATGAAGTTATTTAAAAAGATTAAATGAAGAAAAGTTATCCACAACAAAAAATTAGGCTTAAATCATTCTTAAACAATTTAATAAAGTTGCGGACTTAAAATTTGAGTCCGGAGGGTTGGGAGAAAAAACGATTTGAGTCCGAGCAAAACCCAAATAGTTACTTTTTGGAGGGGGAAAATTTGGGTTTAGTGTAAACCCAAATTATGAGTTTTGAGTCCAAAAATCTTCTCCAACCCATGTATTTTAGGGGGTGGAAATTTGAGAAATGTCAAATTTGGGGTGGAATTCCAGTCCAAGTTTTGCTTGGACTGGAATTTTATGTGGAGCCCAAACTTTGCTTTTTTCTTTTTTTTTTTTTTTTTTTTTTGGGCTTGGCAGCCTTGTGCAAGCTAATTCCAATGGCTAAAATTTCAAAAGCTGTTCTATGCTATTTTTTTTTATTTCAATCAACTATCAGGATTAATTTTAGGCAATATGGATGGTAAAATTTCACATCCAACGACTCAAATTTAAATCCAACGGTCAAAATAATATTTATAATTAATCTAAATCAGATCCAATCACAAAACTTATTCCAAACTCTATAAATAGCCATTCATTTGTTGTACTTGTTTTTATTTTTAAGTGAAATTCTATTATGTTTTGGAATTTTAATTTTTTTTAGGTTAAAATGTTTAGAAAATAAAATCATGAATATTGAAACAAAAATAATGTCAAGAAAAATTAACGAGAAAAAAAATTTAGGGGTTAATCATTCTTAAACAATTTAATAAAGTTACGGACTCAAATTATGAGTTTGCAAGGTTGGAGGAAAAAAAATTTTGAGTCCTGAAAATACAAGAATGGTTGTATTTTGGAGGTTGTATTTGAATTTAACCCCAACATGGTTGGAGATGGCCTAAGAAAGCGACTCTAAATATACAATTTATTTGCATTTTACAGTGGCAGTCGCGGTAAAATGCCTTGCAGTAAATGTGGAGTTTTTTTTAAGCCAAAATTTAACATCTCGTTTAGTACACCTCCTTGGCATGAACTGGATTAGATTAAAATTAGGCCCATGTTTGGTTCAGCTACTTCTAGTTTTAAATGGGGACTACTAATGTTGGGCCCACCAAAAACACTTTCTTAGGCGTTCTTAGGCCCCCTTTGGTTCACGAAACGGATTTGAGGGGAAATCACTTATCATGTCATTTCCTAAGAGATAGGAAATGAAGATTCCTTTCCCATGTTTGGTAATGCTGGAAAAGTAACCGAGAGATATTACTATATTTCCTTTCCCATGTTTGTTTTGAGTATGAATGGAAAACAAAGTTTGTATAATTTTCCAATTATACCCATATGAAATCAAATAAAAAAAGAATGCATTGAATGATATATATTGTAATTCTAAATTGTTAATGGGGACAAAATAGTCATGAAAAATGTGAATGTAATGTTGGCTCATTTTCCCAAACTTTCCTATGAGGAGGGAAAACAAAACCCAAGGGAAGAGGAGGGCTTCACTTTCCCCCCTACTTTCCCATGTGCAAGGCAACCATTCCCCATGCTTGTACTTACCAAACATGAGAAAGCAATTGATTTCTCATCCCAAGCCTCATTTTCCATGAACTAAACGTGGCCTTAGTGTGTTCCTAATACCTCTTCCCTAATGCTCTCCCTTTCACTACAAAAGAAAAACAACGACCCCATTTCTACTCCACATTAAAAACCCCATTTTTTTTTCTTTCTAAAAACCTTGTACATGTTTGTTATTCCAAGTCTCCATTTAAAAAAATAAATTAATAATCTTCTATGTAAGAAGCATATTTACTCTGTTCTCTAACCTATTTATCATAAAAATTTCACCTAATGGAAAAACAGAAGTAGGCCCTGCATTTTTACTATGTACGAAGCAGCTGAGAATGAATCTCCCATGTCCCAAAGTGGTAGTCATTCTGAAAATTCAAGTGATGGAACCGACAATAGTACATGCATTGGAAAAATTATTTGCAGAATCTGTAAAAATAATGCAAATGGTAACTGAGGCAAAAGGATAATGAAGATTGTCACGACCCGACTCCCCTAGCAAGATATTGTCCGTTTTGGGCCTCACCCCCTCCACAGTTTTGTTTCTAGGAACTACAAGCAACTTCCCAGTTGGTCACCCATCCTGGGATTGCTCTAGCCCAAACTCACTTAACTTCGGAGTTCCCATGGAATCCGAAGCCAGTGAGCTCCCAAAAGACCTCGTGCTAGGAAGAGAAGTGCCCACACATATAAGCACTTCACATTTTCCTCCCCGAGCGATGTGGGATTGCTCACCGTTCTTGCTTCCTCAAGCTCACGGGTCTTACAATCTACCCCCCTTAGGGCCCAGCGCACAACTTTTCTTATATGTACATGCCCACCTCCATCTAGCACGAGACCTTTTGGGAGCTCACTAGTTTCGGATTCCATGGGAACTCTCAAGTTAAGCGAATTTGGGCTGGAGCAATCCCAGGATGGGTGACCCACTGGGAATTTGTGTCGAACCCTGTGCGTGTGCCGTGCACAATTGACCAAAAAGCCCTTTTAAACTAAAACTAAAAAAAACTCTTTTTAAGGTTTGACTTCTGCCGAAAATTCGGTAGAGTCTCCCCTGTAATTTGCTTGTTTCCCAAAACTTTACACCTGTAAAACACAATTTATATTCCTCAAACGTTCAGCAATAAATCTTGCCTTTTAATAACCAAAAGAATCCTAATCAAACATCCAGCTACAATTATTTCAGTAATTATCTTAACAAGTACATCAGTTCAATTGAATTTAGTTACAACATTAAATAGATTACCATATCAATTCTACAACCAACTTTTGAGATAACCTCTTCCGTGGCTGCACCCAGATTAATCTAGGTTGCCTACGTACCTTACAAAGGGATCAAGCCACACGTAGTTCTTCCTTATGAACTAAAGCAACATATATGGATTAACAAAAGCATTATCAAATTCTCTGTCATGTAAATGTACACATATATATATACATATATATACATAAATTCTCTTATGCGGATATCCGGACGTTATTATCGTGCGGACGCAGTGTATTCTGTACTACCCCCGCCTTGCTTTCCTGCCTATTTACACATGCATCCATACGTTCCGCACATTAATGCATCCGGATAAGAGAATAACTGTATATATATATAATCGCTCATTTCAAATGAGTAGGAATCTAGAGAGTTTATTTTAATAACATTAACTGTGAGAAATCTTTATACTTAGAAAACGCAATCATTTGTCTCATAAATATGAAAATAGGTCATAAAACCTTCATCAATAAGTATCCAAGATATAATCATTAATTTTCGTTTAAAATATATCAAATCCCAAAATATTCTCCACCAAGGTGTGCCCCAAATCATTTATCCGTCAATTCCAAGTTTCATTCTGTCAAATCCACCTAGCAGAATCGGGGACACGAAGTCAGCCTGAAACGCTATTCCGTCAATTCCATCATTTACTGTCAATTCCAAGTATCAGTCCATCAATTCCACCTATCAAAATCGGGGAACACGAAGTCAACCCGAAACGTAAATCCTAGCAGAATCGGGTGATCAGCCCGAAACACAATCCTCGCTGAATCGGGGGACACCAAGTCAGCCCAAAACGCGTCCTCGCATAATTGGGGTACATCAAGTCAGACGCGTTATATATATATATACACACACACAACATATATTAAATATAAATAAAAAATGATCATACAATATATTAAATCCTTACCAAAGCAAACCCACCTATCCAACCATTCCCAACCCTCATACTTACCTAAGTCATCCTAACCACTTCGGTACTTCCCAAGAGACGAGACGGTCTCAAAAGACCCTTGGTCAACTGTCCGATCAAACTAGTCATTTGTTCAACTGGGCACGCGGGCATTTGTTCAACCGGGCCCGCGGGGCCCGCTATCTCCAATTTCAATTCGAACTTTCCTAAAGCTCCAACCAAGTTAACTAATCTTGTTTCGAAGGTTTGGTCTCGATCGAATGGTCGAATTTCTGGCGATCGTACGATTAGATGGTTTCAGTTAATTTAAACTTTAAATCATTGATCTGGAGCATCTGGGCCTCCAATCCGCGATCCGCAAATTCCCACAAGATCCCAGAAGTATGGGGTACAATATATGTGAAATTGGATCTGATCCAATAGTCCGAACATATCGAACCCGGATAACATAGGCGTAAATCCGTTCGACTGTTATACGATAACCAAATTGGAATCCAAGCACACCGACATGCTCGGGACGACAAGGGGATTACAACATAACAAAATGTGGCCCCACAACAGTGCCCACGCGCCGCCACACGCATGGGTGTGTAGAGAAATTCCGGTGACGAAAAATCTCCGCACCGCCGGCCACCACTTCTGGTATAGCTTCTTCTCAAGGCGTGGATCACTTTCTTCAACGACGGCAACATCCAATTTGGACGGCAACTGGCTGGAATTTCGAATTGAAATCCAGCCAAATCTGGGTTCCAGATCGAACGATCGAGAGGCCAAATCGATCCCAAATATCCCAATGGACAGCTAGGACTTGAGGAGAGGGTTAGAAACCATACCTGGTTCGCAGGAGATAGCTGCCGGATACGACGGTGCAACGCCATGAAAAATCCAACTGAAACTAGTCAATTATGTCGCTGGATTTCGAGCTCTCCGGCCGGGATTTCGGGCGGGTCATGATGGCGAGCTCGAGCCTGTCCCAACCTGATCGGTCTCGTTGCCTGCCGTTGCCGGACGGAGGGGATTCAAAGGAAGAGAGGGTACGGGGTCGGGGAGAGAGAGAGAGAGAGAGAGAGTACGCGCTGTGTGATTGGGTCTGGGGTTTTAAACAATTTTTTTATCAATTTCTAAAATACCCATTTTGTCCTTTTTATTTGTTAAATTTCCAAATTGAGCGTGCCGCTCGTCTACAGACTCGTTTCAACGAGCCGAATGCAATGGTTCAACCCGTTTCTTCAAATTCTGTCCCGAACTTAAAATGACATTTTTGCCCTTTTAAAATATTAAATATTATTTTAATTCCAAAGTTATTAATTAATTCATATTATTGTATTTAACTTATTTATTCTAACTTATTTACTTATTTTAATTAAATTCCCTTATTTTTAATTTATTTAATTCCTTTTTAGGGTCGGGATTTTACACTCGGGGTAAAATTGTCTTTTGCTTGAATAATTTAAGAATTTAATATACATTTAGGAAAGGGATATTACATATAGTCTCATTTAAGTTATTCTCGTTTGCTACCAAACATGAGTTTCAAGTGTTATTTAACTCAGCCCAGCCCAATGAGGCATACCAAACTTGACCTTATGGTGTTATAATAAAGTATCTTCATTTGAATAGGTCACCACATACCACTAGAGATTCAGTAATGACCATATATTTAATTTATGTGCTATCAAATTGACGCTTTCATTCTCTCTCTCCCTCCTCCGCTGTTGCCAAAATGGCAAAAGGTTCCAATTTGTTTTCCTTCTACTACAACTTCTCAACCTTAACAAAATGGAAAGACGAACAAACCCAAAATCCAAATTTTCTGAAAGTTCCAATTTTATTTGAATGTACAAGGCAACCCTGTGGCCTATGGTCTTGGTATCCAAAGGCTTCGAAGTAGGCTAGAAAAGTTGGACAGCAAGCTGAACACAGGACTCTTGAAAAGAGTAAGAGACGAACAAGCATGCATGAGGCTTTTGAATGGGCTTGCTGAAGAAAGAGCTTTTATGAATGTCCTTTGTTTTCGTAACTTTGTTTGGTTCTATATTTTCTTCTTTAAATCTCTTGAATTGCCATGATTCAATGACGAAATTCAATTGAGGATAATTCGTGTTTGAGGGTTATAGCATTTATGATTCCCTAAACTAGAGATCATGATTAGAGTTTATAGCAGAAGGAAAACAAATTATAGCAGAAGGTTTTGAAGGTTTTCTGAGAAGACTTAGCCTCTATAAAGTGGAACGCACCGTTGCTACATGGTAGTTAAAGACTTTGAGCTTTCATTTTAAAACACAATATAATTTACTAATTTGGAAGATAGGAATACAATTTCACCTAATTAGCATAAGCCCAAAGACCAAAAAGTAGTACCTAATTTTACAATAATGTAATTAAAAAATATCTAAATTACAAAACATGCATTATTAAATGCTCCCAAATTTTAGCAATTCATTTTAACCCAAAACTCTAACTGTTCACATTCAACATGCCCAACCCAAAAAAGGACACGCCAGTTGTGAGTCCAAGCCCAACTCCTACAGCCCAACCAACTTTTAAATAAGAAAGGTAACACTGTCTTTTAACTGATTATTTTAAGCTTGGTCAACGAACGTGGGCCTCCTCTTTGGCCTAATTCAAAACCAAATATCATTCCTAGGTATTAAAACCCAAACAGAAATATTGTTTGTCTCAAATACTAATTAATAAGAATAGTTATATCTAATACTTAATTTTTCTTAAAGTCCTCAGATCAATGAATACATTATTGCAAGTATTGCAAGAAAAATAAATTATTCATTAATCCGAAGAAGTGCAGCTGTCACACTAATAAGCTATTATTTTTCGGGTATGTTGTAAGTTTTAAAGGAGTTCACATGGCACGAAGCCAAAGAAATATAGACCTTAAAAAATAATTAGAAAGCTTAATACGGAAGTTTGAGTGTTAGCCTTTTTGATGGTTTTCCTAGTTTGGCATTATGGTTTTCCTACTTTCCTTTTGTTGTATTTTACTCTCTTGTTTTATGTTTTTCCTACTTTCCTTTTGTTGTATTTTACTTTCTTGTTTTATGTTTTTCCTAACTCTACTTGGATAAGACTAATGCCTATAAAAGCACAACTATAGACTTGTAAATTTCAATATTAGAGATTTTCTCTACTCATTAATCAAATTCAAACCCACATAAAGTTTCTCTGCTCATCTCTTTCGTTGTCTGAACCCACAGCATCTTCAGCATGCAGATGGTGGAAGGGAGAGTGGATCCCATAAAAGTACCAAAGCTTCCTTTTAAGATTATCAGTGAGATTTTGAGCTGGTTGCCTGTCCAGTCTTTGCTAAGATTCAGGTGCGTCTGCAAGCAATGGTGTTTGTTGTTGACTCAAGACCGCCAATTTATTGCCAAACATATCTCCCGGGCCAGTCATCTGCAACTTCTATGTATTGCAAGCCCAGAACATACTTGTTATGATGAAAACTTCAAGTTTATGTACAGGTTGTTTGGCGACTTACTTGTGGAGATGAGCCTAAAAAATACTCGAGTCTACCGAATCAGAAATCCTGCAACCCATCAAGTGATTTACTTGCCTGATGCGCATGAGGGCACGGACCAAATCGACATTGCATTTAATTCACGCACTCATGAGTGTAAAGTGGTATGTGTTCATGGTGGAGACGGAGAAGAAGTCGGTTTTGAAGTTCTAACAGTTGGAAAGGATGAGCAATGGAGAACCTTCAAACACCCAAACCAAGACTTGCTAAAGCAACATGGCAAGCAGGCGCTGAAACAAAAATATTGGCCAGCAGCTTACAAGGCTCAAGGGATCGGCCATTTCACTCAACTTATTTCAGATGGGAAAGATTTGTACTTGGAAATTCACTCTCTTGATATCTGGAGTGAACGTTTCATTACTAATACTGTGCCCCGGGGATTTTTCGCAGACTTGAATGAAGTTTCGGTTTTAACTTGGAATCACTGTCCAGCTGTTCGCAATATAACAGAGGAGAACCTTAATGTCTTAGTGTTAGAGGACGTCAAGGAGCACAAATGGAGTCAAAACAAGATCATCGTTCCGTTGACATTTTTAAAGGACCGCCCGGAATGGAAGGACAACATTCTTTATGGCATAGCTACGTCTGGTGTACTACAAATGGCTATTAATTATGTTTACCCAGGACTGGGTGTTACTAAAACAATAATAGTGATTGACTATGATATGAGTAGCCAGACAGTAATAGGTGACTTCGAACCTCCACCGCCCTTTCCATGGACTGATTCTAGGCGGCTTGAGCCAAGCCTGATAGCTCTTAAAGGAATGAAATCAGAGAAGGCTGGCTTTTCTCCTGGTGATGGCTTCTTATCTGTTTTTTTTAAAGCTTTAAATGTAACAGCCCTGCAAGACTAGTCACAGATTGTGGGAAGTTATTGTCTTCCATGCCCATGGTTGCTTAGGCTTTGGTAGTTGTTAATTCGTATATGTTTCTATTTGATTCTTTGTATCCCATAATTAGTCTCCATTTTCTTCTTTTCTTTTCGGTCTTTATCTGAATCTGGAAATCCCAAATAGCCAATGAATAAGAGCTCATGTTGACCAAACTCTGTCTAATTCAATTTGTTTAAGTGTAGCAGTAAACTACATACAATAAATGGTTATTAACATTTGATACAAATTGCAAAGAATAGTATTCTACCAAGTCTTACAAGTTCGGTTCTTCAATTTCAAGGAGTGGAGCCTCCAAGAAGTTTCATAGCTTCAATAAGCGTTTCCCTGAACCTCACCAAATTAACCTTGAGATTCTGCCCATCAACATACACTGCCCTGATATCCCTTCAAGAATATAGACATGGGATCAGTGATGACTAGGTGATCTGGACCATACACATCTATGAGAGAACTCTCCTCTGGTTTAATCTTGTACTCCAAGTAATGCAATCCCATTTAATCTTGAACTCAGACATTGAGTAACCTCCAGGAATTTCTGTAGAATTTAGACCTTAGTTGTCATGATACTGTAGCCCTATGACAGCTCCAGGATAGCAGTGAATACTTCCATTCTCAACTGAATTTATAACATCATAACTGGTCAACGTTGATAGAATGCGTTCGTACTTGCTAACCCACCACGGCTTAAAATCAGTTATGACAAACTGAAGGTGGGATCGAAAGTGGCAGGTCGTGATGAACAAGGGAATGATTACCTCATTGTACTCAGGAAACAGATTTCCTGTGAGGCCACCAGAGGAGAAACCACAGCTGGGACTTTGTGAGTAAAATTGCAAGCTGGTGGAATACTAGTGTTTCCATGTAGTATTTTCACTTGTGTCACAGCCTCTTGGGCTTGATTGGATGGTATGTAAACTGTCAAGGCATTCTTGTCAATTATAACTGGTTTATTAGCCAGACACACTTCCGAGTGAAGGTCGGAGTGGCAAGCAAATCCGGTTGTTTCGAGCTGTATTCGATCTTCCCCTGCAGTATGTATATTCATTAATCTTCATAATCAAACCACTATCTATATTAGAAAGCAAGTAAATCAAACCTCTAGCTAGTCTTCCGAAGAGAAACTTCAGAGACTCCTCCACTCCAATGCCTCATGGGGAACACTCTTGTTTATGTAAGGGTCGTTAGTTCTTCATTTTTTTTTATTGCTCAACAGTTCAATCAGCTTCATGGGGAACACTCTTGTTGATGCCCCCTTCCTCTGTTTCTTTTGGTTTCTTTTATTCAAAGCATCTTTAAGTGCTTATGTAGGACAACCCCACAGCCAGGGGCGGATCCATTAAGGGACAAACGGGGTCGCTTGACCCCATGGACGCCAGAAAATCTCCACAGCAACTCCAATGTTGACCCCTTGAAAGGTTGGTGGCGACCCTAGATGGCCACCAACTGTTCGACGAAATGCTCTAAAGAGCCTCTGAGCTCCTATGCGCAGGACTCCAGCTCTCTTCTTAGATGAGTTGTATGTGTCTCTTTGGCTCCCTCAGTTCTCTTCTTAGATGGTTCGTGGGAGTTGAATATTGATGAAAGAGGGAGCAGAGGAACGTACACGGAGAGATATATATGAGGATTTTTAATTAGGTTCTGGCTTTCTCTTATCTTTTGTTTTTTCGGAGCTAGGCAGTGTAGTGCATACAGAGCAGCAGAGCACTACACTTGCCCAGTACAATCTACAACCCTCCAAACCTGGTATGGAGTTATGTTATTTATTTTATGGTGATGCTGATATGGAAACATCCAATTGCATGGTGTGTTTCATGCAATCATGGACATGTGGCAACTCATGCAACCTCTCTATACCACTGTCCATTTAAAATTGAACACAGCAATAAGGCTAGGCTAGAGTACTAATATATAGCAGCTTCCTTTTCACAAGTTCGATGTATAGGCCATTGGCATCTTGTAGCAATCCATCTCCCATTTCACAAGTTCGATACATGAAAAAACATATTTCTCACCTTATAGTTTTCGTGTTGTTAAATAGCTAAGTTGATTATCAATTATTTTACCTCAATTCTTCATGTAGGTGAGAGTTATGGTTTTTCATATATTGATGATGAACCCTCAAGGTTAAAAAAATTTGGAAAATTTTACACGTTGACCCCTTGGGATTAAAATCCTGGATCCGCCCTGGAACACCATACAGAATCACATAAACTAGAAGGAAAGAAAGACTTGTGTTGTTGCGCACATGAAATATATTAACAATGCTTGGCTCCTGATACATCAGGAGCAATTCCTCCTCCACAGCTGACGTGGCCTCATTAAAAAACAACACGTGTTTCTTCTTCTTCTTTTTTTATTTATATATATATTGACTTAATGAAAAATGTTATTGTGATATAAACTCAATTATCGGAGATTTTTATCTCTTTACGTGCAAAATGAGGTTATATGTGAGTACGTGTTTTAACTTGATGTACAATGTTGGCTCATGCTCTGATCGCTTAAGTTTTGTGAACTAATAATTGTCTAGCATAGTATGAGAGCTATGATGTAAACATATTAATTAGAGGGAAGAGTGTTGCCTCCGCGAAGTCACTTTGATGTAAATTATTGTCCATCTGCGACTTGAGATTTTAGGATTAATGGTTGACAGTTTTCACACTCTTAACTCATTTCTTTTTGTTTGTGTGCTAAAAAAGATCCTTAATTTTGGTTGATGTTATTTGGATGGTCACTAATCTAGTCATAAGAATGGAATTCGGCGTGACGAAATCAGAGTCTCCTATTTGCTATTATCCCCATTCGCTCTCTTTTTTTTCTTTTTCTTTTTTGGCCAAATTTCTATCCCCATGGATTGGAATTGGGTAGCACCAATAATATCATTGGCATGACCAAATTCGTACGTACCTGAATATGCCAATTGGATGGATAGACCATGTTCCTCTTCTTTCTATAATGTTCTAGGTTCTACCACTTTAATTCAATTATGCTCCTTTTTTTCTTCCACCGAATTTCCCCCTTTCGTGTGAGAGCATTTTTGCTCACCACTTTAATTCAATTATGCTCATCACCATTCCTAATACTTGACATGTGTCTATAAATATAACAATATTTAATTTTTTACTTTGATTTATATAACCATAATTATGTTTATAAACACGTGTCAAGTGTTAAGAATGATAGTTAACAACCTTAGATTAAAGTTGTGGACAAAAATATTTTCCTATCTTTCTTTTTTTTTTTGCATGAAATGCCAGTCTGGGTATGGGTGGGTGCGTTCAATCTACGCGTTCCCTCCATCAACTAAACATAATAATATACACGTCTGCATGATCTCTCTACCCTGCCCAGTCCCAGACACTCCATTTCAACCGTACACGTGTATAATTAACTTGTCCTAAAATCCTAATCCAATCGAACCTCAGCGTAGCTTTAAGCTAACCATGGTTTATTGAATCTGTGGTTGAGGCGCTACCCGCGCCAACCGCCCTCCCCGCCTGTATATAAGGAACCCAAAGACACTCCAATTTTTTTCATCCTTGTCTCCAAAGCTGCTCGTCTCTCTTCGGGTAAGGTTCCGCAACAACGCCTTACCCTTTTCAACTTTCATTCTTCTGGTACGATCAATTATTTTCTGTTTTCTGCTACATATATAATTCAAATGTTTTCCTTCTTTAGTTATGATATGATATGATGATTTCATCTTTGTGATGCGATTTGGCTTCTTCTTTAATGTGATGCTGTCTTTGTGGATATTTTGATGCTTCTGTCTATAAGATGTTTGATCGCATGCACCAATTCATGTGGACTTGGTTACAAATTCAATACATGCATCATGTTGCATGTTTCCAATCATTTTTATTATGTGTTCTTTTAAGATTTAAACAAAACCCACGTACAATTTTTCTTTTTAATAGAAGTTCTTACTTACATCATACATGTATCAACGCGTCGCTCCGAGTCTATCACGTGATCCGTTATTATGAGAGAGATACATGTTGTATACACCTTTTATAACCAAGGATTTCTTGAGTTTGTGATGTTACTCTTTTACCAATTTTAAAAATAAATTAGCATGCTTTTTTTTATGGTTTATCAGGCATAGAGTTAATCATGGATTGGTAAATTGATTTTCATATTTCAATAAGTTCCCAATTAGTTGGAAGAGAGGGTATTATTGATTGATTGATTACATGACTGTTGATATTGAAAGGAAGACTAACAATAATTTGTTTCTTTTTGGTGTGTTTTTTAAGCTCAATTTGGTTAGATTTTCAATCCAAGCAAAAGTACATATATGGTTGAATTAGACGTCCAGATCCCAACTGCTTTTGACCCGTTCGCCGAAGCCAAAGACGCGGATGCCCCCGGAGCCAAGGAGTATGTGCATATCCGGGTGCAGCAGAGAAATGGAAAGAAGTGCCTGACAACAGTTCAAGGGCTGAAGAAAGACTTCAGCTACGAGAAGATCCTCAAGGATCTCAAGAAAGAGTTCTGCTGCAACGGCAATGTTGTTCAGGACAAAGAGCTTGGCAAGATAATTCAGCTCCAAGGTGATCAACGCAAGAACGTGCTTCAGTTTCTTGTTCAGGCCAAGATTGTGAAGAAGGAGCAGATAAAGATGCATGGTTTTTGAAGACTTGGGAGTTTGGAAATTGGAGGGAGGGGGCTTAAAATTTGATTAGTTTTGCTACCCTTGTTTTATGTGCTAGCTCTCCTAACAGTAATGTACTGGGAAATCTGTAATAACAGTAATGTCTATATAACATGTGGAATTTATAGACTTTTCTCCTTGTTGGAGTAATTCTGTGCTTGGGTCTTTTTTTGCTTTCTCTTTTGTTGTTGATGGGGATTTCTGTTGAATATTATGGGACTTAATTTTTCATCTGCCCTTTTGTTTTTAGTATTTTGCTATCAATCAATAGTTTGCTTGTTTTTGGAGAACTTGGGTTGAGGATCAATGATAGTTTCCCAACCAAGGCTTATCCAAAAGTAGTAGGATCATCTATTCATTTTTACAAACTAGCTATTTGTTTTATAGTATTTCTCTTCCCAATGTTGAAAAATGTCCCAAGTTCGAATCCGTCTCCCAGTTCGCTCAAAAAAGAGAAAAAAAAAAGAAAGGAAACCTTCATTTATAACCAAATGTTAAAAGATATATGAAAAGATGCACGCATCAGTTAGGCACAGACCCATCCATGCAAGCTAAAACTAAATAGCTTTCTCTTCATTGATTCCTCAAACTATCAACATACTAAAATAAAGTCAACAAAACAAAAATGAATACAAAATAAATAAAGATGGTGGCTTGCTATGCACAACTATTGCACTTGTAACTCAAAACCAATTCAAGTAAAAGCTTCATTGGCAACTATCAAGGACTGCTAGAAAGCAAATGGAAGCAAGTATTACCCACTCACATGGTTCAAAGTCCTCCTCAATTTACACATATTTCTAAGAGTGGAACTTATGGTTTGCAGCAGTCACAGAATGGAATCACAAACTCTAGAATAGCTTGGCCTGTGGTTGCGTTCCACTTCTCATCATCGCGCAGAACTCCTCGTAGTTGATCCTACCATCCTGTAAGCCCAACATAAATGAATACTAATGTGCATGATAACGGAGAAAATGAATGATTTGTGAGGAGGTCAACTTACATTATCTGTATCAACTTCAGATATTATTTCCCTAATTGTCTCGTCGTCACCCATTCCGTACTCTTTCATTGCTGATTCTAGCTCGTCTCTTGTGATAAAACTGTAATAAAGAACAAAGCATTAGCTAGTTAATAATCATTAATGGTTACCCAAATGTGCCCCACAAGCCTAATCCCAACAAGTTTCTTGGTGCTCGTTCATTCTGCTAGAGCCCTGGTCTATATCTGCGAAACTAAGATCCAAATCAACTTGTCTCTCTAGACAAAATATCTTAATGTGCCTCTGCACCAAACTAATTCCAGATGCATGTTTCTCTTATAGTCAATATCAAATGGTAGCCACCAACACAGCCGAAAAAATAAAATCCCAAGACTCGTATCAATTGGTAATCATGTATAAGAATACGATTTACTATTTAGTGATAAAAAAAATTCTGACAAATGGATTCAGGCAACCCAGAGCAAGAAGAGGATAGCTGACGTCAGTTAATCACATAAATTGTTATTAAGAGTAGTCCTTGAGAAATGAGCGTTTAAGAATGTGCGGCCAATTATCAGAGAATAGAAGAAAGAGCTCACCCACTATTATCCTTGTCAAAATATTGAAAGGCTTTGTAAAGATGCTCGTCCCTTTCTAGTCTGTGTCTATGCATTGTAGCAGTGATGAATTCAATGTAGTCAATTGCTCCACTCCCATCTACATCCGCCTGAAACGCAAAAAAAGCAGAATGAGTTGGATAGGATGCAAAAAGGTAACAAAAAGTTGGGGTATTTTGAAGAAGAATTCAATAACTTACAGCTTCCATTAGCTGCTTGACTTCAGCCTCTGTAAGCTTAGAGCCAAGTCGAGCCAATCCTGACTTCAGTTCTTCGTAAGTGATGGTTCCACTGTTGTCAGTGTCCATGTTTGTAAACATTGCCTTCAGCCCATGGATTTCTTCTTCAGAAAGATTTTCGGCAATAACCTATAAACATATTCATAAATTGTCAACTGCATTAGAAAGGAAGCACAACCAGATCCAATGTATGTACTTCTGTAGCCACTCACGCCCTTATATAATACTTCACATATTCAAAAATGAAAGTACTCCATGTGAGAGACCTCTGAATAAATATACCTTCAATGCAAGTTTTTTCAATTTGTTCATTGCTCTGAACTGCTTCATCCTAGAAAGCACTGCACTGTCTATGGGTTTGTCTGATGCTTCTCCACCTTTGATCCATGGATGCTCTAAGTTGGCCATCCAAATTCAAAAGTTTCAGTTAGATGAGAATTCTACCACACATAATCCAAGTATTAAAGAAAAGGAAAAGGATTTTGCAAGAACGACAATCTAACATGAATAGTAGTTACAGGAATAAAGGAACTGTATTTTTGAAAAGATGACTCTGCTATCAATATGAGCCTATTATTAGAAATGAGTCCTGGTCATTACCATACTCAAAACAGCTTTTTACTTCTTGAAAATCCAGATTTTTCGTTGACTGGAAGAAAAATAAAGTGAATTTACCTTTTTCACAAAGAAATGTCAAAGATACGTATTAAATTTGAAATACGGTGTAATTTTTTAAGCAAGGCACTAATATGTGTCATATGTGAAATGTGTGCATCATACTCTTGCTTTCTAGGGTAACTACATTGTCTTCATCCAAAACCAAAACAAAAGGCTGCAATACTCATAGCTTCTCTTGGATAATTTGTGGATACAGCACCTAACTAGTTCCATATTTTGATTATGAAACCTCACTTAAAGAAGGAACTTATCTTTGATTACCTTGTACACGCACAAGTGAAGGGATAAGTAAAAATAGAATGCGATTGTTTAAAGCCATACTAAGAGATTCAAAACCATTGTGGAAATAAAAAAAAGCTTACATTACTTGGGCACAATTGTGGCTTAAGAGATTTGTACCTAGAACCTGAGCTGAAGTAATTCGTTTTTTAGGGTCCTGTGTAAGCATCTTCCGGACTAGGTCCTTGGCACTGCTTGATATAGATGGCCATGGTGCACTTACAAAGTCAATCTCTCCTTCCAATATGGCGTCAAATATCCCCTTCTCTGTTTCTGTATCAGTCATTAAAAACTATTGATCAAACCAACATGAAAGACACAGAACCTGTAAGTAGTACAAAATCTCACAAGGTTAAACAACACAAGCATAGAAGTGTTCTTTTACCAGCCCAAAAGGGAGGCACTCCACTCAGTAAAATATACAATATAACTCCAGCGCTCCAAATATCTATTTCCTTGCCATATCTGCGTCGCAGTACTTCAGGAGCAACATAGTAAGCACTCCCAACTATATCACGATACACCTTCCCTGACGAGAGATTATCATGGAAAGATATATGAATAGCTATGCTACAAGTGGAAACAGAATAAAGATAGTGTTCACGAAAAGGCTAAAAGTTGTCAAGCATACTACATATATCTGCAGTAATGACAAAGAAAATTCAGAATCCACACGTTACTAGTTTTAAAAGACAAAAAAAGTGACACCAAAATGACTATAGGAGTTGAGTTTCTCATTAAGAAAACATTCTAGATCTTAAGGTATCACAATATGCTTCCATGATGCCATCTAAAGGGATAGCTATGAATTCCATGAAACTACAGAATTTTGTAGGAAGGTCTGGAAACCAGATTATAAAATTTGGCTAGTTCCAAAAGTACTCAGTTCAGGTACTTCGTATGTTCCATGACACTTTGTTTGAGCTCTCATCTCACTTCCAAGAAAAGGATGGAAATATGGCAGTAGAAACATGTTTAATGCACTGTGTATCATGTTTTAATCTGGCACAATAAATGTAAATTCCAAGCAGTGATTTCTAAATTGATGGAATTCAATTCCAGTCTCCCTTCCTGAACAAAAGCTCTGTTTTATCTGCCACTGTTAAAGGTAATAAACTCAATATTTAGAAGAAAGTTTTGATAAAGTGCCTATCTACCATCTCAATTGCCAGCTAAACATGCCCTGGTTACCATCATTACTTTTTAAAACAACACGATCTTCTGCCAGATATACTTAATGTCCTATGGAAATCCAGCTATGTTCTGAATCACTTTGGGCATGGGTTTAGTATTAAATTATTAGAGCATCATTTAGAATGCAACCGAATTCTAGATGAAAAAATGTTTTGATCGAAGAATATGAGCATTACTCACCTAAAAACTATATTGCTGTGATATAAATCAATATTGAGTGCCTTCCACTTTAATGTCCTTGTGAAAAGTAGTAAACTTTCAAGCAAGTAAAGCAACTATCCAATGATCTTTAAAAAAATAAAACAAAAAACCACAAATGGCCAAAAGAAAGAAAGTAGCCAAATTTACCTTCTTCAATGAAAACTGATAACCCAAAATCTGTAGCCTTCAGAAGTGCATTCTCATCCTTGCTAGACAGCAAGAAGTTCTCCGGCTTGAGGTCCCTATGCATCACACCCATAAAATGACAGATGTGTACAACATTAACAATTGCCCTGCATATTGAAGAAGCTGCTCTTTCACTATAATGACCTTTGGCAATGATTCTATCAAAGAGTTCACCACCTGCACATAGCTCCATACAAACATGCACAGATTGCTTGTCCTCATAACAACCCTTGAATTCCACAATGTTGGGCTGCCCACTCAAGTGCTGCATAATCTGAATCTCTCTCTTAATATCCTCCTTGTCATTCTTGGTGACAAGCTTCCTCTTTGAGATTGACTTGCAAGCATATTTATTGCCAGTTGAATTCTCAGTACAGAGGTAAGTCACACCAAATTGACCTCTACCCAATTCTTTACCAATAGTGTAGTGCTGCCTAACATCCTCATATGGTTTGCCAAGAATTGTGTCTGGCCTCAGAGCTGGTTTGGGGCTCTTGACTGGAACAGATGGCTTCCATGCCGGTTGGGGTTCTTGATGGGCTGCCGCCAAACCACGTTTTTCAGGTAACTGGTGGTGGGATTGCTGAGCAGAGGCCTTGGGTTGCTGAGCAGAGGCCTTGGGTTGCTGAGCAACAGGTTCATGGGGTTTTTGGTAGTGTGCCCCAGCCCCTCCTGATCTGTAACCATTATATTGTGGCTCTGAATCTTTGCTTTTGCTTAGACACTTACCCATTTGTTGTTATTGCTCAAAGACAACTATGCTGAAATTGCAGGAGTAATCAGAAACTCAGAAGTAGAACATAAGTTGAATATTCTTAGGAATGGAAAAGACCCGAGAGAGGGGATTTGGAGAAATTTAATGCAGAGAATGTGATAAACGAAGACAACTTGGGATTTCAATTTGGAAAGGGTTTAAAGGAGAAAGGATCAGACTTATAAGAAAAGTATAATAGAAGGTAAAGTACAGCTTGGTCAACTATTCAATTAAGCGCAATTGTTGAACCTTTCATTTCAGGAATTACAATTGAGAGACAGCGACTGGAATGCTGAAAAAAGAAAAATTATAAATCTTTTTCTTTTCACTTTTTGGAGTTAGATGGGAGAAAAATTTGGTTGTAATGCAGATAATATTATTTTGTTATTTTCAGCATTATTAAGAGCATTCAAAATCATGCTTTTTATTTTTTAGTTAAATTTTAGCTAAAAACATATAAAAATTATTTTAGAAGCTCTCCATAAAATTTAAACTCCAATCATGCTCTATAGTTTAGGGAGTCATAAATGTTATAACTCTTTTTTAATTGGTCAATCTCTATTAAAAAATAATAAACATTAATTAAATGTTTTAAATAGTCATTAAATAAAGCAGCATTAAATTATAGCGAGTCACTATGAGTCCTTTCTCTCTCTTTAGATTTAGGAGCTCCTATAGGTCTCCCTATTTTAGGAGGTGGATAGGGAGCATGGTTGGAGTTGTATTTTTTCAAATCCTCCCTAAAATTTGTCTAAGGAGGTGGTTTAGAGAGCCCATTGTGAATACTCTAAGCATATTATAGCGTTATTAATCGAGAATAGCAAAATAGTATTAACACCATGTCGTGGATGTCTTCCCCGTTAAGTGTTGGCTAAGGAATCGGAGTTGACTAATTTATTTATCATATCTTCTTCTCAATATTCAAGTAGTTTATAAGATACAGATGGGAAAGGCTTGGAACTTGGAAGGCATTAAGTGGCTGATATTTTGATTCAATGAAACATCTAACATAACATGGGTTTGGTTTGGAAGGCACAGATCTAGACCTGGTTAGGTAGGGCTATAGTCCGAGACAAGTTTTGAGAAATTTTTTAACACCTACATAACCCAATGAATCAAACTTTTAAAAAATATTATATATTTCCTCTTAAAAAATATGTGCACTTACATTCAAAATATAAAAAAAATTAAACCATTCTCCAATCCAACCAATTTGTCTTTACATGTAAGTTTATTCACTCTCCCCTTTTTAGTTTCTTCTTTGTATTTCTCTTATTCTTATACTTTTTTTTGTCTTGTGCTTTAATTTTTAGGATTATATTGTTTCTAAACTTTGATTTAGGGATTTACAAATTAGGGATTTCTTTTTTCAATTGATGTGTAAATTTAATTTAGGGATTTACTATCTTGTTGGTTGATATGTTTGATGTGAATTGTTTGAGTTAGATGCTCATGTGTTTTTAATATTTCACATATAGGTTATAGTTTATAATGTCTAGTCAAAATCCAAAGCCAAGGAAGACCCTTCTATCCATTTGGGTACCACTTAAGTAGTTTTAGATTGTTTTGACAAAAAAAAAGTAGTTTTAGATTGTATTTGTATTTCATGCATATGTGATGTATTGTTTAATAGGTTATATACAATTTGGGAAATGTTGTAAAAATAAAGTAAACTTTGTCGAAATTTAAATATGAACTTTCCGATTGGAAAGTTAGGCCTAAAAATTAGCCAAAGTCATTTTTGAATCCTGAGTCCATACCTGATTTGGATGGTATGTGATTCATCAACAGAAGGGAGTAAACTACTATTATGCTATTAAAGTTTAAACCCAATTTTAACTGCATTAAACATTTTAGTAAAACCCACTTTGCACATGTATTGTAAAATAAAAACAAAATAATTGAATGATTTTGAATATAAAAATGTTATTAATCAATTCACAAAACACAAAGACCACTAAAGCAGAAGAGACCATAATTAGCCATCAGAGAAAGAGACTACCTTTACAAAGTCTATGATGACCAAATTAATTAATATCAAGTGCCAAGGGAACTCTTGATAATTCACTGATGGTTACTCTTTTTGGTCCATTGTTTTATCCTTTTATGAACAAAATGGATAAAATTATCACTAGACTAATAGTTAGTTGGTTAATGTAACTCAAGAAGATGAGTAATTATAGAGTAGTCGTTGGAGTTTGGCAATTTACTACAGACACGAACATTAATGGAAATACATTTATCTTATTTATGCATATCACAATTTGACACATATACAAAATAATTAATATAAAAAAAAACATGTTAAATTGTGACTCACATAGGAGAAAAGAGACAAATATTTTCCCTAGAATAAACTTCTTCATCCTTGATACCCAAATTGCAAAAATGGGAATTGTGCATCGCAAGGTTAAATATGGTCATCAACATGGGAATTCTCACGCCATCAAATCAATTTAGGGACTGAAAATAAGTGAGACCCAAATGGAGCATGAATTACGCAAAAGAGGTGGAGGGCACAAAGAAACATTTGTGTAGAACGGGATAGCAAATCAGTGATATTTTCGATCAATCACGGCATATTGTGCATCACGTAACAGTGTTACACACAAGTTTTTCTGTTATTGGACGACACATGGGTATTTGTCGTGGTTCGGAAAGGAAACGGGAAACAGGAAACGTGTGCATCGGTATATGGGAGTGGGACCACCCATGGGGTTTACCAATTCTACGCTGCTGAACAAGACTCCTAAATAATTGCAACTTTTAAAGGAAAATGGACGTCTGCGAATTGCAAATACGCGTTTTTAAATGTCGTGTGCTTGCTTGTGCTTCCACACGCTTTGAAGCATGGACTCAGTTTGCCATGTACCCCAACATGAAGGAAAGTCCCTCTCTTAGAACTTCTAAAAGCATCACCAAAAAAAAGACAGTGAAAGTTTCATATAAACATAATTGTGGGAATCAGATGCCTGGAATAGTCGCCGTGTCAAACCCTACTAGCCTTTGATTCATGTAAAATTTGCGAACCTTATTAGCATTTAGTATTATTAGCATTTAGTATTAACGACTGAGAGTCATCCACACGGGCGTAAATGCCTGTCTGCCGGACATTTTTCTTGTGGGAATAGTAATGTCTAGGGTATTGGTAGTGCAGATTTTGGGCTCATTATTGAGCTTTGGCACATAAGGATCCAAGGTTTTGAGTAACCCGAAGAGGTTTTCAGAAGCCACAAAAACTAACAGTAATGTAGCTTGCAAGCAAAATTCTGTAGCTCAATGGCGGCTGCCTCAGGCCCTCAGGCCTTGTGTGTTTCTCATGCAACTTTATTTCATTATCATGTCTTGTAGCACGTTCCTTGTGCTTTTTCTAAAGTAGGATTTCGATACATATAACAAAAATTAAGAAAGAAGACCTTCTTTCGGCTTTTGATTTTGTGATTGCTTCCCATATTTCCCACATGATAAGAAAAGATTCAACGTTCCTTTCACTTAAGATATTAACTAATAGGGTTAATTACTCAAATGGTCCTCAAATTTGTACTGTTTTTCAATTAAATTATTCATTCAAATGGTCCATCAACTCTATATTATTCGTTCCATTGGTCGTACCATTCAATGTTGTAGTCAAATATAAAGGTAAAACCGTCATAATAGTCCACAAGGTGATAAATAAAGTAGTGATACAGTGGCGATAAAGGAATGATAAAAATCACTTTATTACCTATTTATCACCACTTTATCACCTTGTGGATGGTAATTGACGATTTTATCCTTACATTTGACAACAACATTGACAGAAGTTAACGGTAGGACCATTTGAACAAATAATATAAAGTTGATGGACCATTTGAACGAATAGTTTAATTGAGGGACCAAAATGTAAATCGAATACAAATTTGAGGACCATTTGAGTAATTAACCCTAACTAATAAAATAAAGAGCAATACCATTCGATCAAAAGTTGGTTTACCGATATTCAAGCATTTTACATGTATAAACGTGTTAGGCCACAACATATTGAATAATAATTATGCAAAATATACATGATTAGTTAGCACTTAGCACTAACTTTTTTTGTTGAGAAGTTCGTGAGCACTAAGTTAAACGTATTATTTGGTTTGGTCAAGTCCCAACCCAAAAAGTTGCTAACTGATCATGCCCGATCCACTAAGTCAAATAATCATTGTCTCTAATCTTCCATATTTTTAATTGCGAAGATGGCCAGGCTTGTACCAGCCATAATAATATCAACCTCACCTATATTTATTTGTTTTTTTATTTTGCAAAACTATTTTTGAAGAATGCCAAGGACTGTGCTAATTGCTAAACCTGCTGCAACTCCACCGGAGATTAAGGGCTCGTTATGTAGTGGTTTTGGGAGGGACAAAATAACTTATGAGGAGAATCACCTTTCTCACGTGTTTCTTTATGTAATCACTTTAATGAGTGATTTTAAGTGATTCTCGTTTGGGATTGATTTTGGAAAGATCAATAAATACGTTTATAGAAAATCACTTCTCCAAATAATCATGTTAAGTGATTTTAAGTAATTTTATGGAGAAGTACATATGAAGTGCTTTTCTCCAAAATCACTAAAAGTGATTTTCTAGAAAGCACGTGGGAGGTATTTCTTCCCATAAGTGATTTTGGGCTATCCAGAATCACTCTCAAAAGAGCCAAAATGGAAAAGTGATTCTCTATATAAATGATTATTAATCCATTCAAAATCACTCTCAAACAAATCCTAAAGTGATATATCAAACACCAAAATATCATTTGTATAAACACCAGAATAAAATAAAATAACAGACAGACTTAACTTAGTGAACCCTATGAGATATTTATTTCATTTTCTTTTCAGAAAATTATATTTAAAAAATTGGCATCCATACTCTGTTTCTAGACAAAAATCCAAAAACATGTGTTTGGTTGGATGAGTTGAACCATTGACCAATCAGACAGTTGTCTTATATGGGTTGGTGACTCGGTAATCTACCTCATAGGCATGTACCAGCATATTGGCAGATCAAAGTATTTATATGACTATGGAGTTGATTTTGAAAGTGGCGATAGTATACTAAACTCACACACTAACTCACACACTACACGGATGTAATTCATTCAGTACACAAATGTAATTCATCTTTTAAAATATGTAGAAACATTGAATCTGATTAATTTATTTACATTCAAGTTTAAACTTATTTAGACCAACTGGTTTGAATCTTTGACCCATTTAATCTCCACAAAGGTGATACATTGATCCATTGAAGTAATATAGAAATAAGGAGAGCACTAGAAAAATGAAGAGAAAAATGTTTTTTTTTTTTTTTTTTTTTTTTTTTTCTGAGGTGTATTTGATGTGTGATAAATTTTGAACAATGTGATGGGCAGAACTAACTTCAAAAAGGAAAATTAACCAACTGAAAAGAGCTGTGATAAAGCTGAGTTTCATGCCCTCAAGTTTTGGATTTTTCCACAAGAATAATCCGACCATTCCACTCAGTCTCATCTAGAGCTCTGATTGCTGCATCGGCATCTTCATCCCTTTCCAAGGTCAAGAATCCAAATCCACGTGAATCTCCAGACCTAAGAAGAACAACATAATATGCAAAAAAAACTCAACTCAAAGAAGAAAGAAATAGAATGTACCATCAAGTATCAATGTCAAACACCTCATTGTCATCGGATGCAAGTATAAACTACACAATTACCTTTTGTCTCTAACAATACGAACATCTCGTACTCGGCCATACCTAGAAAACTTTCTTTCCAGATCTCTCTCTGTAGTCACAAAGCTAAAACCTGCAACAAATAAATTCTTTCCAGGTTTCCCTAATCCTGTTTTCCTATTAGGAGGTGGTGACCATGGTTTCCTTCCAGGAGATCGGCGACGAGAATGATACTCTGGAGAAGGGGGCCTTTGCATTGGAGAATGCCTTCCCCTATTATAAGTTAAAGGACAAAATATTAGGGGACCAAACTAGATGATAATGAGACAGAGACAGACAGATAGAAGGATAGATGGACAGATAAAGACCTTTACTACAACCAAAGAGTGAAAGGTCCACTCATTAAGCTCCATATCCATTTAATTTTAAAACCTTGTACTATTCAATGTACAGAATCCTGAGTTAACGGTAATGCGTATGAATTAGGGATAAGAAATCTTTTTGACATAATTCACAAGAACAAGAAAAATTGTTCATAGAGAGCTAGTTCCCACCATATGTAATGTTTGATGAAGGTTTGATGTGTTACAATCATATTTTCAGGAATTTGGGCAGATAACATAGGTGTTTCAAAAATGCAGTTTTCTAACTGCTGAGTTGGTCATTGGATAGGGGCACCAAATGAAAGAGATAAACCAAAACTTTCACTTTCAGATGTCTTATAATTTGTTCAAATTATTAAATTGTTGCCATTTGAAACTGATACTAGTAGAATTTTAACATAAGATAACAGAGAGGCTATAGAAGTTAACCTTGTCGATCTATGATGAGCTCTTGAATATGGGGACCTTGATCGAGATCTCTCACGATAAGGCCTCTGGTAACCATAAGAATCTCTATGCCGAATGGGTGATCGTGACTCCAATCTGTCCCTTCTCCCATACTTTGATTGTGAGCGATGGGACCTTGGGGGTGAGCGATGGGACCTTGGGGGTGAGTGACGGAACCTTGGGGGTGAGCCATGCGACCTTGGGGGTGAGCCATGCAACCTTGGAGATGCAGATATGTGCTTCAGAGCAGAACTATCCCTATGGTGGGAAAATTGTCGAATGCCCTGTGTAGGCGGGAGACAATAATCAGGTGAAGAAATATTCTGGCTATGTGATCTTGGTACATGTGATTGGTCTTGAGAACCTTGATGAGAAGGCAAATGCTCATGGTTATTGGGCGAATGGCATGGTGAAGGAGAGTCTTCAAGCGAAAGTGACATTTGTCTTTTTATTCTAGGAGATATTGATCCTCTGGCGATTCTTCCGAGAGATTGAATATCAGAATTGCCGATGCCTGGGTTATTGTTCTGACCTGGCGACTCACCTTTCTTATTTTCATTATCCCACCTGTGCAACTTAGGAGATGATAACAATTTCTCTTTCCATTGATCACCAGCTTCCCTTTCTACTTCATGAATGGAAGACTTAACTGATTCATATTGTGACCTCTCGGAATAAATCATTTTCGCTCTTCCAGCATGAGGTACAGCAGTAGGCCTACCAATGTCAGAATCCTCCTCTCCCACTCCCTGGTTTGCACGTTCTGTCAGAGGATACCCCTGTGAATGAGCAGAATCTTCAGTTCCCATTTCATTATGGAAAGTTTGCGACTTAGATTGAGAGGAGGGGTTAAGAAAATTACTGCCATGCAACTCATCCATCTCACCTTGGAAATGGTTATTGTCCTTGAATGGAGACTCAGTCCTCTCTCGCTCATGGGCAAATTTTGTTTCAATGGCACTGTCTTGATCAGATTCAGTTAGGACAGGGTAAGATTTTTCCGGGAGAGATTCTGAAATTTCATATTTGAAATCTGCATCTGTACGGATTGAGGGGGGACTCTGTTGCTCATGTTGGTTCAGATCCTCTTTGAAACAATCCCTTCTTTCAAAGCTTTTTTACTCAGCATAACGATAAGCCTTTTCTACGTTATCAACTGCAAAGTTAAGGTCTGATTCTCTGGCCAATGTTGAATCATCCACATTTTCCATGTGCTCTCTAGTAAAACCAGTATCCCTGCAATTTAGTCAATCATAATAAGTGATAAGCATAACATAGATTTGTGCATACAACTGAAAGAAATCATATTCATGTCCCATATACAAATTTTGAGACAAAACTTCATCATACTTAAACCAATTAAAACTGCTATTTGTATACTATCATTTTGAAAAGTGCAATTCCGTTAGAATTAGAATTGAAATGAGCAATTCTTAGTTACAAATAATAGAAATTGGTGGGGTCTCAATTCCCCTCTTAAGTCCACACCTTCAATCCAAAAGAAAGTTAACAAAAGATTACCATTGTAAAGGAACCTTTTCTAATACAATTGAAGTTAAACATGCCATCTAGAACAAGTTAGCATCATGAAGAATATTAAAGCGTTACTAATCTATTAGAATGCGAAAGACTAATCATGGTAACGAACGACAAACATCAATTTACAACAGTTTTCCAATTCAAGCCAAAAGGCACTACAACTCAAATTCTACACGCGAGAATCAGGACACATTTTCACAGCTAGAATGATTTAGTAATTGCAATTTGGAACCATTTTTGGAGCATAACTACACAGAAACTAAATTCTTTTTATCCCTCACCAATCTCATGCAGCTCTTCTCAACCCTTACTTTTCCCACATTATGCCCTACACAACTGTAAGTAAAAGAATTCACAACTAAGTACAATTTATAAATTCACCTGCAGACGCATCATTCTCAACTTTTTTCCAGTAACCATATAATATATGTAGCCATACTTACCACTTCTGAATTCTTTCAATACGAATCGAATACAACCCCCAATAAATTCTCTACATGCCAACTTCTATAACACTTCTAAAGCCAAGTTCCACAATGTAACGTTTTCACATCATTCTATGGGAGCCGAAGACATCCCATTACAACCCATATTCAAGTGAAACAATTTTGCTGCAGTTTTGGATACCCATCATCTCAAGACAATTATAACTTAACGAAAAACCAAAAGAACAATAATATATTAAAGCAACTAAATTTGATACCCTAAGGTGTTCCATATCTCAGCATTTGTGAAAAAAAGCTATGGCCCACAAACTAACTGAAAAAACAGAAACTTCATTCTGAATTTTCCAGCAAAAAGAAGAAGACTTTATTCTGAATTCACAGTCGCTAACAAAGGTACCAATACGAAAATAGCACACTACATGTCAAATTTTATTTCTGTACAAATATTAAAAATTAATACCCTACACTCCTAAACGGACACAACATGCAATCCAATTCCAGGGGAAAAAATGGTATGTTCTCTTTTTTTTTTTCGTATTCCATAAAGAAGGAGAAAAAATTGAACAGCAGCCGTATAATAAAAAAATAATTATAAGTGATAAGACAGTTGAGATATTTCGTACCTTTTGTGGAGTTTTTTTTTATGTGAATTTTGCTTCTTAAACACTGCTCCACAGATTGAGCTTCGACTGGTCGTTAATGGCTGAAAGCAGAACGGGAAGACGAAAGAAATTAAAGGAAGTTCTGTTTTACGTTTTGTCGGATCTATGGTTGAACCCAAATAAAATTGAAAACTTGTTTTGGTGCGCCAAAAATAAACTGAAAGTATCACAAAAGGGTTATCTCCTAAAATAAAATTTATTTTTTGTTCCCCAACTATTTAAATAAAGTTAGGACCCCAACACTAAAACTATTCACTAATATAGCGGTTTGAAGTATTTACTCCCTTAGACAAGGTCTTGGGTTCGAGTCCTAGCATCCGTGTAGTGTGTGTGAGTTTAATATGATATCGCCCTTCTCAATAGGAAAGGTTCTAAAAAAAACAAAAAACAAAAATTGGGGAAAAAAAAAGCATGTACGGTACGGGTACGTCACGTGATTAATGTACCATCCAATACACATGAAACATGTGAAAAAATTTTATTTTTATTGGATGGTACACCAGCCACGTGGCGTACCCTGAACATACAAAAATTTCTCCAAAAAAAACAAAGGGCTAACGACAAAAGAGCCCATAAAGATTTGGGGTCATTTTCAATATGGGCCATGAGGTATCGATTTCATCAATTGATAACCTAACATTATTAAAATTGTCCAATTTTATCCTTCCGTTAAGTTGACCGTGTGGCCAACTGTTAACAGATGACGTGGCACATTTGGGACCTATTCCACCAACTGACTCAGCATTTCACGTAGGATTTTTGGGGTTGGAAAATTCAAAAATAAAATAAAATTAATCGTTCCTAATTCGGCAAACGTTCCAAAGCCAAAACCCATCGAAACCATCGATTAGCCTTTAACCCAAACAGTCATCCTCAACCTCACATCTAAAACTTCATAGCTGAGGAGAGAGAAATCTAGGCACTGCGATTTTGGAAGAACAGAGAAGACAAAATGAGTTGGGATTTTCAGCCTCCAGGCCCTTTGCAGCCTAGTTATGGTACGTTCCTCTAAATTTTTCTGATTTCAATTATTTGTGTTGAATGGGTTTGAGGTCGTGTGCAACAAGTGGTTTGAATGAAGTGTTTTATAATCCTTGTCGAATAGTGAGAGAGGTATCAAACAATTGTTTTATAAGGGTTTCCAAATATAGGTGGTCCTAGAAAAAAAAAAAAAAAGGTGTATGCCTTTAATAATAAGGCTAAAGTGTCTGTCTTTAATAATGCCTGAGTGTTCTGTTTATTGGTGTTTTGTCTAATGGTTTATAAGATGTGGTCCAAAACTAACACTGTTTTGTGGCATTTGATATGTAGGTGATCCTTGAAAGTAAGAAACACGTGATACCTCAATTCAAGCAATCAACCCATTAATTATTCAAATCTACAGCTGGCTAATCAAGTACATAACAGGAAAGCCATATCCCACTAATTGTGGTCGTTCCCCAGCATATTCCAATATGCATATATTGTTAATAATTGTAAAGTGGTCGACAAGTAATCATAGCTAACCTATTAATTGTATTTATTATTACTCAAGCTTGTATAGATTTTTTTTGGTCGAATGGATAAATGATTCAATTAAAAGCCAAAAGGAAAAGGATACAAGTAGACAAACAACATCACAGGGAGCCAGAGATGACCCCAGGAGCCACCAGGGCATAAAAGAAAAACAAAAGCCACAAGGGCAATGGAAGGAAAATAATAGAAAAGCCAAAGTAGAAAGCACAAATAAAAATACAAAGGACCAGAATTTCAGATTAGATCGATCATATCCTTACACCAAAGGTGGGGGGCCAGTCTGGCCATCCTTGGATAGAACAGAAACCAGCGAGGGAGGAGGGTGGTTAACCCAGTGTAAACTTCGCACCCTCGAATTGGTTAAAGCCGCAGTGGCATGCGCTGCCTGATTTGCACTTCTAGGGACCCATTCCCATGATAAATAGGAGAAGAAAGCATCCCGTTTTCTAATCTCCATAATTATGGGGAAGAGCTTCCAGTGCCCACGAACACTCATGGTTGAGAGGCAATCCACTAAGGCCTTTGAATCAGACTCCACCACAACATTCCAGAGAGATTTTTTAATGGCTAGCTCCATACCCAAGAGGACCCCTTCTGCCTCTATCTCCTCAGAAGAGGAACGGATGAGGACATGAATTTCTCCACCCTGACATAATCCATTATGGTCTTTGATGATGCCCCAATTCCCACATGCATAGTCCTCGCATTCCATGCCCTATCAACATTCACCTTTAAAAGAGGGGGAAGGGGAGGAACCCAATGACCAACCCTGTTAACAGCCATCCTTCGCACATTATCAGTAGGGACAAGATCATTAAACTCAGCGTATAGGGCAATCATGCGACGTAACACATCTCTAGGGATAGGAGCACGATTGCCATAAATAGCGTTGCATCGTTCCTTCCATATCTCCCA
The DNA here is from genome assembly GCA_024362665.1 of Prunus padus. Lineage (NCBI taxonomy): Eukaryota > Viridiplantae > Streptophyta > Magnoliopsida > Rosales > Rosaceae > Prunus > Prunus padus. The sequence goes on from JANFAM010000011.1 coordinate 10,276,408, forward strand.
ACATATGACAGACAGTAGTCAGAGTGTTCAATAATTTGTATTTGTCCTTAGTCAAGGAGGTGACCAGTCCCATGAACCACGAATCCATCGTAGTGAAAGCTTGATGATCAGACACATAACCAAGAGGGGAGCCGAACCAAACATATGAAACCCATCCTTGAGTCGATGACACAGGGGGCAAACCGGGGAGTCGCCACTATGCCGTCTGTAAAGGTTGGCCATAGTGGGGATGGAGTTGGTAAGAATTTTCCAGAGGAACATCTTTACCTTTGGGACCACACCAAGCTTCCGAACAAAACTCCAAATCTTTTTGTCTATCTGGTGGGAAGAATAATTTGGAATATTGTTTGTCTTGCTAAGATTAGTGATTTCCCGGTGGTAGCCACTTTTAACAGTGAATCTTCCATCCCTGCACCATGGCCACACCAGCCGATTTGGTAAATCAATACCAATCAAAGGAATGGACTGGATAAGTTTTGTGTCAGTTGGATCAAGAATTCTCTCAATAAACCCCAAATTCCAAGACCTGGTATCATGGTCAATTAGAGAGCACACCATGGTTGGCATTGGGCCAATAACAATAGTTGTATGTTTGGAACAATTGGGAGGCAAAACAGGGAGCCAATTATCTTGCCATATACAAACCGTTAACCCATTGCCAATATGCCATTTAGCACCATCGCTCATAATTTTCCTACCCTTTAAAAGGCTAACCCAAGCCCAAGAAAGGCTAGGACCTCTTCTTGCCGTTTGAAAATTACCAATTGGGAAATATTTAGCCTTTAAGACCCTGACCAAGAAAGCAATAGGGTTTTCCCATAATCTCCAGCATTGCTTCGCCAACAGGGAATCATTTAAGTGGTCTGAAGTAATGAAAATATCAAGCCTTTACCATACAATATTTTTTTTCTATATGGTATTAGAGCTTCATTAAGCTCTAACGAGCAGATCCTCTCCCTGTTAATTCATATTTTTCTTTTCATTTGCTATCATGGCTGAACAAACTTCAAAGACCACTTCTCCCAGCTACCCATCAAACTTACCCAATCCAACTATCCATCTTGGCGTGCTCAATTTCACTCCATCTTGTTTAGATATGACTTACTTGGCTATCTGGATGACTCCAATCCCTGTCCTCCTCGCACTATTACCAAAAATGGCACCACCTCACCAAATCCTGCCTACATATTATGGCAGAGGCAAGATCATCACTTACTCCTTGCATCCTTGTCTCACTCTTAGAACTTGTCATCTTTCTAGTCTCCTCCTCCATCACTGCCCAGGAAGCATGGACGAAGCTTTCTCGACTTTTTGCCAACCGGTCTCGTTCCCGTGTCATGCACCTCAAGGAGCGACTCACCTTCCTCACTCGAGGCACAAAACCAATTTCTAAATACTTGTAGACATTAAAAAGCATCTCAGATGAATTAGCTCTTGTCGACTCTCTCATTGCCCATGATGACCTTATTATTTTTACTCTCAACGGTCTTGGCCCAGAATTCAAAGAGATTGCAGCGGCTGTTAGTGCTCGAGAAACTCCAATAACCTTTAAGGAACTTCATGACGAATTACTTGAACATGAGTTATCCTTCCAACGTGAATCTTCTAGACATGTTTCCCTTCAATCACTGCAAATTTTACCCATGGGCCTCCCACTTCCAGATTCTCCTTGAAGAATCAACTTTCACTCTCAACCATCAAGTCATCGGCCTCCCAATAACTTTCACTCTCAACAGAGGCCTACCAGTTCACATCCAAGATTTCCACTTAATACTAGCCCACGCCAAGATACCAGACCCTGGTCTAACACCTTTGACCCCAACAGAATCAAATGTCAACTATGCGATCAACGTGGTCACTCTCTGAAGCGCTGCTCCCTTGCTCCCTTATGGTCCCCTGCGCCAATGGCCAACCTTGCTGCTACATCTTCATCTCCCGCAACAAATTGGTTTCTTGATTATGGTGCCTCTCATCATGTCACTTCGAATCTTGGCAATCTGTCTCTCCGTAATGAATATGAAGGGCCTGATAACATTGTCATTGGTGATGGTTCAAGTTTAAAAATCACTCACACTAGTCATACTCATCTCTATACACCCACATCATCCTTTTCATTATGTAATGTGCTTTGTGTTCCCTCTATGCAAAAGAATCACATTTCTATTTCTAAATTATGCAAAACAAAACACACCCCTATTGAATTTTTCCCCTCTTGTCTTCTTGTCAAGGATCTCACCACGGGGGCACCACTTCTCCGAGGGCTCAATAAGGAAGGAATGTATCAGTGTTCCACCTGCACGGGCACTGTATCATCTGCACCTTGTGCTATGGTCAGAGTCAAACTACCTTTGGTGATTGGTGCAATCGATTAGGGCACCCCTCCTCCCAAATTCTTCAACACATTGTCAAGATAAATTCCCTACATGTCTCCTCTATATCTAGTCTCCCTCCGTGTAACTCATGTCATTGCAATAAAAGTCACAAGTTACCTTTTGGAGTTTCAAGTCTTAAAAGTCATTGCCCGTTGGACTTAGTTTTTTATAATGTCTGGAGTCCTACTCCAATTGAGTCTGTTGATGGTTTTAAATACTATGTCATTTTTGTTGATCATTTCACCAAATATATATGGCTTTATTCTATGCGTCTTAAATATGATGTTCTATCTATTTTCACCAAGTTCAAATCTATTGTTTAAAAACACTTTCACACCCATCTTGTGACTCTTTACTCTGATGGTGGTGGTAAATATCAAAAACTTTGTTACTTCCTTGCCTCTAATGGTGTTCAACATCTCACTACTCCACCTCATACACCATAACATAAGGCTTTGCTGAACGCTGACATCGTCATGTTGTTAAGATTGGCCTTACCCTACTTCATCGAGCCTCTCTTCCCCTATCATATTGGTCATTTGCATTCCAAGCAGCTAGTTACCTAATTAATTGTCTCCGGACCCTTATTCTACACCTAAAATCTCCATTTGAAGCTCACTTTCATACCTCACCCAACTATACAACACTTCGTATTTTTAGGTGTCTCTACTACCCTTGGCTTCAGCCTTACTCTAAACATAAACTTGAGCCTCATTCTCGCCCTTATGTATTTTTAGGTTACTCCACCCAGCAAAGTGCCTATAAATGTTTTGACATGTCCTCTCACAAAATGTTTATTTCTCATCATGTGGAGCTTGTTGAAACCGTTTTTCCTCACTCATCTTATGTCCATGCCTCCTCTATGCCCACAAATGTCACCACTGATACTTAGACCTCTTGCTCATCTTCTCTTGTTACTCTTCCTCTTATCTTTCCTATGTCTTCACCCATCCCAGTGCCATACCCTCCTGAAACCACGACCCCTGCTGTGCTTGCTGCAGTGCCCTTTATTGATGCATTTTCTCCATCTCCCCATTCCTTATCGAAGTTGTGTGCTTCCCCGCTTCCCCCTCTTACCCGGTCTCATCCCTCAACCACAACCCAGACCTCCTTTCCCTTTCCTTCCCCAACCATCCTCTCCACCCACTCCGCACCCATATGGATGGTGCAAAGGATGCACTTACTCCCATGTCCACATCCACATCTCTCACTCTACATGATGGATCTCCTAATACCGATGCCACTCTCTGCCGGAGTGTCATTGGTGCTCTCCAATACTTGTCTCTCACCCGACCTGACATTTCATTCACCTGTTAATAAGCTCACTCAGTTCATGCACTGTCCTTCTCAAACCCATTGGTTCTTCCCAAAAAGGCTTCTTCGTTATCTCAAGAGCACTCTGCATTATGTCCTGCATCTACAACGCTCATCATATCTCCATTTGCATGCCTTTTCGTATGCTGATTGGGCCGGCAATCGCTATGATTGCACGTCCACCACCGCTTATCTTATATATCTTTGTGGGAATGCTCTCAAGTAGAAAATTGTTGCACATTCCTCCACAGAAGCTTAATATCGAGTTGTTGCTTCCACTGCAGCTGAACTAACTTGGATCACCAACTTTCTTAATAAACTTGGTGTTCAACCTCCCTCCACACCCATAATTTTCTGTGATAATATTGGTGCTATGTACTTATGTGAAAATCTAGTTTTCCATTCTCGCATGAAGCACATTGCCATTGATTATCATTTTGTCTGCGACAAAGTTGCCCAAGGCCATCTTACTATCTCTCATGTCTCCACTCATGATCAGCTGGCTGACTTGCTTACTAAACCTCTCTTTCAATCCCGGTTCTCTCTTCTTCGATCCAAGATTGGTATCTCCAATGGGAGTACCATCTTGTGGGGGCATGAAAGTAAGAAACATGTGATACCTCAATCCAAGCAATCAACCCATTAAATTATTCAAGTCTACAGCTGTCTAATCAAGTACAGAACAGGAAAGCCATATCCCACTAATTGTGGTCGTTCCCCAGCATATTCCAATATGCATATATTGTTATATAATTGTATAGTGGTCGACAAGTAATAATAGCTAACCCATTAATTGTATTTATTATTACTCAAGCTTGTATATTTAAGTGGTTTGAAGTAATGAAAATTTCAAGCCTTTACCATAAAATATTCTTTTTCTATAATCCTAATATGTTTTTGTGGGAGGTTTTTTTGGTTGAGAAAGCTTAGATGGGCTGAATAGCTGAAAAGAAGTGGATACAGCCTTCAAGTCCCCGTTTATGAATTAGCAAGAACCAGGCCTAGAGTATCCCAAAGGAGAAGCAAGTACTAGGGAATATTATGTTCTTCTTCTAGTGGCTCTTCCGGCGGCTTTGGCTTTTTGGATTTCTACAACATGGCTTGGCATGAGTCTGATCTTCTTCCAGCAACTCTTTGGATTTCTACGACATGGCTTGGTATGAAAGGCTTGTAGTGGTGGAGCTGCGAATCCATAAGTTTAGCTAGAGAGTGATTTGCTTGAGGAATGGATGATTATGGCAATGTATTGTGTAATTATTGGGTGGTGTTTTAAGAAAGGCTATGCTTGAGTCTGGTATTTCTTAAAAGCTTGGGGATGGACTTGCTATTGTTGTTGTATTTTGTGTTTAAGAATTTGGATATTTGGATTGTGTTTACGCATGGTAAGGCTTGGTTTATGGGTTTGGAATGGCTGAGGCTAGGTGATTTCTAGTAGAGGGTGAGCTTGCCTCTGCTTTCCTCGGAGAAAATGAGGAGAATGAAAGGGTTAAGCTTGAGTTTGGTGTGTTTCCAGCAATGAGAATATGCTTGCTCGTATTGCTCTGGTTGTCATTGTTCCCTTGTGTACAGCGCCACTGGATGGTGTATGGCTCCTCTGGATGGTGCACGGTTCCTCTGGAAAGAGTTGGGGATGATGTGTTGATGTTGTACAAAGATCATATAGGCTTGACATGAGATACTTGTGATGTGGGAGCTAAGTTCCCATGAGTTTAACTAGAGAGAATGCTTGGGATGCTTGAAGTATGGTGCTGGAAAAGTTACAAGTGATGTTTTAAGGCTTGGGATGGTTTCTGGAAAAGAAGACAAATAAAAGGGTTAAGCTTGAGTGTTTCTAGCTGTGAGAATATTGAGAGAGAGAGAGAGAGAGAGAGAGAGATGAAGAAGATGTACATTTGAGGTTTCCAACCGCTCGAGAGTATGGCTTGCCCTTGCTGTGGATGTCATTCCCCCCTCCTGTTGGATTAACCACTACTTCCTTTTATAGCTGCTGGAGCTCAAGCAAGCAATAAATGAGTGGCTCAGTCCCTAGGCAGAGGTTGGCGACATAGTAAATTGATTTATGGCGTTTGACTGTTATTTTGGTGATGGTAAGTTGGGGATTGGGTAGTAGGCGCTGCAGCCTATGCCGCAGATTGAGGGTTTAGTCTTTGGAAGGGTTTAGTGCTCGAGGAAATTGGAAGTTGGGATAGAAGAAACCGCGTTCTCTCTGCTTACCCATTCAACTGGCGCAAGAAAATGGGCTTGGATTTTGAGCTCCCAAGCAGTCCAAAACCTCCATTCTTTTGAACCTTTAAAAGGCCTCATGGATCTTTATAACCATGCACACCACAGCCCGCTCAGCAAGCCCCAGGCATTTATGTGGCTTGGGGCCACTTAAGCTTGTCAGGTGGTTTAGCATAGGAAAATGAATTATTTGCTTGGCATGACATGTACACTATTTATATATTTATTTAATGAATTAATTCTCAAAATACAACTTGGATTAACGCACGACCAACATTATATGTTATATTGGGCTTTTAAATATCCTTGGGCTTCTCGTGACATTTTGGGCCTCAACAGTTTTCTATTCAAATGTACCACGATGGTAAAATTATTGGTAATTATTATGCTGGTGGCAATGTAGCTTGTGTTGATTATTGTGACAATGATAAAATGTCACTAACTGAGATAGATAATATGGTAAGGGAGTTAGGCTACAGTGGGGTGATTAGTTATTGGTATAGTGTCCCTGGATATAGCAATGGTGGCCTAACAAAGCTTAATGATGATCAAGATGTCATAAACATTGGTAGTATTTGTGCCAGATACAAGGCTAATAGATATGTTCCTACATCTTGGGTTTGATATTAATGAGGATATGTTTTATAGTCAAACAGGTTCAAATGTGTTTGTTAATGTAGATGATATTCTGCCTAATAGTGGAGTTGTGATTAAGGAGCTTGATGACAATTATGGGGCTATTATTGTTTTTGTTAGTGGGAGAGGCAACCAAGGGAGACAAAAAAAAATGTTGTCATTGATGAGCTGAATGAAGAACCAAATGTTTTTAAAAAATGCCAAGAAACAGCACATCAGTGGGAATCTTCTACGATGGAAAAAGACAAAGAAAAAGCTGTGTATATGTCGTCTTCTGCAGTGGAAAAAGGGAAAGAAAATGTAGTTGAGAGGGAATCTCCTCCTGTTAACAAAGGCAAGGGTAAAATAAATTATGTGTTTGGAAAAAGGATGACAAAAGCTTTTGGTAAAAGAAGGTGCAAAGCTATAAGGAATACACCTTTTAAAGAGGACCAAAGGTCCAAGACAGTAACCGATGGACTATTTGACATTGAAGTTGTTGAACCAACTATAGAAAAGAACAAGACTGTTAGGTGACATCCAATTAAGACAATAAAAGCAAGAAAAGCAAGAAAAATGACCACTATGATAGTGTGTGATGATGAGGAGTCAATAGACAGTTTTGACTCAGATTTTGGTGACCCTAATTTCAGTTGTGATGATAATGATGATGATGTTGATTTTGATGAATGGGTAAACAAATAGACTGAGTGGGTTGGTGTTTCAAATTGGGATTGGGATGCAAATGTCGAATTGGATTCAGAGGAGTATGATTCTAATAATTTGCAACCTAAATATGACTATGATGATGAAACTCCAATGAAGGATAGATGGCCAAAGTTCAATCCTGCAACTAATATGGGAGATCCACAATTGAGATTGGTATGAAGTTCAGTGACTGTAAATTTTTTAGGGCTGCTATCAAAGAACACTTTATAAGATGAGTAGAGATGTTTTATTTGTGAGTAGTGAGGCTTTGAAGCTAAGGGATGTTTGTGCATATCCAGATTGTCCATGGATGACATATGCTTCTAAAATGCAGCATGAAAATACCTTTCAAGTTAAGAAATATGAGGGTGAGCACACAAGTGGTATTGTTTGGGAGAAACCCACTATCAAGTCTAGTTGGATAAGTGACAAATATTTGGAAACATTGAAGACCAATCCAACTTGGCCAGTTAGCTCATTCATGGAAACAATGGAGAAAGACTTTAACACTAGAGTTTCTAGGCAACAAATTTATAGGGCAAAAGAGAGAGCATTGAGGCGGATTGAGGGAGTATTCACATAACAATACTCCATAATTTGGGATGATTGTGAAGAGTTAAATAAGACCAATCCATGAACAACTGCCCAAGTTCAATGTGATTTCAATGAACAGTTGGGATATCCAATGTTTCAACGATTATATGTGTGTCTAGGTGCATGTAAAGCAAGGTTTATTGTTGGATGCATACCCATTATTGGATTGGATGGCTACTTCTTGAAGGGTGTATATGGAGGGCAATTGTTAGCTGCAGTTGGTATAGATGCTAATAATGAAACATGGGTGATTGCATATGCAGTGGTTGAGTCTGAGTGTAAGGACTCATGGGTTTGGTTTCTTGAATTGCTTATAAAGGATGTTGAAATTGTCAACCAATTTGGATATACTTTCATCTCAGACAAGCATAAAGGGTTATTAACTGCTTTTGAGCAAGTGGTTCCTAACAGTGACCACAGGGTTTGTGCACAACACCTTTTCACAAACTTCAGAGAGCAATTCAAGGGGAAAACTTTGTCAGACAAATTCTGTGGCGCTGCAAAAACAACTATTCCACACTTTGCAAAGTTTATGGAAGAGCTGAAAAATCTTGATAAGGATGCTTATGAATGGCTCACAACACCAGAGAAACCTCCCAGACAGTGGTCTCGATCACACTTCAACACTCATGTGAAGTGTGATATGCATTTAAACAATCTGTGTGAGTCATTCAATTCATTCATATTGGCATGTAGAGATAAGCCGATATTGACATTGCTTGAGATAATTAGATGTAATTTGATGAGGAGAATACAAGGCAGAAGGGATCAAATGAAGAAATGGACAAAGCCAATATGCCTTAGGATTTTTAAGAAGGCATAGATAAATAAGGCAAAAGCAGGTGGTGTCACTATGTGGTCCGGTGGAGGTAAATTTCAAGTTGGTACTGGTGGGATATCACAGTATATTGTGGACTTGGGTTCGAGGAGTTATTCTTGCAGAGAATGGGATTTGACTGATTGCCTTGTGTTCATGGAGTGTTAGCTATAAATAACAAGGGTGGTCTGAGCATATGAGATTTTGTGGATGCATGCTATTATACTGAGACCTACTTCAAGGCCTATGAAAACCTCATGTTACCTATGAATTGGATGGAGTTGTGGGATATAACTAATATGCCACCATGTGTGTCACCTTCATACTCCAAACAACCTGGAAGACCAAGGAAAGCTAGAAGGAATGAAGTTAGAAAGCTAGGTGGCAAAACTCGCCAAGAGGGAGAGTCCAGCCAGGTGCCAAATATTTTTTCACCTAAACAAGACTCACTCAAGTGTGGCCCATGTGGAAAAAATGCTATAATAAAAGGACTTGACATAGGAATCTGCCCCCAAAACAAAAACCAGAAAGAGGAAGGTTGTTGATGAGCAGACACAGAGACAGACTGAGGTAAACATTTGAAGTTGAACACTTGTTACTTTAATATTTTTACATAGAATCATGCAAATAACTTTTATGCTTTTAAGTTAATCACTTTGATGAGAAACTAACAACCCTCATTCACATTTAGCCAAAATATGTATAATAGTTTGTTGTATCTGCTGTATCTGAAGACAATCATACATCTGTATGCATAACTTGATATGCTCGAACATGTTTGATCAATATTAAGAAACCAACAATAATTATCATGCAATAATCAAACAGAGAGCCAACTGTAAGTCATAATTCAGTCTCAGCTCACAGAAAAATATAAAAAAGAATTGGTTCCAGAATCTATCAGTGGTGTTTGTTTATGAACAATAACAATGGTGTTATATCCTGCAACTAACAGTAAATTATTTTTTGGCTTATTCCAACAAACTACTCAAACAAGTGAAGCTGGTCCCAATACCAAAACAAGGCGATCTAAGCATGTGAGACTTGTGCAAAAAGGAAAACCAAAGAAAAAGAGTACCAATGCAACTGGCAGTTTAAATGTACCACAAGGTGATTCAGCTGCACCATCCTCAACATCTGCCCCTCTTGCCTCAACTGAAGCTTCAACTGGAAATTCTTATGTATTGAGAAAACAACCTAGGGTGCTGGGAGTATCAGACTTGGGCAAGGAATCACAGACTGGTAATTAGTCTTTTTTTTTGTTTGACCACTGGCAAATAGTCAAAGTCCTTTTATTTTGGAACTTTTTGAAATGTACACTTGTCCTAGTTGTTATTTTGGAATCACAGACTTGGAAGACAGGTTAGGTTATTTTGGAACATAGGTTGTGTTATTTTGGAAGACAAGTTATGTCATTTTGGAAAGGAAATATGTTTCTGGATTCAGGTTGTGTCAATCTTATTCAGGTTGTGTCATTTTGGAAGGGAAATATATTTATGTTTTGTTTCTGGATTCAGGATAGTTTGTGTTATTTTGGAAGACATGTTGTGTCATCTTGAATTCAGGTTGTGTCAATCTTATTTTGTTGTTATTCTACTAATGGAAATATGTTTGTACGTAGAAACAAGTTCTTGGAATGAAGATGTTCATTTGAAAACTCTAATTACATCATTGCATAACCAAAACATAATCATTGCATTACCAAAATGAAAAGGCAGATTAATTCCCATTACATAACAATATGCCCATTACATAACCAAAACAACAGTACATTTACATTCACCAACAACACTGTACGTCCCTATAAAACCCACTTCATGCCAATTCCAAGGCCTTCCGCTTCAGTCCATCTAATCCACCATTCCCTCCAAAAATGAACCGTGCTATTAGCATCCATGACATCACCAATAGTGCCCAAAGAACCTTCTCTCTACATCTTGCCTTTGCTAGTGAATTCTCCAACTTATCTCTCGATTTTATCAAGCCCGGAATCATAATTGTTGACCTTTCACACATTTCCACATCATACCAAACTCAGAAATCACAACCTCCTTCGCATCACAACTGTTCACCTTTCATATTTGCACCTCATAGAATTCAAAATCTCATATTTTGCCCAATAACTTACCTTTGCACACATATCAAATCGCCTCCCAGGATTCGCATTTGTCCAAGAGGTTCGAATTCTCGCATTCTTGCCACACCAACATATCATCAACTGATTCTCCATTTTTCCTTCGCATCTCTAAGGTATGGAGTTTTAAGTGTTATGTTAAATGTGAGGTTGAGGACGACTAGGTTCGATGGGTTTGGGCTTTGGAAAGTGTGCAAAATTAGGCGCGATTATTATTATTAGTTTTTGAATTTTCCAACCCCAAAAATCCTATGTGGAATGGTGAGTCAGTTAGTGGAATGGGCCCCACAAGTGCCACGTCAGTCGTTAATGGTTGACCATACCGTTTGGATAAAAAAAAATGATAAATTTAAAAATTCCACGTGGAAAAAAAACATGTAATTTGGAGGTCAAGAATCCCAACTTTAAATTATATCTAAAAGTTGTCATTTCTAAAATTTCAAGTGAGTGGAAATTTTAAAATATTAAATTTCATGTTTAAATCCATTAGCTAAACAAAAAACTTTAAAAATTCTAGAATATTAATTTACATCATTTTAAATTCCATCGTTTATGAATTCCTTAGTTCTTTCATCATCCAAACACACGATAAGCGAAAATTTGATGAGTTTGGTTTGGTGTGGGTATTCAATTTGGGTGTCAATAAGTCATATGTGGTAATTTTATATAGGTGCATGGTTTATAAAAAATTAAATAAATAAAAATTGATGGGTGTTTAGAAAAAAAATATTACAAATAATAGTCTATACTACAAAGGAAATGAGAGTTTCTCACACATACTACTAAGGTGTCATAGGAATTTGGACATGAGACCATTGGTCTGTAAGTCAATGTTTTTTCCACTGATCTAGGACTCGTTGAATTTTATAAGTGTTTTTAAGTAAACCCTTGGGTGTCCATAGAATCCATTTAAACTAAATATATGAAAGATGAGGGTTTGCGTTAAGCGGCTCTAAGAGCATTAACAATGGAAGGCTCCGAATTTGGGGTGTTAGCAGCACTTGTAGAGACTCATTTAGCAACTAAGTGGAATCTCTAGTACTGTTGATGCAGCGGGCGTGAATCTATCACTATTGTTGCGTACTCCTGTTTTTGTCATGATTTTATATGGGTCAACCACATGTGAATTTCTCTTCAAGTGGAACCCACTCGTGGGCTTGTGAGAATTTTTAAGAGACTCAACTGGGCATAGATACCAATTGAGTTTCTAAAATGTGAGCACCTATGGTGGAAGAGCCCATTTAGATGTCCTATAGCCCAACTGAGTCTCTAAAATGTGATCACCCAAGGTGGACATGCCCATTTAGAGCCCCATTTTAGATGTCCTACAGCCCAACAGAGTCTCTAAAATGTGATCACCCATGGTGGACGAGCCCATTTAGTGCCCTATTGTAGATATCCTAACAACCCAAGTCTCTAAAATGTGAGCACCTATAGTTGTAGGTAGAATTTTATAGTGAGAGCAATATCTAAGGCCCTTAGATGAGACCGTATCTCTTAATCGATTGATCAAATTGATTAGTTTGATCAAATGGTTAGAAGATACGACCTCATTTAAGACCCTCACTATAGAATGACTATGTAGTTGTAGAGCCCATTTAGAGCCCCACTGTAGATGTCCTAACAACCTAATTGAGTCTCTAAAATGTGTGCCTGTATGGTGGTAGAGCCCATTTTAGAGCCCTATTGTAGGAGACACTTGTGTGAAATAGGGATAACATTGTTTTGTTACCCCCGGCCAATCCCAGCATGCCACGCGTGATAACTTTTCTGCATGGCAATATGTGATTGAATGGGGATAGCAAAACATTATTATGTTTTTCTGTCATTGTAGATGTCTTATCTAATCAATACTTGGGGCTTGAAATAAAATTAATTCGTGATCGAAAAATGAGGGTCTATTAAACTTGTTTAAAGTTAGAGGATCATATATATTTTTATTGTTATAGTACATATTATTAAGATTGTTTGACGTGGCCAACGCGGTCTAGTCGAATGAAAAATGGTCTTGACTTGTATATCAGTGGTCTCAGGTTCGAACTCATATGGCGTGGTAGTGTGTGTGAGAGAAACCCATCATCCCTTGTACGTAGTTTGGACCATCGCTTGTATTCAAAAAATAAATAAAATTTGTTTGAGGTGATGATTGTAATTTTCTTTCCTTTTATTTTTGGTTGACAAATTGAGTGCTCTTTATTGTGCAAGACAAATTAAACACTTGACCGGAAATTACATTTTCTTTTTTCCTTGTTTCTCCACAAATAAAGTTAATTATCACAAGATAGATCACATGTAGTGGATCTTCATGGATGTTTCATGTCCTTGTAATTATCACAAGGATTCTAGTTACATAAGCTGTATGTGTATGTATTCTTTTATAATAAAAAAACTTGATATACATTATAGTTTATGGTCTTGCTATATTATGGCAGTTAAGCACATGTTTGAAGCCCCTTTTTTCTCTTTGGATACCTTTGCTTGTCCAGTAGTTTTTCCTTTTCATGCAATACCAATTACATTACTAATCAATTTTAAACATTGTTTTTTTCGTGCGCAGAATCGTCTTGTCAAATCTTTGTGGGGTTGTTGTTGTAGTGGATAGCATTACAAGTTGGAAACTGGAACCCCAAGTCTCTGCATTTATTTATTTTGGTGAAATATCAAAGAAGACAGAAATATAGCAATCAATGGGTGAGAAAAAAGGTGCCCAAGTATGCTAAAAGAAATGAAACTATATCCACCATTCAAATATATCACATACCTACTATATTCTATATTCTATATCCACCATAAGCAATTATAGCACCACTTGCCCCTTACTATTAAAGTTCAAGCACACAGAAGCTCAAAACCCCAGCACCTGGTTTTGCTTAACTAATTACCTGATTCAGTTTTAGACTTCAATTAGACCCCACCCTAGCTTTGCACTGCCAAGATATTAAGATTTCCCCTTTGGTTTGAATTGATGTATGCTGAAAAGAACTAGAACTTTGTAGGGGTAGCAATATGGATGGCCATCGCTTCAATTCACCATTGGAATCAAATCCCATCTTTGTTGTACAATGAATATACTCTGCAACTTGATCATGCTGTGGACAGTATCTTATCTGATCAAGTGGTTTTTAGTACCGGACTGCTTTTTTTTTTTTTTGCTTTTGGTTTGAGGGTATATGCCCAAGTGTCGCCGTCTGGCTTCACATGTAGGCAAAATCGTTATGATATCATAACGGAAGTTGAGGTTCCACATCAAAACCAATTGACAATGTGGGAAGTAACCCAACTCCTTATCATATTTCTCAACGTTTCAATGTGTGATATTCTTCATATTCTCACCTTATCCGGTATTTACCAACTGAGGTCTTGCATTATATAATGTACTGGGCATGTCTCCTATTGTCAATTATAGTTTTGAGTTGGTTACTCTAATGCTATCATGGTACAAAGTCTTTAATATTTTTTTCTTGCTAACATATGATTTGAGCATGGTATATATGGCATCTTATACACCACCACTAGACTGAGAATTCAATCCCAAATCGGGAAGGAAGTTTATGTTATTCCTATATATATTGTTCATTTAAAGAAAAATCTTTAGAAGGGAGTTCATGGTATTCCTACATTTAAAGAAAAATCTCAAACTATCTCAAACCCTAAAACCTGATGAATTCGACCAGTAAAACATCAATTTCATCCTAACAGCATATAGTTGAAGATATTATGACAGTTGATTACAGAGAGATCGTTAACCATTTGTGTCTCTCCAGCACATTATCTTTAGTCATTATACCATAATCCATTTCAATATGAAAATTTAAAATTTGTTAATCTAACACTGTTTTACAATAGTTTGATTGCAAAAGATCTTAAAAAAGGCAAAGAAAATGAAAAGCAAATCATGCCGTAAATATGCATTAATCATAGAGGGTTGCTTGCTCAAGTGAGTAAGCATTTCGTGTTGTCTCATTCCTGTTTGCCAAGTTGCCTCCTCCCTTTTGGTTTGCGGAAAAGATCTGATGGAAAATAATTTTGCATGTCTTTTCCCAACATATTTGGTAATTGGTAATGCTCGGAAAGTAACCAGGAAATACCACTTTATTTTATCTCCTATGTTTGGTTTGCGTAAGAATATAAAACAAAATTTGTTTAATTTTCCAATATATCTACAGTTATTCTCTCATCCGGATGTCTGCGTGTTATTATTGTGCGGATAACATTATCAAAAGGGAGGAAAACAGAGAGGAGTAGTAGAAATATATGGCATCCACACGATAATAACATCCGGACGTTCGCATAGGAGAATATTTGATTATACCCATTTGAAATCAAATAAAAAAGAATGCATTTAATGCTATATTGTAATTCTAAATTATTAATGAGGACAAAATGGTCATGAAAAATGTGCATTTAACGCTAGCCCATTTTCCCAAAGTTTCCCACGGGAAGGAAAATGAAATCCAAGGGGGGAGGAGGGTTATATTTTCCCCCCTATTTTCTCATGTGTCAGGCAACAATTTCCCTTGTCTAAACTTATCGAACGTGGGAAAATAATTGATTTCTCATACCAAGGGCCAAGCCTCCTTTCCCATGAACCGAACCAAACCAAAAGCAGCCTACAGTAAAATAATATAACACATGTAAATGTTGGCACTTGGTTCTAGCTCTCTTAAATGCCTAGCCCTTCACTTCCTTACCCTTTAAATGCTCATCTTTTGGTTGCTTTCTTCACTACGTCCCAAAGCAATACCCTTTATATGCTCATATTTTGAGTGTGTTCCCAATTCCCACTCAAAAACACCATGTCTGGTTTGCCCATTTCTCCTATGATGAAGGGATGGTTTTCAGGCTTATTGAAAGCCACATTCAGGTCCAAAGAGGGTGTTTCTTTGTGGGTTTTGGCTGCAATTGGCCATTGTTCAAGGGGTGGGGCTTTGATAAGAGTTATAAACAGAGTTGTTTTTGTTGCATTTACCTGCATTCTTGCACTAGGTATGTTTATAACTTTTGGCTTAGTTGGTTTTCTTCTGTGTCCCAATGTTGAGCTTCTTTGGCCACATTGTCAAATTAACAACACCACAAGGTGACACCAAATTTAGCCTGTTTATTGAAAACGCAGAGTGACTTGTAGACATTTGTGGGTTTTGTTGTAGGTGGAGCAATAGTGGGAGCAATTCATGGAGCCATCACAGGCCAGACGACGGAGACCGGGCTGGTTCATGGTGCTGGAATAGGTTGTCTAGCAGGGGCTATTGCAGCTATTCAATTGATGGATTTGGCAGTTGATGACCAGTCCTTGTCTAAGGTATAATGTTATGTCCTTGTGTAAGTTTTCTTTATGTGGTTATAATATGCATAAGCCAATGAACCACAATGGAATGAATCATGAGTTTTCATCTCGAGAGTTTATAGTTTTAGTAGTAGAGTACTTAACCACACATATATGACATAGTTCTATTCTCATTCTGCTTTAATTGGATATTAAGATTCCATTCCATCTAAGTGTTGATTTTAATAACATTTTTATAAATTATTCTTTTGTAGGTTGCTCTCTTGGGGGTTATGGTAAATGGGAAGGTGTTTATGGGATGGGTAAGTTCTGCATTGCTAAAAGCCTATCACTGGCAAGTAAGTGTTTCTCTTTATAAACCAGAAATCAGTAGTTGTTTTTTTCTATATAGTTGGGTGATTAATTCGAGTCCCAATGCCAAATTTATTGAGCAGGTTAGCAATCTCGAAACAACTTATAGAGAGATTTCTGAAATTTATGACATTGCTGGAGCCAAAGTCTTATCCCACGAATGCATTCAAAGGCTTCCTCAAATTACATTTCGTTCTAGCAATATGATTAAGTCTTGCAATGACTTTTGCTGTTCAATTTGCTTGCAGGTGGGGCAACATATATATAAATATATTTATTATTTTTATATATAATATATGTCTTGCAACCTAAATTAGGATCCAAAATGTTTGAAAAGTTGTTGTAGCTCAAGGTGGGCACGGTCCGGTTCTCATCTCAAATCGGAATTGGAATCGGAACTATTCATCCAGTCTAGTTCGATCTGATTTGCTCATAAGCCAGTTCGTTTTCAGTTTTTTATTTTTTTATTTTTTACAAAACACAACTAAAATTTTATTTTTAGGGGCTTAAAAATTCACAAATGGCCCAATTTCATGCAAAAAGAGGTCATTGGGGTTAGAAAAGTGAGGTGTTTTGGAGTTGGGCTTGACGAAAGATTAGTTATGGGCTTAGAAATTTAGTATTAGGTATAAATAGCTTATTAAAAAATTAAAAATACAGATCCCGTCCAGTTTGGCCTAGTCTCAAAATATTTTATGTGTGAGAGTGTGCAAAACTAGACTTGTACACAAGATGCTCTAATAACATAGCACATAGATTACAAAAAATTGTGTCTTTTTGCACACACTCAAAATATTTTATGTGTGAGACACCCAATGTGACATATTTTGAAATTTTTGCTCCACTTACTTAAAGTGTATCCGATGTTTTTGAAAGATACAAAACCATGTTAGAATTAGAATATGTCAATGGTTTGATTCCTTCCAACGTAATTAAAAAAAACGTAGTATAATTTCAGGCAAATAATTTTCCTCCTTTTCTATATGGCGTACGGCTAATCAAATATTGGGTTATGGGTTATCACTATTTACTCACAATTTGATTTTTTATGTTTATATTTGCAGGAACTGAAGGAGGGAGAGTGTGCAAGAGAACTCCCCATATGTAGACATTTCTTTCACATGGCCTGCATAGACCAATGGCTAAAGCAACAATCTTCTTGCCCTATGTGCAGAACACGTGTCGATATTGACAACGTTTAAAACTCTAAATTTAGGGTCGTTTGATAATTATTTCAATTTTCAGTTTTTAGTTTTCTTTTTCAATTTTCAGTTTTCAATTTTCATGTTTCAAAAACTGAAAGCTTGTTTGGTGACTAATTTTAATTTTCAAAAAAAGTGAAAAGTGAAAAGTGAAAGGTGAACACAAGATGGTTGGTAACTGATTTAAATTTTCAGTTTTCAATTTTATGTGAAACTTGGAAATGGAAGTTTTTGGGGTCCAATTGTGCAGTTGACGTCATAGAATGAAAGTGCATGTTACAAAGAGTTTGTAGTACGTTTCAGTGAATTTTTTTTGGAATTATGATAATTTTTTGGTGAATTTTGGAGATGGAGTTCCGGAGGCTTGGATTGAGTCTGTGGCTGAACACAAAAATCGAGCGACCGAGTCCAAGTCGGGAGGTCCCAAATACCAAATTTTGACAACTTGAGTGCATTTCATGTGTCGTGATGTAAAATTAATGAATGAAATAAGAGCCCAAAAAAAAAATGAAAACGAAAACTAAAAACACTTTCAAGTTGTTTTTAATAATAAGGGTGATTTTGAAAACTATATTTCACTTTTTTGAAAACTGAAAACGAACTCTGTTACCAAACATGTTTTCAAAAAAAGTGAAAATGAAATGGTTATCAAACAACCCCTTAATTATTGGCTTCAACTCGTAAAATTGCAAGAGCAAATAGTTAATTATTTTGTAATGGTAATCAGAGCGCAAGAATTTTGTACATGTATATTACCTTAGTGAAGATTTTTGTTATCGTACTTGCATGCACAAATGAATCTTCATTCCTAATAATACATTTGCATACCTAAAAAAACACAATTAAATACTAAACACATTTTCAAAACAATTTTTCATATTTCTATTTAGAAATAGCCACGTTGGTACACTAAGGAATTCAAAAGACATAATTATGCCTGCGATATTAATCTAAACTAGAGAATGAGTATTAGAACTTGGATACAGAATAGAAACGTATCCACTCTAGTCATCTTGGCTAAACCCGTGTTTGCTATCACATCTGAACTCTACTCCTGCACAACAACCTAATAACATTTAAAGTTCCAATAAGATGCTACAAGTGCAATACAAAATTGATTTTAAATTAGATTTCGTTTCAAATTTTTCTGCACAGTTGGCCCAAAACTAAAGCCCAATAAGAAAAAATGAAGAAAAAGGCCAGAGCAAATAGAGATTCAGAATAGAACAGACCAAAAGAAAACAAGAACATATATGCGAGTGAGTGACACCAAGTCACCAGTCACCATATTCACCAACCGCAGCAGCACTCCCAAAAAGTCACCAGAGACCAAGTGAGACGACACAGAGCGAGTGAGAGAGAGACACATAGAGATGGCTTGGTGTGCGGCGAGGAGCTTACAGTTGCC
Source organism: Prunus padus (assembly GCA_024362665.1). Classification (NCBI taxonomy): domain Eukaryota; kingdom Viridiplantae; phylum Streptophyta; class Magnoliopsida; order Rosales; family Rosaceae; genus Prunus; species Prunus padus. Next base: position 10,295,430 of record JANFAM010000011.1, read on the forward strand.
GACTATCGACTTGGGCGCATTGCGCACCCGGGCTCCGTTAGCCGTGGGCGTGGGCTTTGCTTCGGCGGCTGGCTCCACTTTGTGGCGATCCTCGGCTTCATCGAAGCCCTCTTCGCGCTTCGCTTGCTTAGCCATTTCCAGTGACGCTCGTAATGTCCATTTGTTTTTGAAATTTTCTCTCTTTTAATTTTCGTTTACTAATTAATTTTCTCATTTCGCTCTGTTTGGTTGCTTGGATTAGAAAGCCGGCCTAGACTGTTCCTCTGTTTGGTTGTTTGAGTTGGTTCTTGGTTATGAATTTCAATTTGATGAATTTTAGATAAAAGATTGAAACTTTGCCTATGAATTTAACATGGGTAAGTTTTGTTTGGTTCGATTTTAGGAATCAAGGAAGCTGTTCAGACAGACAAGGCCCCGGCTGCATTGGGACCCTATTCTCAGGCCATCAAAGCCAACAACTTTGTTCATGTCTCTGGTGTTCTCGGTCTGATTCCAGAGGTATGTTTCACAACGTTATGTTTTTCCTCGTCAGTTTAATCCATCAATTTTCGTATCCTCGTACCCACATACATCAGATAAAAACTTATGTTTTGTGTTCAAATGCAGACTGGGAAGTTCATATCTGATAATGTTGAAGATCAGACAGAGCAGGTATTGTTACTGGCTTGTGCATGTCGCACTATGTTCTGATGTATTAGGTATAGTTGTGTGGGTTTTTTTTTCTTCTTAGATTTGAAGCATCTGATTGGATGAGCAATTGCAAATGGTTTTGTGTCCCATCTCATCTTCACAAAAGAAAGAAAAATTCCAAATGGCTTCTTTTTTATTTTATTTTTTTAATTTTTAATTTTTTTTATGAAAAATCTGCTGACAGCATTTATTCCATAGGAATCTAAATAATTGCATGATAAATATCATCTGGAAAGATCTTTGTTCCATTTCTTGCTGATATGGTATGATTTCGTTGGTGCTTTTATTTGAATATTTTTATGGATTTGGTTGGTGATATGTTCCTTGATTTTTTTACTGCTCAAGGGTCAAGCTGTAACTTTTAAACCAATTAGCTTCCTCATGATTTAGAAGTGAAAGTTGGGAGAATTTGGTGGTTGTGGGATCTTATATTACCGATCAATCCACTTGGTACCTCTGCTTATAACAGTTACTGTCTCAATTGTTCAGAAGTTAAAAAAATTTGATATTTGTTTTTCTATGCAACATTGCAACCAAAGCACTAATGTTTTTCACAAATCCTCATGAAGGAGAAGTTGCATTTCTTATCCTAATTTCTATTTATGCTAACCTGTTGCGTTATGAACTCATAAGCAAGGTAGTTAGTTATGTTCTTTTGTTTCGTCATCTTTACGATGAGTATAGATGATGGCATTGGTTGTCTGACTGCTTCTGACAGATTTGGGCTTATGAAACTATTGCAGGTTCTAAAAAATATGGGGGAAATACTGAAAGCAAGTGGTGCCAACTATTCTTCTGTGGTTAAAACGACAATTCTGTATGGATCCATTTTGTCTTTGCTCAATTTTGATTTTTGAATTTATTGTTGGAGATGCAATTTGTTCTTTCTTATGTTCATGCAGGTTGGCTGACTTGAAAGACTTCAAGAAAGTCAATGAGATCTATGCTAAATGTGAGTTTTATGGAGATATAAATTTGATGCTGAAGATTGAATTTTTAATTTGTGGCTTGCAAAATATGTATATAGCACAAGGTCTTCCAGCTTTGCAGGTCGTGTTTGATCTATCTGCCAAAACTTTAAGGCTATCTTGGTACTCATAGGACTTCCATTTCTACTTACAAACTTGGATAGAAGAATGTAGTTGACTTTAACACTCCAATTTTGGATGTTATAGAGCAAATCTCCTCCTTTGCATATCTACGATCAAAATACCTGCTAAAGTTTGCACATGATTTACTCTGTCTAATTTTATAGTCTAGAACACTTGAAGCATGGCTGTTGGTTGGTGGTGACACAATCCTTTATTTTGCTCAACTGGTCTTTGACTCCATTATAAAGTTATGCGAAACATGCTGGTGACAACCATTGTACTTATTCATTCAACTTGACTTTCTTGGTTTTGTTTTGCAGATTTTCCGTCACCAGCCCCAGCTCGTTCAACATTTCAGGTAGCGGCATTGCCATTGGATGCCAAGATTGAAATTGAGTGTGTTGCAGCACTGTAACCTCCTAAATATACAGTTTCTTAGCAGCAACTTAGATAATAATGTAGGGGGTGGCATCTTTGAACGTTGAGTTTGACTTGTTTATTTCCACCCCTTGCACGTTGTTGTTATTGTAACATCGTTTTTGTAAAAGCACAGCTTAATATTTTGATAATAAGATGGAACTTTTCATTCTATTGTACTCGTAGTGTGAAAGTTGCTATTTTGTGATGATGCATATGTCTCCGCCAAGAGACAATCTTGCATCCTTTTTTTTTGGTAACTCAATCTGACACTCAGTTGTATCTTTGATCTCTATTGGAATTTGGAGGTCACCACCATGCATAAAACCATGGCTTTCCAATTATCCTCAAAACTGAACAACCAAGCAACTTAGCTGAATATTTTCCCACGCAAAAACCCTTAGCTGATTGGTATTTAGCTCCAACAAATACATGGGTTGGAGAAAGTTTTTGGAGTCCAAACTCAATTTCACATTTAGCCTCTTGGGTTATTCTTACCTTTTTAGCATTCTCCAATATCTTAATTAATCCTAATAAACTATTAGAAATCACCTAAAATCATAAACATGAAAGCAAACATTAGTAATTTAGTAGTAATTGTAATGTTTATACCAGCGTTCATTATTTTATAGCCACACCATACAACATAAATCTTATGTCTACAGAAGAAAATGAGTTTGGCATTCCACGAAAAGCACATATATGTTATGATAAGGTCTAAAATATTGAGGGTTTCATAAATATCTGTGGTAAAAAACATGGAAATATTAATGAAAATATTGGAAAAATATCGATATCGTTAAAAATTGAATAAAAACCATGGGAATTGTGAGAATAACTTGGAATTTTTTTATTGAACTTTAGAGAATGTTTGTTTAGTCAATTATCTATATTTTATCACAAAAAATTAGACGGAAATGCATTACGTTATGGGTTTGAGTGATTTAAGTTGATTATATAACGAGTTGACAAACATTAAGGGCCTATTTGAATGAGAGATTTGGGCTTCTATGGGATTTATAAATACACATGGTCCAAATGACTTGTTTGGCAAGCCCAAAATGAGGAACTTGATAAATGACTTGGGATTTGGAGGAGGGATTTGTAAAGCCCAAATCCAATTATGAAGTTCTATAAAAGAGAGCCATTACTTAATTGGGATGAAGCGAGACGATGTTATTTAAATCAGTTATATGATGGAGCATAAGTTGAGTGTATTGAAAACCTATGAGTTAGCAAGTATGGATTTTCAAAACTTTGTCAAATCTTACAAGAAAGTGGTGGATTGCAAAGAACAAGGAATGTCTCCATCAAAGAAGCAGTGTCAATGTTCCTAAATATTCTTGGGCATAACTTGAAGTATAGAGTAATCCATATGCATTATTATCACTCCAAAGAAACAATAAGTATGCAGTTTAAAAGTGTGTTGCATGCAGTAATGAAAATTAGTATAGAATATTTGAGGTCTCACGGATGCGATCTTCAAGGTGCATACAGAAACAAATGGAGATGGTTCGAGAATTGTCTTGGAGCTTTAGATGGTACTCACATCCCCGTAATTGTTTCTGTGGAAGTAAGACCGAGATATCGAAATCGAAGGGGGATATTACTACCAACATGTTAGGAGTATGTAATCCAGATATGAGCTTCAGTTATGTCTTGCCTAGGTGGGAGGGATCTGCATCAGATTGTCAAGTTTTACAAGATGCATTATCTAGGCATAGTCCACTTCTTATTCCAAGAGGTAAATATTACCTTGTGGATGAGGGATATACCAATGGTCAGGGTTTTCTAGCACCTTATTGTGGAACTTGATACCACCTTTCTGAATGGGCTAGAAATACTCCCGAGAATTATATAGAGATGTTTAATCTTCGTCAGTCTTCTGCCAAGAATGCAATTGAAAAAATATTTGGGTTGTTGAAGAAAAGGTGAAGTATTTTACGAACACCCTCCTTTTTTGACGTAAAAACACACATAAGAATCATCAATGCTTGTTCTGTGTTGCATAATTTCATACGAGTTGAGTAGTGTAATGATCCAATATTAGAAGCTCGAGATTCAGAACTTTTGGATTTAGTTGATCGTGACATATCAAGTATGTCAATAGAAGCTCATAAAAACACTGAAGAAGGAACTACAAGTGCACAAGCTAGCAATGAGTGGACATTATTTCGGGATCAGTTGGTCAATAACATGTTTGCTGGTTATCAAACACAAAAAGGTTTTGTATAGTTCATGAAGAAAAATTAGAAAACTAATTTCAAGTAATGGCTCAATTCCAATTATATATTATTAATTATACTTTTTTAATTTCAAAGGACTCTATGTAATTTGATGATATGTAGTGTTTGAATGAGGAAAAAAACAGAACAACTAAAAAATAGGAAAAAAAAAAACGAAACAGCAAAAAAAAGGCATAAAAAGAAAAATCTCATGTTTACAAGAAATTACTCAATCAAATCTCATCAACAAAATAATTAGCCCAACAAGGAACAAAATAATGGTGTGTTTGGATGAGGTATGAGGGGATTCCAAGTGATGGGATTTACAAAATCACTTGTTTGGCTAAATATTTTGTTGGTGGGATTTGATTGGGTAATTTCTTGTAAACATAAGATTTATTTTTTTGGCCTTTTTTTTATGTTCCGTTTTTTTTATGTTCCTTTTTTGTAGCTGTTATTAATTTTCTCATATCTCAACCATATTTTCCAACTGGGATCAGAACTGGTTGGAATCGGTCCGATCTGGTTTGTTGACTTTTTTAGTTAAACGATTTTTTTTTCAATTTTTTTCATCTGGTCCGGCTCGGTGTTCCAGTTTTCCGGTCCCAATGCTCACCCCTAATATATAGTCCTAAAGTACTACATCCAAGAAAAGGCACATCCATGACTGGAAGATATACACGGGTCATTATAAACAAACAAATTAAGAACCTAATAATTAGTATACAACAACTAGAACTGATTTTATGAACAAATAAATGGGGATCAAATCTAAAGAATGAACATTTGGACGAAGGGTGCCGAATTTTTAGAACTTGTAAGGATTTGATCTGGACTAAACAATATCAAATACAAGGCTTAAGCTAGCAGCTTGTGATCTGGCCTAAACAATATCAAATACAATAGCTTGTGATCTGGCCACACACTCAATGTCCCATTGCAGGTTCATTTAACGATCACCCTTTGCCAAATCTCGAGCCACGACATCATCCAACGACTGGTCCATCTCCGGCCTCAAGCTCAGGTATGAGCTAACTCTTGTCCATACATCATCAAGAAGATGGTGCCCTTTGGGCATTGGACGTATTTTTCGACCGCTTTACGTTTCAATCATCTTTTTCCACTTCAGGAATATCTTCAAGACTTCATCTTTATGCTTCATGGTGTACACTCATACTCTTCTACAGAAGTCATCAACAAATGAGACAAAATAATGGCTACCTCCCCAAGATGCGTTCTTGGAAGGTCCCCAAACATCAGTGTGAACATAATCTAGAATGCCTTTAGTGTGGTGAATAGCGGTACCAAATTTCACTCTAGTTTGTTTACCCAGCACGCAGTGTTCATAGAATTCCAATTTGCATGCCTTTGCACCTTTCAATAAACCTTACTTCACCAATCCTTGCAACACCTTTTCACCAGCATGCCCAAGACGCATATGCCATAACCTCACAGTGTCTCAGCTATCTGCGTCAGCAGCTTCGGTGACAGCTGCTCAACCTATAATTGTACTCCCCTGCAAGAAATACAAGTTATTCCATCTTGTACCTTTCATCACCACTCGTGCCCCGTACAAAGCTTTAAGAACTCCACCCTCCATGGTGATCTTGAGACCCTTGGATTCCAATGCTTCTAATGAGATAAGATTTTTCTTCATATCCGACACATACCGAACATCACTCAATTCTCTGACTATTCCATCATGCATCTTCAAGCAAATTTTGCCTATCCCTTGTGTTTTGCAGGCATTATTATTGCCCATCAAAACAACTCCACCATCTAGCTCCTAGAAACTAGAAAACCATTCACGAATGAGACACATATGATAGCTCCAACCTGAATCCAAAATCCACTCCTTGGAGTGACCATCAGTAGATGAACTAGCCAAAGCAAACTCGAAATCATCATCTCTAGATTTTGCAACATTTGCTTCAGATTCCGTTTTCTCCTTCTCTTTGTTCTTCAATTTGGGGTAGTCTTTCTTCGAGTGGATTTTTTGATGACAAAAGGCACATTCATCTTTAGCAAGAAACTTTCCTCGTGACTTTGAACAAGATTTTCTCCGCTTCCCAGATTTTCTTTCCTTTGTTCGACCCCTTGCAACGAGTGCCTCGGTTTGTGAATTTTTAGTCTTCTGTTCCTTCTTACGACACTCATGATTCACTAATGCCGCAGACACCTCATCAAGTTTCACCTCGGATTTTCCATACAACAAAGTAGTTGTCAAATGATCATAATCATTAGACAGTTAATTTAACAAACAAAGTGCCTTATTCTCATAAGGAATTTTCACATCAATGTTTGCTAAATCATCAAGTATTTTATTATAATCGTTGAGGTGTTCGTGCATAGAAACACCTGGACGATATTGAAATCGGAAGAGTCGCTTCTTCAAGAAGAGTCAATTTTCTGCGCTTTTGGTAAGATACTTCTCCTCCAATTTCTTCCATAACTCCTTAGCATAAGTTTCTTTCATATACGGGTATTTCAACTCCTTATCAAGGAACAATCAAATAGAGCCACAAGCATGAAGATTAAGTCTCTTCCACTCCTTATCATCAATTTCTTCAGGTTTATCCTCCAGAACCATATCCAACTCTTGTTGATACAATACATCCATAACTTTACATTGCCACATACCAAAATTATTAGAGCCATTGAATTTATCAACCTCTAATCTCGTAGTAGCTATAGGATGTCTATTGGGTGCCGACGAAGATGATGCCGAATTCTTCTCCTTGTCTTTATCTCCAACCATCTACTCGGCATTATTCACAAATACGGCACTGTTCACACATACTGTAGTAGTTCACTGTAGCATCAACAGTATTCACATAACTGTTCACGGCACTGTAGCTCCTGTAAATTTTCACTCCCCCAAAAAACCCCAGTCGAAAAACTAGACCTTTGATATCACTTGTTGTGCGGAAGCGACAACCAACAGTGAGTGAAAATAAAATAACAACTGGCATGAGATAAAAGTAACAAAAAAAACAACACCAACAAGAACACCAAGATTTATACTGGTTCGGCAATGCCTACATCCAGTTTGGAGACGATAAAATATTCCACTATAATCAATTGAGAGAATACAATAGTGTTTAACATTGAGAAAACCCAAGCCCCAAATATACTCAAGCTCACACACTCAAAAGCTCACACACTCAAAAATATAAAGGGAATACAAATTTTAATACAATTTGAATGAAAGGAAAAATCACCAACGGCAGCCACAATGTTCTGCTACAAAACTCAGATTTTTCTTTCTTTCACTTCTCTCTCTCCTCTCATCACTGCCCACGGCTCAATATATAGGCAAAGCCTAAAGCTGCCCACTCTAACATTTGCACAGAAAACTAAGGAGCAAGACACAGAGACTAAATTGATTTCTCAATTTGTCTGCCAATCAATAAAGCCACCAAAACAAAAGGACTCACGAGGGCCGAAAACAAGAAAGACTCACGTGGGTTCTCTTTTTGAGCCAAAATAGTCAACACACTACCAAACGTGCTAGGGAAGTTCGAATAAAACCAAGGGTCTGGAAGTAACTCGGCTAAACCCGTTGACTAATTATTTTTTTGTTTATAGTAGTGAACTATTTTGTTGTATATCTTTCTCATATACACTTATAAGGTATCCCAACATGTGTATATGTTTCTTATACATGTTGCAAACTATTTTGTTTGGCATTCATCATGTATATGTTGTGATACATGTAATGGACTATTTTGTTGTATATAATGTTTCTTATGGGATTGTAGTCGAATGCCAAACTCGTTTTCCTCTGTAGACATAAGATGTATATGATATGCTATGACTATAAAATTAATGTTGAGCGTTGGTATAAACATGACAAACTACCAAGGTTTGGTTTCATGATATTAGGTGATATCTTATGGGATATTGTATTAGTTTACTATAATTAATTAAGATATTGGAGGATGCTAAAACTTTGCGAGTAAAGACATATGAGACTATGCCAGAATACCAAACATATATCTTTACAGAAGTCGTATACTTGGGCACAAATTCTTTTTCAAGTCAAACAACTCCCCCAGTTTGTCGAGATGCTTGATTAGTGAGTGATATACAGGATTAGAACCAAGAGCTTATCACAATAAATTGTAGAAGGCTCAAGTAAACACACTTCACTTTCAAATCCAACAAGACTTGTCGAATCCAAGCTAAATCTGCAACTGTAAATGCCCTATACTCAACCTCAGTCGAACTTCTAGATACAAACCCTTGTTTTTTAGACTGCCTGTTAGTTAGGAGTTTAGTATAGTATGCCAAGTGTAAGATTGTGATTGGTTGTAATCCTAATCTAGTGGTTAGGCTGTTATAAAGCACATAATTGTACAATCATTCTGATTAACGAAAATACAGGGTTGTTCTCTATCTTCTCTATCTCCTTCTCATATGGGATTATTTCCGAGAAGTACCACCAATAATATATAAAACTTAGAACACAGTAGAACTTATAAACGATGTCTAAAAGAACACCAAACTGCCTTATTTATATTATGAAATTTTTTAGGCCCCATGAATTTAGGATCTTATTTCGATTTCCTCATGAATTTTCAATTTATTTATGTCCCGTCCTATTCTTTTAAAACGAGCCAATTCTCCAAAACGCCAAAGAGAAACTCAATTTCGTCTAAATGCAGCCTCTCTATGAAAATAATAGAACAGTGCTTCCCTACAATCTTGCGAGCCAAAAATAATTTTCTTTTCCATTTCATTCAGTGAACTACACTTGAAAGGAATCAAGCATGGCTTTTAGAGTCTTCTGCGAAGCTTGCCATTGCTTGTCACTTGCACTTACCACAAATAATACAACAGTGTTTCCCTTGGCTGTTGCCTTTGCAAGATTGTGAGAACCTGTAAGAGCAAACGGGGTCTCCAGCGCATACTTGTAGTACTGCATACAAAACAACAGAAGAAAGCTTGCGTGAAATTGCTACCAACAGAAAGAATTTATGTTCAGGTAAGGTTAGCATTCACAAAAACATATAAACTCAACATACTACAATGAGATGAGAAAAACATGGAGGAAAAATGATAGTATAAGACAATGACAAGTTGGATGACCAAGTGAGATTGTACCATCAGATCACCGCGCTTTTCAACTGCCGTCTCAAGAAGCTCATCTGGATCATATGTGTTTCCTGTAACAAACGGGCCCAGAGAAGCAATCACCTTCTCAGGGTTGCCAATATCCTCAATTGTTGCATTGGGTTTATTTGTCAGGCGTATCAGAGGTGAAGCCACAACCTGAAGTTTTCCCTGTTTTTCATCTTCAAATTTTACCTCCACCCAGGGCTCTGCGCACTTTGGCTGGCAGTAATTACCAGATAAAATGTTTGCTACACGCATCTGTTTCCAGGTTGGGGGAATGATGAACTGGTAAGGCTGCACATTTCCTGCAAAGAACAGATCATCAATATATACATAACAAAAGACATAAATTTTAGAATAAATGAATTCATGTTATTAATTTTCTCTTATCTTTGTAGCCAAATTAGAATTTGATCCAGATAAATGCAACAAGAGTATAGACCAATAACAAACCCAAAATCCTAAAATCTGCGCTGGAAACTTTGGAGGGGACAAATGAAACTATAAACTCAGGGAACCACCAACGAAGAAGCAACTTTGTGTGGACAAAACAAACAACATTTGTACTCCAGGCCAGCTTCTAAAGTCCAGTCCTGAAACTCAACAGTTTTTCCTCCTTTATTCTCTGCTCCTGAACACTCTCCTTTACCACTTTTTCTTCATGGAGGCTAGAGGATTGATTGACCTGGTTAACAGAGAAAGCATTTCTTCACAGCTGAAATCTTCATGCTCAGGCTACAAGATTGCAGATCACTCAATCCTGACCTCTCCTAGCCAGTATGTCATTGTAGTAGATCAATTTTGTGTACCCCATCCAAAGGAACTAGCTATATATTTCTGCACGATCTGAATATTCTCAGTGTAGCCCTTTATTACAATTTCTAGTCAAGGCTCAGACTTAGCTTTTTCTTCAACTCAAACCAGCCCTCAAGTTATGAAGCAGACATTCTCTTCTACCTATCAGGATACCTTCCAATACTCTTTTTCTTCCAGAGTAACAGTGTCACTTCTCTAGTCTTCTCTAAGGTTATATTGAATCCATTTAACTTCCTATGACCACAGTTAGCTAAACTCCTCCTCCACTTTACATTTCAAACAGGATAGATTTCAGAAATCCAACCCCGGAAAACTTTCATTCGGCGATTCAGAAGAGGTGGACATTATTCTTGCTACTAAAGCAAAACATACCTCAAATGCAGTAGTGCAAATTCTAAGTGAGTCTTTAGCCTCCACTGAGGAAGTCTTAACAAAGAACTGCCTTCTCACACACACATACTCGATGTACTTATTGTAATACCATCACCTCACCTCAGTACAGAGAGGCCAGGATTGATTGACCTGCAAAGCTTTCTGGATACTTTCCTATTGTTACTCAAACAAGAAGCAAAAAAGTAAAAAAGAATACAAGTAGATATACACCCACACAAATATACTACAGCTTCAAACAAAGTCAAAACAAAATGTTTCTAATTCCTAGAAAAAATATAAAAAAATCAGCAACCCCACTTCTGATACAGTATCTTATTTGCATAAGATTCATGGATACTTTTCAAAACCAAACAGAGTAAATCTTCTTCCTGTAATTGCATGATGCTCTCTCTGTTCCTCAGTAGAAACCATGATTATGATTTTAGAATCTCTTTAATACCAGACTCCATGACGGTACAAAATGAAGCTCTAAATGCTCTAGATTACCAACTAACCAACTGTAACGGCCTATCCTATCCCAATCACACAACTGACTCGTCGCACATTTACTTTTCAGAAAGAAGATTTGTCCAGGTTCTTCTTCTTTGGAAACCACATTTATTCTTTCAGCGTAGAGAAGTAACGCACCGCAGGCTGCCGGTGTTTCCACAACTAACACGCTTATCTTTCATAATAAGTCTGTCAATGATAGCTAAGCTAGTGATATAAGAAATGGTTGCACGATCTGCTACATCGTTAGTCCTAGACACCCTCAAGCCTACTTCCAAATTTAGTCAGAAACTAACCCAAATTCAATTTTCTTTTTTCTTTGTGTTCATTATATATAATTAAACAGCAATCAAAATGTACGTTCAGAAGAGCAAAATTAAAGCAGACATGAGTAATTAAAAAAATAAATAAATAAAATATGAAGTAAAGTAAGTACCGGCGCGAAGAGCGGGAGTGTCTTTAGCAGAGGCTTTGAAGAGAACAAAGGAAGGGTCGGAAGGTGAGGGTGGGAGGTAGGAGCCCACCACCACCTCCTTAGCTTCTGCTGAAGGCACAACAAGTGGCTCTTTCAATATTGACTCAACCAGAGCAAGAGGAAGCAGACCAAGTCCTCCTTTCAACAACAACTCTCTTCGTTTTTTACTCTGTGCCTGCTGCTGCTGCTGTTGATAATTATGACGAGGCAATGGCGAAGGAGAGAGAAATGGGGGTGGTTTTGAACGTGAAGAAGAAGAAGAAGAAGAATGGCTCTTTGAGGAGGAGATGAGAGAAGAGGGTACTGAAGGAGGCAGAGGACCGGTAGCCATATTTTTAAGAAGAGAGGATTTGATTTGAAATTGAAATTGAAAGGGTGGATATTGGATAATAATATTGACTCACCCTGGCCCTCCCTCCCGCTCTTATCCTCCAATATCCAAAGTCTTCGCTTTTTTGCTTGGTTCACTCCACAAACAATCGCAAGGCTGATAAAATGGCGCGTCCATCTATAATATACACAAAATGAACAAATTGCCCTCCCTTTTGTAGTCTTCTCTTCTTTGTATTTTTGTTTTAATTGACGTGGATAACCAGGGAGAACCAAAAGTACTACCATTCTAGGGTTCAAACTTTGACCATTTTTCCACACATACGCTACTAATGATAAGTGAGTTATGCGAATTATTTGGAGAGAAATATTTTGTTTGTCACTTTCAACTCAAGATATATGCTCACCACCTTTTTAATATTTGACACGTATTCATAGGCATACCTCTGTTAATTTTTTTACTTTGATTTATATAAACCATGATTATACTTATAAACACGTCAAGTGTTAAGAATGACGTGGTGAGCATACATATTGAGTTAAAGTTATGAGTAAAAATGCTCTCTTATTTGGAGTAGGCCTTTAATCAAATTTCATTAATTAAGCCTCATTGAATATATATTCAATAGAGTCACTTGAGGCCTGTTTAAATTCAAATTTGTGTTTAACTACGCATATACTAAATTAGCAACACTTGTATTTTGTGACAAGAACAATATTCTAAATTATTCTAACTAGCCTCTCCACACGCGCTTCTGCGTCTGCTAGAGGTTTTTTTTAAAAAAAAATTTTAATTTATATTAGAATTTAAAAAGATAATGGGTAGTTGTGTTCCATAAAAATATGATCCATTATTTAATTTTTCTTTTCATTTTAAATTTTTTTTTAATATGAAAAAGTGTGAATTTACCATATTATCCTCATTTAATTAATAATTTTAATTCTTAATGTTTACATTAACCAATAGTATTTTCTGGTATTTTGAATGTTTTACCATTCTCTGCCTTTTGCTTTATATATAGATATACAAAGAAGAAGTTTGAACTCGAATGCAAAAAGGTGAGCATACTGACTTGGCCAACTAACTAGCATAACCACGTTTGCAATTAGCAACACTTGATTAATAAAAGGGGATAGAATATTGTTCCAGCAAACACAATTTTTCCATGCATATTCATTAATATTGATATTACATATACAAAATCCAAAGCTTAAGTTACAAGTTTTTATAATATAAATAAATAAAAAGCGCCAAAATTTAACCCCCCCCAATCATAAAAGTCAGTTTTTATAAATAGTTTTAAAATAACCGAAAATTCACTTAAATAGACTTAAATGCCCTCAAAACTAAAATCCTCATAAACACACTTAGAATTGGGGTATTGATCTGGTCAAGTGCAAGCTTGCAAGCTTCTCATGAAAATTCTGTTGGGTATATTTCACTTTGCGCATTAGGGGTTTCTCTCATGTACAAAGGGGCTATGCGTGGCTAAAAAAAGATACAAGCAATAAGCAGAGGGTCATCCCATAATCATATGGATTCAACGTTAGGATTCAAACTCTGGGTCGAATTCAAAACATAGACACATTGTGAGATTATTTGGTTTTTGTTCAAACCATGAAACAAATCTTTTGGATTGAATGTATTGTTTTAAGGATAGGGAAATGTGTTTACACTGTATAACTTGGTAACATTCTGCAAAGGACGTGTAGGTCTGGAATTGGATGCATTTGGCAAGCCAATCTGTTCCTTTACGAGAATCGATTGATTGATTTTATTTATTTATCTACTTTGTTTGGCGCCCTAATGCTAGTTATATACTGCGTCCTCCTCCTGCTGTTCTAGTGTCTCATTTTCTACATTATGCTACACGTGTAAAATGAAAAGCTAAAAGTAATGTAATGTTAGTCACACAAGCCCATCAAACAATTAAGTTTTATTAATTTATTTTGTTAAATAAACCTATCTCAAAGTTTCGTTCAAAATTTCCATATATTTCTAACAACTTCCATGGTTTTTATTTAACTTTGACCGATATGAATATTTTATTGATATTTTTCATAGAAATTTTCCCATTTTGGAACTCCGGATATTTCCGAAACCAGCTATTTAAGACCTTGGCCCCAGCCCATTATTCCTTACCCAGTCCAATTTTAGGGTGCTTTAGTTTATAGTCACAATATATTTTACTAATCAGGAAAATACAAATTCAATTCACTTAATTAAGAAAAGGCCAAAGGATAAAAAATAGGATGTAATTTTACAATCATGCATTACAAAAAGCTAAAAATTACAAAATATGCCATTATGCAAATTTTAAGTCATTCATTTTAAACCAAAAGACAGCTGTCACAATTTAAAAACTGAACCCAAAACGCAAGCCGCTTATACCCGAAACGACAAACCAAAGATTCAGGCCCGCGAAAACACGCGCTCCCTCTTCTTCCCACTCGAACTTTCTTTCTCCCTCACTCTTTCTCTCTTTCGTTCGTATCGTTCTAACCCTCACTCTTTCTCTCTCAAATTTCTCTCTCAAATCGAAACCACCGACACTTCGAGAAGCCAAAATCAACGAAGATAAGACACTCGCCTCTCTCTCATCAAGAGCAAAGCATTCAAAAATCATGTAAGAAACTCTATCACACTCCTCACTAAATCATACATTGCGATGCGATCTGATGGGTCTAATAAGAAACTACGATGCGCTTTACTCAAATCTTTGTCGTCTTTTTCGCAAAATACATAGGAGTTTTAGGGATTTGACCTTCGGATCTGAATGGGTTTATGATTGCATGCTTGAGATTTGACCTTCAAAAAACACATAGAAGGAACACTAATTTGCACTGGAAAATTGTGGAGCATTGTGAGAAGCTAGACACCCTGTCAAGCTACTCATGGGCAAGGGCTGTTTCAACGTACATAAATGACTCCTTAGTCGCAAAGGCAAAACTAAAGAAGGAAGAAAAAGAACGTAAAGGGGCTGTTGCAGGTTGCACTCTCCTAATATTGGTAAGTCAAACAAAATTTTATGTTATTTATGCCTTATCAATAAATTCACAATCTGCATTGCGCTTATAACATAGTATATATATCTTCGTTTTGAACTGTTCGGTTTCTGCTTTGTGAGAGGACTAATATAATTCAACCAATCGTTGGGATGGAGAACGCAACTCCTGGAATTTTAAAATGGAGTCTTATGGAACTCCACACAAGATTACATTATTTCGATGACCTAAATCAGTTAGAGGGACTTTTCAAAACCTCTAAAAACAAGAAAGTACCAGAAAAGAGGAAGAGGAAAAGGAAGACGAAGAGGTATGCAATATTTCTTTTCTCGCAATGCGCTTTATGTTTTTCTCGCATTGCGGTTTATGTGTTTCAAAGAATGCAGTTTATGTGTTTCTACAATGCAATTTCTAACAAGTGTTGTTCAATTTGCGTAAACAAGATGGAGCGAAGGAGAAAAGGAAGCAAGAAATGAAGAAGAAAATGAAGGAGAAGGAAAAAAGAAAAGATTTGAGATTGGGGAAGCAAAAGAACCTCGTTGGGATTCATGGCTGCATGGTCAACTCTCTGGAAGTCCAAATCAATTACCGCCAACGACTTGATCCTAGTGGGTTTGCCCAAAACGCTTACAACTGTGGAATGATGAAAATAATCAAGACAAGTGAGAAGAAAATCCAAGATTTATGGAACATTTTCTTCCAAGCGTATATCAAAACAAACCACCGGAAGAGGAATTGGCAAAACTAAAAGAGGAATTGGCAAAACTAAAAGAAAAATTAATCGATGAAGAATGTGTGATCACTACAATGACAGTGGAAACTACCCTTATGCGTCACGAAATGAACAATCTGAAAGAGAGGATTGCACAAATGGAATGCAAGGGACCTGAAATTGAGCAAGTGCCACTAAATGAGAATGTGCAAATACCTCAGCAACAACTCAAGGACACGGATCCAAGTGCCGACATTTGAGAAAAGTACGAGAGAAGAACTTGAAAGCATGTTCTCGGACTCCAACAAATTTTGAAATCGAGCGATGTCCCTACACCACAACCACCACAACCACTTGATGATCAAAAGGTGGAGCAAGTGCAAATACCTCAGCAACAACTCAAGGACACGGATCCAAGTGCCAGCATTCGAGAAAAGTACAGAGAAGAACTTGAAAACATGTTCTCAGACCCAACAATTTTTGAAATCGAGCATGATGTCCCTACACCACAACCACCACAACCACTTGATGATCAAAAGGTGGAGCAAGAAGAAGAGAAGAAAGGAGAAGAGAAGAAAGAAGAAGAGATGCAAGAAGAAGAAACAAAAGAAGAGATGCAAGAAGAAGAGACAGAAGAAGAGAAACAGAAGGAAGAAGACAAAGATCAGATAAAGAACAAAAAAAGGAAGAAAGATGCTGACACTCCTGATCTTCCAACAAGAATAAAAATTATAAAGAGCAGGCAAAGAAAGAAGCGTCAAGCATCATGCTATAAATATGAACAAGATAAGCAGCCCAAGCAAAAGAAGGCAAAAAAGGCTGACGTTGACGAACAATTGCCCCAATTCAAGATTATCTCTTCCGAGGAGCAGTCAACACAAGAAGAACCTATGATTGTTGCCTTATTGAAGTCAAAAAGGCATATCCACTATGAAAAAATGCTTAATTTCCATTAACTCCAAAAAAATAAATCACAATATCCAATTAAAAGTAGTAACAAATTATAATCAACTATAAACTCGCATTGCAGATTATTCATATACCTAACATAAGCAATTATAAACCGAGAAGGAATGTTCATATCACAGCCTTCCAAGTCTTCCACAGTTGTGCCTAAACACCACACCGACCGCATTTCAATGGCCTTGTAGCTTCACCCAAAGCTTTGATCCTCTTCGTCGCTGGTCTTCCTACTGGCCTCTTTGTAATTGGCGGAAGAACAACTCCAGCAACTGAACCGTTGCTGCCCAAGCCTTTCCCAATATCTGGAATAGGAAGAATAGGAATATCATAAGATTTTCGAAAGAATTCAGACGTGTAGTAACACCGGACGTAATCATAAACTGAATCTTTCTTTGCAAGAATTGCAGCCATCGCATGCGTACAAGGAAAACCATCAATTTTCCATAGACGGCAAGAACATGTCCGTTGCTCCAAATCAACCATAACAGAAAAATCACCAAACACTTCAAAAACAGAAACACTAGAACGACGAACATCCCAAGTCCTTCCAGCTTCCGCTTTTTCAACAAGCCTAGTTTCCATCTCCGGACACAAAATAGTTGTCCACTTCTCGACTTCAAGTTGTCGTTGTGAATTCAACACCATCAATTTCTGTCGAATCCGTCTATCAAAGGTAACACCGGTAGATCTCGAAACACACCAACCCAATGGTTAAATGACTCGCTAAACTGTTTGCCATCTCTCCATAACGCATTCCATTGAAAAACGCATTGGCATAGTGATCTCTAGATAAATCGCTTATGAATGTCTTCACTTTGGAACTACCAACAGTCATCAACTCATCCATAGCTACTTTAAACTCATCCTCTCAGAATAAAGATATGCACATTTAGCAAATAGATTAACAACACGGTCTTGGAGCAGCCTTCCCAAAACCTCGACTTGGTACTTAGATTTCAAATTTTGCTTCAGGTGATAATAACGAGAGGAATGAGGGCATCCAGAAAAAAGCAGCCATTGCATTCAAGAAACCTTGATTACGGTCGAGAAAAAGTCACCACTCTACCCATCGGTAACAATATAGGAGCCAAATGTTGAAGAAACCAAGTCCAATTCTCCTCTGTCTCGTAATCAACAACTCCAAAAGCAAGAGGATAAAACCCCGCAAAACAAAACCAATAAAGACAAATTTGAGAAACAAATAAACCGCATTGCAGAAAAATAAAAACAAGAATGCGAATCCAAAACAATTGAGTAATCATACCTTGATTACCATTCTTTCCGTAAGCACAAAGAAGATGCCCTTTGTACTTGCTCTTCAAAAATGTAGCATCCATGAACAACAAAGAGATACAATATTCGAATCCGGCAATTGAACCGCTAAACGATACAAAAATCGTCTAAAGCGATTAATTCCGACATCGCATTCAAGCTCGCAAATAGAACCGCATTGGTTGCTTTTACGTGCCCACGTACCACACTAATTCATTGAAGGACTTCGATCGATCACCCCTGAACATCCACTTTGGCTAACTCTTTACCAAACCATGCGTGGTAGTATGAAATATCAAGACCATAATATTCTTTGAATTCATTGATAATCTCTACTCGGCTTCACTCTGGTTTTGCCCCGATTCTATCAACAAGCGTGAGGAAACAACACGAGACTTCATCTTTGTTTCACATATCCGACCCGCACATGTATGAACATTATTTAAGGTCCGAATTACAAAACAACCCGAAGCTACACAACAAGATGCATAAACACGCCAACTACAACCTTCCAAGTTCTTATTTGAGCACACTGCAATCACCCGCCTCTTGTCATTGCCCACATATAAAAACCAAATCCTACTTCAAGAGCATACTTGCATAATTTCAACCGAACTCCTCTCGCACCACCATTAAACGTCCGCCCTACATGATGTATATATGTGTGCCACTCCATCGACAACAATGGCTTAGCAATTAATCTCTTAGACCTACCCAAGAATTCGTTTCTATCTTCAAGAGTACTACAAAGATGATGATTCACCCTTTTCACACACTAGCAAATCCTTATTTCCACAAAACGGACCACTAGACTCACTGCGCAAACATAAATCCTTAACTAAAAGCTCCACACTCTTTGCATTCGCAATCCCTAAACATGCCATCATCATGTCTAAATCACCATCCTGCTTCTAATACGCAATAGAATACTCAGCAAGTGAATATCTCAACATAAAAGTGCCTAATTTCAAACAACTAAACCGTAGACAAACGGTATTTGAAATATCAACAATAGACGATTCAGCTGTAATTGGGAACATCACTGTTTCCAACTTATATGTGCACTTGGCTATAACACAAAGCTCCATTCCCCCTTAAAATGCAAACAAAACAAGAAGAAAAATAATTACACAAAAGCGCAAACAAAAGCGCATGGTATGATCTTGAAAAAACATAAACTACATTGCGCTTTATATGTTTCTCTGCGATTTATATGTTTACAGATCGCAGCTTATAATTTTCTGCCAAAATTTCGAGGAAAAAAGCTGAACAACTCATACCTCAACAAAGAAATTCCAAAAAAATCCACAACCAAACAACGACCACAAGGTCCGAATCAAACAGATATTATCGAACTCGTAATCGCACACACCACAAGCAATGCCAAAACTGAAATTAAATCTGCATGATAAAGCAAAATTAGGAAGAAACCATAAAAATCAATATAAATGCCACAAAAATAATCCACAAAAAGAAAAAAAGGAACAAAATAGAACGAACTGTAATATCGTAGCTCCATCGGACCTCAAGAACCACAAACTCTCAGTGAACGAGAGAACAAAATCTGCAAAAGCCACAAAACAACGAAGAAAAATAAAAAACACAAAACATAATCAAAATCAAAGACAAAAATGAAGAAATTTGAAAGAAAACATGCCGGAAGATCGAGGCTCGATCGGAGCTCGAACCGAAAATTGACGACGTGAAAGAGGAAAGCAGAGCGAAACGAAGAGAATGGCCAAATTTCAAATCGCGGCTACTTAAAAACTAAGAGGGTAAAAACGTAATTCAAAAATAAATTTTAAAGTTGGGAATTTCAACAGAAAGGGTACAAATGTCTTTTAGTTGTTAATCTAAGCTGGGCCAAAAAATCAGGGCTTGCTCTTTGGCTAAATCCAAAAGAAAATTTGGATACCTATGTGCAAATACCAAACAGAAATACTATAGGTATTAAAACCTGATTAGTTAGGATTCTTTTTGCTAAAACCTAATTTTTCTCCAATTTTATCACCGAAGACAAAAAATAAATATAAATGTAAATAAAACAAAACAAACAAAAGAAGATTCTCTCCTCCTCTCTCTAAGCCAACCCGTGACTCTCCCTCTGCCGCACTTAACATGCCCAACTCTCGTCTTTTCTCTTTTTTCTTTTTCTTTCTCTTATTTTGCTTCCTCTTATTTTTCTTCTAATCTTTTTTTTTAATACAAAATAGTAGGAAACCTATAGAGAAAAGCCTCTACAAACACCACCAACTAAAACATCAACGAGTGCAAAGGATATTCGTCCAAAAAAAAAACGAGTGCAAAGACCCACTAGTGTAGTAGTTTTGAGTATTTATTCTCTCAGTAAAGTCTTGGGTTCAAATCCTACCATCAGTGTAGTGTGTGTGAATTTAGTTGTGTGATTACTATAGAGTGATTGTGGCCCTCCCCTTCCCCCTGCTTGGCACCCAGGATCGAAATTCTATGGTTTCATTCCTCCCAACATAACCAAAAAAAAAAAAACCATGAGTAGAGCAGGAAAAACTTGCACAGGCCTCTCTAAAAACATGTTGATAATGAATGATCTCACAATATCAGCTCAGTATATATGAATATTCTCCAAAATAGTAGCAATTTTCCAATGTGTGGAGCAATGTATTTTTAATGGAAGTTGTGTTATTAATTTATTAGTACCTAATTTATTGGTTGATATGCTTGTTATATACAATTTGGGTAGTGTTATAAAAACTAAAGTAGACTTTATTGAAATTTCAATAAAAACTTTCCGATTAAAAAAATTGACCTAAAACTTAACCTAGTCATTTTTGACATGTGTATTCGGTGTCTTCATTGTTTAAGTCATGTACATGTTTCGTGGTTAGGTTGAAATGGTTGATGGGCGGATCCAATAATTTAGATGCATATGCATGTTTCGTACATGTACATGTCTCTTTTTTTTTGACAAAAAAGACCCATAATTGAGAAAAATCGCCACTCAAATGCATATGCTAAGACGTGTGATGGAATGATAGTCATCAAATAAAACCATGGATTTATAGTGAAAACCAAAGGAAAAAAATAAAAAGCTTAAAACCAACATCTAAGCTATATTGAGAGTGAATACATTGAAAAAACTGATCAGTCTTCAGGGTTTAGTTGAAATTTGTGGAACAACAACCATTTATTAATATAAGCTTGTCTTCTATTTTGAAAAATTTTTGACTCAAAATGGCACATCTCCCTTCTTCCTAAAAACACATCTCACTGTCAATCATTTATTTGCAAGGCCTACCATTGGATCTAGGGTTGGTTGTGGTACAGTGTAACCGCAATTTTTAGGGGAAAACGCAAACCGCCCGACTATTCGCGGTATTGCATTTTTTGACACCGCAAACTGGCATAAGAGTTGCGGTTAACCGCGACTCAGTGAAACCGCAAATTGGTGTGGTGGCCTCAAAAAATGCGGTATCCACCGAGAAAGATCTCTTCCTCTGTAACTGAGAAGAAGAAAAGAAGCAGACGAAGAATGGGATTTCTCACTTTCGCAGCAGCAGGCGGCAGCCTTATTCTGATGGGTGCATATGAAGCCATTTCTACCTCAATCCAAATCCCAGACCAAGATTCAATTCCATCGTCACCTCCATCTTCAAAATCTTAAAATCCCTAATTTCAAAACCTAAAAATCAGAAAAATCTTCAAATCCCTAATTTCAAAACCCAAATTTGAATCCCTAATTTCAAAACCCAAAATTGAGCACTGAGAAGCTTCAACCACCCAAACTAGGCAGCGATGAAAATCAACCACCCAAACTAGGCCTGAAAAAAATAAAATAAAATAAAAGAGGGAGAGAAGAGATGGAAACAGATGGAGGAAAAAAAGAAGAAGAGAGAGGTAGAGAAGAAGAAGAAGGAAAAAGAAAAGAAAAAGTGAGAGATAGAGATGGAAAGCAACGGAGAGAGGAAGAAGCGGGAAAAAAAGGAAGAGAGGGAGAGAAGGAGGAAAAAGAAAGGAAAGAGAGATGGGAAAAAGGAGAAAGAAAGGAGGGAAAGGAAGGAGGAAAAAGGAGAGGAAGAAGGAGAAAGAAAAAAAAAAGAAAGAGAGAGGGAGAGAGAGGTAAGAAGAAGAAGGAAAAAGAAAAAAAAAGACGGAGAGATAAGAAGAAGGAGAAATAAAAAATTATTGTGGTTTGATGTAACCGCAATTTTTGAGTTTTCCAAACTGCAACCGCAGCCGCAATTTGAGGTTGGTTCCTCAAACCGCAATTGCGGTCGGTTTTCCCACATGAGTGGTAATATCTCGGTCGGTTTTTGCGGTTTTTGGGTCTAAAATGCCACCCCTAATTGGATCAAGGGACAATGAGATCATCACTTAGAATCATATCCCAAACTTCTTACCTGCTCTCTCACCAGATTATTGTATCTACTATGAGAAGGGCAAGGCAAACTTTAACTTTTGTTGGGTAAATAAAAAATAGATCGTAAGTTCTTGTGGAAAGAAAAGCCACCCATAAAAGATTCAACAATGGGATGGTGGCTGGGGTTTGGGGGTGGGGAATTTGGATTTAAACGAGAGAATTGTGTTAAAACTCATTCCCAAAATGAGTTTTATTGAGCACAAAACTTAAGTGGGACATCGTCGTTTAGACGTCAAGGAAAAAAAGAAGAAGCGTTGGGCGCTACTTGAGCGCCTGGTTGCAGTGTTGCGCCTCTTTGGAGAGAAAAACTTAGTTGCAACGGGAATATCACTATTTTACTATTTTCGGCCAATAATGTTATGCCACGTGAAACTGTTAACACGCATGTCATAGCGTTATTCGGCGAGAATAGTAAAATAGTGTTATTTCCGTTTCATAAAAATCTTTCTCCCTTTTGGGGCATTTCATCAAACAGGTTCTGGGCAAGTTATAGGGGCCAGTTTCTTCCCCTCTCGTGATGAATTTGGGATTGCAGGGTCAATTGCCCACCCTTTTTGCTTTGTGGATCCGCCACACATATAATGCATGCTTGGCTTTTGTATTTCTAATGAATAATATGCATGGAATGGAAATATTGTCATCGTCCATGATTTTTATATACTTTTTTTGTTTTGGTGAAGTCATCGTCGTCGTCCATGATGGAACAATCTTGTAAACAATTACCTTTTAAAGTTGTACACCTGTCTGAAAGGGTACTTGGGTCTTTTCACAGTATGAAAGCGTAACTTCAGAATGATAGAATATTCAAAACTTGGTTGAAAAAAGAATAAAGTAGCTCTCATTATTGAGAGAGAGTAACTTCTGACTGAGCTGAGAGAGAGATGTGCCCGTAAAAGATGAGCTGAGCAAAGGTAAAGAATTAAGCTCATTATTCAGAGTCAGTTCTAAAGAAAGGTAACTGGAATTTGAAATCCAGTTTCTGGTTTCTGGTTTCCAATCTGCTGGTGGAATGAATATTTGCATTGCATGCAGCTGGGTGCTCTCTCCCCCAGAAGCTTCCTTCAGCACAGCTCTAGAAAAGTAAATAACCACCCTTGTTAGCAGATGAGCCAATCTGCCAAGTTCTGCAGAATTTGTAGACTCTTCCTTTCTTTCTTTTGTTTTTTCTTTTGTTGTAAACTGAATAGAAACTTCATATTAACTTTCCTTTTTCTTTGCTTCCATTTAATGTGTGGCTGTGAGTTTTCTGGCCAATAAATGATACATACATACTGTTTTTTCTTTGCCTGTGTTTACTGTTTGTTGGTTAAGTTAGTCTCTGCATTTCTGAAATTAGAGCTACAATAATAATAATAATGCTAGTTTAATTTGGTTTTAATACCACTAGAATGTAATGTAGTCAACCTGTAATGACTGACTAGTGAAAAAATAAAAAGAAAAAAACCAATTACTCTCATGTCAATGTCATTTTCAGCTTGTAATATTGCAACCGAGACAGTCATGGGAATTGGAAAGCCTTTTGAATGGTAGAATGGTTGGGTTGGGAACTTGGGAGGTGAACAACGAGGAAACTTCCTTTGGGGATGGTTTTTGGAGAATTGGAGCAAAGCATAGCATTATGGTATCTCCACAACAACACCAATCTTCAACTCTTCTTCTTCCACCGCGACTGTGTCCTTGGGAGAATTGGCGTGAACTGCAACCATGTTGTGTCCTCCTCCTCCTCCTCAGCAGCAGCAGCAACCTCAATCTCTGCAAGCCTTGGCACGCAGCAAGTCCTTGTGTCTTCAACAATCTCAGTTTCCCCGGACTTCACAACGCTGCCGCTCTTTTCACTCCAATTCAGGTTTTTTTTTTTTTTTTGGTTGTGTTTTTCACCTCTAAAGGCCCAAATTAGGTTCTCATACATTAAACTAGCTGCTCAAAATTTAGCAAGAATTGAATTATTTTTCCCTTTTGTTATTTAGAGGTAGAGATTACTGTTTGGAGTTTGATCTCAACTGTTCAATGCCCTGCCTTGAAAGTCTACTCTGCAGGCTATTTTCGGTTCGATTGATGGAGAGCTATAGAGAAAAGAGGAGAGACCTTCATTCATATTTTGTTCATTGTGTTGGAAAAAAATACATGGTAGGGTCGGAAGCAGAGATTTGTGGTCCGTTATAGAAAAAGGAGTTCCTTCCTACCAAGTTTGTGGATGTAATTAAGGTTGTTCATTGCGATTTTGAACGCCGAAGGCAGCACAAGACCACGGGCTTCTGCTTATTGGCCTGAGAAAAAGCCGCCCTTGCTTAGGAGATATCCTCTCTTTCTTGTTGGTGTGAGAACATAGTATAACTAGTGAACTTTTAAATACAATAGGCTTACATCAAGGGTTGACCTTGAGCCCTTGTATTTTTTTCCCTTGGCTATGGACGACTGTTATGTTATTCGCATATGACATCGTGTTAGTTGATAACACCAAATTAGGGTTAATTGTTAAGCTTAGAAGCATGGAGGACTAGTTTAGAATCTAATATGTTATGTTATGCAAGAAAAAGTACTTGCAAATAGAGAATTTCTGAGTAAACGGCTTACTTTGGCGCAGAAGAATCACCTTAGCAAATTTGTATAATTGTATGCAAAATTCGTCCATGTATTTTCAGATTACAGGACTTACTCCTGTCCCCCAACCCTGTGTATTGTAGGAAAAGATGCAGATTACAATCCGGATTTCTCAAAAGCCGCAATCGAATTTATGATCAAAGGTGAGTTCCCTTGAAATCAAGATAAGCAGAAGTGTGGTTTTTTTTTTCTCTCCTTTTATTTTGTATACATGATTTTTATTCATTGTTTAGTTTGGCTGTGTAGAAATAAATAGTTTGAACATTACGAAGAACCTCAGCAGGTTGCCTTTGCTTCGCAAAGGTTCCCATGATGACAACAGCTACCATTACAAGCAACAATACCAGAATACAGTAACGTTAAAAACTCATAATCAGGATCAAATCATTTTTGTTTCATATTTCTTGCCATTTTTTTATACTTCATTGAACCATTTCTATAATGTCAGGGATCTGATGATTCCAACCCCAGCAAGTCTCTTTTACAGAGCGTTAGTCCCCATGCTGACACTGACCAAGACGAGCTGGGTACTGTAACAAGGGTAGTTGTTAAGACTCATAACCTTAATTAAACCATTTTTTTCTCATACATTCTTGCAACAACTTGAACTTATTTTCAGTTTCAGGGCTCTGTGGATCCCGATCTGAGTGTGTCTCCTTTACCTTGCATTAGTACCCATGCTGATACTGACTATGAGGAGCTAGACAGTGTGGTAAGGATAGTGGTCAAAACCCATAACAGTAACTAAACCAAACTTTTAACTGTGATATTATCTTGCAACACTTATAAGTTTTAGTTGACCTCATTTGCTCAGGGCTCTGATGAGTCCAACCTCAGTGAGTCGCTTTTACCAAGCAGTAGTCCTCGTGACGAACCGGGAAATCTAGCAAGTGAAGTGGTAAAAACTCATGACCATAATCAACTCCCTCTTTTCACTATTTCTTGTGTGATAAGCAGTTTTATGATTTTAATTTAACTTATAAATAGTTACAAGGCTCTTACAGTTCATAATGGCAGGGCCCTTCTGGTTCAAATCCTGGTGAGTTAGCAATTAACATCGGTTCGCAGGATGAAAATAATGATTTTGGCCAGCCACATCACAGGACAAGGGTGATGCTCAAAACTCTTATATTCATATTAAACTATAGCATTTTGTTAATTTCTCATGTGAGGTTTATTTGGCACCCATTTTAATTTCAAACTGAAGTGATTATAACTTGTATGTAGGTAACTGCCTTAGAGTGGACCTTTATGCTCGTTGGTTTCAACCTAGAAATGTTGTCAGCAGGTTTCGATCAGGTTTCCTCCACAAGTAAGCCTTGTTATGCACTGATCAGTTTGCTGTTGGCCATTGCAGCTGTGCTTAATTGCATCTTGGAGCTCATTTATAATGGTATAAGGGACACAGATGCATCTCCATCTCCAAATAGCACGGTTTTTGGTACGTTGCCTGACATTTTCGGATTGGGACTTGCCGTGATTCAATGTGTTTGCTCGGCAGTGCAGTATTATTTCCTCCATCATCATGCTACTAATCCAATAAAACTGTCCCCTGTGCCTCTCTTTTTCTTCACCTTTTTGGTTGTTTTGAAATTAAAAGGGAACTAGGGCCACACTGTTTATATATTCAGGACACTAAGACCAACATTGTCAAATTATGAAAAAAGAAAAAAGAACCAATTCCAACTCCTAGAAACCTCCTCTCCCAACCTCCTAGCTCCAAGCCAAGCTCCCATTTGCAACCCTCTTTGGTTCCAGGGGTTTTCCACCCCTGGAATCACTTATTCGGCTAATAAACCGGCCTCTCTCTCCCCCTCCCCCACCCCCGGTTATGTTGTGAAGAGCTTTTGGTCCCCTGCATTTCCTGCAAGGGTTTTGTCTCAACCCTAGGTTTTCTAGGGACTGAATACCAGTCTGCTTGGACTTGATTTCAGTTGATCTATCGTTGTAGGCCTCTGATGCAGTTGTTTGGGGTTGTTGGTGGTAGATCTTATACAAATCTGTCTGGTTTGGAGGTGGAGCTTCTAGATTTGGTTGGATCTTACTGGCGTTGAGGATCATGTGGGAATCTTGGAATACTGTGACATTTCTTGAAGTGTCCTAGTGGAAGTTGTGTGTGGTCATGCCGTCCGCTTGAAGGTGTTTCCAATCCCAAGTTGATTGAGAGGTTGCTATCTACCATGGTCTTCTTCAAGCACTGGCTAATACAGGTTTAAGGATCCTCATTGTCTGTAACTCCTAGTGAGCTGAGGTTCAAGTTCTGTAATTTACTCACTGTCCTTGCAATCCTTGTGCTTGATTGCTTATGTTTTCTGATTTTCTGTATTTCAAGAACCTCCTTTTGGGGATGTATTCTTCTTGTGCATCTGTAATTCCCCTTTGTTTAATGGAATTTATACTATTTCTCTAACAAAAAAAAACTTTGTCAAATTATTTTGTAAATAGCAATATTTTATCACATCAGATAATTCAAATGACCTTTTTATCAATTACAACAAGTCAGCCCCCAATATATTAGGTTTGATTTTGCAGATGAACATGTAACCACTCTATATATATATATGCGTGTTCACGTATGAAGCATGAGAAGTCCCGCTTCTAAAGTACCAGATATTTATATTTGTCAACTCAAATATCAAGTATTTATCTACTTTGTTATCAGGATCCATGCATGCTTATGGAGATTTCACTTTCTTGTGTTTGTATGTTGTGATGATTGTCTTCTTCTCTGTTAGGCTTTCTTGTGATTTGTTCTGTTTGGCTTTCAGTTGTGTGGCTAGGGTGTGGAAAAAAATTGATGAACCGGTGGAACCGACCAAACCGGACTGGTTTGGGGTGGTTATTTTTCTATATTTTTCTATGTGTCGGACCAAACCAGTTTGAATGGGTTCAGCTGCAGTTTCAGTTTTGTTTAGAATCGAGAGAACCCCAGCAAATTTGTTCAAAATTCAATCTAATTCAATCCAATTTTGATCGATTGCATCTCTAAGTCTGGTAAAATTACTATAATATAAAATATTATACAAGTTTTAAATTATTCTTCATGTTGAATTAGCATATCAAGAATTTAAGCTAAGCTTAGCAAGTGCCATTCAAAAGAGTAATTTTGTTTTTATATTTTTTAGGTTTAAATATCAAAATGGTCTTTATATTTTACTCATTCGGTGAATTTTATTCATGTTTTCAATTTGACCAATGTCTAAATTCATAAATATTTTCGTTCAATTTCTCTTAAAGTTAATAAATATTTTTTCAATCAATAAAAAAAGGAGCTTTAGATTATAGACACAAAATAGTTTACTAATCAGGAAAATAGGAATTCAATTCAGCTAATTAAGAAAAGGCTAAAGGATAAAAATAGGATGTAATTTTACAATCATGGACTACAAAAAGCTAAAAATTACAAAATATGTCATTATGCAAATTTTAACTAATTCATTTTAAACCAAAATACAATTGTCACAATTTTAAAACGGAAACCAAAACGCATAGCGGCTTCTACTCGAAACGACAAACCAAAGCTTCACCATGAAAACACGCGCTCCCTCTTCTTCCCACTCGAACTTTCTTTCTCCCTCACTCCTTCTCTCTTTCGTTCAGATCGTTCTAACCCTCACTCTTTCTCTCTCAAATTTCTCTCTCAAATCGAAACCACCGACACTCCGAGAAGCCAAAATCAACGAAGAGAAGACACGCCTCTCTCTCATCAAGAGCAAAGCATTCAAAAATCATGTAAGAAACTCTATCACACTCCTCACTAAATCATACATTGCGATGCGATCGATGCGTCTAATGGGTCTAATCAGAAAATACGATGCGGTTTTTACTCAAATCTTCGTCGTCTTTTCGCAAAATACATATGTTTTGTTTTGATTGCAATGTAGTGTATGTTCTGTGTTTTGGATTTAGGGTTTTGATTGCCATGTACTTTTTGTTTTGAGTTTTGGTTTTGGGTTTCGGTTTTTGTTTTGGTTTTGGGTTTCGGGTTTTTGTTTTGGTTTTGGGTTTCGGGTTTTGATTGCAATGAAGTGCATGCTCAGGCTTTGGTTTTATGTTTTGTATTTTGATTGCAATGCAGTGTATGTTCTGTGTTTTTGGTTTATGTTTTGTATTTTGATTGCAATGAAGTGTATGCTCTGTGCTTTGGTTTTATGTTTTGTATTTTGATTGCAATGTACTTTATGCTTTGTGTTTTGGTTTTGGGTTTCGGGTTTTGATTGCAATGAAGTGTATGCTCTGTGCTTTGGTTTTATGTTTTGTATTTTGATTGCAATGCAGTGTATGTTCTGTGTTTTTGGTTTATGTTTTGTATTTTGATTGCAATGAAGTGTATGCTCTGTGCTTTGGTTTTATGTTTTGTATTTTGATTGCAATGCGAGTGTATGTTCTGTGTTTTCGGTTTAGGGTTTTGATTGCAATGTACTTTATGCTTTGTGTTTTGGTTTTGGGTTTCGGGTTTTGATTGCAATGAAGTGTATGCTCTGTGCTTTGGTTTTATGCTTTGGTTTTACGTTTTAGTTTTTGTTTGGTGTTCTCTAAAATTCACAATCTGCTTGTTTGTACACATAAACTGCTTCAACAGTTTATTTGTTTCTGCAATGTTGTTTATGTGTTTACGCCATGCGCTTTATGCGTTACTTGTCCTAATAGTGTTTTCATTCTTGTTTCGCATCACAAATGGCAACAAAACAGTCAACACAAAAGAAGCAAGATCAACAACAAAAAGTCCAAGAAAAAACAATGGCTCAAAAGATACAACGAAAGCCAACTTATGATAGAAAGGCAAAGAACCCAGGCGATGTACGGTTTGATTGCAATGTCAATGCCTTCAACAACATGATAACCAACATCAAAGACAAAATAAATGAAAGGCGTAAGGAAATGCTTGAGAAAACACCATTCTCGAATTTGATTGAGCCATTCTACAATCGTGAGAATAGACATACCTTTGCATGACTAAGTCGGATATCGACTTAGTGAAACTGCTCAAGCAGTTTGATCCCACCACAAAATCTTTCACATTCGGCAGCAAGGCTTTCAAGATCACATCAAAAGCGGTGACCCAAATCCTTGGATTGCCAAATGAAGGAAAACGTGTCAAACTGGACAAGGACAAATATGAGTCAACCTTCAGGACAAGGAACTTTGGAAGCATCCGACCATATAAAGCACGGCTGGAAGAACAAATACACAAGGCAATTGACTTGTCAAATAAATTGCAGAAACAAGACCCCAAGACAAAAACAAACAAGAAATCCAAGAAAAGGAAATCAAAAAACCCAACTGGAGAAGAAGAAAAAAGCAAGAGGAAGAGGAGGTTGTTGACTACGACGGGGATGTGGTCGACCTAATCCTGATTCACCTCTGCCTAACATTGCTCTTCACAACCGCTTCAACCAATTTGCACCGGAAAATTGAGGAGCATTGTGAGAAGCTAGACACCTGTCAAGCTACTCATGGGCAAGGGCTGTTTCAACTTACATAAATGACTCCTTAGTCGCAAAGGCAAAGCGAAGAAGGAAGGAAAAGAACGTCATTCTGTTACAGGTTGCACTCTCCTAATTTTGGTAAGTCAAACAAAATTTTATGTTATTTATGTCTTATCAATAAATTCACAATCTGCATTGCAGTTTATAACATAGTATATATATCTTCGTTTTGAACTGCTCAGTTTACGCTTTGTGAGAGGACTAATATAATTCAACCAATCGTTGGGATGGAGAACGCAACTCCTGGAATTTTAAAATGGAATCTTGTGGAACTCCACACAAGATTACATTATTTCAAAGGACCTAAATCAGCTAGAGGACTTTTCAAAACCTCTAAAAAACAAGAAAGTACCAGAAAAGAGGAAGAGGAAAAGGAAGACGAAGAGGTATGCAATATTTCTTTTACGCAATGCGATTTATGTGTTTACGCAATGCAATTTCTAACAAGTGTTGTTCAATTTGCGTAAACAAGATGGAGCGTAAGGAGAAAAGGAAGCAGGAAATGAAGAAGAAAATGAAGGAGAAGGAAAAAGAAAAGATTTGAGATTGGGGAAGCAAAAGAACCTGTTGGGATTCATGGCTGCATGGTCAACTCTCTGGAAGTCCAAATCAATTACCGCCAACGACTTGATCCTAGTGGGTTTGCCCAAAACGCTTACAAGCTGTGGAATGATGAAAATAATCAAGACAAAGTGAGAAGAAAATCCAAGATTTATGGAACATTTTCTTCCAAGCGTAAATCAAAACAAACCACCGGAAGAGGAATTGGCAAAACTAAAAGAGGAATTGGCAAAACTAAAAGAAAAATTAATCGATGAAGAATGTGTGATCACTACAATGACAAAGTGGAATCTACCCTTATGCGTCACGAAATGAACAATCTGAAAGAGAGGATTGCACAAATGGAATGCAAGGGACCTGAAATTGAGCAAGTGCCACTAAATGAGAATGTGCAAATACCTCAGAACAACTCAAGGACACGGATCCAAGTGCCGCATTCGAGAAAAGTATAGAGAAGAACTTGAAAGCATGTTCTCGGACCCAACAAATTTTGAAATCGAGCGCGATGTCCCTACACCACAACCACCACAACCACTTGATGATCAAAAGGTGGAGCAAGTGCAAATACATCAGCAACAACTCAAGGACACGGATCCAAGTGCCAAAGATTCGAGAAAAGTACAGAGAAGAACTTGAAAACATCTTCTCGGACCCAACAATTTTTGAAATCGAGCATGATGTCCCTACACCACAACCACTTGATGATCAAAAGGTGGAGCAAGAAGAAGAGAAGAAAGGAGAAGAGAAGAAAGAAGAAGAGATGCAAGAAGAAGAAACAGAAGAAGAGATGCAAGAAGAAGAGACAGGAAGAAGAGAAACAGGAAGGAAGAAGACAAAGATCGGATAAAGAACAAAAAAGGAAGAAAGATGCTGACACTCTGATCTTCCAACAAGAATAAAAATTATAAAGAGCGTGCAAAGAAAGAAGCGTCAAGCATCATGCTACAAATATGAACAAGATAAGAAGCCCAAGCAAAAGAAGGCAAAAAAGGCTGACGTTGACGAACAATTGCCCCAATTCAAGATTATCTCTTCCGAGGAGCAGTCAACACAAGAAGAACCTATGATTGTTGCTACAAATCGATTCTGAGAACGCAACTTATCTTTTGTTTTCAGCATTGCGATTTCGCAATGCGCTTTATTTGTTTACGCATTGCTGTTTTTATTTTTCTGCAATGCGGTTTATTTGTTTCGCAATGCGCTTTATTTGTTTCTCGCATCGCAGCTTATTTGTTTCTGCAATGCAGTTCTAATTAATTTTGTTCAATTTGCGATGCAACAAGACAAACCTCGTCATAATCGATAGTAGTAGATCAACTCGAAAGCAGGATGATGAGGATGACCCAAAAAAGCAACAAAACAAGAAGATTAAGAAGACATTAGGATGGGAAACAAGAGGGTGTGGCAAAAAGTACCCA
The DNA here is from genome assembly GCA_024362665.1 of Prunus padus. Classification (NCBI taxonomy): domain Eukaryota; kingdom Viridiplantae; phylum Streptophyta; class Magnoliopsida; order Rosales; family Rosaceae; genus Prunus; species Prunus padus. The sequence goes on from JANFAM010000011.1 coordinate 10,327,892, forward strand.
AAGAAGACAGGGAAAGAATTCAAAGATACATCTTAAGTACCGACTTAAAGTAATGTCCCTAACCCAAAAGAACAATTATTTCATGTTAATTAAAATTAAAGTGACCCTAATCTTGTGAATTTCATGTATTCAAAATCCACAGAGCTAGCTTCTGGAAAGGTGATCGTGACGTCATTTCCAACATAGATATCAAAGATATTGTATGCGACTTGGAACTAGCACAAAATGTAAGTGCAAACTACTAATTCTAAAACACACATTGCACCTTTGCCGTTCTTGTTTGTGCCTACTAAATTACCTATTAACAATGCCCCAAACAGGTTATTGAAAGTTTTATTGAGTTGGAGGAGGAGAAAATAGATCCAATGGAGACAGGAATTCCACAATACATGTCTACATGGACTTGGGTAAGAATAATTTCCAAAATTCAAAATTGATTAAACAAAAAATGCAATGACTTTTCGACAAAATAAATATACTATCCAATTGCCATTCTATGCTTGCAGCAATCGATGGCTAGCTTCAAGAGCCAAGTTGGCATTATGCTATGTATGAACCTCTATTGGAAAAGCTGGGGAAATGCAATGTGCTCTTTTTCCCAATTATTTCAAAATCCGAGTACCACTTCACCCTGCTGGCATTTCACAAATCCGAACAAAAGTGGAGACACTACAATCCACTTAGGTCACTCGGGCAAGGAAAGAAGAAAAATGCATTGACATTGCTAAAGATATTGTAAGTGGAATGAACCTTTTTTTAATTTCTCAAAGACAAACACAATCTGCAATGCAAACCTTGATTACCCTTTCTTTTCTTTTCTTTTTCTTATTAAAAAATAGGTCACAGCTTGTTGAAGGGTGGATGCAATATGTGAGACCCAGGGCACAAGAATTCATAGAAACTCAAACAAGTACTAAAACTAATAAAGCAAAGGGACTGCCCCAACACCTATTCAAAGATGACTTATCTCGCAAATGAGGAACTGACTCTCAATTTTATTCTCCAAAGTCCATGTCGGTTTCCATTTGAGGACGACATAGAATGTGCCCAACAACATTCATCTTCGTAAGAATTGTTTCTACTCAACTATTCAATACAATTTGATATCATTCAAAACAAAAAACCAATCACATATTATTTTGCGGGTTGGACTGTGGGATGTTTGTCATGTTTTACATGGATCAAATAGCAAAAGGACAGCCCATTCCGTCAACATTGGACAAAAAATCATGATTGAATATAGAGCAAATTACATCTCGAGACTCCTCCACCACAAAAATTGCCTTGTCTCCAGTTTGAAGAAACATTGACATGAAATTATCTTGTTATTGGATCCTAGAAAATATTTGTTATATATCTCTACTGTAATATATTCTTAGAACAACTCTACTATAATATTTGTAATGGAGTTTATGTTTGTCTGCCATGGAATTTATGTCTTTGTTACGAAATGGAGTTTATGTTTTTGGCAATGCACTTTATGTTTTTCTGCATTGGAGTTAAAGGAATTACTGCATTACAAACGGAAACTAAGATTCTCATCAATCTCCTACAAAGAATAACAAAAAAACTTCACGAAAGAAAGAAAACAAGCCTCGCAACAAAAGGCAAAAAGGAATATCCACTGATGAAACAATTGCATAATTTCCATTAACTCCAAAAAAAACATCACAATATCCAATTACAAGCGCTTATTTGTAATCATAAAACAGGATGCAATGCGGTGTATGTGTTTACGCAATGTAGTGTATGTGTTTCGCAATGCAGTGTATGTGTTTCCTCATTACAAATGGAAACGGCAAACAAACAAACAAACTTCACGAAAACAAGCAAACAAGCATCCGAAAAAAGTCAAAAAGGCATATCCACTATGAAAAAATGCTTAATTTCCATTAACTCCAAAAAATAAATCACAATATCCAATTAAAAGTAGTAACAAATTATAATCAACTATAAACCGCATTGCAGATTATTCATATACCTAACATAAGCAATTATAAACCGAGAAGCAATGTTCATATCACAGCCTTGCAAGTCTTCCTTGTGCCCGTAAACACCACACCGACCGCATTTCAATGGCCTTCTAGCTTCACCCAAAGCTTTGATCCTCTTCGTCGGTGGTCTTCCTGGCTGGCCTCTTTGTAATTGGCGGAAGAACAACTCCGATGGCTGAACCGTTGCTGCCCAAGGCTTTCCCAATATCCGGAATAGGAAGAATAGGAATATCATAGGATTTTCGAAAGAATTCGTGACGTGTAGTAACACCGACGTAATCATAAATCGAATCTTTCTTTGCAAGAATTGCAGCCACCGCATGCGTACAAGGAAAACCATCAATTTGCCATAGACGGCAAGAACATGTCCGTTGCTCCAAATCAACCATAACAGAAAAATCACCAAACACTTCAAAAACGAAACACTAGAACGACGAACAGCCCAAGTCCTTCCAAACTTCCGCTTTTTCAACAAGCCTAGTTTCCATCTCCGGCACAAAATAGTTGTCCACTTCTCAGCTTCAAGTCGTCGTTGTGAATTCAACACCATCAATTTCTCGTCGAATCCGTCTATCAAAGGCAACACCGATAGATCTCGAAACACACCAACCCAATGGTTAAATGACTCGGCTAAACTGTTTGCCATCTCTCCATAACGCATTCCATTGAAAAACGCATTGGCATAGTGATCTCTAGACAAATCGATTATGAATGTCTTCACTTTGGAACTACCAACAGTCATCAACTCATCCATAACTACTTTAAACTCATCCTCTCAGAATAAAGATATGCACATTTAGCAAATAGATTAACAACACGGTCTTGGAGCAGCCTTCCCAAAACCTGACTTCTGGTACTTAGATATCAAATTTTGCTTCAGGTGATAATAACAAGAGGAATGAGGGCATCCAGAAAAACAACGATCATTGCATTCGGCAAACCTTGATTACGGCCGAGAGAAAAAGTCACCACTCTACCCATCGGTAACAATATAGCAGCCAAATTTTGAAGAAACCAAGTCCAATTCTCCTCTGTCTCGTAATCAACAACTCCAAAAGCAAGAGGATGAAACCCCGCAAAACAAAACCAACAAAGACAATCGAGAAACAAATAAACTGCATTGCGTAAACAAATAAACCGCATTGCGAAAAAAAACAGCAATGCGAATCCAAAACAATTGGGTAATCATACCTTGATTACCATTCTTTCCGTAAGCACAAAGAAGCTGCCCTTTGTACTTGCTCTTCAAAAATGTAGCATCCATGAACAAGAAAGGGATACAATATTCGAATCCGCAATTGAACCGCCAAACGATACAAAAATCGTCTAAAGCGATTAATTCCAGATCGCATTCAAGCTCGCAAATAGAACCGCATTGGTTGCTTTTACGGCGTCCACGTACCACACTAATTCATTGAAGGACTTGATCGATCACCGTGAACATCCACTTTGGCTAACTCTTTACCAAACCATGCGTGGTAGTATGAAATATCAAGACCATAATATTCTTTGAATTCATTGATAATCTCTAACGGCTTCACTGGTTTTGCCTCGATTCTATCAACAAGCGTGAGGAAACAACACGAGACTTCATCTTTGTTTCATGTATCCGACTCGCACATGTATGAACATTATTTAAGGTCCGAATTACAAAACAACCCGAAGCTACACAACAAGATGCATAAACACGCCAACTACAACCTTCCAAGTTCTTATTTGAGCACACCGCAATCACCCGCCTCTTGTCATTGCCCACATATAAAAACTGAAATCCTACTTCAAGAGCATACTTGCATAATTTCAACCGAACTCCTCTGCACCACCATTAAACGTCCGCCCTACATGATGTATATATGTGTGCCACTCCATCGACAACAATGGCTTAGCAATTAATCTCTTAGACCTACCCAAGAATTCGTTTCTATCTTCAAGAGTACTACAAAGATGATGATTCACCCTTTTCACACACTAGCAAATCCTTATTTCCACAAAACGGACCACTAGACTCACTGCGCAAACATAAATCCTTAACTAAAAGCTCCACACTCTTTGCATTCGCAATCCCTAAACATGCCATTATCATGTCTAAATCACCATCCTGCTTCTAATATGCAGCTAGAATACCCAGGCGGTGAATATCTCAACATAAAAGTGCCTAATTTCAAACAACTAAACCGTAGACAAACGGTATTTGAAATATCAACAATAGACGATTCAGCTGTAATTGGGAACATCACTATTTCCAACTTATATGTGCACTTGGCTATAACACAAAGCTCCATTCCCCCCTTAAAATGCAAACAAAACAAGAAGAAAAAATAATTACACAAAACTGCAAACAAAACTGCATGGTATGATCTTGAAAAAAACATAAACTACATTGCAGTTTATATGTTTCTGCACTGCAGTTTATAATTTTCTGCCAAAATTCTGAGGAAAAAAACTGAACAACTCATACCTCAACAGCAAATTCCAAAAAAAATCCACAACCAAACAACAGCCACAAGGTCCGAATCAAACAGATATTATCGAACTCAGAATCGCACACACCACAAGCAACGCCAAAGCGAAATTAAATCGCATGAAAAAGCAAAATTAGGAAGAAACCATAAAAATCAATATAAATGCCACAAAAATAATCCAAAAAAGGAACAAAATAGAACGAACTGTAATATCGAGCTCCATCTGACCTCAAGAACCACAAATCATGAACGAGAGAACAAAATCTGCAAAAGCCACAAAACAACGAAGAAAACATAAAAACACAAAACGTAATCAAAATCAAAGACAAAAACGAAGAAATTTGAAAGAAATCATGCCGGAAGATCGAGCTCGATCGGAGCTCTCGAACCAGAAATTAACGACGTGCAGAGCGAAAGCGAAGAGAATGGCCAAATTTCAAATCGCGGCTACTTAAAAACTAAGAGGGTAAAACGTAATTCAAAAATAAATTTTAAAGTTGGGCCAGGCTTTTCAACGAAAGGGTACAAATGTCTTTTCCGTTGTTAATCTAAGTGGGCCAAAAATTCAGGACTTGCTCTTTGGCTAAATCCAAAAGAAAATTTGGATACCTATGTGCAAAGCCCAAACAGAAATACTATAGGTATTAAAACCTGATTAGTTAGGATTCTTTTTGCTAAAACCTAATTTTTCTTTAAAAAAAACATAGCTATAAATAGAAGAATTAAATTGAAAAACATGAACTAAATTTGCCGAAGAGGGAAAATATAAGAACCAATTTGACATTCATAAGAAGGATCTAGAGCCTCAATATTTATAATATACGCATTTTCTCGTATTTCGTTTAATCTTAATCGTTGTAATAATCTAATGACTATAACCAAGGAATTAAATATCGAAGGTTTCGGAAATATCGGTGGTTCAAAAACACGGAAATATCGATGGAAATATCGAAAAAATATCGATATCGATAAAAATTGGATAAAAACCACGGAAATTGTAAGAAAAACTTGGAAATTTTTATTGAAACTTTAGAGAATGTTTATTTAGTCAATTATCTATTAGTTTATCAAAAAAAATTTGAAGGAAATGCATTGCATGATGGATTTGACTGATTTAAGTTGATTATATAGCGAGTTGACAAACATTGTGACTGTAGAAAATATGTTGTAATTAATGAAAGAATATTAAACACACCATAATCATTTATATATAATGATTTATTACAATATTTTACACTTTATACATTGCATTGTAAGATACATTAGTGACTTAGTACCACATAGAGTTCCTATGAGGTTCATTGCTTTCACTATCTTCATCATCTCTATTTGTAGAGTGAGTGTAAGTAGAAATAACAATAATGAATGAGAATAACTTACTAGGAATTTAAGTATAAATGTAAGTAATTTGAAATAATGAATGAGAAAATAATTGTAGGAATTTAAGTAATTATGAAAATAATATGGAATAATAAAACCTAATAATGAATAATAATCAAATTCGATAATAAAATAATAAATAACATTAAACATATCAAAATTATCTTAGGGAATAATTATACAACATTACTTAATTACTTCAAAGAATTAACATGCAAGTATTATTTTTTTATTTTAATAAATTACAATAATATAAATATAAGTTTGTAAATTTACCTCACAATGTTTTGCAAAGATGTTGAGAAAGAGACGGCATGGGAGATGGGATGGGACCATTTGATTTTATTTGTATGTATAGAAATAGGACTACAACTAATTAGTTAGGTGAGGTGAGTGGTTGAATGGTAGGGTAAGTAGTGTATGTTGAAACATGAAGAGTAGTTTAATTTTTATTTTCAGAAACAGCTGTTTTAAACATATATAAATATGAGTTTTGATAGATATTAATCACAACTGAAGCAACAGCGTAGTGGAAAAATGGAAGGAACCAAAGTAGCAGCAGGGCAGGGGTTCGAACCCCAGCAGCGCCTGCTGCAGCTTTGATATTTTTTGGTTTTTCCATTATTATCCCCATTTTCATTGAGAAATTGACTGGAAATATCGCAGCCGAAATTTCCCCGAAATTTCGCCGAAATTTTCGAAAAATTTCCGAAAACAAATTGTCCCCTCCCGATAATTTCGGGCTTCCAAAATCAGCAAAATTTCGCCGAAATTTCGCCAATTTTTTCGATTTTTTCTTCCTTGACTATAACATGGCACGTGATCCTCAAGAGAATGATTGGGTGAAGGCCAATGCTAAGAGAATCTTATGTAATAGGGAAAGTTGCATAAAACAGTTGGGGGTGGGCACGGTCTGCTTCGGTCTAGTTTCCACCTCAAACTAGAATCGATACTATTTAACACGTTCGGTGTGGTCCAATTTTAGTGAACAAATTTATGAAACTGGGCGGTCCCATTTGAACCGGTTTCGGTCCGATTTTCAGTTTTTCCGATTTTGAATCGGATTATTATTATTATTTTCAAATTATTATTATTTTTACACAAATTCCAACTAAAATTTTATTTTTTGGGCTTGAAAATTTATGAATGATCCAATTTATGCAAATAGAGATATTATGCCTAGAAAAGTGAGATGTTTTGAAGTTAGGCTTGGGGAAATATTAGTTATGAGATTAAAAATGTTGCATTGGATTTAAATAATTTTGTAAAAAAAATACACAACCGGTCTAGTTTGGGAAGGTGTGAAACCGAAATCGAAATCAATTTGAACCGGTCCGGTACAATTCTGTGTCAATTTGTTGACTTTTTTAGTCAACTAGTTTTTTCCATTTGATCTGGTTCGGTGTTCCAGTTTTTCGATCTCCATGGACCCCACATTACTGCTCAGTGGTACCTGGGCATCATCTTCTCCTTTTACGAAATTTTTTTGGTATATTGGTGGTACCTGTGCAGCCAATCATCCAAGGACTCATATATCATTTTAAAAGTTAAGGGATGAGATTGAATGACCTGATGACTTGTTCAACCCCTTCTCATTAAGGAGCACGTGAGTTACACGTGACCGAGGACAGGAAAAAATATTCAACGAACGCGACGCGTGCACTGGAGTGTCTTCCAAGAACCATTTGAGTTGAGTTCCACGGCGTGCTCTTCAGATGGAGAAGACGAAGTGGGGGGAGCTTTTTCAGGCCGTGGAAAGCTGCGCAGTTATGACTTCGACGAAATAGAGCTGTGGAGGAGGAGATTGACGAAATAGAGTACGCGTCCTCTGGGTTTGGAAGGCGCGTGAATTTTTTTCCTTATTTTAACCGGTTAACCAAAACAACCAGTTTCACTTGTTTTAAAAAAAGCCCACGTGACTGGCATGTGAGTGGTTGCACCGGTGCAGGGGAATCATTTTTGGCCTTTCCATTTCGTTCTTACCATATCATCAGACTCCCCAATGATAACAAGAAGGGAAAAGAAAAAAGGAAGACGGCATCAAAACACAGAGCCCATAGCCAAAACCAGGCAGGAAACCACCCCCTCCTCGTCAAACTACCATTACCTTATTGACCAAAACAGAAGAAACAGAGTGAGCTGTTTTTCTTATCTGTTTTCCTCTTCTCTTCCAAATTTTATTCCTTCCCTGGACATGTCTATTTGAATATGCTGCTCTTGGCACGAATACTATTACTGGATCTGGAAATTTCATTGCCACATTATTTATTTGTCATCTTTTTTCAATTTATGCTTCTGAGTGTTTTCAAATTCAGCTCTGGGTTTGTTTTATAGCTTTGGTATTGTGTTTCTGAGTCTGAAGGTTGGTTTCCTTTGGTTTCAAACATTTTCTTCTGATGTTTTCAATCATGGCTGTCTGCTGCTGAGTATGTGATGCTGGGTTTTGTTTCAGTCAGTCATGTATAATTTCTTTTCTCTCTCTGTAGATGTTTACTTTTGATTGGACTCCTATCTTTTTTGTATCATCTTCTCTTAATAATCTTTGTTCTCCTTTCCATTGTAATCAGAAAAGGTTCCTTCTTCACATGAACCATTTCTATGGAGTTCAATGCTTTTTGGGTCCTTATTTTTGTATAAATATTCATGTATTTCCTTTAGTCAGCTCTTTGGCTTGTGCTTGTCTATTATAAAACCATCATCGTTTGAAATATTCAAATTGTTAAAATGTTTCAGGTATATAAATATTTATAATATGGAAGGTATTGTAGTAAGAAGAGTTATTCCCTCAGACAATAGTTGCCTCTTCAATGCGGTTGGGTAAGCTCCAATACAACCTTCTATTGTATCCATTGTCTCTATTGCAACAAACTCCGCTGCACCATTTAAGGTCAATTTTTCTATTCATTTGTAGGTATGTTATGGACCATGACAAGAAAAAAGCTCCTGAGTTGAGACAGGTATATGAACATTTAAGTTACACAACAATAGATAAATCATGAGTTTTTGTGCATATATAACTCCTTGTTTGCATTAAGCATGCATAAGTGCGATACTTCCTAATCATTTTGTGGTCATCCATGATGTGAAGGTTATAGCAGCAACAGTAGCAAGTGATCCAACTAAGTATTCTGAAGCATTTCTCGGTAAACCAAATGAAGAGTATTGTGCTTGGATTCTTGACTCTGAGAAGTGGGGAGGTTTGTTAAAAAGAAAAAACTTTCCTTTTCCTACATGTATGAATATTGGTTACCAAACAAAATGCACGATGAAAAGCTTTTCTTGTGAAAGTTTTGGTTATTTCTGATAGCCAACTAAGTATCCAAACCTTAATTATACAAGACTGGCTTATGTCTTCTTCTACATTATTGAACATTGTTGATATATTTGACAAAGTTTTTGCGCCTTGACTGTTCAAGAAATAGTTTGTGTAGCCACTTGTGTAAACGATTAACTTCAAATGTTTTTATTCTATTGTTGACGTCTCTGTCCCAACTTACTTGGATACTATTAGATTTCGCTTGCTGACTGTTAATTTGAAATCTACTGTACAGGTGCCATAGAGCTTTCAATATTAGCAGATTATTATGGGCGTGAAATTGCAGCATATGATATTCAAACTACACGTTGTGATTTGTATGGTCAGGTTAGCATTAGTAGTGAGTTCTCATGTTATTAATCTTGTCAGCTTTCCATTTCTGAATGTTTATGCTCATTTTCGTATTGGGGTACTGTTGACAGGAGAAGAAGTATTCCGAAAGGGCTATGCTGATCTATGATGGGCTTCATTACGATGCTTTAGCTGTATGTGGTTCTGATGATTTACATTAATATTCTGTTTCTGAGTTTTACTGATTATCAATGTAGACAGATAATTAAGAAGTGGCTTCACTGTGGTCTCTCAAGTAGGGTTTGAGAAATATGTGGTTTCCTTATTTTACCAAATGCCCTTAAATAAATCCAAATTTTCAACATCCAACCAAGTTCCCTTATGTTTTTTGAGTTTTTAACGCCAAACATGTAAGCACATAGGAGTCAAATAGCCTGAGAGCCAGACCGCTCCATCTCCCCAACAAATCTAATGTAAATCTCTTTCACAACAACACTGACTGCTCAATGGGTATTGAATCTTCCCTTTTTCCCACGTTCTCTTTACCTATTTGCTGAGAGGCTTTGCCTCATAGGTCTTGACTCTTGCTCTTTTCGAGTTTTAATTTTTCCTGATTTATAATTGTTGCGAATTGTTTTTTCAGTATATGTTAAAACGAAGATAATTACTGATTTTCAAGATATTTTATTTGTAGATATTTGCTTTTCCCTGTTTGTGATTGAGGTTTGATTTTTCCAGTTAATGGTCATTGGTTTCTGTATTGTATTTTATCAGATGTCACCCTTTGAGGGAGCTCCAGAGGAGTTTGATCAGACTATATTTGCAGTTAAGGACAGTACCATTGGGCCGGTTGAGGGGCTCGCTCGTAATCTTGTGAAAGAGCAACAAAGGTAGTGCTTATGGTTTCATGGTGGCTTCTATCCATATTGCACGTACAAATACTGCTACACATAATATGTGAAAACATTAATTGTTCCTTAGGCTTTTTAGTCTCGAATTAGCACATTCAGATGATAAAGATACAGAGCATGTGATTTAGGGTATTGTTTCTGAAACTTCCATTCTAAACATGTAGTTCAGTGCGCAGAAGTTCTCTAGTTCACTATACAACCAACCAACCTAGTTTACAAGCCTATACAATTTGATGTGACAATAGTTTTGAACTTTTAGTACACTATCTTGAAAAAAAAAATTCCAGATCTCTATGTACTGACGGCATCCCAGTTGTTGAACCTAAATAGTACTAACAGTGCATGTAAAGTCTGGTTTATGAAAAAAATTTCCAGATCTCTATAGTACTAACAGTGACCTAAATAATCAATAAATTTGTTCTCGACTTCAGATGATTAAGAAATATAGGAAATGCCAGATGTGTTTATGTATGTAAGGTTTGTCAAAATTGTTAGGTTTTGGCTCGTCAATTAGTGCCCTTTTTTGTTTAGAATTGTTTTAGGAAAAAAAAAAGGTGCACCGATTCTTCTCCTAAAAGAACTAGGAAAGAATCTTAGTTTCCTTATTCAATTAGGAATCCTACAAGTCTATTTGGATTTGGATAAGTGTAATTTCCTAATCCACTTAGAAATAGGAATTCAATCAGCTTTGGGACATGTAAGCCAACTCTATGCCTATGAATAGGGTGCGGCAAGGCTTTTTTTTTTTAAAGAGAGAAAACTATGACAGCCAAGATAAGAGAGAAAACTGTGACAGCCAAGATAAGAGAGAGAGATTAGTTCTAGGGTTTGCAAAAGTTCTGTAATCTCTATTATTAATCAAAGGAGCGGTGATTTCTCTACCTAGAGAAATCAGAACTAGATGTAGGCAAAAGTTCTGCCGAACCAGTATAATTTTTGTGTGTTTCTAAGTTTTCTAATATTTGCTAGTTTAGTCTATTGCCATTGATTACGTTAAAGAACAAGATCAAGTGTGTGGGGTTTTTCAACAATTGGTATCAAGAGCTAGGATTAAGGTGTTCTACGATGTCTATAGGGAAGACGAATGCGGATCTAGGACCTGTGTTAAAGCCCTTTGACGGCAAGCATGACTTCACGGACTGGCAAAGGATGATGAAGAGCGTACTGATATAGCAAGATTTGGATGATGCACTCAATGATGAGAAGCCGGCAAGCATGACAGATGCAACTTGGACTAAGGTTCTCAAGAAGGCCAAGAGTTCCATCGAGATCCATCTCACGCAATCAGTTCGGTCACACATCACCGAAAAGATGACTGCCAATGAAGATGGGAAAAGTTGGAGAATGTTTATATGGGCAAAACCGTGTCCAATACAAAAACGTTTTTGGTTTCTTCCAACTTAGTTTCATTACATTTCTCTTGATACATATATACATAAAGTGCTTTACATTAATTACACAACTACCACCTAGGATACCTCCATAGGATTCCACTTTCCTCCATGAAACAAGGTTTCCATGAATTAAGGAGGGAAAGTGTTTGGTCTTTGGTCTTGTGTAGGGACTTATGTTTGGTCTTGTGTTTCACATGATGACAGCTACACTAATTATATCTAGGCACATGCTAACACTCCCGCTCAAGTTGGTGCATAGATGTCGCCAATGCCCAACTTGATTAATGAGTTGTGGAATACTCTGCTAAAAACTGCTTTTGTCAATATGTCGGCCAGCTGGTCTTCTGACTTAACAAATGGAAGCTGAATTTCTTTGTCCTCAAGTTTCTGTTTAATGAAATGTCGATCCACTTCAACATGTTTAGTGCGATCATGTTGAACTGGGTTGTGTGCAATGGATATTGCAGCCTTGTTATCACACTGCAGATGCATTCGGAATGTAGGTGCATATCCAATCTCTGTAAGCAATTCTTTAACCAAAGGAGTTCGCAAAATCCTTTGGTCATACCTCTGAATTCGGCTTCTGCACAAGACAAGACAACGACATTCTGTTTCTTGCTTCTCCAAGTAACCAAGTTACCTCCCACAAATGTGAAATAACCTGATGTTGATCGTCTATCAGTGACATTCCCGGCTCAATCTGCATCTATATAGCCACTGATATTTAGATGACCATTTTTAGAGAACATCAGTCCTTTGCCTGGTGGTGACTTCAAATATTTAAGAATCTGAAGCACCGCATCCATATGATCTTCACTTGGGCAATGCATAAACTGACTAGCAACACTTACATCGTATGCGATGTCGGGTCGAGTATGTGACAAGTAGATCAATCACCCCACTAATCTTTGATATCTTTCTTCGTTAGTGGGTACTTGATTAGGATACTCCCCAAGATGATGATTTTGGACGATTGGAGTGCCCACGGGTTTGCAATCTAGCATTCATGTTTATGCCAATAAATCCAGAACATACTTTCTTTGGGAGAGAAATATGCCTTGCTTCGATCCATTCTGATGTTTGGGGTCCTTCGCCTATCTCTACTACTTCTGGCTTCCGGTGGTTTTATCACATTTGTAGATGATTGTATCCGCATGACCTTGCTCTTCATGATGAAAAATAAAACTGATGTGTTTCCCATATTCCAATCGTTTCACAAGCAAATTGAAACTCAATTCTCTACCAAGATTCAGATGTTAGCATGTGCCTAGATATAATTAGTGTAGCTGTCATCATGTGAAACACAAGACCAAACATAAGTCCCTACACAAGACCAAAGACCGAACACTTTCCCTCCTTAATTCATGGAAACCTTGTTTCATGGAAGGCTTTACCATGTTTCATGGAGGAAAGTGGAATCCTATGAAGGTATCCTAGGTGGTAGTTGTGTAATTAATGTAAAGCTCTTTCTGTATAAATGTATCAAAGAAATGGAATGAAACTAAGTTGGAAGAAACCATAAAACGTTTTTGTGTTCTCATTCTCTACACTTCTCACTTGTTCTATCGAAACCAAAAAACTTCCTTATGATACCTTTTTGATACTATTTTGACATGGTATCATAGCAAATGGAGTAACACTTGTATACGTACTTAAGGGATAAGAGACTCTGTGGCTCTTGGCTAACATACAAGTATCACATTGGGAATCAGCAGTATAAAAACTGGAAAACAAATCCGGAAATAAATGTCGCATGTAGCCAAAAGATGGATGCCCCAAACGTTGGTGCCATAGCCAAAGTTGTCGATCCTTCTGAGTTGATGAGTGTTTACCATGCTGAAGTCATCCACATAGTACAACCCCCTTCTCTTAGTACCACGACCAATGATCTCCTTGGTGAGAATATCCTGAAACAAATAGAAGTTTGGATACATGAGTACACAACAATTTAGCTGCTCAGTAGCTTGGCCAACCGACGTTAATTTATTAGACAATGATGGAACAAGCAAAGTATTTGGAAGAGAAAGATGGAGAAAGGCCAATAGTTCCTGCAGCGGTCACATGGGAGGTGACACCATTTGCGTTGGCAATACTTGTTCGTTATGGTGTGGTGGTACTTAGAAAATCGGTTAGATCAAACGTCATATGGTTAGTGGCTCTTGAATCAATAATCCAACCAGTGGAGTCACTTGTACAAGATGTATGAAATACATATCCACAGTTACCTGAGTCACTGAGAGTCTTGGAGCTATTTTCGGGTGTTGGGGTAGATCCTTCATGAGGAATTAAAGTCAGCGAAGGATCCGTAGTGACAAGGGAAGCACGGCCTGATCCTCCTGCAAGTTTACGAGCCTTGAGTCCTTCCCACCAATCTGGATAGCCATGCAATTTAAAACAAGTTTCGCGAGTATGCTTTGGGTTCCCGCAGTGAGTGCAACCACTTCCGTCTGTGGGAGCCTTGGGTCGAGAAGGTGGAGTAGTCTTGTTGGCAAGTGGCTGCAGCTGAAAAGGAGCAATAGCTTGGGAATTAGATGTTGGACCTGGGCGAGATGGTCGGTGTGTTCCTTTTGTTGCCAATCCTACTCCAGTTGGCGTGGGGGCTCCTAACATCACAGCTTGTCGGATATCCTCTTCTCGAACATGTGCATAAGCCTGCTCCACTATAGAAACTGGATTCATTTGGAGCACATCGCTTTGGGCTTTGTCCAGTCGATCATCCAAGCCATCCAAAAAGATGTAAACTCAATCTTCCTGGATGATATCATTGTATTTCTTGATATCGGACTCGCAATTCATCTTGTTTGGACAACGAAAATTGATTTCTCGCCATAAGCCTTGGAGATCATTGTAGTAAGTTTTAATCGACCTCCCCCTTGTCGCACCCGAGAGATTCGCCTTTTAAGATCATACACCTGAGAAGTATCAGTGCCATCAAAGTAAGTTGTGGCAATTGCATCCCAAACTCCTTTTGCTGTTGGAAATCGAATGAAGTTGCCAATTAATATTGGTTCCTGGGAATTGATTAGCCATCCCTTCACAATCTCATTTTCTGTTCGCCATCAATTGAATGTCGGGTATGTCTGAGAAGGTGCTGGGATTTCACCAGTGAGATATCTCAGCTTGTCTTTGCCAGCAAAATACATCTCAAGAACTTGAGACCATAAGGCATAGTTGGAGCCATCCAACTTAATGCCAATTAGTGCAGCAGAGGTTTCATAGGTAATAGTCGGGGTCGGGGTCGTAGTTGATGTCAGTACTTGTGTCTTCATGAATTCAGCCATTTGAGCAGCAAATTCGGTGAAGGTAGGTTGAGAAGGAGTAGTAGGATCGGTGGTGCTACTTCCAGTGGGAAAGAAATCGTCTTCTCCCATGATAGCAACAACAATTCAAGACTAGAGTCAGCAAGATCGCTGCTCTGATACCATGTCAAAATAGTGTTAGAAGAGTATCAAAAAGGTATCATAAGGAAGGTTTCTGGTTTCGATAGAACAAGTGAGAAGCCTAGAGAATGAGAACAACACAAAAACGTTTTCTGGTTTCTTCCAACTTAGTTTCATTCCATTTCTCTTGATACATTTATATAGAAAGTGCTTTACATCAATTACACAACTACCAACCTAGGATACCTCCATAGGATTCCACTTTCCTGAAACATGGTAAAGCCTTCCATGAAACAAGGTTTCCATGAATTAAGGAGGGAAAATGTTTGGTCTTTGGTCTTGTGTAGGGACTTATGTTTGGTCTTGTGTTTCACATGATGACAGGTACACTAATTATATCTAGGCACATGCTAACAAGGTTTTCAATTCATACCTATCCAACAGAAAAAAGGGAATAAAAAGATTAATTTTGTGTGAACTTTTTCCCATGTTTTCATGACTAAAGTTATCAAAATGCTTGAGGTAATGCGTGTTTCGTCCTGTTAGTTCCATTTTCTGCTTGTACAATAACTTGTAGTGCATGATTATCCCTTAATACCATGATGCTGCTTCTCAGTAAAAGGAGATACACGGACACTGCCAACTTCACATTGCGCTGTGGGGTGTGCCAACTTGGACTAATCGGCCAGAAGGTTATTTCGTAACTTGCCTCTTGATTTTCTAAATGTGTGTGGTTGTGCGCGTGAGATTTCCTATATTCTTATTATACTGAATAAATTTCGATGAATATTCAGGAGGCTGGGGAGCATGCACAAGCGACAGGGCATGTCAACTTTCAAGAATACAGATAATAGAAATAGAGTCCCAATATCATTGCAGTGCAATTTCTTTGTATTCACTGATTGTTTCATGGTAATAAGACCAATGTTGTGATTATATGTAGTCTGGGAAATGTTGTACTGTACCAACAAAACAAAAAAGAAAAGTAGTGTTGTAGCAGGTGAATCCATCATTTTATGTAATCTGGTGAATCGATTGAATGCCCTTTACCTTGTTTGTTATTACCCTCAAACTTATTTGATTCTTCTTCATTAGCTCGAACATCTTTAACTTATGAATCCATCAAACAATTACTTTCCATGAAACAAGAACTTTCCCAGAGGGGTCTTTTTGAATGCCTTATCTGTATAATGTATAATGTATATGGCCAAAATTTACATGGAAAGTAATAGTCTACACAGGAACCAACTTTCTCAAACATAGAAAATATAGAGGCAAAAACAAATTCCAATTAGAGAACAAACAGAAATAGAAACTTCAATAATATCATTCAACTTGGAAAAAATTTGTCATCCTCAATTTCTTTATTCTTAGAAATTAAAGAGTTGCTAATCAATCAATTACAAAGTGGAAACTTTAACCTATACGTCACATCATATACAACAAATAACAGAGCCAAGGTGGCCTATAACCTATGCCCAGTTTCTATACTTCACGAACAGATCTCGCCTTCCTTCCACCAGATCTCTCCTTCCTCCCAATCCCCATTCAAAAAGGCCTCCTCATCCTGACCGTGCAACTCATCATCTTTGAGGTATACACCCAATTTCTTAAGTGGCAATCCGAGGCAGACCTGTAGAAAAGGATCGACTGCCACAACCACACAGCATCTCAAGTTGTTTGAGATCCTATAAAGGGTGCTCAAATTGCACTGACTTCTCCAAGTTGGCAATGGCATGGCGAGCCGACTCCCTTTCCTTCATCCACTTCATTGATTTTCTACTTGGCGGAGAATCAAGCAAACCCTTAAGGGCTCGTTTGGTACACGCGACTGTCTTGGCATGTACTATGCTTAGGGGTATCTTCGCAACTTGGCTTGGTCTAAGTTGGATAGTACTTATCCTTCGTTTGGTGTATGCCTGGACTAGGACTGAATTTTTTATTTTTTCAAAAATATCTATATATATGTAAATATGTATAAATACATATATTATGTACGTGTATATATGTATTTTATAATATGTATATATAATATACATATATGTATATATAAATATATAAAATATAACATATATACATGTCTATTATAAATAATATAAACATATATATATATGTATACATATATACATATGTGTATATATGTATATTATAATATATACATGGGTATAATACATATACATATACATATATATATATATGTATATTATAATATATATATATATATATATAAAATATAAGGGTATGTTGTAATAATAATAATATACATATATATATATATATATGTGTATATATGTATTTTATAATATATACATGGGTATAATACATATATACACACACACACACACACACACACACATATATATATATATATATATATATATATATATATATATATATATATATATATATATATATATATATATATATATATATACGTGTAAATATAATATATATATATATATATATTATACATGTATAATGTATATGTGTATATACGTGTGTATATGTATATTATAATACATACATGGGTATAATATATATACACATATATGTATATATACGTATATATGTATTATAATATATAATATTTATTACATATATACACGTATACTATTTTTATAATATTAATATGTATGTGTATATGGGTATATTATAATAATAATATACATGTATATATGTATATGTATATTATATATATTATACATGTATAATGTATATGTGTATGTATCTATATAAGTATATATACGTATTATAATATATAATATATGTTACATATATACACGTATACTATTATTATAATATTAATATGTATAAGTGTATATGGGTATATTATAATAATAATATACATGTGTATATGTATATGTATATATACGTATATATACGTATTATAATATATAATATATGTTACATATATACACGTATACTATTATTATAATATTAATATGTATATGTGTATATGGGTATATTATAATAATAATATACATATATATATGTATATGTATATTATATATATTATATATGTATATATGTGTATAGATATATATATACATATATACGTGTATAGATATATATATATATATATACGTGTATATATGTACATTATAGTATATGTGTATGCAAGTATAATATAATATATAAATGTGTGTATATAATAATAATAGTAATATATGTTATTATTATTACAATATAATTTATTCATCTTATACATTGATGAGCATGGGACTATTTAAGCCCCCTTTTTCACATGAGTTTAGTTAAGCCTTCCTAAGGATGTGTTTTGGTGGGCCCGGTATTAACAATCTCATCTAAGACTAGGATTAGATGAAACAAACACAGACTAAATTTACCCAGTGTCAGGCTCAAACTTGTGTACCAAACGACCCCTAAGTGTCTTATTTGCTTTCAAAATTGTACCTGAAAATCGAAGCTTTAGTGCATGAATTCGGCTAGCCTTACATGGAGAAAGATTCTCTGAGGCCTGATCCATGGCATGATCAACAAGGGTGGGCAAGTCATGGTGTCTGGTTGAATCAACTGACTCAGAATCAGAAACCCCAAGCCCTTGACTTTGAAGAACACTAGAAGGAGAAGAGGTCCTGCCCTATTTCAGTTTGGGTGATCCATGGCATGCCAAACCCTTGACTTTGGGCAGAGGAGAAGGACAAAAAGACTTGGGGTTTTTCTCCACGGCTTCTTTCCACTTGCTCTCAAAAACACCACTGAGATGCTTGGTTGCTGCAGGCTCAATCCTCCCAGGCGGATAATATCTTAAAGCATTTGACAAGGTAAGCCTCACATCAGCCGCAAATCCATCAGGGCTGGAGTAGACACCCCTCTCCAATTTGGATTTCACAGTACCAAAATCCATTGGCCTCCAGATGTCGTCGAAATAACTCAGCAAATTCTCGGCCACGGGAGGCTTCTCAAAGTACCTACTCACATGGCGAAGGTTCATCAGATAACCCAAAATTTCACAACAATCAAAATCAAAACCTAGTTTTTGCCTCTTGCTCTTCTGGGTTTGACAGAGACCATCAAACCCCAGATCCTCCGATTGTCTACGCTTTCCAGCAGACGAAGCCAAAGGGATGGTCCTGCCCTGTTTGCGTGAGAAACCATTGCGCAGAGGAAGAGAAGCAATCGCCTTTTCATCCACGGCTACTATCCGTTGGCTCTCAAAAACCCTAGAAGACCTCTCGCTCTTCTGGGTCTAAAACTCAAACTCAAACGGAGCAACACCAACCCCCAATTGTCTACGCTTTCGATTTCGAGTAGACCATGCCATTATCGATTCTTGACTCCAAAACCCAAAATTCACACAATTGTTGGACAGTGGGAGAGAGAAAGAACTCGTTCGCTACTTTTTGAACCCTAAAATTATAAAATCATTGCAGAGAGAGAGAGAGAGAGAACACGCTCCTTCTTGAACCCAGAAAACCACTCGATCGTTGCAGACAAACAGAGGGAGAACTGGTTGCTTCTTAAACCACTCAACCCAATACTCGCCTCGCTCGTTGCAGAGAACAGAGAGAGAGTTTTGGAAATAAGGAGTGCAGTGCAGTGTTCAGGGTTTAGGGTTTGCAAAGAAACAGAGAGAGAGACGAAAAAGGAGGGGAATGTATGCGTTGTGGCGCTAACGGTCTTCTTTTTTATTTTCAAAATGCCAAAATGAAGTTCGGTGTTGTGACTTTGCAGTGAAGCTCGGTGAAACTTGTATCAGTAAAACGCGTGATAAAGTAAAATCAAAGCGGAAACATGAGTATAAAAAAATAATTTTTCTTTCCTATTCCTAAATGGACTTAATATTTTGACCCCATTATAATTCCTATTCCCAAATGAACTTGATATTTTGACCCAACTATCACTCTATATATTGGGCTAGTTGATTAGTTAAAAGGTATAATTAGAAACACAAAATGATAAAGTTTAATTTACTTTACACTATCTATAAATCAATAAATATTTTCCGACAAAAATATATATGTATATATTTCAGACCCATCACCCTAAATTTAAAAGCTTTAGTCATTTATATTAATTTAAGGAATTTTGTGCTTAAAAAAATAGTTTTTTAGTTAAATACCCTGTTTTACACTTAGGGCCAGTTTGGCATTGCTGTGCTGTGAAAATAATCGCTGTCAGATTTGCTGTCAGAGAAATCAGCTGTGAGAGAAAGCAGTTTGGCGTTTGGTAAACTTTTTGTTAAAAGTGTTGTTGGTACTAATTCCCGCATAATCAGAAAATAATTCCCGCATAATCATTAAACCCAGCGCCTCTTCGAAACTGATTTCTGCATAATCAGAAAATGAAAGCACCTCATTAGCTGCTTTCCCTTATAGCTTTCTCTCACAGCAATTTTTAATAATAAGTGATTTTTTCATAGTTTACCAAACAGGCTGGGCTTCCCAAAATTTTTAAAAAATCACTTATCACCCCAAATAAGCAATGCCAAACTGGCACTTAGTCATATTACAAAACCCTATACCATTTAATTTTTATAAACATACCCAAAATAAACTCAAAAATTGACACCTGTGCGGATTTTTGAATTCAACACCTATGTTGGATTATGATTTTGCCCTTTTGCCCAAAATAAACCCAAGCAAACGCACCCCAGAAAATGTCACCTTCAGCTTCAATTTTCTTCTCCGGCAATCTTCAACCGTCTCTAGCCATTTTGCCGCTCCGACGACCATCCCCAATCGTGGCTCTAATTTTCATTGCTATCTGGATCTCTCACTCGCTTTCTCACAGATCTTGCAGCTGTCTCCCGATCTCAGAGCTCAATCTCTCGCATCTCAGTCACAGGCAAGGTTGTTTTGCAACGAAGCCAGTTGCGGGAGGTTCATCCGACGCTCCGTCCTCATGGATTCGGAGCCAGGCACCATTGACAGCATTAGATCTGGGCCATACGACTTGGATTGGTCGGTCGGAGACGATGAGGACCAGGTGGCGCTCAAGCTCCAGTCTCAGCTAATGGTGGCTTTGCCGATGCCGCAGGACACGGTGGTGGTCGAATTGAGGACCGAGGAATCTTAAGAAGTCGAGGAGGTGAATGTGGGTGTGGATATGAGGGTGGTGAGGCGCAGAGAGCCATTGAAAGACGTGACCATGACCAAGGCCGCCGGGTCGAGCCATCAAAGCGATGGTCAATGCCTGCAGTTCATATCGTCAATGCCTGCAATTTCTGACGGTGTGACGGCTTGCGGTGTACATTGGTAGTACGTCACCGTCGTCAATCTCAGTGCTTGTGGGTTGTCGGTGAGTCTTTCGTTAGATTTGTTTGGTCATTTCCATATTTTCTTACTATTTGTATAAATGCGTAATCGACCTCTTACACTATGATCGATGTTGTGTGACTCCTGGAAAAAATGACAATAAGTTTTTGGTCTTGAATTTACTTGTTTGGTTTAGTTTTTTCAATTTTCGAGCCAACCGGACCTTCGAAACTTGTATTTATCCTAAGTTTCAAACTTTTTGTTACTAGTTTTTCTAATAATAGTAAGATCCACTGTTCTTTCAAGTGTATGTTTAGATTAATAGCTATTTGGTACTGTAAAGATACACTTGTGTGCTTTGTTTTGTTCGTTGAGTTAAAAATTATTAGGGAAAGATATTTTCTATTTAGTGATTGATTGAGTTTAAGAAGCGTTGAGATGAGTTCTGAGTTTCTATCTCTATGGCTTGTATACTACTCACAGGTATTACCGGTAAAGCTAACTCGTCTACCTCTTCTTGAGAAGCTTTACCTTGATAACAATAAGTTGTCTCTTTTGCCTTCGGAGCTTGGTGAGTTAAAAACCTTAAAAGTGCTTAGGGTAGACTACAACATGCTAGTTTCAGTACCTGGTAAGTTTGAAATCACTTTTTAAATCTATACAGCATTATCTAGTGACTCTTAAATCAAATCAAGTTCAGATTGAGCAACATAACTAAGTTTAGGTTTTGGAGGTTAGATTGTTGATAGACTCATTTGTTTGATTCTTGTTGGACTTGTAAGTAGTAGAACTGAGACAGTGTGTTGGATTAATGGAACTGTCATTGGAACACAACAAGCTTATTCGGCCTCTGCTTGATTTTAGGTCATTTCGTCAACACCTCAACTTATTCAATTAATCTATTCATTTCTTTCACTCGTAATTACAGCCATGGTTGTGAAGTCTATGATCTTTTCTGGGTCTAATGGTTCCCTCCAGTTTTATGACAGGGCTATGGCTGAGCTACGGGTTCTTAGGCTATTTGAGAATCCTCTTGAATTTTTTCCTGAAATCTTGCCGCTCCACAAACTTCATCATTTATCTCTTGCAAATATTAGGATTGTGGCTGATGACAATTTGAGATTAGTGAATGTGCAGATAGAGGTAGTGATTAATGCAATATGTGTAGAAGTTTTTAGGCTTTAGAACTTCTAATTTCATATTATAGGTTGTTGAAAAGAATTTGGTGGTACTTGCAGATGAAAAACAGTTCTTATTTTGGTGCTTCTAGGCATAAGCTAAGTGCCTTTTTCTCTCTCATATTATGTTTTCTTCCTATTTTGATGTCTTAACTCAGAAGATGCTGACCAATGATGTATTGAAGTCCTTAAAAGTGTCATGTGCCCACAAAACCCCAGAGGCAAATTCCCTACTTTTTCGAAAACACAATTGTTTTCATACTTTTCTTGCATAGTATTGTCAATTAATTTGAGGTTTATCTTTCATTAGGTGCAAAGGTTAGCTCAGTTAATACCAACATAATTGCTTTTCCTTTTTTGTTTTGTTGGAGGCTGTACATAATGATGACCAGGGATGGACCTGCCTTAGGACTAACCTGGGCTATAGCCCAGGTGACTTTCTTTTCACCAGCCTATAATATTATACTCAGTCCACCCAAAGAGTAAAAAATAATGCTAAAAAAGTAACTTTTGTAATCAACATGTATCGATCCCAGCAATCCCCACAAGACTCAATCAACAAACTACAACAATTTTTGTTTAAATATTTAAAACACCCATATTTATTGCTTCTATATATTGTTTAATACTCTTTCATTAATTAATGTACATTAACATCATATAAATTACAATATTTGTCAACTCGCAATATACTCACTTAAATCACTCAAATTCACTATGCATTTCTTTCAATTTCTTTTTTTTTTAATGAAAATTTCTTTTAAGTCTTTTGTGTTAAAATAATATGTAACATTTTCTAAAGGTTCATTAACAATTTTCATACTTTTCTTACAATTTTCATCTTTTTTATCAAATTTGTACTGATATTAATAATTTGTCGGTATTTCCTAATTTTTGGACCACCGATCTGAAACCATCGAAATTTAGTAGGTTTGTACATAAGGTAAATTTAGCCCACCCAATTTTCAAATCCTGAGTCCGTCCCTGATGATGACAGTGTTGAGCATGATGAGGATAAATGTTTCACAAATGGAAATTGCTGCTGTTTGTGAAAGGTGTCATATTATGCTATATTCTTGCATTTGCTTATGCATAGAGAACATTTATTGTAACCCAAATACGGGTTTCCAAAATCTTTCTAAAACTAGTACTCTTCTCGTTCTGCATGAGGCTGCAGCCTTAATCTATTTATCCTTGTTTGATGAATTTACTTATCTCTAGTCCTTTTGTTGCTGATAATGTGCTAATGAGAGTTCCATTCTGTTATAGTGGGGACCAAATGAATGTTTACTTGATGGGGAAAGATCTTTGATATGCTAATTTCTTAGAAATGCCCATGTAGTACGTTAAAAATGCTAGTGTTTTTGACATTTTGGATTCTATTGAGTAAGCAGATATGCTGCAATAAAGTGGATGGAATGAGAGATCAACTTGTACTCTGTAGGAATAGATGCCATATAACTTGATATGGGAGAAGTAGTTAGATACTTATCACATCAAGAACCATTATAAGATAACTGAAAGCATGCAGCGTCAACATTAAGGGGGAAAAGCACAAGATTACTAGGTGGGAAATATCCTAGAATGGTTCACCTTAGATAACCTAACTTTTGATGAACTAATGCAAATGCTTGCTGTGTTTGACATTGTTTTGGTGATTTCCGTCCATCCCTATTTAGCTTTCTGCTGACAAGTTTCCTAATCTGTGAAATACGTTCTATATTGATACATGCGTGAATTGTTATAAATAAACCTGGAACCAATATGTAATGATATCCAATGAAATAGCCCGACTTATTCTTATTATAGCATCATCAGCAGTAAGTTTTCTTTTTCCCTTTACCATTGATATTTATACAACTAGTTTTTCTAGACTGCAGAAACGATTTGAACCTAAAGTGCTCCACTTTTCATGTTTATGAATTTTATATTTTGGAATTTTGTCAACTTTTGTGCTTGCTGTTATGCATGTACATAGTGCTGCGCGTAGGGCTATATTTTGGTATTCTATTAAACAAGTTACAAATGTCAATGAGAAGAATTAAAGAGGTAAAAGATTGGAAATTTTTAGTTGGGTTTACCTTTCATTAGGTGCAAAGGTTAGCTAATACCAACATAATTGCTTCTCCTTTTTTGTTTTGTTGGAGGCTATACATAATGATGACAGTGTTGAGCAAGATGAGGATACATGTAAAGATTCAAGTGCTACTAGTAGTATTGTTGATTCAAATGCAACTTCTTCTTGTTTGAGTATTGATTTTGAGTGGTATGGAGTTGTACACTTTTATCGTACTTATTATGCAAATGAAATGATGTAGTTGTTAACTTCCAGTAAGTAGTATGAACAGTTGTTATACTGTTCATACCCTGCAACTGAGTTGATATCTATGACATAGTATTAACAGTGTGCTTCTATGACATAGTATTAACAGATTTTCAGTAATAAAGCATGCTCTATATTTTGCTATATATATAGTTATGCAATTGAAGTTTATGATATACAAAATGTGATTTTTACTAGGAAGATAGTTCTATGACATAGTATTAACATTATACTTTTTTTTTCTTGTAGATTTATTTCATTTTGCCTTTGCGATTGTATCTGGTGAAACTATGGACAATTGGAGGTGGTTTCTGCAAAAGATATCGGATGTCTTCCTGGGCTTTTTTGGATTATTTTTTTTTTTTAGTTTTTTGTATGAAATGGGAAATTGTATTAACAATGTACTTCTATAACATGGTATTAACAGTGTACTTTTATGACATGATATTAACAATGTACTTTTATGACATTGTATTAACAATGTACTTCAATGACATGGTATTAACAATGTACTTCTATGACATTGTATTAACAATGTACTTCTATGAAATGGTTTGCGGAGATTCAGTGGAGAAGGAAGGGTCGTGGGGGCAGACCCTTGGTTTTTGTGATTTTTTTTTTAAGTTTGGGTTTTTTAAAAAAATATGGGCTAGACTTGCTAGGCTTGTTTTGGGTTTTTTTGTGTTTTTGTATTGGGCTTGTTTTAAGTTAATCAATGGCAAAGATGTAATTTATAGGAAGTTCAACACTTATTTGTTATGTAGTAAATGATTTTTGGGTATGTTTATAAAGTAAATTCCATATAGGGTTTTTTTAAAAAAAAAATTTAGGTTCTATTTTGGGTATATTACTAAAGCTCCCAAAATAAAATTGGAAAGTAATGTTGGCTAGCTACATTTTCTTCTACTTTTCTACCTCCCACCTTTGTGGATGACCATTGTCACTATTGCTAGTTCTAATAGCCGGCTGATTTCTTTGGGGCCGTCATGTATTTCTTACTTTATTCCACAACTATTAAAAAATATGTGGAAAAATAACCATGGCTCTGAACTTTGTTCCACTTTGCGAACTTTCAATTTGTTTTTTACCCCCTCAACTTTAAGTTTGTGTCAATATCCCTCGAACATTCAGCTTTGTTACAAATTTCTGCTAGTTTCCATCATGTGCAATGCACATGACTAATTCTTGGGTCCATATATTTTCAATTGATGTCTTAACCAAGCATTGACCCCAACTTTCTTAACCTCAAACCCTCATTCTCGGTTAGACACGTAAGTCATGAAATCGGGTGAGAGGCTCAAGTTATACATGTTGAAGGTAGGTTAAAACCCGTTTGAACTAAAGGGACAAAAATGACCCTCAATTTGATGGATTAATGGACATAACTAACGGTAGGAAAGGGATCAACACAAATTAAAAGTTTTAGGAGTTTTAGAACCAAATTGAAAGTTCAAAGAGCAAAGTGGAACATGACCTAAATGCTCAATTTTTCCCAAATAATATAAATAAATTACAAAACTATCACATTTCCAACCAACCCTGACATTATGAAACTGTTTTTTTTATATAAAAAAACTGACCAAAACCCAATCTATAATCTAACAGTTGGTCACTTTAGGCTTCAAGTACGAGCTTCCCCAGTTCCCCGACAAAGATGGATGCGCATGCTCAACTTTAGTCTAATCCTTCCTGGATTCTCTTTGCCAACTTTTCTTTTTAACGTCTTTTTGCTTTTCCAGTTCTGATTGAGCAGACTAGTTTTTTTTTAGGACAAGCAACTAGAGTAGGGGGTGTGCACAAATATTCGTTGGGTGCATGAGAGTTTCGAACCTCTACTCACATGGGTAGAGGTGGATGAGCTCAACCAACTTAACTATACCCTACTGGGGTGCAGACAAAAGTATTTGTTTAGTACGTTAGTGGCACTTTTAACCAGTATGGGTTGTTAGTCTTTGTTCCTATTTCCCAAATCACATTGGACCAGGCAATTTGCATTTCCTACAAGAAACTAAATGGAACATTTCTCATAACAAAATACATATTACAGATAGGGAAATGTTTTCGTGTCTCCCATTTTCCTCAAATGGTGTCCTCTATAGACACAAAATGATACAAATAATATGACTTGATTTCTGGATCACTTGCAAAGACCCCCAAAACAAGCAGAGCCAACAGCCCCTCATATGACACGAGAACCTAGCCTGGTTGTTCATCCAGATCATCCTGGAACTGTGCGCATAGCATAATTATGGGAGTAAATTGGGAAACAAGATGTGAGAGTCCATTATCATCTGCATTTTATTCACTCTTCATCACCACCACATGCGAGCAGTTTGAAGTAGCAGAAAGTTGGTACCTTGCACGGTGAGAAATGGAATTACTTAGTTTTGTCCGGGTTTGTGAGTATTTTGGATGAGCAAGCTCTGCCTCGCTACTTCTAGATCTTCTGCTTAAGCACATGACGCAATTGAAATTTTTGACTGTCCAACCTTGCCTCCAAAAGCTTTGCCTTCAAACTATGCTTCTGCGCCCCAAGAGGAATACACCCTTTCATTCCTCGAATGTGATTCCCTGACTCAGGAGAGCTCCACTGCCCCACTAAATCAGAGGGGCTAAGCCCGCCTTTACCCGAACCCCGATCCGGAGATACAATACCCCCAGTAGATATCCTTCCATTTGAAAGCCTACCATTTATTCCCTCTTGCGAGATTATCTTGTAGTTGTCCATGTTACTTTGGCCAGATCGCCAAAGCCTTGCTATTGATGATACCTTCTTCATCTGCTTTCTTGGTACCGAGCAAACCTCATTGATTTCAGTAATTGGTGTTTCCTCACCTTCATTGTCTTCCCATTCTGTTCCACTCTCTGAGACATTACTCTCTCGGCGATTCTTATTGACAGATGGGGCACTCCCGTCTGGTGAGTAGCTTGAGCCCTGATCCTCAAGATGGCTCACAGTTTCCCATCCACTCTCATCTTCTTCTATATCACCATTATGACCAACATATGCAATTGGATGTCTTTGGATCTGGTCCTTGTTGATTCCATTGACTTCAGGACTCACAGTACGAATTTTGGAAGCATGGCTGGCAGGACTGTAGGCAACACACTGCTCAATCTCCCTCTCATTAGGCTCACCAAAATTAACTTCTTCGAACACAGAAAAAATATCATCAGGATTGGGGGGTTCATAAGAAAAGTCCTTGACGTCTTGAATA
The DNA here is from genome assembly GCA_024362665.1 of Prunus padus. Lineage (NCBI taxonomy): Eukaryota > Viridiplantae > Streptophyta > Magnoliopsida > Rosales > Rosaceae > Prunus > Prunus padus. The sequence continues at coordinate 10,355,957 of JANFAM010000011.1, forward strand.
TTCACAGTAGCAGCAGCCTGTCGAAGAAACTCTGCTTCTCTCATTTCCTTCACATCTGGGGTTGCACTTCTTGACCTTAGAAAATTCTCTAGATCTGCCACAAGCTTGTTCATCAGAGAATACTTCTCCTCAACTGCCACCTTTGCATCAACCAGCTTCATTTGAACACGTTCTTCACGCCAGACCTCAGCCATCTGTAACATCTTCCTTTCCTCTTCCACTTCCTCTCTGAGCTTCATGCATTCTCTCTTCAATGCTTCAACTTCAGCCTTGTCTTCTCCAATTTCCTTAGCAAGCTCATCACATACTTCCTCAATTAATTCTCTCGCCTTTCTTTCTTTTTCGTAGTCCTGCATGTATCGCTTTGCCGATAACTTGGCATCAGCAAGCTCATTAACCAATTTGGAATTGAGAATTTCAGTTCTCTGACAATTCTTCCTTTCCCGGTTCAGTTCAGCCTTGATGTCATCAATAAATGCACGGACTTTCTCATGCTCTCTGCTCCTCCATGAAACCCTTTCCTCACTGACGTTCCTTAAGAAGTGTTCGAGTTTCTTTTTTGAGGAACGCCTATCCATCTCAAGCTCCTGAATCCGAGCTCGAGCCTGCTCTAACTCAGCTTCAAGTACAGATACCACTGATGCAACACCTGCTTGTTGATCAAGAAGCTTCATTTGGCTGTAAATTTGTCGTACCTCATCTGATGTTTTCAAGCAGACAGGATCCCATTTTGTTTGCCCCTCCATGGCAGAGTTGGATAACTGAAAATAACGTTTGAGCTAATAATTAGAGGTAGAAAAAAAAAGCTCAAATAAGAGATGTTGAGAAACCAATGGAAAAGAAGAAAAAAGTTAAACAGATTAGACTGCTTGTTCTAGAATTTTAAGTAAACATATACGAGTTATTCTCTAATAAGATCGTTAAATAAGGACATGTTTCCTTGCCAGCTGAGGTGTACCTGAATGCATTTCAGTCGTCCATATTTGATCTAATGGTTGAGAAAAAAGACATTAATAGAAAATAAATCACATATAACATTAAATTTTCATATTTCTCCCTTTTCCCTATAGTTGGAAAGTCCACCAAGCCTTGTTATGCTTCTCCCTCTAACAAAATTCCATATTTTCCCCATTGTTTTCCATCAGACAATGTTGCTAATTAAAGACCTTACATCTTTTGATTCAATTAAAAGAATATGGTATACATCTATTTACACCAAATTTCTTATACAAGTAAATCTTTTCTTCTTTATTTTCCATCCAAATATGAGCATTAATGTATATTTGCTTCTATGTTTAAATACATATTCCCACATGAGAAATCCTAACAGTAACACTGCTTCTATGTTTTCCATAACATTCTATTCATGTGGAAAACAAGAAAGATGATTGGATGAACCATCTTTTACTTTATTTTATTCCCGAAGGAGATGGTTCTTAATAAGCATAAGCATCAATCCTAGGAAAGTAAGTCATCTGTTGAGGCAGGGTTCTGCCAGGGAGCTTGACTTAAATGGAGCTAAGCATGTGTGACACGTACACAAGACAATAAAGGGATCATATGGTACTTAAGTTCATAACATATGATGTTCATTCAGAATTTACCGATCATTGACAATTCATTGTAAGTGATTAAGGAAGAATCATACCTTGGACAAGAATCCATTCCTTGAGGTAGAACTAGGGCTTTGTAAAGGATCATTTGCTTCAGAAGCATATGCTTTGCTGTTGCGATTACGGAGAAACGGTACACCGATATGGCCAACATCGGGCTGCATTGAAGGCGACAACTTTGAAACTCAAAATCCACAGTATACGACAGCATAAATACCGGCTAGTTGAGATTAAGGCATATTATGACATAGAGGTACTAAAACAGCACGCAAGGACTATCTCGGAACATATCAAAGAAAAGTGTAACGACCGGGAATTTTCACGATGCATCAAAGCAATGCATTCAGATTAACTTGAAGCAACATCACGAATCTTATTTAAGAAAGCAGGTCTGAAAATATCTCAACACCAATTAATTACCAAACTAAGAGATACTCAGCAGGACATTGATGGAAACTTACAGGCATTGCCACCTCAACATAGATTTCATCCTAAACACTTAAGAACACATTCTAAAGCTTTAAAGAACACATTCTCTGTACGATCAATCAACCCAGAGGAGGCTTTTTCTTTATTTCTTAAACCCCAAATTAAAAACCAAGAAATATATATCATGAAAAAAAAAAAAAAAACACCACAAATATCAGCACCATTAGTCTTTATCCAACTTAAAATTGCAAATTAAACAACACCAAATGCATTAACCATACATTTTTTTCGAAAGAAAATTAAATAAATAAATAAACTTTTTGACCAAAAAAAAAAGGTCAAACTCCAATGAAATGAGATTTAATCAAGGTTTCAAAGAAGACCCATTTGACCAAAAACTTTCAGATCTTTCATGAACGCAAAGAAGAAAACTTCGGAGACCAAACTCACCTGAAACCCTAGCTGACCACTCCGCCCTGGTACACCCGAAACCGTTTCCGGCAACTGCAGCCGCCATAGCCCGGCGGCGAGCTTCCTGGCCGACATGGCGACCTCTCTTCCCTTCCTGCCCTTCCTCCTCCCCGCGTCTTCTCTCTCCTCCTCAGGGGCATTTTGGTCTTTTCGTCTATCCCCACGGTGGTCTTCGTGGCCTTCGTCGATCTTCCACTTGAGCAGAGGCGTCTCGGGTCGGCTCCGCTTGCCGGCCGGGAGTCCGGCCCGCTTCAACCGGGCCGAACCGGGAGCTCGGGTCTTTCTGCGAGTGCTGCTGGGCCGGGGTGGGAAAAGATCCGAGTCCGGTGGTGGGAATGTAGGCGAGGGTTGGCGGGGCTTGCTGGGTATTTTCATCTTCTTGAGTGAGATTCAGCCATTTAGAGAGAGAAAGCAAGAGAGAGAGGCTGCGAGTGTTTGTATAAAAGTGTGGTGTGTATGCAGTGTGTGAAATGGGAAGGAGGAAGTACAGAGCTGATGAGCGTTACAGAGAGAAAGCGGAGAGGAGAGGAGAGAGAGAGAGTTTGAAGGATTTTGTTTGCGGGAGAAAATGACGCACAGAGACACTGAGACAAAGACACACGCAGAGAGTATAAATACGCTGTAGAGTAGACAAACGAACGTGAAAATCTATGTATTATTGTATTTTCTTTCTTTTTTTATACGAAATCGTTTTGGAAGTTAAAAATATTTAACCTTTTTTCTTGGAACATATAGTGAAAAAAAAATCAGAAAAATTTGAGAATTGAAATTGCTATCACAAATTATGTATCAAATAAAATGATAGGGAAAGCAGAAGCTGAATTAATTTCATATACCATTTTTGTAGGTAACGCATTATGTCCACTATAAATGGCCTCCTTCCCACAAGATATTCTACTAGTTTTTATTTTGTCAAGAAAATTAAGTTTTGTGGATCTTTTTGGTTCATTAAATGCTAATCAAATTGGACTCATGAAAACTCACCTTGAATGATTGGATGAAGTTCCCCTTGCCCTTGATCAATAAATATCGACTTGAAGTTGCTGGGGTGTTGCTTTCTTTTTACCAAACAAGCGATAATATTTTATTAGATCAATTGAAAAAATACATAGACAATCTTGCTGGGCTATTGCTTTCTCTTTTTAATTTCTTTTCTTCATAATATATCGTTCAGGTAAAAGACTTATTAGTGTAGTGGTTTAAAGCATTTACTCTCTCAGACAATATCTTTGTATAGTGTATATGAGTTTAGTATATTATCGCTCCCATCTCAATAGAAAATGTCCTAAAAAAAAAAACCCAACTCACAAGTAATCCCAAAATCCAAATAGAGTTAGGAAAAGAAAAACAGAAACGTGTAAGTACCAACTAAACCATCACAAACCCTTGCTCTCTCTAAATAGCCATCACACACAACTTACCCTTCCTCTCCCTCTCTCTGTGTATCTCCTTTCTCTGCCACAGAATAAAAATCAAGTTCAAGCAAAGCCCAAGAGGAAAGGAACTTCCACAAAATGTAAAGTGCAAAATGCTTGAGAAAAATTTCAAGGATCCTGAGGATGACATAAATTTAACAGAGACTAGCATATCTGAAACGGCTTCCCCTCTTTGCAAAAGAGTTAAGGAAAACCTTGGTGATGATGCGGACAAGTTTTCAGAATTCTTAGCGCAACTACACATGTTTAGCAAAAAAATTATATATATGTTTCTCATTTGGTGGTAACACACTCACAATCATCAATCTCTTACCCTATTTCCAGATGGCAACCACAAGTTTATATTTTGAGACTGGACCCAACATTTTATTTTCTTTGTCAAACTTCCAACTTTACCGAAATAACAAGATGAATTTTAGTTATGTAAGAAGCTTATAAATTAAGTGATTAAGAGCATTCAACCCTACATTGGAGGTCCTATTTTCCATTCCTCCTTTCTCATTTTTTTCATATTTAGTTTGGATGATTTATAAGTTGATATAGATTTTCCGTTTATGTCATTGCGCAGCAAATCTTTATTGCATGTTTGAGTACATGTGCAAGGTCTAAAATATCGATGGTATCGGAAATATCAGTAGTCCAAAAACACGGAAATTTCGATGAAAATTTCAGGATATTATCGATATTGATAAAAATTGAATAAAAATCACGGAAATTGTAAGAAAAACTTGGAAATTTTTATTGAAACTTTGTAGGATGTTTATTTAGTCAATTATCTATTAGTTTATCACAAAAATTGGAAGGAAATGCATTGTATGATGGGTTTAACTGATTTAAGTTGATTATATAACGATCTGACAAACATTGTGAGTGTAGAAAATATTTAGTAATTAATGAAAGAAAATTAAACACACCATAATTATTTATATATAATGATTTACTACAATATTTTACACTTTATACATTGCATGATAAGATACATGAGTGACTTAATACCACATAGTATTCATATGAGGTTCAAAATTTTCACTATCTTCATCATCTCTATGTGTAGAGTAAGTGTATTGTACAGAGTAGTCATCAAATGATAAATCCCCAAAATAGTTTTGCATGTAATTATTAACATGCCACCCATATGGATCCGAGATTGGTTAACGTTGTCCATAAGCAAAATCATTTGAAGATTGGGTCTCGGATTTTTCCATGAGCCGAGGTCTAAAATATCGATGTTATCGGAAATATCGGTAGTCCAAAAACACGGAAATTTCGATGGAAATATCAGGATATTATGGATATTTTAGACTATGCATGTGCTTATGGTTTTTGAGAGAGTGAGAGAGTGAGAGAGTGAGAGAGTGAGAGAGTGAGAGAGTGAGAGAGTGAGACATAGAGACAAAGAAGGGTTGGGGATCGGTGTCACATCTTGGATCGGCTCCGTCATAGCACAATATTGTCCGTTTTGGGCCATGCCCTCATGGTTTTGTTTTCGGGAACTCACGAGCAACTTCCCAGTGGGTCACCCATCCTGGGATTGCTCTAGCCCAAACTCGCTTAACTTTGGAGTTCTCATGGAATCCGAAGCCAGTGAGCTCCCAAAAGGCCTCGTGCTAGATGGAGGTGGGCATGTACATATAAGGCACATCACTCCCTCTCCGTTGGTCGATGTGGGATGTTACAATCCACCCCCTTTAGGGGCCCGACGTCCTCGTTGGCACACTCTCACCACACGGTAGAGTGACTCTAATACCATTCTGTCACATCCCAGATCGGCTCCACCATAGCACGATATTGTCCGCTTTGGGCCCCGCCCTCACTATTTTGTTTCTGAGAACTCACGAGCAACTTCTCAGTGGATCACCCATCCTGGGATTGCTCTAGCCCAAATTCGCTTAAGTTCGGAGTTTCCATGGAATCCGAAGCCAGTGAGCTCCCAAAAGGCCTCGTGCTAGATGGAGATGGGTATGTACATATAAGGCACATCACCCCCTCTCCATTGGTCGATGTGGGATATTACAATCGGGGTAGGGCTGGGTGGTTGGGCATGGGAGGGGTTCTGCGGTGGGGGGAGGGGTTGCGGGTTTGGGGGTGGGAGGAGGGGGAGGGTAGGGTTGCGAGACAGGAGGGTGTGTGAGGGAGGCTTGCGAATGGGTTCTGGGCTAGTTTTTTTCTTCTTCAATTTTCATAATATTTTTTGTTTTTTATATATTTTTAATTGGTTTTTAATAATTTATTCATATTTTGGGGGAGGATGACGACATTACCCTCAATAGTTGCCTCACGTGCCATTCACGTGGTGTTTTTGACGGATATTTGGATGGAATTGTGAAAAAGCTAATGGTTGAGGTGGAATTGGTGAATAAATTTAATACGATGGCTAAATTGGCTGATAAAATAATTCAAGGTGGAGATTACAACTAGCATGATAGTTCAAGGAGGTATTTAGCAGTTTACCCTTTTATTTATCTTATCAATAAAATATTGTTGCTCTTTTATTTTTATTTTAAAAAAAGACCAATGATATCAAATGCCACATAGGCATTAGGAAATAAATATAATATTGGGAGAAAAAGTTGGGTTGTTATTAACATGTTCCTTAAGATTGGACAATGCTACACCTACCATGTCTTTGTTTTTAACCTAGTTAGCATTTTGCCTTTTAATATTCGTATTATACATATTTTTTTACAAAATTTTCAATAATACAGACAAAATTCACATATTATATAAGTCTTTTTCACATATTATTGAATAAAAATAATATATATATATATATATATATATTTTAAAATATTATATAGTGGCCGAACTTTTCAATATCTTGCCAACATTTTGGGGAATAAAACACTTAAGTATTTTATTCGTACTTTTCATGTTCCGTATTTTACTAACTATGGTCTGTAATTACCTAGCTGCCATTGATTTAGTATTTCTACCACTATTAGTGCATTTTTCTTTTTCTTTCATGTTCAAATTATAGAGCATATTTACAACGAGATGGCGCACCCACAATAAAAATGTGCTTGACACAATGGAGTTATCAAACTCATTACAAATATATATATCTCTTTATCGCATTCATGTGCGTTCAAACTTAAAATCTTGTTTAGCCAAGTGAAGACAAATACCATTAAACCAAAGGTTGATTTTATTTATATTTATTTATTATGTAATCGATATACTTTTTCTTTTTGGTCAAACGAATAGATATACCTAAACATTTGTATATGCATTCCTCAGTCTCATATTTTACCATCGTTAGAAGGTAACAGTGACACAGGTTGAAATACTATTTCCTTCTTTAGTTATTGAATTTATGTGCATGCAAAATCGTGGCACATCATTACATTTGACAATAACACGTGGACGGTGGGGGAGGCTTATAAAGTAATAGAAGTAGAAGGGGATACAATCAACACAAAAAGTTGAAGAGCTTTGATATTTACCCTGTGTGAATAAAGTCTCTTTCATAAAATTCCAAAATTCCAAAAAAAAAAAACGAAAACAATAACAAAAGTTGAACAGAAAAATGGCACCAAGCATCTAAAAATAAAATTTTGGAACCCTTCACTATATTCTTTTGTAAGACAGTTTTATATATTTTGTGAGGAGTGTGACATCATAAAATGTTTATACTGTTTGTCGTAACTCTAATTTATAAATTACGTTTATACAATGAAATAAAATTATTTATTCTAGACTTTAACAGTTTTTATTTATTTTTTATTGAGGATATTTCATATTGAGATGCACGATGACATACTAAACTCACATACACTATACACGTTTGCCGGGACTGGAACACACGACTTTTTTATTGGAAACCCTTCCTATTGAGTATCATTTCCGTATGCGTTTGATTCTCTAAATTTCAGTGCAGGTCCTGCGGAAAATTATTATTTTGTATTTTGTTTAGAATTTCTCTTTCCATTGAAGAAAAAAAAAAGAAATTATTTCCAAATGCTAGTAAGACACGCGCTCGAACTGAGCGTGGTGTTGCCGTTTTATTATTTGGTAAAGAAGGAAAAATGGTTAGATTTTGTAGAGAGACAGTTATAGGAGAAATTTTTAAATATACCTAAGACACTACGTGGTGATGTCATCCAATGCACTGTGACATTTGGAATTACTTTCTAATTTATTGCATTATTTTTATGACACATGGCTGATTTGGAACATTCCACATGTCCCTACACCAGTGGATGGTACATGCCACGCGCGTGGTGTCGAACACCCAAAAATTACTCCAGTTATAGATCTAGCTCCACGGCAAAAAAGCATCCGAGGGCGTCACCACGTGGACAGACACGTGGCAGCCATGGGCAAGTCTACTGTCTACATGCATTTGAATCCTATGCAAATATTTGCTAGGCGACGAATGCACCCACATGGGCAGGAAGGAGGGTTTTAACTCGGTTTGTGAGCCAAACCACATAAACTAAGCTTAGCATGGTCATGGACTTCATGGTGCGGCTGCAATGATTTTATAGATCTAAATCAATTATTTTAACTCTTAATTTGGACAATACTTGTTTGGTCAACTATGCTTAGGCACTTGCCAATTGGGAATCCAAAGAACAATCTCTATTGTAATGTTAATGTTGACGGATGTTAGGGGTAGTCGCTCATTAATAGCGAATAATATGTATCAATGACTAAAAGTCACTTACACAGCCTCACAATGTAAGAACAGCTAAAGTCACCGATGTGCATGCGTGAATAACTATTTCTAGTATAATTCTTAAATATTTGACATGCTACGTTATCAAACTATTAATCAAATCTCACATGTCAACTTACTAACAATTAGTTGCGAAGCCACATGTAGGCTTGAGTTGACATTGATCCCTCCGACCTAAATGTAACTTCTAAGGTATTTTGAGTATTAAGCGACATCCCCACTAACAAGTAGTCTAATTATTCATCTCTTCCTAATATTATAGAAGAAGTTCTAAATTTGAATCTCACACCCAGTTAAAAGAAAAAAAATCTCTCATATCAAGTAAATAACTCACTTCATTGATTATATAAACTGAGAATCTACAAGATAATATATTTTTCTATAGTTTAGCAAGATAAACATTTTCATCTCTATCAAACCAGAAAAATTGGTGTTAAACGAAAATAGTGTTGTTTTTTTATCTTCAGTCAATTACAAGATGGTACGTGAAAAAGTTATCACCCGTCAAATGACTCGTTTTTTATTCTCCAATCAAACATACATATTATGAAGTATGAACCCCAAGTGCTCAGACCAAAAAAAAACCCCAAGTGCAATATGCAAGATGTGGGACCAGGTAAACTGGGCCCCAGCTACGGTCAGTCTTGAATTGATCCAACTGATGTGGGGTTTCACCAATGAAGTGCCATGCAAGAACCAAGTCGAATTCGTTTTATCCACTCGTATGGATGATTAGAGAGTTAGGCAGTGCATTATTGTTTGTAGGCGGAATTTGTTTTCGAGACAGTACCATTCATGGACCCTCTCTATCAATACCAACAAATAGTTAGGTTTCGATATGAACCTAAACTTTGAAATTTTTTTATTTTATTATTTTTCTGTATATGCGAAAAACTTTGAAAGTAACGTGCATCTTTCCCTTATGTCTCCACCTTTGCCCTAGAGAGAGACAGCTAACTACAGAAGAGGCTCGACAATTGTCAAGCAGGAAACGGAGTACATCGAAAACATGCTAAAAAAAGAAGACACTTCTTTTTTTGTCGAAAAAAAGAGAAGAAAGAAGAAGAAAAAAAAAAACACTTGTTCGTTTTTTTTTGGCTCTTCCCAAATTTTCTAAATGCGTGAAAACTCAACCTTTTTCTTTTGTGTGAAAACGACGGTTTGAAGTAATAAAGACAACAATGATTCTCCGTCATCTTTTCAATTTTTGTAGTAATGTGTAAGAAAATTTTATGTTATTCGTTTTTTGAAGACTATACGTTGTTTAAATATATTTCACAAGAGTGTTCTAACCTTTTTCTCTTTTGGGGGTAAAAAGTTCCTAACCATTTCAAATCTTTACCGGAATGGACAAGCCTTTAGGTATTGTGTGTGTGGCTTGCATGTCTTGGAGAGGTGAGGATGGCCACGTTTTGTGGGGACTGCTTGTCTATTTTCATGTTTGAGAATTGTAGGTTTTTACCATCATGAACATTTTGACAGTATATACTATATTATATATCGTGAATATTATTAATTCAATTTCAAAGAAGATATTAACACGTTTATTATTTATGAACATATATATATAATACTCTTTTATTTTGTCAGAACAAGAGTTCATTAGAAACCACAAAAGCGCAGAAAATATATATATACATGATAAAGAAGCCATTGGTAATTTATCAGTAACCATCTAAGCCATTCCCACGAAACTTGTTTTTTTTCTTCTGTCAGATACATTGAATGTACGTAATAACATAGACCCTTTGTTTTGGACACATCAAGGAGTTAAATTAAGAGATATTTAGTTAAATACCTATTCTTAGCACTAATAATATAAATAAACCCTACACCATTTAATTTCTATAAACAAACCCCAAAAAAACCCAAAAAATGAATTTAATGCCTTTAATTTAAATTATTAAATTACTTTAATGCCCTATTAAGTGTTTTTGGTTTTTTTTTATATAAGTTTTGGGGTTGAGCTTGTTTTAAGAAAATCATGGCAGTTTTGTAATTATAGGAAGTTTGAAGTCTCTTTATTATGTTGTAAATGGATTTTGGGTGTGTTTCTAAAGTCCATTTCATATATAATTTTTTTATAATTTGGACCTCTATATTTGGTATAATAGTGAATCTCCCTTAAATTAAAGCACTTGATGCCAGACATTACAAGAGTGTTTCTTAATGGGTTTTTGCCATGAAATTGTAAGTGCTTTAAAGTTTAGTTTCCTACAAAGGGGGATGACCATAACATGATCAAGTCAACAACCGTGATTTATGGAAGGAAGAAGGTGAGGCTGGTGTTTGCCGCGGTTAATGCGAATCGGACCGGCTAAATTTCCATTGACCAAATGTTAGGCTAAACATTAGTACCAATTTCTGCTTTTTCGAAAACAAAGGCTGGGCTATAGCACTTCCGCCATTGGCATCAAACCAACTTTTGAAGAATTTTAGAAACTTGATTGCAGCTCGGTGAGAAGCCCGCCATTCGAGCAAACCTACAAAATCAGGGAAAATAAGAACAATGCCCACTTGAACAATAGGCCTTGAAGCAAGTTGCCTCTTGCAAAAAAAAAAGGTAAAATTTTCACCTCAATTAAAATTTGGTTGCAACATATCACGTATGAACAATGCTAGACATACCACATTTACATACTACTTTGTGTACGACCTCTCTAATAGAGGTGAAGCCCACCAATACAATGAGGCCCATCTCTATTAGAGATGTATGTAGTACACAATATGATATATAAAAATGGCATAACTAGTATTTTTAATTACGTATAGCCTAAAAATTGGGCATAATTCATACATTGAAAGGGTATTTTGAAAGAAAAATTTTTGATGTCCAATACTAATGTGCACACTCTTTTTGAAGAATTGCATACGAATTACATTCAATCCATTGGATAAAAAAAAAAAATTGAATGAAATTATTTCTAGCGACACAATGTGACAAAAAATTTATTTGAGGTGATTAATTGCAAACAAAGCTTATAATTCAAGGGGGGTTGATGTGATTTTCCAAACAAAATTATTCAGGAAACCTCTTTGATTGCTCGAGTAGTTTTTTCCACTTCGATTTGGACCTTCCAACGGTGATCACATGCATAGGTAAAACAAAACTTTTTGTAAGCAATTATCGTATCACATGTTGATTTTTTTTTCTTGTTGAGAAAAATCACTTTAATTTCATGATATGTGTCCTTTTCTTTTCTTTTCTTTCCAAATATGTGATTTCAATTAATGAGATCAAGATCAATTAAAGATGAAATTTTATTTTTTTTTTGAATTTTTATGCAATCTCGATTCTTGACCGAGATCAATTAAAGATGAATTTGTATTTATTTATCATAATTGGTCTTTAACCCTAAAATTGTTAAAAGTTCTCATTTTAATCATTAAACTCTCAAATCAATCAATGTGATCCTTCATCTTTTGGTCTACACATCAATTTGGTTCCTCTCCTTCATTAAGTTTGATCACGTGTACGTCGCGTGACCAGCTTTAACTCATGTTTTTGCTCAACAATGTCATCTTCTCTCTATTCAGAGTTTTAATTACATTTGGGTTCCATCAAGGAGAGCGTGTTGCACTTTGACGAAAATACCGTTTCAAAGTTGGTCATGGGCCATTATGGGACCAATTTGGGTTCCATCAAGGAGAGCATGTTGCACTTTGACGAAAATACCATTTCAAAGTTGGTCACGTGCCATTATGGGACCAATTTTACCAAATATTTTGAAAAAAAAAACCATGAGAGCGACCAAACTGATAAAGGAAACCATATGCATGTGTAGAAGGAACATATATAAGTGGGATAACGATGTTAATGATGTTAATATATCTACCTAGTGTGATCTACATTTCAAAATAAAATTTGAAATGTAGTAGTGCTCAATGATCACAGTACCTTTGGCATCATGACTTGTTTGGGCCACCACCATCTCCACCCTCTTCATCACTTGGATTGGTTAATCCATAAGGCCCCAGAACTGGATATTGTATTTCTCACATGATTTTGCAGTTTAGTGTGAAGCCCAGAAAGGCATAATAGCCCATGTTATGTTTTGGCGAGAGTGACTGAATGCAAGGCCGGCAATTTTGGTTATTTTCTAATAAAAAGTTTGAACTTTCTGTAAGCTTTGGATAAATGTTTAGAAAAATTCGGATCTTCAAATATGAAGTACGTAACTTTCTCTTCTCTGAAATCGTCAAAGTATTAGATTAAGCACTGAATACGAAAACGTCAAAATTGTATCATTGTCAAACTTAATCATCACTTGATTAAGCAGAACTGAAGATAAGGTTCAAGTCCTGGTTCCTTCCGCAGTTAATCAACTCAATCTTATCTTCGTATATATATACAAAATATATGACATTCACACGATAATAACGTCCAGATGTCCATATAGGAGAATTTTTGCATATATATGTATTTATATATGAAGATAAGATTGAGTTGATTACCTCACCTAAAAATTGATTGAGAACAAGTTTCTATCAGATAATAACTTCTATATTTGTTTTTTTCATTTTAAAAACTATTAATGATCTAACTATTGTTGAAAACGAAAATTTATTACAATTTTTCAATCAGGATAAATTATTATATGGTACTAATATACGGCTTCGTGGTATAACCGTTCACTTATTATAATATGTCTATACCACGTTATCATTATACAGTACCACACTTTAATTACTCCTCAATATGAAATCAATGAAACAAAATGTCGGTCAAAGAAGAGATCATAAATTCATAATCTCATGTGTGAACGTTTTGGCAGAAATCTACTCAAGTTTGTGGCTAGGTACGATGAGGCAGTTTTTCAAGACTTATCTAGTGTGGTCCATAATGTCACAGATACCACGACTCAAGAAACATGTTGGGAACTCTGTCGTACACTGTTGTTGAGCCACCATTGGTAGGAGGCCAACTCTTGGTGAAGCCGTTAGTGGACAGCAAGACTGTAGCCAAAACAAATAACATGTCACGTTGGTGACCCAAGTTTTTTATTTTTCGTTTTTATCCAAGCAACATAATTTGGTTCAAGCTTCTTCGTGAATTGCAGTGCTTCTTTCACAAGGAGTGTCTAACATTTGCTTCGACTGAATTAAGAAGCATTTATAATCTAGACACACTTAAAAGATTTTATACGAAATGTTGTCATGAGCGCTTTTAATTATCTAAAAACAATTGAAATATGCTGATCACTGCAAAAGTGCTTCAGCATCAGGACTTCTAGAAACACTAACTAGGTAGCAATTGGCTCATTGTACGTAAAACATAGGAATAATTGGAATAATTCTTCATAATAAAATATAATCTTGCAGGTTTATATTAATGATGGAGAGGTTTCTGATCAGTAGTTGACTGATAGCTCTATTTGTTTATTTCCTGGGTCTCAATAAGAATTGTTGCCAACGATTAGGGCAAGCCATGTGCTGTAAACGTTCCTAAGTTCAAATAATCTCTAATAATATATATTGGTCGGCCTAACTAACAAATCCATCTGTTGTATAATTGTATTCACCAACTTTCAAAATTCAACTCAATTGAAACCTCTATCACACAACCTTCTTTTCTAAGTCTCAAGCTAGCTTAATTTATAACATTATTTATATAAAGCTGAGGATTCTCGATATTCTTAATTTACTTCGCCTTTAAAGCAAGTAATTTATGATAAACATATTCTTTCCAAATCATGCATGCACTGCGATGATATGGACATGAGAGAAGGGAATTTATTATTATTAACAATAGAGATGTTGTATGATTTTTTTTTACAAGCGATTGGGGGAGGAGGTTACACAAATATTCATTGGGTGCGTGGGGGTTTCGAACCTCTGCCCACATAGATGGAGGTGAAAGTGCTCAACCAACTAAGTTATACCCCACTGGCATATATGATTAATAAACCACACAGCATCAATTGTCTAGTAGAAAATGGCCTTGACTTTTAGACCAGTAATCTCAGGTTTGAAACCCCACAACATCAATGTATGTGAAAAACCCCTATTTCTTCTTAACTTTGACAACAAAAAAACTTTATATATTACCTAGAGTTTCCTTGCATGTAGCACGTTGAATGTTAAAGTGTATATGTCAATCAAGAATTTTACATAATACGTATCTCTCAATATTGTTGGTCATGTTTGTTGAGAGTTCTACCTTGGGATACATAGGACTTTAGGCCACACCATTTATTTCCAATTGATTTTGGGATGAATGCTCCAATCATATTGTGTTACATGTTATCTATGTGTGCCAGATCCAATGACATCAAACGACTATATATGTATGTATGCTTTAGCGCGTATACCCAATATGAATATATAAGATCTTGCATTTCCTAGATGTTATCTATTTCCCATGCTAAACTTTCATTTTCTGGGTCGATCATAAGGATAAATTATATAATACTATTATAGTATGGTCACGTGATACATCTTGTACACGTATTATAATATTAATGAATAACATAATTTATTTTCCCTCTTTTAAAGAATAGTATCAATAAATATTATTTGGGACGGATAGAAAGCCTCTACCACTAATGTAAAATCATATATATATTCTTCTCGTTTTCTGAATTGTATGGCAATATACAGATTTTATTTACCCAAAGCATGTTGTTTTGTATCCATCAAAATATCCACTTATTTTGAAGTTTGGCACATCACCATCAAAATATTCAAATTTCATAAAGGCTAAGCCAAAAGAGTAGAACAATACAAACAAGACGGCCTCGAACAAGCAAGCATCATCAACCAACCATCTCCTGTACACCCAAAATACAAACAAGCTAAAACAAGCTGCAACAGTCAATTATTAGACATTATACCATGTCACATTCGAAAGCCGAAATTTATTGTCCGCTACCCTATAGCCATAACATCATTGGTTTGGTCAATTAAAACCACACTGAAAAACAAAAAGGGAAAAAAAAATGGATGTGTGGTAATAGTTACACCCACCACCTATTCAACACTTCAAGTTAACTAGGAAACATTCAAACATATGTTATCGAATCCAATTTATACATGCAATAAGAATAACGTTTGGAGAAAAGTTGAGTTCTATAGCATTTTCCATGATTATGGTATTAGAACGAGTTTGTCCACGTGTTAAGTTCATGCAAGACGAAGCCACTTTAGACTCACCAACCATATCCCACACTGGCGGACCCAGGAATTTTTTAGCGGATGTGCAATTTGGAAAGGCTAAAAACTTTTTGTATGGATTGAACATCTAATGTTTTTTACCTCGATTGACTTTAGGTCCCTTTATGCATTCATATCATACATGAAAAATTGTTTTATGTAAGGATTCCATCTGATAGTTTCGTAAACCTTAGGGACGTTTTGTGATATTAAGCCATGTAAAAATATTGACTAAGTATGAAAAATGGTTTTTCGGAATAATCATTTTCTCAAGATAATTTTTGGCGGCTTTTATTCCTTACACATCAAATAAGAAAACTTGATTTTATGGGATTTTAGTATGAAGTATATATTGACTTAATGAGCCATCATTTTTAGCCTAAATCGTATTTTGCACTAAAACCGATTTTTCATATTTTGATTCAGTGGAAATTTGATTTTATAGTATTTTTATTTGAATCCAAATGGGGGGTACTTTCTTATTTACATTGTAAACTTAAGTAAATGGAGTAATATAAAAATAAATTAAAGTAAAAGGACAAAGACATTTACTTAAATGTTGTAAATGGAAATAAAGTAATATGTACATCAGCTAAGCAGAGGGGCAATTTAAAGCACCTAAAATGATTTTTCCGGCGAATGGAGGTGCAGGTGCAGCTGCACCTCCTTGCGCCTTAACAGATACGCCACTGCATATTGCCATAGACAAAAAGTGAAGCTTTTGAACCCTAATTATAAAGATTTTATAATTTATTTGCTTCCCAAGCTCAACCTGGTCTCATGAGGGCGTAGTCTTAGCTTATGATTATATCAACGTTTTACCATGTCTTAAATAATAATTGGTCTTACCTTTTGATTATATCAATGTTTTAAGTATTAATTATTTAAACCCTAAGGTTGACAAGTGATGAATGCCTATTATTTGAATGAGTATGTGTAGCACATAATTTGACTCAATCTACGTGTACAGTGCTAAAATTGGGAGAAGAACAAAAACAGTAGTGTGTAAAGAATTATTGGTAGCATTGGATCTTTGAATTCCCTGCATGAATTAATATGAAGGGTCATGGTCATGGTCATGGATAAGATAATCATAATAATTGGGTAATGATGAATAGAGAGTTTAGCAAGCGCACGTTGTAGAGCAATAAGACCTAGATGAAAGATTCCCTTGGCTAATTTGTGTTCACACCTACTTTCTAAGCTACAAGATGCCATCCTAAACCCTTTTCACACCTGACTTGCGGCTCCCTACTCCCTAGTTGGTGGCATTTCAATACTTTGGTAACATTTCAATGTTAATATATATATATATAGTATCTTGTTAGTTAATGGTCAATGAACTTACCTAATCAATCATTTTAATTTAACTAATATGGTAAGATAACACGTCAAGTTTGAACGTCGAATATACTCTTTACATGTATTAAACGTCTCATTTTTGTTAATGTTAAAGAAGGTTAGCTGATTAATTACGAGACGATTTATGAAATTGGTTGTAATGATATGAATGAATGTATTTTACCACATGAGCTATATAGCTCCGCAACCTACCGTGTCAATACATATTGATTAAGCCAAATGGATTGGCATCACAATTTTGACCTCCTTTTTCTTGTGAGTACTTAACTAGTGAAGCTGTGATGTTGTCATCAATATAGCTTTCGGTTGGAACCAATCCCCAAAGGAAAATACTAGGCTTATCACATTTTCCTACCACATTGTATATTATATTTCTAATAGAGGTGAACCCCATTGTATTGGTGGGCTCCACATCTATTATGAATGTGATATACAATGTGATAAAAATATGGTAAGCTCTAGCATAATCCATCCCCAAAAGGCCAAACACCCTACGGTGAGGTGATGATGGTGAAGAGGTCAAAACTCCCACCACCAGCCATGTAGGACAGCATATCATCCGACGTGGCAACAAATTAGGTTTGACTCTTCCTCCCATAAACTTTATCTTTCTCTCATTTCCTTACCATAACCTCTGTCACCAGTTTATTTTTTATAATTAATTTCCCTCTCTCCAATCCTCTATATATAGAACACACAGCACAAAGCATACCTCTCCATTTCCATTTCCATTTCCAAAACAGCACCCAAACCTTTGCTCAAATATTTTCTTCACTCAAAACTCAAAACCCAAAACTAAAAAAAGAAGAAGAAAAAGAAAGAACAATGGGAAATTGTATAAGGCATGAGTCATCTATGCAATGGGGAGGGGATGATTGGGGGTGTATGGCAAATGGTGTTGATGATCGTGAAGAGGACATGGAGATCATGAAGAAGAAGAAGAAGATCAAGATGGAGGAGGGCCAGGGTGGTTTTGAAGATGTGGGTGCAGCTGGGTTTGCTAAGAAACTTGGTGGAGCCACAGAGGTGAAGGTCAAGATCACAAAGAAGCAGTTGGAGGAGTTGCTGGGTAGGGTGGATTTGAAGCAAATGTCTGTGCAACAGGTTTTGGCTCAGCTGATTAGATTTGATGATCGATATGAGGCCCATCAACAGTCTTGGAGGCCTGCCCTTCAAAGTATTCCTGAGGTTAATTAATTAATCAGTGATTAGTGGTATGATTAGTGGTGATTGTGGTAGTGATCTCAATCCCTTAATTTTTACCTTTTTGTATATGCGAAGCTGTTAATTGTAGTTGCAAAGGGAATATCAAAGGGGGAAAAATGGGGTCATAAAGCCCTTGTAAACATTTTGTTCAATTTTGTACATACTTTAGTGTTCAAGACAAAAGCCTCAAGTTTTGCCTCTCTCTCTCTCTCTCTCTCTCTCTCTCTCTCTCTCTCTCTCTCTCTCTCTCTCTCTCTTTCTCTCTCTCTAATACAAAAAAGTGGGGCTCTTTTTGGTGGTACAAGGAGGGGAGGGGGAGACCTACTCTTAAAGAAGGGACCTAACCTAACAACTAACTTGGCTACAAGAGCAGGTGGCAGTGACCATTTACATAATGTGATAATGTTCACCAAAACATATAACAGTAAACCGGAAAAAGAGTACAAACCCACCGGTCCAAAACTTATAAAGAAATGATTGAACTTAAACATTTTCATGGGATGACAATTAAGTAACCCGTCATTATAGTCTACCCTAAAAAGGGTAGGTTCATCATGAGTTATTCTATAGTGAGGGCCTTATATATGACCCTTAGATGATGCTCTATTTCTTAACAGTTAGATCAGACTAACCAATTGAATTTAACGACTAATCAATTTGATCCAACAGTTAAGAAATTGAGTTTCACCTAAATCCCACGGTTAAAAGATAGGGTTTTACTTAAAGCGTATATATAAGGGCCGCACTATAGAATTCTTGTGTTGATAAGGGGATTATGAACCCCAAAAGACTTAAGATAAGTTATCGGGACCAAATTTATGAAACCCAGCCAGAGCGCAAGCCCAAGCCCATGCTCAAAACTATCTTCTGACTCTTCTCCCCTACGCCGCACGAAATCGAACTTCTGAGCCCGCCAAAAACAAAGAAAAAATGGAAATGTGAGAGAGAAATATCTAATATGAATAAAAAGGAAATTTTTATTTTGGAATCCCTCCAATTTTTCCAAATTCAAATATGACCCTATAAAAACCACACTCTCTCCCTCCAATTTCAAGACCCAAAAGTAGTTGTTCTGCTTCTCTCCATGGCCGACTACGAGCATCCCTCGTTCTCTCTCGGGTTCGATCTGGGTTTCGATTCGGAGCTCCAACCAGCTGCCACGGATCACTCCACTCCGGCACCAGCTCCAGACCCTTCGCGCGGTTCGGATGCCCTTAAACCCTTTGACGTAGATGAAGAGATCGGGCCTCAAATCACTTGTCCGGATCCAGAAATCGGGCCCCGACCAGTGCGGCCGCTCAAGCGGCTCAAGCGAGGACTGGCTCTGAAGCGGGAGCCCGCGACGCCGTTTAGGAATATTGACGATGATATCGAAGAGTTCTCTTCTCCGGAAGATATTATAAGAGGTATTGTAAAGATTTTTCATTTTTTGTTTTTGTAATTTTGTTTATTTATGGTTTAGAGAAATGGGGATTGAAAAAGTTGATTTCTTTTAAGTTGTCTTTGATGAAATTGGGAAATAAAATGGGGGGAAATGTGGTGGAGTTGGTTATCTCCATTTAAAAAAGAAAAAGAAATGATAATGCATTGTTTGCATGCTTTGGGGAAGGGAAGTAATTCTAAAGCATATTTCGATGTAAGTTGTTAAGTAGAAGTTTTGTTAGATTTGCAGATGTAATGTAATGAATTTTCTAATGGTTTTTGTGATCTGGGGGATTAGGGTTATGCAAAAGGTGAAAATTTGAGATGGGGAAATGGGTAGGTATGGTTGAAAATTGAAATGCCTTTTAGGAGTAGCAGTATAATTAGGGACTTTATCTGGTAAATTAATTGCTTAGAGCAATGGGGTTGGTTCTTAAATCTGGGGGTTGATAAATAGTGGACAAAAATTGTAAGCTGTATGCAAGAAGCATAAGCAAGCACATGGAATAATGAAGTTTTGTGTCTTGATTTGTAGTACTTTTAGGAGAACTTGCACAGTAAGTTAATATAATAATTCTTAGATTGTTTGCTAGGAAGGTCCAACTTTGCACATAATCTTTCATCTGACTCATTTTCAGATAGTGTGCTTTCTCTCTTCCTTGTGTGTGTGTGTGGGTCTACCCTATTGGTTATGTATTTAGATTAATGATTGCCAAAATTTGTAGCAGATGCACATCAGCCAACACAATACCAAACTGTTTCCAGTAGTTCAAAGATCCCATTACATGGAAGTGGGGTTTTAACCTCTCAATCATCCTCCCATAGCATGGGAAGGAAAAGGAAACCTGCTTCAGATGTCGCTTCTGTGGATATGGAGGCGAACCGCCAAGGATTGATGTTTCCAAAGTTGACTACCAGTCCTCTTCGAAGGTTCCAGTTAATTGATTCTGATTCTGATGATCCTTCGGTCAGTGGAAATGGGAGCAGGGTTACTTGTAACATTGATCCATCCTCAAAGAAGCAACACTTCAATTCCGGCCATTCTGCAAGTACTAGTGAAACAAAGAAGAAACTATCAATGCCTCAAGATGCGGGTGATGTGGATCTGTGGAAAGATTTCAGTCCAATCAAGAAGTTTAGCATTCCAACACCTGCTTTGGACGAGGTATGTCAAGAATTCCTCCAATCCGCAAAGGATAAGACTACTCAGAAATTGGAGAGGGATTCATGTCTACATACAAAAGAAAATTTTCAAGAAACAACACCTTGCGTCCAAGATGTTGAACGACTCTGGAATGTGGCTGATCCCCTTCCACCTGCTCATCATTACTTTTTCCATGACGATCCAAATATTCGGAAATTAGTCTGCAGTCGCTTACCCAATTTTTTTCCACTCGGTGTTAACATCAGAGGAAATCAACAGAATGGTTCATCGATTATTGATTACATGTAAATACTTTTTTTCCCCGTTGTTTCTGGTTTTTATGAACTTTCATTTGGAGTGTTATGTCATGACATGTTTCACATTGTCACTTCAGGGGTCAATTTAGCAATGGAGAAGCTTCAAAGCAGAAAGTGAATCAGAAAATTCACCTTGACCAAAGCTCTAAGAGAAGAAATAAGTCAAACATATCAAATGTTGAAGAAGGCTTACATGCTTCTGGAGGCTGGATGAATCCAAAAGGTAAAGCAGCGCAGAAAGGTAGTGTCAATAAGAGCTCAAGAAAGGGAAGAAATAGGTCAGACAAATCAAATTTTGGAAATGTCGAGCATGCTTCCAGAAGCAATGCCAGTACAAAGCGGATTCAAGCAAATGCACAACCTTCTGGTCAGTGGTCTGTGCCCAGTGCAAGTGGGCAAGCTGCTGGTCATTGGTATACCGGCCCTGGTGGAAGGAAGGTATGTTAAAACACTTCATATTGATGATTTTATTTTATAGATCTTATGTTAATAGCTATTAGCCAGTCCTTTTTTTTACTTGATAGCAAATGTGGACGGTATAAAAGGTTCTAAAAACTGACTGCATTGTTAATAAATTATGCTATTATGCTTACAATCTCTAAAGTAAAAGTGTACTAAATCCTACATTATCTTATTGTTGCTTTTACTAAAGAAGCGGAGTGATAGAGTTTCTGCAAAAATTGCTGGATCCTTGGTTATAACTTATAATGTTTGTCCAGTTTGAATAACGTTATACATTGTCCAGCGTAAATTTTCCTTCTGTAGATAGTGATCAAGTGAGATAGTGTGACTTTATTTTGGTTGCAAGCATCTGTTAATTTGCGATTCATCTTGAATCTTCCTTGTAGAAATTGGAAACTAGAATTTGAAATTGCTGGTGAGATTTCATTTGACCTTATGCAGGCATTCTTATGCGGTCACTTGGATATAAGTGACTTGGTTGGCATTGTAGTTCTAAATCATCTGTAATGTCTTTGACTTTATTACTGCATGCATATATCTCTCCTTGCCTTGATCATGTACAGGTTGTAATGCTTTTAGTTTTTATCATCAGGTTTATGTAAGTAAAACTGGGCAGGAAGTGACAGGCCCAACAGCATACAGACTGTATCGGAAGGTACATGTAAATCCATACTTTTCAATGTTTTGTTCTCTTTATGCAGCTTGCTCATTTTTTTACTTTTTTCATGGACAGGAAAGTGGAGCACGGTCTGTCAAAGCCAGAAAAACGAAAGGAAAAAAAGAAAAAGGTTCCAAGAAGAGGTGAGGCTGAGAGTTGATGCCATTGTGATGTACCAAAGTATTTCTGTAAGTCGAGAGCAGGTACCAGTGGTGGCCTCCCCCTTACCCCCTGCTCACCCAGGTTTGAAACCCCATGGGTTTCTTTCCTCCCAATGTAAAAAAAAAAAAGAGTATTTCTGTAACATTTCTTGATAATAATTTCTCCATTTTAGATTTTTTTTCCATGTAATATGGTCTTCATAATCTTGACCAACTTTTTGAGATAATATATTCCGTGACATAATACAAAGATAGTTATTTCTTTTCCGTACTTGGGTGCTACGACCAAGACCATGATTCTGACTATAACAGTGAAGATAAATTCGTAGTTGATTCGAGTAATTGGCCAGAATAGTGTACCCAACCATTTGCACCTAAGTTCAAATCTCCCTCCATGTAGATTAGGGTAGTTTAAATATCACATTGTAAAAAAATATGCATAGCTCGGTCTGTATTAGGCTGCACCTGCTGAAAAGTCCAATCTTTTATTGTTCTATCTCTTGGTCAGAGAGACAATCCTTTACAACACGCTTATTTCTTTCTTTACACCTCAAAACCTAGTTAACTTTACAAGATGAGGTAGAAAGTTGAAAGCCCTTCAAGCTTTTGAAGCAATTCAAAGCGAATTATGTGAATGATCTGGTTGCCGCAGGCCACAACTAAATACGAGGGGCTGTCAAATAAAGCAACAATCGTTCTATGTTCAAGCATCCTAATTTGCCAATCACGTAGGTACATTGTAGTTTATTTGCTGCATGACAAGCACATAAGAAAACAAGTCATTGGATACAAGGGATTGTAAATTTTGGTTCTTACTTTGGGACGACTCTTTCCCTCAAAATTAAAACCCAAAGAAAAAAAATAGTCCTTGAAGTAAAACCTCTTATACAACATTTTACGCTCTTCTAAAACAAAAAGCATTCTCCAGCATGGCCAGGACTTGGAAAAACCATGGATTATGTTAGCAATAAAATGTTCAAATGACTCCACACGCTTCATGAGACATCAAACAGTTTACTCAAAGACGATATCATGTCATAGGTCTTCGGTTGAAGAAGAAAAAACTGGGGCCACTATTGAGTAATGTGTGCTTGATAAGTACCGGCTGCCCATCTATTCAATGAGACAAAAACGTGACTGCAAAAGATATACAGTTGTCCGAACAAACAAGACACTAAGCCTTAAAATCTTTTTTGTATGCACCCTGCATGATTCCACTCATTTGTGATCAGAAGTGTCCTGCTGGTTAGAACCCTTGGAGTCCTCTTGATTAGAAGCCCTGGATCTAAATATGTGTTTGCATCTCCTGCAATGATTAGAGTTAGCATGATTAACCGTAGAGATTGAAAATCAAATGTTGCAGTAACAACTACAAGGAAGTAAGTGAATGGATAACCCTTCAGGAAACTAGGGAAACGAGTACAAATTACTGTAGTGCATTTGCTAAGGAAACAGTTACCCCACAATCATAAATTCTCCTCATATCATCTGTTTCTAATTTAACCCATCAATGTGATATATCAGATACCACTACCAGGTTAGATAAATTTTTTCGAAGTGCATTGATTTGGGCAAATGGTTATTAATCTTGCAGTCCTAAGCTTTAAGAGGTCACATACAATGTTGACATCATTAAAAGCATATTAACAAAAATGGAGCATTATATTTCTAGGCAAGTAAGTTGCAAACGTTTTTGTTTTTAAAAGAAAAAAGTATGTTGCAATCTAAAAAGTGCAAGAGTATTACGAGTTCAATTCCTCAGCCCTGCTCTTAATATCACTTGACCATAAGACTGGGTCAATGTTCTTTGGCAATGAGTCTTGTAGTTGGTTTTTCTCTTTAAGCCACTGCTCCACTTTATAGCACTCATTGACAATCTGAGACATCGAAATTCAATCATAGGAAAAATTATAGTCACATTTATATGAGGCATATAAGTAACTAACTGTATTGTCATACCAATTCCCTATCCATGGGTGGAAGTGAATTCACAGCCATCCGGTAATCCCCAGTGCACTTTAATAGATCTCTTGTAGCTTGCAATCTTGCTTCCTCGTCTTTATATCGGTTCTCAATTGGATCCACCATCTATAATTATCAAATAGACATCAAGGTAGGAGAAAGATGATAGGAACTTAAATTGTCAAATTTCAAGAAATGGAGAGAACCTTCTTAAGATCATCCAGCTTTGAAGTATATGCATTTTCAGTTTCATCTTCTCCATCATCATAAAGCCATTCCTCAGTCTGCTGTAGGCTCCTGGAGATGCCCTCCCTCTCTTGATCACTTGCAAAGCTTCGATATGTGTTGAAGAGCTATTCACATGCATGTCCTTATGTTAAAAGCCAGCCTATGGCAGCAAAGTAGCATGAACTAAAAGATCTACAAGAGTATGACTAAGTTAAAGTCAAGCAAGCTCAGGTATGGATAATGTGATGAACAGAGGTACCGCAATAAGGGACTGATCTTTTGCCAAATATCTATAGAACTGGTGATCATCCCATACTATAAGACAATTAAAAGATTTGTTTGGTTAAAGCTAAAACAGAGAAGTCGTACAGCTTAAATCCTGATATTACCAGACAGTAGTAATCACCATTATACATTTTGAACTTTATCACAAACAGCATGAAATCTAAATCAGTTGAGTTGATGATATTTTACTCTCCGGCCATTTAGGGGAAAAAAAAAACTGGCCTCATAAACAAATACAAACTCCAATATTATAAGTAGAAGTTAGTCTTAAGTCCTTATACTGCTTGGAAAAAAGCGTATTTCAAATCAATGCTAAGTCTAATTATTTGAGCTGGTTGAATCACAAAACCAAAGCAAACATGATGGAAAGTTAACACAGGTTATACCTTATTACGCATCTCATATACATAAGACTCCAATGCATTCTTTTTGTCTTTTGTTTGTTCCATAATTCTGTCCTGCTGAGCTAACTGGAGTTCTTTGTCTTGAGCTTCTGAAAGTTCAGCCTTGGTCATTCCACCATAAATATTTTCGGTAACGGGTATCCCTAGCCTCCTGGTGGATTTATTGTCTCTTTTCCCATCACCCTGGAAAAGTGCATATCGTTAAATGAGTCTCAATCTACTCCACAAACTAACAACTAAATCTGACAGGAACAGAATTTAAATCTTTGCAAAACCAAATAAGTCTAGCCATTATATATTGCAAATTAAAAATAAACGACAAGATTACTATAAATTAATTATAAGGGAATTATCGCATATATCCAAATTCCAGATTCATATCTAGTTCTTCCGACATGAAATATGGACAATAAAAATAAATAAAGAACTAAATTTACAAGTCTGCAACTAATGAAGTTGAAAGCAAACTTACACTAGCATGTGAACACTTGGACTGCATACTACTACTTTCTTCAAATCCATCTACAACTGCCTCAGAGGAACCAGAAGCAGTTACACAATCAATGTCCATTGGGTCCACTGAATCAGCAACACCCCTTGTAGAAGAGTCATCTCCATGTTCTTCCATCACCTAATGCCATTACAAGATTTATACCACGAAAAAATGATCCTAGTCAATGAGTAAATGACAAAGTTAATATGGTGCCATATAAGTAAGAAGATCAGACTTCTAACTTACCATAGCTGATTCAACAGAGACAACACCGTTGAGGTCTAATTGAATTTTAACTTTAACCCTTGTCTTTTCGCTATGGGAGCATTGGAAAGGGCCAATCTACATAAACAGCAGCTCATTTTTAGAAAGTAAGCATAGAGAGGATCAAAATGACATTTGCATTGGGCAGATAGTAAATATTTTTAATTGGGTTTTGGTTACATCTCTCTCTCTCCTCCCAAATACTGAAGCTGTCTCCCCCAAATGTTCTATAATCCGTCTCACCAAAAGCAATTTCCATGATCTTGGATTATTACCAAGGCTGCAAAGATTAGACATTGAGCTTTGCAGTCTTCAGTAGCAACATGATTGCCTTTGATTTACCTTTACTTCTCTCATGTAGGCATCCTTTATTGACTATATTTTCTTGCATCCTCACCGACAGAATTATTTGTGCCACATATTCTCCTCCCTTTAGCCCACCGAAAAAAGAGAACAAAGAGCAAAATATATTACCGTAAAACAACTAATTTTTGAAGATACACCAGCAGGCACTTCATTGGGATTAGCATAGAATGCTTCCAGATTAAATGAACTGCTTCGTCGAAATGTCAATACTTTAACACTTGGAATGGGTTGGCCTTTTGGAAACAGGATGCCATTTGACCCTGTGCAAATTGGAGCATCATCTAATAATAATCCTATAGAGAAAGGAATTGAATCTTGAACCTGCATATAGATCCAGGAAAACCATTACTTTCATTGTGGCAACTATCCAGATAACAAAGACATGTCTCTACATTGAGAAAATTAAAGCTATAAAGTTATTGCTTTGATTCTTTGAGTCTAGGGGGGATTTTTGAAACGTCCAGCATATCCAGAGCAAGTAAGAGGTTGTTACCTTTAAACAAAAAAATCATATAATAAAGCAAGCATCCTTCATAGATTTTGTGCTTTATTGCCTGCTTAAGTGCTGCTACATTTAGAACTGAAAATTAATCCTTCTTTAAGGTTGTTTATAGTCCCTAAGCTTATGCTTTGTGAGAGGCACTTATACTTCTCAAAATTTCAGAGGTCAAGTGACAAGAAAATAGTGAATTTTGTTTACCAAGAAATGATAATTTGTTTCAGAATACAAACCTCATAATCTCTGACTCGAAAAACTGGACTTAGCATTGCACATTGAAGAGCGCATCCACGTGCTACACACTCACTCGCATTCAGTGTCCGGCGAGGTTCTTTCCCGAATACAGAAGCTAATATTCTACCAACAGCTGGGATCCTAGACCCCGACCCAACAAGCTCCACAGAATGAATCTTCTCAACAGTCAAACCTGCATCAGCTAAAGCTTTGTTACAAGGAACACCAATCCTCTCCAACAAACCTGAAGACAACATCTCAAAGTCTTCCCTTTTAATAAAACCCTTAACATCTTTCTCATCCATTAAACACTCAATATTAAGAGGTGCCTCCGCATTCGCACTCAAAACTTTCTTGAGCTTCTCACAAGCTGCCCGTAGCCTGATACTTGCCTTGACATTAGAGTACACATCAATTCTGTATTGCTCAATGAACTGTTCAGCAAAATGACCAAACAAGACCTCATCAAAGTCTCTCCCTCCCAAGCTTCTTTCAAAAGTATGAGACAGTATTTTCATCTGCCCAGCCTCAAATGATGCAATAGAGACCTGTGTATCACAATGACCAATGTCAACAAATGCCACATAAGTTGGACCGGAACTGGGGAAATCTGTTTTGTAAATCCCATAACTAAGAGCAGTTGCAGTACAGTCATGCATCAATCTCAAAGGCTTCAACCCAGCAACTGTTGCAGCATCCAAGTATGCACGTCTCTGCAAGTCTGTAAAGTATGATGGAATACCAATCACACAATCTGAAATGGGCATTTCCTGATTCTTCTCTATTAAATCTTTCAAATGTGCAAAAAGCATCGCTGTCACCTGAACCGGTGTAAATGTATGAATCTCACCCAAGTATTTCAAATGAATCAAAATAACACCATCTGGGGCTTCAGAAGTTTGAAAGGGTAACATTCGAAGGTCACGTTGAACATCAGGGTCCGAAAATTTTCTACCAATCAGTCTCTTCACCTGAGACACTGTTGATTTTGGGTTCATCATTGCAGAAGCAGCACCAGCGGACCCCAGAAACCGCTGCTTCTCACCAAAGCAAACCACAGCTGGGGTTTCACGTTTTGATTCATCATTTAACAAAACATCAATACCCCGTTGCTTCACCACCGCAATTACACAATTCTCATTTCCAATATCAAACCCCACTACACTCATATTTAACAAAATTTCAGAACCAAACTGAGGACACCAATTAAATTTCCACCAAGTTCCTCAAGTTGTTGCACAAAACCTGTAATTCAACCCCAAAACTGAACAGAAGGAAAAAAAAAAGTGAATTCTATGTAGTTTAAACAAGTGGAATCTCATTTCGAATATCTGATTGTTTGCTCCACTAACAAAGTTAATTGCTGAAAAAAGAGAAGACAATTCAAATAATTGTTGTTATACGTTAATCAAATTCATAACCCAGCTAAGCTTAAATTTAGCCATCAGTACATTTCAATCTGACATTTTCAGCGCTTAGGAATCCAAAGACGAAGACCCAGAAACTCAAACTCAACCTTCAAACAGAAATTTACTTGTCTTGAATTTTCTCAGAAACCAAACAAAACGCAAATGCTCAATATTTCAAAATAAAATCCACACATTCCTTTAACAAAATCTCAACAAAAATGATGAATTGGGCTGGCTTGGGAAAGTGATCGAAATACCTGTTTGAGAAAAAGACGCTCCGAAAAGAAGTCGAAAAAGAAAACCATGAAAATTACAAAGAGAGGAAGAGACTGGTCAAGAGAAAAACTCTGCCCTTTGCTCGCATTGCAAAATATACATACAACGTCATATCCTCCTTGATAAATTTCTGCAATTTACGGGGGTCTGCTTGCAATAATTATTTGCAGCGACGCCTTTCCATTTCTCTTATTTTAAAGTGTCGCTTCGTTTTTTTTTTTTCTGTCTTTTTTCCAATTTGTTTTTCTCTAAACAATTACAATGGAGTAGAGGTGTCAAACGGACTGGACCGGCTCCCGGCTCTAGCACAGCCCACTTAAGTAAAGTCTGGCATCTTTAGGGCGGTCAGGACAAG
The DNA here is from genome assembly GCA_024362665.1 of Prunus padus. NCBI lineage: Eukaryota > Viridiplantae > Streptophyta > Magnoliopsida > Rosales > Rosaceae > Prunus > Prunus padus. The sequence continues at coordinate 10,385,243 of JANFAM010000011.1, forward strand.
GTAAGTAGGCCTAATGGGCGGGCCCGTGTCCCGTTGCGGGCCATATCAGCCCAAAACCCAGAGGGCCGGCCCATTTAAAGCTCATTTATTAAATTATAGTTATTTTAGAGAAAAATAATACATTATATTATAACATTTATATATTAAATTCAAGTCTATTTATTTTCTCTAATAATATATATTAAAATTTATGGTGATTTTATTTGCACCCCATTATTTGCTCTTTTCACCCCATACTAATTTTAAACATGAATAACATATTTTACCCTTGTACATAATGACCGTTAAGGACAAAAAACCATTTAAAATAAAAATTAAATTTGCTCACTACACCCCACATATGTTCCTGCTACCCTAGTTAGACTTTTTTCTCAAACCATCATGTTCCTACAACCCTAACAAGGTTTATACGCTTATATTAGTGAAAAAATATCTTGTATTTATTCACGAAGGGTGAGACTGAAGTTAGAGAGGCTTGGAATGAGGTATGAGTTTATTTTTTGGCGTTTTTCAAGTTTAGGATTTTATGGTGGTTGCTGGTTACATTCAACATACCAGTACTGAACGCGAGACGAAAATTTGGTGGAATGCCATTGAAACATTGAACTTATTTCGGTTGTGTTTGACCGGCCATTAACTTAAGATGCGGTGGAGATCCACTGTAACGTGGAACAGGGTTCGGTGGTGTATTATTGAATTTTACCTACTATTTAGTGGCAATGAACCGAAATATATTTGATTTTTCAGTAACTTACTATAAACCGCAAATTTAATGCAAGCGATTTTGACCTTACTCCCATTGAAGGAAAAAAAATAAGGTGACGCCGCTACTGAAGGTAACAATGTTGGAACAGAATGTGTAATTGTGTGCGAGTCAAAAAGGTAAACTCAATTTACTTATTGCATGTACATATATGGTCTACATAGTTAACATTGTAATTTATTTGCAAACAGGTTAGAGACAGATGGGGTGGATGCTTTATCATGTGGTTGTGCTATTCGTTGAACCCACAAATTACCATGTGCACATGAAATTGCGGAGTATAGAGATTGTGGTGTACCAATCCCACTTGATGTCGTGCATTCACATTGGAGGAAATTAGATTTCATCAATGTAGGAAAGAGTAGTCAGGGTACAACTTCACCAGGAAAGTCACAATTACAAAGATTCAATATGTGGTATGAACAACAAGATGATGAAAAAAAGAGACAAGTCCACATGACATTGGAGGAGCTAATGAACCCTAGTTCTACTGCGCTTACTGAACCAAAAGAGAAGTTGAAGACCAAAGGGAGACAACAAAAAGTCGATACTTATACTCATCGTTTCCCATATGCATTTGAGATTGCTGAGGCCACCCTTGCCCATTCTTGTTATGACAGCCAGTCACCAATGCCTACAATGGCACGATCGGCCTCCACTGCTCCACCTAAAAATAAACCAAACCAAAGCCTCACTGCCTCACTAAAAATAAAACTAAAGAAGAGTACCAATGCAGTGCCAAAGAAAAGAAACATGGTTGCTTCTAGTTCGATATTGTCTAATCCAAAAAAATTTAAGGTATGTACTACAAATGTTGTATTTTACAATGTGTTATTACCACATAACTAATATATTGTTTTATTTTTAGCTTTATAAGCCCGCAAAAACCAATTCGCCTTCAATACAAATATGCATATAGAGAAATTCCCTGAGGGTATTAGGAAATATATCACTCACCATACTGAAGTTCTTTTGGATGGTAACTGTGGATATATAGCCATAGCTGTGGCAATGAGATTTGGTCATAATGAATGCGTAGGGTACGCAAGTATTCATTGCAGCAACTACATGATATGTCTTCTATTTTTAAGAAGTGTATTCGAGAGCACAAACGGTACAACGAGATTGAGCGAGCGCTAAATTATTTTGGTGATGGATTTGCACCATTCTTTTGTTGGATGACCATGCCTGATATGGGGCATATTATTGCCACATGTTATAATGTGGTTTTAATCCTTCTAAGCATGCGTCGATACCTTACATTTCTTCCATTCTTAGTTCAATCAAGCGAAACTAAGCTACGTGAGATTGCCATTGGTTTTGTTGATGATGATCACTATGTCCAAGTACGAATTTATTTGTTTACGCTACATAATTTAATTTTATATGCTATATGTATATTAATGCATTCTTGTTTTGTAGGTTCATTTGTCTCCAAATCATCGTATTCCACCAGTTTGTAGAATGTGACTTGAAAAAAGTGACATATGCAATGTAACGCATTTGTACTCGAGGTACCAAGCGCATGTGGATGCGTTTCAACAACTTCCTGGAGTGGAGAATGTAGCTACTACGGATACGGTCATCATAATGACTGATGAAAATGCACCCACTACAGAATTGAGATTATAAATCTAATAATTCTATTTATTTTCTTATATTCCTTTTTTGGTGGGACAAACTTCATAAGGGTCAGAATGATTCTAATACAAACATGCAAAAATTAATCAAAACAACCAAAGTTCCATGAGTTCTAATACAAACATGCAAAAATTAATCAAAACAACCAAAGTTCCATAAGTTCTAATACAAACATGCAAATATTAATCAAACCAACAAAACTTTCATGAGTTCTAATAAAAGAATGCTAGCAATTCAGTTAACCATAACGACGTTGATATGTCATGGTAGACTGTTGAAAATAAAAAATCTCATTGACAACAAATTAAATTCGGGCCAAAGTTTAAAGAAGCTGGCCTCATAGCTAATACAGTCTTGTAGGCTTAATGCTAAATTGGTTCAGGCCCAAAATAAACTATTATTAATATTTGTACAAGAAAATATTAATATAGTGGATAAAAACTAGTTGAAGGATGACTGTGACAGGAGGAAGAAAGTGGGAAGTTACTCTTCCCACTCTTCCCACGTACCCACATGGTGCATGAGCCTATAACTGGCTCCACTTCCTTAAGTTTCTCTGGGTCTATAAAAAGGGGATCAGTGAAGAACAGAGGGGAGAAAAAAAGAGGAAAAAAGGGACGGTATAAAAGAGACTGCTGCTGGAAATTTGTTGGAGCATAGAGACAAGAAAATTTTCACAGGTATACTGTCATTTTCCTTAATTTATGTTGGGTGTGGCAACCCTTAAATCAAACTCCTGTTGGGTGTGGCAACCCTTGAATCAAATTCATGTGGGGTGTGGCAACCCTTAAATCAATTTCATGTTGGGTGTGGCAACCCTTAAATCAAATTCCTGTTGGGTGTGGCAACCCTTAAATCAATTTCAAGTTGGGTGTGACAACCCTTAAATCAATTTCCTGTTGGGTGTGGCAACCCTTAAATCAAATTCATATTGGGTGTGGCAACCATTAAATCAAATTCATATTGGGTGGCAACCCATGACTCAAATCTCGGGTGGCAACCCTTTCATCAGACTTCGTGGATATTCAATCCAACATTTGGGTGGCAACCCTTCAATCAAATTCATGTTGGGTGACAACCCATGGCTCTAATCTCGGGTGGCAACCCTTATATCAGATTTCTTTGGGTGGCAACCCTTAAATCACAGTGACGGATGGCAAATCCGTGGGATGATTCCCGTTTCATCATGCTCTGCTGAGCAAACAGAAAACCATGGGAAGCATGTCGATTTAATAATGCTCAACTCAGTAAATCAAAAAAAGGATGAGGTTTTGGGAGGGAAAGCAGAGAGAGTTTCTACCCTTGTTGGAGATAACCAAATCAATTTCTTCTCTGTAACTGCAAGACAAAATTTGGAGTTAGTTCTCTGTCATAAATGATGGTAAAGAGGTTGACGTCAGAAACAATATTGGGGTTTATACTTCTGCCGTTGAGCTTTTTGATCAATCTTCAAATTCTTCCCTGCCTAGGTAGATTGCTCAGGCCCTTCTTTGTTCAACTGTACCAAAAATGGAAATTAGTTCCTGCAATTGCAAAATGAAAGAGAAAGTATAAATAAAAGAAGGAAAAGAAAAGGCTCTCAAATGACAAAAGCCGTGAATCATCCTGGCAAGGTACTGGAACAGGGACATCAAGGATTTTGATTTGTGCTATTAAATTCATATTGAAAAAGAGCTACAGTGAAGAAGTCAACAAGAAGTTTGGAAGAGGGCTCTTGCATACAGAGACAAAACAACAAACAAAAAAAGAAAGAAAAAAGGAGGCAGCCGCCTCTTTGTTTGGTTTTCAATTGAATGAGTTTAATTGCTCTAACAAAAAAAAAGTGAAGTTGCAGCTTTAAAGAAACCGAAGTCACTGTACAAAGAGAAAAGCAAGAAAAATAAAGAGAAGAAAAAGTTGCAAATACAAGTCCTGTATTGTTTTTTTTTTACAGTCGATGCCTCTTCAAGTTTCAAGGCTTTCAAATAATAGTTTAATGAGCTATGTGGTCTAATTCTGACAGAAAGGAGCAAAGGAAAAGACTAACCTTGCTTTGATTTCTCTTTGGTTTCTGCGTCTCAAATTCAAAGTTCTGTCAATTGTAGCTAATGGGTAACAACTGAAGATATATGGTTTGGTCCAGTTTGAATTGATTTGAATTACTCCGGATATGGGGTTGATTCAGTTTGAATGGATCACTACTACTCCAAATAGATATGGGATTGACTCAGTTTGTAGAGATCGGTTTGGCAGCTGACTCTCAAAGCCTTTTTGACGTGGACTTTCGTTTATGGGCCAACTGATGAGAGAATGTTAAGGCCTGGATTGATGGGTTATCTAAATAAATTACCCATTAATTCTCAAGAGTCCAAAATATCCAATGGGTGATGCAAGTAAATGCCCATTAAAATTTACAGAGGCCCAAATGTCAATTATATGGTTAATGGATCAATTCTAAAATCTTCAAAACCATATTTGGGTCGAAATAAAAAATGTCAATCAAATTAAATTAGTGGGTTCATAAATTAATTGCCCATTAGTTTCCTTTGACATTGAGAATAAAAAAAATGGTACAAAACCATCAAATTCTTACATGGGTCATCTACCCATGCAAATTTCAACGAGATTAAATTCAAATTTCTCAAACACAAATTCTAAATTATTGGGCCACACTTACCCATTAATTTCCAATTTTTCTCATGGGTCATCTACCTATGAAAAACCCCCAAATTGTCTTAAAGACACAAATTCCCAATTAGTGGGCCACACTTACCCATTAATTCTCAAATGTCTCAAAGACGCAAATTCTTAGTTAGTGGGCCATACTTACCCATTAATTTCCAAATTTTTTTGGAACTACGCCGGTTTGATCCCATCAAGGGTACGTAGGCAATCTAGCATTACAATAGACGCAACTGCAACCAAATATCATTCTCTCAAATGTCCAAACACAATTCCTAAATTAGTGGGCCACACTTACCCATTAAATTTCAAATTCCCGAACTACGCTGGTTTGATCCCGTTAAGGGTACGTAGGCAATCTAGAGATTCAATCTAGATACAACCACCCAAATCTCAAATTCAAATAGAATCCCTGGTTTACTCTTAACCAAATTCACCCCAAACACATTTCCAAATCGAATCCCTGGTTTACTCAACTAAATTCACTTAAACACTTTTCAATCAAATTCATTGAAATTGCCCCGTTGCAATAAGTCATTTATTTATTGCAATTCTTTGAACTACGAGTGACTTGATTTCCGCATGGGATACGTAGGCACCCTGAGGTTGGACTTGGGAGCAGTCGCAAAACCAAACACAAGTTCTGTTTCTTTATGGTGGAATCAAAGGGTGTTCTCTTGAAACAAGAGATTGTAATTAAGAGACACCACGTCTCGAATGGGTTGAACCTAAAATAATAAAACCCCATTATTTAATTAGTGGTGGTGAAATTATGTTGGGAAGTTACCATTTTTCTTCAACATAGACCGTATGTTTGCACCCTCTAAAATCTGATGTAAGGTTTCAACTGCTTGATAAACTTGGGAAGGTCGTGTAAGCAATGCAACTGTTTCCCCTAATTCCACGACCGACCTAGTAAAGGACAACATACGCTCGTCACGCTCTTGTAATGAATTTGAATTCAATGTAAAATTACAAAATTGAAAAAGTGGAAGTCATAAATTTTTTATAATTTTACATGATGAAGCCTTAGTAGTATCACTGCGAGTCCTCTTCATATATGAAAAAACAATATTAAGTACAAACTCAGTAACGAATTCGGTAGATGATCACTAAAACAAAAAACGAATTCACTGAAACAAGAAACGAATTCAGTAGACTACCACTGAAAGACGAAAACAAATTCGGTGGACTACCACTGAAAAATAGAAACACATTTGGTGGACAGCCACTGAAAAACGGAAACAAATTCGGTGGACTACCACTGAAATAATGCAACAATTTCGGTGGTAAATGACCGAAAGTAACATCTATTTTCATAAAATCAGGTTCAAATTCAATGGACTACCACTGAAACAATGCAATGATTTCGGTGGTAACCCACCGAAAGTAACATCTATTTTCATACAACTAGGTTCGAACCATACATCCAGAAAGTTTAATCATCACTCAGAAAAATAAATATACAAATGAAAAATGAAATCAAACCTTGGCTTTTCGGAGGTTTTTGAGGTCAGATGGGTTTGCGATGGGGGTGAGATGCCTGATGGGTTTGCGATCGGGTATAGCTTGATTAGGGTTTGCGATGTGGTGTGTTTCAAATGGGATGGGGTTTGCGATGGGGTGTGGCTGCAAGAGGATGGAGTTTTGTGATGAGGCGTGCCTGCAAGAGGATGGAGTTTACACAGATAAGTTAGGAATGAGGTTAATAAGGGCAATTTAGGAAGAAATATGGGGTGTAGAGAGTAATTTTAAATTTGACTAAAATTCAGTGGGGTGTAAAGAGAAAATAATGGGGTCCAAATAAAATCACCCTAAAATTTAATATTTCCTTTATATATAAAATAATCATATTGTTTTTCAAGTTTCAATTTTTAAAATCCAAACAATAATCTAGTCATTTTCTATTTAAATATACTTTAAATAAAGTTATTGACTTTTTTTTTCAACAAGTAATAAATCTTATTTGTACATATATAATTGTAAAAAAGATTTAAATGAAGTTGTAAAAAAATTACACAAAAGAAAAGGCAATACATAAGTCAAATTTGGCTTGGGCCCATCTCAGCTCGTTTAGTGGCCCAGTACGAGCATGGCATGAGCCCATATGGGCTAGGGCTGTAGAGTCGAGCCGGGATTGATAATTTTCATAAATAAACGGGCCCGGTACGACCCGTTTATTAAATGAGTCGACTCTAAGGCTCATTTGACACCTCTACAAGGAAGCCTCTTCGTTACTAACTTACTAGCCTGTAATGATAACTTCGGATGAACATGCTTGTCTTGATTGAGGTCTAAGTTATGGGATGTAAAGATGTGGTTGGTCTAGTCTTATCTTAGCCCTTCCTATCTCATTGATACATACTTTAGATGTGTACCAATTTGGAGACCGTCTTCGGATGCTACCTTTACTATTAGATCATCTACACGTTTCTAATTTATGAATAACACTACTCTAGTCTTCATCTTAGTTCAAAAATTTAAACGTTCTTGATTATGCCGAAAATTAAGATATTTGGTTAGCTTTTGCTTAGGAGTAGATAACAAACTAACGCGATAGTTTGTGAGTTCATAATCATAGCAATCTTGTTTGTGTTGTTCGTAATCAACAAGTGGAGAAGAGTTTGTCAATTCTTTAATCATTTTAATCTTATTTGTGTTTTTCGCACTCAACAAGTGGAGAATCTTAATCCTTTATATTTCTAATGCTCTTTCATTTTTAATTTTTCAACAATATGGTATGCGGCTAAATTAATTCATGTCTTGGGAAAGATTTATTCTTTGTTTTCTTAGTATGTTGACATTTCTCTTATAAATTTATTCGTTTACATAAGAAAAGAATATATCTATTCACCTGCTGCTATAGCTACATGGCCATGCTTGAACCAAAATATTGTTTTAATATGACTATTGTGTACTTTGAAATTGACTCGTTAAATTTCTATTTTTTTAAAATGCATTGTTATAATGCTAAGCAATTTATTCACTTTCCTTACTTGAATTACGCCCAAAACTTATTGGACATGTTAATTTGAAGAAAAGTAACCTTGAAAGAAACTCGTGATCGAGAAGGATTTCAGCGGTAAAAGGGTGGCTCATGCAAGATTTTGGTGGTGGGTGACTGAGGGGCTCAACACCTTTTGAAGGCGGCAAACTTTGCGTATAAATAGCAAGGCAGTTCTTATTTTCAAAGATCATCAATCTATAAACAAAATCAAGCCGAAACGTTGTTCAATGCATTTCTTAACCAATACTTAAGATAATTTTTTTGCTTTTTTGGGATTCAACGTAGTGTATCACCAAGAAGTGGAGCTTGTTCCGAAGTTCTTGAAAAATATTTTTATTAAAATAGGACAAAACCCAAATCGGACTAGTTTTAGTTTTCCTTGTTAAAACACATATTTGAACCGAACCAGACCGGTCTAATTTAAGACATATATTTTTAGTATTTTACAGGTGGCAATATTTTGTTGGTCAGTTTTATTGGTCCTACATGCGTGCCATAGAACCTTGCGTACCAGATCCATCCCTGGTAAGTCACATTTCCAACCTCTCTCATGTCTCCAATTCGTTCGATTCTTCAGTTTCAGACCTAAGCCCTTTCCTCTCTTTCGCTCAGCATCGCTGCCGGCGACTTCATCAGCCATATCTTGTCGAGTGTCTCAAGGCAAGCCCAATCATAGTCTCTAAATGAGGCTCTAAAAATGGTGGATAGAGACCCATTTAGAGCTCCAATGGAATATGCTGGGCTTTAAAGACATCTTTTCCACAATGGAAGGGCTCTATACCGGGTCTATATGGCATATATGGCGGTTGGTTTCTTAAAAATAAAAAATAAAAAAGTGATTTTTTTTACTATGCACTAGGCTTGGTTTCTTAAAAAAAAAAAAAAAGAAAACAAGCCCAAAAGTGTAATGATGGAGCTGACTTTTGGGTCGACTTTGGCAGCAGATAGGGCCCATTCGATCTCTAAGGCTCTAGCAGGGTCTTTATATTTGGGGCAAACTCAACAAGTTCTTACAGGATCATGATATCATACATCAATGCTCGTGTCCCTATACTCCCCAACAAAATGGGGTGGGTGAGTGAAAGATTCGACATTTACTGGAAGTAGTTCGTGCCAACATGCCTTAGTCATTTTGGGGAGATGTCGTCCTCTTTGTAGCTTACCTTATCAATAGGATTCCCTCAAGTATCTTGAATTTCCAAACTCTTCTTCAAACACTTCACCACCATATCCAAATACCTCTTACCCCAAACCTTGAACCATAGATTTTCAGTTGTGTTGTAATTGTACACTTACATGATCACCAACGAAACACATTGGATCCCCGAGCAGAAAAGTGTGTTTTCATTGGCTATGCCCCTCATCAGAAAGGCTACAGATGTTATTACTCCCAAAGTCAGAAGGTATATACCTCCATGAATGTAGTGTTCTGGGAACACAACATATATTTTTCAAAAGCACATGAGGAGAATCTAGCACCCAACACCCCAAAGTTTCTGGATTCTTTCACAATGGAAGATTCTCAGCCTCAAAGCGACCGGTTGCCTCTCCAAAACTACTTGTCGCACCCTCTTATTCGTGCACAAGAGACTACTTGTCGCACCTTCTTATCCGTGCACAAGAGGCGTCTTGGCATCAAAACGATCGATTGCCCTCCCGAAAGGACCGGTCGCCTCCACCTTTTTTATTCCTATCCTGAGTCTCTGTTACAAAACGACTGGTCGCCAGAGTCACACGACCAGTTGTCTCCACACTGCCAAAATCAGGAGGAGAAAGTTGACTCGTTTTATGAGATTTTGCCCACTCCGGACGCATTTCTATCCATAGTACCACACCAATCATCTGCTGAGTATGTCATTCAGGTAACATCTTTCCCTGAAACTGATAACACTAATGAATTATATCATGATGATTTGATTTCAGAAAACATAAAGGATACAGATACCCATATATGCCAACTTTCAGAAAGGAAGAACCACGGTAAACCTGGAGTACAGTATGAAGCAGATCTTAAAGCCAAAGGAAAATACCCCATCAATAATTGTATATCTCTAAGCAGAATATCAAAGTCACGTGTACAGTTTGTGAAACAGTTGGCTGATATATTTGTCCTAAGTAGTGTGAATGAAGCACTAGAATACTCAAAATGGAAAGATGACATGAATGAAGAAATGCGAGCTCTCCAGAGGAATACCACATAGGAGCTCGTGCCTTTACCTCACAGAAATAATACGGTGTGATGCAGGTGGATCTATACTGTGAAACTCAAAGCAGATGGATCCATTGAAAGATATAAAGTCAGATTGGTGGCGAATGGGTATACACAAATGTATGAGGTGGACTACTAGGAGACCTTTGCCCCAATAGCGAAGATCAACACTATTAGAGTCCTACTATGTTTAGCAGCAAATCTACTGCCTTCTTACATGGAGACTTGGATGAAGAGGTATACATGAATTTACCATTAGGATGTAATTTAGCTCATGACAAGAAGAATTAAGCTTGAAAGCTCAAAAAGTTATTATATGGGTTAAAATAGTCTCCTAATGTGTGGTTTGGAAGATTTACTAAGCACATGAAGAATTTGGGATACACTCAAAGTAATTCAGACCATACCATGTTCTTAAAGCATGATGGAAAAAATCATTGTATTAATTGTCTATGTAGATGACATGGTCGTAACTAGAAACAGAAGCTACAAAAGTGTTTGTCTCGGTAATTTAAGATGAAAGATTTAGGTGCTTTGAAATACTTCCTCAGAATTGAAGTAGCAAGGTCAAAACCTGGTATTTTTATGTCTCAAATGAAATATGTGACAGATTTACTCACTGAAACAGGAACGCTAGGATGTAAGCCTGACACCACACCCATCGAGATGAATCACAAGTTGTGTGAAGATATGAACCAAGCACCAACCAATAAGGAACAATACCAGCGCCTTGTTGGAAGGTTGATATATTCAGCACACACAAGGCCATATATTGCATATGTTGTTGTGGGGGTCTTTTTTGTTCCAGAAGCTCTAGGTGGACTTGGGCTTCTGTAAAGAGAGAGAGAAATTGCCCGTTGCCTGGGTTCAAGAATTAGGCCCCAAAATACTCCGAAAGAATGATGATTCTTAGGGAGCACTCTGGTTTTTCTCACCAAGCAGATAATGTTATTGTGAATTGACATTTTGGCTTGGCTTGAGTGGCTTGTGGCGTGGAAGCTAAGTTTCCATGAGTTTAGCAAGATATATGCTTGAGTTGAATCAGAGTATTGGCTGAAGGGTATTTTTAGGGCTTGGATTGGTTTAAGGATTATGAAATGGCATGATGGCTTAAAGAAGAAAGGCGATGGTTTCTGGGAGAAAGAGGATGAAAGGGCTTGGGTTTACATTAGTGAGTGTATGGCTTGCTTCTGGGTGTTTGTAAAGGGTAAGCTTGCCTCTCTGCTTTTGTTCTGCTTTTCTGGGTAAGCCACTACTTCCTTTTATAGCAGCTGAAGCTCAAGCTAGTAATAAATGAGCGGCTCAATCCCTTGGCAGAGGTTGGCAACATAGTTAAAATAATTTATGGCATTTGACTGAGGTTTTAGCGCTGGGCAGTTGGGAAGTTAAGTAATAGGCGCCGTAACCCAGTTTTAGTCCAGGAGATATTAGTGCTGAAGGGTTTTAGCGCTGGAAGGTAAGAAATCGGTGGGTAATAAATGATGGAGGAAAGCGCGTTCTCTTGCTTACCCATTCAACGGGCTCAATAAAATGGGCTTGGATTTTGGGCTCCTAAGCAGCCCAAAACCTCCATTCTTTTGGCATGTCATGTACATTATTTATATATTTATTTAATGAATTAATACCCAAAATACAGTTTGGATTAACACATGACCAATATTATAAGTTATATTGGACTTTAAATATCTTTGGGCTTGTTATGACATTTTAGGCCTCAACAGTTGTGAGTATGGTTAGTCAGTTTATGCATTCATCCAGTGTTTCTCATAAAATTGCAGTTGATCGGATCTTAAGATATTTAAATTCAGCCCCTGGGAAGGGATTAATGTTATCAAAGAATGGAAATGTCGAAGTCGTTGGATATACAAATGTTGATTGGTCAAGTTCAATTAAAGATAGATGCTCTACATTGAGTTACTTTACATTCGTTGAAGGTAACCTAGTCACTTGGCGGAGTAAAAAACAAAATGTGGTTGCTTGGTCTAGTGCAGAATCATAGTATCGAGGTATGGCTCAAGGAGTTTGTGAATTATTGTGGATCAGAGGACTCTTGATAGAGTTGGGTTTTAAACTGGAGAAGCCCATGCAGTTACATTGTGATAACAAGTCAGCGATCAATATTGCTCATAATCCAGTTCAACATAATCGAACAAAACATGTTAAGGTGGATATACATTTCATCAAAGAAAAAATTGAGAACAAGATCATCTGCCTACCCTTTGTAAAATCAGAAGATCACTTAGCATATGTCTTGACAAAAACTGTATGTAGACGAGTGTTTTATAACTCATTTACCAAGTTGGGCATTGGTGACGTGTATGCACCAACTTGAGGAGGAGTGTTGACGTGAGTTAACCTAACAAATCAAGGAGATTTATTTCCTAAGTTAATTAGGTGATTTACTTCCTTGTTTTACATAGTTGACAATCCTTGTATAATTAGGAGATGTATCTATTTCATTGTAAAGCACACTTGTAAACTCCTATATATCTACTTATGAAGAAGAATACAATCAACCTAAAGCATTCAAGCTACGTTTCATATTTTAGTAGATACATCCAAATTGGAACATTGAACATCACCTAGACCCATGTTCAAGTTCTAGGCCTAGACATCAAAAGGAGGCTCATTGAAAACGCGGAGGCCCTTTTCCTTATCATGGAAAATGTGCTGAACAATGTATCTCCCTCAATGCCTAAATTCTTAGCTATCTCGTGCACAAAGATTCTATAGTTTGAACTTTGAACCTTAACCTTTAGCCTTGTTTGTATTAGAAGAAAAGACTAGTGTTAAAGTGTAACGTTGCACTTTAATGGACGTGACCACCTAGAGGAAATACATTTTATTTGTGAATCTAAAATTAGAGTTTTATTTTAATTAGGCCAAATCACATCCTTGGTGCTTGTGGTTTAGCTCATTTTTCACTTCGGTCCTTGTTATTTTAATTTTTAGAATTGTGGTCTTGTCATTTTATTTAGTTAGCAATCAAGTGCTATAAGTCTAAAATTGTTAAGAAAAATGGATGAAACTCTTACATTTTTAGTTGATTGTAAATGTTTTGGAGAGACAAAAGTTACCTCATATGCTGTGGTTGCATATTGCCACATCAAATGTCACTTATTAATTTGACGAAGTTGATGAGTTGGACTTGATTGCAAACTAATCAATATAAATGATTAAAATGTCAAAATCAAAATGACACGAACCAAATTAAAAACAAGTAAACTTTTCAAGAAAGAAAAATATAATTTGGCGTTTTATTTAATAAAAAATTAAGCGATACTTCACCATCTTTCTTTGTCAATCGAAGAAAATTATCTTAAATAATTGTATGGATTTACAAATTGGATGGGAGTGCTTCTAGGACAGTTGAAAGCGCTTTCTAACAACCAAAAGCGTTTCTGACAATGTTTGGCAGAAAAGTTTAGAAGCACTTCTGGGACATAGAAGCGCTTTCTAGAGAAGCACTTGCCATGTGCTTCTTCAGGAAGTACTCCCAAGTACTTTTTCAAGAAGCACTTCGATTTCTTATGAAAATTTCAACATTTTTATAATAAAAGCGCTTTTGCTAGAAGCGCTTATAAGCAGAAGTGCTTCCTAGAGAAGCAGTTCCAAACGAGCCCAAATCGTGTATATTTTAGAATCCTTTTTCTTTTACAATTCAATATCATTTGTGTGAGAGGCTTTGCGGTCTCCTAAATAATAAGGGAATGTAAAACTGACAAACATTTATTTGCATGATATTATTTATGGACTTTTTATTTGAAAAGATTTATGGGCTGATTTTTGTTAGAGGTGAAAAGTTGGAAAGTATGAAAGATAGGTAGGAGAAATTTTTAAATGTTCCAGGTACACCACGTGGTTGGTGTACCATTCAATAGATATAGGACATGTGAAATTACTTTTCAACTTATTGCATTGTTTTTTTGGACATGTGGCGGACTGCATTGGAAATATTCCACATGTCTTACATCTAGTGGATGGTACACCAGTCACGTAGTGTACCGGGAACACCCAAAAATTACTCGATAAGTAGACATGAATTAAGTCATTTGGTAGGACAATAAGTTCGCTCTCTTTTATACGAGAAATTTTGGGTGTTTCATAGGCGTAAAACATGTGAAATATTTCCAATACATCCAGTTGCATTTCATAAAAAGTAATGTAGTAAGTTGAAGAATAATTTCACATGCCCTATATGCATTAGATGGTACACCAATCATGTGCTATGCCTGAAATATATAAAAATTTATCCGTACAAGTTTTAATCTCCCTCTTGATAAATTATAGTAATTTTAACTATCGTTTTTATTAAAAAAAAAAAACAAAACCAAAAGATAAGAACAAGTAACAACCCATGACTTATCGAAAAAATTCATGATGACTATGTGTCACCAAACTGTTGCTTGCATGCCTTAAAAAGTAAGTAAAAATGTCAAGTACACAGTAGTTTTATAACTCAGTCAGCAATGAACCACACTCCATTTTCTGATTCTCTATTTCCAAACTCCATTTATCCTTCCCACCTCGTCCCTTCCGCCCGATGCAAACAGAAACCCGAAACCCAGAACCCAAAACCCAAAACCCAAAACCCGAAACCCGGAAACAGTTGCATCCAATTTTTTCACATCACCTTAAAGCAATTCCGAGTTACCTTACCAACCACTGAAGCTTTTTATTCACTGCTAGACGACGTCGTCGGAGCACTAAGAGAAGGTACTGCCACTTTCTTCCCCAATTTCTCACAATCCCTAGCTCATCTTTGTTCAATATACGCATCTCTTGCCTTCGCTTACTTAGCTTTCATTAGAGTTCATAAACTTTCCTTGGGTTTATTTGATAGTAAAATATGTATTTATTTGTTGTTGGGTACAAGTAAAAGTTTGAACTTTTATCTTTTGGTTGTCTATCTTCTCAGTCGCTGCTTGTTATGTTTGAAAAAAAAAAGATACAACGAATAAAGAAGAAACTGCGGTTCGCTTAGGTGAAGTGGAATTAATGTTTATTGTGCCCTGTTTATTTATGAGAAAGTTTTAAACTTTTTAATTTTTAACTTCTTACTATATACTTTTGATTTTCTAAAAATGTTTTATAGTATTCAGGGAAAAGAAAATTTATTTTATAGTATTTCTCAGTCACCAGGTGGAAATTTAGGGGGGGTTTTTTTTAGTATGGTTTTTATGAACTTTGGTCTTAAACGTGTAAAATTAAATTTGAAATTACTTGTTCCTAAAATTAATACTGACTCTAAGTTCAGTCACTTGTGCACAATCAATGTCACTATCATTGTGCATTTTGGTTCACTAGCATCTGTTGCAGCTTATACTGCATTTTCCTATTTCTTTTGTTGTCTTTTTGTTGACAGTTAGCAATCATGCTTATCCATTTTAGTGATTTTCTGATTTTGAAGCAGTCACTTTTCAATGATTAGGAATTGGGTTTGTGAGAAAATCATAATTGGGGTATAGGGTCGTCTGACTTGCTTCTGCAGTGGTCCCAGAGCATTCTGATAACTTGGTTGCTCATACTGACTGTATAGCACCATAGGCTAGCCTGTATTCTCCATGGGCATACTTATTATTTTCGTTATTGTAGGCGGTTTATCTATGTAGTAGTGTTCACATAATGGGAGCCTTATGAGGGAGGGAACAATTGAAGTTAAACCACACCAGAATATTGGGTACTTCTTACATGACAGTTTTATATAACGTTTACGTTTTAGTTTAATTGAATGATAATGTAAGAACAAGAGAAGAATTTTTTCCTGAGGATTTCTTTGGGATATTGAGATAGTGGCTGTACAAGGGTTTTCTTTGTGTTTGTGTTTGTGCTGTGTGATTGAACTCAACTGGCTCTTCTACTGGTTATAAATGTAGACAAGAATTTTATGAATTACATAAATCTTGTGGGTGAGATTTTCATTCTCGTTAGTTGGTCTTCAAGGGTTTTCTTTGTATTTGTGTTATGTGATTTTAACTCAACTATGTTTTATACAAGTTATGCAGTTAGAATTTAGTGAATAATACATATCTCTGGTGGATGTAGACAAGACTTTTCCATATGACATACACATAGATATTGTGCTGACAAAATTCTTTCTCATTCATATATTTCTTTCCATTAGGAACCGTTGAGTGGTTATTCTTTTGAATCTCAGTTTGCTCTCAGTTTGCTCTCAGTTTGCACTTGTAAGTCCTAACAAGTGGTCTCAGAGTGGGATCCCTTGAGGTTCAGATTATTTGTTATTCACCTCTTAGTAGAGAAGTGTTAAGATAGACAACACCAAAGGCAGCCTGAGAAAATAATTGAATCGTGAGTATTGCCCATCTTGAAAAATGTTCTATTTGATGTCCTAGCTCTGCTTCTCCTGAAACCCACAGAATATTCAGCAAGAAAATCAGCCCATGAAAAACATACTCATTATCCAAGATTTACTTGTAAAACATTCCTTTTTCTTCAATTTTGAGTTTGGATTCATTATTGGACTCATTGTTACTTGCAAGTAATGCACTATTACGTAATTAGTGGATTTTTCATTTGTTGTCCAGACTTTGTTTTTTAAAATTTTTGTGTGTAAAAGTTTGTCATTTAAAGGCAGAAATGAATTTATTGAGGCTTCTGTACTGGATATACTTACTAAGTCTTATTATTTAAACTTTAAAAAGCACAGAATTTTGATATGTAATTTAAATTCTATCATGTTTGGTATCAATTTTCTCTTTAAAACTCACTATAAAGCCTTACTCTTGCTGTAGGGTGGGGAGTTTTGGAAGAATTTGTGGGAATAGCAAGAGAGTTTGCTAAAAGTACCTGAAGATGAGCCAAGCTGATCAAGGGAACAACCTTGATGCCTCGTCAAACATCCATGTGAAGCGCAAACGCGGCCGTCCACGGAAATATCCAAAACTAAATCTGGAAGAGGATACTCGTGTGCCAAATGCTCAGAATCTGAATTCACGTGTGAATGCTGGTATTGGTATTCCTACTGTTCCTCCTGGATTTGATGGGAGGAACGAATACCAGCCCCATCATGCAGCTCCAAATAATAGTACAATTGATGTCATGATGGGAACAGTAGTTTCTGGTGTCATTGATGGAGCTTTTGATGGAGGATATTTACTTAGTGTTAGGGTTGGCAATTCTCACACCACTTTGAGGGGTGTTGTCTTCAAGCCTGGACGTTACACTTCAGTCTCAGCAGAGAATGATGTGGCCCCAGATGTTCAAATGATCAGGCGAAATGCAATTCCCATTCCAGCTGAGATTTACTCTCATGTCCATGGTCAGAAACCTCGTTCTAGAGATGTCATCCGCTCTGGTCATCACGTGGCTTCAAAAGGCAAACATGTGCCCCCTGTGGCAGCCCAAAGTGTCAGTCCACTACTGTCCAGAGGCAACTTGTTACCTGTTATACTGCAACCTCGTAATTTATCTAATGGGGTACCAGTCACCGGTTCATCAACTTCTGTTGCGCCAGTTGCTCCTCCGAAAAATGGGTCGATAGCCACCAACCAGGTGCCACTCACCAGTGTGCCAATTTCTGTCGCACCCCAAGCTGCAGATCTGACAACTTCAAGAGTTAAACAGGTTCCGTCAGTTCCTCCATCAAATGGGTTGGTACCCTCCAACCAGATGCCAAAAGTTGGAAATCAGTCCTTAGTGTTCGAAGGTGGACAAAATGACGATGGTACTTGTAATCAACCATCAACAGAGACGCTAATTCAGGCAGAAGCCAAATCAATGAGACTCCCAGATATACCTTTTGAAAAATTGGTTACTGAGGTGGTTAAAAGGATTGATAATCCCTCACAAGCCACCTTACAATCAACTGAGATTCACATTGAGGGTAGCAAGTCAACTGGCAATGAGCTGGAGAACGATATGGATCAACCCCTAGTAATTGAGCCTCTGCAAGCCATACAGCCGAAAGACCACTCTACACCTCCACCGGAGGACAGTAGAAATGGCAAAATGTCTGAGCTGTTGCAGGTAAAAGGACTCATCTTTAACATTCTCCTTGAGCAACGTAGTAGTTAGCGTTATTCCGGACATAGACGCTGATTTAAACATCTCAACAAGTTTCTTTCTTTTCTTTTGGCGGGAACATGAACAAGGTTTTGCAGGAAAGCATGAGGGAGAGGGAGGAGCCACAGGCTGAAGTGTCAACCACAGGTTCCAGACAGAAATTAGATGAACCAAGTTAACCCGTGCTCAGAAATAGAATCTGATCGTTCAAGAAAACCTTCCGAGGCATCACGTGTCGGGTTTAATAGTTGCCACCTTGTATGGGTGGGTGTTGTGTGCATGCTTTGCTGATGGACATAAAGTCTTTGCATGATGGGGTAATCAAACCTTTGTGTGGAAGGATTGTGGTTTTAAACAGATAAAGGACGTTGGATAATAAGTACACAGAAGGGTTGTTTTTCTTAAAGTAGGAACTGAGGTAGATCTGTTTGATCCGTTTATAGCTTATGTGACTGATAACTCGTTGGAAATGTTTCTCTGCTTATGTAAAATATAATTATTAACATCGTATTTTTGTTTTGGTGAATAAAGTAGTATACTAAACCAAGAAAGAGGGGCAAAGGCCAGTACATCAAAGCCGAAAAGCATAGGGAACAAGAGAACAAACTCAACAGTCTTAGCAAGCACGAGGAGAAAACCAAACCAAGCAAGCAGGAAACCAGCGACATTAAGCAAAGCTCAACAAAACCATGAAACCAAATCACAATCGGAGAAGGGTTTCTTCCATCGAATTATGTTTGGGCTACACCATCCCAAACCCCTTGTCAGGCAAAGCTTGGGGGTTAAAGTATAGGCAAGAACTTGGTAGATAAAAGTATTTTTGGGATTTACAGTAACCAATCTTTCAAAAGGAATGTCAGGTAGTCTCAATGATTTCACTTCTGCGCCTGAAGCACATCTATGTGGAGGGTTGATTACCAGTTCCAGTTTTATTTTGTCCATGCACTTTGGAAGAGCGACGGTGGGAAATCAACCCGTCGCGGCATTTGGTTGGTGGGTATTTATTTGATGGATCAGGTGGTGATCTGGTGAGGGTACTCAGATAACTTACATGGTTGGACGATAAGAGGGTACTCAGATAATACTTGTTGCCACACCATTTCTTGTTATCATAGAATGTGACAAATTCGTACAAGGATTAAAAAGACGCAAAATTTTGAATTAAAGTACATAGTTAATGCTGTATTAATTTTCTAACTGGTGGATAAGGAAAACAACTCACTGTTATGTTATGTTTTTGGATGGTTACATGTCATATACCACGTTCTTTTTACCTACGACTTCTGATACTCTGGTTTGCTGTGTGCTTCCCACCTCGTCCCTTCCGTCCAATACCCAAAGAGAAAACCTTTAAAAACCAAAACCCCAAACCCAAAACGCAAAAACAGTTGCATCCAAATTAGGAGAAATTTTTGGGTATTCCAGGTACACTATGTGGCTGGTGTACCATTCAATAGATGTAAGAGATGGTGAATATTTTCAATGCAGCCCGGCACATGTCATAAGAAGCAAAGTTGGAGGGTAATTCTACATGTCCTAGGTTTATTGGATGATACACTAGTCACGTGGTGTGCCCGGACGAAAAAAGCAAAGACCGAAAAACCGGAACACCGAACCACACCGAACCACACCGAACGGGAAAAGCAGGAACACCGAATCACACTAGACCAGTAATCAAACCTTTCCGGTATGTATATATAATATATATTATATATTATATATTATAATACATATATATACGTATATATATACATGTGTATATATTATACCCATGTATGTATTATAATATACATATACAAACGTATATACACATATACATTATATATGTATAATATATGTATCAGTCCCTTCTATTGAGGGATCCCTTAAATAATTTTATTTGAGGGACGCCTTTAGGGTACTCTACAATTTGTTTTCCAATGATCCAAACCATCTATTTTTAGGTCTTCATTCATAGATCATCCTTACAAAAATTAGACAAATCGGAAATTGTTTCGCATCCAATTGTGTCATACAAAATCAATGAACACAGCTTCAAGAAAGTACTAAAATTTCAATAACTCAATTGAATGGTCAAATGATATCGGATTCAAGTATTTTTTGTAGAGATGATCTTTGAATGAGCATCTACAAAGTGGACGGTTGAGATTAGTGAAATACAATCCTGAGTGGGCTCTACAAGAGGTGTCCCTCAAATAAGCTTATTTGAGGGATCCCTCCATGGAAGCTCCCTAATATATATATATATATATATATATATATATATATATATATATATATATATTAAAATATACATATATACCCCTATATTATATATGTATAATATATATATATATATATTATATACTATAATACATATATATATATGTATATATATTTTTATAGTATTATAAATATATTATACCCATGTATGTCATGTATATTATATATGTATGTATATATATACATATATATTATATATATATATATATATTATAAAATACATGTATACACATACATAATATATGTGTTTATACATATATACATACATAATATATGTGCATGCTCCACAGCCTCCTGAATATTCATCGAAATTTATTCAGTATAATAAGAAGAATATAGGAAATCTCACGCGGACAACCACACACATTTAGAAAATCAAAAGAGGCAAGTTACGAAGTAACCTTCTGGCTGATTCGTCCAAGTTGGCACACCCCACAGCGCAAAGTGAAGTTGGCAGTGTCCGTGTATCTCCTTTTACTGAGAAGCAGCATCATGGTATTAAGGCATAATCATGGTATACCTGAGCTATACGAGTAGCAGGAACACAAAATGGAACTAACAGCGACGAATCACACATTACCTCAAGCATTTTGATAACTTAATAGGCAAAACATGGGATAGAAGTTCAAACAAAATTAATCTTTTTATCCCCTTTTTTCTGTTACATACACCATGGGCTAAACACATATGACATTTTGACATGTCCTACAGTTCTCAATCATCTTAAGTCGAGAACAAATTTATTCATTATTATTTTGAAATGTTCATAAACCAGACTTTACATGCATTGTTAGTACTATTTAGGTTCAACAACTAGGATGCCCTCAGTACATAGCGATCTGGAAAACTTTTTCAAGACAGTGTACTAGAAGTTAAAAACTATTGTCTCTTCAACTTGTATAGGTTTGTAAACTAGGTTGGTTGGCGTATAGTTTACTGGAAAACTTCTGCACAGTGAACTACATGTTTAGAGTAGAACTATCAGAAATAATCCCCTAAATCACATGCTCTCTATCTTTCATCATCTCAACGTGCTAATTCCAGACTAAAAGCCTAAGGAACATTTCATGTTTTCACATATTATGTGTAGTTTTTGTACGTGCACTATGGATAGAAGCCACCATGAAACCATAAGCACTACCTTTGTTGCTCTTTCACAAGATTAAGAGCGAGCCCCTCAACCGGCCCAATGGTACTGTCCTTAACTGCAAATATAGTCTGATCCAACTCCTCTGGAGCTCCCTCAAAGGGTGACATCTGATACAATACAATGCAGAAACCAATGACCATTAACTGGAAAAATTAAACCTCAATCACAAACAGAGGAGAGCAAACGTCTACAAATAAAATAGCTTAAAAATCTCCCCACTTCTCAGAGTCAAGAATCCAAGCACAATACTCTTCATTTGGTTTACCGAGAAATGCTTCAGAATACTTAGTTGGATTGGATCACTTGCTACTGTTGCTGCTATAACCTTCACATCATGGATGACCACAGAATGATCAGGAAGTATCGCACTTATGCGTGATTAATACAAACATGGAGCTATGTATGCACAAAAACTCATGATTTATCTATTGTTGTGTACTTTTAATCCCTGAATGTTCATATACCTGTCTCAACTCAGGAGCTTTTTTCTTGTCATGGTCCATAACATATCTACAAATGAAGGGTGACTATTGATTCGAAAAATTGACCTTAAATGACGCAGCTCAGTTCGTTGCAATATAAAATGGATATAATAGAAGGGTGTATTGGAGCTTACCCAACCGCATTGAAGATGCAACTATTGTCTGAGGGAATGACCCTTCGCACTACAATACCTTCCATACTATAAATATTTATATACCTGAAACATTTTAACAATTTGAATATTTCAAACGATGATGGTTTTATAATAGACAAGCACCAGCCAAAGAGCTGACATAAGGAAACACATGAATATTTAAATACAAAAATAAGGACCCAAAAAGCATTGAACTCCAAAGAAGTGGTTCGTGTGAAGAAGGAACCTTTTGTGATTAAAAGGAAAGGAGAACAAAGATTATCAAGATACAAAAAAAGTCCAATCAAAAGTAAACATCTGCAGTGAAAGAAAAGAATTACACAAAAACTTCCTTACGACTGAATCCTAAAGTTACAGAAGTATGAGACAATACGAAAAGAAGGCTAAGGACTGAAACAAAACCCAGCATCACATACTTTGCAGCAGACAGCCAAGTACCAACCAGAACCAGATTCAATTACTGGTAGCAGCAGGCCATGATTGAAAACATTAAAAGAAAAGGTTCTTTATTTAATTCTAGTTTCCATAAACTACTGACGAGCAAGTACGCGATTTCCATAAACTCTAGATATCTGTTCTAAGCTACTATTTCCACTTTTTACCTAAAAGATCAGTAGAAGAACCATTAGAGAGGCATACACAGAGTCATGTGCATTGCACAGATCTGAATTTGAAACAATGAAAATTATTGCATACTCCAGTTCTTAAATATTCTTCTGCAGCATAAACTGCATCACTCCCAATGGAAATCTTATCAGCCCCACATCTGAAATATTCTGAAGCAACTTCCAAACTAGAATACTTCCTGAAAAACAAAATGAACTTATAATCCATGTCCTTACTCCTACATTTAATCGGCATATATAATGTGAGTGGAAGCTATTGAATTCAATTTCTATAGAGAAAAATATATGCAGGATAGTTGAAACATGTAAAGAAAAGACAATATTGGCCCATCAAAATAGAACACCTAGGAGTATACCTGCCATTAGCATCTGTAAAATCTCTAATGCCACCTCCAACTGTTAATAGTACAAAAACATTTCTGATGTGTATCTCAGTACCTACAAAGCATGGCAAGTAAACAAGATTTAAGAAATTAGTTAAAATATAACAACGCAAATTTATTTTTTTATTTGTCGAAACAACAACACAAATTCAAAATAGAAAACTCCCTATTTTGTCAAAATTGAAAGATTTAAGTGCAGCAGTTCAAAATTCTCTATCACAAACCTGTAACATGGGCAAGTCGCCTAAAGGGAAGTCGCGGAAACCGGTAATATTTAAAAAACTGACCAGAAAATTCAAGATCAAGACTTTAAGCAGATTATCACAGCTCTTTGATGATGCATAAGCAGTGAAATTTGTTCAAACTTAAGGAGGCATACCTCATCAGCCCCATCTTTGTAATACTGTCGAGCCAGCTCCACAGGCTTGCCAAGTTCTCTCACCTATCAAAGTTTCTGATTAGTAGACATAGAAGCAATTTTTATGCCATAATGAAAAGAATTTGAACCATCATCAAGACTACAAAAATGTCACACATTATTTTGAATAGGAATGATACACTGAGACCACAATAAATAGCAAAAGTAAACGTTTTCATTAAGTGACAGCATTAATCCGCCAAGACAAAGATACACTTTCTCCTGGTGCTCTTATGATCCTTCTACAAGAAGGTCACGTACCTCAAATTGGAAAAAAGAGAGTATGAAACTAGATGTGCTTGAAACAAGCAAGGAATGCAAAGTAAGATCCATAAGTGGGGCTTATTGAACTAGATCTTATTAATTTTGACTATGATAAATTATGATGCACTGATGGCTGATGATGTCTAATATCGCTGGTAAGCATGAAAATTTGCATCAAGAAATTAGGTTGAAAAAATCACCAAAATCAGGAAAGGCAGGAGTCAAGAATTATTGAAATACCTCATTTTCTTTTGTATGCTCTCTTACATCGTACTGGTCGCCTTTGGTTACAACAAGATCTCCTTTGTCATTCGTCCTCAGATCAAGACAAGCGACCTAAGTAATAGAAATTATGGTGAACCTTCACAGTCAGCATATGAAAGACAATGAGATAAGTACTGATCAGACCTACGTTGTAAGTTGGACTAATGTCAGGTTAAAAGTCAATCCCTCTCCTTCCTCCCAAAAACACAAAAACGAAGGTAAATATAAAAATAAGTGAACAGGAATTACCCACTTTGCAAGTTTCAAAGCCTTCCTTTCAGTGGGCTTCTGTCTTCCCAAGAACATCACAGATTGTTAGATGGTTGACAGAGTAGTCAACATACGAGAAGCATATTTCTCAGAGGTTACCTTGGTCAACTGTGCCTTTGGATACAAAAATCTTCTCAATATTGAAAGACCAACATGTAAACATTCATTTTCAGGTAATATTTTGTCAGTAATAGGGCTTTAATATAAAAAATAATAGAAAACAGAGTGCCAACATGGAAAGTAATAGTCTACACATACACACAATGAAGGGGCAGGGTGAAGTTTCCACTTTAAAGCCAGAACGCTGTTTTAATACAGGAACCAACTTCCTCAAACAGATAGAAAATATAGAGGCAGAAACAAATTCCAATTAGAGAACAAACAGAAATAGAAACTTCAATAATATCATTCAACTTGGAAAAAAAGTGTCATCCTCAATTTCTTTATTCTTAGAAATTAAAGAATTGCTAATCAATCAATTACAAAGTGGAAACTTTAACCTATACATCATATTATATACAACAAATAACAGAGCCAAGGTGGCCTATAACCTATGCTCAGTTTCTATACTTCAAGAATCTCGCCTTCCTCCCACCATATCTCTCCTTCCTCCCAATCTCCATTCAAAAAGGACTCCTCATCCTGACCGTGTAACTCATCATCTTGTTTGAGGTATAGACCCAATTTCTTAAGTGGCAGTCCGAGGCTAACCTGTAGAAAAGGATCTTGAGTGCCACAGCCACACAGCATCTCAAGTTGTTTGAGATCCTGTAAAGGGTGCTCAAATTGCACTGACTTCTCCACGTTGGCAATGGCACGGCGAGCCGACTCCCTTTGCTTCATCCGCTGCATCGGTTTTGTACTTGGTGGAGAATCAGGCAAACCCTTAAGTATTTTATTTGCTTTCAAAATTGTACCGGAAAATCGAAGCTTTAGTGCATGAATTCGGCTAGCCTTACATGGAGAAAGATTCTCTGAGGCCTGATCCATGGCATGATCAACAAGGGCGGGCAAGTCATGGTGCTTGGTTGAATCAACTGACTGAGAATCAGAAACCCCAAGCCCTTGACTTTGAAGAACGCTTGAAGGAGAATAGCCTGTTTCAGTTTAGATGCATGGCATGCCAAACCCTTGACTTTGGGCAGAGGAGAAGGACAAAAAGACTTGGGGTTTTTCTACACGGCTTCTTTCCACTTGCTCTCAAAAACACCACTAAGATGCTTGGCTGCTGCACGCTCAATCCTCCCAGGCGGATAATATCTTAAAGCATTTGAAAAGGTAAGCCTGACATCCGCAGCAAACCCATCAGCGCTGGAGTAGACACCCCTCTCCAATTTGGATTTCACAGTACCAAAATCCATCCGCCTCCAGATGTCCTCGAAATAACCCGGCAAATTCTCGGCCACGGGAGGCTTCTCAAAGTACTTACTCACATGGCGGAGGTTCATCAGATAACCCAAAATTTCACAACACTCAAAATCAAAACCTAGTTTTTGCCTCTTGCTCTTCTGGGTTTGACAGAGACCATCAAACCCTAGCTCCTCCGATTGTCTGGGCTTTCTAGCAGACGAAGCCAAAGGGATGGTCTTGCCCTGTTTGGGTGAGAAACCCTTGCGCAGAGGAAGAGAAGTAGTCGCCTTTTCATCAACGGCTACTATCCGTTGGCTCTCAAAAACCCTAGAAGACCTCTCGCTCTTCTGGGTCTGCAACCGAAATTCAAACGGAGGAACGCCATCCCCCAATTGTCTACGCTTTCGATTTTGAGTAGACGACGCCATTATCGATTCTCGACTCCAAAACCCAAAATTCGCACAATTGTTGGACAGTGGGAGAGAGAAAAAACTTGATCGCTACTTTTTGAACCCAAAACTTACAAAATCGTTGCAGATAAGAAGAGGGAGAACACGCTCCTTCTTGAACCCAGAAAACCACTCGATCGTTGCAGATAAACAGAGCGAGAATTCGTTGCTTTTTAAACCACTCAACAAAATACTCGCCTCGCTCGTTGCAGAGAACACAGAGAGAGAGAGAGAGAGAGAGAGAGAGAGTTTTGGAAACTAAGGAGGGTTTGCAGAGAAACAGAGAGAGAGACGAAAAAAAGAGGGGGAATGTGCGTTGTGGCGCTAACGGTCTTCTTTTTGGTGTTCAAAATGCCAAATGAAGGTCGGTGCTGTGACTGCAGTGAAGCTCGGTGAAGCCTGTATCAGTAAATACGCGTGATAAAGTAAAAAACGCGTAACTATGGAATAAAAAAGATATTTTTTCTTTCCTATTCCCAAATTCTAACTATCCGATTCTTTATTTTCTTCATTCCTGATAAGTAAACATGCCTTATATATATTGGGATAGTTGATTTGTTATTTATTTATTTATTATTATTATTTTTAGGACATTTCTAATGGAAATAGGCGATAGTATACTAAACTCACACATGTTATACGGATGTTAGGACTCGAACCCAGAATCTTATCAATACTCCAAAACACTACACTACTGGGTCCTTTGAGGCTAGTTGATTTATTAGAAGGTAAAATA
Source organism: Prunus padus (assembly GCA_024362665.1). Taxonomy (NCBI): domain Eukaryota; kingdom Viridiplantae; phylum Streptophyta; class Magnoliopsida; order Rosales; family Rosaceae; genus Prunus; species Prunus padus. The sequence goes on from JANFAM010000011.1 coordinate 10,412,358, forward strand.
AGAAACCCAAAATGAAAAAGTTTGATTTACTTTACACTATCTATAATTCAAAAAATATTTTCAGACACATAAATAAATATATTTCAGACACATCACCCAAAATTAAAAGCTTCAGTAATTTATATAAATTTAAGGACATTTGTGTTAAAAAAAATGCAAAGTAATGTTGGCTAGCTACATTTTCTTCTACTTTTCTACCTTCCACCTTTGTCGATTATCATTGTCAATATTGCAGGTTCTAATAGCTAATGGCTGATTTCTTTGGGGCGGTGATGTATTTCTTATTTTATTCCACAACTATTAAAAAAAATAGGTAAAAAGTCACTTTTGGTCCCTGTAGTTTGATATTTTTATCACTTTGGTCCCTGTAGTTTTAATTTGGTCAATTTTGTCCTTGTAGTTTCAATTTGAAGCAATTAAGGACAATTCTCAATTTCTGTCAAATTCTTTAAAACTTCTGTTAGTTGTTGAGGGGTAATTCGGTCAAAAAAATTATTTCATTTAAAAATAAATATTAAAGACAAATAAATAAATAAAAATCTTCAAATTGAAAAAATAACGACAAACCCAGCCAAAGCCAATTTCACCCATTGCAACCTTCCCACACACCAAAATTTTAAAACAAAAAAAATAATAACAAGAACAAATATATCTTAAAGAATAAAATAACAAAAAATTCAAAAAAATAAAAACTAGAACAAGAACAGTCGAACCAAACCCAGAAAAAGCCACCCCCATCTCATCTTCCCCAACCTCCCCTCCCCCATACCCACCTCCGATGCTCAGCGGTAGCGGAAACCCGTGCATCTTGTACCACCCGATGACTGCCACAGCGACTGCGACTCCTCGTCCTCCGTTGTTGACGACGGCGATGATTGCGTCATGACGTTGTCGTTTCGGAGAGTCTCTCCTTTGCCGTTCGATCTCAACCTGTCGACGCCCCCGATGATGGACGACCTCTATTTATTCCAATTCGGTGAGGTTTGTGGTGATGATCATTCAATCCACTGCTTTATGCCTCTAATTACCGTATGGATCTCAATAATGGTCCCTCTTTTTCCTTTTTTTTTCTGCCCTTATTTTCTAAGGAAGATCATTTAAAAAAAAAAAAAGGAAATCTTGTACTTGGTGGTTGAGAAGAAGAATTTGAGTTTTTTCGTTTTTGTTTCTTCTTGTTTTGTTTTAATTCTACCTTGTTGGAATATTATGGTGTAGAAATAGCATCTGGGTTTTCTTCTTCAACTTGATGGGTTTTGGAGGAATATTCTCTGTATTGTGGAAGGTAATATTAGATCTTGTTTACCCAACACTAGATCTGATCTGGGTTTTTGCTCTCTTGATCGGAATTGGGTTTGGCTGGGTTTTTTTTTTTTCAAATTGAAGATTTTTATTTATGTATTTGTCTTTAATATTTATTTTTAAAATGAATTAATTTTTTTAATAATTTGTTTACCAAATTAGCCTTCTACAACTAACAGAAGTTAAAAAAAATTGACAGAAATTGAGAATTGTCCTTAATTGCTTCAAATTGAAATTACAGGGACAAAATTGACTAAATTGAAACTACATGAACAAAATTGACCAAATTGAAACTACATGGACCAAAGTGGTAAAAGCGTCAAACTACATGGACTAAAAGTGGCTTTTTGCCCAAAAAATAGGTGGGAAAAATAACCATGGCCCTTAAACTTTGTTCCACTTTGCCATCCGAACTTTCAATTTGTTTTTTACCCCCTCAACTTTAAGTTTGTGTTAATATCCCTCGAACATTCAGCTTTTTTACAATTTTCCACTAGTTTCCATCATGTGCGACACACATAACTAATGTTTGGGGCCATATACTTCAATTGATGCCTTAACCAAGCATTGACTCCAATTTTCTCAACCTCAAACCCTTATTCTCGATTAGATACGCAAATCATGAACTTGGGTGAGAGGCTTGAGTCATACATGGTGAAGGTGGGTTAAAACAAGTGTGAACTAAAAGGGACAAAAATGACCCTTAATTAGGGATGGCAACGGGTCGGGTAAGGGTCGGGTAAGGGTCGTGTATGACAATACTATCTCCGTCCCCACTCTTCATCCCCGTTCCTGTCCCCGAATCCATCCCCGTTTAATAGGGTTCGGGGAATCCCCATCCCCGTCCCTGTCTGGGGACTATCCCCCATACCCGCCCCGAATCCCCGAAATTTTTTTTTTTTGCATAGAAAATATTTATCTTACATTTTAACATTAAGTTTCATAATAAAGTATCATTCAACACATCCAAATTAACTATAAAAGTTCAACTCAACTATGCAAAATCACATCAATTCAATTTGACAAAACAAATATATATATATAATCCAAATCTTCATCATGATCATCTTACAAATTTTGGAATCTCACATAAAGTAGTGGTGTGCTAATGGTTGGCTTGTGGTTTATTTTGGTGCTAGTGAGGGGTTTGAAACACATTAAGCTTCCATCTTGAAAATTATTTTAAGCGTTTTAAGAATAGTTTTATATAATTTTTTTAAAAATAGAAAATTAGATATAACCCTAATTTTTTTATTTAAAATAACTTTTTCTTCTTTTTCAATACCATATGGATATGGATACCTTGATTATGAGAGTATTTTTGTTTCTTAGCTATCCAATTGGATATGGATACCGTTTTCAACACCATATGGATATGTAGTAGTTGTTTAATATATGTTAATATTAACCAAAAATGAATGAACTTGTGTAATTAATCACATTTTAAAGGAAATAGTAATATAGTAGATACTATAACAACATCACAATTCATCATAATAAGAAAATGAAAAATACAAAGCGGATCCTCTACAGATACATAAATACATATTTGTGTTGTGCATACTTATTATATATCTTTAGTATGGGCACATGTATACTTCTTATGTACCTTGGATATAATGAGACTAAATATGAATTTTTGTTATATTCAAATAAGCATATTAACCAATAATATATTAATATAAACTTAAAAATGAAATACATATATGACCTATAAACTAAAACCAATGCAATGAGGTGAGGAGAAGAAGTAGAGATAAGAAGATGTGAGAAGATGGTCTTTGACAAAAAAATATTGATTATTCCCTTATGTTCGTATTACACACAAGGGAATGCATTATGGTAGGCTAGTTGGGTTAAATAACACTGTAGATGTAGTTATAGACCAAGGAGTGTGGGTGCGTTGGTGGTAAAGCTTGTGAGTTTTTATCTTGGAGGTTAGGGGTTCGAAACCCTTGGCATCACCACTTAAATGTTTTAAATATTATATTATATATTTATTAATTTAAAATTAAATATATACATATCGGGTTCGAGGATGGGGACATCAATACCATCCCAGCCCCATACTCGTCAGGTATTTTCCAAGTTCAAGAATCCCCATACCTGATACCCGTTTTGCCTCGAAAAGTCCCCTCGTTAGGGTTGGAGACCCTCCCCCGCGGGGATTTCTTATGAGACGGTTATTTATTGTTTATGTTTACGTTTTGATTTGGATTTTTTTTTTAGAGTTATGGATGGATTTAGAGTTGCTAAGTGCACCAATGAAACTGTCCCTTATGCCTATAGTTTTCTTTACCTGTTTGGTGGTTTTGAAATTAAAAGGCAACTAAGGGCATTGTTTATATATATGGTTCATGAGTTATGTATATGTAAGTAAATTAATAAGACAATGTGTCACATCAGGCACGTATCCAAGATTCAAAAATTAATAGGGCTAATTTTTAGGCAAATTTTTCCAACCGAAAATTTTTTATTGAAATTTTGACAAAGTCTACTTTATTTTTATGACATTTTCCAAACGGTATATAACAAGCATATCAACCAATAAATTATAGATACAAATAACTTAACAATAACACAACTTCTATTAAAAAAAAAAGAACTTATTAGATAGTATCACCCATTGATCTCTAGATTACATATCAGTTTTGAAAACCTCTAATAATTTTTATTTTATTTTTATGAGCAAAAACCTCTAATTTTTAAATCTCTGAATTAATATTTTGACCCCACTATCACTCTATATATTGATTTGTTAAATAAGGAGCACACAAAATGAAAAAGTTTGATTTACTTTACACTATCTATAAATAAAAAAAATATTTTCAGACAGATAAATAAACATATTTCAGACCCATCACCCAAAATTTAAAAGCGTTAGTCATATATATTGACTCTGAGAAGTGGGGAGGTTTGTTAAAAATAAACTTTCCTTTTCCTACGTATATGAATATTGGTTACCAAACAAAATGCACAATGAAAAGCTTTTCTTAGTAATTGAAAACTCACGAGTGCTGTAATAAACCTACAAATGATGGGTGACTATTGAACAGAAAAACCTCCTTCCCCCGTTGATTAAAAATAAACAAAAACCCAGAAGAAAAGTCAATCAGTAACTTTTTTTTCCTCAAAGCAGAAAAAGAAAATGGAACAAATAACAAAGAGACAGGATTTAGAAAAACAATAAGATCAACTATGGTTGATCTCGTATCAAAAGGTCCAATAAAGACATAAAAATAAAAGCATCTCCACTAGTTGATGGAAAACTTCCGGGCAATCAGTTGGAACATATAAACATCAGGGGATATAACATTTTAAAATCAAACGAATCATCTATCGAAAAAACAATCAATGGAATCAATGCATCTCTTGTTCAAATACTTTACATGGTACTCTATTGACAAAATTATTCAACAGGAAGGAAATGCATGAAACCCCCTCCCTTTTTGTAGAAGACAAGTTCCCTACATTTTTCACAGAACAATGAAAGCTACACCCCCTTGAACCAGGTTTGACAGATACCCTTGTGCAAATGTTGTCCGACTTTTATGTATGGAAAACAACACAGTGAATGAATATAGGTTGACTGGACTCTTGTCGAACAAAAGAATTTAAGGCCAAAATTTTCTAGAATTATAATATATGGATGGGGAAAAGAACCCCTAGCTAAGGTGACCAGTGAAAGAAACTGATATTCACCAAAACTTGGGATCGACAAAATCATTAGATCCTGGGACTAAAATGAGACAATTAGAAGGGAAGGGAGGTTGCAAAAATGGGATGTGTCTTGGCAATGGGGAAAGACTGCTGTCCAGTAGCCATGAACGGAGGAGGCACGCACAGCTGAAAAGCTTGGGCTGCTGCAGGTCCTGCATTAAATAAGGAAAAGAAAGCAAACATTACCCAAAGAGACAGATTCAAAATGCGGTAGAAATTCAGACCTGCTGTCATTTGAAATTTAAATGGTGAAAGTTACATTAGTATCCATGAACATGACACTGAAAGAATTGGTGAAAAAGCTATAATTTTGTTCGTCATGGTTTTCCTTTCCAAATAATTCACATTCCAGATTTGCTTTAACAAAGAAAAAAACATTTGGAGCAGAAACAGAAAATACCCAGCAAAATAATACAGATGCTCATTAACTTTTCCATTTTCATTGTCAAATGAAGATTCATCGTGAACATAATAACTTAGCCCATACCTTGGTGCTTCGGAAACTGGACCTGATGTGGAGTCAACACAGGACGGGCAGGCAGTGGTGACATAGCCGGAGCACCCTGAACCAAATCCTTCAATATAAGATGAAGGTTGATCAAACAATTTGAAATAAATGATACAAAAATCATTACCACCATAAGTCTTCTTACTATTTACTATTATTGTTATCACATTTTGAAGGAATATTATTATCATTTTTGTTGATGTTACTGTTACTATAATTCTCATTATTTGTACTTGGTGATAAAAAAATTATTCTTTTTTATTTCAAATAAAATATGACGGGGCTCATGGCACGTAGACTCAGAAATCAGAATAACTCGAGTAGAATGAATCAACAGGTGCGTCCTGCTACACCCCACAAGTGGACTAAAAATGAATATTTCTTGACCACTGAATAATTGACATGCCCTGCAGAGCATCAACTTCAGTATATACTTGAAACTACTTACTATTTTTAGCCAAATACAACTCAGTGCAAATCTCAAAAAGCATCCAGGTACCACTTCAAACTTAACTAATTAGAAATCACATTATAAGACAGCTTCAATCATAGGACCATCAAGTATCTTACTTGAGAAACTGGATGCATGTATACAACCTGCCCGAACCGTCCAACCATAACCTAGACAAAGAGGAGGGGGTTTAGTAAATCAGCAAAATAGAGTAAAAGATTTATCCTGATCCTAAACCACTGAAAATAAGTTGACATAAAGATGGCATTAATGTTGTTCAATTACTTACAGCTTGAGAATTTGGATGCAGAAAGGCAGGTCCAGCCTGAACAGGATACCTAAGCGTCTGCACCCTGCTTCCCACATGTCCAACAATCTATATCCAGAAAGGACAACCAAAGATGAATCCTAAAGTTCCACAACACCTCTCTCTTATATATTGTGTATTATATACAATGTTAAAGCATTATAACAAGGCACGTACCATGCTCTAATCCTGTGTTATTTTAACCATTGGATTTTCATCCTAGGACTTAAGATCGTGATATGTATCTCATTGAGATACTAAATGTCATCAGTCTAAACAATCCTATATGTAATCTTCATTTCCTACTCACCAGTTAACACAAAAATCAATGTTGACCAACCATTGGACAAAAACAACGTAATATTCAAATCCCAACAAAGCATTTTATATCTTAAACAAATGTTAGCTATTGGATTTTGACCTAGTGATTAGTGATAAGAGATTTTTGTGTTCACTAGTGAGTAGAAAAGATCACGACTACACACGCACACAATTTTTATCACAAACTCATTAATAAGCACAAAATCTATGTTCACCAGTGAGTAAGAAATCATCACTGTGTGTGTGTCTGTGTGTCTGTGTGCATACATGCATTGTGTGTGTGTGTGTGTGTGTGTGTGTGTGTGTGCATACATGCATTGTATAAGTATATGAGCAGACTTCGACCCAAAAAAAAAGTAAATGAGCAGACAAGCACTGGTGAGGAGCTAAATTAAATAGTCAATCTTGGGCCGTAAGATCACTTTCCAAGCTAAGGTTAAACACTGGTAATTCAAGTTGTCTGAATGCTTTAATCTTGAATCTAATGGTCCAGGATTGACTACTTTATTTCCTTATTTTAGTTACTAGAGAATATTTACATACTCAACTCTAGAACTACAAGTGTTTATAACGCTAACTCTGCTACACTAACGCTGATAGTAGTTATAAGCAGAGCTTTCACTAAAAGTCAAATATCATATAATAACATCAACATGAATTCTGTATTCTATGATACATTCATACATCCATTCATATAGTCAGCAATCCCCTATTCACAAACTACTGGAACAAAATCCAACCGCTGATATTCAAATCAAAGAGAAGTTATTGGTATGGAATGTATGTATGTATATTCATATATAGTTGTTGTATAATATGGTTAACCGCACTTGCGAATAACCAGTTTTGTGTCTGGCCAGTCACCGCTCACAAAACTGGTTATCCTCAACTGCAGTTAATCATATCATACAAAGACTGTACTAGATACATAGATTGTATCATATAATAACCCGCATATGAATTTAGAAATGCCTACGGTACATACAGGTTGTGAAAATTGAGAACCACTGCCACCATGTCCATTGGTTAAATTATTGTACGGGACCACCTTAACAGGCACAGATGAATGAGATGGGAAAGGATTTGATCCGACTTCTGGCTGAGCAGCAGGAACAGCTACCACGGGGGAGTTGTTTGGTATATAACCCATGTTCGCCACTGTTGGCACCAAAGGAGGGGTTGATGTTATGGGCTTCGTAAAAGATGGAGAGAATATTTTTGCTCCTGGGTTGAGCTTAAATTCCTAAAAAGGAATACCAAAGAAAAAGGTTATCAACTTGACTATGTAATTAGGAAACACATCAACTTTAAAAAATTTATTTATGCCACCTCATAATATACTAGAGTAGTAGCACTTGGGATCACCAAGTATTAAGTTTCCTTAGTATTAGGCCACTAAACCCATAATCTATTAGAACGCAATTACCAGCAGATTTCAACATAAGGTTCTTAGTGAACCAAGTGATGCATAAATTAGATAGCAAACAGGTGACCAGCCAATTCTAAGACAAGAAGATACTAACCAATATAAATAAATTAATCATTCAAGTTGAATTTAACATGGTTCGTCCAATTATAGTGTTACCTTGGCACTTCTATTAAATTCTGGACCCTGGGTAGGGACCATTTCAGTTGATGTTGCCACCAAACGTCGACAAGAAGCATCTGCAGCTGGATTAAATGAAGTTGAGACACCTGAAGAAACAACATCAGCAGAAATGTCTGCTGAAGTTGTCCTTTCACAGCATTGATTGTCTGAATTAACAATTACAGTAACAGGATCACAAGATACTCCGGAAGGCAATCGCCTTGAGGTCATCTTTTTATCATTAACTTTATCAGCCTGCAGAAGCATTTTGCACTGATAAATACAACGTATATTACAATGTGACAGAACAATCTTAGCAGAGGTTATCATTATATACACTTTCTTCCCTATAAAACTCTAATTTATGTTTGAAATCATTAGGGGTTGATGTTATGCACCTCTTTTCAAAGTGGCTTTTCTGCATATATCCTGAGTGCTAAAGTTGGCCAATGTTTTTGTTCTGTTCAATAGAATTGTTCCTTGTTTTCTAAAAATGAAAAACAACCTCTTAAACTCCAAAAGAGATCTGGTCGAGTAAATATATGATGTCAAGTACAAACTAAGGTATAAAGTAGATGGATAGAACCATGCATATAGAAAAATTTACCTCTGATAAGTTCATCCCTTCACCTTTCCCATGTTCAACTTCCATGGTATTCCCACCATGTTTCGGTGGCAAATTCCTCCCTTCATGTTCCTTTCCAGCTCCTGTGGAGATGACCCCATGAGCGGGTCCATTGCCATTTTGCATTGGGCCCCTGCCAATATAAGTAAAGTATGAATACATACTATACATAAAATCGAATTGAACAGCAATAATTGAGCAACAGATTATACAAGGGTATCCTTTCCAGTAGGAAAAACAAGCAGTAGCCATCTGCCAGTATAATCAGTTTCTATGATGAACAACAACTGAAGAAAACATATTTTCAGTTGAAACAGCATATCTGAAAACTTCTTTTATTCTCGAGACTTAGTGCAGATAACAATCCATACCAGTCCAACACTGAGGCAATACCTGACACCGTTCATTTTCTTCTTATTTATGGCAGACTCAATTAGTGCAGAAAACAATCCATACAAGTCCAACAATGAGACAATACCTGACACCGTTCAATTTCTTCTTATTTATGGCAGACTCAATTGGCTTCTTCGCATCATTCTTTATACATACATCAGAAGGAACAGTACCCGTAACAGCTTCAGTTTCATCACCAGCCATATTTCCAGCAAGATCAGCTGCTGGAAGCAAAACTCCCTGAATGGTGCATAAAGAGCCACATTTACCTACGGCAGATTGCTTAAGTTGTTTTCAAAAAAAAAAAGAGGAATGACATGAACTACATACCTTAGCAACAACTTGAACAAGGTCACCTGAGAGAATTACTAGAGTGTCAATCAATGTCCCAATTCCTACATTGGCATCACTCTTTCCCTTTTTAGTCATCCTTGCTTTCTTCAGAACAATACCTAAACAACACAAATACCAACTGAATGAATCTCAATCAGAAGTCTGTGTGTGAGTGAGTGGCAAAGATAGAGGGCCCATTCTAAAGTTTATAACACACGTCCTGTGTCGATTGCTAATTACACTTCAGGATAATTGAATAAAAGCACATGCACACACAAAAGTAGTGGTTACACATAAAGATCCAGTTTTCTCAAATCCAATATATCTCACTGCCTTAGTTCTAGTTCTTTTTCCTGGTGTAGATTCTCCTATGGTTCATCCTTGCTCAGTGAAAATGAAATCAGAAACACTCATAAAAAAAGCCACAGAAAATAAACTGAAAACCCAACATAACAGTAAAAGCCAGATCAAATACTATCCGATCCCATCCATCCCAATCAACAGGATCACCATTACCACTCAAGAAAATGTGAACCCAGATACAAATCCCTCAAACAAACAAAAACCCCAGATACAGTACCGCATAATATTAAAAACCGAAAAAGACTTCTGAGAAATTCGCCATTTTCAAAAACACATTCAAACGACAACAAAGCTCAAGAGAACCCACCGTATTCGTTCTCCACAGAGGCGGTGTAGAATATTCCAGAATAGACAGAGCCGTCCTTGACGTGAACATCGACTGGGAGACCAATGATGCACATGGTGGCAAAGAGCAAGGCCTCACTTAATGAAGAAGAAGAAGAAGAAGAAACGGTCTCGTCGTCTGTGAACTCTCTGTTTCTGCAACCCATGTTTCTTTTTCTCTGTTTTTTCTGATCCAGTCCAATTTCTCTGACTACAAGTTTCAGTACTTCTGTGTGTGTACGATTTTGAAGGGTTATTATAGAAGGGGAAGAGATCTGATGAAGCTGCGCGAGGGATTTCGAAAAGGAAATCCACGCGGCAATGTGTCTCTGTTTTGTTATACATCCTAAATATTGAACAAGTTCCCCTTTTTGTTTGTTTATTTTTACTTTTTTTCCCTACGATACATACTCCCTCGTTTTTGTTTGAGTGCTGCTAAATGAACCCTAAAATTAACTGAGTACACCCTATTATCAAACTATTTATTGAATTACTAATTTACTCTAATATCAAATGACTAAAAAGAATATATTGAATTGTGAAACAAATGTAATTTACTTACCATATTCAACCCTTCAATCTTACACACTTGAGAGTGAGATAAATTGAGTGAATATTGCATCTCATGCCCAAAAGAGTGTAACATTGGGCGGTGATGACAGTGGAAATCACATGGAGCAATCGCAGCATGTCATTTTCCTCATTCAATGGAAAAAAGTTTCATGCTTGAACTTTTCAACCATGGGAGTGAGTACGAAGGGATGTGTGGGAGGGAGGCAGTTGTGGGGGCTTGGGTACTATTGACTTGACGATTCAAGAAAAAAACCGATGTGGTGGTGTCCCTGTTGAACAAAAACCTAGGCCTAGAGTGAACATAAATTGAAAACCTACTGTCCCCTTCCTACAAACACAAATGCATCTTTCACATAAATTTCCAACAAGCAATTATCTAATGATTAATCACGAAATTAGATAAAAACAAAAATAGCAATGAAAACATCCCAAAGCAGGTCCAAGGGAAGGCGATTGCGAGTGATGAACAAGAAGGCAATCTTGGGGGTTTTTAATTTTATTTTCATAAATAAATCTTTTCAATTATTTCATTTGTAATGTTTATTATTAGTTTTTAAAATTATTTAAATATGGTGTATTAGAGGTATTTTTGGTAGTTAAATATGGTGTACTTAGTTCATTTTATATTTTGATTTAAATATTATGGTGTACTTAGATCATAGGGTGTACTCAGTTAATTTTAGGGTTCGTTTAGCAGCACTCTTTTGTTTTTGTTTTTTGTTTTCTCGTTTTTATACTAATTCCTTCATTTATTACAAACCCTACATGAAATCAGAACGAGAAACAATCGCAATAAAAGGAGTCGAAGTAAAAATGAGGTGATAGTAAGAATGAGTTGAAATCATACATTTCTTTTCTTTCATTCTTATTCCTTTTTTTTTGTCAAAAGGGATCTTTCATTCTTATTCCAGGTAATTAAACATGTAATTAGTGTATCTAGGTTTATTTTTTTCTCAATGAATTTCAAATTGAGGATATACGAGTTTCTAATTTCATTACTTCTTTGAATTACTTCTATTATACGTGATATTAGCCTCTTAGCACGCGCTCACATGCGTACAAATTGACTTTTTTTAAGGAGTAAGGATATCATAGAACTAGGTTAGCATGGGGTCGCTCTCTCGCACGTGAGGAGAGCCGAGCGAAAAATATTAGGGTTTCTCTCTTCTTGTTAGTTTGCCGCCATCACAACTCCATTAGACTCAGCTCCATTAAACTCAGGGCGCTGGTCTCCTTTCTCTACCATGTTCGTCGTTGTCTCCTCCTCCCCTCTCCTCGTGACTCATCTAAATCATGTTTGATTTGCGGTGGTTTTTTGGTTCGTTCCGACGATTTGGGGTCGACGGCTAGGGTTCATATGCCATCTGCCCTAGCGTCACCGCCGATGTCATATTGGGCTGCTCACTTTCCGCCCTCGATTGTCTATGGGTCTGTCGCTATTGGTTTTCTCATGAGTTTGTATGGTTGGTTTCCATTGGTGCCTTTAGCGTGTGGTTTTTTGTGGTTAGAGTCTCGGATTTTTACTGGGTCATATGGATCTGGTGCGTTCTAGGCTTCTCGATGTTGGGCCGCTACATTATTATGGGTAACTAGCCACGCCAACTTTTAATTGAGGTCTTGACGGATTGACTAACGAATATATGAAATTGATATGTAATTAAATGTTATGAATGCGACTGAGACGAAACAAAATTTGATGTATCGAACTCTAAAACATGGACAACTTTGTAGTAGTGAACTGATAATTACCCGTTATTTTAATAAGAAAAGCTGTGAATTTAGTATATAGTGCTCCTATTTCCACCCCATGTGTCCTATTTTCCAATCCATCTTATATTCAAAATTTTAAAGACAAATTTACCTATTTATAAAATGACTTATAAGGAGTTATGGAAAACAATAACAGTGTGAAATTGAATTTTAGAAGAAAAACAAAAAAAAAAACCCAGCACAACGTTTTTGTCTTTTGTCTAAACGAATATTGCATTTATGGGAGTTTACATCACTTGCTAATGCTGGATGAAGCCAAGTCGGCCACCTATTCCAAACATAATGACCATCAATTTTTGCTGCAAAACCAGCAATGGCGTGAGCTGCCGTATTACAGCAGCGAGGTACATAAGAGAATGGGACAACTTGGAGTTCCTTCACGAGCCCAGCAATGTCATGAGAAAAATGCCCTCAAACAACACATTTGAAGTTGTTCGATTGCAGAGCGCGTCAATCATGATTTTGAGTCCGACTCTACAACAACCCTCTGCCATCCTTAATTCCCAAATTATAAACATGTGTTTTATTATAATAATAATAATAATAACTCAGTCTCTTAAAAACAAAAAGTATAAAAATTAAAGGGGCTTACCATTAGCTAAGGGTTGCTACACGAGGGAGTTTTGGGGCCGGAATCCTTGTCCAAAATCATGTCGTTTCCACCACGGCCAAAAGACAGAGCAATCAGAGAGACCAATAACACAAGGCGGAGGAGACGCGATGTCATGGGACACCACCACCAGTCAACGAAACTCCTCCAATTGGTAATTCAATTAAAGAACCAATTCAATCCAATGTTGAGGAGACATGGAAAGAAGAAAGGGAATAGAATATTAGCTCTTTTTTAGGAATAATAATAATTAGCAAAGAGAATTTACTAGAACTAAAAAATTAAAGGGTATTTTAGGAATAATGGTGGGTGGAAATATAAGATTGTGTTTTTTCAAATTAATATATTGGGTGGGAAGATAAGGTGGGTGGGGAAATAAGACGGGGGTGAAAATAGCAACGCTCTTTAGTATATTATCCTTATTTAATGAAAGTTTCAATTCTTAATTTGGTATTTATTTTAATAAGAAAAGCTGTGAATTTAGTATAGAGTGCTGCTAAACGAACACTAAAATTAGCTGAGCACCCTTCACTATCAATCTATTTATTGAATTACTAGTTTACCATAAATAAAATGACCAAAAATGATATATTGAATTATGAAACAAATGTAATTTTAATAAGTACACCCTACTCACCATATTCAACTAGAATCAAACGTAAGCGAAAATGGGGAACTCGTCGACGGATGACTCCGCCACCAATGGCGATGACTCTAACAAGAATGAGGGTTTTTATGGATAGAAGAGAACTACTTCACATGGTGCAGCCTATAGACATGATGGCTCCTAATGAATCGTAGAAACAAAACAAATATAGAAATAAGAGTTTTGTTACCTTGTTTTTAACGTGATGCTCATATGAAACATATTTTCACATGTCTTTTGAAAACCAATGTTTTATCACATTTATATAAAACTTTCTAAGCAATATAATCATGGTGTTTAAGTTCTATGGCAGCCATCCCTTGAATGGGTTGGTGTTGTGTGATAGAGTATATTAGGGTGTACCAAGAGTATTTTTGGTAGTTAAATAGGGTGTACTAGTTAATTTTACATTTTAATTTAAATATTAGGATGTACTTAGATCATATGGTGTACTCAGTTAAGTTTAGGGTTCGTTTAGTAGCTTTTGTATATTATCCTTATTTAATGAAAAGTTTCAATTTTTAATAAATTGATTAACCAAGGGTAATTTTTGGTATTTTGAATGTTCTATCATTATCTGCCTCACGTCATGAGCCAATACATTCATGACATGTTTACTTATCGAAATCATTCAAATTCATTCTTCCACTGTGTTTATTAACACATGGGTATTGGAATAATTCCAATTCCTTATTCCCTTACTTTTATTTACACATATGAAATAAAAAATTATGAAAGTTCCATGATAAATCCGTAATTAATTACCCATGAAAACTAGGAATCAAATTAACTAGATAGAGTAGTTAATTCGATTATAATTCCTTGTTCCCAGATTAAGTTCCCAAGTTCCCGACTCATGACTTCCCCAATTCATTGCAAGTAAACACATGCCATACGTTTAAAGGTATCCTTTCCCAACAAGCATTCACCCTTTGGTGGGAGCACAAACTTATGGCACGCTTACTAATCCATAATCAAATTGAGAGGAATTGAATTGAGGAGGAATTGAAATGAGGCGGAATCGTAATCGATTCTGTTGAAGTTGTTTACTAAAATCATGCGGAATCGAATAGAATTCCATAAAACTGTTTACTAATTCAGTAGAATCGAATATAAACCAAGTATGATTACTAAAATGCCCTTGTCCCAAATCAAATAATTTATATACTTTTTTTAATAAAATTTGATATAGTATATAATAGTAAGAAAAAAATTAAATTGCTTTTTTATTTCATAGACACACTAAAATGATTTTGTTTATTTGTTTATTCATAAATTTAAGTATTTCTAATAAGTATTTTTCAAAAAATAAATGTAAGTATTTCTATTAAGTTTTTATTATTTATAAATGTAAGTATTTCTAGTTAATCCTTAATACTAAAATGATTTTGTTTTTATTTCTAGGGTTAAGGACAATCTTGGAAATAATGAAAGTAAGTGAGGGCATAAAGGGAAAAAAATTATCATTCCGATTACGGATGAAATTTGGAATCCAAATACCACCCTAATGTTGGGAATCCAAATCACACAAATTTTGGAATTGAATTTCATTTTTTGTGTGGGCCCCACGTACTTTTGATTCATCCCAATTTTAGTAAACACATGTATAATCCGTAATCGGAATCAGATTCCTTATTCTCATTCCGATTACGGGTTAGTAAACGTGCCATTACTGTCTCAAAATCAAATCACCCACCAACAAAATGGATAGCATTCCCCCTTTGGTGCGAGCACAAACTTACTGTCTCAAAATCAAATCACCCACCAACCTAATGGATAGCTTGTAGCGCATCGGGTTTTACCCTTTATATTCAGCGTCCTAATATTATGGCACGTTTACTAATCCGTAATCAAATTGAGAGGAATTGAATTGAGGAGGAATTGAAATAAGGCGGAATCAGAATCGATTCTGTTGAAGTTGTTTACTAAAATCGTCTGAATCTAATAGAATTCCATAAAGATGTTTACTAATTCAACAGAATCGAAATTAAACCAGTATGATTACTAAAATGCTCTTGTCCCAAATCAAATATTTTATATACTTTTTAAATAAAATTTGATATAGTATACAATAGTAAGAAAAAATTAAATTGCTTTTTTATTGTATAGACACACTAATGATGTGTTTACTAATCAGGAATTGGAATTCTCATCAGGAATTGAATTTCTCCTATGGAAGATTCCTGCGTTTACTTCACATCAAGAATTGAAAAGTAAGTGGGGCCCACACGAAATTAGGAATTGAATTCCTAATTTTGGAGGAATTCAATTCTTTGATGGGAGGTGGTATTTGAATTCTTTGAGAACTTACCTATTAGGAATTCATCTTTTTTACCCATTATATCCTCACACAATTTTCAAAATTCCAATTTGCCATCTACTTTAACCAAACAACGAAGACACTTTAGTAATTAGTACCACTTATACCCCAATTTCATATGATTTAGTAAACAACTTCAATAGGAATCCGGAACCTAACTCCCCTCAATCCATATGGTTTAGTAAACAATTTCAATAGGAATCCGGAATCTAATTATCCTCAATCTAACTTATCCTCAATTCAATTCATCCTTAATTCAATTCCTCCTAATTCAATTACGGATTAGTAAACATGCCATAAAATGATTTTGTTTATTTGTTTATATATAAATTTAAGTATTTCTAATAAGTATTTTTTTAAATATATGTAAGTATTTCTATTAAGTTTTTATTTATTTATAAATGTAAGTATTTCTATTAGTTAGTCTTTAATACTAAAATGATTTTGTTTTTATTTCTAGGGTTAAGGACAATTTTGGAAATAATGAAAGTAAATGATGACATAAAGGGAAAAAAATTATCATTCCGATTACGGATGAAATCCAGAATCCAAATATCACCCCAATGTTGGGAATTCAAATCACCCAAATCTTGGAATTGAATCCTATTTTTTATGTGGATTCCACGCACTTTTGATTTCTCCCAATTTTAGTAAACACATGTATAATCCGTAATCGGAATCGGATTCCTTATTCTCATGCCGATTACGTGTTAGCGTGCCATTGATGTAAAATAAACCTAGCTGCCTAACACGACCCAATTTAGGTGATTTAATTGATTCATGTACTGAAAATTAATCATATCACATTGTTTTACTTCAAAAAAGAAATCCAGATTTGAGAATATGCACTCTTTTGACTAAGGAAAACAATTCCATGTCCAAAACCCAACTCTGAATTCTTACACGCCAAAAATACATGGGGGCCCAAAACAACTAACAAATAAGCTTAACAGAAAGAAATGATGCATACAACACGATTAACTGCTTAACATATTAAACTGCAAATGACATATTTAAAGTGCACTGTCTCCCGAATCTCACTCGAGGCAATGAAAGGATGGGGAAGGAGGGAAAAAGAAAGCAAGAAGAAAATGGCAAAGATAATGTTAAAAGTTGATACTCGACTCCACAACATCATACAACAGTCTAAAACAGCAACCTACGATGCACCGGAACATGATGATAACCAGCTTTCAGCCTCCGAGGCAGGCAGCTACAGATCACTGCAAACATAGAAACAACCTCATGTCATAAACAATCCTAATCCCACATCATATAACACACTAGCAAGAACCTCCAATTCTAAATCTCTACAAGGCAAGGAAGCTGAAACTAGCGATAGTTACCTGCTGTTGCTGTTGGTAAGCACCAGGCTGCTGGTAATTTCCATATCCAGCATAGCCTCCATAATACAGGTTAGGGTCTTGGGCAGGAGGTGCATATGTATATGGATCATATCCTTGTGGATATCCATAAAATCCACCACCACCACCATTCCACTGTGCCTGATCTGGTTGGTTCTGAATCAATCAAACCAGTTAAAAATTAGGGAACTTTGGTTTTTAGCCAATGAAGTGGAAAATAATTAGGAAAAGGCCAAAGAACAAGCCTAAACCCAAATCTAAAACAAAACTAGTTCATTGGCCTTTTCCTAATTATTTTCCATTTCATTGGATAAAACCTAATAATTCTTAAAAATTATGGTTAACATGCATAACAGCAAAAAATTCAAAAAATTACAAGGTCACCAGTAAAAACCTGTTTGCTTGTGGGACTGCGGCCCCATGAAAGTCGAATACTTTGTCCTCCTAATTGACTTCCATTCAACGTTCCCAATGCTTGCTCTGCACAAGATCTGAAGATACATGCAGACAACATAAGCACATACGAGGATTATTTTATGGGGAAAGAACAAGAAACTTATATCTAGACTATAATGTGTAGAACTGTTACCTATTACCAAATTGAACAAAACCACAACGCTTGCCTACCGGTATCTTCACATGAACTAGCTCACCAAACTGGCTGAAGACTTGTCTCAACATGTCATCATTGACGGAGGGATCCAAACCCCCAACAAATATCTGCACTCAAAAGTGTCAGGGGTTACTATCATGTAGCAAGAAATGTACAATGCAACATTAGGACAAACTACCCACTGTTGTATTATTTGGATCAGCCTCGCCTGGATTTCCTTGAGTACTTGGGTAGGAGGCTGCAAATAAAAAACACATAAGCACTAGTATATGTGATGTTAGGAATCTTAGGATTAGTAGCACAGACAAAATTTTCTGCAGAATGATCTGTATCATCTGGTTAAGCATTGAAGAACCCAGGCATAAATATTCACCTTGTTATTGTGGTTCACCTTGTTATTGTGGTTCTCAAACTTATGTTCCCAAAACCACAATCAATTTATCAAATTAACACGTCACTTAGAATTTTGCGGGAAATATGACTTCCTTGCAACTTATCCATACATTAAGGATTTCAGATGCACACATCTCTCTGAAGGTTATACACTTTTTACTTTTTTTTAAAATCTCCTCCAACTTCATACTGGCAATGTGGCATGGAGGATTTCACTGAACAGCTATGATAGCATATAACATTATGTGCCACCAACCAACAAGAACAAGTGCATTGCCTACATAATTATCTGAAGAGGGTTTTTTTTATTATTATTTTAACAAGAAACTATGGCCATAACAATTATCAAGAGGACAAAGTACAATCAGATTTGGTTGGACAAAGCAGAAATGAAAACCCTACCAAAGGCACCGTCTGTTGCAGCTGTAGATTTTCTTTCATGGGTTAAAAAAAGCAGCAAACTGTAGCTTTTTCTAGGCTCGAAATTGTCACATACCCTTCTATGGACATGTGCAATAAAGACTCATTTTGGAGTTCACACTAAATATTGACATCTGCACTAAAAACTTATTTTGGGTTTAAAAGGAAGATCTTTTACCTAAAAAGCTGCAACATATGGCTCCTAAACCTACACTCCAACCTTCAAATCAAATTATATTTCCATGCATAAAAAGGTATCATAATAGAACAGAACATCTAACAGCTAATGGGACCAGACATGCATTTGAGTCTACTATTACACATAAAACTGTAAAAAATACAGGAAACGTAATAAAATAGAGAACACCTAAACAAAAGAAGGAACCAGAAAAGTAGTGAGTTTACAACCAAAGTACAACTTAAAATGGAACATACATCAATCATAATAAGATAGATAACCAGAAACTAAAAGATGTAGACAACTCAATTTCTAAAACCGAAATTAAATAGGTCACTCAAAACTTTACAACAAGCAATAAAACAGATCATGTACACTCAATCCGATAGGAGTCTAGAAGAAGAACTATTTCCAAATCCTGGACCCAGTACAATATTGGGATGGTCACTTTATGACAACTTACAAAGTGTCACATCTACCTTTAAAAAAAAAGTGGCACCACAAGGTGCAACACAAGAAAATGTCTTCAAAGTTTTAAAGGTATTTTGCATTAAAATGTTAACTACTGCATGGGCTACAACTTATAGTTAGCATTTAATGTAGATTTATATTCTGACTTAAGATGAAGGCTGAAACGTGAAACCACAGAGAGACATGGGCCACAAATTTGGGAAAAAAATTATATCCTATCAAACATGGAGAACATTGTGGAACCTATCCACAAAGAAAAACACAATGGTTCTTCAAAATAAGCGAAGTATTAAAAGAAGGATATATAAACTTCGGAAATTGGAGTAAATACCTAACTGGTAAATGGAATAAATGTAAACTCGACTGGAAAATGGAATAAAGTAAACCAGACTGGTAAATGGAATAAATGTAAAGCTGATCGGTAAATGGAATAAATGTAAAGCTGACTGGTAAACGGAATAAATGTAAAGCTGACTGGAAAGGTAATTCTTGAGTAGCATAGCAAATGCCACGAGAAAAGAAGAAGCTTATGACATAAACAAAATAACTGACCTAAAATGAGGCCACGCATTAATGTGGAATCATTTCAGCTGAAATCAGTTCCAGGCCCCCCAAAATGAGAGCCTCTCGGTGTCCTGCTTTAAGACAACATGAGTTCTACATAAGTCTTTGCATGTTTTAACATAATTAAATGCGCCCAAGTTTACAAAGGAAAGTACTCGAAGGAAATGACTAAGTTCCGCCAATCTTCAACTGAATAACTGAAACGGTGCCAAATTTAGAACACTTCCAACAATTTCACCTAGAAAGTATAAACTAAAATCCCTACTGCAACTTACCAAACCATGATTAACATAAAGCGCAAAATATTCATAATGTACAGTAGCAGAACAAACATATAGGAAAAAATCTAACTACAACCAAGCTGCAAATACAGGTTCAGAAGTTTTGTATAGTTATTACCACAAAGCATTGTGCAATACTAACTAGGAAATATACCTTTCTGGTATTGCTGTCCACCACTAGCTGGTTTCTTAGTAGCAGCAAGGCCAATCCGCATGGGCCTGGTAGAGCAATACTGACCATTCATCTCAGTCATGGCTCGCAATTGCTCACCTTCATCACCAAACCTAACAAAACCATATCCCTTGGAGCGTCCAGTGGTCCTATCAGTGACAACTTTCGCACCCTTGACAGAGTGATAAGCACCTCTAAATGTCTCTTGAAGGAGGTAATCAGTCACATCGGCAGCCAAATCCCCGACAAAAACCGTAAAATCCGGACCATCGTCCTGTCGCCTCTCGCCAGCACCTAGGGTTGCCCAATTCAGTCGGAAATTCTGCTCTGTGTTGGGCATCAGTGCTCCATTGAATTGCTGCAAGATCTGCTCTGCTGCACTGCGAGACCTAAACTCGATAAAGCCATAACCTTCTGGCATTGCGGTCTGCTTATTACGGATAACCTTTGCAGTCACAGCCTACAAACACCTCAAAAGCCACAATGAATACAACCAAACGGGATACACGGATCATACAAATAGCCCACACAAAAATACATGTACCAGAAATACAAATAAATAGCAATCTTAATAAGAATTTCTGTAGTTTTGGTCGAAACCTGGGCTCAGGCATCTAAAGTTAATAGTTTTATTGTAATTTTTGGTTTACAAAAAAACCCAGTTGAAAAAGTCATTAAAAGTTATGTTCTTTATTCTTCTTTCAGATCACATCTAGTAACAAGCCCTAAATTCCAAATTTGAAGTACAACAACATTTATCCACATCCAAGCAGAACACAAAATTGAAAAGCAAATCACATGAAAGTCAAGCCCTAGATATACATGCACACATAAACACACAAAGTACATATAATCACATAGGTGCTTGTGTAACTACCTCTCCGGTGGGACCAAAGCAGCTGAGGATATAGTTCTCGTCCATCCACGGCAGCAAGTCACCGATCCAGAGCGAGCGGATCTCATCGGGGCCAGGATTCTGTGTGGTTGCGTACTGCTGCTGAGGTGCCTGTTGGGCCCACCCAGCCTGTGCCGGAGGGGCTTGGCCCTGCTGCTGCGGCGGCATCATCATCCACTGCTGCGGCGGCTGCTGCTGGTACTGCTGCTGCGGATCCGACGGAATCTGTTGTGGGGCCACTCCTCCTGATGGCTGCTGCATCATGGTGAAGAAAGGAGGGTGTTTGGGTAACGGGGATAAGGGTGTCCTCGTGGGGGAGGAGGAGGGATTGCAGGGTCGGTTGGGAACAGCGATGACCTTAATCCCGGATTGGGTCTGAGAGAAAGAGAAGACAGTTTCGTGGTGGGAGGGACTTATATAGGCGAGGGTTGTGGAGTGATACGTGGCGATGGAGGATAGGTTGGGTTGTGCATCCTGTAAAATTGTGATAGGGTGTGAATGATAGGCCGGGCCTATTTCAAAATGTGGGCTTGGGCCGGAGCCAACCCCTAATTTCCTTAAACCCTAAATTCCCCAAAACCCCACAAGGGACATCAACCAGACTATCTCTGTTCTTCAATGGAAGAAGCAAGCTCAGCCTCCGAAGATCAAGGTACGCATCCTATGCATTCAAAACTGAGGCTTTATTTTTATTTTTTGTACCCTTTCAGTTTTCTGTTTGTTTGGTTGCCTAGAAAATGTCTAAAGTAATTTTCTTTGTCATGTTTAACTTTGAATTGCAGCTATGGTAGTTGAAAATTATGGCGGTGAGGTTGAGAGAGTGGAGATGCCTAAACCTACGCTTAAAGTGACCCATGAAGCTAAACTTAAAGAGCTGTTGCATAAGATAAATTCTGTTGAAATTAAATTATGCTCCGACGGTACAAAAGAGTTCATTAAGTTGCTGAAAGGGGATTCTGGAGGTGAATTGCTCCAATATTATGTGAAGAATTCAGCCAAGTGCTCGGAGCTTCTGGGTGCTTGGAAGCTCCGGCGAGGGAAATCGGGGCTGTTTTGTGTACTTAAATTAATTTCTGTTATTTTGAGTCATCCTGATGGAATATATAAACCAAATGATGTGGAGAGGATGGCTATAAGTAGGGCATTGGATAAGTTTGCTCGGTCGCTTATTGAAGAGCAGTTGCAAGATGTGTATAAGGAGTTGAATAGTAAAGAAGCAAAACGCCAGAAGGCGGCACTTCTGCTTTTGGGTTCGATTGTGAGGCGTGGGTCTGGTTTGGCTTCTGAGTTTGCAAAAAATTTTGATTTCAAACTCCAGGGGTTTTCCAAGATGGGTGAGTATAAAAAGAAGCAGAACGAGAGAAGAATGAAGGTATCATTGAGAAAGGCGTTTGTGGGGTTTGCAGTGTCATTTCTGGAGGTGGGAACGCCAGGATTGCTGAGGTCGGTTATACGGCAGAAGGAAATGTACTCTGGCGTCCTCCGCGGGCTTGGGAATGATGATGATGAGACTGTTATATATGTTTTGTCCACATTGAGGAACAGGATTCTTGTTGAAGAGTCATCAGTTTCCCCAAGTCTTCGAAGTGTTCTCTTTGGGAGTGTTACTTTGGAACAATTAGTCAACATTTGTGGAAGGGAGAATGGTGGCCCATCTGCAGAATTGGCATACAGTGTCTTAGTTATGGTTTGTACTGATCCTTGTAATGGGTTGATGTCAGATTTGAACAGAAGCCTGAGGGGTAATTCAAAGCGACTTGTAGATCTAATGAAGAAGCTTAAAGCAACTGAGATTGGGTACCACAGGGATCTGCTTTTGACTATTGTTAATGGGAGACCGCCTATTGCTGCAGCATATATGGAAGAGTTCCCCTACAACCTTGAGGATTATGCATCACCTACCTGGTCAGATTATTTATACCTCTTCATCATATTGTTTAATACTCAATTTTAGCTGGTCCTCTATTCCTCTATATTTGCTTGGTGACTGAAGCATTTGCAGGTTTTCAGTTGTTACTCTGGCAGCAAATGTGGTTTCTTCAGTGGGATGCGGGCATCCTTTTGGTTTCCATGATTTTCATTCTCATGATCCAGCCTTCTTGGACAATGTGGACATGCAGAGTATCATGAAATGCTTGTATCCCCGTTCATTCAGCCGGCCCACGATCAATAAGGGGCTGCTTCACTCTGATTTTTTAGTGAAGAACGGAACTTTAAGGGTGCTTTTAGAGGCACTGAGGTTGCTGGACTCCTTCCTTGATGTTTTAAACCAAAATGGGAAGTTAAATGTTTCAGAGTCTTTCAAGCAAGATTTTCAAAATGAAGTCCGTACCTTGCTCCCTGATCCTCAAGTTTTGTTGACTCTACTTTCTTCTCTGAGTAATCACTCCAAAAATCAACAGTTAAGCTTAAAGAGGACAGCAGAGTTGGAGAAGTTCCCTGAACACAGCCGCAGTAGTGTGAAAAAATTGAAAACAGATATAGAGAACAAGGACGCAGACATTATTATAGGTGGGCTAAATTTTGATCCAGATGTTGCTTTGCCCGAGATTAGTGAAAGAATTGTAGGTACGTCCACAGACGATGGATTGGACAATGAACAGGATGCTATGAATGTTATTGGTGAACTTTGGGGTTTAGATCTTCACTCCACATCTCTAACGACACTGCAGGATGCAGAGATATACTTCCACTGTAGGCTGCTCGATGCTTTGAAAATTTATCTTGTAAGTTTAATTTTTCCAAGTCTTATTTTCTCTTGCTCTTTTATTGAGGCCTTTGGGGGATAAAAAACGCAGGGTTAGATACTTATGCCTGATATTTTTTTATTTGGCCAACGTAAGGATCACTCTGTTGCTTTTTGGTAAAAAAATGTCGATTTAGCATATTGGATTTGCTGTGTGAGTGATGCGATTTTCTAGCACTATCAGGCCATATTCTTTAGGGAATACATCTATTGTGTTTTGATGCTTTCACATCAAGGCTTGCCTTAATCCCTCGAGGGAAAACATTTCTCACGCATAATAGATCTAGTTACATAGGGTGCATCCTTACTACAAAGGATAACTCATTTGCCTCATGCTTTGGAACTTAATATATGCCTGAATGTATGTATTTCTTCGTTTGGTAACAGTCTGAGAGTACATGCACCTATGTAGTTGTTGCTTACAATTTTCTTTTAATTCTTCTATTGCAGCGGATAATGCCCACTGTCTTGGAGGGATCATTTGAGTTTTTTATGAATCTCCTAAACAGTCCTTCAGCATCACAAACTGATCTGCAGCGCTCTCTTTTGTCTTTGCTAGTAGAATTCGTTGGATGGTCTCCAAGTAGTAGAATTCCAATTAGGACTCCACCACTGATGTACAAACATCTTTTGGCATTCATGAACTTGCTAGTTTTTTCACAAATCAGTGACGTAAAGGATCAAGCATATCGTCTTGCGCAAGCGGCTATGTTAAGTACAGGTGCCTTTGACAGAAACCAACATGAAATTGCATCATGGTTCTTGTTTTTACCGGGTTTTGATAGAAAAAAATCTTCTGTTGAAGTCCTCAGCTTGGATGTATTACAGAGCTTGTGTCATGTTGTCAACTCATTCTTATGTGATGCCATTTCTACTACTGGGAATAATTTGTTCAAATACTGGGAGATTGTTAAGCGTTATACCCGCCCTTTGGAAACAAATAAAGGTGACTGTTATTCATCTAATTTGTACAAGTTTAGCATTGGTACATCATTATTTTCTTTTTTTGGTGGTGGCGGATTAATTGATACTTGCCAAATTTGCTTGTTAGGCACTACGCATATCTGGCATGCTCAGTTAAGATGTGGTGTGGAAAATTTTAAATGATAAAACCTTTTACAGTCTTTATGGGTAGGGCCATGCAATGCATGAGTGAACAAGTTGTGATGTTACAAATTTTCTCTTTTACAGGCCTTTACAGGTTTGATTTTTGACTTTTAAATGGATTAGATATAAAGTTAATTGATTAGAGGAGGCGTGATCTTTTACACAAGTTTGATGTAATGTTGCGGGATAGTAAGGGAAAGAAGTATGTTAATGTCCTCATTTCTGATGAATTAGATTTATGGTAGTGGTGCATGAGCATGTAAGTTGCATATGATGTGTTGAAGTAGACCTGGAAACGAGTTACGTTTTTGCAGGTTTGTGTTGTGTCATGTGAAAATTAGCCAAAACTGAGCGTAACCGTAAGTCAACTGGGGGAAAAATGCAAACACAAACACGATATACAAAATAATGGGTAACCTGCACATGAAATACTAATGTTTAAACATTATACACCAAATGTTAAACTCATCTTAAAATAACAGTATTCTTGATGGGTTAAAACAGGTTTCTCAGGTTGACGCGAAACTTAGGCTGGTGGCTAATGGATCCACCTGTTTTCCAATACAACCCTTTAAGCTTCAGCTTTAACACTAAATTTTTCCTGCAGTTCATGTGGTGTTAACTTGTTGTGCACAATGTTTCCAAGTGTAATAATTTTAAGTTGTCCAATAACTTCTTCACCTTCTTACCTTTTCTATTGAATTGAGCATGTAGTTTTAAATTCATTTAATATGCATTTCAATTGTGCTATTATTTAGGAATAAATCTTGTTTTTTAGATGAAAATGATCCTAATGTATCCTTTCCTTCACCTGTGTGAAAGGCTATTTCTTCATGCTGAATTTTCCTTTGTTTTTCTTGCAGAAGCGACACCTCATGTCAGCCCTCTCAACGTATGTGTGCTACAGAAGTGTCTAAGGTTGATCGATTCTGGATCTGGATCCTTTACAATGCATGAGAAGTCAATGGTATCAACATATGTATGCAGCACACTGAAATATCTCTTGCAAACTCAGGTACACATCTTCTATTTTTTACCTTAGAATTGAATGCTTTTTGAACACAATCTAATATGAAGATCAATTTTGATAGGTTGATGCAGTATTGTTGTCTTCTTTGATTTGTTCAGTCTTGGCTGAAAGGCTTGGTGACTGTTCTGTCATTGATGATTCTGGGGAGAACATCTGTGAGTGGAGGCCTTTAAACAATTTACTTCTCTTTTCGAAGAGTATATCTGATCAGAAAACTTGTGGCATTTTTTCTATTCACAATAAGGCTATGCCTGCTTGTAGTTCTTTAGCAACTACACTTGAGGAAGTTAAAAGATTTGAAAAGAGTAGGGATGATAGTGAAGTAGCTGGAATCACCAAAGCCTTTTCTTTCTCAATTCTATGTACTACGTCTGATGGAATATTAAAATATTTTCCATCTGTTATGAACGTTTCACAATTTGTTCTGGGTGTTCCTGTCTCTCTCTTGTCATCGAAATTCTTTCTTGAACAAACCCTTCTAGGCAGTGTTTCCAAGTTGTGGCCAGAAATGTTTTTTCCTGCTCTGGAGATGGCTCTATCCAATAGTTGTTGCAGAGGTAGAAACAATGTTTCTCTGGACCCTGCTTCTTATGCAGGAGAAATGATATATAACCCAGATGTTGATGCAGATGAAGCTGCTTCTGCTGCCTTTAGCTTCTTTTTGAAGAAGGCACCTTTCCATGTTCTATTCCCTGCCATTATGAGCATTCATGGTCCTTCATCAGAGCCCTCAAAGATACAAGACTTGCTTCTAGCTAAACTATCTGAGTGCGCAACTGATTGCCTCCCTATTTCCTATTTGCGTCTTGTGCTATTTTGGCTTTATCAGATACGGTCATCTCATAGAGTTGAACAATTAGTCAACTTCCAGCAACTGTCTGAGATTTGTTTAGTTCTTGTGGATAGTTTGTTATCTCAACTATTGGTTTTGAATACTGATTCTGGTTCTTCTAAAAATTCCTGTGCTCTTCTGTCAAGCCAAGATATTCAAGAAGTGGCTGAAACCGTCTTCTCTCATCCTGCAATTATAACATCATTTTCCTGTCCTTTGGGATGTAGTGAGGACTTGCCAAAGAGTAACCTAGCAGACAATACAGATGCTTTGATTGGTTTATCCAGGCAGAGAATTCATAGATTAGATCAGCATGGCTTGGATATATTGGCAACAACTTGTGACTACTTTTTTTCTTTATGCAATGACCACCAATTTACACCTGAAGTTGAAAATGGAGCTGGTAAACAATTTGTGAAAGCTTTTAACATCTTGCTGCAGAAGCTACTTCAGGAAGTCAGAGACAAATTTGATCAATGCATTAGTGCTAAAGATCTAATGCCTTTCCTGCCAACATTTTATGCTTTACATGCTTTGATTCGTTTTATATCTCCTTTTGAGCTTCTTGAATTGGTGCAATGGATGTTTAGTAGAGTTGACATGGATGACATCCAGAAATCTGCTATTTCTTTCGGGTCTTGCATTGCTGGTGGTGCTTTCAGAAATATGTCTAGTTATTTGCAGCAACCAAGTACAAAGAGAAAGTCATATGATTTGTTTTGGAAAATGGAAGAGACGGGTATCAACACCGACATTTTTGAGGAAATCTACAGTAAAATATGTAAGTTTTCCTTGCATTTTAAAGCAGAAGTTGTGGATGTATGCTTGCTGGAGGCTATAAATGCTGTTTGCAGACAGAACTATATGCAGCAATGTAATCTTCATCCATTCCATATAGTAATGTCGAGAGTTATAGCAACCACTCCTGTAGAAATGCTTTCCCATTGCATTTACAGAACAAACAAGAAGAAAGCTAGATTTTTGTCTCTTCTTATTGATATGAGCTCTATGCATTTGTCTACCTTTGGGCACTTATTTTTGGGTATTCTGAACAAAGATTTTCTACATGAAGGCAATGTGATAGAAGAGACTTGTGTCCCTGCTCTTTCCGATGAGCACTTTATGATGCTTTTGCCTGCTGCTTTGTCTTACTTGAATTCTGTTTCCATGAAATTTGGAAGGCTGTGTTACAAGCATTTTAGAAATATACCTGTTTATTATTCAAAGATTCTTTTGAATGGTTTCCTTCATTGGAAGAATTTTGTGTCTAGAGATGTGTTTCAGGAAGAATTTGGAGAGTTTTTGCCATCGTCTGCTCCAGAACTTCTCAGTCTCATTGATGATAGTCTTCTTGGAAAAGCAATTGTTATGTTGCGTTATCACTTTAGTTTGAATGAAGATTCAATGAAATTGAAGAACCGATTAAAGCTTTTTAATTCCATTTTCCCACCTTCTAAGGAACACCATGAGCTGATAGACTGTGATATTGGTGGATTGGGTTCTCAATCACTCAATGAATCATTAAACCTTGTAAATAAAATTTTCGCAAAGATATCATTTTGTAAAATTTTGTTATTCCCTAAAGGTAATCAGTCAGATGAAGCAGGCAGGGACTTGAAAGACATTTCTTTGGACAATGGATCTAATAAAGAGGACTCATCAAGAATGCAATTTTTAAACATATTGGTGGGTATCTGGCATTGGATTGTTAAAAGAGTCTCTTTAGTTTCTGATAGTTCTCGAAAGGAAACAATCACAGGTAGTTCTTCACTGTGGAGATGCTTGGAAGTTCTCATATTGACAAGCATTCTTGAACTGTCCAGAGAGATTTATGATGGTCTTACCCAATTACAATCTATCCCCTTCCTAGAGCAATTGATGAAATCAGCTCTTCTATATAGGTTTGAAGATCCAACAACTTTGAAAACCGTGCGAGATGTCCTAACTTTTCTGTCAGATGGAAAATTTTCACGTGTTCCCTATCTTCAGCTTCTACTTGCCCACTCTCAGTTTGCACCTACTATTCGTTCAGTCTACAAATCATCTGATTGTTCTATTGTTGGTGCATTTTCCAGGCCTATGTCTGGCATTCTGAGATCACTTGTTTTCCCTTCCACAAACGAAAATGTAATTGATGGCAAGTGCAATCTGGAAACAACTGACTTGTATGTAAAACAGTTGGAGGTTATTAAATTACTGCTTATACTCTTTCCAATAAAGGTACATCAGTATCGTTTTGACTTTGCAAAAGATTTAGGCATAAATCTCAGAGAACTGCATTTACTTCTTTTGTCTTCCTATGGCGGAACACTCAGTGAAATTGATGTGGAGATATATAATTTGATGCGCACAATTGAGTCTCTTGATGGTATGGAGCCTGTCAATTTTGCTGGAATGGATCACCTGTGGGGCAGTGCCGTGTTAAAGATAGAAAAGGAACGGACTCTGGAGCAGAATTTGTCTTATGATAGCATGACTGATACTGAAGCAGTAAAAGAACGCCGTAGAAGTCAATTTAGAGAAAATCTTATCATTGACCCCAAAATATGTGCGTCCACGGTGCTATATTTTCCATATGATAGAGTGACATCTGAGGAACTATTATCCTTGAACAAGTTTCAAAAAGATAATTTTGATGATATGCATGTGGTATGTATTTTTCTTGTGAATTAATGAAAAATATAATTATGTTTGAGCTGAGACTTGAAATATGTGTTTATTGTAATAGTTCTCATCTAACTACATCTTTGAATTTTATGCAGTTGCATTCCCCTGATGTTGAAAATGTAGAACGATATAATCCTGTTTTCATCTTGCGGTTCTCTATTCATAGCCTTGCAGAGGATTATATTGAACCCTTGGAATTCGCTGGTTTAGGCTTGCTTGGTATTGCATTTGTGAGTATGTCATCACCTGACAATAGGATAAGAAGATTGGGTTATGATACTCTTGGAAGATTTAAGAACGCATTGGAGGTAATGCTGTGTTCAAAATAGTTGCTGGCACTTTACCTGCTTTCTGTGCATGTGTTAATAGTATATATATACATATGTACATAAGTGCAATACATATTCAGTATGCTACTGGACTTTCCTAATGTCTCGAATATTAATTATTCATCCAATCACTATATGATGTAAGTTGCAGCAATATTATATGTCATGTTATAGTTAGTCCTCTTCAAAATTAGGAAATCAGATTTTTGCACAGTAGCTTTAGTGCATGTCTGTAATTAAAGAGCTATTAATTACTGTTGCATGGCTAGAGTTCTCAATCTTCTAGAATTTTCTTATGTTGAAGTATCATATATTATTTTCTTGCAGAGTATCTTGGTATGTCAATATTTGTGACAGATCATCCATTTACAAAAATCAATGTCACTTAGGTTATGGTATTTCTTTCTGCATTCTTTGTCTAAGATGTTTGTTTATCAAAGTTCAACTACCATTCACAGAAATGTCCAAAGAGGAAGGGTGTCAGGCAAATTCAACTTCTGTTAACTTATGTGCAAAATGCTATAGAAGAACCGTGGCAGAGGATCCCTTCTGTAAATGCTATTTTTGCTGCAGAGACATCCCTCATACTATTAGATCCTTCACATGATCATTATGCAGCCTTAAGTAAGCTTTTGATGAGATCGTCCAGGTTGAATGTGAAGGTATGAGTTTCATGAAGTTGGTAAACTACACTTTTTATTTCTGCATTCAGACCTATACTTACATGTTTCTTTTCTACTTTTTTCAATTGCAGAATATACTTTTCTTTAGCAATTTTTTTTGGAGTTCCTCTATCAATTTCAAAGCAGAAAGGTTGTGGATACTTCGCTTAGTATATGCAGGGCTGAATTTTGAGGATGATGCTCAAATCTATATGAAGAACTCTGTTCTTGAGACTCTGATGAGTTTCTATGTTTCTCCAATCTCGGATGATGAATCCAAGGAACTAATTCTTCAGGTAACCATTTGGCTAGTATTAATTGTTTCTTCATTTAAACCTTTGATACCTGGTTCTAATACTCATGAGGTTTGGCGCGAGCTAGACGTGCTAGATTGAGGTGTCTATAAATTACAATGTGTGATTCTAAACATGAGTTAGTTTTCAGAATTGTGATTTTTCATTTTGAGATGCATCTGTATCGTTTGCTCTGATTTTGAAAACTTGGGTAGTCTTTGATATTTTGATATCAATTGCTTATGAGGTGTCTGGTTTTATATGGCTTAGCTTTTATCTTATTTTCGCTCAGGTAGTGAAGAAGGCAGTTAAATTACATAAGATGGCACGTTATCTGGTGGAGCAATGTGGTCTTTTTTCGTGGTTATCATCTGTGCTCTCAATATCGGGTGAAAGTCATTTCCGAGATGAAAAAAGTTTGTTCTTGTTGCAGTTGGGTGTGGTATCAGAGGTTATTACTGAAACTTTTTTGTCTGCCTTTCTGTAAATTTCTCTCTCCTCCCCCTGAAATTTCTTGCTCATGTGTATTGCATAACATTTGAGGTGTCTGCTTGATGTCAATTAAAATCTGTCATTGTCTGTACCGTCAAATCGTAACTAGAAGCGTCATAACGCAATGTTCATGTGTCCATGCCAGAGGGCAGAATTAGTTGAATTTTTCATGTAACTTTATGTTGCTTAGCTCTGTTTTGCAGTCTTAGTTGAATTGTCTAGCTGGCATCTTTACCTACACTAGTGAACTTGTCCCTTGTTTATTTCTTTGTTCATGAAGTATGTGTCTTATAAAAAAATTGTGAAAGGGAAAATAATCTTCTAGATAACCTCCTTTATATTGTCAAGACATATTCCAAGGTGAATGTGACATTTACAATGGCTCACTATTTTTAGTATTTGTTAATTTAAGCTTGCAGGTCTTTCATAGTTTTTACTCCCTGCTTACTTGCCATGTCCCTTGGATTTCAGGTTGTCAATGATGTTATTTCTTCCAGAAACATAACTGAGTGGTTGCAAAAATATGCCCTTGAGCAGCTCATGGAACTTACATCTCATCTCTATAAATTTCTTGTCAGTGATATGACTTTGATAAAGCAAAAAGTTGCTGTTGTCAATCCAATTCTGGGAATAATAATATCAACACTCAAGATATCCCAAAAGAGGAGGATATATCAGCCACATTTTATTTTATCAATTGAGGGTTCATATAACATATATAAGGCTGTTAAGATATGTGACAATACAAGATCTTGTGCTACGGTAGAGCTTGGCCTTAATGCTATTCTTATGAGTGCACCTCCAGTGGCCATCTTTTCTTTGGTATCTCTCTCTCTCTCGCTCTCTCTCTCTCAAACACACACTTAACAGTAGCTATTCGTTTGTCTGCTTGTTTGCATGTGCTATCCCTCCATGTATATGTATTGCACATGGGAAGAATGTTTTAGTTCCTCTCATTTCTTGAACCTCTGAGAAAAGTATACACCAACAAAAGTTTTCGTTTGCTGCCCTTTGGGATGGTGTCATTTTTTTAGTGGGAATTGTAGGCTTCGCTTTTCGTTAATGCGTGGCCAATTTAAAAAGCTGGGCAGATTTGAACTTGAATTTTCAAACATGTAGGTATGCTGGTTATATATGTGCACATAGATATGCATGATTACTTGTATGATTGGATGTTTTATGAACTTATATTTCTTGAATGTAACGTGATAAATTTCCCTTGAACTAATTTGATATTAATCTTCACTTATGCCCTAGATTTCCATAAGCTTAGATTATAACATCTTTTAGAAGACCCATGGAATGTATCAATGGCAAACTATTTTCTGACATATGTTTTTGTGATGCCTAATTTAAGGTTCCTTATGCATTTTGGATGATTGAGCCCGTCTATCATATTGCCATGGAATGTATCAATATCATTACATTTTCCGACTTTTGTGTTTTTGTGATGCGTAATTAAGGTTCCTTATGCATTTTGGACAATTGAGCCGGTGTATCATATATTCATATGGCAATCTTTCTTCAAAATTAACTATTTTATCCCTGTTAAATATATCCTCAACATTCTTGATACCTTAATATGGCAATTAGATGTTAAGCTATCAACAATATTCTGTATTTATCCAAATTTGTTCATACACTACAAAATTAGTCTTAACTATTTTGTCTTGATTTTACCATGAAAACTGAATCTTGATCTGATATGTTTCAGAGTTGTGAAAAGCTTTCAAGTTTTATTATGTGGGCAATTTCTGCTGCTTTGGAAGTAGAGTCTGCGAAGATGCTTCAGCACAAAGAATCTCACCAATGTTTCACTATTATTCCAGAGGAAGAGCTGCAAGAAAATTCTTTGATATCTAAACTTTTACGTTGGCTAACTGCGTCTGTAATTCTTGGGAAGCTTGATTGGAAATCAAATTATCTGGACCCGGAGTTTCCAAAAGTGTTAAACATAAAAACTTTGCAGTCTTTAATGGATCATGTTGAAAGTGCATGCAGAGAAAACAGCAAAAGCAGTTATGGTTGTGGGGAGATTTTAGCTTCTGCAATTCTCTACCTCCAACGGCTCGCTGGCACAAATTACAAAATGCTACCATCAGTCACAACTGCCCTTAGTCTTCTCCTCTCTGATGCCTCCATTTTTGCAGGTATCATGCTTTATTTGATGCATTTGGGTTTTGGAGTTTATTGTTTGGGTGCGAACATGAGGAGTTGGTTTAAAAACTGCTTTAGTTCCTGTATTTGGGTTATCAACTAGATTTAAAAAAAAGTGGCATATCCTAATTCAGAACCTCAACAGTAACCATACAGCGAATTGAATAATGAATGAGAATATTGAACTGCTCCCATGGCATACCCTCCCTGGATACGAATTCTGGAAAAGTGACTAAATTGGTTCGAGTATGATCATTATGAGTGTCTGCTGGTGAGACATTAGATTGATTTTGCCTAATAATTTTGTGGGAGACCCACCAGTTTTAACCGGATGCCTTGGGTCAAGGACAAGTGTCTTTGTAATTAAGTTAAAATTTTAATTTTAATGTTGAGTAAGAATAATTGAAACCACATAGACGGACTTCTAGTTGTGGTAGGCTTACATCAAGACTTAGCATACAGCTCTTAGTATTATTGTATTTTCTCATGAACAAGCTCATCAATTGTGCACTCGGAGCTATGATGTGTGTTTATGTGACTTTGCTCTAGGTTAGAAAAAGAAAGAAATAAAGTGGTGAGCTGCTTTGTAATCCAGACGTATTAGTCAGGAAGGTGATATGTATGCTGTTGTATTAAATTGCTTCTATTACCATAAAAAACAAACTCTTCCCCTCTCTCATCTCCCCCAATATTTCCAAGATACCCATAAATCCTAACTCTACCTTAGAAAAAAAGTTCAGAGATAGTTAAGTGGTTCTATCATGCTGAACCATTTTCAGAACTGTAGTTTTACAATGCACTGAAGATCAAATGTATATGCACAAAAAATATATTTACACCTTTTACTTACAGCCTTCATGTAATCTGTTTCAGGGTTCTTACGTAATAATGGGAGTGTTGTGAAATCACTCTGGTCGAAGATAGGTTTCCCTGCTGAAGCTAATCCTGCTTGGAGATGGTAAGTTATAATGTTCTCCCACCTGTTTTTTTCTTTCCTCTTCAATCTTTGCACATGGTATTTGGCTGGGACTTGTTTACACACATTTACTTTTTCTACCAAAATTTCCTAATGGTTTATTGAGGTCACTGGGATTGAAAAATTGACCAAAATAGACGCTCTGTTTAGACTTTTCCTGGACACCTTATGGTTATAATCATCTTTTTGTTTACCAGGACAAGGCTCTCATGTTGGGCATCAAGTTTGATAAATTTTGTCTGAAAGATTTAAAAAATACAATAACCCTTCACTAGCACATGTTAGGAATCCAGTTCCTTTCTCTGTCTGATATTTTGATGTTCTGCTAGCCTACTCGAATGCTGGGTGTGTCATTTGTACCCGGAAACCCTGCTCAAAGCTAACTTGTTCTGGCCATACAATTTGTACAGGTCATTTTACCAGCCATGGAAGGATCTTACGTTGGAACTAACTGGTTCACAAAAGATGGAGGAACTCCATGCCTGTCAATCTCTTTTAGTTATTATTTCAAATGTACTAGGAAAAGGACCATCAGAATTGCAGGTTTCATCAACACCAGATGTAGATAGATTGGGTGTATTTGAATGGGAAAGAAATATTGCAGAGACTCAGTCATACTAAGAAAAGGCTGCTAGATCCCAGACTTTTCTTGCTTGGGACCCCCGGACGCAGAACTTTGGGCTTGAGGCTTCCTAAGAAAAAAGAGATTCAGAAATTAATTTTTGAAGTTGACTCTGCCCTTACTATGAGTTTTGTTAAGGGTTTCTGTTTAATATAACCCTTGGCATTATTTGACTGTAGAAGCCTTTTGTATAGTAGCTGAGTTGTGAGTTGTTCCATGTCCGTAGAGAAAAAGAACTTGGATGCTAAGTTTTTGTACGAGAAAAACTATACTGCTCATCCCGGTATATTAAACCTCTCTCTCTTGACAAGATGAGCTATAAAAATGCATAATTTCATATAATTCTATAAAACTGCAGCCTCTCCCTAGCTGTCAACAGAAGAGAGGTTCAAATCCTTGTTTGGTTGTTACTCAAATAACCTCCTAAGTTGCATCTGCTAAGTTCATGCTAAACGGCCTAGTTTTTCTTCTCAATTTTTGTTTCAACAAATATCGCATTATTAAAACAAGTTCTACAACATGATTGTTTTCAATGCCACAATGTAGCGTGCATATCAAATGCCATGTAAGCCGAGAAAAAGAGAAAACGTTGGGGCTTATAAGCATCAGAGAAGATCCTTACAGTTATTTAACAAAATAATTGCAAAACTTCATCCACCCTTCATTAGAAGCAGGATCTTGAAACGAAGAAATGCAAAAAGAAAAACAAAAGTTGTTGTAACAAGACTTTAGTACGAGGGTAAATTCTGTATCTTTTCTACTTTTGATTGAAGTGTATCCACAATTCAACGAGTATCCCTTTGTATAAATATCACGGAATAGCAAAACAATGTTATTCCTGTGATATACAAGTTCTTCTTAGGATTTACAAACACAACATAGCAGGTAAAGTTGAGGTGGAAACATTTCACCCACTATTACTACACTATTGCACACCTACATTAGTTAAGGAATGTACCAAAAGTCTTCTATTGCGGCCTCCACACATTCACAACAAAAAAACATCTTCTTTTTCTTCGTTAGATGCCAGATCCACCTCCCCAAGCAAGAAGACCATGGAAGAAACATACAAATTGTCTCGAATAAGACATGGGTAATTTAGTCATTCCTCTATAACATTCCAAAAAGAGCAACAAACAGCGCCCCCTGGGTGAGGTGCTTCTAGATATCAACAACTTTCATAAAAATGATTGCAGACAAAGAGGGAGATAACAATGGACCCGAAGCGGATAATCACGCTTCTTTTCTTAATCTCCGCAACCGTCATCGCAGCCCAAGAATACGTCCGGCCTCCGCCTCGCAAAGCCCTCCATTTTCCATGGACCCGAAAACCCTCTTCTCATCCCCAGCAGGTAACTTAATTATCGTTACCTTCTCATCTTCTCACTCTTCTGTTTCTTTCACCTTCTGGGCATGTCAAAATTTTCTCAGGAAAAAAAAAATATCAGATTCTGATTCCATATCTTTGGAACCATAAATCTTTTGCTCCATTTTAAGTTGGGTTCTGTTTGTTTTGCCAGAAAATACTTTCCTTTCTGTCTAGTCTTTCTTTTATTTATTTATATATATTTTGTTTAGTATGTTGTGTAGCTTGATTTTGATGTTGTATGGAATAATGGGCCATTTGAACAAGCTTGTTTTACAGAAAAAAAAAGTTCCAAAAGTTTGTATTTAAATTCTATGTATAATGCTAGTGTAAGCTTAACATGGCATGGGTGGAAATTGATAAAAAAAATTCAAAATGGAGATGGTGGCTCAAACAAACATACTTGAGATGAAAAGTTTCGGGTTGAATCATAATTGGATGTGTGCCTTCTGTTAAAAATCGAATCTATCCTATGTTTTCTGCTGAAGTATCTATAAAAATTGTTGCTTGTGATAAGTTTTATAGCGTAGTTCATTGAATCTCAACAAATCCTTAATTATTGGAAATGATCAATTGTTGCGCAACAAGGTGAAAGTTAGATTTCTGGATGTTATGACTGCATAGTGAACATGATTATCATTAATTGTGACATAATCTGTGTTGATTTGTACCTGCGGCAAGTATCTTTTTAGGCATTTGGTTTGGCTTTGTTTGATATTTTCTCTTTATTGCTCCCAAATTTATGAAGTTCTAAGGTTTTATTTATGGTAGTTATTTACTTTAATATATACTTTGCTGCACAAATGCCTATTGCAGGTCCACATCTCTTTGGCAGGAGACAAGCACATGCGTGTGACTTGGATCACTGATGATAAATCTGCTCCTTCAATTGTTGAATATGGAACATCATCAGGGAAGTATAGTTCTGTAGCTCAAGGAGAAAGTACTTCTTATAGTTATCTGATCTATAGATCAGGACAGATACACCATACTGTCATTGGGCCTCTTGAACATGGCACGGTTTACTTTTATCAATGTGGAGGACAAGGTCCTGAGCTTCAGTTCAAGACCCCTCCAGCTCAATTTCCAATTACTTTTGCCGTGGCGGGAGATCTGGGACAAACTGAATGGACAAAGTCAACCCTAGATCACATTGACCAGTGCAAATATGATGTGCATCTGCTTCCTGGAGACCTTTCATATGCTGATTACATGCAGTCCCGATGGGATACATTTGGTGAGCTGGTGCAGCCACTTGCAAGTGCAAGGCCATGGATGGTAACCCAAGGGAACCATGAAAAGGAGAATATACCATTGTTAAAAGATGGGTTTGCATCCTATAATTCCCGGTGGAAAATGCCTTATGAAGAGAGTGGATCGAGTTCGAATCTTTACTATTCCTTTGAAGCTGCAGGTGTTCATGCTATCATGCTCGGTTCATATACTGATTACGATGAGTATTCAGATCAATACAGGTGGTTGAAGGTTAGTTAAATTTCTCTTCTCTTGTCAGAAGGAATATACTTTTTCTTCTACATTAAATTATATGTTATATTAGTAAAAAGACACTCAGAGGTAGACCTATGACGTTAATATATTGTCATTCTTGTGAAACAGGCTGATCTTTTAAAGGTAGATCGTCAGAAGACACCTTGGCTGGTTGTGCTCTTTCATGTACCCTGGTACAATAGTAACAAGGCTCATCAAGGTGAAGGGGACGGCATGATGGTAGCAGTGGAGCCATTACTGTATGCTGCCAGTGTGGATATAGTGCTTGCTGGTCATGTTCATGCTTATGAACGCACGGTATAGCTATGCTAATTCAGCATATATTTGTTTAGTATAAATTTGGGGTTTTCAGTTTTTAATTCACGTTAGCCCATTTGACAGAAACGTGTGAACAGTGGAAAATCAGATACATGCGGCACTGTCCACATAACCATTGGTGATGGAGGAAACAGAGAAGGTTTAGCTCACAAGTATGTTGTTGTGCTCAAAAGTTTCAATATATGAAAATATAATATTTCTTTTCTCATGTGCTTGGCAATACAATCCTGAAATTCGGTTCGCATTGGCAGGTATATAAATCCATCTCCTGAGTGGTCAGTTTTCCAGGAAGCAAGTTTTGGCCATGGTGAGCTGAAGATAGTGAATTCGACCCATGCCTTTTGGACCTGGCATAGGAATGATGATGATGAGCCTGTGAGGTCTGATCAGGTCTGGATAACCTCGTTGGTCAGTTCTGGATGTGTTGCTGAGAAGAGACATGAACTAAGGAATTTACTTGTGGTGCCATAGAACTTGTCATGCATGTGATGCTAGCTTCACCTGATTGGCATCATCGCATGAAGTTTGTCAAATCAGGGGTTTTTATGTATAAGATGAAATCATCTACCAACTGGTTGATGTGCTAATAGAATCCAATCATTGCTGCTTGAATCGGTAGAACACAGTGGGTCCACGATGTGCAAATTGAGCTCTCTCAACTTGGTTGATGTGTCTGGAAAACTGGTTTTTTTAGCAGTTTGAGTGTGTGCAAGAACTTCAGCATATTGTTGAACTCTATGTGTAGCATTTATGTGGTAAGATTCTTCCTTTATTTTTGTCAAATGTAACATATATAGTTCTCCCTTTATGTTCTTGGCAGTATGTCCTGGCTATACATTCAGAATTTAAGGATTAGATTATACAGAACTCTGCTTAAAAGTTCCTGGCCCCAATGGCCACTGAATGTTTCTTTTAAACATATTGGCACATCTGTGGGTGTGGCATGGTCAGCCCCAGTTTTACTTCTGGAAGTTTCCCAAATATCTTAAAAACAATTCTCTTCCTTTTGGTTCTAAAACAATTCCATGGTGCAATTCGAAGTATTTATCTGTACAAACAAATATACAAAGATCATTTCCAAAACAATACCGTAGGGGCATGGTGACGTCCATGATGTTAAAGCTTATTATTAGTCCACATCCGGCCAGTTACATTATTAGTAGACGTATATCTTATCAACCTGTGCCTCAAGAATTGCTTTAAAAAAAATATATATAAGGCAACAATTCACCGCTACTTAAAAACGCAAAATTTACAAAAGGAATCATTTTTTGGTTTATTCATAAAAGAATACACTCGGATAAGATTACAACGGTGTCACACGCATGCGCAAAGGGATTACAGTTGAAACTTGAAAGTTAACGTGAACCAAAAGGTGGGAAATTATGGTCTCCCAAGTGCCTTCTGCAATTCTTCTCCCATGTTGATGCAGCATAATGGCCTTGTACATTAAGAACGTCCTCCTCATGAGATCTGTTAGATATGAAATGGCACTGCCTCTTTGATTTCACCTACTTCTTCGGTCTACTGGCAACACATGAAGAGAACATAATATGGTATCATTCCTACCACATATCTAAGCACACCCGAACATCTTCGATAGAGTTCTCTTTTGTAGCCCGCTGGATGTTGGAGAAGACTAATTAAACCATTGGCAGTAAGAAGTATGACCTGAATTGGTGGGCACCAGACCTGTGTGACTTGGATGAGATGAGTGATTAGCGGTCTGCATGAGCGAACTGATATGCCAATGCTATATTTGACAAGCTACACTACCAAAATGCTACATTTGGAACTTTACCTTCCAATGTTTTGTGTCAAAGAAAACATTTGATTTCCAACTACTGTTGCTTTTCCCACCACAATTTCTCCCCTAGTTACACTGTTCCTCTATTATCCATCAAACCATCATCCAACTATCAATTCCTTTGCCTATTTTTTGAGGCCACCCGAAATTTGTTGCAACTCCTTATAGTTGTACCTTAACAAGATGTATAAACTCTTGATCTCTCATTGTCTTGTATGTAACTCTTGAATGCCTAAAAGTTCTGTCTGCTTCTCCCAAAATGAGTAGGTATACGATGTACAAACTGATTTAAAATTGTATTTAAGTTTTCAAAAATTTGATGTTGGATGATCCTCAACCAATTGTTGCAAATTGCTATAAATCTTAATTAATTCTGAATGCATTCCCAAATTTTCCTTATTGTTTATTGTCTTCTCCTTTCCTATTCTGTGATGATAATACGCACTGAGAAAGATGAGAGAAAAGAAAAAAGAAAAATTGACAACAAACAATGGATGAAAGCTCTAAAGTTCATGGATTCTTTCTTCAACTAATTAGTGGCTATATGGTAGAGCCACACACACACACACAAAAGTCTAAACCCACAAAAGTTTTGCCCAAGCCACACACAAAAGGTGTTATGAATCCATAACACTAACACCTTGTACCATACAATCATCAATACGGTAGAAGGACCTGGGTCATTCTACCATGCAAGTAGGGTATTCCATGCGAGTGTAAAATTGTCTATGGATTCATAAAACTTTTGTGTGTGCTGTGCATAAAACCATAGACATTCCAATAATGCTAGGAAGACCACATGTTAATACCACATGATGTGACAAGTGATGTACATCCCATGTCAATTAATTTATCCCTTCGGTTGTCATTTAATTTATTCTTACTTTTTAAAGTTAATTTTTAATCCATTTCTAGGTTCTTCAAGCAAACATAATGAGCCTAAAGATATGGCAGGGGAAACGGGAGTTTGGTGGTGAAGGAAAACAAGAGTGGTAACTAAATGCAATGGGAATGGAGGTTAACAAGAGAATAGTAATTGGATGACTTTTTTGTATTTGGCATACAACATTTTAACGCACTGTGTCACAAACAAAATTGACATAAAAACTTTCCAGATATAGCATTGGCATTTGTATTTGAGAATTTTTTCTTTTAGAGTTGAGTACCAAACCTGGTCACACTTAAGCATCTGCAAACTTTTCACTTATATCCCTGCACTTGGAGTCTTGTTCTTGATCTCTCTTTCCCCTCCAGAGTATAATCTGCTCATCCTTGAACAAAAGAGGGATGCAAGGTACCAGATCCTGAATATGTAGAATACACAAGGGGATTGATCACTTAGGGGAGCAACTCGAGATAGATGCAGAAAACAAGAAGCATAAGAACGGAATAGAAACCCACAACTACCACCTAAACAGAAAGAAAACTCTAATTCAATCCAATACAAGTCCTACCCTTAATTTCACGCCTATCCTTTTGCAATCACTGGTACCAACATGTGCGCAGTCTAGTCTCACTACCTCCTCAGTCTCGAAAGCCTCCCTGACTCTATCCACAACATTCACATACACACCATTTCTAGCTGCAGGGAATAACATCAAACAATAAAAAAGCAAGCTAACAGAAGAGAACCGTAAATTGTTTCCATATACCGTTTACTATTACAAACAACGAAGAAAAGCAGAGCATCATCCGAAACTTCCTAAAAATCAATTTCACTTCTTAAGTTTCCTTCTTTTTTGATAAGACACTTACTAAGTTTCATAACAGGTGGGGAATTTAGTCCTCTGTTTCTTAATTCCTTCGTTTCTTCAAATGTCAAACCATCTGCAACATTCTTCACAAGCTTTGGATATATCGGAGCGTACGGTTTCCAGAGCATTACAGGTATTACGGGTCGA
The DNA here is from genome assembly GCA_024362665.1 of Prunus padus. Lineage (NCBI taxonomy): Eukaryota > Viridiplantae > Streptophyta > Magnoliopsida > Rosales > Rosaceae > Prunus > Prunus padus. The sequence continues at coordinate 10,454,674 of JANFAM010000011.1, forward strand.
TTATTCGGATCATAGTTTTGACCCCGATATAAAATAAGGACATTAATGTGCCGGTAGACAATCTTCCCACCAGACTTGTCCTGCAAATACACTACTATCTCCATGAGCTAAGAATTTCTGAACACTAAAAATTAAAACCCCATCCAGATATATAGAGCAGAGTTAAGTTCAAACCTCAAGGTGGAAGCACACATTGTCCATGTCAAGAGTTGGCACTCCCAAACACTTGATTCTCACGGCTTCAGCCCGCTTCCAATGGTTGTGGATATCATCTAACATGTTATGAGTAACTCCTCCCTTTCCTGATACAAAACTAAATCATTTAGTCCCTCCTCATAAAAATGACTGCAAAACCAAACCAAGTGTCAAGCCTAAAACATATATAAAGAGCTGCATATAATACAATGCAATTCATAGTTAATCTCAGAACCCTAAATCCTAATCCCTAACCCATGTTGATTTGCCGAGCACAATCACTATGACGGTACTGTTCCACCAGCTTAGCCACTTCCTCCTCCGTTAGTGGGTCTCCAAGAACCCGTTTCCTCTCCTCCACGACCCGGTCCAAGTCCACGTCTTCTTGGGCAGGGGCAACAGTCCCGGTCCATTTCCTATCAAGCCGACCCGGCCCAAAAGGAGAGAACTTTGGCGACTCCCGGAACGCAATAGGTTCGACCTTCGGGTTGGTCTCCGAGTACGAGTAGCTGAAGTCGAAGGGTAGGTCCGATTTGAGAGGCCGGGTCGGTTCATTCTTCGTATCTGGATCTTCACTCTGGGTCTTGTTCTTCTTGGGTTTTGGGGGTTTGGAAACTGGAGAGAAAGGAGGGTCGTCTTCGTATGGGTCTTTGGAGAGAGACTGGCTGAGAAAGCGAGAGAGGGAGATAAATGGTTTGGTTGGGTCTAGGGTTAGGGTTTTGTGAGGTGAGGAACGCCATGGGAGTAGCTTGAGCATTGCAACAGAGAGTTGAATTGAAGTTGGCGTGAGCTGAAAAGATGGGGAAAACTGTAACTGCGCGTCGAAAATGAAGGGGCAATATCGTAATTATGATACCCACTCGCGTAAGCGGGAGAGGGAGGCAGAGTTTCAAGAAACGACATGTCGTTTATTCGTTTAGCTTTGTGAATTAACGCCACATTCTTGGTCTTTTTCAGCCAACAAGCTCATCACTAATACATCGCTGATCAATCTAGCATAAATAACAGAAAAAAGGAAAGAAAAAAAGAATAAATGTCATGTTTGTTTTTTATATTCATGAAATATGGCTTTACACAAACAGTTTCTTTGAAACACAAACCCAGCAGCTACCAACAATGGGGGCAATACTGCTACCACTTTTCAAAAATCAACCTGAGTTTCAGTGACCACATCAATCAAAATGTAATGGTGTACATTTGAATATGGCTTTCATCACTAGGTTTCAAGATGATGTCAAAATTGTGTCAAGTGAGAAATTGTGCACAAGACTCGCTCACTCCGGCGGTGAGGCGTTGCTTAATCTCTCTTTTTTACATCGCTTCTGGTCCTCAACCATAGACTCAAAAACATCCAAGAGATTGTCCAACCCCTCAGGACTGTCCCCTACTGCCTGCAGTGCATATACAATGCTTTCAATGGTGGACAGAAATCCGGGCTTTGGCTGAAGCCTCACTTCATCGTACAAGCTCATCTTGTCCAATTCCAACTTCAAGTGCGGCAAGAGTTTCAGCCAGGGGTTTTCCACATACATTCTCTTTGCCTTTGCCCATGTCCCATCCAAAACAATCAAATTCTTCACCTCAATATTCATAGCCTCAAGGTCACTGACACTAACTGCTTCTTCAGATGGAAATAAGAGTACAGATCCAGGAGGAACCTCCACTTCAAACTCTACATATTCATCCAAATCCTCACTTCCCTTCAATAGCTGCTTTTGCAACTTTTGTACAACAAACCCCTCTGCCAGAGCATCACGGGCATTGTCTAAAATCGTATTGAAATTTGGATTCTTACAGTCGGCTTGTGCCATCCAAATATGGGAAAGAGAGCAAATGACACCATACTTGCCAATGGTAGCAGCTATAACAGGCACATCATAACCACTTTGGACAGCTTCAACTGAATTAAAACCTTTATTGGAAAGCTTGGACATTGCATCCAATGTGGTAGCAGTTGAAACCTCATCAGCATTGTCTTGCCCATCTAAGTGCTTATCATCAGTGAACTCATGTTCTTGCTCTACAACGAATACATCACTGGTTGATAAGCCAGAATTGCTTACAAAATTTACACCTCCTAATTGGTTTTGAGAATTAAACCCAAATTTGCATTTATCATCACTATCAATCAAACTACTATTTTTTTTCTCTTTTGGGAAATTTGCAGATAACCCAAATTCTGACTCACCCACATTTTCCTTCCCTGAACTGACCTCATCACAATACTCAAAAACCAGCTTCTGGGTCTCTCTACTTTCTACAACTCGATCAAAACCTGAACTTTTTGAACCATTTCGGTCAGAACCCGTTTGAGAATTCGGGTCCAGCGACCGGATAACGAGCCGGGCTTCAAAATTTACATCACAAACGGTAACTACATTGAGATTCTTGAGGCCTAATCTGGCAATTCTAGTGGAATTAAGTGGGTGGTTCTTCTCTAGGCTGTGTTGAAGAATGGTCACACTTACAGAGTTATGGAGTCCCGGGGTCTGAATCCGAGTGCAGAGGCAGAGCCGGATCGGTTTTGAGCACGATGGGCAAATGGGTCTCTTGGAAGTAGCCTGGGTAGCCACCATTTTTAGGGTTTGAGGAAGAAAGAACGGATTTTGGAGAAGTTTGCAGAAATGGTTGTTTCGGGCCCGAAACCCGAACCACCATCTATGTGTTGTTCTAGCAGCCATTGTAGAAAAAATAAAAAAATAAAGAGTAAGTGATAAGACGACGGGTAGCTTAATTTGAAGGACGACACGTCGTTTAATGAGTCTGTACGACTGTCGGTTGACAAAAATATTTTAAATTCAAATAATAATTCTAACTCCCATGAGACGCGAGAAGAACCTTTCCCTTTTGCAGCTTTAGATTATCGTTTGTGTTAAAAAAAGGTACTGATTTTTCCACTCTTTTTTTATTCATTTATATTCTATTTTTTAAAAATTATATGTTCTCACTCCTTTTTTGTTCATTTATACTCCATTTTATCTTATAGTAAAAAATAAGGAACTTTGCATAAATACCACATGAAAGTTTAGACATTTGCGTTATTACCAGGGCCGGCCCAGACTTTTTGGAGGCCCGGTGCCATTTAAGAAAATGAGGCCCTTTTTTGTCGATTTTTTTTTTATTAAACATAAAATATTTGTACATATAATTCTTTTGGCTTAATCATAGTAATTTCATTCAAATAACAATGAGAAAGTACGTGAATAACAATATGAAAACCCACATTTAGGTCCATAATCAAATATATTTCAAAATCTTAACAGAACAACAATCTATTCTTTGACAAAAGTTCTGAAGTTCATATCATTCTTCAATGCACAATTGCACCCAAGTAGCTTTGTTTGGGTCCATCAAAACAACTTTGTTTGCTTCCACTACACCATCTACAATCAAATATATATACCAGTAACATAAAAGCACACAAAAATCACTAACAAAATCTTGATCTTCTAGCATTTTGAGAAGCAAAATCATTAATAACTTCTTCAAAATCAAGATTTTCCAAAATATTCTTTTCAATGCATAAGATTGCCAAAATACTCATGTTTCCTAATAAACATTTTCCTACTGCAAGAAAGTAAAACAGACAACAAATGAACCAATACCCTACCAATAAAAATATCAATTTAAACAACAAACAAGGAGCAATAAAACCTTATTTATGGTTATATAATTTTAGGAACTCCACACTCTCCACCTACTAAACCTTCTTGTTGCAAATCTGTAAAGATGTAATTTAAAAAAAACGTCAAAAATCAGATTTAATTAAAAAAACGTCAAGAATCTGATTTAATTAAAAATGAAAAAAAAAAAAAACCTGATTACCTTTCAAGCCTCAATCTCATCTCAGAGTATTTTTGAAGGAGGTGGGTCAAAATTGAATATTTAAGATTAGAAATCTGAGAAAAGAGGGATGAGGCAAATTGATGAGAAATAAGAGCTTATTTTTTTTCCAACAGAGAGAGAGGTTGCGTTGCAAGGTATAAAGAAATACCCAATAGAGAGTCAGAGAGAGAGGTTTCGTTGCAAGGTAGAAAGAAATACAAAGCAAAAAAAAGACAACTTGGAGAGAGAGCTTGGACAGAGAGGACCACGCGTAGAGAGAGAGAGAGAGAGAGAGAGAGATGTTAAGTGAGGTAGAAAAAGAAGGTAAATACAAACCAATTCTCTCGAGGGCTGAGAGAATAAGAATAATTGTGTATCGGAAAGAGAGAAAGTCTGGTCTTGGAAGCGTAAGTACAGGTTTTTTTAATGTTCCATTCTTTATGTGGCCAGTAGAGTAGACTGTAGTTACCAAAAAAATAATAAATTAAATTTTTAGCCATGGGCCCATATTATTTTTGGTATACATATGTACATTTTGGGGCCCTTTTAATTGGTGGCCCATGGCCATCGCCCTCGTGCCCAGGCTTAGGGTCGGCGCAGTTATTACCACATGAACTTTTAATTTTTATTTTAAACCACTTGAATTTTGTAAAGTATTACAATTCACCACCTATGTCTAACTCCGTTAAAATTTCTGTTAAGTTTAAGGGTATTTTTGTATGTTCCTTATAACTAAAAATAAATGTAAAAAACATAATTTATATATATATAATTAAATTTATCATACCACACCTTCCCCAACCCCAACTCCTACCGTACCATACTCTATATTTCTCTGTCTCTTGGAATCTCAACGTGGGTTATTGAAATTGAATTGCAAATACAGCTAATAGACCAACCAAGCTCTAGCTTGCTAATGGAATCACAACCCATTTCTTCTGTGACAACCCACACAATAAGGAAATTTAGGCTTAAGTCTCCAGCTAAGAAGACAAAGATTTGGAGATCATAGAGGGCTTAATTGCTTAGTTATTTTTATGTTTTTTTTTATTAACTTGCAGTTTATTATAGGCATGTCCATTATAAGGACTGCACTTGTTTTAGAACTTGTTTGCCAATGGTAGATGTTTATGAACTTTTTGAGATATTTAGTAAGACTAGTATGTAATACGAAGAAAGCTGATTCTTTCCCAAAATTGTGATGAACTTATAAAATTCAAGTTCTAGTCTTTGATGTTAAATTTTGTGAATTCGCTAGTGTAGGGGACTTTTTCTTCTGGCAAAGAACAAATGGTGGGATCTTTGTAAGGAGCAAACTGATGCAAGTGTCCCCTTGTGTCTGAGTTCGAAAATCAAGCCCCAAGAATGTCTCGAAAGGGTAGTAAGGCCTTAGAAGACACCTTGGTTACCTTCACCAATGAGAATAACAACAAATTACAGATAAATCTTCTAGCTTGGCATGAGAGCTTGTGGCATGGGAGCTGAGCATTCATAAGTTTAGCATTTGAGAGAGAGAGCTTGGATTTCCTATGAGGAACAGAGGTCTAAAGCATGGAGAGAGGGAATTTTGGAAGGATTTGTTGAGGGAAGAGAGGAAAAGGTGAGGGTGGAAGAATGGGTGGCTTGAGAAGGTTTCCAGCAACTTAACGAAAGCTTCATCCCTCTCTTGGATGGTTTGCCAGAAGTGAAAAATGGGAAGAAATGGAATAATATAGCTTGAAAACGAAGGGTTCCAGAGGTGAGAGGTAATGCTTGCTCTCTCTGGATGAGTTGCTTAGCTCTGGATGAGTTGCTTAGCTCTGGATGAGTTGTGTCGTTTGCTGGGTAGAGGTTGCTTCTTCTTATAGGAGCTGGAACCTTCAATTTTATCAAGCCATCCTCTCACTTTTCCTTCACTTTCTTCCATTCCATCTTATTTGGTGAAATTTCCCTAGCCTGAGCACATAGGCAAGAAACTTTTTGGGGTTCCAAGATCTTCACATGGCTGAGCCTCTTCATGTGGGTGAGGCGCCACCCACTTTTCTTCCTGGTTTTCATATTTGGGCTTGCAGAAGAAAGAAACAGGGGTGGTGGTGTTGGTCTGGAGGATATTCCTCTCTCTAGCATCCTGCGCACATGGATTCCTGTTGGTTTTTGCGATGGCTTGCCTTTGACTTGGTTTTGATTTGGCTGGGGCATTTTCAAGGGTGCTAGATATTTTCTACATGTTGGATATTTTATAAGGTGTTGGGCTAGGCTGTTTCTCTAAGTTATTGGGTCATTGTCGTTTGCTTTGGTTTTGTCAGTGCTTTGGGAGCGACTGCGTGGACTTGCTTTGGGTTTTGGCAAGTCTGCTGGAAGCAGCCTATGTCTGCTTGGATTGGCTTTGATTTTGACAAGGTGCTGGAGACTTTATGATATTTTCCAAGTTGTTTGGGCCACTCCTAAGGTGATGGGCTAATTTACTAAGTTGTTGGGTTATTTTCTCTCTTTCATGCTTACCCACATATTTGGGCTCAAGAAATGGGCTCGAGTTTTGGGGCCCCAAGCAGCCCAAAACTTCCACTTCTTGGCTCATCAATGGGCCTTGTGAATGCTCGTAACCATCCATACCACAACCCGCCTCAAAGAAGCTCCAGGCATTTGCGTGGCTTGGGCCCACTTAAACTTGTAACGTGGCTTGGTGTAAAGTAAGGTTTTCCGCTTGGCATTGCATGTTGCTTGGCGTGTTTGTGCTTGAGCTTCCCCGTATTAGCAATAGGCTGTGACTGAGTCAAAACAACGCTTGACGGGATAATTAGCATGAGTTCATAGAACCAGTGCATTTTATATGCTCAATACAACACTTAGCGTGACATATTACATATTTGCTTGGCGTGGCACGTGGATCGTGACTCGTGCGAGCGTGTATTATGAACTTTCGTGTGCCCAAATCGGGTTTTTCCTCAATAAGGTATCGTATTGGGCCGGAAATATATTTGGGCCCAGCCTTGGATTTTTTAGGCCTCAACATTAGCCCCCTTGATTATTAGGGCCATGGAAATGCATTGAAATGGGCTTAATAATCAAACCCAGCCTAAGAATCAAATCCAAGTGGCGACATGACCTTTTCTTCCCGCGTATGTAATGACCACTCGCCATGATAAGCTTCAGCAGTTATTTGTGGTTTCCCAGATACCAACTTCCTCCTTCTTCCTTTTCATTTTTTCTTCTTTTCCTTCCTTTAATGAACCCAGAGTAAGAGGGAGTGAGATCAAGAAGAACCGCCCTTATTCAGCCACTGGAATGGTGTTCAACCCGACTCCGTTATTGCTCGCGCAAAGAAATCCAGCTGTCATTGCTGGAAAAGATTGTCTCTGTGCAGATTCTTCTTCCCACAATCCCTAATTTCACATCTGAGGCTATCCTTTGAGGGGATTAACAAGGTTCGCCCTTTTCTCCTGCAATTTTCTTTGAATCTATTGAGGGGCTTGTTGGGGTTCTTCATTCTAATCGGGTTTATTCTTTGTTTTGGCAGCCAGGCACCCAACCTCATGATTGTAGGTTTATACATCTCCAGCACAGGAGGGGGAGGTGTCGAAAGCTTGCGTCGCATTCTTCGCTGCTAAAAGCCTTGAGCGCACCGGCTTCGTCACTTGGGCATTTGAGCTTCTGTCATGATCTTTATGTAAGTAGTTCTGCCTAGATGCTGGAATCGTGGGTTCTTCCTCTGACTTTGTAGGAATAGACATAGACTGGTGTTTTGGCCTGGGCTTGTCTTTCTTGTGAGCATGTGCTTGATTAATTTTGGACTTTTTCCTATGTTGTGAGAAAAAGGCTACTAGGAAATAGATAGAATGCATGGTTTGTAATGCTTGAGATTTTTTTTTAAATGTACTACTGGAATTGTTGGTCGAGCATGGAATGAGAATTTCGCTTGGCATGGGCTCGAGTAATAGATTGCATGATGCTCCAAATATAGTTTTGTTTATGCATTCCGCTTGGCATGAGATAGCTTGCTCTGATTGGTGCATAGGGGTTGCATTGTTTGCATGCTTTTGTAGGGCTTATTTGTTGCGCGCTTGTCACTCATGTTTTCCCCAAAAGAAATAAACCTGCTTTGTAGCAATAGAGCGCTGAAAACTTGCGACTAGACATGCTTGATTTAGCATTTCCGGCACTGGGTTGCATATTCACAGAAGTTGATTGCTTGCCCTTGGTTGCTTCGATGATGTTCACTATTGCATAGTCCACCTTTTTCTTTCAAATTTGGATGACTTGTGTTGCTCTAACCCTGCTTGTGAGCTTAATGATTTAGCTCATCATGACTTCGTCTCCGCGCTTCTTTATTCATCCATTTTCTTGCTGTTTGTTATACTTTCAAATGAGCTCCTCATGATTTGCTGCATAAATCTCTTGTTTCTCTCTTCTTCTTTTTTCTTTTTTTTTTTCCTTAGCATCTTATAACCTTTTCTTTTCCTTTGCTTGGCTGTGATTTGCTTGAAGAGCGAGCTTTCTTTGCTTGGCTTTTATTTGCTTGAAGAGCGAGCTTGGCATGTTGTGAATTTTAGCATGTTTCAGCAGTTTTGCTAGGAGCATTGGTTGAATTAGCATGGCATGTTACGAATTGAATGAAATTTCCCTTCATTTTCGCTTGGCATGTCTCACCAATTATGCCTGAATCGAGGAGTTTCCTTACCTCATTGAATCATCATACTGTATTCTTGGAATGTCGCATAGGCCCTGCTTGAGCCATCATACTATTGAGGCTCAAGTTTTGTCGCTCTCCTTCCAGTAGCTCATCGTACTTCTTGAAAGAGCAAGAATGGCGATTCAATCATGATGACTTTGGTCCAACGGACCGGCAGACGTATTTATGTCTTCCTGCAGCTTATTCAAGTTCCTTCTTTTTTCTTTTTAAAACCTCGTGGCTTTGAGAATAATGATTGATGACAGTGGTAAGCATGGAGGTTAATACCCATAAGCGGTGGTCGAGTGCTTGATGGCAATAGCTAGTAGGCTTGCTTTGAGTTTTGAAGTTGGTGCCATTTGGTGACTGTAAAGCATTTGTTGCTCAGCCCCCAAGTGCCTTCTCACTTCTAGACACAATTTGATTTGCATGTGCTCCCATATCACGTAACTTTTATAGTCGTTCAAAACGTTCCTCATAATCGCTCGTCCAATTACTCATTCTTTGGTTGTTTTACAAGACCTCCGTAGATGGGCTCGTTCACACCATACGAGCTTTGGCTACCATGGTTTAGGAGCATTATGCTTTGCAGCTTGATGAATTTGATATGGTAGGCTTGCACATATCTTGCATGTTTTGAAGTGCCTTGTATCATGAAATTTTCTTTCTTTTAATTCCCACATAGCATGGGATAGCTTGACTTTCATCTTGCGGTCGTAGCTTGACTGGGCAACCTCATCATAAAAAACCTTGTATAGAATTTTCTGATTTGGTACAGGCTCGATCGAAATTGAAATAACTAGATTTTTGGGAACTCGATGCTTGAATTTCTTGAACAAGAGGCTTGATCGCCAGGGCAATGATATTGACTCGCTTTTCTTTTATTTCTTCTTTCCTTTGTGCCTTTTCTCACCTTGCTTCAAAGACGAAGTTTTGCAGCAGCTTGGAGGAAACCTTCTTCCTACATCTCTGTGCCCCTCCCTTTTTTGTGTTGCTAGAATTGTTGGTTGGGCACTAAAAGAATTTTGCTTGCCGTAAGCAATGCTTGACAATTTGCATGATTTTTCTTTTGTTTATGAATTTCGCTTGACATGAAATAGCTTGCTTTGCTTGACATAGGGAATGTACATTGCTCGCATGATAGTGCGGAGATTATTTGATCTTAATGGTCCAACATTGCTTAGCGTTGTGGCTAATAGTGCAGAAAGCTAACTTTACGCGTTGCCCCTTTTGGTTCACGCAAGTTGAGAAGACTAGCGAAAGTAGAGAAAATATTTTTTCGACTCCTGCTTTCTCAAAATAGGCTGGTACAATGGTTGATACCTCCATAAGAGATGATGGTTGTCCCATAATTGTCGATGCTGGTATTTGTCAGATTGTTTGTGCTTGCCATGGATTGAAAGGATGCTGCAGCTCTTTTTCTTTTACCATCTTCCTTGGCATCAACTGTTTCTCTTTGTGTTTTGGGGCATGCTATTGAGTAATACTGTTGTGAGAGCATGATATGGAGTGGTATTGTCCTGACAACATGAGTCTTCCAATGAAATTCAATTTTGTTTGCTTGGTTGAATTTGCTTCACTAGCTTGATTGAGCATTTGTGTGTGTTCCCGCAGCTGCAGTAGTCTCAGGGTCAATTGGTTAGTTGATGTCTTTGCTTGTGAATCAGTGAGGCCTTTGGTTTGGAACAAATAAGATGAACTTGGGTGATGAAGCATGGGTTGAATGTTCGAATTTGAGTTCTCCATGCTTGAATTGCCTGAGATGCTTGAATGAAATGTGATTCCCATTTCACAAAAGATGTTTAGTCTTTGGTGATGTATGGAGGCCTTCATACTTTGCTTGGGCCACTAGCTTGTTGCTATTTGCATGTTATGTTTGTTTGCTTGCAAGATGCTAGAATTGCATGAACTTGATATCGCACAATGCGGTTCGGCATGGGTTTAGGCATGTGTTCAAACGGCTTGAAACATTTTATCATGGTTTGGACCTATTTGCATGATCTTGATAATTCCTGGATTGCCTTCCCGACATATTGTAGTTTGCTTGGCATATGGCTTGGGCTAGTAAGTCTTCTTGGCATGATGTAATTGCCTGTGTGGAAAGCCAAAGGCTTATATTATCATAGCCTGCAGGAACTTCAATTCTTCAAATCAAGAAATTTCTTTGGACCTCAAAAGTATTTTCTCTTTTTTTGGCACGTTCAACACCTAGGCTTAGTTGCTCCTAGTGTTTTAGCATTGCTCCCCAAATACTTAGGCTTGTAATGCTTATAATGCTTAGGGTTGGGGAACAACTTTGCTAGTGTAATGTTTGTTTTTTGGAATATGCTTGCAACTACTTCTTGAATGTTTACCGCAACTGCGGAAATGCTTACAAAGACTCCATCGTAAGTGCCTTTTACTCCTTAACATGGGTTTCAATATGTGGGCTTGAATGGGACTACTGTTGCTTGAACGTTTTACGAAAGCTTGTTGAAATTCTTGTATTGGTTTGACCTATTGCACGAGATGGGCTTGAACAAGTGACACTGGATTGGAAAGTTGGAACATAAGTGTTTGGTTAATTTTGGGTGCTGAAAGTTGAATCTAGACTTCATTTTGGGTTTGTTGGTTTAGCAAAGGACATAGGGAATTTGGCTTTTGTATTTTGAAAATAAAGGAGACCCTCAACAAGATGAGGAAAATAGCATGTTGTTAGTGCTTGATGCATGGCTTGTTTGATTTGTCAAGTCTCTCAAGGCATGATACTTGTCTTTTGTAGCTGCATGAAATACTTGTGCTGATGCAGAGAATTGTTAAGTAGATAAGCTTTGCAATGAGCTTGTGGCATGTTAGCTTGTAGCTTGTTCCTTGGTCTCATTTCTTTCCTTAAATTTTGCTTCACTTTGCATGAAACAGCATTGCTTGATTTATTGATGATTTGTCTTGAAAATTTGTATCTTCATATCACTTTATGACTTCTTTTTTTTGCTTGCTTGCTGAGTCGGATGCTTGTGCTTTGGCGAAGAAGAAAACTGATATTTGCATAATTATGCTTTCCTTACAGTGGAGGACTTGAAGGCGCCTGAAACTTATAGAGTTTAATGTACAACCGCTAGAAGTTTGAATGGATTACTTCAGAAATTTGGGTTTTTGGGCTTTCTTCTAATTCTCAAGAAAGAATTTTCTCGCATGACCTCATATTTCTATCTTGCTTGGCATGTTGCTTTGATTTTTCTAGCATTGAGCATGTCTTTATTTCTTTTGCATGAGTAATACTAGACATATCATAATGTGCGCATATCATAGGCTTGCACTTTTGGTTTATTCTTCATCTTGTAACTCGCTACATATGCTTGTAGGTTAGAAATGTATTCGAGAGTACATCCTTCTGGGCCTTCTACCTTTCCGGCGGTGCCTCTTATGCCATTCTTCCTTTCTTCTCGGCGGTGCCTCTTATGCGTTCTACCTTTCCGACGGTTCCTCTTATACATTCTTCCTTTCCTAAGCGCCTCTTACGCATTCGGACTTTCTGGCGCCTGACTTTTGGCTAACGTTCTCTGGTTCCTTTGTAAGCTTGATTGAGAGGCTTCAAAGCATGATAAATGGCATCTCCTTACTGATTTTCTAGGAACTTAATAGCATGAAGATGAGTTTTTGGTTGCTTGCAATGTGAAGGCTTATGAAGGATTTGAATTGCTTGACTATGGAGACTTTTGGGTGAGATAGAACGAGAATGTTCTGGTTGCTTTGAGTTTTTTTTTTCTTTTCTTTTTTCAAAGATGCAATGAATTTGTTGGGTTGTTGAAAGGATGGATTGAGTTCTGGCAAGATGGTTGAAATAGGGCAAGCGCTGCAAAGTGTTTCGTTTGACATAGGTGCTGGAAGAATGTGACTTCCTGTGGCATGATTAGCTTGGACTTGCTCTGAGAATGTGGATAATGTAATGGTTGAGTCGAATTAAGATATAGCTTGGTCCGGCATGAGGGCTTTGGTGGATTAGAAGATGGAAAAGGAAGAGGCTTTTTGAGTATGACAGTGCTTGCAGTAGCTTGAAAGCGGCATAGATGTTGGCATATAATCATCGCAGTATAGTCTCTCAGTTTTTTTCTTGTAAGGCTGGTTGTGCTTGACTGCTCGATTTCTTGATTTTGGAATGGCTTGAGGTTTAGCTTGTCACAAGGAATGCTTCACCTAATTTATGCAAGGAATATGTGGCTTGGCTTGCCATAGACGAGCCAATCCTTGTTTCGTTATTACTGTAGAACAAAAGCATATGTACTGCCACCGTTACTTGATAGCATGAAGCCCCCAAGTCATCATCGGAAAGCTTTACGCTTGCTTGCGAGAAGTATGAGGCAATTAAAAGAGAAGCCCCCTTGCATCTTACAGTGTTTTGCTAATTGCCTCAGTCTCTTCCCATGCCTGATCCTCATTAAAGCTTGAGCATGAGCATCTACAGAGTCTTCCAGCAACAAGACATGGCTGAATTGCATATTGGTATCTATGTATACATTTTTTCTTGGAGAACATAGGTTGTACTGATCTTTGGTGTGTACCAATTTGTTTTTTTGGGATTGTATTTCTTTTGGATAGTCTAAAGCTCATGTTGCTGAAACCTTGAAATGTGGTATGGTTATGCATGAACTGTTGGGATTTAGAATATATTGGGATAATAAGTTTCAGACTGTTGGGATTTGGAATGTATTGAGATAATGAGTTTCACTTTGCTTGGAAATAATGCATGAATTGCTTGAGATTTTAATAGGTTGGATTGTCGTAGGTGCAAGGTACATACTGCCAAAATTTTGGTGGAATCCTTAAACAAAGTCCCGATGCACTACTTTAATGTTTTTGCAAGACTTCCTCAGTTATTTAATCCTGCATACCCCGAGTCGATGCATGCTTGTGAAAAGGTTCTCATGAATTTAGAGACTTTAGCTGCCGTGAAGCTTTGAGCGCCCAGTGATTCTTGTTCCAGCACCTCAAAGAATACACATTTTGTTGCACGTTTCTTCCTAATAGCTTGGCCTTGTGCGCCTCCTTTTAAGGACACATGATTTTGCCTGGCATGGTGCTTGTTAATAGCTTGGGATCCCATCTAAGTGGCTTTGCTTGGTATAGTTACTGCTGAGAGGCTTAGTTTTGTAAAGAAAAGTTTGCTTGTCTAATTTTTTTTTTTTTTCAAAGAGCATGTTTTCAAAACAGGAAAAGGTAAAGGCAAGGAAAGAATTCTAGAGGCTTTTTCCTTTTCCAAAATACTCCATTCTCATTGCAAATATCATCTTACACCTTGGCATGCCATAATGGTGGTGCATTCTACAAAAGTTGTGAAAGCATATGGTGAAAACACAAAATGAGTTTATCTTTGAAATAAATTTGAAAATCCAAAAACACAAGGATAGGTGCAAAAGCAACTCAACAGTAGTAAGGCTTTGAGCCACTTTGCATTGATGAATACTCCAATCAAATTAAGCCCCCAAGTATGAAAGGGCCAAGGAGTGTGCATGACTTGCAATAGCATGAAAGCTTGTGGCTTAGGTTGGCATGTATTTGGCATGTGTCGTACTAGGATGCCATGTTCTGCAGAGATATTTAACAGAGCCACATCTACTGCTTTACTTGCCTGCGGCTCATAACCCAACTAATCAAAGAGTGATTTGCGGCTCATAACACATCACACCTTCTTTAACTTTTGTGAGGTTATGAGAGGTTACGGCAGCTGTCTCCTAACAATCTTGCTGACCAAATGAAGCCCCTGAGTGGCATTCTTCCCGCATGTCCAATGTGAATACTTCGCTTGGAACCATCCTCCCATCCATCGACAGTGGCCATGGAGTGTTATAACTTGAAGTTTTTGAATATTTACACCAGTAAGCTTTCTCCATGTTTCCACAAGGCTCCCAAATAGCCTCCGATGGCTTTGGGTCATTCTTCCATGGGTGGCACAATACGTCATCGTTGAGCAAGTCATCAAGGCATGTAATGACAACAGCCATCTCCTTCCCCCTTTGTTTCAACAAGGGGTCTTCATCAATAGCTTGCCTCTTAAAGGGTAGCTCAAGAGTTCCGTCATGTATCTCGGCGTGCAAGATCTTCCTTAGAGTTGGCAAGCGGTGGTCGGATGTTGCAGGTGAAGAATGAATGAATGTAGGAAAATATGCTTCCAGCACCCTTTTTCTTTCACGGGTGCCTCTCCAGTGACAAGCTTGGCTCTATTCTTTTTCCAACCACTCCTCTAGCAATGGTGTTTGAATTTCTATGACATGGCTGCATGAGTTGATACATAGACTATATGAGCTTGGCATGGGGAATCAGAGCTTGGCTTATGGTGTGGGAGCTAAGTGCCCACAAGTTTAGCATCAGAGAGAGATTTTTCTGATGGGTACACCATGTTCCTTGAGGCTTGAGGTGTAGAGGAATGTACTCATCGTCTTGGGAAGAACAGAGTGCTTGACAAGTATATAATTTCTGCATGACCAAAGCAAATGGTTGTTAAAATAATATATGTGCTGCAGCTTGAAAATGCATATAATTAATATTTGTTGATTTTAAATGGATGCCATCCAACGCCATAAAACAACGAATGAATCACACATCAATATTAAAACCAACATAGGTAGCTTTCAATAATATGCAAGCATGGGATGCTTTGGCAATAATTAAAGCATGTGGTGATGCTCGTGCTTTTGGTAGTGTGTAAATGCCTAGCATTTGTATTCCTATCAAAGTGAAAGACAAGAAATAAAGGAAGCTGAATAGTCCAACTTCATTATGTTGGTATTGGCCTAAAACATGATATATCTATATATATATAAGGAAGGAAATTTATTAGTACATGTTTACATTTGAATAGATGACATGCTCGTGCTGTTTTTGCAAGTATAAATGTAATGGCATATGGCATGATAATATATATTTTATTGTGAAATCTAAAAAGCTAGGAAAAAATGAATTTTCTTATCTTTTTTTTTGTTGTTGTTGGCCTCCAACAGAGAGTATGTGGATTGTGGAACCGACATTGGCATAGAGAGTTAGAGCATCCTGCAGTGCAAAGGCAAAAGACGGAGATGATGCAAGCAGTGTTCCTTGAGAGGACTTGTTCAATTTTGTAGTTTTGTGCAAGATAAGGGTATATTGTTCTAGAGTTAGCCAAGTCTCCTCTGTTGGCCAGAGAAGATGGCTTCTCTTTATCAGATGCTTGGCTTATGTTTGGCTCTTTCTTTTTTTTTGAAAAAAACATTTGCTTGGCACGAAGCCCCCAAATATTTTGGGGTTTGCATGTGTAGCTTGCTCAATGGCATGAATAATGGATTTGCTAAAGCCTTCAGCCCTCTTACAAGATCTTGTTTTGCTTGAGAATGGAGATCTAAGACACAAATAAAGGGAACATGTGAGTAATCTGTATAATGTTTGCTCTGCAAAGTAGATAGCCAACAAAAGGAAAAAAAAAGTGAGAATGTTCTTATCTCTTTATTTTCTCTGGTTTATTGCTTCTGGTTTTATTCTTTGGAGGAATCGGTGAAGATAATGGCTTGATCCCCAGCAGAGTCGCCAATTTATGTAGGGGACTTTTTCTTCTGGCAGCAACAAATGGGCTGGGCTGCTATAAGGAGCAAACTGATGCAAGTGTCCCCTTGTGTCTGAGTTCGAAAATCAAGCCCCAAGAATGTCTCGAAAGGGTAGTAAGGCCTTAGAAGACACCTTGGTTACCTTCACCAATGAGAATAACAACAAATTACAGATAAATCTTCTAGCTTGGCATGAGGGCTTGTGGCATGGGAGCTGAGCATTCATAAGTTTAGCATTTGAGAGAGAGAGCTTGGATTTCCTATGAGGAACAGAGGTCTAAAGCATGGAGAGAGGGAATTTTGGAAGGATTTGTTGAGGGAAGAGAGGAAAATGTGAGGGTGGAAGAATGGGTGGCTTGAGAAGGTTTCCAGCAACTTAACGAAAGCTTCATCCCTCTCTTGGATGGTTTGCCAGAAGTGAAAAATGGGAAGAAATGGAATAATAGAGCTTGAAAGCGAAGGGTTCCAGAGGTGAGAGGTAATGCTTGCTCTCTCTGGATGAGTTGCTTAGCTCTGGATGAGTTGTGTCGTTTGCTGGGTAGAGGTTGCTTCTTCTTATAGGTGCTGGAACCTTCAATTTTATCAAGCCATCCTCTCACTTTTCCTTCACTTTCTTCCATTCCATCTTATTTGGTGAAATTTCCCTAGCCTGAGCACATAGGCAAGAAACTTTTTGGGGTTCCAAGATCTTCACGTGGTCGAGCCTCTTCATGTGGGTGAGGCGCCACCCACTTTTCTTCCTGGTTTTCATATTTGGGCTTGCGTAAGAAAGAAACAGGGGTGGTGGTGTTGGTCCGGAGGATATTCCTCTCTAGCATCCTGCGCACATGGATTCCTGTTGGTTTTTGCGATGGCTTGCCTTTGACTTGGTTTTGATTTGGTCAGGGCATTTTCAAGGGTGCTAGATATTTTCTACATGTTGGATATTTTATAAGGTGTTGGGCTAGGCTGTTTCTCTAAGGTATTGGGTCATTGTCGTTTGCTTTGGTTTTGTCAGTGCTGGGAGCAACCTGCGTGGACTTGCTTTGGGTTTTGGCAGTGCTGGAAGCAAATATGTCTGCTTGGATTGGCTTTGATTTTGACAAGGTGCTGGAGACTTTTATGATATTTTCCAAGTTGTTTGGGCCACTCCTAAGGTGATGGGCTAATTTACTAAGTTGTTGGGTTATTTTCTCTCTTTCATGCTTACCCACATATTTGGGCTCAAGAAATGGGCTCGAGTTTTGGGGCCCCCAAGCAGCCCAAAACTTCCACTTCTTGGCTCATCAATGGGCCTTGTGAATGCTCGTAACCATCCATACCACAACCCGCTCAAGAAGCCCCTGCATTTGCGTGGCTTGGGCCCACTTAAACTTGTAGCGTGGCTTGGTGTAAAGTAAGGTTTTCCGCTTGGCATTGCATGTTGCTTGGCGTGTTTGTGCTCGAGCTTCCCGTATTAGCAATAGGTCTGGATCGAGTCAAAACAACGCTGACGGGATAATTAGCATGAGTTCATAGAACCGAGCATTTTATATGCTCGATACAACACTTAGCGTGACATATTACATATTTGCTTGGCGTGGCACGTGGATCGTGACTCGTGCGGCGTGTATTATGAACTTTCGTGTGCCCAAATCGGGTTTCTCCTCAATAAGGTATCGTATTGGGCCAGAATATATTTGGGCCCAGCCTTGGATTTTTAGGCCTCAACAGCTAGATATAAGGGAAGGGAGAGTAATTGCAATTTGATATTTTTTTTTTCAAAATGAAAACTTTCATTGAATTGAACGACAAGCCAAGAAATGCATGAAGGCAAAAGATTTTTAATTATAGGACCATGGCAATCTGATATTAAGTGTAAGAGAAGTGTTTAAATTTTCTATCTTATAACTTCTTCATGGGCATACATTGCTTAAAGATATTCCTATTATTTTGTGTCCAAAAAAAAAAAGAGAAGAAGGTATATTCCTATTATTATGCAAATAATAAAGAAGGACAATCATACATTGTGGAATGGGAGGGGGGTGAAAAGCGAGGGGATGGCTGCTGGATGTGTTCTAAAATAAATTTTGGTTCAACACTGATGCATATGGTGGATCTTCTTTACTTTTTTAAAAAAAATCCTATGTTTTAAATTTTATTTTTAGTTATAAGGAGCATACGAAAATACCCTCAAATTTAACGGAAACTTTAACAAGATTAGACATAGGTGGTGGATTGCAACACTTTACAAAGTTCAGGTGGTTAAAAATAAAAATAAAAAGTGCAAATGGTAATGGTGCACTTGCCTAAAAGTTCAGGTGGTGTTTATGCAAATTTGCCTATAAAATATTTAAAAATAAAAGGGAGTGTAGGTGGGCAAAAGAGGAGTGGAAAAATCACCATCCTAAAAAAAGACTTATTTGTTCAAATACCTCATGTGATTTACAAATTGTCTCAGATTGCCCCTTAAATTTTATAATGGCTCAATTTCCCCCATGAACTTCCATTCCGTTACTAAGGTTGACCCATTTCGTTAAATTTCAACGAAAAATCGTTAACTCAGCTAATGTGTCAGGAGTAGTCGAGTAATTTCAACCTTAGAAACCTGAGCTTATTCTTCTAAGATATTCCCTCCTTCCCATAATCACATTCCTTCCCTTTCCTTTCCTTTCCATTCCTCTCTCTCTCCCTCCCTCTCTCTCTCTCCTCACAATTTAAATACCACCCACTCTTTTTTATCCCACACTCAATTTCAACACACTAAAAGAAAAGAAATTTTAAAAAGAAAAGGAAAAAAAAAAGATCAAAATGGATCCTTCATCCACCAACTCTGTCAATGGCTTTTATTTGTGTCTGACTTGTGAGATCGACGATCTTGAAAGGGTTTATCTTTCAAACAACTTCATGTCAATCCAATTCCTTCAAAGGGCACTTTACCTTCTTCAATCTTTTCATTCCCAGCTGACCCTTCTTGTCCAAAAGCTTCATTTACCTGTTGGGGACAAGTGGTTTGACGAGTACATGGACAAAAGCTCCAAACTTTTGGAAGCCTGTCGTGTCCTCAAGTCTGCCATCTCTACCATGGAGAATTATTACACGTCTGGCCTCAACATCACCTCCACCCTTGACTCTCATCACCATCTCACTCCTCAGCTCTCTTACCATGTGGGTTTTCAAATTTGATCACAATATTTAAAGTTTTTCCAATCCATATTCGTTTTCGTCATGCACAAGTCGTCTGATTCATTCGCTCAATAATTTCATCAAACAGGTGGTTCACGCGATTTCTAGGTGTTGGCAAGAGGCGTTTGGATTGGAGGAAGAGAACAGAGCGCTGATGGAGACAAGAATTCAACCATTCTCATTGAAGTTCGACGAAAGGGTCTCCATTGAATAGAAGCTTAATGGGTTCAGGGGAGTTCTTTATGCAATGAGAAATGTGAGCTCTCTGCTTCTCATGATCTTGCTCTATGGGCTAGTATTCTGTTGCCAGAGTCAAGCTTCTGCAGGGGAGGCTACGAAGGCTGCTTGATCTTTGGATCATCGTTCATGATATCAATGGCTAGATTGCAGCAAAGGGTATAAGCAGAGATCATCCATGTCGGATGTCACTTTTTGATCAATTTTTAACACGTGTATGAAATTACTTGACTACCCTCTTCACATTAGCTGAGTTAACGATTTTTCGTTGAAATTTAAAGGAATGAGGCAACCTTAGTAACATAATGGAAGTTCATGGGGAAAATTGAGTCGTTATAAAAGTCATGAGACAATTTAAGACAATTTGTAAACCACATGGGGTATTTGAACAAATAAGCCTAAAAAAATACAAATAGTAATTTAAGGGAGCTGATTTTCCCACGCCTCTTACACTCCCTTTAAAAAAAACTTTTGATCAATTTTGTTCGTATTTGTTCTTTCTCTTTCCTATTCTACCTTTACCATACATTAATTTCTTTTTTACTTCACTTTTTATATTATTTCTTTTTCTTTATACTTAATTTTCCAACTTGCACTCTATTTTCAATATTATTTTTTCCTTTAATCGAGTAAAAGTATATGGTGCACCTACAAAAACTCATGCCACGTGAATAAACCTTGCAACCACAGTTTCTTTTTTTTTTCTTTATTGAAAAAGAAACAAATTTTAATGCAAAAGACAATAAAATACAGAGATGACCAAGGTGACCACAAAGAAAGAGTAATTAGGCTGAACAAAATCCTCATATAGTCAATACCATAGCTCAAATTAAAATGGCAATTTCAGTAACAGATACAAAAGAGGATTTAATTTAACCAAACTGTATCATTCCACTTAAATCATCACAACATGAATTGCCAAACTTTTACGACATTTAGAGCCATTTCCATGGGTAGGAGAAGTAGGAAAGACGTGATGAAAGAGAAGAAGACGTTGTGACTTCTTTTATTTTTTTGTTTTATTTTCTATTAACTTTTCTTAATTTTAATTATAAAAACTTTAATATAGGATAATGGTAAAATATGAAAGAGAAAAAATAAAATTGATTAAAAAATATTAAAAAGCTTTTTAAAAAAATGTATGTAAAAAAATCAGCTCCTGATTAAATTACTCTAAATTAATTTAATTTAAGAAAAAAAAATTCCAACTCGTATTCAATTAGACGTGTTCTGACCACACGCCATATCCCACTGCGTGTTAATTTGATACAGAAAATGTCTCAGTCAATGGCTTATCTTGAAATGAACAAACTGGGGGAGTTGGTATGATTGGCCACATGAGCCTTTACCCACTGTCTTCCACGCGCCAATAGTTGGTAGTTTATGACATTCAGGCACAAAAAACATAAACTAACGATAAACCCAAAAGTATTTTCTTTAACATTTTTGTTTCTCCGATTTGTGAGGGAACAACCGGTGTGATTTTCCCGAGAATCTGAGTTTTCCGAGAAACCCAGTTGGAGAAAATGCACGATTTCTGCTTCACGATCCCGTACGGGTTGCTGCTGATCGGTGGAGGAGTATTTGGGTATTTCAGGAAGGGGAGCACAGCTTCTTTGGCTGGAGGTGTGGGCATTGGATTGCTTCTCACTCTTGCTGGCTATTTCAGTCTCAAAGCCTTTGAGAGGAAGAAGAACTCGTACCCTGCTTTGATTCTTGAAACGGGTAGGCTTCTTTTTTTGCTTTTAGAATTTTGGTGGGTCTGGATCCCAGATGTGTTAGTGATGCTTCACTGAAATTAAAGGGAGTTAAGGTGAAAAGAAAAACAATTAAATCGTGATCTGGGTCTTTTTTTTCTTGAGATAATGCTTGAAAAAACATTAATGGATCACAAAATATGCAAGTTTTGTAGTTTGATTAATTAGATAGCCTTGACTTTGCTGATACGCAGGAAAGATGACTTTTTTCTTTTTTGAGATTATTATTTTGTTCTCTCAAGTGATTTGAAAACTCTGTGTTTCTGCATGATTGGAAGCCTGTACTTATTTCCTGTTAATCTGACAAAATGGGCATTTGTGCATGGAGCAATGCTAGAAACACCAAAACATATGCCAAAATTTTGGTTGCCCACCGATTTTGAAGTGTTTCATTTGTTTATATCTAGGCTCACTTTAAGCAAGGCTTATTTATGTCATAGAGCTAAAGAGTTACGTAGTAGTAGTCATTGCGAATACGATTGGACCTTGCTAGGGGATTTGGAAGAAGTGGTTTTAGATGTACTGTGCCCAGCAATTGCGCAAACTTTTAAGAACTGAAGAGATTGATAAGGGGAGATTCCTATTAGGTCACATTCTTTTTTTCCCTTCATATTTTGTGTTTTCATGTTCTGCGCACTGTTACCTTGGTGCTCAATCTCTGGAAACGTTGTTTTGGAACTGATTCATATACCTTATTAACAGCTTGTGCTGCCATACTCACGTGGGTCATGGGACAACGCTATATGCTAACTTCTAAGTTCATGCCAGCTGGTCTTGTTGCTGGCCTCAGGTAAGTTCAGATTAGTCTGCCTTTTAACGTGTTCTCATTTTTCAACATGCTGGATGTATATATATTCATGAATTTACTACCACGTAGTACTGCATATAAAATTTGAGTATCGTTATTCAGTCTGCTGGATGTTCAAAATTAGAAGTACTACCACCTAGTACTACATCTCGTTTGAATTTTATTGCTGTTCCTAAATTGCAGCCCCTCGTATTTTATTTCCAACAAACAATTCCATCTTGGATGTTTGGAATATATTATCCCTTTCCTAGCTGGCATTGACAGAATTAATTGAACAAATGTAATCTTTTGTCCTCGCGTATGAGTCAGTATGTGCACCTGAGGCATGTGGAACATGTGTCCTTGTGGTTAGTGGTTTAAGGATGGTTGGTTCATGTTCCCAAAGGCATGTAAATGTAGAGAATACTTCTGTCAAAGACTGGCAGATATTATATGTGGTTGTGTGCTGGGAATGGGCTATTTGTAGCCTATAAATTTTATCACCAATTATTGTTGGAAAACTTAGCTCAGTTGAATGTTCATCTAAGTACATACACTTGAATATCATATTTTCTGGACAATCTAGAATCCTGTGTCCCCACTCAATGAACAAGCAAAGCTCTCCTGAATGATTGAACAAGGTTGATCTGTTCTGTTCAAACCATTTTGAGGAATTTAGTTTAACAGAGTTTCAGAACCCATATATTTGTAGCACCTTACAGTCAGTGCTATTGAGAAATCATACTTGCAAGGTTTCTCCTTGATTCACATCAAAATTCAACCTTTCAGTTTCCTTGTGTTTACTACTTATTTATGGTCTCTTAGAAGAGGTAGGATATGAAATGGAAGAGTAACGAGAGTTGGAATAGAATTTATTTCGCCTCCTGTTATATAGTTGAACAGTAAGGAAAGGGGTCTTTCTGTTTCTTGTTTGGTTGTGCATAAAGGAGGGAAAACAATGTACCTATATTAAATTATAAAGTCATATTTGGTCATCATTTTGTGATAATCTCGTGCTGTTTCTGTCGTTGTCATGAATCCCAATTGTAGACTTTAGCTATGATTAAAACGTTTCCGTTGGAGCTCCTAACAGATGTATATTATTTTATGGATTCTCTTTCGTAATATGTTTCAAGTTTCTGAAACTAAAACCACTTCATTTTGTTGCAGCGCTATCATGACTGGATTTTATCTGTACAAAATTGCAACTGGTGGCAACCATATTCCAGCCAAGACCAAGTAATGGTATTTGAGGACATATTTCCAATACTTGTAAGCTGAGATATTTGATTTACACCCACCCAGATGCCCATATTCGATGTTGCTAAATTGTTAATTGAATCCAATATCGCTAGATACTGTGCTATCAGGTTGTTTGTATAAAATGAAACATGGCTTGTCTTTGAAATTGACTGAAACCTTGTTTCATACCTTAAATTCATTGTTTACTGTACTTTCAATCGAATCAACGGGAGCGCTGGACTGACCCCAATGTTAGACTGGGCTTTGTTTTCGTTGTTTAGCTAAAAGTATCTTCTTTATTGGTGGTGAGGGGAAAAGACTTAGCGGAAATTGCCATGAAGTAAAGTTTTTGCCGTTTGATTGAACAAACCAAGTCCAATAATAAACTTGGCCAAATGGGTTTTGGTAGTGTGTACAAACAGCTAAAAACAACACACGTTATGCTTTCTAGTGAATAGAGGTACTATCGCTGCACTACCAAACAGCTGAAATTATATTCCAAGCCAAACTTGCCATGCGCTTCCGCATAATTGTGTTATATATCGATTCTTTCTAGTTCTGCATAACCAATGCGCTTCTGCATTTAGGGCAGGCGAGCTCGACGGCGTCGTTTTCGGACCTTCCTCTTGTTGGCGTCGTGATAAGCTTTTAGGGTTTTTTTTTTTTATAGATTTTTTTTATTGTTTTATTGTTTATTTTATTAATTTTATTTCTTATGTGAAGTCCACATTAATTAAAAAATAGGTCCCACAAATGCCAAATTAGCATTTAACAGATTAACTAACGGTTTGGCTAATGGAGTGGGTAAATTGTAGGGTTTCCGGGAGTTTGAGTATGTACTCGTAAATGTCTCTAAAGTTGGGTATGAACTTGAAACTGACCCTATAGTTTATGGGGTTTGATGTAGTTTTTCCTATTTTTTATCTTCAGAACTAGTTTAGGAGGTTTTATGTAATTTTTCCTATTTTTTTTATCTTCTTAACCATGTGTCATGGGTGCCACCCTTTATTGCAAAAGCTGAAATGAGTTGGTGGTGAGAAAGTTAAGGCTGCTTTTGCGATGACCCATCTTCAGCATGCTAGTGTCTTAGCATTCACAAGTGCTTCAACATGATTTATGCTAACTGGTAAGCTAGGAGGTTCCTATTGTCGTGGTGCAGCAGGGTGTCGTGAATTTATTGCAAGCGCACAATCCGTATAAGTAATATAGAAGTAAGTAGAATGTCGTTTCCATGAAGAATGTAATTTCCTATTAATTACCAATTATGATTAATTCTTAAGTTTATCTGAACAGTTGTTTAATAAGATTGATTGATTGATTGAACTAAACTAAAACAAATATAAAGAATAACAATTTAATTAATGGTGGAAAATAAAGTTTATGAAACACTAGAGCATCCAATCTCACCATAACCAATTCCACTCAATCCTTATAGTCAATAAACCCTAATTACTATTCATGTAGACAGTTGGGTTCTCCAAATTCATTCGATATACCCTCTCGGGCTCAACCAAAAGTATTCTCAATTAATAACCCACTCACTCTCGAGCAACAGATTTAATTAATCAAGAACTCATTAAGTTCTATGAGACCTGCAAAAACTGCATGAGTCATGTTAGTCCCTCTCGGGCACTCATTCAGGACATGGTTATTGTTACAAGAAGCAAACACTAAACATCTCATCTTGGTCTTCGTTTGGATCATCAATTAAATATTAGCTAGATATTTAAAACATTAAGAATAGTAACAAATACTCAACATGTAATAATAATCAAGAATTAATATAATTATAAAAATTAAGTGTTCATGGTTAGGCTACATCGTAGCCCTAGCAAGGAAAATTAGTTAATGACAAAAGAAAATATGAACAAGAGAATTATGGTCATAAAACCGATTTGGCCGATGGATTTGATATTTGGAATCTCCACATGAACACCTTCGGAAGCTCCTCAAGCACGTATTTATAGGCAAAAGGGAATCCTCCAAAAATAAGGAAAAGAAAATTTAATTAGAAATTAGGGGAATAATATGAATATTAGAAAAACCAAAACCCATTCTCAAAAAGAGATTTCCTAGTCAAAGAAGGAAAGAGAAATCTTGTAAGAACCTTCTAACCTGCTTTTGGACTTCTCCATTATCTTCACGACGTGTGTCGATTTACACTAAAAAGCAATGCCATTAATACATTAGATATTGTTTTTAGTGTAGAAATCGATATACGTGAAGATAATGGAGAATGTCCAAAAGAGAAGGTTGGAGAGAATGTTGGTAGCACTCCTCAAAAAGGAAATCTCATATTGGGCTTGGCTTTTCGAAAGCGGTTGAGAGGAATAATTCAATTCCAACTCAAATAAAAATAAAACACGTGGGCTGTAGAGATAGAGAATATATTCTCCAAGTAAAAGGGGACCAGCCCATATTATATAGGAGGTAGGAACAAAATCATTTTGCACCTGAGGCTCAAAACCGATGATAAATTTCTTGGCCTTCGAATCAAAATATATATATATATACTGCTTTCTGGTCAACCTTAATCACACTTGCAAGAGCGTTGCCTGCCGGCACAATCCTTTTAACACCAGATTCGGACATTGCTTTAATTCCCATAGGACCAGCTCTTTATTTTGATATCTAGAGTGTCAACAATTGCTCAAATGACGCAAACCACATTTTCTACAATATCTACAATATCAACAATATCAGCAATATATGCTTTACTGGTGCTAATGGTGGCAGCCGTGGAATTTGCCATTGGTTTGGCCATTTTTTCAATATTACTTTCCGAGTCGGAGGAACTATTTCTGTATAATTTATTAATAGCATTCAAAGTTAAACATGACTCCTAGATTTCATCTATGTGCACACATGGATGGACCCAGGGGCAGATCTACAGAGGAGCAAGGGTGGTTAATTGACCCTTGCAATCTCTGAAATCCACTATTAGAGCAGCTCCATTGACCCTTGCAAGTTGCACGCAACCTGCTCGATGAAATGCCCCAAAGGGGCAAGGTCTGTGTGCGCGCAGCGCACGCGACCTTGTTTTTTTTTTCTCCGCTCGACGTCAAAACAACATCGTTCCTTTTAAGTGTTTTTTTTTTCACTGGACGTCAAAACGACGTCGTTCCACTTAAGGTTTTTATTTTAAGAAAAAACTGGCCAAAACGACGTCGTTAAAAAACAAAACAGAAGCTTTTCTCAGCTCTGTTTTGCCCGAAAACTCTCCCCTCCCTAACTCATTTCTCTCTTCTCAACTCAAGTTCTCAACCCTAAATCCCCAACCAGGGACGGACCCACAGTGGGGTCACTGGGGTCAAACGACCCCATGGAAGCCATGGTAATAGGCTTGGAGGTCCACTTGAGCTGGCTGTAAGACCCCATGGATTGCCTTCCAAGTGCTTGATGTTTTGCCTAAGAGGAAGAGGGAGGAAGCTGCTTGCAGGTGGAAGAAGAAGCAGCGCAAGCGCTTCTGTTTTTTTTTTAAAAATACCATAGGCAAAACGACGTCTTTTTGGCCCAGGCAAATTTAAAAATAAAAAACCCTTCCGTATCCCTCCACTCTCCCACTTGACCCAGCCAATCTTTCCCATCGCAAAAACCCTTAAACCTTCTTATCAACCCATTGGAGCTTAAGTTCATTTGTTTTGGTAATGATATAATTCTGGTGATTGCTAATTATGCTAGGATCTAATTTTTGCAGTTATGTTACCGAATAATAGGGATTTGTAGTGATTTTAGTCTTCATTTTAATCGGGGTTCAATTGTAATGTTCTTCGAGGGCCTTGGGTGGACCAACTCAATCCATAACTCATCCTAGCGTTGAGGATTTGGATTTGCAACCTGAGAAGGTATTAATGATGGTTGTGATCATTCATGGGCAAAATTCCAATATGGGTTCTACTTGTTTGTGTTTGATTTAAATTACTTTGTTGCTAAGTTTTATTTGGGATTTACTGTTATATGTTAGTGTTGAACAACAATCAAGTCGAGTTTTTCTTTCGCAATTATTTTCTATCATTCCCAATTTCTATTATTCTTTTCTCAAACCCTAACCCCAAGCTCCCCAATCCCCACTTACTGTAGTGTCGTCGATGTATTTCCACTGCCGTCGAAGTTATGCCGCCGTCCACTACATGTTGTGGTGCCACTGTTATTGTGATATTTCTCATTTCAAGTAAGTTCTAAATCTTCATATCAAAATAAGGATGATGTATGCTATTTTTAATTTAATGGAAATCAAATTTATAATTGCTTGGATGAAATTTATGATTTATATGTATTGGTTTGATTTGTTGGATGAAGTTTTCGCTTATTTGTTGATTAGGTGGTTGTGGTTTTTTTTTGTTTTTTGGTTAATTGGCATAGGTTTGGTTTGAAATTTTACGAATTGAAATCACTCAAAAACATACATAAAAAAATGACAAATTGAAATCATTCAAACTATATTTTTCCAAGAAAGGAATAAAATTTGGAAGAGAAAAAAGAAATAAGAAAAATAACCTATTCTTAAATTTTCTTTGGAACATTTACACCATGATCCTACTTGGTTCGGATCCTGGATCCGTCACCGTCCCCAACCCTAACTCAACGAAATGGCCCAAAGAACTCACAAGCCTGTCCTCCCTCCAAGCGCTGCGCGCGCGTTGCACTTAAGTAAAATTGCCGTATTTTCATTTCAAGTGTTTAAGTAAATGTCTTTGTCATTTTACTTTTATTTATTTTTATATTACTCCATTTACTTAAGTTTACAATGTAAATAAGGAAGTACCCCCCATTTGGATTCAAATAAAAATACTAGAAAATCAAATTCCTACCAAATCAAAATACAAAAAATCGGTTTTAGTGCAAAATACAATTTAGGCTACTAATGATGGCTCATTAAGTCAATATATACTTCATATAAAAATCTCATAAAATCAAGGTTTTTTATTTGATGTGTAAGGAATAAAAGCCGCCAAAAATTATCTTGAGAAAATGATTATTATGAAAAACCATTTTTCATACTGACAATATTTTTACAGAAAACAAATTTTCATGTATGATATGAATGCATAAAGGAACCTAAGGTCAATCTAGGTAAAAACACCTTCACATTTCCATCAACAAAGAGTTTTACAATAATAACGTAACTCTTATGTATTGAAGAAATATTTGCTTGATTGTATTTTGGTAAATTTGATTAATTTCTGTTTGCTTGCTTTAATTAGATTGTATCTTGGTAAATTTGATAGTATCTTGCTTTAATTGGATTGTATATTGTAAAATGCTAAGTTACAAGAATAACATAACTCTTACAAGAATGCTACATGCAAACGCTAAGAGCTCAATTGGTGGCACAACAGAATTTGGTCCAAGAATGCTAGAGGGTCATAAAAAGACTGAGGAAAGAGAAAGCAAGGGCGTTTGAGGAGATGCGAATCCAGCTTGAAGCAGTGCAAAAGGAGAATAAACAGCAATAAAAAATGGTAGCTATGTACTCCAGAGACATACGAGATGGTAACTTTGAATTATAATATTATCGTGTCATTTCGATGGATCTATTTTGTATAGAAATTTTTTTAACCTTTTATACGTTGACCCCTGGAATGAAAATTTCTGAAT
The DNA here is from genome assembly GCA_024362665.1 of Prunus padus. NCBI lineage: Eukaryota > Viridiplantae > Streptophyta > Magnoliopsida > Rosales > Rosaceae > Prunus > Prunus padus. The sequence goes on from JANFAM010000011.1 coordinate 10,483,657, forward strand.
CTGGCAATGCTTACGCCCATGTTGTTGCATGACCATATCAAGGAAGATTTGTGGATTTGTGCTGGTCAACATATTTGCATGAATTCCAGAAGTCCCATGATTTGACATGATACCATTCCACTTATTCACGTTTGATTCTTATTGGTGGAAACCTTAATTATTATAAGATGATTGTTCATGTTAAATATGTATATTTCAAACTAAGAACTGTGTTCCTCTAATTTTCTCTCTCTCATAATTGCAGAAGGAAGAAATAAGTGAGGGGTGAAGGGAGACACGGGAAGAAGAAGTCTTCATTTGCAGCCCCCCTCCCCACATGTGCACAGTAAATGGCTGCTCTTTTTTTTTTCTTTTTTTAAAGCCACATGTCATCATGTGATTGGTTCAACTTCCATAATTCATTAAAAATACATCCGAGTTCCAAAAAATTCTCCGAAAATTATCACATGCTCATAGCGACGAAAACTATTTTTCCATCCAAGAATCATAATTTTCTCACTTTAATTTCTTGAACGTCCTTTGAAAAATCATTAAATTAAAACGTAAGGGCATTTTAGTCCAAATTAAGATTAAACACTCGTAAATCCAATATTTTCACACCAAATCACTTCATAATTTGCCCACGCATTTAATTAACCTTGTATGATTTTTCGGAATATTAATAACAACAAAAATCCATTTTGAGGTTATTAGTTTTAGCATTGTCTTTGTGAAAATAATTCTTTGTCAGTTCTTGTGAGAGAAATCGAGATGTGAGAGAAAGTTTGGCGTTTGGTAAACTTTTTGTTAAAAGTGTTGTGTGTACTAATTCCCGCATAATCAGAAAATAATTCCCACATAATCAATAAACCACTTTAAACTGCGTAATCGTAAAATGAAAGCACTCATTAATGCTTCCTTTTAGCTTTCTCTCACAGAATTTTTAATAATAAGTGATTTTCTCATAGTTTTACCAAACTGGATTTCCTAAAATTTTTTAAAAATCACTTATCACTCCAAATAGAAGCGATCAAACTGTACTTTAGTCACGCTACCAACATTATATATCGATTATGACCAAAAAAACATTATATATCGATTCTTTCATTCTCTTCAATTCCTCACTCAGACTATTGCAAAAACAAATTAAGCCACACAAATCATGAATACCCTTCTGGTCACAGTTCTCCTCTTGGTCATCCCCATCTTCTTTCTCATTGCAACAAGAAGAAAAACATCGAAAAGGCTTCCTCCGGGCTCATTGGGACTACCCATAATAGGGCAGAGCCTTGGCTTTCTTCGAGCCATGCGCAACAACACTGCAGAAAAATGGCTTGAACAAAGAATAACCAAGTATGGTCCAGTTTCAAAGTTGAGCCTCTTTGGCAATCCAACAGTCTTCATTCATGGACAGGCTACAAACAAGTTTATATTCAACAATGATGGCAGAACCATTACCAGCCAACAACCTGAGTCTGTTCGAATGATTTTAGGTGACCGGAGCATACTGGAGCTGAGTGGCGAGGATCACAAGCGAGTTAGAAATGCTCTTATGGTGTTTTTGAAGCCTGAGTCACTAAAGCAATATGTGGGAAAGATGGACGAAGAAATCAGGAAGCATCTTGAGTTGAATTGGCATGGGAAGCAAAAAATAACAGTAAGTTATAGCGTTATAAAAAGCTTGTGAGTAAATTACACTTAGACTCATATAGGTTGTGAGTAATCCCGTGTCCGATATGCTGGGATACGATACGCGCTGGATACGTGTGGATACACGATGGATACGTATCCGAGTTAATGTATATTGTCAATGACGAAAAGATATGCGGATCTGACATTACAGATACACATATTCGATTTTTAGGATACGTTTTATGTGTAATTTTGGTTTTAAGAGGGAAAATCAGCACAAATTTGAAGTCTTGAAGGTTAGTCTTAAATCAAATATCTGTATCTCTCAAGGATCGTTGGCGTAGGGAAATTTCTGGTTTGTCTTCTCTTTGTTTTTCACGCTTCTCTGTTCTATCTTTTGGTTTGTCTGTTTTTCACGCTTCTCTCTTTGTTTTTCATGCTTCTCTGGTTGGTTTGTCTTATCTTCCTTGTTTTTCACGCTTCTGGATCTGGTCTTATCTCTTATCCTTTTGTTTATTAACTGTCACGGTTTGAATTTTTATGTTATTTAAAATATTTTTTAAATTATATATATTGTTATTATTATATTTTAATATATATTTTTAATTGTCGTATTCATGACATATTTTAACCTAGTTTTTGAAGATTTATTACATTTCCGTGTTATATCGTATCGCCGTATCCATATACGTTTCCATGCTTCAGATTGAGGAGAGAGAGAGAGGGAGAGGAAGAGTGGATCTTGTGGGCTTTTCAATTGAAATGGATTGGGGAGAGAAACAGAGGAAAAGAGGGAGTGGAAGGAGGTATGATCTTGGGACCATACCTACTGCAAAGACGCTAACCTGGCCAATTAGTTTAGCAGATATGTAAATCTACACTTATTCGCTGAATTAAAATTCATACTAACAAAGTTTTGCCGTTGTTCATAGGTCTTGCCTCTCGTGAAGAACCTCACGTTCAACATTATATGCTCACTGCTTTTTGGGGTTGAACAAGGACCTCGCAGAGACGAACTCATGGAGTGTTTTCAACGGATGATCGAAGGAACGTGGTCAGTTCCACTTAACTTGCCCTTCACAAGTTTCAACCGTGGCATCAAGGCAAGCAAGAGGGTTCAAAACATGCTTAAGGAACTAATTTGTGAAAAGAGGATGCAACTTGAGCAAAAAACTGCTTTACCACTCCAAGACCTTATCACTTGCTTGCTTAGCATTCGAAATGTTGACAATGAAGAAGAATTAACCGAGAAAGAGATCTTGCACAATATCATAATAGTTATGGTTGCAGGATATGACACTTCATCTGTGGTCATTACTTTTCTTGTGCAGCTTCTAGCTAATGAACCTGCTGTTTATGCAGCCCTTCTTCAAGGTATGCATAATCCCCCTACTCCAAAAATTCTACACGACCGGTTAACACGTACGAAAAATGAAGCGTTGGAGTTTACCTTATTCCATTGGATCGCTAACGAGTTGTGACTGATGTGCTTGTTCATTTGTGTTTGCAGAACAGGAAGAAATAGCTAGAAGCAAATCCTCAGGGGAACTTCTGACATGGGAAGACCTTGCTAAGATGAAGTACACATGGAGGGTAACAATGGAAATTCTGAGGACCACTCCTCCTGTCTTTGGTGGCATGAGGAGGACTATGAAAGATATTGAGTATGGAGGATTCCTCATCCCTCAAGGGTGGCAAGTAAGTTCAAATTTACTATAAGCATATATATATTTACGGAAATTCTCATTCTCATTCGCTTTCAAAAAGATAGAAATATTGATGAAAATCCTAACATCAAATATTGCTAGATATTCTGGGCTATTCCTATGACACACAATGACGATAGCATATTCCCTGAGCCATCAAAGTTCGATCCAAGTAGGTTCGAGAACCAAACATCAGTTCCACCCTACAGCTTTGTTCCATTCGGAGGAGGAACACGAATATGTCCAGGATATGAGTTTGCCAAGATTGAAATCCTTGTTGCAATCCATTATATGGTAACTCAATTCACATGGAAGCTATGCGCAGACAACAAGTTCAGTAGGGTTCCCATGCCAGTACCTACTCAAGGACTACCTATAGAAATCATGCCAAGGAAACAAATGTAATGTTAAGATGTTTGATCAACTTCAATACTTGTCATGCTTGCTATACAAAATGTCTCGATGTGGAACGATTTTATATGCTATTCATGCACTTAAAGCAATTAAATTCTATCTAGCTACCTCTAGAGGTTGTATATTATGCTACACGAAAACGTGCCACGAGAGCATTTATGAGATTCATGAGGTCCTTTGTGCAAAAATTGAAAGGAGGCCGTTCTAATTTCTTCCTGTGATTTAAGAATAACCTGTCCAACTCAGTTCCAGCTATATTACTTTTGTTCTTTTATCAAGGGGGATTCGAACTTGGAACCTTATTGGGAAGACGTAGATTTATAGTAGCTAATTCAATCTAGATTATTAATAAAAACAAAAACAAATGCAAAAGTCTAGCTGTCTGATTAAACAAACAATAACAATGAGACAATAATTCCAGGGAACTTGGACACCTTACCAATTACACATATGATGTTTAACTACTAATTATATTACAAGGCATATTTGCATTCTTTAATAGAAGTATCAGTGCATTGTAAGAGCCGGTAATTAAATGGAATAAATGGCTTATAGACACATGAGATACCCTCCCAGAAGCCAACAAAAACATATTTAGCTTTCCTTGAATTGCATTGAAGATGGATTAAACTCCAGCTCAATCACTCCACAAACAAAGCCTCAAAAATCATGGATACTCTCCTCCTCACAGTTTTCCTCTTCCTCATCCCCATCTTCTTTCTCCTTGTAAGAAGAAAAAAGTCATCAAATAGGCTTCCTCCAGGCTCACTAGGGCTGCCCATAATAGGCCAGAGCCTTGGTCTTCTCAGAGCCATGCGTGCCAACACTGCTGAAAAATGGCTTGAACAAAGAATCAGAAAGTACGGTTCAGTTTCGAAGCTAAGTCTCTTTGGGAAACCAACAGTCTTCATTCATGGACAGGCTGCAAACAAGTTTATATATTCACCACTGGTGGCAGCACCATTACCAGCCAACAAACGGAGTCTCTTCGTATGATTTTGGGTGACAGGAATATATCGGAGCTGAGTGGAAATGATCACAAGCGTGTAAGAAATGCTCTTATGTTGTTCTTGAAGCCTGAGTCACTAAAGCAATATGTTGGAAAAATGGACCAAGAAACCAGGAAGCACCTTGAGATGCATTGGCATGGCAAGCAACAAGTAAAAGTAAGTTATTCCTATCAAGAACTTTCTATGAGAGAATTTTGAAAATAGAAAGAAAGTTGAAAGGGGCTTGAAATGAATTAACTTTACTTCAAATGACACCATTTGGTGACAGAAGAGTTTACCTTGTTTTTCAACACTTTTTTTTTTTCATCAGATCTTTTCAACCATGTTTTTTTTCTCATCATAGGAATTGTGGCAGTCAAAGCCATTTTTTCCATCCACCCAACTGCATCCTGCCCCTAGAATGTGTGAAACAAGAGTTACCTAGCAGAAACCTCCCTGTATTGCCTTCTGTTCCTGTTTTTTACTTTAAGATTAAAAAAGAAAAGTAACTCAAAGCAACAAACAAAGATCAGTTTCAATTAAGAATTAACAAAGGTTTCTATTGCTTGATAGGCCTTGCCCCTGATGAAGATCCTCACGTTCAACATAATGTGCTCTCTGCTTTTCGGGCTTGAACAAGGAACTTGCAGAGACGAACTTGTGGAGTGTTTCCAACAAATGATAGAAGGATTGTGGTCAGTCCCGGTTAACTTGCCGTTCACGCGTTACAACCGCAGCCTCAAGGCTAGCAAGAGGGTTCAAAACATGATCAAGGAATTCATATCTGAAAAGAGGGCGCAACTTGAGCAGAAAACTACTTCTCCACTCCAAGACCTTGTCACTTGCTTGCTTAGCATCCAAAATGATGACGAAGAAGTTATAACAGAAAAGGAAATCTTGCACAATATCATGCTAATCATGGTTGCAGGACATGACACTTCATCTGTTGTGCTTACTTTTCTTTTTCGGTCTCTAGCTAATGAGCCTGCTGTTTATGAAGCCCTTCTTCAGGGTATGTGTATTAGAGGCAATATTTTCAAATTTCCTGCATAAAAGTCACTGAATTCAACTGATGCCTTTTTATTTGTGGCTTGCAGAGCAAGAAGAAATAGCTAAAAGCAAATCCCCAGGAGAGTTTCTGACATGGGAAGACCTTGCCAAGATGAAGTACACATGGAGAGTAGCAATGGAAACTATGAGATTAACTCCTCCTGTTTTTGGTGGCTTCAGGAAGGCCATGAAAGACATTGAATTTGATGGCTTCCTCATCCCCAAAGGGTGGCAAGTAAGTTCAAATGTACCATAAAGTGCTTTTATTATCTGTGTCCCATTTTCTTCCCGAAACATACAACTGATCATAATATCCTGTCAGATATTCTGGGCTACTTCTATGACACACATGGACGATAGCATTTTCCCGGAGCCATCAAAGTTTGATCCGACTAGGTTCGAGAACCAAGCATCAATTCCACCCTACAACTTCATTCCATTCGGAGCGGGGCATTGAGTATGTCCAGGATACGAGTTTGCCAGGATTGAAATCCTTGTTGCAATTCATTATATGGTAACTCAGTTCACATGGAAGCTCTGTGCAGACAACAAATTCAGTAGGGATCCCATGCCTGTACCTACTCAAGGACTACCCTTAGAAATCAGGCCAAGGAAACCTTGTTAAGTATTAAAATGTTTTGTCAACATAAAGAGTTATCATGCTTTGTTTAGAATAGCGTGTCATAATGTAAGCGATGTAATACAAGTGTATTAGCTATTATATGCATTTGAAACAAGGTCTGCAAAGCTACATTTGTGAATTGTACAATGTTAAAGTTACACTGAAAGTTCTGCTTATAGAAACAAATGAAATTGATAACTTAACCAGCACAGATTGAACAATCCATAGGATCACTCCCATGATTAATTTTACATGTATTCAACCTTTACCTAAACGCCTTATACGCATGATTAATTTGCGAGTAATTACACGTTTTCCTCGTTACCCATGACAATTAATGTAAGAGACTGAAAGAAATATGGGATATGTAAACAACCAAAACTAATGTGTTGTCATCCAGATCTTTCTTTGTCCAATATTATGCGTAGTTGGATCGCTGGAGAATTGAGATTTCCTCAGATCCGCCCCATGTTCTGCATTTCCTTATGGTTAGATGCGGCCGGTTTGACAGAGGCGTTTTTATCATTCATAAATTGGGCTGATAGTGAATAGGCGTCATCCCTCTTGTTATTAACGTCAATCTGCGTTCAAAATTCAAATGATGACAAGAATATATGTCTTCATGTATTTGACAGTTATGATGCCTGACATCAAACTATAATCTTGACAATCCTATATTTTCCACTATATGTCTTCATGTATTTGACAGTTATGATGCCTGAAATATGATTCTCATTGATTAATGGTTAAATTACATTAGAGTATTTATACAAAAGACTAAAGCTGACTTTGCCTGTACAAAGAGCCGTGCTCTATCAAAACTCTAACAGATCTTATCAAGACTACAGCTGTCTAAACAAGACTTAACAATAATATTCTAACTAACTTTGACTTGTTTGACTCCTTGTAGAGAGGTCTCTTTACACCCCCTCAAGCTGAATGGAGGGGACTGAAGTGAAAGCTTGGACCTGAGAAAAAGGAAGCGTTGCTTGCTCAAGGACTTGGTATGAATGTCAGCAATTTGGTCGTGACTACAAACATACTTCACAGTCAGTTTGTGATTGAGAGCCTGTTCTCTAATATAGTGGAAATCCAGCTCAAAATGTTTAGTTCTAGAATGAAACACAGGATTGGTTGAGAGAGCTATGGCAGATATATTATCACACCATAAGACTGGAATAGAGGGAAGTTTGTAACCAATATCTGTAAATAGCTTTGCAATCCAGGAAAGCTCAGTTGCAGTTAAAGTGAGTGATCTGTACTCAGCTTCAGTTGAGGATCTTGCCACAGATGATTGCTTCTTTGCACTCCAACTAATGAGAGTAGATCCTAGAAAGATGCAATAACCTCCAGTAGATCGTCGATCATAAGGGCAACCTGCCCAATCTGCATCAGAGTAGGCTTGCAGAGATAGAACAGTAGTAGCTTGCTTTTGAATAAAAATTCCATGACTGATTGTACCTTTAAGGTATCTCAGAATTCGTTTGACTGCTTGTAGATGAGGGTCTCTTGGAGTATGCATAAACTGACACACCTGGTTGACTGCATATGAGAGATCAGGTCTAGTCCAAGTAAGATACTGGAGAGCCCCTACAATAGAGCGATATTCAGCAGGATTAGGCAAGAGATCACCACTGTGATCCAATTTTGTAGAACCAACAGGGGTGGCACAAGGTTTAGCACCAGTCATTTGCACCTTAGTGAGAAGATCAGTGGCATACTTGGCTTGAGATAGAAACAAACCAGTGGATGATCGCTGAACCTCTAGACCCAAGAAGTAATGAAGAGGACCAAGATCCTTGACTGGAAATAGAGCACCCAACTGAGAAATAACAGAGGTACATGCTAAAAGAGAAGGACCTGTGATGATAATATCATCCACATATACTAAAACAAGAACCAAAGAAGGAACTCGTTTGATAAAAAGAGAGGTATCAGACTGTGAAGCATTGAAACCAAGAGAAAGAAGTGCTGAATGCAATTTTTCATACCAAGCTCGTGGAGCTTGCTTTAGACCATAAAGAGAACGATGGAGCTGACAGACATGAGTAGGTTTAGAAGAATCCACAAAGCCTGGGGGTTGCTCCATATACACAACTTCCTTAAGAAAACCATGGAGAAAAGCGTTACTTACATCCAATTGATTAAGAAACCAGTTATGATGAACCGCCAAGGTAAGCAAAAGTCTAATGGTGACTGGTTTGGCCACAGGGCTGAATGTTTCACCAAAATCCACACCCTCTTGCTGATGATAACCTTTCGCAACAAGGCGAGCCTTATATCTATCCACAGAACCATCGGGTTTTCGTTTGATTCGAAAAACCCACTTGCAGCCTACAAGATTCTGTTGAGGACAAGAGGGCGTTAAACTCCAAGTACCAGTGAGTTGGAGAGCATTAAACTCCTCTTGCATGGCTTGTCTCCAATGAGCAAACTTAGAGGCTTGAAGATAGGTTGTGGGAACGAAGTCTAAATCTGTAGGAATAATTGAAGTTGGCAGAGGATGTTTAGTGGCAGTGTAGGCCTTAGGTTTGTATATTCCACTTTTAGATCGAGTCTGCATTGGGTGAGTGGGTTGAACTGGTGGGAGAGAGGGAACCACAGGAACAGAAGCAGCAGCAGGAGAGACAGATTGTATAGTGGCAGATTGTGGAGGAAGTGAAGTAGAGAGGGGAGAGAAGGGGATGGAAAAAGTGAGAGAGTTTGGTGAAAGAGAGGTTAGTGAAGGGGAAGAGGAAGTAGGCAAAGAAGAGGAGACTAAAGGCAAAGTATGAAAAGGAAAATCTGTTTCATGAAAAATAACATGCCTAGAAATGTAAACATGACCAGTGTTTTGAAGATCAAGGCATCTATAACCTCTATGATGAGGACTATAACCTAGAAACACACATTTTGTGCTCTTGGGATCGAGTTTGGATGAGGTATAAGGCTTGAGCCAAGGATAGCAAGCACAACCAAACACTCGAAGTTGAGAATAATCTGGTTTTCTTTTGAGTAAAAGTTCTAAAGGGGAGATAGTTTTGGAAGAAATAGGAAGGCGATTAATAAGGTAGATAGCTGTTGTAAAGGCTTCAACCCAAAACTGATGAGGAACCTTAGAAGCAGCCAGTAAAGTCCTAGCAGTTTCAACCAAATGTCTGTGTTTCCTCTCAGCACACCCATTTTGTTGGGGAGTGTGAGGACAACTAAGTTGATGATCAATTCCATTATCCTTGAGGTAGGTCACAAAAGCAGTACTGAGAAATTCACCCCCTGAATCTGATCTTAGGGCCTTAACAGAAAGAGATAACAACTTTTCAACATGAGCTTTGAAATGCAGAAATGTCTGAAAAACCGCAGACTTTGTCTTTATTGGATAAAACCAACAAAATTTCGTACAGTCATCAACAAAGAGTACATAATACCTATAACCACTGAAAGAAGTAACAGGGGCTGGTCCCCATACATCAGAGTGCACTAAGGCGAGTGGTGTAGAAGCAACGCTTGAAGAAGCAGTAAATGGAAGTTTAGTACACTTCCCTAAGGCACAATTAGAGCAGAAAAATGATCCATGAACAACATCAGATAAAGGCAAAGACCCATGAGAAATCACTTTATTGAGGATTTTGGAGGAGGGATGACCCAATCTTTGATGCCAAGTGTTGTAGGAAGCCTTTGTAGCAACATGCGCAGTGAGGGGAAACTGGTGAAGAAGACCTTGAAGAGGATAGAGACCATTATGTGTAGGGGCCTGAAAAAGCTTCTTCCCCGAGATTCGATCCTTAACAAGGAAGCCATGTTCATCAAATTCCATAGAACACTGATTATCCTTTGTAAATTTATGCACAGACACCAAATTATGTGCAATTTGAGGTACATGCAGCACATTATGAAGATGAAATGTAGAGGATGGAGTGTGCAATAGAGAAGAACCAGAGTTGAGAATGGGCAAACCTTGTCCATCGCCTACAAACACCTTGTCAGAGCCAGTATAAGGAGAAGACGTATGAAGATGAGACGAGTCATTGGTCATGTGTGAGCTAGCACCAGAGTCAGCAAGCCACAGAGAATTGGAAGAGGAAGTATTGGCACACATAGTAGAGAGCTTGGCAAGAGGAATTCGACCTTCATAGGATGGATTCAACCGATTGTAACAGTCAATGGCAGCATGACCAGAGCCATTACAAATCTGACAAATAGTTTTACCACCAGGGAAACTGCCAGAAGAAAATCTTGGATTGGAGGAGGGTGCAGAAGATGCACGAGAACGATCATTGTGAAAGTTGTTGTGACGTGGAGCAGAAGAAAATTGTGAATTGTTGGTGTGAAAATTGTGAGGTTGGCGATTTGAAGGAGTATAGTTTGATCGACCTCGGCCACGATTGAAGGAATTTGGGCGATAATGTTGTGGTTGAGCAGAATATGCCTGAGGTTGAGTAGGTGTAGGGAGTAATGGTGGTTGTGGTGGCGAGGCTTGGTGAGAAACAAAAGCCTGAGATGAGGGAGAGGATTGAAGGTGTTTCTTGCGTGAAATAGACACTTCCTTGTTCAGTAAAAGGCCATGGAGTTCATCCACAGTAGTGGAACCAAGACGAAGCTCGATGGAAGTCACAAAAGACTCATACTCATCAGAGAGACCATTGAGAATAATAGCAATGAGATCAGATTCATCCACCGGAGTACCAGCGGCAGCCAAAGCATCGGAAATTGACTTAAGATGCTGAAGATACTCAGAGATCGAAGAAGAACCTTTCTGAGCCGATTGAAGACGAGATCGGAGTTGATGAATATGAGATCGCGATACACCAGCAAATCGTTTTTCCAAATTTTGCCACAATTCACGAGCAGAAGTAACGCCAACAGTAAAAGGAATGAGATCATCAGATAAAGTGGAGTTGAGCCAAATGATCAGATTCTGATCTTTCTCGTACCAGAGCTCATAAGCAGGATTGAGCTGAGAGAGATAATTTCCAGAGGAATCGCAAAGAAACTGAGGTGGTGGTGGTTCTGATCCATCAACAATGCCAGATAATTTGTAGCGACGAAAGATCGGAGCAAACAGAGAGAGCTCCAAATGAGGTAATTGTCGCGCTTGAGTTTGATTGGAACCATGCTTCCAATATTCTGAATCGTGATCGAGTGCACAGGAGTGAAGTTAGGGTTTACAGTAGTTGAAGAAAGAGGAGCCGAGAGAGAAGAATCAGACGAAGGGGAGGCCATTGAGAGAAGACTGGGAAAATAGAAGGCAGAGATCGTGTTTGGCTAGAGAGCAAGCACAGAGGAATCGGGTTTGGCTCGTGATACCATATAGAGAAATATGATTCTCATTGATTAATGGTTAAATTACATTAGAGTATTTATACAAAAGACTAAAGCTGACTTTGCCTGTACAAAGAGCCGTGCTCTATCAAAACTCTAACAGATCTTATCAAGACTACAGCTGTCTAAACAAGACTTAACAATAATATTCTAACTAACTTTGACTTGTTTGACTCCTTGTAGAGAGGTCTCTTTATTTGACAGTTATGATGCCTGACATCAAACTATAATCTTGACAATCCTATATTTGCCACCTTACTCGACACTTGTCTTTAGTTTTGTCAAATGTTTACAAGCATAAAAAACTTGTTAGCATCAAAGATTGCAGATTGCATCTTTTAAACGAAGTATTATATTACAAGTCATACTTGCATCTTTAATAGTTATGTATGGCCGAACAAGCAATAATTGCATAATTTTGTTAACATCAATGAGTCTTTCAAACCAACAAGTTTAGGGCATATGAGATACCCTCCCAGAAGCCAACCGACTTTGGCAAACCAACAGTCTTCATTCATGGACAGGCTGCAAACAAGTTTGTACTCAACAGTGATGGCATAACCCTGAACAGTCAACAAACTGAGTCTATTTGAATGATTTTGGGTGACTGGAATTTATTAGAGCTGAGCGGTGAGGATCATAAGCGCGTCGGAAGTGCTCTTATGCTGTTCTTGAAGCCTGAGTCACTGAAGCAGTATGTGGGAAAAATAAGAAATCAGGAGGCACCTTGAGATGCATTGGCATGGCAAGCAACAAGTGACAGTAAGCCCTAATAATAATGTGGGAGTTGTAAATATACAGGGGATATGTAAACATCCAAACCGAGTATTGTCACCAACTTTTTTTCCAAACGCAATGGTCGAATTGATGAAAATGAATTCTTGCACTCCGTTTCATTCTATAACCCGCTTGGACGATAGCATTTTCCTACGTCCAGCGTCAGTAAAACTTCCGAAGTTGATGAAACAATTCTGTAAAGCTAACTTCGGAAGTTTTATACAAAGTTACACTACAGAGAAAGTGAGACAATGAAATGATATTGTTGACAACCTTTACGTGAGAGTGCCAGATAAACATGAGAGATTCATGTAAACATCAAAAACTAATATGTTGTTCCCAACTTCTGTCTGAGACTAGGGAACACTTCAATCAATTTGGAATGGCATTATAAAAAATAAAAAATAAAAACATAGTGGAAAAGAAAGGCATGCATTACAATTCATATTCCTTTTATCATTTACATTGTACAACAATTGGAACACTAACACCACCCTCCTTTCGTACCTGACTACTGAACATTTTTACAGCTTCGCCATCTTTCATTCATTTGTATCCAACAAAAGAACTACACTAAAAGCAGAAGAAACTGGTATGATATCAACCATAGGCCTAACAAATTTGTAAGAGCGACGAATTGAGGACTTAGCAATTCCGTGATCTGGAGTACTTTGGGGGCAGTGATTGGCACCTTTCATTCATATGGGGGTATGGTTCCATGCTGTTGTATTCAGGTAGTTCCATTCGATACTTCCCTTTAATCTGACAGAAAGGAAGCTTCACGGTGTCCCCGTCATTGCACCACTTTGGCAGGCGGCTTGAATTATTTTCAAAGAATTTCAGCACGTAAGCATCTTTTATCTGCATTTATGGCAAATAAAGTTAAATCCATGCGAATGAACATATAAACTCCTTATGAAACAACTAATTTGCAAAGCACCCAATGGATGATGTTTTGAATGGGAGCTACATGAACCTCAACAATCTAATTCCTTTCTTTTTTCAAATGTCACTATACTATCCCTCATTTAAAATTAGGCTTAACTATAAAATTATATCAATACTTATTGAAAAGGGAATAAAAGAGGTCAGTCATCATTGATCTTGTGTCTCCCTAGAACCAGCATCAACTCAGCCCCTATTTAGACAGTGGATTTAATTTTGGAGATGATGCAAATGACCTGTTTATTCTAAAGCAAACAGATATTGAATTTTGTTCTGGATAAACTCACCGTAAATTCAGTGACTTGGATAGAGCTAGCAATTGGATCAAACAGTCCTGCCTCCTTGTACATTTCAAGAATGAAGGCCACACACGATGTTGACTTCCCATCACTGTATAGCCAATCATCCTGTTCGGGAACTGTCAGCAGTTCATCAAAAGATGATCCTCTCTTTTCAACTTCAACTAGAATATCCGGAAAACTAAGGTTCTGCATGAAATACAAAGGGTACATCAGAAACTCAGAAAGATAATAATGGCACAATGAATTTCAAAGATGATATTGACTAATTGCTTAACTTCTAACCAAAAGTATAAATCTTGGTCGGTTGATATTTCTAACTGAAGGAATGCTGATTTATCATTACTTCAAAAATCTGATGCCCTTGTGGCAATAAAACATCTTTTTTAAAGAGAGAGTTCCATGATAGCCACAGGATTGCAATGCAAGGAAAAAGTTTCACAACACCTGTGTTCCAAGTCTCTTGTTCAAGGCTTCATTCCACATGTTCGCAGCATATGCAGGCTGTATGCGATTCCAAACTGTCATAACAGAAGCAACCTGGATAACCACAGCGCTAAGAATAAGGATCAATGAATAAGAAAACCTCTTCGAACTCGTAGAAGCATCCATAAGCAAGACATGTCTGAGAGAGTGGGAGATAGCAGGACTTAAGTATATTCTCTTAGTTGGCTCACCAATCTAACTATGAACCTAAATAAAGCATTTCTTTCTATCCTCTTTTCCAGTTGTAAACGTCCACTGATCATCATCCTAACAAAAATATTTTACTTAGAAGGAATGTCTACCGTTATCCCCATCGTGGACCCCTTTTAGGCCACTACGAAGCAATCATATAATAGCTGCATAAGCACCTTGATACAGATTAATCTGTATACCCACAAGTTTATAAAGTGGTTGTTTGAAAGCCAGAAGTTATAAACCATAAAGAGAATAAATGGGGTAAAGCACCTAACAGGTAGTCCTCTATAGAATCCCAGGCCTCAACCCAGACAGGTAATGGAAACCACCAAGCCCAATACTAACTAAGTCAGACACTAAATCATCATACCAAAAGAAAAAAATAGGGAAATTAATTTAGATTTACTGATACTGTAAACAGTCTGACAATGAAATCTTATGTACTTATAACATGATACCACGTGAGCATCCAACGGGGGTGGATAGTTGTCGTGTATAGTATCTATCCAGCTGAATATCAAGTTATGATAACCATATGGTTGGCCTTCCATGCTCCTTGCATACTCCCAGGCAGCAGTCTCATTAAACTTTGCTCGTATATCAGGATGCAAGGGAAGCAACGCAATATGGGGATTGGAATCATCTTTATTCAGCTCAAACTCCCACCACTCATCCCATGGCAGCACAGCAATGATATCTTCTCCCTAGAACGTGCAAGGAAAGAAGCACAACATATTGTATTATATACATTGGCATATACAAATAAAGACATACATATATATATATATATATATACACATAAAAACATAGAGAGAGAGAGAGAGAGAGAGAGAGAGAGAGAGAATTTAATGTTGTTTTATATTCATTGGTGCTTAGGACCCATCTCGTCCCAGCATTGCCAATCGAACCAAAGCCCAAAGGCAAAGGACATAGTTATAGCATGACTTATCCTAATAATAATAATTATTAAAATTAGTACTCTTTGACCTGGCATTGGTGCCTGACTATACAGAAAACTGGAAGAAAATAAAACAAAAAACAAAAAAACAGAAAAATAAAAAAAGCTTCCATGCAAATCACACAGAAACAAAACAGAACCACCAAACCAAATGTACAATACCATAAAGTATTTTACAAACTTTGCAGCTTACCTTCTCGTTTTCATGTCCTGATTCACCAACCCAAAGATTTCCTTCAGAATCCTTTAAACAAACAGCAGAATGACCAGCGTAAGCTCCACTGACCCACTTCTCTAGTGTCTCAAATCCACCCCACCGCCCACGAATCTTAGATATTGCTAGGAAATCTCCAGAGTGAATATCATCCACGCTAATATTTGTGACCCAAGGTTGAGGACGTTGATCAAAGGAAGCACCCATGTGCTTCTCGAGAAACCCAATATTGGAGTTCTCACCCCATCCAGTATTTGTAAACAAGGGAAAGACATCCCACAATGCTTCAAGGGTGCCTAGCATCCCTGCTTGCATGAGGAAAATAGAAACTCCCCTGTTTTTCACCTGATTGGGTAACATTAAAGACAACATTAAACCCAATTTTTCCTTTAAAAGGAAATTGGAATATCAAGTAATATCTGAATACTAGAAAGTGGCAACTTACATATTCAAACTCGGCTTTTCCTTGCCACTCTTTAAACTCAAGTGTATGCTCCCGAGACAGGAAATAGTAATCCCATGTGACAGTGTATGGAGTCGCAAAGACATAAATATCCATACATGTCCAACTATGAGCCTTATTAACCTGGATACAAACATAGATTCAATTTTAAACCATTGTAATAAAAGTATGAAAACTCTGATGAAGGCCCCAGATTTTCTAAGCATAAGAACTCAGTATCTAATGAAAATGTAAGATCACAAATATCCTTAATCAGGTACTTTCTTTACTACAGGGATCAACCAACCACAAGAGGTTTAAATTCATAAGTACAACATTAATGAAACCTATATTCTAGAATATAAAGCCAAAATGATATGTTTTGGATCATAAAATCCACAGAACAATCAAAAGAAACCCCGGAGAGGCTCAAACCGGAAATGTAATTAACACCTTAATGTCCAGTAGCCACTCCTTTGATATTCTAAGGAAAAACAAACAGCAAGTAAATTCCACAACTCCAATACCACAAACCTCCAATTTCTGCTAAATCACCTAGAAACAAACAGAAAACTAACCCTCGTATCGACCATCATAATCAAACTAGTCAATAAAACCTTCAAATTTATCGACAATTTTTTAAGAGAAAATTAATCTGAGTATCCTTATGACCAAAACTTAAAAAGTTCCACAAACCCAGCTAAAAAAAAGGAGCAGAACAACTGAAACAAGTTTAAGAAAATTTAATAGTACCCACATACTCAATACGCCAAATTTTCACAAACCCAGTTCGAAAATGAAAGAAAACAAGCCAACAAAAAAAGAAGACATTTCAGTTCATTCCAGACCTTGATATGGAGAGTTCCGCCACCAAATTCGCTGCCACTCTTGTTGTGGAACTCCATCCAAGCCGTGTTCTGGTAAAAGCACGCACCTTTCCACTCCAAACCGTCGTTTTGGGACGAAGCTGAGCCTACGAAAGTAGGCAAGAGATCGACCGCACCGTGCAGAGAGTTGAGGATTGGCCATGAAACCTGTCTGGGCAAGAGAGGGAGGACGTCCCTGGGGTGAAAAGGTAATTTGACAGAACATGCGAAGAGCAAAGTGAGGGTGATTATGGCGGCCGCAAAGAGTAAAGAGGGAGAGGAAGCCATGGCTCTCTCTGTGCGTAGACAGATAAAACGTTTTTTCTTTAAACTTGTTAGACAGATAAAACGTTTTTTATTTAACTTATTATTGCTTTTCTCTCGCAATTCCCACACGAGGAAAGGAAAGTTTTCTTTTTCTTTTTCTGTTTCCCTCTCTTTTGGAACGTGGAAATCTGTACGACATATATATCCAGGGGTGAGCATCGGGACTAGAAAATCGGAAAACCGAGTTGGATCGGATGAAAAAATTATATAAAAAAACATGTTAACTAAAAAAATAATAAATTGGCACCAAACCAGACCGGATCGATTCCGATTTTGATTTCATACCTTATCAGACCAGATCAAACCGGCTGTATTAATTTTTATTTATTTATTTTAAAATATCTCATACTTAAGCTCAATTCTCCTTAACCATATACCCTTTATTTTCAAAGCCCATTCCATAACCATATTTCACCTATCTATATACATATATATATATATATATATATATATATATATATATATATATATATATATAGTCACGATCTTCTTGGTCACCTAATGAATGAATCCGTCACCACTTGGATTCAAATCCAAATGGCCCACCTACTTTGCTCCTTTCGGTAAACTCTATCGCCATTGGATTTGAATCTACAGATCATTTAATTCCTCATTACTAGTGACCAAGAGATCATGACTCTATATATATATATATATATATATATCTCTCTCTCTCTCTCTCCCTTTCTTTTTCTTTCCGAAGCTTTCTCTCTTTTTTTCCCCAAGCACACTCTCTTTTGGTCTTTCTTTTTCTTTTATCCTTCTCTCTCTCCCTTTTCCTTTTCTTTTCTTTTCTTTTCTTCTTTCTTGTTCTTCCCTGCAACTTCTCTCTCTCCCCCCACCCTCCTTTCCCTTTTCTTTTCTTTTCTTCTTTCTTCTTCTTCTCTGTGACTTCACTCACTCTCTCTCTCTCTCTCTCTCTCTCTCGTAAGACCCGTGTCTTGGGAAGCAAAAAATGGTAAGCAATCTCACATCGCTAGGGGAGGGAAGGGTGATGTGCCTTATATGTGTGGACACGTCTCTATCTAGCAAGATGCCTTTTGGGAGCTCACTGGCTTCAGATTCCGTAGGAACACCGAAGTTAAGCGAGTTTGGGCTAGAGCAATTCCCGGATGGGTGATCCACTGGGAAGTTGCTCGTGAGTTCCTAGAAACAAAACCGTGAGGGCAGGGGCCCAAAGCGAACAATATCTTGCTAGGGGAGTCGGGTCGTGACATAATGGTATCAGAGTCTGACCCCGATCGGAAATGTGCCAACGAGGACACTGGGCCCCAAGGGGGTGGATTGTAAGACCCGTGTCTTGGGAAGCAAAGAACGGTGAGCAATCCCACATCGCTCAGGGAGGGAAGAGTGATGTGCCTTATATGTGTGGGCACGTCTCTATCCAGCAAGAGGCCTTTTGGGAGCTCACTGGCTTCGGATTTCGTAGGAACTCCGAAGTTAAGCGAGTTTGGGTTAGAGCAATTCCCGGATGGGTAACCCACTGGGAAGTTGCTCGTGAGTTCCTAGAAACAAAACCATGAGAGCGGGGGCCCAAAGCGGACAAAATCTTGCTAAGGGAGTCGGGTCGTGACACTCTCTCTCTTTGTGATCTAATGAAGAAGATGAAAGGAGTTCTTGCTATGGAACCTTCTTCATATGCTGGTTACGAAGATCCAAGTACTAGATTCAAGCATCAGAGTCTCATGCAAGGAGAAATCTGGTGTGTTGTATTCAATTTTTTTTTTTGTGGGTTTTGTTTATGATTTTTGGTTTACCTAGCTTTGGATTGTTTATGATTCTTTTGCTGCTGAGCGATTTGAGAATGAAAGGAGAAATCAAATATTTTGGATCAGTTTTTTTTGGGTTTCAGAGAAGTAAGAATTGCTTAACTAAATTTAAGTTTTTTTTTTCTTATTGTCTCAGTAGGTTACTGATCTCCCTTTGTTTCATTTCTTGCTGTCTATGTGACTTGCCAGAGAATCGACCCAAATTGGAAAATCAGACTGAAAATAGCCAGTTCGGCTTGATCTGGTTTCCTTCCTATTTTTCCCAAAAATTAGAATGGATGGGATGAATAGTACCAGTTGTAGTTCAAGTGTGAGCAACAAACCGGACCTGACCGGACCGTGCCCATCCCTATATATATATATATATATGTCTATCATGATTTCGACAAAAAAAAACAAAAAACAAAACAAAATATGTCTATCTCTCAGGCTCTTATACGATATATTCAGTTGGAAAATAACACCTTTATTGAATATTGATTATATTAACTAACTATAAGTTGAGATTTTTAATTAGTCAAGTAACAAATATATCACATTTCTAAATAAACAAATACATCACATTGCCTTCACCTATTCAGGGCTCGTTTGGAAATGAATTTGGAGCCATTACCAAAAGAAGATCGCATAAGTTTATTTTTGGTTTTTGTAGTCAATATCACTTTGGACCCGTAATTTCAAATTTGTCAATTTTATTCTTGTAGTTTCAATTCGAAGTAATTCAATGACACATTTCAATTTCTGTCAAATTCCTTCAAATTCTGTTACAGTGCGTTTGGATAAGGAAATTTAAAAGTACAAAGGAATTCATAAATGACGGAATTTAAAATGACGGAAATTAATGTTCTAGAATTTCTGAAGTTTTTTGTTTGGGTAACGGATTTAAAGTACGGAATTCAACATTTATTTATTTATTTTTAATTAGTGATATATTGCATTCATTGATCAGGCACAGAGGCCGTTAGCCAAAAAGGCCAGTACAGATTTCATAAAGACCAGTACAAGAGCCGAAAAGGCCATAGCAATAACATATATAGATACTCATTTAGGGTTGATACAAATAGGGTTGATACAAATGTAGAAGAGCAATAACCATATAAGGTTTTCCATATAGTGCAGAGAACAAACCTCATCATGGTCGTGCAAAGCCAGAGAAATTACGGTAAGGAATACCGCGAGCCCAGAAAGATCAGGCATAGAACACCACATGCCTAAGTGGCTAAACTACAAATGCAACAAGCACTAGAGGCTCTTACAAGTAAAAACTAGAAGAGATAATTGATCAACACCACAAACGGGTTGAAACAAAAGCAACACAAAAGGCTGTAGAAATCCACACAGCAACGCTTGGTCACCCTATTTGTCACCGAATCACAGATCTGAAGTAATTTTCCAGCATGAATATCAAATCTCACATCTGAAAAAGAAATAAATAAAGCAAAAAAAAGGCCGGCAACAAAGCAACCACGGCGGCCACAAAGCAACTGCGGCGTCCACAAGGGAAAACCACCCAAGCCACCGAAGCACCAAAGCAATCCTCGGACAAAATAGATTCGGAATAGATCTACTGGATACGCCAAACAACAGAGCAACGAAACCACCCAAACCCAACCACACACCCCCTGCAAAAATAAAAGAAAAGCCCAAAGACAGAGCAACAAAAAAGGGAGAGAAAGAAAACTCAAGGAGGGAAGGAAGGAGCAGACGGAAAGCAAGGGAAGGAAAGGAGATGGGGTGAAAGGAGAGGGGAAGGGTGAGACAGAGGCAGGGGAGAGGGGAAGGGAGAGGGGGAGAAGTCACCCACCCCCAAAGGGGGGTGGGGCTAAAACTCCAAACCTTGGGTTTTCTTTCACAGGGAGAGAGAGCGGCTAGGTCAGAGGGAGAGAACCCTTCTTCCCCTGTCATTTTGCCATGTGAATATAGTTAAACAAGTTTCATAAGGTTTGTAAAGTTTTTTTTTTAAAAACTCAATCTCTCTTGTAACTTTAGAAATGACGACTTTTAGATAGAATTTAAAGTTGGGATTTATGATCTCCAAATTCTATGTTTTTTCTCATGCGGAATTTCTAAAGTTCTATGTTTTTTTATCCAAACACGGGAATTGGTTCATATCAATTTAGAAATTCTGACTTTTGTCAAAATTTCAAGTTTATTTCCCTTATTCAAACACACTGTTAAGTTTTGACCACGTGTCTTTCACGTAGAGGGGTATTTCATTTCTCTCAAGCCATTTTGGAGGCCTGGCCATAATTTTGCATCATTTTTTTTCTTTAAAAAACCCTCGATGGTACCAGTGGGGTATAGCTCAGTTGATTGAGCTCTTTCATCTCCACCCATGTGGGCAGAGGTTCGAAACCCTAGACACCCAATAAATATTTGTGTGTAAACGCACCCCCTTCTCCCGCCAATCGCTTGTACTAAAAAAAAACATCAATAGTACAAGGCGACATTTGTTAATGGAAGTGGAATAAAAAGGCGGAATAGTGAGGAGGTCATACAACCAAAATTAGAGAAAAGATAAATAAAGTGAAGCTATGAAACCCAAAGCTAAAGCAAAACCAAATCCTGTGCATAGAACTGAATATCAAATATACTAATATAGTTGATGAGCAACAAAAGATGCATCGTTTGTTGATGCTCTTTTTGGGGAGGTCAACTTAGATAAGAAAGACTTGGGTCTTCAGCAGGAATGGTGGCTAGGACCTTCAGTAGCTAGGTACCCTGCAGAAGAAAAAGTGGAAGAAGCAGTCGTTAAGCTTCGAGCACCGGTGTGGTGCCGGCCGAAGGCTCTCCGATGCTTAAGTCAGCCAAGAGTAGTAACTTTGGCAGAGTAACAGTAAAAGTGAGAAATTAGTTACCCTTTTACCTTGGGTACTATTCCCTATTTATAGGGAAGTGAAAGTGGGAGGTTTGTGTAGATTTCCGATGTGGGACTTTGTGCAAGTTGCTGTGGTGGTGACACGTGTCATGGAGATTAGGTTTGGCAATTGGGAGCTTCGGCAGTCGGGAGCTTCAGCAGGTGTTTGGCACCTTGGAAGAGTGTCTTCCTTCGGCAGGGGAGAAGGCATGTCTGCCTTGGTGCTAGTTGTTTTGAGGCTGGACATGCTCGGTTGATTATGGTGTAAACAATAGTCCCCCAAGTTCGCGGTCAAGAAGTAACTTCTGGGTTGGGAACTTGTAAGATTTTGCATAATTATGACCGAGCAGTCCCCCAAGTTCGTGGGGCATTCCCTAGTCCCCTAAGTTGGCAATCTAGAAGTTGCGTCAAGCTTCAAGAGTATGGCCTAGGTGCTAGGCTAGGCAAGTGTCGTGCCTTTTTGCAAGAGCCGTCTGGGTGGGTCTTGGATTGACCTTGGGCAGGTTGCTAAATGCATGAGCTTGCATGTTGCAAAGCAATGTGGCTAGGCACGAGGGTGCCGAAGGCGACACAAAGCTTGCAAGTCGCAAGGCGATGTGTCTAGGCATGAGGGTGCCGAATGTGGCACAAACTTGCATGTTGCAACGTAATGTGGCTAGGCACGATGGTGCTGAAGGCAAAGAGATGCCAAATATACAAAGCTTGCATGTCGCAAGGCAATGTGTTTAGGCACGGGGGTGCCGAAGGCAAAGGGATTGCCAAATACACGAGCTTGCATGTTGCAAGGCAATGTGGCTAGGCACGAGGGTGCCGAAGGCGACACAAAGCTTGCGTGTCGCAGGGCGATGTGCCTAGGCACGAGAGTACCTAAGGTGTAAGAATTGCATGTCGCAAGGCGATGGGCCTAGGCACGAGGGTGCCGAAGGCCACATAAAGCTTGCATGTCGCAGAGCGATGTGGCTAGGCACAAGGGTGCCGAAGGCATAAGAATTGCATGTCGCAATCTAAAATGCCAAAGGGCACAAGGTGCCGAAGGTGCCCAGCTTGCATGTCGCAAGAGGAAGTGGCTAGGCACGAGGGTGCCGAAGGCATAAGACTTGCATGTCGCAATCTAAAATGCCGAAGGGCACGGGGTGCCGAAGGTGCCAAGCTTGCATGTCGCAAAGTGATGTGGCCAGGCACGAGGGTGCTGAAGGCATAAGACTTGCATAAAACTTGCGTGTCGCAAGGAAAATTGCCAGAGTATGAAACTTGGTAAGAGATTTGTACCTGGGCCCCTGAAGATTCTGCAAGAGGTTTGTACCTGGGCCTCTATAGCTTCGGCAAGGCTTTGAAGTTGGGGTTGTTGAAGACAAAACAGGTTTGCCCCTAAGACTAGGCCTTCAGCGTGTTCTGGTTCTGGCCTCATCCGCAAGGAGTCAACCTTGGAAAGGAGGTTATACACTTGCGAGCGCCCCCGGAGCCTTTGCACAACCCTTGCCGTGTTTGGAATTTTTTTAATTATTTTTTTGGGAGCCAGACCTTCGGCAGGTGTAAAAATTTGGATGGGAGCTCGTAGGAAACCTTGCACGATCCTTGCCGTTCGGCAAGGAGTTGGGGCCTTGGTCTTGGGGTGTTTTTGGTAGCTATGTGAGCCTTTAGGACCATTGGTAGCTCGGTACCTGGGATTTCAGCAAAGGAGTTGGGACTGGGCTATTGGTTTAGCAAGGTCTGGTCCTCATGTTTTTGGTGTGTGCTTTTTGGCGTAGGTAATTTTTCCAAGTTTCTTGTGCTTATGGCAAGTCCTTGGAGCCGGGCCCTTGGGTTTCGGGAGCTGGGCTTCGGCAAGGTAGCAGGTCCTGAGTCAGGTCTTTGCGGATTGGGTTGGGCCTTTGTTACAGTTAGGGTTTGAGAGGAGGGATTGGCTCTTTTTTAGATTAAACCTGCCGTTCGGCAAGGTCGAGTTGAAAGGCATACTTTCGTGAGCGTTTTGGAGTTGAAGGTACCGAATCCTTAGTGAGTCCAGGAGAGTCCGAAATCTTCTTCTCGGCTGTTGCTGTTCGGCATCTCCGTGGTGGTCTAGGTTCGGCAACTTGGATTGGGGATCATTGTGGTTTGGTAAGTTCCAATATTTCGAGCATTTTGGGGCTGGGCTCTTGGAGCTGGGACCTTTGGGGCTAGGCCTTCGGCAGGTGCTGCCGGTTTGATTTGGAGGAGCCTGTTGCCGATCGATAGGGTCCGAGAAGATCGCGGTTGAGGATCGAGGGTGTGGAGTTGGTCCTTCGGCAAGAGTTGGCTGTTGTGACCCTTCGATTTTAGCCTCTCTTTTCCTTCTGCACCGCCCTTGCCGTTCGGCAAGGGTGCCTTGATCAAATATTGAAGGTATTTTTTGTCTTCAGCAAGGGTTAGGCAGTAGGTGCAGTCGGCAAGGGTGATTGGGAAGAATATTCGAAGCCTTGCGAGTTTTTCTGGTGCTCGGGCTGTCGACAGAAGGGTGAGCTGTAGCTGGAGTCCCCTTGTTGTTTTAGCTCAAGTGGGATTGGTGCTGGGCCATTTGGCAAGTGGACGTGGGCAAAGTGAATATTTTTGTGAACCCATAACTGCTTCTACATGGTGCCTACCGTTCGGTAGGGATTATTGGATCCGTGATTTCGAGGGCCTCACAGAGTTCGGCAAGTAGATTTGTAAGTAATTTTTTGAAGGGAATTGTTGTTGTTGCAAGCTTCCATCTTCGGCAAGAGCCTAGGCTGGAAATTGGAGCTGGGAGTTGGAGGACCTCGGGCTAGGAGGACTGGTACGACTCTTGAGCCAATTTGCTTCGGCAAGGGTGAGTATTCGTTGTGACCAAATTTTCTTGCACTGGCCTTGCCGTTCGGCAAGGCCCTTTGAATATACTTCTGATGGTTTCTACTTGCCTTGTTGGGGTTTTGGCAGGGGTTGAAGTGAGCTTGGGTTTGTGTTCTTTCGGCAAGGGTCTCGGAGTTCAAGCACCAATCTCTAGGAGCTGGGTCCTCTCGTCGTGAGCTCGTATAGTTGGGTCCTCAGAGCTAGTCATGTGAGAATTTGGCGAAACTTTGGGGTTGAGCTTGTGAAGATTGGCGAAAATTTGGAGCGGGGGCCTCGTAACTTCAGCACGGTCTTGCCGTTCAGCAGGTTTCATTGCAGGGTTCTTCTGTGCTATAGACTTTGCTCTTCCATCCTCACCAGCTACTGATCTAGAGTCTGACCATGGGAACAAGTTTTGTTCTTGAATTTGAAGATTGATAAATGGCCATTGTTAGAGCCAAGTGAAGAATTTTCATTGCTCTCTTCAGAACTTAATCTCTGCATTGTCTCCGTTGGTCTGGGGCTTTTTGTTTCGGCAAGGAGAGAGATTGCAGATTCCTTTCAGGGCTGCATCATCTACAGAGTGGTTTGGTTATGTGGGTTCGCAAGTCCCAGCGTTCGGCAAGTGGTGAGCTCGAGAGGTTTTGACGGAGTGAGCTGAAGATGAATCAACTCCAGCAAGTTTGGAAGGTTTTGGAGCCATGACGGGCTGTCATCAGCTGTGAGTCATAAAGTATTGAATTTCCGATCAGCTGGAGGTCTGGGCACGTTACTTAGCTCAATCACGTCCTACCGAACGGTAGGTGTATGGGTGTCCATAGAAAATTATTTGAATTTCTTGATGGGGTGTGTTGCACGGTGACCCACATGTGTCGGCCCAATATTGCCTTGCCGATTGATAAGGGCCATGCCAAGGAGATTCTGACAAAGGAAGCTGAAAATGGGCGAGTTCCTACGGGTTCTCAAGGCTTCGGTACTTTGCGTGCAATACGTTTCCTTCCTATTTTTATGAAGACACCTTGGGTGTCCTGAAATTTTTTCCAAGTAGATGTCGTTTGGCAGAGTTGTAAGAGTGCTGCCGTTGGCTTATTGGAATTCTTACCAGCGGTGCCGTTCTTGGTGGGACAAGGAATTAGCAAGCTGGCCTAGAGCTTGTATCCGTCACTTGCTGTGGGTGCAGATGCTTTGGTATGGAGAGTCTTCAAATATGAGATAATCTGAAAGGGCAGAATCTTATTGCAAGCAGAACAATAGAAGACAGCCTCATTATTGCATAGATATTTTACTGAATTGTCGAATGGCAATTGTGAGGTGTTTAAACGACACCTAAGCCGCAATTTGGAATTTATTAATCAACAATATACTTTATTGTTGGTGGTTGGATGAGTACTTGCCCATCAAATAATAAATAATTAGTAAACAAGGATATTGTTTCTTATCTTTGCAGGTGATGCATCGTGAGGCATCAACACTTGTGCTGGCTTTCTCTTCATCCCATGTGTGGTTTGCTTCTCCCATATTTTTATCTTCTGAACCATGTGTCATGGGTCCCACCTTTTATTGTAGAAGCTATTTTCAGTCGATGAGATTTATCTCTCTAGTTCAGTGAAGAAAGTGTCTAACGGTAAGCACACGTGTGGTCTCTGATAGCCACCGATTTGAAGGTGGGTGTGTTGAGTAATTTATTGGCATGGGTGCCGAATGGTAGCTCATGAAAAATAAGCAAGGTGGAGGTCTTTGTTTGGCCAATCGGTTGGCTTGAAGGATGAGGTGCCGAACGTCACTGTGTCTCGCAACCTTTGCACTGATGATGAGGTGCCTCTAGGGTGACTTGAGTAATTATTCAGTCTGTGGGTGCCGAACGGCAGCTTTGGTTTCCACTAGCATTTAAGGGGAGCATGATGCAGGACGGTAGCTAGGTGCCATCAGAGATTTCTGCAAAGATACCTTCTGTTTCATATTTGCCAAATGGCTTGAAGCAATGTTTTATTGCCACCCCAGTGTATGTGCCTTTCTGGAGCCACGTTCGGAAGCTGGTCAAATGGCCTAGGGATGGTGATCTTTCAAGGCTCTTCGGTACCTTGAGCAATATCCTGGATTGGTGAACCGTTCGGTGGTTTGGACAAAAACCAACCATGAGTCAGAAGAGTTGGGAGCTTCTGGAGCTGCTCCTAGAATTGTTGATCTTGGATTCCTTCATCCTAGTGGACTTCCATTTGTATTGAAATGGTGGCTTGCTCTCTGGGCCATGCAAACCATGTAAAGTAATATCCTCGGTTGGCATCTTCCCAATTGAAATTCTTCAAGGTGACCCATCGATAGGTTGCTTTTGCAAATATGTCTTCGGTATGTTGGTGCCTTCAAACCCCAAGGTGTCTTCGGCACAAATGGTGCTAAACGGTAAGCTAAAATATGATGATGGAAAGGGTGCCGAAGGGCACTAAAGGAAGGAGAGAACGACAGAAGCTTCTTGTGTCGATTCCCACAGACGGCGCCAAACTGTTGATGCTCTTTTTGGGGAGGTCAACTTAGATGGGTCTTCAGCAGGAATGGTGGCTAGGACCTTCAGTAGCTAGGTACCCTGCAGAAGACAAAGTGGAAGAAGCAGTCGTTAAGCTTCGGGCACCGGTGTGGTGCCGGCCAAAGGCTCTCCGATGCTTAAGTCAGCCAAGAGTAGTAACTTTGGCAGAGTAACAGTAAAAGTGAGAAATTAGTTACCCTTTTACCTTGGGTACTATTCCCTATTTATAGGGAAGTGAAAGTGGGAGGTTTGTGTAGATTTCTGATGTGGGACTTTGTGCAAGTTGCTGTGGTGGTGACACGTGTCATGGAGATTAGGTTTGGCAATTGGGAGCTTCGGCAGTCGGGAGCTTCAGCAGGTGTTTGGCACCTTGGAAGAGTGTCTTCCTTCGGCAGGGGAGAAGGCATGTCTGCCTTGGTGCTAGTTGTTTTGAGGTTGGACATGCTCGGTTGATTATGGTGTAAACATCGTTAATTCGTACATGTGAAGCACTTATACAATTGAAGAACGTTACTGATACTAATTCTTCATTTGATAAGCCACAATACCTAACAACTTCTAAAGTTCAGTTTGTATGGATGTAGTAATCGTATTTGTCCATTCCACATATATCATAGGGTCTAAATCTCACCTTTCATCCCTTTCACCACTATGAAGTTGCAAAGTTCAAATCTGATAAAAAAAAAACTCCCGTAGTAAGCGCGTCCACCTCTTATTCTATGTCTTTCATCTTGAAGTTCACTCATTGCTATATGAAGATACTTCTTACAATTTACGTCAAAAAGGTCTTGAGTATATTGAGCAGCACCTTAAACGAAATCTTTCTTTGATACTGCAAGTTGTCCAAAAGAAGATACTTGTGGACTAATAGAAGCTTTAAAACATAGTTGTCTTAACAACTCATGAACTTTTCGATGAAACAACAAGGGTTCGTCAGCCAATCATCACAAGAACCGCATTAGTTGTGTCAATTCTACTTGTGAAATGTGTATTCAAGTATTTTACGAGACAATGTCATATCATATGGTCCCGATTTCTTGAACCACAGGGGTTCAAGAGATCTGTGGTCACCCACCGTCGAATATAAATCAAATGATTCACTTAATTTTGCACTCCTTTTAAGAAAATTTTTTAGACCGTTGGATATAAACCCAATGATGAATAACCACAATCTCTTGGACCCCTGTGGTCCAAGAAATCAGGACCATCATATCATATTATAGCTCCTTGCTTGTAAGGACAGAGCTCGCGAAGTTTTTGGCTTGCTATAGCAATATATGGACAAGTAAAGCCCAACAACCAAATGTCCCAACATAGTGAAAAACAATTTATTGCCGTCCATATTTCGGTGCCACATTCAATGCTAAAATGTGACATTTGGAATGGGTTGCAGCCTCGAGCGCATGGAAACAAACTGCAACACAATTACGCTTCACAATCACTACAAAATATATTTTTATCCTTATATGTAAACGTAAAGTAAAGTAGTACAAACTTCATCTAAGCTTAACCTCTAAAGTAAAGTAGTACAAACTTAATCTATTACAAAATAGAAAAAGGCCCACGTACACAATTTCTCTGTAGACCTACTCCCCAATTTATTTCTTTTAACTTGTTTTTTGTGGGTTTTTATTTCTTATGATTTAACAAAATTAATAAATTAGAAAAGAAAGAAAAGACATTAAACTCACACTACTTAAAAACTCAATCAATACAGACACAAAACAACAAGGGCTTTTAGCTCAAGGATTAGGATGTAACATTGCAGCTAATTAGACGAAAAACTGGAAAATAAGAAGAAAAAATGTCCCATTTGAACTATTGCTGTTGCTTCATATTAATTTTCAATTTGGCTTTGAGCCCTTTAAACTTTCAAAAGGTTCTAATGTTACCTTATCGTAAGGGTTAATTTCACTTTAGCATCCTGAATTTTCACTCTTTAGGCATGTTTATTCATATACTTTCAATTTTAACAATCATGTACCCTAATCTTTTTAATTTTTTGCAATATGGTTCCAACGGTCAAAATTTCCGTTGATTGCATACATGGCAGGCCTGGGTCCCACTTATTCGCTTCTTTCGATGTTAGTTGAAGGTTATTTTTGGACAATTGGTGTCTTCCCGCCCAAACAAGCAAAAAAATGTGTCATAATTTTTTAACAAAAGTACTTGTGGAAGACAAGAATTGCTCAAAAATACCCTTTCAACTGACATAAAAAGAAGCGAAAAGGTGGGACTCATGCCTGCCACATAGAAAATTAAAGGAAATTTTGACGGTCAAAACTAGATTGCAAAAATTAAAAAGATTAGGGGTACATGATTGTTTAAAATTGAGAGTGCATTGACAAACATGTCTTAAGGGTGAGAGTTTAAGATATTAAATTGAAATTAACCCTTATCGTAATTTGACAAAATTAACCAATTTGGCTAAATAGTACAACACGAGAATTAAATTGGCTAAATTCAAAACACAAAGATTAAATTAGTAGATAAAATACATAAACCATTTTGGTATGGAAAATGCTAGGGAGACCAACTTTAGATACCAACTTGTGTACCATCTCTCTAATAGAGTGTGAGACCCATTATATTGGTGGGTTCCACCTCTATTAGAGAGATGGTATGCAAATTGGGAGTAGTGTTCTCTTGGTCACCTAGTGACCAAGGAATCCGTGGTCACCCACCTTTGGATTTAAATCCAAAGGCCCACCTACTTTTGCACTCTTTTTAAGAAATTCCTATTGGACCGTTGGATTTAAATCCAACGGTGGGTGACCACGGATCCTTGGTCACTAGGTGACCAAGAGATCACTACTCTGCAAGTTGGTATCTAAAGTCAGTCTCCCTAGCATGACGCTTTTGATATTTCACCCTTTCAAATTTGGTATGCATCTCAACGCAACTGGTCGTTTCCACATCATATATTTTAGAAAATGAATTTTAGGAAGATCAACCACAGCGACCAACAAGTTGAGCACTCTATTGACAAGGATCTCATTTGAATATTATTCCGTATATGCTTAAGGACTTGAATATTCCTCAACTTCCAATTATTTTATCATCGCCTTCAGTCCTATAATTTACAAAAAGATTTTCAAAGAAAGAAATTTGATTATTAAAAAATAATAATAATAAAGGAGAAAGCACTTCCACCACTGCGTCTGAAATCTAACTGATATGCCTCCACACAATAAAATTAAAGACTATCTTTTTTGTTTGCACTCATCCTTTCGATCAAACCACATCGACGGCTCAAATGATTCCACGTATGTAATCTGCCCCATATGTAGGGCAATTTGACCATTCAAGTGAGAATCGGTTGTGTGCTCCTTAAGGTGAGCTCAAGTTGTGAGAGGGATAGGGAAAAGGGCAGGATTAGCGTAAGTTATCAAATTGATCTCCATCTTAGTGTTTTGAAAAAGAAAATTCAATAATTATTTGGTCTACTAACATTTGTCTCTACTTTGTTGGAGGCGACAACTTTTTTAATTGTTGAATTAATCGATTTAGCAAGATGCTTACTTCACTTAAAATCTTAAATATTAAATACAAAATTTAGTAATTAATAAAAATAAAAATAAAATAATAACATAACATGTCAAACCGTTTTAAAAATGAAGCATTTTTATTCGTCACTTTAACTCTTTAGAAAATGTAGTACCACAAAGAACTCATTAAATTATTTTTGAGCTCTTTATGAGAGGGGGTGACCTTTTAAGTCGAAAAGAACATCACGCATCCCCACACAATAAGGCAATTGAGGATTTCAGAAACACCACGCATCCCCCATGCCTACCACATCATATCCTCTCTCGCTCATCAGCTTCTCACCACAAAACCAACTCCTTTGTTCCCAGCTGCTCCAAATTCCACTCTACATATTTGGCCCCCAATTAGCCTCTCATTGGTTTCTCTTTAGCACCCTCCAATGTCTATCTTAACTCAAGCCAAGTTCCACCCAAGTCCCCAACACCAACTCCACACATGCCACTCTCCAATCCTCCGCACAATTGTACGCTGCTCTATCACTACCACCACCAAGGCCAAGCCCAACCCTGAAAAGCTAGGCCTCCAACCACAGCTACGGCGGCTCGAGCCCCCACCGCCCCTCCTCCCGGACCCCAACCGCCCCCAGCTCAACGACCCAAGTTTGCTCTCAACATGGTCTCACCGTGCATGGGTGGCAAGTGGGTGCACAACAGTTCTAGTTTCCCTAGCCAAGTCCATAACTTGTGCAGCCAATTCACACATGTGGGCTGAGCCCATTTTAGCTGGCTTGGTTGGATATGTGTTGGCTGATCTTGGCTCCGGAGTCTACCATTGGGGCATAGACAATTATGGTGGACCCTCAACTCCAATTTTTGGTGCCCAAATTGCTGCATTTCAAGGCCATCACAAGTGGCCTTGGACAATCACCAGGCGCGAATTTGCCAACAATCTGCACGCCCTTGCTCGTGTTTTGACTTTCGTAGTGCTTCCCATAGACCTCGTTTGTGATGATCCAGTTGTTCATGGGTTTGTTGCAGTGTGCTCAGGCTCGATTATGTTTAGCCAACAGTTTCATGCTTGGGCTCATGGCACAAAGAGCAAGTTGCCTCCATTGGTGGTGGCATTGCAGGATTTAGGCGTCTTGGTGTCCCGGTCGCAGCATTCGGCGCATCACCGGGAGCCTTACAACAATAATTACTGCATTGTGAGTGGAGTTTGGAATGAGTTCTTGGATAAGCAGAAGGTTTTTGAGGCATTGGAGATGATCTTGTTTTTTAAGCAAGGGGTGAGGCCTAGGTCTTGGAGTGAGCCTGGCTCTGAATGGACTGAAGAGACTGAGACCACTTCTCAACTTACAGCCCAATGAACCTTCTTTTTTTACTTTTGGTGCTTTCGATTACCATTTTTTTTTACTTCATAGATTTATTTACTCTTGCATAATGTATATTGTAAGATTTCTTTTAAGAGATTAGGTGTTATCTGCCTATGTATATGATCACCGGCTCTTGTATCAGGTGCTTGAACTTAATATTTCTTTCAAACTAGTTCAATATCATGTAGAGTTATTTACACTTACAAAACCCTTGAGATTTTTTGTGTTTTCACAAAACCCCATCCTCAGGTCTCAAAAATTACACGAACAGCCCATGAGGTTTCAGTTTGTTTTCAAAACCCCTTTTCTTTTATTGTTCGTCCAAAAATTGATGATTTCATTGAAAAAAACAAATGCAAATGACAAAATTAACCTCAATGAATGTATATGCAATCTAATCTCAAAGACCAACTTTGTCATTTGGAGAATTTTCTTTTTGGGTATAAAATCATCAATTTTTGGAAGAAAAATCAATGAAAATGGATTTTGTGAAAAATAATTTAAAACATTTGGAGGTGTTCATGGAATTTTTGAAACCTCAAGAGGTTTTGTGAAAAATTCGAAAACCTCAAGGGTGTTAGTATAAATAACTCATATCATGTACCAATAAAATAGACAACTTTTGCGTTCCGTTTGATTGATTGCAAATTGTAAGTAAATAAAATGAACTTCCTATAATGAGGGCTTTATCTAAGGCCTTTGGATGAGGTCCTATTTATTAACTATTGGATCAAAATAACCAATTTTATTTAACAACTTACCAATTTTATCCATCGGTTAAGAGCGCTTCCAGCGCTGAGAGGGGGAGGCGGGCAGGAGGGGCCCTTGGGCCAAAAATCCTTTCCACTATAGCAGCACCAGCCAGGGCAAGGCCTGGGTCCCACGGCCTGGGCAAGCCCAAGGGTAGATCTAGCCGCTGCTGCCTCAAGGCCACTGATGTTAGCATGACGTCAAAGTATAAAAAAATTTAAAAAACTCAAAAATAATTGAAAAATAAATCTGAAAATTCCAAAAATTCAAAAACATTTTTTTATACACACCTAGCAATTTTAATATTATTAATCTCATACATATAAATAAAATTAATCCCATGTGAAAATATCATACGTAAAATTTTATCCGAAAATCGATTTGAGATTTTTATAATAAATAATGACACGCTGAACCGAAAATTTTATCCAAATTAATTGTTTAAGTATAAAAATAGGAAAAAAAAACAGTTTAAGTGAATAGTAATTGCTTCGCTTTCGCTTCCATGAGTGGAGCGAAAAATGCTACCGCCACTATTCACGCGAATAGTCTTGCCTCGCTTCTCGCTTCTTATGGGTGGAGTTGCTCTAAGAGATAGCACATCATCTTAAGGCCTCACAATAGAATTCTTGCGTGCACGAAATCTATCCCAATGGTCCATCTACCCCAACACTTCTCCTATCCCACGAGTCTATGACTACCACACCATTCCTCTCTCCCATATTTTCGTCGCAACAACAATGGAACTTCTCCAAATTTCACCTTATATTTTTTCTCCGAATAGGCTCTGATGTTGGGTTCTCCTTAACACGCTCCAATCTCTATCTCAACTCAAACCAAGTCAAGTCCAGCCAAAATCCCCAACACCAAACTCCCACCCTCAGCACAAGCATGCTTTGCTCTGCCACAACCAACATCATGCCCAACGCGGCAACGCCGACAACCTAGTAATCAGAGGCACCATCCGTCCCCTGCTCAATGACCCAAGTTTGCTATCAACAAGGTCTCATCGAGCGTCGGTTGCATGTGGTGTGGCTGCACCATGGTGCACTGCAAGACTTGTGGATAAGCATAAGGTTTTTGAGGCATTGGAGATGATGTTATTTTTGAAGCAAGGGGTGCGCCCCAGGTCTTGGAGTGAGCATACCTCTGAATGGACAGAAGAAACTGAGAGTTCTTGAAAGAGATGAGATGATGTACAATCCCGCTCACAAGGATCTAGTCCTGTGAGGACCAAATTCATCTCAACCACACGATTATAATAAATTAGATCTACCACCTTAAAACCTTTCACAACTGAAAATACCCAACATAGACAAAGTCTTTTTGCTGCACATACTTTTGCTCACAGATTACTACTGTATGATCAATTTCCTTCCGTTAATTCCTGACATCAAATTTCTTCTGAATAAAACTTTGTTTTGTGTTTTGCTTAATCTTCCTAAAATCACAAAATTGAAGAAAGTTTTATACTATTTTTCCCTCTATTGAATTTATCCTAAACCCTAAACCAACCTTTTCCTCTGAACGAAGTTAACCAAAAAAATTGCAATCACTGAACAAAAATTACTCGAAGAAATTAAGAACAAGGAAAAAGAAAAAAGCCTAGAAACCCTTACTATTTCTGCCAATTACAGGCAAACCTTTTCAAAGTTTAAATTAGTTAAGAGACAAAGGAAGAAATAACCAAATGGGAGAGTTACCTGGAGAACATAGAACTCAAAAAAATAAAAAATGGTAGTTTGCGATGAAGAGATCCCATAAAGAAAATAAAAGAAACAAAGGTTAGAAGAGAAGGGAATGAAAGATAGGGATAAGCTCTATGAAGGAAAAATCCATTAGAGCCCTCAAAATAAAAATAACCAGCGATGAGAGAAAAAAAATCATGTTGCCTTTCATTTTCAGAGATGGACGAGAGAGAAGATGAAGGAAGTGAGAAACTCTAGAGTACTATGGGTTGGAATTAAAACAGGTCCAAAAAAATCATGGATTTAAGTTGGAAAATATTGAGAGTTGTTGGATCTAATTTAATATAATCATGTAGTTGAGATGAATTTGGTCCTCACATGACCTTATTTTTAGGTCCTTAGGTGAGCAGGACTGTATACATATGATCATAGATGCCAATAAAATACAAAACTTCTGTGTTTAGCTTCATTGCAGCGCATCATGTTTTCTTCCAACATGCTTCATCAATAAAACTATTTGTTTCGTGGAGAGAAGTAACATGAATTATTCCCTGCAAATGACTCCTTTATAAGATGAAATACATTGTCCATCAGCAGTCTGTTTGACCAACTAGTATTACAAAAGGAAATCACAGATAAATCAGCCATCATTCAGTATGTGACCCTTTTGAACTCCGTTATTATTGAGAAGCCTCATGTTTGTTAGGTGTCAGCTCCTCCTGGAGCCGAGATGGAAGATACACAAGGGAACCAATATCGGCGAATACCATCTTTGTGGCCATCATCAATCATTGCAAGACCCTCCTGAGAAAAGCAAGGGTTTATTGAGCCCCAGCAATCCTAGCATGTATATTTAATAGACTGAAGGGAAAGAGAGGATACTGGTATGAGCAGTTTAGTAAATGTCATCAACTTACATCTAGTAAAGTGTCGAAGGCATCAATTGCACGACCAGTGGTCCAAGATAACCGTCTCTCTACCTCATCAACAGTCACAAATCCTTGAGCCTAAGATAAGAGAACCGGAACATAAGCTCAAGTAACCCATCTAGATTGTAAAAATCAAATAAGTTCGCTCAAATTTATATTCCTGGCAAAGTTAGCAGGAAGATAAAACAAAAATTTGCAACCTGGGCGAGCTCTAAAATTTCATTATGGTCTTTGTTCAACTCAGTTGGAACAGAACGAACAAGCTTTCGCTTTCCAACAGAAATCACCTCAAAACCATTGCCCAATACCTGGAATTAAGCAACAGTTGTTAGTATAATGCATCACTTAGTCAACAATCATAATAGTAAGGTCCTAACTACTCCAGAGATATAATGAACTGCTTAAGACAAAGTTTATGAAATGCTTAAGAGTAGATAAAGTCGTAATAAATCATAAAATATAGTGTCAATAACATGAGATAAAAAAGGACTACTACTACAACTACTCATATACAAGGATAACAAAACTTAATCAGCCTTCCAGCAATCACCAGGCTAACAGCCTAAAAGCACTAGCCACAGTGTTCTGTCCTGTAGCAAAAATGTGGCATGAATCCAAGCCCTTCAGGCCTAGTCACCCGACATTTGGGAGGTGAACCTCTTCTAGTAAGATGATAGGAGCACAAGATTTATTTTTATTCTTCGGGGGCTGGGGGGCAATCCCTTGTCTAAGGCCTTCCTAATTGAAGTACCTTATATTCACATCAATTTCTGACTGACACTTGTACAAGTAATGGATGTACAGGCTAACCATATTTACCTTCAGTTTACTTATAGCACGCAGGCAATCATCCTCAGACACAGCTTCACGGTCACTCTTTCGCCTCTGACGAAGCAGATTGCAGAGTTCTTGCAGGTTGATCAAACCTCCATTGTGGGGTCTTGTTGCCAAGCAAATGTCAACAATTTGTACCCCTGTCTAACCAATGAGCTCCATTATAGAATATATATATATATATATATACACACATACATATACACACACACACTCCAATAGAAAATGCAGAGACTTCGGCTGCAACAATATATATTTAAAGCCAGATATCTTACAAAATATTGGGCACTGAATTTGCAACTTAACAGAGGCCTGGAACATATATATATATATATCTAAACAATCTTAGCAACAATAATAATAACAGCCAATTTTTGCAGATATGCAAAGAGATTAAGAAAGAAGTACCAACCAAGTTCATAATAGAAGTCACCAATCCCCAAGAGCTCTGCCCAGAAACCCTTATTGGAAGCCAAGGGATCTACTCCAACCTTAGTGCACATGTTATGAAATTGTGATCTGAAAGCAGGGTTCTTGCGAATATCATTCTGTACAATACACATCCACAGTCAACACAAATTGATACCAAGAAAAAATTCACATAATTTGCTATTTGAAAATGATTGAAGACAAAATGGGACCTTGTGTTTTCGAGCGAAATCTTCCAACTGGGTTCGAAAAGTGGTAAGCTGTTCCTTCATGAGATCGGTTCTGATCTTGGCGACATTCTCGCCTAACAACCGATATTGGTCCTGCAAAACCAGCATGGCTTGGTTAATTGAATACCAATAATTAGAGGCAGCAATCAATGACGGAGAAGAATCATCACATACCCTAGCAGCAGCGGCTGTCTGCAAGCCGCCAATTCCAGGTCGCCTCCTCATTCTTGTTCTTCTTCTGCGACCCAGGTGAGGAAAGGGAAAGCTTACGGAAAGGCAACTAATAAGTTTAACAGACTTCAGTCACGTTTAAATTAATTTTCAAAGGAATAAGTCCCAACAATCAGAGTGGCGCAGCGGAAGCGTGGTGGGCCCATAACCCACAGGTCCCAGGATCGAAACCTGGCTCTGATAACTACGGAGTAGCTTCTCCCGCACAGTTTTTTTATTTTGGACATCCATTCAAAGTACGTGGTTTATCTCTACTATTATAAAGGGAAGCTGATGTTATATAACTAAGGGAATTTGCATAGAGAACTGAGGAGTAGAGGAAGACATTAGAAATGATTCTCTAAACCTGTTCCATTCATTTTTGATAAGCACCTATTTATAAGCTTACAATTAAGGGATTTAATCCACAAATTATAGCTACTAATTACAACAATAAGGACATAGGTTACAAACGTGAAAAGATGGGGATAATGGGTGTTATGGTGGTCATCCACATTCCCATATAATTATAACACACTTCCCCTTGGATGTCCATAATACAATGAAATAGTTGCCTCATTAAAAACCTTGCTCGGGAAACCCAGCGGGACAAAGCCTAAACAAAGGGAAAAAAAGTGTATCATTCTTCTGGATCATTGATATGGTATTGGACGCGCTTATAATGCCTCGTTAGAACCTTTTTAGAAAAAACTTGGTGGGACAAAAACCTAGTCGAATGGAAAAGAGTACAACGCGCATATGTCCTATATGTAGAAAATTGTTGAATGCTCCCCCTGATGAATAACTCGCATTGATGACGACAAACTTGAATTATTTGAAGATGCAATACAAA
Source organism: Prunus padus (assembly GCA_024362665.1). Lineage (NCBI taxonomy): Eukaryota > Viridiplantae > Streptophyta > Magnoliopsida > Rosales > Rosaceae > Prunus > Prunus padus. The sequence continues at coordinate 10,521,592 of JANFAM010000011.1, forward strand.
TGATATTGATATCTCATTTACCTCATGCAGAGCGAGCTTTGGTAATGCTTATATAAAAATTTCTTCAATATTATCATTCGAGGATGTATGTCTATCATTCATTTGAATCCATGTTGAGGTTAGAGTAATACCAAAAATATTTAGGCCGTTTTCACAAATCCTTTCATATTAACAATTCTTAAAACAACATCATATTCTATAGTATCATCAAAATAATAATATAAGCAAACTCTTAATTTACCATTATGATGACAAAAGTATAAAAATTGCATTATGTAATAAGTTATTCATATAAATTTTTGTATACTATGCTAGCATGTCATAGGCGCTTCAAGTGACCTAAATATTCTGATAACTTCTTTAAAAATTTAAATACGTTGCAATGATATTAAAGATCTTAAACTCATAATTCAATCAAAGTATTCACTAGGGCAATTAGATCACCTTCATTTCATGAAAATTGAGTACATATATCGAGCTTTGGGTTCCTTAAACTCATAATTCAATCGAAGTACTCATGCTGTTTTGCAGAGAACTCTACTTTTCACTAGACAAGTTGGGCATGAGTAACATCCATGCACTAACTTGAGGGGGAGTGTTAGAATGTGGAGTACATTTGTATGTTAGTGGTACAACTAGATATTAATATAATATGTTAGTGACATAAATCTGGCATCATTATGTTAAGTTTACAGCAGTGTTAGCATCATTATGTTATACTTTGTGTAGCTATAAATACCTCCCATGAAGATGATTATAAATATCAGAAAATTTCTGCATCTTATTTTCTACTATAGAAATTCCATGTCTTTACATAATCGGTTGGGAGTGTTTTCCAAATGAATTGCCATGAAAATTAGCTGTGACAGTTAACTGTTGCAGAGAAATTGATGTCACAACCAACCATGTGATGCTTCGTTTCTCAATGATTGTACAACTACACAAGTATGAAGATGAAGATGGGTCCATTTTGACTCAAACCAAGTGTCCTTGCTTCATATTCTTCAATTTTTATTTTTATTTTTCTGCGTTTGAATTATTCCCAGTTGGTGTTCTTCACTCAGTTGGCTTAATTACTTTTTTGGGTCAACCTCAGTTGGCTTGAGGAAAATCATTATGCCCATTCCTCTACGCTAAGCCACAATTGCATTGCATGAATAATATAAACCAAATGGTTCACACTATAATATTTATATTGCAATATATATATATATGGAGTTTTGGACTGATGTTACCTATATCGTGTAAAGCATTTGATCAAGAATAGATTTATGAAAAGAATTTAAAACCCTTTAAATCCATATTGCAATGCTATTTTAATTTCGGATCCATTATAAGCCACCCAATCAATTATACTAAGCTGTTTATTTCAGCATAGTTGGTGTCGACTTGGAATTTTTTTTCTCTTTTTCTTTATCTTTGCCTCCGAGTTCACATATCGGGAGATCATTTTTAATTAATCTAATTCATGAGTTTTTTAGGTATTGTATTACATATTATAATATGAAAGCACATATTTTTGATTTTGTGTAAGTAAACACATGGAAAGTCACAAAACAGAATAATTCTAATACACACGTGTTAGTAAACACATAGGAAGTTAGAATCAGAATAATTTTAATACCCTTTCCAAGAAAGTAAACATGTCATTAGGGACTAATTTTGAACATAATAATTAGTTATTAATTTCCTACACAGTGTAGAGAGTCAATTTCGATGTTAGTGTACAATAACATATATTTTTTGCAATTACTTTACTGTGTTGTGCCCATGCATTTCCTAGCTAGAGCAAAGTCAAATTTCTCATTCATAAGAGAACTTAAAGATCTTAAATTACAGATTCAAATGAGCGATTGATTTGACATCTGCCATGCATCAACCATGTAGAAGTTCCAAACCCCGAATGGCAGCCAGAAGGAAAGAAAACTAGTTTATCTAATCAACCAATCGCATTTGCTTTGTTCTGTTTCTGGTCTTTGGTGATAAGATGGCTGTGGATGCGGTAAAAGTACTTCAAGAAAGAGTTCGCAATCCCACATCGACAAGTTGAAGAAAGGGGGAGAATGGAGCCCTGTATAAAACAATGAGCCCAACACGGATAAAAGCATACCTTTCTCGGCCTTTTGGCTAAGATCAAGTGTAGTATCTGTTCTTATCAGTTTCATATCTGATACGTGGGCCAATGGCCCACACGATATTAAATTAATTTCTTTAGGGGGAGGGCCCATTACAGTAGCTTGCTACTGGGGTTCTCGAGCGTCGCCCAAGCGTTGCACTACTGCATGGGCCTGGCGCACCCCACCAAATCTAGTTCAATTTGTTCACAGCCAACTAATAAAAATCTCTTAGGAAAATTAAAATCTACTGACACCTTGACAGTTCCTACAATAGAAAGGGCCTCTCTAAGCGCCTGAAGGAGATGGTCGGGATAATCCCTCATACTAGCAGCAATGCCATGCTGTGATTGCATACTACTTAGGATTCTTCCCACAATCTGAACAAAAAATATCCAACCTTGTCGGTGAATATAATAGCATTGCCAGAACTAGAATGTGTTCTCCTACCCACAAATTTTTTGGTAAAAACTCACAAACATCAGTGAAAATATGATAACTGAATGTGTTAGGAAGGTAGAGAGTTCGCTGTGAATAGAATAAGACTGACCTTTCGTGCATAGCCACCGTAAGCAACACCACCGATTATAGCATGCACTGAACTAGACGATCCAGTTAACATTTCATCCCTTGAGTTTTCTGTAAAAAATTGGAATAAACAAATTGCAAAAGAACTGAGAGTACTTGACCAAATGAGAGGAGGAACTATGTTACTGTGGAAGGATGTTTGGAAAAGTCCGACTTTCTTCAACCCATCAACTGTGTGAGCATTGGTGCCACCCGCCAGTTGAAGAAAACCTGCCATGTTAAGGGATCATAAGAAAGCATAGCCTCTGTAGTCTGTACCAAGGGTGAAATACAGAAATGATAGCAGATCATATGTACAAACCATGAGGCCTATCTTTTATAGCAGCCAAACGAAGAGCAAAGGCAATCGATTCTCTTGTGGCAACTCGACCAATATCTCCACTCATGGGGCGGCCATCCAACTTCAATTTACAGGTTATTTATGCAGGTAGAATGCCAAAAAGCTAAGTGAGGTTGCGATTACTTTGAAGGTATTTTAAGCAATTATATTTGGGTTCAAATAACAGGAGGGGCACCTGCCATAGATTGAAGCAACATAGATCTGTACATATCCTTCATTGATGATACAGTTGCCTCCCCAATATCAGGTAAGCTAACCTGGAAATGGCAAAAATGATGGCAGAACTCCCAAGAAATTCTACCAGACACCCAGCGAGTTTACAGCTTAATAGTCCCTGTGAATGAATAAACAGAAGAATTAGGTGACACACTTACTGATGCTAATCTCAAATATTTGATCAAGGTGGCCAAACCATCCCAAAGTTCTTTAAATGGAGCAATCTGCCTACATAAATTAAGGGTTAGTACAGTCCAATTGCTTTGAATTAATATAAACTCAATTAGATTAAATGCACAGAACATCCATGAAATAGTAACAGTTCTTCCCTCAAGCAAGAAACTGTACCTTCCAGATCCAGTTGTATGAATCTCTACAGTTGTATAAATACGCTGTGATTGATTTGATATCCGCCATGCATCGACCATGTAGAAGTTCCAAACCCCGAAAGGCAGCCCGAAAGAAATGAAACTAGTTTATCTAATCAACCAATCGCATTTGCTGTGTTCTGTTTCTGGTTTTTGGTGATAAAATGGCTGTGGGTGCGGCAAAAGTACTTCCAAGAAAGAGTGTTCGCAATCCCACATCGATAAGTTGAAGGACGGAGGAGAATGGAGCTGTGTATAAAACAATGAGCCCAACACAAAGAAAAGCATACCTTTCTCGGCCTTTTGGCTAAGATCAAGTGTAGTATCTGTTCTTATCAGTTTAATATCTGATACGTGGGCCAATGGCCCACACGATATTAAATTAATTTCTTTAGGGGGAGGGCCCATCACAGTAGCTTGCTACTGGGGTTCTCAAGCGTCGCCCAAGCGTTGCACTACTGCATGGGCCTGGCGCACCCCACCAAATCTAGTTCAATTTGTTCACGGCCCACGAATAAAAATTTTTAAGGAAAATTAAAACCAACTGAAACAGAACTTACAATGTGAAAATTTGATTTTGCTATGACATTGCTATCAGGGAATTTGAAACGGGTAAAGTCTTGACAGTTCCAACAATAGAAAGGGCCTCTCTAAGTGCCTGAATGAGGATGTTCTGGATAATCCTCCATACTAGCAGCAATGCCATGCTGTGATTGCATACTACTTAGGATTCTTCCCACAATCTGAACAAAAAATATCAACCTTTGTCGGTGAATATAATAGCATTGCCAAAACTAGAATGTGTCTCCTACCCACAAAATTTTTGGTAATAACTCACAAATATCAGTGAAAATATGATAACTGAATGTGTTAGGAAGGTAGAGATTTCGCTGTGAATAGAATAAGACTGACCTTTCGTGCATAGCCACCGTGAGCAACACCACCGATTATAGCATGCACCGAACTAGACGATCCAGTTAATATTTCATCCCTCGAGTTTCCTGTAAAAAATTGGAATAAACAAATTGCAAAAGAACAGAGAGTACTTGACGAAATGAGAGGAGGAACTATGTTACTGTGGAAGGATGTTGTTTGGAAAAGTCCGACTTTCTTCAACCCATCAACTGTGTGAGCATTGGTGCCACCCGCCAGTTGAAGAAAACCTGCCATGTTAAGGGATCATAGGAAAGCATGGCTTCTGTAGTCTGTACCAAGGGTGAAATACAGAAATGATAGCAGATTATATGTACAAACCATGAGGCCTATCTTTTATAGCAGCAAACGAGGAGCAAAAGCAATCGATTCTCTTGTGGCACCTCGACCAATATCTCCACTCATGGGGCGGCCATCCAACTTCAATTTACAGGTTATTTATGCACGTAGAATGCCAAAAGCTAAGTGAGGTTGCGATGATATACTTTGAAAGTATTTTAAGAAATTATATTTGGGTTCAAATAACAGGAGGGGCACCTGCCATAGATTGAAGCAACATAGATCTGTACATATCCTTCATTGATGATAATACATTTGCCTCCCCAATATCAGGTAGGCTAACCTGGAAATGGCAAAAATTATGGCAGAACTCCCAAGAAATTCTACTAGGCACCCAGCGAGTTTACAGCTTGAAAGGCCCTGTGAATGATTAAACAGAAGAAGTAGGTGACACACTTACTGCTGCTAATCTCAAATATTTGATCGAGTCGGCCAAACCATCCCAAAGTTCTTTAAATGGAGCAATCTGCCTACAGAAATTAAGGGGTTAGTACAGTCCGATTGCCTCCACTTGAATTAATATAAACTCAATTAGATTAAGTGCACAGAATATCCATGAACTAGTAAAAGTTATTCCCTCAAGCAAGAAACTGTACCTTCCAGTTGTATGAATCTCTACAGCATCAACATCATTTCTTTTGAGAAGTTCAGAGGTTGTAGCAGCATCTCTTATATATGAGGTCACTCCTATATCAAATTCACATCAACATATAATTTTGTATCCAACACATAAATGAAAAAAGTAGATGTCTAAAAAGTATACATCTTTTGCATATTATTTTTTCAGTAACATGATTCATACTTATTTTATCATATGGGCAAACTGGAATGCAACAGCTGCGGCCATAACAGCATTCAGTTAGAACTCCACCCTCACCCTGCATATTTAGTTAAAAGTTTTAGAAAGAGATCCTTGATGAACACCATGTACAAAGATATAGAAGCCTCATAACATTAATATTGCTTTAAAAAAGGAAACAAACACCTTAAATGCACCAGGTGCATTGGTATCGAAAGAGAGTTGTGTTGTTGAATTTTGAGCCTCCAATGATATTGCATCAGCAGGACAAACTCTCTCACAAGGCCTTGAACAGTCAAGGGGACAGTCCTCTGGATCAAATTCTGTTTATAAGATGGTAATCAATTAGGTTCATGACAGCTTACTCAGCCAATCATTAAGACTTCAAGATCACAAAGTTATATTGATACATAAAATTACAAAACATGAGCCATTCAGGCTTGGAATTCTATCCAGCCACATAAGGTATCCAAATTTCACCTTAGATAATCGGATGTAACACAAGAATTTGTGAACTAAAAGTTATACTCCATAGGTACTTGCGTTCATGGCAATGCCTATGATGCTCGCTAAAGTAAAGAAGAAGGCGTTTACCGGCCTTGCGAAAGTGAAGATCCTCATCGTCATTAACACTGATCATCACCCAAGGCCTTCGAAGGGGGAGAATCTCAATTGCTGCATCAATCCCTTCGTATACCGCATTCACCACTGAGACATCTGCTGCACAGTCTATGCAATCAACTGCAACCGTTCATCCAGTAACATCAATTAATTTAACTTCAACATATATGCTCACTCACTCAACCAAAAATAGTTAAAATAAAGTCTCCAATAAGAGTTTTTAATTAATTACCTCCTGCAAGAGTGTAAACCAGAGAAAGATTCCTTATGTCAACCACATCCTAAGGGAGACAGAGGAAAGAAATTGAAATGGATGGTTCTGGTGGGTTAGTGTTAAGAAACTAAGATGGGGTTTTAAGGGCTTTGTTGTTGTAATTACCTCAAAGCTTGCACCACACATGAGCTTGACCCAGTTGCCATTTTGAAGAGATTTTACTGGTGAGAACTTTATTGATGGAACCCCAACAGTTTTTATGAGGTTTCTGACGTCTTCAAGGCCTTTGTTGTTTTTAAAGTTCACTTTTGCTGGAAATTATTAAGACAGAGAAGTGTCAGAGATAGAAGGAGAAAGAAGGAGAAAAAAGAAGAAGAAGAAAAAGTCAGAGAGGGAAAGTGAAAGGAGAAACCTTGGTGCTGAGGAGAAATAGAAGCACTGCAGGAAAAGCTCAAAGCAATCTCAACGAACAAGGCACAGAGATATTCATTCATGGATAAGTGTACCAGAATTTGGCGGTGAAATATCCCAAGAAGCTGTTAGTCTGTCGGTCACCAGTTGGGGACAATTTCGGCTTTCATCTTTTCCCAAGAGCTGTGACGGGCTCAGTTCAATTAAACTAAAAGCATGTAGAACCCACTGTCAACGAATGCAGCAGTAAATTGACTATAAAAAAAAGTAGAGAGACGGAAAATGAGAGTTGTTCAAGAAAGTGTATTCGATTCGATTTCCCACATCGATGAGTTGAAGAAAGTAGGAGAACGAAGCTTGTATAAATAGGCCAGCCCAAGGAAAAGAGAAGCATACCTTTCTCGGCCTTTTGGCTAAGATCAAGTGTAGTATCTGTTCTTATCAGTTTAATATCTGATACGTGGACCAATGGTCCACACGATATTAAATTAATTTCTTTAGGGGGAGAGTCCGCCACAATTCAAAATTTTTCCTTATGATTCCCAAGTATTGCTAAGCCACCATATCTACTTAATCCTTTTTGCTGTGATATGACTACCAAAACCATTCACAATAGAGTTATTTACGCTAACAATCTCTTAGGTAGAGTTATTTATTCTAGGAAAATATTAGGGAGATCAATTTTGTTTACCAACTCTTTAGAGAGTGTGAGATCCATCAGACGGTGGCTCCACCTCTATTGAGAGTTTCAGACACAATGCTGCATACACAAAGTTCTGGCCTTCCTAAAGATCACCCTTTATTCTAACAACTCCCCTTAGTTAGAGTTATTTATTCTAACAACCCCTTAGGTTTTCGGTTTTTTCATAAAACTCCTTGAGGTTTTGGAAATTACATGAATACCCTTTGAGGTTTCCATTTTTTGTTGATTTTTCGTCAAAGATTGATGATTTTATATTAACAAAATTCTCTAAATGACAAAGTTAGCCTTCGAGATTAGATTGCACATCCATTCATTGAGGTTGATTTTGTCATTTCCACACATTTTTAAAAATAAAATCAAGTTTTGGACGAACAATCAACGAAAAGGGGTTTTGTCAAAACAATATGAAACCTCAAAGGGTTCATTCCATTTCTGAAACCCTGGGGAGTTTTGTGAAAAAGTCAAAAATCTGAGAGGGTGTTAGTGCAAATAACTCTTTACTAGTACCCGTACTGTATTCAAATTATATGAGCTTTCACTACTCCCAAATTCGAGTCCAATTATTCATGTACCTTGAATGTGGAAGTTGCCAGGAAGTTGAGAAAGAAGTAAAAAACCCAAGAATTTTTGTTTCCCAGTGTATAATCATGTGTCCACATTTTTCTTGGGATCACTTATTTGGGCTGATTAGACAAGTAATGCACACTAGAGCTGAGCACGGTTTGGTTTGGTTCAGGTTTTACCCAAAACCATACGCCGAACCGTAGCTTTCGGTGGAGAGTTTTCTGCACCGAGCCGATCCACCAACTCCGGTTAACCGGTGTCTCGGTTAATCGGTCAAACGGGTTGATTTTCTCGGTTTTGGTGATTAACCGGTGGCTGCGAAGGAACTGAGATGGAGTTGCGAGAGAACTGAGACGGAGCCTACGGGATCTGGGCTAGACAACTTCGCAGCTTGCCCCTCCACCTCCACGCTCCAGCTTATTTTTTCCCTTTTGTAAAAATGGCTGGTACAGTTTTGTTCTTTTTGGATTATCATACAATAAGAAAGAGATGAATAAGAAAGGGAGGAAGAAAAAGATGAAAAAGCTGTGATAATAGAAACAGAGGGAGGAAGAAGAAAGAAGAGAGAGAAAGGAAAAAAGAAGAAGTCGTCCAAAAAGAGAGAGAAGAAGAAGTGGTGCGGAAAAAAATAGATTCCAACAATTTTTTATAATATTTATTCTACTAGAAAGTGGTTAAATAAACTTATTATATCAGTATTTGCAAAGAAACTTGCTTGCTCTAGTGGATGGTGGCATACCCAGCAACAAAGGGGGATGGGGTTCGAAACCCACCCTGTGCAAATATTTTTGCAATATTGGATGGTGAACAGTGATCGGTCCGGTTCGGGTAAACCGGTCACTATAAAAACTTCAAACCGCAAACCGGACCGAATTGACCGGTTTGGTCCAATTTAAAACCGGAAATAAACCAAACTACCTAAAAAAACCGAACCAAACCAACCCGATCGGTTTGGTTCGGCCGGTTTCTCGGGTTATCGGTTTGATTGCCCACCCCTAATGCACACTAACATTAACTCTGGTGCTGAGAAGGTTTGCTCAAGTTTTAGATACAATAAGAGAGTATAATTGAAAACAAACAATGGGAAGAGTTTTGCCTTTTTTTTACCGTCTTATTCTATATGAAATTTGATGTTTTTTTTAGGTCGGAATCAAGTTTCATTAATATAGAATGCTAAACCTCGTTACATCAAAGAAAACTAAAAAAACAAAAACAAAAAAACAAAAGCAACACAAAAGACATCCCACAACAGTCATAAAACTCACTAAAGGCATAAAACCCACTAGCAGGGGTGTTTCCAGTTATAGGCTGGCTGGGCTTATGCCAGTCCCAAAATTTTGGCCCAAAAAAAATAGAAACCAACTTGCCCAGCCCATTTCATTCCACTTAACAACATATGCAGCTGCCAACAATCAAAGGGATTAACTTCAAAGTCTCGAAAAACAGAAACTCTCTCTGCAAAATATATAACATTTCAACTTCTCTCTGTCTCAAGCTTCATCCACTAGGCTTAAAAGCCCACTTAAGACATTACATTGGCCAAGAACCTAAACATAAAAATAGCACAACAACAGCAACAAAATAAAATACAAACAACAACCCATTTGAAAAACAAACTAGAAAAAAATTGAGTCCCAAAAACAAAGATCCTGGCCAAAACAACACAAACAAAGAAAACCCTAAAACTAAGAACAGGAAACTACTGTACCACCAACGCACGTCCACAACCATGAATACAAAGATTTAGATAAAACAATTCCCACAAGATTTAGATAAAACAATTCCCACAAGATTTAGATAAAACAAAAAGACAAAGTCCATATAAATTGGGGAAGAAATCGACTTCAACCACAAAAGTTGGAATTTTTTCAATTATTTTAAAACACTAAACAAGCCCACTAGCACTACGCAGTACTCAACTCAGATTTTGTTCCAAAGTTGTGTGAAGCATATCACTCTCAAATTTTAATCTTATAAATTCCTTATATGTGGTGTTTCATGGATAAAATTAATTTTTCTAATTATATTGGCCAAATAAATTTTAATTTCGGGCATATTGGGTATCCACTTCTTGATCACAATAGACTCTTTGAGACTCGAATCTTATAATTTGAGGATCATAAGGAGGTAGCTACCATCCATGTGGATTGTTTTGATATGGTAGAAACATAGTAGCTAGTGAAATGAAGAAATTTCATGTGGAAACATTAATTATAACGTTATATACAATTAAAATTATAATGTTTCTTATGATTATATAAGTTACAAATTACGAAGTACATCCATTCTTGTAATTAGTAATTACATCCATTACAAATTACTTCTGATTATATGAGTAACATCAATACCCATTGATATTAACTTCCCATATTTATTACTTCAATCAAGTACTAAGTTTTCATTTCTTCCTTTCTTCCATCCCAAATGGCAAAGGGAGAAATTTATTTATGTGATGCTATTGATGGTTGTGTGTTTTATATATACAAATACATTTATAACTGTATGTTTATAATCAATGCAGAGGAGGGAGGATATTATTTTCCTCTCACTTGGAGGAGGATATTGATTTCTCTCTTACAAAACACAAGCACATGGCTCTTCCTCACTAGGAGTCCCACATCGGTTGCTTAAGGGAACCTCCTCTTTTTAACCTTTATAAAAAGCTTCAGCCTTAGTAGTCCACAAGTAGACAAGCATTTTTAAATAAATTTACATTCAATTATACTAACTATTAATTTAAATTAAACTTAATTAATTATAATCGGCCTAGCCGGGCTTTTCAAGGTCTCAAAAACATGACCCAAGCCCTGCCCATTAGACATTGGGTCGGGCTAAGCCCGCTCATTGTATCGGGTCATGTAAGCCCATAATTTAAAAAATCAAGTTGGGTTCGGGCTAGCCCATCGGCCCTGGGCTTTATTTATAGGCCTAGTTCAAATCTAACATAACAATTGCCATAATAAGAGCATCACCAGGGGGTGTAAAACCAGGTGTATGCTAAATATACACACTTTGTCGTCGGAATCACTTGCAATGGGCAGATGTAAATGGTTGTAAAAATGCATCACAAATGTGGAGATGCAAAATTAGATGCACAAGTGCATCATTTTTTACATCCTTTGCAGGCGGGACCCACAAGAGAAAAATGGAGAGAGAAAGTTGGAATAACTCTTCAGCCACAATACAAAATGATGTAGAGGGCCCTGATTGACGTCAGCACACCAAGTGGTGTGCTGCAATCCCCAACGGCTCTATGATGGATTGGAATTTAAAATGTAATGCCCATATTTCATGCAATTTGCATTGCACTTCCAATGATATGAAATATTAGAAAGAAAAAAACCTAAAAATGTTTCGAATAAATTATAATTTTCTACATATATATCTTTATGTTAGTTTGTAGGTAAAATCATATGTTCTCCCAATTGAAATTTTTTTAGGTCTATTTGTTTGGAAAAATAAAATAAACCTAGCACACACAAAATTAATTTTAAAAAGTTAAAACATCCTTAGAGCATTATCACAAACAAATCAAATATACATCTTTGGATTTACATCCTTCCCCATTTGAGCAAAAAACACATTTACACCCCGGAGGTGTAAAGCGGATGTAAAAGTGGCTTTACACTCCCGAAAATATACCCCACCACTAGTGATGCTCTAAGGCCATCTTCAACCATGTTGGGGCTAAACTCAAATTTTCACCCTCTAAAATACACTATTCATGTATTGTCCGGATTCAAATTGTTTTTTCCTCCAACCATGTAGACTCATAATTTGAGTCCTCAGTTTTATTAAATTGGTTTTAAATGGTTAACCTCTAATTTTTTTTGTCGTTAGTTTTTCTTGACAATATTTTTGTTTCAACATTCGTGATTTAATTTTCTGAACATTTTAACCTTAAAAAAATCCAAAATCCAAAACATTTTATAATTTCACTTAAAAATAAAACACAAGGACAACAACATTTTATTTCATAGACTTTGAAAGTAAAAACAAGTACCACATGACTTATTTCAAAACCCATCTTCTTTTCAAACCTCATCTTCTTTTCAAACCTTATCCTCTTGTCTATTTAAGAGGAGTTATTTTACCCAATCAAACACACAATCTCCTTCAATCTCATTCTTCTTCTTACAATGAATTCACGTGGTAAGACTATACAAAATTTCTACAATGATGATTATGATGATGACCTTCATCAACAGAAGGTTGCAATGGCCGTTCAACACCGTACACTTTTGTTGCAACAATATGCCTAGCAATTCAAACATGGTGGTTCTGTTGAAGGTCGTGCATACAAGAATCGGAAGAGAGAAAAACATCATAAGAATCTCATGGAGGGCTACTTCCTCGAACCACCACTCCCAGTCAACTTTCTCAGGCGGTTCCGCATGTGAAGAGAGCTTTTCTATCGCATCATGAATGATGTTGTTGCACATGATCTATGAAGGTAGACGCTTGTGGACGACAAAGTATATCCCAAGAGTAGAAGCTAACAGCCGTATTTTGAATGCTTGCATATGGGGGCTCGGTAGACTCCACTGACGAGTACTATAGATTGGGTGAATCTACCACCCTTGAATGTTTACGGAAGTTTTGTTCAGCTATTAAAGCCTTGTAAAGCCAATGGTACCTCCAATCTCCAAATCCAACCGACCTTTATAGGCTCTTGCACAAGGCTAATCTCAGAGGATTCCCAGGCATGTTAGGCAGTCTTGATTGCATGCATTGGGAATGGAAGAATTGCCTCATTGCTTGGGCATGCTAGTTTACCGGCCACAAGCATAAGCCAACTGTCGTTCTAGAGGTTGTGGCCGCGTATAACACTTGGATATGGCATGCCTTTTTTGGAGCTGCCGGATTTAATTTAATAATATTATTTGGGGTTGGATCTGGTTTACATAAATTAATAATATTATTTTAATCGTTGGATTTAATTTTCAGCCGTTAGATCTTAATTTTTACCTTCAGATTTGCACACAAAAATTCATATCCGTTAGATCAATATAGTCGTTGGATGTAATTTAAAAAAACAAAAAACAAAAAACAAAAGCTGCAATAAAAAATAACTGTTGGATACCAACGGTTATTGAATTCCAGGCACAAAGATGATGAATTTATAATTGTAATATCAAGGCAAAGGGCCCACTAGTGTAGTGGTTTGGAGTATTTCTTTCCCGAGGTTAGGTCAGGTTTGAATCCACAATATCTGTGTAGTGTGTGTGAGTTTAATATGTTATTGCCCCTCTCAATAGAAAATGTCCTAACAAAAAAATGTAATATCAAGTGGCGTGAGCTCCAGAGCACATGGGTGGAGCTCCAGGCTGTTGGGCTCCACCAATTTGGATCCAGTCGATATGAGAGGCGGAATAACGACTGGCTTTTTAACTGGATTGCTATTTTAGACCGTTGTTATACAAGGTTGGAGAGTCTTTTAAGACTAAAAACCCAAATTTTGGGTTTAGCGTCCCATTGGAGATGGCCTAAGCACTTTCACCCCTAGTTCCAAGGGCTCTACTTAGAAGGTCACACGCCCTTCTTTGAAGCTCTTACCAGCTGTATTATAATATAGGATGCGGCATATAGAACAATGAAAGTTTTGGCCCATTTATCTCACAAGAAATCCATTCTTTCTATAAAATAAATAATAATAATAACACTTTAAAATTGTTTTTGACCTCTCCAATTTTTAATTTTATATATATTTATATATAAATCCTGTAGCTTTTTGTATAGCTAATGTGGGGTAATATCGTCTTCGGAGTATCTAATTAATATTTCGATTTGTTAGATCGAATTCTCAATTGAAGTTTCGTTTTTTGTAAAAGGAAATGAAAATTTCATGCAAAAGCATATGCGATATTCTCGGTGGAAAATTATCTTAATTTGTAGAGTAGTGGTCTTTATGTTCGAACCTGCATGACACCCTTGATGTGTGTGTGAGAAACCATCCCTCCGTTTTGTTATTTAGACTATCAATGGTATTCAAAAAATTTGACCTCGTAAAATATTGCACACGCTCATAAGGTGCAATGTGGTTGCACGTCACTGATGGGTTAGCTTTCTTCCCCATTTTTACTACACCAAAGCCCATCTTATCATCATTAGCAGAACCCGACATGGCAAAATGAGTGCATGCCCTTAGCAGAAATTGGAGTCGACCTAAATCTTGTTACTCCAAATTAAGCACATTTCTAAGATTGGATTATCACTGATTAATTTCTTCTGGCTGAGAAAACTATTTCCTTGTGCGCCTGCTGCATCGTGTCGTGTGGTGTAGGATTCTTTCGTAATTCCGGGTGCAAAACTTAACTATCTGCATCTTTTGGCTTAACACATTTTGCATTCTCAAACAGATATATTACTACAAATTGGATGGATCTGCAAACAACAGATGCGCCACCGTTATATTTACCTATTTTGCCAAAGAAATTTGTATCCGAGTATTTTACAAGGCATTTTTCGTACCAAATTATAGCTCTTTTACTGTAAGGGCAATGCCTACGAATCTCTTGACTTGCTGAATTGATACAAATTCTGCAAAGCTCACGCCCTTCCTTGAAGCTCTGGTACCAAAGTGTACGCCAACATTGTACTACTAGCCCATATGGAAATTGATTTGGTCGTAGATTTCTGCTCTTAACGGAGAAACTTCTGTATCCTTCCAACGGAACTGATCCAGTTAATCTTATAATTAAACGGTTCAACTTTTTCTCATAAGGCGTATTACCTCGAAATGTTTGCTGGCTGAAACAATTATGCCCTAGAGGAAGATCGTCAGAGCCAACATTGAGAAAAAAGGAGAAAGGTAACAGACTTAAAGAGATTAATGACCTTGAGCAAAACATGTCAAATAGACTTAGAAATTAGTAAATCGATTTGTTTGATGAAATTTTCAATCGAAGTTTTTTTTGGTCAAAGAAAATGAAAATTTCATTACCAAGCAAAAGCATGCACAGATCTCGACCCAAAAAAAGGCAAAAGCATACACAGATATTCTCAACTGAAGTTTGACACCCATAAAATTTTGCACACGCTCGTAGCCTACAATGTGATTGCAATAAGTCGCTGATGGGTTGGCTTTCATCGCCAAAGCCCGTCGTATCATCATTAGCAGATGCCTAGATGACAAAAGGAGTGCATGCCCTCAGCAGAAATTGGAGTCAACCTAAATCTTGTTACTCCAAATTAAGCACATTTCCAAGATTGGATTATCACTGATTAATATCTTCTGGCTGAGAAAACTATTTCCTTGTGTGCATGCTGCATCGTCTGGGGTTCTTTCGTGATTTTGGGTTCAAAACTTGACTGTCTGCATCCGTCTCTTTTGGCTCAACACATTTTGCATTCTGAAACAGATATATTACTACAAATTGGATGGACCTGAGAGCAAGAGACGCCATTGCGGGACAACTTACAAACCAGCAAATTTTTGCAAAAAAAATCCAATGAAGAAAATAGCAAACAATTCTTTTTACGCCTTGAAATGCCACTTTGACGGAGGATTTAACAACTGTGCATAAAAAAGTGGTAATTAAGTACTAAGTTCTTATTAAGCGAAGACATACGTTCAATACTCTTCTGCTTTCTGCTGCAAAGAACTGTTTGTTCATTTGACCAGCGGGGGGGAAGGTTCTTCCACTAAGGAAATATTCCCCCAGATTGCAGAGCAAGGAGCTTTGCATCTCTTTCAATAGTCGTCGGCCCTCCCCTTCTTTACAAATAGATTCCAGTGCCTGAGAATGTAAATTAGAGCAAACTTAAAATTCACTGTAAGTTGCAAATAATAAGCATGCGCTCTAAGCATAACTAATCTAACATATATTTGCAGTAATACAGAGAGAATTGTGAAACAATGAAAGTAATTGCTGAAACCCAACCTGTTCTTGGTTCCTATTTCCCAAAAGAATCCGTAAAGCATCCATCCCCTTCAGTTGAAAGATCAAATAGCCTCAATTCCAGCCAATCAAGTGATTTTTCTTCTCCTCTGACAGAAAATACCTAATCAAACTTTTATAAAACCTTATCTACCCTGTTTGGCAACCGGAAAATGAACATTAACAAATAGGCATGCTACTCAACAACACCGACTAAATTAGTACCCGCTGTGCCTCCTCAATCAACCTCTCTTCCGACCTTTTATTACCACAGGATACCAAAAAGATAAGCCACAAGGATTACCGCCAAAGGGAAGGCCAAAATAGCTTAGCGGCTAGACACCTAACTTGCATCCCAAATCTCTAGCTAGAGACCCAACCCATCCACATCCACATTGATACCCACTAACACATTCTTAGACAAGTTAATCCTTAACCCCAACAAAAAGCTAAACAATTCAACAATTTACCAACCTATCAAACATTTTCTCATGCACTGTGGAGAAGAACATAGCGTCATTGGACAACTGTAAATGGGACTCCTATGGATTTTAGTAGTAGTAGAAGAGGATCCATTTTTTCAGAGCTCATGTGGTGAACTTATAGACTTACTGCAACAAAGAAACTGGAATACCAACTTAATTTCTCATGCTAGTGTGAGTGATAAATGGGGATTCAAGTGGATCAAATTATAATGATTTTCAGAACATGTTAACCAAATCCAAATTATTGTTTGGCGATTAACTAATAAAACCTAACTGGCGCAGATAGAAGTACATTGCTTTCCTCCCAGGACTACAATTGGAAATGTGAGTCATTATTGCTTATGACTTGAAGAATAGAATTGTGGACAGATTAACTCTGTAGAACACTTGCATATGGCTTGACATATACAAAGAGACACAATTGCAATGGTAACTCAGTGGAATTTACTAGAAAACAAAAGGAAAATTCATGAAAATTCTCAGATAAATTAAAATCCTCAAAGAAGCTAAAACAAATAGAGAAACCAACTGCACTTAAACTATATCACATTAAAAAAATTGCATTTTTGATGCACAGTGACCTATTAAATAGTGGGACAACATTTAAAAGAAAAAGTAAAAGAAATTTCAATTATCGAAACACGACAAAATGAATAAATTACTACAATTCCAGTGAAAACAGGGATTTTACGCAACATCATGACTCTTAAATTTCAGTGCGTGCATGTTTTGCAAACAATGATACATTATCCATAGTTATTTTCAAATATTTGGAATAAAACACAAATAAGTGAAAGCAAGTGTGTTAGAGTGTAACCAAACCTGTTCTTAATTCTTGCTGGCTCCTCAGTAAGAAATAGCATTGGCTTGGCCAAGTAAGACAAGGCTCTCCACAAAAGAATCCATGAAGTGACACAAATATCCATCAATTCCAAAATATTTAAATTCTTCGGTCTTAAGATCCACCTTTAGCAGCCGTCGACCACTACCACACATTTTGAACACTAGTTCACCACTCCTTGTAAAACAAAATGGCTCCAACATATGGTGGTGCAGGTGTACGGTGAATAATTTAGTCCACGATTCCACCACACCATGCTCTTTCATCACCCAAATATTGAATGTAGACAAATTTCCCTGTAGTTCTTCACTCTTTAACAAGGCAAGGGACTCCTCGTACCTTAAAACAAAGCAACGCTCTCTTGTCAAACCTTCAGGCATCATTATCTCTCCAAATAATTCACTGCCCATATGAAACCACAAAATGAATTTGTCCTCCCCTACAGTACGACGTTGAACCCAGTGAAGAGCACCATTGACAAAAGCATGTTTATCTACAGGCCCAAAATTCCCAGGAACAACATTACGATTATTATAAACTCCAAACATGAAATCTTCCGGAACAACAGCAGCACTAAGACTCTTCCAGGAGCCCCTGAGTAACGACCAAATCTCAACTTCACAAGGGGTTTTCCCGTACCTATTACTCGTACTTCTCAAAACTTTATAGTCATTGGTACGCGAATCATACCCAAAAGCATAGCTTGCTTTATGCTTACCAGTCTTGCTCACTGAAACACTACGCCTAGGCAAAGTTACAAACTTTCTAACAGAAGGGTTCCAAATGATTGTTTGGGAACCAACATAGGCAAAGTCAACAGCAAGGCATACGAGCCCATTACAAGCTCCTACCACATAGAAATCCCGAACTACAACTCTTTCACTTGGGGAGAAAATAGCTTCTTTAATGTAAGGGTAAGGATTTACAAGCTTGGAATGCTCACCGGTTTCAGAGTTATCCCATTGCAACGAGTAAAGCGCACTGTTTTCGTTGCCGGAGAAAGCCCTCAGCAGGAGGAGGCCAACGGCTGCGTTCTGGTTGTTGGAATGGATTGTGCGGCTGAGGTGGCTGTGGATGAAGTTAGGGCTTTGAATCAGAGACCTCCATGGCTTGCACACTAAGGTGCATTTGATCAAACACTTGGTGGGCAACCTCTGGAGGATTTCGTGTATGATATCCTTTGGAAAATAGTCAGACATTACTTCTGAATTTGGTTTAATTTTCAGTGGAAGAGTTAGGGGTTGGGGGTTTTACGAGAGAGAGAGTGTGTGCTTTCTGATAAGGACATAATGATCGCTTAACATTCTCCTGAGGTTTTGACCTAATATTCATTTCAATTTAGGAGATTTACGAGAAAGTACTGGTTGATGTTTTTGCTCCCTCTAATTTGTCCAATTTCAACAAAATACCCTATAATTTTAAGAAGTTGCAAGCATACTCATGTAGCTTGACTTTAGAGCATAGTAAGCTATGTTGCACGGATACGGGTACGGGGACATGGAAATACGACACGTCGACACGGAAAATATCAAAAAACTAAGACACGGACACGGCTAGGACACGGCTAGGACACGACAATTAAAATAATAATAAAATAATAATAGTATATACTTATATATATATACAAGGAATAAAATATCGATGATATCGGAAATATCGGTAGTCCAAAAATACGGAAATTTCGATGGAAATATCGGGATATTATCTATATTTCGGTCTATGTCGTTAATATTATCGATATTTTGGTTCATGGATATCTAAAATATCGATGGTATCGTAAATATCAGTAGTCCAAAAATACGGAAATTTCGTGGAAATATCGAGGATATTGTGGATATTTTATTCCTTGTATATATATATATATATATATATTTCAAAAAACAAATTGCATATTCAATAACATAAAAACATTACTTTTGTTGAGCAATGCACCTGACAAAACATAAAAAAACACATCATATTGACAACTCTCTTTCTCTCTCTCTCTCTCTCTCTCTCTCAAGAATCCGATTCAAAGTAGGCGTTGTCTTCTTGCCCAAGTTCACAACGCCTTCTTTGCAATACATAAATTTCTCCCATTTTTTTCAAGCTGTGTCTTGACTATGAGTTGACTAGTGTCTTGACTGTGGACACGAGTGTTCGAGGAGTGTCCAAGTGTCCGACACGGAGGCTCGACGGAGTGTCCGTGCAACATAGATAGTAAGTAACAAAACTAGTATTCAAACCTTTTTGTTTTCGGACTAGGCAAATGAATAGGCAAAATAAACATACTCTCCCTAATGAGGCAACATTGCATACTTCAAAAAGAATAGGTATATTAGATCCCACATTTCTTAATGTACTTTTCATTTGGTAGTAATTTTTTTCCACCTACTTTCATGAAATAATATAATAATGGTTTGTGCAATTGCATTGCCTAGTCTATTGGAGCAATCAACTTTTTTTCGCCTCATAAAAAAAAAAAAAAAAAAAAAAAAACTTTTTTCATGGTGCAAATGGGTAAGCAACATGTCTAGATTGTTAAAGTACATACTTGCCTACTTCATTTGCATACTCCATTTGAGATGCTCTTGGATTATACATCCAAAATCTGAGTCCAATTTTCCTGTTACCACCCTGTTTCCCTGCTAGCTTTGTGACATGTGGCAAGCCACTTAACAGCTCTTAACTCTGTTAATTCCATTTATTTTTATTAAAATAAAAAAATAAAAATGCGCAACCCCACACCATTTTTACATCCCCGACCTCTACCCTGCAACCTCATCCCAACCACCCTCCCCACCGCCAAAAGATCTTCACTCACTCACTCTCTCTCTCTCTCTCTCTCTCTCTCTCTCTCTCTCTCTTCATTTGGTAGTAATTTTTTTCCACCTACTTTCATGAAATAATATAATAATGGTTGGTGCAATTGCATTGCCTAGTCTATTGGAGCAATCAACTTTTTTTCGCCTCATCAAAAAAAAAAAATCAACTTTTTTCATGTTGCAAATGGGTAAGTAACATGTCTAGATTGTTAAAGTACATACTTGCCTACTTCATTTGCATACTCCATTTGAGATGCTCTTGAATTATATATCCAAAAAAGGAGTCCAATTTTCCTGTTATCAAATGCCATGTGACCATCCTGTTTCCCTGTTACCTTTGTGACATGTGGCAAGCCACTTAACAGCTCTTAACTATATTAATTCCATTTATTTTTATTAAAATAACAAAAAATAAAAAATGCACAACCCCACACCATCCTTACATACCTGACCTCTACCCCGCAACCTCATCCCAGCCACTCTCCCCACGCCAAAAGATCTTCACACACACACACACACACACACACACACACACA
Organism: Prunus padus; assembly: GCA_024362665.1. Lineage (NCBI taxonomy): Eukaryota > Viridiplantae > Streptophyta > Magnoliopsida > Rosales > Rosaceae > Prunus > Prunus padus. Next base: position 10,542,348 of record JANFAM010000011.1, read on the forward strand.
CACACACACACACACACACACACACACACACACACACACACACACACACTCTCTCTCTCTCTCTCTCTCTCTCTCTCTCTCTCTCTCTAAGTTTAACTCATTGCCACCCACCAAAGACCTCTTTTTCCTACTCCAATGGCAACCCCACCCTGCACCATCTCTCAAGTGAGGATATTTCTAAGGTTTGAGAATTGAGCCCCTCTTTGTCCCAAGAGCAGAAAGCTTTAGACTCTCCAACCCCTCCCACGCCACAACAGCATCCCAGTCACAAAATCCAGAAGAACCCAAATTCAAAGAGAAATAAAATCAAAACTAATTCCTATTAAAAAAAAACATTCATGTAGTCTAATGCTTTTATCTCCTGGATTGTGCCTCAATTCTCATTCCTGAAAACCCACTGAAACCCTCATACTCTCAACACTAACCAAGCCGACTCGCACCCATAGTCAATGAATCCAATTCAACTGATCTGCACTCGCTTATGTGCGATCCGTGACATTCTCCCCCACTTATAGTGGCTCTGTCCTTGTCGACGTGCCCACTGCACTGTCGCATAACAACACCATATATGAATATCCTCTTCTCTTCGCTCCATGGACCACAATGCACCACTGTTCACCCTTTTCAACTTCTTTTGAAGTTCCACGTTTGTCCCTCTTTGGGCCGAGAACTCTGTCTCTTGTCGCACTCAACCATTGAACAAACACAAGCTCGCTGGTTAGGTACTTCCACATTATCCACATTTAAAGAGATGTACCCCGCATGGGTGTGACTCGTAAGCCAACCGTGTGTTTTCCACGACACCTCCATTTGTTTGCGCAACTGCACTGGCATACCTCTTTGACATTCGTGGGTTTTCCCTACTTATCTCGCCGACATACCCTCACATCCATGTGCCTACAAAGAAAAGTTCCACAACACTTAGGCTATCACAGTTCACCAAGGTTAGACATCATCCCTACTACGAGTATAACCACCTAACTACCAATGCCCAAACTTTGACTCGGGATAACTACTTTCATAGCATCCATACGGGAACAAGTAAGATGTCAACACCCAAGTTACTCCAACTTTGTCTGCCATCAAGTGCAGACATACTCCATGTCCTTAGCAACCATGCTCACAAGTAAGACTCCGAGATCCACTTTTGGAACAATCCATCATTCTGAATATTAGTTAGCAACCTTATATCAAACCTTGTGCATCACCCACACGTTCTCCACAATTGTAAGATCAACCACTTAAGTGTCTCCATTAAAGCCTAGTCCGTCAGTGACTAACTCCCTCAATGAAGCCTAGCCCTTTAGTGACTTACTCCCTTCGAAGATTGCAGCACTTCGGTCTTGAGCTCCCACAACTCTTCCCCAAACAAAGGTCTTGCACCATCTGTTCAACACTCATCACCAACTGAATTTAACACAACCGTCAATGGCATGCTATGGTTTGAGTATAGCTAATCTTCAGCACTCTCACCAAACTCACGCTGCCATCTTCCTCACATCCTGGCCTTGAACAAGCAACATCACTTTATCAACCGTGTGTCCTCCAAGGCACCTCCATTCGTTTGCGTATATGTGCTGTCATACCTCCATGGCATTCGTGGGTCTCCCCCACTTATCTCGTTGACGCACCCCCATGTCAACGTGCCTCCGAAGCGAAGCTCCATAACACTTAGGAGTTCATAATTCACCAAGGTTTGACATCATCCCTACTATGAGTAGAATCGCCTAACAACGTCGAAACTCACAACCACTTTCATAGCATCTACACAAGAACAAGTACGATGTCAAGACCCAAGTTACTCTAACTTTGTCTACCATCAAGTGCAGACATACTACGTCCTTTAGCAACCATCCTTGCAAGAAAGACTCCGGGATCCACCTTTGGAACAATCCATCATTCCGAATATTAGTTAGCAACCTTATGTCAAACATTGTGCATCACCCACATGTTCTCCACAATTGTAAGAGCAATCACTTCAGTGGCTCCTTCATTAAAGCCTAGCCCATCAACGACTTACTCCCTTAATAGAGCCTAGACCATCAGTGGCTTAATCCTTTCGAAGACAGCTCATTTCAGTCTTCAGCTCTCACAAATCTTCCCTGAACAAAGGTCTTGTACCATTTGTTCAACACTTGTTACCAACTGAATTTGACACAATTGTCACTGGTATGCCATGGTTCAAGTGTAAGCCAATCTTCAACACTCTCACCAAACTCGAGCTCCCATCCTCCCACATCCTAAACTGAATGACCAACATCACTACGTCGCAAGTCAGAACCCCTGCCTACTCGACTTCCGGGTGCTTGGTGCACGGATTAGAAACTAGGCAACCGAGCAGTAAAACCAACCGTTATCCCACATCTTAGAGTCATCCTGCTTGATGTCTTCTCAAAACTTCGAGGAGAACTTTTGGATACCTTCACCCTTTAGTAGGATCTAGCACCAAGACGGGTTTCCATCAACCGTCACACAACATGATTCCAACAATCATCCACAGTGACGTTGGGGTCTTCATCCAACTTCACAGGACCACTACCCATCACAGGTAATGACCTGCTACACAAGTTCCTCCATCACCAATCTCTCTTAGGTACCAATCCCTCACACAGAGACCACCATCGAAATTGATCGGCTCTGATACCATATGTCACGGGATGTAGCGAGCTAAAAGTGGGTTTTCCAAAACAGAGAGCCAAGTAGGAAGTGTGCTAGAGTTGGAATTTTCTATTTTTCTCACCAAACTGGGTAACCAGCAGAGTTTAGCAACTCTGGCAACTCTGTTGGAGATGCTCTAATGTCAGCTCAAAGTTGTTATAAATATATTAGCCGATTGGTTAGTCAATTTACCTCTCCCTCATTTTCTATCTCACACGACTTCTGTCATTCGGTTCTCCCCGTGAGAAAAAGACCTCTATCCTTTTCGTTATCTCCATATCTTTTTCAAGATCATTTAATTGATTTAGGCATCGGAGGGTCTTTGGCCAACACCCCCGAGTGTAGTGCGTTGACCTATATCTTTTTAACAGGGATCAAGGAAGAGAAGAGAGAAGGAAACCTAAGGGAGAAGAATCCACACATGTTATTCCTTATGCGAAAATTTGCTCAAATAGTATCCTTCTGCTCCTGTGTACATAATTGATTTCCTTCGATTTGGTAGATGGATCAGTTAAACTCATAGAATCCGCCATAGGAGTAGGTTGGTCAACAGAGTTGTTGACCGAGATTTTGAATACCAATCCAATCAACAAAATCATATCAAACCGACCAATCTAGACCGCAAAAACAGATCGTTGGTGGGGTTGAGGGGGTTGTCTAGGTGGTTGCTTTTAGTTTAGTGGGGTTGGGTCCTATGGTATCTGTCTTGGGTTGAGAGAGAGAGAGAGAGAGAGAGAGAGAGAGAGCAGAGAGAGAGCAGAGTAGGTGGCAGGGGGAGGCGGAAGGGGAGAGAGGTTTTTATTTTTTTTATTTTTAAGGTTTAAATTTAGTTTTCTATTTTTATGAATTTTAATATCTTAAATATTTTTCTAAACGTAAATTTTTATTCAAATTCACGTGGCATGTTGTTATTGGACATGTGGACTTCACATACATGACATGTCATCAATCTAACATAAGTTTTAACGGAATCTTACGGCATGACAATTTTGATGTGTCAGGTTGAAGATAAAGGACCAATAATGTCACAAAAAAACAATAAAGGATCAAAGGTAATAATTTCGCAAACCTCAGGAACCATTTGTAATAAAAACCCTTTAACTTTTAGTCTCGCTTGGACCAAATGTGAGATTGGTATTAGAATTAGGAGTGAACACGGTTCACGGTTCGGTTTGATTTCATTTCGGGCTTAGACCATAATTAACCCAATAGAACCTGTTTAGCTCGATCCGGTGTATATGGCTAAAGTGCGGTTTGTCCCCTTAACTATACCATAATTGTCAATTTACCCCATAATCTTTTTTTGGGTAAATTAAGGACTTAAACTATATAGAAATGGCCAATTGGGGACTTGCCATCAATTTTTGGATGTCAATACAAATTTCAGTCACGTGACTTGCACCTGATCAATTTTAGGAAAAAAAATATATATGTAAGAGAAAGAAAATAAAAGTAAAAAGTGGAAAAACCAAAAACAAAAAACAAAAACAAAAAACAAAAAACAAAAAACAAAAATTTGCGCATCTGCAACCTCCATCCTCGCCTAGCTACAACCTCCATTTCAGCCATCATCTGCAACCTCCAACAAGTTGACAAATAAACACAAAATTGCCACAGGTTGACAAAAAAAGGAATGAGATACCTTCACATTCCAATTCTTATCAACCAACAGATTTGGAGATTTCAAATCCCAGTGAACAATTGGGATTGGTGTGCTGGTAGGAAAGCAATTCATACCCCTTGCCAACAAAATAAAAAGAGAGTTGAAAGTAAATATTGATGTATCATGCTGGTTTGGGTTCAGTGGCACCAGTGGCTTTATGCTTGCAGTACAAACCTGGACTCAAAACCTAACTCTCTTCCCATCCCTTCCCTTCACCTACCCCAAGACTAGGGGCTGGGCATTTGGAACCGAAACCCGACCAACCCGCCCAAACCAAACCGATCGGGTCGGGTTGGTTTGGTTTTTCAAATTTTTTGGTTATCGGTTTGAACCCAAACCAAACAAGTCTATGGTTCGGTTACGGTTTGCAATATCCAAACCACGGTTTAACCAAACCAAACCGAAGATTTAAAAAAATATTATAATAAAAATATAATACATAGTTTAAAGAAATTTATATATATATATATAATATATAGTTTAAAGAAATTTATATATATATATATATATAATACATAGTTTTTATATATATATTACATAGTTTAAAGAAATTTATATATATATATATATATATGTAATACATTTTTCCCTTCTTCTTCTCTCTCTCTTCTTTTTCTCTTCTTCTTCTTCTTCTTCTCCATCTCTTCCTCTCTTTCTCTCTTTTTCTTCCTCTCCTCTCCATCTCTCCCTCTCTTCATTGCTTTTATTTCTCTCTCTCTCTCTCTCTCTCTCTCTCTCTCTCTCTCTCTCTCTCTCTCTCTCTCTCTCTCTAAGAAAGCCAAAAACCGAAACCGAACCAAACCAAACCACAAGTCCGGTTAACCAAGTGGTCGATTTTCATCACTTATGGTTTGGTTTCGGTTTCCAAAATAGCCAAACCGAAAGGGTTCGGTTCGGTTTGGTTGAGCCCAAAACCGAACCAACCCAAACCGAGCCCACCCCTACCCAAGACACACCAATGCCTATTTAAAACTTACATAGAGAGAGGGAGCAACTGAGTGTTTGTGGGAGAAAATAGAGAGAGAGATCCACCTGCCTCTCATCTCTGTCTTCTTACGTTTTTCCCTTTTCAGATTTTCAGATTTTTTTTTTCCTTTCTTGCAGTTAAACTTGGCAATATTATACACGACACGAATTCGCACGAAATTATCAGTATTTGGGTTGAGCTTAATGGGTCGGGTTGAAAACGAGTGAACCCGTTAGGCACCCATTAAGCTAACTGGTCGGGTTGTGGTCATTCATGAATATTCATTGTCACCCGTTAAGAAGGGGTAATTGGGTAATTTTATATCACAACATAAATTCACCAAAAAATACACCAGCGTGCTTGTAAGGGTGGAGCTTCAAACCCTTGACCATGACTCCCTCACTCTCCCTTTAAACCAACATGGTGAAGTGCCTACTGTGTCATTCCCTTAAAGTTTATAATTATTATATTTCCTTGGGTTGTTTTTACTATTCTATATTGTTTATTAATAATTACTTAAATCCCTAATATTAAAGTGATTACAAAATAAAATATAACCCCACCAATGGCATGCTCCTATCATTCCAAATTATTATTTTATATATGTTTTTATTATTCTATAGGTTGATTAATTACTTAAAAATATAAAAGTTAATTAAAAAATAGAAAGAGAGAGGAGAGAAGAGAGAGGGAAAAAAAGGAAAAAAAAAGTTTCAAACCCATGACCTAAGATTATTTATGTTCTTACTATTTTATATTGTTGATTAATTACTTAAATCCCTAAGATTATTTCACTCTTGATAATAAATACAATCTAACCCACCAATGACATACGTCTCTTATTCCATATTATTATTTTTCTTATTTTCTTATTATTCTACATTGTTGATTAATTACATAAATTCCTAGGATTATTTCGCTATTGATTACAAATACAATCTAACCTCACTAATAGCATCCTCCTTTCACTCTATATTATTATTTTAATTATACTCTCAAATACTTAATATATATTTTTTTTCACAAAAAATTGTCTAATTTGAAGTGTTTTCATTTAACAATTTGTTAAAAAAAATATAGTCTATTTTTTAAATGGGTGAAGCGTGTGAAATGAGCAAAAAATTAACTCATTAGTCTTAACGGATCAGGTCGGGTTTTAGCGAATTTGAACAAGTCGGGTTCAGGTTTAGTATTTCCACCTGTTAGCTTAATGGGTCGGGTCGGGTCAATTCGCTTTTCTTAACGGGTTGACACGAACAAGACACGAAACCCGCAAACACGACACGTTTGCCAAGTCTACTCGCAGTCCTTTCTCTTTCGTTTTCATCGCCTCATTTTCTAATCAAAACAAAACCCAAATTTGGTAGCCACCAATTTTTTCCATTTTTAATAAATAATTGTTTCTAGTCTATGCTCTTTGTTCCTTCCCTGTACCCATATATTAAAAATGGATTCTTTGAAGACCCATTTGCCCAAAATCGAATCTTTGCCTCTCAAGCACTGTAAATCCGCTCAAAACCATGAAAAGAAATGGACTTGGTAGAAAGGAACAAGAGACAAAAAGGGGCGGGGAAGGGGAGGTGGATCGAGGGTGGGGGAGGTTCATCGGAGAAAGGGGTAGGGGTTGTGCTAGAGGTGGCTGATGGAGGTAGGGGTTTTTTATTTTCTGAATTTTTTAATTATTGTTTTCCTTTAAAATTACAAATTTGCCCCTTAAATTCACGGAAATTTGAATGGACATTCGAAAAATTGACGGCTAGTCCCCAATTAGTTATTTTATATAATTCAAGTCCATAATTTTTTTATAAAAAAAAGATAAATCAACAATTATGGTATAGTTCAAAAAGTATAACTGCACTTTAGCCGGTATAAATTGGGTTGATTCGGTATAGATTTCTATTAAATACCTACTTTTTAATTAGATTCCTATCAACTTCAATCCCAAATCAACCTAATAACAATTTGGAGTGTGATTTTGGGAGCAGTTGATCACCAGTGTTAATTAACTCCAGTGATTTTGCCCCTCGATTAAAATTTCAGCACGTATTCGCAACAATTGTTTCTACATTTCAAATTTCATTCCAGACCAGAACTGTGCTTAAAATTTGTACACGTGTTTATTGGCAAAGCAAGCTCTAAATGTAAATGTGTCATTCATAAGTAGCTATAACTTCAAAATTGTAGTGTGCATCCGTAAAGAAATCTCAACTTTTGTTGTGTAGACATGAACCCAGTGGAGAAGACTTGGAAAAACATATGTATATTCTATTCATTTTCACTAACTAGGAAAACCTATTCTGTGTTGAAAAAGAGCTTTGCTAGCTACGCCGATACCCCTGTAACTTCCTTTGGTATCAAAAATAGAAAACCAATAGGAATGAAAGTGCAGACAACTTGAATGGCGATTCCCAGAGAAAGGTTGTCAAAAGAACCTGAAGAGATGTTCAAAGCTGAAGCCACCCCAGCACCGACAAATGACCCCAATGTTGAACCTAAGTTGTTTATCGACATAAAGAGGGCGAACAGCGTCCCTTCAATTCCAGGTGGGCATAGCTGTCCAGATAAGATCAGAAATGGCATAAACCTGCAGCGGTTTATGGAATTTTGCATGTTAGTAAGATACAAAGGGTAAAAGCGTTACACACTTCAGTATTTTCTGAGTCCCACCATAATTTGTTTCGTGAATTACAGAAGAAAACAGCTATGAGCAAATATGTACGTACTTGAATTGATTGATTGCATCACTGAGAGCTGAGCCACAAAGCACCATAATTCTATCTGATATTCCGTAGGTGAGATTTACTCGAGAGACTAAAACCATATCTAGGAGACCCAAGAAAGACAAACCAACTTGAGACAACCTGCAAGGATCAGGACAGAAACATCATCATCAATAAAATAATTTCAACAAAAAGGAATCCATTTACAGTAAAAATATTAACAGAAATGCATTGTACTTACACGAGGATTCTTCTTAATTTCATTGTCTTTAAATACTGATTATATACAAAGGTTCCAAGCATGAGGCCTAACCATCCCACAACACGTGCAGTGCCCAAAAAGGAGGCTTCCAAGCTCAAAAACTCTGTCTGATAATAAAACATCACAGTCGAGAGGTTTGGAATGGAAACTTGTGCTAGGAAAAACCATGCCATTGGTCTGAGCTCAAACAAAGTAAAACCAAAAGTAACCAAGATTAAATATTTTAATATATCCACATATGAGAAAAATAGCAAATTATATCTCCAGAGAAACAATTTAGATTGATTTGAAGACCATGTACCAACAATGGGCAAAAACATTTAAACGTTACTTCCCCATAAATTTAAGTACAGCAATCCTATTAGATGATTTGACCACCCATTCTCCAAGGACTATTCTAGACCACCTGGAATTTGTTGGTCTCTTTTTTCGCTCCAAATATGGTACAAACAGAATTTCGATTAAGTGACCAGATCATCGCATTGTGTGACAATGTCAACACTGAAGGAAGTTGAGGTTCCACCCCAAAACCAATTGGCAATGGGGGGAGTAGCCCAACTCCTTATAAGCCCTTGCTAGGTTTCTCAACTTTCCAATGTGGGACTCTTTCCCTTCACATTCTCACACACCCCGCACATGTGGCGAATTTTCAAGCCTAACACGTGGACAACACATATTGGGTGACGTGGAGCACGTGTGGCCGTTGGGCTTTCACACGTGGGCTAACCTGGCTCGATACCATGAAGGAAGTTGAGGTTCCACCCCAAAACCAATTGGCAATGGGGAGTAGCCCAACTCCTTATAAGCCCTTGCTAGGTTTCTCAACTTTCCAATGTGGGACTCTTTCCCTTCACATTCTCACAAACACCCCCTCGAGAGGAAAACCCTAACTTGTGTTTTCAACTGGCATGTAAAGAAACCCATGTAAATAAATACATAAATAAATAATTGAATTACCTCAAAATGAGTGGTTGTTTAAATGCATGGCACAAACTAAAAGTGGCTGCTTTGAGAGAGCGGAACCACCGTGAAGGCAAGTCAACTTTTTCAGCAATCTGGCCTTTAGCAGTAACTCGTTTCTTTTTGCCGCCCTTATTGCTTTTCTTTCTCCTTAACATGCTGATATTGGATTTCTTCTCTGAGAAACTATCTTCATCTAGAAAACTACTATTTCCATTCACCCCGTTGGCACTACTTGAGTTAGAAAATTTTGGCAAAATTTTACTATCTACAGTAACAGATTTCTCCTCAACCAAGCCACATGATAACAACTGTATGGATGGTAGTACAGAAAAAAGAAGAAAAATCGTATGTATCTGTAAGTTGGTTAGTGCATATCCTCCTGACAAACTCCCGCATATGCCCCCCAACGCCATTGAGAACCATGACATCGACTGGAGGTCTCCAGCAAATGAGCCCCTGATAAAGGTAATTTTAAGATATCAAGTTGTATCCTTGAATGGATTAAGAAGGGGAATGAAAAAACCATGAGATATGTACAAAAAATGAAGTAGATCCCTGATCAACCAGACAAACTAGCAGTAGAAATAGGGGGATGTGAAAAAGTAGCCATCTTCTTTTGGTGGAATATAAGACATTCCACCACAACTGATTTGAATGGGGAGCCTACCATTGGGGCAGCAATAATCATGCTAAACCCCCAAAATAAGGCATGAACAAGTTAAGCAATTCATGTGGTTGTATGCCAGCAGAAATCTATATTGTCCACGGAATAATCTTGCAGGATACTCGATATGCAACTCAAACCGCATTGCAAAGAAATGAGAAGAATCTCTGTTTGTGTGCGTACCGCTCATGTCTTACTGCCTCAGCAATCATTGCATCAACTACTACATCTGCCATGGCTGAGCCCAGGTTCTGGAGTGTTAAGAAGGTCATGAGGTTCCATTTAGAACTCCTCAACGTTTCATTCAGGCCGAGGATAATCCATGGCACAAGAGAGAGCACAGTTGCAATCACTAAGTAGGGAACCCTTTTTCTTCCTTTTATTGGAATACAATCAGACACAATTCTGCATATAAGACATGCAATCAGATCTCAAAGAACCAATAAGAAACTGTTAACACAAAAAGGGCAACTTCAATGTCTGGACTACAGACATTGAAGAGATGCAATAGGTATGATCACCATTCTTTTTTCTTTTCTTTTTTATAACAAGTACAATTGTCATTCAGGACTGCAAATTTTCATGTCCAACTAGTCGTTGCTCATGCCCCTCATATGAAATGTGTTGTATGCGGGAATATTGAGATCATAAATAAATAAATGAAAGGAAGCATGTCCTCACTCAGAACAACAATGGAGAAAAAAAAAATGCAAAATCATCATGCACATCCTTCATTATTATCCATAGCTTCTAAATGACTTCAACTATGAGGATTAAGTGGTGCTTTGAATTAGACAACATGACGCAACTAGAACTGCATTACAAACTTAGGACAGATATTTGAATTCAAGGATAAATGGCATAAATGTAAATAAGCAGCATATACGTATAACCAAAGCTGTTATCTAGAAGATCCCTGAACGCATCTAAAACAAAATCATACGTTCTTGTTCCCCGCCCTTGTACTGAGTAAAAGAAGATCCTTACCCATATAATGGTTTAATGCTCCATGGGAAGAAAGCAATTGAAAACACAAATTGGGAAGATGAGGGTGACAACTTAAGCCTATCTTTCAGCTGGTAAGAAACTGCCGTCCATACAAAGGATCTGAAACCCTACAATATATCAAACAGGTACATATCAATAACCATATCGATTCTTCTTACAGCAACACAAAAGAAATTGTTTCATTAACAGTCAGTACCCCATTTCCATATGGGATATTTAAAATAAATAAAAAAATTCACCTGCCTACTAATAAATTCAGAAACTTCTTAACAAGGACAGAGTATTTCCAATACAAAATCCTTTTCAAAATCACCCAAAATCAATAAATAATACACACAACCCAGAAACCCAAAAAGCTAAATCACAAATCTCCACCTCCTAGAAACACAAAAAAAACCCCCCCAATTATATAATGACCCAAAAGATTAAACTCCTCAAAAATCAACAAAAGAATGTAACACAGAAGTAGTACACCAAGAACATAAATTTATAATCTCAGAGATGGAGAGGGAAGAGAATGATAAACCTGGGTGAAGTAAACCACGCAAACGAGCCAGAGAAATGAGGCTCCAAATGCTGCTCTTAACCTTTTCAGCCATTGTATCATTTTTCTGGGGCTTCGAGTTTGAGCTCGCGCAAATGGACCCTCTTTTCTACGTCTTTCTATCAAACTGAAGAAGACAAATTCTTCTTGATCCAAAAAAAAGAAGACAAATTCAAGTTTTTTTTTTGGTCTAAAAAGAAGACAATTCAAGTTATTTCAGTTTCTCTTTGGAGTCTTTCAACGGTTGCTTTGGGAAAATATTTGTTGGACTGACATTTATACCCCTCGTTCGTATCTCACTTGTAGTATACAGTTATCTTTTTCAGGTGGAGCTTCTCGACATTTGGAGGGGGTTAATTATATAGTTTATATAGCTTTTAGCCACGTCCACCGATCCTATCATTTTTCGACACCTCAGCATCGGGCCCCACAGTAAGTCTGTCACCAAGTGGATGGTATTACAGCCGTAGATCATGAGTTCTTTTTGGTAGATCAAATATTCTTGGAAAATGATTTTTTTTTTTTCTGGAGGTATATTTGACGCATGAGCATATATCATAGGCAGGCCCCCCCCAAAAGGGTAACCCAAGACTTAAGCAATCTCTTAGATTATTTCCGATTAATGGCATTATTTTGTTGTATCTTCACTTAATTACAAAAATATTGTAGTAAGGAACTTGTAACTCAAGTGATTATGAGCATTTGCCATTTGCTCGTGCATAAGTGCCAAAATCCTACTTAATTACGAGAATATTGTAGTAAGGAGCTTGTAAATTGTAACTGCGATTATGATCATCTATGATTCATGTACCCTTGCACAACTGTCAAAATTCCATTTGTTATGAGGAGCTCCTCAGTTTTAAGAAGCCCGACAACGCTTCTTATGAAATATGAGATAACTTTGCATGAATTTACCGCACCAATTATATGTTTGTAAAGGATCAGTGTTCCCTTCGATAAGATGTTCAAAACAAATACGGTGATTAGCAAGGTTTTATGATATATGCCCTCTAGAATGCAACTGGCCTATGACATGATAAACTTTAAATCTCTTACAATCGATCAAGCTCCTAAGAGAGTGCCATGACTGATTATATGCTAACCCTGGATCTACCAAAGCTACTTTTCAAACACTTAAATTTCCAACAAGTAAACAAGCCTAAATTTTTATGTTACTTCATCTACGGTTATGTATATTATTCCAATCAAGGATTGGGTTTAAACTAACAAGAGCTATGTTCATCATAAACTACATTACAGCATTAACCTCACACATGCCCTTTAATCACGATCATTGTAAGATGACTGCATTTCAGTAAAAGCAAGCTCATATTGCAACTCAACAATATAGATGTACATTGAGCTTAGAATTCTCAAATGCAGTATGCTGGTACACTGGCTGGTCTATAGACGAAAGTTCGGACGGTGTGTGAATAGCCTGATGGGTGATTATAACTGAACTTTACTCCGGAGCTACCATCCCCAACATGAGTGCAATGCTCATGGAAGCTGCTGATGGGCCGGGCCAGACATGCATCCCAGCGATCACTCTCAGGCATCGTCTCTGCCACTGTATACATCCCTCTATCATTTGTGAATGCTTGGTAATTCAGAACTTCCCCTGATTTTGTAATGCATAGAACAGCTACCTCAGCACCTGCATCATAACAATATCAAGGGTCAAAACCATTCAATTCGGCCTATCCAACATGAAAAACAAATGCTAGAATGTCAAAGTTCCACTAACACGCTAAGCTAACATTTTAATTGCATCCTAGATAGCAGTTACAAAGCTTAAACATAAACTAACCATTATAATATCATTATCAGCTTCAAATGGTAAAAGTCACCACAAATCACATGGATGTGAACTTATCATAATATCTCTATTGCATTTACAAACAAAATCAAACAGATGAAATCATCAAAGAAAAAAGGCCGAAAATAAGAAACTAAGTCATTGAAAAATAAATAAATAAAGATATTTTGGCATTTTGTTCATGGTTTATAAGTTTCTGGTTAGAAGCCCTAACTTGTATCAGATTCATGAAAAAGAAAATGGTTCAAGTGAAAAATGTATTTCGGCAATGCAGCCACCTGTCAGTACTTCGGCTATGATGTTAAGTTTGTTCTTTTTGTTGTACAACCATTTATTTCACCAAATTTTCTATGCACAAAGAGAGAACAGCCCTTCATATCTGAAAAGACTGAAATCCTATGTTCAAAATTGAAAAGGGACCTAGAAGCCATGAACCAGGGTCAACACATTTTCTTTCATATTTTGAATTGAAATTTTTTATTCGGAATAATTTCTCTTAAGTTTTCAAAACTACAACATGTTTCCTACTGAACAAGATGATTGTCTTCCACACCTAGATAGCAATTGGCCAAGACCAATATAAGTCAAAATATCATGCTTCTCCTACCTATTTAAATACCACTTTTGATTTCTAAGCCTACTATCACAACGTAATCTTGATGAAATGAAAATGTGTAGAAAGAAATTAATGTGAATGAAAACATTTAGGCAACAAGTTCAGATGGGAATATTGGAAGACCTTGTGCAGTTCAATGACATAAATCAATGTTTTCCTGTATAATTTTAACATAAGAGGTAAATACCGTTTAGATAAGATTCAAGAACACAAGGCCCAATTATATAAATTTATAACATGGATATAAAAACTCTTGTTGGAAGGTAGTAGTTATGCAAAACAGGTAGACTATAAATTTCGAATCCGCTGTTGCTTCACATTGATTGCTGCAATTATCAGATCAAATTTCATGCTAGAGATGACAAAAAGAGGACTTCTTAAAGATTTAAAAAGATTAGTAATCGTTTATAGGATTAAGCGAAAACTTACATACTTATATCTATGAAGAGAAAAGTATTCCAACACATCCATTATATTACTCAAAGAAAGACCATTAGAAAGATAAAGCAATGCAGAACATTACAATAATAATAATATATTCAGATTGGGCAAAATCATCAAACAGCATCAAAACCAGAGCAATTTTCAAATTGTTAATGTCTCAGAAAAATCATGTCACCCTGATCTAATTAAGCTCATCAACAAGCTCGCAAACTCATCAAAATAAAAACAAATCAATCAATTGGGCAGAATGAAAAATTGTAGCAAAAAAACATGATGATCATCATCACCAACCCAAAGACTCAAATTTATGTAGATGAGAAATAATCATAGGCTATGATTCATAGTTTTCACAAGCCAAACACAAAAACCCAGTTCATAATTTTCACCAAGCAACACATAATTATAAAAATAAATAGCTATTGGGCTGATTTGAGCAAAGAGAGAAAGAAAGGACCTTCTAGAACATGATCTTCAGGTCCAACGGCGGAGTCACCACAGACATCACAAACAACTCTGCCATGGATTTCACCAGTCCAAGCTCCAACACTAGAAATGAAGAAGACTGTAAAGATAAGAAGAGCCACCGCCAGCTTATTCCTCTGCTGTGCTTCCATGGCTGTGTCTTGGGTTCAACACGCCAGAGTGTCTTTTGGGCTCACAGTTTCTTCGACTTATTTATCTGCAAAGCGGCAAAGGTACGACTCTCTGCAATCTTGAGTCTGTCCACTGGGCCCGCCTTCTCTACGGTTACTGGACCCTACAGTTCCTTCCGCTTTGTTTGGCTGATAACTGTCGGTAGTCTAAAAGGCCTCACAAAGTTTTGCTTCCACCCAAACACAACCTATGTAATGTTCATTTCCATTTTCTAATGGCTTTTTATCACAAATGGTAGGTTTGCGAAATTATTACATTTCATCTCTAACGTTTTTTTGTGACACTAATGGTTCTTAAGGTTACCATCCACTAGGGTGGGCATGGTATGGTGCAGATGCGGTATTGAGCTCGCATCGATACCGATACTTAAATTAAAACCTATGGTACGGTATGAGATTATCGCTTGTTAAAGTTGGTACTGCACTACACCGCATCAAATCGGTATCGGTATCGGTATGGTACTACCATTTCGGTACCAAAATGACAACTCAAAAATGAACAAATTCAATATTCAACATATTCATTCACCAAAATAAGTGATGCCTAAGTTATAGATTCAAAGATTCAACAAATTCAATATCCAAATCCTAATCACCCAATAACAAAGCTTAGTCAATTTTTAACAAAAGTTGAGAATGGAAACTATTAAAATAGTAACAAAGCAAACGTTGCATGCTTGGTTTATTTTTACATAAAGATTCTTGTTCTTGTCTTGATGAGAACAAGTTCTCTCTAGTTTTCATAACATTTTAAAAATAAAAATAAAAACAATTTCAAAAATGAAGTTGCAGTGAAGGACCGTACAACAACATAACATACAAATATATATATATATATATATATATATATATATATATATATACTTCAATTCATGTATTCGCATGCGGTATTTGTATTGACCGGTACCAAATACTTGGTACCACTACCATACCATACTCCCTTGGTACGGTATGGTATCGTACCGAATATCTCCTCATCCCAAATGAAACGGTATGAAATTGGTATGGTACGATATAGTTAGGTACGATTTCGGTATTTCGGGTTTAGGTGCCCAGCCCTACCATCCACACATCAAAATGTTTCATACCGTTAGCTTTCGTCAAATTTTCTGTTAACTTGCTAACGTGACACATATGTGTAGTCCACATATCCAATGGTATAAAACCACGTTGCTTTAAATATAATATAATATATTTTAAATATTTTTAAAACTTAAAATCCATAAAAACAAATTTAAAAGCAACTTGATTCTTTTTTATAAATAATTTTAAATATCTTTCTCTCTCTCCCTCTCCCTCTCCCTCTCCCAGTGTTCTTTTTCCCTTCCCCTCGCAGACCCACTTCTTTCTACCTCCTCTTTCTCTCTCTTCCCTCTCCCTTGTGTTCTCTTTTCCCTTCCCCTCCCCTTCACTGCTTCTTTCACGCTCTGTTCAAATCGGATTAAAAAGAGAGATAGTTATAGAGAGAGAGAGAACACAGGGACGTGGAGAGGGAGAGAGAGAAAGAGAACACAAGGGTAGAGAGGGAGAGAGAGAATGAGAAGGGAGGAAGAGGAGGGAGAGATGAGTGGGTTTGTGAGAGGGGAGGGAATGAGAACACATGGAGAGGGAGAGAGAGAAAGAGAAGCAAGAGAGGAGAAGTGTTGAAGAAAAATGTGAACCTCCCAACATAATTTCACCACCACTATTTAAATAATGGGGTTTTTATTATTTTAGGTTCGACCATTCAAGACACGTTGCTTAATTACAATAACTCCCTTGCTTCAAGGAACACCCTTTGATTCCATCATAAAGAAACGTAACGGTGTTTGATTTTGCAATTGCTTCCCAAGTCGAACCCTGGTGCTGGTGCCTACGCATCCTCATGAATCAAGCCACTCAGTAGGGTTCAAAGAATTGCAATGAATAAATGACTCATTGCAAAAGGGGAATTTCAATGAATTTGATTGAAAAGTGTTTGGGTGAATTTGGTTGAATAAACCAGGATTCGATTTTGAATATGTGTTTGGGGGCGAATTTGGTTAAGAATAAAACCAGGGATTCAAATTTGCTGCGGTTATGCTATTGGTATCTTAGATCGCCTGCACGATGGATCAAACCAACGTAGTCTGAAATTCCTGAAATTAATGGATAAGGTTGGTCCACTAATTTAGAATTTGAGAGATTTGAAAATTAATGGTGTGGCCCAATAATTAAGAATTTGTGTTTGAGATTTGAATTTGGGGGGCTGCGCCTATTGGCACGTTAGATCGCCACGCACTTTCGAGGATCAAACCAGTCAGAGTTCCAAAATTTGAAAATTAATTGATAAGTGTGGTCCATTAACTTTAGAATTTGTATCTTCGAGACAATTTCCATGATAGATGACCCAAGAGAAAAATTGGAAATTAATGGGTGCGTGGCTACCACTAATTGAGAATTTGTGTTTGACAAATTAGAATTTGGTGCAGGTTCATCGGGATGCTAGATCGCCACGCACCTTTACTGGGATCAAACCAAATAGTAGTTCGGAAATTTGAAAATTAATTTATGGCTACCACTAATTTGTATTTCGGAGATTTGGAATTAATGCGGTACTACCACCAATTGAGAATTGTGTCTTTCGCGACAATTGGGCTTAGGGACCACCATGAGAAAATTCGATGGTTTTGCACTACATTTTTCTTATTGTCAACGCCCAAGAAAATAACGAGCAATTTTGATTTAACCCACTAATTTTCTAAAATCGACATCATTTACCCAAATACGGTTTGGCGATTTAAAACATCCATTAACCATATAACGGTAATTGCCGTTGCTGCAAATTTAATGGGTAATTATTTGGATCACCCATTAAATATTTTGGGATTTTGAGAACTAACGGGCGATTTTAGACAACCCATTATCTTGCTCTTGGGCTCAGGTCATTTAAACAGCTGGCCCACAAACAAGGATTGATCCGTGAGCAAGTGACCCACCAAGCTGAAGTGAAGAGCAGGCGCTCTGCGTGGCCTTATTTGTGGCAGGACCTAGAGCCAGGTCATTGAGAATAGGAGCCCAAAGTTTGTGGGCTTGAAAGTCAAGAAAGTACTGCAGATCATCTGCAGGAGGCTTGTATCGAAGTCTGTAAGAAGCTTATATCGAAGATAGAGGTTGATGGCATGGGATAAGAAACCATCGCATCTCCTCTTTGTTTTTAGCCTTTTTGCACACAACAGAAAGACCATTCCAATGCTTTATTTTTTTGGCTATTGTCTGTTTGAGCAATTGCCTTTTTTCCTTTGGAGGCTCTGTTGCCAACGAATTCTCCAGAATTGGCTTTGTTGCCAACAAACTGAAATCTTCCAAGGCCATGTGGCCTTCACTTTTCCTTTGCATTTCATTGACTTCCTTTTCAACTTTTTGCTGACATCTCCTTACTTCCCCTTTTTCATATCACCAATTTTCCTAGCTTCAGACTTTTTGGAAAACTTGCGATAGGCATGACTTTTCTTTGTAGGCCATAGTTTCAAGTACAAATCCATGCATTGAAAGTCAAATTTCAGAGAACAAAGAGGCGTTGCCTCTTCCCTTTTTTTTTCCTCCTTTGCTGACCTTACTTTTTCTTGTTTGTTGACTTTTTATGTCCTTTCATTTTATTTTTTTCTTTCGGCAACCAAAGCAGGCCATATGGCCTTCACCTTTCAAACCCTTTTTCGCACAGCACCATAAAAGTAGGCGTGCCTTTGATTGCTGGCCTCTTTTTTATTGCCATCTTCTCCTTCCCCAAATGGGTCTGGCTATCATGGTATTCTTTCTATTCTTTTTTTTTGCTCAGTCAACCATTTTCGTTCTGTCTGTATAGACAAGCACAAGGTGATGACTTCAAGAAAAGTGGGCTGCACCGTGACCTCCTCTCCGAAGATTTCTTTCTCCCCTTTTTTGTTTGCTGACTACTCTTCTTCTCCTTGTTCTGTCTGTATGCAAACAAAGAAGGGTCTGTGCAATTTGCCCAGACATGGAAGAAATTAATGTGCTTTTTAGCAATGAGGGAGAGAATTGTCCGAGAGAGCCTGAAGAGGTATGAACCCATTTTTGCATTTGCTGTGGGATTAAATCCCCATGGTTTTGTTTGTGGGTTTTGTACCCAAGACGAATTCATCATTCAGGAAGTGGGTTTGACCCCAAATTGGATTCAACATCCATAGATAGTGGGTTTTGACCCCAAGTTGGATTCATCATCCATGTAGAGTGGGTTTTGACCCCAAGTTGGATTTATCATCCATAGAGAATGGGTTTTGACCCCAAATTTCATCATCTACAGAGATTGGGTTTTGACCCCAAGTTGAATTTTACCATCCAAAGAATTTGGTTGATGGGTTTTTATACCCAAAGCATGGAGGAAGAAAGAAGCATTGCTGCAGAAGAGGTGTTGAACCTCATTTTCTTCCTTAGCAACCTCACGGTCCTTGTGGCTTTGAGACCCTTTTTTTTTCTCTGCAGCCTCACGGCTGCCCTTGTTTTTCTTCAAGAGCCTCACGGCTGCTGCTTCTCCTCCTTTTTTTGTTTCTGCTTTTGTTGCTGTTTTTATATTGGTCACCCACCAAAGGATGTTTCATCATGATAAGCTTCCCTTCAAAAACGGGACTGCCAACCTCTTATGAGAGAGCCCACTATTGGTCAAACTCTTTTTTCCCTCTTTGAATCCCCTTCCTTTATCTGATAAGGAAGTTTGTTTTGTTTTGAACACTTATCAACTTAGATTAGATAAGTTTCGTTGGACTTGGGGATTTGACCAATACAACCTTGGCAAATTTTTTTTTGTGAATTTTTTTCCGTTCAACAAGAAGGTCTGGGGAAGGGAAAGAGAACATAAGGAGAGAGAGAGAGAGAGAGAGAGATAAAGATATTTAAAAATGTTTATAAAAAATATTTAAGTTGTTTTGTTATTATGGATTTTTAGTTTTAAAATATATTATATTATATTTAAAGCCATGTGGCTCTATACCACTGGATGTATGGCTCCCACACATGTGTCACCATCAGCGTCACAAAAAACATTAAGGATGAAATGTGATAATTTTGCAAACCTCGGAGACTATTTGTGATAAAAAGCTTTTCTAATTTCAATTTTCAAATAATTTTTTTGGTTGAGTTTTAAGTATGGACCAAGGTCTAAAATATTGATGGTATTGGAAATATTGGTAGTCCAAAAACACAGAAATTTCGATGAAAATATCGGGATATTATCGATATCGATAAAAATTGAATAAAAACCACGGAAATTGTAAAAAACAACTTGGAAATTTTTATTGAAACTTTGGAGGATGTTTATTTAGTCAATTATCTATTAGTTTATCACAAAAAATTGGAAGGAAATGCATTGCGTGATGGGTTTAACTGATTTAAGTTGATTATATAGCTAGTTGATAAACACTGTGAGTGTAGAAAATATGTAATAGTTAATGAAAGAAGATTAAACACACAATAATCATTTATATATAATGATTTACTATAATATTTTACACTTTATAAATTGCATGGTAAGATACATGAGTGACTTAGTACCACATAGAGTTCCTATGAGGTTCAAAATTTTCACTATCTTCATCATCTCTATGTGTAGAGTAAGTGTGTTGCGAAGTAGTTGGAAAATTGAAACTTGAAAATGAAACTCATTGTCATGTGCAAATCGATATTTTCGATATTATAGTGATATCATGTCAATATTTTGCCAAAATATTGCTGAAGTCTGAGCGAAATTATCGACATCGATATTTCCTCGATATTTCATCGATATTATCGATATTCATACGATATGTGTATGGATACGTTCCAAAATATCCGTGACCCGAAAAAACTATAATATCCTCGATATTTCATCGATATTATTGATATTTTAGTTCATTGTATGGACAATACTTCCCTCCTTAAAGTAGTTCCAGTGGTAAGGGTTGCCCAGGCAAAAGGCCCTCTGACTTCCCAAAACCCATTCCAGCGATGCAAAACTACCTAGGCAATAGTGGGCCATACCCGAGCCTGCTACCTGGGCAATTTGACCTCATGTTGACGTTATTGTGATGTCAATAGTCAATTTAAATACAAAAAAAAAAATTACCAAAAATTTCAGAAAATTTTTATTGGTTAGAGCTCGAGTTAAAGATTTGGGCTACCATGAGTTTTCTGCTCCTCCTGATCAGATGAAGAGTATTCTTGATGAAGATAAGAGTGGCCTTTTAAGGTATAGATTTGTTTCTATTTAGTGTTGTTTTTGGCACTACCTCCACTGTACCAAAAAAAAATATACATATCCAAGCTCAACTCACACCCTAACTCATTTTGAGCCCAATCTGTCCGGCCAATCTAAGGCTAATTGATCTTGGCCCACCCAAACCATCTTGTTTTACATTTGTAAATAATGCCTCTGCCGGAAATGCCTCGGATATATTTTAGGGAGCTAATACCCAAAATAGGGACTCAAAATTTTTTATTTAAAAAAAAAAAACTCACATGGAATGCACTTTAGAAACACACCAAAACCTCATTTACTACATAAAAAATGGGTGTTGAAGTTCTTATAAATTACGTGACTGTCACTGATCAACTTAAATAAAGCCCAGTACAGAAAACTAAAAAAAAAAACCCCAAAACAAGCCTAGCCCAGTTTTTTTAAAAACCCAAACAATTTATTTAAAAATTCAAGAAAACCAAGGAGGGACTCTTCATTTCTAACATTCCACAGGACCTCTGCAAACCGAAAACTTCATAAGCACCAAACTTCATCTTTTTCAAAAAACCACCACCACAACTATCACTAACCTCCACCTACAAAACCACGAAAAATACAGAGAAGCAACATTAAGGACCGTTGAACACAAAAATGAGAACAATTTCAAGCAGAAAAAGCTTCAAAGGTAAGACCTTTAAAAACCACAGCTTTTCGTTAATGACAATCATGTTCTAGTCTAGTGTAATAGAACTGCTAGTTTATTGGGTTGCTATTTCTAATGTTTTGTTAATATTATGTCATAAAAGTACATTATTAATACTTTGTCATAGAAGTACATTGTTAATACTCTGTCATAGAACTATGTTGTTAAAACTCTGTCATAAAAGTATATTGTTAATAGTTTGTCATAGAAGTACATTGTTAATACTTTGTCATAGAAGTACATTGTTAAACAAAAATGAGATCCATAACCTAAATAGTAACAAAAGCAAAATATGTTCTCTGCGTTCTATTGATGAATAAAGTCTTTGGCATTTGGCCTTTAATTAAAAATTTTTAAAAAAAAATCAGATCCAATTAACCTCGCATGACACCCCTAAAATCTCATTGCTTGTACATGAATGACATCTCAAACTAAGCATGGTATATATTGAGTCCCCTAACTATCCAGAAACAATTTCATAAGGCAAGGGCAACATCAGAAATGAAAATGTGTTTAAAAGCAAGCGAAAAAGAAGCCTTCATAGTTTGAG
This sequence comes from Prunus padus, assembly GCA_024362665.1. NCBI lineage: Eukaryota > Viridiplantae > Streptophyta > Magnoliopsida > Rosales > Rosaceae > Prunus > Prunus padus. The sequence continues at coordinate 10,564,769 of JANFAM010000011.1, forward strand.
ATTTAGATCTCCAAAAAGTCACGAATTTTTATTATTATTTATTTCGGTTTATGTTTCGGCAAAGTACAACGAAATCTGAATCTCGCACCGACAATTTGGTCCTTGAGCGATCTGGTTACCTTCATAGACCTCCTCATTTATCTTTGCAAAGCTTAGCTCCATCGCGTCCTTCCACTGTACCAAAGCGCCTTTGGTTCAAGCTCTTGTTTCATTATTTCATGCAACTAGTCCTTACACTTCAAGGCCACCTAAAGAAAACAAACAAATTAAGAGGATACGAACGACTTCAAAATACGAAATCGAAGCAGAAAACTTGAAAATCGGAGCTCTGACTCTGAGACAAAGAACGGAGCTTGGAGCATATGAGTTTCGTTCGAATGTCATCTCGATTTGAAAAATATGAGGAGAAAAACTATTCCACAACAAGAAATGGAAGCATAAAAATTGAAAAATTGAGGCATATAAACGAAGAGTAAAGATCTGAGCTCGTGGAAATAAACTAAGCTTCTTCAAAAGCTCTAGTTTCAATGCCATAGAAAAGAATAATAAAACTATTTTAATTTATTTCTTCAATTTTTTTATCGAAATTTTTCAAAAAAACAAATTTTATGTTAAAACGGTAATAAAGATATTTCATTTCACTAATTAAACTAAAAAAATTGTAAGAGCATCTCCAAGAGTAGTAGCAAATAAAACTCTTCAAATTGAAGTTTGTTGACCTATGTGGCAATTTGAAAAGCTTTATTTGCTACTTAAATAATTTTTGCTCCAATAGACTCTTCAATTCAATTAATGCAATATTATGGAAAAGAATGAAAAATATGAAAACAAGTGAAAAATGTCTATGTATTTATTATATGAAAAGAAAAATGCATGTTTTTAACATTTTCAAGGTAGGTTTTGTTTTTCCAATGTAAAATTAAATATTTGAAGAGCCAAAGTCAACTTACCAAATTCCAAGAGAGAGAAAGAGGTTGCACTTTGATGACCGAGGTTGAAGAGGCATTGGAGAGAGTTTTTCTGATGTGGCTCACCTATTTTAGAATTCCAAAGTCGTTGAAGAGGTCTGGAGATGCTCTAACAACTGTCAGTTTTGGGTTTGTTTATAGAATTTAAATGGTTTTGAGTTTCTCTATAGTACTAGTAGTATAATTGGGTATTATTATAGATTTGTATTTTTCAAATTTACATGGTCGGAGAGAGAGAGAGAGAGAGAGAGAGAGAGAGAGAGAGAGAGAGAGAGAGAGAGAGAGAGAGAGAGAGAGAGAGAGAGAGAGAGAGAGAGAGAGAGAGAGAGAGAGTAGATTGTATTTTTTCAAATTTACATGATGAGTAAAAATAATAGAACAAAAGAATAAAAGTAGCAGCACTCAAAAAATGAGAGTAAAGTATAACATTGCTGATCTATCACAGGATACGATATGGTACTCATGAAATTATGCATCATTGTACAATCCATTATATACTAGAAAGTTGAGAAGAAAAAAAGCAGATACTAAATATCCACCTTTATAACCATGGGAAACAATGCTAATATTCCCAGCTTTTTATTCCAACCAATCTGGCATTTTCAATGCAACAGTGTAGTGTAAATTAATGTCACGTAGGTTGGAAAAGAAATCGGAGTATTAAAGATGAGGAATGCTAGATTCCTTCCTTTATCGAGTTTATGTCAAATGTATTTTACTTATACATAAATCTATGTATTATATTAAAAAAACTCTTTATTCTTTTCGCAAACAAAAAAAATAGTATTAGTTATTAAATACATAAATCTCATTTATATGTGAGTAGAATACACATAATATAAACTGAATACGCGTGCTAGAGAAGATAGCTAGCAAGCAATCTTCATGCTAGAGTAGAATTCAGTGTGATAATGTCAAGTTAGTGCTATAAAAAAAGAAGTGTAGCATTTCCTCTCTCTGAGGAGTGATTAAAGAATACAAATGACTATTCAGAAAGTTACTCATGATGGCTTCTAAAATAACTATCGAATTTTATTTCATTTTTCTTGGGAGCAAAATGCAATGCAATTAGCAACAATCAACTTGTCATTATATTTTTGTTTTCTTTAGACTGCCATCAAATCAAGCATTTAATATTTTTACTTATAAAAAGTAACCCATCATTTATTGGGGAATACTGGCAACCTTCTCTCTAACTTTCTCTTTTGGACTTTCTCTTTTCTCCTCTTGACACGTGTCAATTTCTACACTTAAAATAATGTCATTATTATATTAGACAATCTTTATGTCAAAATCTCCATTTTTTTAAGTGTAAAAAGTGGCACGTGTCATGAGGAGAAAGAAGAATATCCAAAAAGAAAGTTAAAGAGAAGGTTGCTATCATTCCTCTTCTTTTTTATTTGGTCTGAACCCATCATATTCTATTTGAAAAGGAAAGATTTCCACGAACAAAATAACATTATTTTGTCTATGACATGTTTGATAAGACTACTAAGTTTTTCTCCTATTTGAATGGCGGAGGAAGCCGCTTTTCGGTGTTCCTTTCCTTTGTATAGAAGCCGGAAGGGCGATAAACGGTGGACGATTATGATCGAACCTTGATTTACGTGACAGTGCAGCAGAATAGAGTAGGCGTCATATTATTGTTTCAGAGCAGACAAAATAGCCTCCTGCCTTTCTCAGTTTGATTCCATCAATGGAAATTGGACCCGTCAAACCAACAACTTTTCATATTACTCAAGTAACAAGTTAAATGGAAATGGAACGAATTTTCAAAACTCAATTTTTATTTTCTGTTTAATATTGAGCTTTGATTCAGACCCAAAAAAAGAGAGAAAAGTCTTGAGCTTTGGTGATGGAGAGTCCACCGGAGACCATGGTTGAAGAGAGAGAAGAGTACATGATTTCACCTACGGGAGGAAACCCATTTCGTAAAAAAGCCTACATTCTAAAACCCACCTTGCCATCTTCCTTTGATGAATCTCCCTTTGAGCTCCCTCGTTGCTTTTCCTCCTCCCTCCCAACCCATTTGAAGGTTGAGTTCTATGGATGGCGATTCAGCGCCTGCCAAAAAATCTGGAAAACATGGGTTGATCAAATGGCTTCTGTGCATCATGGAAAATGGAAGGAGGCTGGTATATATGAAGCCATCATTAGTTCAACATACGAAATAAGAAAAGTAGCCAACTTTGTTGATAGGTTTGCTGAGAAGTGGAGTTCTGAGACCAATACTTTCATTTTTCCATGGGGTGAAGCAACCATCACATTGGAGGATGTTATGGTTTTGGGAGGTTTTTCGGCCTTGGGGGCCTCTGTTTTAAGCCCTCTTCAGAGCAAACAAATGAAAGAAGTCGAAGAGAAACTCATTGAGGGGCAAAAAGAAATTTACAGCAGTGGGACTAAAGCGGTTACCACAAACTTGTGGCTGAAGAAGTTCATGAACAGTGGGAATCAATTCGAGCACGAAGCATTTCTTGCCTTTTGGTTGTCTAGGTATGTTCTTGTTGGTTCTCTTTCAATACGGAGTTCTGTTTTCTCCGTTGCTATCCATTTAGCTAGGGGGACCCGAATCGCGCTTGCACCGGCTGTTCTTGCCAGCATTTATAAAGATTTGAGTGTGTTGAAAAAGGCAATTGTAGCCTCAAAGGAATTAGATTTCCCCCTCAAGCTGAAGTCACCATTTCATTTAGTTCAGGTTTGGGCATGGGAAAGATTCTCAAAACTCAGGCCAGAAAAACCAAATCCTGTTAATTCTTCTGAGCCAAGAATGGCTAGATGGGATAAAGTGAATGGTGTCAGAGTTGAAAACTTAAAAAGGGTTTTAGACTCAGCCAGAGAAAATTTCCTGTGGCGCCCTTATGCCTTGGTCACTGATAACTGGCATTTCCCTAAATACTATCCACAAGAGGAAATGTGGGTTTTGATTGGACCTGATGTGGATGATGAATTGCTCTCATATGTAAGATGCTTGAGGGCCAGTGAGCTAGTTGGACTTTACACTATAGAGCATTACCTTCCGCACCGTGTCGCTATGCAATTTGGATATGATCAAGACCTTCCATGTTCTGTTACTCGAGCTAACCGCAATTCGGATACGGCCTGGGACTACAACAAGGAAATCAAGAATGTAAACTTGTATCTTCCATCTAGGCTTGTGAAGGCTGATGTTACCACAAAGTACTTGAAGTGGTGGCAGCAATCAGTGTCAAGTCTTGAAGATGCAAGGGAAGCTGCTGTGCCACGAAAAACGGGAACAAAGGGTTCGAAATGTTTGCTATCGAGGGCTAACCACCCCTCTGTACCTCCTGGTTTTCCTCCCAAACGTAAAAGAATGGAAGCTGAAGATCCTATTGATGAGGATGAACTAACTGTATCACAGCTTTTGAAATTGCGCAAGAAGCATGACAACTTTGGGATTATACAAGGTAGTGACAGTGAGAAATTATCAAGTCAAGCTCAACATTTTGCATCTCCAATTGCACAAAGAAGCTATGTTAATACCATGACGTCAGATGAGAACATTGTAAACCTCGTCAGCGATGAATCTGCTAGCAGCAGTTCTTTATTTCAGAAACGTCAGTTAGATCTTGAAGCTAGATTTAAAAGCCTTGAAACTGTGGTTGACGAGTTGAAAGCACATAAATTTGGGAAAAAGTGTTGGGAAAAGCTTATGAAAGAAGACCTTCTTTGAGTTGGTATGCGTATGCCCGAAACCTGATTTTTGTTAGTGTTTTTCCTTAAACATCAGTGATTAATACATTCTTTTTTCTTCCTTCATTACTTATATTTGCAAAATTTGTAATGGCGTTTAATTTTTTCATCCATCTAATTGCTTGTGCGATATACGCTACATTTGACTTGATTTTTGTTTGCTCACTTGTCTGAATCTGGATTCTCTTTGTTTGTTCGCTGAATGAGAAGGTTCAACATACAGACTTGATTAACTGTTTCAGTAGAATGAAAAAGCTCAACATTCTTAGTAGTGAACAACTGATCGCATGTTAACGGACAAGCAATTTTAGGTTAATGTTCACTTATAATTAGAAAAAATTTCTTCTAAGTAGTGCTATTTATGCACAAAGAAGCTAGGAAACTGACAGAAGAAAACTCACAAATGATATATGTGCAAATCTGATATTATAATTCCGTCTTATAACTTATGATGAAACCTTGTGAAGTATTTTGACAGACCCAAAGTCATTAAAATTCTACTTATGTATAAAAACAGTGTTAATTGCATTTCATATTTCTTTACCAGTTGTTTTCTTCCTATATCGGTATTTGCTAGTTGAACTGTCAAGTTGAAAGGAATCTTATTTGCTTCCACATTACAGTTACATTGTGTTTTTGTTGAAATATGGAATCAACCTCTTCAAATTGCGACTTACGGGTTTTTCTTTTTCTGGTGCAGGGAAAATGGAGGACGAGAATCGAACTCTTGAAAGATCAGAAACTTGGTCTTTTGTATATATTATATGCATAGCTTATAACGCTTCTGGAATCTTTTGGTAACAACTTAACCTGTTGATCAAAGCCTTGAACCTACATAGCACATAGGCCAATAGATTTTGTAGTTACGATCTTACTGAACATACTACCTAACAATGTGCTATGTCAACCAAAGAAGTTAATTGTTTTTGTTTTAATGACCATGGAAACAGAATTCTTGAGTCCACTTTTGTTATTCAACTATCTTTTGAACTTGTGGAGTTGAGTTTTTGGGTGGTGGTTTCAGGCGTTCTAGTCTTCTGTATTTTTGTGGCATGAAGCTTCTTAGTCTAAGTAAGTATTGATGTAATTTATCGAGGCACTCTTGGATACTATTGTAGTTTTCGAAACGATTGAATGGAACTATGATTTTTCTAGTTACAAGTTTCAATGGTTTTGTGGTTTGAAACTATGCACCTGTGTTTCTATCAAATGCTTTTGCAGTTCAAAAAGAAAAAGAAAAAATCGATTCATTAGTTAGGAGAGGAACTTTAAAACCAAGAATCACAATGAGTGGAAAAGAATTCCAATGTGCTTACTTACAAGGAGTCATTCTATAGTGAGAGCCTTATATATGGCCCTTAAGTGAGGTCCTATCTCGTAATCGTTGAATCAGGTTAACCAATTTGATTCAAGGGCTAAGAGATCGGCATCACCTAAGGGATAAGCCATAGAATTCTTGTACTTGAAGAGCAAAGATAGGCTGGCCATGGTGCTGTTACACCATTCGCAACTAAGGTTGGGCACAATCCAGTCCGGTCCGGTTCTCACCTCACATCGGAATTGGAATCGGCACTATTCAACCGATCCGGTTCGGTCTAGTTTAAACGAATTTTTTTAAAAAAACCGGCCGGGCTGGTTCTAATCGGTTCCGATTTTAAATCGGTTTTTTATTTTTTATTTTTAATATATATTTTTTATTTTTAAAAAAATACAAATGTAAATAAGTTATTTTTTGGGTTTGAAAATGAACAAATGATCCAATTCATATAATGGGGAACGTTTTGAAGTTGAACTTGGAAATTTTTTAATTATAACATTAAAAATATAGCATTGGATTTTAAAAAATCTGTTAAAAAAAAAAAAAACCTGGCAGTCCGTCAGGTGTGGTGCGGTGTGACACCGGAACAGATCCGGTCCAATTCCGGTTTGTTGACTTTTTTGGTCAACCGGTTCTTTTTCCAGTTTTTTTCTTCCGGTCCAGTTCGGTGTTTTGGTTTTCCGGTCCGAATGCCCACCCATATTCTCAACAGAAGTTGCAACGGACCCTGCATAAAATCACCAAAAATCAAATTAAATTTGCACTACCTGTTCACTCCATTGCTTTATTCTATAATATCTCTGCATCTCCTCATTTGAGAATCATTCAAGTATCACGTATTCCACTCCAAGTAAAGTGAGAGTGGAAGAGATATTGTATACCACTCCAAGTGTGAGAGTGAGGGAAAATGTGAGTGTAGTGTGGTGCTCTCTTGTTTGTATACATCAAGTCTTGGGTATTGGCTTGTTATTGGCTTGTTATCGTTATGGTGTACCCATTATTCCGATATAGTGGAAGAAATTTATATTGTTGTGCCATGGATGTAAGCACATTGCCGAACCACGTTAATTCCTGGATCTTCCTATTTAATTTGCTTTTACTTATGTTGTGTGGTTGTGTGTGTTGATTTTCCCATTCTTGGAATACTGATCAGTCCTCCTTACAAAATGGCGTCGCCAAATTTTTTCCTTTACAGAAGAAGGCATAAAAACCAACTATTGCAAGGTGCTTGTGGCTTAATTGGTTAAGAGCATTTACTTTGCACCTCCTGAGAACCTTTGATTCCTCCCTCTCTCAATATCATTTATATATAAATAAAAAAACTACTCATTTACTATCTATTTATTTATTTTTCAAAAGCAAATACCCATTCAAAGATTTTATCTCCAACAATTTTATTTATTTATTTAGGGCTCGTTTGATAACCATTTTAGTTTTAGTTTTTATTTTGGTAATTAATTTCAATTTTCAAAAAAGTGAAAATTGAACACAAGTTGTTTCGTAACTGATTTCAATTTGTTTCAATTTTCAGTTTTATGTGAAACTTGGAAATTGAAGTTTTTGGGGTCAAATTGTGAATATGAGATCATAAAATGAAAGCGCATGTTACAAACAGTTCGTAGTATTTTTCGGTGAATTTTTTGGAATTATTATACATTTTGGGTGAATTTTGGAGATGGAGTTCTCGAGGCTTGGATTGGGTCCGTGCTCAAACACAAGAATTGAGCAATTAGGTCCAAGTCGAGAGGTCCCAAATCCCAAATTTTGATAACTAGAGTACATTTCATATGTCGAGATGTAAAATTAATAAATGAAATAGAAGGGCTAAAAAATGAAAATGAAAACGAAACGAAACCGAAACTGAAAACTTATTTACATTTCTTGAATAAAGAAAGTAGAAATGAAAGATTGTTGTAAAACGGGCGGTATAATGCTGGAATATTGAGCTGCATGTAAAGTAAATGAGACAGGATATTTAATGAGGTTCGGCAAGTGGAGCCTACATCCCAGAGAGCAGCAGCAAGAACCTTTCCACTATGTAAATAATAAGGCTACAAGAAAAATACAACTTTAGTGTTTACACTCCCACTGGCTCACTATTTTCTCTCTGCTCTCTTTCTCTCTTCCTTCTTCTCTCTTTCTTCCTTCTCTTTTCTTTCTCTTTCTCCGGCCATTTATAGACAAAGGCAAATTGCATCCATGAGTGTGCAATAAATGATATGCACCAAAGTCTTCATAGGAATAGTGATTGGGCTCCACCACTTTATTCTTTACAACACTTCCCCTTGGAGACCACAAACTATTGCTTCAAACAAATCTTGGTGGGGGAAAACCCAGTGAGGTAGAAAACTAGTTGAAAGAAGAAGAGTACAACAATCAGTATAGCATACTTCTGGATGCGCCCTTGATGAATATTTCCCCCTGATGTCTTCATGACTGTTGTTTTGGAAGGATATATTTTTTTTTCGCACTGAGTGGAAGTTGTAGCCATAAGATATTCCTTTGTTGAGTAAGTAAATATATTTCCAGTGAGCGATCTCTATGGAAATCATAGGAATATTCATTGTTAACAAAACCTGGGCTATTTGTAAGTTCACTTAAAAATAATATGCCCTTATATGTTGTTATGTGGAGATAGCATCAAATATGCCTCACATCATCCCAAGGTGGTGGTGATGGAACTTAGCTTTATCTGGAAAATACAATGTCCGGTCCAGTATACTTCCGGAAAATCATTTAAGTGCCCAACGGATAATCCACATAAAAATGCTTCAATACTTTCTTAGTATAAGCAAGAATCTCGTTGGCATAATGCTCGATCTTTAGGCCGAGACAAGTATTTCTTGAACTCTTCAGGAGTTTTAACCAAGTATTAACTCTTCAGGAGTTGTAATGTGTTGCAACCATATCATAATTAATGTACTAACTGAGGCAATTTATACATATTAGTATTGAGTACAGATTTTGTGCTTCAGGCACATGTCCTTTAGGGACTTGCTTCATGCAATTTCAATCATTCAAGAATTTTATTTAAGGGATTACACTTCATGACACATTATATAGCTTTATGTCTAGTTATTAGTTCTGCTTGTACATCTTTAGGGAATTGCTTCTGGTGATATGCTCTGTGCATTTAATAACCCTTAAAGATAACATGTTGGTCTCCGTAAATATGCAATAAAAAGGCACAATTGCATCTATAAATATGGAGAAGTTGAGTATATTCCTCTTTATTCCTCTTCTAGCAGAAACATTGTGTTATGTAAATTGAGTATATTCCTCTTTATTCCGAACACCCATATATAACCTTCAGGGTTAACATCCTTTTGGGGTTCATACTATGGGCTTGTTCTTTCACTTTCATTCTCATTTGTAATGGAATTGCCTCTTTCCATTCTTGGCCAATGATATTGTCGACATTTAATAATAGAACGTGGTTCCAATCAACACAGCCCATTGATGATTTGAGTAGCTACTTTGAAACCAAAAATTATCATTCATCAATCCGTAATCCCACCATTCTCATGTGCATGCGCATGCATCAATTATTAGCATTTCTTTGCCTTTGGGTACCCTAGCCACTTCAGGGGCTTTCATTGTCTTTTTCCAGACATACATCTCTTATAAGATGAATTATGTGAGAATGTGGATTATAACCTCCAATTGAGTGTTATTTAAAATAGGGTGTGGATAATCTCCATCCAGGGAGTTAGAACATTTTATAACCCATATATCTGTCATGCTTCAAGCATGTCACAGATTAATACATACATGTCAATGAATTGTCCTTCTGGGACCTCAATCCATATTATTTGCTACGCAGTAGGTGTGCAACTCATTGATAACTGCTATGCTCATGTTTTGCCTTTTCTGAGACTTTAATCTATGCAGTGTATTATCAATGTATTCAACTTGCAATTTGTAACATTTGCATTAATAATTCATGAATACATATCAAGATGATACAAGTCATTCTTCTGGATTGGTCATGATACAAGTCATTGTTATGGAACGATCTGCAAGCCATTCTTCTGGAATGGTCCTTTGCATGCCGTTCTTCAGGAACGGTCTTATCTCCTCATTTTATCATCACCGAATATGTCACCTATTAGGAGCAAAATACCAGAATACTAATATGGATAAAAACATGAAATAACACATATGTTGCTTACATCCTTCATGAGAGAAACTTTGCTCAAATATTTTTCAAGCTCGGATTGGCACTGCAAATATAATGAGGTGCTTGATGATCTAGTTATATCCTGCAAAATCAAAATCACAATTCTTTTGTCTCTGTAAAAATAAAATAAAAATAAAAAATCCTAAGTGTTAGGTTTAAACATGGATTTGCTCTTCAGATGAAGGTTCTAAATAAACAAAATCTCTTAGGAACAGAGAGTTATTAAAAGAAAGGACAGATACAAAGAATTATGATATTGATTGCAAGGTAGGTAAGCAATCAAGGAAGGAGACGGGAAAGGTATTCGGATTAGGGCTTCCATCTCTTCTTACAAAGATGGAACCTTGAGGTTCATAGGGATATGCTTGCCCTACAGTTCCCTGACGTTGCCGAAATGTGATCAGGGATAGTCTCGCTTCTTGAATGGATGATCAGAGATAGTCTCGCTTCTTAAGCACATCAAGCTCTCACTGGTAGGAAAAACAAGTGGATATTGCATTATTAGATATGGAGAAAACTGGAGGTATTTTGCAAAGAAATTTCGTTAGTAACATATTTATACACAAGAAAATGGAATAGTTTGAAACAGTAAATCTCAAATTAACTATTGTGAGGTTCTCGAGACGCTTCTAAAAAAGTGACTCCATGTAATCCGTAAAAGAAAGATTTGTTTGAAAATAATTATCCTTGTGACCCTCAAAGTGTCAACATGCATTAATGAATGCCACGTGAAGTTTGAAAAACCTGAAAAGAAAAGGAAATATTGGGATCCAAGAAATATTGCCACATTTCTGCCTATAAATATTGCCTTTGTAAAGCCTGGTTGGAGTAACTGTGTTTAAACTCAAATTCCTTCCATTTTATGAAAGTTCAGCATTTTCTAAAACTTTCCTCGAAATCTTTTCAAAATGGCTTCATCTTCTTCTTACCCAAATCGTTTTGATTTAAATGTTGCTCCCAAAATAATTCGTGACGCCCAAATCTGGCGCCCATCCTTTGTATTAGAAAACGTCATCTCACGGTTAATGATTTCGTGATGATGAATGATACAACTGCTATCATAGTAGCTAGGAATTTCACTACTCCTATGGATGGGATATTATTAACAGGAAGGTATGACAAATAGGCTATTCATGACTCAATAGAATTTAGCATTCAGAGTGCTGCTTCTATTTCCAACCTGGCTGATCGTTTGCTTGCCAAGTCAAAAGAGATTGAGGAGCTCATCACCGAAAATTCATTTCTCTAGAGAATGCTTCAGGATTCTCAACGGAAGATTGAAAACCTTAAACATGACAATAAAAATTTGTCAAAACTGGTGAGCTCATACTCCAAGGGTATGCAGACAAAGCTTGACACGCTACATAGTTCCAATGAAAAGATTCTGAAAGATCATGAGAGGCTCATATGGCTAAGTTCGAGAAGCGTCATTCTCATTCTCCAGAAACTTCTAAGCCATAATGTGGCTTGATAGATTTTACAAAGCCTGCTTATTTCTTGTAGGTGAAAAATAATCTATCTGTTGTATGCTATCTTTCTGTTAATAATAATTGGGCAAAATTTTAAACTTGCATTTGTGATTTTTACGTCTTTTCAAAATGATGGTGTGGAACCTTTTGCCATATAGGTTCAAATAACCACATTAATTCTCTCAAATTATATATTTCAATGAATATGTGCCCGGAACTTCTTGCCTCGGGTTAAACACAACCTCAGAATTTTAATTTTCTTTTTCAAATGGGCATGAAATATAAGTTAAGGAAAAGCCGTGATAATATTGCAATATAGTAGTGAAGAGCATTAACTACTATATATCCAAAACTTCAGGTTCGGGATTTTTGTGATATGTTGAGATCCATGGGCTTCCGAGATCATATAACAAAATATGTGAGGAACCTCAATTCATCCTTTGAGGTTTATCATTATATTACTCATTTCACGGTGTATCATTAACAACCGCAATTTGCAAAATAAATTTCTTCCTTGAGGTGTCGATTGTGATAAAATCGATCTTTGATAAATTCATCATTTTCTCATGCCAAAGAAATATGTGGTATGCCACAACTTGCAATAATTACCTCAAGGATTGTCCATTTTAATTGTTGGAATTTTAGATTCTCAACATTGTTAGATTTTGAACTTTAGGCCAAAATCACATATTCTCATGGTATGGACATTCTTATAATTTCCTGTACATATATCGGGACTTCAGGCCCTTACATAATTGTCTATGTTATTGAGGAACTTCCGCCATCTCATTTAACTGCTCATCCATGAGTTTAAGGAACTGCAGGTTCCATTTTGCATGCAGTGACGGTTTACCCAAAATAGTTACTTTTCATGCATATGTCACTATTCATGTATATGGTACTATTCATCAAGTCATGAATACATGTCTATTCATGCATACAGTACATTTGCAAGTATAATTACTATTCATGTGTATGGCACTATTAACTAATACGATATTGTTACATTATCAAGGAACTTCAGGTCCTTATTTATATGTCAAGGATCAAGGATCTTCATGTCCGATCTTGTTTACAAATATAGTACCGGAGAGATTGCTAGCTCTCATATCATTATCATAATCAAGGATCTTCAGGTCCTGATGTAGTTGTATGATGAGGATCAAGGAACTTCTAGTCCTGATCTATGTATGCTGTAAAACTCATCATATCACACAATTAATTCATAAAATAAATGGCTATAAATTGTTGGTATGAACGATAAACCCGCACCATACTTTAAATAAAAGTAAACGTGCGGTAAAATAAATTCATAAATTAAATTGCTTGATGTATGAACGTTAATTCCGCATCATTCTCTAAATAATAAAATCGATGGTATAATGCTGGAATAATGCTGGAATATTGAGTTGCACGTAAAGTAATTAAGATATAATATTTAACGAGGTTCGGTAAGTGGTGTCTACATCCCCGGATAGCAGCAGCAGGAATATAATATGTAAATAATAGGGCTACAAGAAAAATACAACTTTAATATTTACACTTCTACTGGCTCACTATTGTCTCTCTGCTATCTTTCTCTCCTCCTTTTTATCTCTTTCTTCCTTATCTTTTCTTTCTCTTTCTCCTTTTCTTCTCTCTTCCGTTGGTATGTCTTTGCGAAGGATGAATGAGGCATTTTATAGATAAAGCAAATTGCATCCGTGAGTGTACAGTAAATAATATGCACCAAAGTCTTCATAGGAATAGTGAGTGGACTCCACTACTTTATTCTTTACAACAAAGATAAAAAGGCCTTAGCAGCATTTGATATTTTGAAATAAGGATGGAGTCCCGTATCAGTGCTCCTTCCTTCGCGCAGAAGGCAGAAGCTCGCCAAACGGTGGACGTGGACTATTATAATTGGTCGTTTGTCACAGAGCTGAGCATTTACGAGGCAGAATAGAGGATCCCTCCTCATATCGTTTGTTTCGGAAACAGAATCTTTATGCTTCTTTTTCATACAAACTCTGTTTTATTCCATCAATGGAAATTGGACCCGTCAAATCATTTTCTGTACTCATCAAAACATTTTCAAACCCCATTTCACAGCAGAAATTACCCAGTTTCATTTCCACCAAAACCCAGAAGTCCATAACTTTCTCAGGGAAAAAAGAATAAAAATACTCCCAATTTCTTGTGGCGGAAATTTTTTTCTTGAGCTTTTGATGGAGAACTCAGAAGACCCCATGGTTGAAGAGAGAGAAGAGTACATGGTTTCACCAACCGGTGGAAACCCCTTTCTTAAAAAAGCTTGCTTTCTAAAACCCACTTCCTCATTGTCCATGAATGAACCTCCCTTGAAGCTTCCTCATTGTTTCTCCTCCCTCCGATCATATTCTAAGCCAAACAAATGGCCTTTGAAGGTTCAATTTCTCGGATGGCCACCAGGCCGAGAAGATTGGAAAACTTGGGTTGGTCAAATGGCTTATGTTCACCAACCCACATGGGAGAAAGCTGGTATATACGAAGCAATCATTAACTCAACGTACCAAATAAGAAGAGAGAAGGATTTGGTATATGGGTTGGCTGAGAAATGGTGTTCTGAGACCAATACATTCACTTTTCCATGGGGTGAAGCAACCATCACGTTGGAGGATGTTATGGTTTTAGGGGGTTATTCTGTTTTGGGAGACTCTGTTTTGAGCCCTCTTGAAATCCCACGACTGAAAGCAATTCAAATGAAACTACTTGATTGGCGGAAAGAGATTTCCAGGAGTGCTGGGTTAAAAGACGTTTCCACAAACTTATGGCAGAAGAAGTTCATGAACAGTGGGAATGAATTTGAGCATGAAGCATTTCTTGTCTTTTGGTTGTCCAGGTATGTTTTTCTTGGTGGTCGTTATCTGATAAATACCAGTGTTTTCTCCATTGCGATTCATTTAGCTATGGGGACCAGAATCGCCCTTGCGCCGGCTGTTCTGGCTAGTGTTTATAGAGATTTGGGTTTGTTGAAAGGGAAAATTGTAGCTTCAAACCAATTGAAAGTAGATGATGCTTTTATAGAACTCGTCCTTAAGTCACCATTTCAATTAGTTCAGGTTTGGGCATGGGAGAGATTCTTGGAACTTAGGCCAAAGCCCAATGGTATCAATTGTGCACAGCCAAGAATGGCTAGATGGGATAAGGTAAATGGCCCGAAAGTTCAAAACTCGAGGATGGTTTTAGACAAAGCTGGAGGAGATTTCCAGTGGCGCCCTTATGCCATGGCCATTGAGAACTGGAATTTGCCTAAATGTTATCCACACAAGGAAAAGTGGGTTTGTGCTGGTCCTGATTTGGGTGATGAATTACTGTCATTTGTTAGATGCTTGAGGGTCAGTGAGCTAGTTGGACTTGGTACTATAGAGCATTACCTTCCGCATCGCGTAGCTATGCAATTCGGATATGATCAAGACCTTCCATGTTCTGTTTCTGGACCTAATCACAATTCTGATATAGCCTGGAAGCATTACAACAAGGAAATCAAAAATGCAAAATTGTATCTTCCATGCAGGCTCTTTGAGGCAGATGTTAGCACAAAGTACTTGAAGTGGTGGAAGCAATCAGTTTCAGGTCTCGAAGAAGCTGTTGTACCACGAAAAAAGAGAACAAAGAGAGTGAAATTGTTAGTATCAAGGGCTAACCACCTCTCTGTACCACCTGGTTTTCCTCCCAAACGTAAAAGAATGGAAGCTGAAGATCCTATTGACGAGGATAAACTAACTGTATCAGAGCTTTTGAAATACTGTGAGAAGCATGAGAACTTTGGGATTATACAAGGTAGTGACAGTGGGAAATTATCAACTCAAGCTCAACATTTTGCATCTCCAATTGCACAAGAAAGTTATGTTAATACCATGAAGTCAGATGAGAACATTGTAAGCCTCGTCTGTGATGTCTGTGATGAATTTCTGAAACGTCAGTCGGAGCTTGAAGCTAGATTTAAAAGGATTAAAAATGTTGTTGACGAGTTAAGGGCACATATATTTTAGGCAAAGCTTATGAAAGAAGACATCCTTTGTTTTGGTACGTCCGAAGCCTGGCTTTTGTTACTGTGTTTTATAAATTGCATTTCATATATCATTACCACTTTTGCACTTTCTGTCAGTATTTGCCAGTAGACACATATCAACTTCAACCCAGTCTGATTTCTTTTCACATTACAGTTGCATTTTATTTCTGCTATTCAACATGGTATCGACCTATTGAAATCGTGAGTTAAGTTTTTATTTTTGGTGCAGGGACAATGGAGGAAGAGCACCCAACTAGATATTCTATGCATTGCATATGCTGGAATGTTTTGGTAACTACTTAACCTACATATGCCTAGATTTTGTAATTAGGATCTTGCTAATCAAACTAAAAATATGGTTTGTCTATCAAAGAAATTAAATGTTATTTCTTTTAATGGATCTAATGTCCAACAAACGATATCACAGGCACTAGGCTTATCCATATATTCTGACAATGCAAACAGAATTCATGAGTCCACTGATCTTGGCATGTTTACTTACTAAAAATGAGAGAAGTCATGAATCGGGGAACTAAGAGCACTCCCACTCATTTGCCATGGCAAAGGGCAAGAGCAATGCAAGGGCTGTTACTATTCAAGTGAATAGTGGCAGCCCCTGTAAAAGGCTTATGGTGTTTCCACCCATTGTCATGACAACCACTATTCACATGAGATATGAGGAGAGAAATTTGTATAAAGTTTTGGTGTGGGAAGTGAAGAATATGACTATATATTTATTATAAAAAATTCTGAAAATTCTAGTTTTTTTTTAGATTTTTTTTTTTAAAAAAATTTCGTTGCTGACGTCAGCAAACTCAGGCAACAGCCCAAAGAGGCACTATAGGGACAACAAAGAGACATTGTATGGTGCAGAGACTATTATAGAATAAAGGGTACATTTCACTTTACTACCGTAAGTTTCCTCAAATTATGACTTTGATACCTAAAGTTTTTTTCTTCTCACTTTCATACCCAAAGTTTATTTTTACTACCATTTTCATACCCACCGTCAATCTACCGTCAAAAGATCTGTTAACTCATGACGTGGCAGTCAACAGATCCAAATAGACCACTCAAATTATTCCACGTGGAGTGACAAAATAAACAAAATATATATATAATTAATTTAAATTTTTTTAAAAAAAAATTTTAAAGTCTTCTTGTGTGCGTGCAGCACCTCCATCCACGTCCCCGCTCCCAGCCACACACCACCTCCATCTGCCGATCCACCCATCTCCCCGCAACCCATTGCTAATGCAAGTACCATATCAAATCCGACCCACACTTGCAACCTCATTGCCGTCGCTCCAACCTCCACCCTTCAATGACCTTGAAAATTTGACCCATGCTACCCAAAATTATCAACCCACCATCATCCTCTCTCTTCGACAACAACCATCTTCAAGTATCAAGATCTTGGTTTCTTTGTGGAACATTGCATATCGGAGGTCTGCGAGTTCGATGGCGCAGGTGGTGTCGCAACGAAGCATCGGGAAAGCCCCCGCTCGAATTGGGCTGTGACCTCCATATTTTCCAGCGCTTCGCCGCCGAGATTCAGGTTACGGTTGATGGTGCTTCTTCCGACGCTTGCAGACCTCCGTTTTGTTCTTCATTGAAGTTAGTTTGTCTTCATCGTTTTGTTCGGAGTCTGGGTTACTGTGATGCTAAATTGATTGTTTTTTTCAGATCTGGGTGATGTAGACACTGAAGCTGATGGTGTTGCGGGAGGAGGGGTCCTCTTTTGAGAGAAACATGAAATATCAACCCTATCCTTGCATATCATCCAAGGTTTTTAGAATCCCAACTGGATAACAACTGCAAATTGCACTTACGGTGGGGGGTTGATAGGGGTCCGTGGTCGATGGGGTTAAGGGAAGAGAGAGAGTTTTTTTTTTCAATTTTAATTTTTTAAAATATTTATCTTGTTTTATAAATGTATTTATTAATTTTAAATATTTATCATCGTTAGTTGTAGAGAGAGGAGAGAGAGTTTTCAAAAAATTTATTTTTAATTTTCTGTTTTTTTCAATTTTTAATTGTTAATTGATTATTTTATTATTTTATCTTTTTTTTTATTGCCACGTCATGAGTTAACAGATTTTTTGACGGCAAGTTGACGGTGGGTATGAAAATGACTGTAAAAGTAAACTTTTGGTATGAAAGTGAGAAGAAAAAAACTTTAGATATCAAAGTCATAATTTGGGAAACTTATTGGTAGTAAAGTGAAATTTACCCTAGAATAAAAGTTGTGAAAAAAGGTTATTTTAGCAAAAATTCCTTTTTTAATTCTTTATGTGTTAGTAAACACATGTTAGGAATTGGAACGATTGAAATACTTGTGCAATTCTAATATCCATTCCTTAATGCAACATAATTCAGTTCCGTTTATCAACTTCCTTTGGAATTGCAGTTTATAATACAATGGATCAATTACACACTACATGTACCTGTGTAATAACTATTGCATAGAAAATTGGAGCATACTAAGCTACTTTCCTGTTAAGTTGTTAATACAAGATGTATGATACGTGGGGTGGCAGGAGTGGGTAAGGTTCGGATTGGATTGGTTTTACTTTAAAACCACAACTTAACTAATTACAATATAACGATTTGGTTCAGTTTTGTTTTGACAAAAGTTATGAAGAAAACCGAACCAAACTAAATCAATTTAAGATGATTTGGGCCCAAGCCTAATTCTCTTTCCTTTTGCAATTTTTCAACATTGTTAGTCCAATTACAACCAACAAATTCACAACTTGCTCCATACTTAAATCATTTTCTAGAGTATGAAACGATCATAAAGCTCAACATGCCATAAAACTTTCAAATTGCTCCATACTTAAATCATTTTCTAGAGTACAAAACCATCCTATAAAGCTCAACATGCCATAAAACTTTAAATTTCAATAACTAACAATTCAAATATCCATATATAGTTATTACCTAATTAGAGTATTTCACATGTAAAATATAATATAAATAAATAAATATACACATAAATGGTCTAGTTTGGTCTAGGACGGTTTACAAAAGCTCAAAATCAAATCAAACTAAACCATATACGGTCTAGTTCGGTTTTTAAACCATTAAATTTTTCTTAATCAAAATCAAACAAAACTGATAATTACAGTTTAAATCGGCCGATCTCATCGGTTCAGCCATATTGATGCCCACCCCTAGGTGGCAGAATGTTTTTGCTTTTATGTTTGATGAAATTATACATGACGTTATCTTTGTTTTTTCAAAACTACTACGTCAAAGTATATTGGCTTTTTTGGGCCAGTGAGAGTGAGATACTAGTCTAAAAGGCTGTGGTTTCAAGTCCCACTCTCAACAATAAAACTGGGAATTTCCCAATTTATCTTATAACTCCTTCCTGTGTGATCTCAAAAAATAATTTTGGGATCTTATACCTTAGCTCGCAGCATGTCAAATGAGGTATCACAAGGGCTCTGTAAATCTATAGGAAAATGCTAGTTACCTTTCCCTTTGTACCTCCCTATTCTACTCTTCCCCTTCTAAATCTTTTGGGAAATGCTAGTTTGATGATCATAGCCACCTATTTTCTAAGACACCCTTAATATAACATTTTTGCAAAAACATAACAAAGTCGTGAAATCGTTAAATAGTATCATAATTTTAGTGTTGAATCAAAATCTTAGGTTTGCCTATTTATTTCATAATAATTTGATGACTAAACGATTTCTAATTTTATTAAGTTTTTGTAAAAATGATATTTAAAGGGCGACACAGAAAATGAACTAATCCAAACTGTTGACCAAAAAAACCATATAGTTCCTTACCCAACAAAATGAGAGGCTTTGATCCAAAAAATGAAAAGAAAAAGACAAAAAGAGAATGGCAGGCATTGTCGTTCACGCACCCAGTATTGCTTGGTACAGACGGCAGATTCTGATTGGACGTTCCCCACTGAGCTGAGCCTCCATGCACCAACGTAGCAGAAGCCCTCATTTTGCTGTTTCCAACCGGACAGATTAATCTGTCTTACTCACGTAAACTCTGTTTTATTCCATAAATGGAAATCCCATTCACACAGCATACAGCACCCAACTGAATCAGCCCCTAAACCCCAAAAGACCAAAACTTTCTCAGCAAAATAAGAAAAGAAAAATCCCCCATTTCCCTTTGTGTTCAAGCTTGAGCTTTATGGTCATGGAGGTTCCTCAAGACTCCATGGTTGAAGAGAGAGATGAGTTCATGGTTTCACCAACTGGTGGAAACCCATTTCTCAGAAGAGCCTACTTTCTCAAACCCACTTTGCCATCCTCCACAAAGGAACCTCCTTCGAAGCTGCCTCATTGTTTCTCTTCCCTCTCATCCCATTTTGAGCCAAAGAAGAAATGGCCTTTGAAGGTTAAATTCCCAGGATGGCATAGGCTCTCAGAAGACTTCATAACTTGGGTCGACCACTTAGCTTCTGTACACGAATCTACATGGAAGAAAGCTGGTATTTATGAAGCAATTCTTAGTTCAAGGTACGAAATAAGAAGGCAAAAGGATTTGGCTTGTGGGTTTGCTGAGAAATGGTGCTCTGAGACCAATTCCTTCATTTTTCCATGGGGCGAAGCAACAATCACGTTGGAGGATGTTATGGTTTTAGGAGGTTACTCGGTTTTGGGGGACTCTGTTTTAAGCCCACTTGAAACCACAGAATCGAAAGAAATTGAGGAGAAACTAAAGAGAGAAAGAAGAACACCTTACAGGGATGTGTCTAGGGATGTTCTTGCAAGCGAATGGTTGAAGAAGTTCATGAACAATGGGACCGAATTCGAGCATGAAGCATTTCTTGCCTTTTGGTTGTCAAGGTTTGTTTTTCAAGGTGCTAGTTATGGAATACATAAGCATGCTATATCCATTGCAATTCATTTAGCTAGGGGGACCAGAATTGCCCTTGCACCTGCTGTTCTTGCTAGCATTTATAGAGATTTGGGTTTGTTGAAAAGGGAAATCGTAGCTTCAAACCAATCGAAAAGAGGTCGTGCTACTTCAGAGGCTATTCTTAGGTCACCATTTCATTTAGTTCAGGTTTGGGCACGGGAAAGGTTCTCGGAACTTAGGCCAAAGCCCAAGGTTATTGATTATACTAAGCCAAGAATGGCGCGATGGGATGGAGTTGATGGTCTCAAAGTCGAAAACTTGAGAATGGTTTTGGACTCAGCGGGAGAAGATTTCATGTGGCGCCCCTATGCCATGGCCATGGAGAACTGGCATTTGCCTAACTATTATCCACAGAAGGAAAAGTGGGTTTTGGTTGGTCCAGATTTGGATGATGACTTACTGTCCTTTGTTAGATGCTTGAGGGTCAGTGAGCTAGTAGGACTTGGTACTACAGAGCACTACCTTCCGCATCGCGTTGCTATGCAATTTGGATTTGATCAAGACCTTCCATGCTTTGTTACCCGCCGTCATCGCAATTCTGATGTAGCCTGGAAGCATTACAACAGGAAAATCAAGAATGTTAAGTTGTATCTTCCACCTAGGCTCTTCGAGGCGGATGTTAGCACAAAGTACTTGAAATGGTGGAAGCAATCAGTGTTAGGTCTCGAAGATGAAAATGAAGCTGCTGTGCCACAGGAAAAGAATGATCAGAGTGTCAATTGCTCACTACTGAGGGATAACCACACCCCTGCACCTCCTAGTTTTCCTCCCAAATGGGACAGGATGGAAGGTCCTATAAATGAAGATAAACTAACTGTATCAGATTTTTTGAAATATAGTACTAAGAAGCATCAGAATCTGGAGATTACACAAGATGGTGACAGTAAGAAATTATTATCAGGTAAAGGCCAATTGGCATCTCCAATTGCAGAGAAAAATTTCAGTAAGGGCATGGTAAGCATCGTTGGAAATGAATGTCCTAGCCGTAGCTCTTTACTTGTGAAATGTCTACTGGAGTTTGAGAAACGAGATTCAGAGCTTGAAGTTAGGTTTAAAAAGCTTAAAAGTGTGGTTGACGAGTTAAAAGCACATAGGCCTGGAACAAGTTTCAGGAAAAGCTAATCGAAGAAAGCTCTCCTTTGAGTTAGTATTTCCTTAACCTAATTATTCGATCGAGAGTTAAGTTTTTCTCTACCTTGTTTCTCTTTGGTGCGTGTGATCGAGGGAAATCGGAGGACGAGAGTTGGACTCTTGAATACAGCAGAATTCAGTTCCATTTTATTTCTGTTATTCAACATGATATGGACTTTTCTCTTGAACTTGTGGAGTTGAGATTTTGGTTTCGGGATTTGTAGTCTATAATACATGGAATCACTTACACAGCACACATCCATATACTTGTTTCTGTTTTATCTTTGATGAAATTTTTGTATACCAGTATGTTTTTAGCTTCTACATCAGAATATTGGATTTTTCACATCACATTCTTCGTGGCACATATGGCTTGAGGAAATTTGCAACTCTCCAACTTTGTGTTGTGGCCCATCTTTTGGAGAAACCAGGCTCCCTCTGCCATTCTGAAGACTCCAGAAAATGAGGAAGAGGGTACACTGCTAATTTCTCTATCTCTTGCTCACTGGTGCCCCTATAATGGCTAGAGATTTTGTCAGCACGTAGTGAGAGAAAGAGAGGAGTAGGGTTTTTTTTTTTTTTTTGAAATTTTAAAGTTTGTTTATTTGATCCGGGTCATTTCCGGCAGAGGCATTATTTCGAACCGTGCTTAGGTTTCAAGGCCTTGGATAAAATATATACAAATCTATAATAATACCCAATTCTACTACTAGTATTATAAAGAAACTCAAAACCAAAACCATTTAAATTTTATAAACAAGTCCAAAAAAAACCCAAAACTGACATCTGTTGCATTTTTTTAGTTTAATTAGTGAAATGAAATATCTTTATTACCCTTTTAGCATTAAATTAGTTTTTTTGAAAAATTTCGATAAAAAAATTGAAGAAATAAATTAAAATAGTTTTCTTATTCTTTTTTTTTTTGGGTAAATACTACGAGGTGTCTCCACACTCGAAGGGTGGGATTAATCCGCTCGGGATTCGGCTTGCCCCTAATCACAAAGTGCTTCCAACGGGTTTTGGAACCCTGCCATCGGGCACCAAGTAGCTCGCCAACTGGAGGTGGAAGTTTTGCCAACCGCACCACACCTTGTGATTATAGGGTTTATGGTGTTGAAACCAAAGTTTTTGAAGAAGCTCAGTTTATTTCCACGAGCTTAGATCTCTACTCTTCATCTCTACGTCTTAATTTTTCAGTTTTTATGCTTCCATTTCTTGTTGTGGAACAGTTTTTCTCCTCAGTTTTTATGCTTTCATTTACTTGTAAATGCCGCGCACTGGATGCTAGCCCGGTGCGTGTGATGTCAGTTTTCAGTTTTTCAAGCCTTTTTTTGAACTTTTTCAAGCTCTTTCTTTAACACACAACACGCTCACAAGTCACAACAAATGGTAAAGTTTGGGTGGTCAACACCATCTCTTTGGAAAAAAAAAAACACCATCTCTAATACTGGAGAAATTTTTAAATGTTCCGGGTACACCACGTGGTTAGTCTACCATCCAATAGACGTAGGACATGTGGAATTACTCTCCAATTTACTGCATTGTTTTTTATGACATGTGGAGGGCTGTATTGGAAATATTCCACATGTTCTATGTCTAGTGGATAGTATACCAGCCACGTAGTGTACCGAGAACACTCAAAAATTACTCCTAATACTGATACTGATGACTCAAACTAACATTTTCCTCTTTTTTAAAGTTTTTCTCTGAATTTAAAATTCAAGTCTCCAATTTTATTATTTGATTAGCAATTGATATAACCTCAACTTTTGTTTTATTAAAATTTTAGTCAGTTTATGTTTATATTATCTTCATTAAATTTTTATGAACATTTAAATCTAAACAATTAAAGTTTCAAAAAAAAATTTACAAGCGATATTTTACTTTAATTTAAATCTATTTTTAAAATATGAACGAATGTGTGGTCATTTATAAGGTTTGGATGATTTTTTTAGGGTTAAATACTTTTTTGTCACTGAATTTTATACAAAAATTCAATTTGGTCATTGGGAAAAAAATTTAACCAAGTTGGTCATTGTGTTTTCCAAAATTTACAACTTATAAATATTCCATTATCTTTCGTTAAGTGCAGTTTTTATTTTTTATTAACTAGGTAACATGTTAAATAATTTGTTTAAGACGACCCGAATCCGACACGACACATTTATTAAATGGGTCGGGTTTGAGTTGAGACTTCTTGACACATTTATTATCTCGACACGACACGACTCATTGTCACCTCTACTACATGGTACTTGTGTGTGTGAGCTTTCTCCACTCTCATTTCTAACTTTGGAAAAAAAATAAAAAGAAATATTTGAAAAATAAAAGAATTTAGATACAGAAATTGACATGTACGGATCGAAGTAAAATCGTATACGGAGGAGGGTCCCTTTTTTTTCTTTTAAAAAAACACAGGTTTGATTATTTTTATACAGAAAAAAGACAATTCCCCAGATAATGACATTAAAATATTTGCTAAAATATGAATATGGTTTGAATACTTTAGGTTAAGTTTATTCTTCTCCATAAGTAGGTATATATAGGGATTTACATGAGCGCTTTATAAGGAAATAGATACAGTAACTAATTAGGATAATATCTCCTAATTATATTGTGATTTGTCAACTATCTAAAAATAAGGAAAGTAAAGAACCCTAATCAATCAAGGAAATAAATATCTCCTTAATTGATTTAGGACTCACGTTAACAATATTCCCCAACCTTAGACGACCAACTACTTTCTGATCGCTTGAGAAAAAAGGAATGAAGAATTCCTGCATTAAAAAAAAAAAAAAAGGAATGACGAATGCCCGCATAAAATTTAAATAAAATAAAAATCCTAATTCTAGACTTGCTTGGTTAGCAAGGAATGAAGAATTCGTAATGGCAGGCACTGTTGACGAAACAGCGAAAGCGGTCTCAGATTTGACAATGGAATCGGAAGGAACTTTGAGCAAAAATGTTCATTACAGAAAGGCCACCACCATTACTATCATAAATACAATTCATATTGCCAAAAACAGAAAGGCCAGCACCATTACTAATTTACTATATTCTTGTTGTAAAAAAGAGAATATAAAAATACGAGAACAAAAAAAGTATGAAAAAAATATATATTAAAAAAGAGTGATTTTATTTGCACCCCATTATTTACTCTTAACACCCCATATTCTTTTTACATTCCATTAAATTTTAGTCAAATTTAAAAATATTCACTACACCCCATATTTCTCCCTAAATTACCCTCATTGCACCCCAAAATGTGATACTTGAAATTGATTGTTCTGATCTTTTTGCTGCAGTGACTCGAAGATATGCGACTGATAATTGGAAGCTTTATCCCTTCCTTCATGATCTTCATTGCCTTGGGTCCTCTTTCACTCAGTTCTCTTGGAATTGGGTTCGTCGTCAAGCTAACGGTGCTGCCGATGCCGCTGCCAAGCTAGCAAACGAAGGCTGTGCTTTTGCAACTGGGCACGTCCCAACCTCCCTGGTGTCTATCCTATCGAGGGATGGTCTCCCAGCTCCTCCTTAGATCTCATGCAGGATTATGGCGTTGTTTTCTGTGTTTTTTTCTTGCGACTTTGTTTTGGTCTTTCTAGTTGGCATTGTGTTAGCTTCTCTCTTTGTTGCTACTGTGCTGTTGTTGTTCTTCTGCCCCTTTGTGGGGCTTATCTATCAAACTTTACTCGATCAGAAAAAAGGCTGCTTTCTTTCACTGTGACACTGTGCATGTGTACACCGACATGGATAATAAATAAATATTGAGACTTCTTGTTGTTGATTAATGCCAACGCAAAGCTTTGTAATTTGTGAAGTAAGCAGCTTCAACTTCGGCTTCGATAAGAGTGACTGTGGGTTTCACTGCCTCACTTGCCTCCGCTGACGAATTGCTGCCGACGTGGCTAGCTTAGGAACGTTTAAGGGACGGGGAGTGACAGGTAAAAATATGAACAGAGGATCTGAACACGTTAAAATATATGGGGTGTAGTGAGTAATTTTTATTTTTATTTTAAATATTTTTTGTCCTTAACGGTAATTATGTACAAGGGTAAAATAGGTTATTCATATTTAAAATTAGAATGTGGTGTAAAGAGCAAATAATGAGGTGCTAATAAAATCACCCATTAAAAAACCAACTTCAACAGAAATTAGAAAGTGTAGTGATAGACCCAATATTTTATGCTACGACAAAAGGTATCTAAAGAAGAACAGAGGCTAGACTAGTCTCGATATTTTATGCTAGGACAAAAGGTAGTCATGTGATTGAATGTTTGAAATTGGTATTCACTGTATACACAAGCAGTTGATAGGATTAAATTGAGTTCCTTTATCAAGTAATTATTGATCAGTTTAATAAGTCACTTCATCTTGTTTGTGCGTGCGTGTTGAGAACTTTGGTTGGTTCAAAGAAAGATTAGGGAGGAAATTTCTGAAGTTACGATGAAATTAAAAGAGACTACAAGGTTGCAGTGTTCCAGGAAGATCTCCCGAATAGTTGTTTAAGTATATAACATCATGAACCTGGGCATTCTACAATTATCAACTATAAAATTACAGTTTTGGGTATTGATTAAGTAGCCATACTACGTTATTGCCTTAGTTTTCAAATTTTTGCTGTTCTGGTTTTCCATTATTTTACGTGTTAACTTAATTGTATTTCTCGCTAGGAAACTCGTTATAGTCAACGTTATCTGGATTTAATGTTGAATACCGAGGTTGGACACATATTCAAGACCAGATCTAAGATCATTGAAAATATTAGAGGGTTCCTGGGGAAACGTCACTTCATGGAGGTTAATCTTTGATCAGTTTCCTTTCGGTATATCCATTGCGTTTTCATGGCCATTTGTTGATGGTGCCTTACATTTTGTGTCTTTTCTATCTTTGGCATTTGGTCAGGTTGAAACTCCGATGATGAATATGATTGCTGGTGGAGCGGCTGCCCGCCCTTTTGTGACTTATCACCATGAACTTGACATGAAGCTTTTCATGCGCATTGCACCTGAACTATATCTCAAGCAGTTAATTGTTGGTGACCTGTCTCGTACCCGTGTTTATGAGATTGGAAAACAATTTAGAAATGAGGGTATTGATTTGACTCATAATCCTGAGTTCACTACCTGTGAATTCTACATGGCTTATGCAGACTACAATGACTTGATGACCCTGACCGAGGACATGTTGAGTGGTATGGCTCAAACATATGCTTCTTTTGCACTTCTCCATGTCTTTGAAACTACTTGGATTCCTTTGCTGATATAATATAAAATCTAAAATAGAGATGGTCAAGGAACTCACTGGTGGATACAAAATCAAGTATCACTCAAATGGGCTCAATAAGGATCCAATTGAGATTGACTTCACTCCTCCTTTTAGGTCTGTAACCTAATTCATTATTGGTCATGCATGTTACAACTGAAACAGATTTGAAACAACTTATCTGATGGTTTTAACTGGTACTGTGTTGCAGAAGGATCGACATGGTTGAGGAATTAAATAAGATCGCAGATCTCAACATAAGATCTCTCTAGTGAGGAAGCTAACAAATATCTTAAGGAGGCATGCAAGAAGTTTGATATCAAATGTTCTCCTCCTGAAACAACAACTCGTTTGTTGGACAAGGTAAATCTTTTTCTTTTTCCCCTGTCCAAATATTCTTCTAAATCAAGTACATGAATCGGGATATTTTATCCAATTTGAACTAGAGTCTTTTGAGGAGCTAATGGTATTTTTCATAGGTGCAATGATATTGAATACACTCATCGCAGTTTCAATAGAGGGAGAATTATGATGGCATATTCTCATCCCAAAAAAAAATTCACATAACAATGAGATTCTCTATGCCCGTGTATATATACGAAAACTTCATGGAAACCATTAAGAACCATTTGAATCATTCCATTTCCATTACTTGATTCAAATGGTTCTCACAAATGTCAAACATATCTGGTTATAATATAATTCCAATTTTGCTATAGTTGCTATTGGGTGGCAGGGAATTTGCATTTTAATGTGGTAATGCAATCTCATGTTTTTCTTGTGTTGATGACATTTTCTATCATTGCAGCTTGTGGGGCACTTTCTGGAAGAGACTTGTGTAAATCCTACATTTATCATTAACCATCCCGAGATAATGAGTCCTTTAGCAAAGTGGTGTAGATCAAAACCAGGCTTGACTGAACGTTTCGAATTGTTTATCAACAAGCATGAGGTATGTTTACCAACTTGAAGACTTGTTTGAATTATTTATTTATTTGGCATCTTTTGGTTTGTCGTTGTGCTTGTTACCAAATGTTATTTTGCTGGGCAGCTTGCCAATGCATACACTGAATTGAATGATCCTGTCCTGTGGTACAACGCCAACGATTTGCTGATCAGCTCAAGGTATGACTTAACTGTTTAGTTGTGGTATCTTAGTATAAATTGTTTGGTACTTTTTTTTCTTAAGATATGTGGTTTGAGTTTCAGGATCGACAATCAGGTAAGCAATGCCTTTGGATGAAACATTTTGTAGAGCTCTTGAGTATGGGTTACCGCCAACTGGTGGGTGGGGTTTGGGCATTGACAGGCTCTGTATGTTGTTAACTGATTCACAGAATATTAAGGTTTGTGCCTCCATCCCTCCCTCTCCCCTTCAATCTTGTGTTTGTGGTCATGTGTGAGATGTCACCTTTAATGGTTTCTCGCTGTCTATAGTTGGTGGTTGGGTAGGAAGTTCTTCTCTTCCCGGCTATGAAACCACATGCTGAGCCTTCTGCTAAAGGTGCTAATTCTGAATCTGATGTTGGAAGACCTTTCTGGCATAATTTAAAAAATCTTCTGGTGTCCCGTGAATTCTGTTGCTGTTTGATGACGAGTTTCATAATGTTATGTTTCTTTTTTATATATGAATTAAATGGTTAAGAATTTTTTTTTCTTTTTCAAGTAAGACAGTGATTGTAATTTGATATTTTCATTTATTTTTTTAAGAAGAAGGCACAATCTTTTTAAAGTATTTTTCATCTTTATGTATCTTTTCATAAATGCATGCACGAAGGGGTATTTATTTTTGTCCCTTAAGGTATTGATCAACATGTTAGGAACCCCTCATCAGCCAAGGTTCCTAACACAATATCAGTTATATATCTGAATTTGCTTCACAAAGCATGTCTGTTTATGTCACTAGCCATCTTGTGTGTTGAGTGCTATGTGCAACTCAGAGCACTTGGGTGAAGAGTATCAACAGGGGAACTATTTTTTCCCTCTGAGAAAATCGTAGGTACTTTTTATGGAACTCTAAGTTGCAGAGCTCTGTTTGGTACAAGAAATTATCGCCCACCATAGAATTGATCATTACTAAATTACCACAAGAAACCTTTATATCATTTATCATTGAGTTAAATAAAACATGCCTCAATCCTTCACAGTTACAATGAACTCATAGCTTACGAAAACAGTTGTGAATCGTATAAAATACTCTCAATCCTTTGTCTCATAAATATGAAAATACTCTCTACCTAGGTGTACCCCCAATTATAATCCGTCAATTCCCATAAGGCTCCGTCAAATTCACCTTGCAGAACTCAGGGAGATATACTCAGCCTGAGAATGCAATAATTCGTCAATTCCAAGTATCACACATGTTACATCATCGCAGAACTCGGAGGACACATGGTCGGCCCGAGAACGCATATCCTCACAGAACTCGGGGACACGTGGTCAGCTCGATAATGCATATCCTCGCAGAACTCGGGGGACACGTGGTCAGCTCGATAACGCATATCCTCGCAGAACTCGAGGGATACGTGGTCAGCCCGAGAACTCATATCCTCGCAGAACTAGGGGGACACGTGGTCAGCCTGAGAACTCAAATCCTCGCACCACACGGTTCAGGCGTCCCTAAGACTCGTGGGGCGTTGTCATAAATGAGCAAATTGTTCCAAAGGCAACTGGGGGGTACTCCTGTGGTGGGTTTGAAAACATTCCTTGAATATCCCATAAAATCATTTCTGTTTATTCCAAGAAAATCCTTTTCTAAATATTTCAAACAAAATCCCTTTTTGTAAACAAGGTCAATCCCAAAATTCATTAATTTGAATTAAACCATATATAAATTTCAGAAACTGTTCTCAAATTCAATCCAACTATGTGTAACATACTATTCATAAACTAGTATTCGTAATTTATCAATTCCAAGCCGTCGAGCATATATTTAAATATAAACATAAAATCAGACATTTAATTAAATCCTCAATGAATAATTAATAAATTTAATATAGCATGAAAACTATTTTTAGAATAAAAGTCCCTTCACCATTACAATTTACTTTTTGGCCTCAACGAAATCGACTCTACCCACTATCCATGTCAACTAGGCTCGTAAAGCCCATGATCTCAAAATTATTATTTGACAATTTCTATTGGTCCATGTTAAACCCATTCTAAAAGTCTCGTCACGATCCAACGGTCGGTTTGACATTGATCGTGGAATTTGACCAATTGGGCCGCGGGGCCAACAACCTTCGATTTGTGATCCACACATTCCTATAAGTTCATCAAGGTCTACTTAACAAGTCACGAGAGTTTGATCTCGATCGAGCGGTCAGATCTACACCAATCGCACGATCGGACGACGATTGCCTAACCCATAAAACCATTTATTCGAAGTATCCAGGACTCCGATTCTCTATCAACCAGTTCTTAAACAATCCTAGAGGTACGAAGAACAGCATATATAAAAATGGAACCAATCGAACAGTCAGAACCTATCGAATCCAGATATCGCCTAATAGGCGCAATATCCGTTCGATAGTCAAGCGGTAACCTATCGCTAATCTGAGCATACCATCATACTCGGGATGACATACAGATAATTCTAGGACCAAAATAAGTCACCACAATGGGTCCCACGCGCCGCCACCCTCCACTGACAATGGTGGGTGTCTTGAGAAAATTCCGACGACAAAAAATTCTCAAAACTCCCTGCAATATCTATACCAATGGATCAAGCACAACTAGGGGAGCATCTTTCCTAATTGAGCCAACCTCCAATTTAGCCGGGAAGTGGCCAGAAAAGCATCAAACCGTCGGCCCAATTTCTAGGTTTTTAATCGATCTCTCAAACGTCAAAATTGATCAAATCCACGTATACCATCAACAAGAACACATTGAGAGGATTGAAATCCATACCTTGATCGAAAGATTTGGTGGCTGGAATCGCCCAATACGGTGACGGAAAAGTCAGAACATTCTCTGCCTTTTTGAGCTCCCAGAGCCTTCGTGAGTGGTGGTTGTGGCTAGGCTTCCGTCCGGTCGTGTTCGTCGGCCCCTCACCGTCATTTTCGACTAGTCTCGGCCTTGGGGTTGGCTGGATAGCGAAAATCGCCATCCGCCATGGTGTTTCGACATGAGGAGAGAGAGAGAGAGAGAGAGAGAGAGAGCTGAGGGGAGGGTCCACATGTGTGAGAGAGAGGAGAGAACCTGGGGTAGTTAGGGCTTTTCACCATTTTTAAAATGACCCTTGTGTCCTTTTTCATATTTAGACTTTTTCTCTCTAGATACAGCTCGGAATTGAGTGTGCTGCCTGTTTACAAACTCGTATCAACGAGCTCGACGCAACGATGCCACCCTATTCTCCAAATTCTTGCCGAACAAAAAGTCAAGCTTAAATCATTAAGAAACCCTAAGGGTAAAATTGTCACTTGATTTAAATATTATGAATTAAATTTTATTCTTGGGCCTAGATGTTACACCATGGTGTGGGTTTATTTAAGGGTACTAATTTTCCCACTCCCCTTTTATCCACTGACACTCCATTTTTTGAAAATTGTATATTCTCAATCATCTTGTTCACTTACGCTCCCTTTTATCTTATAGTAAAAAGTATTAAAAAAAACAAAATGGAGTGTAGGTGGACAACAGGGGAGTGGAAAAATCACCACCCTTGTTTTATTGCTGCAAAAGAAGAAAAGAAATAAGGTAGTACTAGATAATAAGATGGTTGTTGCAATAATAGGAAGAAGTGATTGGGTTATCTTTGGAATTGCAAAAGTGCAGATGGGGGCGGGGGGATGGAAAACTTACAATGATAAGGTGCAATGCAGGAGTTTTTGTTTTAATACAATTATATTAATGTGGGCTAATTAAAATCTGTTAGATTAATCAAGTAATTAATATATATTTTTTTAGATGAGTGTAAATGCACCGATGATAAATGCAGAGGCTTGAGATCCCATTTAATGATGCTTTGTTTTATGCATAATTCAAACTTTTAATTAATACTAACTATTTATTAATATTATTTTTTATAGAGATAACCAATCATATTAAATTAAAAAATAATTGTAGTATTTATGACTCCCTAAACTGATTGGAGTTCAAATTTTATAGAGAGTTACTAAAATAATTTTTATGTATTTTTAGATAAATTTTAACTAAAGAATTGAGGGCATGACTGAGTGTACATGCTCTTAAGGCAATAAGCTAGCTAGCTGGCCACTAGAGTTGTGATGTGTGATTGTGAACGTGTGTTACAAATTACAATTCCCAAGCTTTCGTTTTGTCCCTGGATTTGAACGAGGAGGACGACATAATTAGCTAAACCTAAAACTTTTTATTTCATTTTTATTTATACGCTGCCCTTTTCGTCTTCTTCTTCATCTTCATCTTCATCTTCTTCTTCTTCAGCCTTGAAATGGCAGAGGGAGCAGAAGTGTCACACTGCATATATGAACAGAGAGGAGAATATGGTGTCTCCAAAAGATGCAAAACAAACAAGGAGAGTTGCAGGGTTCCTCAAGCCATGTGCCCTGAATTTCACCAAAGCAGTGGCTCCTCCAAGCACCCCATTGTTGTGTGAAGTCTTGGATCACAATCTTCAACAATGGCCCTCTAGGGTTCTCTTCAAAGGCTGGAAGATGGCGCAGGCAAAATGGGATGAATGGGTTAACAGGCTTGCAGGTGAGTACTGTTCTATTTGGAACCAGGCAGGGATTTGTGATGCTATTTTGAGTTCTAGATATGAGATTAGGTGTACCAACAAGAATATCTTACTTGGGTTAGTGGAGTTTTGGTCTTCAGAGACCAACACCTTTGTTTTCCCTTGGGGGGAAGCAACTTTAACCCTTGAAGATATGATGGTTCTTGGTGGATTTTCAGTCCTTGGGAGGCCTGTGACAAGGCCTGTTGATGGGTTGTTGGTGGAAATTGTGGAGGTGATGGAGAAGAAGAGAGTAGATATTTCGAGAACCAAGGCGAAAAAAGCCTGCCAATTTCGTTGGATCAAGCATTTCATGGAGCTGCAAAATGGGTACAAATATGACACATGTAGCATTTCTGTCATTGTGGTTGTCAAGGTTTGTTTTTCCTTCTCTTCCTGAAGATTGCATAGGGAGGCATGTTTTTCCCATTGCAGCACAGTTGTCACAGGGGACGAGGCTTGCTCTTGCCCCAGCTGTTCTTTCAGGTCTTTACAAAGACCTAAGCTTGTTGAAGAAACAAGCACTTTCTTGTAGGGAGGAGGTTTCTGTTCCTGGTCCATTTCAGCTTTTGCAGTTATGGGCTTTGGAGAGGTTTCAACCTCTATTAAAGAGTTCCCCAAATGCTCTGAAACCTGGGGAGCCTCGGGCTGCCCGGTGGCACCGACTACCTTCTGGAGCAATTAGTCTTCCTCTTGTAAGACCTGTTCTTAAGTTGCAAGAGAATTTTCAATGGCGTCCTTATGCTACTGATTTGAGCAATTGGAAGCATTCGTCGTACTATAGACAGAACAAACCGTCATTTTTTCATAGTGCTAAGCACTCAGATGATAATTTACGATCTTATATTAGATGCTTGTGCACTTCTGAGTTGGTTGGAGTAGAGCATTGTAAAGGAAAGTATTTTCCGAACCGCGTGGCAATGCAATTTGGAATGGATCAAGACCTTCCTGGTGAATTTTCAAGATTGTATTTTGCCCCAGGTACCAATGTTGGTTTCTTTGTCCCCCCATTGTCCTTTGAGCCGAGTGTATCGGCTAGGTACTTGCATTGGTGGAAAATATCTAAGTCTGCTCGCGCAGATACAATCAAGAAAGATGTCAAAGTGGCAATACAGAAGATTGAGAAGTATAATGCCTCCATCGCGGAGAGGAATGTTCCGATGCATAAGGCATCACCACAAACTTTGGAGAGGTCTAAACGTGAAGAGAGCCGCTCCTATGTGATTCCTGAGGTCTCCGGAAAATCCAATAGTACTGTACAGAGAAAGGCCTCAGCTACTCCTGAATTTCCTAAGCAGGTTAAGAAAGAGTCAGCCCCTGATTATAGGTATGATGATCGCATTCCACTTTCAGAACGTTTGAGACATCTTGGAAACAAATCAGCTTGTTTACATAAGACAGCCCCTGATTATAGGTATGATGATCGCATTCCACTTTCAGAACGTTTGAGACATCTTGGAAACAAACCAGCTTGTTTACATAAGACTTCCACCAGCCGACCAACAAAATTTGTTTCTTCAACGTCACCTGTTCAGGACAAGAAAGTGAAGAAACGGAAGTTGGCCACAACAACTGAAGGGCCTGCTAAGAAAATAAATGCTGGTGATTTTGCTAAAAATCTGATGAAGATTGCTAAGAAAGGGAGGAAGGGTAGTGATAATAAGGCAAGTGTAGAAGTTAGTGTACCTTTCAGGATCGAGCACAAGCATAAAATGGAAGCTAAAGTATCAGGAAAAGATGCTGCAAGAGAAGGGAAGAAAGCAACGGCCAAAGGGTCTCTCAATAACCCTATGGGGGCTGATGACCCTAAAAGAATGCCTAAAGGGTTTCTCAAGAACCTGGTAGCGGTTGATGAATGTATGGCGAATGCTACAAATCAAACTCAGGGAGTTGGATTACTAATGAGGGTTCAGAATATTGAGAAAATTTTGGGGGTAATAACTTGAACGGAAACAAAATCCACAGGGCACAAGTATCATGCACATATGGACTTTTTGGTGGTTTGGTATCTGTTAATTTATGCATTTTGCTTTCTTAGTTGGTTGCTTCACTGTCTTTGGATGTACTTAGAGCCGTGAGTTTGCCGTAATGGTCTTTTGTTAAACCATTTATAACAATTCCTGTTCCGTATCAGTAGTGAGATCTGTTACAATCAATAGAAAAATCTAGGTGTTTATGTTTTTTGGCTAGACTAGAAAATTATGCATTGTACAAATGTAAGTTTCTTTTTTGGCTGCAGATGGACAAAATGGAACCTACAACAGAGAGAGAGAGAGAGAGAGAGAGAGAGAGAGAGAGTAGGGTTGTTTGAAATTACTATAGTAATCTCAAGTTTTGAATAAATTATTCAACATACTAGGGGTGTAATTGCTTTTTCAAACAAAAATTAACAAGGAGTCTTCTTAAATATAGGATATAACAGAATTGAAAGTTGTACTGACTTACTGTTTTGATCCTTTCATTTTATTTTCTAGCAAGTTGGGTTGTTTTATTTTTTGAACTCTTTTCAGAGAGGAACTTCATTTGGATTTACCCATGACCCAAAACGAAGTCCTTTGGCTACAGATTGTATAATCTCTTTATTTCTTCATCGCTAAACCATACTTATCAGTTGAGAATTGCAATGACATTAAAATAAGAAAGAGCAGATACTATCAGTTGCATACATATATATATACTATCTGACCCCTGCATAAAATTTAATAGAATTAAACATAGCAGATTGCTTAGAAAATCCCATGGTCTAAATGTAAAAACATTGCTGTCAAAGCAATTAATTTACAGTGCCAGCAAAATTCTGGAAAGAGATATATATATATATATATATATATATATATATATATATATATATATATATGGAGATGGTTGGAAATGCATGGTCGGGTTTTTGCCAGTTATAGGAGAGTTAACTTTTTGGTGATGGAAAATAATAGCAGGTTGTATTTTTGGCCTGCCCTGGCATTAACGCAAATAGATGGGGAAATATTGGAAAAAAAAAAAAAAAGAACCATTTTATGATTGTTAAAAACAAATAGCTGCCTTGTGAAACCAGATAATGGTTTTCTTTTATTCGTCTATTTCACACCAATTTGGGGTTACATAAATAGCTATTAAAGTAATAGCTGTACAAAGGTTCAGTTTACAAAAAAGAAATAATTTTACAGCAGTCTTCATGATGTTGTCTTCTCCTTTTATATCTGGCAGCATCTCCTTTTACAAGTGGCAGTGTGTTGCTTTCATAATGTTGTTTTCATCATGGCAGACTAACCATGTGTTAACAACGTGTCAACATTCCCCCTCAAGTTGGTGCATAGATGTTTGAATGCCCAACTTGTCGAGGCATGAATGAAAACTTCTACTTGATACGACCTTTGTCAAGATGTCGGCCAATTGATCTTCACTTTTAACAAATGGAAAGTCAACAATTCCAGTATCCAACTTCTCTTTAATAAAGTGTCTATCCACTTCAACGTGTTTAGTGCGATCGTGTTGAACTGGATTGTGGGCAATGCTAATGGCAGCTTTGTTATCACAATGCAGATTCATAGCCTTCTTGGATTTGAAACCCAAGTCTCTCAACAATTTTCGCAACCACATGAGTTCACACACACCATGAGACATGCCTCGTATTCGGCTTCAGCGCTTGACCTAGATACCACCTTTTGTTTCTTGCTACGCCATGTAACCAAATTTCCCCTACAAAGGTGAAGTATCCAGATGTGGATCTTCTATCGATAATGGACCCGGCATAATCGGCATCAGATAGGCTTGAACATCTAGATGACCATGTTTAGTAAACATCAATCCTTTTCCTGGTGCCGACTTCAGGTATCTAAGTATTCAAGAACAGCTTCCATATGACTCTCACTAGGGGCATGCATGAATTGACTAACCACACTAACAAAGATAGGCTATATCAGGTCGTGTATGTGACAAGTAGATTAGTTTTCCAACCAACTTTTGATACCTTTCCTTATTTGTTGGAGTCTGATCAAGGTTTTCTCCCAATTTATGATTTTGCTCCATTGGAGTGGCTGTGGTTTGCGTGCAAGCATACCATCTCACTTAGCAAATCTAGGATATACTTTCTTTGAGACAAAGAGATGCCATGCTTAGATCTTGCCACCTCAATTCCAAGAAAGTATTTTAGTACCCCAAGGTTTTTCATCTCAAATTCTTGAGCCAAGTAATTACGAAGTTCGTGATTCCTTCTTCATCATTACCTGTAACAACCATGTCATCCACATAAATAATCAAGGTCATCACCGTCCTTTCCTGTGTTTCGAAATAGTGTATGATCGTAATTGCTCTGTTTGTACCCAAATCTTTTCATTGACAGATGAATCTCCCAAACCAAGCCCTAGGCGACTGTTTCAGGCCATATAAAGATTTCCTCAACTTGCACACCTTACCAACATCAGTCTCCGTAACAAACCCAGGTGGAAGATTCATATACACCTCATCTTTTAAATCACCATGTAGGAAAGCATTTTTCACATCAAATTGATGTAGCGGCCAATCTAGGTTGGTAGCCAGAGATAAAAGGACTCGAATAGTGTTGATTTTAGCTACTGGTGCAAAAGTCTCTGAGTAATCAACACCATAAGTTTGAGTGTAGCCTTTTGCTACCAATCTTGCCTTGTATCTCTCTCTTGATCCATCTGCTTTGTGTTTCTGATAAACACCCATTTACAACCAACGGGTCTCTTGCCTTTAGGCAGCTCAACAAGTTCCCATGTACAATTGTTTTTTAGTGCCTCCATCTCCTCAACCATAGCAATCTTCCACTTTGGGTCACCAAGAGCATCCTGTAAGCTACTAGGTGTAGACACAGAAGATATGTGGTTTGTAAAAGCAATATAAGAACTGGATAAACGATGGTTAGACACATAATCGGATATTGGATATTGAACAGTTTTCAGCTGTAGAGTAGCCAAACCTTTACGGAGGTATCCCACGATTTTTACGAATTGGAAAACGAGGAGAATTAGAGATATCTATAGACTCATTTGAGTCATCTAGATTATCCCTAGCTGAAATATCATGGTTAACAACATCATCGGTATGTATGGAAGATGGCGGGGATTGTGGAATTACCTCGGAATGATCTTCATGCAAAGCGACATTTTTGACATGGTCGTGAAGTGGAGGATTTGTTACTACTTCATTTCTCTTCCTCCTTTGGTACACTTGCAACTCTTTTTCTCCTTCATTATCGACTTTATTATCATGTGTATCATCATTAGGTGATGGAACATATCCAATATCAGGAACTGCTTCTTCCTCTCCATCAATCTCCCTCAAGAGGAGTTACCGAAAAATAGGCCTCTTCTTCACAAAATGTAACATCCATAGAAATAAAAAATTTCCTAGATGGGGGATGATAACACTTGTACCCCTTTTGTGAGGCAGAATAACCAACAAACACACATTTGAGGGCACGAGGATCTAGTTTGTCACGATTGTGCTTGTGAACATGAACATAGCTAACACATCCAAATACTTTAGGTTGAATATGAAGAACTGAAGGAATAGAATGATACTGAGAAAGGGTCTGAATAGGTGTTTGGTATTGGAGAACCCGAGAGGGTACACGATTTATAAGGTACACGGATGTACAAATGGCATCGCCCCAAAAACGTTTTGGAACATGCATAGCAAAGCATAAAGATCGAGCAACTTCTAAAAGATGACGATTTTTACGTTCGCTATACCGTTACATTGAGGAGTATATGGACTAGAAGTTTGGTGTATGATGCCATTTTGCTCAAAAAAGGTTCTAAGTTCAGAATTCAAATACTCACCCCCATTGTCAGATCGGACTACTTGAACTGGTACATGAAATTGTGTTTGAATCATATGATGAAATATAGGAAAAATGGATGAGACATCACTTTTATTTTTCAACAAATAAACCCAAGAGACACGAGTACAGTCATCAATGAAGGAGACAAAGTACTTAGCACCAGTGTAAGTAGAAACATGAAATGGACCCCACACATCGGAGTGAATAAGAGAGAATGGAACATGACTTTTATTGGAGCTTACAGGAAATGAAACACGATGACCTTTTGCAAAAATACAAGTTTCGCAATGGAAGTCAGACACATGAACTTTAGCAAATAAAGAAGGAAATAGAAGTTGTAAATATTGAAAGGATGGGTGACCCAATCTTTTGTGCCACAACCAAATTTCGGCGTAAGCCTTTTCTGTACTAACTTGATAGCCACTTCTTATTTGAGGATCAGGCGGTTTTGAGTCCAAGTAGTACAATCCTCCGCTTTCCTTACCATGACCAATCTGCTCCTTTGTCTGAAGATCCTGAAATAAACAAGAGGTAGGAGAGAAAATAGCCAAACAATTGAGATTTTTAGTAATTTGACTAATAGAAAGCAAATTGTGAGAGAGAGTAGGGACATGCAAAACAGAGGACAAAGACAAAGATGGAGTTAGGGAACAGATCCTGCTCCTAAAACCGAGTAGAAAGACCATTAGCAACTTTAACAGCTTTTGTATGTGGATGACTGTGGGAAACAAAATAAGCGATATTATTAGTCATATGATCGGAAGCTCCTGAATCAATGATCCAGAGTTTATCACTAGCATTAAAGGGTGTGCTCACTTTGCTAAACCATAGTGACTTGTACCTGGATATGGTGAGGAAGTGGAAGTAGTATTGGGGAAAAAATTGAGAATAGACTGATCCATATGTGGAGAAGAACCATGAGGTAGAGGCTGTGAAGCCAAATTTGCAACACTTTTTTCTTTTCTTTTTCCTTTTCTTGTTTGTCCACCCACCAATCTGGATATCCAACCAATTCAAAACAAGTTTCCGGTGTGTTTTTTCTTCCCACAGTGGGTACATTGGCGTGTGTCGAGGCTCCTTTTGTCCCGGTCGAGGATGACCACTTCTAGGTACAGGCGATGTAAGGTGGTTTTCATAGCTGACCCTTCAACATGTGAGCCAGCTAACATGGTTGCTTGCCTGTTGGCTTCGTGAGCACACTGTGCATATGCAGCTTGCACACTCGAGAGAGGATCTTCGGCTAGAACTTGACCTCGAATTCTATCCAAATGATGGTCAAGTCCAGCCAAGAAGTCATATAATCGCTCTGCTGAAATTTCCTTTGTGCGGGTAGCAATATCAGCAGAACACTTCATTTCGCTTGGTCGCAAGACATCAATTTCTTGCCAAATTAACTGCAAGGTACCATAATAATCGAGATAAAGACGTACCATTTTGGCGAGTTGCGAGTGCCTTACACCGAAGCTCATATAATTTTGATGCATCTTTACCCATAGAATAGGTATGGGTAACAGCATCCCACACTTCTTTCGCAGTAGAAAGGCTAAGAAAAATAGCCCTTAAGTGTCTGGTCATGGAATTGAGAAGCCAACACTGAACCATGGCATTTTCTTCTTCCCATGTAGAATACAGAGCATCGGCTTCTGTTGGTGTCACCTTTGTGCCGTTGATATATCCCCATTTTCCTCTTCCAAGAATATAAAGTTTGACACTACGGGACCAAGAAGAGTAATTGGAACCATCCAATTTATCCGGCGTGATCTGCAATGTCATGTCATTTTGGGTGAGAACTGGAAGTTGATCGAGAGCTGACCATTTTTTCAGAATCACCCATGGGCCTCTTTTTTCTATGTTTCAGACTTCATCAAGATGGTGAGATGGTGATGAGTTTGAGGTAAGGGATGAAGTCGGTTAAACAAATAATGATTAAAGGGTAGAGCTGCTGAAACTGTCAGCAGTTTAGAAAAAAAAAATTTCACAGAGATCTTAATGCTCTGATACCATGTGAAACCAGATAATGGTTTTCTTTGATTCGTCTATTTCACACTAATTTGGGGTTACATAAATAGCTATTAAAGTAATAGCTGTACAAAGGTTCAGTTTACAAAAAAGAAATAATTTTACAGCAGTCTTCATGATGTTGTCTTCTCCTTTTATATCTGGCAGCATCTCCTTTTACAAGTGGCAGTGTGTTGCTTTCATAATGTTGTTTTCATCATGGCAGACTAACCATGTGTTAACAACGTGTCAACATGCCTGCCCCTCTTTATTTAGCAAACTTGACTAAGTCTGCTTTGCCTGTCCGAACTCGATGGTTTGGATAGAGGGATGAAGCAAAAGAAACAATGTGAGGGATCAAGCTCTTGGTTCTTGAAGGACCAGAAACTAGCATTCTGGTTTTTCCAGAGCCAAGGGTGTTTGATAAGCAAAGCAGATTGATATCTCCGTTTTTTCCAAGCAATTTCTTGACACGTCTGCGATTGTTCTTTCCTGAGTTGAACCATATCAAACAATTTTGTAATTTGATGTTAAATTCCATGCAAGATTTGGATGACAATTTGAAGGTGGCTGTGATCGGATTGAAGTGGTAGCCAGAGGGAAGGGAAATGATGAGTTGCTTCCAATGTTGCATGTCAGAAGAGAAAATCGCCAGGAAGTCATTAAAGAAGAGCATCAAGGAATACCATGACACCAAAACTTTAGCCTCATTTGCTAACATCTCCTTCAAAACTGGTAAATTCTTTTTTAACATTCTCGACGTAAATCTTCCGAAAAAAAGTGGCTCCATTATAATTAATGACAAACATATACATATATGTATGATTATTCTCTATTAGGGTAAGGACCTTAGACGAGGACCTATTATTCAACCATTAAATCAGATATATTATAGGATGCTCTCCTTGGCGAGCATATGCCATGTGTTGCAGGGGATTGTGTGCAGATGCATTCATCTGTAATTGATTTATGTTGTCTTTTAACACTTTTGTCTGTTAATCATTTGTAGACAATTAAGGGCTATAGTTTTATTAGCTAATAAAAAATATTTTAAAAAATCTTAAGTAGGTAATTTGGAAGATTTTTACGACAAAATCGTAAAATTATTTGCCTTAAGTTTGATGGAGAATTTTCCCTTTGAAGACTAAGATTGGTTAAAGCATACAAAATCAACCTTCAGTACTCCTTGTTACCTTGTCATATAAGTATCATCAGACGTATTACCATTGATGGTAAAATGATCCCTTTTATTAAATTTGATGATGATTTTACTGAAAATGTTCTAATTTGTGATCACAAATTGTCACATCTTCTGAAAGTAAGTTGGCTGTAAATCCTGATTAGTATACTAGTAACAAGCGACTAGCCTATACGAAACAGCTAGTTCAAACTGTTGGCCTCTAAGTTTCAGAATTTAACATGCAGATAGCAGCAGGAGGAAGTACATAGCTGAAGAGATAGCAAAGGTTGGCAAAGGAAATATTTCTGCTCAGATTTTTACTTTCCGGGAACTAAGTGTTGCAACTAACAACTTCCATCCAGACAATTTGCTAGGCGAAGGCGGTTTTGGGAGGGTTTACAAAGGGAAACTTGAAGACACAAACCAAGTATAATTTCCATCCATCCATCCATCTCTTAATTTGATCTCTCCATACAGTGATTAAGTTGGAGCATAATCCATCTTGTTCACTTGTTCAGGTTGTTGCTGTTAAGCAACTAGACAGGAATGGGTTCCAAGGAAATAGAGAATTTCTTGTAGAAGTTTTGATATTGAGTCTTCTTCACCATCCCCACCTTGTCAATTTGGTCGGATA
The DNA here is from genome assembly GCA_024362665.1 of Prunus padus. Taxonomy (NCBI): domain Eukaryota; kingdom Viridiplantae; phylum Streptophyta; class Magnoliopsida; order Rosales; family Rosaceae; genus Prunus; species Prunus padus. The sequence goes on from JANFAM010000011.1 coordinate 10,607,059, forward strand.
TTGCGCCGATGGTGATCAGAGGATTTTGGTGTATGAGTACATGGCGAATGGGTCCCTAGAGGACCATCTTCTTGGTATGCACCAATTTAATTCATTGCATTTGCATCTACATTAAATAAATGACTACTCTATTCTCAATCTGTTTCAGATTTTTCTTTTCTGAGCGCTTGTTTGAGTGAAAAGATTATCTACTCCTCCCCCAGCAATGAAAAAGAAAATTGTCTTCTAACCAAATGCAGCACTTCAGTTGTTTGAGTGATGCTTTAATTTTCTGTGGAATTAACAGCCAACTGGCATGCTTTTTTTTTTTCATTTGGACAAGTTTGAATTTAGTTCCTAATTTGGTTTTGCACTTCAGTTAGTGTAAAACTAATTTTTTTTTTTTTTCCAACCAAAGATCATTCTGAGAACTGCCTCTGTAAGTATTATATTAATTAGTAAGATTTCTTAATAACTGTGTTCCGATCACAATCAAAACTTCGGTCCTCAGATTTAGGTCCGGGAAAAAAGGCCTTGGATTGGGAAACTAGGATGAAAATTGCAGCAGGGGCAGCAAAAGGACTTGAATACTTACATGAACAAGCCAATCCCCCTGTGATATACCGCGATTTCAAAGCTTCCAACATTTTATTGGATGAGAACTTCAGTCCAAAGCTCTCTGATTTTGGTCTGGCAAAGTTAGGCCCAACTGGGGATAAGACTCATGTATCTACCAGGGTGATGGGAACTTATGGCTACTGTGCACCTGAATATGCACAGACGGGGCAGTTGACAACAAAATCCGACATTTACAGCTTCGGAGTTGTGTTTTTGGAGATAATCACAGGAAGAAGAGTTATAGACAACAACAGACCAACGGAGGAGCAGAACTTAGTTACTTGGGTATGTTCAGAATCTTGTAATCTTCCAAAGTTGTGCAATAATTTTTGTTAGACTATCAACCCTTCAATCCCACAAGGTGTACAGTAAGTTTCATTTTCCTGCAATAAAGGATGGAAGACTTAAAATTAATCATATATACGTATCTTATTTTGCAGGCACAACCATTATTTAAAGACAGAAGGAAGTTTACATTAATGGCTGATCCATTGCTAGAAGACAAGTACCCTATAAAGGGTCTTTACCAAGCTCTTGCTGTTGCAGCAATGTGTCTCCAAGAGGAAGCTGCTACAAGACCTTTTATCAGTGACGTTGTAACGGCACTAGAGTACTTAACCGTAGACAGCATTGGTGAAACTGGTGAAAATAATTGTGATGGAAATGTTGAGAGTACTGATGATGGTGCAGTTGAGGGTAAGGAGGGTACATAATCAGAGAGTACAAGGAGCCTATGAGTTAATGTTTCATGAACTCTATATGATCATGTTGTCAAGACCAAAAAAAGAAAGAAAAATTTGATCATCTTGTAGCTAGCTGGGCTGCTTTGTAAAAACAAACCCCATGCCATTGCCATTGTTTCAAAAAATCACTTCTTTTTTCCACATTTGGTGTTTAGCATGATGAAGTTTTGGTGATTTTGTTGATGAGACAATGAGCTATCACAAAATAATTGGTTAAGGGTGAGGCACTTTAACCAAGCAGGCCCGAATGGCCTATAAAAAGAAGACAAGAGAAGAACAAACCCATCCTTGCAGGTAACAAGTACTGTACAAGTGCCATAAAGAGCATTTCCAAATTGTCTGCTATTACTTTGTTGTATCAAATGCCAAAATTGTAGCTATCTCTATACTTCAATGATGCTCTATTTGTAAAGTTGTGCCAAAATTTGACTTCAATATTAAAGGTTAGAATATATGTGGTGGCCTTACTACATCCTACAGTAATGGAATTATTGCAACCTTCAACCTAAAAAACTTTAAAGAAGTTTTCAAACAAAAAAATAAGGGAAGTAATTTTCCCGCTCTCATTTTCTCCATTTACACTATCTTTTTCATTTTAATACTTTTTAATCAATTTTGTTCTTTTTGGTTCTTTCTCTTTCTTATTCTACCCTTACCCTACAATTCCCTTCAGTAAGAAGACATGTACAATCACTTACTAATATTATCAATGAATAAAAATCTAAGACTATTATGCAGGGACGAACCATCCTTATTAGCACTTGGGCTATAGCCCAGGCGATAGTCTATCATCACAAACCCAGCCCACCTAAGTTCACTCCCTCAAGTTCCAATCAACGCATGTAAATGGACCCCAGCTGACAGATTTAGTGCATTGACTTGGTGGAGTTGCGTGTGAGACACCTCCCCTTTTAGTCCATCTCATGGTCCATCTTAGTTCCCCAACTTTATTAACATTTAACTCTTCAAATAAATAAATAAAATAAAAATCTTCAAATACAGAAACAATTAGCATTAAAAAACTTTTAATTAAAAACCACACTTCCCCATCAAATTTTTGTTTAAATTAAAACCACACCCCAGTCATCACCTTTAATATTGTAAAATTAACATTAAACAGAATTTGGTAATAAATGTTATTTTTTATCTCCTTTTCTTTCTTGTTTTTCTCTCATTATACCATTTATGAATCAAAATTTTGTTTCCGCAATCTGAACTTTTTTAAAGTTAAAATGTTCAACAACAACAACAAAAATTAAACATAAATTTTTTTTTTTGGAGTTAAACCATTTATAACAATTAAATAAGTTGCATACTCAAATTTGAGTCCTACAGGACGAGAGGGAAAAATTGTTTGAGTATGGGATATGCATGAATTGTTCTATTTTAGAGGGGGAAAATTTTGGGTTTGAGTTATCTAGCATTAGAGATGGACTTAGTAGGTTTGTACGCAAGGTAAATTTAGCCCACCACAATTTGAAATCCTGGGTCCGTCCCTGCTATTATGCATACCTTGCTCTATGCATATATATAAGCTCCTAATGACAGTTTGGCTAGTAGAATTCTTTGGTTCTTCTACCTATAAACATGTTAGCCCAAAAAACTTATTATCTATTAACTACAACAAAGATAAATAGTACTCACACACTTGGTAAAAAAAAACAAATAATTTGGCATACAAATACTTACATTTCTATCTATTTCCAAAATTTATTTTTGTTTAACCACCAAGAGTGGCCCAGTGGTTTGTCCGCCATTTGGGTAAGGCTCTGGGGTTCAGTTGGGTTTACTCCCCAGTTCGAGTCCCGGCAGTTGCAACACCTGGTGGCCAGCCACAAGCTTAGTTTCGTGAGTGAGGATTAGTCGACGTGCACGCAAGCTAGCCCGAACACCTCATAGTATTTACCACCAAAAAAATTTGTTTTTTGTTTTATTTTTTGTTAACTTTTCTTAATTTCAATTATCAAAACCTTAATGTAGGAGAAAAAAAAAAGATCAATATTCATTAAAAAGTATTATAAAGCAAAAAAATAAGTTTAAATAGAGAAAAAGGGAATGAGAAAATCAGCTCCTAGAAATAATTATCTTATACATGAAACATGACAGCAGATTCTTTGTCAACCATTTTTGACAAAGTGTCAATTATGCCATGACTTTTACACTAAATAAAAGGAATTTAATATAAAATAGTAATGACCAATTATATCCTTTTTCGAATTCTTCTCAACTTCTTCAATATAATAACCGCCGCACATACTTAGGCCCAGTTTAACATTGCTTATTTAAGGTGATAAGTGATTTTTAAAAAATTTTGGGAAGCGCAACATGTTTGGTAAACTATAAGAAAATCACTAATTGTTAAAAATTGTTGTAAGAGAAAGCTATAAGGGAAAACAGCTAATGATGTGTTTTCATTTTCTGATTATGCAAGAATCAGTTTCGAAGAGGCGCTGGATTTAATGATTATGCGGAAATTATTTTTTGATTATACGAGAATTAGTACCAACAACACTTCTAACAAAAAGTTTACCAAATGCCAAACTCCGCTTTCTCTTACAAATGATTTCTCTCACAAAGAACTGGACATCGATTATTTTCACAAAGACAAAGAATGCCAAACCTGGCCTTAGCATGTGTTTTTGAATAAATATATCCACAAAATATATACTATTCACCAATTGGTTCCCACCACAATGGTGGTGGATGGATTCCCCCTCCTCCATGGCACTTAGAATCGAACCAAGTAGGCATTGGAGTGCAAGGAGTCCATATGAACCCATCTACATTAGTCGATAGGAAAGAGAGTATACCAGCAACAGCAGCTGCACAACAAACAAAACAACAAAGTTTCTTTCATACATTTAATGTGGGCACTAGCGGAGGGACAAATTTCAGTCACCCCAAAGAATTTTCTGGCTAAAAGAAGTGCATTGCGCCTACACAGATCTACCAGTGCAAGTAGGGTTTTCTTTCCTCCTCCAATGTAACCCCAAAAAAAAAATTTCTATTCTTAATATTTAGGTGTTTCCAGTCTAAAAGAAAAAAGGTTTGTCAGGTATTGTTGATCCAGCTATTGAGGATGCAGCACAGGCTGTTTATCTCCAGAAAGACATTATTTTTGTTTATTGGAATTTTTTTGTTTATAAATATTGAGGGGTCAATGGAGTATGGTACATTACATGCTGTATGCACGTGCAACATAGGTGGCAGAAACAACAGGATTGTTCTTTGCCGCTTGCTCACTTTACAAATTTGAATGACACGTTGCCCGCCAAAGCACAGTTGAGTAGTGTAGGCTGGGCATTCATTTAAACATAGGTGTGTGTGTGCGCGCGCTTGATGAATTTTGTTGTTGGAAACCCCATCTTGTTCTCCTTTTAATTCTATTTCTCATGCTCCCAAAACTTCCCAAGACGCAACAAAAGAAAAAATTCATATGGAAATTAGCCCAAACCGAACCGTTCTTAGATTGGTATTTGGTTCTAGTTAATGTGGTTGTTCGTTATGACTATTTTTATGCAAAATCAAACCAAACTGGTTATAATCCGTGCTGTCTTTTTTTTTATTTTTTTATTTTTTTTTATTTTTATCATAGGGGGATTCGATTTGTACGAACCGTACCTAGCTGCATTTGGTAGCTACGGAGACGTGTATTTTTGCATACAACTATAGAAATACTTTAAATAAAATTTTCTTATTTGTTCATGAGGATAATTAAAATTTGAGTGTTGTTATTCCCACATGCTTGTTCTCTTTCTCCACCCACCTTATTTCCCTACCTCATTAAACTTTTTTTTTAAAAGTCTCTTTCCATCTATGTATAAGTCCACAATACCCATTAAATTCGTTAATTCAAACATGATAAACACTCTTCTCGCATTCAAGGTTATTATTATCTCACCCCTCTCTTCCTCAATATGTTCTTTCCCCAAAGACCGTAACTTTTTTTATGTAGCCAAAATTTTCATCATACAAGTCAAAAAGAGTTAGTTTAAAAGTTCTAGCTAATACAAAAATTAGGGTTTATGATGATCAATTCGATGATGGAGGAGAGCAATATGTAACCTTGATTTGATCCTTAGGCTCTGATGGTCAGTTCTTTTTTTATGAATTCATATCCATGTAATCACTATTTACTAATGAGTTCATATGTGTAGGGGTGGTATCCAATTGAAACTTTTAAAGACTTTTTTAAGTGAGTAACTTTTATAGAATTGACAAATTCTTAAAAATCACAATTGAACTTTTAAATACTTTTTAAAGTGACAATTGGATACCTCTAGACTTGTAAATTCTATAAAAATCTTCATAAGTATGAATTGGATACACCCCCACCCCCTAGTCTATCTTGCAAGCTTTTGATGCATCGACAAAAAAAAAAAAAAAAGCTTTTGATGCAACGGTAACTAATCAGTGAGCACCACATGAATCCCACACAAAATCAGGAATTCAACTTTTGAGTTTGGAGAAATTGAACTCTTGAGTAGGAGGTGACATTCTAAATTCTGGAGAACTAGTCCATCAAGAATCCACTTTTTTTACCCATTATATCATCACACAAATTTTAAAATTCCAAATTTACCATCCACTTTAACCAATAATTTATTTAGAACAGTGCATATTAGTAATCAAACTAGTTTCAATTTCGATACATGATAATTTAGTAAACAACTTATACTCTCCGTTTGGGTGAGGGAAAATAACTCGGAATTTAGCTAAAAGTCGGGAATTTAAGAGGAGAAATTGACAATTCCCTTGTTTGGGAACTTAAGCACGGAATTTATTAAATAACACGCGGAAAAAATCATGGAAATTGAAGCATCAAATTCCCGAATTTAATTTCCACCAAAATAGGCTTCATTTCACAATTTCCATAGTGCGGGAATTCATATTTTCCAATGTGTCAAAACTTACATAAAAAATAGCGCCAAACTTTTCATTAAAAAAAAAAGAAGAAAAAAAACAGCGCCAAAAACCTTGATAAAACTCTGGAAAACAGTGATTGCGAGCCTTGTCGCTTAAAGACATCATAAACAAGTTGTGAGCCAGAGAAGTAAGGAGAATGAGTTCTTCTTGAGTTACACGTCTCTCTAGATCAATCAAATATGAAGGTTAGTCTTCAAGCCTTTCTCTCCTTCAATTTATGTTTTTCTATTTTTGGGTTACCATGCTTTCTAAATGGCTATCAAAATTGGGTGTTTTTGGCTCAATTTATGAATATGTTATGAATAGGTTTTGTGATCTTTGAGGCACTATGGCTGGATTTTGGGAAGTTTTAACAAAAATACTCTATGCCCATGGATATTGGTGTGTGATATGTGTTTATGGTGCAGCTCTGTATTTGTCTTCTTTGCTTTATCGCTTTGTGTGATGCTTTTGTCTTCTTTGCTTTCTATATGCTTTGTTTTCTAGTTTTCTCATATTGTTATTGCACGTGGGGAGTGATTTGGTTTGCTAATACTCTCTGTTTGTTTAAGTTGAGTTATTTAGTTCATCAAACGATATGTTATTTTATACTTTGAGGAATACCTTCAACGTCGTTTATCAATTTTTTTCTTTTGAAATATTTAATTTATGTCATTTACAATTTACACGAAATTTATCCAAACATTGAAATTTTCAATTTCTGTCATTTACAAAATGCGACATAAATAAATCCAAACACTGAAATCTTCAATTGCCAGAAATTGAAATGACGGAAATCTAAATTCCATCATTTTATAATTATATGTAATTTGCAATTCCTTCATAAATCCTACCCTCATTCCATATAAAGCAATTTTATGGCTACATAAATTATTAAAAGATGTGGGAAAATACGAAAAACGGGAGGCCACTCTTAAACTTACAACAACAACAACAAAATCTTACAAAAATATACATTGAGGCGTCTTTTGAGTTCTAATTACAATCCTTGCCATTCTATCGAGAATCACATTATTTGAATGACCTAGTTTTTGATAGGACAGAGACCGAATTTTAAAATTATGCTTTATAAGATAATTCATAACCTTTAATGGTGGAAGTATAATTTAGCAAAATCAATAAAATCTTAAGTAATTATTGATTGATTAAAGTAAGTACGACCAATAATGTTGTAGTTCAGTGCGACTAAGTAGCAATTAGCTTTAGTGGCCCCAATCACTTGTAAATTATAATGAAATAATGAAATAATTGTAGAAACCAATTCAATAACAGCCGTTGTCAACAAACCTAAACCCTTCATCAAGAAAAAGCTAAGGATTAACTACGGTAAGGACGATTGATAAGGACATCTGGTCATAAACCCTAATTCCATGAATGCATTACAAAACTACAATTCTTCTTTTCCCCCTCTTCATCCCTTAGACATCTCCATAATCTATAAAATTATTATTTAAGTTTCTAATTATAAAATATTATGCGAGGGAGCCGGAATAGTTTTTCTTTAATTTAATAAAAGAAGAACGAGAATCGAACTCTAACCCTGAGAATGTAAGATCCTTGATCATCATCCTGCTAACAGTTTAATATTTACATATATAATTTGTTTATTGGTTAATTTATATAAATAAAAAAAAGAAGCAAACCAACGCATCACATGTTCAAAGGACCACAAAAATGGCATATCTGCAATATCCAAAAGTTCTAAGCCTTAAGTGGTAAATGACCATTTTATTTTTAGATTTTAGTATTAACAATTTGCAGAGACAAATATTTGCCAGCCATATGATATTTGGGTTCTTGCCCATATTTTTCTGAGACAGAAAACCCCAGGGTTTAGCCTCTGCAGTCTTTTGCCTTCTTCATCTCTCTCTCTCTCTCTCTCTCTCATGGCCTTGCTCTGCTCTTCTGCTTCAAACTCAGACCCACTAGTCCCAGACCCCAAATAACCTCCCACTAATACCCACTTTATTTACAGATTTGCCACCAAAGCTTTCCAAGACGGCTGCTTCTATAATCCCCTGTTGGAGTAGTAAGCTGGGCAAATTTGCTCTTTCGAAACTCATGGCTATGGGGTTCTCCTCCATCCAAACCAGCCATTTGAGACCTTCTTGCCCTTCTTATTTCTCTTTATTCCGTTCCTGCCCCCGCTCTTCTTCGTCCAGGTCTCTATGGACTCGTACCAGGTTCACTTCAATCTTACTCACAATGCACAGTTTCCACTCTTTTTTTTGTTGCTTCTAATTTTTTCTGTGTGGGTCTTTTTAATATTCCACCATACCCATTTGCTTATTTCTTGGGTTTTTGTTTATAATTTTATTTTTGTCATTTGCAATTTAATATTATGAAAGGTTTTGAGTTTTTCGGGTTTTGGACCAAACAAAAATGGTTGTGCAGTTACACGAATGTTTTGTTTTGGGTTGTGTTGGTCATCTAGCTATCTTCTTTTGTTGGCTCGACTCATGTAGACTTTGTTGGAGTTCGTAGGGATACTTCAATTACTTGGTTGAATTATTGGAAATTTGTATTAATTTCATTTTAATCTGACTGTATTGGTAAGGACTTCCAGGGAACTGCATATGTAGTATTACTTGTATATTTATTTTCAATTGGTGGAGGAATGTGAGTAGGAAGAGGAAGTGGGGAAACTCAAATGTGCAACTTTTTGTGCGTAGGTGTTGGCTTTGGGATTTCAATGTTAGTTGCTAATGTATGTAAATTTGTAGTACAAATTCACAATTATGGGAATGCCAGGTTGCTTTTCAAGTTCTCCAGTATGTTTTGTGCTTCCTTTTCATACTTAGAGTGCATGGAGAAATCGATATACTATTTGATTGGTTTTTTTGGCTGCCTTTGATGTTGGGATTGATGAAAATTGCAGGCCAGAGTTCTGTGCAGCCAAAGCTGCTCACAATAATTTTTCAAATAATACGACGATCTCTTTGAATCCAGTTCACTATCATACTGAAATAAAACCTAATGGCACTAAAACTGCCTGGCACGGGGAGGTTTGGGCACTGAAAAATGAAAAAAAGATAATGGAAAATTCTTTTGGAAGGAACATCTCCTGTGCAGGAGGTATTAGAACGAATAGCCAAGAAAGGCTTGAGGGTTTCACACATGTCAGTACGTGTGATAAGTTGGAAGAAAATTCAGAAGGCTCATATTCTAAAATAATTGATTATGGACAATTGGATAAAACACCTGGTGAAGGAAATCATGTGGACAAGGTAAATGGTTATGCACATGATGGTCTGGGTGTGTCAACTTCCAGTAGGATTGAAAATATTAATCTGGAGAAGGTGAATGGTCATGCACGTGAGGGTCCAAGACAATTGGGTGTGGTTAATGGGTCACAATTAGGGAAGACCTCAAGGGTCAGGAAGGGGACTGATTCTGGACGAAATAAAGATGCAGCTGCTGATGTGATTAAAGGGGACAAGTCTCACGCAAAAGCTTCTGCAATTAAAGCTGCTACAAAAGCAGATAATATTTGCAAGCAAGATCTTCGTAATAGGCTTAATACCATATATGACAAGGTTCTTGTTGTCAATAGTGTCTCTGTTGCAAAGAAAGTTGTTAAGATGCTTACAGATCAATACAGGCATCTTGTCCATGCCTGTGACACAGAGGTATCCATACTTCAAGTTTATCTCAACTTTGATTGATATAGTTCTGTGTGCAATATACCTGCACTTTTTTTTAAACTTTCTTTTTACCTTTTTATAAATAAATGTGTGGCTTGTTTTTGGGTGCTTGAGATTTCTTATTTACTAGCTACTGTCTAGTTGCTAATATTAGCATTTTAACAGGTAGCAAAGATAGAAGTGAAGCGAGAAACACCTGTTGATCATGGAGAAATAATATGTTTCAGTATTTATTCTGGACCAGGTGTGGATTTTGGAAATGGGAAGTCTTGTATTTGGGTGGATGTTCTAGAGGGCGGCGGCAAGGAACTTTTAATTGAATTTGCTCCTTTTTTTGAAGACCCCTCCATCAAAAAGGTAGTTTTTCTTTCTTAAACTTCTCTTTTTCTAAAAAAAAAATGGTTGTTTTTCTTTCTTATAAGGCTCTCTTGATTCACAGCACCTTCGAAACAACATAATCATCATTGGGTAGTGACAGTTTTCAGAAATGACTACTTTCTTTTGATTTACGATAATGACATTACAACTCTTATGACAAATTTGGTTCATATTAATCAGAAATTTACAATTGTCCATTTGCACAATTAAATTATTGATAACTGTCTTTCTACTTTCATGAGCCTTTCTTTTCCTTTCTCTTTATGCATTTGTTCCCATTACTGCAGGGCAGTTGATAGAAATACCGTTTGGCGGCCTTTTTTATTTTATATTTTTGCTTTCAGGGCCCCTTCTGTTTCTGACTGACCAAGGATCAAGGCCTTGAGTCTGCCGAATATTGCACAATACTATATGAGTTAGAAAATAGTATTAACCTTTCCTTTCTTTCTTCTTCTCTATTTTCCTTTTCTCTTAATAAGACTGGTCCAGTTGGCCTTTATTTTGTTGACTTCTGTTGACTGTTTCACTTGGTATGTGCTTTCTTTTTTGGCCTGGAAAATCACTTGGTAGGTGTTTGACTAAGCATACAAGGTGCATGCTTGATTGAGGAACAAACTTGATATCTTTTTGTAGGTTTGGCACAATTACAGCTTTGACAACCATGTAATAGAGAACTATGGGCTTAAGCTTTCCGGTTTTCATGCCGACACAATGCACATGGCACGCTTGTGGGATTCGTCAAGGCGGGTAAAGGGAGGCTATTCTCTTGAAGCGCTTACACATGACCCTAAGGTCATGTCTGGGGCGGATCAGTGTCATTTGAAGGATTTGGTTGGTAAAATATCAATGAAAACAATATTTGGCAGGAAGAAAGTGAAACAAGATGGAAAAGAGGGGAAATTGACCATTATTGATCCCGTTGAAGTGCTACAAAGAGAAGAGAGAAAACCATGGATTTGCTATTCTACCTTAGATGCAATAAGCACACTAAATCTGTATGAGAGCATGAAAAACCAACTAGGCAAAAAGCCATGGGAAATAGATGGAAACCCCGTTTCTGGAAAATCCATGTTTGATTTCTATGAAAAATACTGGCGACCTTTTGGTGAGCTTTTAGTTAAGATGGAAACTGAGGGAATGTTGGTTGATCGAGAACATTTAGCTGAGATTGAGAAGCAGGCCAAAGCCGAACAAGCAGTTGCTGCTAACAGGTTTCGCAGGTGGGCTTCTAGTTACTGCACTGATGCCAAGTACATGAACGTGGGAAGTGATGTGCAACTACGCCAGCTCTTTTTTGGTGGGACTGTGAACAGGTACATATTTCAACTAACACCTTTAATTTTTTAGTGCTCAGTATGAGAATTTTCATGTTGTAGACAACTATTTTGGCAGGCTTTATTTTACTAGGTGAAAGATACTAAACACATTCTATTTTGAGGTCTTGGTTATTTAAGCCTTAGTTGGTGACTGTGGAACGAAGTAAAAAAACTAAATTTACTTGCTTCTAAATACAGAAAACAGTACAAAACATTCTGATAACATCTTCTTGATTTCTTGTTCTCAAAATTTTCCTGTTCTTTTTAGCAATTTTAGTTATCTGGCTCTGTTGACATAAGGAGCTCAGTTGCTATCTTGGTTATATCAGCTTGAGTGGGTGACTGGAACAGAAGTAAAAAAAACTAGGGGCCCATTCGGTAATGTTTTCGCTGGCCCCTTTTCGTTTTTCGTTTCTTGTTTTCATGTAATTCGCGTTTGGTGTGTTGTTTCCTAAAATGCTGGAATTTGTTTCTGAAAACAAATTCGATTCCACGTACAAAAATTGAAAACGATATATTATTGTTTTCAGCATTTTCAGAGAACGCGTTTTGCAAGCCCATCAAAACACGGGAATGCATTTTGGCCAGCCACCACCATTGAAAGCACCATCTCCTCCGACCCAAAGAAAAATAACAGCTTTCGTCTAAAACCAAACACTCTCCTCCTATCGAAAAACTTATTAAGACACCCAAACGACCGCCTTCTTCCTTTGGTATGCACCCACTATTGTTATGGGAAATTATGTACAAGGATTCAATTAATGAATTATAGGTCTTCCCTCTTTCTTCTACCAGATTGTAAAACCATAGGACAAATTGCTCCCGTACACTGATGGGGAAATTTTGATAGGTCAAATTCCAAACGTTTCAGCCCATTGCGCCGCCGCCCAAATTGTGGAACTAAGAGAGAGAGAGAGAGAGAGAGAGAGAGAGAGAGAGAGAGAGAGAGAGAGAGAGAGAGAGGTGGGTTGAGGGGAGGATGGGTGGGGTGTGGAGAGGGGAGAAGGGGGAGCTACCAGGAGGTGTGGGTTTGGGAAATTTTTTTCACCATTTATAAAATTTATTTTTATATCATTTTATGTTATTATCTTTTAAAGTTTTGAAACAGCATTATTTTATTTTATTTTTTGTGCATTTTTTTTCTTGATTTGTGAAATATTTTGTTAAAAGTAATTCTCAAAATACCACTCCAAACACATCTTACTACCCGACACGTTTTGACAGTTTTTATTTTCTGAAACTGTTTTCAAATTAAACTACCAGACGCATTCTTGAATCATGAAAATGCAAATTCACTTTCTCATTTTCATTTTCTGAAAATATTATCTGAAAACATTCTCTGGAAACGTTACCAGACGGGCTCTAAATTTACTTGCTTCTAAATACAGAAAACCATACAAAGCATTCGGATATCTTAGTTTCTTGTTCTTTTTAGCAACTTTAGTTCTCTGGCTTTGTTGACATAAGGAGCTCAGTCTATTGCTATTTGTCTTGGAATTTGAAAGTTTTACTTTTTATATGTATCCTGTGATATATGGTGGAAGATATGTTTTAACTCTCATGAGCTGTATCTTTTTGTTTTTCATTTTTTCTTAATAAAAAAAGTTATATGATAAGGTTATGAGTACAATTTTATGTAAGCACTGTTCAACAATATGCTTTGCTATTCTTGAGAGTTTGGTTAGTGTGACTACATGCACAGGAAGCAGAAATAGTTGCAAAACTTTGTAAGAGTTTTGGTTCATGTGAGAGGAAACAGCCCCAGTATCCTGGATTAGAACCATAAGTCAAATCTTAAGCTTAGGATACAAAATCTAGATTTGATTGGAGGGACCACTTCTTGTGATAGAAAATGATCCCCAACTGCACTGAGATGTCTAATAAATCACCAATATCCTTATGAACTATTTTTATGGTAACCGAACAAAAATTCAATTATTCTAGTGTCTATGGGTCATTTGGAACATTAAGTGTCCTGCATTTGTATAGTAAGTTTACCATTTATTCTATTCAAATGCAGGGACAGTACCAAATAGAAATCTTATTTCATGATACCACCCCCCTTAGCCTTTTGAAAAGCCAATGGAAGCTGTATAAATCTGACTTGATTGTATCCTGTTACAGCAAGGACTCCGATCAGGCTGTTCCATTTGAGAGGACTTTCAGAGTTCCAAACATTGATAAAGTGATTGAAGATGGAAAGGATAAAACCCCAAAATATCGCAATATCACTCTGCATAGTATTGCTGACAATCTTCCTGCTGAGATTTACACAGCAAGTGGTTGGCCCTCACTTGGAGGAGATGCTTTGAAGATTTTAGCTGGGAAGGTCTCTTCAGAATTTCATTTTATGGATGATGACGTAGATGATGTTGGAGATGCTTGTGAGACACTGAGTGATGAATACTTGGTAAAACAAGAAAATATGTCTGAATATGATGACACATCTGCTTATGGGACGGCTTTTGAAGCATTTAAACCAAAGGAGAAGGGAAAGGAAGCTTGCCATGCTATTGCTGCTTTATGTCAAGTTTGCTCTATCGATTCGTTGATATCCAACTTCATCCTCCCTTTGCAGGTGATTTCTGCGGTTATATCACACTGTTTATGCTTATTAATATCCCACTCTTTTCAAGCTAACTCCTCATTCTCTAGTTTTTTACTGCAAATTGTTGCGACACTTTACAATGATATTGGTTTCTTTCTACTACAGAGCAGTAATATATCAGGCAAGAACAGGCGGATTCATTGTTCCCTAAATATCAACACAGAAACGGGGCGTTTATCTGCTAGGAGGCCTAATTTGCAGGTTTAATTAATAACCTTTCAACTATTCTTACAATCATCTATTTAATGAAGTTATAATCAATTGTTTATCCAAGACATTAACCATTCCCTTATGGATAATGGTGATATCTGGATAGTCACCCTCTCTGATCATTAAAAGCACTTTGATTTTCAATCAAATATCTTGCTTCTGAACTAACATCTCCAACTATACCGGAAACTTGGGAAGGTATGAATCTTCATTTTCTTCTTTACCTCCTGATTCAGAATCAACCTGCTTTGGAGAAAGACCGGTATAAGATCCGTCAGGCATTTGTAGCTGCACCTGGAAATTCTCTTATTGTTGCTGACTATGGACAGGTTAGTTGTTTATATTATCTGCCTTAATACACGTTTTTAAAGTTTTTAATTAATGTGTTCATATGACAGCTGGAACTCAGGATTCTAGCTCATCTTTCCAACTGTAAGAGCATGTTGGATGCCTTCAAAGCTGGTGGAGACTTTCATTCAAGGACTGCAATGAACATGTACGAGCATATTTGGGAAGCTGTTGAGAAAAAGGAAGTGCTACTTGAGTGGGATCCTCAACCTGGTGAAGATAAACCCCCAGTTCCACTATTGAAGGTTAAAAAGTGTAATGTTTTTTCCTAGTTTAGCAGTGAAGATTTATTGATGATAGTTGGAAAATTGAGTTTTGTGATCTTTCTTTTTGTAGGAATTTTTTTTTTCAGTCCAAAGGAAAGAACATTCTTTCTTACATTTACATTTTCTGGCCAAAATTTTTCTTGAGGGAGCTAATAAGATTGTCGTTGGTTATTATAATTGAACCTTGGAAAATAAAAATGTTGTATATTTCTCTGTTGCTCTCTCTTTATTTCATGAAGAGTCGGCAATGTTTGCTTTGGGAAAAAGTGAAAGTACCAAACAGATTTAAGCAAGTGGACGGAGCTGGAAAAGCTTATGTTCTCCTCTTAAATATGACAATGCCTCCAGATGAGTGAAACTGCTTCTGTTCCATGACTGGAGCTTGAATGTAACTGCTCCTGTCCATGACTGGAGCTAGGACTAAAGATGAAACTTCTTAGTCATTCAAGTGCTTATAAGAATTAATTGAATATTGATTCTACTACGATTAGGCTTGGGATAATCATTGTATGGAAAGATATCAAATTTGTTTTGTACCTTTTAATTTGATGAGCATGAAGTTTATATATTTTATTTGTTCAGTTTTGTTTGTATATGTTTTTATCTGTCCCAATATCATGTTGCAATTTTTCCAATTGAGTGATAGCTGAAATATTGTTTTTCTGATTTGATACATAAATATTCCATCTATTAGCTGTTAACATATTGATATTTGGATTGTTTTTCTGCCATTCTAATCTTTTTTTTTTGGATGAGGTTACAACCATATGTTGATGTGCTGATGTCCAAATAAAATGTTAGTAGCTCTGGATTCACTCTAACCACTATCTTCTGATTCAAAAACATTCCATGTTCAGGATACCTTTGCTTCTGAAAGAAGGAAAGCTAAAATGCTTAACTTCTCCATTGCATATGGGAAAACTCCAATTGGGCTTTCCCGGGATTGGAAGGTACACTTGCAGCGCTAAATTTGAAATATAATAAGGCATTCTTATTATTTTTTTATCAATTTGAATGATGCAGTAGGGTATGGTGGTTCCCAGGTATCTGTTCAGGATGCAGAGAAAACAGTTAAGCTCTGGTACAAAGAAAGACAAGAAGTGCGCCTTTGGCAAGAAAAACGCAAAGAGGAAGCTACAAAACATGGACATGTTCGCACATTGCTAGGACGGGCACGCTGGTTCCCCTCAGTAGCTCGTGCTAGTCGCGCTCAAAGAGGTCATATCGAAAGGGCTGCTATTAACACACCAGTGCAGGTTCTTCCCGTGCATTCTCTCTCTCTCTCTCTCTCTCTCTCTCTCTCTCTCTCTCTCTCTCTCTCTCTCATCTCTGGGCCTTTCCCCCTTTGTAGACACGTGAGATTTTGATTTGTTGACTGCAACAGGGTAGTGCTGCTGATGTTGCCATGTGTGCCATGTTAGAAATATCCAATAATGCGCATTTGAATGATCTTGGGTGGAGGCTGCTTTTACAGGTTAAACTCCAGTTTCCTTATTATTAAACTAGCTAAAACTATGCCAATGTCATGAACATAATTTCAAAAGTAATTTAGAAAAAATATATAGCATTATAAAAAATAAAAGCTAAGATTTGTAAGCATCCTGTAATTATTAATAACATATGAAAAGTGCTCCATGAGGAATAAGAATTGCTGTGTTGTACCTTTTTTTTTTTTTTTTTTTTGGGGAAAAAGATTAGCAAGAACAAAAATGTAGGAGATGGAGGCTTATTTTCCTTTTAAATTCGTTTGTTTAAAAAAATTTATAAGAAAGTTTATAGAGTAAATTTAAGAATAGATTTTAGAAATACATTGTTTGGTTGGGGGGAAAGAGAGAGCAATAAATGGTGGAAATGAATCTTTTATGTGAAAAATTGAGTCAAAGGGGCAAAATATAAACACACATGATGTCTGTACTTTTATTTTCTGTGTTTGCTCCTTTTGCTTTCTCTCCTAATGTCCTAAATTGATCTTTCAATACATCCTGTGTCAACTTCCCTTTAAATCTTTCATAGCATCCTTAAATAATGCTTTCCTCAATTAATTGCTTCTGTTCTTCATATTTCATCTTGGATTGACATGCTCCTTGACGCATTTACATTCCCATTGAATAGGTTTACGTTAGTTTAACTTGTGCAACAGTAAATCACTAACAATTTAGTTTTTACTATGAAAAAGGTGTAAAAAGATAAAGCAGTTTGTGTGGCGCTCCGTTATCTATCTTTGTGGAATATTTTAAATTAGAGGGTTAAAAGAAGTAGCTATTGATGAGTTCTGGAAATTATCTTTTCTGGAAAGCAGGTTCATGATGAAGTGATCTTGGAAGGGCCATCAGAGTCTGCTGAGGTTGCAAAGGCAATAGTTGTTGAGTGCATGTCGAAGCCCTTCAATGGCAAGAATATCCTTAATGTTGACCTTGCTGTTGATGCCAAATGTGCACAAAACTGGTATTCTGCCAAGTAGATGTGGTGGTTAATTACATAATTGGGTTTTTGGTTTTAGAACCTCTATGTTATAAGGGCAGTTTGTCTTATGCATTCCGGGGGCCATTTGCAATCTTTTTTTAATGGCATTCGCTCCTAAGAGGTTTTCTGCCCAAGGAATCAGTTTTTATAGCCTGTTTATGTGACATTATCCGTCATCTTAGATGATAAGTTTGCCACATTGCAGCCAAGGATTACTAGAAGAGGGTTTGATCTGCTGCTTGGTAGCATTATGTGATTTTTAGACCATAGGGAAGGCTCATGGAAAAGCATGCCTTGTATATAGAATAGTCTACTAACAATTAAACACTTTTGTTTTGTTGAACACCTTCTAACGCATTGTACTTTCCTTGGTGAAACTAACGTATATTTTGAACAAGACTGAAGATGTGATATTACGTTGTCTTAGTTTCTCCCCATTTCTTTTCTTTCTCTTGGTATAATACGTTTTCCTTTTATGAATTAGTTGGGAGAGAGGATATGTGCCTGCCCAACCAAGGTTACATAGGGCACCGTAAGAACCTTTGAACTGGTTAATCCAAGGATTTTGTTAGCGTCTACTCATTCCTTGATAATGCATTGTGAGTTCCACAAGTATCAACGGTCATCGATCGCCTATGAGCGACTGATAGCAACATACCTCATCCTTGCAAATGAGACAATCTGGGTAACATTGACCACAATGATCTTTATTGTTAAAGTTGGATTTGTGTATTTGAAAGCCCTTAAAATCCACCCCCATGTCCCACGTCTGATAAGTCAAGTGAAAATATTCACGCATTGTGGCAATCCAACGTGAATCATTAATGGTCTATGGCATAAAGTATGGACTGATTTCTACGTAAGTTGCAGAGTAGTTTGACGATTAAATATGTTCATTGGCCATTAAGTTCAAATCCTGCTAACTATAGGATATATAAACCAAATCATCCAACTCAAAACGCAAAGTTCACATCCAATACAAATTGGCAAATGAACCAGTAACTATTTGTCAAGCTGTTGCAAATTGATTCCCCAGGTTGATGCCAACTGCACCAAAAGTTGATCCGGCGTTGCACCTTCCCAGTCCTCAGGTGGATCCATTGCTAAAGAAGCTTCATGCAAATTCAATACAAGCTCCTTCTTCACTTCAGTGGGAAGGCCAAAAACATCTGATCCATTTTCCAGCACCATTTCAACCAACTGCAAAATGGAAAAAGGGACTAAATCGTCAAATTCAAGTGAAACTGAGGGCAGCTCCATAGACAAACACAAAAAGCAATAAAATTGAGAATTACGAAGTGTAACCCTTAAGAAAGAAACTAGTGAACTCATGAATCCTTCAAAAGAGAAGTTATCTTAGCTAGTAGAATAAGAAAAACCTGATACCTGCTGAATCCAAGACAAACAGATGTCAAACAAGTTTGCCTCTGGTAAAAATTGTCCAACAGCATGCAAGACCTCAGTCGCTGTCTCATTTGAAAGTTGGTCAATCACAGGACCTGATCTGTCCATTAACTTTACAAGCAAGAGATCATCTCCTGTATACAATACTTCCACATAGGCTGTATCCACATCACCCACTTGAAGAGCATCCATTGCATTAGTCCAAGAAGTCCAGATTGGATTCCGCTCTTGGCCCACATTATCATCTTCCATGGCCTCTGCGGTCAATTCAGGCATAGCTACTCTTGCTGCTCTAGATGTTCCATTGTCCTCTCCAGCAACACGAATTGCTTCCAAGGTAGCTTCATCTTTTGAAGCTTGCCAAACACTTCTTGCGGAAGGCCCCTCACCGAGCCTAACAGGTCCAACCCCTTTATCCCATGCTCGCCTGCTGCCACCCTGATCACTCTCATTCTCAGATTTGGGGGACCTACCATCCATAGGACCACCTCCTACAGCCTTCCTCGAACTAATCTGCCCATTTCGGGAACCACCATATGTAGAAAAATCCCACACCTCAGACATGTCAGATCTCCAAGGAGGGCCCCTGCCCCTCATGCTGGAAACAATTCCATCATTTTGGGCAAATCTTTCACCGAATGGACTTCTTCCATCTCCACCTCGTCCAAACTTGGCATTAGTGTAATCAGGAAAGCCATTATACTTGCCTAAGGGCCTATTAGAAGATCCCTCAAATCCCATTGCAAAATTACCACCTCTCCTTCCTGATGATATTGATAAATCTCGTGCCAGGTCTTCAACAACTCTCTCAAGACCCCTTACTCTGTTCTCCAGAGTTACCATGCCATCATGAGACCCGCCCATGAAATCCTGCAATTTAAGAAAGATATCATATAATTTTGAGGAATATACATTAAAACCATTTCCACAGTGCAGAAACTAAAATACCTGCAGCATGCTCATCAGATGACCTTGTTGTCTCTCCAGCTGTAACAATTGCCTTTGGATAGCCAACCAATTTCCTTTGTTATTGACAAAGGCTCCTTCAGATTGACCATCAGTTTTTGAGAAACCTGCACGACTGCTAGATGACTCCCTTTGATTTATATCAATTCTATCATCACCATCAACTGCTCTCATTCTTGAATCTTTTCCATTTGCCCTTTCTTCAGGCCATTTACCCCGCTCAAAGTCATCATGATCTCGCTGTTTAGAATACAGACCAGTAAGTCCTCTCTCTATGTTACGGTATTTACTACTGAAAGATCCCTGAATATCATGAGATTGGCTGTTTCCATTGCGGTTTAGCCTTTCCTTTGAATCTGTACAATTAGGCTCTGGTTCTACCTCATTATTTGAGTTTAAAGCATTGTGATGTCTGCGAGGAACAACTACCTCTACAGGCAATTCATCAGAACCCCTTTCTTCAAGTTTCTGGAAGAATTCTGGGTTTAGCTCTTTGTCAGTTAAGACCGGTGGTTTCTTCTTCAGAAGTGCAACCGCTTTATCTGCAGTAATACCTTTTGATTTAGAAACAGAATCTGAAGTAGGGGATGAATCATTAGATGAACCCTTTGCTGCTTGCTCTGTTCTCTCACCAGGCTTTGGATTTTTTGGCTCATTCTTTTCTGACACCTCTGCTGATTCAGGATTTTCTTTATTAAAAATTTGTTACTAAAAAATAATCCAGTGAGAGACAAAAGAATTAGAAAATAGGAGCATTCAAAAAATATATACTGATATACTTACCATGAGACAGGCCTTTCTGTTCATTTGGAGCTTCATCTCCCCCTTTCCCAGCAATCTTTTTCCAGAACTGCAACGCCTCTGTCATGCTATCTCTGACAGGTTTAATCTGTAAAACAAATCAAACATAATTTTCGACACTAGGCCAAGAGAAATATATAGCCACCCCTCCTATCTTTATAACATATTTCTTGTATGGACGTTGGCTGATTTCAACAGTTCAATATTTCAAGTAGATTGCTTTTTCCTAACAGAGTAAAGTGAGAAACAACACTATGGGCCTATCAGAAATGTGAAACCCATATCAGTATCCACACGAGGACAATCTCGAGCAAATTTGTCCCACATATCTTGATAAGAGAGTTTATCTTCCATACTTTCACATACCCCTCCCTCTCCCAGTAAACAACCAAAAAAAGTCCTAATATAGAAGTTCTACATGAAAAAAAAAACTAATAAGGTAGTGAAATTTTTATATGCATACTAATCCAATGACATACTGTTCAGCATTGAATCTCCTTTGAATAATTGTGTACTGGTTATTAATACAAAGCCACAAGTTTAAAAGAAAAAATGTTATTGTTTATAATCAAGTGATCCCCATGACATTATTGAAGCCTGGTAATCATTTAGTGTGCGCATATAGTAAGGGAAAAGGTAATGTACTTGTGAGAATATGCAACAAACAACTACCTTGTCAAAACGGCAAGACTCGAGCACAGTCAGGGTGGAAGCAGTTCTATCTGTGACCAAATTGCTTGAATGCAATGCTAATGCAATCAGCACATCAGCTGCTGCTTTACGTGTTGCCCAATCTGTACTTCCAAGGCATTCATGAATACTTTGCAGTAAATTTTCCAAGCTTTGCGGTGCAATTGCTCCAACCTGCAACAAGTCCGTACCTCTTCAGATCAGTAAAAATCTAGATAAATTATCCCAAGTATAGATCCAAGTGTTCATTTTATCCACCTACAAACCCTTTGCAGGAAGACAATGTATTTGTTCTCGCTATATCAAACTCAACACATTTTAAGTTAATACTCCAAATTAGCTCTCTTTTCTGCTGTCTTTCGTTTCCTACAACTTCCAGCAATCAAACAACCACATAAGTCCTAACTTTACTATCAAATTCACAACAATGTACATGACTACAAATCATTTGAATTGGAAAAAGAAAGTGAAGCAACTTATTTAACCAACCAAAAAGAAACCACATAATACATTAAGCAAACCTGAGATAGACTTGAAACAACCGGCAAGAGCGATGCCTTAGCCAAGAAGTTAGGATTGTTAAACAACTTGCAGATCCTTGGACACAGCTTCTGAAAAGAAGAGACAGGTGGGTCCGCAGCGCAATCCACAATCTTAGCCATACACAACGCCGCACCAGATTGCACCCCTTTGTTCTGCTCCGCCATAGCCTCAAACAAAGGCTTCATAAACAAACCCACAATGGACCCAAGTACCCCATTGTCACTTACACTCTCTCCCTTCAAGTACTGCGCCGACAGCGCGCCAATGGCATCGCGACACGCATCCCTGACGCCGGAATCGGCATCTTTGAGCCTCTTAACGATGTGAGCAATGATTTTGGTCAAATGGGTCGATGTGAAATCGGGGTGGGAAGCAGAGACCAATGCGAGCAAGCGCAAAGACTCTTTCTTGACGGCGGGTTTTGGGTCGGCGGAGGCGTCGTAGAGGCAATTAAGGAGCATGGGGAGGCCCTCGGGTGCGAGGGTTTGGATGATTTTCTCGAGATCTTCGACGGCGATTTGGTATGTGTCTCGGTCTGAGAGTTTTGAGAGGGAGGTGAGGATTCTCTGCTTCAGCTCCACCATGGCTAAGTGGGTTGAGAGGGAGGAAGAAACAGAAGAAGAAGCGGACTTTGAAGAGGAGTTTGGGGGTTGCTGTGGTTGGGATGTTGGTGCATTTGAGGTTGATGGGTTTGTGGGTTTTGTGGGTTTTGTGGGTTTTGAACTTCTGGGTCCTGCAAAACTCATGTTTTCAAGTTGCTGGTTTTGGTTTTTCAATGGGAAGTTGTGAAATGGAAATGGGTTTTCTCTGATTCAAAGATTTAAGCTTTCAGGGTTAAGCAGTGAGAGAGATACATTACAGACAATGCTGTTGCAGAGGAGAAAGAGAGAGGGAGAGGTGGCCAGGTGGGGGTGGAGTGAGAGCTAAGGCTTAGTTAAGCTAGTGAAAGCAAAATCAAAGCTGCAAATTGAAATGAGAGATCTAGGAGGGACAGGATGAACAGAAGTATCAAAATGCACAATGGTAATTTTTTTTCTAAAATTGATTGGAATTGGACTACTCCATGTTTTTATTCTTTCAGGAAAAAAAACTTAATTGAGGCTTTTTTTGAGATTAGGTTTTCTACATATTTAATTGTTACTTTTTTTAACATAATAATTTTTCAAGAGTATAATAAAATAATTTCATAAGAGAATAAAACTGAAAAGCACATCTTGGTACTAACATTAATTTTTAAATAAAATGTAAAAACAGTTTATGAAATGGAAACATTATTTTTTAAATCAAAAAATAATAATAATGTTTTGGGTTCCTACCCTCCTGTTTACCAAAAAAATATTAGAATTTAAAAGATTACTCTGAAAATTAATTTTTGATGAAGTGTTTAACTTTTCTTTTTCTTTATATACATATCTTCTTTTTTCAAATTTTGAAGATTGTTTGTGGGTCAGGATCAATTTTGAAGTGATCACTCATCAAAAATGATGTAGAGCGTTTATTGATCTGGGATTTGTTTTGGTTTGGATCGGAGCTGGAGGGGTCAATCTTTAATATTTTATGGAGTTGTGGAAGCGCAGTTATCAAAAGAGGACTAGAGGCAACGTGAGGGCCACCGTGAAATTATGAATATGAGATAGCAACGCGGTGATTGGACACTGCAATTTGAAAAATAAGCAAGGTGGGGTATAGGTTTTGTTTTGTTTTTTGTTTTTTTGGCCTGAAAGCAAGGTGGGTATAGTTTTGAGGATTAAAAAATAGAGAACACATGTCATTTTGTGATTGAGCCACAATAGAAGGTAAGTAGGAATTCCTCATTATGGGTAAGAGCACTTCTACCATTTTGTCGTACAAGAATGAAGGCAAAGAAACATTCTTATTTACGTGAATCTTGCAAAAGCTTATGCTTCCACCCATCGCTAACTCAAGAAAAAACCACTATTCACGAGATATGAGGATGGAAATTTGTATAGAATTTTGGTGTGGGAAGTGAAGAATACATGTATTTATTAATAAAAATTCTGAAATTCTTTCTTTTTTAAAAAAATTCGTTGCTAACGTCAATAGCCCCCAAGCACGAGTTTGGGTTTGTTTTGTCTTTAGGCTTGCCCAATTTCCTGGGACCCACCTCCTGTCCGGGCTGCCTTTGTGCGCTGGAACCTCCACATGGTGCTTGGGCCCTCTCCTGTCCTGGTTTACAAGGCCCGATGGAAATGCTCTAAGGAAGGAAGTATTGACCTTTTTGTTATATAGTTTTTTCTTTCTTCTTTTTATTTTCTGGGTAGGAATATTGTGATTGGGATTTTGTTTTTGTATTGCATGGAAGGATTGTGACTTGTGGTGGATGTAGGGATGGTCATTTCAAATCGTAAGTCGGCCAAATGACGAACCAAATCGATCAGTCTGATGTGGTTTGGTTTTTTTTTTTCTTCTTCAAACCCTTGGCCTCCAATTTAAGGATTATGTGCCTCTACATTAAGCATCCATACATTTAAAAGAATATTAGCCACTTGATTACTCTAACGAATTTTAATTAGTCCAAATAATTGTATTAGATTGAGACTTACGCTTTGCACTTTATCATTCATTATCACTTTTCCATCTCAATCACCCTTTCTTTCACTTTTTTTCTTTTTCTTCTTAAGATGGAAAAGTGATAATGATAAGGTGCAAAGTGGAAGTTTCATTATAATACAATTAAGTTAACTTGGACTGATTAAAATCCGTTAGATTAATATAGTGGTTAATATTCTTTTAAATGCGTATAATATATATATGCGAAATGCATAGGCTTGAGATTCACAACTTAAACCTTCTCTCCAAATCATTGACGTACTAGCTCACGGTAAGATATAATTGTAAGCTAATATATTTAGTGACTTTCAATTTTGACAAAACTTTATATATATATTCTCTCAATCCACAAGTTCTTGCATAATCCTATAGGTACGGGGAATGACATATTTGAAAATGAGACTGATCGGACAGTCAACCTATCGAATCCCAATATCGCCTAATAGGTGTAATATATGTTCGATAGTCAAATGGTATCCCAATCCAAATTCGAGCATACCGTCATGCTCAGGACACCGAAATGAGTATTTTGGAACTCAATGTGTCGCCACCGTGTGGCCCATGCTCGCTACCCTCCACGGGTAGTGGTGGGTGTCTAGAGAAATTTCAGTGATCGGAAAAACTCCAAATCGCAGGCCAATACATGTACCATTAGAACCATCACAATTAGGGGAGCAAGTTTTGGTTTTGGACCCCAGCCAAAAAGTGGCCGAAGCTAGTCAAATCAAACCCAAACCGTGAGCCCTAAGTGGGTGTTTTAAACGATCTCTAAAACCTCAAAATCGATCCTAAATACCCCTACTAATAGTTAGAGCATGCCAAGGGGATGAAGAGAGGAAAGGAGAATTTTGCAAGTGATTTCGTGGAATTTGGTCGCCGGAAAGCGACAAAATCGCCGACTGAAAATCCGACGAGAGAGAGAGAGAGAGAGAGAGAGAGAGAAGAGAGAGAAGGTGGGGGGGAAGGGTATGACGCCGAGGAGAGGGATGGGTATTTATGGGTTTTTTTACAATTTTCAAAATTCCCTTTACATCCTTTCGATTTTCAGAGGTTTTCTCCTTCGTTATAACTCGGAATTGAGAGTGATGCCGCTTGTTTATGGACTCGTTTCGATAAGCTCTACGCAACGGTACAACTCAATTCTCCAGAATCCTTCTAAATTAAAAAGTGACTAAAGTGACCCTACCCCTAAGGGCAAAATTGTAATTTCACAAAATAGAATTAAATTGAATAAAACAATTAAATTGGGTCAGGGATGTTACAATACATACAACAATTAATAGTGCTTTCATTAAAAAATGAAGAATATTATGATATTATTAAACTTTACATACCATAATTGCTAAATTATTAATTTTATACAGTGAATTCTTCAGTTTACAAAGCATGTGTTTCTTTCAATAAAAGAAAAGTCTACGGGTTCGTTCATAGATACTTCTATATCAAAAACTCATCCAAGATTTTATGTTTCACATCAATACAATGTAACTCTAATTCATAATGAGTTACAAATACCATTATATGATTCCAAGTGAGTCATTCTTAGAAACAAGTGAGAATGTCATTTTATAATATATGCCTTCTTTCTTAGTAAAATCGCCGGCTAATAATGTGTCTTTGTATCCGTCTATATTGCCATTAGAGTTGTATTTAGTCATGTAGGCACTCTTACACACAACTCGTCCTTTGCAGGCAAATCGACAAAATTACAAACTTCATTCTGGCCAATTGATTTCAACTCATCATTCATGGTATAAATCTATTTAGTAGAATCAATATATGTTCAATGACCTGTGAAAATAAACTCAAAATCTTACTTAATACTCACAGTCATATTCTTTTAGATATACCAAATAATCACTCCGAGTAGCAGATACCAGCACGCTTAATATCTTGATTTCATCTTAATGCTATTCTTTGTGGTTCCCTACTATATTTTCACTAGTGAAACAATCATAATGCAATGGTTATTTGTTCATTAATTTGTTGTTCATTGTTGTTAAAATGTTCACAACTATAGGAACAACAATTTTATTATGAAGTATGCATGCAAAAATTTGCACACTAACTTCTCAGAAAATCAATTTTCTTGGCTTACCACTCCCACTGTGTGAGATCCCACATCGGCCAACGGAGAGGGGTAATGTGCCTTATATGTACATGCCCACCTCCAAATAGCACGAGGCCTTTTGGGAGCTCAGCCAGATTCTTAGGAACTCCGAAGTTAAGCGAGTGGCTGGAGCAATCCCGGGATGGGTGACCTCTTGGGAAGATATTGCTCGTGAGTTCTCGATGACAAAAACCGTGAGGCGGAGGCCCAAAGCGGACAATATCGTATTAGGAGTGCTGGTCGTGACATAATGGTATTAGAGCCGACCCAGGAAATGTGCCGACTAGGGCCTGGGTGACTTTCGAAGATATTACTCGTGAGTTCCCAGTGACAAAACCGTGAGGGCGGAGGCCGCGGACAATATCGTGTTAGAGTGCGGTCGTGACACACGATTTCACCATTTATAATGAAATTGACATTGCAGATTTCAATTGTCACGACCGACTCCCCTAACACGATATTGTTGGCTTTGGGCTTTGCCCTCACGGTTTTATTTCTGGGAACTCACGAGCAACTTCCCAGTGGGTCACCCATCCTGAGATTACTCTAGCCCCAACTCGCTTAACTTCAGAGTTTCAAGGAATCCGAAGCCAGTGAGCTCCCAAAAGGACTTGTGCTAGGAAGAAAAGTGTCCACACATATAAAGCACTTCACATTTCCCTCCTCGAGCGATGTGGGATTGCTCACCGTTATTACTTCCCCAAACTCACGGGTCTTACAATCAAACCCTTTTGGGGCCCAGCGTCCTCTCTGGTACACTTCCGGTCCAGGTCCAGCTCTAATACCATTATGTCACGACCGACTCCTAGCACGATATTGTCCGCTTTGGGCCTTGCCCTCACGGTTTTGTTTACGAGAACTCACGAGCAACTTCCCAGTGGGTCACCCATCTTGGGATTGCTTTAGCCCCAACTCTCTTAACTTCGGAGTTCCAAGGAATCCGAAGCCCGTGAGCTCTCAAAAGGTCTCGTGCTAGGAAGAGAAGTGCCTACACATATAAGGCCGTTCACCTTTCCCTCCCCGAGTGATGTGGGATTGCTCACCATTCTTGCTTCCCCAAGCTCACGGGTCTTATTCTGTCACATCCTGGATCGGCTCTGCCGTAGCACGATATTGTCCGCTTTGGGCCCTGCCCTCACGGTTTTGTTTTTGGGAACTCACGAGCAACTTCCCAGTGGGTCACCCATCTTGGGATTGCTCTAGCCAAACTCGCTTAACTTCGGAGTTCTCATGGAATCTGAAGCTAGTAAGCTCCCAAAAGGCCTCGTGCTAGATGGAAGTGGGCATGTACATATAAGCCACATCACCCCCTCTCCGTTGGTCGATGTGGGATGTTACAATCCACCCCCCTTAGGGGCCCGACGTCCTCGTCGACACACTCGCACCACACGGCAGAGTGGCTCTGATACCATTCTGTCACATCTCGGATCGGCTTCGCCGTAGCACGATATTGTCCATTTTGGGCCCTGCCCTCACGGTTTTGTTTCTGGGAACTCACGAGCAACTTCCCAGTGGGTCATCCATCCTGAGATTGCTCTAGCCCAAACTCGCTTAACTTCAGAGTTCCCATGGAATCCGAAGCTAGTGAGCTCCCAAAAGGCTTCGTGCTAGATGGAGGTGGGCATGTACATATAAGGCACATCACCTCCTCTCCGTTGGTCGATGTGGGATGTTACATCAATAACCTCATACCCTGGTTAGGATAATAAATTTTGTACCATTTGGACTTTTCTAGGCAACCCATAAAATAACCTAAAAAGCATTCTGAAGGTTCAATTCATTCTCATGTGAACAATAAATTCTTACTTCCACTAAGCAACCCAAAACACAATGGGCCTCAAACTGGATTTCCTTACTTTCCGCCATTAAAATAATTTCTTATTTGAAATAGCCTTAATAGGAACCCAATTAACATAATTGTTATAGTAAGAACATGCATCCATAATGGTATATGTATGATAAATTACTTCACATACCCCTAAACCAAAAGTTAGAGCATCATAAGACAAACACATGTTTCACAAATAATTCTAATAAGCTTTAAATTTCTTATGACATATTTATTGGTGTACTTGGATTGTTTTCCTTAATACAGTCCGCTTACACACAACGAGAGATGAATAAAATATAGGTTAACCTCATTCCTTACTGATCCCTCAGTTCTTACCCTAAATACATTATCAATCATTTATTCCATAAGAACATTAAATTTAATTTATCAAGTAGCATTTAGTCATAACTTGATCATGCAAAGTATTAAAACATTTAAACAAAAGTCATCATGTTTTAATTCCGCAACTAACGAAATAGGCATTCTTTAAAAGATTGAAACAACCATCACCAAACTTCAAAGGATAAAACATTATTGCCAAATTCCAAACAAAATTCCAACTAGATTTGAAATAGTAAGAACATAATATGCTTTCAATAAATCTAAATGGTGGCCATTAAATTGAATATATAATTAAAAATTGTGGAATCAAAAGGACCTTTGCATTGAACTAAGGAATTCATAAATGATGAAATTTAAAATGACAGAAATTAAATTTATAGAATTTGTAAAGTTTATTGTTTGGCCAACGGATTTACAAATGGAATTTAACGTTTATCATCTTAAAATTTTAGAAATAACGACTATTTAAATAGAATTTAGAATTGGAATTTATGATCTCCAAATTCTATGTTTTTTCCACGTGAAATTTCTAGATTTCTTTGTTTTTTTATCCAAACACGGGAATTGGTTTATGTTAATTTAGAAATTCTATTGTGAAAAAACAAAATTTAGAAATTATGTTGACAAAAAAACAAAATTTAGAAATTCTAACTTTTGTCAAAATTCCAAGTTTATTTCCCTCATCCAAATATACCGTGAAGTGTAATATCAAAAAGGAAAAAGCTTGGTTCCTTAAAATTGAGGAGGAGCTCCTCCTTACGACTAATGTGGTTTGACTTTTTAATGTTCTTTTTTCTTTTTTGTTGAAACTTTGTCAATGTTGCTTGAATTTAACAAGTGTCAAAACCCCACTGGTTGTAAGGAGGAGCACCTCCTTAATTTTAAGATGCCAAACCTTGCTCTATAAGAGCACTTCCACCCATTTGCCATAGCAAAGGGTAAGGGCAAGGTAAGGGCTGTTACTATTCACGTGAATAGTGGCAGCCCTTACAAAAGGCTTATGGTGTTTCCACCCATTGTCATGACAACCACTATTCACATAAGATATAAGGAGAGGAATTTGTATAGAGTTTTGGTGTGTGAAGTGAAGAATATGATTAAGTATTTATTAAAAAAAAAATTTGAAATTTTTAGTTTTTAGTTTTTATTTAAATTTTTTTTCGTTGCTGATGTCATCGATAATGTCAGCAAACTTAGGCAACAATCCATGCTGTTTTTGCCTTTAGCCTGGTTTGCTGGGACCCAGTTGCTGCCCTAGCAGCTTAGGCCCGCTGGAACTCCAAAACCTCACTTGGGCCCTGTCCTGCCCTGATAAAGGGTTATTGCTGGAAGTGCGTTAAGAAAAAGATAATACTTGTCTCCTTACCTGTAAAGAGATACTTCTCATTCGTGCGAATCACAGTTTGATACATATGCAAAAATAATTCATCAAAAACACAAAAATAAAAAATTTATGTATACATATCACACTACTATTGACAGGAATATAAAAATCCCTATCTGACCAGGAGGGAGGTATTTTCCATAAGAAAATTAGAACGTCCTAGTCCATTCTAAGGTAGCGTTTGGGAGTGCTTAAATTTTTAAAAAAGCTGCTTTAAAAAAAATTTCAAAACCAAAAGATGTTTGGTAAACATCAAGAATCCGCTTTTTTTAAAAATTGCGGTCAGTGACCGCTGTTTTCTCAAAGCAGGGAGAAGGCAGCTTTCAAAAGCTGCTTAAAAAAAAATTTAACCGGTGGTTTTAATGAAATTTTGGGTACCCCATAATGCCCTCACTTATTTTTCAAATGGACAGTCCTTGTCCCTCCGATTACACAACTCTTGCAAACTCCTCAAATCAAAGTGCAGAGAAAGGAGAAGAAAAAAATTTCGCAAAAAAAAAGTGCAAAGAGAGGAGAAGAAGAAGCCCCATCAAATCAAAGAAGAATTCATACTCAACCGAAGAAGAAGCCCCTACAACCTTGAAGAATAGTTCAAGGATCTAAGATTTGAGAGCAAGAGAAAAACTGAGAAGTGAAGAACTCTGTAAACATTAAATTATAAAATAAACGATAAAGCAACCACACCTTCAATGATTTTACCAACTACCAAACCATGCAACCACAAAAGATTCAAACCCCAACTTCCCCATTCCATCATGTCCAACCAAAGAAAATGAAACCCCCAGCTTCCCACCAAAATAAAATCCAATCTTACAATCTCACTCACATACATAGAGCAAAGGACCATGAACTCAAACCTCTCTTGATCTGGCTTTGGATTGAGTTTTTGGTTTTGAGATTCTTGATCTGGGTCTTTTATTTCTTGGTGTTTTGAGGTGATGGAGAAGAGAAGAGAAGAGGAGAGAGAGAGAGAGAGAGAGAGATAGATAGATGGGGTGGGGTGGGTACGGTTATGGGTTTGTTTGTTTGTTTTTAATTTTAATTTTGTATATATATTTTTATATTTTATTAATATAACAACATATATATAACAATTTTTTCTAGATTAAATTTTTTGATAAAAAAGTGTAAATTGAAAAAAGAAAAAAATTTATGTAGTGAAGTTGGGTTTTTTTAATAAACAAGTAGAATGAATGAAAAAAAAACAAACAGTTCATCTTCATGCCCTTTTTGGCCATTATACACTCTAAAAGACTTGATAAAAATTTACCAAACACTTTACTACTCACAAGCTTTTCAAATACATTTTACCAAACACCTATTTGTTTTTTCAAAGCTGATTATTATCAAAGCCAGGAAGCTTTTTTTAAAAGACAGAATCAGTTTTTTAAAAGACAAAGAATGCCAAACCAAATTTCTAAATGCACCACGACACGAAACTGCGGAGGTAAAATGTATTAAACCGACAAATTTAAAGAAAAACCCTCTTTTCATACCAATCATTTGTATCAAATTGATCGGTTGGGATTTGCGTTGACTGTCTGACTCTGACTCGCTTCAAATATAAACAGAAAATTGCCTTGGAAGTGAGATTCGATATGCGTCTTCAAGGTAGCATTATGATCCAAGAAGCTCTTAGATTTCTTACTTTCAGCAGTTTCTTTCACATGGGTCTAATTAATAATCTCAATTGATCCTTTGTTGGGTTCGGATTTTCTGTCAGCTTAGCTTCACTCCCTCGGTTGTGGGTAGGTATTTTTATCTCAGTATTCTAAATTTCTTACCATCTGATCAGTGTTTCTTTGTTACTTGATTGTGGATCTTAATGTTTGGTCATCACTATCAGTTGTCCAGTTATGGATAGTGGGGATTATCACTCAGTGCATTTCTGGTAGCTCGTAGGATTTGACTGTTCATGCCTTAATTTGTGCATTTAATGAATTATTGGGGTTTGATAGATCTTAGTGTTTATGCTTGTTAAGGACTGAAGTGATCTATATTTCTGGGCCATTCATAGTAAGGACTAGAAAGTAATTAGCTTTCGTTTTGCCAGAGTGTGATTGAACTTGGAAGCTGTGGCTTTTCCTCTCTGATTGAACTTGGAAGTACGTTCTGGTGCAATTTGAACAGTAGATGAAAAATAGGGAGGGGAGATTGACTGCATAATCTGAAGGTTTGGTTTTTTATGGAATTATAATTTCAGAGGTCTTTTCTGAGAGACATTAGAGCTCATGTTTTGCTAATTTCTGTGGTTTGAGATTAGGAGGTTGGAAGAGGTTTTGCTGAATCTCCCTCTTTAACAGCTGATACTAAAATGACAAAACTTGTTTCATTTCCTGCTGTATGAGATTAGCTAATGCCTAGAATGCAGTTTTCCTTTTATGTACTACTTTTCCTTTTGGGATGACTAGAAAATGCGTAAATAGTGATTTCACTTTACACCTCTCAATACCCTTGCCTTATCCACTGATGTTACCCATAGCCATAATACTTTCCTAATTGCCTTTTCTCTTAACCTGCATTTTCATTTTCAGTACGTGATCATCTCTATCTTTTGGAGGATGGTTTATGTACCAGGGATTTTACAGTTTAATGAGGTTTCAAAATATAAATAATTTATACGTCTAAGACTGACCATAAATTTTTTGAGAAGCACTACTTACAATCTAAAATTTAAGCTACGTTGCTGTTCATATACACCAATTGTATCTAAAAGCATTGGCTGATGCTGTTGCAGGAAAGGCTCTTGAACGGAGTTGGTTGTAACATCTCTCTCAAAAAGATTCTGGCCACTGAAAAAAATTCCTGTTACAAGGTGTCTGCTCAGACCTTTGATGGAGACTAGAAGAAACATGGTTCAGACACTGGAAGTTATAAAGGGTGGTGGAGGATCCATCAGGGTAGGGACCACTGGGACAGTCAGTTCCCTAATGACAAGAGAATTAGAGTCCATCAAAGTTGCACCTCCGACGCCTGCATCTTCCAGAAGTAAACATCAAAAAGCTTCTGTTTCTGTTTCCTGTGGTGCTGCTACTCCGAAAAAGCTACAACCAAAAAAATCATGTGATGAAGCTAGCAGCAGTGGAACTAGTAACTACATTAATCAGAGACACCCTGAAATTTCACAGAAAACAAAAACTCATGCTAAAAAGACTAGTCAAATCCCGATGCTGAGCTCTGATAATGTTGGTCTGGATAGAACTCCTAGTAGGCAGAAAACTAGTAAAAAAGGATCTAACATTGTTGAAGTTGTGGACATGAAATGTGGGAACTCAGATAGAGCATGGGCTGGCTCTATAACAAATCGACTGAAGAAGCTGGGCTTCTCAAAGCTCTCTGAGAGCATTGTCTAACCTGGTAATTTCTTCACATCAGATCTTAGATTCCTGTAACTGTATACAGAAATCCCAATTGGTTGATTGCTGTCTGAAACTTCCACCATAGAATATATGCTTGGTAGGATCCTGGAGCCTCTCTTTTTCTTCTTTTGTGTTTTTACCACTGATTCACAAGTAGGTCTCAAATGACTGCTAGAGGAAACCATGTCTTTAAGTTGTGGCTGAGGCTTATGTGAGCAACATCTGCTGCTTAATTCGAGCTGGCTGAAGTGCTCAATTTCTTTTTTTATGAGGGAACCAACAGTGCCTCTGATGCCTATTTCCACAGGAACATATGCAGCCATTTTTGCAGCATCTCTGTTGGCAACGGTGCTGGATTTAGACATGTTTAGTTCTGTTGGAGTGGAGGGGGTGGCTTGTGGATGAACAGAGGTGGTTTTGGGTTCAGTCTTGGGTGGGTAATGTGCTTTTCTTTTGGGACATCTGGTGTTTGGCCTTGCTATTTCAAAAGGATTCTTTGCCTTTTGTTCTTTATCTAAAGTGAACAGCATTTGTTGGATTGGCTGGTTATATACTCACCTCTTTCATGTGCTTACAGTTAAAAAGGTATAAACCCTTAGCTGCAACACCTTCTTTCTCTCAATTTTATTTATTTTCTTTTATTTATTTAAAATTTGATCATTTGGGTCTCATTCCATACTTGGATTATGTATTGGATTCATTATGACCGTCGGATCTTGCGGAACAATTTTAGTTTGATGTATTATGTTGTATTGCAAATCAATCAGTAAAAGTGAAGATGTTGGTCATTTTATTTGCTTTTTAATGTAAGTTGTTAATTTCTTTTTGTGTCTTGAATGGCAAGGGAAAACAAAAGGATGGTGAGCAATTGAGAGCTTTTGAAGTTTTTGGGGTGGATTTGCTTTTGCTGGTCCTATCTCATTTTTCCATTTACATCATCACCTTTGAAGGGGTCTCATGGGAAAGATATGATAGAATTTCTTGATACACACCATGTGAATTTCTTTTCCCCCTAACTTGGAAGAGAAGGGCATTTATTTTCTCATTTCTTGTTGCATCTCATCATCAGCAAGAATAAATAGAAATAAATTACTAGAGCAGAATGTGAGATCCCACATCGGCCAACGGAGAGGGGTGATGTGCCTTATATGTACATGCCCACCTCCAAATAGACGAGGCCTTTGGGAGCTCCGGTTGTGGGAACTCCGGTTAAGCGAGTTGTGGCTTAGAAAGCAATACCGGGATGGGTGACCCACCAAGTTGCTCGTGAGTTCCCAAACAAAACCGTGAGGGCCCGGCCCAAAGCGGACAATATCGTGCTATGGCGGAGTTGAGCCCGGGAAGTGGTCGGGCCGGCCGATGTGACAATTTGGTATCGTAGCCACTGCCGTGTGGTGCGAGTGTCTGACGAGGACGTCGGGCCCTAAGGGGGTGGATTGTGAGATCCCACATCGGCCAACGGAGAGGGGGTGATGTGCCTTATATGTACATGCCCACCTCCAAATAGACGAGGCCTTTTGGGAGCTCAGCCGGAGTTGTGGGAACTCCGAAGTTAAGCGAGTTGTGGCTTAGAAGCAATACTGGGATGGGTGACCCACCGAAGTTCTCGTGAGTTAAACAAACCGTGAGGGCCCCTACCAAAGCGACAATATCGTCTTACGGAGCGATTCAGGATGTGACACAGAATTTGGTATGACATGAAGAACCATATAATTAAGGTTGCAGGTGGGTCAATTGAAGCTTTGCATAACTATGATGATAATTCATAAATAAATAAATACATAAAATAAGAAGGTTGGAAGGCAATAGAGTTTTCATGCAGAACAATTAAGAACCTGTCTGTCATGACTCATGCGCATAGCATAATGAGAAAAACTTTCCTACACCGGTAGAGCAAAATGGGTTAGAACGGGTCACATCACAAACATCAACTGCAGCTGGACTAATAGTAATGTCACAGCTCGATTTAGGCCTAAAACTGGTAGAACAATTGAACCAAATCAAATTATTCATCGGTTTGTTTCAGTTATTTCCTTTTCTAAATAATTGCATAAATATTTTATATTCTCTTACCCATATCAAAGGGAATTGCTTACTGTCAATTGATCAATAGTTGAGAAAACTTTTTGCGATTGTGGATTGAGAAATTTGAGAGAGATGATGTGAAATTCGAATGGTTTTCGAGATTTTATTTTATTTTTGTATTTATGGTTGATGTCAATGTGTGAAATGAAACATACTGATAAAGTGTGATGACCAATAGAAAAATGTAGGGTGTAAAAATTAATATATGCGATTTAGTTTGGTTTAGATGGTTTCTAATTAGATCAAACTAATTGTCATTTCATTCGATTCACTCCAAGGTAACACTTTTTAAGTGTAAAAACCGAACAAAATCTGTTGATTTCCAAAATTGGATTCAACTTAGGTAGAGGAAGTGTGGAGTAGTCATCGGTAACGAGTGTGGTACCAGTCGAAGGTTCTTCGATGCATAAGTCAACAAGTGTGGGGTACACAGTAATTTTGGCAGGATAGCGGTAATGGTGGAAAGTAGTTACATTTTTACCTGGCACTATTCCCCTCTTTTATAGAGGAATGTGAGTGAATATTTGCACAAAGTTTCGATGTGGGACTTTGTGCAAATCACTGAGTTGGTGACACGTGTCCAAGGTTTAAGTTCTGCCATTTGGAGCTTCGGCGGCAACTACCGCATCGCAAGAAGATGTTTATTCGGTAGCTGACGTTATGGTGACGTCATTAATGTTTGGAGATTTTTAAGGTGTTTTTACCTTCGACAGGTTGTGGGTCTGTTTGCACATCAATCCCCCATTAGGTGTTTGTTTGATTATGGTACAAACAAATTCGGCAAATTTTAGTTGGTTCGGGCGATTTTTGCCTACGGTTAGTTTAGAATAAAATTGACAAAATTTGATCTAAAAGGGCCTTAAGTATATATCGAGAATAAAACTGACAAAATTTGATCTATAGGCCTTGAATTGAAAATAATGAGAGTGCCCAACAAAAGTCAACAAACTAACCATCGATTGGCTATAAAGTATTTCAAATGAACGGTGGAGATCGCTTCTGTAGGTATTCGTGAAAGATTATGTCACAGTTTATCATTTCCAGTACACTTAGACATGAGTGGATAGGAGGAGTGATCGAGCTGAGAAGTTCACAGACAGTAAACTGAAAGCTCAACAATGGCTTCAATTCCATGTACAGGTGCTGCTGCTGCCGCCTTCTTCACCTCCAAGTCCTTTGCTTGTTCAACCAAATTCAACACCCGGTTTGTGGGTACCCGAAATAGGCTCGGGTGGGTTAGGCCCTTCGGGCTTGGACCCTCCAACGGGTCCAGAGCCAAGTGCTGGTTTAAATTCGGGAAAAATGGTGTAGATGCTGAAGGTGCTGGCATTTATGGAAGCCAATCCCGTGATGATTTTGATAGAGATGATGTTGAACAGGTTCTTTACTCTCTCTCTCTCTCTCTACATGTTATTATACCTGTGTATATGTATGGCTTTTGGTGATTACAATTGTTGTATGTTTGAGAAGCATGTTTTTTTATGGCTAGCCAGATATGTGTTTCACAGTATATTAAGAACAATTGTTCTGTGAGGTGAATTTTACATGAATTATTGAATTAATGTTTTTATCATCAAGTAATAAAATATGTTGGGGAGACTGAGAACTCATATATAAAACATTTTAGAATATAGAAAGTTATTTAAATGAATTGATTAACCACTGATTTTTTTTGTCTTTTTCTAGATTCTTGGAGACATAAGCTTTTAATAAATAAATAAAAAGAATACAAAGTCATGGAAGGTTAAAGAAGTACACAGCCATAGAGGAAGAGATTGAGAAATTTATTCATCAAAAGGACATAGTCTTAATGAAGTTTTCTAGCTTGCATTCTAACTTCTTAAGAACTTCATTTAACTCACTAGAGCGTAAACAAAGTCCTTGCCACAAGTTAACAATGGTACTTTTCTGGGTGTCATAAAGCCACAGTTAGGTGAAGCATCAAATTCCTTGGTCCGTAAAGTTCAAATGTTCAGGAGGGAAGAATGATTGGTGGCGTCTAATCTTTGTGTCGATGGGCAGATGCTCATGTATATAAAATTGAAAAGTTGTAATGAAGATAATACATTAACTAGTTGGTTTATGAGGCAAGTGGAATGTGAAAATGCAATTCTTTTTCTTCATAGTTTTCTGAGTTCAGGTTGTCCACCAAAAAGGAGTTTGCATAAGTGCATGAAGAAAGCAGTTCTGAAGACAGCAAAACCCTTTTTACTGACATATAATAGAAAGGAAAACCTTGCTCTTCTGTCGTAAAACTTGAATTTATCTAATCGCCAAAATAGAATTAGAGGCAATCTTTGAATTTGGTGCTAACATATGTTGGATGCATAAACAGGATCCTTTTCAGAATTCTCAGGCTTGCGCTCCCTATACATCACACCAGTAACATGGTGGAATTGGCCTGCATATAGAAGCATTTTTTAGATGTTAGCACCAAGTTATATACAGCTTTGCCCGTGCGTCTGCATCCATTATACTGTTTTGTAGGAGGAGAATTTGCAGGACAAGGCATTTTCATTGTCATGTTGCGTGACAATGCATTTTCATAGTCATGTTGCAGTTCATGTGTCTTTAATTGTGTGTTCACAAGGGAACCTTTTTTATTTCTTAAACAATGCCATTGCAATATTCTGGTTGTGAACCGTCCTCATTCAGTATTTGCTATTAAATCTAGAACAGGGTCAAGGTGAGAGCAGGTGACAAAGTGTTTCTTATATGTTAGTTCTGCAACCAGAAACATGAACTTGTGGCATATGATCAAATATTTCAAGCATGACCACAATTAACAACTTATGCTTTTCTTCATTGCAGTATTTCAACTACATGGGCATGCTTGCTGTTGAAGGTACATATGATAAGATGAATGCTCTTTTAAGCCAAAACATCCACCCAGTAGACATTTTGTTGTTGATGGCTGCCTCTGAAGGTGACAAACCAAAAATTGAAGAGCTTTTAAGAGCTGGTGCTACTTACTCTGTCAAAGATGCCGATGGGCGGACAGCTCTTGATAGGGCTGCAAATGATGAAAT
This sequence comes from Prunus padus, assembly GCA_024362665.1. Lineage (NCBI taxonomy): Eukaryota > Viridiplantae > Streptophyta > Magnoliopsida > Rosales > Rosaceae > Prunus > Prunus padus. The sequence goes on from JANFAM010000011.1 coordinate 10,645,673, forward strand.
CAAAAACTTCATTCTTGGTTTTTCAGTTCAGAAAGCATGATTTCGGACAGCTCTTGATAGGGCTGCAAATGATGAAATCAAAAACTTCATTCTTGGTTTTTCAGTTCAGAAAGCATGATTTCAATACTGTGTAGTTGCTTTTTTTTTTGGTTTTGTTGGGAGTGACTTTATTATCATGTAATCTTTTCAATAGCTGCTTTAACCCATCAATGGCTATAGGCTTTGTCAATTTATAACCTTGCTTTTAGTTTTTTCTTCCTTTCTCTTTGCAAATTTTTGAGGCTACAGGGTACTGTGTCACTTTGATGAACAACAGAACTATTTATGAGATTAATCTAATTAAGAAATTGTGTTTAGATAAACTAGATTACTGAAATTGTTATAAACTAGAGGAGAAAAAAAAACAAAGAAACATGGTACATCTCCACAAAGATAATAGTTGATTATGTATTCATTCTGTTAGTATGAAATTTGTATTGTCATTTCCTAGACTTCAGTATAGGTTGGGAATTAGTGTGTGAATATAGTTTGTTGGAAGATTTGGCGCAACACATCAATTCCGGATTTTCGAAGCATGACTTGATCGATATGAGGAAACTGATTTCAGGTAAATCATGACATAATCATGCATTCATTATAGGATTCCTAGTTTGAGTTATTTACAATCAAGTACTTTCCTAGTTGGACTCTATTTTAATAGGATTATATTATATCTTTTGAGATTACTTTCCTAGTTGGACTCTATTTTGATTTAAGTTAAAATATTCCTTTTTATCTCAAACTTGGAAAGCATGTCCGATATGTTGATTGTTTGCATCGTGCTATATTTGGTTTTCCTTATATTAAGAGATAGGATTGGAAGGTAATTGAATGCATGTATAAAGCTGGAGCAATTAAATATAATCAAATCTCATATTCATAATTAAATGGGATTCATGTGCTAGGCTGACGTATTTGAATAGGAGTGTTGATTAATGACCATATATTGCAAGTCATAAGCAGACGAAGTTGGCTAGGATTCTATGCATCAAATTAATTGATGGCAAGTTTTTGAGATGTGCTGCGTGCACTCTTGGTGAAAAAGTTGGGAATGGGTTTTATATAAATCATTGTATGCATCCCTTTTATGTACGGCTTTCCAATATTTTATTTGAGCATATAGAATTTCTAAGAGAAAGCTGCTGTGCAAATTTGAGATAAATCATCAAGTGTTCCATGTTTACTTGGTGATTTATCAAACACTTTCATCATTCATATTGCATTCATATGCATGTTCGGTGACTCATACGGTTGAGGGCATCAGGCGTGGTGGTGGTTTTACTCCGTGAGCTTGAAGCAATCGTGGCGATTGCGTTCAACACAAGGAGTGTCGAAGATCATCCCGTGACAGAAGTTGAGTTACGAAGAAGTCGGTAAACAATATCTAGAAGGTGTCTAGGATAAGTGTGTGAGTCTTCTTGTAATCATCGCTCTATAGTGGATTTGAGTTGGTGAGGAGTCCCGTGGATTTTTCCCAGGTGGGGTTTTACCACGTAAAATAATTCTCTGCGTGTTCTTTTATTTTATGTCCAGCATGTTTCGGATTGATAAGCCATATCAATCCTGCTACCAAAGTTTATTTTTGTTTATTGGTTATAATCTTTAATTGGCCTAATCACCCTCCTCTAGGCATCTTTAGTCATCCTACAGGTAATTTCACATTCCCATATGAACTTCAACATGAGCTTTTTACCCATAACTTAAATTATGTGCACAACAAGGTTTCTCACCATTTATGATTCAGTATATCCATACCATGGAACAAAATATCCATAATATCCCGATATTTTCATCGAAATTTCCGTATTTTTGGACTATCGATATTTTATTCCTTGCAAAGTTTTCAACAATGCAAACGACCAACTTCGTTAACACCTCACAAATCAACTTTTCATTCTCATTGTGCAGACATACTCTTTATTATCCATTCGGATTCTTATGTTCAGATAACGTATATGCTACATATATCTCTTTTAGTTTGTTTTGAACACTATGACTGGTAACGTTTTAGAATTCTACAATATCTTAATTAGACCTCTTAATTAAAGCAATATTTCATTAGATGTGTCACCTAATATGAGAATTCAGAAACATGAAAGCAATCAATTTGAAATAGCATACTTTGTCATGTTTAATCTGAGTTTGGCATTGGACTAGAGTGTGAGTCATGGATATATTGTGAGGAAGGAGATTCAGCATGGGCCTGCGTTTTGTACGTAGTTGTTGTGATTTTCTATATCATAAATGCATTATTGATTGGTTCTTCAAAACAAAATTGGTGAGCAATAATAAGAATTTGTTTGCTATGTCAAAGAAAGCCGTCGCTAAATATCGGAAGAAAAATTTTAATCTTCCCCTTCCCTGATGATACTCGGTGATATTGCCAGACAAAAAATAGAAAGAAAAAAAACACATAAAAAGGACCTCCTTTTTATAATCTTTATATATATGTACACATATTACATGAAAACGGATCACAAATTCTCGTCCAAATTATTACATGGATACATGGAAATGCCCCAATCAGTTCAACAAACTAGATGGGATAGGAAAAATAATTCAGTGCAAGTTTATCATGCCATTGCCACTTATTCTGAATCTGAGGGCGATCCTTTTGCTCTGTTAACTTGAACAAGCTAGCAACTTCCAGCTTGTTCTCAGTCCTCTGAAATGGTCTCTCACTAATACGCTTGAAAACAAAGTTTTGATTGTGAATTGATTGGTTGTATTCTTTTCTCTTGGAGGTAAGAAATGTACAGGAGACAAACAAACAAAACAACAACAACAAAAAAACATTCATTCACGGGTGAGATTCGCAGGTGAGAAACATTTCCACCGAAAGGGACCGAAATGATTATAATATCTCAACACTCCCCCTCAAGTTGGTGCATAGATGTCAACCATGCTCAACTTGTCTACAAATTTGAAGAAGACTTGTTCTGAAATTGCTTTAGTAAGAATATCCCCCAATTGGTCTTCTGACTTTAATCTTGGCAATTCTATAATTTTGTCTTCGAACTTCTCTTTAATGAAAAATCTATCCACCTCAACGTGCTTTGTCCGATCATGCTAAACTGGATTATGAGCAATATCACATGCTGCTTTGTTATCGTAGTACAACTTAATTGGTCGATCAGGTGGAAAAAGTCTCAACCATAAAACTTCACATATTCCAAGTGCCATTCCCCTAACTTCACATATTCCAAGTGCCATTCCCCAATTTCTATACTTCGCGAAAAGATCTTGCCTTCCTCCCACCAGATCTCTCCTTCGACCCAATCCCCATTCAAAAAGGCCTCCTCATCCTGGCCGTGCAACTCATCATCTTTGAGGTATACACCCAATTTCTTAAGTGGCAATCCGAGACTGACCTGTAGAAAAGGATCTTGACTGCCACAGCCACACAGCATCTCAAGTTGTTTGAGATCCTGTAAAGGGTGCTCAAATTGCACTGACTTCTCCATGTTGGCAATGGCACGACGAGCCGACTCCCTTTCCTTCATCCGTTGCATCGATTTTCTACTTGGTGGAGAACCAGGCAAACCCTTAAGTGTCTTATTTGCTTTCAAAATTGTACCTGAAAATCGAAGCTTTAGTGCATGAATTCGGCTAGCCTTACATGGAGAAAAATTCTCTGAGGCTTGATCCATGGCATGATCAACAAGGGTGGGCAAGTCATGGAGTTTGGTTGAATCAACTGACTGAGAATCAGAAACCCCAAGCCCTTGACTTTGAAGAACTCTAGAAGGAGAAGAGGTCTTGCCTTGTTTTAGTTTGGGTGATCCATGGCATGCCAAACCCTTGACTTTGGGCAGAGGAGAAGGACAAAAAGACTTGGGGTTTTTCTCCACGGCTTCTTTCCACTTGCTCTCAAAAACGGGAGGGGATCTGTTGTCTCCATTTTCAATCAACTTAACACCAACTTAACCCTGTTAAGTTTTAATAGAAAATAAAAAATAAAAGAGTAAAAACTAAAATATAAAAGTAAAAGCACCTAGCAGTAACCACAGCCTACCCAAAGCCCAGCTCATCGGCCATATGCCCCACCACCCCATTTCACCGCGAGCAAAGCAACCTAGCGCAGCCACCAAAACCCCAACCAATCGTCCTATGAGCCTTCTTTGTCTCTTTCTTTCCTCCTTTCTCCCTTGCGCTCTTCTCTCTCACTGCCCCTCTCCCGAATCTGGTCCCATATTGTACCGAGAAGTGGCTGCTCTTGGTATATTTTTTCTTATGGCAATCGTTGTTGCCGGTCGGATCTAACCCAATATAATTGAATGGAACTTGGACTAGTTTATTCTAAGAAACACTATTCCCAGTACCCACACTGAGAAAGAAGATGAAAAGAGGACCAAATTCAGGGGAGGGGGCAGTGAGAGAGAGAGAGAGATAGAGACAAAGAAGTGGGGAGGCTCAGGGGCCGATGGGGAGGGGTGGGTGGGTTGTGGTTGCTGGTGGGTTGTTTGTTTTTACTATTTTAGTTTTTAGTTTTTATGATTTTTTTCATTTTATTAACTTAACAGTGTTAAGTTGGAATTAAGTAAATAAACACTTGTCAAGAAATTAGTGGGAGGAGACATGGAAAAAGGGGACAACAGATCCCCTCCCCTCAAAAACACCACTGAGATGCTTGGCTATCTCAAAGCATTTGACAAGGTAAGCCTCACATCAGCCACAAATCCATCAGCGCTGGAGTAGACACCCCTCTCCAATTTGGATTTCACAGTACCAAAATCCATCGGCCTCCAGAAGCCTGTGTTAATGGGGTTGGCTTGAGACTATTGATCCCCACTGAATTGATCAGCACTGATTTGAAGATCCATGCTTTCATTGTAGCTAGTTAGCCTTGGAAATGGGTTCCTTAGCCACAACACATCTATGAAAATTTGAATATATATGTAAGTTAATTATTTTTCCAATATCCACCTCAGACCTTACTAAATAGCAATATTCAGAATGATAAAACATATAATCCACGCATATATTGTTTGCTTAAATTACCTCCACCTGTGGTTGTTACTTGTTAATAAATTAGCCAAAACATATTCCTACTACTCAATCAAACATAACAGAGTATTGCATTTATCTGGCAACATTGCATCGCCAATATATATATATATATATATATAGTTATAGTTATTCTCTCATCCGGATGTTCGTACGTTATTATCGTACGAATGCCATTGTGAATAGGGAGGAAAGCATGGAGGGGTAGTACAAAATACATGGTGTCCTCACGATAATAACGTCCGTATATCCACATAGGAGAATTTATATATATCAAATTTAACTAACTAATTAGACTCTTTTACACATATATGACATGTTATGTTATCGGACTATCTATCAAGTGATAAGTTGAGAAAGCTTACTGTGAATATGAAATTATAGCCTCTATTGAGCTGAGCATCTCCTTATGAAACAGTGTTCTCCTCCAATACGGATAACGTTTTAGCATCCTCCAATATCTTAGTTAGTTCCCTTAAATTAAAGCAATATTTCATTAGATGTCACCTAATATCAGAATTCAGAAACACGAAAGCAATCAATTAGAAATAGTACTTTGTCATGTTTAAACTAGTCGCATCACACACTATGCATCTTAAGTCTAGACGAAATGATTTTGGCATTGGACTAGAGTGAGTCATGGATATATTGTGAGGAAGGAGATTCAGCAATGGGAAAAAAATCCATGAATGATTACCCAAAAAAATCCCCCACCATTTATGCTTTGCATAAAACACAAAAACAAGCAGTATGAATAAGCCATGTACATCCCTGCTCCATTTTCATAAACATAAACCATTAATACATAACATTAAGCCAAGATAAATTAGATCTGCTTGTAGCTTTCTAAATTTGATTGTGGGTTTTACTTACACTTGCAAAGATTTTGATTTTGAAAGATTCTGTGTGTTCGGGATATAATGGCAGTCCAGATTTCTTCTTCCTTCAGTCCTTCATTCCTTGGTCGTTTTGATATTTTCCGCTTGCTCTAACATCCTTCTTTATCTTTCGGTTACGACTCTAAGATTCTTTTAGTTCCAAGAATTTGCTCTCAAAAAGCTTAATGACTTTTGTTGGATGTTAACTTATTGCTATAAAATCTACTTAGTTCCAAGTTTTCCTTCTGAAATGAAAATGAAAATTATTGCAAAGAGTTATATGCAGCTAGCTCATTGTTGTGTAAAACAGAGTAAAAAGTTATGCAAATGGTAAAGGAAAAATATGAAAGCTTACAGAAAGATGATAAAGAATACATTTTGTGTGCAAAAGGGAGGAGCCTATCCTGTCTCTCCAACTCTCAATAAAAATCATATAGGAACTGAAAATTTCTCCATAATAATTCCACTACAACATTCATGCATCGCACGTATGATGGATCAATATAACAAACAGAAGATGCAGTCCAATTTAAACTCTCTGGGCTGAATTGTTGAGATTAGAACAAAGGGGTTGGTTTAAACTTTAAATTGCGCATAACTAACACAATATGGAACAAGCTCAATAATAGCTTCTTCTGCAAAGAAACTAGCACGGTGCTGTACTCCCAAGTCTCAGATCTAGATCAGAAAATTCATTTGTCAAGCCTTCCGCATTTCGAACATTAGCATGATTGCAAGATAGCCGACTATCTGACCTTTTAGGATGCCAATGATTCTGTTTGGACCACATGTCCAAATTCCACCAAGTAATATTTGTACTTCTCTGTCTTTTCAGGACCAGTATAAGGAATTCTCGAGCAAATCTGATACATTAACGGCAAAATGATTTAAGAAACAATTCGCAAATAAAATGCTCAGCCATAATTGCGACATCCCTAAACTGGAGAAGCTAAGATTGTCCCTTGTCAAGCTTCTTACACTATTTCGAGAACAAGACTTAGTATACTCTGACGTGACATACATTTGGCACACCACAAAACCCTTACTTCCAAGGTTAATCGACAGGCCTGTTTATACATATGGCAGTGGTTGAACTAGTAGCTCACAATCAATCAAACTCTCTACACCTATAAAACATCAGCTGAGACTAGTCTTCATGATTGAAAGCATAGGTCCAAACGGAAGTGACATAGATACCTAAAGCCTCTCACAAATAAACACGAATACTTTACGTAATATTCCTATAAATTGAAAGCCATTTCCATAAGTACCTGTAGAAAACTTTCATCTTTTGCTCTTGAAAAGATAAAAATTGTCATAATCACTTGCAATCACATCACATGGCTCCTTAGGGATAAATGGTAACACTTCTCTTTGATCATCTCCTGCTTTACTAGCTCTGTCTCATTTTTCTCCCAAATCTTCCTCTGAAAGGCATTCAACCTTTCCCCTTATGCCACTAATATATCTCATCAGGACCCCCATTAACACAGAAGGTATCAACCTGGATGTATGATGTCTTCATATCATATGTCATATACACCCTGCAATTTGATAAGTTGAAATACCTCTGCAGTCAGAAATAGGTGGTTAAGATTTATAAATTTTAAAACAAATATAAAAACCTATTATTTACAAGCAACGATATGTGAAAGCATAACACGAAAGATGTTGCTTTCAGACTGACTTGAATTGCAACTTGAGGGGCTATCTCTATTTGACAAGCAGGAACCATTGACGGGTGTGCTGAACATTTTGGATCTGCAGTTAAGTCCAACAATACCGAAAAATCTAACTTCTCCCCAGCACAGTCCATTAAATCTGGACCCAATAGTTCTCCCAACACACTTCCTCTCCATATCATGCTCGCAAGATATCAATATAAGAAGTCACAATCACGACAATAAATGTCCTTTGCATTTACCTTTTTTTTTTGTCTACCTTCGCATTTATCAAGGTGCAGTAGTAGCTGTTCCTAACCTTCCGCATTAAAGTGAAGTAACTTCAAACCACCTTCCAGAATATCTAATAGTGGAAAAATTCCAACGCTGTCAGTTGCAACTTGGATTGAGGTTGCGTCACACACAATCCTAGAGAAGAGCATTGTGGCTGCTAAAACTTCTTTAAATTATTAAAATATGTACGTGTCTTGGATCTATTCTATAGGTGTTTTTTACAATTCATTTGTAAACGATTCTAACTTGAAATTACTTATAAGCAACAAAAGTAGACTCGTTCACAGTGATTTCCAATGATTCTAATAATACGTGATCCATACTCTAAAAGCATCTGATGTTCATCTAATCAGGCTGTGACTCAGGACTGACATCTACCATAGTTTATAATTTTCCAAGAGGATACAAATGATTGATTGAAGAGAGATGCACACTTGAAATAAAATCACAATTGCCAGCCTAAACTCCATAACCTTAAAACACACAGCCCGTTGCATCTGGCTTTGTGAAGCCAAACCAAAAGGTAAGGTTAATAGATCAAATGCAAAAGGCAGTGATTTTAAAAATGGAAATGGATAAAATGGACTTAGAGAGAGTCTCGGTAGCTGCTTGCTATTAGGATACTTAGTTTCATACTGCAAGAATATTTCTGACTGCTTACTTTCACAATGCAAGGATAGCTCACTGTTTAACTTTGGGTCATGATTGAGATTAATGATGAGAAAGTTGAGAAAAAAATTTTGATAATGGAGACAATACTTCGGTGTCAATACAAGCAAGAAAACAGGCATTAGGTTGCACGGTGTTAGATTTGGACCTTGTTATATAAAATGATTCTATCTTTGCTTTATATGTTAGTCCATTGTTTGACTTTTACTTCCCGCTTAGCAGTTAGCAGATTTCTACGTACAAAGATATAACTCTCATCCTAAAGGAAAATTAGTTATGCAGAATATTTTCAGAAGCAAAAAGGCTTTCTTAAAAAAGAGCGATCTTTGCAGACTAAAAGAGATCCAGAAAAATCAAAATATTAGACTAAATCAACTGATATTCTATTGTCTTAAATCACCCTATTCTTAAACTACTACTTGTTAAAAAATGACCTTTTCAGATCAAGATATTATCTCACTTTCTGCTATTCGGAAGTTCAATCATTAAATAACTAAAGAATTTAACTTTTAACCCAAGGAGTGCCAGTAAACCCCCTTCTAATTGACACAAATTGTTCATCATACAACTCACAGAAAGTTGGACCTGGTAGAATGAAGACTGGTGGTATAGATGGAAGTTAAAAGAAATTAAACAAAGTATACAAAAGTACATAAGTGGAATTTCCATAAGTCAAACATAATGGCAAACACCTTAAATTTAAAGATATGTATCTGATCAAAGTAATCAAACTCAGAATACTAGAAATGTCATGCACTGAAGAAAATGAGCCAACATACTTCGAACTTTAAGGAGAAAGTAAAGCATAAAGGGAATCAAATTGTGGTAAAGCATGAGAAACCGAGATATCAAATTTAGACAATGAATTTCAGCTTACAAGTACAGCATAAAGGGAATTGAATTCTGGTTCAAAGTACCTATGAATCAATATCCAAGGTCGCTGGGATCACCAGTAAACTCAGCAATCTGCTCAAGACTCACATTGAGCAACTCATGGGTATCAGCATCTCTGACAACACCAGTTTCTCGGTCTGAATCCTTCTCAACAAGATTGCCATAGACCCCCTTGTGCTTTCCAGACAAAACAAGAGCCGATCCACCCCGTCTTGGCAGTGCAGTCTCAAGAAGATCTTGGGACACCCCCTGCACAAGCTCCCTACTCCCATCCATAGATATATCACAAGTTTTGGGTCCAACCACATCCATCACCTCCCCTTTTTTCAAATACAATTTTCCACCTTTCAAGTCCTTGCTTATAACCCTAACTCGAATGTGACGGGCAAGCCACGTTGAATAACCCCTCTGCTCTTCTCGCCTTGGCTTACTATCACTGCCCACTTTCCTTTGGGCCTCCTTCAATCTCTTCAAGCACTTCTCTTCTTCTTTGGAACCCAATTCAGCAACTTGATCCACATTCACTTTCACTACCTCTTCCTCTTGCTCTTTGCCCCTACTCGAGAGCTTCAAAACCAGTTTGCCATTGCCCAATTTCTCAACAATCCTACCCCTCAAACCCACATAGTCTCTACCCGAAACAATCCTCACCTCCTTACCCGACGAATCCCCATCTTTCTTTCTCTCTTTCTCTTGTTTTTTCTCTTTCTCCTTCGAATTCATATGAAACCCTAATCCGTGCCTATCAGTACTCCTCGTATACTCCACAACCTTCACATCTTCCTTAGCATTCTTCCCAATCCCTCTACCCGGAAACCACCCATACCCGGAAAGCAACGCCTCGCCGTAACCCTCTACGGGCATCTCATCAAACTCCTCCAAACCCCTGTGATCCGACAAGCGTTCCAAGTCGTCTTTAAATTTCTGGAGCAGAGTGTCCTCCACACCTCTCAATCTCGGCCGTTGATCACTTCCGTCCCGATTCTCCGATTCAGAATCCAATTTCTGCCGCACATTGAGACCGTACGAAATCTTCGCATCCGGGTCGTCGGTGACCGATAGTGTCTCGACCTCGAACTTGAGTTCTTGGCCTCCGGGCTCGGTGATTGGGAGCTCGAGGTTCTTCATCTTCTTGTGGGGACGCCACTCGTTGGGAATCGGAGCGATTACGCGGGTTTTGGGGTCGGTAGATAGGGTTTTGGAAGCGTCGAATTCATTGACAAAGTGTTTCGAAGCGGCGTCGTTTGGGTTGCCATTTCCGTCGTCGAAGGTGGTGGCGGTGGTTGAGGGTTTGCGTTTAGGGTTTGATTTTGAAGAGGATTTGGGTGGCAGAGAGAAGGAGAGTTTCATGCTTTTCCTCCTTTGATTTTTCAGAGAGAAACGATGATTAGGCTGCTACTGGCTATGTTTAACAGCTTTGCGTGTGTTTTTGGTGTGCCCGATGGAGCATTTATGGGCTTTTTCCTTTGCCCCAATTTTACCCATTCCAAGCAGGATTGGGAAAAAACAAAAATAAAAAAAACCCCGATCCAACAAGGGAGGGATTTTATGACCAAAAAAAAACTAGGGAGGGATGGCAATGGAGCGAATTGAGGGTGGATATGTCATTCTCATTTCCATACTGTTAAGCATTTTTCCCATCCTGCCTTCTTTCTTTCTTTTTTTGGTCTGACCATCCTGCCTTCATACTCGCATTATTCAATCAAAGGAATTCTCCATCTCCTCTCCCTTCTTTGAGAAACGAGTTCCCTCCCCCGCCCATTACAAAATAAAAAATAAAAAATAAAAAGCTACTTTTTTAAACGAAAAAGGTGCAGTATGAGCACAACATATTTACGTTTTTAACCAAATATATATCAACTAGTAAGAGCACTTTCACCCCAAAAGGCAAGGGCAAGGGCAAGGTTTGCCACTATTCACGTGAATAGTGGCAGCCCTTGCCTTTTTTGTTTCCACCCCAAAGGATAAGGGCAAAGGTAATTACTATTCACATGAGATATGAGGAAATGAATTTGTATAGAGTTTTTGGTATGGGAAGTAAAGAATATGAGTAGGTATTTATAAAAAAAAAATTCTGAAATTTTTGGTATTTTTTACAATTTTTTTTGGTTGCTGACGTCAACATGTGTCAGCAGCCTTCGGGCTTGAGCCTAGGCAATTCTTGCCCGGGATGGACTTGCTACGTTGGAGTGGTTTTTTGTAGGGGTGGGCACGGTACGGTACGGTACGGTATTGGGCTCGTACCGCTACCGATACCGGAAATTAAAACCAGTATGGTACGGTATGAGATTATAGTTTGCCAAAGTTGGTACCGTACCATACCGTACCAAATCGGTATCGGTATGGTACGGTACCATTTCGGTATCAAAATGACACAACTCAAAAATGAACTAATTCAATATTCAACCTATTCATTCACCAAAATAAATGATGCCTAAGTTACACATTCAACGATTCAACAAATTCAATATCCAAATCCTAATCAACCAAATCAATATCCAAATCCTAATCAACCAAATCAATATCCCTCAACACATTCAATATTCAATATCCAAATGCCTAAGTTACATTCAACGATTCTTGTTTTTATAACTACGGCTGCAAATTCATATTCGAGAAGAAACAAGAATTAGATGATAAGGATGGAACCACATGAACATATAATTAACTAAATAACTATCAGAAAAATAGAAACTGAACAAAAAGCATATCAAAAAATAGAAATTCATACACTCGATCTGACATTCTAAGAAATAGCAAATGCACCCTAATAATGGATTAATAATCTTCTACTAGTTAGAAAACAAACAACATCAAAATAAGAAACTTCATGACCATATGTAATATCAGTGAGCTTCAACCGAGACAAGAACACATAAGATTACACACAATGAAGTGTATTCGGTACGGTACGGTACCAACCGGTACCAAATAGTTGGTACCGCTACCATACCATACTCTATTGGTACGGTACGGTATCGTACCAAATAAGCCCTCATCTCAAATGAAACGGTATGAAATCGGTATTATACGGTATGGTTCGGGTACGGTTTCGGTATTTCGGTTTAGATGCCCACCCCTAGTTTTTTGGCCCAAAGGGGGCCTTTTGCCTGCCTTTGACGGTTGCAGTGGAAGTGCTCTAAGGGTGGAGAGATTCCCCTAAAATTAAAACAGGCGGATTCGGAGAGGCGATTGAAATACCATTCACCCCCTCCTCGAACTATACTTGAAAATATCCCCAAATCCGTCTCCATATTTTTGTCCTTCATACATGACTCATTGAGGATGAAGTTCTACGAAAACCCTAACCCGTGGGAAAAATTGTCATCCTTAAATCCAACGACGCTACCAAATCCTACGGAGTCGATATTTTTCTGATGCAAGTACATTGTAAGAAGGATTTTCAACTAAAAAATCGACCCATATCATAAATATGATCTCTTTTTATTTTTTGGGTCAAAATATGATCTCTTTTTTTTAATATGCTAGGTCCGATGCAAACCCTTTCTTCGAATTTTTGTTAGAGGTGGGCATCTAAACTGACAAATCACTGAATCAAATTGAATCGAATTGAAAGGAAGCGGAAAAGATTAAAAAATCAATTTTAATTTGAAACCAATTCAGTTATGTCACTTAAAAACCAAATCAGACCGAATACATATATAACTTATCATTATTATGAATCTACTAGGGGTGGGCACGGTCCGGTTTGGACCGGTTTTCACCTCAAATCGGAACCGAAATCGGATTATTTAACCGGTTCGGTTCGGTCCGGTTTTAGTGATTTTTTTTTAAAGAATCCGGCCGGTTTGGTTCTCACCGGTTCCGGTCCGGTTTCCGGTTTTTTCGGTTTTGAACCGGGTTCTTAATTTTTTCCATTTTTTTATTTTTTAAAAATACAAATCCCAACTAAAATTGTATTTTTGGAATTGAAAATTAATAAATGATCCAATTTCTTAAAAAGAGAGATGTTTTGAAGTTAGACTTGGAAAAATATTACTTATAACATTAAAAATGTAGCATTGGATTTAAATAATTTTCAAAAAAATAAAAATTATACACATGTTAAATATATATATATATATATATATATATATATATATATAACATAAAGAACCAATAAAAAATAACCACATGTTAAATATATATAAAATAAAGAATATAAATATGTATAATATTAAAAATATAAAAAAAAAATTTGTATTGGACCGGTTTGGATTGGATCGGTTCTTTGGGGTGAAAAACCGGAACCGATCCGAACCGGTCCGGTTCGGTTTTTGTTCCGGTTGTTGACTTTTCCGGTCAACACGGTTTTTGACGGTTTTTTCCGGTTTGGTTTGGTTCGGTTTTGCGGTTTGGCGGTTCCGATGCCCACCCCTAGAATCTACAACTAAAATCCTAACTTCCTCATCTATCTTAGCTTTTCTCATCTCCATCAAGGTTCCATTGTTGATCATCCCTATCACAGTCTCAACCTCTCTCATTTCCCTCAGTCTCAACCCAGCTACACCTCTATTACCTCTTTGTTGTTTCTCTTTAAGTTGGTGATGGATGGGTGTAGGTAAATTGAATTTTAGGCCGGACTTCAAAGGATGATGGGTGAAAGCCCAACAAAAAAATAAAATTAATTAAAGCCCTAATGGAACGAAAACCCTGAAAACTGAGCATCGCAACTGATACTAGGGGATTTTCTCCAAAGAAAATGCGTCGTGGAATTTGAATTTGAACTTGAAATAACTAGTCTGGAAAAGATTGTTCAATAATCAAGTGTTGATATATACTTTAACTTTAGCCTTCAATTAACCAAGCTATTTATAAAAAATTTAAAAAATAATTTGCAACACAGAAAACACTTCGTAATAATTATGGGCACTTCCATCCTAAAAATCCTTTTCACTGTTCGTCGTCTACACGACCCATACCAAACCCTAACCCGTGCCTGTCGTTAGGTCGCCGATTGAACTCCACGACCTTGACATCTTTCTTAGCGTGCTTCCCTATTCCTTTGCCCGGGCACCACCCGTACCCGGCAAGCAACGCCGACCCGAAGCCCTCCACCGACATGTCGTTGTACTCCTCCATCCCCTTGTGCTCCGGCAACCGCTCCAAGTCCTCTTTCAATTTCTGGAGCGCCAGCGCCTCCAAATCCACGCCTGCAGATCTCGATCGTTCATCGCCGTCCCCGTTCTCTGATTCGAGCTTCGGCCGGATATTTAGACCGTTTGAAATTCTGGCAGAGAGCGACCGTACCTCGGAGCGATTCTCGGATTCGGGTTTCATCAGCCATTGGTTAGGGATCGGAGGGATTACGCGAGTTTTGGGGTCGTCGCGTAGGGGCTTCGAGGCCTCAAATTCGTTGACATATTGAATTGAACCGTCGTCGTCGTTTTGATCAGCGTTGCTGTCGTCAAATGTGGTTGAGGGTTTGGGGTTAGGGTTTGAAGAGGGTTTCGATGGCAGAGAGAACGAGAGTTTCATTATTTTCGTTTCGTTTTTTCGCTTTGTCCAGAGAAAACACGCTGTTTTTTCCCTTTTCCGCCAGCCAGGCTCCAATTTATATTGGATGTTGTCGGTGCGGGTCAGAATCATATGGGGAATTATGGGCCTTTTTTTGGTACATATTATGGGCCTTCTTTTGGCCCAACTCAACCCCCATTTTATTTTATTTTATTTATTTACAGATATTTACTCATTTTTTAAAGAATTATTATTTTATGAGACTTCCCAAAATAGCCAAAAATTTAGGCACTACGTTATTGTGAAAAAATCACAATATATTGTTTTGAAAATTTTAAATTTTTTTGCTGATGGGTATAAATTTTTTGTTGCCATCCTCTAAACCATTTTTCTGTCCAAATAAATAACACCGGAGGGAAAAATAATATTTTGGGTAAAAGTTGTGTGTGTAGTGTTGGCGAGTCCTTACTTAGTTAGGATTTTGGTTCCTTACTATATTAGGATTTTGTTTACTTACCCATTTATCTAATCCTATTATAATTGAGATTTATTTCCTATTGTAATTTATATTTATTTTCTATTGTAATTTGGATTTACTTCCTATTTTATTTAGGATTGTATTTCTTTATAAATACCTCCATATTGGAGAACAATAAAAATATGAGAATATTTGCCCTACTTTATTTGACATGGTATCATAGCCTTGGTTTTCTTGTGACCTGTGCTTGTTAGATGTCACCTAATATCAACTAATATCTTAATTTTCTTTTCTCTGGAACTAAAATAAATGTAATTAGATGTCACCTAATATCAACTAAATTGAAGCGAAAAATTACCAAGTGGCTAGTAAGTCTTACAATTACTTGTATCGCACGGTTTACATTTTACACCTAACTCAATTAAAAACAAGTTCGGCATTGAACTGAAACTATGATTTGCTACACCACAATTATTTGGTTACCAAAGAACTGTTGGATTTTACATGAACAATTTATAGATGAGATAGTGAAAATGCAAATAAGAGTGCCAAATAATACTTTTCCCTCTTTAAAAAAAATATTTATAAATAAAAAATAAATAAATAAGCTTAATTGCTACAGTGCACCCTGAAACATTAGTAAAATCCCACTTTACCCCCGTAAAGTTAAAGTGACCCATTTTGCCCCCTTGACACCAAGGTTTGATGTTCCACATTACCCATACCGTCAATTCATTCCAAAAGTCCGTTAAGTATGATGATGTGGCAAGGGTGTTGCAGTAATTTTGTGCACCTAGGTCATTTACTCCAATTTGAGTTAGTGATGTGGCAAAGTGGAGCACCTCCAATATGGATAAAAAAATTATTTACTTTAAAAAATTAAAATACAAAAAAACACTAAACATCCCTTCCCTGCTTCTCTGTCCTTGTAACCCCTTCACCCCACCCCACTCCACCCCAACCCCTCCCCGAGTAGAATCCATAAACTCATCGCCCCCACCGCCGATTTCTTACACCTCCCCCTTACCCGTTTTCTTCTCTCCTCCTCCCTTTCCCCATCACAACCCACCAAGACTGACAGGATCCGACCCAAATTCCACTTTGGAATTCGCGTCAAACCCTGTGAGTGTCCGACACCTGTCGGGTGCAGGACACAATTGACCAAAATGTCATTTTTACTTATTCTCACTTAAAACTACTTATGATTTTACGACTCTTGCAGGAAAACTAGCAGAGTCCCCCTTGAAAAATGGACATTTCCCAAAATATTTCACTTGTAATAATACAATTTTTATAATCCCAAACGTTTAGCATGCGAAAATTAAATTCACACACAATCAAACAGTTAATTTGAATGGCCTCTGGCCTTACAACAGCTCGAACTCAACATTGCACTAAGTAAATCCTAGCATTCTTATCAAAATATACCAACAATTCTCGAAATATCAATTCGACAATATCATTGTTATAAACAACATTATATGAAGAAATCTATTTAGTAGAAATTATTATCGAACATGCCTCAAAACTCAAATATTAACAAGCCTTGGGCCCACACAAAAGTTTGAATAGAGCTTAACTAATTATTAAATAGATTACGAATCCTACTCCATAACCAAATTCTGAAACATACTCCTCCGTGGCTGCACCTGGATTAATCTAGGTTGCCTACGTACCCTACTTAGAGATCAAGCCACACGTAGTTCTTTAACCCAGAAAACCGAGCTCAAACCCTAATGTATAAACCATAAGGAATTACTAATCTCCCGTTACTTTCCATTCCAACAAACTATAAAGGCACATAAACTGAATATTCTTTTATACTTTCCTCAACCAAACCTTTCAAACTCTAGTCAAGTTATTGACACTTAAATATTGTATACTTTGGTTTCCGTACAACCTTCTCCCCACATGTATGGTATATAAACATGTACACCTATATAAAATAATAGCTCATTACAGATGCACAAAAATACTAGAAAAATTATTAAAGTAAAATAGGCCACTATAAACCCTGATATCAAAATCAAATGATTAAATAAATCAAGTTTCATAAGTCTGAGAATATGATAAAATCTTCACCAATAAATACCCATTACCAATAAAATCACCAACTCCTAGTATCCCACATACTACATCCTCGCAGAACTCGGGAAACACCTAGTCAACCTGAGACGCGTTCCTCGCAGTACTCAGGGGACACTTGGTCGACCTGAGACGCATTCCTCACAGTACTCAGGGGACACTTAGTCAGCTTGAGACGCATTCCTCGCAGGATTGGGTGATCAGCCCAACCGCATAAATTTAAATATAACAAAAAAACTCATACATCTAATTAAATCCTTGCCCTTACTTATATATATATATATAGGTTAAAGTAAACTGCTCCAATGATATTAATAATACTAATAATAATAGTAACAACAAGAATGATAATGATATAACCTCCAAATTCAATACGTACATACTCCAATATTTCATATTCCCATCATTTATCAATACGAAATACTACCCAATATCTTTTTAAACATTAAACTACTCAATCTCGCACAATTAACCAACAATAAACATATACTACCCATTAATAAAGCAATACATAGACTTACAGTAATAATGTAACAAATAATAATCAAAATTAAGCAGTAACAGTCTCGGTAATATAACCCCATAAACCAACTTTTCACAAGTTCTTGGACCATTCTCGTACTTTCCGAAAGAACAGTTCTTAATTGGGTAACCCAAAATTCCTTCTCAAGCGTAAAATTCATAAAGACCCCAAAATATTCACAAATCTAAATATCACATTAAAGTCCGTTAATCCCATAACATAATCCCGTAATCCCATCATGACCCCAAAATAATTCAAATAATAATCAAAACTTGTTTACATATAATTTCCATAAAATATTATATTCCACAATTAAAACAATAAACTCTCATAAACACTCCAATATCACCCAGTCATATACTTAAATAATAATAATAAATAATGTAAGATATTAACCCGTAGCGATCCCACTTCCTTATTGACCCAAAATAAATTAATGCTCAACCACAACCCATTTATCAAGTATCCCGTACCCATATATTCCATATTGGTCAACTGGGTCTGCGGGCCCACAACCTGCGATCGTAAATCCGAAAGTTCCTACAGGTTCAGTACGACTTATAGAATGTGTCCTGACAGTTTAGCCTCGATCGAATGGTCGGATCACTCACGATCGCACACTCGAACGATTTTCGTTAATTTAAACTTTAAGTTATTGATCTGGAGCATCCAGTGCTCCGATCTTCGATCCGTAAATTCCTACACGATCCTAGAGGTACGGGAAACCACATACCCAAGTTCAGGGCCGATCCAAAGGTTCGAATATGTCAAACCCAAATTACGCATAATAGGCGTAAATCCGTTCGATAGTCGAACGACGTCAGAATTGGAATCCGAACATCCCGGGACACTCAGTAGGACATGAGGATCACATCGAAAAACAATGCCCCTCCACTACAGTGCCCCACGCACCGCCACACGCTCCGGTGACGGAATAAACTCAGCACCGCCGGCCACAGTTCCTGGTACAGGTTCATCTCAACACGAGGGTCACTTTTGTCAACTACGGTGAGGTGCACTTTTAACGGCAAGTAGCCTAAATTTCACTTTGAAATCCGGCCAAAATCTGAGTTACAGATCAAACGGTCTAGAGGTGAAATCGATGTAATCCTACCCAACATGCAGCTAGAGCATGAGGAGGAGGTTCAGAAGCATACCTGATTCGCCAGAGTTGACAGCCGAAGACGGCGGTGCGACGCAGTGAAAAACCGGTGTAAAACCAGTCGAAATCGTGCCCGAAAATTGAGCTCTCTGGTCGGGATTTGCAGTGGGTCGTGATCAGCGCCTCACACCGGTTCCAATGAGACCAGCGCCGTCCCTTGCCATGATCGAATGAGCCGGAATCGAAGAGAGAGAGGGAGCGGGGTCATGGGAGGAGAGAGAGTGACGAGTTGGGTTCTACGCGCGTCACTGATTGGGTGGGGTTTTAATTGAATTTTTTAAACAATTTCCATAATACCCATTTTGTCCTTTTTGTTCTTTATAAGTCCAAATCGAGCGTGCTGCGCGTCTACGAACTCGTTTCGATGAGCCGGACGCAACGGCGCAACCCAACCTGTTTCCCCAAATTCTTTCCCGATCTTAAAATGAATTTTTTGCCTCTTTAAATATTAAATAATATTCTAAAATTTCCAAAATTCTTAATTAAATCAATTTATTTTATTTTATTTTTATTTGCTTATTTCAATTTATTTTCTCATAATTAATGTACAGCTCAATTCCCCAAATTTATTTCCGAATAAAATTTTATTTTAAACCCATTAAAATACTCTCAGGGTAAAAATGTCTTATACTTGAATAATTTAATATTAATTTAGGAACGGGATGTTACAAAGACCCATCGCCCCCTCCTTCTAGTTTTTTTTTACCCCATTCCCACATAACCCCAGCCCCATACTCATTCCCCTCCTCCCAAAGAGAGCAAGAGAGAGAGAGAGAGAGAGAGAGAGAGAGAGAGAGAGAGAGAGAGAGAGAGAGAAACAAATTTCAAATTTTAAAAAGTTTAAAATTTTATGTTTGTATTTTAATTTTTTAACGTAAATAATGTTCATTATTTTTTAATCCAAGCTGGAGGTGGGCTCCACTTTGCCACATCACCCACTCAAATTAGTGAGCAAAAGACCTAGGTGTACAAAATTACTAAAACACCACTACCACGTCATCAAACTTAATGGACGTTTGGATGGAGTTGACGGTAGGGGCAATGTGGAACATCAAACCGTTGTCAAGAGGGCAAAATGGGTCACTTTGACTTTAATGGGGTAAAGTGGGATTTGACCAATGTTTCAAGGTGCATTGTAGCAATTAAGTCTTTTTTTTTACGAGGGCAAAGTATTATTTGGCGCTCTTATTTTGCATTTTCACTATCTCATCTATAAATTGTTCATGTAAAATACAACAGTTCTTTGGTAACCAAATAATTGTGGTGTAGCAAATCATAGTTTCAGTTCAATGCCGAACTTGTTTTTAATTGAGTTAGGTGTAAAATGTAAACCGTGTGATAAAAGTAATTTTAAGACTTGCTAGCTACTTGTAATTTTTCGCTTCAATGTAGTTGATGTTGGCGCGAGTAGTCCTAGTCCCATTCTATTTGGGATTTACTTCCTAGTATATTATGATTTTATTTATTTCCTTTTTGTATAGATATTATGTAATTAGGATTTATATTGTTTCCTAGTATAACCCTATTAGGGTTTGTAACCTTGTATTATAAATATCTCCTTTTGGAGAATGAAATATTAATCTGAAAATATTCTACCATATTCTACCGTATTGTTTGACTTGGCATCGAGCCGACTTTCTCGGTGACTGTGGATTGTGCCCACTTGTATTCTACTGTGCCCTAATTTCTTTTAGGGTTCTCTTGTGCCCGTGCTGTCTTGTGTGTGCCCTCCCGGGTTTGTGTGTATTTTTGTGCCCCTACGTGTTCCGCTGCGTACTCTGCCGTATTCGTATCTCTACCGTGTTCGTGCTCGTGTTCGTGCATCCGCCATATTTGTGCATCTGCTGTGTTCTGTTGTACTGCTATGATCTGTTGAGTTTCTGCTGCAATCATGGGTGATAACTCCATTGTTGGTCTTTATTCTTCTTTATACGCAAAATTGTGTGGTTCTCGACTCCATTCCAGTCTTGGTTTCAATACTTGGATAATTGACACTGGTGCTTCGATCATATGACTTATGATGCTAAATTTTTTGATGAGTTGTCTAGTAACACCCGTGACCCATACATAACTAGTGCTAATGGCTTGCCCTCTCCGATTCTTGGTGAGGGCACAATCTATCTCACTCCTACTCTGTCATTATCTCGTGCATTGCTAGTTCCCAATATCCATTGTAACTTGTTATCCGTTGGTCACTTACTTGATACACTTAATGCTTCTGCTACTTTCTATCCTACACATTGCTCTTTTCGGGATCTTAAGACTCACGAGACGATTGGGCATGGTAAACGGATATGGGGTTATATTATTTGACATTGCCTTCTCGCACTGCCGTGATCGTGTCGTTAATATCGTTTCAAAGTTGCGATGTCAAAGACAAACAGCAAATTTGGTTATGGCATCGTCGCTTGGGACACCCATCATTTGGCTACCTTAAACGTTTGTTTCCATCTTTATTCCGCTCATGTGATGAATCCAGTTTTAAATGTGAGACGTGTATTTTGGCCAAGAGTCATCGAATCGTGTTTCCTTTGAGTGATAGTAAAGCTGCCAAGCCATTTGATTTAGTGCATTCGGATGTCCGGGGCCCCGCTCGTGTGTCTTCGAATGGTTTCCGTTGGTTTGTTACATTTATTGACGATCGCACTCGCTTAACTTGGGTGTTTTTGATGAAGAATAAATGTGATGTTGCTTCTATTCTTCCCGATTTTTGTGCCATGGTGTCTACTCGGTTTCATGTTCGAGTCAAAGTGTTTCGGATCGATAACGGAGGTGAATATGTGAATAATACCTTGACCCATTTCTTGATTACTCAAGGCATTATTCACCAAACTACCACTCCATTTACTCCGCAGCAGAATGGTGTGTCCGAACGCAAGAATCGTCGCCATTTGAAGTTGCCCGCTCACTCATATTGGATATGTCTGTTCCCATCATCTTTGGGGGCATGCTGTTCTGTCTGCTGCCTATTTGATTAATTGTACTCCTAGCCGGGTTCTTGATTTCAAGACTCCGCATGATGTTTGGTGCCCTTATTTCCCCTGTCTCCGTCTCCAAGTTGCCCCCTAAAGTTTTTGGGTGTGTTGCCTACATTCATGTCTACTCTCATCAACGCAGTAAACTTGATCCGTGTGCCATACGTTGTGTCTTTCTTGGCTATGCTACCACTCAGAAGGGTTATAAATGTTATCACCCTCCTACTCGTAAGATGCATGTTACTTTGGATGTCACATTCCATGAAGAAGTGCCGTATTATGTTTCTCCTTCCTCTCCAATTCAGGGGGAGAGGGGGAGTGAATTGAAGAGTTTTGGAGTGGAAGACTGTGGACTTAAAGATGACTGTGAAGGAACGGAAGAAATTGCTCACGGGATAGAAACGACCGGCCGCCAGATAGGCGCGACGGCCGCTGTGGTCTGGAGCGAGATAGTGATGGGCACGGCTGGAAGCGACCGTCGCCAAAATGGGCGCGACGGTCGCCTGGTCCTGTAGATGAAGTTGATACACACGGCCTGGAAACGACCGGTCGCCAGGATAAGAGCGACCGGTCGCCCGACAATATTTTTGACGATTAGTCTGCTCTTCCAAGACCGTAATAGTGATTCTGTTGACCCTTGTGTAGATGAGTTCGATGCAAGACCCCCTCCGCCCTGCCATTGCCCCAATCAACTCGTGATAATAATGAGGTAATTCCCGATGATGTGCCTTTATCAATTACCCCCACGAACTACTCGTGGGAAGCCCAAAGTACAATATTCTCCTGATATACATGCCAAGTCCAAATATCCCATTAGCCATTATGTGTCAACTCATCGTTTATCTAAGTCATATGCGTCATATTTGTGTCAATTATCTAGTGTATGTGTGCCAACTAAGTTGCAGGATGCTCTATCAAATC
Organism: Prunus padus; assembly: GCA_024362665.1. Taxonomy (NCBI): domain Eukaryota; kingdom Viridiplantae; phylum Streptophyta; class Magnoliopsida; order Rosales; family Rosaceae; genus Prunus; species Prunus padus. The sequence goes on from JANFAM010000011.1 coordinate 10,668,716, forward strand.
CCAAATGGGTAGCTGCAATGAATGTTGAGATGGAAGCTTTGAACAAGAATGCTACTTGGGAATTAGTTCCTTTACCGAAAGGAAAAAAGGTCATTGGGTGCAGATGGGTGTTTACTTTGAAGCATAAAGTCGACGGTTCCATTGACCGTTACAAGGCAAGATTGGTAGCAAAGGCTATACTCGGACTTATGGAGTGGATTACACGGAGACCTTTGCCCCAAGAGCAAAGCTCAATATCGTGCGCGTACTTTTATCTTTAGCCGCCAATCATGACTGGCCCTCGTTGCGGTTTGATGTCAAGAATGCATTCCTACATGGTGACCTCAAGGAAGAGATATACATGGATCCTCCCCTAGTATTCCTGTGACCTCCAAGGAGGGTGTTGTGTGTAAACCGGAAATCCTTGTATGGATTGAAGCAGTCTCCTAGGGCATGGTTTGGGAGGTTTGCTGCATCTATGAGGAAGTTTGGGTATGCGCAAAGTAACTCGGATCATATATTGTTTTTGAAGCGTCATAAAGGTAAATTGACAGCTTTAATAATTTATGTTGATGATATGATTGTGACTGGAGATGATCAGGCAGAAATGCAAAATCTTCAGAAGTATCTGGCATCCGAGTTTGACATGAAATCGTTAGGTGACTTGAAGTACTTTACGGGGATTGAAGTTGCCGTGTCCAAGCATGGTATCTTTCTGTCTCAAAGGAAGTATGTTTTGGATTTACTTGCAGAAACTGGAATGTTGGATTGTAAACCAATTGATACCCCTAGTGAGTAGAATCATAAGTTGGGGCTATATCCTGATCAAGTTCCTACTGATAAAGAGCGTTATCAACGGCTTGTGGGGAAATTGATTTATTTAGCTCATACAAGGCCTGATATTGCATATGCAGTGAGTATAGTGAGTCAGTTTATGCATTCTCCTAGTGTAGATCATATGGGAGCTGTGACGCGTATTTTGAGATATCTGAAAGGAACTCCTGGCAAGGGGTTAATGTTTTCCAAGTATGGTCATACAGATGTGGAAGGGTATACAGATGCTGATTGGGCTGGTTAAGCCACTGATAGGCGTTCTACGTCTGGGTATTTCATGTTTATTGGTGGTAATCTTGTTACTTGGAGAAGTAAGAAACAAAAAGTGGTGTCTCGATCTAGTGCCGAGGCCGAGTATCGTGGGATGGCCCACGGTGTATGTGAGTTCTTGTGGTTGAGGAGATTGTTGAGAGATCTTGGTTTTGGGCGAAAAAACCCATGGATTTATATTGTGACAATCAAAGGCAATTGCTATAGCGCATAATCCGGTGCAACATGATCGTCTGAAGCATGTGGAGGTTGATCGAAATTTTATTAAAGAGAATTTGGATGCAGAAATTGTTTCCTTCCCGTTTATAAGTTCGAGTATCGCTTAGGCGATGTTCTTACAAAAGTCGTGTCAACCACTATCTTTCTCAACTCGCTTGACAAGTTGGGCATGCGTGACGTCTTTGCTCCAACTTGAGGGGAGTGTTGGCGCGAGTAGTCCTAGTCCCATTCTATTTGGGATTTACTTCCTAGTATATTATGATTTTATTTATTTCCTTTTTGTATAGATATTATGTAATTAGGATTTATCTTGTTTCCTAGTATAACCCTACTAGGGTTTGTAACCTTGTATTATAAATACCTCCTTTTGGAGAATGAAATATTAATCTGAAAATATTCTACCATATTCTACCGTATTGTTTGACTGTTGATATTAGGTGACATCTAATTACATTTATTTTAGTTCCAGAGAAAAGAAAATTAAGATATTGGAGGATACTAAAAAGTTAATACCCGTGGAATAATTATGGGAGTTCATCTCTCTCTATGGCAGGTAGGATTATAAATTCGTTATACTAATGCACTGATTATTATTATGATAATTACAGAATTAGCAAGTAAGTATTAGAAGTGGTGATGGGCAAGTTTCAAGTGGACTTATTAGTGTGTATACAATGTCCTGTAGCAAGAAACGAACTAATTGCCCACAGTTACTCGCACAAACATAAATCCTCAGTTTGTTCAATGACGATTACATTTCACTTGATAAAATATACTTTGCACCAATCTGAACTACAAATTTTCGTCCATTTTGGTAAATCTAAAATGAGGAAGGACGTACAACGATTTTTTGTTTTGTTTTAATAATTAGTTACAAATTATTTGAAAAATGAAATAATAGGTGCAGTCAAAATTATGGATTTTTTTTCTATGGAAGGAGAAAAAAATTAACTTAGACACCCTCAACATTCCTTCAATAAGAGAGTTCAAATTTTAGTAGTAATTTTTTGCATTTTCTTTTTCTAGACCCTATGTAATATACATAATAATGAGTAAAATTCAAGACAATTATCAAGATGGATGTTCGTCCTCCTTGAGCTTCCATGCCCTAATGTTTCATGTCAAAATTTTATATTGGAAAACGAAAATTCAGAAGAGACTACTCTTTACATTTCCACTATTAGAAAGCAAACTGAACAATGGATCTTCTTCCTTGTTATGGCCATTGATGTCAGTTTCTTTAAAATGGATTTCAGTTGTATTTGTTGTTGAAGGTAAAGGTCTTTTGACTTGTACAAATGCCACTTTAACAGGTCCAGACCTCAGTTTTGATGCATCTGAACTTGAAGGGGAGCTTGAGCCTGGTAGCAAGCAAACTTCTTCAGAAAGCTTCTTGCTAGGAGTCTCTGCAATGTTTGAACCATCTTCACAACGTTCAACCAGCTTCCCATCAGTACCGTCGTTGGACAGGCCTGACAACAAACCAATCTTATCCTCCGTGACGTGGATTGGAACTTTTTCAATAGCATGGTTTGCATTTGCCGTTTGGGGAATATTTTCATCATCTGGCACAAACCAAAAGTTTAATAAGACTCAACAAATAATATTTCTATAATCACATTAAACTGCAGGAAACCAAAACAACAAAATATACCACGAGTAAAAACAAAACTTCAGAACAAAGTTACTATGTACTACTTTATCTTTTGTTCTATCTGGTATCACGAGAACCAAGTGGATGATTGCAAACTTTTATTTAACCAAATTCTCTAGAACTTCTTGATGCAGGAGCATCTACGAAGCTCTCTAAGATTACTTAGGTCCATCACTCAATTGGGCTAGGGTTCTATTTACTTTAAATTATTAGTTACTTCTTTTGTTTTCCTATTCGTACTAGGATTTTGTTTAATTTCCTGTTTAGGTTTTTAATTTCCTATGTCAATTAGGTTTTCTATATTCTAGTATAAATAGGCTATTTAGAGACTCTTGTATTTAGTTTTTGTTGATGAATATAATTTCAGACGTTAGTCTATAGAGTTTCTGTTGGGATTTTGCCCTAGAACTCAATTATCTTCGTTCCAACTTCAATTCTACAGCTTTATCCCTCTATTCTCTGTATTTTGGGTATGTTTGGGTCGCTAGACAGCAGCTTATAGCCGCTTCCCTGCATCACTTCTTGTCGACTTTTCAAGCACTTGAATGAACGAACATAAGGAGAAAACTAGTTATTCATATAACTAGAATTACATCATACAGGAAAATGTGTGGGGATACATATGATGTATTCCTATCAGTCAAAGACAGATGCATAAGCACAACTTATTGTGCAGATACACAGAAATCCAAAAGGTCTTTTTTCGTGAGAAGACAGATTTTATTGATGGGATACAACTAAAGATACAAGCACAGGTTATTCATCTAAAAATGTGCAGAACCTCTCACCTACCAGTTGCTAAAGACATCATAAAAGTCAAAGAGACAGAAAAATAACAATATAACATATGAAAACTACATAATAGAAAGCTTAACTATTCTTTTCCTTCCAATCAATATGAATAAAGAGGAATGGTATATACCAAAAATCAGATGAAATCGAAAACCCACAATGATGCCTATTAACAGCCTCTACCCTTTGTCGTATAAAGGTCATGTTGATGATAGAAAATAATTAGCCAGCCCCCCAATGTCCTTATCCATGTGGCAGCAATAGTATCATAAGCAACAAACATTAAAAAAGTAATGTTGATCATGTCACATCAAAATAATAAACAGAGCAAATGGGGGAAAATTGAGATATGCACACAAGGATATCATTGCATAAGAATGATGTCGATATAAAGTACAATATATGCTGCTTATACCATTACTTAAGAGAGATAAACTAAGAAAACACCATGAACATGCTGACCTCCAAGGAAAGACTCAACACTTTGATATAGTACAGATGATGCCCCTACAGCAAGATTCCCATCATGACTTGCAATCTCACTCTTATGTGTGCTCTCAAGCAATTCAAACTTATCTGATTTCAACACACACTCAAGAATGATAAATTCCTCATTTGTTGGGTAAAACTCCCTAAAGACCTGTATCAATTGTGCATAAAGAAAACAGTAAATAACATATAAGCGCAAATGCATCTAACAACAATCTGTTACCAGAGTGATTTTCAGAATAAAAGAAGGGGTGACCTCAAGTCCTCCTTGATTTATCTTTACGGATTGCTTCTTTTGGGAGAGAGAAGAAACCATGTTGAATACGGAAACAACATCAAGTAAAATCTGTAGAATAGACAGAAAAAGAAAAGTTCATCAATCAGTGCAACTACTACTAGTCTATTAGGGACGAACTCAAAGTTTGAAATGTCCAAAATTTGTAAGTGACACATTCCTGAGGGCTAGCCACATGGACAAGTTTCACGTCCTAAACATGATTAATTCGCTCGATAGCTGAACTCCATGTTTAATATCGAGACCTAGTCACCTAGGTTTCTCATTATATCACTAGCCAAATGCTGCTGCAGCATGTACATTTCTTTTTGTTTTTACTCATGATAAATCCACACAAACTACCCACTTGACTAGCTTGCGTTGTATTCCATGTTGAATACAAGGAAATTACTGTTTTGTTGGATAACTCAGTTCCATGTATGGTGCTCTCCAGGTTTATGGGAATTTATGAACAGGTTCAGCACTTGAACCATCTGAAATGATAAGGACATGAGCACAAATTCCATAAACTACCCACATTTGATAAATAATATGTACATATCAATTTTAAATGTATTGGGGGAAAAAAGACTTGGAGTTACTTGTTGAACTAAAACTCAAAGTCGTGCAAGCAGAGCTAAAATAGTCAGAGAAAATCCCATGAAAAATGATCGAGCGAGCAGTGTAGATATCTCGCTGTAGAATAGTCAAGGGTAACAAATTCAAGGGATGCATAGTTCAATTTATGCTTGGTGATCCAAGCACTAAACTACTGTATACAGAATGGCAAAGACCTGTTTCTGAATTTTCTCTACAGATGAAAAGTAGCATATAAACACCCTGGCAGCAGTAAAAATAATCATGCTGCAATAAGCAACAAATATATCTTTTGTCAATGTAAAAAGATACATCACAAATCTAATACCATGTAAAATTACTTACAGCTTACTTGTAAAACCATGCATTCTGTTATACAAATTTTTTTACTAAGACTTCCAGGTATATCATAAGAGTTCAGAAACTACTGTTAAAGGTGAGACTTGGATGCCTTAGAAATACTGTAATTCATGATAGTCAATCGGGCAGCCATATTAACCACACCAAAACCATCAAATTTCATCAAATTTCAAATATTACTTCTGATCTTATAAAAGTTACAAGAAAGTTGCTATATGTAACCAGTAGCAAAGGATACATGGCTGCCTTCAAAATTGGCTCAACCATCTGCAGCAGAAACAAACACATTTTTAACACGTTATAATAAAAGCAAGTATTTCATGCTGGACCACCTAATGATGTCCTCATCATAAACATATAATCAGTCGCAGGATCTGAGCACTACTGAGGCCTACTTTATTACAGAATTCCATCTTGGATTCTTAGCTCATCAAGAAAGATGTTTACCTAGTAGACAAATCTACAGTAAAGAACTTGTCCTATGACAGACAATATCCACACTCACACACAGACAAAAATAAACGAATAGATAAATCAGTTGTGTGTTTTTTATTGCTAAGTATTTATTCTTAAAACTTGAGTTGGCCTTATTACAGGACACAATTTACATTGTTGATTGCTAACCAAAAAGCATACATACTTATGATTTGCAGGATACAATCTTCTACAAAACCTACGAACATGACACCTGCATTCAATCGTATCACACATTTCTTTGGATGCAGTTTCATTGGCTTCGAAGAGTGGGAAATCAATAATGTCTTGGGCAGTTTTGTCAAGAAAATTGCACTTCGTTATTATTTTTGCAATATGTTGACATTTGTGGATATTTACTTCTTTTACAAGTAAAGATATCTTGAAATATAGATACAGACATCTATATGAATCAAAAGGAAACATATGAGATTACGTGATCTCATGTTTGAACTTTTGAAAGTTAGCATGTCAGATACCCACATCCTCAAATCCGGTCAGGCATAACCAAGAAAAACTTTGAATAACTCTGTAAACCCAGACTAGCAAAACTGGAAGGTTTCTCCACTTGTATGAAATCCCTAGCAGTTAACATTGTTTTCATAAAGCAGAACAAAACAATGTTAACCACTACTATGAAGTTTAAGGAAACGCGGCAAAATTAACAAATCATTATGAAAACAAGAACACACCTGTGACAGAAGGCGTGCAGCTCCCAGAAGTCGCTCCATGAAATTATATTTTCCACTTTCACATTTCCTTCTCTTCAAGCTGTGACGCAATGATTTGGTAAGTGATTATAATATAAACCATGTACTCAAGCTAGTGGGAAGCTTTCTGCCTATCAAGCACACAACTGAGATTTTCAAATTGGGGACAAAGGTCCCGATCCATAACGAAAGGGAAAATTAATGGAGCCTATATATATATATATAAAGATTCTGTTCTACAATTTCCTTTTGAAAAATGCAACCATAACCTTTACTCCAATTCTGAATTCCATAAAAAGCTTTCTAGGCAATCTAATTTGAGTTAAATAATATACTGATTAAACCCCCACTCCACCATCCCATCCCTCCCCACCCCCCGAAAAAAAGGGGGGATGCAGCATCAGCTCACCCCCAAAAAAAAGGGGATGGAGCATCAGCCTTTATCTATATAGGATCCGGATGATGAAAATATAAATTTCATCGTTTACCTTTCTAATAGATGAACTTTTTGCTTAGGTCTCTTCCCTGTGATACTTTGGAAACAGCAACCCAACATCTCCTCCAGTTTAGTGGATCGTAAAAGCCTCAAATCCCTCCTTACCTGACATTAAAAGAAAAGAAAAAAAAGTGAGCCAAACCACATACATACATACATAGCAGTAAAGTAAAACATAGAATAGATAATTAAATTGTAAGATTTAACTGGCCCTAATAAGCTAAGCAACCTAAAATTAGTCAATTAACTGCTACTTTGCCTGAATGTATATCGAAATTCAGTTTTTTCTACATCCATCAATTTTTCCCAGCAAGCAAACAATATTGTAAGAAGCTTATAACTACAAAAACAGCTAAGTTTGAAATCTTAAACTGACTTTAAGACACTATGCAACAAAAACCCACCACCCAAATTCGCCAGTTAACCATTCACTGCTATCAAGCATACTCAACGCAAGTAAAAAGTATTTTATTTTCCTTCCATTTCATCAATTCTCTCAGGAACCAAACAACTGAGTAAAAGCTTTGTGGTTACAAACAAGGCGTGGAATTTGCAAACCTTCATAAGGAACTGGAAATACGAGCCACGCCTATGCTGGTTCTTGTTCTTGTAAACCATTCTTTCCAGAATGGCACTCTCTGCTTGGAGCTGTCCAAGTAAAGATGTCAACTTCTCCTCAAGAGCTTCTGCTTCTGAATCCATTGAGTCAGACTGCAGAGAAACAAAATTGAGTGAGTGAAAATATGATCGGAAACTTCTATTATATCCGTGAGTGAAAATAAAATTCAGCAAACGCTATTGGGGCATTTTAACAAACAGTTTATGTGTAAATTGTACAATACCCACAACACGATATGGGATAGAAACCTAATCCTAAAAGGAGAAAACCCATCACTGAAAACTCATAGGAATAGAAGAAATACGTTCAGACCAAGTGACAGAACTCTTTATTAATAGCAGTTCCCATCAGGCAACAACGGTTCTGCCTGACCCTACTTAAGCATGCATACTATGTCAGTGAAGATTTGGTGTGAAGCCTTGGAATCCAATTAGTATGTGCAGTGGCGGAGCTACCATGGGGTCAGTAGGGGTCAAACGACCCCATGGATGCCATAGTACATCCTAATACACACTCTATCACACAACACCCTAATACCAATCCTAAACCATATTTCTCTTTTTACATGAATTGGTGCCCTCTTTTCAGATTTATAAACGTACTGAATTGAACTACAGACACAAACATTGAACTTATTATTTGGTTTCACAAGCTATGAAGGCATTTTCAAAGCTAGTTATAATTTTCAAAGCTCAAATTTTCAGAGCTCAAATTTATACACAACCTCTAAACCTGGACAAAAAAAATTCAGAACTTTTACACTATAACCCTATGAAGCGACAATCTTGGATCCGCCACTAAATATGTGCAATGTGTTGAATACACTTCAGTCTCAAGTCTTTGAGATAAACAAGCAAGTATTATCGTACATTTTGGACAATCGTGATACCTTAGAAGAGGTGGCAATCTCCATTCCGCGAAGCTTACACAAGTCGATGAAACCACAAAGTGGCGCGTTCTGAGAAACGAAGTAGCTCGTCAGGTTCAAATAAACCAGGGAGAAGCTGAGAGCAAGAGAGAGCGAGCTGTCTCCAATATATGTATATATGCCTCTGCCCAGATTTTCTCTAAAGAGCGCGTTAACTTACGGAGATGGATGCGGGAGAGGGCGCCTTTAGGAACCGTTGGATGAATTTGGCGGTTCCGAATAAAAGCAAAAAACTTAACCCGGCATGGAGTTGGCTTCTGCTAGGGCTTTGATTTGGGCTTTTGTTATGGGTAATATTATTTTGTTGTGTTCGGCTTCATTTATACTTCTGGTTGGGCTTTGTTTTGAGCTCAAAGTTGTATCCGCGGGGCAACAACTTTTGTATGTTTTTCTTAGAGAACCTTTCTTATTTTCTGTATTTAAACCATGTATTTTATAGTTTAGGGAGATTTTTGAAATATTATTATTATTTTATTGCTCTTTGAGCGGCAAGAGTTCCATATGTTTATGATTTTCGCATGTGTTAGTTGATTGTGACGAGTAATTATAGGGTAGTATGGTCATGTGGTATAACTTGTTTATATGTGTACAAGTAAGTATTATTCTATAATTTCTCGATTGTGAGGTTTTTATTGAAGTGAGTGCTTCCAAATTCACATTAAGTTCCCTTGGGTTTGGCTACACTATTAGTTTGAAGCTTAAACCAAATTAATCTTGCCAACGAGGTCTAATCCAGTGGAAAGGGTTGTCACTTGCAGACTAATGGTCTCAAGTTCGAACTCTCATGACACCTTAATAATGTATAGAAACCGACCAATTCCATTTCGAAAATTTCTGATTTTGACAAGTTGAAATTAATTCCGACATCCAAAAGTTCCGAAATCCGAAAATTCCAATAAAAATTGGATTGGAATTGGAATATATCTAGAGATTCCGAGAAAACTACGAATTCCGAAATATATTGGAGTTTCTAGCTTAGACTGCACAAGTTGTTTCATAAAGGATAACAACATCTAAGTACTAGCATATAATAGTTTTCCAAGCTTATTGTATGAGTTTCAATTTTGAGTCATACAATAGTTATTTGGATTGGAATCCCCCCTAGGGCTTTTTTGTTGAAAGAATGATCATTTCATTACCAAACAGATAATACAAAAAGCTCAATACAAAGTCGGGAAATGAAAAACAAGGGATCAACAAAAAAAGAAAGAAAAGCCCAATTCCAAATACAAAATATAGGTCCAAAACAAAACAAAAACCCTAAAATTAGACCTTACGACCAAAGATTAAAATGAAAAAAAAATAAAAATAACCAAACTAATCCGAGTCATAATTTTACATTAATTCGCTCTGTTGTTGGAGGCCTAAACCGAAACAAACGTATCTACTCTCACCCCGAATAATGATTTAACGGATTTCCCCATGTGAGGCATTATTTGGATTTTTCAAACGATTGGGCGTGAAACCCAAATTATACGTCAAACTTGACGTGTAGTATAAACCACTTTAACCGGGGATTCCGCTACTCAATTTACAAACTTCTTTCCTTTCCTAAATTCAATTTAAAAACTTTGGTGGCAGTAAAGGGCATAATAGTCAAATCAGATCTTCTTCGTTCCATTGCGATGTGTGCAACACGTGTCGTGAGCATCAATGTCTGGCACGGAAACTCGAGTATACCTAATCACAGTTCTTTCGTTTTTTATATTTTCTGCTTTTTCCTCTTTCTTTTTCCTGTGTTTCGGTCCTCATCATAGTTTTCCTTTTGTTAAAGCTTTGATCATATGCCGTTAGTTGAGCCCGACGTTGAATTGTTAACAACATGCATGATTTATTATTATAGAAAGGGATATGTTTTGCTGTTAAGGATCGTTTTTAGTGTACGATCATCTTATTGTACTCTTAAAAAAGGTGTTTAAGACGAAAAGAGAATAATGAATTCGTAACAATTTTGTTAACGAGGTTAATTATGACATTTAAATGCGATTATACGAAGTGAAAGAATATGTAGATGCAATTTTATCTACTCAATCCCGACGGCATATAGTTTCACAACATATTGTAATTATATCATATGTTGTTTTTAATATTGAAATATGTCTCAAATTCAAACAATCTCACCTCTATGAATTTGTAAAAGTTGTATGTGTGTTAACATTATTCTTAATCAATCTCTAAATTATTTTATTTTAGTTTGGTACGACTTATTGATACTCTACCCTAACTCCATTGAAAACAAACAAGAAAACTTTTGAACTTGGTGGGTCTATAAATTAGAATATATTAAGATTGGTTAGGTGGCTATAGTCTTAGTTAGCTACAATCTGTGGACGTCTCTCTCTCTCTCTGTCTCTCTCTCTCTCTCTAAACCATCTATTTTTAAGTCTATATTCAGATACTAATTTTGCAAAAAATTAGACTAATCAAAAACCGTTTCGACATCCAATTGTGTCCTACAAAATCAATTAACACAGTGATTCAAGAAAGTACTAAAATTTCAATAAGTCAATTGAGTGGTCAAATGATATCGGATTCAACTTATTTTTTGTAGAGATGATCTTTGAATGAATATCTACAAAATATACTATTTGGATTAATGAAATACAATACGGAGTGAGCCATACAAGAATGTCCCTCAAATAAGTTTTATTTGAGAAATCACTCAATGGAAACGATATATATGTGTAATATACTTCCCAACCAAATGAATATTGCTGAATATTATATTTTCCTTATCAACATGAATATTGCTGATTAAACTTCATAATATATATTAACAAATCAAAGGCGGTAATATATTCATACATTCATGGATTGGACCCTCCCCGCCAACATTATATATATCTTTAAAAAAATGTGAAAAGTTTACTTTATTTTTTGAACCATGCATATTCATAGGTGTGCTAAAACCAAAACAATAGAAACCCCTAATATTGCATCAAATTAGCTGACGAAAAAAACTTGAAAGTTGAACCAGATGACTACTTTTGAGATGCAAAAGCATGGAAAGTTTCAAATGTTCAACTTTCAAATAACCATACTGTTTTCTTGAACCTGTTACAGACAAGCCTTGCATAGATTATTTCTGGTATTTTATTTGACTTATTATTATTTTTAGGTCCTGATCAGATGGGCTATTTCTGGTATACAATACTACTAAATCTAGTCATCTATTGGGGGATCATATATTAGTACGACTTTTAACCCTACCATCCATTTATCTATCATTATATATAGAAATGATAAAATACTTATTATTTCGTAACATTATTGCATTTAAAAGTTAAGTATAATATGGTAATTAAACATGACACAACATCTCATTGGCTCATGTTTCTTATGTTATTGGTTCAGTTTCCAATCAATCAACTCTCTCATCTCATATACTTTACCGACGTGCCTGTCACGTGTTATTGTATACATATTTAAATATGTTTCTCACTTCACGCGACTTTGTGTGAGATTGTATACTGTAAAAAGAATATAATTATAATAAATTTACATTTTAAAGTTTGAAGTTAGAATAATAATTTGATGGTGTTTTTAAAGTACACATCAGTTGTAATTGTTTCCACCTCCCCCACACTCTTTGCTTTTCTTCACCCACATCAGAATTCAGAGAGTATGCCGAAAGGAATTAAAAAGAAATACTTTTGTTCATTTCAGTGGTTGGTATAATGGTACCCTGCCTTCTTCTTTACTCTTTCATTTCTTTATTTGGGGCAAGAAATTCTTCTCCACCCTTTCGTTGATTCCATTTTAGCCTCAAGTGGGGTTTTGTGTCATTGTGACTGGGTTCAAAGCCTTCTCCCTTATTCCAAAAGCCTGAAATTCTCCTGATCTAGATCCACCAATCAAAACGGCACCAGTGTCCATTTGTTTTTTTTGTTGGTATTTGTTCAGGTCAGGAAGGAATCATGCCATCGATGATGTATCATTTAGGTAATAAATTAGGTTTAAGGCGGATAATGTTACAGTATACAATATATAATAGATATGAAAACAAATTAAAAAATCACAGTTATTATTGTAATTGTGAATGTTAAGACAATGTTCGATAAATACATAAATGATTATGAATCGTCAACGTATATAGATATATGTTACTCAAAATTTCACATACGTCAACGATTATCCGTGCACATCCGAGGGAGTGATTCTTCAAAACAAACACATGCTCCAAATAATAATTCTGAAAATGGCTTGCCAAATGTTTTGCTCTGATCTATTTTCCCTTTCTCATTTTGGTTTTTCTATTTGGACTTTCCATCAAGTATGCCAGAGAAGTTGTATCAGAGTACTATTCTCTACCAAAACTTCACACCATAGACTTACACACCAGAAGCATTTAAAAGGTCGCATTCTTTAATTTCTTATCCACAACACCATCCAAATTACAATAAGCTACTTTGTGCTCTGTGCATGTCCACAAAGTTTTATTCCTTTAAATAAAAAAAGCTTCATTTATCCCCCCCACACAACCCTTCGTCCTTTTCACCGAAATTACCATAACACCCATGCGTAACCCGACACCAATATTTTTATTATTCTATAGTCTCAAACTCAAATGACCAGAATACCCTTTTGAGCGAAGCATTCAAGAAGCCGGCATTTTGGACTGTTTGGGAATCCGCAGTAAAATACCGGTCAACTGTCCTCCCTCCCTCCCCTGATAGGCTGCTACTCAGTCGCCTTCCAGACCTTCCTAGCATTGGGTTAGCTCAAAAGCTCACGTATCACCAAATTACCAAAACCCCACAAAAAACACGACAAGTTTCCAATCTTATAAACACAAAACATTCATGAAGCTGCCACAAACATGACACAACTTTGTAGAAAAATTGTTCACGTCAATCTGCGCTGGAACATACTCAACCGGGTTTCGATTATTCGGGAGTTTTTCAAGTTCATCTGGGACAGGTTTCTGGTTTGTTCCATAGGGAAGCCGGCGATCCAGTACCGGAGATTGCCCCTGGGGACGACGTTCTCGCCTCCCCCGGAAGCTGTAGAGGGTTTTTAGTGGTGGACAACCCCGCCACTACAAGCTGTAAGTTGTATGAGACGGATGCGGATTTGGTCAGCTTGAAGGTCAGCTTGTTGGGTGATTGCCAGATTGGAAAGACAAGCTTTGTGGTAATCATATAAGCAATTTAAAGTTTCTTAATTAATATTGGTGCTAACAACGATGAACCTTCCTAATTCATTTTTTTGTTTTTGGTTCTTCAAGAGCAAATATGTTGGGGATGAGCAGGAACAGAGGTGTTTGCAGATGACAGGGGTGACTTTAATGGATAAGACACTGATTGTTGAAGGAGCTCGGATTTCATTTAGTCTATGGGATGTAGGAGGTATGTATATAAACGTATAAAAATGTTCTCTTATCAAACAGTGTGATCGGTGTTACGAATTTGATTTGTTATTATATGTTTTTGTGTTGATATATATGTATATATTGTTTGGACTTTGTAGGTGACCAGAGTTCCATGGATCATGTTCCAATCGCGTGTAAAGATGCGGTAGCAATTTTTTTCATGTTTGATCTTACTAGTAGATGCACACTAAACAGGTATGTTCATAATTTTTCTGATATTAGATTTTTGAGTTAAAATTAACTGATATGTTTGCTATTATGGTTAATTAACTGGGTTTTTTTGGGTGTACTTGCAGTGTTGTTGGATGGTACACTCAAGCAAGAAAATGGAATAAGGTACTATTTACAGTTTTTTTTTTTTTTTTTTTTTTTTTTCTGTTTTGGATGACATTTTTTATTTAGAGGGGCGATAATATACTAAACTCTACACACGAATAGAACTCGAACCTAGAACCTTGCCTGGGAAAGCAATTACTCTAAAACACTAGTTTTTGATTGGGGTAATTTGTCATTTACTTTTTCCCCAAATGGTTTTTTCCATAAAGAAAAGAACAAAAGCACTCTGCATATTTGCAAACGCAACATTTATTCCATTCATAATGCTTTAGTTACCTGTGCCAATGATGGACTCTGCTTTAAGCATAAATCACTGCTTTACTTTCATTGAGTAATTAAGCTAATCATCACTGTTAATGATGCCAAACTAAGTTCTCTCTGGTTATGAATTTGTATCTAATTAAGTTCCTACTTTCTGTTTGGTAACTTGCAGACAGCAATTCCCATACTAATTGGGACAAAATTCGACGATTTTGTAAGGCTTCCCCCTGATCTGCAATGGACAATCGTGACCCAGGTAAACAAACTTCCTGCAAATTTTGATTAGTACTAATAATGATAGAGTTACGGGATGGACGACAAACAATATGGTCGATACTATTTTCCAGTAAAAAAAAAGGTTGATATAATAGTTCTCAAGTTCGAATTTCCAAAGAAAAAACAAAAAACTGACTAATTGCATTTAAGCCAAAGAAAGAAACCCAAGTCTTAGCAAAGAACTGGGTTGCCTTGACCATTAGGGTAGCTGATGATTTAGTTTTCAAAGTGTGACATGTGACTGAGAAGAGTGTTTGGGATGAAAATAAGACTTGGGGGGTCTTCTTTTGTCAATTCTGTGACTAAAAAACATACGCCAAACTCACTCAAAATTTCTTCTCTCTCCGCGTGGAGGATAAGAGCAGAAGAAGGGCCACTTGTTGACTGAAGTTGCATGTTGAATTTTATTTGTGCAGGCCAGGGCATATGCAAAGGCTATGAAGGCGACCCTTTTCTTCTCAAGTGCAACCCACAACATCAACGTGAACAAGATCTTCAAGTTCATCCTGGCAAAGCTTTTTAACTTGCCATGGAAAGTAGAGAGGAATTTGAATATTGGAGAGCCCATCATTGATTATTGAGTTGTATTTTTCAGTTCACTGATCCATTTGTGTACATATATAACTGAGGAAAAAAAAAGCAAAAACAAAGAAAGAAGAGGAAGAAGGAAAAGTGAGTTACAAAAGGAAGGCCTTAGAGAGCTCACCCCTGTATTGTTATCTGATCATTATTTATACAATGATATAAGAAGTTACAGAGAGGTGATAGTTTTTTTTTCTTCCTTGTGGGCATAGTTGATTTACCAATTATCATGGCTATGTAAGATATATGGTGGCAATGGCGGACATGTTAAGGCGCAAGGAGGTGCAGCTGCACCTCCCCTCGCCGGAAAAATCATTTAGGTCTTGATTGCCATTCTTCAAATTTGGTGTCTGATTACTTTATTTCCATTTTCAACATTTAAGTAAATGTCTTTGTCCTTTTACTTTCATTTATTTTTTTATTACTCAATTTACTTAAGTTTACAATGTAAATAAGGAAGTACCCTCCATTTGGATTCAATTTATGGTGGTATTTGATGGTTGTTGCAGTGAGTTTTGTTCAAGAAAAGTTAGAAAAAGCAAAAATAAAATAAAATGGTGGTGTTTCATGAAAAAATGCTTTGTTGGTTTTGCAGTATTTTTTTTAGGACTTTTCTTGTTGAGATGAGCGATAATTTACTAAATTCACATATACTACATTTAACGCTAACTCGAACTTAGAACTTTTCTTAAAGAGAGTAATTATTCCAAATCACACTAGTAGGTCCTTCACTTTGCTTCCTCGGTATAAGTTCATAATTTGATACATCTTACAACTTAAATTTGGAGGCAAGAGCCCAAAAGACGGAGGAACAAAACATTAGCCCATTGGGCCATTAACTGAACGTCGGTGTGCAGAAAGAAGAAAAAAAGGATTGAAATCTAAAAATTTGCAGCTAAGGGAGAAAAAGTTGATAAATTGAAATTAAACAAAATTTTCTTATCCGAACTCTCACATGTCGCCCCAAAAAAATAGTACTCTTTCATGTTGGATGGCCCCCTAAAAGGGTTTAACACTGTTCTTGCATGATGTCTCATGTGATCTGAATATGAGAGAGTTGGGAAGATAGTAGTCGGTATTCTTGATTAATTTTAGAGTTAATCACACAATCATTTTAGTGTTGAATCTTGAGTTACGATCTTTTGGCTTTTTTTTTCTTTTTTTTTGTATACAAGCGATATTTTACTTTAATCTAATCTAAATTATGGAAATCGGAACACATTCGCTCTAGCCAACTTGACTATATATCTTAAATAATCCATTTAATTATACAATCAAAATTAAGGCACATATCTTAATTATATTAATTAAGGCTACAATTGGTGGACACTAAAATAGCTAGACCAAAATGAAATATCATTAAAGTCACTTTCAATTAGACACATCTAATTACATGATTAATATTCATTTTGAGATTTTACATAACTAATTGTGTATTGGAAACAACATCCTTTACATATTTAACAAAACAATTATTTGCAGATTCTATGAGGATGTTTCGACTCCATGAAAGTTTGTGTACCGGAACCACAATCCTTTATTTATTTAACAAAACAATAATTTGCGAATACTATGAGGATGTTTCGACTCCATGAAAGTTGTGTTGAACTTTGAGTATGTATGTTTATGGGTTTCCACAATACACATGTAATGACTGTATGCTTTTTCAATCACTCTATGTTTTTCCATGAAACAGAATCGAGCTAATAGTTGAGTAGTTCACATTCATTTAGTGACCCCTTATAACTCATAACAACCTATTTATACTAAGAATTTTCGACCCAAAGCACGGTGGAGAATATCAGTACATTGAGCTCAAATGCCCAAGCCAAGCCTCTTGACTCATGCTTAGCATCCTCTCGGCTCCACCAACGTCCGTGCTTGAAAAATTCTCAGCATCCTCTCGGCCCAACCAACGTCCGTGCTTGAAACATGCTCAGCGTCCTCTCGACCTAACCCACCATCAGAGTATGACCTCGGCCAAGCATGACCACAACCTCGCCCTAGTACGACCACAACCTCGATCAAGACCTCGACCTCGGCCAAGCACGACCTTGGTCAAGACCTCCTCGGCCAAGACCTGACCTCGACCAAGCTGACCTCGGTCCAAGCCTTCATCATACAAGATCAACTTGACAGTTGAGGTCGACCCAATATCCGACCTCGTCCCAAGACAAGTTCTGAACCTACCATGGCTGAAATCTCCTTTGTCAGTCAACCCGACCACGAGATGAAGTACAATTTGTCTTTCAGCTGCAAAGAGAACACTTCCACTTGAATCCACATGGCTTCACGCAGCTATCATCTGGGCTTCACATAACTATCATCTGGGAATGTGGAAAAGGGGGAGACACACAAGTCAAGTCTGAGTGATTTTCTGAAACAAGCGACGCACTTAAGGAAACATAAGATAAAGATATTTTGGAATGAAGTGAAGACTTTCTGCATTAGGATAAGAACACGCTTTGGAATTTGTTGATGGAGCTGTAAGGGATCACCAATGATGAACGAAATGACAAAGGCATACATCCAAAACACTCCCAAGTCCTCCAATCAGATTAGGACGAGAGACAGAAATTCCAAGCTAGGCTTAGGACAAGACTCGGCCAAGAGTCCGTGTTGCTTTCCCAGTCTGTCCACATCTCCAGAAATCTAGCAATTGACAGCCGCCACAATCATTGAGAACAGACAAATCAAAGGCCAGTCCAAGAAGTCTCTGTCAAAGGAAGATAACAAATCCTTCGAAGCCTCATCTTCACCAAGTGCAAGCTTCACCTTCTTCAGACTCCTCCATCTGTGAGCTTGAGCTCTCTCACTATAAGTATCAGACCTCTAGCAATGTTCAAGAGGTCCCCGACCAAGCAAGCCTCCCACGGAGCAAACTTATATTTTTTCAGTCATTTATCTTATTGTAATGCACTTTCAATATCTTTAAATGCTTTCCTAGGAGTAGTGGTAAAGTTAAGTTCTCTTCCATCCATCAAATATTTCATACGACCCTTGATTTTTTCAAGGCGCCGGAGCACCATCCCTGTTACTTTCCATCTACCCCATATATCATATAGCCTTTGCAATCTAGTGAAGCGCTGGAGCACCATCCAAATCCACCGACCGAATTCCACCATTGACACCATCATCAACGGCCTTGTAGCTCAGGCCGTGAACTTGACGGCCGAAACTTGTTCCTCTCTCGGTTACAATCACTTTGAGTGAAGTTAGACCCAAACAGGTGCACTCAATCAATCAATCCATCCATCCTCATCATCCTCGAATGCACGGTAGACCGTGCTGGCACGCCCGCGCACACCCATCCAACACAAAGTAGGACGACATGTGTTGGCACATATCCCCTCGGCCTCAAACATTAGGCCGTAAAATTTGTGCAGCCAACACAACCACTTCTTGTTATGCACTCGTAAACTTGGTTTCCTTCAACATCTCACGAGGTTTCACTTCGGATGGAGGTTTGTAATGTTGAACAAGATGATTGAAATTAATTAATTATATATTATATGTGTATATATACATAGCTTTAATTGAGAGATCGATCAAAATAAGCTTATTTCAGGAACACTTTTGTGATGCTTATAACTAAATGCCTACAAGGGCAAGTAGATGAGGGAAGTCATGCAATAAAATTGATTAATTTGGCAAGTTAATGATGAGATGATGAGTCATGCAATAAATATGTTACAATTTAATTGACTATGAGTACCAGATAAATTATCCGACGGCGGATCCGGATTTGGATGGAAAGAGTCTCCAAACAAGGACAACTATATTCATGAAAAACTGGATGCCGAATTGTTCATAGTCATGCATTTTAGTTTTTTTTCGTGTGAAATGCGTTACCGTAAAATGAGGTTTCTTCGTCCAAAAAGGAAGAGTAAAATGAGGTGCCAGACAAATGGTTCCAATCCCATGCAAATAACCTGCAAACAATTGAACTCAGAAAAGTCGAGATTATTGATGGCAATGAAAAGTCCTTACGATCAGTGGCGGTCCTACCCACGTAGCGGGTGCACTGCCAGCCCAAAATTTTTCAAAAAAAAAAAACCTATATGTGTTATAACTTATAAGCCCATCCCAAAATTAAAAGCACACCCTACATATATGTTGCCCTAGTGGTCTTCCCATATATTCTCTCTCCCAAGTGGCTCTTATACATTTTGTTTCTCTTTCTCTCTCTTTGCTACCCGATATAGCAGCAATTCTCCTCTTTTTTTTTTTTTTTTTTTGGGGTCAAATTCTCATTCTATTGGCTACATCTTCTATTATCTTGGGTGGGCAACTTGGCAACAACATCTTCTCCTCTCCTTTTGTCAACAACAAATATTATTCTCTCATTCTCTCCTTTGCTATATATCTTTAATTATAGTTTTAATTTAAATTTGAGTATTCTAGGGTTTAATTAGGGATGTTTTATAATTTTGGAATTATGTTGAAATTAATTAGGGCTTTTTTTTGGGTTAAAATTAATTAGGGCTTTGTTTAGGGATGAATTATTCTTGGGCTTTGATTTGAGATTTTGTTAAAATTGAGTATTCTAGGGTTTAATTATGGATGAATTATAATTTTTGGTTTGGTATTGTTGAGATGCTATTATGAGACTTTGTTTAATTTTTTGTTGGTATGTTTGATTAATTCTACATATTATTCATAGGCCATCTTTTATTATTTTGGTATGCTCGCATGGTTAAATTTTAGATTTAAATAGTGTTGTTTTGTATTGCATTGCATTTACTTTTGATTTTAGTTTTAGTTTTTGTATTTGTATTTGTTGAATTTTTATTTATGGATAGATATGCATTTGAGGGTAAGGCTCATTAAGTCCCCCTTGACTAGGTGTATCTTTTTATATTTTTTTAATGAAATTCACTCGTACCGTCGAGTTTAGTATGTAAGTTTTGCCCAACCAATTTTTGAATTCTGGAACCGCCACTGCTTACGACAAGGCCGTTATGATCTCTTTTAATTTTAAACAAAAAGACAAAGCACTCACGCGAAAGGAGTGAAGTGAGCAAATTCATGGAGTTTAAATAAAGGGGTGGATAAGTTTTCATTGATAAGATTGTGGGTTTATCTCTTTTAGTATCCATAAAGAGAATAAATTATAGAATGGTACTGGAGTACAGCTACGTGGTATTTAGTAAAATTGTGGTTTAATTAAACTCAAATGTTGGATTGAATTTTGATTTTTTTTTATTACATCTATTGATTACATACAAAATCGTAAATAACTATATACAAAAACATGTTCTTTAAGCATGATAGTTCTACAATAATATCATCCAATTTAGGTTGGAAAAAGGGAATATAAATTAGGGGTTTTTCGATCTAAGTCCAAAATTCCTAGCTGCCATTGGGTTGGGTTTAGTTCACATATTTTTTGCTATAGATTTGCGTCCATTGACTTTTATTAATTTTTTTCTTGTGTCAATTTTATCATTTGAGGTAAATACGGAAAGATCATTAATTGAAAATCCAAATTAATGTATCAATTCTTTCCTTCTAAATAGATTTCAGATTTTGAATTCTTCTATTGCCGCCATGGCACATCTGTACTTTAAAAAAAAAAGTTTCGTCAAGTCAAATACTTTAACAATTAACAATTGCAATATTTACCTAATATATAGATAAAATACCATTTAAGTCATGAAAGTCATGAAAGGATGACAATTTAAGTCAGGCAACAAATAAAAGAAGCTCATATAAAACAACGAAAGTAGGAGTATTATTGATGATGTCTTCCAAACAAATATTTACCTAACTACTAGGTAAATATGAGATAATATACCTAATTATTAGGTAAATATAAGATAATGTACCTAATTACTAGGTAAATGTAAGATAATATACCTAAAGACTAGGTAATATCTAAGATAATGTACCTAAATACTAGGTAAATATAAAATAATGTACCTAATTACTCAGGAGCCATGCCTCTTTGCTACAACCATAAATGAAAGCATAGCTTATGGGCACGAATCAGCAACTGAGGCTGAGATCATTGAAGCTGCAAATATGGCCTAAAATGTATTGTGGAAGATGTATCATGTATGGATGCTTTGGTGGAGGATTTATTGTACTGAGTTTTTTTGTTTCAACGACATCGCTTCATTTAAAAAAAAACCAAGGCCAACTAAAGTGGAAGGAGCATAAGCGGGCGATAAGTGCTGGGTCCTGGCAATTAGAGAGAAAGAGGGAGATAGACGGAGAGGTTGGGTGGCGTGGGGTGGGGTAATCCAGGACAAGTTAGGGTGGTGAAAATAGAAAGAAACCTACACAGTCTTTGTTAGTTCCCGAGTAGAATTACCCAGTAGAAAAGATAGAGGGTTTCACATTGTTACTTATCAACATATTATTAAAACCTCTGCAATTAAGAAGCATGAAATATGCAGAAATTGGCTTGACTGGTACATGATTGATTGTGGAAGACGTGATTTATGGGATTTGCTGCTCTTGCCGTATGAGGATTTTTGCAATTAGTTACCTGATTTATATCTTATGGGCAAAATTAGAACCACAACATAAAAAAAAAAATTAAGAAAAAAATATAAAAGTCAGAAATTTAAAAAAGGTAACTAATCCTACATGGCACAATAGTCAGAGAACTTGGATTACTAACGACAAGTATGTGGATTGCATCCAAATTATGTCATAAGAATTAGACTTATACTGAATTTTTATATAAATTATGTGGTAACAATATTTTTTTTTTTGGTCAAGATGTGGCAACAATGCTTGTGGGAGCAAAATTAAGGCCCAAATAACAAGCCACTTTCCATGAACCCTAAATTTGAGGGAGTGGAAGGAATCAACATGATAGCCACTATCATTGAACACAGAGATAAATAAGGGATATGAGACTTGGAGTCCAAGAGTTGAGTGCCTATAAAAGGCCAAGTAATCCCCTAGCATAATGGGGGGGGAGGGGAGATGTATGACATTATTCTGATTCTATTGCAATGTTCCTGAAGGAACACCGACTTGAGTGTCAAAATGTTTTCTTGTAGATATTCCCCTCATCTCTCATTGGTGGCAATTGAAGGGTGTCCGACTTCTCAATATGGAATACAAGATTAATTACTTGTTGGAGGATTCGAAATTTTCCGCTCCAACAATGTTTGTGTATGTAGATGTAGATTGATCAGTGGTACTCATAATTTTACATTAATTATACGATAGTTGAGATTGACAGATCGTTGTGGGAGTAAATATGACAAGTAAAGACCATTTTACCCTAAAAAAATAACCTAAAAATCAGTGCTGGCCCTAGCCCTAGGCGACTAGGGCTATAGCTCGGGGCCCAAAACTAATGGGGGCACAAGAAAAAAAAGCCTATATATATGTACATATAAAAAAATAATTTTTAAAAAAAAAACCAAACCGTCGTAAGTAACGATCCTAAACGAGATGAGCATTTGTACAATCATTAAATGGTAGCACAAATCTCTTTTTGAGATTCTCTAGGAAGCGTATTTCAAATATAAATATAAAATTAGGCCAAAAGTCACTTTTGGTCCATGTAGTTTGACACTTCAATCACTTTTGACCATGTAGTTTCAATTTCGTCAATTTTAACCATGTAGTTTCGTATTTGTAGCAATTTAAAGACAAGTTAGTACATTCGTCAATTTCTTTGATCATGCGAGGAGCAATTTCGTCAAACCAAAACCCTTGAATATAAAAGCTCATCTGAAACTCTCCACATTTCATATTATGCCTTGAAATTCAACCACTAATCCCAATTTTTGAAGAACCCCAATTTTTACACTCAAGGGTTTAGGGTTGATGAAATTGCCCCTTGCACTTTGGAAGAAATTTACAGAAATATTAACTTGTCCTTAAATTGCTACAAAAACAAAACTACAGGGTACAAAATTGACGGAATTCAAACTACATGGTCGAAAGTGGTTGACGTGCCAAACTACAAGAACCAAAAGTGACTTTTAGCCTATAAATGATATATTATGCAATATAATATTCCAAAAAACAGAAAAGAAGGAAAGTAAACTAAGTATAGGGAAACAAAGGGTCCTTTTAGCAAGAAAAAAAGGAAACAAATAGACGTTTCTTCTCTTAGCAAACATAAGCTCTCAAACACAAAAACAAGCAAGCAGACTCTCAAAATGCATTAAGCAAGCTTTTTTTAAATAATTTTTTTTTGTGATTCTCTTCTTCGAAACTGAGTTGCAACACACGTTGAAACCAACAACAACAATGTGAAGTTCTTTCCTTTTTGTCCTTCTTTTTTATATAGATAGATGCATAAGATTTTTGTAATAGACATCTTTATTAACATCTTTCTATCATTTGATTTATGGAAAAATGTTATGGTCAAAATCATTGTTGTTATGAAATGTCTTGTTACAGTGGGAAATGTGATGATGATTTGCTTTGATTACTTGGAGATGAAGCAAGTGGACACAAATACGTGGTTCTTGTTGTTGAATGTAATGTTCTCAATACGAGGTACTTTTTTCCTTCGTTTGGGATTTTGTCCCACTGGGTTTTTCTCGAGCAAGGTTTTAAAGAGGCCCTAAAGTGTTCTTCTTTATCATTTGTAAACTCTTATAAAGTTAATGAAATTAATTAGTTGATAAAAAATTATAAATATAAATTTAGTGTTTAATTTGTCCAAAGGGCACACACTAGAAATTTTCCCTGGGCCTTTGAAAACTAAGGATCAGGCCTGCTAAAAACGTTCGAGGACTATAAATTCAAAAACCAAGTGAGGGACTAAAATAAGAAGGGTGTTGTTAAACAAACCCTAAAATTAATTGAGTACACCATATGATCTAAATACACCCTAATATTTAAATCAAAATGTAAAATTAACTAAATACACCATATTTAACTTCCAAAATACCCCTAGTGCACTCTAATACACCTTATGTCCAGAAAACTCACATCAACTTCTGCCCGGGATCTTAGAACATGGGAAAGTCGGTTCCAGAAACCTCAATGACCACACGGCCTCCAAGTCTATATATAAGGGTTGCTTGGTTGTTATTGTTCCATTGCAATCAAACTGAGAGTTGGGTTTCTGTTAAGTTAAAGTATATATATAACTTGCTAATCCATTTTTACATTGTGAATTGCCATTGTAAATGAGGAGCAACTGAGGATTTGAACTTGTGCCTGCTACTTTGATGAAGATGGAGATGGAAAGATTTCGCCTTCGGAGTTGAGGCCCGGGCTAGGCTTGATGGATGGAGAGCTATTCAGAGCCGGTCCTGACTAATCCAAGGCCCAGGGCAAAAGTTTAGAGTGTGCCCTTCATAGAAAAATTAATCACTGAAATTATAATTTTTGGTAATATTCACTAGCTATTTTCTTCTATCAAAAAAGAAAGATCTCTCTGTTTCCACCATATTCTCAGTTCCAATAACAATCGAAATACACAAAAATTATTTTTCCCGTTTTACCCTCACCTCCACCATACCCATATCTAGTCTTCATCTCTCCTCTCCCAACTCTCTCTCTCTCTCTCTCTCTCTCGTTCCTCCCATCGTCTCCTTTTCTTCATCCTGTTCCTAACCCAGAATTGAAGAACATCTCAGCTTCTTTTCTCATGAACCAAGAACCAATTCCCCAATGTTAATCTTTTCTATATTTTATTTTCCTCTTTTTCTTCCCCATTTTCCTATCTCTCTACCCCTTCTTTCACTCCCAACCCAAGCCCACCTCAAAGGTGTGTCTAAATCTATCCCACTTCCACTCACACCAACTCCTGCTCCCGATTTAACTACTCCAAAAAGTACTTCCATATCCTCCATTTCATCCAAGCCTTCGATTCTGATAACCACAAACCATTCTGTGATAAAATAAGTATCCCTCGGTGCACTTTCAGCTGCTTTCTTTAGGTCTCCAAAACCCAACAAAGTTGCCAACTTGTTTCGTGTTTGACATTCACCATGAGGAAATTGGTTCTTGGTTTTTAAGGAAAGAAGAAGAGAGAAAAGGAGAAAAGGGGAAAAGGAGATGTTCAAGTCTGGGTTTTCTTTGGTCAAAGGGAAAAGGAAGAAGGTGGGAAGGAAAGAGAAATTGGGATATGAGAGATTTAAAATAGACTAATGTTATGTCCGGTGGAGTAGAAGGTAAAACGGGAAAAATAATTTTTTGTATTTCGATTGTTATTGGAACTCTCAATGGACAAGTGGAGAGTTAGACTGGGAGAGTGAATTTAGACTCGCTTTGGGTGAGTTTGAATAACATTCCTCTATGGGTTATAAAAAATTTATGTGCCCCATTCGAATTTGGGCCCTGTGCCGTCGCCCAGGTGGCCCTGGGCCAGGGCCGGCTCTGCCTCTCCTTCTCTCAGATGGAGATGGCCTGCTGGGTTTGGAGGATCTTGGGGATTTAATGGAAGGTGAGGAAGAAGAAGAGAAAGTGAAGGGCTTAAGAGAGGCTTTTCAAGTGTGACGTGGAAGGATGTGGGTTCATTACACCCAAGAGCTTGAAGAGAATGCTTAGCACATTAGGTGAAGCCAATAAAAACGCTTATTGGGTTTCCGCACAACAAAATCAAGCCCCAGGTGTTTGACATTGCGAGCAAGAGAAAACGTGAGATAGTTTTCGATGAAGACTTGGGAGTTTCTAGGCTGAGAAAATGTGAGAAAAAACTTATATATGTTGTCTTCTTGGTAGTTTGCGGTTGAACTTGAGTTTGCGGTTGAACGCCAAAGGTGACGCCAACGGGTGGACAAAACGGAGGTTCGTATGGCTTCTTTGAAGGGCGAAAGTGAGATTATGGTGAGAAGGAGAGGCTGAGGCAAAGTTGAGAGCCGGTCCATATTTGTCTCTGTGTTTGTGGGTGAGATTGAATTGAAAGAAGTTGCAGGGAACTTAGTCTGCAAGAGAAGAGAAACGTTTGAAGAATCTTTTTTTTGTAGAGGACGAAAACGAGCGGTTACATACAGGCACAACGTTGCTCTTGTGTTGTGTCAGTATGTGTGATTTTTATGTGAAAAAAGAAAAAGAAAAAGAATGTTATTTCTAGAAAAATTAGGTTCTAAAAGCTCTTTTCAAAGTTTTCGTTATATTACATGTGGCGGAATACATGACAAGTTGATTTTCTCTTCATTACATGTGTACTTTTTTCCAAATCTAATTGATGGAGATTTTGCTAGAGAGAAGAGGGCCATTGTGATACTGAACTTGCAAAGATGGTTGCTGGTTTTGAGAGAGAGGGTTCGAAAGGAGGAAGAAGATGAGTTTTTTAATTACCAAAAATATGTGGTTTCCCCAAAGGAGAGAGGAAGAAAAGTAAAAGTGAGAAAAAATAAATTAAAAATAAAAGTTAAAATAATAACATTGATATTGGTGATGTAGACCTCATAATGTTGTCGACCAATACATCACCTTACCTCTCTTTTCTTTCACGTGATCGCCTCCTCCTCCCACTTCCCAAGTATTTTTTTTGGCCAGTTTGCTTTTATTAACCTTATCTTTTCATTAAAAAAAAAATAGGTTTTACAATTAGATTATGCTCTTAGCCTCTTTCGACTTGAAAACAAAGGGAAGTTCAAAACACAGAGATGTAAATTTGATAGCAGAGAGATGGCGTATCGTAGTGGCGGTGGTTCGATGATAGAGCAGAGATGAGGGAGAAGGAGGAGGCTTCAACGCTTGTAAGGCTATATAGGGGGAGAGAGAGAGTGTGTGTGTGGGTGTGGGTGTGTGTGTGTGTGTGTTTGAAAGTAGAAGAAGAGGTAGAGGGAAGAGAGAGGTCGATGAGAGAGCAAAGAGGATGAGAGCTTTGAGTTGAGAGTTCGATAATGAAGTGAAAGTCTGATAAGGTAGGAAGCAGACCTGCAACTTCTATGGAGTTTTCAAATTTTTTAATATACTCGGTCCGTTGCGGTAGCCACGGAATTGGTATCCGGATACCACAATCGTTATCAAAGCTGGTTGGTCCGGTTATTCAACCGTGTTGACTTTTTTTTGGTCAATGACGGTTTGCCAGACTGAAAAAGTCGATCGATAACCAGAGATTTTCGGTGTTTTTGGTCCAACCGCACAACCCTAGTTTTGTGCCATAAGAATAGGACACATTATCTTTCTTTTTAAAAAATTTTTAAAATTTTTAAAATATAAAAAGTGTAAATTTACCATATTATCCTCATTTAATTAATAATTTCAATTCTTAATTTTTGCATTAACCAAGGATATTTTCTGGTATTTTGAATATTTCACAATTCTCTATCTTTTGTTTGATATATATGTTTAAATTTTGAGTAAAGGGCCTAGTGGTTTGGATTAAGAGTTTTGTTAAATAAACTCTAAAATTAACTGAGTACACTCTACTACAAAAGTATTTATTGAATTACTAATTTACCATGATATAAAATGACAAAAAATGATATAAGGAATTGGGAAATAAATATAATTTTAATAAGTACACCATACTCATCATATTCAACAATAATCAAATGATGTGCAGAAAATTGATGTCAGTTTGCTTCCATAACTACGAGCATGTCTATTGCTTTTAGCATCGGGGCTTCATCTATGTTTGCTGTTACACATGACCTGAGGTTCTGCTTTCAAGGTTTCAATGAGGACTTGACATTGGTTGCCCAAATGCCCTTCCCTGCCTGATAAATGGAGTTATGGCTTCAGGTGGTTTTCTTTTGTGCTAGAGTTATATGCTTCGGTCTGATTCAGTTCGTTTGAACTGAGGTCTCAATTTCTGCGTGTGACTTCTATTATTCTATAGTCTTCCTGAATTGATAAATTAATACCCATGTTGTTTTATGTATCCTATTGTGTTTTTGTACATGAATAAATGGAGACCTGTTCAAATGCTAGAATTTTGTTTTTGTTTGTTTTTGGGTTCATTGAAAATCCTTAATTACTGCTATTTGCAACTTTTTTTCTTTGTTTATTTTAGGTGAAACTAGGAGTTGGCTTTCCTTCTTTGTTTGCTATTGAACCTTAAACAATTTCTTATTATATTAAGACGATAGTAAATTAATGGGTTATGGTTAACATGATGTTGAATAAGGCAATTCTTCTCAGGCAAACTCTAAAATAAGCAATTGAAATCCGAGTGAAAAAAAAGAAAAAGAAATAGAGTGGCAGGTTCAAACCAAATGTCATTAGGATTGAAAATTGCAACAGTAACTCTCTTGAATATTATAAGCAAAAGCAAAATGACTTGTCAAACTCCTCTACACCAATCAGTGATGTCTAAGAGAAAAATATTTGTCCATCGTTGAGAAAATTGCATAGGGTGTACTCAGTTAATTAGGGTGTTGTGTGATAGAGTATATTACGGTGTATCAGGGGTATTTTTGGTTGTTAAATAAGATGTACTTAGTTAATTTTATATTTTGATTAAAATATTAGGGTGTACTTATATCATAGGGTGTACTCAGTTAATTTTAGGGTTTGTTTAGCACTACTCTTGGAGTAATTGTTCCCCCATGCAAGATCCTAGGTTCGACTCATAACATATGGGTAATTATGTTCCATAAAATAGTTATTGCATTTTGCCTCTCTCTATGTATAAAGATTGAGAAAGAGAAATTAAAAAAAATTTTAAAACGAAGAAAATGAAGAAGAAACAAATAAATGGGTTGGCAGGTTACGTAGGTATTTTAGCGGGTTGACGGGTTGACCTATTTAATAAACGGGTTATATATGTATTTTCGCGAATTGGCTAGTTGACCCGAAACCCACCAGTTTATAAACGGGTCAGTGGCGAGTTGACTAGAAAACTCAATCGTGCGGGTTGACCGGCTAATTTTCCTTGCGGGTTTCGAGTCGTGTATCGGTTGAGTAAGAAATTGCCTCCCGTAAATAAGGGGTTGCTGCCGTATGAGACACCTATACAAAAATTCTCCTCCAAAACACGTGAAACTATTCGTATATCACGAGACGCATACAACAGGTCGATAAAGAAATTTGTCATTAATGTGATCTCAATAAAGTTCGTACAAATCAATACAATTAACAATTATCTTTAATATTGACCTAACGCACTTTAATCCAATCCGACATTTACTAATACTTCTGTTTGTACCAAAATTTGCACTTTTTGGCCAAAATACATGGTTTTGTTTGGGCCTGAATCTTGGGCTCTACTTGCCAAAAATTGGAAGGGAAGCCCAAGACCATTTCAAGGAGTAAAATAAGCCAAAGTAATTTGCACAAGTTTCCAAAAGTCATGTTTCGGAACTTGAAGACTGATCTTCAAAGAACAAGCTAGCAAAAGGTGAAGAAAAGAAGCTATCTCCTAGAGATATTCTATACAGACTAAAACTTCTTCTGCAAACAAACTGTCTCATCGGCCAAGATATTTCAAAGCACAAGTTACAAAAATGGCCAGAGAATATTCAAAGGAGTTTTCAAAGAAAAAAGGTTGAGTATCTCTGCAAACATCCATAAGGCTTCAAAAGTGAGATATTCTTTCACAAGTTACAAAGAAGTAGACTAAAGATATTTACCACATCCAATTCTTAATATTTTTCTACTTCTTGTCAAAAGCCAACCGCCCCCTTTTTTACTAAAGCAAGACACTTCCCAGAAGATATTTTTAGATATTTAGGAAATATCATCTTGCAAAATTCTCTATAAATATAGGGGGATGTGAACTGAGATACAAACACCCAACAATCACCCAACCAACAAAACAAATACAAAAGAAACAATCAGTCTCACTGAATCATTCTAGCCTTCAATGAAGCAAAGCTAACAAAGGCGCCAAGGACCTCCAAAGCTATCCTTGAGATTCTCATTTAGAATTCCCAGCCACTCACGACCCAATCTGATTATAGCTCTGCCAATTTCAATATTGGTATCGATTTCCAGCTAATATTTATTAGTTGAAGGTGCTAAAGTGCAGTCCCGGTGCGATCCCGGTGCGATGCGGTGCGATCCCAGTGCGATCCAGAACCGATGCGATCTAGTGCGATCCGATCCAGTGCGATCCAGTGCGATCCAGTGCAATCGATCCAGTCGGCTGATAAAAAATCATCTCTGCAATGACGTTTCGTGCAGAATTCAAAGTCCAATGTTACGATGTCTTTCCAGACTTGGCGCTTTCTTTCATTTATCAGTATTTCAAACAGCTTCTCCTTGAACTTGTTTATTTTCAAACACTTGTATTTTTGCTTTACTTCCAGCTTTATTTAGATAAATTATGAAGTCCTCACCCGTCTGAGGCAAGAAAAGAACTTACTTGGGAAATATTCCTCACCCAAATTCACAATCGTTTGTTCAAAGTCAATAGCTTGGGCGCAAGTTATTTGATTCTCAAGTCTGTTAGAATTTTAAATTGCTAACAAGTGCACGCTCGACACACAAAGAAAGTTGATTTATCGACCAAATCATGGTCTTTGAATTAATGGGGAACTTTGCCCTGCCATCACAGGTACTAAACAAAAAGGGGTGAACAACTTCAAATACTTTCTTCATAATAATTTTCATGGAGCACTTGAATGTAATTGAAATTAGACACATCCCAACTATTTGAGTTCAAAACTCAAATCGTAAATGAATTAATTAGATTTTGGAAACCAAATGCATCGATCGAGCATAATGATTATCAAGAACATTATTTTATCGGTGAGGCAGCCCTAATGATGAATGGTCAAGAGCATATAGAGGGCTCTAGGTCAGAACATTTTTTTCTTTCTTTAGATAGCTCCAACCAATCTGATACTTTCTGAGTTTCTGACAAGAATATATATTAGGCAGTGGAGGTTGTCTCTTGGAGAGCAACAGGTCAGTCAAAATAGCTGATCTATTTTAAGAATGATCGATGCGTCTGAATTCTATTTTAAAAAACTGTTATGAGCAGATTATGTGATGCACTTCCGATCATAAGCGCTTGTCTGGCAATTCTTCGATAAACTGTCGGGTTTCCAAAATTGCTCACTTGCCTCGAAGTAATCACAGTAAGCTTTTCCATGACACGGCCATGGGTGACCAGATAGATGAGCACGTAAATCTCATTTGGTGTCCCCTTGAAACCCTTGATCTCAACCTCTCTCAAAGTTTGAGTCACGCACAAGAAAACTGCTGCATGTCGGATCCACAGGCCATGAGGATTCAGGTCACGATATGGAGCTTCATATTCCTGAAGAAGATATCAATGTATATATGTAACTTACAGTTAATTAAAGGACTACTTTGTAATTAAAATTTAAAAATTACCCACATCATGAAAAATTCTGCCGGGGCCTAATTGGATCTCAAGAGTCTCCAAATGAGGACAGCTATTCAAGAAAAACTGGATGCCGACTTGTTCATAGTCATGCATTGCTGTTTTTAATGTCAAGTGTGTAACGGTAGAAGGAGGCTCCATACCAATGAATTCCTCTTGCATGCCAATAACCTGCACACAAATAATTAATTAGCACGACGTCAAGCTTGTAAATGCATGCAATTTATAGTTGATTGGGCAGAATTTCATGGAGATTTTGTTTTTTGTTTTTGCTTGATGTGAGAGTTAAATGTTGATGTACAAAATATAAATTGGGATAAGTTTTGCTCTATTTCTAAAGATTCAATACTCACAGAGTCACGGCAGATTAGGGTGGGTACAGTTCGGTTTTATTCGGTTTAGTCGCAATTGATCTAATGTATATAGTTGTAAGGATTAACCTAGTCACGTGTATATAATTATAAGAATTAACCTAGTCACGTGTAAACATGAAACGTAATAAAGAAGTAACTAAAAATCTTCTAGAAACTTCTAGTTTACGAGATAACAACATAATTAACACTAGAGCAGATTGATTACACTAATCAACAACATGCATATATGCCTAAGGAAATATAATCACCTGATATATTGAACTCAGGACACTTTCCATTTCTTTTCTCCACCACACATAAAAAGCGCAGCACAAGTGTATGATAAAAGGTCCCAAAGAGCCAAACGTTAAAGTGAGACCCAAAGTTGCAGAGGGAAATTGAGTACCTGAAGTATGTAGGTGCAAACAGTCAATGCCCTCATGGGGAAGACTTCATAGAGGAGCTGATAGAGATGATCAGCCATAGAATCATCACACCCAGACTCAAGCCCAAAGTCAAGCTCCACCTCATCCAAGCCTCTATTATTTCTGGATATATCAAATCTTGGCAGGGTCCCAGTGTACCTCAAGCAACTCAAATTTGGTGCCTCAAGTTCAAAGCAAGGATAATAAAACCTGCACTTATAAACCGCCAAAGTTTTCAGCTTTAAGCCCCTTCCACAAAAACGAAGGAAGTCCTTCATGCTCCAACAGTTTTTCAGGCTCAAACTCTCAAGACACCCACAGTTCACAAGCAAAGCCTTGAGAGTACATTCTCTCACTTCAACCCAACCCAACGAAACTTCTTTAAGCACCTCAAAATTCTTGAACCCAGAAGGATTAAACTTGCAAGAAAACAGAGTCAGAGATTCAAGAACTTGTTCATGGCCATAAACAGAGAGAGGCAAATCATAAGACGTCGGATGAGCAGGACCTTCAAAGCCATCTTCATCCCATGTGGGGTCAGAAAAATCAAGCACCAAGTGTTCGACATTACGCGCAAGAGAAAAGGTGATGCAATTTTCCACGACCATTTGGGAATTTCTGGGTTGAGAAAATGTGAGAGAAAGTTTGCTTATGGTGGGTTGTTGGTAGTTTGCGATCCACTGCTGCACAAAATCAAGGAAGACTTGTCTCTGCACGTCTCTGCTTGCGTCGACGTTGTTGAAGAAACGCGCGTTGAAGTCGATGTTTTCGGTGGAACGCCAAAGGTGACGCAAACGCTTGGAGAGAAGAGAGGTTCTTGCTGCTTCTTTGAAGGGCAAGAAGGAGATTATGGTGACGACGAGGGGCTCGGGTAAATTTGAGAAGCAGTCCATGTTTGTGTGTGGGGTGGTAGTGGTATTGAATTGAGAGGAGTTGCAGGGACTGGTTTTGTAGCAGAAAGAATTGTGGAGGCACCGTTTCTTGGAGGTGGGGAATTGGCGAAAAAGTTCGTATTTCTTTTTCTTTCATTTTCCTAAACGTGGGAAGAGGCGGTTACACTTACAGGGCACTAACGTGTTTTTTTTTGGGTACAGACAAACGTTTTTCTTTTTGATAAAGGCATACAATTTTTTTCTTTTTTATAACGGCGCACAAAGTAGGTAGTGTTGTAAAGAATAAATATGTGGAGTCCACCTACTATTGGTTTGAAGACTTTCGTGAATCACGTTTTGATTGTTCATCCACGGGCATCATTTTTTTAATGAGCTGGGGGCAAGCCTCAAAAACAACATTTAAACAAGATTAATACAAAGTAGGCGGGTTCTGTGAACGCAGTCAAGATCATCAGCGAGAATTGAGTCCACCCACTTCGGGGCCTTATCAGAGAGATGTACTCCCAGTCACCATTGTAACTTGAGTTTGCCAAATAGTCGGCTACACAATTCTTCTCTCGATAAATATGTCTGATAACACAGTTATCGATTCATATAATATATATATAACAAACGAGGGAGACTTCAACCAAACTTTCCCACTGTGCCTTTAAAGACTCCAGCCCCATTTTTAATTGCCAAAAACCAATTCTAACACAGCATCTAGCCAACTTTCATATTCATGTATATATATTAATATGTATGACAAAAGCCCAACGGCCTTCTAAGCTCCAGCTGCATATATATATATATATGGATTACGGCCTCTGCATTTAAGCGTCAGTGCGTTTACACACGCATTTAAGAGAATGTTAACCATTAGATTAATCTAATGAATTTTAATAAGTCCACATCATCATATTTATCCAATAACTCTGAAATTAAAAATTAAAAAAATAATCATTTGTGATTTTGGTTTAGTACAATTATGATGATGTGGACTTATTAAAATTCATTACATTAATCTAAAGGTTAACATTCTCTTAAATGCGTGTAAATGCACCAATGCTAAATGTAGAGGCTCGGGATCCATATATATATATATATTCAATATACAAATGAAGTGCACGGCTCTTTCCTCAACAATCCCGGCCGCACATATGTATTAGTTTACATATTTATTTATATATATATTATGCAAACAACCTACAGCCCTTGCAGCCTAATATTTGTGCGGCCTCATCCTTGATTTTCCAGCCGGCCCTAGCAATGTCCTAGCCTGCAACTCATATCCGGCCACTCCAAACTCTCGAGCTAGCAAACTCCATAACCCAGCCGCAAGTCTCTTCCAAAAATATGGGCACGGGCCAGCTTTAATTCCGGCCGCCAAGAACCTCACAGATCCAGTCGCGAGCTCTCCCATCTTCCAGCAAATCCGACCGCTTCCTATGAAAAACCCGGCCGCAATTTTCTTCAAAAACCCGGTCGCTCTAGTCTCTCCAAGTACCCCGGCGCTCCAAGCTCTAGAATCCCGCCGCAATTTTCCTTCAAGGTCCGGTCCAATTTTAAAACCTCTGCTGCCTATTCCTTCTAATTGCTCCAAACCTTCAGACTAATGTTCATAGTGTTCACCCCTTTTTGTTTTAGTACTGTGATGGCAGGGTAAAGTTCCCCATTAGCTTGAAAAACCATTAGTGGTCTACCAAGTTAACTTTCTTTAGTGTCGAGCGTGCCACTGCTAGTAATTTATTATTATAACACACTTGAGAATTAAATAACTTGCGCCTCAAGTCATGTAATAAAATTCAAGCGATTGTGCATTTGGGTGAGGAATATCTCCCAAGTAAGTTCTTTTCTATGCCTCAGACGGGTGAGGACTTTATAATTTATCTAAATAAAACTGGGAAGTAAAGCAAAAATACAAGTGTTTGAAAATAAAAACAAACAAGTTCAAGGAGAACTGTTTGAAATACGATAAATGAAGGGAAGCGCCGAGGTCGGGAAAAACATCAAGACATTGGGTTTTGATTTACTGAAATTCCATTGCGAGATGATTTTTTATCAGCCGATTGGGCCGACTGGATCGCATCGATCGACTACACCGCACCGGATCGCATTGACCGCACTGATCGCATCAGCATTGCACCGGGATCGCATTGGATCGCACCGCATCGCATCGCACCGCATCGCACTTCGGCACCTTCAACTAATAAATATTAGTGGAAATCGATACCAATATTGAAATTGGCGTAGCTATAATCGAGTTGAGCCGTGAGTGGTGGGAATTACGAGCGAGAATCTCAAGGATAGCTTTGGAGGTCCTTGGCACCTTTGTTGGCTTTGCTTTTGTTGAAGGCTAAAATGGTCAATGAGACTGATTGATTTTGTATTTGTTTTTGTTGGTTGTTGGTTGTTTTTTGTTGGGTGTTGGATTGCTTTCTCAGTTCACATCCCCTTGTATTTATAGGAAATTTGTATGGCAGTAGTTTCCTAAATATATGAAAATATCTTACTGGAAAATATCTTTATTCCAACGTCTCTTAGAGGGTAGCAGGTCTCTTGCTTCAAGGTGGCATTTATCAGCCGTGGTAAAATATCTTCTGCTTTTTCTTTGTAACTTGTGATCAAAATATCTTGCTTTTGAAGCCTTATGGATGTTTGCAGAGATACTCAACCTTTTTTCTCTGAAAACTCCTTTGAATATTCTCTGGCCATTCCTAGTAACTTGTGTTTAAAATATCTTGGCTTTGATTAGACCACACGAGTGTTGTAGAAGAAGTCTCAGTATGTATCAAAATGGCTTTGGGAGATAACTTCTTCTTTTCACCTTTCTGCTGGTTTGGTCTTTGAGTTGATAATAATCAGACTTCAAGTTTCAATATGAATTTTGGAAACTTGTAAAACTTACTTTGGCTTATTTTAATTTCTGGGCTTATTTCTACCAATAGTCAGATGGGCTAGTGTGCATAAACTAGGCCCAAACAAAACCATGTATTTTAGCTAGAATAAAGATTTTGGCCAAAAAGTGCAAATTTTGGTACAAACACATAGATATTATATGCATGAGTATAATGGGCAGGGCACCTCAGCCTAGTTTACTTGAACTAGGCAGGATATATATATGAGCACTTCAACCGCACTTCTCTCTTTCTATATATATATACAGGACAATGCTTGGCTCCTAATATATCAGGAGTCATTCCTCCTCCACAGCTACGTGGCTTACTTAAAAAACAACACCTGTTTCATTTTTTTAAATTTTTCTTTCAACTCCTTTAACTCAAGCCTTTGTCCAGACAAAAATAATCCAGAAGCCACCTATACACTTCACTACCAAAACCCATGCGGCCAAGCCACACCTAGCCATACCGTTGCCAGCCCAAGCCACCCTAAGCCAAACCCAACCCCAGCACCGTCACCTCTCTCTCTGTTCTGCATCAATTCCCATCTCCTCTCTCTACTCTCTATCAATTCCTAAATCCTAATCCCATCTCTCTCTGCTCTGTATCGATTCCGGCCCAATCCGACGGAATTAATGGATTTAGCACCCTTTTGAACAATGAAATGCAGACAGACTATTGATAGCCCATCTTCCAATTGGGAAGCCATCTGTTTCAATAAATGCTTTTGAGTTTTGAGCTTTGGATGTGGTGGTTATGGAGGTTGTAATGAAGAGGATGGTGATGATAGTGATCAAAGTCATACCCTAAAATTGGTCAAGTTCATGTCTTTTGTTGTGAGGTGAGAAATGTTCTGAAAAAAGAAAATCAACTTCCCAAAACCCTTCGATTGGCTATGGATTTTAAAGAGGGTAAAATTGCCTAACCCAGATTGTGCTTGTGGCGGAAACAGATTTTGTGTTTGAGTTAAAGGAGTTGAAAGAAAAAAAAAATGAAACATGTGTTGTTTTTTAAGTAAGCCACGTAGCTGTGGAGGAGGAATGGCTCCTGATATATCAGGAGCCAAGCATTGTCCATATATATAAGTATAAAATGAAAACGTCAACCTAAATAACCCCAGCCTACACATTTTGCAGTCTCACAGCCGTCGGCCCAAGTTTAATAGCCCAGCCAACTTTCCAAGACTCCAAAACTCCCCGACCGTTACCACAGTCTCAAGCTCGAGCCCCGAGTTTTTCAAGAAAGAGGGAGGCCCAGGTTGGGTGAATTTTCATCATGCCCAAACACCTCCACCATTGATCGATCGATCTCAATCTCATCTTCTTCTCCTCCTCCTCCTCCTCCTCCTCTCTCTCTCTCTCTCTCTCTCTCTGTGTCGAACCCTAATAATCATCTCCTCCTCCTCTCTCTTCAATTCCTAAATCTTGATCTCTCTCTTTTTGACATCAAACCTTCTTCTCCTCTCTATGCCTGCCTGTCATCTGGAGCTCCACCACCATAGCCCAAAGCCCCAATTGGCAATTTGGAATGGTAAGCCCGAAAATTGATTTCATTTCCAATTGTTGGTAATTTCGTCCTATAATTCATTTTTTGATTTGAATTGTGAGTTTTGGAATGCATTTTGATGGATGTAGTTTTCCATGGTGCTATGATATTTTAAATTTTGACTATTTATTTCTTTGCACTGTATAATTTGCAGAACGTATTTAAGGCTTTAACTAGTCTCTATCTTCACAGTATTATCTGTCTTAACATTTAGATTAATATTAGGTAATTTAACTAAAAGATTTGTATTATGCTTTGTCCGAGTAATAGTTCTGAGCTGATTACCTTTTCACTTCCTCCTAATTATAAAATTCTTACTTCTAGTTTAGAACTTTTTTAAAGGTATCTATTACTCAAAGAGAGTTCATCTTCTCCTTATTTATTTTGGTTTGATTGAAGCAATTTCCAACTCTGCAATTTGAGTTGATAATCCTTGTTTGTAAGGAATAAGGATAGGTTTTGAAATTGTCTTTGTTTTGGATTCTCAAAAATGATACCGAATCATACCGGTCCCATTTGGGGCCGGTATGGTTCGAACGTCTTTTGAAATTCCTTCATCCCGTGTCATCCCGTCTCGAAACTTCTATCAGGTATTGACACCGGGATGACCACCGTCCCGTGTCATCCCGTACCATGCCCACCCCTACATGGTGCTTCCCAACCATGCCACATTGCCCACGTACATCCACCATCATGCATAACCGCTGCCCAGCATCTGCAATTGCTGCACCAACTGCTATTTATCTCTCTGTTATTGTCATTGTCACATCAACATTTTGTTCGTTGACGCGACAATGCTAGATGTAGTAGAAATAAAAGGAAATAACAGTGAGATTAAATTATTTGAAATTATACTAGCTTTTGATTCAAGGTACTTGTTTCTACTTGGTTGTATGAGGTCTCAGAATTGACTCACATGGATGACAATAATGATATACATATTTGTCATGAGTTCGATACCTAGTTATTAGTTTTTGCTAGTCTTATTGTGGTGATGTAGCTTTTGTTGAGACTGTATGAGCATATTATAAAAGTATCTTATTTATATATATACAAGCCCCTTGGCACACGCGTGTGCCAATTGGTTTACTTTCTTGTTTTGTTTTGATTATAAATTTTTTATTTATTTTAGAATTAAGAAAAGATAAAATGGGTAATTATGTTCCATAAAAATATGACAATTATCTGATTTTATTTTTAATAGGAAAAATATAAATCGACTATATTATCCTCATTTAATTAATAATTTTAATTTTTAATATTTGCATTAACCAATGACAATTTATGGTATTTTGAATGTTTCACCATTCTCTACTTTTTGATATATATATAATTACAGGTTTCATATTAAAAAAAACTAATAATGAGTCAGTTTCGGACATGTGATATTAATACTTGTAAGGTGCATAATGATGAAGGATCTTGGCAATGTGTACATGTGAGAAAATTCCACGTGAAACTCGTTCTGATAATGATGGTGCTCAAGCTCCAGATAATTTTTTTCCCTAAACTCGAGCTTGATTTGGCTCTGCTACTTTGTGAAACTAGCTTAAGCTTATGCTTGACTTGGCGGCTCGTTTTAGAAATGTAGTGTAACTTCATTGCTCATTGTTTGGTAAAGGGAATCTTGTAGAAATTTTGCTAAACTCTCGACCTGGCTTTAAAAGAATATAAGCAAGTAAACCTAGTTCAAATTGTTAAAGTGAGTCTCTTAATTAATCAAGGAGATTTATTTCCTTGATTAATTAAGGATTTACTTTCCTTATTTTAGATAGTTAACAAATCATTGTATAATTAGGAGATACTATCCTAATTGATTACTATATTTATTTCCTAGTAAAGCCCTCATGTAAATCCCTATATATACCTCCTTATGGAGAAGAATAAAACAAGAACCTAAAGTATTCAAACCCATATTCATATTTTAGCATGGTATCAAAGCGATCGATCCTCGGGTGTCTCTACATTCTCATATCAAATTTCTCATATTCAAATCCCAAATCCCTAAATCAAATTTCTCATATTTAAATTCCTCAAATCCAAATCCCTCAAATCTAAATTCCTCAAATATAAATTCCTCAAATCCTCTTATCAAAATCCCTAAACACATACCGTCAAATCTTTTACACATACCTCTCAAATCAAATTCATTATCAAATTCAAATTCCTCAAACACAAATCTTACATATCTCAAATCAAATCCTCTTATCAAATCCTTACATCAAAGTCCTCAAATCAAATTCCTCAAATTCTTAAATCAACTTTTACTCAAGCGATGTCAAGACCCCCTACGATTCTCTCCCACCTTGAAGAATCACGAAGCATGTGTTCCATCCTCATGACCCGCCATCCGGACTCGTGCTTCCATCGTCACCACCAAAGGCTCTGTTTTTCATACGTCCTCAAAAAAGCACACATGGATCATTGACACCGAGCCACCGATCATATGACCTTTGATCCTGGACAAATTACCACTCATACACCATCTCCTCAATCGGTGGTGTCTAATGCTAATGGTACCCCCTCCCCGTGATTGGGGAGGGCTCACTCACTCTCTCGACTCTCTCAAATTGGATTCTCGTGTTGATTGTTCCGTCTTTACACCATAATCTCTTGTCTGTTGCCCAAATTACTACGGCTTTGAATTGTCTTGTAACTTTTTGGCCGAATCATTGTGTTTTTCAGACATCCTCACAGAAAGACGATTGGTTGTGGTACTCGTGAGGCAAACTCTACTACTTGGACTGGCGCCGGATAGTGAGACCAAGGTTGGTCAAGCTTTCACAACAAGTGGAGCCTGCTTACGAGGGGGAGAGAGACAAAATTTGGTTATGGCATAAACGTCTTGGGCATGCCTCATTCGGTTATCTTAAGAAGTTGTTTCCATCATTATTTTCCAGTCTTGATGTTTCCGACTTCCAAAGTGTGATACGTGTGAATTGGCTAAGAGCCATCGTGTCCCGTTCCCATTAAGTTCAAATAAGAGTTTGGTTCCGTTTTCTCTTATTCATTCGATGTTTGGGGACTGCTCAAGTTACCACTCCGGCCGGAGCTCGATGGTTCGTCACGTTTATAGATGATTGTACACGCATGACTTGGGTTTCCCTTCTCAAAACTAAAGGGGAAGTCGGTTTAAGATTTCAACAGCTTTCATAAAATGGTGGAAACACGCTTTCGAGCCCGGATCCAAGTTCTCCGTTCGACAATGGCGGAGAATTTCTCAACCATGATCTTAACAAATTCTTACAAGATCATGGCATCATACATCAACGCTCATGCCCCTACACTCCCCAACAAAATGGAGTTGCTGAAAGGAAGAACAGACATTTATTGGAAGTAGTTCGTGCCTCTCTCTTTGGTGCCAATATGCCTCGATCTTTTGGGGAGAAGCCGTCGTCTCTGCGGCATACATCATCAATCGGATTCCCTCAAGTATTCTAAATTTCCAAACACCACTTCAAACACTTCACCACCATATCCAAACACCTCAAACCCCAAACTTGGAACCCCGAATTTTCGGTTGTGTTGTATTTGTCCACTTACATGATCACCAACGAAGCAAATTGGACCCTCGAGCCGAAAAGTGTGTTTTCATTGGTTATGCACCTCATCGTAAAGGATACCGTGTTATCATCCTCCTAGTCGAAGGTCCATACCTCCATGGATGTTGTGTTCCTGAACACGACATATATTTTTCAGCAAAGACAGAGGAGAATCAAGAATCAAATACTCCCCAAAATCTTGATTTTTTCCCCAGGAAACAACTACGCTTCAAAAGCGACCGGTCGCCCGGTGGAAAACGACCGGTTGCCGTGAGAACTGCTTCAAAACGACGGTCGCCAATTGATTGCAACCGTCGCCCCCTTAGTTCTTCGAACCTGGAGAACTCGCTTCAAAATGACCGGTCGCCAGAATCCTACGACCGGTCGCCGTAAGAAAATGTTCCGTTGTCTCCATTTGTCAAAATCGGGAGGAGGAAATTGAACCGCTTCATGAGATTTTGCCCGCTTCAGCCGATTACCACACCAATCACCTGGCCGAGGAAGTTATTCGTAACATCTTTCCCTAAACC
This sequence comes from Prunus padus, assembly GCA_024362665.1. Taxonomy (NCBI): domain Eukaryota; kingdom Viridiplantae; phylum Streptophyta; class Magnoliopsida; order Rosales; family Rosaceae; genus Prunus; species Prunus padus. The sequence continues at coordinate 10,710,581 of JANFAM010000011.1, forward strand.
GATAACACTAATGAAATATCCCATGATGATTTGATTTCGTAAGGCACAGAGCCTGCATATCAACTTCCGTAAAGGAAGAACCGTGGCAAACCTCGAGTACAATATGAAGCAGATCTTAAAGCCAAGGGGAAATATCCCATCAACAATTACATATCTCTCAAAGAGATTATCGGAGGCACGTGTACACTTTGTAAAGCAATTGGCTGACATACCTGTCCCCAACAATTATTATCAAGCACTAGAAGACCCAAAATGGAAAGAAGCCATGAATGAAGAGATGCGAGCCCTCCAAAAGAATGTCACATGGGAACTCGTGCCCTTACCTCATGGAAAGAAGACAGTAGGATGCAGATGGATTTATACTGTGAAGCTCAAAGCAGATGGATCCATTGAAAGATATAAAGCTAGATTGGTGGCGAAAGGGTACACACAGAAATATGGGATAGACTACCAGGAGACCTTTGCCCAAGAGCCAAGATTAACACTATTAGAGTCCTATTATCTCTAGCAGCAAATCTTGATTGGCCATTACATCAGTTTGATGTCAAAAATGCATTCTTACATGGAGACTTGGAAGAAGAAGTATATATGGACTTACCCCCAGGATGTAATTCAGCTCCTGACAAAAAGAATCACGTTTGCAAGCTTAGAAAATCATTGTATGGATTAAAGCAATCTCCCGAGCATGGTTTGGCAGATTTACTAAATCTATGAAGAATTTTGGATATACACAGAGTAATTCGGATCACACTGCTCGTGAAGCGTGATAGAAGAAGACTTACTGCATCGATTGTTTATGTAGATGATATAGTCGTGAATCGGAACGACATCAAGAGCAACTAAAGCTGCAAAAGTATTTGTCTCAGAATTTGAGATGAAGGACTTAGGTGATCTAAAGTACTTTCTTGGAATTGAAGTAGCAAGGTCAAAAACTGGTATATTTCTATCTCAAAGGAAGTATGTAATGGATCTACTCACTCGAAACAGGAATGCTTGGGTGTAAGCCTACCGACACACCCATTGAGATGAACCACAAGTTGTGTGAAGATATGGACCAAGAACCAACCAATAAGGAACAGTATCAACGCCTTGTTGGAAGGTCGATATATCCTGGCACATACAAGACCGGATATTGCATATGCCGTGAGTGTGGTTAGTCGGTTTATGCATTCACCTAGTACTTCTCATAGGAATGCAGTTGATCGAATCTTAAGATACTTAAAGTCAGCCCACAGGAAGGGATTAATGTTCTCAAAAAATAGAGATCTTGAAGTTGTTGGATATACAGATGTCGATTGGGTGGGTCCATTACAGATAGACGCTCTACTTACGGTTACTTTACATTCGTGGGAGGTAACCTAGTCACTTGGCGGAGTAAAAACAAAATGTGGTTTCTCGGTCTAGTGCGAAGAGTATAGAGGAATGGCTCAAGGGGTTTGTGAATTATTGTGGATCGTAAAACTCTTGACGTAATTGGGCTTCAAACCCGAAAAGCCGATGGAGTTGCATTGTGACAACAAGTCAGCTATTGATATTGCTCATAATCCAGTTCAACATGATCGAACCAAACATGTTGAAGTGGATAGACATTTCATCAAGGAAAAAATTGAGAAAAAGATCATCCGCCTACCGTTCGTAAAATCAAGATCAATCGGCGTATATCTTAACAAAAGTCATTTGTGGAAGAGTATTTTATGACTCACTTACCAAGTTGGGCATTGGTGACATATATGCACCAACTTGAGGAGGAGTGTTAAAGTGAGTCTCCTAATTAATCAAGGAGATTTATTTCCTTGATTAATTAAGGGATTTACTTTCCTTATTTTAGATAGTTAACAAATCATTGTATAATTAGGAGATACTATCCTAATTGATTACTATATTTATTTCCTAGTAAAGCCCTCATGTAAATCCCTATATATACCTCCTTATGGAGAAGAATAAAACAAGAACCTAAAGTATTCAAACCCATATTCATATTTTAGCACAAATGAGCAAAAATTGAGCTGATATGCGAGGGGACGTGATACACATATGCAGTGATCGTGCGCAATGCATCATTGTGTTGTGTGTGTGACAAGCCTAAAAAATCAAGCTAAATCTTAAAGTTGTTCAATCCTAATCCTAAGTTAAATAATTATCATCTGCTGCTCATGTGGGCTTGTTGTATGTATTTAAATAATTATCATCTGCAGATTTGGTGCGACCATTCTGGCTAAATCCCGCGTTTTTTCGGTTACCATTCGGTAGAGTCGTGGGTTTGCACGACCGCTCGCTTGGCTTGAAACAATTATAGTAAGCTTTTCCATGACGCGGCCATGGTAGATCAGATAGCTCATCACACTGATCTCGTTTGGCGACGCCCTAAAGCCTTTCATCTCAAGCTCTCTCAGACTCTGCGTTACGCACAAGAAATCTATCGGGTTCCGGTTCCACATATTATGAGGGTTCACGGCAGCAAATGGAGCTTCATATTCTTGCTGGAGCCATAACAAAACCAGAATGTATAGACCAGAATGTTAATTAGTCTGTTTTATACGGTTAGTTAAAAGAAAAATAAGGGGCTCACATCATTGATAATTCTGGCATGGCCATGACCGCCTATTTCGATTTTCAGAGTCTCCAGTTGGGGACAGTTTTTCAGGAAATACTGGATGCCGTGTTGTTCATAGTCATGCATTGTCGTTTTCAGTGTCAAGTTGTCAACTGTGTAATGCCCAAAGGAGAATCCATGCCTTCCTCTCCCAACGGAATAACCTGCACACAATTAATTGATCATTAGTTAACACAATCTCAAGCTTGTAAATATTGATTAACAAAGCGACTGCTATATATTTGTACCATATTTACTGCACACATTGCTAACCACACATTTAATATAGGTTGTGGGTATGGAGTCCGCCTCTATTAGACAAGCATTAGTCAGCAAAGTAATCAACCAATGTGGTACAATTGATTAATGAAATATGATAAAACCAACCAAACTTTTTAAGGGTTAAAACTTAAGTATACCTGAAGCATGTAGGTGCAAACAGTCAATGCCCTCATGGGGTTGACTTCATCGATGAGTTGACCGAGAAGATCAGACATTGAGTCATTCCGTCCAGTCTCATGCCCAAAGTCAAGATCCACCTCATCCAAGCCTCCATTTCTGAGTATACAAAATTTTGGCAGGGTCCCAGAGTACCTCAAACAACCTCAAATTCAAACTAAGGATAAATAAACCTGCACTTACAAACCACCAAAGTTTTCAGCTTTAAGTCCCTTACACGAACACAGAAGAAGTTGTCCATGTTCCAACAGTGTTTCATGCTCAAACTCTCAAGACACCCACAGTTGGCCAACAAAGCCTTGATAGTGCTTTCCATCGTTTCAACCCAACCCAACGAAACTTCTTTAAGCACCCCAAAATTCTTGAACTCGGACACATTGAAGTTGCAAGAAGACAGAGTCAAGGATTCGAGAGGATGGTTATAAACAGTAAACAGACAGAGGCAGATCAAACGGCGTCGGATGAGCAATATCTTCGAGATCGTCTGCATCCCATGTGGGATCAGAGAAATCAAGCGCCAAGTGTTTGACATGACGGGCGAGGGCAAATGCAATGCAGTTTTCAACAACCCTTCGGTTATTTTGTGGATGCAAAAACTTGAGAGAAAGTCTGTCCACGGTGGGTTCTTGGTAGTTTTGAACCCACTGCAGCACAAAATCAATGAACACTTGTATTTGGACCTCTCTATCGACATCTACGTTGGCAAAGAAACGTTCGTCGAACTCGATGTTTTTCGATGAACGCCAAAGGTGACGCCAACGCTTCGACAGAACGGAGGTTCTTGCCGCTTCTTTGAAGGGCAAGAAGGAGATTATGGCGAAGAGGTGGGACTCGGGCAACTCGGAGCAAAGGTCCATGTTTGAATCTGTGTGGTGGGATGGGATTGAAGTGAATGAAGTTGCAGGGTTTTATAGAGGAGGAGGTTGTTGGGGCACCGGTTGGGGGGGTGGGGGTGGTCGGTGTGGGGGTGTTGGCGAATAGTTGTCTTACCTTACTTTACAATGGTATTAGAAACTGATCCAAAAGTATTTTGAATCTTACTTTACATGCGGCGGTTGAGAGGAAAAGTTTTTGAGGGGGTGATTACATGTGGTTATGGACGTGACAATGTTGGTTGATAGAAATAAATGAGAATCTGATTGACATCAAGTAAATGCTCTGTTGAGAGATTTTTTTTTTAAGTGCTTCGAATTTTCAGAATTTATCTTGAACGTGTGTGTAACGAAATTTTCACTTGAAAATATTATAGAAAACGATAAATGCTACATTGTAACACTTCATAAAAGAATAATATAAACGGAAGCAAGATTTTAAAAAAATGAACGTAAAGTGTATAATGTTCACGTGTCATAATTTTATGATTGAAAATGAACTTTAAAACCGATTGACTAGCAATTTTCATTTTTGGCTTCTACTCATTTGATTAATTAATACGATAAGAGATCTAGTTAAGCAAAATCACGAAAGAAGAAGAATGAAATTAAACTATGTGGCTCATAGGTGTGCTTACCGAGTTGACGATTAATAAAAAGAAAAATAAATTACTTCAATGGGAAATGCTAGGCTTACCACATCTTTCATACCACATTTATACCACCTCTCTAATAGAGGTGGGCCCCGTTGTATTGGTTCGGTGGGCCCATTGTATTGGTGGGCTCCACCTCTATTAGAGAGGTGGTATAAATGTGGTAAGCCTAGCATTACCCTACTTCAATTGGGAAGCTTAACTTAGTCAATTGTCTTTCGCTCCAAAATATTAAGATAAACACGTGAAACATGAGTCTCACGTGCTTATTTGTCACAACACCAATACGCAAAGTAAGTGAAGTCCTTAGCTCTAACTCTCCAATTTTAATCTTTTTCATTAAAGTGTCTCCGAAAAAGAGAAGCATTTTTCTAAATGAAATTCACCATTTTGTGAATAATATGACTATAATTTCAATTTTTTTTTTATAGTCTAGAAAAACTATAGAAACTGTAAATACAAAAAAGAAAAGAAAAAGATCATTAGAAGCTAATAACTTTAACTAGCCCACCCACTAAAAAATTCTCGGTTCCACCCTTAATGACATGTATCTTGGTTTTATTCATGAGATGCAACTCCTAAAATGCAACAATGGACATTTGGCATAGCCACACTTCGACCCGTGACCCCCCTCCAGCATTTCATGTTGGTTCAAATTGGTGTTGCTTGGTTTGAACCTCCATGATACATTGATAGTGTCTGTGAGAGATTATTTGTGTTGTGCAAAAGTAACATAAACCTGTATACACATACGATTCGAATCTCACTTAACGACAAACTGACAGCTCATCTATGTTATACAAATTTATGTTATATGTATGAAAACTGTTCGAAGTGATTGGTTAAGCACCATCACCTTCACACACATGGATCTAGTTATCATGTAAATCGTCTCCAATCTCAAACATGATCAATGTACGCTCTAATAGCACAAGTGTGGATGCGGGGTTTATAAGTTGGAAAGGAAATGAGTACAGATAAGAGAAATAGACAAATAAATCGTGAAACAGATATCTAATTGTTACTCCTATGGGTATTCTTCGGATTTTCATATGATGGTTGACAAAATGGGAATTATATGATAAACTATTAGTTTCATATATTTCCCTATATACATTCTCTATTTTCCTTTTTATCCCACAATGCCATCTTATCTCATGATGATAAGTATTTATTTTTTGAAGTCACCCTTTAATGATCAATTCTACAGAAAATCATTCAAATAAAAGGGAAAAGTAGCTAGCATTCGTCTTTCACAAAGAGTGACATTAACATTCATGGAAGAGGATCCTTCCCTAACTTTCTTTCCCACATTCTCTTCTTTTTCTGAAAAATCCAAATCTCAACCTTTTAATTTCATTTAAACTAGCCACTTGGCACCCGCTCACACGTGTGCCAATTGAGTTTTTATTAATGAGTGTTATATTATTTTTAATTTAAAAAAAAGTTTTGAAGGTAGTTGTCTCCTATTTTATGGGGTGCATTTTTGCTCACCACTTTAACCCTAGGTGTATGCTCACCACCATCCTCAACACTTGACACGTGTCCATATGCATAACAATGATTCTATAAATACAAAGCAAAAGTCAACTATGGTTATGCCTTTGGATACATGTCAAATATTGAGGATGGTGGTGAGGGTACACCTAATGTTAAAGTGGTGAGCAAAAATGCTCCCTATTTTATGAATAACTTCTCCTGGTTTTATGGATAATTGCATTATATGTTCTTTTCTTTTTCGTTTTTATAATTATAATTATAATTTAAATAATTATGAATGTACCATTTTATCCATATTTAATAAAAGGTCTTCTGTTTTATTATTTTATTAATCAAGGGCCATTGTGGAGGAAGTTTTGAAGGTAGTTGTCTCCTATTTTATGAATAACTTCTCCTAGTTTTATGGATAATTACATTATATATTCTTTTCTTTTTGTTTTTATAATTTTAATTTTAATTAAAATAATTATGAATGTACCATTTTATCCATATTTAATAAAGGGTCTTCTGTTTTATTATTTTATTAACCAAAGGGCCATTGTGGGGATTTTGAAAATTTCACTTTTAAGGCATTCTGCCTTAATATATATATAAGGTGAAATCCAACAAATTTATTATTATTAATACTACTCAAAGTAAATGATTTTTAGCTGTTTTGCCCCCTGAACTATTAGACAATTCAAACTTACCCTCATGAATTATTTCGTCTGCCGATTTAGTTATACTCGTTTAAAATAGCTAATGTGAGACTTGCCATTAGAGTTCTAGAGATTTCATCCATGTTTCTGTCTAAATAGTGATGCGGGGCCATGTGATTCGTTTGTTGAGGGCATTATAGTCCTTCTAGGTGCTGACTTTGTATTTCCATTTATTGTTTAAAATAAACAATAAAAAAAGGCAATTTGCATAAATACCACATGAACTTTCAGGCATGTGTGTCATTACCACATGAACTTTTAATTTTTATTTTTAACAAACTGAACTTTGTAAAGTGTTCCAATCCACCAGCTACTTCTAACTCCGTTAAAGTTTTCATTAAATTTAAGGGTATTTTCGTCAATTAATTATAATTAAGAATAATTATATAAAAAACAGATTTAAAAAAAAGTTAACCTAATAATTACAACGCCTTCTCCCTACCCCTACTCCTAGAGGTGGGCACTCAAACCGAAAATGTCTTCAAAATTTGAAGCACATGCCCCTCACATGTCCATTTAGACAGCAATATGAATGAAATCCTAAAAAAACTAACGGTGAGGGCAACATTGGATAACAGTGAGTGCTAAATCGGCAAACAAAATAATTCAGGTGAGTACATTCAAAATGGGTCATAGGAATCAAGGGGCAAAACGACACTTTACTCTAAAGTAAAATATATGTAGGTTGTCTTTCAAATTAGTCTACCCAACTTAGTCTAATGTGCCCAATGAACGGAGGTTTTTCTCATAAGTTTGGGTCTATTGTGGGATATGATGTTACTAAGTGTCTGTTTAACATTAATTATTTGGGATTATAAATAATCTTAAAATTTTTGAAAAACTCAACCTGTTTGATAACGAATAAGAAAATTACCTATTCTTAAAAATTGATGCGAAGAAAGAAAAAGGGAAAGCTGCTTTGGGGCAATCAGATTTGAGGGGTGTTGGGTTTTAATGAATTTTTGGAACTTCCGAAAGTACCCCAATCTATTTTCACGCTCTCTCGTCTCTCCTCTTGGTGCGTCGTCTCCTTCCTTCCCATCACGTTGCCTCTTCACGCCATCTATTCACAGAGCTCACTCCTCTCCTTCTCTTCCATTCTGCCTACGTTTTTTTCTTGTTGGATCAAGTGAAGCACACTGCTGAGCCACAAGACTCAGGTAAGAGGCGCATATTATGTTTATTTCATTCAAATTCATTCTTCCCTCTTTCTAGGGTTTTAACTTTCAATTTTTGATGCTGTTGGTCTTCTATATTACGTATTGGCATGAAAATGGCATTTTTCCATTTGGGTTTTAGGGCCCTTGCCTGATAGGGTCAAGTTCCTATCAACTGGTTGAATTGGTACAGAAAAGGGAAATAGGCAAATAGATTTCGAGGGGGTCAAACCTCCAAAACATAAAGTTGTATTTTTTACTTTAAATTTTCTATATTATCTTGGTCATAATATTTTTTACTTGGACCTCATGACATCTAAATTCCTTTAATGTTTGATTCATGTTGTTTTGTGCTTCTTTAGGCTTTCTTTGTTTTCTTTTTCCTGTTCTTTTTTTGGGCTTGATGCTTGTTCCCTCTGTATTTTTGTTTCTTCTGTGGCCTTCCTGGCCACCCCTGTTGTTTTGTATAAGAATATATTGAACGTGATTGTAATTATTTTAGTGGGGAGCAAAGTGAGAGTAGGAAAGAGTTGGAGCAAAGTGTTGGGATGAGGATGATGGATAGTGAAGTGAAAGAGGATGGGAAGGGTTGCCAAAGCTATAGAATATTAATATGCATATGAATGCAAAATATATGATACTGGTACACTGCAATTAATTACCAGGGGATTGTCTAACGATGTGTATATATGCTGCTTTTTCTTTCATTGCTTTTATATCTGCTGAGCAGCTGAGCTTTGATTATTTATAATGCTTCAAAGCTAGATAGGGAGCTGCAGTGCAGATAACATAGAATCTGGAATTGTCATAAATTATGGTGTAGTTTGAGCTGCTTTTATTTCTAAAGTAACATAATTTGCCACCAACATGTGTGTACACTTTCCGAGTGCTCCTCAATCCACCAACAACCAAATTTTCTTTTACAACCATCATGTGTGAGAATATTCCATATTACAGAGTTGGTTGGAGTTCAATGTTGAATATTCCATCATAGTTTTGAAATTTTGATATTTTGTAAGTGTTATTTTATTTTGTGGCTTGAAACATGAGGGTGCAATTTGGTAAATTAGTGCAGACTTTTTTTCTTTGCTCTGTTTGTAATTGAACTAGTAGTATTGTGAATTTTGAATTTGAATAATTGTTTTATTTCATATTTCATCCTTTTAGTTTTTCTCTTGTTGTTAGCTTATCAGTTTGTGGGCTTGCAGCCTGCAATTGTTGGAAGAAGTGATTATCAATTTCTGTATAATTTGGGAAATATGATATAAACAAAAGAGATTCTGATGAAATTTCAACGAAGAAAAATTGGCTTTGAAATTTCAGCCCACATCATTTTTAAACCCAGTGTCTGTTCCTATGTATAGTATATAATTGATGGTTGAATTCTTTTGATTTTGCATTCCCATTAACCAACTTTTGCTGATGGGGATATAGATACATAGTAGACCGGTACATCACCTTTAGCTTTTGTGCTGAGTTCTATCTGTTGTTTTGTCCAAATTTATACCACATTATTCATATTGATTTTAGACAAGTTGTCATTCTGTAATCAACGAAGTTCTAACTTCTAGTTTTTCTGTCAACTTTTCTTAGGCAGGAGAAGTCCAGTCGTGCATTTGCAAATTCATTGATGGGGCGTAACCTTTCAAATCATGCAGAATCTCCAGTTGGGGACCGTGGGTCTCCTCGTAGGAGGAGCCCATCTAGGAAAAGTCCATCCAGAATAGAAAGGTCACCTACTCGACATAGGAGGTCCCACAGGGGTAGTTCTCCACCAAGAGATAAACATTCGGGTCACCTTAAGTCTCCAAAGCATGCAAGGTCCCCCTCTCCTCCTGCTCGCTCTCCTTCTCCTCGGACAAAACGGTTAAGAAGAGCTCAAGCTGGCAGAGAAGCTGTGAAAGAACCTGAAAGGAATAACGGGAGGGGAACTGATAGGGGTTTACAGAAGGAAGGGGTTTCAGAGAGAGACGTTGGAAGTGACAGGAAAGAGAAATGGTCGGGAAGAGACGATGTTGATGGTAAATCATCAAGACCAAGACATGGTACTTCTCCATCAGATCAACAGCGAAGGAGTAGGCATATATCTCCCTCACCTCAAGCTGCTGGTGTTACCAGGGATGTGGAGAAAGTAATTGAGAAGGACAGTGAAAGGAATCATGTCAGAGGGAGTGATAGAAGAATGCAAAGGGAAAAGGGTTCTGATGGGGAAACTGATAGTGAGAGAGTGGAGAGAAGGTCAGGAAAAGACAGTACTGATCATAGGTCTTCAAGAACAAGACATGGGCGATCTACTTCTCCATTGGATCGGGACCACAAGAACAGACATAGATCTCTTTCACCTCAACAAGCTGCCAATACCAGAGCTCGTGATGAGGTGTCTGGTGATATCCACTCCTTCAAATGTCTCATCCCCCTCCCCAATAATTTTAATTCCGCCATTGAAAATTATCGCTTCTTAAATTTCATTTTTGTTTTATAAGATGCTTCTTAAATTTCACTGATATTATTGTAGATTTTCAAAAGTTCTTTTGCATAGGTTTATTTTCTAATAACTTCCATTTCAAAATATCTTTTTTCTTATTTACAACCTCCTAACTCACTCCAAGGAGGAGTTAATGTGGAAAAGTGGAAGTGGCAGTATGTTTTAAGACTTTTTTGAATGAAGACAAATTAATTATTCAATTACGTTTGCATTCATTGGGATAATTATCTGTGATGCTTATAAGTGGGTTCTGTTTCTAGTTGTGATGATTCTTATCTAAAGTGTCTAACCAGAGGTAAACATTTTCAGGTGCCAAATTCAAGAGAAGATGAGCATAGGTGGGTATCTTTAAAGTTTTTGTTTACACTTCGCTGAACCATTGATAAAACTATCTGGTGTCCAAATATATTTTTCTTGCAATGGACCAATGATTTCTGGAATGTTATTGCACTTTGATATATTTAGTCACTCTATTTATTTGTTCTGGTGAATGAGAATAGATAAAGGTCAGTGCAAGCAATATGGTCTTGCCAATTTAGCATAGTAAACTTTTATGATGTAGTAAAAGTAATAAAATATGCCAATTCTTAATAATACGAGATAAGGGTCACTGGAAATAATATTTTAGTTTTTCTCAATTCCAGTTTCTTATTTTCTGTAGTAAAAGTGATAAAGCATTAATTGCCAATTTAACATAGTAAACGTTCATGTCTGTTAATTTGCAGGTATATCACATAACTTTCGGTTCTGTTCAATTGAAACTTTTAGTGTCTCAGTGCTCATGCTTTAATGAACATAAGCTTTGATGTAGCTTTTGATGAGCTGTTGGTTGCTTTCTTGGGCAGGGATGATGAGAATGATGCAGTAGCTATGATGAAGGCTGCTGAGGAGGCCTTGGAAGCAAAGCAAAAGGTAAGTAATGCATAGCTTGGTGTAGCATTCTTTCTTGATCATAACTATCATCATCTAATTTTTGTTGTGCATGCCGAATATTCTCAGCTATCCGGTGCAAGCTGTGATAGGTCTTGTTTATCCATACTACTTTTATTTCTGAGTGTTTACAAATAATTTGTTTATTGTGCGGAAGGTTGAAACTGTACTGACGTTTTGCTCCTTTTACTACTCGACTTACAGGAAAAACCTTCGTTTGAGCTATCTGGAAAGCTTGCTGCGGAAACCAATAGAGTCAGGGGTGAGATTTCCTTTTCCTTGGGGTTTGATACAAAAGTCTGAACTTTTTGTTCTCTTTTGTTTTTAAAAATAGGAAGAAATAGATGCACTAATCAGAACCCTTAAAGGGCTTAAATAGAGTACAACTTAATCACAATAGGAAATGAAATAACTACCAGATCACTTACATGGGGAAGCTAGATCACAACTCCAAACAAACTTGGAAACCAATACTCTACTTACCTTAAACTCCTATTTAGAATAAACTTTTGTTCTCCAACACTTTCCCTTCAGTTGGAGCATAGATGATAATCATGCCCAGCTTGTTACATAACCCAGAAACATAATTAAGAATGAAGACGTAAACTTGTGCCATCGTGAATGGTTTTTCCGCAAAATGACTAAGATAGGCACACGTGCCTCATCATAACTTCTAGCCTGAACTTTTGGGCCCCAAAAGGAAGTTTAGATATGTGGGTCAAATATCAACCAAATGGCACCCTTAAACAACAAGGAAATCAAATATTCTAATTAACTTAGAATCCTAATTACAATTTTGTTTTAATTCTGTTATTGTTCTGTTTTGTTCTTTATTGAATAAGGTTGTTTCTTTTCAATATATAAATATCGTTTTAATTCTCTGATATTTTTTATATATCCAATATGGAGATTGTGCATTTCTATGTGTTTATTCCTTATAACAAATAAAAAGATAATAATATATGTTTTGTTTTCTATGTTGTTATTATTTTGTCAGGTATAACACTATTATTCACTGAGCCTCCAGATGGACGAAAACCTGATGTAAGATGGCGGCTTTATGTTTTCAAGGGCGGTGAAGTGTTAAATGGTAAGTCTCTTGGAGATTAATACTGGAAATTATCTTCTTGTTTTGTGCCTTTCTTGAGACCTACATATGCTTCTTTAATGATGAAGCACTTATTGTTGAATGATGATGAAGGAGCTGCTGAGTACTGACTGCAGCTTGCTTCTTTTTAGACGTACAGTACTTTAAAAGACCTCATGTGTCATGTCTGATCAAAGTACCTAGTTCCAAGCCAATTAACTGTCAAAATTCTTAAATCTCAAAGGCTGAAGGGCTACTGACTGAAGATTCTCTTATTGTTTTTGTAAGACCTTGGCTGCAACCCACAATGCAGCATCAATTTTCATTTCGTATATAAGTGACCTTAGGATGTAACAACGCATCCATATAACTTCTTCCATCACGCACTTAACCTCTCCTTATAACACTGATTGCTGAGACAAGCAGCCTGTGGTAATTCTGTACGTTTTCTCCTAATGGAAACATCTCTTTCAAGTTCAGATCATTTATTGGATTGGGTGCAATGGTGTGAGTAATGAATATTGGACAGTTTCAAGAAACATTTGAGAATTTCTGTTGAAATATATTTGAGAAGAAACATATTTTCTGGCCCTAAAATATAGTGCATGTTTCTATTTTTTTGCACATATGGTTGTTGTACACTGACGTTTTTAGTACTTGCAGAAATTTCCTTTTTAGATTTTTAAGCTTTTGGTAGTTTTCTTCCCAAAAGAAAAAGGATATAAATTCAATAGTATTCCAATGGCATTGAGTAGTGTGTTTAAACTCAAAACTGTTGGATTTATTTTCATTTTCTTTTGGTATTGAGTACTTATATGCATCTTGTTGCTCTTAACCCAACCTGAGCTTATTCCATTTTCTTTCGGTAATGATTTAATTTGTGGTGATTTTCCATATCTGGCAAGCATGCAAAAAAGTGCAATTATTTTTATTGTGCATTATGATAGTACTCTCTGTTGGAATTTCTGAGTCCATGTCTTTGGGATTCTATTCATGGTGATCAAAATGTTCTCCTTGAATTATGGTTTTTTAAGATGTACATATGATCTACAGAACCCCTGTACATACATCGGCAAAGCTGTTACCTCTTTGGGAGGGAAAGAAGGGTGGCAGACGTCCCTACAGATCACCCATCCTGTAGCAAGCAACATGCTGTTATACAATTCAGGTAGATCTAGAATTTTGCCTTTTTTAATTTTTGCCATTTACATTCTTGGTTAGTAACTAATATCATATTTTATTTTCCCGCCATGCCAGGCAAGTTGAAATGGAGCAACCTGATGGTACACTATCAAAGAAAGTAAGGTAAGACAGTTAATTTGCGGCTAATTCCATTATTTAGAAGGGTGAATTTTTCAAATCTCACATCTCATTTCTTGTGTGCACCATCACAGGCCTTACTTAATGGACCTTGGAAGCACAAATAAAACTTTTCTCAATGTAAGTGGCTCAATTGATATTTTGTCTTCCTTTCTGTTAATTATAGCTTTGGCATTTGTGTTGTGTATGAGTAAGCTGAGGCTTTCCTGTATTTGCAGGAATTTAGTTGTAACATTTGCTTTGCATTTGCAGGATACTGCAATTGAAGCTCAACGGTATTATGAACTAATGGAAAAGGACACCATTAGATTTGGTAATAGTAGGTAGGTCACTAATCAATAATCCTACATAAGCTTTTGTGGTTCTTAGATTGATGTCTCCTAAATTTTTTTTCTTTTTCTGTTGGTATTCATGCTTTATTGCTGAATGAATATTTGTAATGATACTTGCAGCTGAATGCCTGAATTTAATTGGTTTGGTTTCTATGGTTATTACGTTTGAATTGAGTTGAAACAATTGGTTTTAGAAACCAATCTAACTCAATAATTGTTGTTTGGTTCAGTATGTGCTGGTTAAGGGTCTATAAAATGTTTGTTAAATTCATGAGTTGTAAAATATTGCATGACAAGTAAAGTTGTTAGATCATCTCATAGTTGGACTTGACATAAAGAATCATAGTAAATGGTAAATGGATTCCAGCCGGGTGGGGCGGCGTGGGTGGGGATGTAAAAGGTAGCACATTCCTTCCCAAAGAGTGCATACCAAACATGAGAGCAGAGAAAGCTGTTGTAGCTATTGGAGGTTTCAAGTAAGCACTGGAATTCAAAAGTCTAACATGAAAATTCAGGAGATATTAACGCAAGTCATGTTCAGATTATTCTACCACCAACCCCACATTTTCTTTATGTGTGCGTACTTTTGAAGTCAGGCTGTCAGGAACTTTTGTGTTGGCATAGTGATCAGCTTGATCCTATTAGAGCATTTGATCATGCGAATGTTTAAGGTTTGTAGAGTTGCAGCTGATTATACAAATTGAAATCATAGGTCATGCTTGATTTAGTTTGAGTCATCTGATCCTTGATTTAGTTTAAGTCATATCTGATGCCTGCTTTTCTCCCTTTCATAATTGGGCCCTCATTTTTTGTGTCATTAATTATGAATTTTATAGTTACAATTTTGAGGGTAATATTTGAAGATAATAAGGTTGTGGAAAGTTCTGAAGGGCATTCAATTGTCGACTGCTAAGAGTTATCTGCAGCATGATTTGTTTAATTTTTTTAAGGGACTAAAAGGCTAATCAGAGAAGGAACCATAACATTCTTCTGGCTGCTCCATTTTCTTTGACTACAAGTGTGTATAGTATTTTGAAGATTATATCTGTCATGCAAACTGAGCTGTTTTAGACTCTTAGATTTCTAAAGCAGAAACTATGACAACTGACTGAAAGATGGTTTCTGTTTCTATATGATCTATTCTTTTTTCGTTTTGTTACTCAAATTGTGCCTCAAACTACTGGACAGCTGGGATTTTAAGATGGCTGCGACATTTTCAAATTGAGCGGAGAATCTTAGGATTCCGCTTTCCAAAGTGATTTGTAATTGTGTTTCATCGCTTCCTAACGAGTCTTAAAAGTATGCTTGGTGAGAAAAATCTGTAGTTTTACCGGGGAATTTCTTGTTTGCTGTCCCTGATATGATCTGTGATCCATGCTGTATTGCTTCTTATATTTTTGTGGCATATTTTTGACGTCATTCTTATAATTTGGTTTTTGCAGCCGAGAGTATGTACTACTGCATGAGAACTCTATGAATTGACGGGCTCAATTGGCTACTCGAACGCTCTTCCTTTTAACATTTGGGGATCATTGATGTATGAGGTCTTTTTTTTTTCGGCAGATCAGATGTATGGGAATGGGTGGATTTTATGAATAGCATCAAATTTTCTGAATACTTTTCATGGATGTTACTGGAAAGAATGCATGGTATGTTATATCTCCTCGTGGTTTGTGATTTTCATGAATCTGGATGCATCCTTTAGGCAGCATTATATGGTTGCCAACTGCTGGACTAAAGGGTGATCGAAGCACAAAGTATTATCTTAGTGGAAAGGTTAATTGGTAGAGAACTATTATTGGCATCCCGAAAAAGTCATATTGTACTCCTCTGTTATGAAAGAAGAGAATCGCAGCGTGACTCTCGGAGTGCCAATAACAGTTCCGTTTGTGTAACATTCCTAGATATTCTTTTTAGACTAATTTATTCATGTTATTATTTTCAAACACCACTTTTTGACCTTTAAAAAACTCTTCATATTGACAACTTTTAATAATAATTAAAATCAAGGGTATTGTTGGAAACTTGATAACTTTTCATTCCTAATACTGCACTAATCAAACATGGGAATATGAGATAATTAGGGTGCGTTCGGTAACGTTTTGAGGTTGTTTTCATTTTAAACAAAAATGAGTCAAAACACGTGTTCGGTAGCATGTTTTCATTCTCGTGAACGCTTTGTAAAATGAAAACAACTTCATGTATCTTGTAGAAAACAAAAAAAGTTGTTTTCATTCTCGTGAAAACGTTTTCTCATAAAACATTACAAAAATGACTCAAAAACACGTTGATGGCATGTTTCGTTCTGTAGAAAAGCAGAAAAAAGTTGTTTTTCATTCTGCGTGGAAAAGCGTTTTTGAAAAGCGTTCTAACGCAGGCCTTACGTTTCTTAGTTCTCATTTTCAAAAGTCCCAAATACGGGAATGAACATCCTCCATTCCCATATTGTGGGATTAGACATGGAAAGTTTATTCCCAAGAAATTCAATTCGAGAACCAAACATGCCCTTAGGTTTCATTTGGATGTAGGAATTTGAAAGAAATGATTTGAATTTGATGGGAATGCTAAATTTGCTATAAAACTGTTTAGATTGAATGTATTTGAAATAACTAATTATAGCATATTTGACATAAATTTAAAATGACTACATGCAAGGAATAATTTAAAAACATAAATTTCATTCTTTTACATTTGCTCTTAATAAGCTAATAAATCTCACCTCCTCCACAAACCTTTTATCAAGAAAGGAAAAACACAAAGAACTCAGCTACCATATTATTTATTGACCACAAATACCACCCCCCCTCCCAGAAGAAGAACACGTCCACACTACCAGTCTTTTTTAATGTGGACAGCACCGGACCACCATACCATATTTGCCCCACATGAGATCACGAGATCATGAGACAATGACAGAGGGTGGTAGGTATATCTTTTCCTTTTTAGAGGGGCACTAAATGCAAAATCCAAACTATTCCCCTACCACCATTGCACCAGACTTTTAAACTTTGGGTCAACGCGGTTATAAAAACGGTCCGAAAAGAGGTTCGATTTCAAACCAGGGGAAATCTCTGAAAACCTCCTCATAAAATGGCAGCCTCCACAAGCGCTTCCACCACTTGCAAAACCCACCGACTGACCACCCCACCACTGGTCCCAAAACCCTTCTCCTCCTCCCAATTGCCCTTCAAGTTCCACAAATTTAGCCCCCGTGCCACCACCCCTTTTTCCATCTCCTGCACCCTCACCCGAGATTCAGCACCTCTTCGGATGGAGGACAAGAACGAAAATGGGTCCTTCCCGGTTCTGCCCCGACCCGATTCCTTCGGCCGGTTCGGGAAGTATGGAGGCAAGTACGTCCCCGAAACCCTAATGCATGCCCTCACGGAGCTCGAGGCTGCTTTTCATGCTCTTGCTAATGACGAGGACTTTCAGGTACTGTTAAAATCGCTTCTTCCATTTCTGTTTTTTGACCTTTTCCCTCATTTTTCTGTTTGGAGAATCAAATGTGAAAATTTTGGTGTTGTGAGAATTATATATGAATGAATTGGACATTGGTGCATGTTGATTTGGTTTTTCGTAGTTGGAATTGTTGTCAAGATCAAAATTTGTGACGAAAATGAATGAAATGGAGCTATTTGAATGGAGTGGTCACAAGGTCTTTTAAATTGAATCAAGCTGGGAAAGTATTATATACCAGAAAACTTGGTTATGGAGTACAAAGCTGCATCTTGTTACCGAAAAAAGGATGCATGCAAGTAGTTCATGTTGTATTTTGTCATAGAGCTCAACGAAGCTTTAGCTAATTCGGGAATTCGTAGGATTTGTTGTTTGTTTCATTCAAATAAAATTTGTGGTTGGGTTGCCTTGTGGTTGTCTTTAGTGACAATTTTTTGTTACCATTCAATTTTGAGATATTGTAGGATGCATACGCCAAACATAGTTTTTGAAAATGTGCACTAAAAAGTATCCTAAATGAGGAAGAAGATTTCTTTTTTATTTTTAAGATTATTCAGTTTTTCACTTACAAAGATTATGTTTGGTGTGTTGCTGACAATAAAACCCTTGGTACTTCTTGGTTATTGGCTGAATCTGAGTTTCCTGAGCCTGAAGGAGGAGAGAAATTTAATTTTCTTTTGGTGGTATACAACTGGGTAACTGATTAGATAAATATATGATATTGCAGAAAGAATTGAATGGCATTTTGAGGGACTATGTTGGCAGGGAGACTCCTCTCTACTTTGCAGAGCGGCTAACTGAGCACTACAAACGCCCTAATGGTGAAGGGCCTCACGTTTACTTGAAGAGGGAAGATCTTAACCATACTGGGGCCCATAAGATCAACAATGCCGTTGCCCAAGCCTTGCTTGCTAAGAAATTGGGAAAGAAACGCATTATTGCTGAAACTGGAGCGGGTCAACATGGAGTTGCCACTGCCACTGTTTGTGCTCGGTTTGGATTGCAGTGTATCATCTACATGGGTGCCCAAGATATGGAAAGACAATCCCTCAATGTTTTCAGAATGCGGCTTCTTGGGGCTGAGGTTTGTTATGATTCTGAAACTCACTTCGTTACATTTATAAGCTGAACACCCAATGAATTATGAAACTGGACTGTACTGAGAGATTGTTCATATTTTTCTTACCTGCATATTCCACCAATAATATTTTCCCAGAACAGGGTTGCTAGAAGGGGAGAAGCCAATTGTCTTTCTATGGAATGCTCCATAATTATTATGTTGAGCTCGACTCTTGCTTATTGCCCCTTCTGTGTTACCTATTAGATTTGTGTCAGAGATCAAATCATGGTTTTCAATCTATCTAATACTTAAGTTTTCTTGGGTTGCTACTTTTTGACTTATTTTTCTCTCAGGGAATTTATTTAGCATATTTTGAGTTTCTAATGATTATATATAATCTTGATTGTTTCAGTGTTCCATTCTGCCATCTCATGAATGGTTAGCTGACAGTTGTTTTGTTCTGTGCAAGAAAGGATGATTTTTACTTTTTCGATGTTATAAGTTTATAAGTTCTTTTGGCGTGAGAGAGGTTTGCTGATCAGATACATCTTACAGATTGCATCTTTTCTTTACAAGAAATGTGCACTAATTTTAGGGGACAAATTACTGAATTTAACTGTCATGGCTATTTCTTTTGAATTTTCTTTTTCTTTTTCTTGAGATTGTGCTGTGAAATGGCATAAACTGTTACTTTTATTTAAGTCCAATGCATCGCTCTTACTAATCCTAATAATTTTGAACTTTAATTTCTTTTCCTGTTTTGAAATACAGGTTAGACCAGTCCATTCTGGGACAGCTACATTGAAGGATGCTACTTCAGAAGCTATAAGGGACTGGGTAACTAATGTAGAGACAACTCATTATATTTTGGGTTCCGTTGCTGGCCCACATCCATACCCTATGATGGTTCGGGATTTCCACAAGGTGATTGGTAGAGAAACAAGAAAACAGGCACTGGAAAAGTGGGGAGGGAAACCAGATGTGCTGGTAGCTTGTGTTGGTGGGGGTTCAAATGCCATGGGACTTTTCCATGAGTTTGTCGAAGACAAAGACGTTCGATTGATTGGGGTGGAGGCTGCAGGCTTTGGATTGGACAGCGGCAAGCATGCTGCAACTTTGACAAAAGGGGAAGTTGGTGTCTTGCATGGAGCTATGAGCTACTTATTGCAGGATGACGATGGACAAATTATTGAGCCTCATTCTATAAGTGCAGGGTATGAGAGTTCATTGATCTTTTTAGCTATCAATTAATTTTGGTGTGGCTTTGAAATGTAGTAACTCTGATTTCTTTGTGGCATTTAGCCTGGATTACCCTGGAGTTGGTCCAGAGCACAGTTTTCTGAAAGACACAGGGCGTGCTGAATACTATAGCATTACTGATGAAGAAGCCTTGGAAGGTATTGGACTCTGGCTCAGATTTGTTTTATACTCTTTTGACCTTTTCTTTTTCGCTTAGGGTGAAGTAGTCCGCTTATGCATGGCATTCAATTGGTTATCTGTAAATGAAATGCCAGTTTGACATATGGAATATGCCATTTTCTCTCAAAGCTTAATGTATAGTCCTCAGATGATACCATGAACAAGTGGAGACCTGTAATAAGTTTTGATGTTCGTCATTCTTATTGCAGTGTCCTTGTCATGCTCTTGGTCTTAAGTCCTTGGACTATATTTTGTCCCTAGTTTCCCTTACATGTGAAGCACACACAACTATATTTTACTAGATCAGTCTTATCCAGCTTTCGTAATTTTTTCTTCTCCTTGCAGCTTTTAAACGATTGTCAAGACTGGAGGGAATAATTCCAGCTTTGGAGACTTCTCATGCACTGGCCTACTTAGAGAAGCTGTGCCCTACACTCCCAGACGGGGCCAAGGTTGTGCTTAACTGCAGTGGCAGAGGGGATAAGGATGTTCACACTGCCATCAAGCACTTGAAGGTTTGATGCTACCATGTTTGAGTAAAACAAAATCGTCTCTCTCTAGATAGCTAAAGGAACCATGGGAAATAAATTTGTATTATTTCCTTAATGTGTCTATTAAATCACCCGTTATAGAGCAAGTTTAGAAATGCAATTTGCTGATAGGTCAAGGATGCCTCTTTGCATCCTCCAGACGAATAACAGTGGGTTGCTTATTTGAAGGAAAGTTTTCTATCCACATTTCTTAAATTATCAAGACCAGTTTTTGTAATGATGTAAGTTTCTTTGTTTTGCTGTATAATGATGATGTAACTGTATGAATTTCAATGAGGAAACTGCAAATCTAGTTATATCTGAATATTTCTGATGGATCGCTATTGCGAAGGCTTTGCTCAATTTCTTCGAAAAATTCAATCGTCATTAAAGATTCTAGCTTTTCAAATTCTCAATTGGTTTTCTATGATTTTGGGTTCGAAACCCAGGACGCCAGGGAGAATAATGGTTTAAGAATAAGGGTGGATGTGGTAATTAAACTAATAAAAATGGGATATTACTTGCCTCCTTATCTATTATAAGGAGATACTACTCTTTTTGCAAATCAAAGTTTGACACATATTTAAAAATAATTCATCAAAAACACAAAAAGAAAAATTTATACACACATGTCACACTACTGTTGGCAAGAATGTAGGAGCTTCTATTTACCTGGTAAGTAGGGAAGTATTTTCCATAAAATATACAAAGAGTGCTACTAAACAAACCTTAAAATTAACTGAGTACACCATACTACCAAACTATTTATTGAATTACTAATTTAGCCTAATATAAAATGACAAAAAAAGGATGTATTGAATTGTGAAACAAATATAATTTTAATAAGTACACCCTAATTTTAACATAGCTTTATTTTCTTCGTCCAAACCCCAGATTCACACACACAACCAATCCCCGCAACCAAACACACACAAACATGGCTTCAATTGTACATGCATGGGTGTGGTGTACGGCACAATGAAGAGTGGGGTGGGTGTGGCCTCCATGGGAGTGATGTGGCCTAAGCTGGTGATGAAATCTGTAATAACCTCAAAATTGGGAATTTTGTTGTTATTATTATTCGGAAAAAATATACAAGGTTAATTAAATGTGTGCGCAATTTATGAAGTGGTTTGGTGTGGGAATAATGGATTTACGAGTGTTTAATCTCAATTTGGACTAAAATGTCCTTACGTTTAATTTAATGATTTTTCAATGGACGTTCAAGAAATTGAAGTGAGAAAATTATCATCTTTGAATTGGAAAATTGAGCTTGATCTCACGAATGCGTAGACGCAAACTGTTCGTTAATCCGAGTTGAAACGAAGAAGTTATGCTCGCTTGAAATTTCTATGGGTCAAACAGTAAATATTTATTCTATAAATTGGAAAGGGGCATTGTGCAAAAATAGTATTTTTCATTTTGGTCCGGAAGTTAGAGAGCTCGTTGGAGGGGCAATTTCCGGAGGCTTCTGCGTGGCGCCCGGCCAAGGTGTTCAACACCATCAACCTAGATTGATAGAGAAGAATCCCATGAACATAAGCCAACTAGAATCACAGTGATCAGATCAGTAGTCAAGACGTGACGTGATCGGTGCATAATTACATATCGTTTTGTACCCTTCTAACTTATGATTTGGTTATGTTTTTGAGTTAAACTTGTGCTTTTAATCTATTTTGTGTTTGTTTCAGTATAATAAGCTTAAAACTCATTAAATGCATTTTGGAGACAAGTTAGCTCAAAACGGTGTCTGCAGATCAGTCAACTTCACGGATTGGACTGTACTTGCTCAAGAAGAACCAGATAATGAGCCATACATCATTGGAAAGAGACGGAAGTATATTTTCTGGAGCATTTTACTGTTCATGATTCCGAGTCCTCTAGAGGAAGTTATACAAGTTTTGGCAGCTTAAGGTCAAAATCGGCAGGATCTGCGTTACTGGGCCAAAAATGACATTTGAAGGTCTTTCCGATTTTTCCTTGAGCTGGGCTGCATATGCTTGGAAAGATAAATCAAAGAACTTCAAGATCCATATTTTTCCAGATTTTTCAGAATGGAGGAACAAGCCCAAAACGAGCCCAAAAGCAGACTGCAATGCATTGTCATGCATGACATATGCATGAGCTAATTATTTTTAGTGGGGAAGTTAGGTAAAGTTGGTGAATTGAGTGTTGTAAGTTGGTGAAGTGAGTGTTGTAGGTAGAAGCAATACTCAATTCAAAATTTTACTTCCCTTAAGCCTATATATAGTGAGGTTCTCCAAACTTGTAAACACACCCCAAGGGGGGGAGCTCTCAAACATCTCTCTAGAGCTCCTCTTCCTTCTCTCCCCCAAATTCTCTTAGTTTTCTTTTTAGTTCTCAATTGTTGTAGGAAAATCCTTTTGCTAAATTTTCCTTTAAGTTTTTCTTAGTTGTAATTTATTTTTCATTGTAATGTAAATTCTTTTCTTAAGTTTTCAAGTTTAATTAGTTTCCAAGTTTCAATTATAGTTCTTATTCTTATTCATTATGCTTATAAGTTAATATGCTTGTTTGAATGAGTGATCACCATTAAAACTTGTATGTTAGCTATCTTGGTTTGAATTAAGAGTAGACACCATGCATTAATTCAAATTGAACTATGAATAGGAAGAGTATGTATGGACATTCGACAACAGGGATTAGATACATGCTTGGTTGTTTAAAACATTCTTCTATGCTTAATGGATTTCTAATGCTTAATTTAGGTTCGACAACAAGGATCTAATTAGGGAATTAGAAATACAAGGTTTAGACTAGACACCATGGCTTAATCATACTTTAGCTAGAATCAATCTGTGAATCTAAATTGAACTTGGTAACTAATTTGCTTGAGTTAATTTCTTTTCTTTCTTTCTTGTTTTATTTATTTTCTTTTCATTTCTGTTTTGTGCAGGGAATCAAATTGAATCAATCTATCATCAATCCTCATGGGATCGACCTCGTACTTACACATGCTATACTATCCAACGCCTCGTGCACTTGCGAGTTAACAAAATTTTGGCGCCGTTGCCGGGGATTGACGGCATAGTTTGGTTCTATTTTCTTTCCCTACTTGTTTTACTTTTGTATTTCCTTTTTCAATTCAGTTTTTATTCCTAATCATTTTAATTCTGTTTCAAGTTTTTTGTGTTTGTTTTAGCAATATAGGATAGCTCAATAAAAAGGGAGAGAAGGCAACTTCAATCATAAGGATAGGAAGTATGGAGTAGTGGGAGGAGTAGCGACCTCCAAATGCATCCATACTCGACCTAATCGCTTCAAGGGGGAGTATTCCAATCCTTTCTCTTTTACTTGTATTGTTATTATTTTAGTAATTTTAATTTTCTGTTTCTTTTATAATAATTTAAAAAAATTTCATATGAGCTAACTTTTGGTAACTCCAGTAAGCAACCTCCGTCTATACAGTGTCTAGGAGTTCTTTAGGCAACACCTTCGGTGTCTAAGAAGTTTGGGTTTTAAGCGGGACCATTGTGACCCCTCCAACCTTCCCGGAATCCCTGGCTGTGTTTCTGAGGCCCTTAACTGGTCATCCTAGAGTTGCTTGTATAATTGTGTATTCTTAAAATAAAATTTTTTTAAAAAAAAAAATTCGTGTTTTTCTGTTTTATTTTAGTCTTGCTTTGTTTTTATTTTGAGTCACTTTCCGAACACGTATTGTGAGATTGTGATAATTGTTTGCATGACTTAAATGAAAATTGGATTTCTATTTATTTCAAAAAAAAATTAAAATTAAAAATTAAAACTTTTGGCATCGTTCTAGCATGATATGTTCGAAACCCTCTTTACACTTGCCATTTGTTTCATAATTTTCCAATTAAAGGATTTGCATGATCCAAAGAATTGTATCAAGCATAAATTAAACTTGTATAACCATATAATGTAAGTTTTTGAACTTTGTCCTTCATTTCATGAGTGTTATACACATACTCTTATTTTCTTGTCATCTAAGTTGTTGTTTGATCTCATTATTCATTGATTTGGTTGAACACTTAAAAATAATTCATTCTTATGCAAATTTG
Source organism: Prunus padus (assembly GCA_024362665.1). NCBI lineage: Eukaryota > Viridiplantae > Streptophyta > Magnoliopsida > Rosales > Rosaceae > Prunus > Prunus padus. The sequence goes on from JANFAM010000011.1 coordinate 10,735,178, forward strand.
ATTACATGACATTTGAGAAATGATATTAAGGCCCTCTTTGGATGCTAAGTTTGGGAAGGGGTATTATGTATTGAACAAAAAAATCACCCAATTGGTGGAAGAAAAGAGAATGTTGTGATTGTGGTTGATTGAAAATTCATTTTTGGGTTTCTTTATTGGCCTCAAAATAAATTGGTGGTTGTTCAATTAAAAGAAATGAGTGTGAATCCTTATAAATGGAGGTATAAGGAGGTATAAGGAGTTTTGAAAAAAAAAAAATCCTCATTGTGATGATTCGAAGTCTTGGAAACAATTGTTTTATGCTCTTACATTGTGAGTTCTTTGGACTTTGTGTTATCCATACCTTTCATTTCGCACTCACCTTAGACCCTTGGCCCCATTACAACCTATGAAAAAGACCTAAATTGATCCTAAATGTCATGTGATTGAATTGCATCCATTTTCCTACTTTTAAGTGTTTGGCATCCTTCTTGAGATCATATAATGCAAGTTCTTCATCTTTCTATTATGAGTTAATTCCCTTATGGTTTAACTCTAATCTCATGTTTATAACTGAGTGATGCATTGTAGCCCTCTTGAGTGATTCCTTTGTGAGATGACAGCTTTGGTGAGATTTGAAGTTGAATTTGTGCTTTGTATGATTTTTGAAATTGTGTGAAAACTAAGATTGGAGAATTTGTTGCATTTGGCTATCACACTACTACACTTTGAGCATGTTATGTTTTGAACTTTGCCACATTGTGAATAATGTCTAAAAATGAGCTTTTATTGTTAAAACTTTTGAGTCATGTGCATGAGTCATTTCTCTTTAGAAAATGTTCGGAAATATTGTTTTGTATTTGTTTTTGTTTTGTTTTTGTTTTCTAACTACTTTGTTTTTGTAGAATCAGTAAAACGTTTGTGGGTATCGTATCTGTTAAACCCTCATGAGACACAACTCCTCCTACTAGGGATGCCTAGAGGTTTAAAGGCTTGTTGCATATGCTTAATGCAATTGAGTTACCTGCGAAAGTGGTCTAATTAATTTTATTTATTTATTTATTTTTTATCTTTGTTTTCCTTTTGTTTTGCTCGAGGACTAGCAAAATATAGGTTTGGGGGTATTTGATTGGTGCATAATTTGTACCCTTCTAACTTATGATTTGGTTATATTTTTGAGTTAAACTAGTGTTTTTAATCTATTTTGTGTTTGTTTCAGTATAATAAGCTTAAAACTCATTAAAAGCATTTTGGAGACAAGTTAGCTCAAAACGGTGTCTGCAGATCAGTCAACTTCACGGATTGGACTGTACTTGCTCAAGAAGAACCAGATAATGAGCCATACATCATTGGAAAGATACGGAAGTCTATTTTCTGGAGCATTTTACAGTTCATGATTTCGAGTCTTCTAGAGTAAGTTATACAAGTTTTGGCAGCTTAAGGTCAAAATCGGCAGGATCTGCGTTACTGGGCCAAAAATGACATTTGAAGGTCTTTCCGATTTTTTCTTGAGCTGGGCTGCATATGCTTGAAAATATAATTAAAGGAACTTCAAGATCCATATTTTTCCAGATTTTTCAGAATGGATGAACAAGCCCAAAACGAGCCCAAAAGCAGACTGCAATGCATTGTCATGCATGACATATGCATGAGCTAATTATTTTTAGTGGGGAAGTTAGGTAAAGTTGGTGAATTGAGTGTTGTAAGTTGGTGAAGTGAGTGTTGTAGGTAGAAGCAATACTCAATTCAGAATTTTACTTCCCTTAAGCCTATATATAGTGAGGTTCTCCAAACTTGTAAACACACCCCAAGGGGGGGGGAGCTCTCAAACATCTCTCTAGAGCTCCTCTCCCTTCTCTCCCTCAAAAATTTAGCAAAAGGATTTTGCTACAACAATTGAGAACTAAAAAGAAAACTAAGAGAAGGGTACAAAACGATATGTAATTATGCACCGATCATGACGACGCTATGAAATTCGTTTGTGCACGTTGAAACCCATAACTTTGGATGGCGATTTGACCACTTTAGAGGTTGATTCATGTAAACTTCCAAGTATTAAAGTTTTTTTTTTATCTCCTCGAGTTACTTAAGGTACCCTTGTTTTGGTCCGGTGATTCGACGCTTTTATGGTCACCGGAATAGTACCCTAACCACCACGGGCGGTGGCGGCATGTGGGGTAGTGCTTTGTTTGAGTTCAAAAGACAGTTTGTAGTCCTCGAGGTCCTGAGCACGGTGGTATGCTTCGTTTTACAAGATTTTGTCGTTTGACCGACGATCGGAGCCTCGCAAATATGGACCATTAGATCGGGTGATTGCATAGGAATTCTCACCACTGTAATATAACAAACGTTGATTGCGTAGGAGTTCTCACCGCTGTAATATACAGATTGTTCTAGGCAATCAGTTGAATTAATTTTTTATTTTTATTTTTTATCATCCGTTTGCTGCCACGGAGATGAAAAATCCCTTATCCTTTGAGACAACACGAAGTGACCTCAGACCTTCGGCGAGATTTCGATCCTATGTAGACCTGGCAAACATGTCGTGTTTGCGGGTTTCGTGTCGTGTTCGTGTCAACCCGTTAAAAAAGCGAATTGACCTGACCCGACCCGTTAAGCTAATGGGTGGGAAATATTAAACCCGAACCCGACCCGTTCAAATTCGCGAAAACCCAACCCGTTAAGACTAATGAGTTATTTTTTTGCTCATTTCACGCGCTTCACCCATTTCAAAAAATAGACTATATTTGTTAACAAATTGTTAAATGAAAACACAAATTAGATAATTCTTTGTGATAAAAGAATAATATATTAAGTATTTGAGAATAATTAAAATAATAATATGGAGTGAAAGAAGGATACTATTGGTGGAGTTAGATTGTATTTGTAATCAATATCGAAATAATCCTAGGAATTTAAGTAATTAATCAACAATGTGGAATAATAACAAAATAAACAAAAATAATAATATGGAATGAGAAATGTATGTCATTGGTGGGTTAGATTGTATTTATAATCAAGAGTAAAATAATCTTAGGGATTTAAGTAATTAATCAACAATATAAAATAGTAAGAACATAAATAAAATAATAATTTGGAATGATAGGAGCATGTCATTGGTGGGGTTAGATAGGGATTTCATAACGTAAATTTACAAAAATACCCTGCTCTTAACGGGTTAACGGGTTATTCACGAAAAATCTTGAAACTACCCATTAAGATAACGGGTGCTTAACGGGTTCACCCGTTATCAACCCGACCGATAAGGCCAACCCAAATACCGATAATTTCGCATTTAATTCGTGTTAACGTCATCGTGTATAATATTGCCAGGTCTAATCCTATGTTTAAGGTTGTCCCTATCGTCTTATCGTGGCCCGGCCAAATATAATATATGCTGAACAAATTTAGCGTAAACAGGGCAAGGAGACAACATTTGAAATTGTAGAAAGAAATTCTGTATTTTTCTATGTAAGTGTACAGCAGCTAGGATTACGTGCACTCCCTTGTGCTGTATGTATATACATTGTGTACAAGAAAGATGTAGAGAAAATATTGAAAATGTACGGAGAAAGAATATGCCTTTGTTCATTCTTATGACCATGGTAATAGCATAGAATCTGGTCCATTGTCCTTTCTTTTTCTTGGTCAAATATGTTTAATTAACTTGAGTGGGTGATTAAATAATTAAAAAGAGGCATTTGCAATTATCTCAAAGCACGCATGAAACAAAACCTGCATCAAGAAGATGCTGCTGACTTATATTAAATCCGAAATACAAAACCTCATGATTTCTAAAGAGTTCAGATCCTCTGTCCATGATTTTATGTCCCTTCCTGTCTCTCTCTTGATTTTCTGACACCTAGCATCCCACTTAACCCTAACATAACACTGTTAAATTATAATAAAATTAAAAAGAATAAAAACTATAATTAAGGAATATCAAAAGACACCCTCCGTCAGAAACCCACCCCGCTGGCAGACCCCCTCTCTTCCCAGCACCACACCCATCCAATTCAGCCAGCCACCCCACCCAACCAACGACAAGGAGATTAAAGAAACATGCATCCCATCTTTAAGAGAAGGACTAAGAGATTTCCTCACTATTTGAGTCACTACTAGTTAGAAACGATGGGATGCATGTTTCTTTAATCCCCCAATCTTAACTGCAAAAAACATGAAAGCCATGGCCTTCTCATCTCAAGAAGCCATGGGATAAAAAGAAAAGAAGAAGAAATTACAACATCTTGAGGTGGGTAGTTGAAATTCCAAAAAGAAAAAGAAAAAGAGGCGTTGCCGACAGCGAGGTGAGGGGTTGTTGTCGGCTGGGTGGGGTGGCTGGCCGGATTGGATGGGTATGGTGCTGGGAAGAGTGGGGGTCGCTGCAAGCGGGTGGTTTCTGACGGAATTGGGTGTGAGAGTTTTGTTGCTGTTGGGTCTCTTTTGATATTCTTCAATTATTAGTTTTTATTCTTTTTAATTTTATTATAATTTAACAGTGTTATGTTAGTGTTAAGCGGGATGCTAGGTGTCAGAAAACTAAGTGAGGGCCAGAGATGGGCAGACAAAAACACGGACAGAAGATCTGAACTCATTTCTAAAGCATACCCACCAACTCAAATGGAATATGCTCTAGTCATAATTTGAGATTCTAAACAAGAAATGCGAACAAGCCTAAGGTCCCCATTGACATTTATGCTTTCTCCAAGCAGATACAGTCTTGGATATTATTGAATTATTGTTTCACTCTCCAACCTGATTAAATAAAAATTTCACAACCAAAAATGCTGCCTAGCTCCTTGTATGACAGGTGATTATGTTGGAATCCTTATTGGTATCTACAATCTTTGGTTCATATGACCAAAAATCCAGTAACCATGGATCTTCATAGCAACTCTTCCCCTGTCTCTGCCTACACCAGAAATCGCCGCCTCCCATTCCCCGTCATTTATGTTACATGAACGTAAACCTCCTCGAGGCCAAGCTTCTCACTGCTTTGACTGAAGAAAAAGGGAAATAAAACGATGTTTAGGCCAAATGAGTAGATTGGATTTAGTACCATAAAGGGAGAAACCAAGCATATTCCAATAACTATCATCCTGTCAGAGTCAACTTGGGCACCTATCATTCTCGACTTTAAATAATGGTATAAAATTATGAAACAAACTTGAAAGTTTAAAGTAAAATTAGGTAGGCTTTGATGGTCCAAGCAAAGCATGAAAGAGGCCACCTAACCCTTATATCAACATCCTAACTAGTGGCAATGATCCTTGTCAGGATTTATATCAGGCACATCCAACCCCTAAGTTGCTCTGGATCTGAGCCAAGCCTCCACCTAACCCTTCATCAAGGTAGTGTAAAGAAAGTACAAAGTATTGACTTAAAAAGAAAATACATAGTCTAAGGTAGCAAATAGTCTAAGGTTGCAATGCCATCACTATCATAAGCATGTGGCACAACCCATACCCACAAAAATATCTCCCAAATTTCAATTGGCATCTTTAACATACAAACAAAAGCCATGCCAAGCAAAGAAAGCAAGCAAATAATTTTGTCCTTATCTGTAGAGTAGGCCAATTTGCATCAGAGAAAATGTTTGCAATATAACAATAGCTGGACCACATCCTAACAACTTAAAGTTCTGGAAATTATGGTAAACAAAACAACATTTATTATACAATGTTAGAGCACGGGATTCGAACATATGGAGTTCAAATCCCTGTAAATGCAGCCTCCCATCCCTGTAAATGCAGCCTCCCAATATAAGATTAATTCTACAATTCTACATGTTGAGTACTTTAACATAAGAGGGCCAAATATGAGAAGGGTTTCACTAGTTCAAATCCATGAAACTACGACCGCCCAATTTATGTTGAATCCCAGGTGTTGTTTGGGGGAGGGGGAAGAAGCCCACACGCTAAGGAGAATGTTAGAAGATATAAACCACTGGTCCATATTCTAGTAGTTTAAAGCTTCGGAAACAATGGAAAACCAAAAATTATCATGAAAGCAGAAAAGGCCATAACTAAATTATGAACAATCAAGCACAATACATAAAATGGGCTTACCTGGGAATACAAGAAGGTTCCAAAAATTGCAATAGCAGCTCCAAGAGCATTGATGGGCTGGACAGGTGTGTGGAATATGATGATGGAGGATACTATGACAGAGATACGTTTCATGGTGTTTCCTATGCTAAATGTCAAGGGAGAAATCTCGTCCAGCGACATGTATGACACCTGGTTGTAGAGATGATAGAAGACACTCTGGGCCGCCATCCACCTATTATGTATAACCAACAGCAACTCATAAGTAAAAGAACGATTTATAATAAAGAAAAAAAATAACAAAAGGGATCATGGTGTTAACAAGAACAAAACAAAGAATTGCTCCTATGGTGATTCAAGGTCCAAACAACACTTACAACACATGGTCTTTGCAACAACACTGCCAGATGTATCTAATTCTCCGTACAAGAAATCATAAATATGGATTGCACAATATAACTGTATAATCATAACTGTAAATATGGAAACAATTCAAAACCCAACAGCTTTACAATTGGCTTATCCAATGAACTCTTCCAAATACCATTACATTGACATAAACAAAGCCCTGTCTCATAAATAATGAAGCTACAAACATTCAGTAAAGAAACGGATTGCAGGAACCTATTATAACTATCATTTCAATGCCAAAGAGTGTTCAAAACCTACTACTTTTCATGTAGAATCAGTGAGAATGAGATCATCTAATTGGCTTGTCCCTTGCATCATGTGCATTCTATTATGGCCATTCAAGACACCTCTGGAAGATGTTTTTAATTTTTTAGGTAGTCTCTAGAAGATATTTGACTTTGGACAGATTGTGAAATTAGATTTATTTTCGAGAAAATTAATGCAATTAACAAACGAATCCATACACTCCTAAAATAATCACACAAGAGTCGTGCTGTTTGGTTTAGAACTTTTGATTATAGATTTAGGGATCATGTGCCTTATTTTCTGTCATGGTAAAACAAATACATACATAGAATGCAAATACGGCACCAAACAGTACAAACATATTACAGTTAGTAGATGGCGTGTAATTACCATATTAAGTTGGGTCCAATTTGACCGATGGCCGTTTCAAATCCAGCTTTCCACATTTGCGGTCCCTCCACCGCAATAGCAAAGGGTGTGAGAATTATGAGCGACAAAATAGATAGACAGGCATAATAGTTCATTCCGCTAACAGACTTTCCTTTCATGCCCCTCTTTGAAAATATGTTCCGAAAGACAAACGCCAAGTTTGATATCATGGCCCCCATAAATCCTGAAACAAACAGTAAACAAATAAATATAACACTATAGAACCTTAAAGCAAAACAAACACTCATTTCAAACCCAAATAACTAGAAATTACATTTTAATCACACTATAATGACAGAAATTTAACCACACCAATACCCTGCAACTGGATAAAACTCATCCTGAAGGAGAAAGAAGCATACAATATGAAGAATGGAAATTTATTTTGCTTGCAGAAGAATATAAAGATAAGTATGTAAATTACATGTTTAGATCTTGATTGATGCAACATTAGCACCCAAGTAGCTTATTGCGCAAAACTCCCTAACAACAAAGATTTTAATTTTAATATATATTAGGATCAACAAACCAAGAACTTTAACAATTCCATTCCATCTGGGAAAGAGAGTGGTTACCTATCATGTTGAAGTTAAGCTCTGTCAAGGCAGCAAGACCACAACCACCGATTATTGGAAGGAGGGACAGGTAGACCGATGTAGGGAAGGACTCGCCCAACAGGAACCTTGAAACCAATACACTGAATGCTGGCTCTCCACTCTTGATAATATGGGTGAAAGAAACTGCAACCTTAGACATACTAACAGTCGCTGCTACATGCCCAATTGTATGCGCCACAGCAACCTGATGAGAAAAAAGCAGCAATAGAATCACAACTCATAACCAAAAAAGAAAATAAAGAAATTTCAAGCAAAAAGATAATAAACAGTGAGTCTCAAAATTGTTAAACTCAGCCAACATTTGAGACCTCACAAACGAAGACAACCACTAAAGCTAAGGCATTATTTATTTGAATTACTCCATTTCTTTTCACTACCAAAACATCCACATTATTTTTTTATTCCCTTAATTTTCTCAGCAACCAAACAAAATGGTTATTTTCACAATAAAAGACATTCAAAAATCCCAATTCAGTTTCAATACCAAAACTTAAAGACCATAAAGCAGAACCTGTTAAAAACTTCACTTTCTATCATTCTCCTCCATTCTCAGAAAACCAAAAGAATAAAAACAGAAGCACCAAAATAAAAGCCAATTCAACTTACAGGAAACAGAGCCTTCCAGAAGTCCATATCAGTCTTGGGCGCCTCAGCAATCCTAGTAGCCCAGGAGATCAACATGATCAAAGACCCACATGCCAAAGACAAAGTGGAGGTCAACCAAGGGAAGGGGTAGGCATTCAACACCTTCTTATTGTATATATTGAAAACCACGTTCAGAGACCACCACATAGCAAAATACACACCGATCTTCAGCTTCTTCGCCGCCTCTGATCGAGCATCGGCCTTCGGAAGCTCGATGTTCGACTCGATCGGCTGCGATCGGTCGGCCTCGTAAGCTTGGCATTTGATCAAACTTGTTCGAGGCTTTGGAGACCCAAAACTCTCGATCGCAGACACATGTAAGGCCTTTTGCACTGAAATAACTGATCTCTGAGACTTTTGCACCGGAAGGGAGGGCAAAAGCGACGATCTTTGCATCGGCGGCCGAGTGCTCTGCCGCAAAAAGATATCAGACCCATTTGTTATAGTTGAGTATTGCTTCACAGAGCAGATCATGGTGAAAACAGCCTGAATATCTGGCGTGAAAATTGAAGTGGGTTTTCTGTGAAACACAGAAAAAACCCAATACGATCAATGGGTCAGAGTCGGTTTTTGGAGAGCAGTTGGAACTTGGAACCCAATAACGATTCACGGCTGCTTAACAAAAAACGAAGGAGAGAAAAGAAAACGTTAGCTTTGTTTGACCTGAAAAAAGCTTGAAAGTTGAACTCAGAACGGTAGATCTTCAATATATAGTAAAGATCGAAGCTTTGAATAAAATAAAAAAGAAAAGGGAAGGAAAATACTTATTTTTTTCTCAGATTTTTATGATCGGGGGTAGCTTTCGTAGAACAGAGTAATCTAATAAATATATAACAGCAGAGAGACAGAAATATTGAATTTTAATTTTGATTATTATTTCTTTTTGACGGTTGGGTTTGGTGGAAAGGGTTTGTTGGGTGTGTTTTGCGGGACTTTGAAATCTACAAATACAAATGGCTTTCTTCTCTGAAATCTCAGTCCAGAGAGAAGTGTTACCAAATAGTCATGTGAGCGCGCATCTTTTGCATTAAAGTATTTCGTCAACTTTCCCTACTGTCACAGGGAGTACTTGCTAGACTGTTCTCAATCTCAGCAAACCATGTAATTTTTTTTTTTGGGACAAATCGAGATTTTAAACTACTATAATTTATGAAGACGTGGATCGAACTCATGTGCAAGGGGCGGAGACAATACTTTAGTCTACCGCCTGCTCAATCAGCCATGTCTTGCCATTTCACTATGTCTAAATTGTAAGGGTGAGTACAAAATTGGTGAGCCGTCAAAACCAACCAAATTACCTAGTTGGGCCGATTCATTGATTTTAGATACTCTAAACAAAAATAAAAGTTGAAGCCTTTTATATTCAACACTTAACTACTTTTGTACAAAAATAAAAATAAAAAGTTCCACACTTAGGTGCTAAAGTTCGTTAATTTAAGTAAAAGAGACCTAGTTACCAAAAAAGAAGTAAAAGAGATCCGCTATAAGAAGAGTAAAGAAAAAAGCTCGAAAAATTTCAGAGGATAGCTTAAAAGGTATCAGTCACACACCTAAAAGGCCTTTTTAAATTGTGTAATTGTTGGATTAAAAGGTTTTATAGGAGGTTTCATCTATACACAATACATGAAGAACCCATAATACATTATCTAATTTTATCCATACACCCAAATAAACCTATTAATTACTAAAAGTAAAAAAAAAAAAACAAGTAAAATAAAATTCCAACCCTAACAAAATTTTTGGCTAAACCGAAACATTGTTTGAAAATTGATCCAAAGCCACAGAACAACATATCAACCCACACTTCCGTTATCTCATTGGAACCATTGACCCAAACCACTGGAAGCGGCGCCACTGCCACATATTACTGCTCGATTAGAGAAAAAAACTTTCTTGTAATGAGAATAACACTATTTTGTTATCCTCGGCCAATAACACAATGATAAGTGAAAAAGTTCTCCCATGTGTCATTATGTTATTAATTGGGGATAGCAAAAAATGATATCCCGTTGCATAATAGTTTCTCTTCAATTAGAAGCAACATCTTATTGTTGTTCCTTCAAAAGAAGAAGAAATATGCATTAAACTCCTATTATTCGACAAAACCCTCTGATGATTTAAACAAAATTAGGTGGAATGTCACTGAAAAATCGATATAGCTCCAATGACACTACAATGAATAACACTAGACTGTTTGGTAGCATTTGAACGAACAAGAAAGATCTATACGGCATATATTCACTAAAATCTTGATTCGTATTTGGTGTTGATCTACCGAACTCGTAAAAGCTTTTAAAAAAACTCAAGCAATCAACCTATAACTCATTTGGAGGCTTCCCAACTACCATCTGACACTCCAGTAGCTTGTTTTTTTTTCCTATGTAGGATTTAGTTATTGACCAACTATGTTAGGGTTTAGTTATTGCGAGAGAAAAAGTCAAAATACCTGGAAGTTTGACGAAGAAAGTGCTTAAGGTTGCATGGATGTGTGTTAGAGTATTGGATCTAGCGAGAAGATTTTACTTTTGATTTAAATGCTCCCTAAAGTTGATTGGAATTCGGGTAAAATACACAATTCACATTTTAAATTTCTTACATTTTAATGCAACATTGCTAACCACAGTGAGATTGGGGTTTTTTTTTTTGGGAGATTCAATATTATACTCAATATTGGGATCGAAATTATAAAAAAAAACCTATATAAAATGGACTTTAGAAACACACCAAAAATTTATTTGCAACATAATAAAGTGACTTAAAACTTCCTATAATTACAAAATTGCCATGGTTTTCTTAAAACAACCTCAACCCCAAAACCTCATAAAATACTCAAAACACTCAATAGGACATTAAAGTAATTTAATAATTAAAATTAAATTCAATAGGGCATTAAATTCATTTTTTGGGTTTGTTTATAGAAATTAAATGGTATAAGATTTATCTATATTATTAGTACTAAGAAGGGGTATTTAACTAAATATCTCTTTTTTTTTCTCTAATGATTTAGTTTCTGTCTTTAGCATTTTTCTAAATAAGATGTTTTTGTTGGTATTTTGAAAGTTGGTAGTAGATGAGATAGCTTCAAATAAGCTATTATTTGCGGGACCTACTATAAGTTGTATTTTTATGACTCCAACCGTCAATTTTTAGGATCTTCGTTCAAAGATATTTGTGCAAAATTCAACAAAATAGGAAATCATTTGATTAAAACGTTTGTCATTTAGTTGTTTTTGGAAGAAAAAGAAAAATCATGCTCGTCATGATGATTTTAAATATTATATACACGGCTCGTAGTAAGTACCTAAAAGCACACATTTTTCGTGATGGGAATATTTGGATATTTCTTTGCCAATGATGATTCTACTTGAAGATATCAATGAAATATCCAAAGGATGTAGAGAGAGTAATCAAACAAAATTTCCTTGAAGATGTGAAGGTTGAAAAAGATGTACAAGGGAAAATGATGACATAAAGGAAGGAAAAGATTTACATGGAAAACTGTCGGCATAAAGGGAGGAAAATATTTAAATTTAAATAGAAAATCATTGGCATTAATGAAAAAAAAAAAGATTTAACTAACAAACAAAACGCTTATGGATTTCTAAACTGTATATGTTTTAACCAAAAAAAGAAAAAAAGCCAAAACAGTGCTAAGTGTGGCTATGGCAGTCCCAAAATGCTCCATACTCTTGATAAATATAAAATCAAATGAATCAATAATGAGAAATCCTCTATACAATAATTTTTCACGTTTAATGGGTTTAACATATTTATAATAATTGATAATAAAAAATACAATTTATTAATAAATAAATCAAAATAAAATAAAATAAAATAATTCTCAAGAACAAAATGTTTGTTATGCTTCATATATTCAAAAACTCCGACTTGATAGTGACAAAAACTCTGGTCAAATGCTGCTCTTTATCTTCCTCCTTTAGTTTTCTCTCCTTTAATTGTATCTTGAGTTATATATGTGAAATGAGAGTGAAATATTCATCATATTTCTCCATCATGTTGATTACTTTCCCATACAAGTAGCTAGCTAGGTTTTCCAAAATACCACAGTGGAAATGGAAAGGTGCTAAAAAGAATGTAAAAGCTAGTTTAGGAATAAATTACAGGAATGGGGAGAGTGAAGCTTATCAAGAGGATTGAGAATACGACTAATAGACAAGCCACTTTCTCAAAAAGAAGAACCGGGGCTTATCAAGAAAGCCTACGAACTCTCTGTTCTATGTGATGTTGATGTAGCTCTTATCATGTTTTCTCCATCTGCGAGGCTCAGTCTCTTCTCTAGCAATAAAAGGTGATCATCTGCATCAGTGGCGGACCCAAACTTTTGTCCATCTGGGGCGAAAAAAAAAAATTCATAGCTGAGACTCCTATAAAGTCTAGGTTTTTATAGCAATACGATATATATTATAACACATAATCTATTTCAATAATCTTTTAATATATGATTTTGGGCCAAAATTTAAGGCTTTATATATTGGACCACATGTTTATTAAGTCTTGGGTCTTGATATTTTCAATATATGAGAGGTTTTGGGCTAAAACTTTGAAGACTTTATTATTTAGAGTGCTAAGTGGGGATTTTGCATGCAAAATATTAGCCAAGTGTCTTATTTTTATTGGCAAAGTGTTTGGCTAGATGGGTGAAGAAAACACTTAAGTGTGAGCATCTGCCCACAGTAGGCATGTATTGGGTCCGCCAATGATCTGCATGCTTAGATAGGATCCATATCTGATATAGGCTAGCTACTTCACGTATCAGCTAGCTGCTCCCTCTTCAATTGATTATCAGATTCTATTTCTGAATAGTAAAGCTGATGAATGTACAAGTCTTATTTTTATAATTTTCATTTCTTATTCAATCTTTATTCAGGTCTGTCCTTAGATTTTGAAGGCCCAATACGATACAAAAAATAGACCCTATGTCAACCTCCACTCAATAAAAATCATTTAATTTTTATTTGCATGTGTGTATAGAGTATTAAAAAATGGAAACTTTTATAAATAAATAAATAAAAAAAGTTTAGATATCAGACATATATAATTTATTTTCTGTATATAAGAAAAGATTGAAAAAAAAAAATCAAAAAACTGAAGTACTAAAGAACCATTCACTTCAACCAAAAAATAAAAGAAACATTTACAATAGTGGGATTCGAACCTAGATTTTATAGGAATTAAAATAGAGGTGTCAAACGGGCAGTGTCGGCCCATTTAAATTCGTGCTGGGCTGGGCCGTTCCATTTAATTTATCGGGCCGTGCCGTGCTAGCCCATTTAGTAAAATCATTTATCCCAGTTCCGCTCAAAGCCCAAGTCCATATTAAAACGGACCGGGCTCGGGCCGTGCCCGTGTTCGTGCTCGGGCCGTACTCGGGCCTAAGCACCAGCCCGAGAGAAAACTGCAGACCCATTTAAATTGGTGCAAAGCCAATAGAATTAGGAACTAGATACTTCCATAGTTCCATTATAGTTTTTCAAAAGTTGAAGAATAAATAGTCCAACTACTACTACAGAAAGCATATCAGCACTACAGATAACAAGTTCATACTAAGTAAATAGTATTTACTAATTTGCAACGCAACATCAGGCATACAACACTACGGCCCTACAAATTTGCAACACAATAAACAAGAAAACGAAAATATCTTAGCACATGAGAGAACAAGAGAACGGCATTACTGTAATACTGTGCATCAGGCATCGGCACATCAGGTAAAGGGCGTTACTGCGCATCAGATCTGCAACAAAAGAAAACAAGAAAAGTACTAGTTTAATAAATGCTTAAGCACAAAACTTCCTCTTAATGCTTACGTGAATGAAAGCTAAAATGTAAAAGGACCTATTTCACAAATGAGAAACATTGGACATGTGATTATTGAATGAATTGCACAATCCTATTATAGCAGCAAATTAAATCATGTAAATGAATACGCAAACTTCACAACAGTAGCAGCAACAGCAATTTAGTCACCAATTTGGCTTTTAAGACAAAAAAAAAAGGTTAAGTGGGTTCGGGCTCGGGCCGTGCTTGAAGCGGGCTCGTGCTCGGGCCACGGGCCGGCCCGGTCCATTGGACCTCATTTTTTGATCCCGGCTTGGTCCAAGTTTTCGTGTCATGCCGGCCCGGTCCATTTAATATTTGTACTCGTGCCGTGCCGTGCCTCATTTAAACGGGTTGGGCTCGTGCCTTGCTGAGCCGGCCCGTCCTGTTTGACACCTCTAAATTAAAACACTCCCAAAACCACTAGTGTTGGAGTCAACTTAATAATGATATTGCAGTTATCTATATAAGTAGTAAAAACAAATATGACCTCTGTAGGGGTGTTTTCGTTCCAGCAGCCTGACGAATGGGCTTGGGCTGCTGTAAGAAGAAAATGAACAAAATCCCCCGATGCCTGAGTTCAATAATCAGGCTCCCAAAAGAATTTTTGACAGACTTGCTGAAGCCTTAGAAAAATACGTTTGGGTTCTTTTCACTAATAACCAGAAGAACGTATTAAACTTGTTAGTGACTTAGCGTGAGGAGCTTGTGGCATGGGAGCTGAGTTCTCACAGGTTTAGCAATTTGAGAGAGAGACTAAAGCATGAATTTCCTTCAGAGAAGCAGATTCTAGAGTGGGAGAGGAAGAATTAGGAGGGCTTCTATCTTAGAAGAAAGAGAGAAACGGTGGGAGTAGAAGATGGGGTAAATTCCAGTTTGCTTGACAAAGCTTGGTCTTGCTCTGGAATGGTGTGTGTTGTTGGGTAGAGGGAGCCTTCTTTTATAGGCACTTGGGACTCTAATTCTATGATCTTCCATCCCCATATTTTCCTTTGCTTCTTTCAATTCGTTCATTTTGGTGAAATCTCCTCCATCAGAGCGCAGACTCCTTTGAGTTCCAAGGCTTCCCATACGGCTGAGCCTCCCCATGGGGGTGGTGTGCCGTTTGCTTTTTCTCTTGGTTTTCAAACTAAGCTTGCAGAGGAAAGGGGAAGAGAGGAAATCGTTTGTCCAGTGGGTATTTCTTATACACCCGTAAATTTCCTTTGGCTTTTTCACGGTGGCTTTGTAGTGGACCGTTTATGGAGTTTGGACAGGGGTGGAACACGATGCCAGCTTTTTAGCAAGGATTTGGGCTGGGCTTTGTTCACAAGTTTTGGACTATCGGCACCCTCTTTTCCAGCACCCTTTGTGTTTTCGTCAAGGCTGCTGGAAGTAGCCTATTCGCTTTGGGTGTTTTAACTAACGCGGGATTGCCTAATGGTCACAGCAGCCTATGGGATGTTCTCCTAAGGCATTGGACCCATTCTTTTCTCTCTCTCTCTCTCTCTCTCTCATGCTAACCCATGTATTTGGGCCTGAGGAATGGGCCTGAGTTTTAGTGCTCCCAAGTGGCCTAAAACTTCCATTCCTTGGTCCCTCAATGGGCCCCTGTGAGTACTGCACTCCATCCATACCACAACCTTCTCAAAGAAGCCCCGGTGATTACGTGGCTTGGGCCCACTTAAGCTTGTAGCACGGCTTGGCATTAGAATCGCGTGTCTATATGTCATGCTTGCGCTTGAGTTTTATTGTGACATAATAAGCCATGATTTGGGCCAAGTAGCATCGGATAAGTCGATGAGCGTGAACTTATACAGACGATGCATTTTGGGCCATTTTGTGCATGCTTGCTTGGCGTGACATGTGGCCCATAGCTTATGTAGGTGCACCCTATAATTTCTCGCATGTCCCGATCGTGCTTCTTTTGTGATTAATTATTTGCGCTGGGCCGAGAATAGACTTGGGCTTATCCCTTGGATTTTTGGGCCTCAACAACCTCATATAAAAAAAAAAAAATTGGGTCCCTCTCTTGATCTAGGGTAGGGATGACAATTTTCCCCACGAGTAAGGGTCTTCGCTGGGCTTCGACCCTAATGGGTTGGGTATGAAGGACAAAAACGAGTATGGGGAAATTATCGGGTATGGTGATCGGGAGGGGTATATTTTAATCCCCAACCGTAACCCGACCAGTTAAGAATATATATATATATATATATATATATATATATATATATATATATATATTATATATAAATATATTATTAAAGAGATTTCCTATTATTATATATATAATATAATAACAGGAAATCTCTTCAATTGTGCGAATTCAATTGACATGTAATTTTGATATGTATTAATTTTTTTATATAGTTTAGATTTTTAATTAATAACAATTGAATTGATACATATGTTTGCATTTATAGTGTTTTTCTCGTTCAAAAAAGTAATTTTTTATTGATTTTTCTTCAAGAATGGGGCGGGTAGGGGAACCCGTTCCCCAATGAAGGCGGGGATGGGGAATCCCCACTTAGAATATTGCGAGTATGAATGCGGGGATGGGGGAAAAATGCTTAACGGGGATGGGGATGGAAATGGTGTACCCACCCCGATTCGACCCATTGCCATTGCTAATCCAGGCCAGAGGGCCTAGGGAGGTCGCACTTCCCGCCCAAGGACTGGCACTGTCTTTATTATTATACTAATATCAAGAAAAAATTATGCTCTTTTTGTTTGCTTTTGCATTGAAGATATCCTGGCACGGTTTGTTAATCTTCATAAAGTCAGCAGAAGGTAAGCATCACTCACTATATATGTCTATATTTGCACTCACTCACTATGTTCTGTGTATCATTTCAAAAAGCCGCTACTTTATCTTATTATCTCTAGCTTCCTGTGCATTATGTGTTTTTTTTATTAACATTTTTTTTTCCATTTAATTCAATGTGCAGTTTCTCCAGCGAGTTCTTGGTAATATTTTGACCACCAAATTTGAATCACACCCACATGCGGATAAGCTGGGTTGTTCAAACTTTTTAATTTAACTCTGTTATGAAAAATAGAAAGAAAAAAAAAATCATATTCCAACAAGTAGTTGGAAACCTATTCCATGTTGGAGTCGGCTAATAGATGCACACACTATTTATATGCAAGGGCACCCCATTCTACTTTCACGCAAAATTTCTGTCAGCTATATACTTCATTCCTTTTACACAGATTTGATCTCTCTCTGCTCTTTAATTTGCTCTCCTTTGTTGTCTGCTCATGGCTTTGGGAAAAAGTAGACTGATTTTCTTGCTCATGCTGGCTTTCTGTGGCGTTTGTTTTGGTGCTGTGTATAGAGTTGGTGACTCCAATGGGTGGACTTCTAGAGGCCTTGTTGATTACGATGAGTGGGCTTCAACAGAAGACTTCCATGTCAACGACACCCTCATTTTTACTTACAACAATCAATTCCACAACGTGATGCAAGTTACTAACCAAGATTTCGAATCTTGCAACCCTACCTCTCCAGTCGCAGTCTATACCTCGGGATCTGATACCATCACCCTTGAAAGACCTGGAAACTTCTACTTTATGTGTGGTGCTCCTGGCCATTGTCAAGCCGGACAAAGGGTTGAGATCACGGCCACCCTACTCACATCAGATGACTCATTTGCAAGTCCAAGCCCGACACCCTATGGATCATCACCTTCAGCCTCTCATTCTGAAGTGAGGTCACCAAGCTCAGCTATAAGCCCTAGTCCTGCTCTTCATTTTTGGAAACTTGGGTTGGGTGTCACCATGTTTGTGTTATCTACTCTTTTGGGTTCTGTATTTTAAATATGTTTCTTAATATAGTTGGGATGTTATTGTTTCTTTCATTTCATGAGGTAGGTGAGATATAGTTTTAATGGTTTGATGTATAACATAGTTTTTTGAATAATTGTTTGATATTATTAACATAGTTTTTGAATAATTATTTGATATTATTATATTTATCAATTTATTGTATGTCTGTGTCACAGTGGAAACTAATTGTACATGAAAATTAAACTAAATCTACCTATGCAATTATATACTCTGATATATGCTAAATCTTATATATATACAGAAATTCTCCTACGGACATCCAGGACGTTATTATCGAGAAATTCTCCTATACTAAATCTACCCTCCCCGCTTTCTGCCTATTTACAATAAGATCCGCACATATATATATATATAAAGCAAAAGGTAGAAATATATATATAAAGAAAAAGGTAGAAAATTGTGAAACATTCAAAATATCAGAAATTACCCTTGGTTAATGCAAACATTAAAAATTAAAATTATTAATTAAATAAGGATAATATAGTCAATTTATATTTTTCCTATTAAAAAATTAAAATTAAAAATAAAATCAGATAATGGGTTCCTTTTTTCATGGAACATAATTACCCATTTTATCTTTTCTTAATTCTGAAATAAATAAAAAATTTAAAAACAATACAAAACAAAAAAGAAAACCAATTGGCACACAGGTTAGTAGGTTTCTATCATACACTTAATCTCTCTCATCAATGCTAGAAACCTCTACTGAAAATAACTAAAATTGACAAATTTAGAGAGTTTGGGTCTGCCAAAACCAACCAGAAATTTCTTGTTGCAAGCAAGAATTTAACTTCAACAATAAAATTGCACAATCAAATAAAAATTCTTTTTTTTTCTTTCAGATAAAGCAATTTCTCTATCGGCATTTTGGCTACAACAGTATATGTTTCAAGCCCTGACCATATGTTTCTTTCACTTTGCACTATTCCAAATCCTCAATTATGAGAACCTTGACCGATTGTCCTTATATAACCTTCTATTATTATTGCATAGGGTTTCCACCGGGCACCTTTTCAAGGTTTTGATTAATTTCATTAGAATTCAAATACGTATTTTCATAACAATATTTGATCAATGCATTTTTTTCGTCATTAAATTCTTTCACTATAAGCATAATGGGGGCATGGCAACAACCGATTTGTGTATGATCTTAAATTGCAAGCTTTTGAGGATTGCACAATAGATCGATTATTTATAAGTAAACATGCCATAAAAATTATTAAAAAGGTGGTGATAGAAAACCAAAAAGTTATAATAATTTTTTTTCATATCGATAATATATGGTTTTTTATTGCATTTAATATGAATTTGTTTTAAGTTAATTAGAAATGGCAAGGAGTTTGTAGTCCAAATAGTTAATACCATTTACCCTTTGTCATAAGTGCTTAGTTGGTCATATTTCATTACATAGTTGATATATGGGAACTAAAGTTTTTTCGTGTTTGGATACTGAGAGCTTCAATTTAGCTATTATCTGACAGTATTAGAACTAATCCAATTTGGATTGGGTTTGGGCCATTCGAACTTTCTAATTAACTGTATTGTGAAAAAAAAAAAAATCATATTCCAGTTAGTAGTTGGAAACCCTATTCCATCTTGGAGTCGGCTTGTAGATACACTAGTATATATAGGCAAAGGGCACCCCATTTTACATTCACGCAAAATTTCAGTCAGCTCTTTGTTCCTTTAACACAAATTTGATCAATCGCTAGATCCTTTTCTGCTCTTTACAGCTCTCCTTTTTGTTGTCTACTCATGGCTTCGGAAAAAAGTACACTGATTTTCTTGGTTATGCTTGCTTTATGTGGTGTTTGTTTTGGTGCTGTGTATAGAGTTGGTGACTCTAATGGGTGGACTTCTAGAGGCCTTGTTGACTCCAACGAGTGGGCTTCAACAAAAGACTTCCATGTTGGCGATACACTCATATTCTCTTATAACAATCAATTTCACAACGTGATGCAAGTTACAAACCAAGATTATGAATCTTGCAGCCCTACCTCTCCAGTCGCAGTCTATACATCGGGATCTGACAACATCACCCTTGATGAGCACGGCAACTTTTACTTTTTGTGTGGTGCTCCTGGTCATTGTCAAGCCGGACAAAGGGTTGAGATCACGGCTACCGTACCTACACCAGACGACTCATTTATAAGTCCAAGCCCGACACCTTACGGATCCTCTGATTCTGAAGAGACCTCGCCAAGCTCAGCCCTAAGCAGTGGTCATGCTCTTCATTTTTCGAAACTTGAATTGGGTGCCACCATGGTTGTGTGTTATCTACTCTTTTGGGTTTTGTTTTTCAGAGATGTTTAATATAGTCGGGGATGTTAATGTTTTTCATTCAGTTTATGTGGATTGATGGTTTGACGTATAACATAGTCTTGAATATATTGTTTATTTATATTTGTCACTGTGTACATGAGGAAAATTAAACTAAATCGCACCTGTGCAGAAATAAACTCCATTATATTTATATGCTCTCTTGGTTTCTGTCATACAAGTTATCTCTCATCAATTTAAGTTGTTGGAATACTAAAAACAACAAAAACTAAGCAATGGTGTAATTTGTACTTGCAATTTTGATAGTCTAGGTCAAACTTATTATAATTGTTCGTCTGGAAATGCTTCTGAACACCTTGTGATGCCCTTAGCCGCTGAGCAGGCTGTACTTTGGCAACTTAGCGACTTTGTGTTTGATTTGCTTGTGCCTCAAGGAACTTGATGTGGATTCGGAGACTATTCCTCGAGGGGATGCGAAAGGCGTGCCACTACTAGTGATACTCTTCTAGTAGAAAGAGGAAGGATTGATGAATGTGACTGTGCTCATTTATTCTTTCTTCTAACCAAGGCCATGGTACTCTAAAGAAGGGAATCTGGCTTTAGATAGGTTCTTTTTCTGCCTCAACTAAGAGGACTTTCGATATCTCAAGTAAGATCAAGCAAATTGCAGGAAAAACAGTGTCCTAATCCGTTGATCGGACTGAACATTCAATAGTAGATCCTTTGTACTAAAATCAGTCCGATAAACAAGATATTTTCATTAATGATTGAATACAAGTATGATTAAACTGAAACTGATTTAAATACAATAAATCAACAAACAAGAAAAGCTGAAGATGGTACAATCGGACAGAAGGTCTACAGTATCGGACAGAAGACAATGATCTGCCTGCGACAATGTCGTGTTGTCCGATACTAACAAACTAGTAGTCTTGCGACCAGAAACTAGCCCGTATCGCAGGTGGGGAGACTTGCTTCGAGATAAGTGAGCTGGAAATCGAAACCAACTATCAAATCATACCAAGCATTGCTGGCAGAGCATATAGGTTACAAACAATGGCAGTGTTATTCCAATCAGGAGTTGTCAACTGGGAATTAGACAGAGCTATGTGTTTGGGAAAAGAAGAGAGTTCCAACAAGGAGTTGTCAACTGGGAACTCAAAGAAAGAGAAGGGAGTTGATTCAAGACTTGGCTTTGTCTGCAGAGAGACACTTTGCAAGAGGTTGAATTCTAAGACATTGAGTCTTGGGTTTTGAGACGTTGAGTCTGGCTTTTTGGCTGAAGTTGTGTGTCTCGCGCTGCCACTGGGGATTAGTATATATAGGTAGACTAGTCCTTCAACTGGTGATGCCTGGAGAGCCTTTTGGAAAACGCAGCCTGATTGCCACTTGTGTGAAACCTGCCTCTGCTGATGTGACTTTGACATAATTAAGAAATCTTCAAAGTAAAGATTTTCTGATGTGTAGTGAGACGATCAAGTTGATTAGAACCAGAAAATCCTGAGGATGGTCTCCCAGCATGCTGTGTTGATGGTTTAAAACCTCTTCTAATGGGAATAGTGGCCATACCGCGTTAAATGCGGTGGCAATCACATTAATGGTGGTGTGAAACGCCTCTACTTACTACGCTCCTCCACTTGCTGTAGACCATACTTCCTCTGATCTGGTGGGTCATGCTCGAATTTTTCAGTGATTACACCAAATCGTGGTGAGGTTTAACCAATCTCTGAAAACAAAATCTTCGCGAAGGATTTCCACAAAATACTTGCTTTTGAACAATTTCTGTCCGAATGAGACGAGGCATTTGTATCCGGAAATAGACAAAAAGCATTGGACACTTGTGTCTAATGCGCCAGTGTCTTCGAAGCGCTTCGCTGACCATGGTCTTTTTGGTCCATAATTGCGGCTGGAGCGTTGTTGGGCCTGGTTGACCCTCTTTTTTGGGCTTTCGCGAATGCAAGACGAGCCTTTTGATGCCTTGGGCCTTTCGTCCTACTCAATTAGTCCTTCAAAACTGCAGATCAAGGCCTGTGCTATTTTTGGTACGAACAATAATATTAATGAAAAATAAAAAAAGAAACTTCTTGTACTTCGAAGTTGCAAGGGCTTAACAACTTTCCTCGTATGAGACTCACTCACACACATGATAATAACAGTTTGACTGTATTGATGTGAATTTAAATTCAACCATACATGATGAATAAATTTTCACAAACAAATAAATATTCTTTGTTTTCTGTCGAACGAGTTACCTTTCTTGGTATTTTGGCTAAAATGATATATTTTTAAGGGGGCGTTTTAATATAGACCCCTTTTATATGAAAAAGTTGGGAATAATTCATGTATAATATTTGATGAATCGCGGCCTATTGTCTAGGGTTAGAATCCACGCAAGTAGAACTTAGCCCATAGTAATTTGAGAAACTACATATGATGCCATTCGAAGAGTTAGAATCGCGGCCTATTGTCTAGGATGTCGACTGACTTCATGGCATGTTGGGTACAAACTCCTGCTTACTTGTGTTGAAGATGAATTGTTGATTTCTTTTAATTTTACTAATGTCACGTTATCATCAGTGAAATTTTCTGGATTATCAATTGACCAAAAGTATTCATGAATTGACAAATACGGTGGCCTGCTTTGATTTCTGGTTTTGCTTAATCTCTGTGAGGTACATGTAAATAGTGATGAGGTGCCTTATTTTGAGATGCTGCATGTAGGAGCTAGTAGTGATACCTGTGTTCTAGATCGGATTGCAGTTTTTCCTTATCTTCAGAGGTACTGATAAATGGATCCGGATTCTCAGCTTGTTTTTTTCTTTGCCATGATTTGCTTGATTTTTATTCTAAGTATGACACCTCATTTAAAACATATCTAAAGGTTAAAAAGACTGCCACATAATTTTGAATAGAAAAGAAAAGAAAAACCTTTGACAATAACTGAAAAAATAAATACACATTATCTTTTTAATGGGTGTCGTCCCTGTATCCACATCAAGTTTTTCTTCCTCATCTCGATTCTCAAGTGTTTGGGACAATATGTATCATCCCCAAGTTCAGGAAATACAATCGGAATTACCTTTCTAACACATTGAACATATATCTTTTCTTTTCTCGCATAAGAAAAGATTACTTAAAGCATATTGATAAAAATGGAAGAAAAAGAACATGACGGTGCTGGAGGTAATCATTGGGCCTATCCAAAAGGCATGGCTGCAGAAAATATGCACAATTTTGCATATGCATTGAAATCAACAATAATTTTCCGGTGTAAAATACTGGAATTGAAGTGTTTTTTAAGAACAAATATTTGACATTTAAGGGCCCAACACTTCCTCCTTCCCCCTCCTCTCTCTTAAGGATTGATATTTATCATCTTGTTTGATTCTTGAACCGCAGAGCGAGGGAGAAAACCTGATTTGGTTAAACAGATTTTTACTTCCTAAGTTTAATGTTTTTATTATTATAAAGTTTTAAGATGATGTGTTGCCAATTTTTTAGCCTTTAGATATATTCTAGATGAGGTGTCATGCTTATAATAAACGTCAAGTAGATAATGGTAGAGAAAAAACAAGCAGAGAATCTGGATCCCAACCAGTATTGTGCTAGAAACTTGAAAATGTTATGAGGTGTCATGCTTATAATAAACGTCAAGCAGATCATGAAAGACAAAAAACAAGCTGAAAATCCGGATCCCAACCAGTATTGTGCTAGAAACTTGAAAAGGATCGTTTGTGAGTAATTCTGGAGAGGTCAATAATAACTTTTATAGAGAATCACTTATCCAAATAATCACTTTAAGTGATTTTATGGAGAAGCACATGACATGTGTTTCTCCCCATAATCACTTAAAATCACTAAAATTGATTTTTTAGATAAACACGTGGGAGATACTTTGACTAGAATCACTCACAATTGAGTCCAAAATGTTATTGACAGTGACATGCTTTGATTTTTGGTTTTGCAAAATGTAATAAATACAAAAATTATAAAAGAACATTAAATTATACAACAATCAAGAGATTGACAAAATAGAGCTATCGAAGGGCAAAAGAGGCACACAAAGTTTACTATTGTGAATAATAAATATCGGCTGACTCATCAGCTCAATCTGGTAAAACTTGATGACATGTAAAATGGACAATGGGTTTATATTGAAACTCTTAACTACGTGGGTTATTCCTAAGAACCCCTATAGTTTTGGGTTTTAATCCAATTTTGTATTTTTTTAAAACCTTGATCATGTACATGCTTTGAGACCAAAACATGTGCAATTGACGATGGTTTCCCGGTAAAAGAAAGAAGGGAACGACCTATTGAAGTTTAGAAAAACATCAGCGTGTGCCTTCCTAAAAGGTTTCGACAGCCAAGTCAATCTTAACTCTAAAGAGAGTTAAAGAGAAGGTAGGCAAGAGTAATAGGGTTTCTAAAGTTTAGGAGTGGCAATTCATGTCATGTTAATACAATGGTGGTGCTCCTTTCACACCATTTTTTGTTGATGTGTATTTGGAGGAGATCGGAGGGGGATGAGTCGGCGGTGAGTGGGCTTGGGTGCTCTTGGGAGATCTCAAGGTCGAGGGTGATGGTCTCGGTAGATCTCAACGATGAAGATCATGCGGTGCAAAATAACACTTTATCCTTAGGCTCAAGTAACAAACTTCCTGCAGAATTGAAAGAGACTCAAATGTTCTGTATAAAATAAAATTGCACTATATATATATCTTTGCAGGTCGTGAAAATCAAACCTGGGACATCTTATGAAATTGTAGAAGAATAAGAACAAAGCCTAATTGCTAGTTGTGCGTCCAAAAAAATAAAGCCTAATTGCTAGTTGATGACCTTAATAATATATATTAGAATTTCTTGCGTTAAACTTAACTAAAAGAAAAGGAAAAACAAAGTCACGCAATCAGGGCACGTGCTCAGAAATCAAGTATCAAATAGCCACGACTATATGGACCTAAATCATTATTTTAAGGGAACAAAGTTTTTTCGGGAATCAAGCTATTATCTAGGTGCATCAAACTATTATCTGCCAGTATCAGTACTAATGTAATTTGGATCGGATTGGGGTCATTTTGGTCCGAAAACCTGAATGAGGCTTGAAGTCAATATTTTGACCACCAATTTTGAATCACACCCACATACGAATAAGCTGTCTCATGATTCAAACTTTAAAATGATATATACGGAAACCTATTCCAACAAGTAGATGGAAACCTATTCCATGTTGGAGTCGCCTAATGGATGCACATACTATTTATACGCAAGCGCACCCCATTCTGCTTTCACGCAAAATTTCAGTCACCTATATACTTCATTCTTTTACACAATTTTGCTGAGTAACTTATCTCTATTCTTCAACTCGCTTTGCTTTGTTGTCTACTCATGGCTTTCGGAAAACATACATTGATGTTCTTGGTTATGCTTGCTTTATGTGGTGTTTGTTTTTGGTGCTGTGTATAGAGTTGGTGACTCTAATGGGTGGACTTCTAGAGGCCTTGTTGACTACAACGAGTGGGCTTCAACAAAAGACTTCCATGTTGGCGATACACTCATATTTGCGTACAACAATCAATTCCACAATGTGATGCAAGTTACTACCCAAGATTTCGAATCTTGCAACCCTAACTCTCCCGTCACAGTCTATACCTCAGGATCTGACACCATAACCCTTGATAGGGCCGGCAACTTTTACTTTTTGTGTGGTGCTCCTGGTCATTGTCAAGCCGGACAAGGGGTTGAGATCGTGGCCATGCTACCTACGCCGGATGACACATTTACAAGTCCAGGTCCAACACCTTATGTATCCTCACCTTCAGCCTCTCCTGCTGAAGCGATGTCGCCAAGCTCAGCTCTAAGCAGTGGTCCTGCTCTTCATTTTTCGAAACTTGGGTTGGGTGTCACCATGTTTGTATTATCTACTCTTTTGGGGGGTTTTGTATTTTAGATATGTTTTTTTTTTAATATAGTAGGGATGTTAATGTTTCATTCAATTCGTGAGGTAGATGGATGTAGTTTTAATGTTTTGACTTATAACGTAGGTTTGAATAAATTGTTTGATTTATTATATTTGTCAATTTGTATTGGTTTCTTCGGTTTGGTTGGTGTCCCTGTGGAGTACTAAAAACAACAAAATTTTAACAAGGGTGTCATTTGTACGTGCAATTTTGATAGTCTGAGTTAGGGCAGGGCAAATTGAACCGATAAACCGGAAAATCGGCCGAATCAAACCGATTGGTTTGGTTTGGTTTGGTTTTTTTCTTTTCTTTTTTGGTCAACGGTTTATGAACCGAACCAAACCGGTGTTCATGATTCGGCGCTCGGTTTCAAATTTTAAAAACCACGGTTAACCGAACCGAACCAAATATGTTAAATAATTTTTTATTTAATAATTATAATATACTTGGCTTATTTCTATTGGTTTGATTTTAAGTTATGTTCTCAAATCTATCTTTTGTCAAAAACTTTTTGCACTTAAAAAGATAGGTTTGTACTTAAAAGGGTTGTTTTGTTCAATTAATAATACGTTTTTAAAACTTTGGATGGATGTAAATGGAGAATGATGCATATGGTTTAGTTTGAAACTTTGGATGAATGTGAATGAGATGAATGATGCATATGTTTTAGTTTTGAAATGATTGATTGAATGAATGATTTTGAATATGTTGTGATGTGAATGGTGAATGAATTTCAAGTAGGTTTTGAATGAATGTTTGAGTTTGAATGAATTTAGATTCTAAATATTTTCAAACCGGTTTTCATCGAACCAAACCAAACCAAACCGAAGAAACCGGTTAACCGATATGACCGGTTTCTCACCTTATGGTTCGGCGCACGGTTTGAATTTTCTCCAAACCGTAGGATACGGTTCGGCTCACGATTTGGGCTCAAAACCAAACCAAACCAAACCGAGCCCACCTCTAGTCTGAGTCCAACTTATATCACTAATATTGAAAAATAAAAAATGAACTTCTTGTACTTCAGTTCCAAGTGCTTAACAACTTTCCTCATAGTTTGACTGTCAACTACTGTATCCCAAAATATGTAAGTTCCGAAATTTTCTGAAAATTCCGAGTTTTCAAGGTGTAGATTAATTTCATTAGAACCCAAATACAAGTATTTTCATAATGACAGAGCAATGCATTTTTTTTTGCCGCATTAAATCCTTTCCACTATAAACATATAATCGGGGCATGGCAACAACAAACTACATGATTTGTGTATGATCTTACAAAAAAAATTCCAACGATCGAAACCATTTACTTTTGAAGTCTTCATTTATAGATCATTCTTACAAAAAAGTTAGACAAATCAGAAACCATTTAGACATCTAATTGTGTCCTAGAAAATCAATGAACACGGTGCTTCAAAAAAGTACTAAAATTTCAATAATTTAATTGAGTGGTCAAATGATATCGAATTCAAGTGAATTTTTGTAGAGATGATCTTCAAATGAATATCTACAAAATAAAAGGTTTGGATTAATGAAATACAATGTATGGTGGGCCTTACAAATGTGTCTTTCAAATAAGTTTATTTGAGGGATCCCTCAACTGAAGCTCACTGTATATATATACAGCAAAAGGTAGAGAATGGTGAAACATTCAAAATATCATAAAATTCCCTTAGTTAATGCAAACATTAGGAATCAAAATTACTAATTAAATGAGGATAATATGGTAAATTCACATTTTTTATATTAAAAAATAATTAAAATTAAAAACAAAATCAGATAATGGGTCTTATTATTGTGAAACACAACTACCCATTATATTTTTTAATTCTAAAAAAAGAAAAAGAAAAAAAGAAAACCAATTGGCACACGAAAGGGTCTAGTAATAATAATAATAACTTGGCTCAAGTGAAATATATCCCCAACTATATGGGCATAAATCATTATCTGGCCATATTCCTTTACACAGTTGCTATTATCTGACAGTAACGAGTACTAATGCGATTTGGATTGGGGTTGGGCCATTCAAACTTTATAATTAACTCTGTTGTGAAAAATGAAAAATGAAATCCTATTCCAACTAGTAGTTGGAAAACCTTTTCCATGTCGGAGTCGGCTAATAGATACACTAGTATATATATGCACGGGCACCCCATTCTGCATTCACGCAAAATTTCAGTCAGCTCTTCGTTCCTTTAACACAAATGTGATCAATCACTCGATCTTTTTCTGCTTTTTAATCCTCTCCTTTTTGCTGTCTACTCATGGCTTTCGAAAAAAGAACATTGGTTTTCTTCGTTATGCTTGCTTTATGTGGTGTTTGTTTTGGTGCTGTGTATAGAGTTGGTGACTCTAATGGGTGGACTTCGAGTGGCCTTGTTGACTACAACGAGTGGGCTTCAACAAAAGACTTCCATGTTGGCGATACACTCATATTTGCTTACAACAATCAATTTCACAACGTGATGCAAGTTACTACCCAAGATTTCGAATCTTGCAACCCTAATTCTCCCATCGCAGTCTATACCTCTGGATCTGACACCATCACCCTTGAAAGGCCCGACAACTTGTACTTTTTGTGTGGTGCTCCTGGTCATTGTCAAGCCGGACAAAGGGTTGAGATTGTGGCCACCCTACCTACACCAGATGACTCATTTACAAGTCCAGGTCCGACACCTTATGGATCCTCACCTTCAGCCTCTCCTGCTGAAGCGATGTCGCCAAGCTCAGCTCTAAGTAGCGGTCCTGCTCTTCATTTTTCGAAACTTGGGTTGGGTGTCACCATGTTTGTGTTATCCACTCTTTTGCGTTTTGTATTTTAGATTTGTTTCTAATTAATACAGTAGGGATGTTATTATAGTTGTCAATATATAGTTGAATAAAATTGTTTGATATATTATAGTTTTCAAAATATATAACTGTATATATATATATATATGGGTTTCTTCTTTTTGGTTTATGTCACTGCGCTAAGTGAAAATTAAACTAAACCTATCTATGCAGAAATAAACTCCGATATAAATTGTTTTTATTGATTTATGTCATACAAGTTGTCTATCATCAATTATAACTTGTTGGACTGCTGGAGATCTCTACTAAAAACAACCAAAGCTAAACAAATTGTGCCTGCAATTTTGATAGTCTTGGGTGCAATTATACTTAGATCATTAGTGAAAAATCAAAAAGAAACATCCTAATTACATTTTAGTTGCAAGCACTTAACAATAGCTTTATTGGCCTTGGCCTGTCGCCCTGTAATCCTAGCTATTAAGCAAATTCATATCAATGAAGTTCGGTTCATCCAATTAAGAAGATGGTCTAAATCTGACAACTTTATGATCTATGTGGGCCGGTGTTGGAAATTGGCTCACATTAAGGTTGCAAGCTTCGGGAGAAGCGACCGGTCGCAAGGTTTTAGCGACCGGTCGTTTTGGAAACAGATTGGGTGGTAGGCTGGGAAATTCGCGAGGAAGCGGCCAGGTCGCGCGAGTTTTAGGCGACGCCCAGTGTGCATGCGAGCTGGTCCGAGTGTAGAATCGGTATCGCGGCCAAGTCATAAGAAGCTGAGCGACGGTCGCATGCAGCGTATGTCTTGAATGTTTTCCACAGCGTTTTCAAGTTGCTTTTTCACATGGGTCAGATCCTACCCAACTCCATGTGCCTCCAAAAGTCTTAAATGAGTGCTAGGGCATATGGCAGCTACTAGGGAAAGTCTTAAACAACATTAAGTATAGAGTGGTGGGTTGTATGATTGCCTACCACTTATACTTTCCTTGAATCATGGATCTGGTTTTTAGGGTGGCTGGTTTGCCACATGTTAGAGCTTTTTACGGGGTGGCTAATGATGTTGGGAGGCTTCCCTTGTCTACTTAAGTGGGAAGTGCAGACATTACAAGGTGTGCTTAGTATTTTGTGTTTAGTGCTCTTGTGCTTGAGAGCTAAAGTGCAAAGTGCTAAGGCCAAGGAATCAGAAATCCAAAGGAGTTCAAAGGGCTAAGGGCTAGAGAAAGCCAAGGAAGCCAAGGAGAGAGAGAGCTCAAGGGTTGGAGTCTTGTAAGTCTAGAAACCAAGGAGAAACACCAAGGGTGAGAGAGTGTTCACAAGTGCATCAAAGTGTTGAGCAAAGGGGGTGAAGAGAAAAGAGAGCTTGGGAGAGAATAGAGTTCTAGGGGTTTTCTTTGTAAACCAAAGTTGTAACCTATTCTTTCATGAAGTGAATTTCTCAAGGGGATCACCAAGAGGAAGTAGGCAAAGAGTTGGCGAACCTCTATAAATCTTGTGTCATTTGTGCTTGGTTATTTTCTGAAGAGTGTGTGTGTGTGATTCATCCATCATTGTGTGTGTTACAAAGTCCATCAACAACAAGGTCTTGAAGGGAGTGAGTTGGTTCTAATTCTCAACAAGTGGTATCGAGCCAGGTTGAAGCGGCAAGTGCTAGTGGTGTTGAAGATGGCAAGTAACAAAGGAGGTGAAGGTGGAAGTAGCTCTATACAGCGAAAGGCAACCTGGTATCGGCATGAAGGTGGAGTTGAAGCCTTTCACGGGAAGGAGAACTTCACACTATGGCAAGGAGGATGAAGTCGGCCCTTACGGCCAAATCTCATCGTTGTCTTGGGAGGCAAGGAGAAGAAGCCTACAGCCATGACGGAGCGAGGAGTGGGGTGTTCTAGACGAGTTGGCTAGAGGAGCCATTGAGAACTTCATCGCGGATGAGTGCTCATCAATGTGATGCAAGACACGAAGCAAACATGGGAGAAGCTCGAAGAGATGTTTGCAGGAAAATCGCTATCCAACAAGCTCTTTCTCAAGGAGGAACTTCTTAATCTTGAATGGAAGAAGGTGGAAAATCTGATGGAGCACCTAACCAATTTTAATAGGTGTGTTGCTGATTTGCAAAGGATGGAAGTTGTTTATGATACGGAGGATAAGGCACTCATGTTGCTAACATCCTTGCCTCAGTCTTATAAGCATTTCGAGCAGCGCTTATGTTCGGGAAGAGTACTCTGAAGTTTGAGGAGGTGGTGCAAGATGTGATGACGCATCACGGGATGTCCCAACGTTCGGGAGGAGAACTACAAGATGCGGGTCTATTCGCGGGGGACCGTTCAAGCAAGCGTGGGGGCAATAGAAACAGCGGGAGGAATGCTAAATCCAAGGACAATGAAGGATGCTTGAGTGTGGAGTCTAAGGACCATTGGAGGGCGGAATTGTCCGGTGTGGAAGGAAGAAGCGAGAACAAGATGAAGAAGGCCGAAGGTTGGGTGCAATAAGCGTGACTTTTGAAGAAGCGGATGGTGAACTTTTGGCCGATTCACGGAAGAGAGAAGCGTAAGCAGGGCGTCGTGGCAAGTTCTTCGAGGTGAAAATTCTGATTCAAGATGGATATTAGATTCCGGTGCTCACATCATGTGTGTTCAAATAAGTTGATGTTTGACACATATGAGGCAAAGAAGGCATATGCAAGATTATGTTGGGAGACAAAACTACTTGTGTAGTTTTGGGCTTAGACTGTGAAGATCAAGTTGCAAGGTGGTGAAGTTTGGAGTCTTAGTGAGGTAAGGTTTGTGCCTTCACTAAGAACAGATCTACTCTCTCTTGGCTCTCTCTAGATAGAGAAGAGTATTCGTACAAGGCCAAAGGAGGAGCTCATAGTCACACAAGGGTTACATTGTGGTTATGAGGGGAGATTCAACCAAACAACACATACAAGCTCTTGGGTGGTACAGCTGCAAGTGGTGCGGGAGTTTTACCAAGGAAGAGCAGGCAAAAGATCTTAATGTCAAGGTGGAACCAAGCCAACATAATGTAGCTGCAGTTTTGCTCAAGAAAGGTTGGGCAAGGAAGGTTAGTCAAGGTTGTGTGACTAACAAGTTATCATCAAGGAGCTTGATTTCAAAGGTGTAGAAGCTGTGGAGTATAAGGTCCACAAGGTGAAATCAAGACAAGGGATGAGATGGAGGATGTTGTTAAAGGGAAGCTTCTTGCCAAAGGTGGTCATGGGAGGTCTTCACTTGAGGTGGAGAAACGACACAAGGGCTGAAGAAGAAGGGCAACAACAACAAACTCACAAGGGGTTCTACTTGAGGTGGAGCCATCGTCAATAGCAAGGTCGGGCCCAAGGAATCCATCAAACCGTTCTAGGTTTTGGATGGATGGACCAAGAAGTTCCAACCACGTTTGGAGTGCCATAGGGAGCATGAAGCGGGAAAGTTGGAAGGGTGCATTGATGAAAAGAAAGGTGTTCTTAAATCAAGAGCAAGGTTGGCTAAGTGGGGATTTATAGAGCAAATGTTTGGTATGAAGTTTCCATACCAAGGCATGTCACAAATTCAGGGGCTCTAAGATGGCAAGGAGCAAGGAATTTGGCATGGAGGGTCTCTCTTCTACACAAGGGATCCGGAGTTGCCCAAGTCTAGGATTGGGTGGAGCACCTTCTCACCTAAGGTGCATTGAGGCAAGAGGTTGATTTGCCATGGTGGAGATCTTGGAAATTACTAGAAACGATTTCTAAGAAGTTGAAGATGTTCTAGAGGTCAACAATGGTTCACGGGGTGATTAATGGTTGCCAAGGTGGAGATTGTTGAAATTGGCTCACATTAAGGTTGCAAGCTTGGAGAAGCGACGGTCCTGGGTTTTAGCGACGGTCGTTTCAGGCAGATTAGGTGAAAGTGGAGAGGCTGCAGAAGTCCCGCGAGGAAGCGGCCAGGTCGCAGGTTTTGGGCGGCCGTGCAATATGCAGCCTGGTCGCGAGTGTAGAATCGGTATAAGCGGCCGTGCGCAAAGAAGCTGGCGGCCGGTCGCATACGGCATGTCTTTGAATGTTTTCCACAGCGTTTTCAAGTTGCTTTTTCACATGGGTCAGATCCTACCCAACTCCATGTGCCTCCAAAAGTCTTAAATGAGTGCTAGGGCATATGGCAGCTACTAGGGGAAAGTCTTAAACAACATTAAGTATAGAGTGGTGGGTTGTATGATTGCCTACCACTTATGCTTTCGCTTGAATCATGGATGCTGGTTTTTAGGGTGGCTGGTTTGCCACATGTTAGAAGGCTTTTACGGGGTGGCTAATGATGTTGGGAGGCTTCCCACTTGTCTACTTAAGTGGGAAGTGCAGACATTACAAGGTGTGCTTAGTATTTTGTGTTTAGTGCTCTTGTGCTTGAGAGCTAAAGTGCAAAGTGCTAAGGCCAAGAATCAGAAATCCAAAGGAGTTCAAAGGGCTAAGGGCTAGAGAGAAAGCCAAGGAAAGCCAAGGAGAGAGAGCTCAAGGGTTGGAGTCTTGTAAGTCTAGAAACCAAGGAGGGAAACACCAAGGGTGAGAGAGTGTTCACAAGTGCATCAAAGTGTTGAGCAAAGGGGTGAGAGAAAAGAGAGCTTGGGAGAGAATAGAGTTCTAAGGGGGTTTTCTTTGTAAACCAAAGTTGTAACCTATTCTTTCATGAAGTGAATTTCTCAAGGGGATCACCAAGAGGAAGTAGGCAAAGAGTTGGCCGAACCTCTATAAATCTTGTGTCATTTGTGCTTGGTTATTTTTCTGAAGAGTGTGTGTGTGTGATTCATCCATCATTGTGTGTGTTACAAAGTCCATCAACAACAAGGTCTTGAAGGGAGTGAGTTGGTTCTAATTCTCAACAGACGGGACGAGACAAGACGGTACCCCTATCACCATTGGAAGCTGAATTGAAGTTCGTTTGGGTGATCTTTAATTTTTGTTGTTCTTTTGAGTACATCCGGGAGCCATGAAATTATTGAGCAATTCAACTTTCTAGTCGTTATCAACTACCACGTCCAGCATTGCTTTGGTCAAATTAATGCCCCTTTTTGTATCAATCATGACATGATCTATCCTTCTCTTAGTTCTTGGTTAACTAAAAGCCAGACCTCATCCGTTACAAATATAGGACAAACCAATAATTAGTGACCAAATCTTGGTATAAGTAAGATTGACCTGTCCTTTTGGAGGCAAAAACCTTTTAAATTTGCATGATCACTGTCGATGGAACTGCTAGCTTTGCCTATATAAGTACTACTATGAGATCTACTTACTTGGCATGTCTAACTTCATCCATTAAGCTCATCCATATTCCTAGCTCAAATGGCAACCACACGAGTCGACTCAAGTTTGTTTAGCAACTCTCTTTCTTCAGCTCATTATTAGGACTTTACCCCTAAAGCCCCCATGATTTTGCCAAGACTCTATTTGGACTTAAATGTCGAACCTTTTGAAAGTTTATTACAGCCATCCCTATTTGAGGTCTGGGGATCTTATCACACTACTTTAACCAATTTGGGCAAAACGGCTTGCTAGCACCATGACATGTCTGCTTTAATTTGCTCCATCATGATATTATCTGGTTGGATTACTGAAACTAAAACCAGATACATGACATGATCTAGTTTTTTTGTTCTAACATGACATGATCTAGTTGGGTTACTAGAGAGAGAGAGAGAGAGATTGGGGGTTGGAGGTTTGACTTTATTTATTTGATTGAATCTGAACCTTTTTTCGTTTCTTATTCTTTTAAATTAATTTAAATGTGACAAGTGTATATTAAGATAATGTTTTTTTAAGAAAATGATAAATATATGTTGTGAGGTTTTTTTTTTTTTTCTAAAAGTAATAGGTTTTTATCATGACTTTTGTTGTTGTCATTATACATGATAATAGCACTTTGATAAAACTTTAATTACCAAATACTTTGACTATTCACATCACTTTTTCAAATTCCATTTATCAAACGCCTATCTGCTTTATTTCACAGATGATTATTCTCGTAGCACATCAAAAACTGTTTTTTTAAAAGCACAATAATGTCAAACTAGCCCTAATTATCATTAACCAGGAAAAAAAACAATAATATACAAAATAACAAAAAATTGCATACAAAGTTGCATGCAAAGCTCAACTATCAAAACCAGCATAGACGGCCGAAACCTAACAAATGTATGTTCAAAGCCCAAAAGCCCATCGGACAACGCAAGTTTTTAAAAAAACATTGACCAACTATTGGTCAACCAGAAAAGACAAAGATTAATCGGACAAAGATGTAGATTGTAAAAATCAAATAATGTTTATAACCAAATTAAATGGTTGTTAAAAATAGATAAATGATTGAATCTCCCAAAATATCCAATTTATACTCATTCTAAATTAACAAACAGTGTTAATTTACGAAATTTGTTTCTTAAATAAGAAATCAAGATAACTGTCAACACGTGACACTCAAGTTATTTCCAGAAGATCGTTGCTTTTTTCCGATTAAAAGTGCTAACATCCATATTTAAACTTAAGGTCGATCTCGACAACTGATAGAAAGTCAGACGATAGAATGGGGTTGAGACAACCACATTAAATGCAATTTGAACCATGAAGCTTAGCAGCATCAACTTGTTAAAGCTAGCGAAATAGCGAGGATTAAGAAGAAATCAGATGTCCGTCAATCTTTCTGCAGAGAAGGAACTGTTACATAATCGGAGCATTCTTGCACCAAACGTGCAGAGCCAAGAAGCTATAAGGGCTATAAATAAAAGAAAAATATTTTATTTAGGCGACGGCCAATCTATCTCAAAGAACAAACAACTTATTTTAACAATCTTCAAAAACTCTCAACTCAAACACCTTGTCAAAGTGTCTCACAGTCAGACCAAAACCAAGACTTGAATCAAATCCTCTCCTACTTTTTGAATTCTCAGTTAACAACTCCTGATTTGATTTCTATTCTTTTCTCAAATACATACTCAGTCTAATTCACAATTGACAACTTTTGATTGGAATTACTTTGCTATTATTTGTAATTTTAATGCTCTACCAACATCAATGCTTTGTATGATTTTATAAGTTGGTCACTTGTTCTAACTTATTTAAAATCAAATTCGCAAATGCATGCCCCATGCACTGCAGATACTATTCACATCCTTCATTAGTTTGAAGCTATTATTTCTTCCAAGTTTTATTCAATTTCAAGTGAAATGTTGAAGTCTTCTTAATGAAGGCATAGAAAAGAACCTATCCAAACCAAATTCCCCATTTCGAGTACAATGGCTCTAGTTAGAGGTTGAGATCAATGAGCGCAGCACAGTCATCACATCACTAAACTATTCATCACCTTTTCCTACTAGGAGATTACAACACTAGTAGTGGCACACCTAAACGCATAAAAAGATGAAGCCATCATTGAGCCTAGGGTCGGTAATGGGTTTGTGTCGTGTTAGGATTATATACATGTTAAAAATGCTCAACCCAAACCCAACTCGTTTAATAAACATGTCATTTACAAATTGACCCGCTAATTTCTCTTGAGGGTTTTGGGTCGTGTCGGGTTGACTCGCTAAGTGGTAGCAAATAAAAAACAAATAAACAATCCTAAATTTTGATAATTTAATCAAGTAATTGCTTTTTTAATTTTTTATTTATATAAATAGTGATTGCATTTTGCCTCTCTCTATGTATGAAGATTGAGAAAGAGAAATATAAAAAAGAAAAAAGAAAAAAATGAAGAAAATGAAGAAGAAACAAAGAAATAGGTTGGCAGGTTTCATAGGTATTTTAGCGGGTTGGTGGGTTGACCCAAAAGTTTAATTGTGCGGGTTGACTAGCTAATTTTCCGTGTGGGTTTCGAGTTGTGTATCGGGTCATGTCGAAAATTGCCACCCCTAATTGAGCCTACTCAAAGGGCCCAATCTAGCATTTCTTGACTAGCAAGCAACACATAGCATGACAAGACCGGCCCCTAATTCCTCGGAACCCGAGAATGATCCTGTTGTTTTTCCGACATCCAACTGATGCTGGGCCCACAAACTAAATAACACCCTTCCTTTTCCTGAGACAAAGGGAAAAGGTTCGAGACTTCTGTCGAAATTTCGGCAAAGTCTCCCTTGAAAAACGGACTTTACCCAAATTTTAAACATGTCAAAAAACATCAGAATAGATACAACCCAAGCGCTAGCATGAAAACATTTACAAACTAGGCCTCCGGCCATGATTTAAATCCTAAACAAGCAATAACCACGAAAACCACAATTTTTTTTCTTTACTTTACAGATAGCCATCAAATTTTAAACATACTCCAAACAGTTTATTTTGCACCGCACCTAGGTTATCCTAGGCTGCCTGCGTACCCTTCATGAGGGATCAAGCCACACGTAACTCTTTAAACCATCAATCACGATTAACAGTACATAGCTATAAAAAGAAATACCAACCATTTAAATTTAGATTCATTTACCAATTCTTAGAAAACACAACTTAGTCATTTAATTTTCACTGTGGAATTGTAGATTAAACTCCCAAAACAAGATTTCTCAATTATAAAATAGCCTCAACTGTTACTCAACGACAAAATATACAATTAACTCAAAGGCAAACTAAAGAATTGAAGTGAATCCAAAACACATACACACACACACCCTTACATAACAAAATAGACTTTAGAAGCCAGATATCTCAACCAAGACGAAATCATAAATATTTAATATATATATATATATATATATATATATATATATATATATATATATATATATATATATAAGACCATTGCACCCATAATTGTATTGGGGAAACAATCCAACAGGGGGATTGCTTGCTAGACCGCGGGATGGCATTGCATCATCCCGTGACTAGGGTTGAGCTGCGCAACCGTGGGACTGATGCTCAGTAGCACACATTTTGTATGGCATCGGACGTGCCGCCAAATACAAGTCCTACGCGCGTAGACTACCCTGCTAGGGCCTTCGGTAACACCCCGTCAAGGGTGCCCGGAATAAAACCACTATCCATCAATCCCATTATTTCCAATTATCCGTAACAGGGGAGGTACATATCATAGCATACACCATGTATCGGGAAAACAATCCAAATCAAGGGATTGTTTGGCTAGACCATGGGACGACATAGCATCATCCCGTGACTAGGGTTGAGCCGTCCAACCGAGGGACTGATGCTCAGTAGCACACATGCCAGTATCGCATCGAACGTGCTGCCAAATACAAGTCCTACGAGCGCAGACTGCCCGGCTAGGGCCTTCTGTAACACCCCGTTAAGGGTGCTCAGAACATAACCACTATCCATCAATCCCATCATTTCCAATTATCCGTAACAGGGGAGGTACATATCATAGTGTACACCATGTATCGGGGAAAACAATCCAAATAAGGGGATTGTTTGACTAGACCACAAGACGACATCGCATCATCCCGTGCCTAGGGTTAAGCCATCCAACCAGGGGACTGATGCTCAGTAGCACACACGCCGGCATCGCATCGCACGTGCGGCCCAAACTCAAGTCCTACGCCCCAGACTACCCATCAAAACCACAGCACACTCGATCAAGGGTGCCTAAATCAGAACATAACCCACATATCGGCATCCTTCATCGAACATGTGAGCCCACACGATGGAATCCTACATTAGCCCCTGTGGTATAGTAACATTACGAACCAGGGGTACATATCGTGGTGCAACACCGAAATCTCACATCAACAACTCAGTACTCAAATTCCATAGACACAAACACCCGAACGTCCAAGACTCGACTCCCAAACATATATACATATACATAAATATGATAGACCTCAAGTCCCAATTTATAATAAAAATCCAAATATCAAATACAATCCAAGAAATTCATGCGATGCCATAATTTAATGTCAAGACAATAATATCATTCCACTATGACCATAAACTTCAATTATTGAAATATAACACCCAAGAATTCATAAAACGTCTATATCCAATATTAAAATGATATTAAAATCTGAATAGTCGATAAAATCAATTTATATACATAATATTATATTCCTTGAAGATAATGCACATTTAAACAAAAGTCCACTCACTTCTCAAAATCATAGTCGAGTCCCAAGACTCGTCTTCACAACCAATAACTCAAATATTAATATAATGGCCAATAATCACAATTTAAGCAATGCTTTAAATCTCCAAACTAAAACACCATAAACAAACATTCCAAATTGATCAACGGGGCCTGCGGGGCCCACGACCTCCAATTTTCAATTTGAAACTTTCGATAGGTCCAACACAGTCTAAATAACATGTCTTGAGAGTTGGGTCTAGATCGAACTGTCGGATTTCTCAAGATCGTATGATCGGATGGTTATTAATTTTCTAAACCTAGTCTCATTGATCCGGAGTATCCGGGACTCCAATTCCCGATCCATCAGTTCCTACACGATCCTAGAGGTACGGGGAACAACATAGTTGAAATTGGCATCGATCCAACGATCCGAACATATTGAACCAAGATATCGCCTATTAGGCGTAATATCCGACCGATTGTCATATGATAACCAATTTCAAATTCGAGCGTACCATCGCGCTCGGAACGACATGAGGAGTGGTTTGGAAAGAAGAGGGCCACCAAACAGTGACCCACGCCCCACCACTCGAGCTAGCAGTGCGTGGGTGGCAACCACCTACAATACCTATACCAAAATGACAAGGACAACCAATGGAGCAACTTATTCAACTAGCCCAACCTCCAATTTGGTGGGAAAGTGGCCGGAAAACTCACTCAAAGTTGTACAAAACCTTGGTTTCTAATTGAATGTTCAAACCACCAAATTGATCGAAACCAACTACCAAAACATCAAGAGGACACAGAGGGGATGAAGTTTCATACCTTAGTCGACGAAAAATCTAGCCAGAATCACCGAAAATGATGACCCACAACCGGCCAAAATTCACGTTGCTATCGTCGTCTCTATGTTTGTTTTCAATCAGGGAAAAGGGCTGGGTTGTGTAGAGGAGGTGAAGAGAAGAATTTTGGTGGTGGTTTGGTTGAAATCCGTGACCGGAGGGCGAAGAAATCGCAGTCCAAAAATCTGGGTTTGAGGGGGAGGAAAGAGAGAGAGAAGAGAGAGAGAGAGAGAGAGAGAGAGAGAGAGAGAGAGAGAGAGAGAGAGAGAGAGAGAGAGAGAAAGGATAGTTGGGGGAGAAGAAGAAAGGAAAAGAAAAAGAAAAAAATCGCAGGTAGACCTGGCATTCGTGTCGTGTTGGCAATGTTCGTGTCATGTTCGTGTCAACTCGCTTTTCTTAACGGGTTGACACGACACGATAAGAAAATAGATTGGAAATGTCCAACATGAACATGACCCGTTACAATTCGCGAATCACACGACCACGACACGATTTACACGATAAGAAATTAAAAAAAATTAAAACTGAAAAAAAAATTAACGAAGCACAGAACCACTGCGCAACCCCCTTCTCCTCTTTCTCTCCTCCTCCCCCAATCCTAATTACGGAAAGTTAGAATCTTTGACCTTGATAAAATGTGGGAAGTAATGGTTGCCAGCTTTGTCCATTCCCACCGTAGTCAGGTTGGTGAACAACCCAACAACCTTCTGGCAAAGCCGCGACATTTCTCTTCCCCAAATCCAATGAAATCTCAAATGGGCTTCACTTTGCTATCAGTATATTGCCATCACCATCATCTTCTTTGATGTCCCTAATGTTTAGTTGTGTTGTACGACAGTTGTTTGCAGTTTGCAGGGTTATAGAAGAAACAAATTATGGGTTTTAGTTTGAATCTACAACAGCATCGTCCTCGGCTCCGTTTAACTTAATCTCCCTGTAAGATTGAAATCCTTGACCTTTTCAAACAATTCAGGAACAGTTATGAGAAGCTTGGGATTCAATGTAAAGAGGCAAAATGAACTGAAGAGAAGAGATGAACGTAAGGTTGGAAGGGAATTTAGAATAGAAAATTACAAAAATACCCCCGCTTAACGGGTTGATTCGTGTTTTCACGAATTAACACGAAATGACACGATAACTTATGGTGTGCATAACGGGTCAACACGATATCAACACGACTCGATAACAAGAACTCGAAAATTGAAATTTTTTTGCGAATTCGTATCGTGTTAACGGGTCGTGTACGATATTGCCGGGTCTAATCGCAGGGGCACTATAGCACATATTTTTTTAATTTTTTTCCCCTTTTCGTTTCTAGACCTCGGGATTGAGCGTGCTGCCCGCCTACTAACTCGTTTCGACGAGCCGGACGCAATGGCTTAACTCGTTTCCCCAAATTCCTTTCCAAAAATTAAATTGACCTTTTTACCCTTAATTTGTTATTTTAAATATTAAATTCCATTTTTATTAATGAATTGATATTATTTTATTCTATTTTAATTTGTTTAATCATTTTGGGTTCGGGATGTTACATAGCAGCCAAAATACAGCTTTCACCAAAAGCCCAAAAATACTTTTGGCTTGTACATATTTTTGGCACGCTCGGTGGGACTACTTGTTTGGTTAACAAAACTCGTAGGAAGGTTTATATGAAAGAATCAGTTTACCAAATATATCCCATCCAAGAAGCTGGAGATAATGTTATTTTTGTTCTAGCTAATGAACATGAACATCAATTCGCGATAATCCCTTCTTTGTTGCAATTCGATAGCATGTTGCAAGTCATGAGGGAAGGTTTCAATAGAATACAAGAAAGTCTTAGTGGTTTGAATCAAAACTAGAACAATGCCATGACAGTGGCAGTTGTAGCTACTTACAATAAAGCTGCTAAACTAATATAACAAAAGTCAACCAGTCCAAGAAAAGAAAGCGTTAGTCTATAGACTATTTCAGTACCTACTAAGAGTCCAATTCTATTTGAAGGCCAACCTAGTGGTCATGGGAATGCTAATAAGAGTTCACTGTTGTCTTTTTTGCCACATACTGGACCAATTATGGGTCTAAATATCGCAGAAAATGTTACAGCTACTGTCCAGCCAAATAATGGCAAAGATAAGCAGGCTATGTTCGAACCAGCATCACCAAATGTGGTTCAGGCAAAATATCAAGCTCCAAAGCATGTAGATGCTTTACCTCTTACATGTATAACAAGACCTGGACAAGGGGGCAAGTACAAGAAAGATGGAAAACAAGTTGTTGTCACCAACAATGCAACCAATCAAACTAGTGATGTCAGTAATGGTAGAAATGGGGGCAATGGTTGACCAGAATTCCAGAGACTTCTATCTCATGTGGATTTAGTCAATGAGTCCAATGAAGAGCTAGAAGAAAGGCTTCCTCATGTGGAACAAAATAATTTTCTTATGGTAGATAACAATGACTAAAATATGGTTATGCATAATGAAATAATTGAAATAAAGCATATGATCTTGAATGGACAGAATGGTGTCCAAAGATCAGCTAGGCCTATTTACATGAAACCATATCCTGTTGCCATAGATGACATACCTTTTCCAAGGGGATTCAAGGTACCATCATTTATTTTGTCTAAGAGGATAGTTATGCTTCTGTGTTAGAACATGTAGGGAGATTTTCTACCCATTGTGTATTTATAGAAACACAACCTCTCCTTAAATTAAGATTGTTTGGTAGTTCTTTATCTGGTTAGGCATTTACTTGGTATTCCAAGCTAGATTCCCCACTTGGAGTACAATGGCTTTGGTTTGAGGTTGAGATCAATGAGCACAACACAGTCATCACATCACTTAACTACTCATCACCTTTTCCTATAGGAGAGTAAAACACCAATAGTGGCACGCCTAAATGCATAGAAAAGAAGAAACCAACATTAAGCCCACTCTAATGGTCCAAGTTAGCATTTCTTGACCAGCAAGCAACACATTGCAGCCAAAATATAGAATGCAAAGAACTTGGGGCACCGCAGTGTTCACCAAAAGCCCACGAACACTTTTGGCTTGTACAGGAAGATTTGCTTTTGTTATGTTCAATTTTGTCGTTGGGTGCATATTGGTTGGGTACTTTATGTTTAAGATTTGCTTATGAACATTTATTTATTTTTATGTTTAAGTTTATATTTTTTCAGATTTTTAATTTTTTAATTTTAGTTTAATCTTTGGGTATGATTTGTATGGATGAAGTTCTCTTCTTTTTATTGGAAGAAAATTTTAAGAATGGAAGAGAGGGGTGGGGGAGAAGGGCTGGTGTCTAGGTTGGGTGGGGACTTTTGTTAGTGGGGAAAGAGAAATAGACGGGGAGAGAAAGAGAGAGAAAGAGACGGGGAGAGAGTGGGTCCGTGGAGGGGCT
This sequence comes from Prunus padus, assembly GCA_024362665.1. Taxonomy (NCBI): domain Eukaryota; kingdom Viridiplantae; phylum Streptophyta; class Magnoliopsida; order Rosales; family Rosaceae; genus Prunus; species Prunus padus. Next base: position 10,778,498 of record JANFAM010000011.1, read on the forward strand.
GGGGTCGGGTTTGGAGTTGATGATGGTGGGGGTGGTGGTTGGTTGTAGAGGGAGGAGGAAAGTTGATGAAGCTACATCTTTGGGGATATTTGCAAGACCTTTAGCAAGCAGCATAGGCCATGGCATGGTTTTGTGTTTTGAACCATGCCAAGGCAAGCAAGGAGTGCAGCGGGTTATGCACTTTGGAAGCAAGACAAGGTTGGAGGAAAGATGTTTTGGGCTGAGAGTAGGCAGCCAAGACATTGGCATTGAATGAGAAGCCAATGCCCAGCAAGTGTGGCGGGACTTGGTAGATGTCGATAAAATTTGTCGATGACCATCGGCAAGTTGGCTCGGCAGCGTGCATGCAGGAGCCTGTCTAGATAGAGCACACATGATGCGTAGGCAGCACGCAGGCAACTCACTAGGTAGTTGTTGAAACTTGTCTGAGACAGTTTTTATAAGTTCTAAGGAGTTGGGAAGTAGCTGAGGTGCTGGGATTCAAAATTCAAATGCATATAAGGCATGGTGCGGTTTAAGGTAGTTTATAAGAGGTGGTTGTGTCACGACCCGACTCCCCTAGCACGATATTGTCCACTTTGGGCCTCGCCCTCACGGTTTTGTTTCTGGGAACTCACGAGAAACTTCCCAGTGGGTCACCCATCCTGGGATTGCTCTAGCCCCAACTCGCTTAACTTTGGAGTTCCAAGGAATCCGAAGCCAGTGAGCTCTCAAAAGACCTCGTGCTAGGAAGAAAAGTGCCCCCACATATGCACTTCACTTTTCCCTCCCCGAGCGATGTGGGATTGCTCACCGTTCTTGCTTCCCCAAGGCATGGGTCTTACAATCCACCTCCCTTGGGGCCCAGCGTCCTCGCTGGCACACTTCCGGTCGGGGTACAGCTCTGATACCATTATGTCACGACCCGACTCCTCTAGCACGATTTTGTCCGCTTTGGGCCCCGCCCTCATGGTTTTGTTTCTAGGAACTCACAAGCAACTTCTCAATGGGTCACCCATCCTGGGATTGCTCTAACCCCAACTTGCTTAACTTCGGAGTTCTAAGGAATCCGAAGCCAGTGAGCTCCCAAACAGCCTCGTGTTAGGAAGAGAAGTGCCCACACATATAAGGCACTTCACCTTTCCCTCCCCGAGGGATGTGAAATTGCTCACCATTCTTGCTTCCCCAAGACACGGGTCTTACAGGCTGCATGCTCCAACGGACATTGGCATATTTTCTAGGCATGAAAATTGAAGTTCATGGGCCGTGGGCTGCTGGGAAGGCACCAGCAAGGACATAGGTATTGCCAACAAATTCCTAGTAGATGTGGATGTCATCTACATACTTATGCTTATAAATAGGCATTGTGAAAGCTGGTTGAGATGCCAAGTGATGTGGTAGTCCAACAAAAGTAAGCAGCTTGTAGTCCTTACTATTGAGAGACAAATAGAAAAGTTAAGAATTTTCACGTACGTGGTGTGTGTGTTTTCCTTGTGTAGGCAAGTCTTACTTAGGTGTATTGGCATTCACTTGTTCCGCTGTGTGAAATCTGAAGCCTCACGAGTTGGAGGTACGAGAAGGTTGACTTAGGAGGAGTTTAAGTACCGGACAAGGGTCGAAAAATTAAAGGTGTTTTTCACCCCTATTACAGTTGGTATCAAAACGTGTTGAGACGCTTTGCTAGTGGAGTTGGGTGTGCAGATTGTCCCCTTGGATCTGTAGAAGATTAACATTTTCAAGCAAGGAACAGTTTTGGAATTGCAAGAGAGAAAGGAATGGCTTGAGGTAGTGATTCCTTGAATGAGAGAGTGACAAGGATTGAGAATTTCCTTGGCACTCCGAGTGGTGTTCAGTCACTAAGTGTGGTCACACAAATGGAGGATCTCAATGCTAAGGTGGCAGAGATCGAAGGAAACTTCAGAGAATTAAAAGCTTCGTTGGAGAAGAAACTAAACTTGGATGGCTTAGCGGAGGCTATTGGTGGAAAACTCAAGGAGGTAGAGACTGAATTGGGCTTGGTGAAGCTTGCTGTGAGGGGCAAGACTTCGAGCCAGGAGGTCTCAACAATGACAAAGATCAAAGTGCCTGACCCTAAGGCATACTTTGGCGAGCGAAGTGCCAAAGAGATGGAGAACTTCTTGTGGGACATGAAGTAGTATTTTCAAGATGTCAAAGTTCCGAATGCTGAGAGGGTGTCTATCACGAGTATGTACTTGGTTGGGGATGCTAAGTTGTGGTGGAGGACCCGTGTGCAAGTGGAGTGGGTTGTTTTGAATGAGGAATTGAGGGCTCAGTTCCTTCCATATAATGCTGCATGGCTAGCAAGAGAATACTTGAAGAACTTGAAGCAAGTTGGTTCGGTGAGGGACTACGTTAAGGCTTTCTGTTCCTTGATGCTCGATGTGTCCAATATGTTGGAGGAAGACAAGTTGTTTAACTTCCTCACAAATTTGAAGTCGTGGGCATAGTCGAAATTGAGGAGAAAAGATGTGAGAGACCTCATTTCCCCCATTGCTACATTCGAGAGACTAATGAGCTGACCAAGATGGGACGAAACATTCAAACAACAAGGCGTATGAAAAAGGAAAGAGACTGTGGTTGTTGCGAATGGAGCCAAATGAGATGAGCACAAGGACAAGAGGAAGTTCTTGGGTTGCTTCCTTTGTCAACAACCACATCGAGTGAAGGACTGTCCAAGAGGCAAAACTTGAATGCCATTATTACTGAGAATTAGGGATGTACTAAATCGTGCAGCAATCTCCAAATGAGTCCAATGGTGCTATTGAACTCACTAAGAGTTATCCTGTAGGAATATCCCTTGGGTGAGGATGCAATGGTGCAGCCGACGTTAGAGGTGATTGGGGTGTTTGTGGATGTGTTTGCCATGGAACCCTCAGATGTTATCATTGATGCTTCTCTGGTGCGTGGGGGTATGCTGATAGAGGCCATAGAGAACATGAAACTAAATTGGGATCTTGATTGTGGACAAGAATAGATGCAATATGTAGCATTGGAGCATTTCCTAGACACTTGGAGAATCTATTTGTTGGATCAGAAGTTCGTGGTAAGGACTTGGGTGTTGCAAAGCAACATGTACAACACATGCACAATTTGAGAGGACTTTGGCATATATGTGGATGTGCTAGAGGAGTTCGATTTGGTGTTGGTTTAAATGTCCACGAGACACAGGGACTTCGAGGAGAAATTTGATGAGTTGATGGCATCCATTTCTTCGGCGTCGGACACTTCGGAAAGTGAGTTGGATGATGAGCCATGGGTTGGTTTAGCCATCGATAGTATCATGAGAGATGCTATGTTTAGAAAAAATAGTGAAAGCTACGAGGCCACAGTGGATGGTGACACTTATGGAAGAGTTCAAGGTGGAGATCATTGAGATCTCAAGCGATGATGAAGGAGAGCCTATGGAAGAGTCCAAGACGGAGGTGATCCTAATTGAGTAAAGTGATGACGAGCATTTTAAGGAGGCAAATGGACAATGGGTTTAAGATGAGCCAAGGGATGTCCAAATGGAGTGCTGCCAAGGACTTAAGTTGATGAGGGTGTTAGACTCTTAAGGTGAGGGTGGTTTGCAAGACCCTAAACAAGCGGCATAGGCCATGACATGATTTTGTGTTTTGCTCCATGCTAAGGCAAGCAAGGAGTGCAACGAGTTCTGCACTTTGGAAGTAAGACAAGATTGGAGGAAGGATGTTTTGGGCTGAGAGTAAGCAGTCAAGACATTGGCATGGCATGGGAAGCCAATGCCCAACATCCGCAGCGGGACTAGGCAGATTTCAACAGAATCTGTTGACAGCCATCTGCAGTTTTGGCACGGAAGGTCGATAGGTTAGCTCGACAGTATGCACGCACGTTGTCGACATGCGGTCGATAGTCTGCCTCTACAACACGCACATGTTGGTCTCGGTAGGGCGCACGTAGGCTGTCAGCAGGAACTGCCGACAAGCACTCGACAGTGCGCACAGGCTGTCTCGACAGAGCGCAAGCAAGATGCGTAGGCAACGCACGTAGGATGGGCATGTGCGCGTAGGATGCACATGATGTGGCTGATGAAACGTGTCCCATACAGCTTTTGGTGGTTCTAAGGAGTTGGGACGTGGTTGAGGTGCTGGGATTCAAAATTCAAATGCAAATAAAGCATGGAGTGGTTAAGCGCAGTTTACAAGAGGTGGTTGCATGCTCCAATAGACATGGGCAGATTTTCTAGGCATGAAAATCAGAGTTCTTGGGCAGTGGGTTGCTGGGAAGGCGTGAGCAAGGACATGGGCGGTTTGGAGAGCAAACTGCCGAACCAAGTGGTAGACTGATGTGCTGCCAACAAATTCCTATTAGATGGGGATGTCATCTACATGCTTATGCTTATAAATAGGCCTCGTGATGACTGGTTGAGATGCCAAGTGATGTGGTAGCCCAACAAAAGTAAGAAGCTTGTAGTCCTTACAATTGAGAGAAAAATAGAAAGGTTAGGAATTTTCCCATACATGGTGTGTGCGTTTTCCTTGTGTAGGCAGGTCTTGCTTGGGTGTGTTGGCATTCACTTGTTCCACTGCTTGAAATTTGAAGCCTCATGAGTTGGAGGTGCAAGAAGGCTGACTTAGGAGGTGTCTAAGTGCCGGACAAGGGTCGAAAAATTAAAGGCGTTTTTCACCCCTGTTACAATAGGGATGATGAGGGTTGTGTTTTTAATTTTGGGGTTTTAGTTTTAGTTTTAAATTTAGAATATATTATAAATCGACTTTTAATTACTTTAATTATTTTAAAAATTAATTTAGTTTTTATTAATTTTTTAGTCCACATCAGCATAAAGATTGGGGCCTATGTTTCCCACATAGCCACTTAATAGTTTAACTAACAGTCTAACTAACAACATGATTTATCTGTATGTTTTTCGTGAGTTTGGGTATTTGCGTGAAAAATTTAAAAGGTTGGGTGCTAATTTGAAACGACCCCCGAAATTTGGGTACTTTTATGTAGTTAACCCTTTTTTTTTTATATCATTGTATCAGATCTCATACTTTGACTATAGTATAGTTGTGTTTTTGCTATGCACTAGTAAAGTTCCTCATGATTTTAGATTTGAAAGAATGACTTACTTTGGTCAATTTTTTTAGTCATTATTGCTTTTTACTAAAATATGTAAAGCATTTAAAGAATATGAAGTTCTTGAGAGACGATTTGATTTTCAGTACACATAGTGAGGTCACATGATGCTTTTTTCTGTGTTTGAACCAATTCTTCTTGATTTTTGCATGTACATATGTCAATGTTACACAAATGCTGTCATAAATCAGGTTTTCCTCAACTAGTTTTTTTTTTTCTCAAGGTAACTTTATTCATTAAGAGTGGGAACATTACAAAATATGGAAAACTCAAACCAAATGTAGCTCATCACCAACAAATAAAGCATGCCCAACATAAATATACAAATCCAAATAAACAAAAAAGTCCATGAAACATTAAACAAAAAAACCCTAGATCAAGAACACAGGAGCAGCCGCACCACCTTGCAACCCAACAACACCACTAGAGCAGATCCACCACCAAGGAGGAGTAACCGATATCAAGGGGTATCAAAGATTCGAAACAAAGATTCGAACTGAAGATGGGGGTGAGCAAGCCACCCGAGCGGAAGCACTCCCATAATCCAAGAGTCAAGTGCAGTATGCACTGTAATCGCATCCTCTGACCACCACACACCACCAAGGAAGAAAAACCAGAACAGCGGACGCGGGACCGAGGAGCAAATGGTGGTGGTTGAGAACTGGCGACCAAATGGAATCGCTACCCATGGGTGGACGACATCACAACAAAGGGGAGATGAGGAGAGCGTAAATGTAAGAAGTGGATAGTGAAAAATGAATGTGGCTGGGGAAGAAAGGAGAGGGAGAGAGGGAAGATCTAGGGTCTCACAGGTTGGGTATAGATTAGGGAAAAACAGAAAAAGAAAAAGAAAAAAAAGCTAAAGAAAACCGAATTGGAGGCAAGGAGCCCCAGATATGAGACATAGCTTAGGGAAAACACCCATTTCTGGTGGTTAGAAGCCAAGAACTCTCAAAATGGAGGAGGGGAAGGAGAGCTCTAATTACTTGCTTAATTATACCTAATTACCTCAACTAGTTGAGTGGTGATAATTTTAAGAAGCATTTGGCCTTTCTTTGAGATGAGGCCCCACCAAAGCCCAACATGCCGCTCTTTAAAGCCCATTTATTAAATTATGATTATTTTAGAATAAAATAATATATAATATTATCATAAATATCTCAAGTTTATTTCTTTTTCTAATAATATATATATATATATATATATATATTAAAATTTAATGTTTTCTTTATAAATAAAATAATAATAAAAATTTCAAGTTTCAATTTTTAAAAGCCAAAGAATTATATTATTATGCACTTTCCATGACATAAATTTGCTTGCATTAACTTATTTTTCAATAACGTGAGCGAAGTGCGATTCTGGTGTTGTGACAGATATTTTGGGCTTTGCATATATTGAGGAAGAGAGGCACGGCATCGCATAGATCTTAGGGGTTGTTTGAGTACATTTGACCTGGACTAAATACGGGACTATCTTGGATTGGCTTAGACTGTCTTGGATTGGTTTGGCCTGTCATAAGTTGGATAAGACTTGTACTGTGTTTGGTGTATGATTGGACTATGAATAAATTTTTTGATTTTTTTAATTTTTAATTTTTAAAAAGAAGGCAAGTGGATTTATTTGTTTTTTTTATAAACTTTTCTTCTTTCTCTCTCTGCTCTTTCTTCTTCTTCTTCCTCTGTGTGTGTAACATTCCACATCGACCAACGGAGAGGGGGTGATGTGCTTTATATGTACATGCCCACCTCCATCTAGCACGAGGCCTTTTGGGAGCTCACTGGTTTCAAATTCCATGGGAACTTCGAAGTTAAGCGAGTTTGGGCTAGAGTAATCCCAGGATAGGTGACCCACCGGAAGTTGCTCGTGAGTTCCCGTAAGCAGAACCGTGAGGGTAGGGCCCAAAGCGGACAATATCGTGCTACGATGGAGCCGATCCGGGATGTGACAGAAGAATGGTATCTGAGCCACTCTGCCATGTGGTGTGAATGTGTCGACGAGGACGTCGAGCTCCTAAGGAGGGTGGATTGTAATATCCCATATCGACCAACGGAGAGGGGATGATGTGCCTTATATGTACATGCCCACCTCCATCTAGCACGAGGCCTTTTAGGAGCTCACTGACTTCGGATTCCATGGGAACTACGAAGTTAAGCGAGTTTAGGCTAGAGCAATCCCAGGATGGTTGACCCACTGGGAAGTTGCTCGTGAGTTCCCAGAAACAAAACCTTGAAGGTAGGGTCCAAAGTAGACAATATCGTGCTACTGCGGAGCCGAGATGTGACAATGTGTCTTTTTCATCTTCTTCTTCTCCCCCCTCTCTTCTTCTCAATCTATTTGTCTCTAGCACATACACCCAACCAAACCCCACATGCTATTTCACTATTTCTCTCTTCACCCTCCTCTTTCTTCAATAGCCACATACCCAAACCCCACAATCTAAATTAGGGAATTTGCTTCTTTGAGGAGGCTCCTGGGTGGGTTCTTTGATGGTGAATTGCTTGATGGTTAGCTATTGTTTTATGAGGTTCTTCCCCTAATTTCATAAAAAGAAAAAGTCATTTGAATTAATTGATTTATTTCATCTATTTGGGTTTTGAAGCAGACTTTGAGAGAGAGAGAGAGAGAGAGAGAGAGAGAGAGAAAGCAGCTGACAGGGATGAGGATGGGAGGCCATGGATGCGACAAGGTGTGTGGTTAGGTGGGAGGTGATGGCTACGATGAGGTGTGTGGTGGGGTGGGAGGTGATGGTCGAGACGAAGATGTGGAGAGGGGAGCAAGTCATGAGCGATGGGGAGGGTATTATTTTGTCGCCCATTCACACACGGGTCTCAAGAAGCCCTACTAAGAAGGTGTTTTTGATGGGCCCTAGATTACTAACCCATTTAAAACTAGAGCCATGTGACAACAAACATGGGATATTTTTTATCCAAGCCAATCCAAGTTAGAGAGGTGTAACAAACGACCCCTTAAGGTTTTTTTTTGTGTGTGGGGTATATCTTATCTTTTTTTATTATATCAAACAAAAGTTAGCAAAATGTCTTGATTTTTCAAATTTTCATTTCATTACAGTAAATAGTCTAGCAAGGGGCTTGTAAATGAAGTAGTGAGCATTTACTCGTGCACGTGTAAGTTGAATTCCACAAGCCCCAAGGGTAGGGGTGGCAATTTCCGACTCGACCCGTTACACGACTCGAAACCCGCACGGGAAAAACACGACCGAACACGACCCATTTATAAATGGGTAATTTTCGGTCAACCCGCCATCGACCCGTTTATAAGCGGGTGGGTTTAGTCAACCGTCAACCCGTTTAAATTCCTGTTTAACCCGTTTATTAAACGGGTCGTGTCATGGTCGTGTCAACCCGTTTAATACCTGCCAACCCGCGAAAAAATCAAATAAAATGAAAGTTTTAGCACACATGGGTTTCGAACCCTTGCCATGTCCACTCCTCTCCTTGCACCTTATCCATCATGGTGCTGATAAATTTGTGATTATATGTTACAACATTAGAGATTTATAATGTCCTTACATAATGATGAGCACTCAAATATTACATTTTTATCCCTAAATTATATTTGTTAGTAATTGTTCCTTATATAATTTGAGTTCATTAAATATCTAGGGATTAGGGTTTAATGTTTTAATCTCAAAATCATAAACCCTAAACCCTAAACTCTAAACCCTAAACTCTAATCCCTAAACTCTAATCCCTAATCCCTAAACCCTAAACCCTAAACCCTAAACCATAATCCCTAAACCCTAATCCCGATTCCCTAATCCCTAAACCCTAAACCCTAATCTCTAAACTCTAATCCCTAATCCCTAAACCCTAAACCATAATCCCTAAACCCTAATTCCGATTCCCTAAACTCTAATCCCTAATCCCTAATCCCTAAACCATAAACCCTAGCCATAAACCCTATTTATTTTCAAAATGCAATAATTATTTTCTTTGTTTCTTCTTCATTTTCTTCAATTTTTTAACTTTTTAATTTCTCTTTCTCAATCTTTATACATAGAGAGAGAGAGAGAGAGAGGCAAAATGAAATAACCATTTTATATCTAAAAAATGTAATTACTTGATTAAATTATCAACATTTAGAATTTTTTTATTTTTTATTATTTGCTATCACTTAGCGTCATTAACGGGTTAATGGGTCAACCCGAAACCCGCACGAAAATAAATGGGTAAATACGGGTTGACCCGTATTTGACACGAATACTAAACAGGTCAATACGAGTTGACCCGTATTTGACACGCGTATAAATACGACCACGACCACGAACCCGACCCGACCCATTGTGACCCTACCCAAAGGTGGCATTTAAATTGGAAAACCGAAAAATCGAGCCGAATTGGGCCGAAAAAGACCATAAAAATTGGGTTGACCAAAAACCATACCGGAAATAAAAGAATTTGTTGAGTTTTGTAAAAACAAAATTTCAAAACTTAAAAAAATTCCGGTCCAAAACTGGAAACCGAACTGGCTTATAGGCAAACCAGACCCCATCAGATAGTTTTTTTCGTCTAAACTAGCCTAAACAGAACCGTGCCGGCCCAACCCAATATCACTTGTATAAAGAAAAAAAAATTCCCGGGTTACATTTAACGACATTAATTAACTTCACGCAACGACCCGCCGTTTCACACAGCGAGCGGTTGTTTTCACTTTTCAGTGTGTGCTCGCTGTGAGTTTCCCCAACGTATCTCCTCTCTCTCTCTCTCTGATTAATGTTTTAGACCTTTGCTTCAATTGCAATAAAATCAAAATTTCTGTTTTCAATTTTACTACGAAAAACACTTGAGATTGTAGCGCCAAAAAAGAAGAAAACGTTTGGGATTTTTTTTTTGAGAAAAAGAAAAGGTGGAAATGGGCGATAGAGACCGCGATTGGGATTGGCATTTGAGAAACTTGTCAAGCAGTGGCAGAGACTCCAATGTCACCAATGATCCTGCTTCCGATTCTTCTCTTCTCCAATCCGTGAGTCCTCTCTCTCTATCTCTCATCATTTTCCTAACTCTCTGTTTCTTGAGAAAAAGAGGAAGGAAAGTCAAAAGCTGAGCTTAATTATGAACCGAACACACACTAAGAGGCTTCCTTTTCTTGTTTTTTTTTTCTTCCCATTTATCTGATATAAAGTAAAATATTGTTTATTTATTTGGTTGAATTACATGTTGATTAGGTGAAGAAGCTATATGAATTGTGTAAAGCTGAGAATTCAGAGGATTTGGTGGCTAGAGTTTATCCGCAGATTAACAAGCTCTTTCAACGCTCGGTGGCTTCGCTGTCTCAATCTCAAACCTCTATTGGCCTTCTACTGCTGGTTCGTTTTATCTTTTCCATTGTTTCTACTTTTTTTGCTTATCACTGACTGTTTCGTTTTGTCTAATTTCTGAGAAAAGACTAGCAAATGAAAGGAAAAAAAATGTTGATTAATGTCAAGTAGTGTTTTCAGGATTTAGACGGTACAGAAAATGGTATATGGGATGCTTACAGAAAGCACCAGAAATAGGTATATGTGATGCTTAAGGTTTCATATCCATTTGAGTATTTGACTTTTCCATGCTGAAACCTCAGGGGCGTTCATGTAATTTCTGAAACCTGAGGGGGTTTTTTGAAAAAGCCGAAAACCTGAGGGGGTGTTGGTTTAAATAACTCGTGATTCATTTTGAAAATAAATTGGAAGTGCTTTCTACTGGGTTCCCTAAGGTCTGTGCTTTCCTTTGTAAGATGACAATTAAATGCTTGTTCACTAGGGCTTGCACTTATGTAAGCAATAAGATGAAAGGTTTTCTGGAGAAGTTTCACTAATATACGGGAAAATGTTAAGAATGAAAAAGAGAATCTCTTCTTTCAGTGTCTAGTAGATGTTGATTTTAAGAAGTCCTTTTGTTTTCTTTTTTCATTGATCACGGAAAGAATAATTTAACTCTTATTTTCTGTTACGGTATAATAACTGTTTTAGTTTTCGTGTCATCTTTTTTATTGGTCTGCGAACATTTTATTGACAAAGCCACAACAGTGGATATGGTAAAGAGTCATATCCACCATTTCGGTCTTTTTGTTTTTTTGGTGTTACCTTTTTCTTTCCAATGGAGGAATTTGGCGTGTATGATAATTTTTCTTTTTGGAAGATGCCTTGCTCAAACTTTAATTACCTTGATTTTTCTGCCAGGCCATTCTTCAATTTTACCTTGATTTTGGAGAGATAGTTCTACATGATGCTGATCCCAGTCTCAAGATATTCTTCCGTTCGTGCTTGAGCCGGTAAATGATGTACATAATTTCAGATTATTTTTTAGGCTGCTTAAAAGTATATGATATCGATTGAAATTGAGTTTCTCTTTTATCTATGTTGACATCTTTGTAGTAATTAGTTGTATGATATGGAAGTTGCTCCATCATAATCATTTGTTTGGTTTTTACTACAAGAAAAGGAAAAAAAAATTGTTGCAAGATTAACCTGCAAACTTCTAGAAATTTTGTAAGATAAAATGGAAGAAAGGAAGATTTTTATTTGTTACTTCAGTGTTTTGAAACTTCCGCAGTATGAAACCTAAGTTCCATTGGTCTATTTCAAGCTCCAATAGTTGGGTCGATTGATGCAGGAGATTAAATGAAGAATGGCATACTTTGTGCACCTTGTCCTCCTTTACAAAACCTTGATTTGTTCTTTGAATATGTCAGTTTTGATGATGAACATGTTCTTAACTCTATAATTGTCCATGGACACATGTTAGGGTCTGTGCCTGTTAAATGTTAAATATGATGTCTTATCAAGGATAGTCAACAAGAAGCATATTGACATGAAAAGTACTCTCTAGATTCTTTTGTACTATAAAGAGAAAGTTATAAATTTTAAACTTCAAGAAATGTGCTAACTGAAGTATCATCTGCACTACTTGTCATTTGGTGTTGAAACGTGCATTTCTTTTCTTGCTTATATTCTTACATAAATTTTCCATTTCCCTTGTGTAAAATCTAACTACAAATATGATGGCAATCACACTTCAAATTTTCTAATCTGGTTGCAGTGAGTTTGCAGAACCTGTTGTTGCAGAAGCAACCATTGACTTTCTGAATGCCAACAAGAAAAAGCTTCTAACTTCTTTCCCTACCTTACTTCCTCAGGTATGACTGATATCTACATCATTTTCTGTTTGTAAGGAAATAGTATGACATATACCTGTTAGCAAAAGTAAATATAGTGTTGAAGTCTGTATTTTCATATTATTCGAAAGTGTTGGAGGCACTTTGCAATTGTGTAGTTGTTTTGCATCTACGGCAATACACACTTAACATTCACATGTAAATTACAAAGAATCACTTAGTAAACATGTGTAAGTTACAATACTTGACTCAACTTTTGAAAGCTATGAAATATAAAAAGTTGAATCATGCTCGTAATTTGTGATGTAAACCGTGGGTTAAGTTGACAATTCTTGCTTCTTGATAATATTTGCATAATGGTAAAGCCTATCAAATGTCCAAATGAATTGAAAAAAAAATCAGTGCCCTTGTAGTCAAAGTATTTCAAATTGCAATTATAAGTTATGTACTTCTATTTTTTCCTTGTTTCCTCTTTTTTCTTTTTTCTTTTTCCTTTTATGTGATCCTTTTTCAATGTCAGAAGTATATGACGGAATATTGTGAAATAACTCCATCCTGTATCTCTAACCTTAACAATGTGTCTACAGTTCTTTCCGTTGATGTTAAAGTTGATTGCATGGAATGGGGAAAAGTGAGTTCTCTGGTACCTCTCATTTGATTTTGTGCTCAAAGATACCTTTTCTATTTATACTTTGGTACATCACATATGATCAAATTGTTAGCCTTGCACACACCTTACAAATATACTTTTTTAAAAATTTCTATTTGTCATTTGGCCTTATAGTGAATAGATGACTTGATTTGAGAAAGTATCTAAATAAAGAGAAGCCAATTGTTGTCATCTTTCTGAATTTCCCTGCAGATTAGAAAAATCATTTATGAAGGTTGTTCCAGGATTGATGTCTCCTGGGTCATTTCTTCCATTATTTCCATCTTTAGTGGACTTACCAAGTGAGTTTGATTATTTAGTTCACATTTATCTTTTGTATTCGCCATTTTTCTTTGATGGCATTGGCACATTATCTTGTTGGCTAGTCTTGTTAGAGAAGTCTCTAACCTAATCTTGTTAGAGAAGTCTCTAACCTAATCTTGTTAGAGAAGTCTTTGACCTTGGAAACCAGAAAATGTATTGGGAGTGTGTATATTGTAGTTGTGTAATTAATAGGGTGGTTGTGTATTTAATAGGGTTAGTTGTAGATGAGCTTGGAGGGTAAGTTTCCTTCAACTATAAATATGTATGCTTGTTTAACATAATATTCATTTAAGTTGGAAACCAAAAATATTCTCTCATATTCCCTCATACTCTCATTTTAGCATTACTCCCAGTTTAGCATGGTATCAGAGCCTAATGGCTAATCCTTGAGATCCTCTGCCAAATTGAGAGTCGTTGGCGTTCCTCATTCTTAACCCATCATGGGTCTTTATCTTGCTGTAAATTATCGTTTCTCCCTTCCTCTATAATCAACATATATTTCTTATGCCTTAGCCATAGCTGCACCTTTCTACAATTTTCCTCCTGTTATATATATATAATTTAAAAAGAAAAAAAAACTCGTCTCTGCCCTTAACTTGTTTATGTTCAGTATGTTGTTACCTTATTTTTCTCTCTACCTATGCCAACAGTCGTAGCCTTCTTTGCCGCTGCCATTTTCTCTTATTTTTCATCTCTCTTGCTTTCTGTTAAAATCAGATTGAACCAATGTTACTTTCAGTCTCTTGCACTCACAGCTGAGTCTCCCTTTTATATGTATGGGCAACGCGCCCCTTGGCCATTGATGGCTTGATCTCTTTCCTTTGTGAGCCTCGTCACCGCTCACCGAGCCGTCTCTTGCCTCTGCGAGCCTCGTCAACGCTCGCCGAGCCTTATCTGCCATGATTTCTTCCTCTGTGTTGCCGACTTGGTATCGGCCTCTCAAGCTCAATCTCATTCTTTGCTTTTTCTGCTGGTCTCTGTCTTCTTCGTTGCCTTTCTTCTTCTCTGTTATTGGGGCTGGGGTATTCGTTTCTTTTCTTTGCAATTCTTTTGTTACTGGGGTATTCTCTTCTTTTCAATTGTGTTTTCTCTCTTCCCATCATAGGTTGTCTCTGGCATCTTAGGTTTCATTTCCTCTTCATGGGTTGTCTCTGGCATCTTGTGTTCTCTCTCCCTCTCTTGACTACATTCTCCTTTTGATGGGTGTTAACTTTTATCCTCTGTGTTTGTGTTTCTTCCATAGGAGTTTCTCCTCCTCTCTATGTTTTCATGCAACCTACATTTGTCCCCTTTATTTCTTGTCTCTTTCCCGTGATGCATTCTTTTCTTTGCTATTTTTTCACTTTCATGCCAACAACTTGGCTTTATCTCTCTTTTATACGCTAATTTCTCCATTATTTCCTTTGTTGCCCGCATGATGGTTGTCTTGCCTGTACCCCAATATTCCATTTTCTTATTACTATTCCCTTTTTTATGGTTTCTTTTCTCACCACTTAGTGCTCTATCTCTTGTGCTCCTCTAGCTCTACTCTCTTGCCTTTCCCACGCGATGGGTGTTTACTCTCTTTCTCTCACCTCTTGTTTTATCTTTTCCATTCGGTGGGTAAAGTTTTTGTCTACCCATTTCTCCATAAAATATATATATGAAAAAATTGCTACCTCTTCTCTTCTTTCACACAAATAACTTGGCTTCCATTTTTCCTTTATTTTATTGACTTGTTTTGCACCATATGCCTCATTTTTTCAACACCTCTCACATTTGTCAACATCTACTACCCTACCTATACAATATTCATCCCCTTCTCTCTCTGTGCATGCCTCCTTTTGTGGGTGTTTCATTTGCACATGTCATCCACCTTCATTTATTTTTAATCCTTCTTTCTTTTTGGGTTTTTGCAGATTCCCCTCCATCTTTTATTCATTTCCTCCAATTGTTCCAATTGTCGGCTGCCCACCTCCATTCCACCCTCCTCTATTGCATTTGTTTCTGCCATGAGACCAGCATGTTTAAGTCTCTTTTATGCTATTTCAATTTCTCTTCCAAATCTTGACCCTCTACCACCGTCGAATTTGAGGGGGAGATAGACACAACTTTATTTGGATGCTGCAACTTTATTTGGGTGTTGCTTTCTCCAAATCTCGATTCTCATACATTGTCGGATTTGAGGGGGAGTGACACCCCTTTTATAGCATCAAAACCACTGCTCATTTACAGCAACAACTGTTGCCCTTTTACAGCAGCTTCACCAATTTCTCTACCTATCGGCTGTTTATGCATCTATTCCGTTGCAATTCAAGTACCTATCTGTCATGGCTGATTCTGCTATATCTCAGCGTCAGTTAGTGCATGATTCTCAAGTACCACTGATCATATGGCTCCGACGACCCCTTCTCTTCAGGGGGAGAGGGGAGTGAAGAGAAGTTGTGTCTGCGTGAATTTGCTATACTTGATATGGAAGTATTTGTCATTATTGTTGCTCATGGCTGTTATGTCTCTTGCTGGTGCCAACGTTGTTGCTCCTGCCTATTATGTCTCTTGCTGGTGCTAGTGTTGTTACTCAAGCCGTGTTTGTGCCTCTGTTGTGTTTCCGCTGTGATCATGACGTTGACCTTGCCTTTGCTCTTGCCTTTCTTTTCCATGCCTTGCCAAGCTTTGCCTTACCTTGCGTTGCCTTTATGTGGCCTTGATTTTCTTTGCCTTTGCCTTACCCTATTTTTTAGGGTTTGGTTTTGCCTTACCTTTGCCGTAATCATAGGGTTTCTGTGTTCTTTGCCGTGTTCACAGGGTTTCTGTGTTCTTTGCCTTTGCAGTGTTCACCGGGTTTCTGTGTTATTTGCCTTTGTCGTGTTCACAAGGTTTCTGTGTTATGCATAGTGCCTTATTTGTTAGGGTTTGCTCTTGTGTCTCTGCTGCGAAGTTTGCTTTGGTTTGTCATTTGTTTCACACATGGTTTACGACAAGACCTTCTCCACAGTTGTTCGATTTGGTTAATGTCTAGTATGGTGTTCTATGACTCACTTGTCAAGTTGGGCATGCGAAACATCGTTGCACCAACTTGAGGGGGAGTGTTGGCTAGTCTTGTTAGAGAAGTCTCTAACCTAATCTTGTTATAGAAGTCTTGGACCTTGGAAACCAGAAAAGGTATTGGGAGTGTAGATTGTAGTTGTGTAATTAATAGGGTGGTTGTGTATTTAATAGGGTTAGTTGTAGTTGAGTTTGGAGGGTAAGTTTCCTTCAACTATAAATATGTATACTTGTTTAACATAATATTCATTTAAGTTGGAAACCATAAATTTTTTCTCATATTCCCTCATACTCTGATTTTAGCATTACTCCCATTTTAGCAATCTCTTGGCTTATTTTACCTTATAGAGCTTATACTCTGGTTGGGTCTTGCGTGCATGTTTGTTTTTAGTGGATTTATTTTGATCCTTTTATCTACACCCTTCTGACATCATTTATGAAAAAATTGATTTGAAATATTTGTTCTGGCCATCATGGATAATTTTGAAGTAGTTAAGCCAAAATGTCAGTTGCAAAGTGATGAGGACATCTGTGTCAAACCCATTAGGGTTTACAAACGAAAGAGATGGAAGAGGGAATTATTAATTAGTTTCCTAATTTATTTGTTAGTTCCTAGACTATTTAGTTTTCCAGATTTCACTAGGATTTTAATTTCCAGATTTTAGTAGGATTTGATTTAAGTTTCCTAGTTTATTTGGATTGGTTCCTTTGTGGATTAGGATTTCTTTTTTTAGTAAGGGATTTTTTCCTATTATCTCTAGGTTTTAGTTTGCTATAAATACCCCCATGTAATTCTTTAAAATTTAGAGTTGAGATATAAAAAAGTTTATTTTCCAGAGATTGGAGACTACTTTGGTGTGAAGCCAAACCCTTTGGTGTGATTCCAAACCTATCCCTTTTGTGCTATTTTCTGTTTCCCATTGTTTTCGCTTCCGCTAAATTACCCAAATACTAAATTCACCCATATCCTACATCAAATTTGGCATCAGAACCTGGTTTTCGTTTTTCCTTGGGTTCAAACTTTTTCACGTTTTCTTATTCTTCATGCCGCTTGATGGCTCCAACTACGGCTTTGAAGACAGACATTCCAAAGATGGTTTATGAACGGCTTGTTCAAATGATGGAAACTCTAACAGAGCAGATGTCATATCAGATCAGTATCTTTGATGAGTATTTCACAATCATTGAACGTCGTCTTGACAAAATAGAAGCATCCAATCGCCGTTCTGTGGATAAATTTGACATTATCAATATTTGTTCAAAGAAGAAGGAATCTCAAGAACGTCAATTCATTGAGAATTCGATGAGTGCTAAACAAGGAGGAACTTTTCAAGATAATCACATGGAGAATCAAGTAGAAGCTGCTGGTCAAGGTGAGCTTAAGGAAGAAGTTTGTAAGCCTGAACTTCCAGCTAGCGATGTTGACTCTGAGATTGAATCTAGTGAGATTGTTCAACCTATGATGACACTAGTAAGTTGCCCATTGATCGAATCAACATTCAACAAAGGAAGGAAAGGTGTAACTGATCAGTTGGAATTCCTACAATTCATTGATTCTACCAGATTCATAGGGAAGGCAGACGATGAGTCTATATGTTTGCACGCTGATTCTGACTTCCAGGAATGTTACTACAATTCTAACTCGCCGGAGTCGAGTTCTTCTCAGCCAGAGAGAATTGATGAGGACATCTTTGATTCTAACTCGTCGGAGTTGAGTTCTTCTCAGCCAGGGAGAATTGATGAGGACATCTTTGTCAAACCCATTAGGGTTTACAAACGAAAGAGGTGGAAGAGGGAATTATTAATTAGTTTCCTAATTTATTTGTTAGTTCCTAGACTATTTAGTTTTCCAGATTTCACTAGGATTTTAATTTCCAGATTTTAGTAGGATTTGATTTAAGTTTCCTAGTTTATTTGGATTGGTTCCTTTGTGGATTAGGATTTCTTTTTTAGTAAGGGATTTTTATCCTATTATCTCTAGGTTTTAGTTTGCTATAAATACCCCCCATGTAATTCTTTAAAATTTAGAGTTGAGATATAAAGAAAAGTTTATTTTCCAGAGATTGGAGACTACTTTGGTGTGAAGCCAAACCCCTTTTGGTGTGAAGCCAAACCCCTTTGGTGTGATTCCAAACCTATCCCTTTTGTGCTATTTTCTGTTTCCCATTGTTTTCGCTTCCGCTAAATTACCCAAATACTAAATTCACCCATATCCTACATCACAAAGTCCCACCATTTAGCATATAAACAACGAGGTCTTTTGCTGCTGATGGTTTGCACTCCTACAGTTAGTCCTACTCAGTGTACACCAGTGAAATTTTAACTGTATGAACAGAGAGTCATGCAGTCTTTTTTACTTATTCACCTTTTTGTTTTTTCTTTCAAACAATAAAGCACTTTCTGATCATGGCAGCCCTGTTGTTCTGGGCTTGGCTGAGTGTACTTTATGATAAGTTTCTTTTTCTTAATTTCTTCTTAAAGTTGCATGAGATTTATAATTTTTCATCTCAACTATATTGTAGTTTTGGTGGTGGCATTGGAGAAGGTAGAAAAAAGCTCAGGATCGCTGGTTGGAAACAGCATAGCTTCAATGCAGAAGAGTACGGCTCCTGAGGTTATTTTTTAGACTTTAAAATTACATGAGTTTACCTGAAACTTTAAATCCTGCTATTAAACATACCAATTTATGTTGATTCAGATGCTGCTCGCACTTATGGATGAGGCATATACTGGTTCAACAATAGGAGATGGAGGGGGAGATTCTGAATCAGAGGACAGCAGTACAATTGATGTTGCTGGCACTCTGTTTCTCGATCTTCTAAAGGATGAAAATGATGGCATCGCTGTAAGGATTTTTCTTTCTAATCTAATGTTCATTTGCATATTCTGGAGCAGCTTACAGCTGTTTTAATGCCAGTGGCAGTGACACAATGTTTAAACTTGGTTAGGATACAATCGAAACGTAGATTTTTATTTTTGTTAGTGCACAGAAAAAGAATATTTCTCTTATTTGTATCCTCTTTTTTCTTTTCTTTTCTCTTAAATTTGTTATTTGATTCCTTTAAGCATGACTCTTAATGTCTGGTTTGGACCACTCAGAAATATTTGAATCAAGATTTGAGCATATTTTTATAAATGACTGGGTAGCGTTACTTTCTGGCATAAAGTTGATTTAGAATTGAACATTTGAGAAAAATATGCTCAAATTTTATTTATGTTGTATTTCAGGAACGCCATTGGACGTCTCCTGGGATTGGTGCAGCTTTACAGGCTGCAATTAATACCCCTCAATCTGATAGGCTGAAAGACATACTACGCATGGCACCACGGTTTCTTGATGTGTATTTTGCTATAGCATTGCGTGATGTCAATAATTGTATGTTAGATACAGCTCTGATTCTTCATCAGAGTTTGGTATCAATTTTATTGTTTACAGATTTTATTTTTGAAACTTATTTCTTTTCTGTTCTCATAAGTTATTTTTCTCTATTTTATTCCAGCTTTGGTCTGTGCATTGATTCCCCTACTCATGTCCCGAAATGCCACAATATTTCCTGACAAAATTTATTCGTATGAGGTGCGTATCCATTTAAATAAATTTTAAGTTTTCTTGTTTCGAGGTTGTTGTTGCAATGCTCTTTTGGCATCCTAGCAGACTGTACAGAAACATGTGGACAATATTATGATTATTGATGCACAGAAGTGGACCAATCATCAGATGCACTTCATTTGACTTGATTTCGCAAGGAGCATTGGCCAGAATCACAATAACGCCCTTAATGATGTCATTTTCTTTGATCTTGTCACACTTGAGGCACTAGAGTCACATGATCCACCCAAGATAGTTGGTCCGCTTTTATTGGTTGACAATGATGATTGGAGACTGTGTTATAGTTTCAAGAAACTGAATATTTGTATCATTCTTGTTTCTTACGATTCAATATCCTTGATTTGGTGTACCCAAAAAAAAAAAAGGTTTGGTGGTACCCTGGTATATATGGGTGTTGATACTTTTCTTCTTTACTCATTTTCATATTATATCCATGGTTTGAGCTTGAATTATTCTTTATAGCTATGTATCATAAACTTTTCTTGTGAACTTCTGTGAAATCTGATTGCACGATGCCTGTTCTCTTATCATCCTTAGTCACTTTGGAATCGTCATGATATATATGTAACTCATGCGATTTCCAAGAGATGGAGAATCTTATTTATGAGAATTTATGCATTTCTATAGGTTCGTAAGAGGCTTTTAGAATTCATGCTTGCCGCATTTCAGCGCTCTCCAGATTTTATTGCACTTTTGAAGGTAGTGTCGCAAAACAATATTACTTCTGTCATTTATTATTGTTCGATTTCTTTCAATTATGTGTGTTGCTTTTCAATCTATTAGCAACTGTTGGTGACATGGCAGGCTCTCAAGTTACGTAATTAGAAATTATGAGGTGCACAATTTGACCAGATAGCAGGTGGGAGTAATTGATTTCAGTTCTTAAAGGGCAAAATGGAAATTGTGAAAAATATACTGGATACGTGCCTTGTAGTAGACTCATGCCTAACTTTACTAACATGTTATTGTAAGATATTTTCTACTGTTCTTGATTGAAAGATTGAAAGTTTTCAATCTTTGCAGAAGCCTATAATGGACAGGCTTGGGGAAGCCTATGACAGCCCTGAAAAGGTCAGTTGATTACCTCATTATTTGTTGAAGTTTGTGGGTCTCGTAGTTCCATGTGTAGTGCATTACATTTTTCTTTTTCCATAGACAGAGTTGGCATTACAATTGTGTTGGGCCATCGGAGAGCATGGTGGGGGTGGAAGATCTCACAAAGATGAAGCTCGTGAGCTTTTTGAGGGTTTAGAGCTACTCCTGTATGAAAACCTTGCATCTAGGTAAGAGATAAAACAGTTGTTTGATTTGTCTCATATATGTCCTTAGCAATGGCAACTTCTTGTTTGCTGACATTTTTCTTCTCTTTTTATTTTCTTATGAAGCCGTCTAGGCCTCGGACAGGAGTCAGTCTTTAGCTCAGATAGCCAAACTTCCAGAAAGTCATCCCAATCAAGGCTTCTATGTTTTGTTGTTACGGCCATTGCAAAGCTGGCTACCAACCATCGTGAATTGCTGCCTAGGGCACGGGTTTCCTTGGGCAAGGTTTGACTTTCAGTTTTGACCATAAGCTCATAAGCTCAGCTATTTCCTTTATCAGAGTAGTGTCTGTTTTTCTGTTACAATTTTCTTACCCATAAGTTTAGCTTTCTATGTGTTTTAGCGGAGGTGGATTTCCTTTGTAGCATAATGTGCTGCAAAAAATTCTCTCATCAGTTCACGCCTAGTAAATTGTTTTGTATCCCCAGGTAGCTCGGTCTCCAATATCAGATGTGAGGGTCTGGCGGCGGGCTCGTGATTATTTGGGTTTAATGACCGAACCTGCAATTTCCTTGTCTGTATTGGGTCCTTCACGACCTTCACATGGACAAATGCAGAACCCAGGCACTGTCAAGTGGAGTGATGGTGCAACGAAGATGATTGCACATGTTCCGTTTTATATTCTTGGCGATCAAGAAGGTTAGGATCCTTTATCAAAACCTGTTTTACTAAAACCCTGAAATAGTTGCAAGGATTTACTTAAACTTCTTCTCACAGAGCATTGACAAGAACTGTGATCAATATATGAATTTATCTGTACCATCACATCCTGTTGCTATTTGAATTTTTTTTTGTTTAGAAAGAAAAGTATGCACAAACCAGAATGGGCTAGGATTTTGAACTGGTATACGCAGTGTATAATTAAGTAACCATTATGCTATATTTTTGTATAGATGCCTTATGAAATTTGGCGTTCACCTTCTCGCAGGTCCTCCCTTCCATGATTTTTTGTTTTCAGATATTCTTCCAAGAAGATGAATGGCTACCGAAATTTGCACGGTGTTTGCAATCTCAGATTGGATCAGTTTGCTCTGTCACAAGTATTTTTAGTTTGTACATTGCCGTTGAATCAATCACCCCAGGATTGACTAAACTTTATTAGGCACTCTGTTTTATTTTTTGCTAACTTCTTTATTTGGTTGAAATGAAGACATGAAGTGGTTTAATGGTGAATGATCTTATTCTAACACAGTGAGTATTAATTGTTTTGTGGTCGTGGTGGATAGGTTGAAGTACTAAAATCCCCACATGAATCATTAGATTAAAATGGGGTTGGGCATATGACATTGGCACAATTTGTTGAGATTGTAAGATATTAACATGCACGTAATCTAGCCTAATCCAGGTTATCGATTTAATTAATACATAATCCCTGTGAGACTTAGCACTCGCCCAATCCAACATTTAAGCCCGCATATAAAGGCATCGAAGGACTAGTAGCACTCACAATCAAGGTCTTAAATATCGAAGGTTTCGGAAATATCGGTGGTTCAAAAACACGGAAATATCGATGGAAATATTGGAAAAATATCGATATTGATAAAAATTGGATAAAAATCATGGAAATTGTGATAAATACATGGAAATTTTTAATGAAACTTTATAAAAAGTTTATTTAGTCAATCATCTATTATTTTGACACAAAAGATTGGAAGGAAATGCATTGCATAGTGGGTTTGAGTGATTTAAGTTGATTATATTGCGAGCTGACAAACTCAGTGACTTAGAAAATTTGGAGTAATTAATGAAAGAAAATTAAACACCCTCTAGTAATTTATTTATCATTTTTACTAAAATATGTTACACTTTATAAATTGCATGGTAAGATACATGAGTAACCTTATTTCACGTTATTCATTGGACATGGTACACGTTCTTATATTTATTATTTATAAAAAAAAATTGAAAAATAATTAAAGATGTAAACCAACTTGATTTGTCATGAAAATTAGGCACTTTACCATGCTTAAAAAATAATGTGAAGATTGAAAATTAACTAAGAATATAAATAAAGTTATCCACCAATTTCATCCCGGTGGGTCGTTCTGTCAGGAAGGATAGAAAACCCTGAGGGCAAGATAGGTATGTGGTCTGGGCTTTCATCCTTCATCAACTTTCCCGGCATGCTTATAATCAAAGGGAGCATATACTATGTATGAGCATGTCGAGCTGTATAGCTCGCTTGCATGTACAATGTTTAAGCTTCTTTGTTTCATCCTACACAAATAAAATCAAGCAATTCTATATTAAGCTTAAATGTATTTAAAAGGGTAAGGGAAAAAAATTAAAATTTATCTGCAACTCGCATTAACGGCTCGCAATATAGAAACCCCCATTTTCTGGATTGTCGCCATTTAGTTATATAGGCATGTTCATAGAATCTATGATTGTGTCCATAGATATCCCATTGTTTTATATACACAAGTTAAATGGAAAACATGATCGATATCTTTTTGATAGGTACGTTAATGGAAGGATTGTAGTTAAAATATGTGTCTAGGATTGGATTGGATTGGATAACCCAGTAAAGTCCAGGTATGTTGAATGAAGAAATGAAGGCAAACCTTCAAATTTTGTCAAGCTGAAGGTAAAAGAACTTGAAAATAAGTGTTTTGGAATAATATTGTGTTATGTCTCTTATTTTTCAATGACTATTTACAGGTATATATATAATGAAGGATCCATAATCTAGATCCTACAATCAAGGATAATCTAGTTCCTACAATCAAGCTAATTACAATCAATCGTTGACTATCATCTCAATGCTCCCCCTCAAGTTGGCGCACAAATGCCACACATGCCCAACTTGCCCAAAAACTTTGAGAATGCTTGATTTGAAAGATCTTTGGTAAGGATATCGGCCAATTCATCCTCTGGTCGAATCTTAGGGAATTCAACAATTTTCTCATCCAACTTCTCCTTGATAAAGAATCTATCTACTTCCATGTGTTTTGTACGATCATGTTGAACTGGATTATAGGCAATATCACATGGTTCTTTATTGTCACAATATAATCGAATTGGCGGATATCCCAAATCTTGCAAGAGAAGTCTTAGCCATAATACTTTGCACACTCCAAGTGCCATACTTCTATATTCGGCTTATGCACTCAAACGTGCAACAACATTCTGTTTTTTACTTCTCCATGTAACAAGATTACCGCCTATGAAGGTGAAATAACTTGAAATAGATCGTCCGTCACATATCCAATCTAATCCTAGGTACCAACGTAATCTTTATGTTCGCTTTAAGAGCTACTTGCATGCTCTTTTTTTGAAGAAAACATTGCATATTCAAAATTCAGAAAACACCTGTCTCCGAAATTTGACCACACAAAGTAATCTAAATACTTGTTTTCTAGGGGCTGGAACGTGGACAGAAGTACAAAACACTGTTCTGGTATCTAGAATCTTTCCATGGTCATATGTGCTACTCTTTGTAGAGATCATTATATCAGCACTCGACATTACAAATGGCATCCATCTGTTCTCTCTTGAAGCGCTAATGTCCATGAAGAAGCTTTTTACCATTCTCTTTGAAAACTTCAAGAAGAATGCTCTTTGAGGTTGCGGTATAATCACTAATCAAAATAACGGGAAAAGGATTAGCTATTTAATTAGTGCCTCTAAATCCCAGCAGCTGAAAAAAATGATGAACCAGTCTGTTATCCATCACCACATGTTCCACCCATATAACCTAGCATATGAACAAAAATTAATTGCATATTAGTTATTGATAATTAATTAACTATGCTTTTCTCAACCATGCAAATTAGCATAATATCTAGAAACCTTAGAGCATCCATTTGGCATTTCTTCAATCAAACAGCCTGATGGTCGTCTTCATACTTGTACAATATGTTGAGGGCGAATAGCTCGGATCAAGGAGGTTGGGTGCAATCTAACTGTCTCTATGTCGGGCAGCGAGGGCACTTCGTGATTAGGATGTCGAGCTTGCAAAAGACATGGAGGCATCGGTGGGTAATGGTGCATGGTAGTTGGGAATCGACACCCGGGGAGGCCGTTGAGAGGTACATCCCTACCTCATTTCAGACAATCGGTAGGCACGGGGGTGCCGTTCGGCATTCTGTTTGGGTTTATTTTCCTAGTAGTTGTGTCATCCTGATTGTTTATGCATTGATTGTTGCGTGTCTTTTCTAACAAGGGTTGTTCATTTTCTTGTACAGTTTATTTGAAGTGACCGAGCACATCGAAGAGGGATATTGAAACAGTCGGAAGAGTGAGGAGGAAGGTTGTCTAAGACGATCTGTTATTTAAGACGTTATTGGGCTTCGGCAACCTGTTCAAGGCAGGGTTGATCAACGAAGCTAAGAAGCTAAGGAGAGAGAAAGGGGAAAGTAAGTTGTTCACCTATCATTTAGCCATTTTTCCTTGCCCATCCCTTCGGTATCCTAGTTGATGGTAATGTCTATTGATCCTCTACTAACGTATATTTGGTTGCGTTGAAAAGAGGAAGGGAGATGTCCGAGGCTACGAGGATAGGGTTGCAGTCTCGGCAATCAAAGCCACCTCAGTAGCAGCAGAGGGCCAAAGCCTCGACACCGAAAAAGAAGGGGTTGTCCTCAGTCGACAATATAGGGTTTAGGGTTGTCCTCAGTCGACAATATACCCATTGTCGAATGGTTACGGCTGAAGAAAGCCGCTACGCTTGAGGCCTACCTCCAGATCACTAGTAAACTACATATCAAGGGCGCGCTAGATGTCACTCCCCCTCCGAAGAGGTCAAAGGCACCAGAGCATCTAAAAGCCATTCTGATCCCATACGACAAAATGGAGGAAGGTGCCGAGCAAGAGGAGCCGGTGAACGTGGCATGTCCTCTGAAGTCCATTCATTTTGCCAATACCTTCATCCAAAGGGCGCCACTGGAGGTGGCCGAGCTGGATGAGCTGTCGAAGAAAACATTGCTCGAGCAAGTTGGGCAAGCCTTCCAGCTCCAGGCCGTCGTAAGTATATGCGCCTTTTTATGTGTTGTGTTTTGTGCGAGTTATGCCCAATCGGCATCTAACATGTCATTATTTGGTTTGGTATGCGAGCATGGAAATGGTGCAGTTGAACGGAACCACAAGCAGTACGACGATCATCGTGCCCAAGTTGTGGAGGTTGGCAAGGCAACCTCGGCTGCCGAATGGCATGCCAAAGATGCAGAAGCCCAACTTGTTGAGTTGGCGACCAGGCTGGCAGAGGCTCAGAAGGCGTCCAAGGATGCCGATGAGGGCAAAGCTGCGATAGAGGTTGCGATGAAGGCGGCCAAGCAAAGCTGCGATAGAGGTTGTGATGAAGGCGGCCGAGCATGCGAAGATTTTAGAGATGGAGGCTACAAGGGCAAAGGCGGTTACCGACTACTGAAGCTCAGAGGAGTTCATGACACTAGTGGACAACGAGGTTGTCGTCCAATGTGAGGACCTTATCTATCATTCAAGGGCTTTAATGCTGACAAGAAGCTGCACCTAAACTGCCTTTGGGATATGTTGTAGTTGCCGGCCGAAGGCCCTCTGATGCTAAAGTTAGCACTACTACAAAAAAGTTAATAGACAACGGTTTTTAGCCGTTGTAGAAAGTCTCGAAAAACCGTTGAGGTTAGCAGTGTCGTCGTTTCTACCTATTTACTACAATGGTTAAAAACCGTTGTAATATGTCACTTTCAACAACGGTTTTTAAGAAAAACTGTTGTTAATTCTCATATATAAAACATATATACAAGAATGACCGTTGTAATATGGCACTTTCAACAACGGTTTTAGTAAAAACCGTTGTTGTTTATCACATTCCACAACGGTTTTAAGTAAAAACCGTTGTAATTTATCATCTTCCACAACGGTTTTAGGTTACAACCGTTGTGATTTAATACTTTCCACAACGGTTGTTACCTAAAACCGTTGTGGTTTAATACCTTCCACAACGGTTCTAACCAAAAACCGTTGTAATTATCCCCTTCCACATTGTGAAAACTAGTATTAGATTGTTTATAAAATGATTGTAAAATCACATTAGATAAAGTTTTCTATGAAAAACCACTGTTGAAAATAGCATTAGATAACGATGTTTTGGTACACCCACAAAATTCCAAAGTAATCATTCACTATGAAAATTAATGGAAATCCACACTAATAATATATATCACAATATCAATTTACAATTAGAATTCATTGCATGTACACTAAAACAATTTTCACCAAAAAAAATGTGTTTATCTTGTTCCATAACATTATCGCTCTACATAATTGTCACAAAACTTGCTCACTCATGTTTGACTTCATCCACCTGCTCGTGTGTTGGCAATCCCTTTACAACAAAAAGATATTATATGCCTGCACCTTATTTCTTAAGAAGAAAATGAAAACAAAGATATGAGGCATAGAGCTCCATACTATAACAGATACTCATCAGAAATTTCTTCTACTTGCAATTTATGGCCACTTCGCAAGGTAAGAAAAACTGTAGGGTCACTCCATTTAGCAAGCAACTGCCATTCATATCCTCACGGTGCATATGCTTGCACAAAGACTCCACAAAATACTTTTCCAGTCCTCAAGAGAACCTTAGACCAGGGTCCAATGAGTCATCAGTGGCAAACAACAATAGTGCTGAAAACACACTACTTTCTGTAAGATGTCTCTTCTTGCAAAAGCCAATGGATGTCCTGCTCAATTAGTTGAGACTTATACAATGAATATAAGGAAGAATAATAAACAGAAATAAACAAAACATAATTAATTAAATAAACATGTACAAGTGAAAAACAGAGGCAACTTAGATATCGACCACCAACCCTTTCGCATTATTGGTCCAAACTATCAAGTAAACTCATGCGAGGGTTAAGCTGGCCTCAATTTAGACGAGTCTTGGTGAGCTTCCAACATTTGAAGTTTTCACAACACAAGCAGAGATTACGCCTTATCAATAAAATTATAAATGTAATCCAATGGAATTATTTAATATAATTAAGAATCATCACCTCAATTTTCAAGATAGTTCAGCCTCACGTTCAAATCATCAGCTATCACCTCGATATGATTGACAAGTTCCCAGGACATTGAGTTTCTTCGCATCTTTCTATCTAGAGGAAGCTCTTTCTCTATAGCCACACTGTCAAGATTTGACCTTGCTAGCCTCTGGATGCAGTATGAGAGTAGCTGACTCAGTTGGCAATGGAAGGCAACTACAAGAATTGGGGCTACGTCTTCAACAAGAGCTTTCTCGACAAAGTTTGAAAGACGGCATTGCATGATTTGGTGAAAATTGTCAGCATTCAAGCATCTAAAAGCTTGCTAGTGTTGACAAACATAAAATAAACAAGACAAACTAGCCGTTTAGTGGGATAAATATACCACTCAACAGGTAACAATGAACAGATAGGCTACTGGATTCCCCACAAAATAATGATTGAAATGTAAATTATGCTAGGATATAGATTATATTAGCATGTGTCAAAATCTAAAACTTGCAGAGGTTTAGTAAGGTACACCAAAACAGAAGGATTACGAATGCGTTCAAATCTAAGACTTTAAAAACAACTCAAAGAGAACAAGCAAAATTAGCAAAGAACTAGGATCATTTGTAAATTATTTAGAAATCATCATCCTACCAAAACTACATAAGACAACCAAATAAACCATGCAAGAAAAATTGCAATGGCTCCTGTTGTAAAAGATATAACACTCAACAAAGCAAGAGAAAAAAAAAACCCTTTCATACTACAAATTTGGAGACCAAAGGAAGATGGTACAATTGTGAAAAACCAGATCAAATAGTAATACTTGTGCTTCATAGCTTCCGAGAACAAAAATAGAGTTTTGATAAAGAAATTGTAAGCCACAGTGTAGTGTAATAAAATAGGGAAGAAAGAAAACAGTTGGTGCACACACTTAGTAATTGCAATGCTTCGTAGCTTCCGCTAACAATTAAAAAAGTTGTGATTAAGAAATTATAGGCCACACAGGCTATTGCGTGCTAAAACACCATGAGACTATCAAGCCGGAGCAGAAATTGGACATTTGTCGGAAAAGAAAGTTGAATCAAAGGTTTCAACTTTGATATGAAATTGGTTGAAGTCTGTTATATTTTGCTGAATTGGTTGAAGTCTGTTATATTTTTCATGATTTTTCATGACAAATGGTATTGTGCCAAGTACGCGGGCACGCTTCGTGGTGTTTTAGTATGCTTAAGGTGGTCGAAACTGAAATGGCGAGAGGAAATTAGATTGAGGAATATTTCATGCTGATATATTGGTTCAAAGCACAATGAATGAAGAAATACAAGATTAATACATACATGCAAATATAGTGGAACGTGATCTTAAAGATCTTTGAGTGAAAATTTCACTTATCAAAGGAAAAAAACCAGGGAAAATTTGTGCATACCTTCGCTTCCATGTGAAAATATTCCTCTTCAAGATTTTTCTTGGGTTATTTACTTTTGAACTTCCATCATCTATGCGAGGTGATATATTTGCTCTGATATAAATAAACAATTAGAGGCTTGATAAAAGCGTGTAAAAGGAAAGCTAAGAGAAACAGAGAAAATTACCCTTGACTTGACCTCAAGCTCTCCACAAGATTCTTAATACGAACAATGGATGATCCCAAGCTTTCCTAATTACGATGGATGATACCAACAACACTTTACAACAGTGACTCGTACAACAAAGATTCATATAATACTTAGAATCAATGGCGGATCTAGGAATTTTTAGGGAAGGGGCAATAAATAAAAGACTAAAAGCTCCAAAAAAAAATAGACAACCAAATACCTTTAGAATTTAATCAAAGATTAATATTAAAAAATAATAATCAATTTTCACTTAATTTAATTGAAATGCATATCAAATTATTAATTAAACAAATAAATTATAATTGATCATATATCGAGTCATGTGCTATTGTATTGATCATACAAAATGCAGAGCCAAATCATTAATAATAATAACAATTATTATTTATTATAACAATAAACATATTATAAATAAATAACAAACAAAAAAAAAGAAAGAAAAAAAAAAAGAAGAAACGCTGGCGGTGGTGAAGAAGAAAACAAAATACCAGACCTTGAGTTGAGTCAAAGCTCCTATCAAGCCTCGAGTCACAGGCTCCTCACTCAGCGATAATAATCAATTTAGTTAACTTGATAATTATCATCAATTCAACGCAAGGTATGGGCTGGGCTTCTTCAACGCAAGGCTAATTGTAATTGCCTTGTCTTCAATTCAAGTGATAAGTCGTGGTAAGGCAGGTTGCGCGCACAACGCAGCATCTGCGCCTGAAGCAAAGAGCAGAGCCTCTCTGAGGCATTTTCTCAAACAGGTTGTGGGCACTAGCAGAGGGGCATTTTCAGGCACCACCAAAGCTTGTTCCGGCGAGGGGAGGTGCAGTTGCACCTCCTTGCGCCTCTGTGGATCCCCCAATGCTTAGAATAATGCTAATAGAACCCATTAAACACCAAAAATTCAGATTTCAGAATGCAACATGGCTCAGCATCCAGTAGGGTTATCAAAATTACCTACAGAAATATACCCACCCATATGGAACAAGAGAAAAACTTGCTGGAAATGTAAATTTCAAAAGGACCCACAAATGCGAATCTTTCCTTCTTCCTTTTTATAAAATCTTACACAAGAAAGATAAAAGAAGAATAAAAGAATCATCATTTGGGACCAGAGAATGAAAGCCTAATCAATCGAACCCATGAGCACCAATGTGACTAATAAATTCAAGTTGAGGACTTTGCCTCTTGGATGGTTCAATGCACCCCAAAACAACAGCAACACAGCAAAAAAGAAGAACAATAACAAAAGAAGAGATGGTTAACACCCAAATCACAATAGTGTCGAAATAAATTGAAACCCTAAATTTTTTTTCTTTACCTTTGTTGATTGAGGTAGAGCGACAGCAAGCAAACACCCAAATGGTTAGATTCAAACCCAAATCAGTAACCCTAAAATTATTTTCATGACCTTTGTTGACTGAACTAGAAGGAGGGAGAGAAAGAGACGGGAGAGGGAAGCAGAGAGAGAGAGAGAGAGAGAGAGAGAGAGAGAGAGAGAGAGAGCGTGGAGAGAGGGAGGTGCGAGAGACAGAGTCTCTCTGTCTATGGTCGTGGCGAAGGCAAGGTGACGAGGTGGGAAGAACAAACCATGGAGAGAGGGAGACACGAGAGAGAATGAGAACGGCTGCAACAAATATTGAGAAAAAAATATCGGGCTTAAGAGAGATAGAAGTGATAACGAGAACTAATCGGGGCTTAAGAAAAAATTTTGAGTCACTATTCACTCAGTGTTTTTTTTTAAAAAGCCTCAATTACAACGGTTGCAACGAAAACCGTTATGGAAAGTTGTGAGATAAAATCAGAAAACCACAACGCTTAAAAACCCCTTTCAATAACGGTTATGGCATAACCGTTGTGGAAGAAACAACGACAATGGTTTTGGAGCCAACCATTGTAGATTCAGCGTTGTTAATTCTCATATTTGTAGTAGTGTAGCTAAATGAGAAATGAGGTAGCTATTGACAAAGTAGCTGTATAAATGTCAAGTTGTTGTTACCTTGTGCCCTGGGACAAGGGGCTCCATTTATAGAGGTCTGGGGGTGTTCATTTGGTGTAAATTTCGATGTGGGACTCATGGTAGTGGCCTAAGAGGCTGCCACGTGTCATAGTGAATAAGTTCAATATTAAACCTCGTTAGGTACTTTCAGTAGGAATAACAGTAGGGGTAACGAAGGCCCCCGCTGATTGGCGAATATGAACCTCAGTGACTGGGCTGGCCAGCGAGGGCTTTTGTGGACCTTGTTTGACGCCAAGTTCCTTCCACATGTCATGGCTTGTGGGTCCGGTCAGATATGGTACAAGGAAGCTTAAGTTGGACTTTTCTCTCTTTTTTTCCGCTGGAGAGAGAGAGAGAGAGGTGGGTGTGGGGTAAGATAAGATGGAGTAGTGGGGGAATTAGTTGCATAGCCACATACTATCCATTAGTTTCTAGGTGAATTAGTTGCATAACCAAAAGAGCCACATGTCTAGCCTCTTTTTATCTATTGGTTACATAAAAATAAACTAATATTGTCTCAATTTATTGGTCATTACATGAACTAACATTTGACCTTTTTAAGGGACAATTGTAACTGATATGTTAAGGGGTGCAATATTAGTGATTATTGCTATAGTGTTTGATCTCTGGAACATTAGTTGATGGTCCTACAAAATTCTCAGAATCATTCACGTTCTTGAGATGGTCATCAACCCCACAGCTCGAAGTACGACTGCGCTTGGTCTTCCTTCTTCCAGCCATTTTCAACTGAACACATATGCACACCAAAAGACCAAGTCACTTTATAATCAAGGATTTTAAATCTGAAAAGTTTAAACTTGAAAACATAGAAATTTAGTTTGTGAAGTTGGTCTAAAATATATGCAAGAATTTATTAGGGCAGAGGATAATGTAGTACTTGGAGATGATAAGTGATTGAAACTGGAGGTGTGTGTCGGGGATTTCAAGGAGGTTTAGGTCAAGGGTTTGGAAGCTGCATGACTTCTTCGGACACTGCCAGGTGAAGGGCACTAGATGGAAGGTTCTTATAGTAGTAACCTAGTGAAAAGCTGACGTGGCTGAATGCTGTTCTATGATTGGTTAAAGGTTTGGAGAAAGAGTATGATGTCACTCTTATGAGAGTGTGGGCCTAAGGATAAAAAACAATGTGGTCAAGTGATAGTCTAAGAGCATTATTCAATAGCCTCTTCAACCACTTTGGGATGCTCAAATAAGTGAGCCACTGTAAACACGAAAATCCTGCGACAAATAAGACAAGAACATCTGTACAAAATAAATCTTTTGTATTAATGAAATTTTAGGGTTACAATCTCTGTGGAATCCTCTGATTCAATCTCCTAGGTGTTTAAGAAAATTTGTGTTTGAACAAGGGTCGTAGACACTTGATCTTGATCAAACGGATAGCACAAGGCTTGTTGAATGATTTGGGTTTTGTAGGGTGGAGGAACCGGCACATGTTTGTGGTGCTTGATGGCTCTTCTCAAGTGGTGTGAAGGAATGCGAGAGAGTTTTCTGATTCTTCTGAGTGCTTGGGTGTATTTTTATGGACCCTTTCCTTTGTCTCGGAGCCTCCTATTTATAGGCTCCAGCAGATGCTTGACCTAAAGAACTTTCCATCTTTAGGAACTTGATTTATGGAATTCTGATTTGATTTAAAATCAATTCTGATAATTAGGCAATTTAACCAAATTATCTTTGATTAATTGATTTGATTTATTTTGATTTAAATCAAAGTCAATTATGGAAGATTCTTCCCTTTAATTTTGTCTTTGCTTTGAGCCGTTTGATGCACTCCGTCGGATGTTGACACGTGTCGTCTTCACCAACTAATCTGACTTTGATGAGTCACACGCCACGAGAGTAGATTATGGGGCCCACGATTTAATTCACCAAACCCTAGTAATTTATTTGGTGGAATTTAATTTCCAAAATTTCTTCGTCTACAAATTGCCCCCACTTCATGGTGCATCGTAGACATGTGTTTGTCGCATGTAGGAGGTGCAGCTTTGAAGTTTATATATACATATATATATATATATGTATATATTAATTGATATATGTCTATATATCAATTGATATATAGACATATATATCAATTGATATATAGACATATATATCAATTAGCATATAAGTATATATATGCAGACGCATGATTCCTTTTATATATACATGCTATATATATATGAATTGATATATATATATATATACATGCATACGCAAAACGGCAGGTTCCGTTTATTTTATATATATACATTAGGAATGTCTTTGGCCACAAGGAATAGGAAACCCTAGCACCACCGTATTAGGCATGTCTTAGGCCACAAGGAATAGAAAACCCTAGCACCACCAGGAGTTTTGATGATGCTTGGCTTCTTTAAATAGGGTTGCATTCATGAGTTTTGGAATCAATCAAACAAAACAGCAAAAGACCCCTTCTTTATTATTTTCCATATCACGAACTTGTCTCATGAATTTTGTTGGTGAGAGACAACGCTTGAAGTGTAGCAGCACTTGCCGCAAAGAATTACTATCGTCCAAGGTAATCGCAATTTGGAATTCTTTTGTTCTCGACCTTTGGCGGTTTGACGAGGTTCCAATGAGTACATGTTGGAGGAGTGGTGGAGATTGGCAGCATGAGTCTTGCGATGTGGGTCCGTGCACACAGTCATGAGGGCTGGAATGTAGGGGTGGGCACGATGCGGGATGACACGGGATGGAGGTCATCCGGTGTCAATCCCGGAAAGGAGAATCGGGACGGAACGGACGGGATGAAGGTTTTCAAAAACATGTTCGAATCATACCGCCCCAAACGGGACCGGTATGATTCGGTATCAATGTTGATACCGTAAAAACTTGCCAGAAAATACAAAATCTGACATTTTTACAGACTCAACAAGCTTAATCGATTTGGAAATGGTCCCAATCCTCTTCTTGGCTTTCCATTTGATACCGTAAAAACACGCGAGAAAATACAAAATCTGCCAAAAACAAACCTGAATGATCCTCTTCCGTTCTTTTTTATTCTCAAGGGTCTTCAATGCCTTCTTCACTGTAATCAGAGGGAATTCTAATTCCCAAGCAATGAAAGAATCAAGGGCCCCATAAACTTCCTCTTTCATATTTGTCAAACCGTGTCAATCTCGTGTCGAGAAAACAACCGAAGAACGTGAGACGTCTTATTTCGCTTGGGTCCAAACCATTTCTCCGATTTGGCGAGGCCCGCTCAAGCGCTTAGGCTTTACGTGACGAGAAAACAACCGAAGAACGTAAACGCCCTATTTCGCTTGGGTCCAAATCATTTCTCCGATTTGGCGAGGGCCCGCTCAAGCGCTTAGGCTTTACGTGGTGGAGAACAAGCGAACGTGAGACGTCCTATTTCGCTTGGGTCCAAACCATTTCTCCGATTTGGTGAGGGCCCGCTCAAGCGCTTAGGCTTTACGTGGCAGAAAACAACCGAAGAACGTGAGACGCCCTATTTCGCTGGGTCCAAACCATTTTTTCGATTTGGCGAGGCCCGCTCAAGCACTTAGGCTTTACGTGGCAGAGAACAACCGAAGAACGTAGACGCCCTATTTCGCCGGTCCAAACCATTTCTCCTTTTTGGTGAGGGCCCGCTCAAGCGCTTAGGCTTTACGTGGCAGAAAACAAATCAAGAACGTAGACGTCCTATTTCGCCGGTCCAAACCATTTCTCCGATTTGGCGAGGGCCCGCTCAAGCGCTTAGGATTTACGTGGTGGAGAACAAGCGAAGAACGTAGACGCCCTATTTCGCTTGGGTCCAAACCATTTCTCCGATTTGGCCAGGGCCCGCTCAAGCGCTTATGCTTTACGTGGTGGAGAACAAGCGAAGAACGTAGACGTCCTATTTCGCTTGGGTCCAAACCGTTTCTCTGATTTGGCGAGGCCCGCTCAAGCGCTTAGGCTTTACGTAGGGGAGGACGAGTGAAGACTGCTTTTTTGCCGCATTCCATCTTTATCAAGATCCTTAAGTTTGTACGAGTAAGTACTCCCGTTTGGTTATTCAAGTCTCCTTTGCATTTTACGAATATGGAACCGATAACTTGATATTGATTGCCGTTTCTCATTGTTCCTCTTATGCAGATGGCATTCTTCAAAAGTTTCAAGAAAGGCACCGTCACTATTCTCGAGGATGAAAGTGATACTCGGGACGAAGGTACCACATTGCTTATAGGTTCGCCCATCATAGCTTCAGAAGTGTCCGAGGTAGACGGCTCACTCCATATCCCGTCTTGGTCTCAAGAGGTGTTTTGTCAACTGTGCAGCTTCAAGAAGTCCAGGTCTACGAGGAAGGACCTTCACTCTACCATTCTACAATTAAAATCCTTTCATCATCATACGGATATTGATTCGCCAAGGGTGTTTGAACTTCTTAGTGATCGAATCCATAATGGAGCCGTGAGTTGGGATACTACCCTCCCGACGACCGGTGAATCTACATTTACTGAGTACTACTGGGAATGGCTTGAAGATGTGCTAAGTAGAAATGCTCAGGTTCTTAAGAGTGCTGGTCTGTATGATCTTTGTATTGGCTTCGTTATTTAGCTATGATCGGCATGCTCCCGTTATCCGAGCTTTTTGCGAAATCTTGGTGTCCTGCGACAAATACCCTCCATACATCTCAAGGGGAGATGTCTATTTCCTTTGGGATCTTCATGAGCTCGGTGGTTTTCCCATCTTAGGCCGATTTTATGATGAGGTTATCCCAAGCGCTGAAAGTCTAAATAAGAAAGACCAGAAAGGCATCCCTCATATCCCACATACTTGCCGCTACTTGTTCTTAGCATATCACAAGATTTTACAGGATGCTAAAAGAAAATCTGGAGTAAGGATTACGGCTTGGATAAAGTAATCTTACCGGGACCGTTCAAGTACAAAAGTCTTTAAGGAAAGTCATACGGAACAAAGCACTAAAACCAAAAGAAGACTCCGATCCGTCTGTGTTATTGTAGCGGAGCCGAAGAGTACCGAGAATGATGAGGGAGTTTTTGCAGATTTGGGTATAGCTGATGAAGATAAGGAAAGATCGTACTTGGCCGCTTTCCTCACTTGTTGGTTGTGCAAGTTTGTGTTTCCCAAGGACGACGTTTCCTTGATCAGGCCGGGGGTTTTCAAGGTTGCGGTCGAATGGCGCACGGTGTGTCATTTAGCTTAGCCATTCCAGTATTGGCTAGCATTTATAAAGGGCTGAACGATATCGTAGTTCGGAAGATCCAGGAATTGTACAACCTGTTCTTCCTTTCCATTATGTGTATGGGTGGTTGGGAGAGTACTTGACACACACTTTTTATCTTCGACTTATGAGAAGTCTATTCCCCTCATGACAATGTTCTTGGGAAAACTTTCGCGAAATATTTTGAAGACGCAGCTGACTCGAGCTTTATTCGGGACTTGTGATAAGGTGGAGTTGAGTCGTCTAGCAAAAGTGCCTTCGAGCGTACAATCTTGACTGATGAGGACCATATTCCCAAAGAAGATTTGGCATATCTAGTGTGTCTTCATTCAGGATACGTTTCTCTACGACAGAAAACTACCGAGTCATCCAACCCTACAGCCCGCACGATTCGTGAGACAGGTTTGGCTACGTACGGCATGTGCCGACGACTTAAAGATGACATCCGAATGGGACTGTGCTATTAGTGTATTCGTCTTGGAGGTCATGCTTAAAATTTGGTACTGCATCTACGATAATCCTCCCTACTACGGACAATACTCGGGAATTTGAAGTTACCAATGATTATGTTGTTTGGTGGTCAAAAGTGCATCGCTTTGAGTCAACGAAGCCAAAGACAATCTCAGCGGAGACAAGTCTCGGGATAATGAAGCTTTGATTCGTAACAAACCTACACACGGTGAGGCGTGCAAAGCTCACGCAGAAGTTGAAAGCAGTTCCACTACCCCCACGCCTCGAGTTCGACCTCGCTTCCGGTGATGTCCTCGCAACCCGAGCCTCTAAAGATTTAGAAAGAACAGAAAGTGTAGCAGATTCGTATGAAGACTTCCTTCCACTTGGTCGACGAGCCCGTAATTTGAAACGTGGACCTATGAGTAGCAATGAAGACGATGAGGTCAACTTCAAGCATAAGAAGGCAAGTGCCGGCTCTCTCTATTGCGATCTGGACGCCGAATACCCGCTCAATGACGCTTTTTTCTGTGATATGCCCACTATTTCGCAACCAGTTCTGATGGACGAGGTAATTTTATTTCGCTTTGACCCCTTGAGATGTCACTAACACTTTTTTTTTTTTTGGATGTCACTAACACTTTTTCTTCTTCTTTCTTTCCTCCCTTTTTAATAGGGAGAAATCGTGCATCGTGTTCCTATCGTATGCGAGCTCGTACCATTTAATCACTTGCACTGTAGAAGGAGTAAACGACACTTTGCAGCTGGTAAATGGTCCAAGTGCTAGCCAAAAGGTATTATTCCACTCTTGGTCATGATCTCTATTTATAAAGCTTGGAGTTCACTTCTTGAACAATTATTCGTTGATTAATGCAGGCCCGCTTGTCCGACAACATTCGTCAAAGCCAGTTAATCAAGTGTCTACCTCCGAGATGTCATGTGGAGAACCCAAATTGGGTGTCGCAGATAAAACCCTTCGCAAGGTAGTTTCCGTGTTGGGAAATCAAGTGAAAAACATAGTCATGAAGGCTTCGTTGGCAAATTGTTGATTGCCCTTGACAATATGGGGGCGGACGTCTCGTCTTTGGGACCTATGATTGATGCACTCATGGTGACCGCACTTGACTATCACTCTACGCAATCTGCTTGCTCACAGAAGTTACCTCCACAGATTCAGAGTGATCGTTTAGCTGCTGTTGACTCTTCGCTTTCCAACGTCTTGGCCCAGCAGCAAGCTGAAGAGGTTCATAAATCTTCCATACTTGAGTCCCTCAAGTCTGCCAATGCGTGTTTGGAAGAGCTGAAGAAAGAGCTGCGTCAACTAAACGAATCGCTTTCGAGGAGTGATGCACAACTTTCACATCACCATGGTGAAGTAACCCGCTTAAGAGAGGATAAACTTGCAATCGAAGAAACTCCTGTCTTGTCAACTGCTGATGCTGAGGCTTTAGATGTGTTACGAGTTTCTTTTGAGAAATCGCGTAACAGCTTTAGGGACTTGTCTTGGGAGTAGCGAACTTTGTCATTGTAACCTTTCATTGCTTATTCCTTTCGGATTCGTCAAAGTGTTTACTAGCTCAATTTTCATAATGAAATAAAAGTGCTTTCTTATTCCATTATTTCTTTCGAGCGATTTGGATTGATGGAGGAACCCATGTTTTTATTTTGATGTGACTGAACTTGGAATTAATTTGTCCAAGCTGCCTACGTACCCTCGCTGAAAAGGGATCAAGTCATCACGTAGTTCAAATGGTTTTTTTGTCCTAACTTTTGCTTGAGCCGCCCTCTCGGGTTTTCAACTCAACGAACCTTTATTATGCTCTAACTTTTGCCTGGATCGCCCTTTCGGGTTTTCGATCCAACGAGCCTTTTTTTATTTTTTTATTTTTTATTTTTTTATTTTTTAATGGTGCCGTGCGCAGTTTAGGCTCATGCGGGCCAGGAGCTTGATCTACTTCATGCATAGTATCGTTTCAAGAATTTTCCGTTGATGGGACCGATTCTTAGACCGTCTTCAGCCACGATCTTGTAAGCGCCGCTTGTGTATACTTCTTGCACTACATAGGGCCCATCCCATTTCAAAGCAAACTTACTTCCGGTCTTGTGTGTTGTTATGATAGGTCTACGTAATGCAAGGACGAGGTCTCCTACCTGAAAAGATCTTGGGCGAACCTTTTTGTTAAAAGCATTCGAGAGCCGAGCTTGATAGCACTCTAAGCGTTGTTGCGCCTCGAGTCTCTTTTCGTCTAATGCTTCCAGCTCTTGAAGGCGCAGCTTCGCATTTTCTTCATCCGTCAATCCCTCTTGTATGACCATCCTTAAAGATGGAATTTGGCTTTCTAGAGGCAAGACTGCTTCTACCCCATACACAAGTGAATACGGCGTAGCCTGAGTAGGAGTCCGATATGTTGTCCGGTAAGCCCATAGTGCTTAATTTATTCTTTCATGCCAGTCTTTCTTGGATCGTCCGACAACCTTCTTCAACAAGTTGCATAGAGTCTTGTTGAATGCTTCTGCAAGACCGTTGGCTGGGGCATTGTACATTGAAGACTTGCGTTGCTTGAAACCAAAATCTTCACACAATTTGTCCATCAAGCGGTTTGAGAATGGCTTTCCATTGTCCGTGATTATGTAACTTGGCACACCGTACCGATGGATGATGTTCACTTTGATGAAGCTCACTACGTTCTCCTTCTTCACTTCCTTTAAAGGCACAGCTTCTGCCCATTTTGAGAAGTAGTCTGTGGCTGCAAGGATGTAAGAATGACCGTCAGAAGACTTGGGCGCTATTGGTCCCATCACATCAAGACCCCACGCGTCAAATGGCCAAGAAGTGATTGTGGGATGCAGTGGCTCCGGCGGTTGGTGTATAAAGTTGGCATGGAATTGACATGCTTGGCACTTCTTCACATAATCCATGCAATCCTTGACCATAGTTGGCCAATAATAGCCCATCCTCTTTATTTGGAAATGCATCTTTGGCCCTAATTGATGAGCTCCACAAACTCCTGAGTGAGCCTCCTCCATTGCTTTGGCTGCATCTTCTTCTCCCAAGCATCTTAGGAACACGCCTTCGAATGAGCGACGGTAGAGAATCTCTTTGTAATAGACGAACCGGGGTGCTCGGCGTCGTACCTCTGATCGATGTCTCGGATCATTCGGTAATTTCCCATGCTCCAGGTAATCAATCAAAGGTTGTCTCCAGTCGTCAACATCAATTGTCAATACCAAGATGACATTAACTCCTTCTTGTGACGATCCAATTGCTAATAGGACGACCCAACGGTGACAGATTGGAAGATTCACAGTTTCATCCTTTGTCAATGCTAGCGTAGCAGCGAGGTTGGCCAAGGCATCCGCCATTTGATTCTCTTTCCTTGGCACATGTTCCAACGTCACAGAGTCAAACTTTTCAAGTAACTGCGTGGCCATTTGGTGGTATGGAATCAGATCTTCCTTCCTAATCTCATAATGGGTCAATAGCTGGTTGATCACTAACATGGAGTCACCGTAGACTTCTAAGCTTGATATCTTCATTTCCACCGCCATTTGCAAGCCCATGATCAAAGCTTGGTACTCCGCCACATTGTTCGAGCAAAGTTCACTTAAGCAGAGCGAGTAGGGTAGTATGTGCCTCTCGGGCGACACGAAGACAACGCCGGCCCCTGCCCATCTGCACGAGCCGATCCACAAAGAACATCATCCAAGCGGAAACATGTCGTGAAGAAGACCTCTTCATCGGGTAAGTCATCTGAAATTTTCCAGTCTGCTGGAATCGGGTGATCAGCCAGGAAGTCTGCGATAGCTTGACCTTTGACCGCCTTTGCTGGAGTGTAGATGATTTCATATTGATTGAGAAGTAATGCCCACTTGGCCAGACGACTGTCAAGACTGGTTTTGACATAACGTACCTTACTGGGTCAGCTCTTGCAATTAGATGGACTGTGTATGCTTGCATGTAGTGCCGTAACTTTTGAATGGCGAAAGCAAACGCAAGATAGTAAGGGTTCGGCTTAGATAGTAAAGGGCCTGCTCTTTATGTGACTCATTCTCCTGTGCCAGAAGAGCTCCAATTGACCTCTCTTGAGCTGCAATGTATAATACGAGTGGCCTGCCGGGAATGGGAGCTCCTAGAAGTGGTGGACTTGATAAGTATTCTTCTATGCTCTCGAAGGAATTGTGACAAGCTTTATCCCAAATGAACGGGACATCCTTTTTCATAAGGCGACTGAATGGTTGACACCGCCCCGCTAAGTTTGAGATGAATCGTCGGATAAACGCAAGACGTCCTTGTAAACTTTTTAACTCACGTAAATTCCTTGGCTCGGGCATATCTCGGATAGCTTTGATCTTGGACTGATCCACTTCAATACCTCAATGCTTAACAATAAACCCAAGAAATTTGCCCGACGTGACGCCGAATGCACACTTTAAAGGGTTCATCTTGAGTTGGTACTTCCTTAGTCTGTTGAACACCACTCTTAGGTCCTCCAAGTGATCTTTTCTTTTTCGTGACTTAACTACCAGGTCATCCACGTAGAACTCGACATTCTTGTGAAGCATGTCACCAAAGATCTTTTGCATTGTTCGTTGATAGGTTGCACCTGCATTCTTAAGACCGAACGGCATTACCTTATAACAGTAAATTCCTTTCGGCGTACGGAAAGCCGTGAGCTCCTCATCTTCTGGTGACATTCTTATTTGATTGTATCCAGACGAACCATCCATGAAAGATAAAGCTTCATGACCTGTAGTTGCATCTACCATGAGCTCAATTATGGGTAATGGAAAGTCGTCTTTCGGGCACGCTTCATTTAAATCCTGATAATCAACACATACACGGATTTGTCCAGTGGTTTTCTTCTTTACTGGAACGATGTTTGCGATCCACATTGGGTATTTCACC
Organism: Prunus padus; assembly: GCA_024362665.1. Lineage (NCBI taxonomy): Eukaryota > Viridiplantae > Streptophyta > Magnoliopsida > Rosales > Rosaceae > Prunus > Prunus padus. Next base: position 10,820,744 of record JANFAM010000011.1, read on the forward strand.
TCTCTAATAAACCCCGCGGCGATCAATTTGTCGACTTCGGCTTCTATTTGACCGAGAAGCTCAGGGCGAAAGCGACGTTGAGTTTGTTTGATCGGACGCGTTCCGGGTTTGATCGCAAGGTGATGGACTGCTACTTTTGGATCGAGTCCTGGCATCTCTTTGTATGTCCATGCAAAGACATCTTTATACTCAAGCAACAGCTGGTGGTATGAATCTTTCTTCGTCAGGGCTTAAGAGTGCACTAACGAAGATGGGTCTTGGATCTTCACTTGTGCCCAAGTTGAGTTCTTTTAATTCATCTACGGTTGCTTGCCCCCCGTCTTCTAGTGTGGGAGGGGCATCCTGGATCTCATCATCAGAAAGCTCTTCCTCATCGACCTCCCTGATTGTAACATGATGAACGACTAAGAGTTCTTCTTCTTCCTCATCGCCCTTGTTTTGCTAACTCGCTGCTTGCAGAGTATGTATGATTGTTCGGCGTTTTACTTTGAGCTCGTCACCAGAAGTTACGTCTATTGTTGAGCGACGTTTCATTCGTGACGGGATAAGACTCCAGATTTCATTATCTTCTGCCGAATCGATATGAACTCTACCTCTCGACTTTCGTTGGTCTTCTTCTTCAAATGACTTGTTTGAGTCTCCGAGTCTTTCTAGCGCCGATTTGCGTGGAGCTGATTGAATTCCCTCTTGACTTTTGTATCCAGAAATCCTTTTGAATACCGAGGGTCGTGATGTTGATTCCTTGATGCGGTTGAAGACCTAGGTTCGTCGGGTAGGCGTGGCTAATCGGTCAAACACTGAGGCCCGCTTAGTGGATTTTGGCTCTTCTTCCTCATCGACCACTTCGACACTAATATGTTGAGCGTCTGCCTTCTTTTCCTTCCTCCTAGCAGAGATTTTAACTGGTGCACTAGGAGTAAAACCAAGGCCTACTCTAGCTGAGTCAACTGCATATCCCCGCTCCTTCAACCTCTTTTGGGTTTCATTAAGACCGCACGTCCTATCTCCAATGATATCCAGATTGAGCTCTCCTAGCAAAGAGGATTGGCCGAAGTCATAACCCGCCTTCGACATGAGCTTGTAGGCATTAGGATCAAAACCTTCTTTAGTTCTCTTCACTAGGAGAGATTCGTACCTCGCTACATCTTGTGATGGTCTAACGAACCCTGGTACCAACAGTTTCAAAATATCCGAATTGTTCAACTTGGGCAGAGGAGTGATTGTCGACTCTTTCAAGAATTTTACATCACTTTCCCCTAGCTTTCTTGGCTTTACTTCTTCTCCAAATGGGGATTGGCCTTCCTTCCTTCGAGACAACGAGACGTAACGAAGAATAGGAACAAACCCCTCTTGTTTCTCTATTGGTGATGATCTCGTTTGTCCGGACAAAGCGCTTTTCAACTGCTTATCTCCCTTCTCTTTAATAGGAAGATGTTTGGACTGTTCGTCCATCCTTGGTATGGCCTTGCCTATTGAGTGGACTGCAACGGGAATGACTTCAGACACCGTGTCTTCATCTATATAGAACTTGGCATCGGCGAAGTGAGACTCGGCTTCAGTGAAGGGTTTGGTGTCACCCATGATTTTCTTCACTCCACCTCTGTAGAATTTGAAACATTGATGCAAAGTTAAAGGCACTATTCCATTTTCATGTACCCATGGTCTTCCTAAGAGAAGATTGTAGGAAGTCCTGGCATCGATCACATGAAATAAGGTGTTCGACTTTAGGTCACCCATCACGAGCTCGATTCTGATCATGCCCACGGCTCTTTGCCCTCCTTGGTTGAAGCCTTGAATCACGAGGTGGCTTCGGGACAATTCATCCATGGTGATGCCTAATTTCATCATTGTTGACTTAGGCATGATATTTACCTCTGAACCTCCATCTACGAGCATGCGACTAAGTTTCTGCTCTCGCACATACCCTGACACAAAGAGCGGGCGATTGTGTGGTTTGGAACCCAGCAGAAGGTCTTCGTCAGTGAACGTAATGGAAGCACATGTCGCGCAACATGTAGCATTGTCCGGAGATTCATGCTCCAATCGTCCAAGCGTTCTTACTTGGTTTGGGTGGATATTGAGATTCGTCAGCGCCTTTACCAATGCTACCCGTAAGGCTTCAGGAAGTTGCATTGCTTCTTCAGTATTGAAGTGCAATTACGAGTCTTCTACTCGTACTGAGACATTCTGTTATTTGTCAGTCTCAACTATCCCTTCCGAGGTGTCTTCATCTTCTATTTGATAGCACGTGGTCATGTGGACTGTCTCTACCGGCACTCTTACGAATAGCACTTTGGGGAAGTATTCTCCTAGCATAACCGGAGTTCGCGGCTTCTGGACCAGTGGTTCACATTCTTGGTCGGGGTCTCTCCTCATCATTGCTTTGGCTTTGCTCTTAGAGTGTTGGCGCGAGCTTCTCTTTCGTCGTGCCTTCTTCGCTTGAGCATTTTGTCATTGAGGAGTGCGCTTCGTACGAGGCTTCTTCCGAGTAACGAGCGTCCATCCTTCATCTTCGTCGAGAGGTGAGTCACCGACAAGGCCATCACCACTTTGATAGCTCGCTTCGTCTACCACCTCTTTTGCACGTGGATCAGTCACCTGGTGTTTGCCCCCTGCCGGTTGGAACTCCAATTTTGGTGACGATGCGGACAACGGCACCGGATCAAAAGATCCAAACACAATTGTGGCGACTTTGGCGTGCAACTTCTTCAATGTCTAACTCAATTCTTCCTTGTCTAGCCAAGTTCATGATCAGCTCCTTGATCTGAAGCACTTCTCCACCGGATGGCTAACAATTCGGTGGTACTTGCAAAACTTAGGGTCATTAACCTGGTTCATTTCTTGGTCGCTTATATTCGGCAATTCGATCACCTTCTTCTCGAGCAAGTCCTCAAGCATGCCTGCGACATCGGAGTCGAGGAAAGGGTACGTTTTCTCCTCTAACTCCTTCAAGGTCCGTCGACGTCTAGCCACCTGTTGGGATGGCTCCGCCCTTCCGACATCTTTCTTCTTATCTCGGGTGGAGATTTTGACAGGACCGTGTTGATTGTCATTGCCTCTTTGGCGGGCTTCTTAGTTGGCTTGTCCATCTTTTGCCCAAAGACTCTATCTTTCTTATGCTCCACGGCAGCTCCTTCTTCCTTCCATGGCTAGCGATACTTAGCTCCATGTCATGGGCACGAGTGGCCAGCTCTTCGAATGTGTGAGGTTTAATTCCTTGCAGGATGTAAAGCAAACCCCAATGCATCCCTTGTATACACATCTCAACGGCCGATACCTCCGAGAGCCTATCTTTGCAATCCAGGCTTAACCAGCGCCATCGGTTGATGTAGTCGGCGACAGGTTCATCTTTCCACCGCTTAGTGTTCGTGAGTTCCATCATGCTCACGATGCAGCGAGTACTTGTAGAATCGGTTCAAGAACTCTCTCCATTTGATCCCAATGCCGAGGATTCGGGCTCCAGGTCTACGTACCAATCAAAAGCATTCCCTTTGAGAGAACGAACAAACTGTTTCACCAGGTAGTCGCCCTTCGTCCGGCATTGTTACATGTCTCAACGAAGTGTGCAACGTGCTGTTTTGGGTTGCCCTTTCCGTCATTGCTGGAATTTGGGAGGTTGATATCCCGTCGGCATCCGCAGTTGTCTATCCTCCTGGTGTATGGTTTGGAATACATGAGCGTGTCTTTGGAAGGTGTTCCGTATTGAACCCTGATGGTGTTCGCGATCATGTCCTGAAGCCGCTGGACCGACAAAGAACCCATCGAGGCGGCATCGCTTTTCCATGCGGCTTCTCACCCGACTGCTTTCCTGGCCTCCTCATTTCTCGCCGGATTCAGCTTCGTGACCTCCTTTCTTATGAGCATCTTGGCGGTTTCCTTGTCTTGATGTGCCTCCTATTTGTTGATGAGAGAAGCAATCACGCATCCTTCTCTTCGACCATCTTCGTCGGTTCGTGACCGCCTCACTCATTTGGGCAAGCTGTTCTTCGATAGACATCGCACCGATCACCATGACCTGCATAGCCATAGAATAAGACTCACCTATGGACGCCGAGGGCTTCATGGCAACACGCTTCGCTGGTCGCCGACGGGGATCCGTGGTATGAGCCTCGTGCTCGAGTCGACATCGTAAACAAAGCGAAAGTGAGCGTTCTCTGGAGTTCTTCGAGCCCGGAAAACTCCTTTCTTCATTCGAGAGCTTCTCTGCCTGCTCAGGGGTATTCTTCTTTGCCCCCAAGGAGGCCATATTGATGACCGGTTCACGCCTTCGGCTCACGTCCCTCGCCTTAGCTTGGGCTGGTATGGAAGTGACATGTTGAGCTGCAGGAATCGCCTTGGCCTTGCTCCGGGTGACGACCCCAGTAGAGTCTCCGCTTGAGAAGGAGGCGCTCACGCTTTTGCCTCTCGCTGCGGGAACGGTTTGAATCTTCTTGGAGGCCATCGCTTCTTGGTGTGTTGATTGGATTTGGAGATGGCTGAAGAAAGAGATGAGAGGCAGAGATGGTCCCACCGAGCGTGCCAAATTTGTAAACACGAACATCCTGCGACAAATAAGACAAGAACACGTGTACAAAATAAATCTTTTGTATTAATGAAATTTTAGGGTTACAATCTCTGTGGAATCCTCTGATTCAATCTCCTAGGTGTTTAAGAAAATTTGTGTTTGAACAAGGGTCGTAGAGACTTGATCTTGATCAAACGGATAGCACAAGGCTTGTTGAATGATTTGGGTTTTGTAGGGTGGAGGAACCGGCACGTGTTTGTGGTGCTTGATGGCTCTTCCGAAGTGGTGTGAAGGAATGCAGAGAGTTTTCTGATTCTTCTGAGTGCTTGGGTGTATTTTTTCTGGACCCTTTCCTTTGTCTCGGAGCCTCCTATTTATAGGCTCCAGCAGGATGCTTGACCTAAAGAACTTTCCATCTTTAGGAACTTGATTTATGGAATTCTGATTTGATTTAAAATCAATTCCGATAATTAGGCAATTTAACCAAATTATCTTTGATTAATTGATTTGATTTATTTTGATTTAAATCAAAGTCAATTATGGAAGATTCTTCCCTTTAATTTTGTCTTTGCTTTGAGCCGTTTGATGCACTCCGTCGGATGTTGACACGTGTCGTCTTCACCAACTAATCTGACTTTGATGAGTCACACGCCACGTGAGTAGATTATGGGGCCCACGATTTAATTCACCAAACCCTAGTCATTTATTTGGTGGAATTTAATTTCCAAAATTTCTTCGTCTATAGCCACATCATAAAAAATTTATGCAGCCTTGTCAAACTCAATCATCAAAGCTGCAACCTTTTTCTCTCTTTAGGGTTGGTAAGTTGACTTTGGCTCCTCAAAACATTTAATTTTAATTTGGAAAAACAAAACCTACCTTGAAAATGTTAAAACATGCATTTTTTTCTTTTCAGATAATAAATACATAAAGATTTTTCATTCTTTTTCATAATATTGCATTAATTGAATTGAAGAGTTTGTTGGAGCAAAAATTATTCAAGTACTAAATAAGCCTCTTCAAAATGCCACATAGGTTAACAAGCTTTAATTTGAATAGTTTGATTTGCTACTATTATTGGAGATGCTCTAAGCAGGAAATGCGACGAATCTCGTGAGACCTAATTTACTTGGCTAAATAATTAATTAGTTGTTTAAAATGGAATAAAGTTGGGCCTCCATACTAGTAAATTCGTTATCTAATTTGGACAGTCTCCAAACTTTTTGGTCTAGTTACATTTTTTTGTTAAATTTCTTTGCAAATTTGCAATACAAAAATCACAGAATAGATAACTTTCCTTGATACATGGGAAAGTAAGAATATAACATTTCGTTTTTTTTTTTTAAATTTGCTAGAGAAACCGAAAGTGTATAGATAAGAGAAAAGACGGAAAAAGGATGGTGGAGACTGTAGAGAAGGGGGTAGAAAGGAGAGGGAGAAAAGAAGACAATTTACGAAACAAAAACATGAAGAACAAGAAAAACCTACTCATAATTATTTTGAAGTTTTAGTTTTAAGCTTTCTTCAAAATCCCTCTTCCACCACCATTCCCCCATCCCAAATTGTTTGTATGACATATACTTCCACTCCATTTTCCAATCAAGCAAATCCGTACGTATATATACACAAAAAACTACAAGTACCATATATATACAACAAAGGACTAAAGGTTACATATTATTGCTTCCAGTTCTAAACACGAAAGATACAACGACCTAAATATTTTAAGAAAGACTACACAGTTTCAAGAGGACTTAATTGCATATATTTGTAAGACGAAGCTGCTGTATATGTATGATGCCAACACCATTAGGGAAACCCAACACTGCAATTAACCAATAACTGTTCCCCTTATTTTTTCTGCATGCCCAAATGAGTCTGCAATTAAGAACATATATTTTTTCTGCATGCCCATATATGGTTGTTAGATTTGACACAGTAATCTCTATGGAGTAATATTAATTTTATTAAGAACATATTGGTTGCTAAACAATATAACATCTCTAATAGCGACATGGGAGATTGGTGTGTCGTCCATAAATATAGTATAAATAATTTCAGTCTTTTAGCTATAAAATTATCTTAGTGGGTATCTATGTATGCATCAAACTAAAATTCTAATTTTTACTGGACAATCAATTTCTAAAAATGCGAGCATAACCTTTAAGAATCGGTCAGAAAACCATTAAAATGGGTAATATACAGTAGATTCGACTATATACAAGCACAGAGCATTGGAAGGTTTTTCAAATTTCTACCACGCACATGACCTTAGGTACTGGTGGCAAATTTATAACTGCACCGGATGAATAACTTACTGGCTTAATCGACTTCTAGATCGTAAATTCTAAGCCCTCCTTGATTGAACTCACGGTTGTTTCAAGAATTCTATGTACAACGTTGAGATGTTGATGAGGAGGCATATGTTCAGTTGATGCTCCAAGAGCGATGTGGAAGGCAATAGTCAAAAGACTTCCTCCAGTTTCGTCCTGGTGCATTGGCTTGTCAGGAAGGATAGAAAACCCTGAGGGCAAGATAGCCACATCATCTGGGTTTCCACCATTGATGAGCTCGGTCATGGCATATGCGTCTACGGGTGCATAAACAACGTACGAGTCCATTGAGTCTGTATAACTGGCTTGCAAGTAAAAAATTTCAACCTCGTTCGTTTTGTTCTACAAATTAAATCAAGTAGTTGAAGTCAGGCTTACAATATGTTCAATCTTCAGAATGGAAAGGAAAAAAAAAACAGGGTACATGCAACTCACATTCATTGATCGCAATATGGAGACACGATTTCCTGGATTTTCTCCAATAGTGAAATAGGCATATTCATGGAATTCATGTTGAAATGCAAGCATATCCCACCACTGTATTATACACAAAGTAAGTACATTGGCATGCTGATCTCTTTGGAATAGAGGTTTATATATGGAAGGATTATGTATATGTTAAAAACGAATGCTACTTATGTGAGCCTAAGCTTTTAGAGATTATAAGTAAAAGATGAATGCTAGTTCTTATGTCATATGGTGTTACCGTTGCACAGTAATTTTTCAAATTACAAAACTCAACTCCTAGTTTTCACATGGGATCCAGTAATGATCTTTATCCCTCTTTGATTTTGCCATATGGATAGACTTATGCTCATTTTTCCAAACCACCATTGATTGAAAGTTAAGTACTGTACATACCTCGCTTCGACTTTTCTCATCCCGTAGAAAACTGAATACTTTTTTCGCGAGAATGGATGGTATATGGAAGTAGCAAACACTACTGTAGTACCTGGAGGCCTTCCAGGGTCACCTGTGCTACTCTTCATTGAGATCCTTAGATTTTCAGCACCTGATGCTGGCCATGGTAGTAACATCCATTTGTTTTCAGAACAAGCACTGATATTTTCACTAAAGAAGCTTCTCACCATCCTCTCCGAAAGCTTTAACAGGCTTCTCCTTCCCTGTTGCAATATAAACCCTTATCAAAGGGAAAGATCAGCTCAGTTACTTAATTTATCAAGCTGCAAGGAACTAATTAATTTGAATTTAATTATACCTCCATCAGTTGAAAAACTAGTCCTTCTAGCTGTTGTTGTTTCCAGCCATTGACATTGTCGAATCAAAGTAGCAACCCAACGCTTTGCGCAAAATGCAAAACCAGAACTGACCATCGGCTCAAACATATTGTGAACAAGTGAATTGTCTACTTCCACATGTTCCACCCATATAACCTAGCATATGAAAAGGAACTCCATTATTGTTACCATGCTAATTAAACTGAGAATGTTCAGTCTACTTAATTAACAAACATCCACATACATTAGACCATCCATCAGGCATCTCTTGAATCAAACAGCCTGATGGTTGTCTTCGAAAGTTTCTTGATGGGAATTGAAACAATTTTTCCAAGGAAACATCCACAACTGCCCACGTGTCACTGCCCAGCTTTTTGCAATACCTTGCAAAATAACTTTCTCTAGTTGGGACTAATGGTGTAGGGGCATGAAATTCAGCTGTCATCTAGAAGCAACAATAACTTGAGAATATTAGTTTCATGCTAAAGTATTATAGAAGAAGAATGCTAGCATTAGCCGCCAATTAATGTGGGTCTCACATTGAATCCCAAACCAATCAATAGGTCATATATAGTCATCACATGTACGGACGATTGTATTTATGAAAAATTGACTATAAATGCATGCATTTTGTCGCATCAATACCGACATAACAATCCAAAATATGTGCAAACTAAATAAGGAAAGATGAAAAGTAGAGAATTTTTAAGGGATTTATAGATTCAATTATATATATATAGTAATTTCTTCATAATAGTTCTCGCAGATGGCAAAACACAACCATTAATCAGTTGTAATCGAATTTCGTTATGGTATAGTCAAAGAAAATGTTATATTTAATGCATCCAAACTAGATGAAAGCATCATTTATATAAAACTTCCTCCCAATTAGAAATATATAGAAACCTTATATGTGCATACAAAAAAAACTTGGAGTTGTCTTGCTTTGAAACCCCTTTATACACAATTTTAGTAGGGTAAAATAATTACCACTTGAAGAGTTCCTTCGTAGTTTCCTTGCACTCCTGTGGATGATAAAACTCCCACTACCGCTGCTCTAGAGACTATATTAGAAAAAGCTTGTGACCACTGCCTCTGATTATCAAACAAAGTATAAACAATCAATAATATTTCACGGTTTTTTTTAAAACTTGTTTACAGAGGAAAACAAAACATTAAATAAATTAATCAAAAGAAGACATACCAAATCCATTAGCAGTTGGACAATGCTTGAAGGATTCATTCTGACTAAACCAATTTCTCTTGAAGCTTCAGAACTAACAGGCTTAGGTCCAAATTCATTTGGCTTACATTGACTTCCTATTGAAAATTCAGAATTGTTCATGTCCAAGCTTGGCAGAGGCTGAGATTCTCTAACCTCAACCATTTTCACTATCTCCATTAATGTGGCATTCATATCCCCAAACTCCCTCATGTACTCAATTTCACTAAGAATCTCCGTGTTGCTCGCTGTGTCAACTTTCCATAGAGGCTCTCTAGCAAAAGCCAATTTTACAAGCTCCTCCATTGCCTTCGAAGCAAGCTCAGAGATTCGAAGTCGGTTAATTTCTGTACCTACTGAAACTGACATAATTATGTCACTGGCTCTTTGATTATTGAAACCACCAAGTGTTTCTGTCCCAAAATCTGAGAGGGGCACTTGTGGTGAGGAGCCGTGAGGGGACGCAGTGAGCCGAGGCATGTCCATATAATCTGAATTGTATTGTGGGTCGCTATCCATCTGAAAATTAGCCAAAACGACGGAAGATGGAGTTTAATGAAAAAGTCAAGTAAAACTCGAAAGTCCATCAGAACTAAGACTGAGCTAGGTTAACATGACATGAAATCAAAGCGGATCAAGATGACGATAGATATATAGGCTATGAGACTCCAATTCTTCACATCCGATAATCCTAAGTACAAAAACAAAGCAAAAAAATTGCCCACAAATATATAAAAACCATAAAATTTAGTTCAAATCACATAAGGCCCATTATTTTTGTTGGTAATTTTACTTTTTTTTTAACTGGTAATTTTTCTTAATTACCTTTAAATCAACACAGAGCTCTAACCCTGATTCACAGTAAACTTGTATCTTGTTAATCGCACTACCTGAAGCTGCAGACACTCCCACGAATCTGAATAAAACAAAAACCCTAAAGCCATTAGATTCATGATGATGATGACGTCAAAGTAAAACCCCCAAAAAAAAACCCTCAATAGAAAAGTGATCACCAAGAGAAAGACGAGCAATGCATGTATATACGCCGTTTGAATACCTAGATTTTTGCAAAGAACTTACTTATCTACATGTTGGAGCTCATGATTTGATGTTTCTCCATCAAAATTCTCAGAATAAGTCATGTTTGTTAGATGATCGTTTGCTTCAGTGCTCGAAACATGAGTGTGACTGGTCATTCCTCTTCCTGCCATTTTCAGCTGTAACATGCATACACCAAAAACCACCATGTCAAATTAACCAATATGATTATATATCTGAAAATTTAATTTCTTTTTTAAAAAAATTACTTTATGAAGCGGGTCTGAAAAATATGCAAGAACTGATTAGGGTGAAGGAAATGTAATATTTGGAGATGATAATGGTGAGTGAAACTTTGTAGATCTGTTTTGGGGCTTCCAAGGAGGTTTAGGTTTTGTGATGTGGAGACTGGACTTCCGGGGACACTGCCACAGGTGTGGTAATTGGAAGCTAATTATGCCCGAGTGGAAAGCTGACGTGGCTGAATGCTTTACACTGATTGGTTAAGGTTTTGGAGCAAAGGATTTGCTGTCACTCATTCAGTCCCTTCTCTATATCTTTATGAGAGTGCGGACCTCAGGTGCAAATTGATTGTGGGAAAGTGGTAGAAAAGGCATGGATTCTCGTAAGACCTAATTTAAGTGGAAAATTAACTAGATGTTTTGCCCAAACAATTAATTGGAAGAAATGTGATACAAAAGAAATTAATTAGGGAAGTCGTCGAATCTTCGATGTCTAGTTAGATTTTATTCTATTTTCCTCTAAATTTACAACATCAAAATCATATAATGGATAAGGGTTGAGCATCAAATTACGAATTAAAATATGCGATAACATTTAAATGATGATGTATATGGTGTCTGCATTATCTTCATGTATTCTCAATTCGTTAATTCATACAATAAAATAAGTGGAATACATAATAATATCACATCAATCACTCTTTGTTAGTTATTTTGTCTAACTTCTTACCGTCAATCACTCATTAATAAACCAACCATAAACATTAACCAAGTACTAAATTGACACACATAATAACTTGGGTACTCAATTGAAATGCGAATCAAAGTTGAGGTAAATTTGAAAACAAAATTAATATTATTATTATTTATAGACTTCACATAAATCTTTTGTATTTTCTAACATAAACACATCGATTCTTTGTTTTAGCTTCTCAAAACTGTCATATAAATCAAATATTAGAAACTTGGATAGACACAAACTCAGTCCCGATCTCTTGGACCCATGGGTCCAAGAGATTGTGGTCACCCACCATTGGATTTAAATTCAACGGTTCAAAAAAGTTTTTTAAAATGAGTGCAAGAGTGGGTGAACCGTTGGATTTAAATCCAACGGTGGGTGACTACAAATCTCTTGGACCCTATGGTCCAAGAGATCAGGACTGATCACAAAATATATAGTAATCATTTTGGTGCAACCATGTTCATTCCCTAAGAGCTGAATCATTGGAAATGAATTTAATGGTGATGTGAGATCAATTATAAAGTTTGAGAGTTCCTTTTAATCATGTTCTGGTAGTTTAGACTGATTACCAACTCACTTCTTTTCAAATATGCAGCAACATAATCCTTCCTTCCTTCTTTATTGATGGAGCTGCATAAGGAGGAGGACCGATCTATCACTTTTTATTTTTGAGAAATTGAGGTATAAACTCTAAACCTTGGGATTTTTATGAAATTGGTTTCTGTTTTAAATAGTGAGCACCAAGTGTTTGAAGAAATGTCTTAAAGACACATTGATGGGTGTATAACTGTTTTTGTCTTCTGAGTTGTGCTTTGAGTTTTATCCTAAGCTTTTGATACATCAAATTAGACATGTCAGAGATTTGTCTGAAAAAATTTGGTGTAATTTCAAACATAAGACTGTGCTGCATGAATTCTGCAGTATGCTCTGCGGCATAACCTGTTTTGAATATCAGACTTCCCTTACTTCGAGTTCCAAGGAATTTCAGTCTGTTATATATTTTTTTATTTGTTTTCCAACTACAAGGTTACAAGACAATTGGACATGAATTGAAATTTTGATGCATTTTTAAAGTGAGAATAATGTTGTAGAGATTTTGGAGTACTTTGCAATACAGAACATTTCAGCACTATTTTTGATATACTTGTAGGAGTTCAAATTGCATAAAATTTTGGGAAATGTTAGTTTCACATGTTTTCTTTGAACCTGTAAATTTGTGACAGACTCAAGTGTGACATTTTGATGGACTTACAAACTACAGTGTAGCGCAGCTGAAAATCAGCGAACCCACAGCACCTCTTGTTTTCAAATATGGTTTTGGCCCAATTCTATAAACTCCATAGGTTTTGAATTTTGAGTATGTTGAAGTAAACCTGCCAAGGATATTTTTAGTCTAAATTTAACTTGAATAGAGTTATATTCGATAGTTGGTACATATTTAAAGAAGACTTTCACTTTAGCATTCAACACTTTATGACATTGTCTTTATCTTACCTCTAGGTTTTAGTCTTCCTATTGTCACGGGCCGTACATAAATGAGTGATGTCGTGACTCCATCTGCGGCAGTGGGCACGTCGACGAGGACGTCGACACTATCAGTGGGGGAGAATGTCACGGGTCGCACATAAGCAAGTGCTACCGTGACTCCGTTGGGACATCTTGCGCTTATGAGGTAGTCTAAGTGTGGAAGGGCGAGAGCTTAAGAGCTAGAATGACTTGTGTTGGCCGGGTTGCATGGCTGAAGGGTATTTTGGGTATTTCCGAAGGTTACGGGAGGAATCTGAGGAAGGAAAAATACTGGGACGTCCGTGATGTCAAGACGCGCATAACGCAACTGACGGTTCGTCATTCGGAGTTCGTATGAATTAGTTATGCCCAATTATGACTCCTCGCACATAGGTGATGTTTCTTCCGTGAAGGCTAAATGCATAAAATGCTATATAGGGGTGACATGGTGTCATGCTCTCCACCACCCCCGGTGCTTACACCCTTGTGGCACTAAACGAGCATCCTTATGACATTAGAAGTAGTCATAGGGGTGGGCATGAGATTGTTGAAGGACAATCTGTGTCTCAGGAAAGGACATTCCCGAGGGGCGACACGCGGGGCCGTTCGTATTGCATCGTTGTAAAGAGTGAGGTCAACGTATGGCACTCGCTATGCCGTCGGCAAGCGAGGCATTTGACAATACTCGATGGACTTGGCTTGGGTTCGGCCTTGTCCAATGTGGGAAAGAAGATATTCGGATGCCGATGCGCATGGGTTTGCGACCCCATGCAATGCATAGTTGGTTACGTGGGACATTCGAATATATATGTCGCCAAGGCTTGGGCGACATGCGAGTGTGACAGCTTGCGTGTATAGCTTGAGGATGTGGGCTATCTAGATTGCTAACGGAATGACCGACAGAAGTGTGGGTAAACCGATGGTGTGTTGGATCGCTATGTCTTGACTTGGACATGAGCGAGCCACGAGTTAGACATGCGGCGTGGTCGATGCGGTTGACGTGTCTTATGCAACGCTTGATGTATGGGCGTCGAGGGTTCGTTGCCGGATGCGGGGTGATTGTATTGTCACAAGGTAATGTGACTCATTGTCTAGCTATGGGGCATGGCGCCTATGGGAGATGACACTTGATGGTGAACCTCTCACGGAGTTGTGAGAGTCATGAATATCATGAAGATGGGAAAAGGCTGACTGGGATCCGAAAGGATCCTGGGCCGCACGGGTTGTGGTTTAGCGAGCGAAATGTGTGTGTTTTGCTTCCGCCGCGCTGCGTCGCTCGCCCGTCCCGTGACACTATGGATTAATGAAGCTATAGTTGCTCTAGGAAAGGAATGGTATGCTCTAAAGTTGTGAAGATTTGTGACTAATATTTGGCAGTCCTCGTGGTTTATACGGCTCATGAGTTGATCTCTTGAAATGGTGGTGGTGGTGCTATGAATTTGGAAAACTTGTTTGGATTGTCTACTTGTAATCCAGGTAGGGGGACTCTACATACCTCTAACTTGGATTTTATGCATGAGTTTCCTTTGTTGTTTGATTTGTCTTGATCGAATTGGTTATTTGATGTTTCTTGACACAGTATACGAAAGATGATCAACTGACATGAAATTGTACTCCCATGCCCTAACAAGCATGGCTTGTTGATTAGACTTGTCCACTTTGGACTCTATCTCAAAGACGTAATGAACTTGAGGTCTAGAGCTTTCACTTGACCTTTTCCTAGTTTCTCACTGTTAAGCGTATTCATGATCTATATGCGCTTTTAAAATTGGCATAGCATATGCATGATACTTTTGTTGTCATGAGAACTGAGATTACTATGATTTTGCAGATAACCTTGAGATTAGAGGGTAATGTAATTTGAGATTCAATAAATGAGCATGTACACACATCATGATAATTTATGGATATTTTTGCACTTGTGCGAATCCGAGATGCTTAAACTACTGGCTTGAGAGGGCAGGCTGCAGTAAGGCAGCATTGCTTTGATCCCCTAAATCTACGGGTATTTCTAGTTATCGTTATTAGAGGCGTAGATTGATGAACTTTCGTCTAGCCTACCGTTGATGGACTACATCTGTTTTGGCCATGTAGGGTAATATGGTCCATAAGTGAATGCTTGCGCTACCAAAATTGTGATATTGTATTTTTCTGAGTAGTTAGCTGTGTGACCAGCTTGTGTGTCCACTGTTGCTACTAAACAAGCATTCATCTGAATAAGCCCCATTTCAGGAAAAAGGCCAGGTAAGAATGTTATGAGACGTGAAAAGCTTCATGCGCTGAATGTACGTAACATGTGGCTTATTATTGTTTGTTTACTTAAGAGTATGATAGGGGCAAGGACGGGGGTGGGGATGGGGAGCGGGAGTGGGAATGGACGGGACAGGGATGGTATTGTCATACCCGGCTCTAAACCAGCCCATTATCATCCCTAGTTATTCTTCCCCTTCAAACAATCAGTGACATTTAGACTTATATATTTTAGTTTTTCTATTTAAACATAGCAAATGTCTAAGAACACCTAGCATCTCTTTTTTGCAATGAAAGACCCAAATATACACTTCCAAATAAAGGTAAACCTTCAAGTCTAAAAGAAAAGGCCAACGAGTCTAGCCCAGTGAAAAAGGGTCTTGACTTGCAGACCAGTGATCTCATCTTCGAACCTCCTTGTAATTTAAACTATCGTTTATATTAAAAAAATTCACTAAACCCAGCACAGCCCCGACTCCAGCCCACCACAGCTAGCGTCGCCTGCCACCAGCCTCCACCCCTTTCTCTCGCTCTCCTCTCTCTTTCTCAAATGAAGGAAATTCGGAAACTGAAAAGATGAGAAAATACAAGGAAAGGAAATCAACAAAACAAACCATTGTGAAAGTCAGGTGAGTGTCAGGGCAAATTCTTGGCCGCAATTAGTTTCCCTAAACCGAAAGAATGCGGGCCATTATATCTAGTACTGCCATAGACATATATTTATTATAGGGTACATATGAAATTATCAGACATTTGGTTTTCCAGTACAGAAAAACCAAAATTTGGTTCGACTTGAAGGGTATCCAATAAATTAACCACTTCCTGCCACTGCCATTGCTGGGACAAGCATGTGAACCATGTTCGTATGCTAGTGACGCATCATTTCCTGTCTTTTCATAAAATTAACACATTTATATGTCCAACATATATTTACACGACTCATCTATAATGGTAATGGTAAGTCTTTGAGATGACAGTAAATTTTAGAGATTAGATTGCACATACACCCCTTGAGGTCTAATCGTTGAGGTTCATTTTGTCATTTGAATAAATTTTTCGAATGAAGTCATCAAATTTTTTTATGGAAAATTAAAGAAAATGATTTTGTGAAAACAATTTAAACCTCAAATGATGCACAAACGGATTTTTGTGAAAATACCACAAGAGGATGTCAGTGTAAATTACTCGATTTTACTCCTCGCCTAACCAGAAACAGATTAAACCCAAATTTTCAGCTTTCTTCCCTTGTTTTTTTTGTTTCTGAAAATATCCTTTTTCTAGAGATGAACTTGGAACAAACAAACATAATATAAAGTTTGGTTTGGTGACTCATTTTGTCTGCGTGGCCAAACCAAACATGCATGTGGTGGCATGTGCAAAGCAACTGGTAGGGCACACGTGCATGAATACCCATGTGCCATTTCATTCATATATATATTATGCTTTGAATAGCCCAGTATGGCAATGAAAATCGAACCCCTGAAAGAACCATTCCTCTAACTATGACAAAGGAGTCCATGATTAGATTACATCTTTGAAAACGAAAACACAAAGCATTTGACCTAAATTTAGGAACAATTTATCAAGGAATCATGTGTTTATTGGGACCCACCAAAGTAGTGCCCTCAAATATTCATCACTTCTCCATGTCATTGGAAAAGGACCCATCACCTCCTCAAATTTTTGAACAAGTTAAACTAATATGGAAATTTGTTGTCCTCTCAGGGGGGGCCTCTAAGAACCACCCAAATTTTGGTTAATTATGTATCATGCTTTATTAATCTATTTAAAACCTTCATAGATTGATGCTTAGAAAGTGAATGTGGCACATGTAGAGAGAATGTGATGCCTTAATTAGATTCCTTGTGGATTAATTGATTGGCACCCATCAACTAATAGGAGAAGAGGGTAGGTTTAAGCCCTTTTAATGGGGGCATGATTGAGAGATATAATAGAGTATAGTGTTTTCTTTAATGAAAGAAATCTACATATATAAAATCTTCAACTAAAGAATGTTATAAGAATGATGCAAAGTCAATAATGATAGGTTAACCAACCATTAAGACATGGCTCCGCTTATACAATGTAATATAAAATTGGAGAGAGAGAGAGAGAGAGAGTATGAGTGCTTAAATTAAAGTGGCTAAGAGACATGCCAATGGTCTAGCCTGTGAAAAATGATCTTGATTTACAGATCAGTGGTCTCATGTTGAAACCCCAATGACACTTTGGTAGTGTGTACTTATAGTTTAGACAAAAGTGGCTAAGAAACATGGGATTGATTATAGATTAGAAGATCACAAAATGACAGTTTAAATGTTTTCATTCACAAGGACCAAAGTCTAGGTCAGGCGGTGGGCATCACCACTCACCATCCTAGGCAAAGGTTTCTCCCATGGTTGGAGACAATTTTGGAGTCATCATGTGCTTTGAATGAAAGGATTTTCTTGGAAATTACTGGATCTTTTTAATTGATTAGTGAATTAGGTTTCTTAAGGTATATATCTCAATATTTCAAGGGCAAACGGCCACAATGGGAGTGTGCATAGTTGCTATCTTATTTCAACTATAATCACGATCACTTCATCCAACTTTTACTTTTTTATTGGATTTTATATGAGCATTCAATCCATAACCAATTCACGATGGGTGGAGAGGTTCAAGATCATTTAAAGACTAATACAAAACTTCCATCCTCCAATGTAGGGCACTCTGAGCACTGTTCTGCCATCCTTAAGAAGTGGACATTGCAGACACGATCGTACTTGACTATTTGAAGTACTCAATTTTTTTATAAACAAAATGCTTAAAACTATTTTTGTTCGGCCAAAAGAAAAAACATAATGATTGGACTCGTGCGTATATGTGACATATGTTATAACCACCAAGGCTATAAACGAAAATCAAATTCAAAAGCCAGCCAAACAAGGCCGAGAAGAGATCAAGCCTTAAACAATAATATTGACAATTAGCAAGAAAGGCCAAAGTCATTAGCCTCGTTTGTTTTTCTAAAACAATTTTGAACATTTATTTTATATAAGTTGTTTCTGGTTAAGTCAATCGAATACATCATTCCATGATTCTATCCATTGATGGGAGGTGTGTATATATGCTTTCAAGTTTTCAACGGATGATCTATATAGAAACAAGTTCAAATCCAAACATGGTGGCCAAATACATTGCTCTCTTCTCTTCTCGTGAGATATTGGGCAGCCTGGAAAGTTGTTAATTATGTCTTGGCATCAAGTTTCCCACCTGATGAGGCGACAATGATCCGATACAATATTATTAATATCAAAGGCTGGAAGTTTTAATTTTTAGTTTTTATTTATTTATGAAATACTCTTCAATACCATTATTATCATATTAATACTTTACAAATAGTCTAGCAATGCAGTCTCGATATGGTGTCGATATTTTTTCATTATTTTCATAACAAACACTCCACAAACAATCTCGAGATTACTTAAATAAAGTATCAATATTTTGTCGATATTGTCAATTTGATAATGGTGTTACATTTCCACATAACATAATTAAGAATTATAATGTGAAAACTGTTTAGAATTAATGTGATATATGGGCATAAGTGCACTTTATAACTGTAAGGTGGATCTAATTAAAGTTACGAAATTAATTGATGGCCTTATTGTCGACACTAATCCCATTTTCATGGAATGTCATCTTCAAATCATAATTAAAATTGTTGATGGTGGGGCATATCTTCTGTGGAAAGAGAATGATTAGATAACTACTAGAGTTTATCAAACTGTTTACATATACAAATAACTTCTCCTGAGATATAATAAAATGAGCAAAGAACTAGTCCAAAGTCTTCTGTGACTACATAAGTGACTCATTCAACACAAATTTAGTGGAAAGATAACTCCAACCCTAGAAAATTTTGGCAAATCCCTGTTGGTGTATATCTAACCTTACACCACAAAGGTCAAACCCTCTCTCTCAGAGGCAGTTGCTGCAGCCAGATTTTTCTCCTACTCCCTCTTATTATATGGTCCCTACATCAAGATTCCAAGGCTATATACTCTACTATATAGCTACTCTTCTCAAGACTTGTTTTCTTGAATTCCCCAACAGTAGTTGCTATTATTTTCCTATTTTCATCATCTTCTTGATTCAAAACCCTACTACACAGATGGAAGATCATCAGTCCATGAACTCTACGATGAGAAAATCTATTTCTTCTGATAATACAAGAGCCACTTCTCATGAGTCCCTTGAGGAGAGTAGTTGGACAATGTACTTGCAAGATTTCTTGACAAGCAATAATGATGATGTTGATGATGATGAACGCAGTTCCTTCTCCTCATATGGTTATGAAAACTCTTCCATAATCTCCGATGCTGCTTCTGCGGTTACCAGAAAGTTGAGTGCTATTAATGGAGAAGTTTTAGGGTTCGGTAATAGATCGAGTTTCGAATTCGACAAGAGAAAAACAAAAGAAGCTTTGCTTGATGATGCTTTGGAGGATACGGCTAGCTCTCCGGTAAGTAGTCCCAAGGTGAGGATCCTAATTCCTAATTCTTTTTTTTTTGGTCTAATGCTTTTTTAATCTTGTTAATTTCAAGTCAAATGTTTAATTTATGCTTACCAAAAGAAAATTTTAATTTATATTCATCCTTTTAAAGATTTAAATAATTTTCATTTTGCTCTTGTCAATAGGTTTGTAATCTAAGCCAGTCAGATGTGAGACCAACACTGCAAAACAATAACACAGACATATCTTATACGGTAAAACAGCAATTAATTATTACCATTCTTTATTTATTTTTTTCATTGTCTTTTATTTCCTTTGTTTTTTTTGTTGGAAACAATGCGTTATTAATTTATATGTACCTGATTGTGTTTTGAAATTTTGTTGTTATAGAAGAAAGGAAGTACTTCTGGGCTGGCAGATGAGAGAAATGAATTGGGCTTTATTGGGAGGGAAAGTGACTGCACAGACCTGAAGAAAAGAGGACTTTGCTTAGTTCCTTTCTCTATGGTAGCAAACTATTTTGGATGATTTATTAATTGTTGTCAATGTCATCATCCATATCCATTTAGCTGTACTGCATGGCAGTGAATAGACATACATCTCTCTCTCTCTCTCTCTCTCTCTCTCTCTCTCCGATACTTGATTGAAGATCGCTTTTATCATTGTAATCTTTAATATTGGGTTAAAACATAAGACCCAATCCATGACTCAAAATCTTGAACTTCATGATTTTCACAATAGCATTAGGCGGAAATTCAATTAGACTTAAATTACGGACATACCTTGAATGATCGTCTTCTACCATAGTCAAGATATTTGTCTTGAGCGTCCGTAGGCGAAGCCGTCAGTGTGGAGAAATAGATTCTCTCTCTAGCCTTTTGCACGTTTAGAAAACCCCTAATACGTGTTTTCGTGGCGTACGTCATAGATAGATGGGCACTATTTATTATAGAGAGGACCCGCTTCCCAGTGAAAGCCCATAATCAATTACCACCCATCACGGTAATAAAATAGGAAACTACTTCTCTTTATCCTGACCAATATAATTATTACGAATAATATTTATTAAACCAATTAAACAATTTATTTACCACATAGGTAACTTCATGTGGGCCACATGAATATTTATAAAATATTCTTACATTCTCCCCACTTGGCCCATATGATAAATTTACTTCATTGTTCAATAAATAAACATTACGCCGCGCGATACATTCGAACAATCCTCACTTTCATATGGTCGACATAAATACCGTGCATTTAAGCAATTGTCTAATGCGAGTCATGGCGGTCATACATCAATAAAGCAATATAATCCCTTCCATGTACCACAACATTAGCAAATCACCTAAAACAGTCTGTAAGTGAGAAGTATCATAAAAGGCCCAATAATGTCTTTGTCAGAGACTATTCCTGTTATCATTCATCCAATCTCATTCATGTATACATATAATGGAAAACAGGAAATAACATAAACACATTCAATTATTGAGCTCAGAGTGTCAAACTAAATAAACTGTCATTATGCAAAACCACATCATAAATACTATTACAAGCTTTACGACCAAGAACAATTCCTTCAACATAATCAGTATTTCTTTGGTCAAAATCTTTTATTACTTGATTTGCAAACATAAATTTTGTCTTTATAGACACTCATTGTTTCTTAACCTCCTTAATGACAAGGTACATAATTCCATTATGTTTAGCACTCTTAGAGCACCAGTCATTCTTGGAGAAACGACAATTAAGCGCATCAACATAAATTCTTAATGGCAATAAAACATAAACACCAAGTCCTAGGATTAAAACCCGCAACCTCAATTCATCAACTATGGCCTCAAAGCAAACCATATGCACTTAATGAATTCTTGTTGTACTTTTAATGTTCCAATTCACTCTTATGGGCATTACATAATGCTAAACTTGTCCCCTTTTTGAATTGGAGCAACATTAATGGATAAACATTATTCCATATAATGTCTCTTTAAGCAATGAAAACCAAGACCAATACATAGCAAGCAAAATAACATAAATATCCAAAATGAGAAATAAAGAGTTACTCCCACTTGACCTTGAGATACGTACAACAATTATAGTGCTTTCATTAAAAACGAAGAATGTTATGATATTATTAAACTTTACATACCATAATTGCTAAATTTTAATTTTATACAGTGAATTCTTCAGTTTACAAAGCATGTGTTTCTTTCAATAAAAGAAAAGTCTTCAAGTTCGCTTCATACGTACTTTTCATAAACACTCATCCAAGATTTTATCTTTCACATCCATACAATGTAACCGTAATTCATAATGAGTTACAAATACCATTATATGATTCCAAGTGAGTCATTCTTACAAACAAGCGAGAGTGTCACTTTATAATATATGCCTTCTTTCTTAGTAAAATCGTTGGCCAATAGTGTGTCTTTATATCCGTCTATATGGCCATGGGAGTTGTATTTAGTCATGAAGACACCTTACACACAACTCGTCCTTTTCGTGCACGAAATCACAAATTTCATTCCCGCCAGTTGATTTCAACTCATCACTCATGGCATAAATCTATTTAGTAGAATCAACATATGTTTAATGACATGTGAAAATAAAATCAAAATCTTACTTAACACTCACAAATGCATTCTTGTAGATATACCAAATAATCACTCGGAGTAGCAGATACCAACACGCTTAATGTCTTGATATCATCTTAATGCTATTCTTTGTGGTTCTCTACTATACTTTCACTGGTGAAGCAGTCATAATAGAGAGATTAGTTATTCATTAATTTGTTGTTCATTGTTGTTAAAACTGCTCACAATCGTAGGAACAACAATTTCATTATGAAGTATGCATGCAAAAATTTGCACATTAACTTCTCATAAAACCAATTTTCTTGGTTATCCACTCCCACTAATTTCACCATTTAAAATGAAACTAACGTTACTAATTTCAAGAATCTCATACCTTGGTTAGGATAATAAATTCTATACCATTTGTACTTTTCTAGGTAAACAATAAAGTAACCAGAAAACATTATGAAATTCCAATTCCTTCTCATGTGAACATAAAATTCTTGCGTCCACTAAGCAACCCAAAACATAATGGTGCCTCAAACTGGATTCCTTTACTTTCCGCCATTCAAATAATTTCTTATTTGAAACTGCCTTAATAGGAACCCAATTAGCATAATAGTTGTAGTAAAAACATGTATCCATAATGGTATAGGTAACGATAAATTACTTCACATACCCCTAACCAAAAGACAGAGCATTATAAGGTGAATCCATGCTTTATAAATAATTTCAATTAGCTATAAATTTGTTATGGCATCTTTCTTGGTGTATTTGAATTATTTTCCTTAATACAATCCACTTACACACCAATAAGAGATCAATAAAATATAGGTTCGGGAAGAACCTCATTCCTTACTTGATCCCCGAGTTCTTTCTCACGAACACATTACCGTCATTTATGCCATAAGAACATTAAATTTTAATTTGTCAAATAGTAGTCACTTCTAAATTAGTCATGCGAAGTATCAAAACATTTAAAGAAAATTTCATCATGCTCTAATTTCGTAAATCATTAATAGAATACCACAATTAACAAAATAGGCATTCTTTAAGAGACTAGAAAGCCATCACCAGACTTTAAAGGATAAAACATTATTGCCAAATTCCAACTTTTAAAAACGGTAATAACATAATATGCTTTCAATAAATCTAAATTATGGCCATTAAATTGAATATATAATTCCAAAATGTGGAATCAAAAGAAACTTTGCATTGAACTATTAGAAACATGAATTTTAGCACATAATTTATTCCATCAAGCATCATAAGAAGATTCATCTAAAATTTGATTCGAAACACATAAAAGCGGAAGACTTACCTTTCTTTTCGAATCGTATTCTGTAAATGCTTCACCTTCTACATAGGTGAAATTGATTTTTCTTCTTCTTCATTTCAAGGACTTCAGTTTTGCCGCTATAGTATGCTTGATAATGCACTCATTCATGCTTCACATACCATCAAATTTCATGATGGGAAGGTCAGCCAATATTGTCAATTCTCAAGAATTCTTTAGCATTATTCACATTAATGGAGCATAGCCTTAATTTATATTGCTATGTCTAGTTATTCGCAAAACATAAGGCTCAATCTGTTTGATCTTTCCCATGCTTCATGGAAAGCCTTTTAATCATCAATGCCTTAACATAATAGCAATGAGTTTCTCATTTTGAAGTGCACTCGAAAAACCGTAACACTTTGGTGATCTTGGACTTTTTCACAACAAAATGAGAAATTAAATCAATACTAGATCAAGCATGTGAATGAAGCGAACCCGAAAGTGACATTGCAACATAATTCGTAATATGCTCACAATACTAATGCTTTGGAGTTACCAACACGTACAAACATAAATAAGACTTATATAGTCTAAACATCAATAAGCGTATCATCATAACTCTCCTTTGGGATATATTATGACAGTACCAATAATTAACAATTATGATGCATCTATTTTACATTATTGGTAAACGTATATTCGAAAAGAAATGCTTTGATATCTTTGGATATCCAAAACAAATCTAAATAAGACATATACAAGTTACCTCATTTATATCACCAATCATATGAATAACGAATCCACCTTTGGGTGACTCATATTATCTTTTGAATGATGAAAATCAATATACTCATGATGCTCGAACCTTGAAAACATTATAAGGTTCAACCTCATTTATATGCATCCTTAAAGCACAAGTAATTGATTAATTATCATTTAATTTGATATTCATGGAACGTTCTAGCTTGGCCACTTTGGTGACTAACAAACCATTCATAATATGAATGTCAAATTAAATTAACAACTCGTAATAGTTAATCGATTACTTAAGATTAATCGATACACTTTAATGGTTAATTGATCATTGGATTATTTAATTTGATATTCAAGGAACATTCTAGCTTGGCCACTTTGGTGACTAACAAACTATTCATAATATGAATGTCAAATTAAATTAACAATTGTAATAGTTAATAAATTACATAAGATTAACTAATACACTTTAATGGTTAATCGATCATTAGATTAACTGATAAATATATGACCTCTTTAATACAGTAGTGGGCAATAGAACTTTAGATTGCCTCCCCTCATAAGACAAAGTACAGTGACAATGAAATACAACTCGCTTACAGTATTATTATTATTTTAAAATAATTTTAATTCACTGTATAAGTCTACACCATGATCATATAATGAATTCAGAAGTGGTCATACATTTAATAATACATCAATTAATTAGGATTTCCACATAATAATATAAACTGACAGTAAAACTGGCATTATTCCTTACTATAATTTGCTGTTAGCATCATACTCTTCTCTCTGTAACATACAATAATCCATGTCTCGTTCATATGCATACGGATTACATGGAAATCAAGAAGTAAAAATTATCCTCATCATTCATTTGTATGTGTACTTTAATATAGAAATAAAACAATTTCTATTTCATTCATTATACACATACAAACTAATTTATATATACATATATTAAGTATAATTCAGTAATGAAAATGCAACAAAATTCTCGATGCAACCATATAAGCAGATCATAGAACCCTTAGGTGCATATAAAGCATGTGCCTACTGCGTGCAAATAGTGCACCTTTAATAGCCACGTTATGTCATTCAAAGCAATCAACATTGTCGTTTCTATGAATCCATTTGTATTCATCTATAAGCAAACTACTATGACAAAACCGATATTGATTCATATGTACAATTGCTAGTTACAGTGCACATGAATACACACGGTCTATTGTGATATCATTCATAATATATTATATTATTAAACATTCACCCAACGTCAAACACATGCACTAATTATTTGATCAAAGAAATTTAATCGAAATCACAATAAATCATGAACACTGCTACGGTTTAATCAAATTAAAGATCAAACCCAATAATCCATGACGGAAAATCATGAGAGTTCTTAACCATGCTCGATACCACATGTAATCTTTAATATTGGGTTAAAACATAAGACCCAATCCATGACTCAAAATCTTGAACTTCATGATTTTCACAATAGCATTAGGCGGAAATTCAATTAGACTTAAATTACGAGACATACCTTGAATGATCGTCTTCTACCATGTCAAGATATTTGTCTTGAGCGATCCGTAGGCTGAGCCGTCGGTGTGAGAGTAGATTTTCTCTAAATTTGCACGCTTAGAAACCCTAATACGTGTTTTCATCTGCATACATAAGATGGCATGCACTATTATAGGCGTAGAGGACCCGTTTCCTAGTAAAGCCATAATCAATTACCACCCATCACGGTAATAAAATAGAAACTACTTCTCTTTATCCACCAATATAATTATTCTGAATAATATTTATTAAACCAATTAAACAATTTATTTACCACATAGGTAACTTCATGTGGGCCACACAGAATATTTATAAAATATTCTTACAATCATATGCTATTGGGGAAGGGACAAACCCTATGAATCATTATTTTCAGTAAGAACAGAACAAAACCAGTTGTCCACCATACTGAATATTGGATAAATATCATCAAAGAAAAATAAAATAATTATATTGTCAAACTGACAATTTGTAACCAAATCTACAACCAAGCATTTATGCTTCAGCAAATGTACTAGCTAGACATTCACATTCGCAACCCTAATTCCCTTTTTTTTCACAAAAAAAGTCCTAAGTTAAAAAAATAAATAGATTTTTAAAGTTGTTTTTGTCAACGGACGAGGTATCTGATAGTGTTGCTATATAGATTGTTATTTCTTATGCAGTTTTATTTCTCATTGATTAACAATAAAATAAAATGAAAACAAAGTCACCGCACATGAATTATTTGAGGAAAATAGGTTGACATTCTCTACCTACTCGATTGAGATCTTCTCTTCTTTACAACCCACCACAACTATCAACTACTCTTTCCAAATTTCCAGCTTAAGGTCAAGAGAGTAGTAAAGCTTTTCAAATCCATGCAATGTCCTCTTAATTCCTTGGCACGTAACCTCCATGGCTTCAAAGCCTATATGTTCTAGCTCAATAGAAGAATCCTCGTTAATTGCCTTTCCACAAACCCACAATCACGAAAAATTATTGTGTGATACTGAAACACCTAGTCTAGTGACTCCTACAAAGTGGGGCATTAACAGTTATTAGTCATCTATGTATCGCTTAGACGACTAAATTTTGATCTTCATATGTATATGCACGTTACAAGTATACATACCTTTTGATGAGTATGTGTGCCTTGAAACTTACAGTATTATTTATTTCAACAGCAAAAACAACTTCCTATTCCCACGAAAAATTAATAATCCGCATAGGGCCTAGCTCGATAAATGGAATTTTTTGTCACATGTTCTAAGCATTACATGTCGTTATCACCACTTTTTGTGGTTGATTTTTTTATTATTATGACTAAAAAAAATTTGATTATGTATATATGGTCAGGGAGTTAAAGACATGACCTCTCCCTTGCTTTTGTTTTGGGGTAATTAATCAAGTGCCGTCATATCTCGCACGCACTGTGATTGCCTCTCCTATATGAGTTATTTACACTAACATTCTCTTAAGTTTTCAGCTTTTTCACAAGACTCCTTGAAGTTTTAGAAATCACACGAACACCCTCTGAGGTTTCAGATTGTTTTCACAAAGTCCATTTTTGTTGATTGTTCGTCCAAAACTTGCTGATTTCATTTTAAAAACTGTGTGCAAATGACAAAATCAACCTCAATAAATGTATGTGCAATCTAATCTCGCATGCTAACTTTGTTATTTGGAGAATTTTTTTATATGTAAAACTATCAATATTTGGACAAAAAATCAACAGAAAGGGGTTTGTGAAAACAATTTAAAATTTCAAGGGGTATTCGAATAATTTACGAAACCTCAGGGATTTTTGTGAAAAACCCGAAAATCTGAGGAGGTGTTAATGTAAATAACTCCTTCTATATAGGTTCAACCAATTTTCAAGCTTGGTGTGATCTCTTTTTTTAGCCAAAAACAATTCATATGCCTGACATAAATATGGGTTGAATATATAGATGCACACACTTGTTGCAAAACAATATGTGCGTTTAAGTTTCACGAATTAATTCAACTTGGGCAGAATGATGTGTGGGGGTGGGTGTAACATCCCATCCCTATTCCAACAATAAAAGTGTTACTATTTGTCTCGTAAGTAGTAACTAAATTCTATCCAATTTCTTTATAACTAGGGTTCCTTGCATTCTCCCTTAACTCTACTCCAATTTCATTAGAGGCCTTCATTTTACTAAAATTATAAATCTGTCCCTGAACTTTCAATAACTACACTGTGGCCCCTTAAAGTTTGATAAATTACAAAACAGCCCTCAACGTTTGATAAATTACAAAATGGCCTCAACAATTGCATAATAATTTGCAAACATGTCCCTGCTGCGAATCCAGTTAAATCCCAGGCCAAATTCCAGAGTTTCTTCTTCCAATCTCCATTTCAATACCATTTGCATAATTAAATCTCATATAATTTTCCTTATAATTTATCTAAATCACTCGTTATGCATCACATGCCAAAATTTTGCACAATTAAATCTCATATAATTTTCCTTATAATTTATCCAAATCACTCGTTATGCATCACATGCCAAAATTGTCACGTGCTCTCTCCAAAGTGGGTCCATCGATGAGTTAGTGGAAGTTCGTTGCTGCATAATTGTCGGAGTCTGCATGTCCATAGACTTTAGTTGTTGAGTAGTTGTGGAAAGTCAAGTTAATCCACTTCCATAGTGGTCGCGTCGTGGGAAAGTTTCCCTCTTTCTATGACACTTTCAGTTAGAGTCTTTGTCTACATAAATTTCAATGGCTTTTCGTTACTGTTCTTGTCTAAATTTGAGGTTTTGGGTTCCCTCGAAGCAACCCTATTGAGCCCTCTATGACAGGACCTGACCCGAATTCCACTTTAGAATTCGAGTCGAACCCCGTGCCTATCAAACACCTGACAGGTGCTCGGCACGATTGACCAAACTACCCTTTTTACCTTAATCCCCTTAACGAGACGGCTTAAAGGTTTGACTTCTACTAGAAAACCGGAAGAGTCTCCCATGAAAAACGGACATTTCCCATATAATTTTCAGCTGTAAACAGCAGTTAAAATTCACAATCGTTCAGCATGCAGAAACCAATTTAATTCAAAATGGCCTCAAGCCTCTTTATATGACATCAACAATTATTAATCAGGCCTTGAGCCCACCCACCTATTCACATGGAAACCAACCGAAAACACTAAATAGATTTCAAAACCCATATCCAAATCAAATTCCCGAAATACAATCTCTTCCGTGGCTGCACCTAGATTAGTCTAGGTTGCCTACGTACCCTTATTGAGGGATCAAGCCACACGTAGTTCTTCATACAAGAAAACTGAACTCAAACCACAAATAGAATTACAATTCACCCCTTACTTCCTATTCCACCATCAAACTATATAAGCACATGAATTGAATATACCTTCACACTTTCCTCAAACCAAACTCTTCAACCTCTAATCAAGTCGATGACACTTAAGCATAGTATATACTGATTTCCATACAATCTTCCACCCCTCAAATATGTATATATACATATATATATATATATATAATAACCCAATACAGATAAATAGGAAAACTAAAAAATTAATAAAATAATACTGGCCACGATAAACCTTTATATCAATATTAATGGGATAAATAAATTGTGCCTCATACATCTGAAAATATGTATTAGAATTGTCACTAATAAATACCCAAAATAAAATAATCAATTCATGTTTAAAACATCTGAAATCTGAACATAATCCGTCAATTCCCAATACCACACATGTTACATCCTCACAAAACTCGGGGGACACGTAGTCGGCCCGAGAACGCCTATCCTCACATAACTCAGGGGACTTGTGGTCAGCTCAAGAACGCATATCCTTGCAGAACTCAGGGGACTCGTGGTCAGCCCGAGAACTCATATCTTTGCAGAACTTGGGGGACACGTGGTTAGCCCGAGAACGCATATCCTCGCAGAATCGGGTGATCAGCCCGAAACACATATAAATTTTAAAACTCATATTTAATCAACACAAAACTTGTAAATTAAGTAATAAAGAACTCATTTCATAACAAACCCATTTTTGTAATCCTTGTTCCAAACTCGATAATAAAGCTTACTCAAAACCATTCCTAAATTGTTCTCCAATCCAATCCAAATATATATATATATATATATATATATATATATATATATATATATATAATGTACTTCAGTAGAACTAATATTCACAATTCAACAATTCCAAGCCATTACTGAATAATATTAAAAAATAAATACGTCCTTCTTGGTAATACAAACGATACCTTAAATCACTTCTACACATTAAACAACGCAGTTACAATATAAAAGCCAGTTGTGAAATCAGCTAACCTCTAACAAATACCACTTACTTTTTAGCCTCAACCAAGCCAGCATGGCACACCAACCAGGTCCATTGGGCTTGTAGAGCCCACGACCTCACTTTTGTTATCTACCAATCATATTGGCACATAACCATGGATTTAACCCATCCTAGAAGTTTCGTCACGATCCAACGGTCGGTTTGACCTCAATTGCAGAATTTGACCAATTGGGCCTCCGATTTCCGGGCCGAACATTCTTATAAGTCCAACAAGGTCTACATCCCATGTCTCAAGAGTTTGGCCTCGATCAAGCGGTCGGATCACTAGCAATCGCACGATCAGATGTCGACTTAACCCTTAACCCTAAAACCATTAACTTGGAGTATCCAGAACTCCAATTCTCGATCAACTAGTTCCTACGCGATTCTAGAGATACGAGGAATGACATAATTGAAAATGAGACCGATTGAACGGTCCGAACTTATCAAACCTGGATATCTCCTAATAGGCGTAATATTTGTTCGATAGTCAAACGGTATCCAATTTCTATTCCGAGCATACCGTCGTGCTTGGGACGTCCTGGGGGACTATTTTAGAACATAATGGGCTGCCATATAGTGGCCCACTGGCCAACAGCGTGTGGGTGTCTTGAGAGATTTCTGGCGACAGAATATTCTCAAAACTCCCTGTAATATCTATACCAAAATGATCAGACTAACAAGGGGAGTAACTTTTGTACTTGACTCGACCTCAAATTTGGCCAAAAAGTGGCCGAAAATTCAATAAACCGTCGGCCCAAAATTGGGTGTTTTGATTGAACTCTAAAACTTCAAAATTGATCAAATCTATGCAAACCATTAGCAAGAACACATTGAGTAGGCTGAAATTCATACCTTGATCGAAAGATTTGGTGGCCGGAGCCGCCGGAAATGTCGCCGGAATCTCATAAACTCTCGGAGCTTTCCAAGCTCGTGCCGTCATGTGGAGGCTCGCCGAAAAACTACCCAGACTTGGTCGCCGTTTGACGCTGCTCCTTTTCCGACAGGTCCCTCGCCGGAAAACTACCCAGACGAAGTTCCCCTTGCAGCCGTCGCCTGGGTTTTTGTATAGATGAAGAAAGTTTTCGAGGAGAGAGATAGGGGTCCACTAGCCAACTGGGGGGGTCAAAACCGGGTTTTGTCTTTTTAACATTTTTTAAATTCCCAAAATGCCCTTTTAGTTTTCAAAACATTTCTCTCTCGTTATAACTCGGAATTGCCGCCTGTCTACGGACTCATACCGACGAGCTCTGCGCAACGATGCAGCTCAATTCCCCAAACTCCTTCCCAAAGAAAAAGTAAACTCTAAACCACTAAGAAATCATAAGAATAAAATTGTCATTTACCTTAATAATTTAAGAATTTAATTAAATTTCGGGAGCGGAATATTACATTCTAATTCTAAGTATTGCTGCAAATATAAGAGGCCATAAGAAGAAAACTACATACCAACTTCCTGTACCCAATCGCCCAATCACACGAGCCATATCCCAAGCACATAACAAAAATCCACAAAATTAATCTCATAGATATTTATTGAAAAAATCATTTTAGCATGACATATGATACAAAAATTCATATAGAGCCTATTTGGAGAGAAGAACCCAAAATTGGTTCTTAGTGTGTTAAAATTTTATAAGAACCAATTAGAAAATAACAAATGGCTAGTTTTGGGTTTTTCACTCCAAATAGACTATATAAGGGCTTTTGTATATTATATCATGCTAAAATGGGTTTATTAGTGAAATCATCAACATGAACTCTGTACAATATGCACGCAATCAAACCAACCTAAATCTGTATCTCACTTTCTCTTAATTCATTTTCAATCCTTATATAAGCTTCCACTTACAACAAACAACGCAAATAACTTCTTAAACTATTGAATTGAACCTTCCTAACTTAAAAACCTCAAATTGAACAAATTTAAAAACTTGAATAACAACCCCCAAAATATACCTTAGATTGTTGGACGAAAACTGTTCATCAATTAGAGCTCTATAACTAAAGAATATTTTCTGAAGATTTTGAAGAAAATTTCTTTGGTTTGAGCCTATAGGTATTGAAGGAGAAGAAGAAAGAAGTCCCAGCCGACTTTGGGCTTCTTATCCAACAATTCTCAAATTGGCAAGATTCTATCGTTTGATCGACGATCGGAATTTTGCCTATTTGGTACCGTTTGATCGGGAATGATTGGACCGTCGGATCGGTACCATATTGGAGTATGAAGTTCCCTGTACCACCCGAATTGTGTAGAAGTTTATGGAGCTATAATCGAACCTTCGGATCTTTCGAATCGACAATTCTAGGGTTAAGTTTGTCAATCGTCGTATAGGACGATGATCCAACCGTAGGATCATGACCAAACTTGTGGGACATGTTGTGTAAACTGTTGTTGACCTATAAAAACATAAGGATCGGAGATCGGATTTTTGTGTCTCAAAATACATACAAAAGGATTTAAAAATATATATAATAGAGTTAAATAAATCACAGCTCGCTTATTTTGGGTTTTTTTAAATCCAAATTTGATCAATTATGATATATTCATGATATAGAAGTGGGTATATAACCTTTTTTTTTCAAAGTACATTTAAAAATGTATGTCCCTACAGGGGTCGCTCCCTCGTTTACGCGAGGAGAGCCTTGATGACTAGGGTTACGATTTCTTCAATTTTCTTGATTCATTCTTTGTGTTGTCTCTCTCAGTCTTCTCTGATTGTCTCTTTGGGATCTTCTTAGTGTATTGCGTATGGTGGTTTTCGCTCTCTTGTTCTCCATGGGGTGGGCTACGTCGGGTTCCATTGTGGGTTCCCAAGGAAGCGTAGCTGGTCAGGGATCTCCATCTTCACACTATGGAGGTTGCTAGTCTCCAAAAGTTTTTTAGGTGACATATGGTGTTTACGGATTTTTTTAAAAAAAGACCTTTGCTGATTTTTTTGGAGAGGTACTGATGCGTCTCTATCCAGGAAATTAATTCTAATCGTTTTTGGGTTCGCTGTCTTTCTGACCACGATCAGAAGAGAGTCCTTGATTTGGATTCGTTGCCAAGGAAAGTGGCAACTTCCTTTTCTGCTTAGGGGAGTGCCAAGTATGTGGCATCAAGTGGGAATTAGAAGCGTGTGGAAATTGGTGTTGGGCATCTGATTGTTAATGGCAAGGCTTTTTTTGGTAAGCATAATTTTTGTGTGGAGGACTTTGTTGACAAGGCAGAGGAGACCAACCTCGATGGGTCTCCATGATAATTCTCCTCTGGAACGTTCGTGGGCTTGGCAACCGATGAACGTCCTACTATGAAGATATTTCTTCGGAAATTTCTTTCGGCTAAGAGGTCAATCTTGGTCTCCCTTACTTGTTAGCTGGGGTTATGGGTAAAGAAAATTAGAGGTAGCGGTTCGTGTTTGGCTAGATCTATTCTGATGCCCACAATATGTTTTTGCGTCTGTACGAAGAACTATGATGTTTTCTTTAGATCATAGGAGGCTTTCTTTAACAATACATGCATAGTGATGGGATGTGTTTTAACAGTTTTGCGATTGGTGTTTAGCTGGATCTATTCTAATACCCACAGTACGGTTTTGACTTTGTACAAAGAACTATGAGGCTTTCTTTATATCATAAGAGGATTTCTTTGACAGTACCAGCGTAGTGATGGGATGTGTTTTAAGGGTTTTGTGATTGGGTTTTAGGTTTCTGAGTTTTGTATAAGTTGTTTGACTCTTTTGTTTAGTCAATAGCATTGGTGGTATTCTCTCTTGGCCTAGAGTTCTGTTTTCTCCAGGCAGGTTTTAAGTTTAATGGGGCTGCCGTTAACATGCTAGCAGCCAGTTCTTACCATGTAATATTTCGTATGGGTTTAATGAAATACCATCTCTCAGCCAAAAAAAAAAAACGCATGTCCCTCATGTAAATGGCATATTGCCTAATTTGGATTCTGCAATTAGTTTTATTTTATTTTAAAGAAATATAAAAATAAAAACAGATTTGCGCATCCAGGGAATCGAACCCTGGTCAGTACCGTGGGAGGGTACTATGATACCACTACACCAGATGCGCTTGTTTATTATAACGCAACCGAACAAGATATCTATACAAAATAGAATACCAAAGAACCTGTTTTTTTGGCCACACATAAAGGCTCTCTATCCAGCTCCTAAAATATGGAGACGTGGTGGCTCTATACAACTAGAATGCCCCCGATGTTAAATAAGTATTATAATTTATAAGGGTTGCCAAATGGAAATCATTGCAAAATCCACAAGTTCGATGTATCACAATTTCTTTACGATGTTATTTGAGGGAAGGCATATTCGCCAGAAGAATTACGATGGTATTATTAAAATTCCACTACCAGGTTCTGATATTGTTCCTATTATTAAATTTGGAATTTCTGATGTACAAAGATGTTCAGTTCAGCTATCTTGCAGCACATTTTTGGATGCGTAAACTGTTCTGGTTACGAGCTTATTTTTTCTCAGGAAGCTTCTCTAGCAACTCTGGTATCACTTCAAAAATATCGCCTACAAGTCCATAGTCAGCAACCTGTGATGTACATCAAAGAGTTTATTATTAGAATGGCAAAAATTAGCAGCATGTAAATCCATTTATGCCATATCTTTCCAAAAATGCTTGACAACTACATACAGAACAAGTTTTGCAGAATGAAAAATCCTTAAACCAAATACATTATATGGTCCACATTTTAAGAAACTAAGTTCTTGTTTTTTTTTTCTTCCCTTTTTGGCAGCTGAGGAAGCAAAATATTACTTCGCCTTTTGGCTCTTTCAGTGAGGACTGAATTCAGCAGACTTTGAAAAGAATGCATCTTGTATCATAACCTTCAGATCTGAGTGGCCAACTGTACTAACTACCATTAACCTTGACAATTATGAGAGAGAGTTCAACCCATCACCTGGAATATGGGGGCCTCTGCATCTTTGTTCACAGCAACAATGACCTTGGAATCTCTCATGCCTGCTAAGTGTTGAATGGCTCCGGAAACACCAAAAGCCATGTACAACTCTGGGGCAACTATCTTTCCAGTTTGGCCAACCTAATACACAAAGCAACCATATTCTAAGACCAGGAGAAGAAAAAAAAAATTGAAAATCAGAACATAGGACTAATTGTAACATGCACCCTTTGTGAGCCATCATAAACATTTGCCCAACGCATTTCATATCCTCAAGATAGTGCAAAAGGTTAAGATTCATGACACCAATTTATGTATTTAAGATTTAGGAAGAGATGTGGCGAATAATGTGAGCATTCAAGTCCAAAATATGCCTTGCCTGTTATTAAAAAGAAAAAAGCATGTGTACTAGAAAAAGTACTTCAAATGTGGCATCTACACTGCAAGCCTTCTACCTGGGATGAGCAGCTGGAGCATTTTTCTATTTTTGTGTTAAATAATATCAATTAGTAAACAAATGAGTTTTGACAGTTTCAAGACCGTGAAGAACTTGATGTGGGAAGGGCATGAATGAAGTTCCAGCTTATGGTGTATTGAAAATGCTAAAGATAGCAGGCATACATACATAGAAGTCAATACATTCTTCAAAGTTGGAAAGAACCATTATCAACGTTACCTGAAGGTCATTAGGAACATATCCTGCATCAACAGCAGCACGGGTAGCTCCAACTAAGCAAAAAAGAAGAAGGAGATGTCAGATTTTCTTACCCATTTGCAACAACAGCATATGCCTGTAAGTTCAAATATGGAAGGTTCAAATTCTTCTAATTCTGAAGAAAATGTTTATGACAACTCAACCACATATCATATTAAAGTTATGAAAAAGCATGGAAATTCATTAGCATGACACACGACAGGTCATCAGCACACACACACAGTAACGGGACTCACAAGTCACACACCAGAGGCAAACAACAATAAGACACACACAAAGCAACAATACCAAAAATAATACAAATGCTGGAAAAGAAAAGAATGGAGCTCTGATCACGAAAAATATTACAATGGAATTACAAACAGCACTAACAAAAACACGCACAAGAATACAGATGCTGGAAAAAAAAAATGGAGTTCTAACAAAAAATATATATTTACAAGGAATTACCAGCTGCACCAAGTTTCTCAGCAAGTTTTTCT
Organism: Prunus padus; assembly: GCA_024362665.1. Taxonomy (NCBI): domain Eukaryota; kingdom Viridiplantae; phylum Streptophyta; class Magnoliopsida; order Rosales; family Rosaceae; genus Prunus; species Prunus padus. The sequence goes on from JANFAM010000011.1 coordinate 10,856,927, forward strand.
ATCATTTTGAAGTTTTCAGCACTTTTCAATGCACGGCCCCCAGTAACCACAACACGAGCATTCCCAAGATCAGGGCGTTCTGTATCCTGTGATGTGTGCTTTACATATCGAGATTTACCAACAGAATCTGCAAATGAGATTTTAAACCATGTTAATAGATGGCTTGTGTTTTAATTGCCAATTAGGTAGCAATTTAGCAAATTGATCAGCCAGATCCATTTGATGGACAAAAATACCCAAGACGCTGTTGATTTTGAAGCATTACCCCGAAAATGAATCCAGAGATGGACATAGAAGCAGTCACATACAATTCTAGTTAAATAAATTAAATTTTAAAGGCATATTTGGCCACTAAATAGTTTATGGATTAGAAAATGACAAACAAACCTTCACCAAAGGTGGAGAGATCAACCTGTGTGATAGGAGCTTCATTTGATTTTTAATCGGCTAAGATGGGGGACACTGGAAAGGATGTTGATCTAATTGTCAACAAGCAAGGTCCAGCACCGGTGTATCGAACAGTACAAAGTGCATTTCCAGCATATATTGGCCTGCCATATGAAAATATCATCTCACTTCTAGCTGGATGAAATCGACAATTACCACGGATACACAGTCAAAGGTCAACCAAGAGATGATATGCCGGAACATGGAACTAACCTGTCTAGAACCTTGCCAAAAGTGAAACAAGATACCAGAGTTAAATGTAAGCCATGTTGGCTTGCATCTGATTTGGGCAAGTTGATACTTTGGCAGAGAAATCCCTGAGTTTCTAACTATTGGGAATTGGGTTGATAAAAACTTCTTGTGCCAAAAATCAGAAGAAAACAGAATTAAAAGCACTTAAGTTTTTAAGTACATTAAAGATGTACGTAAATATGACTGTAAACTATTTAGATTTGAAGACCTTTTGTTGTCTGGTGAATTATAATATGGTTTTGCTAATGCGGCCGTAGTGACTTTGATTGGCTGTATTTTCAGTGAATTGCTATTTCACTGGGGTGTACTGTTTCTTTTCACTGAAGTCATTACGTGCAAAAGACAAACAAAATTTCCAAACAACAGTTTACATATGAGGAGAAATGATCACAACAATAGCCATATAACCAAAGTTACCATACCTGACAAATAGATGAGGGTCTGAAATTTCAATCACATCCGTGATCGGAGAAACATCTAAAAGGACAGCTGCCCTTGGCAGTATGTTCTTGCCAAACGAACCTGAAGCAGTGATTACATGTGAGTACCCGCCTTTCTGCTGAACCAAATGGATCAGTTTAGCCCAAGGCTCTGCTAGAGGGTGACTAAATTCATCAGAATCAGCCACAAGAACCTACACAGCAGTAATTGATCACATACCATAAGACTCCACAATTTTCAAAATCCCATTTAACATTTACCAACAAAAAAAAACCCCATTTAATCAATTGGGTTAGTAACCCATTTGGAAATAAGCAAAACTACCACCAAAACAACATCAAGCACAAGGCTTGATCATAGATTAAAGAACCTGTCGACGCCATTTGAGATACCTCAGAAACTGAAGGGTCACATGAAGCGGCATTTGCTGCGGCTTCGTGAAGGGCAGTGCCGGTGCCGGCCAATAGCAATGAAATAGGACTGTCGTTGCTTAAAGATTTTGCAGCCTTTACTGCGCTCACTGATTGGGGTTTGATAGCACCGCCTTCGTGTTCAGCTAACACCAGTGTGCTAATCTATTCAATCATTTGAAAAATTATATACAATTAAAAAATAATTATTAACTAAATTGAATAGTTGAACTGCCATATCTAATTGAAAATATTTTGAAGTGAATTTTGAATATTTGTGCTGAATGCATGAAAGTGAACTTACGGATCGAGAATTGGAGGTGAAAGCGATAATGTGTGACGTGAAGGAAGGACTGATTCGTTTCCTCAAGGCTCTTAGCGCAGCTACACTTGCCATCTCTCTCACTCGCTGGGATGAGGATGAGGATGAGTAAGTGAAGGACAAAACGAAAACGCCCACAAAGCTCCCCTGGTTTACAAAACGAAAACGCCCACAAAGCTCCCACACTACTTTCAGTGACGTTTGACACTTCAATCACTTTTGATCATATAGTTTCAATTCCATTGATTTTGACCTTGTAGTTTCATATTTGTAGTAATTAAAGGACAAGTTAGTATTTTCATCAATTTTTTTGACGGTACAAGGGGCAATTTCGTCAACCCAAAATCATTGAGCGTAAAAGCTTGTCTGAAACTCTTCTTATTTCATATTAGGGCTCGAAATTGGCCATTTGGATTTAGAGTTCTTCAAAAATTGGGATTAGTGTTTTAATTTCGAGGCCTAATATGAAATAAGAAGAGTTTCAGACGAGCTTTTACGCTCAAGAATTTTGGGTTGACGAAATTGTCCCTTACACCATCAAAGAAATTGACAAAAATACTAACTTGTTCTTAAATTGCTACTAATGCCAAACTACAAAGTCAAAATTGAAGGAATTGAAACTACAGAGTCAAAAGTAGTTGAAATGCCAAACTACAGAGACCAAAAGTGACTTTTGGCCTTCGGTGATTTGGAGAAATTGCCTTTATTCAAGGTTTGGGTTCCATTCTTAGCATCAATAGGAAATGTCTTTAAAAAAATTGAAAAAGCTCGAGGTAAAAACCAAAAAGGAATAAAAATTTAAAAACCAAAAAAATTGAAGGAAAATAATTTAAAACAGCTCTTTTTGTTTATGTACATCGAAAATGTTAAGAATATCACTTGAATTTTACTTTTTTTTTTTAATTCAGATAATTTACAACATGAATTGAGGTTTTTTCTTTTCCGAAATACCACGCGTCATTAAAACGGATAGAATTTTCGTGAAAAGAGTCACATGCAAGTCATGTGATCATTGTTTTTTTTTCACGTTGTGTTTGGGCCTAAACGTGTGACAGCCCATTCTGACCATGGACTTTTCTTTGCCAAAATCATATTGGGCCTTTTTATTTATCAAAAGTTGTGAAATAACCGTAATATTGACCAAAAAAAAAGGGATTAACCTAATTCATAAAATTCGGCAAATTAGGAATTGAATTACCACCAAATAGTGATTTGAATATAAAGTGACCAGATTACTTGAAATGATTCTAACCCATTTTCACTTTTCTTAGCTATCAAGGTATCAAGATAAAATCTCACCATTGGTAACTAAACTCCAAATGGTTTTGATGACCTCGATAGCTGGGAATTAAGAGCAATATGGCTATAGTTGAAGGAATATGACTATTTATTACAAATCGCCGAATTGCTTTACTTAAAGAGGGATATTTATTGCATCAAACGTTGGAGGATTTTTTTAGCATCCAACTCAGGTCAGTTTAGGTTTTCTGCAAAAAAAGGACGATCATGAGACATTCAGGAGCATTGATGAGTGGGAGCAAAAAATGATCAAAGCATTGATTGACAGAGTTTTTTTTCACTTGTGCTTTAAAATAAGGTTTGTTTAGCCTAAGTCTGAAAATATCCAGATTTCCTCATCACATTTTCTCTTATAAATACAAAGGAGCTTGGACTGACCAAGGACACACAACCAACCAACCAATCAAACAAAAAGAAAACTTGAAAATCAGCTCATAATTGAACCAAGAAATCATAGATCACAAGATCTTATAAGATACTAGGAAATCTTCCTCAAGAAGCTGTCCAACTCAAGAAGGAGCTCAGATAACCAAGAGGAAACCAAGCTTTCCTTTTCAAAGCTAGACAAGGTAAAATTAGACATAATTCAAAGGAGACTAAACTCTCTTACAAATTTGGTTCAACAAATTAAAATGAAACAAATAGGAGTCAGATTTTTCATCATATGAACACCTCAACAAATTTTACAAAGACATCTAAATGTCTTAAAGTTGTCCAGATAGCTCCCAAGTAACTCAGAACCAACCAGAACTGGTCATTGTTGACAGTTTTGATCACTTTTAAATGCCTCTCTATGGCCCAACTTGTTTATAGCTCTGCCAACCTCAAACTTGGTATCGATTTCCAGCTAATCTCCATTAGTTGAAGGTGCTGACGTGCAATTCCAGTACAGATACATCCAGTCCAGATCATTAGTTACAGTATTTTCAGGCAATTCTGCTTGGATTAATTTGTTGTACTTTCCATAAAGTCGTGTATTGCTTTACTTACCACTTTTGTTTAGATAAATTATGAAGTGCTCACCAGAGGTATAGAAAAGAACTTCTTTGGGAGGTTTGCCCACTTAGAATCACAATCGTTTGTTTAAAGTCTATTACTTTGGGCGTAAGTATATAAGGTCATTCAAATCTGTTAGGGTATTATATGCTAACAGTGGCACGCTCACGTCAAAGAAAGTTAATCATTAAATTATTTAATGGTTAAAGGGTTAATGAGGAATTTTACTTAATCTTTAACACATTCAAATATAAAAAGGGGTTTACGTTGCCACCTTAACTTTTTTTTTTACCATATTATAATTCCTAGTTTTTAGGTACTAAATGTTTGAAACTCACATGGATTTTGGTTGCTTATGTGTTATCGAGAGGGAATTGGAGTAATTTCAATACATGAGTGCAAAATTAAATACATGGTTGTGCTCCCTACCGTCTGGAAGTCTTGTCAACCTTCAATTTTATTATCATGTCCAATATTATGAAAGTCCATATTAAAATTAGTTGTTCAAATCCTACAAAAACTATTCAAACCAGCCAAAATTGATTTGATCACAACTACAAGAATCGAAAATTGGGTTATTGATTTTTTTTTTGGCTTAATTGCTAAAATAGTCCCTATATTTTATCACGTTGGTCAATTTAGTCCCTATTTTTTAGTTTGGCCAATTCGGTCATTGTGTTTAGTACTGTTAGCCAATGTAGCTCATTCCGTTAAAATCGCCATTAAATAAACATGATAATCTTTTTTTTTGCTTCTTCTTTTTTTGAAAACCTATTAGCTTTTATAAAATTAATTAAAAAATATTTTAAACTTAATTAGTACTGAAACACAACATTAGAATAAAATAAAAAAACTAGATAGGCGTGGTGGGGAGGGGAAGGGCTGTTCACTGCTCAGCGATGGGGTGGGGGGTAGTGGGGCGACGACCACCTATATTACATGGACACGGGTACGGGGACACCGAAACGTGACACAGCGACACGTCGACACGTCGACACGGAATATCTCAAAAAACTAGGACACGGACACGGCTAGGACACGACAATTAAAATAATAATAAATAATAATAAAATAATAATAGTATATACTTATATATATATTTTAAAATTGCATATTCAATAACATAAAAACATTACTTTTGTTGGGCAATGCACCTGACAAAACATAAAAAAAACACCACATTGACACTCTCTCTCTCTCTCTCTCTCTGTTGGGTTCATTTTTTACACATGATTTATCATGTTTTTCACCCAATATTTTGAGTTAGTTCTTGACTTTTTATAGCATTTTACTTACTTTTTGTGTTTTCTTAGACTTTACCTTGGTTAGATTGAAAATGAGCTAAAAGTGCATTATTGGTTATAAATTCTGTTTTGTTCATTTTCGTAGGTCAACTTCTTGGCCTTGGATCGGCATGCTCTAGTGCCCGGATGAGGTGAAGATCTTCATGAAACTTGTTCTAATGGATGTTGACTACAACATATCCGAATTTGAACTCCATTGAGCGATTATAGCCCTGCCAACCAATCCAACAATTGATCCTAGCTCTGAAAATCTGATTTGGACCACATTTACCTCCATTGGATGCCACCCTCCGTTTTCTACTTGTTACCACTCCACTTGGTGACAATATTTTACCTAGGCAAGCAGGGATCTCAAGTTGGATCCATCTTTATGTATTAAAACTAAAGGAAATGATGAAAGTGGAAACAAGTGGAGCATGTGCAAAAAGGCTTTGGGAAAAAGGTGAAGTTTAATATGGATTGTTGAGTTGGAAAGGAGGGAGAAAAAACAGCTAAGGGGAGAGCATTCGGCACAGACATCCAGAATTCCATATTCCACTTTTGGAAAAGAAAAAGTTGTTTTTGGGGAGCTGGGAGAGAGAGGAAGGAAGGCAACTACCAAGGAAGAAGAGACTTCCACCATTGAAGACCTTGAGCTTCCATCACTTTGACAAAATCTATAAACTCTTTCTAATTGTATTTGAAGTTGTGTTTATTATGAACATGAGGAGCTAAACATCATAACTAGGGCTTAGGTTGAAGCCCTAAACATGATTACTCTATTGTTTTGATGCTTGAGTGTATGAATTTCTAGATGTTGTTGATGAATTCCCTTTCACTAAAATAATCTATCCTTGATGTATGTTTTTCTTTGATTGATCACCTTTGAAAGCATGCTTCTTGAGATTGTTGGGATTATGTGTACCCTCATGTTTTCCTAAGCAATAAATGGATGAAGTAAGAATCATCCATGTGAATTGGCTTCTTGAACACCTAATGTAAACATCATACTATTAGGGTTCTTGTGATGTTCATATCCTCTTCGAACTTAATGGGTTTTCCTTGTAATTGAATCGAAGTCCTAAGCACACCTAGGTCGGTTATAGGGAAGGCACGAGTATTGTAGCACTAGCCCTGCACTCTACTTATTTTAGAGAGAATCAATGCGTCCTGAGCCACTAAACCGGGTCTTGATTGTGAACATCTTCATCAACACATTTAGAGTTCATTGCTTGAGTGTCTATAAGCATGAGTAGGATTGTGTAGGGTGGATTCCGAAAACCCTAGTGTTTGTCACATTTTAAGTCACACTTTGAATCACACTTTGTTAAGCACTCTTGTTAAACTTGTTAATTTAGCTCTTCGTTACATTTAAGCATTAGAAATAGGTCACTCAAATCAAATCAACCCCCCCCATTGTGTGTGTGTGTGTTTGTGTTTGAAAACGTGAATGCTCTTCGGATTGAATTATGTCCATTTCCGCGGTTGTTTTGGACATTTGGTTTGCTTTGAGTTCTTCCTTTTTCTGTGCTGAATCCAACCATATAAAGAACGTGAAATTTGGATGAACGGTTGGAAAGTTATATGCTAAAAACTGGACAGAGGTCGAAGCTGAAAACATAGCACACACTCTGCTTAAAAACGACCGGTCGTCACTGTTCATGCGAACCGATCGCGAACTGTTCACGACACTATTTGAAAACTGTTCATGGCACTGTTCACAAGTGATAAACAGGCGATAAAAGGGTGATAGAAAGTGCTGTTTGTGTTTAGTTTTGGTTTTCCTGTTTTGTTTCAATTCCTTTGGTTTTCCTTATTCATTCTTAGCTTCCAATTTGCATTTTTACTTGTGTGTTGTGTTGATTAAGTGTTGTTCACATACTCAAACTAGAACTTTTAGTAGCCGACAGTTCATCGTGGGATCGACCCCGTACTTACATAATCTATACTCCAATAGATTCGTGCACTTGTGGGTATTTTTAATTGGATGTTTAGCACATTAATTTGTGTCAATTAAACAGTACAACTCTCTCTCTCTCTCTCTCACATTTTTCCTTCTTCTCTCCCTCTCTTTCTTTCAAGAATCCTATTCAAAGTAGGCGTTGTCTTCTTCCCAAGTGCACAACGCCTTCTTTGCAATAAATAAATTTTACCCATTTTTTTCAAGCCGTGTCTTGACTAAGAGTTGACCAGTGTCCTGACTGTGGACACGGCGTTGACCGTTGGACACGAGTGTCCGAGGTGTGTCAGAGGAGTGTCCGAGTGTCCAAGTGTCCGACACGCCGACACGGCGGCTCGACAGAGTGTCCGTGCAACATAGACGACCACGTGACTGGGATGAGATAAATGGCCAGGGAATGGTTAGGGTGGTCAAATTGAAAATACTGGGACTAAATTGGCCAACGAGCTAAAATAAAGGGACCATTTTAGCATTTAAGCCTGATTTTTTTTTTCCAAACCTCGAAATAGAGTAGGTAATTTGGCACAAAGAAAAACTCAAGATGGTAATCCGTACATTTAAAAAAAAAAGTAGCTTAGGTGGCATGATTCATTAATGCACTTTAAAAGTTGGCCGCATTTGTGACAAATTTTGACGAAGATTCTAACAAGGGGCGGAACTATGTATAAGGTGACGATAGTCCCCTAAAAATAGTATAAAAATCAAACATTACAAAATGAGAAGGGTGCTGTTAAACGAATCATAAAATTAACTAACTACACCTTATGATATAAGTACACCCTAATAATTAAATCAAAATGTAAAATTAACTAAGTACACAATATTTAACTACCGAAAATATACCTAATACACTCTACTACACTCTATCACACAACACCCTAATATTAAGTACACTTTATTTTACATGAATTTTCAGTATCAATTGCCTCCAGAGCTTAACCATCTTGCAATGGCACTAGTGAAAAAGGAGGAACAAAAGGAAGAAACCCAGTCACCAAAAAGCAAATGGGCTAAATGGAAGCCTGGTGGTATTATTGGCGCAGCTGCAATAACCGGAGGAACGTTGCTGACAATAACTGGTGGTATGAGACCCTAAAAAATCTTTGCTTATTGTAGAAGAATTTAAAATCTTTCTACAAGTTTTTCAGCTTCAACTGTTTTGGTCTTGCAATTCTTGTGGTTTTACTTTTCTACAGGATTAGCAGCCCCAGCAATTGCCGCAGGACTTGGTGATCTAGCTCCAACATTGGGCACTTTCATCCAAGTAATTGGAGCAATTGGGTTTGTTGCAACTGCAAGTGCTGCCGGAACTGTAGCTGGAAACAAATAAAACTATAAGCGTTATAGTTCTTCCTCTGTGATTCTTTGCAACCAAAAAGATAGTGTCATACATATACGAAGAAGATAGAGAGATAGAGAGAGAGAGAGAGAAACCATACTTTCTTCAAAAAATGAGGAATCTTTGGAGTAGTTTTTGCAACAGAAGAACAGTGTCTTGCACTTGCAATAGGAGTTGTGTTTGGCAATAGGGTGAACTTATTAAAATTCTAATTTGATTAGGGTTTAATATGTTGAGTAAGGTGTACTTATTAAAATTACTTTTTTTTTTCAATATTCAATATATTCTTTTTTTTTCATTTTATATTAAGATAAATTAATAATTCAATAAATAAATTGATAGTAAGGTGTAGTCACTTAATTTTAGGGCGTATTACCCAAATTAGTGCAAGAAAAAGAAATGAAAGGGAAAGCCTTTATTCTCATTTAATATAATATACAGAATAACGATATTGTGGGTCCGCACTTGCACTAGATCTGGCCCCATGGACGAGAGTGATAGTTTCTTTCCGTACTAAGTAAGCTGTACCGTCGCACACAGGATCAATTAAAAAACGTGAAGTCCGAGCAGAAAGAGAAAGAAGCTAAGGTGAGGCGAGAGGCGAAGGGAGCTCTCTCTCTCTCTCATTTCATTCATTTTGGTTGCTCAGGAACTGGGATTAGAGCTCTCTGTTGCTCTGAAATCCACACCCTTCATCTCCACCATGATTTCCACGGGCAAGATCAAGTCTGTCGATTTTTACAGGTCAGATCTCTCGCATTTCCTTCACTCCCCTTCACTGTGCATCGGCTCTCTTGTGTGTGTAAATCTGAATCTGATCATGGAAAGTTCAATTTCATTGTGTGATTGCGTTGGTGCATTTGGGTTATGAATTATGGTGGGTTAGAGAATGAATGGCTTGGATGCAGGAATGGAATTGAAGTAATTGTTGGGTTATAATCAGAATTGATTATTAATGTAATAATCGTGTAGAAAAGTTTGAAAAGATTGGTGCTTTTGAGTAGTTTGGTGGCTTAGAATAACTATTGGTTGATAATCTTGATGGCTGATGTAGGAACGAGTAAGTTGTGTTAGTTTTAGTTTGTTTTTGGAAGGATTTGTAGTGTTTGATTGCTAGGATGAACATTGGAAAGGGATGCAAAACTGGTGAGGAATATAATTGCCAATTACATTTTCTGGAACGGGCATTGATATGGAATTCCTATTTTATTTTGCTTTCTTTTGATTTTGTTGGTTTTTTTTTTGGGTTGGTCAATTAAACAATGACTTAGGCACTCCATAGATTTGCCCATGTGATTTCAAAGGTCATTTTAACAACACTACCTAAGATTAAGGAAGCATTGCTAGATTATTTGGAGGTGCTTAGTTGAAGCATTCATACTTGAAGATTGATTGGTTTTAGCTTCTGGGTGTGTCTCTTTATTATTTCTACTTATTGTTTGGGGGAGAAAAGTCAGAGAAACAGGATGCAAAAGCTGGCGGAAATCCCAGGGAAAAGAAAATAAATAAAGATACAAAACAAGTATTGGCAAGCGAATCCACTTTCAGAGTCATAGTGCATTGAAATAAAAACTTCAAATTACATGGGCTTAGAATTGTATATATTTTTGTAATGCATTAAAGAAACTAATTTTACATACAGAAAGTTTATAGGAAATACAGATGGAGATCGCATTGCATCTCTTCTCAAAAGTTTCTTGTGAATAGCAGGAGAAAAAAAAAAAAAAAAGACCTGTGGTGAAATTTAGTGTGCAAGATTTGTGATACTTTATATATATGTATTTATTCATTTATGCTACAAATGTTTTCCTATTTCCAGGAAAATTCCAAGAGATTTGACTGAAGCATCATTATCGGGTGCAGGATTATCTATAATAGCAGCTCTTGCCATGATGTTTTTATTTGGAATGGTAAAGCAGCTTCTATCTCTTTAGTTGGTTTCTGATTCAAAGTATTAAACTTCGACTGATTGGAGATTGAGTGATGATCCTTTTTCTCAATTAATGCTTGTTTTGGTCATGTATGCGGATGTGTAACCTTTTTTTTCATTTCTAAATTTTTTTTGGAATTTCCATTAGTTTTCTTTCTTTTCTAGTTTTATTTATTTCCATAATTTTTTTCATTGAGAATTTGTGTGGTTAATGTATCTCATCATGTCTATATTTACCTTCGTCTTTTCCTTTTTCCTTTTTCAGTAATCTGTTTGGGCACTTTTTACTTAATTTAGTAATAGTGACATTTCTCTACATCCTGATGGAACTTACGATGTTCATTTTGCAGGAACTGAATAGTTATTTGGCCTTCAGCACCTCTACATCTGTTATTGTTGACAAGAGTTCTGATGGGGACTTCTTACGTATTGAATTTAATATAAGGTAAAGTTTCATAGCTTGGATTGATGTTTTTCGATGTTTATGAAGTTATTGAGTCATTTTTAGGCTTACTATATTCGTGTATGGAGTTAACATTTATTGCTGATGCAATTGTATCTTTCTTGATTTTAGAATGTCACTGAAAAACTGTCTTTTGTGTTATTGAAATTTTGTTTAAAGATAGGATTTAACCATCATTTTTTAAGCCGACACTATCTTCAGGCAGCAGTGGTACACAATCAGATCCTATATATGACACATATGGTCAGAACTTATGAATACTAGTTTGATGTGATACTGCCGAACCACATGTGATGAATACTTACTAGTGTTATATATTAAGACTGGCATCAATATCATGGTTGAGAGTTCTAGGACTTATCAAGCATGGACAAAGTGATGCCTGAGTTCCCTGTGCATGCGTTAATTAGGTTCAAATGATTCCTAGGTGCATTACGTGGGAATTTGTAGGCAATGCTTTTACTCAGCTGAAAGGAGCCATGGAAACTCTTAGTCTTTCACTTTTGTAGTATCAACTTATATAAACTCCCTTCCCACCCCCTCCCTCTCCCTCTTGCCTCGCTCTCATTTTCTTGTTTTTTTATTCATTTAAACAAATTAACTTATCTCAATTTTCTTGTAGTTTTCCTGCACTCTCATGTGAATTTGCATCCGTTGACGTGAGTGATGTGTTGGGAACAGTAAGTTTCTCTCTCATTTTGTTTTGTCTATATTATCTATTCTGTTATTGATTTTTGCTCCCTACTGTTAAAGATCTTTTGTTAGTCATATTTTATATTCTTGATGTGGCATCCATCTGACCTGAATTCGTGCCCTCTTATTTTCAGAACAGATTGAATATAACAAAAACAATTCGCAAGTTCTCTATAGGTCCAGATTTAAGACCCACAGGCTCTGAGTTCCACTCAGGGCCCGCTTTACATGACATTAAGCATGGGGATGGAGATGAATATGCTGGTGATGGCTCTGTTTCACTAACAGCTCAAACTTTTGAAAAGTTTACGCACCAGTAAGTGGGCCAACTTTTCGTTCCATACCTTTCATGTTTAATGCTACTGATGTGGGTGACTTCCGACTTTATGTTGCAAAATAATACCTTCTGATTTCGTATTAAACAATTCTTTTGCAGGCATCCAATTTTGGTTGTTAATTTTTATGCTCCTTGGTGCTATTGGAGCAATCGTCTGGTAATTTAATTAGCTTCACAAATTGCCCAAATTTCTTTTGATGAAATGTTAGCTATGTTAATTAATCATTTTATACAATCTTGTTATATACTTGTGTATGTATATTTTATGGTTATGGAATGATGGCACAGAATTTAGAATCTCATCTTGTAGCCAGAAATCAAAGGTTAGCTCCTGTATGATGGGAAAACTTATTATGTCGCAGTTTTCATTCTGAGGATTTCTTCAACTTATTTAAATCTTTTAAGTTTTTCCACAAAACAAAAAACAGAGAAAATCTTTACGATTGTAATATATTTATTTTTTCATCTGACTTCTTACATGCATTGTCTTGAATATTGGAAACTTGTTTTACTCCCATTTATACCTTTGATCATGTGTGTACTTGTGTGCATGCATTATTGTATGAACGAGCCACAAGATCCTTGAGTTAGTTCATGGTGCCCTTTCTTCATTTTCAATGCAACTGTTGAACGATACTTGTGCGCATTAAAAGTTTGGTTGATTGAATTGAACTATTTAGTCGAATTCATCCAAAAACTGTATCTTCTTGCTGTGTTTGTTTCTTTTTCTTTTATTATGTTCCTGCTTCATGTTCTTTCTTCTTTTTTTCTTTTTTCAGAAACCTTCATGGGAGAAGGCCGCCAAAATAATAAGAGAAAGGTGCTTCACTCTGAAAGTTCTACTGTTTTGTTCCAGATTTTATGATTTTTCAAGTGGTACTGTAATATTTTATTTTGCCGCACAATATCCAGAATTTGAAGTCCACAACTACCCCTCTCTCTCTCTCTCTCTCTCTCTCTCTCTCTCTCTCTCCTCTCTTGTGCCTCCATGTTTAACAGATATGATCCAGAAATAGATGGGCGTATTCTTTTGGCGAAAGTAGATTGTACTGAAGAAGTTGACTTGTGTAAGAGGTATATTTTGGATTGGTTATTCCTACTTTCTACTTGACTTTCTAATTTCTATGGAATTGCAATAGATTTTATATTGTACTTTTCACAGCGAACATATTCACTTTCAGTTCTTATTAGTTGTATAAAGACAATCTCAAAGTTTATTCATATTTCTCGTTCTCCTCATTGAAACAAAGGATTTATACATTGCGATATTTAATAGTTGGCTTACAGTGATGAATAAAACTGAAAGACAACTCCAAGGAATACTAATTAGCACAGGAACTTTTTCACTGCAATTTTAATTTTATAAATATCAGATTTTATTAATAAATTTTTAAAACAGCAAGTTTAACTTGAAATGATCTGGGTGGTTTTTTTATCTGGCTTGAAAGGGTGGTCCAAACACAACATCAAAGAGAAACCAACTTACCTTTGAAGAAGGTTTTGCAACAAGTACTTAAACTGCCTTGCCTTAACGGGGGTGGTTTTCAAAAAACAGCACTAGGGCCTAGTTTTCCGAATGCCAATTGGAATTTTAGATTTTATCTTGTGTTCAGAATTCTCATCAATATAGCTTCTTGTTTACGCATGAGTATGTTTTGACCGTCTTTCTTTATGAACAGAGAACTGTTAACCTCAGGGTGGGAACATGGATGTCCTCTTGTTTTAGTCTGCCTCTGTCCTATTTATTTTCACATGTTAATTTTGTATGATTGCTACAGTTAAGCCATCACTCATAGCATCCTGGAATTGAACCACCATTTAACTTTTTTCATATTCAAATAGTCATACCTTATTGCCTTACGTTACCCCAAATACAACATTATTGTATTCTTCTTTACTTACCTCTCAAGTTTGCTTAATGTTCCACTGGCTTCCTATTTTTTTGTATTATCAACTCTGTTTCCCCTATAATGTTCAGGAATCACATTCAAGGATATCCATCGATTCGTATCTTTCGTAAAGGAAGTGATGTGAGGTAAATACTACAAAATTTTGCCAACTTTTAGATTATTTTGAACTGATGTCTATTCATTTATTTATATTCAAGTAGTCATATATTTCCTCCTTTTGTTCTTGGAGTTTTAGTTATTTTAGATTGCATTTAATTATTTTAAACTTTTTTCCTTTGGATCTTCATATAACTTGTATGTGCATTTATTAAACATCACCTGGGTTTGGAATCTTTCTATGTGCTCTTAGGTTTCATTTCAGTAGGCGGATTGAAATGAGAGATTTGAATTTGACTTTTGACTTAAATTGTTTGCCTCAAATGTCAAAAGAAGGGAAAATGTAGAGTTTTGATATATGGAAAATATAATTATGTTTTTAAGCGATTTTGTGAATTAACTTGCAATAATATTTTCTCGATTATTTGAAATCCACCTTATCTTCAATAGTCAATTACATGTATATAATGCAAATCCAAATCCCTAATTTCCAAGTCATCTATGTAAATGCAACCTTAGAGCCAATAAGGTCTTATTGAGACATTTCTGATGCCTTGGTTGTGATGTGAAGCTACGTGCATAGTTTGCTCATTCCATGAGCTTTATAAGATGTAACAGTATATAAAGGTCAATTCTCTCTGTCTCTCTGTCTCTCTCCCTCACTCCCTCCCCTGTTTCAGTTTCCTTTTATATAGACCCTGAGTAATTTGTTTGATACCTTTGTTTCTCAAATTCAGATATCAAAACTTTTGCCCCCTCGACCATCCCTGTCCTGTTCATATTAAGCTTACCTTAATCAACCATTTTATCTGGAATTCTGTCACAGGGATGACCATGGACACCATGATCATGAATCTTATTATGGAGATCGAGATACAGATAGTCTGGTTAAGGTACAAGCATTCATAAGTTTCAATTAGCTTTACAGTTTCCCATGTTTAACTTTGACTTTGAACTTGTTAACTTAATACTTGTTGATGGAATTTTTGTTCAATATCCCAATTGAGATTGCAAACCCATCTGACATGAAGTTCTCATCCTTGCAGACAATGGAATCTTTGGTAGCACCTATCCCTGTTGAGGCGCAAAAACTCGTTTTGGGGGGTAAATCTGACAATGGGACTGACAATGCAAAAAGACCAGCACCATTGACAGGAGGGTGTAGAATTGAAGGCTATGTGCGTGTGAAGAAGGTATGAAATTTGATTGAAATTAATAGAAGCACTGGGCATGTTAGCACGTATGAAATTTGTTATTCCCACAGAACTCCTCGATATCTTCCTCTGCTCCCAAACCATCTCACATGCTTGGAAATGTGATGAAAAAGCAGAAATGAAAGGGTAGTTTCAACTACTCTTATCCTTTCTTTTTCCAAAGCATGCCTAGAGGTGCTTCACATGCGTGGGATTGGTATGAATAAAGAGAAAAATGCTAAGGGGCAGTTGTGACTGCACAAATTTTGGTTACCAGAGCTGTGCACACATGAGTTGCCCTACTTGAGAGCCACATGTGCAGTCATGACAGCCATGGCTGGCCTTGGGTTCTTCAGGAAGAAACTTTAGCCGTGTTAGGAAGCTACAGTTGGGTAGTTGGTACCTCCTAACGAGTCCTACCAAAAGAGAAAAAGAAGGTCCTTAAGCTTTTAAGTTCTTGTACTTGATGGTTAACATGAACAAACAAAAGAGAGAATATAGTACCAGTAAAATGCATTATATCATTATCACAATTCTCCTGTCAATTGAGCCTACAATGAAACTCTTAGCTACTATCATTCAGTAGGAATTTAGGTATGATTGTTCTCTACTGTGCAGGTTCCAGGAAACCTCGTCATTTCCGCGCATTCAGGAGCCCATTCTTTCGATGCTTCTCAAATGAACATGTCACACGTCATATCACATTTTTCATTCGGTAGGATGATTGCTCCTAAGGTGATGAGTGATGTCAAGCGATTGGTACCTTATCTTGGTGGAAGCCATGACAGGTTGAATGGTCGGTCTTTTATAAATCATCGTGATCTAGGTGCCAATGTTACAGTAAGTTTGTCACTCTACACATCTTGGTGTTGTGTTTGCTTCAGCATCTCAATGTTTAAGTGAAATCAGCAATATATAGCTGCATGTCCATGATTTTTAGGCATTTTAGTAGTTGTATGGATATTGGTGCATTGAGATGGGTGGCACAGGCACACACAATATATTATGTTTCATTCTAGAATTTCTCTTTGGTTCAAATACTTTTTGAATGATCCATGCATCTGTTCCTGCTCTTTTGAGCTTTTAAATGCGTTTACCCTTTCT
The DNA here is from genome assembly GCA_024362665.1 of Prunus padus. Taxonomy (NCBI): domain Eukaryota; kingdom Viridiplantae; phylum Streptophyta; class Magnoliopsida; order Rosales; family Rosaceae; genus Prunus; species Prunus padus. The sequence goes on from JANFAM010000011.1 coordinate 10,873,402, forward strand.
GAATGATCCTATTTTATAATGTTGGCTTATAGATTCACCAATAGCATTTAAAACTGCCCATTTTATTGTATTGATATTCTACCTCACTAGAGATGCTTTTACAGCCAACAAGCATTTCCTTCTGGATGGAGTTGGAATACTAAAATAATTTTGATTCTTTTTTATGGTAATTTTCTTTGAGTACTAAAAGAGTTGTTTCCTCTTCTTTTATAGTAAGTTTCTTTCAACTTTATTAATTATTGCATCTGCTCACAATATTCCTGGAAACCCTGTTTATTGACTTACAACTGAATAGATCATTAATGAAGTTTATTTGGCTTGTGAAGAATTGCTAATGTTTACGCTCTTCTAAAGTGTATTTCTGGTAATTGCATCTGCAGATAGAGCATTACCTTCAAATAGTTAAAAGTGAAGTTATAACAGGAAGAAATCATAAATTAATTGAGGAATATGAGTACACAGCCCACAGCAGCTTGGTGCAAAGTCTTCAAATACCGGTTGCAAAATTCCATTTCGAGCTCTCTCCCATGCAGGTTTAATAACAAACGGTTTAGTGTTTGTGTACTAATTTTACTCTCGTTGCTTATCATCTCTTTTTCTTTGTTTGTCTTCTATACCCAGGTGTTAATAACAGAAAATCAGAAATCCTTTTCACATTTTATCACGAACGTGTGCGCTATAATTGGAGGTGTTTTCACGGTTAGGATCTTCTATCTTTGGTTCTTTACTTAACTCCAGATTGCATACTAATTTATTTTTGCCTTGGGTTCCAGGTGGCAGGAATAATGGATTCAATTCTGCACAACACTATTAGAATGATGAGAAAGGTTGAACTAGGCAAAAATTTTTGATAGATAGGTGAAATTTCGTTAGTGTACAATGAATTGTTTATTTGCAACACCTGATTTAGTGATAATTGTTTTGTTAACGACAACATATTCCTTTTAGAACAAAAATAGAAAAATGCAATGAGAGAAATCCCATATTTTCCAGTTAGAGTTGCTGATACAAAAACGAGTATTATGAATATTTTATGCTTCATAACTTATGCAATATACATTTAGCTTCTATTTTATTTTATTTTTTCAGAAAGAATTAGACGAAAAATGTGCCCATTTGTGAGATGTTCTAGCTCTTTTTTTTAAAATTTATTATTATTATTATTTCTGTTTGGTTGATGATGATCTTCACGTAATTTTTGCTAAATGCCCAAAGGAGGTAGGGAGGGATAAATATTAGGGGTGTTAAAATCCAATCTAATCCAATTGATTGGTTTTCGATGAATTTGACGAATTGGATTGAATCAACAATTTCAGAAATTGTCATAATAATTGTTTGAATTATATTTACTATATTATAAAACTAAAATATTTTTCTTTAGCATTCATAATTATTATTTTACGCTTAATTTTGTGGAAATGAATTATTATTATTATTTTCCTTCATTAAAAAATCAATTATATCCATCCTATCCAATTCTAACTTCAGATTTGGTAGTGTGTTGCTTCGTCGATTGTGAGCCTGCTTGATTTATAAACATAACTAAAATTTGCACAGGCATCTGCTTCCAAAACTAAAAGAAAAATGGAAACAGAAACATATAAATATTGAATATACACAGTATGAAAATCAATTTATTTATTTGTGTAATTACATTATTGGCCCTTATGGGAGAGTCTCACAAGCACACAAATGAGTACTATTTACTCTCTTCTTATTTTCCAATTGCAACAAACGAATATCAAACACCAGCCCAAAGATATATACTGAGCTTAAAGAAAATAAAACCAATAAATCAGAAAAGAAAAAAAAAGGAAGGAAACTCTCAAAGGAGGAACGAACTTTATACTCAAACAATCCAATATCCAGTTAGAGTAGTAAAAGTGATGAGGATGCAGCAAAAGCTCCAATGGACCCCAACAAACTCATGAAAACTGGAGAAGCCCCGTTGGGAGGTGGAGGAGGGCTTTCGGAAGCTGGAGTAGAGTCTGCAGCAGGTGAAGGTGGAGACGCTTCACCGGCAGGAGCTGGAGATGGGGTTATATCAGTTGAGTTTGAAGGCGGCGGAGCAGTTGCATTTCTATTGGTTCTATCTGCCAACACAATCACTACCATCTTCTCATTTTTGAGACAGTTGTCTTTGTTGCCACTGACGAAATAAAATGGCCCAGATTGGTCGAACGTGATGACAGTGTGGCCATCAGTATATTTCGCAGTAGGGGCATCAGTGTTGCAATTTGTATAGTCGTCCTGGTTTACTCTAAGCACTGAGTCTTGGCCAGGAGCGTAGTTGAAAACTGCAGTTGAAGTAGTATCAAGTAAATCAGCTAGGTTTTTTTTTTTTTTGGGGTTTACAAGGAAAAGCTAACAAAGAACACTTCGAGGCAAAACCCGATTTAATCTATCATCATCCCAAATACGCTCAAGAGAAGAAGGTACAACATCAAAACTATGCAAAAGTGGAGATAAATGCTCACTACCACTGGAGCTAAAGCCCCCCATGCACGTGCAAGTATTTTAAAATTATTTCTTACTGGATATTATATATGGACTGTGAATCAGGGCAACGCATTAAGACATGATTTTATTGAATTAATCAGCAGTCCTAATCTATAGTATGTGTATTAATCAGCAATATAATATACAAAATTGTCTAACAAGATGAAAATTACTCTCAATTACACTCAAATTGCAACTTAAATATTTGGTCATGTATACGATTTCGTAAAGCTAATACTATATGTTCACTAATGAATAATGAATTCTAGTTTGTTGCAACTCAGCCCAGAAACTAATGATCTGTTGTGTTACCCTTGATGAAGATAAAACATCAAAACTTACCTAAGGAGTCTCCAATTTGAAATCTGGTATTCTCAGCCCATTGATTAAAGTGAGTCACAGAGGGATCAGTCGGAATCCTCCAACCTAGTGCAAACTCAGCTGCACCACTCTTCTGTATCAACATCGTGACGCATAGAAGCACCAGTACAGAAAATACAACATTGCTCTTGTGATTGAATCTTAGAATGGGGCTAGCCATAATTGAAGAAGTAATTGGAGATTGGTGTTGATGAACAAAAAAAATGCTCTTGTATTTTCCACTAAAAACTTTGAAAACCTCAGTTTAATTGGGATGTTAGGAGAAGCAAAAGGGATGACATGAAAGGTGACCTGACAGGGGTTTTTGTAGGGCAAATGGCATGGAACTTTACATGCTGCATCAGTGAAGCTTTTGCAACTTTTTCTTATTCTTTTTTTAGCTTTTAGGTTTCTTACCTTCCAGTGCAAAGCATATGTGCACTTTTAAATATTATTACAAGCTATAGGCGCTTTAATTTTGGAACTTTTATATAACTTGTTCTGTGGGTTTATACTTTGCTTGACCATTGTCAAGAATATTCATGGCTTGTGTTCTGGGTTAGTTGAACTAATTGATTAGTGACATCTAATCCTAGGAACATGATCTTTCATTCACACAAAGCCTTGTCACCTCTCTCTCTCTCTCTCTCTCTCTCTCTCTCTCTCTCTCTCTATCTCTGGACATATACCAGATAGCAGTAGCAGTAGGCTCAATGAAGCTTAAAGCTGTTTTTCTTTTCACCCTGTGATCTGGAACTCGGTAAAGTCTATCGCAGAAAACATATTTCTATTGAGGGAAAGATTACCTTCTGTTCTTACTTTAATAAGATCATTGAACTTTTCACAAAAAAAAATACATATAAAGTCTTTTTCCTCTCTTTATAATCTATTATAGATTAGGGGGAGAAACAAGTTTTACATATCTGTCACAATTTACAACCTACTATTACATACGTGCATACCTACATACATACATATACATAAATACATACCCACATAAAAACATACATATACGTGCGTACATGTATTGCAAATTTGCAATATATATACCCACAGAGGAGAATTCATAAATTAAATTATCAGACATACATTTGCAGTCCATATCTTCATATATCGATTCATCCAGAGACGGAAATAATTATTAACTGCAAGTTAATCAAGTTCAGGTGAACCAAGCTGCTCCTCATGAAAAAAAATATATATAAAAAAGAAGAATAAGAAGAAGAGAGAATTCTGAACAAAATCAGAGATGCATAAGAAATATTGAATTTCTCTCATTAACTATTTCAGGTCAGAAACTGATATATATCTATAAATACTACATAATCAGACTAGCATTTAACTAGATTGAAGGCTAAATTATAGCAATCGTTCATGAACTATAACCCGGGTTTCTTTTTTAGTTTTCGTCATGAACATTTAACTAGACGCCAGAATGTTTTCTTTTTCAGTTTTCGTCATGAAGTACTAGGAATTCCAAACTGGTTTGGCCATGACCTTGTTTTGTTACACGTGCCACATCTGTAATTCCCACAACATAAGCGAAGTCAACGAGAGGTTCTTAGGGCGTTCTTTAGAACCACTAACCCAGATGTGGAGATTGAAGTGTGTGCGGCCCGTTTAGTAAACGAGACTTGGGAGGCTTGATCCGTTCATTAACCGAGTTGTCAGATATGCCTAATGAGCTTTATGCGTATGAAATGACCAACTTTTTTTCTGCACAAACCCTGAAAATTTTAGTGCTTTTTAAATATTTTTATTTTTTCCACCTCAAAATCAATTGATAATGGGAAACACTCTCAACACGCCCCGTATGTGTGGCGAACTTTCAAATCTAACACGTGTACAACACATTGGATGACATGGGAGCACGTGTGGCCGTTGGGCCCAACACGTGAAGCCTTACTCTGATATCATGAAAGAAGTTGAGGTTCCACCTCAAAACCAATTTGCAATGGGGAAGTAGCCCAACTCCTTGTAAACCCAAGCTAGGTATCTTAACATTTCAATATGGAACAAACACTCACATCTCTATCTCTCATATAAGTGATCGGAATCCAATATAACTTGATTTATATATTCTGTAGGACTTTAATCCAGACTTCATACTTAATGCAACTCTCTCCGGGTAGTGAAATTCTAGAATGGTTCGGTCCTTTTCACAACAGTGGTCCTTCAGTGCAAATCGAGTTACCGTCATCTCTATGTAGTTACAGAAATTGGATGGGACTGGCTCTTTATGCATTTTTCTCAGACCTTGAGAATCCAACAGCCTCCCTACACTCACTACCTGATTTGTCACTTGGAAACTGAGAACGCTAGTTTTGAACCTCTCCTCCACTATATCGAACAACGTGCGGAGAATTCAAGTAGTTACATTACGGAGGATTCATTTGGGTGTCCTATATACCACGACAGTTTCTAGGTCAGTTGAATGGGTGTATTCAGTTGGAGGCTTCATTTGCAAGCGAAAAGGGAGGGTTTGTGGGCTCAAATGTGTGGTTTCCGTCCATTAAACCAGCATGATTAGGAAGAGTTTATGCATCAATGTATCAACAAGAACCCGTTTGTTGTAAATAAAGAAATGAAAGATCAGCGCTACCATGATGGTGAGGGCGAGGATAGCAGAAGAGACAGCTCCATCCAAGACCCTCACCATGAAAGATTGGAAGGAGCCGAGGGTCCTTAACTTAAAGATATGGGTAAACTAGTTCAGGAAGACTCTGCTGGTTCAAACTTTTATCTCCAGATTAAATCAAAACGATAGGGTCTGCATTACTTTGAACTGTTTTGGAAGAAAGTGTTTGTTCATAAAGACATGTCGTTTCTTAAAGGCATACAATAGGTGTTTGGTTGTGTCCGCTATTTCAAATAATTGAGGATTCATATCCTTTTCTGTCGTTTAATTTCTTAAAGCACCGTAGGTTTATGGTTTTATAGTCAAGCAGTGTTGTATCCCCTTGAAATAATTGAAGAGTTATGTCCTCTTATGAGGAGCATGTTTTTTTTTATCAGTTTATGTGGATAAAGGCTATAAACATGTACGCAATAGGTTTTGTAAAGGGCAGCCCGCCCTTAAATATTATTGGTGCAAAAGCTAGTTGACACACACTTCATTTGTAGGCGTGTGCTTAATTACTTTCAAGCCAAACTTATAGTAGAATTAATATACAACAATCGCCTCATATGTTTTCTAGGCCAAACCTATTGTGTTGTGGTTATTATCCATAACTAATGTTTGATACAATGCCCCTCTGAAAATCAAATTTGATTCATGACTCAATTGGCTCCGGATCTTTGGATATCGAGGGCCTCTGATTAATTTAGCTTAATGGTTCTCCAAAAATCATAAGGCAAAATATATATGTAATATGTTTTGCGGTTTGCTTGTCAATTTATTTACCCCAATTATAGATAAAAGTGTTACCTCTACATGAGGATCAATAAATTAACTCATTTTCCTATATGAGCGATGCTAGCTAGGCATAGCACCTTGTCCCAAATTGTGTGTCCCCTAATTGTTTGTTGACACATGTCATCTCACTTAACAGAGAGTTAACTATGTCAACTATTTTATTTGGCAAATATTTTTTTATAACAAAAGTAGGAGAGAGAGCGCACCAAAATACGACTCTAGCGCACTCTCGCTCGTATTTTGGTTATAAAGAAAATTGTCAAATAAAAAAGCTAACAAAGTTAACCATCTATTAAGTTAAATGACATGTGTCAACAAACTATTGGGTGTACATGGGGAGACACAATACAATTTGGGGAGAATGGATAGTAGTTTTGTTGCGGCTTTTGTCCGCTTTAGTGTTGGTTTTAGCTTGTCAGTTTGTTGGCCTTTTGGGATTGGTACTTTAAATATCATGTTGTTGATGCCTTTGATTGTTGAAATTTATCAATGAAGTTTCTCTTTAATTAAGAAAAATTACATAATCATCTCCAGCACCTCTACTGATTTAAAATATTTAAAAAAATTTAGCAACAATTTTTATCTGGGTTTCGTGTTAGTATATATCCCTCCCTATCTCTCTCTCCCAAGCTAAAGGAATAACACTTGACCAAGTCATATAGCCGGGCCCGTAGCGATGTCTGAAATTGATTCAAATCACATATATAGTCCCCTTAGCGATGTATGAAACTGATTCTAGCCTAGTCATAGACATCGGTTATTCACTTTATTAGAACCATAGCATTTCCTTTTTGCCCCCTCTAAGGTTTTTATTGATGACACAAATTATTAGAAAAGGAAATTGCGCGAGGATAGATTTCAAAAAGAAATCAGCACACAAACAACTTAAACTTGAATTGCTAGACATTTTAACACCATGATATGATCATTATGTAGAGTACAGAGATAAACCTTAATTAAAAGCAGGCTTATGATTGAGAGTTTATGTGACAACTCAACCAAATGACCTTTTTATTGACATACAAAGCTTCCATACTAGTACTCCGACGACCACCTGTTATCTAATTCTTTGTTTCAGTCTAACGTCCGTGACCACCTTTTCCTCCACGATAGTAGCCACCATGTCCAAATCCACGACCACGACTGTAGGGGTCATGCTCACTTCCGTAACCGCCTCTTCCTCCACGATTGTAGCCACCAGGAATATAGGTCGTAGCTTCTCTCGCGTAGGCACGTCTCTCTGTAGGAGCAAAGCATTTTGTAAGGACCACGTCGATAGGGGTCATGATCAGTTTGCATTTTGTAAGGAACAAAGCACACAACATTAATTCAAAAAACATCCAGATGTTCCAAATCCGAAAAAGTTATCTTCCGGCCATGAAATTTCTTATGTATATCTACCAAGTTCATAGCATGTTAATTATTGACATGGTCTTGTGCAGAATATTGGTGCCTAATCAAATTCACAAATCGGTGGAAAAAAAGAGACTAATATATGTTTTAGTTAAGAAAGAGAAAAACTCACGATAAGTTTGAGTAGTAGTTTCAGCTAGCTCACGAGCTGTGGCCTCGGAGAAGATAAGGATAAGAACAACACACACAAGGCCAAGAAGAAGAAAAGTCTTTGAGGATGCCATATTTTTCTTAACAAGGGTGAGCATAATAACATGCCTCTCCCTATTTATAGAGCTTTAAGATAGAGTGGGGCGGAAGAGAGGGAAAGAGAACAATTTGTCAGGATATGAGTAATCCTAAAAGCACGTCTAGACATATCAGTTGATCACATATATGTTAATTTTTTTCAGGTTGTAATAATTAAATTGAATTAGAGAGATGGAATTATTTACATTAATACTCCCTAAGAGTTTTGTTGTTCTCACAAAACCCCCTAAGGTTTTAGAAATTACACTTTCATCCCCTAAGATTTGAAATTACTTGTACAAAACCCCTTATACATGTTAATTTTTTATTCAAAAAACATTCTTCAAATGACTCAATTAACCTCAATGAGTAGACATCAAGAGTGTATGTCCAATCAAATCTGTGTGGTTAACTTTGTTTTTGGAGAATATTTTGTCAGTTTTACATTCGTCAATTTTTTATGGCAAACTAACAAAAGGGGTTTTATGAAAACGATTTGAAACCTGAAGGGATATTAGTGTAAATTCTAAGATCTCGGGGAGTTTTGAGAAAAGACTCAAAATCTCAAGGGGTTTTGTGAAATGACACTAAGTCTCAGTGGGTGTTAGTGTCAATAACAAATAAATTCAAATTTTCAAATATCAAATGATATGATGACAAAGTTAAGGCGAGTTCAGCCATGTATTTTGTACTACAGGTACCTCTTGCTTGTTTAAAATGGCATTTCGCACGTTTTTAACGTGTGGACATCCAGATAAGAGAATAACTAACACACACATATATATATATAGCTTCAATTGAGGGATCCCACAAATAAACTTATTTGAGGCATACCTTATGAGGCCCACTCCGCATTGTATTACAATTATCCGAATGATCTATTTTTTAGTATTCCTTCAAAGATTATCTTTTCAAAAATCACTTAAATTTAAAACCATTTGACCACTCAATTAATGGTTGTCATTTTAGTGCTTTCTTGAAACAGTGTTCGTTTGTTTTGTTGGTCATAATTAGATACCTAAATAAATTTCAATATGTTATAATTTTTTGTAAGGATGATATATGAATGAATAGTAGAAAAATATTCAGATGGTTGAAAAAAAATTCATAGTATACTCTGTCAATAAAAGGGGATTGAGTGAACATAATGTGGCTTGGCTCTCCCTATTAAGATATTCGTTGAAGAGGTCTAAAGGGGTGGTGGGGGAAGAGAGGGAGACATAAGAACTTGGTGTGGTCATCGTTGAAGAGGTCTAAGGAGGAGTACTTGGAACATCATATCAGTTGATCACATTTGTGGAATTAAATAATTACATCAAAATTTTAAATAGATTTTGTTTACAACTAATTAGAAGGAAAGTGCTACGTACTGTCTTTGATTACTTTTCCTACGCATGCAAGTCCACAAAACACTTGTGGGGGGAAGCAATACGCTTGTTGCTTCTGTCTATCTGTATCAATTTCCAGTGGCTTAATGCAGAAGGCAAGAGATGTGGCTGTGGCTGCAAAGACTTTTAAGTCTTCGTCCTGGTCTTCTATCGTATACAAAGTTACGTTGACTCACACATATGTAACAGTCACCACCGTCACCATTAGACCCAAACCCAAGTTACCAACCCCCCACCACCTATCCATTGCTGTCATGATAAGTTTTGGAGGGAGAAAGGTATGGTTTATATTTCATGTTTTTTCGTGGTTAGTCAAATATATAATAGTCGCTATCGTCCTCAAAATTCCGCGTTACACTGTTGGTCCTTTTGGTCAATCTTCTCAATTATTTTTGGTAAAATATTAATGTTGGGGCAACTGAGGAATTTCACATAATTTTTTAAAAAATTGAAAAATAAAATGGGAAGAAAAAAAGAGAGAAGTGGAAATTAGGGAATGAGTTGCTCAATAGTGGTTGGAGAGAGTGTGGTGGGCTGCTAACTCTTTATGTTTCTACGACAACAACAAAACAAGCATTTTCTTATATGAGACTGATAAAAAATCGGCTTCGAAATTAACAAGATAGGTGATGAGTTTCTTGTGTAAGAATACACCTTTAGCGGCATATCAATATCACTAAGGATTACAACATAAGACTTATGCAATATTAATGATAGATTCACTATTGATACATACTTGTCAAGGAATACATAGATGAAACAAGAACGATCTTCTACTCTCTGCAAGTCTCAATATGCTCTAGCTATCAATAGGTCAAGCCCATAATAGAACTTGGCGACTTGTGAGCCTAGGGATCAGGTCTCTTTATATTGATCAAACCTTAACCATATCTCTCCTATTATAGATAGAGTTAGTGTTTTAACAAACTAATAAACGTAAGCAATTGAGTCTTTATCAATATAATATAACTACCAAGTCTGTCAAAACTAGGAGTCTTAGTACAACTAATAAATACAAACCCTATTATCTTGTTCTAATATGATAAACACAGCATGTGATATGCCAACTCACATAAGTCATCTTACATTCTCCCTCATAAGTGTAGCATAATCACATTTTACCATATCAAACCAAGACAACAGTGATCACTGTGTTCATCAACCATCAAGAAGTTATCGACAGACCGACCGAATTCCCCCTAACTCGTGTCCGACCACCTGCCTCCGTCGACACTACCCCGACGCAGAACTTAATTTACTAAAACGCCCCTTGACCTAGTTTAAAGAAATAGGAAAGTTGACTTTTGCCGAAAATCCGCAGAGTCTCCCGAAAAACGGAGTTTCCCAAAATTTTCCACTGTTAAAAACAACAGAAAATTTCCCAACAGCAAAGATGCACAAAGCGTAAGCACACGTATTTAATAGGAGGCCTCGTGCCTCTACCTCAATCCTAGGTGAGCACTACGGAGCAATCTAAAGAATTTAAAACTTTACAACCCGAGTAAAGTATAGCAGGGTCAAGATACAAGAAAACTCCTACAGGAGCCATTAGCCGTGATGCCTCGACGTGGTGGTCTTGACCTCGGGATCTAGTACCTGGGGGGCGCAAAACAGAAAATGTGAGTGGACGAAAAATCAAACTTTAAACCTCCTTTTTCAATGAACATAATAACCCCCTCCGTTTTCGCAAATAATGATAAAACACTTATGCAACAAAAATCCTTATGTATACATACATACTTAAACGAACCGATACTTGAAAACAATTCTATTAAATTCATATCTTGAAAAACCATAAAGAAAACTGTAGCTTTGCTACTTCCGCAAATTCTTGAAACCACAACTTGAACACTGAGTTCTTAAAATAAAAACCATGGAATTGAATCCATCCAAAAATATTCCGTTTAAGTAAAACATAAATAACAACATTGAATAACTTCCTTTTTCCTGGAACCCAACTCCGTCAGGTTTCAAACCTTAATTTAAAATCTGTACTGCAGGCATCACTGTCCCAAAGGCACATATCCAAATATAATAAATCCTGGAAATAACATCCATAGACACACCCACATATATATATATATATATATATATATATATATATATATATATTTATAATAACATAAATGTAAATTCTCATAAAATCCCAACAAGGAAAATGTAAAACTAAAACGACTAAAAATCAAGAAAACCAAATTTCCCAACCAATCAAGCTTTCCGACGCAATGCCCGTAGGGCACAGCAAGTAAGGAAGGATCCTCACTTAAAAGAAAATAAGAATGGAAGTATAGTAATAGGTATATATATACTATATATAAATAGTAAGACTCTTAGACCAATACTTGTACCGGGAAACAATCCAACAAGGGGATTGTTGACTCACTACGTGGAGAAAAATTCCTTTACAACCACATAGCCAGGGAACCAGCCGTCCCAACTGGGACAAACTCCCAGACATGCACAAAAGAAAATACCTTAATAATGTGCAGCTGAATAAAGTCCTACGCTGCACAGATCACCGGCATGGGCCTACAAGAACACCCCGCCAAGGGTGAACCGGGTTCCTTTGTATCCTGTATCCATTTCAAGAACCGATCCGGGAGGTACATAAAGTGGTGCTAATAGCACTCCATCTAGTATACATATAATCCCTGACATACCCTAAATACCAGGGTATTCAAATTGCACTCCAAACCCAAACACAATAACATCCTGGACGTTACCCCGTCCAAAATTGACACCCAAAAATATATATAAAAGAATATAAACACCAATGTCTCAATATACATATCTGGAACCCAAAATACTCATAAGCTTCCAATATAAAATATAATCCATATATTCCGTATAATACCAATTCCAAACTTGAAACGAATATATATCTCCATAATTGCAAAGTAAATAGAATTCCTTTAAAAATGATAAATTCAAGACCCAAAACATTTAATCAACGTATAAATATAAAATATAAGATATAAAATATAAATTTCCAAAATCAATAAGTTTTCACTCACGACAATATAAATTTTAAATATTAAAGTCAATAGAAAATTCCTTGATTTAAAACAATATAAAAAAATTCCAAGATTAAATTAACCAAAATAAATAATTCCGAAAACCGACGTAACAATAAATCCTTAATTTGTCAAATATAAAACCCAATAATTTCCCGGGTATTTCACCATACCCAAACCGTATACAAAAATTACCGGACGATGGTCCCGTCCCAAGTTCAATACTCAAAGACCTTTAATTTAAAATATAGCCACCAATGTCCCACAAATAAACCGACTCCAAAACATGCATAAACTTTAAATATAATTTAAATTCCAATTACCTCATAAAATATTCTATCCAAGATTCAAAATATCATTTAAAACTCCTTAGTCAAAGCGACTAGTTTTATATGCATAAACTTTCCGATAATTCCATCAAAAATCAAGTCTAAGACTTAAACAATATTTAAAATACCAATGATCAAGATAAATCATTTATGCATCAAATTTCAATCTTTGAAATAATGCTTGTTCAAAACAAAAGTCCACTCACAACAAGTCCACGCTGCTCAATCCTTAGAGAGCTTTTCTTCCGGAGTACGCGAAGCAAGAGTACCTATTTGAGAGAATAAACGCTTTAATTAGTACGCGTACTCAACAACCAACTTTAACTCAAGAAACTAGTTCTCGGGTCTCAAAGTAAGTGTACACGACTACCGGGGAGTTTCTAGAGTCAAACTACGCTCTTCAATATGTGGGACTACCTCGGAAGACTCACGATCAATCGGCGGTCAAACACCCCGCTTTTGGTCAACCCGGCCCGTTGGGCCCACTACTTCCAAAAGGTTTCGGACATTCCTAGAAGTCCAACAAAGTCAACTACACGGCAAGGCGACCTCAGAGACCCTCACCAACCCTGGTCAAACTTGGTCAAACCGACCCGACTAGGTCAAACCGGACCCGTGGGTCCCATGACCTCCAAACTTAGATCCGAAAGTTCCTACAGGTTCACTACGACTTAGAGAATACGTCCTGAAAGTTTGGTCTCGATCAGGCGGTCGGAATCGCGACAATCGCACGACCGGACGCAGAATCGGTTACCTAACCCTAGGGTTAATGATTCGAGTATCCGGACTCCGATTCTTGATCCGTTTGTTCCTACACGATCCTAGAGGTACGGGGAACAACATACTTGGAAATGGGACCGATCCAACGGCCCAAACATATCGAACCCGGATAACGCATAATAGGCGTAAATCCGTTCGACCGTCAAACGATAACCAAATTGGAATCCGAGCACGCCTACATGCTCAGGACGACACGGGGAACATTTTAGGGCACAATGCACCACCACTACAGTGCCCCGAAACTCGCCGGAATTGGGTGTGCATAGTAATTCCGGTGACCGGAAAAACTTCAAACCAAGGGTCAAGACTTCTGGTAAAGGTTCAACTCAACAAGTGGAGCATTTTATTCAACTACGGCAACACCTAGTTTGGCCGGCAAGTGGCCGGAAATTCAACTTAAAAACCGACCTAATATGGGTTTCTAAATCGAACAACCTAGGCTTGAAACCAATCTACAAAACATACATAAATGGATAGAGTATGAAGAGTAGATGAAGTTTCATACCTCACTCGACCCAAACGGTTGCCGAAGTCGCCGGAAAACTCGTCGGAAAGTTTGATAACCATCGAACTTTCAGTCGCTCCAGTTTAAAATCCGTGGGTTTCTGAGCTGGGGGAATGGGCAGGCTGTGTAGAGGAGGAAGAGACGAAGATTTAGCAATTGGAATCACCTGAAACGGACGTCGGTGGAGAGAGTTATGGCCAGTCAAAGTGACTGCCATGGGAGGAGAGAAAAAATGGGGGAGAAGAAGAGAGAGTCGGGGAAGAAGAAGAAAACGCAGATCACTGTAGCATTTTTACTGTAGCCGCTACAGTAATCTGACAATTTCGTTTTTTTTTTTCTTTCTAATCGCTTCTCGATCGTTACAACCCGGAATTTGGTGTACCGCATATCCACGAACTCGTTTCGACGAGCCGGACGCAACGGCGCAACTCAATTTCCCAAATTCTTTTTGGAAATTTAAAGTGCCTAAAATACCCTTAATCCCAGTGGCAAAACTGTAATTTCACCAAAATTATTTAATTGAATAAACAATTGGGATTGAATAGTGAAATCGGGTCAGGGATGTTACAGTTAGTCCAAAACAATTGTCGAAACTGATGCATATGCAGAATCTTAGAAAACTTGACACAAATTCAACTGTAAGATCACATACACATGCACCAGAAACACATTACTGTAGACATAACGGTATAAGTGAAGAGTTTAGGTACCAAAATAACTCCCACATTTCTGATCCAAATAATAGAGTTCCCAACTCCTAACATTGTTTCCTATATGGAAATTCAAGCTTGAACAACAACATAACTTAAAATAAACTTTGCAAAGGAAACTAAAGAAAATAATAATCACGAGGAAAAAGCATTGCATTAAAGAAATAAGCTAGGCATGTAGAAATAACCTTGCTCTTCCACATTTAAATTGAGTCAAAAGACTCATGTAGACCCATGTGCATCACAAAATTCTTAAGAAAAAAAACCCTTCACAACCAAAACCTCAGTCAAAGAATCTTAACACCTTCTTAACTAAAACCCAGTATGACTATTCAGGATTTGCTTGAAAACTAACCAATAAGCTGAGTGCAAATGACAAGTCTTGATATACATATTGTCACGGGACGGGCGAGCGACGCGGTGCGGCGGAAGCAAAACACACATTTCGCTCGCTAAACCACAACTCGTGGCGCCCAGGATCCCTTCGATCCCAATCAGCCTTCTCCCATCTTCATGATATTCATGACTCTCACAACTCCGAGAGGTTCACCATCAAGTGTCGTCTCCCATAGGCGTCATGCCCCATAGCTAGACAACGAGTCACACTACCTTGTGACAATACAATCACCCCGCATCCGGCAACGAACCCTCGACGCTCATACATCAAGCGTTGCATAAGACACATCAACTGCATCGACCACGTTGCATGCCTAACTCGTGGCTCGCTCATGTCCAAGTCAAGACATAGCGATCCAACACACCATCGGTTTACCCACACTTCTGTCGGTCATTCCGTTAGCAATCAAGATAGCCCTCATCCTCAAACTATACACACAAGCTGTCACACTCGCATGTCGCCCAAGCCTTGGAGACATATGTATTCCGAATGTCCCACATAACCATCTATGCATTGCATGGGGTTGCAACTCATGCGTACCGGCATCCGAATATCTTCCTTCCCACATTGGACAAGGCCGAACCCAAGCCAAGTCCATCGAGTATTGTCAAATGCCTCGCTTGCCGACGGCATAGCGAATGCCATACGTTGACCTCACTCTTTACAACGATGCGCAATACGAACGGCCCCACAGAACAGACCGTCCTCTGAATGTCCTTTCCCTCGGAGACATAGATTGCCATTCAACAATCTCATGCCCGCCCCTATGACTACTTCCAATGTCATAAGGATGCTCACTTAGTGCCACAAGGGTGTAAGCACCAGGGGTGATGGAGAGCATGACACCATGTCACCCCCTATATAGCATTTTATGCATTTAGCCTTCTGTCAGGAGGAAACATCACCTATGCATGAGGAGTCATAATTGGGCATAACTAATTCATACGAACTCCGAATGACGAACCGTCGATTGCGTTGCATGCGTCTTGACATCACGGACGTCCCAATATTTTTACCTTCCTCAGATTCCTCCCGTAACCTTCAGAAATGCCCAAAATACCCTTCAGTCATGCAACCCGCCAACACACAAGTCATTCTAGCTCTTAAGCTCTCGCCCTTTCACACATAGACTACCTCATCAGCGCATGGATGTCCCAATGGAGTCACGATAGCACTCTTTATGTGCGACCCGTGACAATATGCATACATATATGTAGTATACAATGAAGTGCTGAAGTGTGGCCATTGAATTCTGTCCAAATTATGGAGAGACAACCAAACACCCTTTAAATTTTTTCCATTTTCAAAAAATAAACAGTAAAACCAATGTAGTTTGTCCAAAGTACAGAGAAAATTTGAAAGACCGCAAATTGAAAAATTAATATTGAATAACTTATTACTTCCTAGTACTCAAATTTAAAATCTTAATCATGTGAACTAGTTAGGTTATTTTATTTTATTTTATAAGACAGAATCTTACAAAATGAGTGGCTCCGATGAAATGCTTGATAGTAGGACTAGTAATGAGGTGAAGAGCTCATCGTCCTTCACACTTGTGTTGTACTACTCATCTTTGTACCATGCAACCGACTCACACAACAAACGCAAACTATAATATGATATATTCTGAAATCTCATAAAGTAGTGGATGCGACTCTAGTAACCTTAATTTCCTGTAAAAAAAAACATCTATATATTGCACAACCTCTTTAGTTCCCTTCACCTCATCAACCTTTAGATGCCACTGTCTTTAAACCTGTTTAAGACCATGAAGAAACTTATAATTTGCACTCATAACTTTCTTTCCCCCTTTCAACAAATCCTGGAGGCTGCTGCTACATATATCTTTCCTGAGATCCCCTTTCCAACTTCTGAATGTTTATGAAATTCAGGAAATTGACGCGAAACACTGAAGACTTATTAGATTTCATAGAAACCGTTACAACAGAAGACTATGACATAAGGTTGTCTGTTGTATTCAAAATATAGAACACGGTTTCACCTTTGGGCAAGAAACTATTCTTAGAAGTTTTGCATAGCCTAGCATAAATTCAGAAGAAACAAAACTACAAATTCCAACACCTTTAGGCAAGATGAAATTTATACCTTTCAAGGTCTCCATGACTCACTATACATTAGTTTATAGTAGAACATAGTAGATAATTTCTTTGGAAATCAATCTACTAGTCATATTCCATAAACTACAAATCTGAGTTTTCTAAATAATCCTCTCATAACAACATCAATTAAGCTACTTTGGTAGATTATTAAGTTGGTCCAAAATAATTTCAAACAGATATCAAATTTTTGAATAACAAACTAAATTTCTTTTAAAACCTTAAAAGAACATAAAGCCACCAGCCAAAACAATTGAATGAGTCAATTGAATCCTGATGTTTGTTAATGCATTAAAAAATACAGCAATCATCACTTAATTGAATCGAACTCAATAAACAATTTTGTGATGATTTTGACAACTGCATTTTCCAATCATAAACAACATAAAAATAAATAAAATAAAAAACTTCGAAAAGCTCTTGACCTGTGCATTGAGTTAGTAGCATGATAAGTATGTGAAAAAAAAATTGAGATCAGGTATCATTTCAATAAACAATTGAATATATATAATTCAATTTGATACCTATCATCAAAAAGATGCATATATATATATATATATATATATACACATATATTTTTATATTACCAAGCTAGCAAAACTATTATAGATTTACCGAAACCAGAAGGTAAATGTTGCTCTATGTGTCAAAACAAAATGTATAAGGACACACAAAGTCACATTACAATTTTGGTTTATGAGAATTATTGAATCACTTTGGTGAGGAACGAATATCCTGCTGTTAAACTTTAGCCAAAACACATATCTGCTATTTGAAGGGAATCAAACCCTTTTGGTCAAACTTAGGAAAACTAACAATAATCACGCATTAACGAAACATAATCCAACCAGAAAATATAATTTAGTGTTACTTTATGCATAAAACAAAAAAAAACAAAAATTGGTCCTACAATATTATGGTTTAGAATTTAGATGTACCAAAAGAATCAACAGCAAGGCACTCTTGATAATGTGAAAACTTTCAATACATACTGCATCATTGCAGGTTATTTCCAAGTTATTGTCAAAAGTGGAAAAGTTGCAGAAAATACAAAATAATAATAATAATCTAATGCAGCAATCAAAAAACATGAATAACTATAACCTAATCCAATCTTCATTCAAATTATATAAAATTATTGAATTGAGTGTTCGTATGCAAGAATCAAATTAGTCCTTTTTCTCCCAATATAGAGCTTCGCGGCTTTGTCTTGCTTGTTGTAATTTATATTAAATAATTTTAGCAACCGTAACTGATGAATGCTAAGAATCGAAACATTAATTCATGGAAAACTTAACTAGGACAAGCAATTGAGAACAACAACATTGCCTTCCATGCTTCTATGCACCATGATAATTGGACTAGGAGTTCAACAATATGGGGAAGCGAAAATATCCAATTCAATCGATTTCAAAACGAGGAGGATAGATAAACCAAATCAATTGAAAAACTTATCCTTTGATACTAATTGAAAAACGATGCAAGCAAGTACAGACAAATTCAATAGCATCTCAGTCACATCAATAGAATGTTCAAAACTCAAACTGAACAAACTTATACCTTATGTCATAGCTTGACAATATTCATCAATGACGTTAGTCACAAGTATAACATAATAGTTGGTTTGATACTTAATAAGCCAACATCAAAAGTTGATTTGTGTCATGGAATGCCAAATTCATCATCAGCATTATATATTAATATAGTTGATTTTATTCATTAGGAAACCAACATCAAAATGGAAATGTGTCAATACTAGATATATTGACTCAAATCATGAAAAAGACTTTTGCAAAATTAGTTTATTATAAAAAAGAACTAATGCATACATAGAAACAAAATGTAAAAGAAGAAAACAATTGAACTATAACATAAGCTTTGAGCAAATACAAAATTTTCAATAACTGCAACTTTTTAGTGTGAATCTTAAAGTTATCCAAATAGAGCACAAGGACAAGAGAGAGAGCCCATGGATTTGGTAAGTCTTTGTACAAGGTGTAAGTACATTAATTGGAAAAAAAAACTCGTGGTACAAGGATTATGACTTGTGCCAAGAAACAAATTAACCCAAAAGTAAGCAAAATAGTAACATATTCATCAAAAGAATTATATATCAAAGTGTCTAAGTTCATTGATGACAAAAAGAAGTTAAATTGTCAAAATATACAACAGAAAAGATCTAAACAACAAAAGCAACAGATTTGAAGTACTAAGTAATCATTTCAAGTCAAATCCACATCCAATAAAATTTTACAAAGTGAGCAACCCTAAATTTACAGCCAAAACCCATCAAGATCCAAACTTTTGAATCAGAAAATTGAAACCAAAATTCAAAGTAATCTCAACCAAGAGGTAAAATTGTTGAAATAGATACTACATGATAAGCCAAAACAAAAATTGGTGAATGAAATCATAAATAATTTGCGGAAGAAAAACCAAAATCGAAAAAAGAAAAAGAAAACGATATGTTAATATCAAAAAACAAAACCCATGCCATTTTATCCATCTCATTTGAGTTTTATTGAAGGATATAAAAACCGAACCCTAAGGATGTTGAGTTGGCTTTGATACCACATGTAAGAATACACCTCTAGTGGCATATCAACATCACTAAGGATTACAACATAAGACTTATGCAATATTAATAACAGATTCACTATTGATACATACTTGTCAAGGAATACATAGATGAAACAAGAAGGATCTTCTACTCTCTGCAAGTCTCAATATGTTCTAGCTATCAATAGGTCAAGCCCAAAACAGACTTGGCGACTTGTGAGCGCAGGGATCAGGTCCCTTTAAATTGATCAAACCTTAACCATATCTCTCCTATTATAGATAGAGTTAGTGTTTAAACAAACTAATAAACGTAAGCAATTGAGTCCTTTTCAATATAATACAGCTACCAAGTCTATCAAAACTAGGAGTCTTAGTACAACTGATAAATACAAGCCCTGTTATCTTGATCTAATATGATAAACACAACATGTGATTTGCCAACTCACATAAGTCATCTTACATCTTGCTGATTGTATGTTACTTCACATTGAAAGAGAATTTGTTGATAATATAGATAAGGAATCGATAATTAATGATTTTAATTCTATGAAGACTCGAAGGGTGCAACTTATATAGTGTTATTTGAGGGGTAAGGCTCATTATGTCCCCCCCTTGACTAGGTGTATTATTAATTTTTTGTTATCAATGAAATTACACCATACTATCGAGTTTTCTATCTACTTAGTATGTTTATATGTAAGACAAATTTAGCCCAATCAAGTTTGAAATCCTGGGTCCGTCCCTGTAGGGCAGCAAACACAAACATACGGCATCAAATTGTTGAAAGGAGTTAGAGCTCAACCATTCAACATTCCTGTATTTTCTTTTCACCATGCTCGTCAGGTTTTCATCTTAAGTCCTATAATTCCACTAAATATTATAGCTTCAACATTAATTTCAAATTATTTTCTGTTACTTGTATGAAGAAAGAAAGTTATGGCCAATGAGAAAATACGAATGTGAATGAATTTTCAGTGTAGGAAGAAGCTTGAGGCCATTTTCGGGTCGAAGCTAGAGAAGAGAAAAAATCGAAAAGTGGTGACAAATGATCTAATGGATGGGCTTATGCAAATCAAAGATGATGAAGGAGATAAACTAAGTGACCAAGAGGTGATAGATAACATTGTCAGCCTTGTTGTTGGTGGATATGTATCCACTTCTCTTGCATCAATGTGGGCTAGACATTGGTTTTTTAGACATTGGTTGATATCACATTTAACAAAATTTAGACATTGGTTTTTTCACACGTACAATATTGTCACCTTTCCCCAACCCTGTGCAGCCTCTCATTTGAGCCAAGAAGAAAAACATGAAATAAAAATCCCTTTCAATTACATATGTTTAGCTGTGAATTATATTGTGTGTGATTTAATAAATTATCTACTTGAAAGTGTTTTTTGCTAATGTATGCCTTAAGCTCTCTGCCTATGTACTTGCAGAATATTTTTTTTTTCGTTTTTTTCTATTCAAGAAAAGATTACTTTGTTTGCTCTTATTTCAGTGTTTCAACTTTTCATTGAAGTAAGAAGTCTTTTTCCTCTCCTCACAATCTATACCATAGAGATGAGGGGAAGAAACAAGTCCTAAAAACTGTAATTGCACAATAATGTTGTAGATTACAGTTTTTGTTGATAAGGTTCCCTAAAGATATAGCACCCGACAACCTTTCCTTAAGACCTGCCACAATTCACTCGTGTTTACATTGTAAAAGTATATTCCTCATCATTAGCAATTATTATATCTTTATCAATATATACATTGTAACTTAATACTTTAAATCAATCAATGAGAATTAGTTTCCACATGGTATCAAAGCATACCTTTCTATGGCATCCTCTAGCAATCTCTCGTCTACCTCTATGAGCTCTCTCTCAATCCCAAACATCTCTACTCTTGTCTCTGTCAAGCTTTCTGAAACAAATTATTTGTTATGGGAAAGTCAGATCAAGCCATTCCTCATTGGCCAAAACTTCTGGAAATTTCTCGATGGCTCTTACCCTTGCCCATATTCTTTTCTCACCACCACAGTTACTCACTCTAAAGATACCCCCTCTGAATCTTCTTCAACCACCACCACCACACCCAAACTAGAGTATACTTAATGGTACCAGACTGATCAAACTCTTGTTAGTCTTCTTCGTGCAACACTCACCGAACCCGTTTTCTCTCTAGTCGTTGGCTTGTCCACGTCTTGCCAGATCTGGGACTGCCTCCGCCAAAATTTCGCTCAACAATCTCTTGCAAACGCCACCCACCTACAATTTCAGTTACTTTGTATCACCAAGGGCTCCAAAACTCTACATGAATATTTATCACATGCAAAGATGCTGGTAGATTCACTGGCTGCCATCAATGAACCAGTTTCTTCGGTTGATTTGGCTACATCGATACTTCATGGGTTAGGACCAGATTATCCTATGCTTGTCACCGCTCTTCTGAACTTCCCACCGCTCCCATCGTTCTCTGATATTTGTGCTCGATTGATTTCGTTCGAGGCCAATCAACATCACACAGTTCACTTAACCTCTCCACTTTCAACTCCAACCGCATTCTTCTCATCACGCGGTTATGGATCATCTTGGCAGAATCGCGGTGGTGGTGGTGGTGGTTGCTCACCCCGCAGTGTCCTATTCTTATATCGCTGGCTTGATAGCTGGTCTTCTTCTCGCACCGTTTTTGTTACTGCTATAGGAAACCATGAGACTGGCTTCTCCTTTTCCTCGCGTGGTACATCATCACGTGGTACCATGCACCGTTTTTGTTGCTCGGGGCTATAAGGCCATGCACCATCAGCTCACTAGACAAATCCACAATGTTGGAATTGTGGGCAATATGGCCATATCTCAACACACTGCCCCAATCGCTCTCATGAAGATGATCTCTCCCTCCTTTGCTGGTATACACCTGGCTTCTCCTTCATACACAAATTGGTATTTGGACAGCTGTGCCACTCATCATATGACAAGTGATACCCGCTCTATGCCTTCTCATTCTCCTCCCGAGCATAATGACCAAGTCATTATTGGTAATGGTGAATCTTTGCCTATAACACACTCGGTAACCTATCATTTTTCTTCCGACTCTTTGTTTTCCGTTTTTCTAATGTTCTTTTTGTTCCCTCCTTACGTAAACAATTATTATCTGTCGCCAAACTCACTCGTGATAATCTTGTTAGCCTTACTTTCTTTCCTTGGGGTTTTGCTATTCGTAATTTAAAAACTGATCATGTTCTCTTACAGGGCCCATGTGAAGATGGTCTCTATCCTAACCCATCGGTCCTTGCCTCCACAATTACCACCGGCTCCAAATTTGCTCTTGCCCTCTTTGTTTGCTTCGTCATCACTTTGGCATCGTCGTCTAGGCCATCCATCTAATCACGTGCTTTGCATGTTGGCATCCAAGACTCTGTCGGGTCGTCTTTTAATTTCTCTCGTAATAATTTTTAATTTCCTTTTCGTCTTATGAACATTGTTCTAGTGCACCATTTAATTTAATTCACTTTGATGTGTGGATGTCTCATGTTGCTTATGTGTCTGGCTTTCGTTTCTATGTATTATTTACTGATGATTTTACCCATTACTCCTGGATATTCCCTATGCGGCATAAATCTGAAGTCTTTACTCTTTTTAAAAACTTTGCTGCGTTTGTTGAAACCCAATTTTCTCTCTCTGTTCAACAGTTTCAGAGTGACGGGGGAGGAGAATTTACTACTACCCTATTTCGTCAATTTTGTGCTGAAAAGGGTATTCATCACCGCTTTTCCTGCCCTCATACCCCCCAACAAAACGGTCTTGCGTAACGCAAACATCATCATATATCTGAAATAGGTCGCACTCTACTTCTTACAACCAATCTTCCTCATTATTTATGGGTTGAAGCTTTATGTACAGTCGTGTATCTAATCAACAGTCTTCCTACCCCGATACTCCAATGGATTTCCCTTTATCAAAAATTATTTGGCAAAATCCCTGATTACTTAGTCCTTCGCACTTTCGAGTGTGCATGTTATCCTTTTCTGGGTGATTATACTACTAACAAGCTTGAACCTCGTTCTCTTGCTTGTGTTTTTCATGGTTACAGTGATCACCATCATGGTTATCGATGCCCTCACCCCTCTACAGGCCGAGTTTACATTTCCCGACATGTCAAATTTAATGAAGTTGAGTTCCCATATTCTGATCACATCCCTCATGATTCAACTGCTTCTTCAGACATGGCTTTTATTCCATTGCAAAATCTTGGGCTTACTCATGAGCCCTCTCCTGAGGTTCCTTCAGGCACAACACCAAACTCTGATTCGCATCCCGAGTCTCGACATGACATGCATGCACCCTCATTGGCCCTTCAACCAAGTGAACCTGCCATCCATGAAGAACCATAGTCCTCTCATGCCACTAATCCTCCTGCCATTGATGCTCCCGCCACTAATCCTCATGCCATCGATGCTCCCGTTCCTCGCATGTTGAGACTGTGGCTCCCACCAACACCATTCAGACTCGTTCCAAATCTGGTATTTTCAAGCCCAAGATACGAAATTATTTTGCTACTAAGCACCCATTTCCTCTTGCCTTCACAATAGATATGGAACCTACATGCTACACTCAAGCCTCTTGATCTCCTCATTGGCAACAAGCTATGGTTGAAGAGTTTAATTCCCTTATTAAGCAAGGCACTTGGACTTTGATTCCATCTCCACCACAGGTCAACACAGTTGGATGTAAATGGGTTTTCAAAATCAAACTTCATTATGATGGTCGTATTGATCGTTACAAAGCTCATCTAATGGCCAAAGGGTTATCATCAACAAGCAGGAGTTGATTATTCTTACACATTTAGCCCTGTTGTAAAACCGACAACCATTCACACTATTCTCAGTCTCGTTGTTTCTCTTGGCTGGCCACTGGGTCAATTGGATGTTAAAAATGCATTTCTTCATGGTGCTCTCTCTAAGGAAGTCTATATGGTTCAACCACCCGACTTTATTGATCCCTCTCACCTTCACCACATTTGTTGACTTCATAAAGCAATCTATGATTTAAAACAAGCACTCGTGCCTGGTTTCAATGGTTTAGTTCCTTTCTCCTAGCCTATGGTTTTTCCCAAAGCAGAGCTGATGCCTCCTTCTTCATTTTTCACACTAAGACTCACACCATGTTTCTACTGTTATATGTGGATGACATTGTTCTCACTGGCAACCATCCCTCTCATCTAGAGTCATTTATTCACAAATTGGGAACATAATTTGAGATGAAAGATCTTGGTAGGCTACATTACTTTCTGGGTGTTAAGGTTGTCTATGGCTCTCGTGCTCTTCATCTTACTCAGACAAAGTACACTCTTGATATCTTGCATCATGCTAATAAGCTTGATTGCAAACCATGTCCTACTCCCATTGCTTCCACGATAGGTCTTCCTAGTGACGTTGGCCCACACCTTTCTAACCCCTCTATTTGTCGACAGTTCGTTGGTGCTCTTTAGCATTTGACCCTCACGAGACTAGATATTTCCTTTGCAATTCCGTTTGTCTCACAGTTCATGGCGGATAAAATATCTTATGCTATCTCAAAGGGACTATTGGTTATGGTCTTCCACTTCATCATGCGCTCCTCTCATCTCCACACCATGTCTATTCTAATGCTGAGTGGGCTAGTTGCCCTGATACTCGATGTTCCACTACTAGCTATTGTGTCTTCCTAGAGTGCAAAGAAACAACGTACTGTGTCCCGTTCAAGTGTCGAGTCTGAATATCGCGCTATTGCCTATGCATGTGCTGACTCTACTTGGATTCAAAGGTTACTTCGTGAATTACGGTTCCCTCTCCATCTTCTTGTCTTCCTTTACTGTGACAACTTGAGTACAACATACATGGCAGCAAATCCCATTTTTCATGCTCGCACTAAACATATTGCCCTGGATTACCACTTTGTACCAAAGCGTATTGCCTCTTGCAGTCATCGTGTTCAGTTTTTACCCTTCATAGATCAACTTGCGGATGTCTTCACGAAGGGTTTATCCAAGGATCGCTTCCGTCTCTTGTCCAACAAACTTGTCTCATCACCCGAGTCAAGTTTGCGGGGGAGTGTTGATAAGGTTCCCTAAAGATATAGCACTCGACAACCTTTCCTTAAGACCTGCCACAATTCACTCGTGTTTACATTATAAAACTAGATTCCTCATCATTAGCAATTATTATATCTTTATCAATATGTTATATATGTTGTAACTTAATACTTGAAATCAATCAATGAGAATTAGTTTCCATAGTTTTCAGTTTATCCATGAAGATGTCAAAGAAGAAAATGTGGATTCATTGATAAAGTTCTTGAAAATTTTATTAATCGTGGTGTTGCAATTGATGAGGAGCTCATCGAACTAAGCAAGTCCCAAGAACCAACAATACTGTGGCAAGTGATACTTTTTAATATGTTGATTTTATATGGGGGCTGATATTTTCAATTTGAATATGTTTCCAGGAACTTGGTACCATTTGATGTGTGCAAACACTCCAAGACCTTGTTTTTGATGGACTATACGACAACACACACACAAACCCCTTTGAGAATAAAACAAACACACACCAAAGAGAGAAAACAAACATACAAGAACACAAAGATTTATACATATTCGGCCTCGTGCCTACGTCCTCTAGGTGATCCACCCGAGAAATTCACTAGTATGTAAGAACAACTTTCGTTACAATATTGAACCCCCTTAGCTCTCACAAGAACCCTAGCTCTCTTTTCTCTCACCATTGCTCAAACCCTTTGATGCCCTTATAAACACCCAAGAATTCACCCTTGAATCACTACAAAACAGAATGCCTTTAGCGAGGGCATTTTCTCGTCGCAAAAAGCCTTTTGCCGTCGGAAAAGGGTATTTCCGACGGCAAAAGTCCGTCGAAAGTCGTCGCTAAAACGCTGGTTGCAAATACTTCTTTTCCGACCATTCCGTCGGAAATAATGTATTTCCGACACCCATATTTCGTCGATATTGCTTATATTTTTATCGGAAATAGATTTTCAAAACGACCATACAAATTCATTTCCAACCATAAAAGTGGTCGCAAATACTTGCGCACTTGTCGGAAATAATTTTTGATCGAGATCTTTTGTTTTTGCCATTCTATTTTTTCAACCAATGATATTTGTCGAAAATAGTATTTCCAACCCTAGATTATTATTTGTGATAAATATAATTCATTGGAATTGTGCTTTTTCGACATGGAAGTTTGTCGAAAAAATGTTTTTCCGACTATATTTATAAGCATTAAACGTACAAATATTGTCAAAAAATATATTTAATATTTCAATTGAGAAATTGTTGTACGAAGAATAACATATATTATCAAAAGACAAATGTAATAAATTACAAATATTCATTACAATCCTAAGCTATGTCCTATATCACTAGTCCCAAAGTCTACTTCCAATCGAACATTAAAGAGTTTGAATGCATGCTTCATAGCTTCCTTTGAATCATCACTAATGATGGGCTGCTGCTGCTGCATCTCATTAACTATAACATTGTTAAGCCTGCCAAAACAAGAACAGAGCTAGTCCTATTACCAAAACAAACTTTTAGTCAATGTGTTAAATCAAATATATCAAGTAAGAAGACAATACATGACAGACAGTAATGAAATAAGAACAGAAAAATAGATACAAACTCAAGGCAACTAAAACCTAAGAGTAATTATTAGATTCATAGTGAACTCAAACATACTGTTACATTACTGAATACCCCAGACCATCTTTCAGCACTATGTCTCTCCACAGATCTTCTCACAGTTTTTGAAAAAAAAAATTACAAGAGAGATTACAAATTCTCAACAGATCTTCTCACAGTTATTTGCCCATCTTTGTCAAACAATAAAAAAAAAGATGTTCAGCATTTGATAATGAGATATGGCCCCAAAAAGCCAAATGACTATTGAAAGTTTTGCTCTTGGGGAAGTTGTAACAAAGAGAATACATCCTTATTGTGTGATCAATCAAGCATATATTGGGGACTGAGGGCAGGAGGATAAGAAAACACAGATACTGAATGGCAGGCATTATATGTTTTGAAATAATTTATACCTTATCCCAAAGCGACGAGTGGACACTCTCCAATGCATTTGAAGGGCTTGGTGAGCAACAACACAATAATGCAGTGCGGGAGTTTCCTCCCTGCAAGATGAGGACCAGTAGATCTTCAATGCAAATAATTGACAACACTATGGTGAAAAGGACTAAAGGGAGGAAACTAACCAGTGAATCTTGAAAAATCCGAGTAAGCTTGGAACGCGAAACGGAATGTGGTTCGCTTTGCCTGGTGAACCACATGTAAGAGCATTATCACATTACCAAGGACTGAGAGGGACTTGATGGTCTTGGCTTCTTCAAGAACTTTTCCCTCAGCTCCAGTTTTCTCTACTTTCTCGGACCTATCCACAGATTCAAAATGTTCAGTATCATACAGCCAAAGACTTAGACAACAATATAAAATACAGAAATTTTACCTGTCATCTCTCTTTACTTCTAAGCAACAGCCATGGAAATTAACCTTCATAAGGTGCAATTTTTAAGTTGGTTAAGGTAAACCCGTTCCCGGAGTAAGAACTCATAAAAGTAGAAATATAATTTAAAGCCACTAGGAGGAAATTATTGTCAAAAGATCATTCCTTTTCTTTTCCACCTTTCCATGTTTAAATTGCACACACTGGATTGCTTCTTCCAAACTTATATGTTCTTTGCATACATGCTGAAGAAGTGTTCAAGACTGAAATTGTTAGAGCCATTAAAGATACCTTATTTAATGTTTCTTTTGGGAGGACCGTTATTGCATCAATTCATCAACCTAGCAGTGAAGTCTTTGAGCTTTTCCAAAACCTTTGCCTTCTCTCCTCTGGTTGAACAGTCTGCTTTAGCCCTGCTTCAATGGCAGAACAGGTATTAGCTTATTTGAAGAATGAATATGAAACCACAAATCATTCTGCCTTTCATCAGCATGAATAAGTTTACTTCTTATGAGCAATTAAATAATTGTGCCAATCAATATGGTGCAGTTTTGTGCTTCAAATGGCTTCCCTTGCCCCATTCTGAGAAACCCATCAGATCACTACCTTAGAACCATCAACAAGGATTTCGATGTTGTAAGTCTTCTTAGAACAATATTTCTATTTTTTTTTTTGATAGAAAATAATCCCTTCATTTTAAAAGCAATTAGCTTCACTGGATAAACGTATGATTACTCCAATTACCAAAAATAAAACAAAAACTTACCATGAATATTGACGCTAGGATATCGAACAAGGGTTTGAGGGAAGCAATTAATATTTTCATACAATCATACAAGTCTTCAAATCATTTCCAGAGAGTTCAGAAACAAGTAGCTGAGATTTGCCAACAGGTAAATAAGCCTACGGTTTTGAATGGTTCAAATTTAATTTTAAGCATTAGCTGATCAAACACAGAATAAAAAACAGGAAAAACAAAACAAAACTTACCTCGAGTATTTCTTCTATTTTGTAGAAAGGTGGGGCTCTGGAGAAGGGAAGCCAAGCCAACTTCATTACCTAAGCCAGATCTACCATGGAGAAGGAGAGCCGAGCGAGAGGCAAAGCAAGAGTGGGTGTTGAAATTTTAGGGTTTGGGTCTAGAGCGAGAGGGTGAGATCGTGAGAGAAAGACGGAGATGGTGAGAAGCAGACGAAGATGGATCTGGAAAGGGTTTTGGTTAGAGAGAGCGAGAGAATTTGGGGTCAGAGGGGTTAGAGAGAGAGAAAGGGTTTTGGGTTAAAGAGGGATTTGGAAGGGGTTGAGCGCCCATTTTTCCCTTTGGCTGGGGAGGTAGGGGGGAATTTGAGTTTTGGATTTCGCAGTCAAACAATGAAAATCCCACAGGCTTACGCATGTCGAAGCCCAAACCAATATGAATTTTATTTTTTTAATTTATAAAATTTATTGTATTTTTTTGTTGTTGTTGTTTAATGGAATTTTTTTAAAATTTTTTGGGTTTATATTTTTATTTTATATGGATGATTTGAATTCAAATATAATATGGATGATTTTTTTATTTTTTGTTTGAAAATACATAAAATTATATAATAAAAAAACGACAAAATTATAAAATCAAAAGTAAACAATAATGATTATCCTAGTCCTTTACTTTTTCTCAAGATAATTATTATCCTTTCTTCTTTACTTTACTTTTTCAATTACTAGTTCCAATCCTTAAAGAAATGAAGAAGGAAAACACAGAATTGGGGAAAACAAAAACAACTTAGAATTCAAACCAAATACATACAAATTTACCTTAGAATGAACCAGAGCCCTCGAGAATTGGTAAGGATCCGATGTTGGGTAGGGCTTACGAGACAAGCCTAGCTAAGGCTAAGGCTAAGAGAGTGATCTATGGAAGCTCAAGTGATGAGCCCCAAGAAGCAGTGCGTGAAGATCCAATAGAGGAGGTCCAAAGTGCCAAGCCAACAACTGCTGCTATGGAAACAGGAAGTGCGTCTTGAAGAAGTGATTTCTGCAGTGCCTTAGAAGTTGATGCTAGTGTTGTGAAGGTTGTACGAGTGTTTATTTTTTTATTTTTTTAAAAAATTTATTGTTTTTTATGTTTTTAAAAAAAATATTGTGTGTTTAATGTGTGTGTGTGTATATATATACATATGTTAAAAATAAGAATAATGTTCCGAAATCTAACCACAAACCTAAGTTTTTAGAATAAATTTTTATGCTTTTGTAGTTGTTAAACTTTTTCCGAGAGGACATATTTCTCCTCGGAAATAGTCAAACAATTCTGACGAAATGAGAAGCCCCTCGGAAATAGTCAAACAATTCTGACGGAAGGAGATGGCCGTCGGAAATAGTCAAACAATTCCGACGGAATGAGAAGTCCCTCGGAAATAATCATCCTATTTCCGACAAACGTACTTTTGGTCATTAATAAAGTTGGCGCCAAAATTTCCCCCCAAATAAATTACATTTCCGACGACCATACAAACCTTTTCCGAGAGCATTTTGTTTGTCGGAAATAAATTTCAAGCCCGTGACATATTTCCAACGGACAACATTTTTTGGTCGGAAATAACACTTTTTGCGACGGATTTTTGGAGCCCTCAGAAAACTTTGGTCGGTAATGACCTTTTTTTTTGTAGTGAATAATTATGTCTTGTGTTTCTCCCTTGAAATAAATTCACGCTCGAATTCTCCTCTCTTTATTTAACTTAGCCCTAAAAGTCCTATTTATAATGCATAGGTCTTTTGCTACAAGTTAACTCGGAATAGGAAACTAAAACCTATTAAATTAGGCTAGAAAACCCCAAAATTATAGGAAAACCAAGTCAAACACACCAAAACAGCAAAACAGGGCGCGACACTATTCACTCAACGCAATTGGTCGCTTGGTGCTGAAGCTTCCTAGCGACTTCTTCTTCTCCTTGCCGCTGCTCCTTCATGCAACGCCTAGTTTCCTTCTTCTGCATCATGGTGAGCCAATTCACAACAGGTTGATGTTGTCAAACAAATGAAAATTGATATGGAGAACTTGTGTAGAAGCATTAAATATAAGATCGATAACAAGCAAAGGTAAAATATGAAAAATACATAAATCCAACAATACACAGGATATACTAGTCCAGTTATATGTCTACACAGTTCGAAGACGACAATAAAATTCCACTAATACACACCCAAATCACTCTCGCATATATGAGTCAAGAACAAAGTTCAGATTCTTGCTCACAAAGACAAAGACCAAAAGAGAGAACAATACCAAATTTGAAGCAGCTAAAACAAAAGAGAAAATGATATTTTTCTCTCACAAATGTTGCAACAAACAAACTCACAACCAAAGATAAGTAATACTTAGTGTGACACTCATAAAAAACAAAGAGAAAATTTCAGTCACTTAAAAATGATGTGAGTCACACTTGCTTACCTTAGATGTTTCTGACTCTCTCAAATGGTTCCAAATAGTGAACTCTATTCAAATAGAAGAGAGAGATTTATCTCTTACCAAATGTGGAGGCACACTAGGGAAAGTGAGAAGATAACGTCCCTAATGTGTATAGGCAATTGTGGCTCACTTGAAAACCGAAAGCCACCAAAACAAATGGGTTTCAATTTAAGCCACCAAATTTAAACAGAACTTCTGGAGATTGTGACATTGGCTATGGAGTATGGTTACGGTTTGTGAACACTTCATGGAGTGAAACAAACTCTATGGAGGGAAAGAATTCAATTTGAAGTTCAACAATTCATAATGAGTTTATAAAATATGAAACATTATGCTTAGACGATTTTGACCCATAAAATCATGAATTCAAGAACGAATCGTCTCCAACCAGGAGAGAATGATGGAAGGCAGGTGGCGTGACATTACTACTTGCGGAACTAAAGGTAAAAATTGGTTTTGATTAATGAAAATATTCGGAGTTGCGTTCTTGTGTCTTTATTTTTAAATAAACCAAGGGATTAGGCGAGATTAACTCCTCAGTATCGGTCATCAAACACAAACATCCACCACCCTCAAAGAGGGGACCAACACTTCGGAAGCCCCCCGCCCGTCCCCTTGATCATAATTTAATGTGTCTTTATCTTCTTAAGGAGAAAAACTTGGTTGCAACGTGATAACACTATTTTGCTATTCCCAGTCAATAACAATATGCCACATGAAAAAGTTATCATGCATGTCATAGCATTATTAGTCAGAATAGCAAAATATTGTTATCCTCGTTTCATGCAATTATTTCTCCTTGTAAGAGATTGTTTTACTTTTTGTTTTTCTACTTATTTAGGGCTCATTTGGGAGTACTTCTTTCCACTTATGCCAGTAGGGCTCGATATTCTCTCTTTCTTTTCTATAGATTTCTCTCATCAAGACTATTTGGGTGGTCAACGAGGTCACATATGTTAGATTTAAAAGAGATGGAGCATTGACCCACTACTACCAACATCGATATTATATGAAATTTTTATGACAATACTATTAGTAGTGGACTTTTTTTTGTCTCAAAATATGACTTCTTTTAATTAGTAGTGGATTTTACATTCTTCACCAACCTACAATTGGTGATCACTAAACACATATCTATATGCCAGGGACCTAGCCGGCCATACATGCAGTTAGATGAGGGAGAGATCAAGAGACAAAGTAAAATATAAAAGAGAGATAAAAGAAAGAAAGAAAAATTAACTCATACGCTAAAAATGACGTACAACGATAAGAGTCATGTTAAATTAATACATGCATACACCATTACCAGAAAATATGTTGAATTTAATTTTACATAATTAACATTTATGTGTAGTGTTTACACAACCAACCAAGACTCCCCTTATCAAGACTATTCGCAAATGTTAGGTTAGAGACGAATTAGTGATCTACTACTACATTGTCGATATTGTCTCCAACCTAATCACCTGTAAAACCTAGTGGACTTTACATTCTTCAACACCTACAAGTTAACATAAGGAGAGACCAAGAGAGAAAATAGAGAGAGTAGAGAAAGAGACACATAATAAAACATAAAAAGTGATTTTTTTTAAGTACAAATTAACCGAGACGCTAAAAATGACATACAACGATAGGAGTCATGTTAAAGTAATACTTGCCAGTACCAGGATATGTTAAATTTTACTTTTACATAATTAACATTTATGTGTAAAGAAATGTGTTGACACAACCAACCATTCGAGATGATGACTAGGTGGGATGGAAATAAGTGAGCATGTTGACCTACTCCAGAAGCGTCCAAGCCATACTCAACCCCATGGTCCACCCAATGCATTGACTTGACTCAGTCCCCAGTTCTGTTGTTCCCGCGAAATGATGGCCTAAGAAATCTCTCAACCACCGAGTCAAATTTCTGCAAAACCAGACCAACCCTCCCTCCCCCAAGAAAAGCTACAACCCAATAACGAAATTCTACAAACTAGTAAATTTACCAAATACAGTTGAAAAGAAAAAGAAAAAAACAGACAATGAACGAACCTTAAAAATCAACAGAAAATGGAGACCCAATTCTTTTTCCTTTATTTTAGGATTAAAATGTACGGTAATTATGGGTGTAATAAATAGATGACATAAAAAATTTAGACAGTGAAGTGAGTGAAAACAAATTAAGAAAGCAGGGAAAGGTTAAAAAGAAAAGTAAAGTTAATGCATTTGTGTGTGGTTTTCAGGTGTGGTGCGATGGCTGCCGTCTCATCATGACTTTGACAGAGTAACACCATCATCATCATAAACAACCACACCCCCACACCAGCTAATTTTACAGAGACAGAGAAAGGAAAAAAAAAGGAAAAAAGAAACACAAAAACATAACCAAAAAAAAGAGAGACAGAGCATTGTTAGTTTTTTTTTTCTGTGGGGATTGGTTTTGAGCTTCTTGTATCTGGAGCTAGCTTGTTCAGAAGGACAGCCGCCTCATCTGGGTCCCTTTAGAATATTGCTCTGAAGAGCCTGAGGAAGTTTATAATTTCTGGGTTTTGGTTGGTCTTTTGAAAGGAGTTCCGGCTCTGAGTGCTGGGTTGAGGGCCTTTTTGTTGGTTTTGGAAAGGAAGGAAAAGATTGTGTTTTGGGTTTCATTTTCCTTCCGTCTCTGCATTTTGTGAAAGTGTTTTTGGTGCATTGGAATGTGGAGGGACGCTGGAACTCCTGCTGATTCGTTCTATGAAGTCCGTCCTGAGTGTACTGATGTACCCAAAACCCGCTTCAAAATCAAGGTTCTTTTTTTTCTGTTCTCTTTTTAATTGCTGGAATTCATATAAAGGTTGATTCTTTAGATACCCATTATCTTAATTTGGATCCGTTACCCATTCGAAAACCAAGATATTGCCTAATGCATCAGATTTGATAATGGGTGGTGCGAGATTTAAGTTAAGAGCATTACTTGGTGTTAATATGGATCACAAAGTGATGTGCATTGGGAAAATTCTATAGAAACAGTTTGTGCAGTTCTTTTGTTTGTAAGTATTCTCAGGTTTAGACATTTGATCTCTTCCTCCTTCCTCATATATCATGGTTCGTTGGTAAGGCCAACTTTGCGAACCGGATCACCAAAGTACCATGAATTGGAACACTCGACCCGGATCATGGTTCCCAGGGGTTAAGGGAATCTGTTAACCCCAATAAGAATATGATTTGCTTGTTTTAACGCTTGTAAACAACAAGAAGCTTTTGAATACAGTTTAGGTATTCGTGGTATTTCGGTTAAGGTATTGAAATAGTGACCCTTGCTCATTTCAGTGAAATCTTCAAATCATAGGCAATTTCACTTTTAACCCAAACCTACTAAACAGACATGTCTAGACATTTTTCTTGTCAAGGTAAATCTGTATTAAGTATTTTTTTTTTTAAACTTTTGAATGTCAAGCTTGATAATGTGCTTGAATATCAAACTCGTACCAACAAAAGCATTATAAATAAAAAAGATAATGATTTTTTTGGTACAAGTATATATTTCAATTTTTCATTGTCAGTTCTTTATGAACTAGGTGAGGGGACTAAGTCAGCAAAGAAAAGATTTGAACAAAAATTTTTAGTAACAATTAGACATGCAGAGTAAATCAACCTGGGTAATTCTATACATACTTATTGACCCAAAAAAAAAAGTTAGGTGACATTCTGATAGTTTAAAGATGCATTATGTATGCTATAAAGGAAATGTCTGCAATTTTCCCATTACTCCATAAGGTATTCATTTTGTCAATGCCATGATGTGTATCTTCCAATTTCAACTCCTTGTTTTTATTTGTCTATGCAGGCAGGCAAAACTTTAAGTGTAAGGAAATGGCAGGCTGCATTTTCTCCAGAAGGGTATCTGGATATAGGCAAAACTTTAAGTCGAATCCATCGTGGGGTGAGTGAATCTTTATGATTCCATGGCTGCAACTTAGTATGCTTAGATCTATTCAGTATATTTGCACAGTTCAGTTTTGCATTTTTGTGTAGCTATCCATAATCTAGTATAATCAGATATTATAAGGTCTTGAGAATTCTGATCAATACTTGCCCATACAAGTTAGGTATGTATTATATACACTGCTTAAGAGCTGAACTCACTTTTTTCTTTTTTCTTTTTTTGTATGGTAAATCAACGACTTTTGCTCCTACTGGCACGTTTAACCCATAGCCTGTGTATATGATTGGGGATATGTAGAAACCAGGCTAAATTATTTCATTAGCCATTACTGTTGTAAAAAGTCAGATTAAATATTGCTTAATTTTCTTTCAAACATTTGTGCACGTAATAACTAGATGCTTCCTTTCTGACTTATCTTCTTAAGTCTGGCTGTTGTTTCTTTTTATTTGAAATAATTTTCTTGATGAATATAACAATTTAATCATTTGCTTAGTGCCTTAACGTATTAATTTTGCCAATCAGGGGATCCATCCATTAATTAGAGGAGAAGTTTGGGAATTTCTACTTGGTTGTTATGATCCTAAGAGCACATTTGATGAAAGAGAGCAGATCCGGCAACGTCGAAGGTATTTCTTGTTTCCTGCCTTACTTGGGCTACTGGAAATTTATTTATTTATTTACCTTCTTTTAGTCTAATAAAGTTTCCTAGTAGGATGCACGGAATTGAATAAAATTAGCTGACAAAAAACAATATAATGTGGAAACATGCTAGCAAAAGACATAATGCTTTCCTCTTCATAAGATGGGGATCCACATCCTTATTTTGTGTGGGATGTGTATAGTCCAAATCTACAGGATGTATGTATATATATATAATTTCCTACATCTTATGCTTCACCTGTCCCATTATTGTGTAATGATTGGTTAAGCATCACACTTTGCCCTTTTCAGAGTGGAATATGCTAGGTGGAAGGAAGATTGCCGTCAAATGTTTCCTGTTGTTGGAAGTGGTAGGTTTATCACTGCCCCTGTAATCAGTGATGACGGTCAGCCCATTCAGGATCCCTTAGTGCTCCAACAAATGAATCCAGACAAGGGAGCTGATGGTAACCGTGCTAATGGTATAGAACCGGTGACAGACAAGAAAGTAATCCAGTGGATGCTTACTCTACATCAAATAGGTTTGTGATAAATTCATATGAATTTTTAAGGATATTTTTTATAACAAAATTTCAGTTCCACAATTCAGATTGTTCTTTTTGGTCGATTCTCTGTTTTCACCATGTCTTCTTATACTTTGATTAAATTAGTCTGTCAAGTACTTATGACGCTGTTACAACTCTTTGCCTTATCTACATGCGACAAGTACTGAACATGATTTATTGTATTTTTTTCAATTTATATTGAGTGATTTGGTGAATAACTTTTCTGTTTGAATCTTTTTATGTGCCAGGTCTTGACGTGGTTCGCACTGACAGGACACTGGTGTTTTATGAGAAGCAAGAACACTTATCAAAACTTTGGGATATTCTAGCTGTTTATGCCTGGATAGATACAGATGTGGGCTATTGTCAAGGTGTGTAACATATTGCATGATCATTTTTCAACTGAAGCTTTCATTATAATGATACAAGGAAAAAAAAAAGTGAATAATGTTGGTTACAGTAATTTTTGGTACGCCTCCCAACAATTTGAGAGGTAACACAACAATTTTATATTGATTTTGCAACAAAATGCTGGTTCTAATCTCTGAAATTTATGGCCATGGTGAGCAGGAATGAGTGATCTTTGCTCCCCTATGATTATCCTTCTTGAAGATGAAGCAGATGCATTTTGGTGCTTTGAACGCTTGATGCGCAGACTGGTAAAATTATGAACTAAATCTTCAACTTCCTATATTTATTCTGGTGTTGCTTGAAATCAGTGCCATAGCATCCGGTGATTATTTAAATGCTTTCAGTCAATTCTAACTTATGGCCTGCTCTTTACTCAGTAAGTTGTTTGTGTGTACACTCACTTTATCTTTTCTTGCTCCTACCGTGTCTGTCTAAACACTAGGAGATATTTTTCAATTCATACATCAATGAGATTCTTGAGAATTTTTGGTTGATATACTGCTGTCCTTTAAAAAGTAGCTGCAAGATTTCTTTTCCTATGAAGTTACATGTTGTTTCTTTAAAGCTACCAAATTATTTGTGATGGTTTTGATTTTTCATTTGGATTCCAGTTTCTTATATCTTGTTTTCTTATTTGGAATTTAAAGCGGGGAAATTTCAGATGTACCGATAGTTCTGTTGGGGTGGAGGCACAGCTAAATAATCTAGCTTCAATTACTCAAGTCATTGATCCAAAACTTCATCATCACTTAGGTATTGCCTTACAATTTTATTTTGGCGTTTGCTTGCTTGTGAGTTGGAGAGCTGATTTGGCTTGCGTGTGTGTCTTTTCTCTCTTGTACATCCCTCAATGTAATGCGAACAGATTAAAAGATAGTAACACAAAATGTTCATTTTGGAGTGCAGAGACACTAGGTGGAGGAGACTATTTATTTGCTTTCCGGATGCTTATGGTTTTGTTCCGTCGAGAATTCTCCTTTTGTGATTCTTTATACCTTTGGGAGGTCAGAATAACTTTCATTTATAACTTTTTGATAATTTCTAGCGCCCCTTTTGGAGATTTTCAGTTGCTATAACAAATTGTTGCAAGTGTAAATACTTTTAGGAAATCCCTGAAAGTATTTCTGGGAAACCACATATATAACTTTCATATTTCTTTAGTACTCAAAACTTCCTCCACAGCTGGACTTTGATTTCAATACTTCTGCAGATCTTTTGTATTAGACCAAATCTTTTCGTAGTAAAAGTGATGTAGGATACGGTTGAATTGTAGATTTAGGCAGTTTAGCGGAAGCGAAAACAATGGAAAACAGAAAATAGAACAAAAGGGATAGGTCTGGAATCACTCTAGGGGTTTGGCTTTACACCAAGTAGTCTCCTATCTCTGGAAAATAAACTTTTCTTTATATCTCAACAACTCAACTCCATAATGAATTACATAAAAGGGGTATTTATAATAATCTAACCCTAGAGCGAAAAGGAAAATTAAACTTATTCTAGGAAAGAAATCCTAATCCAAATAAAATGGGAAACTTAGAAATCCAACTGAAATCTGGAAAAAAAAACTAGAAACTAGGAAACTAACAAATAAATTAGGAAACTAATTAATAATTTCCTCTTCCATCTCTTTCGTTTGTAAACCCTAATGGGTTTGACAAAAATGTCCTCATCAAAAAGTTGAAAAAATTTGTACTTAATTTGACAAGTTCTTTCAGAAAATGAATTTTAGGAACTATCTCATGCATTCATATTAAAGACCAAGCCTCTACCCAAATCAAGTTTCCTTAACTCGGGATATAAGTCTTCCATGTTGGACGAGAGAGCAAAGACTTCGTATTTATGACATCATTAAAGGGGGGAAAAAAGATATCATTTTATCACACAAACATATATGTTCCTTTTTGTTTTCAGCCAAATACATCGTTTCCTTTGGTGCATGGTATGTGTATGTTTATGATAGCATTTGTGCATCTCTTTTCCTGTTTGACAGATGATGTGGGCTCTTGAATACGACCCTGAGTTGTTCAGTGTGTACGAAGAGTCTGATTCCGATAGTGAAAAGGCCGAAGGATCTAAGGGAAAAGCAAAGTCAATACGTCAGTGTGGGAAGTATGAGAGGGAAAATATGAAAAGTGGAGCAAAGAATTCAGAAGCACCGCTCCCAATATCTGTTTTCCTAGTTGCCAGTGTCTTGAAAGATAAGAGCTCAAAGCTACTTACAGAAGCTCGGGGTCTGGATGATGTTGTTAAGGTTTGCATTATGAGTTTAATTTGCAATTCTTTTGAAGCATTCAATTTTATGCTTACATTGAGGGTGACATTACATCAATTGAGCGGAGAACATGTTCATATGGGGACAGCCCGGTGATACTTTCACCCACTTCTCGAGGACCTATTCTAGTTTTTTTGGTGTTTCCGTATGCCCCTGTAGTTTAGAAGCGTGCAATCATACCCACCTGTAGTTGAAACTAGGTTGCAATTAACCAAAATCCTAAAAATGATAGCTTTTTGTACCTTATTTTGATCATTGTTCTAAAAAAATGTCAACTGCATTGTCAAATCCCTTTTTTAAAAGGAAAAAAAAACATGAAAAGATGTCATTTTTAGGATTTTGGCTTGATTGCAACCTAATGTCAACTACAGGCGTATGTTAAACGTTTTAAAGGATGAAATTGGAAGCCCCAGCAAACTACAGAGACTAAAAGTGTCTTTTGGCCATTTCTAAAACCCTAGGCCAAAAGACCAAATAATTAGCTAGAGTAGGTTGGCATTGGTGAAGCATCTTTGACCCTTTTAATAAATAAATACTTCTTATCAACTTAACAGTTGAT
Source organism: Prunus padus (assembly GCA_024362665.1). Classification (NCBI taxonomy): domain Eukaryota; kingdom Viridiplantae; phylum Streptophyta; class Magnoliopsida; order Rosales; family Rosaceae; genus Prunus; species Prunus padus. The sequence continues at coordinate 10,913,418 of JANFAM010000011.1, forward strand.
TGTGTTGGAACTTAACTTTCTTACAGCTTTAACCCGTCTGTTTACTGAGTCATCCCTCTCTCCCCCAGATATTGAATGACATAACTGGAAATTTAGATGCCAAAAAAGCTTGCACTGGAGCAATGAAACTTCACAAAAAATATCTGAAAAAGGTACTGCAATTTCTTTTTTCTTTCATAGCAGTGGTGTATATAATGATGTTGCTATCAAATTTTCATGTGTGTATTTGTGCATTTGCTGTCTCTGTGCATGGGTGGGTGCACTTCAGGTATTCTTATAATAACACTTAAACTCATCATTCATGGATTTGTTACTGCTGCAGGCCAAGAAGCCATAGCATCAGTTTTGCACACGATTTTTTGGCCACCCGAGAAGTAATATGATGATGTTCCGTACATTCTTATACCTGATGTAGCAAAGAGATTATAATTTACTTCCACATAATCTTGGCTCAGAGTTGACAGAGCTGCACAGTAGGTCCAATCTGCAAAATATTCCCACGAGCAATTGTTGTTTTTGAAATTAGTCCCAATTATTTGTATATTGAAAGCATTCTTTATAGGTCTGTATGTTGTATAACCATAAACGAGGCCTATATTTTGTATAACCATACGTTGTATTTAATGATATTACGAGGGAAAAAAAGCATATGCTTGCAGTGCTCCAACCCTAATCAATCAAATTAATTTGCAGTTTTCTTTTTAAAACGACTTGCAGTATTACCTTCTTTTTGTTTTTTTTTCTTTTGAGTGCTGCTAAACAAATCCTAAAATTAACTTAGTACATCATATGATCTAAGTATACCATGATATTGTAATTAAAATGTAAAATTAACTAAGTACATCTCATTTAACTACTAAAAATACCTATGGTATACTTTAATACACTTTATCATACAACACCTTAATAAAAATCCTAAACCAGGTTACTATTACTTTACGATCATTGGTTGCATCCTGAATTCCAGCCACGCCATTATCCACATTACCATTTATATGTGTTTTTAGTGAGTCCGCATTACCATTTATATATGTTTTTATTGAGTCCGCAAGAAGCTCTCTTTTATGTTTATATCCTCTCCGTTTGACAATGTTTGTAAGGTCATTCCTATTAACCATTTTGGACAAAACAGATTAGTCGAACTTGCTCTGATTTCATATATATTTATATGAAATATATATATATAATATTAAAGTTAAACTTCCAGTTGCTTCTAAGGCAAAAAAGTATTGAAGAAAGGAAAAAATATGGCAACAAGCAATCAGCAATTGATGAGTAAAACTTTGTAGAAAGTTCTCGGAAAAGTAACTGTCGAATTTTACAGATAAACCTTAATCAAGAAAATTGAATAAAATTCTAGTAAAAATTAAAATACAACAAAAAAAAAAACCAAAAGTTATCAGCAAAGGTAATAAAAGAACCTTTCGTCATGCAATTGTGCCTCCACCAGTGCTCAATACGTTGTTCGTTGTGGGCACCAAGCTGTTAACTCGCAAGTGTACAGGCCAATTAGTAGTATAGCAAGACAAGTATGAGGTCGTACCCACGAGGACTGAGAAGTTCAAGTTAGTTATGTACGTAGATTACCCAATTCTAGAAACAAGAAGTTAAGTCTAAAACAGATTTTAAAGAGAGATTGATTGACTTTGTGAAAACAAATGAAACAAAACGAAATTGCAAACAAAGGCAAAGTAAACAAGTGTATCAAAGAGTGGTTTTGAGGTTGGAAACAGATTTGGAGACTAGGGCATTCGATTCACCATAACAATCCAATTCTAGGTTATAAGGATTCAAGTGACAAGTCCGATTCGATTCAAAGATTGATTCTAGCTAAAGTATGATTAAGCCATGGTGTTTGATCCTAACCTTGTATTTCCAATTCCCTAATTAAGTCCTTATTGTCGAACTTAAATCAAGCATTAGAAATCCATTAAGCATAGAAGAATGTTTTAAACAACCAAGCATGTATCTAATCCCTATTGACGAATGTCCATACATACTCATCTTATTCATAGTTCAATTGAAACAAAAGCATAAGGTGTCTACTTTAGTTTCAACCAAAATACACAAATCTCAATGGTAGCTAGGCATTCAGATTAGCATATAAGTAGATAGGCATAATGAATAAGAGCATGAATCTTGAATCAAACTTGAAACTTGAAATTTATAAACCCAGAATATTCATGTTAGGTTACATCGAAGCCCTAGTAATGGATTTAGCTACTCATAATGGGAAAGAAACATAAACAGAAATGAGAAAGCATAATGAATGTAATAAGAATAGAAAACCCTTTTCAAGTTCTTGTGGTGTCCAATGCTTCTCCAAGAGCTTCTCCACGCCTAATACTTCTCCAAGCACTTCCCCACGTCTAGAAGAATGTATGAAGGTTAAGAAGGTGATTTGGGATGAGTTTGGGTGAGTGGTGATGGTTGAGAAAGAGGAAATTCGTAGGGAAATGGAAGGCAGGCTTGCGGGACAGTTTTGGTGATTTGAGGCTGTTTAGAGTGTTGGGAGTGTTTGGGGAATTATGGGAGTGTGGAGGATGGTGTGGAGGATGTGAAAGATCGAAGGATGTGAAAGATCCTGAAAGATGTCAAGGATGTGAGAGTTGATGTCTTATGGAATGAATGAGAGTGGTATTTATAAGGAGAATGAAAGGAGAATTCTGAATTGATTAATGCCTCCACTAACCACACTAATACATTAGAAAATCAATTTCCCTTCTTTTCTGGCTAGTGCAGCTCCCACATGCAGCTAATGGAGAACCCCACCAGAAATCACATCTCATGCATAGCTCATCATGACCAAGAAACTTCATGGGCTCACGAATTGGGCTTCCCTTAATCAACTGATGACATTGAGCCGTCCATCTTTAAGTTTAGAATGTCATCTTTCCAACCACATATCATTTGGGCCAATCCAAGTTCGGAGGAAGGAGTTAAGGCTGAAACAAATTTCTAACTCAGTGCACGTTTTGGACCATTTTGCATATTTGGGCCCCCATGGCTACCTAAAGCTCAATTAACTGAATGACAAACATAAAAGAGATTAAAAGCACAAGTTTAACTCAAAAACATAACTAAATCATATGCTAGAAGGGTACAAAATGATATACAATTATGAACCGATCACAAGCAATAGTAAAACTTCTTTACATTTGATTATGATTGAATATAGTGAGTAAGGTATACTTATTAAAATTATATTTGTTTCACAATTCAATATATTATATATCTTTTTTGGTAATTTTATATTAGGATAAATTAGTAATTCAAGTTTGGTAGTAGGGTGTACTCAATAAATTTTAGAGTTCATTTAGCATCATTTTTTTTTCCAACCATGAATTGCCATATTTTTAAAAAAATTCAAAAAGAGCGATATTATTATTTCGTAAAAAACCACATTAGAAAATTCACATATGATATTGGGAGCATCCCTTCACCATATGGATGTTTTAGATAAAGAGAGTGCATAACGAGCAAGTTAAGATATTCTAGGATTTCTAGAACCCCTTAATTAGGAAATCAATCTCTGTAAATTAGAAAATCATATTAGAATTAGAATTAGTTTTCCTAATTGAACACTGCTTGTACAGTACACCTATAAATTCCTCATAAATTCCTCCTTATGGAGTGTACACTGCTTGTACACTCACATTTTAATGTTTTATTAGTTTTTGGAAACTTTAGGGGGCATCTGGTATCCTATTCAAATAAGAAACTCAAAAATTTTGATTTTTCTTAAAAACAAGGAGTTCTTAAATTTAGTTTTAAGATTCAAAAACTTGTTTGGTATGCAACTTGAAAACTATTTTCAAATCTTAAAAATTTGAGAACTTGTGGGTTGTTAGAAAAAACTGAAAAAACAGATATTTTGTGTTTTTAATAATTAGGGTGTTTTTTAGTTGTTCTTGAGTTTGAGTTTTTAAAAATAGGTCCACCAAACAGGTTTTCTTTGTTTTGGACTCAAATTCTGTTTTTGAGTTTAAAAAGTTGGATTCAAGTTGAATACCAAACAGGCCCTTATTAATTTTCCTATTTTAATTCCTTTTAGATCCTTTAGGGTTTCTAGGATATTGAAACCAACTTTAGCATGTGGTTAGGTTTTTTTTTTTTTTTCCTATTTTCATATTTTGAATAAAACTTGACGTTCTCTCATTCTTCCTGGTGGATTCTAGAGTTCTTAATTCTTGGCTATAGTTTTAGCCTATTGATTGTCACGTTGCATCAATAAGTCAATCATGCTCTCCACAACTATTTGTAGGAGCACGATATTGTGGGAGCAAAAGATTTCAACGGCAAATCCAGCTATGCCACTTGGAAAATAAGGTTGTCCTAAATTATATTAGTTAAACCAATTAATTTGTGACATGTTTATGTATCAGTAATGGGTATGAGAGGAAAGGGAATGATTTCCATTCTTAACTTCCCATGTGTTTACTTGCAATCAAGAATGAAAAAATATGTAGGCCCCACCTCAAAATCTGTAATCACATCCCCTCAAAACCAGGAATCAGATCAACTAAGGGGGGTAGTCCATCAGATTCCCATTACTTTTTTCCCTTAATACCTTCCAAAAATACCCTTACCACTTTACCATAATTCCAAAACACCCCATTACTTTAGTAATGAAATTAATTTCGATTTTGATTCATGAGAATTAATAAACAATAACAATGGGAATCAACCATATTCCTATGCTGATTCCATATAGTTAGCAAACAACGTAATTGAAATGATTATTTCCGTGCCGATTCATTACTTTCCCAATTCATAAATTCGTTCATTTCTTACTTTCTTCATTCTTGGTAAGCGCACATACACACACACCGGTGGTTTTTCGATTGATTTCTTTTGTCTTGCAGGGAATCTAGAAGGAGAACGATCAAGAGAAGCAAAGATCCTTCCCGAATCTTCTTGGGAAGAAATTTGCACAAACATATATTGTCCACCAAACACTTCGTACAAAATATAACACTATAAAAGTATCTAGCAAGTGAATTTGAGATGAAATATCTCGGTCTCTTGAAATATTTTTTGGACATTGAAGTAGCATGCTCTCAACAAGCTTTGAATACAAAAGCTATATCATTAAGGGCTCGTTTGGTACATAGAAATGTACTAACTAATTTATGTCGGATAGCATTAATTTGTCACACACACACCTCGGTCGTTTTTCGATTGATTTCTTTTGTCTTGCAGGGAATCTAGAAGGAGAACAATTGAGAGAAGCAAAGATCCTTCCCAAATCTTCTTGGGAAGAAGTTATAAGGCGTTTGGTGTTGTTACGGATAAATAGTCTGACTAAGTTATAATGTGTTTGGTGCTCTATTGGATAACAACTTATTAGACTCCATGAGCTTGAAAAATCATATAGACCGACATGGACACTCCATCATTTTCTTCCTCTTGCACCCATTTTTTCCTCCACAATTATAATATCTCTACGCAATATTCTTTTTCTTTTTCAATAAATTGACAAGTTTTCAAGAATGAAAGTAATCCCCTCTATGTGGTATTGAACCCTATCATTGATGTTGTTCAGTGCTTAACTCCATGAGTATGAAATCCTCATTTTGAAATTGGAATTTGCTGGTCATATATAGTTGCTGTGTTGGTCTTCTTCCAACCCTCCTTTTGAAATTACAATTGAAATCCTCATTTTCGCTCTTCCAGCATGCTTTCTCATAATCGTTGCGTTGCTGTGTAGGTCTCCTTTTAAAATTGGAATTCGCAGGAGTAGTAATCAGTTGCCGAATAACCCATGACAGAGAGGATGAAAAGAGTCTATGATTTTTCACGTAGAAAGGTGTTTTCTTTTTCTCTAGCCTTATAATTAAGCATGTATTATCTTAATCGGGGGTGTGTGGATTGTATTAGTTAGTCAGGTAAAGAGAGTATTAAAAGCCCACTCTATTTAACATAGTCGGATAATTAAATAATACAAGTTGACACCAAACAATTGACATGGACTATTTACTCATATCCAAAGTCTAATACAGTGTACCAAACTTACCCTAAGGAATATTTTTGTCACAACGGAAGTATGTTTTTGACTTATTGACAGAAACGGGAATGTTAGCTAGTAAACTTGGGAGTAAATTGAACTATCTAGCACATATATACAAGACCATATATAACATATGATGTTATGGTGGTAAGCCTATTTATGCATGCCCCAAGTGAGGCACATATGGATGTAGTAATCACATCCTGAGATACTTCATGTCAGCCTTTCGGAAAGTATTTATGTTTTCAAAGCATGACCATCTAAATGTTGAAGGATACACTGATGCTGATTGGGTTTAGATACTTAAAATCAGCCCATGGGAAAGAATTTATGTGTTCAAAGCATGATCTTCTAAATGTTGAAGGGTACACTTATGCTGATTGAGCTGGTAGTATTACTGACAGATGGTGAACATCTGGTTACTTCACTTTTGTGGGACAAAATATATAGTCACTTGGAGTAGTAAGAAAGAGCACTCTTTCAATCCAAGATACCTACTATTCCTAGAATTATTGAGGATACTGTGAGGTTGAGGTGCACTTATAGAGTGGTGAAGGGCAAGATAGTAAGGTGTGGGGTGTAAGGTTGATGAGTTTTTATTTTATTTTATTTTTATGTTGGTTGTGTGTTTAGGGGTAGTTTGGGAACATAGTGGGGTTTTCTTAAAAATTGTGAAAATTTTAATTAAAAGTTGGGGTGAACAAAGAGAAGTGCAAGTAGCATGGAACTTGGAGTGATTATATAATACTACGGTAGTAAGAAATACGTGCCTTAAAGGCAAGCAGGCCCCATCAAAGAATTCTCATATATATTTGCCTCATAAGTATCACTTTAAAGGTTTTTTAGGACCTTTCCTATTGAGATGAGCGTTAGTATACTAAACTCACACACACTACATGAACGCTAGGACTCGAACTCAAGACTTTGCCTGAGGGAATAAATACTCCAAACCATTACACTAGTAGGTCCTTTGCAATTTAAAGTTAGAGTAAATTAAAAATTGATCAGTCATTGGATTATCATTGTGAATATTTCAGTATTCATTCATATTCGCCAATCGGTTTGATCAGTATAATTGCATGGCTGAAGAGCCTATTATTTGGCCTATAGTTTTGAGCCATAAGTATAAAATCGGTTTGCATATATAATATGTTATCTTCATTTTTCTAGTCACTGTTCCAACATTTGGAACTTATATACACTACATAACAAACATATTAAACATCCTATAAAAACACACCCAAAAAAAGGGCTAGCTAGGAAACAAAAAGGCCACACGAATCCATCCTCATTTGTATATAATAACTACTTGCAGTTAAAATCTTATACAAATTATCGTATCGTCTGTTTTTCTTTTTGTTTCTGACATGTTACAATCTCCTCATCTTCGAGTTCGAGTATGGACAGGTCTCGAAATCACGGTACGTATTTCTTTATCAGCCTCAGTGCATAGACATCCATCTTCTTGCAGCTGATGACAAAACACATCAAACGAATTCTCAGAAATATTAAAACTTATCAATTGCCTAGCTAGCTACTCACTACTAGGTGCTACAAACTCGCAAACTTATGACCTAGAAAAAGAAATTTTAAGATTAAAAAAACGCTCGAAAACTGTCTCACTTCGAACCTCGTTTATTCATATCCAATAAAAAACTGCGACGTAGTAGAGTTGTACTCACTCTCCATATATAGAAAAGAATTCCTTAATTTATTTACCTGCAGATAGAATTTAGCCTTGCTGATCATCATCAGTGGAAGCGATCTGTCATGAACAAGAAAGTCAGGATGGCTATACATAAGACCATAAGGGCATTAGAGTTGAGATGCTGTGCGTTGTTTTTGGGGAACCGTTTTGGAATTGCACACTCTTCTCCATTGAACAACACTCTTGTAGGGAACCCTTCACCCGCCTTGATATCAATATTGTGAAAGTGCTTCTTCTTGAACGAGATCACCGACTGCAGCTTCCCGGGAACCATCGGATTCTTTTGCGGGTCAGTCCCGTTCTTAATCCCGATCAAGTAATTCAAGCCCTTGAGCCCTGTGAACATAACGGTGCTGTTAACTTCTTTCTCCATCTTGGTTCCGTTGAACGAGTAGACGTTTTCGTAGTCTTCGTAGGCCTTGTTCAGCTTCACGGCAGCGTACCAATCTTGGAAAGGGTCGTTTCCCCAGTTGAAGAGAGTAAGCCTTGCAGTCCATCCATTGCTGTAATCCGAGTCGACGTGCCAATTCAGGCTAACCCCACAGTTGTCAGGGCACGGCAGCTTCTTGGGGACGTCGTAGTGTTTGATTTTGGCCCAAGCTTTTGCCTTCTCTGTTCTGTTAGCGAAAGGCACGAGCAGAGCTTCAGCTGGAAGAAGCATGGCGGGCTCTCTGGGGCTGCATTTGCCTGTTTCGCTGGTTTTGCATCCGCAGGCGCACGTGCTGCATGGAACCACAGAGTCACTGTAATAGGCTGAGAACGAGACGCAGCATCTGGGGACCGCGGGCTTGGTAATGTTGCACACCACCTGCCAGCTGGCGACGGCTGCTGACGTGGCCTGGAGCCCACTGGGGTCTGGGAATTGGGTGGGGTCGATTCTGATTGGGGGTCCACATTTGTAAGAAGGGTTCAAGGCACCGTTGATTTTCCAGTGCTGAGGTGGAGTGAGGGCGGTTCTATTGTCATCAGGCGGGAGCTTGAAGACTTGCAGTTGGAAGATAGACTGGGACTGGCCCTTGTCCATGAGGCCTGGCAAGATGGTTCCGTTTCTGCAGCAGCGGGGCAGTTTTCCGACCTTGGGGTCGTCCTTTCGATCGGCAGGAAGGTCAGTGATGACGGGCTTCTTTTCGCAGTTCATGACCTGAGAGAAGTCCAAGTCCTTGTAGAATTTGCCGGCCATGCCATAGAGACACTCGGTTGAATCCTTCTTGTGAGTGTAGGCTCCTCTCATGTTGTTGATGAACTCTCCCTTCATCCACTCCCAGGTGATGTTCCAGTGGTCGAGGCGGCCAAGCGGGTGATTGTTGTCGATGGTCACTTGGGCGAGGTAGTTGTTTGCGAAGGTTTGGAGCACGTCGTATGTGATGGAGAGATCACCATTTTGCTTTGGCATGAATTTGGTTTTTTCGACTTTCTTTGCCTTGAATTTTGGGTCCTTTTTGCAGCACACGAACATTGTATTCTTCCCTTCAGATCAAAACAGAATAATATGATTCAAATGCATGCCTTATAATTCAATTACTGCATAGATAAGCCAGAAAATTCAACCCTTGATTTCAGGGTTCTTATATATGATCCAAGAGATTTTTTAAAACCTCACTTTCAAACCAGCAATAATCTTTCTGGCCATTTTTAATATTCATTTTGCAAATATTCTATCTAATTAACTGTCTTGAAACACATAATATTATAAGATGTCAAATTTGTTTAGAACAGTTACTCATGCACTTCAATTCCTCCCTTCCATAATATCGTATGTAACAAAAAATTCCAAATTGGCCAAAAAAGCAATGTTGATATTCAATCTTGAATCGAATCCTCATAAAACATCTTGTTTCTTGTTAGTATACAAAATAAACGAAAGTCAGCCATTGATATAAATTAATGGATCATTAATGATCTATAAGAAAGATTTGGTTATAGATCATCATCATCTGCAAATAAATTTGTCGAAAAATCATGTGTAATTAGTGCATATTATAAAACAAAATCAATATACAAAAATCTTGTAAAAAAAATGAAAATAACAATGTAACTAGGTAGAGAGAGCAAAGGATAGGAGGAAAATAATTACCGCGGATACGAGCATTAGGGCACTTGAAGCCGTCGTTGACGAGGCTGATGGACTTGGGCATGGGAGTAGCCTTGGTGCCGAGCCCAAACTGCGTCCCCTTGAAGTTAATCTTAGCCTGAATCTGGGTGTAATCTCCAGCCGTATCGATCATGGTCTTCAAATCCGTCATGGGGTTCCCCGCAAAGGTGGCCCCTTTGGTCCCAATCTGCGAGGGCAGATCACCGCCGTCCACCAGCAGAGCCCCTTCCGTCGACACCAAAATCTCCCGATGCTGGAACCCTATGTACAACTTCCATGCCTTGAGCTCCGTTGACCCGGCGTTCAAGATGGTGGCCTCCGACTTGAACGACCAAGCCTGTGCTGACATGTTTTTCAAGTGGGGCAGCTCCTTCTCCCGTGACGTAAACTGGTACGTCAAGAAGATGCCGTCACAATCTTCTTGCTCGGGAGGAGGAGCAGCCACCTCTCCGTCACCATCGCCGCCACCTGCTTGTCCATAACAAATCTCAACCCTAAAACATGAAAGCACCAAAAACGCCACCAGCATTGCACGAAAAGAGGTCATCTGGATGGTCCATGGTATTTTCATGCCTAGTGTCACCATTATTCTTCTTTTTCCTTTATGTGTATCAATTATTTGTTTTTCTTTTTTCTTGGTTTAATTTGTCTGTTTTGTTGTTTTTGGGGTTTGAGGGATTTGTTTGGTTTGTGTTGCTTGGGAGAGACAAAGAGAGAGAGAGATAGATGTAAAGAGAGCTAGCGGCGGCCGCGCGAGAACGCGGCGAGTGAGAGAAGCTAGAGGCCCTTGGGAGTCTGTGTAAAACCCCAGGGGAGAGAGAGATGGCTTGGTATAAAGAAGAGGAGCGACATTAAAAGACTGGGTCAATCTCTATTTTCTTCCTCTAGTTTTCGCGGCAGTTTCGGAGCCTTGCCTTTCCCCCATGCAACCCAACTGTTATTTTTCTGTTACTTTTCTGGTTTCACATTGTACGGACCATGTGCACGTTTCATGGAGAAATTTTTAAATGTACCGGACACCACGCGTGGTTGTCATCCAATGATCTGGGCATTTGGAATTACTTTCTAATTTATTCATTATTTTTATGACATGGCTGCGTTGGAACATTCCACACGCCCTACACCAGTGGATGACATACCACGTGGTGTCGAACACCAAAAAATTACTCCGTTTCATGCCCTCTAAATAGCGTGTGTGCACTCTCATACGGTGTCGTTTTGGGCTTGCTTGCTTGGTTTTTTTCCGACCAAAAGCGAAACAAGTTTGTCGTTTGCAGGAATTCGGGAGGATGACCTTTCTAACTGTTGTGAGCTGGCACAACTGTCACATCTTTCGAGTAGTTTGGTCGCTTCCAATTTGCTGACGTGGAATAACAAACCAACATTGTTACATTTTTGGTAATTGCAACGATTTAATACTTGTTTCTTCAAATTCATCGGTCTCTACTGCCTTAAAAGAAAGACTGTAAACTGCCATTGACCATCGAGATTCCCCTTTCCCCTGATCCTTACTCAATCTGACTAAATACCATGTACGTAGAAACCTTTTTTTCATATTATTATTAATGGAGGAGGGATGATTCGTAGTTGAGACCGCTTTCAACAATGAGAATAAAAATACTACTAGATTAAGAAATAGAAAACGAAGGTACATTGTCATGTACACGCTTAATATAGTGACTCATATGCAATGAATGACAAGTTGATGAAGAATAAAAATACTACTAGATCAAGAATAAAAATATATGGATTTTAAAAAAGAAACAAGATTAAATAATTGATGGCTTGTCGAGATGGACTAAAAAAAATGGATAAACAGATGGTTTTTCATGAAAGATGGGCAGTCATTAGGGGGTGTAAGATTCAATCCAATTTGCCTAAATTGGCCAATCCAATTCAATTTTAATTGGTTTCGATGATTTAGTGGATTGGATTGGATCCATAATTTCCAAAACCAACATGATTGGATTGGATGACGGATTTGCTTGTGACGATCCAATCCAATCCAATCTAGTTAGTTTCATGCTTATTTTGCTCATTAGGTAATTTTCATTAAGAAAGTTATAAACATTTTAAGTAATTTGATGGAGGTATGTTTAATATATTATAAAATCAATATAATTTTCTCTAGCATTTCATAAATGATAAAAAAAAAATCTTTCACACAAGTCAAAATGATAAAATGGTCCAACCCCTCCAAAATTGGATAAATTGGTACAGTTATTGTCAACATGACATGAAATAACTCTTATTATCACATGACGACGGTGGCCGAGAGTCGTTGATATCATCTAAGTGAGTAACATAAGAGTTATTTGTCATCACGGATAGTTCTTGACCAGTTTGTCCAATTTTTTAGGAGCTGGACTATTTTGTCTTGGTCCCTCCTATTTGTCCTTATATGGTAAAACCTCTTTATATTTTACATTTACGTCTATTAAAATGTTTGACTATATTAAACTTAAGGATAAATGTTTCATATTTCATTATTATCTTTTTCCATTATGAAAACCGATCATCCAATCCAATCCAATATCAATTGGATCGGAACGCATTAGTTTAAACCTCTAATGTGATCAGATTGGATTGGAAAATCATCATCCAATCTATATTGGATCGGATGCGGATTAATGAAATTGGATTTGTTTCGAATTGATGTACACCCCTAGCAGTCATGGCAACCATATGTTTCTTTTCTTTTCTGTTTTTAATGTCCTTTACAATAATTTTATATAAAAAAGAAATTTTTATAATGAAAATTCTCGGAAAGGGGGTCGGGGATACAAGGATAGTGAATAAGTATATGTTCTTACAATGTTCATTACATGGCATGTAATGGAAAATAGTTATAAATTTAAAAACAATACTTAATTTGTTTCAGTTTCAATCCAGGGCATTTTTTGAGATCATATGATGATACGTGAGTCGCACAATTTTTTTCTTTTTTCTTTTTCCTTTCCATTTCTGTGAATGGACGGACACCTAGCCCAAAGATCATGTGCACCAGAGTCATTTATTTAAAACGAGAGACGTAAAACACTTGAGAAATCGCCAAATGACCTTATCTCTCTAACCTTTCTTTTGGACCTTCTCCATTATCTTCACGCGTGTGTCGATTCTTACACTAAAAACAATGTCATTAATACATTAGACATTATTTTTAGTATAGAAATTGACATATGTCATAAAGATAATGGAGAAGGTCAAGAGAAGGTTCTGACTCCCCAAACACTTAAAACCCACACCAAGAATTTCTCAGAATAGCTTTCTTGTTATATTCGCGGCCACGTAAAACACTGCTTAAAACTGAATCCCTAACTCCACCTTTCTTTTAGTTACATATCCAGTTAATTCAGCTTGCCACAATTTTCATTACACTGTTGTAATCGTCATTTACACATACGAAGTACATTAACTAAATCAAGTGACAGTTATCTCCGCCACACTACTTATTTCCTCCGCCGCACTACCTATTTCTTCAACAAACTGCGCTTTTGGCTCCAAGTCTATGAACTGGTTGGACTTGCTAGCAAGATGTGAAATGCTAACCCTTCCCTGATGCTTAATATAGTCTGCCACAGCTTGCATCTCTTCTTGGGATATGTATATGTATTTCCCTCTGTCATCCATGACACCGGAAAGTCGCCCTAACACAAACAAATACAACATTTTCATTCTTAGCAAAGGGTATTTTACTTTCTGAAGCAAGGCATTATTCCACTAGGTTAAACAATTCAATGAGGAAATGGCTCTGAACATACCCATACTCTCCAGAGAGGTAATCCGATTGATGCATTCCTGCATGAATCATTAGTTGCATTGTAAAATTAGTAAGACAAATCTGGAAAAAATTCAAAACAATGTAACTTGATAAACCAAAAAGCAGGGGTTACTTTCTCTCCTGACAGTTAAATAAAGAAAGCATGTTTGATATGAAAAGATCAACACTCAGTTGATGACTCATTTAGAAAATATATTTTCCATATGCCTTTTCACATAAAAATTTCATCTATTATTGCAATTTGAGGTCCATAAGCAGGCATGGAAATTGTTGATTTATATGTTTATTCAAGGAAAATATGTGGAGAAATTACCTGGGTTCTTAACTTGAATTCAGCAGCAAGATCTTCCAAGGGTACACATTTATGTTTCTGCAACGTCAGCATTAATAGTAGTATTAATGACAAAATCACAACCTCAACTTGAAAGCCTCACTTTGTCAACCATTAACTCATCCGATTGAGGTCTCATATGGAAGATATGCAAACATTTGAAAGAAAAACAAACTCTAAACAAGTCGAGCTATCTTAAGGAGGGCACAAAAAGAGAAATTAGCCATTGTAAGCACAAGCTTTCTCATTGTGGTTCATTCATTCAGGCATCACCTCAAGTTCAAATCAAGTTTGACCATAACAGCTAGGGAGTAAAATTGTTTAACAAATAAGCCTATGACCAGGTTGAACTGGACCGGACAAGTTAAACAAACTACAATCCAACCTTAATATCCATAGAACAGTAGGACATTTTCATCCCTCGTTTTGATGCCCACCCAATGGAAATATTCAAGGGCTAGCTACAAAGTTAAGAACAATATCTCTGAATGACTAACAGGTACATAACTGAAAACTACCTTTATGTATTCCACAAAATCAGAGAGCAAATCCTGATGTCCATCCTGCACTTCATTTTCTGTAGTACCTTCAGCATCTATTGAAAACTCTCCTTTCCACTTCTCGAACTCTAATGCAGCAGCTTCCTCCTCCCTAGCCTTCTGAGCCTTGGCTTCTTCCTCCTATAAAACAATAGTCATATCTTCAGCCAGTAATCCAACCACACACACATATAGGCATCTTAATTATCCAACAGAGAGCAGAAAAGAGAAATCAACATACCAGCTGACGCTCCTGTGCCTCACGCTCCTCATCTTTCCTCCTCCGCATTTCAGCATAGCGGTCTTGTTTTGTATTCCTCGATTCACGTGCAGCTTGTTCAGCCTTCAAACAATGGGATGGAACCAAATAAAACAAACTAATTGTGCTTCACTTGAAAGGAAAAAGGGGAAAAGAAAATAAAAAGAATGCAATGGAAACCATGATAACGAATCAGTAACAAACAGAAATAAATGCTTTTTCATGTTTTAGTATTTTATATCTAACGAATGCTGTAGTAATCAAACTTGTTACCATGTCCTACACCTCAATGACTACAAGGAATCAGCTTATGTCTTCATAACTAAATTTCGATATTCAGATATCTGCAAACTCATTAAAATGTAAGGCCTGCTGGACATCCATGACAGGACAAGTTTACTAGAAAATGCAGAGAGAGAGACAGAGAAAATGCAATCTTTCAAATGAAGAAATAAAAAGGAGAAACAATACTTGTCGTTGTGCTTCCCGCTCCTGACGCTTCTTTTCCCTTTTCTTAGATGCTTTAGCTTCATAATACTCACCCTCTACACCTTCCTCATCACTTCCATCAACAGTTTCTGTATTTAGAATTATTGATGGTCACTTTATTTGACAGAATATCACTTTTTTCAACTTATACAGATTACATGAAGAAAAACAAGGTACTTAACAGTAGTGAATGCAACAGACAAGTCCAAATTTGTACATCCACTTATGCAGGTTACATTTTCTAAAGTGAATACCACTGCCTCATTTTATATCCTTCTTTGCTGCTTCATTTTAGTAGTCTCTTCATGAATGAATAAACCTATTACTCCTCTTTGAATAGCCATGGGTCTAACCACACTAAATCAAACCTTGTAAACCGCATTTTCTCCCACTAATGGTCATTGGATGAGAGCATTATCTATTGGAAAGACATTATTTATATTTTCATTCTTCATTGTTTGGCACCTTAAAGCCAAAGAAGATCGTATACCAATTGCTATCTGTTTCAATCATGATTCATGAATAACACAAAACATATCTAATCAAAATGATACGAACAGCCTCACAGAGTCCCAATCACTCATAGAATTCATCCATTCAGCTTATATTCAACATAATCCACTATCTTACTCGTCAAATATCAAACCCACATAATGAAAAATAGACACTTCTAGGCATTCTTTTAGTCATCAATGTGAATAAAAGTGAGCAGCAGACCACAAACCTTCTACAACTGGTGCAGCAGCAGCAGCTGATGTGCTTGCTCCGGAAGCCGGCCTCCTTCGCATCCGACGAGCACCAGTGGCACGCACTACACCTTCCCTCTGAGCAACCTAAATTAATTTTCTTTTAATTGAGAAATAAATCCCAAACACGAAGCGGTATTTATTTTTTCTAATAGAAAATTATGAAATGAAAACAAATAAATCTCGAAACAATTACATTGCATTTGCAATGGAATTAGGTTTAGAAAAATCAAACCTGCGGCTCTTCTTCGTGATCGTGAAGCAATCGAGAATCTTGACGCCGTTTCCATAGATATAGCGGAATTAATGCCAAAACAAGAAGCATAGAAAGAACTATAGCCAACATTTCCTCCATATTTTCTCAATCTCAAGCTGCCAACAAGACCAACACTCAAATGAGACTCTATAAAATAAGCTTTGGAGACTAAAATTAAACGAGCAAAATTCGGATTGAATGGCCTTGAAATATCTGAAGCTTTCTTTTTGTTCTCTATTTTCTGAGGTTCTCTCGGAAACCAAACAGAGAGTTACGGTCAGGACTTACCGTACTAGCTGTTAAGCTTTGGATAATCGATGAAGGATGATTTAATTAAATTGGTTAGCTGAGAGAAGTCAGAACGAGACGACCCCACTACTCACACGAGCCACGAGCCCCTCTTAGGTTTTATACGGTTTCTAGAGGCGTAGCTTTGCTTGCTCTGCGCTTTTGGCACTGTTTTCTCTTCTTTTTTTCGCAAAGAGCACCCGTCATTGCCTAAAGGAGGAGAGAGAGTTTCATGAAACGGAGATAACATTATTTTATTATTCAGGTTAAAACGTTATGACATTGTGATAATATTTTTACATGTTATAGTATTATTAGTCAAAAATAGCAAAATATTGTTATCCGGTCGCAATTAATTTTTTCGCCTAAAGAGGGTGGGGAAAAATTACAATTTTTTTTTCTTTCCAACAAAAATAAAACATGGGTTTTTCTTGGTGAAGGGGGATGGAATAATTTTTCACTCTTCAAATATGTCCCCACTAGCTAGCAAATTAGTGCTTTCTCGAAGTACCATGTTCATCGATTTTATTGCACACAATTAGATGTCAAAACGATTTTCAATTTGTCTAATTTTTTTCGGATTTTTAGGTTTAATGGTCTCCGAACTTTGATCATATTCGCATTTTAGTCCCTCAATTTCCAAAATCGTTCCTATGGTCCTTCAACTTCAGTTTCGTTATGACAAATGGTCTTATTAATGGCCATCACTTGTGGTTGTTAATATATGGCCATCATGGGCATTCGAATATTGTATTGGCTAAATGCCCAGCACACGAGGTCGAATACTATATTGGCATGGGATAGATATATAGCATGCGGGACAATCTCTGTGCTTACCGTTGTTGTAAATATTCCATTGAAGTTGTATTTATATGGGCCTTGTGCTCATCAATAATAACACAGAAAACAGAGCATCATACTCTGCATTTTCAAACTCCATCTCCTTGTTTATTTTACAGGTCTTGCCGTCAATTTTGTTAACTTTTCTGTTAAATGAAGGGGTAAAATTTGTATTAAAAATATTAATAAATAAACATAAAATACTCATGGTTGTTTGAATTTGAAATGTTGGGTAAAGAGATTGAGCTAGGATCATGGGGCTGAGAGAGAGAGAGAGAGAGAGAGAGAGAGAGAGAGAGAGAGAGAGAGAGAGAGAGAGAGATGGGTTTGTGGATTAAGTTGCAGAGTATGTGACGTGGCTTTATAAGTGTTAGGATGGCCATGCTTGGAAGAGGAATTTTTCAGTGGGAAAGGAGGAATTTTCTAATGGGATTGGGATTAGAGCGGTGTTGGTGAGGGTGGCTTTGGGTTGGGTGGTGGTTAAGGTAACATTAGGGGAGGATCAGGGGAAGGGGACGAGATGGAGATAAAGATTTTTTAATATCTAATTTTTTGGATTAAATTATAAAGTTTTTAAGTTGTTATATTAATAAATTATTTTTAGTTTTTAGTTTCTAGTTTGTTAATTGTTTTTAACTTAGATTCTCTAACAACTAATTTCATCATTATGTCATTTTTAGTCATTATACAAACTTAAAGCACTTCTGATAAAAATTTATCAAACACTTTAACTACTCACAGCACTTTCCTAAATATAGTTTATTAAATGCCTAGGTGCTTTTTTATAGTAATTATTATAAAGAAGACAAAAGAAACTATTTTTTTAAAGCACAACAACGCCAAATTAGCCCTAAGATGTGGGTATGGTCTCCTTTTTCTTTTTCTTTTTTAATTTCAAATTTTGAATGACATAGTTTGTTGGGCTCTTTATTCTACATCTGACCCAGCTCAAATCAAACAACACATGCAGGAGAGACACTTGGTTGGAACGGGGATAGCAATGTTTTGCTATCCCTGTCCAATCACAGTCTGCCAAGTGAAAAAACTTGTAAGCGTGGCAGATTGTGATTGGAGAGGGATAGCAAAACAGTGTTATCCCCATTCCAACCAAGTTTTTCACATGCAAAGGGTTCTTCCTCATATTGCTCGACTTTGCAGAAAAGTGAAATTAGGGTTATGATTTTGGAAGTTTGTTGAAATTAGGGCTAAGATGTTTGGGGGTTTTGTGCAATATATTTATTTTGTTTACTGACTGTAGCAAAAATTATTGTTTATTGGTATATGAATTTAATTGGAGTTAGATTGTGATAAAAGATATGTATTTAACGATAATTTTTGCTCTGCATATATATACAATGAACCATCCTCTCTGTAATACTACAATTGTCGTTGGAGTTTTTGAAAGCAAAGTTATACTAGTCAAAGCTCTGAAACATTTGCAAAAATAAAAATAAAAATTCTTTTAAGCTTTGATTGTATGCACAGGAGAAGGGCTTCATTTTAATTTATGCCCCAGGCTACCCAAAAGTCAGGCCCAACCCTGGTGATTTTATTGGTTCTTTCAAAGCCAAAATCAACTTTCTTCACAATTTTCAGTATCCCTTAGATTTCACAAGCCCTAATTTCTCAGTTAATAAAACCCTAAACTATGTGCCTTGGACTCAAAATGTGTAAAAGTAGTTCATTAATACTAAAGTCAAACTACACTAAGTCAACACACTTGAAATGTTGAAAATGCCTACAAATGAACATTCATGTGCTGCCATCCGTCTTCATTTATTGATGGGGTTAGCGATTAAGACGAAAGTTGCAAAAATAAGCATTATAGGAGTAAAATTCTGGAAATTGAAATTACGTGAACACAAATGTAAAATTACTCAACTTCATTACGGTGGCGATAACCTATAGTGGAAATTAAAATTATGAGATTATTTTTAAAGTACTTGTGAGAATGTGTAAATGAAGTCAAGTTCATGCATCACTACTTCGTCTTAGGCCAATGCATCCATCTAAACAAAGCGTTTAGAGCACTTCCATTCATTTTTCATGATAAAAGGAAATGACATTTACTGTTTACGTGAATAGTATATGCCCTATAAATATTTTTGTTCTTTTTAAGTAATTGTCAAGAAAGCGATTACTATACACATGATAATTTTTTCAAGATATTTTTTAAAAAAATTTTGTCACTGACATCACGACCCTCAAACAACTGCTCGAGATGTTCTTGCCTTCGGACCTACCAAGGCTTGGTGGAGCCCATGCCTTGCCTGGGCTGTTTTGTACCGCTGGAGCTCCATTTCTTGGCCTAGGCAACCTTTTGCCTGGACTAGGCTCCTACGGTGAAAGGTGCTCTTAGGGGTGGGAAATGGATACCATGGGCGCCAACCAGCCACTATCACCAGGGGTGAAACTATAGTGAGGGCTTTAAAGTGAGGGGGCAGTGAGGATTTCAATCTCACCATCAACAAAGCATGGGGGGTCATCGATGGTGAGATTGAAACTCCTCACCAGTGGCCTCATTATAAACTCCCTATCACCGCCATCCAACAGGTACCAAGTTGGACCAATAACAACCCATTTGGGTTTGGACCAATAGAGCCCACTTGGGCCATTTGAGACTCGTGCTCAATGACAAGCCCATAAACATTTGCAAATCAGGCGCATTTGAGCAAACTTTGAGAGAATGGTCTTGATAGGTTTAATTTGATATAGATGTGCTTTAAAAATAATCACTGTCAGATTTGCTGTGATAGAAATCAACTGTGAAATAAAGCAATTTGACGTTTGCTCAACTTTTTGTTAGAAGTACAGTTGGTACCAAAAAAAAAAGGGGGATATTTTTGGAATTTTGAAAGTTTCATTAAACCCAACCTCTTCAAAATTGATTCCGTATAATCAAAAAATGAAAGTAACTCATCACGTGATTTCCCTAATTGCTCTCTCACATCAATTATTCAAAATAAGTGATTTTATTATCTTTTACCAAACAGGTTGAGCTTTCAAAAATTTCAAAATAATCACTTATAGACCCAAATAAACAATGTCAAACGGTCACTATATCCAAAGGAGGAGGAGAAGCACAAGCATAGAACTTGCCTAGAAAAAGCACAAGCATAGATAGAAGATAATCAGAAGCAAGTGATGCTACCATTTCCATTTCCAACAGTCTGAGGAAAACATCAACAGATAGTGCCACATTATTAACAAAACTCTGATCACATAGCCAACATCAAATATCCACACCATCACTTACCCACCACCATAAACTCAAGTCCTAACCTCTATTATTTCCGGCTTGGTTTTTTTTTTTCTCATCCCCATTTTTATTAACATCTACTGTAACACTTAAGCCTCTGCAATCTCAGCAGAATCCGCAGCAGCCAAGATCAGCTCTGGGTGAATGCCTCCCACATAAGATCCATCCAAAGCGTTGGGAAGACCCAGTGCCTTCAATGCCAAGTGGGCTGCCTTCTGCCCTGATATCATCATGGCTCCAAATGTTGGTCCCTGCATCACCAATAATGCCCAAATTGGCAAATTATTATGTCAAGTCACAATCTCAATTAGGACCACCATTTCCAAACACAAAATCCAAATTACACAACGTCACAGAATCAACTAGAACCTCATTGCAATCAAGTAATGAAACTTTTACAAAGATACAAGAACAAAACAAGGGAAAAGCTTTTGGACCCATATTCCCGAACAAGACATAGTAGTTGTAAAGGTTCCCAAAGAGAGAGGCCATTATATATGTGTCACTCTCTCACAATCGATTAGGAAAGGCTAGCAAATGAGATTGGTTTGGGTCCCTCCCTTCCCTTCTATTATCATTGAGGATGCAATTCTAGATCGGGTCTACTCTACCTTTCATGATTAAAAGGACGAATATTTCTTTCCTTGTTACTATTATTACAGGGGAACATTATTTGCACCACCTCGAATATTCGCACTCCGTCAAATCACTCGGCACTATGTTTGAAACTCAAGAAATCAAGGGGAAGACAACTTTTATGAATTTCTAAATCACCTAAGTCCCGAGATATACGACCATCAAATCACCAGTATTGAACAAAAACAGAAGCATCTTGGTTTCTATTTTATGATTTAGAGTGTTCGTATAAGACATCAAGGATAATTTAGTCCGTTCCATCAGAAAGGAATTAAAGTTATAAGTTTCAAAATTCAGTCAAACAAACGAATCATGCAAAAACAGTCAGCATGGTATTAGCATAAACAAACTTCCATGCCAGTAATAGTGACTAAATCCATGAGAAAGAAATTTACCATTCTTGGAGATCCATCAATCTCAGCAACTTCCATGCCTGTAACGATCATTCCAGGCACAATCTCCCTTGTCAGCTTCACTATTTCATCTTCAGCTGTGTTCATGTCCAGGGCCTTCATCCCGGGCACGCTCTCAATCATCCCAATGCTTCTCAACCTCTTCACGCCAGTGGCTCCCATGGGCCCGTCGTGACCGCAGGAGCTCACCACAACCTTGGCCTCCATGACGTTGGGGTCCATGCACGACTGTGTGTCATGGTTCATCGAGACAAGGGCCCAGTTGGTGACCACACCACCAACTCTTCCACCCTTGACGATCAAATCCTCGGCAGCCACAGCGTTGAAGAGCTTCACGTTGGGCCGAGCAAGGAGCTTGCTCATGATGGTGGAGGTGAACAAGGCGGCGTGCTTGATGACAACATAGTTGTCCTTCTCGTCGTAGTCAATGCCGAGCTCATTTAGGAAAAGGTGAGCTGGTTTACGCACAACCTGTAAATTCTTAGTTATTAGAATACTTTCAAGATATACAATCACAATTCTATTTCTATAATAATTTTTTAATTGACTTTTTCAGATGGACAGAATCCCGATTGAAGCTTTTGAAAATGCTTTCGACAGAAAATCCAACAATATCCAACAATAAAAAGAATTTAAAGAAATATGTATATATATACACAATTCATTCCAACAAAAAAAATCATTAAAAAACATACAATTTACACAAAGAAAAACGGACAACATGCACAGCGACAACTGTCGAATTATCAAAACAAGGCGCGGCATGTGAGACACGTGTCACACGTCGAGGTTTTCAAATTCTTTATAGCAAATATAACATTGAAATTAAACAATAATTAGCCGCAAATATAAGGTTGCTCGAAAATTATTAATGGAGGCAGAAATGAGATTACCATGGCGGAGAAGAGCTGGCCACCCAGCCACGCACCACCGCCGGGGCTGACGGACTGCTCGATAATGGCGACCTGAACGTCTGGGTTCTTGCTGAGCTCGTAGGCGCAGGAGAGCCCAGCGGAGCCGGCGCCTACGACGACGACGTCAGTGTCGGCGTAGGTGATCATATCGGTCATGTAGCGCCTGGTCATCTCCCTGGAGACGATGGACTCCTTGATGGGGTCGAACTTGAAAGCGCTGAGGTCGTATGACGGAGTCAAACCATTGGCGGACATGGACACAGAGAGTCCATGGTTGTTGTTGGCGGTGGCCTTGGAAGGCTGAAGGCGAACCACGGGAGTGCCATGGAAGGAGGAGTCCAGGAGAGAGGGCTTCTGGAGCTTGGTGGCGAGGGAGGAGGAGGTGAGAGTAGAAGCCAAGGATGCCATTGACGGAAGAGAGAGAGAGAGAGAGAGGGAGAGGAGATGATAAGATAGATTTGGAGGTTTAGGGTTTGAAATTGGAGATGGGGGTGAGGATGTGGGTGGTATTTAAGGAGGGAGGAGGGGGGTGAAATTATCTGTGGGGGAATTGGAAGGGGACACGTGGGAAGAGGATAGGATATGAAGGGTCTTAATATCTTTTCATAGGGTTTGGAAGGAAGGATCAGCCGGCGTTGATGAATTTTCTGTTTCAGTGCGTGAATAGTAGTAAATACCTTTTCATTTTCCCTTTTGTTTTCATGGTGGGGTTACGCTAATCGTTGTAGATACAGACTTAATTCGCTAATCATTCTAGATACTTAATTCGCTAATCATTCACTTTATTCGGAAATACTTATTTGATATTTTCATACACAAACTTAGGTTTCCTTATTAACTTGTATCTTTCGTCTCTTTTGCTGTCAAAAGGTCCGTTAAGACAAGACGTGGCAATAAATCGACTGCAAATTATTTAAAATTAATGAAAAACTAAAAAGCCAAAAAAGAAAAAATGTCCATCTCTTCCCCAATCCCATGCTCTTCTTTGCAAAAACCCCCACCGTAGCACCAAACCACTACAATTCCCCGCCAAGCCACCACCCCTAACTGACCACGAGAGCACCGAAGGTACCATCGACCAAAATCATTGGCCCCGCTCTCTCACCAATCAAAACACCCAATTTTATGAGTAATTTTTGGGTGTTCTGTGCACGTTGGTGTCTGCATCATCCACTGTGTAGGATATGTGGAATGTTTCCAAATCTCCACGCATGTATAAAAATAATCAATAAATTGTAAAGTAATTCCAAATGTCCCAGTCTATTGGATGATGACACCACGCCACGTGGTGTGTGATATTTAAAAATTTCTCCAATTTTAGACTGTCTGTGGTTTGGATTTTGATCCGAATATAAATAAGGAAAATTAATTTAAAACTCTTTTACTTGTAAATTTATTGTCACAAGAAATAATTATTTTTAACATTATTTTAGAATAATTATTTTAACATGAGAAAGTATGGGGAAAGTGAAGCCCTCCTTCTCCTT
Source organism: Prunus padus (assembly GCA_024362665.1). Taxonomy (NCBI): domain Eukaryota; kingdom Viridiplantae; phylum Streptophyta; class Magnoliopsida; order Rosales; family Rosaceae; genus Prunus; species Prunus padus. The sequence continues at coordinate 10,937,466 of JANFAM010000011.1, forward strand.
TGAGTTTTGTTTTCCCTCCTCATGGGAAAGTTTGGGAAAATAAGCCAACATTAAATACACATTTTTCATGACTATTTTGTTCCCATTAACAATTTAGAATTACAATATATATCATTCAATGCATTTTTTTATATTTAATATGGGTATAATTAGAAAATTATACAAATTTTGTTTTCCATTCATACTCAAAACAAACATGGAAAATGAAATAAAGTGATATTTCTAGGTTACTTTTCCAATATTACCAAACATGGGAAATGAATCTTCATTTCCCATCCATTGGGAAAAAAACATGGGAAGTTATTTCCCCTCAAATCCATTCCGTGAACCAAATGGGGCCTTAAAATATGTTACTCATAAAAACAACACTTTTAAAAGTTCCGAATAAAAAGCAAACACTTCTAATAGTTAGTGTCAACTATATTCCTTAATTACCGTGCCTAGTAGTAGGGGTGGGCACGGTCCGGTTCAACCGGTTCTCACCTCAAATTGGAACTGAAACTATTCCATTTAATCGGTTCGGTGCGGTTTTAGTGAATTTTTTTTTTGAAACCTGCCAATTCGGTTCTCACCGGTTCCGATCCGATTTTCAATTTTTCCGGTTTTGAACCGGATTCTTATTTATTTATTTTTTAAAAAATATTTTTAAATGCAAGTTTCAACTAAAATTTTATTTGTTGGGCTTGAAAATTAATAAATGATCCAATTTCATACAAAGAGAGATGTTTTGAAGTGACTTGGAAAAATATTAGTTTTAAGATTAAAATATTAGCATTGGATTTAAATAATTTTGTAAAAAAATAAAACAATATACACATGTTAAATATATATAAAATATAAATAAATAAATATATATATAAATAATTTGGATTGGACCGATTCCTTGAGGTGAAAAATCAGAACTGGAACCGGTTGGAAAAGTTCTGGTTTTTGATCCGATTTTGACTTTTTTGGTCAACACGATTTTTTTCGATTTTTTCCGGTTTGGTTTGGTTCTGTTCGATTTTGTGGTGTTTTGCGGTTCCGATGTCCACCCCTACCTAGTAGTGTAAGCTTGTAACTAAGTAAGGCATTAGGGTAATTGATTGTTTAAGCTAAACATTGTCAGATAAGGTGTGGTGCCACAAAGCACGCTCCATACCGTCGGGTTAGTAGGGCCCCAACCGAAACGGGTGTGTAGCAAACGGAAAACTCCTTAATTTTGATTAGGTACTAGACATAAAACAAACAAAAACTATATTCCTTTTAGAAGGGAAAAGGAAGCCAGAGTCGATGCAGAGGGAGATGAGGGTCTAGGAGATCTTGTGCGCGACGAAGTCAGACTTGCCAACACCGGAGAAGAAAACGATGACGCCGGCAGAGGATTTGAAGAGGAGTGGGGGAGCTGTGGGTGTGAAGACTGGGTAGCTGGGGAAGGGGGTTGTTGGCTGGGTTCGTGGGGCTGAGACAAAGAGACAGAGGTTTTTAAATAAAAATAAAAAAGTAATTTTTTATTAGGTTTCTTAAGAAAATTCATTTTTTGTTAGTTTTTATTAATTTTTATGCCACATCATCATAAAAAATTGGATTACATTTTCCACCTCAGCACTTAAAAAAATGGTATGAGTTTGTAATGACCCCCATAATTTGGGGAGTTTACTGTAGTTAATCCTAAAAAAAACTTTGGAATCTGCATTTTCTCACAAAAAAGCAAGCTGACCAAAAAATATGGGTGGCGTGTCCTACTTTTCTTTGGATTAAATAATTATACTTTTTAATTATAATTTTTTTTCTCACTCATACTTTCCTTCTTCTCTCCCTAGTTTGTTGCTTCGACTTCTTATCTCTGTTCTTCTAGTTTGTGCGGCTTTTTCTCTCTACATCGAGAGTTCTTCTTGCTTCTCTCTCTCTCTCTCTCGTTGTGTTTGTGGTGGATGAATTCAGTAGTTCATTGCTGACACCGACTACCGACTACCCGGCGACGACGACACCGACCAACGCCGATACCTCGATTACCAACCTTATGCGGCTCAGCAGTGGTTCTGATTTTGGGTGTGTATAAATTAAGAAAAAACTTCATTAGTAGAAATATAAAATTGTGTTACCTTAACAATAAGAAGACAAAAATTAGTGTACCTACATATACATAAAAATCACAAATCTAGTTCCCCTTTATTAGGTAGACTACGACACTTGAACATATTTCATTGGTACACATATAGCATACCTACAATAAACGTGAAAAACCTAGCACATATAATGCACATACAATATAGGGTGAAAATACCACAATAACATACATTGATTGAAAAAACAAAATTCATATGCAAACATGTATAATCAATGAAGTCAAACAATCCAAAGATAAAAATAGTCAAACACCAAACATCACATGTACATTAGACAACTACTACTATTGCAATAAACACACTCGAAGTGAACCCATGTATGAGGTAGATTAGAACTCTTCATCAATTGAATGACTAATGTGAGATTAGTAATCATATACCACTCTATGACAGAGGTGGTCATTTATCTCACATACCACTCCTCGTCATTTATCTCAGAAGGATCTCAGCCTCTTGAATTAAATCTTGTGACTGCTGGTGGCAGGGGAGGCCCCGAGCATAGGCGGGGCAAGGCGGCTTAGTGCCACCAAATTAAGAGGGCTCCCAGTTTTTATAAACCTCTATATCTACATATGTATATTACTTTAAAAAAATATATCTTATATTAATACTATTAGACCCAAATATTATTTTAAAAAACTCAATTATTTACTCTAAAACTAAAAAAAAACTCAATAAAGGACCAATTATTATTGAAAAAAAATATTTTAACCCAGTTTAATAAGTTAACCTAGTTGAATATTCTTCAACCATGTTCTATTGCTTTATATTCACTACTACGTTTCACTAATTGCGCGACGAATGAGATTTAGTCGTGCAAAATACTTTTCCGTCGCCACATCATTAGCGCGACAGATTATTCGTCGCTTATTCCGTTGCGCAAAGATCGTAAAGAATGGCTTTGCGCGACGAAAATTATGATTCGTCGCTAACTTTAGCGCGACAAATATGTTTTCGTAGCACAAAACTTTACGGTCGAGACAGATCTTCGCCTCACGAAACCTTGCGCGACGAGATGGTATTGGTCGCGCAAAGACAGAGCGACAAGAGTCCTTCGTCGCACAAAATTTTACGGACGATACTGATCATTCGCCGCAAGAAACTTTACGCGACAATGTGTTGGTCGCAAAACGTTTTGCGGACGGAAAATTATTAGTCGCATACAGTTTGCGAGACGAAATATTTCGTCGCAAAAATTAATATATTTTTTATTAAATTTTATTGACGTTTTTTTTCTGTTAACAAAATAAATTCAATTTTTTTGGATAATAAAATGAAATTGTAATTAAAAACATATTTATAAATTAATATAAATGTATATTACAAAAGAAATTTTGAAAATGTAATTAAAAATAAAAAACTACGAAAACAATGCGTCATAATCTATGTTGTCATCCTGCAAAGGCGGTTGAAAGGTCTCGGCATTGTCGACGGGCGAGGTCGTAAAGGAGGTCGTGCGGTCAGATGTGTGGCCATGCTCGGCTGGAGGGCTCGGAGGTCGACGGGGACCAAAATTAGAGAGACTAATGCCGGAATGTGTGAGCGCATTTAGAATCTGTGACATCTTCGCATCATACGAGGCGAGTCGACTCTTAAGATCGGCCACCTCTGCTTTGTCAAGCGTTGACCTGATTGTTTGACTGCGATGACGAAGGGGCCCTAGGTTCCCGCCGACGGGCATTCCCCATCCTCGACAATATGTCCCTGGCCTCCTCCCAGGAGTCGATCCAAGGTGTCCGTCGGGATGTGAAATCCCGCATCTGTGGAGGATCCACGGACTCGAGTGGAGTCTCGGGAGGAAGGCTGGGAGGCGGACTCTGAAGAACCAGTTGGCTCTTCTCCACCATCGTCGCTTTGTTTAACATAACATAATATATTAATGAAAATCATCATATAATAACCATGAAAAATAAATGCGTAAGATAAAAATGAAAATTAAAAAACATACTTACATGAAGGGACTCGGCCAACTCATTCCCGGTCTAACATAAACGTCGCCAAAGATGTCGATCTCAGGAATTTGGACCCCTCTGAATTGAACAAGAGAAGAAAAATGTTAGCACGATAAAAACAAATAAATATTAATGACATATTAAAATTTTAATATAAACATGAATTTATTATTTTACCAGCCGTCGCGCCTCCATCCTATATGAGAAGGGCCTGGAACCCGAATGATGGAGAAGAGTCTTCTTGTCCCTGTTGCTCTTATTTGCTTTCGCCTTCTTATGTTATACAAAAAATAACCATATTAGTTGAAATATAAATGAAATCAAAAAAATTAAATAAACATTAATAACATTTAATAAATTAAAACATATTATTTAAAAAAAAATTACCAAATAATTGGCCTCCTGAAAATGATGGCGAGCCATGCCCGGCTATCCTCCCGGCCCTCAAGCTCCTTGGGCAGCCCTCTTGAAGAAGCGACCAGCGGATCATCAAATCCACGAAAATGGTGGTGCGGGTCGCTCTTCCATTGCTTGTACCTCTCGGCAAAGAGTCATTGACGTATGTCAACGACTCGTCGTCGAGGTCCTCTAGATTGTAGTTAAATGCAATAAATTAATAATATACATTAATTCATATAAATAGATAAAGTTTGAAGGAAAAATAATTAAAAAGTAGGATACATACCGACAATCGTCCGCGCACCTCATTCTTTATCTTGTCGGGCATTGCCTTCCAAGACTTCCATTGCATCGGGCAATGAGTCCGAACAACGTGACCAATGTCGTGAGCCAACGAGCTATCTTGGTCGCGGTTGGTGCCGCCCTATGCCGGTCGTCATATCCGATGTTAATCTGTTGTTGGTCACGCGGGTGACCTTCGCCGTCTTCAAGCTGGCGACAAGGTCCCCGGGTCTTCTTCGTGGCTAAATAGAAAAATAATATTAACGTTAACAAACAAATCCTACTAAAACTTGGTAAAAAACAATTGAAGATGAAGGAAATCTTTACCTTGTTGGGACCCCGACGCATCGATGGCGTGGAGGTGGTGTCGGTCGTGGTGTGGGCGATGGCGCCGCTGGCGCTAAAGGCTGCGCCACGATGACGCTGAAGATGCCGGCGCAGGAGTGACCTCGAGGAACAGAGGACAAGATGTCCGGGTGTCTTTGGAGCAACCGGCCGGTGACGGTTGAGGTGGAGAGGCGAACTCTCTCGTAAATCCTTTGCCCCTCTGACGACTAATAAGTTTTGACATCTGCACACAATATATATATACAAAATTAAAACTAAAATACTAAAAATATAACTAAAATACAAAATTATATAACAATTTAAAAGCTATGTGAAAATAGGGCCGAGACTTCTAAATTTCTGAGTCTCCCTAAAATTTTAATTTTACCCAAATTTTTACCCAAAACACAAATATACTCAACAGCAAGACACACAACAATTTCAAGGCACACACAAAAATTTCCTAAGCTCCGGCCTTAGAAATTCAACTTCAATGTGGAGCAGGGAACTAATATATATACATCCTACATTCAACATGAACTGAAAAATTTATATATATATATATATATATATATATATATATATAAATCCTAACTTAAAAATTAACTGAAAATTTAAATATATATATATATACATCTTAACTTCAAAATTTAAATGAAAATTGATATATATATATATATATATATAAATCCTAACCTAAAAAAACTAAAATCTGATATAAACAACTATAAACCCTAACGTATAAATTAACTGAAAATTCATAAAACCTATATATATAAACTGATAAATCCTAACTTATCAATTAAACTAAAAACTATAAACATAATTTATACATACAAATAAACATAAATTATGAGAGAAGAAAAAACCCATTACCGGATCTGAAAGAGGGGTAAGAGGTAGAGCGTGAGGCAGGTGAGAGCGTGAGAGGTTTATGAGGTGAGAGGGTCTCGAGAGAGCCGAGAGGGGCGAGAGAGCCTCTGTGGCGTTTCACCGGAGAGGGACCGAGAGAGCAGAGGCAGAGAGAAGAAAGTGGAGGCGCGGAGAAGAAGAAGTTCGCGTTTTCCTGGTTAATAATTGTCGAGACTTTCTTGCGACGAACGCGATCGTCGCCACGAAATTTTGCCGACGTATGTGAACAACACCTTCGTTGCGCAATCTTTTGCGCGACGCAAAGAGGACCAAAAACCGTCACGCAAAGTGTTTTAAATGAACAAATGCGCCTCTACTTTCAGAATTGGAGCGCAAAAATTTCACATCATTGCGCGACGAATAAACCACAAAATCGTTGCGCAAAACGTCAAAAAAACCCTAATTCCCTAATTCAATACCTTTGCGCAACGAAAAATATATGGTCGCGCAAACTCGAAAAAAACCTAAAACAAGAGAGCGTAAAATGTTACGTCTTTGCGCGACGAAATAAAAGTCGCGTTGTGCAAAAAAGAAGAAAAAACCCTAAACCCTAACATTTGTCTCTTTGCGCGACGAAAATAATATTATTTGTCCCGCAAACCATGCAATTTTGCGCGACGAAGAAAATAGTCGTCGCGCAAAATGAGCAATAACCCAAACCCTAAACACCGAAATAGAAACATGTTTGTGCGACGAAAGAAGTCTCTGAAGTCGCGCAAACCATAATATTTACTTTGTGCGACGAAACATATTTTGTTCGTCACGCAATCCCCTAACGTGTTTGCGCGGCGAAATAAGAATCCGTAGTCGCGCAAACCATAATATTTACTTTGCGCGACGAAATATGTTTCAGTCGTCGCGCAATCCCCTAACCTAAACCAACCTAAATCCTAAACCAGTGGCGGAGCCAGGATATCACATTAGAGGTGGCCCTCCACAACATTTTAAAAAATAATTTGAATGGATTAACCGCTTAATAAGTTAATTTGACACTAACTACTCGTTTTGGCCTACTTCATAATATCATTTAATATAATGAGCAAGGAATATATACATTTGTTAGAATCATAATTGTAATGAATTTTTTATTTATTTTTAGAAACATGAATTTCATATTTTAAATTTGTCTACAGTATTAAAGACTGAACTTATAATAATTTATATTCCAACATATAAAAGAATAAAAAGTTCATAAATCCCAACACTAAGGTACCCAACTCAATGAACTCATACATGAAAAAAGGACAGAAATAAAAATTTACAAAGCTTAAGTTAAATAAAAGATAAAAAGAAGAAAATATTGTAAATTTAGGAGTTTTTAGTGCAAATATCATAAATTTAAGGAGATAAATAGATAAGAGATCAAGAAGTTTTATGGTTAATTTATAGACAATGAGAACCTAATATATTGTTTATTTTAGAATAAATATCCAAAACCTAATCTAATGTATAGTATATATATAAAATTGGAAAAAATGGAGTGGGGGCACGGGATCACACTGGTCCCTTAAGTACCATATTTGTTTCATCTAATCCTAGTCTTAGATGGGATTCTTTGTAGTCGTACATATCTATACACATATATAATTTACATATACATATATACGTGTATATTATTTTTATAATATACCCATATACACATATACATATTCATATTGTAATAATAATAAACGTGTATATATGTAACATATATTATATATTATAATACACATATATACGTATATACACATGTAAAATATATATATTATAATATATATAATATACATATACATATATACATGTATATTATTATTATTTTAATATACCCATATACACATATACATATTAATATTATAATAATAGTATACGTGTATATATGTAATAAATATGATATATTATAATACATATATACATATATATACATATATGTGTATATATAGTATACCCATGTATGTATTATAATATACATATACACACATATATACACATATACATGTATACATGTATAATATATATATATATGTGTATATGTACTATACCCATGTATATATTATAAATTACATATATACACGTATATATGTAATAAATATAAAATATTATAATACTAGTATACGTGTACATATGTAATAAATATAACATATTATAATACATATATACGTATATATACATATTCGAATATATCTAATATACCCATTTGTGTATTTGAATGTATAATATACATATATTATAATTATGTATATGTATTATACCCATGTATATATTATAAAATACATCTATGCACGTATATACGTATACCCATGTAGATATTATTGCTCTTGGTTTTATGAATTTTCAAGCTACATAGACCATATATTAAAAATCTTGTAAGTAATTTTAAGGCACATAGACTAGAAAGCTCCAAAATGAAGAAAAAAATTGCATTTAGTTTGTTTTACATTGCAAGTAGCATTTATTCATCATTTGAACTATAATAACTTTCGTTATCGTCGCTATCATCATTTTCGGTCTCCCAATCCTCCTCTCGATCCATCAACTCGTCGTTATGCCCCACTTGCAACTTCGTATCGCGGAAGATCACCAAGGTCAATTGTAATTGATTGAATCGGTATTTCGATTGAAGACACTCCTTGTATCACGAAAGCGGTTCTTGTATAACATTTGTATCTTGAAATGTTTCCGCATCATTTTCCATGGTAGATTCTAAGCGTTGGTCGACAACGTTGTCAGCGTCGTCGTCGGTTGGGTAATGTTCTGGTATATGATACACGTTCCTCGATCCATCTTACGAACAACTTTCCAACCGACCCGGCTTTAGGATCATCTAGATACACAATCTGTTTTGCCATGTTTGACAAAATGTAAGGGTCGTCATCATACCAAGTTCGGTTCATATTCAGCGATAGTAAGCCATGGTCGATTTTAACACTTCCCTGGCTATTTGGGTTTGTATCAAACCATCGACACTTAAACATAATCACTTGGTATCGATCTTTATAAAGCAATTGCACGACAGTTGTTAGTTTGCCATAGAACTCAATGTCCGTACTTTCGCCTCCACAGGACATGGACACCGCTGTTTTGCGTACACAACTTGTCATCTCGTGCAGCCCCAAAAACTTGACGCCGTTAACATGACAACCAGGAGAACAATTCAGCGCGAATCGGGCCGAATGCCAAATTATATAACTCTTCACTATAAGTGGGGAATTCGATGCTTTCAATTTATTCACCTAATATTACACAAAATAATTCACATGTTAGTTTCAAAAATTAAATACTACAATATATATGTTTACGTACAAAACACTTATAACTTACATATTCGAAAAACCATTGTGGAAACAATTCTCGGTGTTTCTTGGCATACAAATGCGATGGATGTTCTCGCTTCATCATCTCTTCATGCTCATCTAAGTATGCGATTATCTCATCACAATTGTTCAGTACGAACCAATGTGCTACCTCCATGTCAATTCGGAAAACGACTCTCCCGATCCGGGGATCTCCAAAGGGTCGTGCACTTTGGGCAAAAACAGAGAGTTTCTCCTTTCTCATACCTCCGTCATTATTGCACTGAGGACGATTGAAAGCCGTCTCAGATCTTTTAAATACATTCCACAGAAAGTAAGGGCCTCATCTTGAACCCAAGCCTCTATAATTGATCCTTCGGGCTTCGCCCTATTGCGTACACTTTTCTTGACTCGCCGAGAAGCCTGCCCAAATAAAAATTACAAATTAGCATGCATGAGATAATAATGAGCAAGGAAAACAAACCAATGTGCATGATATACATTTCTATTGGATACATCCAACGATAGTTTACAGGACCAGCAAGCAACGCCTCTTGTGGCAAGTGAACCATCACGTGGATCATACTCGTGAAGAAAGGCTGGAGGAATATCATCTCAAACTTGCATAGGACTTGGACAATGTCATCGCGCAAGCGATGAATGTCTGTCTTTCGCAACGTCTTTGCCGTCGATTGGGAAAAAATCTAGACAACAACATGATGGGCTTCACAACATCTTTCGGCAAAAGGTGTCGAATACCCACAGGAAGTAGGCGTTGCATAAACACATGGCGTCATGGCTTTTTAGTCCAGTAAATTTACCCCCACAACATTCACGCAACGTGCGATATTAGAAGCATACCCGTCAGGAAACTTTACAGACGATACAAACTTTAGAAACTCTTTTTGTCATTCGGTTTCGTGGAGAAAAATGCAAGATCCCTTCTAGCTTTATCACTGTATCTATTCATCCATAAACCCCTTCGTATGCCCATTCTTTCCAAATCAAGACGAGCTTTGATTGTGTCCTTTGTCTTGCCCTCGATATCTAGAATCGTGCCTATCAATGTATCGAAAATATTTTTCTCCACATGCATAACGTCCAGATTGTGCCTCAATTTTTGTTTCGACCAATATGGGAGCTCATAGAACATAGACTTGTGCGTCCAATTCAGATGTGTAGAAGGTCTAATCCAAGTAACCATTTTCCCGAACGGACCAAAATCCAAAGCGGTTAAGCTGTTCCAAGATCTGATCACCGGACCATTCTCTAGGTCTTGCGAAGCTCTTTGTTCCCGTCGAACTCTCTATCCTTTTCCCGCCACTCATGGTCCCATGGCAACCATCTTCGATGACCAAGGTAACAAACTTTCCCAGCGTGCCAACCGAAGTGACATCTTCCTTGCATACAGGGCATGCCATATAACCCTTTGTGCTCCACCCGAAACCATTGCATATGCGGGAAAATCATTCACAGTCCACATAAGCGCTGCCCGCAAAGTGAACATCTTCCCGATGGATTTATCGTGCGTGCGCACACCGTTTGTCCATAAATCTTTGAGCTCATCAACCAACGGCCTTAAGTACACATCAATTGACCTCCCAGGATCCTCGATTATCAAAATAGTCATCATTATGTACTCTTTCTTCATGCATTTCAAGGCGACAAGTTATATGGGAATACAAAAATCGGCCAAGTGTTGTGGTGTTGGTTTAGAACCCGTGCGGATTGAATCCGTCGGTGGCAAGTCCCAATCTAACATTTCGGGGTTCAACAGCGAACTCGGGAACGTTCGATCGAACTCTTTCCATGCCTCCCCATTTGCAGGATGCCGCATCACATCGTCGTCTACCCGTTTTTCCTTATGCCATCTCATATGCGTGGCGTGTATGCGTCGACATATACAATCGCTGCAACCTTGGTTTCGAGGCGGATAACGCATGACTTTTTGTGGAATCTTAGTCATTTTATTCTGCGATGTCTGTTTGAACCTCGACTCATTGCATATAGGGCATGTATCCAATGTTTCATACTCTTTGTAGAATAACATGCAATTATTTTTGCAAGCGTGGATTTTTTCATACCCCAATCCAAGACCACTCAACACCTTCTGCGCCTGTCTGTGGTCTTTCGGCAAACAATTGTCTTTCGGAAGCATTCTCTTGAAAACCCCCAAAAAGTAATCGAAACACAAGTTCGACATACGATACTTTATTTTTCCGTGCATTAGCTCCACAATGGCCGTCAGAACTGAAAAGCTCTCGCACCCCGGGTATAACTCTTGGTTGGCATTTTTTAACAGTTTTTCATCTTTGTTCGAACTCTGCTTGTCCATTGGTGTAGCCACATCATCTTCCCCTTCTTGATTGTTGCTAGTCGAGGCAAATGGAAAAGCATCATGTATAATATCCATGACTTGGTCATTAGGATCCACAATAGGTTCAACATTTTTCGCTCTTGTGGCGTTTGAAGGCGAAGCACCCGAGTCAAATTGTTCCCCATGATGGTTCCAAGTATTGTATGTCTCAATCATTCCATTCCTTACTAAATGGAATCGAACATTTTCAATTGTCTCCCAGAACGTGTTGTTACACCTCCTACAAGGACATCGGATTCTAGTTGCGCCCGGGTTGTGTGTACGTGTAAAGTCAATAAAATCCTCGATTCCATCCAATTATTCGTCTGCGCATCTATTCGGGTTCTCGTATCCACCTCCTACTCATAATTCCTGGAACCACAATCACAACAACGTCATACAAAATCTTCATGTCACCTTATGCCTCCGAAAAGGGCCCTATCCCATTCGGGAATGCATAGTCATGTCACGTAATGGGACGCCTACATGAGATTAGATTTCGCGTGGATGAATTTCGGCATCTCGTCTGATTCTTGAGGTGTACCGTAGGTATAAATAACTATGTACCACCCAAGAAGAGCGTCAGAGATAACACCGAAATCTCCACGATCGAAACCTAATCATGTAGTTGTACATTACGTGACATAACTATGCATTCCCAAACTGTCCAAATAATGGGACAATTCAAGAATTAATTGGACCGTAGTCATGCTTTACGCATCCATGCACGAAATCCAACTAATCTCGAGCGGAAACTAAGTGTTACTCAAAATAAAAACAAAAATACGAAGTTAATTTCAATTAACTTCGTACATCTAACACAACACAATGTTCTACAATGTTTAACAGCATAATATAAATATAATTTCACATAACAATATAAACAAAATATAATATAATTAAATAAAACAATTCAAAATATAAAAAGAAGAAAATACCTTCTAGATCGTTATCCACCAAATGTTAATATCCCTATAAACAACGAAATTAATGGCGTTAATATGAATTTACATTAATACATTTACACTAACGACAATAAATACTTACCAATGAACGTAACAAATTTCCACGAAACAACAATAGAGAGGCAAAAGCGAGAGGTTTTTCAGTTTTGCCTGCCAATGGCAACATCCGGGTAATATAGACTATCGATTTTGCACGACGAACCATATTCGTCGCGCAAAGTTAATGTTAGTCGCGCAATGATTACGCGACGAAAATTATTTCGTCGCGCAAATTTTCGTCCGCCATATTTCGTCGCAGAAAACCTCATTTTTGTCGCGCAAAACACCATTTTCGATCGCAAGAAACCGTCGACATAAAACTTTACTGCGCGACGATAAAATTTTCGTCGCGCAATCTTTGGCGCCCAATTCGATTACACGCTCATCCTTTGCGCGCGAAACTTTTAAATCGCGCAAGAATTTGGCGGTAAATTAAAATACTCGCCAAATTCTTGCTACCATTGCGCGACGCGAAATATAATGGTCGCGCAAAGTTATTTTGCGTGACGAATAATATCGTCGCGTAGGAATTTGCCTGCAAATTATATTCCCCGCGTTTTTCCTTGCTATCTTTGCGCGACAAATTATTTTTTCGTCACGCAAAACACATTTGCGCGACATATATTTTCGTCGCGCAAGATTACGAATATAAAATTAGTATCCTATTTACTTTGTGCGACGAAAGTTTGGTTTCGTCGCGCAAATATATCTTGCACGACGAATATTTTTTTGTCGCGCAAAAAGTCGTCGCGCAAATACTTAAATGTTGTAGTGATTCTTGAAAATTGAAATATGTGAGTATAGTTTATTGTTCGGTTGTTGGTTTAAGGCAAAATTATTATCATGGCTCCTATTAGAAAGTATATTTCTGGACATGAGAAAAAAGAAGCAGAGGATAGAAAAATTAGTTCAATCACAAGTTGGATCTCTTATCAAGTTCTTTATCCATTGAAAAGACATGGTAGAAAAACTTGATTATGTAAAGTTAATTGATACTTTTGCATCGAAAAATGCAAGATGAGTGATATTTAAGTGATGTCTTAATGAATTTTATAAAGTTGTTATGTGAATTACATTTTGTTTGTTTCTTTTTAGGTTACAATTGTGACTTTGAGTTCATATAATTTTTTTTAACTTATCAAGAAAAAAAAAACCTAAATATACAAAAGGGTATAAGACCACATTTTGGTAGTTCGCCTAAGGCCTCCAAAACCCTTGGACCGCCACTGGCTGGTGGCTTAGGATGGCACCAATTCATGGAGATGGAAACGATAAAATTCTTCCCTGCTTCCTTGTGAGTAGTTGATCACTTGGGAAACGATAGAATATTTCTCTGCTTCTTTGATGTAGGTTTGTGAGATAAATGACATGTAGAAAACTTCAAAATGGGGAAAAAAATTGAAAATGGGAAACAAATTAATAATTGTGAGATAAATGTCATTAATTCACAAAATATGGGGAAAGTTTTATGAAATAAAAAATTGGTAAGATCAGAGATAAAGAAGGGACATTATTGGGGTAAAATGGGTATTGAGAAAAGTTAAACTATCCAACTCAGTATGTCCATTAAAAACCTTTTTTTATATAAACCCGCGGAATGGGTCTAAATTGATCTTAAACAAACCCATGGGTTTTTCCCGACGAATGCTTCATCTTTTGGGTTTATATCTAATTTTCTATATCAAAAATACGAGTTTAAATAAAGAATAAACTCAAATTTGTTATAAAATAAAGAGAGAAAGTATGGAAAATGTAAGAATAGTTCTCAATGGCTTAAGGCTCCAAAATTTCTTATTCATTTTTAGTGCCTACTATTTATAGGCATATGAAATACATCACCATTTTTCACCCTTAAGTAGTGGGTTACAAAGCATAATTTCGATGATAAATATAGTATTTAGTGCAAAGGTTACAACCCTATAATAAAATGTATAATGAGAGGAATTATAATGGACTTATGATGGGCATTCATAACCCTTGAGTTTATAACACTCCCTCTTGGATGTCCATCATGCATAGAGTATGCCTCATTAAAAACCTTGCTGGTAAAATTCAGTGGGACAAAAACTGGTCGAAGGGAAAAAGAGTGCATAACAATGTGTAACATAAAATTCTGTGTATAGAACACTGACATGCGTGCAACACTGCCTCGTTCAAACCCAGTTGGACAAAAACCTGTACGAAGGAAAAAATTTCCCTGTGCCCCTCCTCCATTTTGAGAGTTGGTGGCGCTTCCACACCCACCATGGGTGTTTTTTCCCTAAGCCTTGTCTTGGATATGCCCCTGAGCTTGGTCTCAAATCTGGAGCTTTTGTCTCCTTTTTGTTTTCTCTTCTCTTTTCTCTTCACCCTCACCTTAAATTTCCCTAAACTATGCCCAAAATTTGAAAACCCATATATGCACTTTCTTTCCCCTCTTTCTCCCACATCCATTGATATTGTTGTTCAACCTACACTTCTCACCTCTAAATCCCTTGCCCCTTCTCTGTTATGTTTTCCTCCACATTTTTCCTCCAACCGTACCATTCTCTGTTCTAAGCATTGATCTGTATGGTTACTAGTTACCCATCTCAGGCGGTTGTGGATCTGCTACGGCAACGCATGTTGAGAATGACGGTTGTTGCTTCTTAGATTTAGGGCTTTTTGCTTTGTATTTGTTTTGGGCTGAATATCTGTTTTTGGGCCTCAACTATGCTAATTTTCTTTTTTTGATTTCTGTTGGGTTGAGGTCTTGTACCTATTGATGATGGGCTGTTTTTATTTTTGCCTTTTCTGACTGTAATCCCTTTCTTTCATAATGAAATGAATTACCTTGATAAAAAAAAATTGATTTTTCAGTGCGGTACCAGGCAACCGCATACCGCTCGAAAGCATGGGGTATACCCAAAATCGGAACCATTGCTGAGCCGCATAAGGCCAGTTACCAAGGTATCGGAGTCGGTCGGTGTCAGCAATGAACCGCAGAATTCATCCACCACAAACACAAGGAGAGAGAGTTCGAGAAGGGATGAAGAATAAAGAGAGATGTGAGAGAGAGAGAAGCAAGAAGAACTCTCGATGGAGAGAGAAGAAGCCGCACAAACTAAAAGAACAGAGATAAGAAGTCGAAGGAACAAACTAGGGAGAGAAGAAGAAAAGTATGAGTGAGAAAAAAAATTAAATTAAAAAAAAAAGTAGAACACGCCACCCAGTGGCGGATTGAACAAGGGGTCAGTGAAGGCTATTGCCCTCACTCACCCTTGTTGCTATCTAAGAAGTTTCTCATGATCTCCATTGAAGTTCAGCTTCAATGGGGGCAAGATAGGCAAGGTAGGCAAGGTGTTTGATGAAACTCATGTGAGAACAAAAGGAAGGGGGCAAAGTAGCTTATGCGTTCTTCTTTTTTTAAGAAAGTGGCTTTCTCAAAACGACGTAGTTTTGAGCCTTCACTTAAGTTAGACAAAACTCATCATTTTGGGCTGTCAAAGAACTCATATTACAGTAGTTGGATATTGCGAGTTACAGAAAGTCAGAAACAGGTTGGAAAGTCTATATGGGTCTCACTTTTAGTTACTAAGACTACAAGCCGTTGGATTAATCCAACATGTGATATGTGTTTGCCACTCAGAGTCCCTCAAAATTTGGTCCTCAGGTGAGCACTTCTGATAATAATGCCGCTTCAGTTTATGAAATTTTGTTTTCCATTTTCTGTATTGCTATATTCTAGTTTCTGGAAATTTGTTTGCTATTTTAATATTGCACTTAATATTTATCATGGAGCGTTTTCAAACAATGAAAACGCGTAGAGGACAATTGTGAATTATATTATTTTGTGCTACACTATGAATGATCGTTTTGTTAATTAATATTTAAGATATTTCTCTTCAAACTCAATGCCTTGCACTTCCACATTTTGCCCCAATACGAAAAATTCCTAGATCCGCCACTGACGCCACCCATATATTTTTGGTCATCTTGCTTATTTGTGAGAAAATACAGATTCCAAAGGTTTTTTTTTTAAAACTGGGGCATTCTGAATTGTTCAGGCCTGCCTTCTCCCAATTCCCAAACCTCCTTTATTTTATTTTATTAGTTTTGAAAAACCCAATAACATTTAGTTTTTCTTTTCTTAAACCGCGACATCCCTCCTTCTCTGCCATTTTTTTTTGTACAGAACCTCCTCTTCTCCGTCTCTCATTCTCCCTCTTCTCTTTCTCTCACTCTCTTCTCTACTCTTTCTGCTCTCTCTCTCTCTCTCGACCCATCAAAACATTCACAATTTTCACCAACCCACAAGCAGATCAACCAGAGACAGAGGCTAAGAGAGTATACACAGGCTGAGGGGGGGAATAAGGTGTGTATGAGAGTGAGAGATTCTCACCTATCGGCTAGGATTAAGGCAACATAATATAAATTATATAATTAATTAATATAGTCAGTCGGTCGGTTGCGGTAGCCAACGGATCTGGTATCCGGAAACCACAGCCGCTACTGTCCCTTATCGGTCCGTTTGTCCAACCTCAACCGAGCGTTGACTTTTTGGTCAAGCGGTTTGCCGCCCGTCTTTTTCGGTTGGAAGCTGCTGGTTTGCAGTTTTTGCGGTTCAACAAAAGGAGGAAACATAGGGCACAGAGGAAGTGCAATACTAAGAGACCCCACCATCGATGAAGAGTAGGTGAAAAACAGGACCCAGCCTATAGGCCGATCCCATACCCTACCTACTACCAAGGCATCACTATGAAATCTTCATTTTCCATTCACAGAAAATAATTCGCAGGGAAATCTGGATAAGGAGCATTCTTAATATCTTTATAGAGATTGAAATTAAGACAGCCACAAGTTGTCATACACTCCATGATCATTCCACATCACATCAGTTGCTTGGAAATTAGAACACACCAGAAACACAACACACATAGCAGACAAACTTATAGATGATGTAATATCCAGATAACATGTTCTGCGCTGAGCGTACAGGGAGATGTATTCTGCAGAGACTTGAATTGCTGCAACAGCTCAGAAACCATGAATTTTGATGTTGTCTTTCTTCACAATGCCGGCCTGTAGAGAGAAAACGAGAATCAAGATCAGATTCCTCTAAATTGTTGCATTTTCCGACCATATCATAGAATTCAGATGCCCAAAACTCGAAACAAACAAGCAAGCTTTTCCACAACTTTAACACGTCCTACAGAACACATTTAACATCATCCAAACCATTATTGGGGAGGGTAACTACCTGGACTAGGAAGGAAGACACATTCTTTCTCTGATCACCTTGAAGCTGAATGACCTGTAGACAAAAGATAACAATTAGAGGGTGTCTAATAGAAATTAAATGATAGCTTTTACCATTAAACACACACCTGCCCTTGTTCTGGGTCCTGGACAACTGTACCATTGCAGCAAAATTCCTTCTTAAGGTCTTTGAGTATCTTGTTGTAGCTAAACTCCTTCTTCAATCCCTGCACAGTTGTCAGGCTTTTCCTGCCGTTCCGTTGCTGTATACGGATATGCACATACTCTTTTGTCCCAGCACCTGAGTCCTCAGCATTTGCCTCAGCAAAGGGATCTGAACCCAAGCATCAGTATTCAAATTAGATTAATGGAGGGAGTCATAAGAAAGGATGAGAGACAAGGAAGCAAAGGAGGGCTGATATCCAAGTCTGCGAGCACATAACAACTAGTGCAACAATCAAGAGAACTTATAGGGGCTAAAAACAGAAGGTGTTAGCATTCTAGAAATGCATAATTCCTGAAAAAATGACTGATTAGTGCCCTTTTTCTCCGGTAGAAAAACTAAAGTTATCCTATTTTTTAGTGAATTTTTTTTAATTTTTCTCCTTGCTTTAGTGAAAAAATGCTTTCCCACTTGATGTTTACTTATTTGGTATTCAGCTATCCAGACTCAAACCTATGTACCTTGAAGTAAAGGCCACTAATTTATAAGGGAGCCACTTTTTCCATAAGTTGAGGGAAAAATAATGAAATCTATCCTAGTCAATGTGGGAAATGTTCAACAAGGTTTTTATTCTGTGCTTCAAATGTATACCGATCCAAATGAGTAACAGACTAATAATGAAGTGGCAGCCAGAGTGCATGCGTAAGGTTCAAATAACCCCATGCCCAACCTTATGTATTTTATTCCACCACATATACACGTTGGTCAAGGTTGTTTTAATCAGATTTTATAGTACATAATCCCAACACCTGAACCAATGACTTCAGATTCATAAAATTAGTGGGAAAACCTGACCATTTAGGTTCTTTAGGTAAATCAGGTTGGTCAGACTGGTGAAGAGTACTAGTTGACACTATATGTTGATTTACAATGGAAAACCAATTGCTCAAACAACAGTCCTTCTAAATTGCAGTACGCTTACATATCAGTGTCTAAAATGATCCCTTAAGCATTTAGGTATCCAAGTTTTCAACCAATACAATGCCCCAGAGCTATCAAACAACATATCCAAAAGAATTCATATATAGAGTTACAAGCATGCCTGCAAGCGCATAAACACACACAAATGAGTTATGAATTAACACTGAACATACCAAAGGCGGTAGGAATCTGTACGTCGAGCTCAGACATGAAACTTGGTTGATTAACCTAAGAGGGCCTGCTCACCAGAATGCTCAGACCTGTATCACACAAAAAAGAACATCCAAATCACCATTTTATCTGACCAAGATAACCCAAGAAGTAAACTGATAACAATATAAGAAAGCAAAGATCACATAATCTAAATCAACAGTCTATTTTTGTCAACTTTGTCATCATATGGGAGTAAACAGACTCTAAATCGAATGCAGTTGCAATACAGAAGACATATAATTTTATAAAATCACATAGTTTCTTTGGTCCCTAAATTTCTGACTTCCCTATTGATCAGAAACATAACCTTGTTAAAAGTAAAAATTGAAAACAAGAGAAAAACTTAAAAACAAAAGGAGGGTTCGAAAGACAAAGCACCAAATTTTTGGCTTCATATGAATCAAATATTTTTTTCAAATTATTTTTTTAAGTACTAGAGAAAAAACAGAGCTCCCAACGAAAAAAGTTACCTTTTATCTTTTTTTTTATAGATCAGATTGTGAAGATTTAGAAGTAAATCATCGAAATAATAAAACTTTGTTCTACTCTCTCAGAACATCTTCGCTTCTTAATACTTTCCATTCAAACAAAACTAAGAAACGAACCCCAATTTATATACAAATCCCTAAAATTCAGAGCAGAAATAAAACCATAAAAACCCTAAAACAGAGACAAATAGGAATCGCGGGAATCAAAGACCCAATTACCTGATCAGATAATTAGGGTTTTGGAATTGGCGAGTCGGAAAGAGGAAAAACCCTAACCCCAAAAATCAGATAAGCCTGAGCTCCCTCGACCTCTCTCTCTTACTAGATAGCTGTTTGGGAAGACAGAAAATTTGCTTGAGATGGATGTTTTGATAATGAATATAAATAAAAATATTAATCGGTTCAGTTGCACGCGCACAGATTTTCATTAGATAGTATACGAGTTGTCGTGGAAACTTTCATTATAGTTTGGTTTTTTTATCGACAGGTGTCATTAGAGGATGGCGAGTATGGTTATGAGTATAGTTACGACGGTGTGTGAGGTAGGGAAAGAGCAACAACGTTTTCCGCTCCGGGTTGAAATCTTGTCTGTTCTGGAACGATCAATACGGCATCGTTTGTGGTTAGCGATTGACGTCAACGTTTCACCTACACAACGTGAAAAAAATTGAAAAAAACATGTCATCTTCCTAGAGAATCCCTAATTATTATTCATTTTTATAAGTGTGTTTTTTGTTGTTGGAGCATATCCTCTATAAATAAAGCACTCTAATATAGTACAAAAGATAGCAAGAAGACCATCTGAAACCCAAATGTAAAAGTAGACCTGGTAATATTGGATACGATCATTAACACGACACGATTCGCACGAAAATAACAGTGTTTGGGTCGAGCTTAATGGGTCGGGTTGAAAATGGATCGTTCGCGAATCACCCGTTAACCCGTTAAGAGAAAGGCCATTTTTGTAATTGTACATTCTAAAACTAAACCTAACCTAACTCACTCAGCCACTCACGACATCACACACACACACACACACACACACACACACACACACACACACACACACACACACTCTCTCTCTCTCTCTCTCTCTCTCTTTCTCTGTATTCGATCTAAACCTTCTTTCCTATTCTCTCTCTTTGTCACTAGACTCAACCATAGCCGCCCTCACCTCACCTCCTTCTTTTCCATCTCTCTTCATCTCTCCATCTCTCCTTCTTTCTCTGGTTCTTTGCACGAAGCCACCGTGGGTGGGGAGCGTAGGGGTGAAGCCACAATTATTGTGCGAATTGTTGCTGAAGCCATAATTGTTCTATAATTTGAGAGCTAACTTAATCATTGTTAGCTCTCAAATTTTTCAATCATTGTTCTATCTTCTCTCCATCTCTTGAATTGTTCTTAAACGTTGCAAACCAAAGGAACTTTTCTCCTCCAAGAGAGGGGCATTTTGAGAATCGGGAAATTGAGGTCTTGTTCGAGAGGAGAATTGGGTGTGAGAGAGAAGTAGGAGAAGAAGAAGAGAATGGAAAAGAGGAGAGTGAGGTAGATGAGTGGGGGATCTGTATGAGCATTGTTTTCTAGTGAGGAGGTTCATGCACTGCAGGCGATAGGTTTTTTTTTCCTGGTTTATTCTTAACGGGTTGTGTTGGTTTTTCGCGAATTGTAATGGGTGTGTTTGGGTCTGGTAGTTTTCACCCGTTAACTTAACGGGTCGTGTCGTGTCAACCCGTTAACACGATCCGTTTGCCATGTCTATGTAAAAGGCAATGATTTAATCATTTGAAACCATTTAAGTGCCCGTTTGACATTGCTTATTTAGGACTATAAGTGATTATTTTGAAATTTTTGAAAGCTCAACCTGTTTGGTAAAAGATAATAAAATCACTTATTTTGAATAATTGATGTGTGAGAAAGCAATTAGGGAAAGCATGTGATTTGTTGCTTTCATTTTTCGATTATGTGGGAATCAATTTTGAAAATGTGCTGGGTTTAATGAAACTTTCAAAATTCCAAAAATAACCCTTTTTTTGTATCAACCGCAATTCTAACAAAAAGTTTACCAAACACCAAACTGCTTTCTTTCACAGCAAATGTGACGGTGATTATTTTTATAGCACAGTAATGCCAAACTGGCCCTAACACTCTAAATTAACTTTGCAACCAAAAAAAAAAGTTTGAATTAACTTAATCTACGTGAGAGTATTTAAACTAGAGTGCAACATACACACATCTACTCTTTCTTTTTCTCTTTAATAAATTGTTTGTACCATATTTGACCCGCCTCTCATGCCATGACACGTAGAAGGCCCATGGCCCACACTGACAGACATAGCCTGAAGAATCGGGAGGTTCATTCAGTGCAAACGACCGATTCAACGCCAAGCATAACCTCTCTGCCCATTCCGGCTGGTCCAGTCCTGCAACTGGCAGTCACCTCATGCCGATCATTCATTGACCGAACAACGACAATCGTGTCTCTTCGGTACGCCACGCTGATTCCACATCATCTCAGATATCTTGTAGATCTTTCTCGGGTCCTGCGCCAGGATATTTACTCCAACACGTGTCAGCTTCGGAAGGCACTCCCACGAGTCCCACATCGAAACTAAGTGCACGAAGAACCCTCGTGTCGCTCTATAAATAGAGCCCCTTGCCTGAGCTACATGGTAAGGACTGCTCACTTGACTTTATGCTTTTGCACTGTCAATAAGCTTACCTCCCCCTTCACAACTAACTTTGGCATCGGAGCACCTTCGGCTGGTACCACACCGGTGCCGTAGGTCTGATTAGTCTCTTCTTTGGCAAGGATCCAAGCGTCGTCCGCCGAAAGGAGGAAAACTTCTCTCTCGAAGGCTCATTCGGTCCCTTGACCATCCACATCACTTGTAAGTTGCCTCTAAATATTATCTGTATAGTTTTAGCGCCAACATAAATAATAAAAACGTATTTTCCATTCATATTAAAAAATTATGAAATTCATTTTAATTTTCTTCTTGATGATGAAATCATATTGGAAAATATAATTTTTTAAATCTTTCATGAGTTTTTCCTTTTTGATATTTTTTTTTCCTTGTTGTATTGGAACAATACATGCGGCTGTGTATCCAACTCAATAATCAAATAATCAAATAATCATCATACGGCTGTGTATCCAACTCAATAATGAAATCAACATCATGCAGTTGTGTATCCAACTTAATACATGCTGCTGAAATTTTTCTTGCCTTTTTTCTTTATGTATTTCATCTTATCTAGGTATCCAACTCAATAATCAAATTATCATTCCAAGTCAGCGATTAGAACAATACATGCCGCTATATTTTTCTTGCTGTATTTTTTTCCCTACTTTTGGTGCTTTGTTGGTCTGTTTTCTGGCTATTTCCATGTTGCTATTGCTGGCCGTTGATTCTCTTCTTGCTTGCTTTTGTTGGGCTTCATATATTCTCTTTTTTCTTAATTATATATATGCAAATTATACTGTCTATATTATCTATATTTACACTTAAATTATAAAAGAATTTTTGTAAAAAAATGTAATAACCCAAACCTTAATTAATAGTTAATTATTAATTTATTAGAGAAAAAGACAATATTACCCTTAGAATATTTTAATAGGTTTTAAAATTAACTTTTTATTGTTTAGGAAAGAATTTGGGGAAGTGAGCCACACTGTTATGTTAGGCTCGTCGATACGAGTTCGTGGGTATATTGTGGGCTCAATTCCGAGTTGTATTGAAGATTATACGATTAAAAATACGTGAGGGGCAAAACGGTAATTTTTCAGGTCAGATTTTAAAAACCTCTCTCTCTCTTCTCTCTCTCCCCTCGTCTTCCCCCCTCTCTTTGGTTCAGCCCGACCACCCCGCTTCCCTCTGCAAACCACCACCGTAGCCACCACTATCCACCCCGACCCTCGAGACCGGTAACAAAACGTCCGGCTTGGCCCCGCCGTCACACCCCAGCCTTCCCCCGCCGTCTGCAGCCACAATTTGGCTGAATTTTGCACGAAACTTCGCCGGCTTCGTTCTCCCTCCTCCGGCCACCAATCCGGTCGTGTGAGGTATGGTTTCTCACCTATTTTTCATGCTCTAGCTGATGGTTGGGTAGGTTTTGATCGATTTGCAGCGTTGATAGGTTAAAATTCGAGTTAAAGTTTAGGCCGGTTTTGAGCCACTTGCGGTCCTAAATGGACATTCCCGTAGTTGAAGAAAGTGTTCAGGGGGTCGAGAACTAGTTGTAGGTTGAAGGATGGCTCCTGATTTGGAGTTGGTCCGAAGATGAAAATTATCGCTCTTTAACCATCAAATCTGCCAGCGCTTTTTAACCAATCCGGTTGTGGACCTACTTTTAGCTGTCAATCTTCATTCCTAAATTATCCTTATGTCGTCACGAGCGCGTAGTCAATTTGGAGTTCATATGACCGTCGAACGGATTCACGCCTATTGCGTGTTATCCGGGTTCGATGTGTTCGGGGCGTTGGATGGGTTCCAATTCTTAGTATGTTGTTCCCCATATTTCCAGGATCGTGTAGAATTCGACGAATTGTGAATCGGAGTCCGGATACTCCGAAAATGTCAACCCTAGGGTTAGGTTTATCAGAATCGTTCGATCATGCGATCGTGAGTAATCCGATCGTCGATCGAGACCAAATTTTCGGGACATGTGTCCTAGACATATTGGAACCTGTAGGAACTTTCGGATCGAAATTTTGAAGTCGTGGACCCCACGGGGTCCTGGGTTGACTTTTTGGGACGTTATCGCTTTTTGAGTTCCGAGGCACTTTTGAACTATTCTAAGCATTAGAAAAAGCTTATATGGGCATATGAATGATCTTAAATTTGAGGCACGCACTTCTAGGAGCCGGGGTCAGGGTTTTTAATTAAATATTAAGTTGAGCAATTTTGCTAATAAAATATTATGATGGTTTAATCAGACACCGGCACGCAGTGACTGCGGAGGGACCTTCGAAAGGTCCAGCTAGCACGGACCAGTAGTGAGTGGACTTTTGATTTTATAAATGATTTATGCAATTAAATTCCATTATTTGATCTTGAATGAGTTTTTTTTTTTTGATCAAATAGATACTTCCATAGAAAGCCCAAAACAGGCCAAAGAGAGACCACAAAAGAAAATAGTCAACCACAGGGGGAAGCAGAGAGGCAAACAACAACAAAACAAAAACATCCAAATAAAAGGTAAGCTTCGGAACCGCAACAACCACGAACAAAACATTAAGGAGGAGCTGGCAGGCCATCTCTCGACAGGACAGAAACCAAGGAGGGTGGGGGAGTATTAACCCAATTGCAAAAGAGCAACCTCCGTTTGGCTAGCTTGGCGACATCGTCAGCAGCTCCGTTAGCTTCACGACGAATCCAGTTCTAATAACACTGGATGAATAACGCTTCCAAACGACGAAAATCAGCAAGGAAAGCATAAAACCTCCAGTTACCAATCGCAGAACCATTCTTAACACATGAAAAAAGCTCCAAACAATTTGTTTCCACCACCACGTGTTGCAATTGCAAGGAGGAGGCAAAGGAAAGGCCCACGATCGCAGCACGAGCTTCACACTCCGCTGCAGACGAGAGAGTACATTGCTGCACAGTAGCACCAACGAAAGAGCCAATATGATCCCGAATAACCACACCAACACCACCCAACCCAGACTTGGCCTCCCATGCACTATCAATATTAACTTTGACAAAAGGAAACAGTGGAGGGGACCAGTGCACACAAGTGGGAGCCCCACTGTTAAAGAGAGGAGCACTAGTCGCCAAATCCTTGGCCCGAGAGAACTCCTCGAAAAGGCAAATAGCATGGGAGAGAACCAGTTGAGGAGAGGGCCTAAGATCAGTAAATAACGCCTGACAACGCGCCTTCCAAATTTCCCAGGAGCAGAACATGAAAAGGGAGATTCCCCAATTCCTTTGATCACCATCAGCAAATGTACCTCTCAGAAAACAAGTTAACCAAGAGTCAAGGGTGGAAATAGAAGCCAAGTCAGGAGAGTACCCAAAAGGACTACCGAACCAAACCGCCCTTTTCCAAGGACAGAGGAGTAGCATATGCTCCACCGTCTCAGGAAATAGGCCACATAAGCGACAAATTGGAGAATGGGAAAGTTTCCTCGCAAATAGATTAGCGCCGTGGGGATGGAGTTCGATATAGCTTGCCACATAAAGTTATGAATCTTAGGAGTGGCGCGAGCCCCCAAATCACCCTTCAAATCTCCTTATTCACAACATGGGAAGAAGATGCTCTATCCCTAGAGACAGGAGGAGAGTCCCCAATGACATGATAATAACTAGTTTTAACAGAGTAGTCCCGGATTTCACCTCGGGCCAAACCAAGTTGTCACAAGTGGAAAGGGTGCCAATAGGAGTAGCACGAATTTTAGCGACCTCACAAGAAGGAATGAAAGGCTCAATATGAGAGATGTTCCAAGTACCGCTGTCCGCTTCAATGATATCTGAAACCAGTAGAGGGGTGAAACGGTTATTGGTAGGGAGAGGAAATTCTTCACGAGCCACAGCCAATTAACCACCGATCCTTCCACACATCCACCGAACGTCCGTTGCCAATTTGCCGGTGAGCACCAGTCTCAATTACTTCTCGACCAACTAAGAGACTACTCCAGGCCCAAGACGCACGACCCCCTTTTTGCATTAAGGAAACAGCAATCCAGAAAATAGCGAGCTTTCAAAATTCTAGACCAGAGGGCATTCGGGTTTCTCAAGAGTCTCCAACACCGCTTGGCGGTAAGGACTTATTGAAAGCGTGTAAATCGTGAAAACCCATACCCCCCGCAGCTTTAGGTGCGCAAAGCTTCTTCCATGAGTTCCAATGAATTTTGCCATGATCACCATCGTGCCCCCACCAAAATCTTGCCAAATCAGCATTGATAGCATTACAAAGAGTGATTGGCAGTAAGAAGCAAGACATGGGGTAAGCAGGGATAGCAGTAGCAACCGACTTAATAAGGACCTCCCTGCCTGCTTGAGATAACAGATTAAGTTTCCAACCTGTGATCTTTTGATTTATACGGTCACGAACATAGGCCAAGGCATCAACCTTCGAGCGGCCCTAAAAAGTAGGGAGGCCAAGATAGGGCCCAGGATCACAGGTTGCATAAATACCAAAGATGCTGCCACAACTATTTCTAGTCCCATGATTAGTATTGGGTGAAAAGTATAAACTAGACTTGAGAAAATTCACCTCCTGGCTCGAAGCAACACAATATTCATCTAGAATAGCCTTGAGGGCAATACAATTAGAAGGACTTGCCTTCAGAAAAAATAGAGTCGTCCGCGAAGAAAAGATGGGATAACCCCGGACATCCCCTGCTCAATTTGATACCTGGATCACACCGATATCGGTAGCATTAATAATATTAAGTGATAGTACTTCTGAGACAAGAAGAAATAGGTAGGGAGACATGGGGTCTCATTGCCTCAAGCCCTAGAGGGGGTAAAGTGATTGTCAAGGGGACCATTCAGCACCAGAGAGAATGAGATAGATTTAACACTTCATGACCAGAAAAATCCATCGGTTGTCGAAACCAAATTGATGGAGAGTGGCCTCCAAAAAGTCCCATTCAACCCGGTCATACGCCTTATTCATGTCAAGTTTCAACCCCAGCTCGAAAGACTTCCTGGAGGATTTGAGTCGCAAATAATGGAAAGCCTCATGGGCCAACAGGATATTGTCCTGAATCTGCCTACCAAGGACAAAAGCATTCTGATGCTGGCTAATGAGGGTCGGGAGGAGAAGCTTAAGACGATTTGCCAGGAGTTTAGACAGAATCTTATAAGAGTTGTTGCACAAGCTGATTGGTCTGAATTGGTTGACAGAAGTCGGCTTGGGAACTTTAGGGATGAGGACAATGTGCGTGTGATTAAGGAGATCCAGCCTACAATTACCCGAGAAAAACTCAGTTACTAAGTCATTAATAGAAACCTGAACAATCTCCCAGAAGCGATCATAAAAAAGACCGGGAAAACCATCGGTCCGGTGCTTTTAGCGAACCAAGTTGCTTGATCATTGTTCGAACTTCCTCCACCGAGAAAGGGTCGGTTAACCTTGTATTTTGGGCATTGGAAATGCTACGATGAACACAGTGTAGGATACTCCCCCAGTTTCTAGGACTACGAGACTTGTAAAGGTCCCCAAAAAGTTACAAAACTCATCCTGACGGCTTGGTCCCCATTGATGCAATCACCCTCGAGAATTCGTAGAGACTCAATTCGGTTACGTTGCACGTGATGAAGGGTTGAGAGATGGAAAAATTTCGAGTTCGCATCTCCCGCAGTCAACCAGTTCAATCTAGAACGTTGTTTCCAATAGCTTTCCTCCCTGCTCCACAAGCAGGACAATTCATTCCAAATAGCGGTTTCCTGGTGACGATAATTATCACCATGCACACCTGACTGAAGGGCCTCCAGTTCCTTCGTCAAGTAGTTAATGCAAGAAAGATTATTTGGGAACTTCCCTTTGCTCCATTTCAGAAGTTCATACCTGCAAGCTCCAAGGTTAGCCGACAAAACAGATAAGGAATCCCTAATTTGGCCACAGTTCCAGCCCCTTTGAATAATAGAATCACACTCAGGATCGTCTGCCCAATATGCTTCAAACTTGAAATCTTTCATTTTCCTCCTAATTCTAGGAGAAAAATAAAGTACCAAAGGAGAGTGGTCAGAGCCAATCCTAGGCTCCACATGAACACAAGAGTCGGGCCACTTATAGAGCCACGAAGCATTGATAAGCCCACGATCCAATTTAATTCTAACCAGAGATGCAGGATCCTGCCGATTTTCCCATGTGAAAAATTGTCCAGTTGATCTCAGTTCCAGTAAACCATTAGTATCCATAAAGGAACGCAAGAAACGGGTGCGACACCAAGGCCATAGATTGCCACCTTCCTTGTCATCATTTCCAAGTATCTCATTCAGGTCCCCAATACAGAGCCATGGGGGAGAATTGATCAGTGCAAAGTTGGCCAGGTTATCCCAAAAACAATGTTTCTCCTCCTGATACGGTGGGCCGTACAACCAAGAGATCCGATAATGTATTCCATTGTCCCTATTCTTCACGATAGTATCGATCATATTCTTATTAGAGACAAGAATTTCGACATCGACATCTGGTCTCCACCAGAGAGCCAAACCACCCGCGAGACCCACGGGATCAACACTTATTCCCTTGAAATAACCAATTTGTCTCCTAAGCATAGACACTCTATGACAGTTCTGTTTAGTCTCCATAAGAAAAAACCATAGAGGGGCGTGAGAGCGAATAAGCTCCCCAAGCTTTTGGACTGTCAAAGCTCGCCCCAAGCCTTGACAGCTCCAAGAGAGGTGGCTCATTGAGAACTTGTGGCTGCCTTGGGCCAGCCACCACAACCCTGGAGGTGGTATTGCCCCTCCATAATTGATTCAGGTACCTTGGGAAAAGACGCCCCATCGACCACAGGGAGCTCATTAACAAACTCCACCCGTATTTCTTTGAAATTACTCAGGTTCAAGTCATAGGAGACAGAATCTTCCCCACTAAGCCTCCCACTTCTACCTCTGGCACGTCTTCCTCTTCCCCTATTTCCTCTGACTCTTCCCCTACCACGGTTCCAATTACCACCGACCCGTGTAGGGACCGCCACAAGACCAGTAGAAACGTCATCATTATTATCTTGATGAGGCAGGATGCGCGCTTTGCAGGTCCTAAGGCTCTCCTCGTAAGGGTGAGTGGGAGCACGACGTTTTGTCGAAAATGGTGGAAGGGTAGCTTGCTTGAAAGAGTAGGGGTCATGAGGGGGTGAGATGATAGGTTGACAGCCAGATTCCGTTGGCATCGGGCCCTTTCCCTTTTGCATCATCTCATGTGGGCCACAAGAACTCACGCATGTATGCATCAAGAGCGAAAGCTTCGGAGCCTGTGGATGTAGAGATGTTGGGCCAGCAACACATAAGGCCTTGTGGGTCAGTTCGAGACTATTGGTTGGGTCCGAATCAACTTCCAACTGGCGTTTAGTAGATTGGGCCTGGTCCCTCAGTGGGTTCCACCCCCTATGAGTAAGCGCCAAAATCGTAGCACGCTCGTAGGCATTTGAGCTGGGGAAACCAGTGGGTAAAAATTGATGTCTCAACTCCTCAGAATTATAGGGCACAAGGGTTCGAAACGACAACATATTCAAGTTGCTAGCATTAAGGTGGCCAGAAGTTGCTGCCTCAGTGGTGTCAGAGGGCACAGCAGAACAGATGTCAGGTTGCGCAGTGGAAGAGATGTGAGGGGACGCAACATCAGAATTGTCACCATCCAATGAAATGGACTGGTCCACAAGCAGTGAAAGGTTTGTGGTCAACGGTTGATGCGTGGCCTCCACCAAGTCTGTTGTCGTCACATGAACCCTCCTCGTGATACGCGTGGGCGGGGGTCTCCGCCGGCCAGCACGATTCAGTCGCTCCAACGGTGGTGTGGGAAAGACAGGAGGTAGGCGCCTTTTCATCCACGGACCGTACCACGGATTTTCCGACAAGGTCGGACTATTCTCAGGACTTCCCTTGCAAGCATTCTCGCAATGCCCCAGCAACCCACAAACATAACAGAAATCACCAAGGCCTTCATAGCTATACTCCACACGGAAAGATTGGTGAGAGGATCTGGGGAGCCAGAAGCCGGTGGGGAAAGGTTTTCGTGAATCGAAGAGAACTTTAACTCTAAGAAAACCCCTAGTTATAGCCATTCCCATTACGGGATCATCCACCTCAAGAACTGCACCAATTTCCTCCCCGATTATTTTGGCATTTGCAGCATTCATCTTCTCCAAGGTTAGACCCGATATTTGGACCCAGTAAGGGATAAGGTGTACAGGGACCTCCTCAATGGTCAGCTGGGGGGGCTAGGACACCACATTAAAGCGATAATTAATGATATTCCGGGGAACACCCTCAAGAATCTGTGTTGCCACATCCCTGGAAGTAGAGATTGTAAAAATGTTCCGTTTGTAGTGGGAAATGGAGAGAGCGCCCAATCTACCCCATGCAGATCTAAGGGCCCCTTTAATCCCACCAATGTTAGGCAGCACATCAGCAATTATCGCTCCCACAAGGATTATTTCTCTGTGCACATCGTCAAGGTCAAAGGAATCCTCCAATCGTGAGGCCAAAGAATCAGCAGTCAGGTGTACATTTGTCATATTGGGGGCTACAAGTAGGAGAGGAAGGCAAAAAGGAGAGAACGGGGGGACAAAGCATCTGCCAATTGCCTCCAGAGTTGAAAGAGCACAAACGAAAAATGGGGTCTCCAAGAGGAGGGAGGCACAGAGACAAGGGAGAGGGTTAAGCTACCAAAATAAAGGTAGAGCCAATATTATAACCTACCACTTGGGTATAAATTAACTATTGGAATGTATAATTATGCATGCTGGCGGTTGGTTTATATAATTATATGCGTGTTTGACAGGTGAGATTTTTGGGAAACGTTCAAATTACAGGGGAGACTCTGCCGAATTTTCGGCAGAAGTCGAACCTTGAATTTCTTTGAATTGTGAGTAGAGGGGCAATTAGGTCATTTGTGTCTGGCACCTGCCAGGTGTAGGACACGCATAGGGTTCGGCTCTGATTCCAAAGTGGAATTTGGGTTGGGTCCTGTCAAAAAAAGTTTAATCCGATGTTATCTGGAATAGCACCAAACACAATATAACTTAGTCAGACTATTTATTCGGAACAGCACCGAGCGCCTTATAATATTATGGATAGTCAGTACTCTCCGTAACAGATTAACACTATTCGACAAAAATTAATCAGTATAGTCCGACGTTCCAAACGAGCCCATAGTGAGATTATGATACCTACCATTTATATTTGGTGTATAGCAAAAAAGAAGAAAAAAAAAAACCATTATTTTTCATATTTTGCTATGAGCATTTTAATATTATTTTGCATGAACATGTGGTGGACATTAGTTTACTAATTTCCTAGGTTTCTTTAACCCAAAAAATGCTAAACATTGTTATCAAGCAATCTTCCCTCCCTCAAATTTTTTCATTAACCAAAGAAACATAATAATATGGTTTTCTTTAATAAAATCAATGAAAAGCCTTAAAACTCACGTTAGCCCAACTAACCCCTATATTTAATCCATCAAACAATATAGTTTATTTTATGGATATCAGCTAGTGTATATATACAACCAAATTGGCCTTTATGTAAATGTGAAAAATAGCTTTGATCTTGATATATCCTTGAAAAAACTTGTACTACATGGATAACAATATATTAATTAGGGTTTAATGAAAGTAGAAAATTGACTCCACCATCTTCCTAAAAGCCGAAGAATCTCCGTCTTTTGTCCTTCATTAACCACCTATAAAAATATCATCAACTCTCGAGCCAAACCATCTAATTATAACCGCAATGTCAAAGCTAACAACCCTACCAGCAACATTGTTCAGCAACATTGTTCAGCAACATTGTTCACACCGCGATTCACGACGGAGTACATCCTAATAATTGTACGAATTTCCAGACTGAGTTCCACAGCAACTGTGATACGTTGCTCACGAGATCATGCAACGAGTCAACTCAATGTAATTAACGCGACACAGGTTCATTTTGGGCATAAAGTTTTCTACTCTTACTTATAGTGGTTCATATGTTTTCTTCTTTGTTTTTATTTTTCCTTATAATGGAACCTTTGCTGAAAGATGTAGTTCATGATGGTAATAGCCATTAAAGAAATAAAGAATCCCAAGAACGACAAAAACATAGTTGCAACATATGGATGGATCTACACATGAAATTATACATGAGGAAGCCCAATCCCAATCCCAATCCCACACATGAGGAAGCCCAATCCCAAGAACGCCCAAATGAAGGAAAAATTATAGAATCTTCTAGTAGTATGGCGCGTGGTACATCTTTATGCATGTGTTATAATATGGGTGGACGACGCGTTTATTTTCCCCATTTTAGGGAATAATATCTATAAATATCCACTAATATTATAACATGTGCACAAGATGTCTACACGCCATACTACTGATAGTATTCTATAATTTCTCCAAATGAAGACCCCATTTGTTGATCTTTACTCTTGTCGGCACCGTAAGAGCAAGCCCAAGAGTACATTTGTGTTTTTTTAAGCTCTACATATTGTTCCACTTGCCCTCTAAATTTTCAATTTGGTTTTGAGCCCCTAATATTTCAAAACGTGTCAATATGCCCTATTTCATCAAGTTTGTTAATTCCATCGTCAAATTCGAGCGGTTCATTCAAATTAGGATTTGGTTTGACCAATTTAAACCATAATTGACTTGACCAATTTTTCCGTATAGACCCCATTTTCATCCATTGTCGAATCAATTAGAGCTTAAGTGAGTTAAATCAAATTCTAACTTGAATGAACATAAATTCCCTGAATTTGATAAATTAACAAACTTGATATTCGAGGCACATTGACACGTTTTCACATATTAAACGGACTCAAAATTAAATTGAAAATTTAGAGGGCAAGGTGGGATATTGCTAAGATTTTCTCTTTGTGGATCTCTAAATATAATGGATATAACCAAATTTAAAAGGTGGGATATTGCTAAAAGATCCTAGTACTAATCTTGGCGTGCATGCCAAGGAAAGATAATTAATCCTAAGAGCATCATCAGTGGGAGGATGTATTTTCAGGGGTGTAAAGCCTCTTTTACATCCCATTTACACATCCGGGGGTTGTAAATGTATTTTTTGCTCAGTGAGGAAAAATGTAAATCCAAATATGTATATTGGATTTGTTTGTATTAATTCATTTTTGTGTTATTTTTTGTATGTTTTAACTTTTTAAAATTAATTTTATGTGTGTTAGGTTTGGTTTATTTTTCCAAATAAATTGACCTAAAAAAATTAAATTTGGAGAACATATGATTTTATGACAAAATAGGGGTATAAACTGGTTGCCTTTCATTTTGAATGAAAAACCATCTCCATCGTTGAATTTGGAGCCGTTGGCATTTCCTTGCAAAAGTTATTTTTTTTTGTCCAATTTTTATATAAAAAAAATCTCTCAACTTTGAGTGTGCTGGCATCAGCATTGCAACTCAAAAAATACAAAAGTGGCGAGTTGCATTCGACTTGCGCGTGAGTAGCGAGTAAGTCAGGAAATATTGTAGCATTTCTCTCTCTTGTCTCCTACTTTCCCTGACGTGAGGCCCGCTTTTTGGATGTAAAAACAGATGTAAACTTCCATATATTTTCCCATCTCACGGCTGCTTGCTATATTTGCAACAGGATACACGCTTCCATTGCAATTGATTCCGGCCAAATAACTTCTAAATGTACTATACACCCCCAACTGGTCGTGCTCTAATACGTGACAAACTTTTATTGGATAGGTCCTTTAATATTTCCCTCATCAGCAATTGGACCTATAAATAAAGGCGGCATCGATAACAAACCCTTCATCGTTAAAAATTCATCAGATAGAAAGGAGAGGCTACATACTATTAGCAGTCATGCATATAATAATCTCTACCTTAATCCCCTGCATAATCACAATATTAACAAACTTGATTAAGTTGAATCCCACGAACAGTCAACCAAGTGTTAGATTTTCCATATATTTGTCCATGATATTTCACACAAAACAGAAATACATAGAAGACATACATGACGTCATCTTCCTTGGGTACACGATCTCAGAACTCATTCAATTGCAACAGCGGCAACACAAGCAAAAGACACGAACGGCTCAAGTCTTCTGCTCTCTCTCATAAATTGTTTAAGCTCTCTCTTTATGATGAGATTAGGGTTAGAGAACATGTATGATGAGAGCAGGCTCTTAAGCTTATATAGGGCTAGGTCAAGTCGTCTTTACTCATCACCAAAGGCCGACTTGACTAACACTCTAAGCTCATCAAGCAAAAGGAAATAAATAGGACTCCTTTAATTGGCTTCCAAAACTTTCTTTATTTCACAAGATTTTGGGCCTCAAGGTATAACATAATTTAAACTCTTATCAAACTTGATATAACTTAGTATCTAGTGCACCGATCTAAATAGAAATACAACACCAAGAACACAATTGTATTTGCCCCTAGAACAAATTATACAAGCTACATACTATTAGTAGGTTTTAGGTCCAATCAAGCAACGAACGGGTCACACCATTGCTTCTTCTGGCTCCTGGGGCTTAAGCATACCAATTGTTCCAACACCACACAACAACATTGCTCAGGATTGGTTGCAGCATTCTGCAAAAGTTACTATACACTTCTCTTCTGAGCATCGCGACGTGACAAATTTCTAGTACCGATTGATTTATTGGATCTGGTGCTGCTCTTGGCTACCCTCTTCCTACATTGCAATTGTGGAAGCACTAATGAAAATTAGAATCGAAATGGAAGTCGCTAATGGGGTTAGTTTTGCCATTGTTGTGTTGGATCTTAACTTGGATGGTGAAGACAATTGGTGTGCAAGGTTATGAGTGCGGTGATGGGGTATTTTATATGAATTTTGTGGTGGAGGGGATGAGAGGAACAATTGGCTTTTAGAGCTTCTCTAAGGGAGATATCAAATGCACAATGTTAAATTTGAATTTGATGGCTTTTGTGACAATTTGACACTTTGGAAAAAATTGAACTACACTCAAAATACTAAATATCGTATTATTTTATTATATTTTTAAAAGCAAATGGGGTCCATATGATGCATAAAGTTTTGAAAGAGAGTAAATGATATTGGGGTCTATGACTAAAAAATATTAAAATAATATTTGACATCAAGCTTTTTGATATGTTATTTTTGAAATATCTCTTTCAGCCTTCAAATTCATGTAGAATTTGACCAGTGGCGGTTCCAGGATTCGAAAGCCGGCCGGGCAAATCTTATATACTAAACTCGACGGTACGAGTGAATTTCATTAATAACCATAAAAAGATACACATAGTGAGAGGGGACTTAATGAGTCTTGCCCCCTCAAATGCATCTATATCTATAAATACAAAAACTAAAATCAAAATCAAAAGTAAAAGTAATGCAATACAAAACAGCACTATTTAAATATAAAATTCAACCCTATGAGACTTAGAACTCTTAAATTCCTCAATTATTGATGCATTATCGATAGCATAATATAATTTGCATTTTGAGCCACATGATGCATCATGCTAATTGTCTTTATATGCTATTGCTTGTTGGCTACAGAAAATGCAGCACATGAGGATTGATAGATAGGTTTGTTTAATGTTGTGTAGGTAATATTTTATTATAATATGTATAGTGTAGGATTGATAGGTTTGTATAAGGGGCCAAGCATTTTTAGAATATAGTGTAGGTAATATTTGTTTAATGTAGTGTAGTTAATATTTTGTTAGAATATAGTGTAGGACATTGATAAGTTTGTATAAGTGGGCCGGGCATTTTTGGAATATAGTGTAGGTAATATTTGTTTAATGTAGTGTATGTAATATTTTTATAATAGAATGTAGTGTAAGTAATATTGTTTTTTCAAAAATTTGGGCCGGGCACCAAACTAGCCTGCCATAGGCTAGAACCGCCCCTGAATTTGACTATTTGGTTAAATCAACTTTAACTTTCAATTTTTGTCATTTTATGTCCACGTGGGAATTTGACATATTGGTCAGAGATGCTGAGATGCGGCAGTCAATTTCTTATGTAGAAATTGATTACATATTTTAATCATGTAGGAGACTTTTTCGACATATAATCAAAGCGGACGACTATTTGGTGATATTTAGTCTTTGTTGCTCATATTTTATGTTTATATTTTCTTGGTTGATTAATTATTGTTACTAGCTTGCTGCAACAATAATTAAACTACCATTTGCATACCAAACCCTTCAAGTGCTAATTCTATGTCGATGGATGGTGCAGAAAAACAAAGCTTTCTTTTTTAATAAAATTTACTT
The DNA here is from genome assembly GCA_024362665.1 of Prunus padus. Classification (NCBI taxonomy): domain Eukaryota; kingdom Viridiplantae; phylum Streptophyta; class Magnoliopsida; order Rosales; family Rosaceae; genus Prunus; species Prunus padus. The sequence goes on from JANFAM010000011.1 coordinate 10,974,049, forward strand.
TCTGAACTTTCTCCAAAAAAAGAAAAATTACTTTCTGACGAAGACTGAAGAACAACAGAATGCATGTTTGACATGTCCCAGGAAATTAATGCCACAACTACCACATGAGCAATATTTACTTACTTCCTCCATTATTTTCCTGGTCTGAACTGAAGCAATTAATTATGGCTCTGTCGGTAGACTCTAGATCCAGTTCAACCAACACAGATCTAGCCACTCTGCACAAATTTCAGAACTTGGTCATTGGCCCCCACCCCGCTTCCTTTTTCACCTCAGCAATTTTCATCATTTGCTCCTTATCTGACTGTTTGTTGATTGATACTAGTACATGCCACATTCGTACGTTACAGTTAAGTCTTAATATTAATCTATATAATATGTATAAAATAGTAAGAAAAGTATTTTAAATTTGTATAAACACATAGCTTTGTCCAAGTTCCTAAAGGTATCCATTAACATTCGAGATCGATGGTTGGATTGGTTCCAATTCCAATTGAGTGATTCGAGTCTACCCTTTTCCATTTAAACTGCTGTCTACTAATTGCATTACTGACCGCCTTTCTAACTGGTCAATAAATATGCATAATTATTGTTTTGTATGAATAATTATCTTTCTAATCGGTCAATAAATATGGTATAAATAGTATTATTGTTTAGCAAATTACTAAGGGGACTACACAAGGTCTTTTTCTTATGGCACGTTTACTAATCCGTAAACAAATTGAGAGGAATTGAAGCAGGCGGAATCGAATCGATACCTCTTAAAGTTGTTTACTAAAATTATGCGGAATAGGAATATAATTCCATAAAGTACATTTACTAATTCACAGAATCGAATATAAACCAAGATGATTACTAAATGCCCTTGTCCCAAATCAAATATTTTATATACTTTTTAAATAAAATTTGATATAGTATATAATAGTAAGAAAAATTAAATTGCTTTTTTATTTCATAGACACACAAAAATGATTTTGTTTATTTTATTTTTTATAAATTTAAGTATTTCTATTAAGTATTTTTATTTTTATAAATGTAAGTATTTCTATTAGTTAATCCTTAACACTAAAATGATTTTGTTTTTATTTCTAGGGTTAAGGATAATCTTGGAAATAATGAAAGTAGGTGAGGGCATAAAGGGAAAAAAATTATCATTCCGATTATGGATGCAATCCGGAATCCAAATACCTTCTCTATGTTGGGAATCCAAATCACCCAAATCTTGGAATTGAATTTCATTTTTTGTGTGAGCCCCACGCACTTTTGATTCATCCCAATTTTAGTAAACACAGGTATAATCCGTAATCGAAACTGAATTCCTTATTTTCATTCCGATTATGGGTTAGTAAACACGCTATCAATATCTAAATCTGGATTCTTTTGTCTCATTGTTGTGCCTTATTCTTACCAATTAAAGTTTGATACATAAGTAAAAGTGATTTATAGAAAACACAAAAATAAAATATTTTACATACATATCAAATTGTGATTGACAGAAAAGTAAGAGTTTCTCCGTTATTGTGAAAGTTGGCTGGCAATATTCTCCGTTCAATATTCTCCATTGATTCCGGAGTCGCGCAAAAGGTCATTGATGAAATTATCCAAATCCCTTAAGAACGAGTTCTCATGATCTCTTCTCACAGAACCAGGAAGAGTTGCATCAGGTGCATGCTCAACCATTTGATCATCATCATCATCATCATGCGATGGGATCGTGGGAGAAGTCTTTGTGCAATTCAATGTCTTAATGCCACGTTGATTATTAGGGTTAATCTTGATGCCGCATCGTCCTTCCTCTAGAACCCTCTTGCTCAAATTAATATTCCAGAAGTTCTTGATTTCATTATCTGTCCGACCTGGTAATCTTCCCGCGATGAGGGACCACCTAGTCATCACCATAATCATAATGTTAAATTAGATAGATAAACATTTATTTAATTAAACATATGCATCTTTGTTGTTGTTTTTTTATATTATTAAGTGTTTATCTTTGTTTGCATTGAAATTATAAATAAGTATTAACAGCTTGGAAGACCATATGACGCGTCAATATGTCATACTTGTTTCCAATAAGCTTGTGCATTCTGATAATAAGGTCTTCTTCTTCTGGAGAAATGTTGCCTCTCTTGACATCGGGCTTAAGATAATTCAACCATCGCAGTCTGCAACTTTTCCCACTCCGATTCAACCCTACAAGAAGAAAGAGATGTTATACGAAACTAAATACTTTTATATGGTCGATCTGGAAATATATATATAGATATATATACGAACCAGTTCTTTTGGCAACATGGCTCCATTTTCCTTGTCCATGTGTTTTGATGTAGTCAGCAAGGACTTTATCTTCCTCAGCACACCATGCTCCTCTTTTTTGCCTGTCCTTATCACCGGAAGGTTTCCTCCCCATCTCTCTCTCTCTCTCTCTCTATCTCTGTGAGTATTTGAATTTCATACACAAAGTACTCTCTGTGTGGAGAAGTATCCTTGCATGTTGGGTATATACATGGTGTGTGCCTTAGAGGAACATATATAGGTCCCTTTTTTACTTGAACTTCTAGCAAGTAATGTTTTTTGGAGTTTAAATTAATCCTTAAGATTTAACCGCACTAGTGCTATATATAAACCGAAACGAAATACCCACAACAATTTAAGAAAAAAAAAGGCAAACGAAATTGAGTCTTTTTTATCGCTTGAGGAGTCACTCTCACATGATGAGAAAAGTTTTCTTATATATAATTGTATATATGTTTGTTTGTCTGCCGAGGAGAGAGAAAACTCTAGACAATCTTGTGCCTTAAATGAAGGAGCAGACCAGAAACATCAAGGCCTACAACCGGGGATAGCAAAACAGTAAGTTTTTTTTTGCTACAATGGGTCATAATTAGTGTTGGAGATTTACAGTTTTGGTTGGATTCGGAGGTACTTTTCTTTCCACATATGGAATGTTTACTAGGTCTGTATTATTAAAAACTCAAAATTTATAACATTAATTTTGTTTCCAGTGCTAATATTCTTAAAAAAAGGGTGCTGTTAAATGAACCCTAAAATTAACTGACTACACCCTACTACTAATCTATTTATTGAATTACTAATTTATCCTAATATAAAATGACAAAAAGGATACATTGAATATTGAAACAAAAATAATTTTAATAAATGCACCCTACTAATCACTCTTCAAAGAATCATAGGATTGAGCTTCTAATTCTAAAATATAGATACAACGATCACTTATAGAGAAGTATAATCCTTTAGTTCTTTTTCTTAATAAGGTCATACAAACTACATAATAAAATTAAGCAAGAGGCTAGTCTGTAGACTAGAAGAACCAAGAAAAACATCCTTATAAAAGGAACAGATCATCAATATATTTTTCTGGAGAAGTTAATAAATCAACAATTTTGTTGCTATGTCAACATAGTATCAGATTATTTAAGTGTCATTGCCAGGACACGTATACATGTAGATGGTAAGTTGCATTATAAAAAATATCAGCTTTGAAGGACAGAATTCATCTGTTTTATATCAAAAGGTCATGAAATACCAGTCTCTTGAGGACTACAAGAAAGTCCAAAAGAAGAAATATCTGTCTTTAATTTTGCATCATCCACCTTGCTTTGTACTGTTTCCATTGTGCTTTTGCCCTTTCTGTCACCAGCCACTGTTTTGAATACACACACAATTAATTCATCCCTTCTAAAAATAAATTTGCTAGAGCCATTAAAATTCCCAAGTTTGAACATAAGCATACAAAAATAAAGATTAGTGATTGAGATGAGTATTATATATAAAAACTAAAACAAACTACCTCATCAGCAACTGGTGTGCTTGCTGTCAATGCAATGCCCTTGGACTTTGCCCATATGCGGGCACCTTCACCAACCAGGAAGCTACACAACAAAAAATCTGCTCCATTATTAAATTAAGTAAAAGAAAACAAGGGAAAAGAAAAGAAGAACAGAGGATCAGGAAAAAAAAGTCCATTACGGTTTACAAATATTTCATGGGAAAAAAAAGAGAGAAAGAAAATACTACTTCCGAGTTAAACACAAATGATTAGAATGAAAGCTATAATTGTCTAATTAAGAGAAACGAATTAGTACATAGGGTGTACTTAGTTAAAATATGATGTACTTAGTTAATTTTATATGGGTGTATTAGGGGTATTTTTGGTAGTTAAATAGGGTGTACTTAGTTAATTTTACATTTTGATTTAATTATTAGGGTGTACTTATATCATAGGGTATACTCAGTTAATTTTAGGGTTCATTTAACAGCACCCTAAAAAAAATAGGTGAATTTGTGTTTGGTCACTGGAGAAAATTTACCCATATTTGGCACAAAGTTACTTTGTATTTTTGTTTATTAATCAATAATATATTATCGCTTATTTTTTTTTAAAAAAAGTAAAGTCTTAATTGTAGCGTTGTATAATTAATTTATAACAATCACATAATGAGAAATGCATAATTAATTGTGGACAGAAAAAATTCATTCCAAGCAAATGCCTGACGAAAAAAGAAAGAAAGAAGGGAATGTCAAATTTGCAATATGAATATCAAAAGCAAGGTAACTCGAGCTAGCTTTGAAAGAAGCATAAATGCCACAACGTGTGCTGGCAGTGGCACCGCCATCTTCAATGGCTCTGCTATCTCAGTCAGTCTCAGAGCTATGCTGATCTCAGAGCAATATTATATATGGATAGATATGCTAAGCTCAAAAGACTTTAGAGAGATTGAAAAAGAAAAGGGAGGAGAAAACAAGGAAATATAACAGAATTTTGTGATTGAAGCATTTGTGTTTGTGAGCAAAAACATCACATATATCGTTTTATTCAACAATTGCTGTTCATATTTTTAGTACTAAACCTATTCGAATAAGTGGAAATTAAGTGTCACCAAACTAAATAGTTAAAAAGATAAGTTCAGATACTAAATGTCGCTTTCTCTTAAATATGAATCCATGTGCAAAGAGCCAGTGATTGGACCACCCCTCTTGTTTATGGGAAAACAGCAGCAGTGAAGGGGGCAGCAACAGGATTCATATGGGAGAGGATGGGCTGCGCATTGATGGTGTTAGTGGGTGAAGTAGTATCTTTGTTGTTGGCCATTGGAAAAGGATAGATCGATTGGTAGACGGGAAAGGAAAAAAAATTATTGAAATGTCGTGAGACACCGTGAAAGGTTTCAAACAGAGAGAGAGAGAGAGATGATCCATCCAAGGATGGAGCCGTGTATTTATGATCACCAATATACATGTATCAATTATAAAGAATAGGAGGAGTCCTACTTAGAAGGGATCATCCTTATCCATACATTCGAAAATAAAACAGACATTCAAAATACAAACAAAATGATCACGTATTTGAAATTGAAACAGATTGAGAATTCGAATCCAAATATAAGCTCACTAACAAACAGATCCGCTTGGGCACTGGCTAATATATAAGCATATCTGTATACATTTTGCTGTTTTGTTGTAAAAAAAAGTGCACATTATTTTTTAGGGCTACTTAATAATGTATTTTAACGATTGGAATTGAAAAGATATCCTTATAAAAATCATCTAAATCCGAAATTATTTAATCATTAAAATTATTATTCTTGATGTGTATGTTATTTGATTTTTTAACGTGATAATCATATATTATATACGAATTAATGTATTACAATTTTCATCAGTTCTTTCTAATTAAGCCTGCAAGCATGTGTGGTCATTATCAAGAATTATATAGTGAGGGCCTTATCTAAAGCCCTATCTCTTAATTGTTGGATCAAATTGGTTAGTTTGATCCAACGGTTAAGAGATCGGACCTCATCTAAGAGCCTTATATTGTTAGTCGTTGGATCAAATTGATTAGTTTGATCTAACAATTAAGAAATAGGAGCTCATCTAAGGGCTTCATATAAGAACCTCACTGTATAATGACTTTATGACACTTGAAACTAAGGCTGGCAATGGGTCGTGTTGTGTCAGAATTATATACGTGTCAAGAATGCTCAATCCAAACCCAACCCGTTTAATAAACGTGTCATTTTCAGGTTGACCCATTAATTTCCTGTTCGAATTTCGAGTCATGTCGGGTTAACTCGCTAAGAGCAGCTTTGCGCTGCGGGCAAGGGTAGGCAAAAGGCCCCCTTTTGCCCCAAAAATTTTTGCAGCGCACAAGGGCCCAAGCGGGCAAGGGCTAGACCCACCAGCCAGGGCAGGCCCAAGGGCAAGATCTGCCTGCGGGCTTGCTTGACGTCAGCGACCCAAAATTTTTTTAAAAAAATCGAAAAAAAGGAAAAAAAATCTGAAAAATTCCAAAAAATTCAGAAACATTTTTTTTTATACATACCTAGCAATTTTTTATTTATTAATCTCATACATATAAATAAAATTAATCCCATGTGAAAATCTCATACATAAAATTTTATCCGATAATTTTATTTGAAATTTGATATGAGAATTTTATAATAAATAATGACACGTGGCAATATAAAATCTTATCCAAATTAATTGTTTAAGTATAAAACATAGGGAAAAATAATTAAAATGAATAGTAATTGCCTTCGTCCTTGCCTTTTTGGGGTGGAGCTACAAAAGGCAAGGGCTGCCACTATTCACAGCCCTTGCCCTTTGGGGTGGAAGTGCTCTAAGTGGTAGCAAACAAAAAATAAATAAATAAAATTCTAAATTTTGATAATTTAATAAAGTAAATGCATTTTTTAATTTTTTTTATATAAAATACTTATTGCATTTTGCCTCTCTCTATGTATAAAGATTGAGAAAGAGAAATAATTTTTATTTAAAAAAAATAAAGAAAATGAAGAAAAAACAAATAAATAGGTTGACGGGTTACATAGGTATTTTAGCAAGTTGACGGGTTGACTCGAAACCCACCTGTTTATAAACGGGTTAGTGGTGAGTTGACCTGAAAACTTAATCATGCAGGTTGACCCGCTAATTTTCAATGCGGGTTTTGAGTCGAGTATCGGATCGAGTCAGAAATTGCCACCCCTACTTGAAACTCAGCAATTGAATCCAATATATCCAAAAACTCTAAGTGGACCAACTACTTTTTTTTGGTGAGTCTCCTTAGCCAAAAAAGAAAAAGAAAAAGTGGTGCACTTCAGCTGTACAATACAAAGAACTGGTAAGCCCATTGGGCCTATACAACTCAACCAAGATCCAAGAGAAACTCAAAACTCTCTATGAACATGTTCTTCTCTCTATATATGCAATTTAGGAATAACTTATCATTGATGTGCCGACATAAAAAAAAACAAGTATCGTAAATATCAATAAATATGCAGGGGTCCACTCGAGCTCGTTATGTCATTAATTTTTAATTAAATTCCTTAATTATGTAAAATCAGTAAATTTGGGTGTAGCCTAAACGTTATGGAGTTTAAATGATACGGAGAGACACACCTAAAATCCTTAAATATAAATTACGGGGAGGGGAGTTTCTCACACGCACACAACTAAGATGTCATTGGGGGTTCGAACCTAAGGCCTTTGGTATGCAAATTAATGCCATTTCTCATTGAACTAGACCTTGTTGGCTCCAAAATTCTTGTTCTCTCTATTCTCTCATTTATTTTAATTATAACACAAATAAATGAATTTAAAAAAGAAAAAAGAAAATAAGTGTTCATGTGCATCATAAAAAATTATGTACTGATAAGCATAAAATAAATAAAAAATAAAAATCTAGGAACTATGGTTTCAAGTTAGGATTTTTTTTTATTTTATAAAAGGGTAATAAAATTTTATTAGATCAATAAGAATAAAGAGTACAAAGGACATAAACTGTAAAGGGACCATCCCAATAATAATATGGCAATCATGGGTAAAACTTCCCTAGTGACCTAAGTTGTTTGAAAGCTAAAATGATTTGGAGAGAACCACACTCGAAAATAACTTTTTCTAAAACCCCTTTCAACCACCATAATTTCCCCAAATATAGTCTAATGACATGAAAGACAAAAATTAGCTGCTAACCAAAATGACTCTCTTAAAGTGACTAAGAGCACCCAACAAACTCAACTAAGTTTTTAGAATTTATTGACAAACTAAACCAAAATAATAATAAAAAAAACTAAAACTGACAGGACCCGACCCAAATTCTATTTTGGAATTCGTGTCGAACCCTGTGCGTGTCCAACACCTGGCAGGTGCCGAGCACGAAAGACCAACTTGCCCTTTTAAAACTAAAACTCAAAATAAAACTCTTAAATAAAGTTTGACTTCTGCCGAAAATTCAACAGAGTCTCTCCTATAATTGCTCGTTTCCCAAAAATTTACATCTGTACCAAACACAATTAAATATTCCCAATTGTTCAGCATGCACAAATTTTTAATCACACACATTTAAAAGTATTTAAACTAAATGGCCTCCGGCCTTACAACAATCCAAACATAATCGTTAACATCACTTTAAACCTAACATTTTCATCCTTTAAAATCATCAATTCTCGTTATATCAATTCGGTCGTATCATCAACAATTCTTGCCATCTCATAATATCCAAGGTGAATCCTAGCCAACTTTTCAGCTACATTCGTTTTAGTAGTTATTATATTAACAAGCACATCATCATTAACGATAGCATTACATAAGGAAAACCAACACATGGAGTTCTTAATTAAACAAGCTTCAAATCTCAATATCAATCGGGCCTTGAGCCCGCACATCAGTTCAAATTAAATTCAACAAACATGTTCAATAGATTTCCAATTCAAGCCCATGACCAAATTCCAAAGTATTCTTTCTCGTGGCTACACCTAAATTAATCTAGGCTGCCTACGTACCCTCTTTGAGGGATCAAGCCACACGTAGCTCTTTCACAAGAATTTAGAACTCAAACCATCTAATACACTATGTTACAGGCTACAATGGTTCCAAACATTACATTTCAACATCGCCCAAAATAACCTTATCAACGTGAACTGAAGCAATATATATATATATATATATATATATATATTGATTAACCCAACCATAAATTCGCAAGAACTCTTTAGACTAAGAAAATTTCCACCATTTGTCATATAAAGGTGAAAATAGATAATAAAACATTTGTCCATAAGAATCCAAAATAAAATTATAAATCGTTTGAAACCTCTCAAATATGTACATAACCTCCACCTAGGTGTACCCCCAATCATAATCCGTCAATTCCCAGGTATCATTCCGTCAATTCCATATATTATGTACAAGTTACATCCTCGCAGTACTCGGGGAATACAAAGTCAGCCCGAGATGTGTATCCTTTGATTATCCGTCAATTCCAACCTTTAGCCATCAATTCCATTTCCTCGCAAGACCTGGTGACACGAGGTCGGCCGAGTCGCGTATCCTCGTAAAACTCATGAGACACATAGTTAACCAGAGCCGCGTCCTCGCAAGACTCAGTAGTCACAAGGTCAACCTGAGCCGCGTCCTCGCAAGACTCAGGAGTCACAAAGTCAACATGAGCAGCGTCCTCGTAAGACTCATGAGTCACAAAGTCAACCTGAGCCGCGTCCTCGCAAGAACGGATGATCAGCCCGAATGCGTATCCTCGCTGAATCGGGGGACACCAAGTTTATCCGAAACGCGTCCTCGCTCCACATGGTTCGGCGTCCCCGAGACTCGTGGGGCGTATCATAAATGACAATTCGATTTCCAAGGCAATAGGGGGTACTCCTGAGGTGGGTTTGAAAACCAAATCCAAATATGAATATCATCACCCTTCGCCAAAAATCCATTTTCATACTTAATTATATAATATAAAATATAATACTCTCAAAATCAGTTTCCCAAATATTCAAAAGTACTCAACCATATACTTAATTATAATAGTAATAATAATAATAATAATAAATAAAATAATGAAACTAATACTAATTAACCCAAAGAAATCCCTGTCTCAATGGACTACTTTCATGATCAAATCCGGAACAGTATTCACCATTAAACATACACGAACCATTAGTAAAATAAATATATAATTTCACAATAATATTATAATAATAATAACAATAGTAATAATAATCATGAAAATTCTTAGAAAATCCCATCATCACATACTTAGTAAATAATACCCCACATTCCTTATAGCATCCGAATACAACCGTACCAATTCTATATAAACCAAGAATCCAACATACGAATATTTAATAGAAACCCTGACAAATCTCATATCTTCATAATCCCTATTTTAACAATATTCTGAGACTCACATTTAAGACACTAAGCCCAACCATTTATATCAAATGCATTCAACCAAATCCAAACATATTAGATGGTGAACATCACAGCTAATTAATTCATAAAACTGTCATACATAAGCAATTTATTCAATTCGCCCAACAACTCATAAAGTCCTCAACCAGGAATTAGACTCAAAACCTAGTTCCTAGTATTCAAATGCGTGTACGACGTACAGGGTGTTTCTAAGATCAAACTACGTTTTCCGACAGGTGAAACGACCTCGGGAGACTCACAGTCAACCCTTGGTCAAACTTCCCGAATATGGTCAACTGGGGCCCGTGGGCCCACAACCTCCAATTGGATCCGAACATTCCTAAAAGTCCAACAAAATAAACTTTTCACGTCCTGAAGCTTTAATCTCGATCGAACGGTCGGATTTCTCACAATCGTACGATCAGACGGTTTTAGTTTAATTAAACTTTAAGTTATTGATCCGGAGCATCTGGGGCTCCGATCCACGATCCGTTAATTTCCACATGATCCTAGAAATATGAGAAACAACATACTAAGAATTGGGACCGATCCAACGGTCCGAACTTATCAAACCCGGATGTTGTTAACTCGCAAGTGCACGAGGCGTTGGATAGTATAGCATGTGTAAGTACGAGGTCGATCCCACGAGGATTGATGATAGATTGATTCAATTTGATTCCCTGCACAAAATAGAAAACCAAAAGAGAATAAATAAAACAAGAAAGAAAGAAAAGAAATTAACTCAAGCAAATTAGTTACCAAGTTCAATTTATATTCTTAGATTGATTCTAGCTAAAGTATGATTAAGCCATGGTGTTTGGTCCTAACCTTGTATTCCTAATTCCCTAATTAGATCCTTCTTGTCGAACCTAAATTAAGCATTAGAAATCCATTAAGCAAAGAAGAATGTTTTAAACAACCAAGCATGTATCTAATCCATGTTGACGAATGTCCATACATACTCTTCCTATTCATAGTTCAATTTGAATTAATGCATGGTGTCTACTCTTAATTCAAACCAAGATAGCTAACATACAAGTTTTAATGGTGATCACTCATTCAAACAAGCATATTAACTTATAAGCATAATGAATAAGAACAAGAACTATAATTGAAACTTGGAAGCTAATTAAACTTGAAAACTAAAGAAAAGAAATTACATTACAATGGAAAATAAATTACAACTAAAAAGCAAAATGGTTTTGTTACAACAATTGAGAACTAAAAAGAAAACTAAGAGAATTTGAGGGAGAGAAGGAGAGAGAGCTCTAGAGAGATGTTTGAGAGCTCCCCCTTGGGGTGTGTTTGAAGGTTAGCCTAAGCCTCCTATTTATAGGAGAAGGGAAAGCATCAAACTCACATGCCAATATTCTTCTTTTGACAACAAGTTGCATAGCCACCTCAAGTTCACATGAGCATCCATCTCCTTTTCATCATTTGGCTAGTTCCCACTTGATGCTTTTGCTTCTTTATTTCTTACACAACCTACTTCAATTATGACAATTAACATGCTTCTTCCCCACTATCAACAATAGCACATGCATAGCTACTCATGACCAAGAACTATCAACAATAGCACATGCATAGCTAATCATGACCAAGCAATTTGCAGTCAGCTTGTGGGCTCAATTTGGGCTTGTTCCTTCACTCTAACAAATCTGGAAAAATATGGATCTTGAAGCTCTTTGTCTTATATTTCTAAGCATATGCAGCCCAACTCAAGGAAAAATCGGGAAGGCCTTCAAAAGTCATTTTTGGCCCAGTAACGCAGATGCTGCCGAATTTGACCTTAAGTTGCCCAAACTTGCATAACTTCATCTAGAAGACTCGGAATCATGAACCGTGAAATTCTTCAGAAACTAGACTTCCGTATCTTTCCAATGACGTATGGTTCATTATCTGGTTCTTCCTGAGCAAGTACAGTCCAATCCGTGAAGTTGACTGATCTGCATACACCGTTTGAGCTAACTTGTCTCCAAAATGCATTTAGTGAGTCATAAGCTTATTACACTGAAACAAACACAAAATAAATTAAAAGCACAAGTTTAACTCAAAAACATAACCAAATCATAAGTTAGAAGGGTACAAAATGATATGTAATTATGCACCGATCAAATACCCCCAAACCTATATTTTGCTAGTCCTCAGCAAAACAAAAGGAAAACAAAGATAAAATAAATAAATAAATAAATTTATTAGACCACTTTCAGGCAGTAACTTCGATTGCATTGAGCATATGCAATGCTTTAAACCTCCAGGCATCCCTAGTAGGAGGAGTTGTGTCTCCTGAGGGTTTAACAGATATCGATACCACAAACGCTTTACTGACTCTACAAAAACAAAGTAGTTAGAAAACAAAACAAAACAAAAACAAATACAAAACAATATTTCCAACATTTTTAAAGAGAAATGACTCATGCACATGACTCAAAAGTTTTAAATAATAAAAGCTCATTTTTGGACATTATTCACAATGTGGCAAAGTTCAAAACATAACATGCTCAAAGTGTAGTAGTGTGATAGCCAAATGCAACAAATTCTCCAATCTTAGTTTTCACACAATTTCAAAATCATACAAAGCACAAATTCAACTTCAAATCTCACCAAAGTTGTCCTCTCACAAATGAATCACTCAGAAGAGGGCTACAATGCATCACTCAGTTATAAACATGAGATTAGAGTTAAACCATAAGGGAATTAACTCAAAATAGAAAGATGAAGAACTTGCATTATATGATCTCAAGAAGGATGCCAAACACTTAAAAGTAGGAAAAATGGATGCAATTCAATCACATGACATTTAGGATCAATTTAGGTCTTTATCATAGGTTGTAATGGGGCTAAGGGTGTAAGGTGAGTGAGAAATGAAAGGTATGGATAACACAAAGTCCAAAGAACTCACAATGTAAGAGCATAAAATAATTTTTCCAAGACTTGAATCATCACAATGAGGTTTTTTTTTTTTTCAAAACTCCTTTACCTCCATTTATAAGGATTCACACTCCTTTCTTTTAATTGAACAACCACCAATTTTTTTTTTTTTGAGGCCAATAAAGAAAACCCAAAAATGAAATTTCATTCAACCACCACTTAATCACAACTTTTCTCTTTTCTTTCACCAATTGTGTATTTTTTCGAAATGTAACACCTCTTCCAAAACTTAGTATGAAAAACACATCCCAATAAAAAGCTCAAGAGTTCCTTAGAAAGGTAAATAATTGTTTTTCAGGCTAAGGTGAGGAAATATAATTGGTTAAAAAGAAAGAAAAGGTTTACATGTCGTCTCAAAATGGTTAACAATGGAAAATCATGCTTAAGCATGCATAAGGTTAGCTTGAAAGGCACAAACGATCCAAAGAGGGCCTTAATATCATTTCTTAAATGTCATGTAATTAAATTGAATATGAATGAATGACTTTTAAGTGCTCAACCAATTCAATGAATAATGAGATCAAACAACAACTTAGATGACAAGAAAATAAGAATATGTGTATAACACTCATGAAATGAAGCACAAGGCTCAAAACTCACATTATATGGTTATACAAGTTTAATTTATGCTTGATACAATTCTTTGGATCATGCAAATCCTTTAATTAGAAAATTATGAAACAAATGGCAAGTGTAAAGAGGGTTTTGAACATATCATGCTAGAACGATGCCAAAAGTTTTTAAAATTTTATTAAATTTTTTTATAAAAAATAAAAAGAAATCCAATTTTCATTTAAGTCATGCAAACATTTATCACAATCTCATCATATGTGTTTAGGAAAGTGACTCAAAATAAAAAATAAAAAAACAAAGCAAGACTAAAATAAAACAGAAAAACAAGATTTTTTTCTTTTTTAAATTTTTTTAAGAAAAACCAAATTTACTTGCTAAACTCTAATACCCCAAACTTAGAAATGAACATTGTCCTCAATGTTTAAAAATTACTTACAAGTAATGTCATAACAACAATTAAAAGGTATTAAAGCAAATAAATATCACAAAATACAATAATTAAAATACAAAACAAAATAAAAATTACAAAACAAACAACAACAACAACAACAACAAAAATTTTTAAAAAAATTTTTAAAAAAAAAAACCGAAACAAGAAGCCCTAATCACACAAATTAAGCAAATCAAAACCCAAAACTTGAAGCCCAAAGCCCACAATTTTGAAACCCAAACCATCGGTGAAACCCGACCCACAATGAAATCCGAAGCCCACACATTTTATTTATTTAAAATTTTAAAATTTTTATTTTATATTTTTTTTTAAAAAAAATAAAAAGAAATCCAATTTTCATTTAAGTCATGCAAACATTTATCACAATCTCATCATATGTGTTCGAAAGTGACTCAAAATAAAAAAATAAAAAAACAAAGCAAGACTAAAATAAAACAGAAAAACAAGATTTTTTTCTTTTTTAAAAACAGAGACTAACTTTTAAGAAAACAACTAAACAGAAAAAGAAAACAAAGAAGTTCCAAATTGCAATTTAATTTTTTTTTTTTAAAGTTTTTAGTGATGCAGCCTTATTTAAAGTATTTTTTAATTTTTAACACTCGAGAAACAAACAAACTAACCACACCATATAAAAAATTAAAATAATAATAAATAAAAAATCACATACTATAAAACATTATTATTTAAGCAAGAATACAATACCCAAACTTAAATTTTTATTTAAACCAAACTATTATTGTAAAATAATAATAATTTAATTTAAGAACACACAATTATACAAGCAACTCTAGGATGACCAGCTAAGGCGCCTCAAAACACAAATGGGGTTCCGGGAAGGTTGGAGGTCACAATGGTCCCGCTTAAACCCAAACTTCTTAGACACCGAAGGTGTCGCTAAAGAACTCCTAGACACTGCATTGACGGAGGTTGCTTACTGGAGTTACCAAAAGTTAGCTCATATGAAAAATCTTTTAAATTTTTTTTTAATTATAAAAGAAACAGAAAATAATAACAATATAAGTAAAGAGAAAGGATTGGATACTCCCCCTTGAAGCGATTAGGTCGAGCATGGATGCATTTGGAGGTAGCTACTCCTCCTACTACTCCATACTTCCTATTCTTATGATTGAAGTTTCCTTCTCTCCCTTTTTATTGAGCTATCCTATATTGCTAAAACAAACACAGAACTTGAAACGGAATTAAAAATATTAGGAAATAAAAACTGAAATAAAAAGGAAATACAAAAGTAAAACAAGTAGGGAAAGAAAATAGAACCAAACTATGCGTCACTAAGCAACGGCGCCAAAATTTTGTTGTTAACTACTTGCAAGTGCGAGGCGTTGGATAGTATAGCATGTAAGTAAAGACGGCGTCGATCCCACGAGATTGATGATAGATTGATTCAATTTGATTCCCTGCACAAAATAGAAAACCAAAAGAGAATAAATAAAAACAAGAAAGAAAGAAAAGAAATTAACTCAAGCAAATTAGTTACCAAGTTCAATTTATATTCTTAGATTGATTCTAGCTAAAGTATGATTAAGCCATGGTGTTTGGTCCTAACCTTGTATTCCTAATTCCCTAATTAGATCCTTCTTTGTCGAACCTAAATTAAGCATTAGAAATCCATTAAGCAAAGAAGAATGTTTTAAACAACCAAGCATGTATCTAATCCATGTTGACGAATGTCCATACATACTCTTCCTATTCATAGTTCAATTTGAATTAATGCATGGTGTCTACTCTTAATTCAAACCAAGATAGCTAACATACAAGTTTTAATGGTGATCACTCATTCAAACAAGCATATTAACTTATAAGCATAATGAATAAGAACAAGAACTATAATTGAAACTTGGAAGCTAATTAAACTTGAAAACTAAAGAAAAGAAATTACATTACAATGGAAAATAAATTACAACTAAAAGCAAAATGGTTTTGTTACAACAATTGAGAACTAAAAAAGAAAACTAAGAGAATTTGAGGGAGAGAAGGGAGAGGAGCTCTAGAGAGATGTTTGAGAGCTCCTCTTAGGGTGTGTTTGAAGGTTAGCCAAGCCTCCTATTTATAGGAGAAGGAAAGCATCAAACTCACATGCCAATATTCTTCTTTTGACAACAAGTTGCATAGCCACCTCAAGTTCACATGAGCATCCATCTCCTTTCATCATTTGGCTAGTTCCCACTTGATGCTTTTTTGCTTCTTTATTTCTTACACAACCTACTTCAATTATGACAATTAACATGCTTCTTCCCACTATCAACAATAGCACATGCATAGCTACTCATGACCAAGAACTATCAACAATAGCACATGCATAGCTAATCATGACCAAGCAATTTGCAGTCAGCTTGTGGGCTCAATTTGGGCTTGTTCCTTCACTCTAACAAATCTGGAAAAATATGGATCTTGAAGCTCTTTGTCTTATATTTCTAAGCATATGCAGCCCAACTCAAGGAAAAATCGGGAAGGCCCTTCAAAAGTCATTTTTGGCCCAGTAACGCAGATGCTGCCGAATTTGACCTTAAGTTGCCAAACTTGCATAACTTCATCTAGAAGACTTCGGAATCATGAACCGTAAAATTCTTCAGAAACTAGACTTCGATATCTTCCAATGACGTATGGTTCATTATCTGGTTCTTCCTGAGCAAGTACAGTCCAATCCGTGAAGTTGACTGATCTGCATACACCGTTTGAGCTAAGCTTGTCTCCAAAATCGTTTAGTGAGTCATGTTTTACTAATCGAAACAAACACAAAATAAATTAAAAGCACAAGTTTAACTCAAAAACATAACCAAATCATAAGTTAGAAGGGTACAAAATGATATGTAATTATGCACCGATCAAATACCCCCAAACCTATATTTTGCTAGTCCTCGAGCAAAACAAAAGGAAAACAAAGATAAAAATAAATAAATAAATAAATTTATTAGACCACTTTCAGAGTAACTCGATTGCATTGAGCATATGCAACAAGCCTTTAAACCTCAGGCATCCCTAGTAGGAGGAGTTGTGTCTCCTGAGGGTTTAACAGATACGATACCCACAAACGTTTACTTGGCTCTACAAAAACAAAGTAGTTAGAAAACAAAAACAAAACAAAAACAAATACAAAACAATATTTCCGAACATTTTCTCAAGAGAAATGACTCATGCACATGACTCAAAAGTTTTAACAATAAAAGCTCATTTTTGGACATTATTCACAATGTGGCAAAGTTCAAAACATAACATGCTCAAAGTGTAGTAGTGTGATAGCCAAATGCAACAAATTCTCCAATCTTAGTTTTCACACAATTTCAAAATCATACAAAGCACAAATTCAACTTCAAATCTCACCAAAGTTGTCCTCTCACAAATGAATCACTTTCGGAAGAGGGCTACAATGCATCACTCAGTTATAAACATGAGATTAGAGTTAAACCATAAGGGAATTAACTCAAAATAGAAAGATGAAGAACTTGCATTATATGATCTCAAGAAGGATGCCAAACACTTAAAAGTAGGAAAATGGATGCAATTCAATCACATGACATTTAGCCTCCCAAACTTCAAAACGGAAGCTATCCTTCCGGAAACAACAAGTTCTCAGCCTCCCAAACACATTTCTCAACTATGGGAAAGTCAATTTCAAACCCTAAGGGGGTCAAAACCTAAGCTCAAAGTCGGCTGAAACTAAAATTCAAAATTTGAGTTACCTAAACTACGATTCGATCTGCACCTACCCAACCATCAGCTAGATTACGAAAAATAGGTGGAAAAGCATACCTTACTTGTCCCGATCGGTGGCTGGAGGAGGGAGAACGAAGGAGCCAAAGTTTCAGAAAAACTGTCCGAAACCACCTGTTTCGTGGCTGATTCCGGCAACTACGGTGGTGGATCGAGGCGGCGAAGGGCTGGGGCTTGAAGAGGGAAGTGTGGTCGTTCATTTGGGACCGGCCTTGCTTGAAACGGAGGTCGGTGTGGAGAGAAATCGCCCTCCAAAGTCGGCTAGTTCCCCTCCTCGAAGAGAAATCTGGGTTTTAAAAAAATTTAAACTTCAAAATATTTACGGTTATGCCACTATCTTGATCGCCATTTCTTCGTTACAACTCCGATTAGAGCCCACAATATACCCACGAACTCGTATCGACAAGCACGACGTAATGATGTGGCTCACTTCCCCAAATTCTTTCTCAAACTCAAAATGACCTTTTTACCCTTCTAAAATATTAAATGTTATTTTATTCCCAAAATTCTTAATTATTTTATCTTATTTTATTTTATCAATTTTTTAAACCTTTCAATTTATTTATTTTCAACTCAACTTAATTATTTAACTTATCATACTCTCGGGGGTAAAAATATCTTTCACTTGAATAATTTAATATTTAAATATTAATTTAGGGACGGGATGTTACAAAAACAACCTCGACAACAGAAAAATCAACCACCGCTAATCTTCCTTCGGGGCATGACATAGAGAGCACCACCTAGTTACTGTAACACCCCACCCCAACTAATTATTTTAATTTTGGAAAGTTACATTTTACCCTTTGAGTTAAGAGAATTTTGGTTACTTTTGGTTCAGAAGCTAGTTTGGGAAATTGAAGTGAGAATGTTCCGAATTAAAGTGAGAATGTGGCAATGTTACATTTTGGGTAAAATGGTAATTTTTGGAAGTTGAGCTAAAACCCCGAAACCCTAGCATGCTCAAATTAGATTAATTTTCCTTTTCTTTCTCCTTCACGCGATTTTCTCTCTCTTCCTTCTCTCTCTGGGTGCGCGACTCCGCCACTTCTTCAGGCGATTTCGTCGCCGTTTGGCCACGGTTGCCGACAATCTTGGTGTCTTTAGCTTCGTCTTTCTCTCTCTCTCTCTCTCTCTCTACACAACCCACCGAATTTTTGTCCTTGAAACCTCGAGAATAGATCGATTTATCGTGCCAAAAACCAACCCAGATCTGGATCGCATTGCCTTGAGTTTCAGAGTTCCGGCTAGCCATCACCAACTATGATATTGCTACCAAAACACTCGCCGACTCCTCATATGTGTTTTCCCTCCAAGAATCGACGCGATCCATTGACGGATTGTTCAAATCCAAGATGAAATCGTTCTAGGTTTTCTTCCCGCCACTTCCTGATCGATTTGAACTCCGACCCATGTATAAAAGTTTATCCCCTTGCTTTGCTTGACATTTTGGTATAGATATTGTACATTGATTCAAAGCTTTACCGATTGCCGGAAATTCACTCAATGCACTACTGTCGGAAATTTGATCTAGAATTATCCCTATGTCGTCCCGAGCACGATGCTATGCTTGGATTTGCGAGGTTCCACTCTTTGGTCAATGAACGTTTACTTTGCTTAGTATGTCTTGTTGGGTTTGGTATGATCGGAACGTCGGATCTGTCGCCTTTTGAGAGAAGTTGTTCACCATGTCTTTGGGATCATGTAGGAACTTTCGGATTTGAGATCAGAGGTTGTGAACCCTGTGGGCCTAGTTTGCCTAGGGTTAGATCTCTCCACCTCATTTGTCCAAGAGCTTTTCGAGACCTTCTTGAACTTAGGAACCCTTGTGACGACCTAGGAACGTTGTCCTCAGGATTGTGCACACTTTGAGTCCCAGGAACTAAGGTTTCATTTTAAAGTTCAGAAGTTCAGTTTTGGAAGTGATTGATAATCTAATCTTTGTGTTCTCTCAAATAGGTACTTAGCCTTCACGTACTCCACATGAAGAACCCTCTCATGGTTAAGCAACGTTGGACTTTTTGTGAGTGGACTTTGTTTTCAAATGAGCATAATCTTTTAAATGACAACTTGCATGCACAACTATGATTTGATTTAGATTTTCGATTATTTTGACTTGTTGAAACTATGGATTTTGGTGTTTTCCTTACTAAGGCTTAATTATGGTTTTCATAAAGGAAAATTGGGTTATATATATAATATGTGAAAATAGATTTTGGATTATGAGATATTGGATTTATATGGCTTTGCACCACTATATGTACCTCCCCTGTTTTGATATGGAAAGTATGATACATGGATATACACGACGTGCGGTAACTCTACGAAGTTGTGTCGGAACGGGTCACCCTTGGCTGGGTGGACTGTAGAGCACTTGGCGGGGTTGTCTGCGCGCTTATGACGGATATTTCAGCCGCATGTGTATTGAGGATTCTACCGTGTGTGTCTGGGGAGCAAAGTCCCGCATTGGACTACTCATCCTTAGCCGCATATGTAATGAGAATTCTGCCATGTGGTTTAGTTGTAATGGTTCCCATGTCGGACTGTTCATTCATGGTACAAGTTTTGGTGTGATGCATATGGATATTCTTATGGATTAACTACAGTAAATCCCCCAAACTATGAGGGTCATTACAAACTCATACCCAACATATATTGACCAATTTGACCAGTACAAAAACTTCACAGAACCTTTCAAAATACACCATTCGTTACTAATTCCGTCAAAATACACCCTTCGTCACAGAACCATGACGTGATAATTGTAATCCCATTTTTTTATACTGATGTGGCATAAAACAAAACCATAAACTAATAAAATAACAAAAATGAAAAAAAAAGGTAACAAACCTCCATCGCAAACCTTCCCAAACAAACCCAGTTACCCTCCTCGCAACTTCCCCCATGCCTCATCCCAAACCTCCCTCTCCCCGTCATCAACCCCAACAGACCCCGAACTCACCGCCCCGGGCGAACTCACTCTCTCACTCTCTCACTCTCTCACTCTCTCTCTCTCTCTCTCTCTCTCTCTTCTTTTTCTCGCTCGCCCTGTATTTTTTTTCTCTCTCTCTTTCTCTCTCCCCTGTACTTTTCTCTCTCCACATAACTCACATTCGCATCACCATATAAGTGGCCATGGCTCACGTAGGCCTCACCTTCTCTCTGGTCCTCATTTACGGCATTCCCACATTCAGATATGGGTTTTTGTGAAGCAACGAATGAGAGCAAGATTTTTAATTTTTGAAATTCTCTCTTTCCTCTCCTCTATGTTGTACCTCCCCATTTTGAAGTTTGCAACAATTTCTTGTTTTCTTGTATGGAAGATCTTGTGCGCGATGAAGCCGGAGTCGCCAATGTTGGAGAAGAAGATGATGGCGTCGACATGGGATTTGAGGAGGAGTGGGGGAGCTGTGGGTGTGGGGACTGGGTGGATGAGTTCATGGGGCTAAGAGAGAGAGAGAGAGAGAGAGAGAGAGAGAGAGAGAGAGAGAGAGGTTTTTTAAAAATAAAAATTAAAACAAGTAATTTTCTTAAGGAAATTCATTTTTATTAGTTTTTATTAATTTTTTATCTCATATCATCATAAAAAATAGGATTACATTTGCCACTTCATGATTTAATGCCTCTCCTAACAGAATTAGTAACAGATGATGTATTTTGAAAGGTTCCATGAAGTTTGTGTACTAGTCAAACTGGTCAATAAACATTGGGTATGAGTGTCACTACAAGGAAAAACCTTTTTGCGACCAAATGTTTAGCGACCACCACATGCTTTGGTCGCCAAAAATTGAATTTAGCGACCAATGTTTTGCATTTGGTCGCCATAATTTCGTTATAGTCCACTCATCCACCAATACTTGAATCAACCGAATAGCGACCAAATTATTTGAAAGGGCGACGAACAATGTTTTGTTGCTATGTTATTAATTCGCGACCAAATAAATGTTTGGTCGCTTTTTATTGAATAGGATGCTCTAAACACACCAAAAGCTAAGTGAAAATTGGCGCTTTAAATTTTAGGAGAATCGCTACCATTTTTGTTTGGTCGCAGATTAGTGTGAGCTAAGGAATTAATCAAAACACTCGCCGCTTTACCTAGGTTAATAATTTGGCGACCAAAGGATTTTGTGGTCGATCTTCGCACTATAAATGAAAACTAAAAAAGTCCCCTTTCTAAACACTTTTATTTCCCCTCTTTCTCACACCCACCCGCATCTCGCATGCCCTAGAATCGACGCCGACAAAGCAATCCTCCACCGAAGACTCGTCGAAGCAGAAATCCTCCATCGACGACGCCGTCGAAACAAAGCATTCTTTGTTCCCCAAGATTTCGATGGTCTGAGTTATTTCCACCCTGTCGCACCCAAACCATCTCTTTGAGTCAATTCTCTTCTATTCAAAGGTATTTTCATCTTTTGTTTATTCAACAATTGTTGTATAGTTATTTGATTTTGATTATTTCAAAATAAAATCTGTTTTTTTTGTCTTAATAACAAGATTTTTCTACGTTGCTCCCTTCTTCCGTGTTGTCTCTGTTTCTTCTTCTTTTTGTTCATCTTTGTTTTTCTTTTTTTGTTCGTGGATGCCTTATCCACTTTGTTTGGCTTGGTTTTAAATATGAAAGTTTTCTTCAAAAGAAAAAACAACTTCGCTGCAGCCCTCAACCATCGAATCGGCGAACTCGTCTCCCACTTCCTTCATATGCTGCCTTCTCATAGGGTATGAACACCATTTTCTTTATAATTGAGTTTTGAGTTTTTGAACATTTATTTGAGTTTTCTGTTGTGCTTGAGATATTTTGTTGGCCATCTATGATTTATCAAAGTCGCATACCCTCGGATCCGTGGTGACAATGTTGGAAGCGGGTCATGTAAGTGTTTTTTTGTTTCATGGGATGTTTGCTTTTGTCTGTGAGCTTATGCTCTATTTTTATTTTCATTATTGTATTTTTTGTCAAAGAAACTTATCTTTATTCTTGTTATTATTAGTTTGTTTTTGTCAAAGACATGTCTTTATATTTTAGCTAGTTGCAAAAATGACAATAAGAAGAAGAAAAGAGGAAGGATATGGCATTGGCATTGAAGGTAAGTTATTTAATACCGCTTGGTACTTATGGTATTTGAGTGATACATGTTGATTTAATTTGAGTTTGTATGTTTGGTAGTGCTACAATAAATCGAAGTTAGAGGCACATTCATAATTCGGGGTTTGCAAATCAATATGAATTTTTAGATTGGCCGGTCTTCTCAAAAGGAAAAGGAAAAGAAAAAGAAATGGAGTTAATTGTCACATGCAAAAAATAGCATTATTCATAGTTTTTGCTTGGATTTTGTACTGCTTGTGAATTTAGGTAATTAATTATTGTGGGTTGATGTATGTATTATTATTCTTAAATTGGGTTTGTCAATTCGTGAGCCTACGATTGAGCCGCTATTAAGCTCGTAGGAGTTGATGCTGTATCAATTTACTCAGTTGATTATGAGGAGGATTTGAAACAGGTTGATAATGCACTTATGAATTGTATAGCATAACAAGATGTTCTTGCTACTTTTAAGCTTCTTTTATTGCATACTTTGAAAGAGGTAGTTACCAATAACTGCAATTTGTTTTGAAAGAAAAATATGTTAATGGGTAATAATCCAACCATTTGTCTCGATTCTTATTGTGAATTTGGCTAAGTTTTAAGTAGAAAGTTTATTTACTCTCTCTCTCTCTGCTTTAACTTACAAATGATATGGCATTGACATTGCAGTGAGTTAGAGTTCTTTCTTTGTAGGAAGTGCAATTAAGTCTTGAGGTGATTGGGTGTTGCGCTTGTTTTGCTTTTACCTTGCCGCTGCCCCTTGGTCCACAAAGATAATTTTTCTGTTTGAGCAATTTGATATATAATTGTCCTTGTGTTTTTATTAATTTTTAACACTAAAAAGAATCGTATTTTAAATTAAAGTCGGTCCTAAAACCAATATACATGCATAGCTCGCCAAGGACTTCGCACTATTGTTGTTATTGTTATTAGTTCACTAAACACGTTGAATAGGATATGGGATGCTTCCTTTGTGAGAAAAAGGTCTATAACCTCTATGTACTCATATAAGCATACCTACTCTCTTCCGCCAAAGATTTTTGATGGCCTCGAGTTATTTTCCACTCTCTCGCCCCTAGACCATCTACCCTTCGCTTTTCTTCATCTTATGATGTGTTTAGAACAATGTCATTTAGGAGTCTAACTTCATCGGGTAATATCCTTTTTTGCATGTCATATTTATTTGAGGAGGTGGAAGGATTTGGTTTGGGGTTTTGGATGTGAGGACCATTTGAGGTAAGAACCTTCTTCTTCTCGTTACACTCGCCTATTTAAGGTGTGGATTATACTTTGGATTTTATGATTTATGTTTTCTAATGGGTTTGTGCTATGCATGGTATTAATCTTTACATTATTTTTTCGAACTGTTTTCCTTCTTCATTTGTGGTAATTGATGATGTGATTTCTGTTATTATCACAAAGGTATGCGAGACAAATAATATTGAGAGGTATGAAAATGAATTCAAATTTTATTAAGTTTGTTCAAATACCATTCTCGAACATTCTTAAATATTGATGACCAGTAATCATTTTTCTTATGTATATCCAAACTCTTTTAATGGCTTATTTAGTTAAGATTGTGAATTTCAGCTTTGGTCTATATATATATATTATTTTTGTTGACCATTGACATTACCTTATTTTGTAGGAGGTGTAAAGGAAGATGATTGATGAGTTTGAGAAGCCTCAAGCAACAATTGGCAAAGTGTTTATATTAGATCACACCCTATCCCACAAAAAGTTAAAGATCATGACTACAAAACTTGGGGATACAAAAGACATAGTACACGACTTCTTTGTTTTTGGGTCAAAATAGTATACAAAAGTGATCTATAGTCTTAGAGTGGAGAAATAATGTAACTTGGGTTTACTAAGGACAAGATAGATGGAGCTTGGCCTCCAGTCTTTCAAAGGGAGTGTTCTTCACTTGTTTATGTCTATTATTTTTGGATATGTTATGTGTAATGACTAGTATGCTCGTGTACTTTGGAATAGGAGAAACTTTTATTTGTGTCATTTTCTATTGATCTATTTACCTAAATTTATTGTTTTTGAAATTACAATGTGTTAATGAACAAAGTTTAATATTATCACAAAACAAAATGCAAATATAATAATTAAAACACTTTAAATAAACATTTTAGCGACTCAACGAAGTAAGCTTTAGCGACCAAATACAAGAGAGTCACCATAACCTATAGGCGACTTAACCAATCTATTTGGTCGCCCAATCCTTCCTTAGTTCGCGGCAAATTTTGGTATTTTAAGGGGGCACTTCTTTATAGGCGACCAATTAATTACTGTTAGGCGACGAAATAAATTGGTCGCGTAAAGGTTTTGGCGACGAAAACAAAGTTTCGTCGCCTCGATACTTTCAGCCACGAGCCTAAGGCGACGAAACTAGCGACGAATATTTCGTCGCCAAAGTGTTTTGACGATTTAATTTAACCTTTAGCGACTAAAAGTGGTGGTCGCCAAAAGGGTTTTTCCTTGTAGTGTGTGTAATGAGCCCCATAGTTTGGGGGGGTTTACTGTATGTGCATTGAGGACACTCTGCCCATGTATGATGTTTTTATGTGGCTTCATATTGAGATGAATATTTTGATTACTGAATTTATGCCATGTTTTGCACGCATACGCCTAGGATGTTAAGTTGTCAGTTATTTCCAATTACTGCTTTGTTAATAATCCCTATTGTTTAGGGAGTGTTTGTTTTGTTGACCTATTCTTTAGCTAGTAACCACGTTCCTAGAGTCTGTTCTGACGTGGGTTGTTTTACTCCAGTTTCACGTTTCTTGTAAGGCTATATGTAGCCAACTCATGTGTTTTAATTGAATAAGATCACTTCTCCCAAAACTTGCTTATTCTTCATAAAGATTACTTCGTTTCTAACATCTCGTATCAGAGCACCATCACGGGGCCTGATTGAAATACAAGAAGCAGCAGTCTTCTAAAGAGTGTAGCAGTGAGAACATGGCATCAGAAAGTAGCAGCTTTGTACAACTAGCGATTCCAAAATTTGATGGGCATTATGAACATTGGGTTATGCTCATGGAGAAATTTCTGAGATCGAAGGAGTTTTGGAACTTGGTGGAGCATGGTTTTCCTGCAGCAGCCGCAAGAGTAGTGCTCACAGACGAACAAAAGAAGGCCATTGAAGATCTAACATTGAAGGACATGAAGGCAAAGAATTACCTATTTCAAGCAATTGATCGCTCCATTCTGGAGACAATCCTGAACAAAGACACATCAAAGAGTATTTGGGATTCTTTGAAGCAGAAATATCAAGGTACCACACGAGTCAAACGTGCACAACTACAAGCTCTCCGGAAGGAGTTTGAAATTCTCCACATGAAGGCAGGAGAAACTGTGAATGAATATTTTGCTTGACCTTTACCATAGCCAATAAGATGAAGGCAAATTGTGAGACCTTAGGAGATGTTGCTGTCATTGAGAAAATTTTGAGATCATTGACTTTCAAATTTGATTATGTGGTGTGTTCTATTGAGGAATGTAAGGATATAAACACTCTCACCATTCATGAGTTGCAAAGCAGCTTGCTTGTGCATGAACAACGCATGAGATCTCATGGTGAAGAAGAACAAGCTCTGCAGGTTACTCATGGAAGTCAATCTGGAGGAAGGGGTCAAGGTCGTGGAAGCTTTAGAGGAGGAGGAAGAAGACGAGGCAGACAAAGCTTCGACAAGGCCACTGTGGAGTGCTATCACTGTCATAAGCTAGGACATTTTCAATATGAATGTCCTGAGCTAAAGAAGGAGGCTAACTATGTGGAAGTTGATGAGGAGATGTTGCTGATGGCCAATGTGAATGGTCAGAATGTTAGTAGTGAACCCTAAACTCTCCAACACAAGGAGATGGTACATGGTTTGCCACAACTAAAGACTCCTACAAAGCTATGTAGAGATTGTTTGGTGGGTAAACAGCATAGAGATTCATTTCTGCATAAGAGCACATGGAGAACTTCTCATATTCTTCAACTAGTGCATGCTGATATTTGCGGACCAATCAAACCTACTTCAAACAGCAATAAAAGATATCTGATTACCTTTATTGATGATTTTAGTCGCAAGGCTTGGGTCTACTTCTTGATTGAAAAGTTAGAAGCTTTTGTTACTTTCAAAAACTTTAAGAGTTTGGTTGAGAAAGCAACAGGTTCAAACATAATAGGTCTACGTACTGATGGTGGAGAAGAATTCACATCAAACTAGTTCACCAACTTTTGTCGTGAAAATGGCATACGTAGACAGTTGACGGCTGCATATACTTCACAACAGAACGGAGTTGCGGAAAGAAAGAACATAACCATTATGAATATGGTTCGTAGCATGCTCTCAGAAAAGAAGGTGCCAAAGACGTTCTGGCCTGAAGCAGTCAATTGGGTTAGACATATTCTGAATCGGAGTCCAACTTTTGCAATAAAAGATAAGACTCCAGAAGAAGCTTGGAGTGGAGTCAAACCTTCAGTTGAGTATTTTTAAGTATTTGGATGTATTTCTCATGTTTATGTCTCTAATAATAAAAGAACAAAGTTGGATGACAAAAGTATGAGCTGTGTTTTACTTGGAGTTAGTGAAGAATCAAAGGCATACAGGTTATATGATCCAATGTCTCAAAGGATCAGAGTGAGCAGAGACGTTGTGTTTGAAGAAGATAAGAGTTGGGATTGGGACAAGAGTCCTGAAGAGGCAATTATCGCTGACTTAGAATGGGGTGATAGTGAAGACAAAGCAGCCATAATTGATGCCAATGAAGAAGAAAGTGATGCTGATCCTACAGATGAAGGAATAGATGATTCTTCTTCAGATGAATTAATTGAAGAAAACTCATCCAGCTCCGATGAAGGAAGACACAGGGAACCTCCAGTTTGGATGAGAGACTATGTGAGTGGAGAAGGTCTTTCTGAAGATGAAGAACTGTCAGCAAACTTTGCTACCTTTTTTTTACTGATGATCCAATTTATTATGAAGATGCTGTGAAAAATATATTCATAGGGAATGATGAGTATATGTTTGCTAAGTTTAAAAGTTCTATGGTGCATGAATTTGACATGACTGACCTTGGGAAGATGATATTTTTTCTTGGTATTGAAGTGATGGAAAGGGCAGATGAAATATTTATTAATCAAAAGAAGTATGCAATGGAGGTATTAAAGAGGTTTGAAATGGACAGAAGCAATCCAGTCCATAATCCCATTGTTCCTGGTTATAAGCTATCAAAAGATGAAGAAGGAGTGAAGGTTTACAGCACCTTTTATAAACAAGTTGTGGGAAGTTTAATGTACTTAACTGCTACTCGGCCAGATGTGATATTTACAGTGAGTCTTATCAGTATGTACATGGCAAATCCTACTGAGCTTCACTTGCAGGTTGCTAAAAGAGTCTTAAGGTATTTGAAAGCTACAACAGACTATGGTGTGTTCTACAAAAATGGAGAAGATGAGGAACTAACAACCTACACGGACAGCGACTATGCTGGGGATTTAGAAGACAGGAAGAGCACGTCAAGGTACGTTTTTAAAATGAGTTCGGGAGCGGTGTCGTGGTCTTCAAGGAAGCAACCAGTGGTGACTTTATCCACTACCGAAGCTGAATTCATCGCAGCATCCTCTTGTGCTTGTCAAGTAGTATGGCTAAGAGGAATTCTGGAAAAGCTCAGACATATTCAAAGTAAGTCTACTATTGTTTACTGTGATAACAATTCAGCAATTAAGCTTTCCAAAAATCCAATGATGCATGGGCGCAGCAAACACATAGATGTTCGCTTTCATTTTCTCCGTGAGCTCACAAAAGCAGGCATTGTAAAGATGATTCATTGTGGTACTCAAGATCAAGTAGTAGATGTGATGACTAAGCCACTAAAACTAGATGCATTTTTGAAGCTGTGTGGATTGATGGGAGTGTGTCCAGAACCAGATATAAACTAATTGCTAAGTAGTAGTCAGTTTAAAGGAGAATGTTAAGTTGTCAGTTATTTTCAATTACTGCTTTGTTAATAACCCTTATTGTTTAGGGAGTGTTTGTTTTGTTAACCTATTCTTTAGCCAGTAACCACGTTCCTAGAGTCTGTTATGACGTGAGTTGTTTTACTTCAGTTTCACGTTTCTTGTAAGGCTATATGTAGCCAACTCATGTGTTTCAATTGAATAAAATCACTTCTCCCAAAACTTGCTTATTCTTCATAAAGATTACTTCGTTTCTAACATAGGAAAGGTATGTTTGCGGGAGAAAGTATTTGAGGATTTTGTGTTTCACTATATGATGGTTGTTGGGGTCTTTTCGTTCCATCAGCTTGACGAATGGGCTGGGTTGCTATAAAGTGCAAACTTATGAAATTGCCCCTGTGCCTGAGTTCAAGAATCAAGCCCCAAGAGCGCTTCGAAAGGTTCGTAGAGCCTTAGGAAATTCCTTGGCTTCCTTCACCAATGAAACCAATGATTGCTTATAGATCAAAATTATGGCTTGGCATGAGAGCTGAGCATTCTGAGTTTAGCATTAGAGAGGGAAGGATGGGGTTTCCTATGTGAAATAGAGGTTCAAAGTAAGTGGGAGAGGGAATTTCGAGAGGATTTGTTGAGGAAAGATAGGAATAGGTAAGGGTGGAAGAGATGGGTGGCTTTAGCAAATTTCCGGCAGCTTGACAAAAGCTTCGTCAGGCTCTTGGGTGGTTTGTCAGGAAAGAAAAATGGGAAGAAATGGAAGAGTATAGCTTGAAAGCGAAGGGTTCCAAAGGTGAGAGGTGATACTTGCTTTCTCTGGATGTGTTGCTTTGCTCTGGATGAGTTGTTTTGATGGGTAGGAAGTGCCCCCTTTTATAGGCGCTGGAAGTTCCTTCTTCCCAAGGAACCCCTAGTTCTTCCCCAAATTTGCTAAGTCTTCCCCTCCATTTTCCTTACTTCCTTCGATTCAACCCTCATTTTGTGAAATCCCTAATCCAAACACACACAGACAAGTTTTTTTGGGAGCTCTAGAGTCTTCCCGCAATTGTCTCTATGGCACCCTCCTATCTTTGTCAACACTCATCTCTTTCTTTCCTTCCTTATTTTCTCGACAAGAGTCCGTGGTGGGGAAAGAAGTGGGTAAAGGTGCTAGTCCAAGGTCCCTAGCTTGTACAAGTGAATATCCCCTGGTTCTAACGATGGCTTGTCTTGGATTTAAGCTTTAGTCATATCGGAGATGTTTGGGATATTTTTGAGGTGCTGGAATACTTTTCTCGCTAGGCTATTTTTCTAAGATGATGGGTTGCTTCTCTCTCATGCTTACCCATGTGATTGAGCTCAAGAAATGGGCATGGGTTTTGGTGCTCCCAAGCAGCCCAAAACCTCCATTCCTTGGACCATCAATGGGCCTCATAAACACTCGTAACCATACATACCACAACCCACTCAGCAAGCCCCAGCATTTGCGTGGCTTGGGCCCACTTAAGCTTGTAGAGTGGCTTGATGCAAAAATAAGGTTTTTCCGCTTGGTGTTGCATGTTTGCTTGGCATGGCATGTGGATTATAACTTATGGAGTACACACAACAAACTCTAGTGTACTCCGATCGAGCTTCTTTCTCTGTTAAGCGTTGTATTGGGCTAGAAATATATTTGGGCCCAGCCTTGGATTTTTTGGGCCTCAACAATGGTTCAATGCAGATTTAAGAGTTGGAATGTTTTCAATTATCAGATTATATATAAGGAATTTGATTGCATAGTTGGCATTATTTTCTAAAATGGAGGGGGTTAGTATGTTCATTATAAATTATGTGTAAAACTTTGTTTTTGTCCACTCATACTATTTTGTTTGGCGCTCCCAGGCTGTTGCTTGACAAGATCCGTGAATCCACGTTGAGCCTTCTTTCTAAGGCACTCCGCTTCCTCTTCCGTAGGACTACTTGTTCGTAGGTCATGGAACTACTTTTGTTGTAATTAACTCTACTTAATTAGTATGCTTTGGTATTGCCCATGTTAAGGTTGAATTATTGGACTGAGTCCTTTTGAAATGTGTAAACTTGTGTGCTTTAACTTGTGCTTGTTGGAAGTTGAAAATTTTTGTTAGTACTTTGTTTTATAGGTGGATGACTCTTTGGAAATTGATCCTTTTACAGGGGAGACTGCCGAATTTTTGATAAAAGTCTTTGCCTTTCTTGGGAAAGAATGACAGTCTTGTAAAATGGGCCCGACATCAGCCAGATGCTGGACAATCACATGGTTTGTCGAGAGTTTTGGGAGGGAATTTGGGGCAGGTCCTGTGAGTTACCCTAGGGCCTCAACACACCAATGAGAAGTGGATCTATCATGACCAAACTGCAACACCTCAAAGAGCAATCTAGCAAGATGAGACACAACCAAAGCAAGCCCAGATATGAAATAATAGATCTGTCAAAAGAAGAGTAAATCGACATAGGTCTACTAAAAGCCGAAGCACACCAAAGATCCCAAGGTGATATGCCCCTATTATATTGGTTCCACCTTTATTAGTAAGGCCATCCCCAATGGGGGCTCTAAAAGGGGCTGCACCACCTTGGGACTCCAATAAATAGAAATCCAAGCAAAAAAAACCATCCCCAGTGGTCCAATTTTGAGGCTCTATATGCTTGAGCCCCACCTAACTAACCCTAAATGTATGGCTTGGTTGAAGCCTGGCTTCAGTGGGGCCGCGTAGAAAGGAAACTTGAATGAATTAACAATACACGTGCGTGGCCCACCAACACATAAATGAATAAAACAAACTTGATTTTTGTCTCTCCTCTTCTTCTTCCCCCTTTTTTTTTCAAATGAAAGTGTTTTTTTTTATAGAAATAAATAGTTAGTTTTTTTCTTTACTCTAATCACTTTTTTTTTTAAAAAATCTTGTCCAAATTTTGATTTTTTTTGAGTTGAAATGTTCACCCAAAAAAATCTAACATAACATAAACATACAATAAAACAAAATAAGTTCACAAAAAACAAAAATAGTGTATAAATCAAATTATATCATAAATAGAGTCCCGGATATAGAGCCTCCCATTGTGGGAGAGATACTTTTAGAGCCCCAAAAATTCTATCGGAGTTCTAAATAAGGCTCTATCCACCATATTTAGAGCCTCAATCATTGGGATGGCCGTGTACACAAGGTAATATGCCTAGCAGTATCCTTTCCTCGCTTTGCTAAAATAACAATGTGGCCAGGAGATGACCTCCACTTCTCATAAGAAAATTCGCGAACCTCAGTCTTAGAAATTTTTAACGCAATGTCACACCACGTGGGCATCTGTAATGTACTTAGGGACATTTGGAATTACTTTATAATTTATCAGTATTATTTTTACGACACATGGCTAAGACGTAAACATTCCACACGCCCCACACTCAGTGGATGATGCACCACGCGCGTGGTGTCTAGAACACCAAAAATTACTCCGCTGTGCCCGCGGGGAAATGAATCAATCTTGACACATGGCGCAGTCCCATTGGGTTGTGGTTTAATGTCATCGTCATTAAGTCGGCAATTGGTCCTATAAATAAAGGCGCTTTTGGATGCCAAGACGTTTATCGTTGAAGAAAGCAAAAGCAAAACGCAAAGCGAGATACCTGAAGCTCATCAAACTTCTCTCTAACGCTCCCCTCTCTCTCAAGGTTCGTATTTCCTATGTTGCTCATCTTTTTTTTCATTTTCCTATTCAGTTTGATTTTCTAATTGTATCGTTGTTAATAATCAAGATGCCAATTTGTTGTTCTAAATTTCGTTAAAGTTTTCTTTGGTTCGATCGTTTAATCCTGTCGTTGTTAATAATCAAAATCCCAATATATATATATATATATATTTTATCAATTTGTCTACGATAATTGGTAGAATCTTCTAGATCTGTATGAAATCCTTAATCTCCGTGAAAAATTTAGCATCAATTATTTTTGTTTGGTTATTTGATTGTATACGAAATTGTTAATTGGTTCAAGCTAGAGAACTGTTTTGAATCATCCATATATGCGTGAAAGAAGTTTTGTTGATAAAATTGTGTATTGTTGTCTGATTTTAACAAATCACATTCCAAGATGCAATTTTGTTTATCTCAAGAAACAAATCTGATTCATGATTGTTTTCTATATACAGATGCAGATATTTGTGAAAACCCTTACCGGAAAGACCATCACCCTCGAGGTTGAAAGCTCTGACACGATCGACAATGTCAAAGCCAAGATCCAAGACAAGGAGGGTATTCCCCCAGACCAGCAGAGGCTGATCTTTGCTGGCAAGCAGCTTGAGGATGGCCGCACCCTCGCCGACTACAACATCCAGAAGGAGTCCACCCTCCATCTGGTGCTGCGACTCCGTGGTGGGATGCAAATCTTTGTCAAGACTCTCACTGGAAAGACCATCACTTTGGAGGTCGAGAGCTCCGACACAATTGATAATGTCAAGGCCAAGATCCAAGACAAAGAGGGCATCCCACCAGACCAGCAGAGGCTCATCTTTGCTGGGAAGCAGCTTGAGGATGGCCGCACCCTGGCTGATTACAATATCCAAAAGGAATCAACCCTTCACTTAGTGCTTCGTCTTCGTGGGGGTATGCAAATCTTTGTCAAGACGCTTACTGGGAAGACAATCACCTTGGAGGTGGAAAGCTCGGATACCATAGATAACGTCAAGGCAAAAATTCAGGATAAGGAAGGCATTCCCCCGGACCAGCAGAGGCTAATCTTCGCTGGTAAGCAGCTTGAGGATGGCCGCACCCTTGCTGATTATAACATTCAAAAGGAATCCACTCTGCACCTGGTGCTTCGTTTGCGTGGTGGTATGCAAATCTTTGTGAAAACTTTGACTGGGAAGACGATTACTTTGGAAGTGGAAAGCTCAGACACTATTGACAATGTGAAGTCCAAAATCCAGGACAAGGAAGGTATCCCCCCAGACCAGCAGAGGTTAATATTTGCAGGCAAGCAGCTCGAGGATGGAAGGACCCTTGCCGACTACAACATTCAAAAGGAGTCGACTCTGCACTTGGTGCTTCGTCTGCGTGGTGGGATGCAGATCTTTGTGAAGACCCTCACTGGGAAGACGATAACGCTGGAGGTGGAGAGTTCTGATACCATTGATAATGTGAAAGCTAAGATTCAGGATAAGGAGGGCATTCCTCCGGACCAGCAGAGGCTCATCTTTGCCGGTAAGCAGCTGGAGGATGGGAGGACTCTTGCAGATTACAACATTCAGAAGGAGTCTACCCTTCACCTTGTCCTTCGTCTCCGTGGCGGTTTCTGACTTCTGAATTCTGAATGATGTTTGTGTTTGGTATTTCGTACTCTTTAGTTAATAAATAAAAATGCTTTATATGCATATGCTCTGTTTCTTTTTTCATTTGGAATTTTTCTGTTTACATACATGCATCTATATTGCTCCGCCTCCGACCAGCAGAGGCTCATCTTTTTGCTGGTACGCAGCTGGAGGACGGGAAATTTAATCAGAGGAGCAATTAATTTGCCCCCTTAACTATCATGCTAATGTCAATTTACTTCTCTATGTTTTCTTCTTCTTTTTTTTCTAGCCAATTTGATCTTCGAACTATTTAAAGATTTGCGGACGTCCCTTCAAATTGTCTTAACTAATCATCAGTCAAAAATCAAGCATTGGCAGCAAGAAAAGGTGTTGCTGTGGTGACTGAATCCAGGTGCTCTAATATTTGTTTTGAGAGTGATTGTCTCTTAAATCGTTTTTAGCATTATGAAATTCGGAGATGAGCACTTCTATCATTGCAAGGGTCATTGAGGACGCGACCATGTTGTTGCACTAGATCAATGGAGACGTGTTTATTCATGTCCATTGCGTTGGAAAAACCGTACTTTTGTCAATCTAGGCTCAAAAATCAAACCGCTTTGGATCAGTTTCCGTCCTGGTTCTTGTCTTGGAAAATCCGGTACAAACCAAATCGGACAAGTTATGTTCAGTTTTCACTTATAACCAAAATTATTAATAAGCCTATTAATATTCAAATCACATTAGTAACTCAAGTAATATCTATAGATATTTTAACCCAATTAAAACCAAAATATTTAGTTCCAATTTATACCCGACTAAATAGCAACTCTAACCCAACTTCTTTTTCTTTTCGGTGAATAATAACCGTTCTTGTTGTGCTTCCCTCTCTCTCTTTTCCACCTATTTGTTTCCATTTCTCTTTCTCTTTATCTCTTCACTTCTTTATCTCTTTTACCCTTTTTCTCTTCTTCACCTCTTCATGTTTTTATCATTCCAAACCGGAAATCGACCGAATCAAAGCGAAACCGCATAGGTTCGGTTTGGTTCAATTCTTCTAGACACTATTTATGAAAACTGAACCAAATCGGACCTTCTGTAAGTTTCGATTTTAGTTTCAATTCGAAGGGAAATCTAAACCGAACTGGACCATACCCACCCCTAATTTATATAGGGGATATTTACAAAATCACCTGATATTATTCAAGATGTGGTTCCAGGATTGTGATGTCACTGCTAAATTCTAATCAATAAAACATAATTTTCTATTAAAAATAAAAAGAATTGACATCGCTGAGAGGTATAGCGTGGCCATCAATATCCTCCATTCAATACTCTCCTTCGTGATCATCCACCACATAATTTTGATGTCCATTGATTTCGGCCTCGTGCAAAACGTCATTGATGAAATTGTCCAAGTCCCTTAGAAAACTGCTAGACGAGATGTCATGATCTTTTCCCACAGAACAAGGACGAGTTGCATCATCTGCAATATTAACCCTTTGATCACCATGATGTAGATGATGATGCGTTGAGATCATGGCAGCTGCCTCTGTGGAATTTAATTTTATACTTTGAATCACCTGAACCTGAACCTGAACCTGATCATCTTTAGCAGTACAAATACCACCTTCATCAGCGCAATCATTTTTAGCATTAATCTTGATGCGACGTCGTTCTTCCTCTGGAACTTTCTTGCTCAAATGAATATTCCAGAAGTTCTTGATTTCATTGTCTGTCCGACCTGGTAATCTTCCAGCGATGAGGGACCACCTAATCATCACCTAATTAATTAGTATTCAAGTTGAAAATATATTTAATATGCATCTTTGGGTTCTTAGATATATTAAGAGCTAGAAATAAGACTATATAAGTTGGATCCCTGTTTCCGTTCGTACATTAGAGTAGTTTAGAATGTCGAAACTATATGACATGTCAATATGTCATACCTGTTTCCAAGAAGTTTGTGCATTCTTATAATAAGGTCTTCTTCTTGTGGAGAAATGTTGCCTCTATAAACATCAGGCCTAAGATAATTCAACCATCGCAGTCTGCAACTTTTCCCACTCCGGTTCAACCCTACAAGTATATATAGTAAATTACATGTATGTATATTATCTCGAAGAGATGTTATGAAACTAAATTCTTTTAATAAATAAAATAAAACCAAAATGTTCGATCGAAATGTCTGAATTACCAACCAGTTTTCTTAGCAACTTGGCTCCATTTTCCTTCTCCATGTGTTTCGATGTAGTCTGCAAGGACTTTATCTTCTTCAGGACACCATGCTCCTCTTTTCACCACATCTTTATCACCGGATAGTTTTCTCTCCATATATATATATATCTCCTCTCTCTCTCTCTCTCTCTCTCAGGCGTACACTTTTCTGTGTGGAGAAAATATCTATGCATATTGGGTATATATGGTCTGTATGCCTGAGGAACAAAGGTCCCACTTATGAATTGAAGGCCCAAGAAACTAATCTTCTTTTGGAGTTGAGATTAATTCTTAAGATTACTACTGTCCTTATTGGAGACAAATTATAGCTTGTACATATGTTATATGGATAAACAACATGGTTTATATTTTTCCATTTTTAAGAATTAGTATCGATAAAATATCCACTTAAATTATAACATATGGACATTTTATATTGCGTAATCGTACTACACTCTCCATTGTTAGAAAAATTAACCATGCACTCAACCTGACATGAGTACCAATTAATGTTTTAAGATTTAACCCGGTCTTGCTAGGTATTTGCTTGCCGAGGAGAGAAAGAAAAACCCTAGACAACGGTGCCTTAAATAAACAAAGAACAATTAGTGTTTAACCATAAAAAACTTTAGTAATTAGCATATGATACATTATCTATTTTTGTTTTGGATATGGTGGATGAGTTTGAAATTTTATTTTGTTAAAGACCAATTAGTAAGCCCATGTGCTAAAAACATGATTAATGAGGAGTTACATTTACATTTTTGCCCTTTTTCTCGATATTTTGTTTCCACCGTGATATTAAAATTAGAGATCGGACAAGGACCAGGCATAAGCATCGGCATTATGACGGTAGCGAGCAACCTAGCGTCGAACTTCGTGGTGATCTTCAAAGCGAGGTCGCACGAGACGAGCCATGAGCGAGAAGCACGTATGGGAGATCGCTCATCGTCGCGAGCCGAGAATCGGCGCTGGTTCGAAGGAGGTTTTCTTATTGGATCGGGCTCTTTTGGACTCTTCTCGACGCAGGCACTGGTTTTGTTAGTCGCTTCACCATAATCGGCACGTAAGATCGCCGAATAAGCTTGCACTGTCTTGGTATGATTGCTTAGCTCCCCTGTCTGGTATTATGTGTTTATTGATTCAGCTTTGTCCTTGAGTTGGTGACTGTGTGTTTCTTCAACATTTTAATTTGATATTGGTTGATAGAATTTGATATTTTTGGCAAGATGTTGTTTGAATTTATTTGAGGCTTTCAACAGTGAAATTTCTGATCAAGTATGGAAATACACAATTGGGGTTTTATTGTTTTGTTTAGACATTTGTAGTATTAAAGTTGTCTAGAATGGATTTGGAGAAGTTTTTGTACGGAGAGAATTTGCCATTCGATGCTCAAAATTTGAAAAATGCTAATAAGATTTTGAATCAGAACATACAAGGTCTTGAAGCTAAAATAAAGGTGAATGAATCATCAGCTGGAGACTTGCCCATAGGTAGTTTGCTTTTTTGTGGGGCCATGAGCTTCTAATTTCACAAGGCTATCTACTTGGCCCTGTAGCATATACAAGGTGAGGCTCCAAGGATTTTTATCTGCATTGAGTAATTTGGAGATGCTGTAATGCAGTGGTAGGGTTCATGTGACTTGAATTATCTTCATGGAGGAGGAGCAAGTTGGGTTAAGGCAACATAGGTCGCCTTTGGAAGCGTAGCGCATTCCTATTGATTACGAAATCTTCTATTTGATTACATGCTAGATGTTTATCGCTATTTGATACATTCATTTATCTCGTGGGTTTCACCAGTGAGCCTTTACTTGGTTTACATAATTTTGATGCCTGGTTTTTACTAGTAATTACTTTACATTTTCATGATATCTTTTATTTGTGACTTTTTGATGCCTAGTAGAGATACATTGGAGGTTTTGCCCCTTAATCTATAGGTTGTTGGTTAGTGAGTTGTTAAGCTAGTGTTGATTTGATTCCCTTCTCTTTGTACTTGTGGAGTTTATTGCCTAAATTATTTAGTTTGCGTAAATGCATATTTCAATTTTGTTTTGTTTCTAGCTATATTTTCAATTTCGTCTTGGAAACTTGAGATCATATTGCGCTTCTTAGGATAGAGATGCTTGTTGTTTATGACTTAATCTTATTGCGCAGGTCTTTTGGTTTTGTTCATTTTCATCTTTCCTATCACAAACATGAAAGCACCTCCATTGCGCTTATGTTTTTTGCATTGCGCTTTATGTTTTTTTGCATTGCGCTTTATGTTTTTCTCCGATGCGCTTTATGTTTTCCCGCATTGCGCTTTATGTTTTTCTCGCAATGCAGCTTTATGTTTTCTGCGCATTGCGATTTATGTTTCCCCGCAATGCGCTTTATGTCACAGTCCGTTAAAACTTGGTGCCTTTGGCAAATTAATGCTTGTTTATGAATTTTGAAATCTTATATTCCTTTTAGTTGGAGTCAATTTTTAACTAGATAATGTTTGTCAGTGGAAATTTGGGATAGTAGAAACACGTACTTATGGGATGACGTTGGGTTTAGCTACCTTTAATCACTAAGTCACTTTGGGTAAGGAGGATATGAAGCACCTGACAGTAGCCCATGGCTCCAATCGTGGACTCCGGGTTACTAGAAAGCGAGTTTCAAACAGTGGGAAATATGGGATGGAGGGCGTAAAGCTTGTCATTGTTTCACATAATAAGGAATAAGAAAATTTCGTTTATGTAGTGGTAATGCTTGGCATAAGTTGACCTAGTTGAAAATATATGAAATATAAGGGATAGACCACTGAGCCATAAGCGATTAACTCGATTCTTGGTTGAAGTGTTGATTCTTAAAGACTTTAACATAGAATCGGGGTTTTATGTCAGAATGCGCTTTATGTTATTCTTACACCTGTGCTTTTGGTTTTGTTTTGCAGGGTTTTATCCTCTTAATTTTGGAGTTGTTGATTCCGGCATACGAGAATTTGACTTTTGTTTCTTTATAGTGTGCTTGCCTTAGGAGTGGCATTTTGTGTAATTTTGATATTTTTTTATTCCATTATTGTAAAATTAGGTACTATTTTTTGGTTTAAAATGAATTTGACTTTGTCTCTTCCTGTTGTTTTCATCCATGGGAATAAGCATAACTTTTCCTTATGTTATTTTTTATTAATGGTTTTAATGAGTTCTTCCGCATTTATGTGTGACTAATTTATGGTTTTGAGTAAGAATCGAGTCTTTTTTTTTTTTGGAAAACATAAACAAGTTAGGAAAAAACAATAGAACAAAAAAAAAAAGGAAAACGGCAAAACAAAAGAAACAGAGCAACAAACTTAAAATGGTGGAATGGAAGGAATAAAAGGAAAGGAAAAATATAAAAATAAAAGGAAGGAAAATTTCAGCAACATAGATGGGGAAGAAATAAGAATTGGAGGAAAAGGTAATGATTGTCTTTTTGGTTTAAAATGAATTACTTAAAATTTGCATAATTGGCATATTTTGTAATTTTTAGTTTTGTAATGCATAATTGTAAAATTACATCATATTTTTATTCTTTGGCCTTTTCTTAATTAAGTGAATTGAATTTGTATTTTCCTAATTAGTAAAATATATAGTGTCTATAAACTAAAGCACCCAATAAACAAGCAGAAATATCAATGTGTGCAAATGCGTACGTACTTTTCCCTCCATGTATGGAATGCTTACTTCATTACAAACATTCTCTATTACTAATATTCTTTAAAAAAAAATGCCTGAAGACTTAGGTCTGTTTGATAATTATTTCAATTTTAGTTTTTAATTTTTATTTTTCATTTTTTGTGCTGGAATATAAAAAAATAGGGATGAAAGTGAGAATGAGAGGGAAGATGAGAGGGGAGGATGGGAGGGAGAAGTAACAAAAGTGAAAACTGAAATATATTTGAAATTATTTTCAGTTTCAAGTTTTTGTTTTCACTTTTATTACTCCTTCTTTTCATCCTCCCCTCTCGTCCTCTTTCTGAATTTCATCACTCTCATTTTCCTCTATATTGTAGCACAAAAAAATGAAAATGAAAAACTAAAATTGAACTGATTATCGAACTGGAATGGAGTAGATAGCTAAAATTGAACTGATTATCACCTTGAACTAAAATTTGTATAATAAGCAGGGATGGACCCAAGATTTCAAAATGGGGTGGGCTAGATTTACCTTATTGAACTGTTAAATTTTAGGCTTGACTAAACCCTTAAGGGAGGCTTATGAAATTGATCATATATATATATATATAATTTAAGAACATATCATTTTTATTTTATTTGTTTAAAAGACCTATTTTACACTAACAATGCCAGCAAAGGTCTATCATGATGAACAAAAATGAATTAACAGAAAAGAAAATTCATAAGAAAATTCAAAAATAAAAATTTATCATCACAAAGATAGAGTCAGATAGACACACGGCACCTAAAAATAAGATTACAATTATCTAATTAGTTTAATTGATATTTATGACTTAACATTAACACTAACTATAAAAAATAAATAAATAAAACTCACCTGGGCTATAGCTACAAGTCATAGGTCCATGCCTGATAATAAGAACAAAAAGCAAGACAGCTGGTGACAGTTGCGGTGGCAGCATCTTTACACTACCACGTCAGTCTGATGAGCCGTGCTGATTTCAGAGCAGCATGGATGGTAATTAATTTAAACACGTTCGAAATTTTATTCATCCACCATGTCTTTTTCTTCAACAATGAATTATTATTCTTGAGATTCTGGAATACTCCAACAAGTAGACACTCAAGTGTCACTATACCAAATAGACAATTCACATCCGCCAATGCTGTATTAAATTAGGGAAAACCAGAACCACTTGTTTATTTTCTAAAATGTTCGGCTAAGCAGGGAAGTTTGTCTTGAGAGAATGAATCCAGAACCAGGTACAAATTTTGAAAACAACATATTGTCGTTCTCAGTGTTTTCAGAAAACGTATCCAAAACACGGGATTCAACTTTTC
Source organism: Prunus padus (assembly GCA_024362665.1). Classification (NCBI taxonomy): domain Eukaryota; kingdom Viridiplantae; phylum Streptophyta; class Magnoliopsida; order Rosales; family Rosaceae; genus Prunus; species Prunus padus. The sequence goes on from JANFAM010000011.1 coordinate 11,015,464, forward strand.
AACGCTTGGCCTCCCTGCCCTGCCCCTCCTGAGTGATGCTTCCTTCCTGCAGTTGTGCTTATGCTATTGTTTTTGATGCCAGTGTTCGTGTTTCTTGTTTGTCTGCTTTTGCTCCCCTGTGTTCTGGGGTGCTGGTCTGCGTTTGGCTGTTTTATGAAATTCAGAAAGTGCTGAACCTGTTAAAGAGAGGAAAATGAAGGATATGGTAAAGATGTGAGGTTAATTTAATAGGATACCCTTAATTGGAGATCTGAGAGGCAATGGTGTAGTTTTCAGATGAGAGACATGAGAGGATTCTAGAGAAGAGAGCAGAAGTGTATAAATAATATTTTAATGGTGTTCTTAACTTTTTTGACAACATATATATGTATTTAACTCTTCATTTGGATTTTTGATGGTAATTTATGTATTGGATAATTTAAACATTGCAGTAATTTTCTTTCACCATATTTAATTTGATCTATAATTTGCAATTGCTTTGGTTCATTAATAAGTCTAATACAAAATTTAATTTACAATATTTTCACATATTTGTACCGAACATGTTTTTTCTCATTTTGTTCTTCCAAACAATTTTCAATTTGAACTACAACATGCATTTTCATATCTTGAAAATACAAATTCGGTTTCTCGTTTTAATTTTCTGAAAATTTTTCAGAAAACAATTTATGAAACGTTACCAAAAGGCTCTTAAATGGTTTCGATTCGATTTTTCGTTTGCAATATAAAAATAGTATAAGGACATCCTCATTATATATTTTGAAGACATTTCCTATTGAGAGTGGCATACTAAACTCACTCACAGGGACATACTTAGGATTTCAAACTTGACTGGTCTAAATTTAACTTACATATAAACATACTAAGTAGATGCAAAACTCGACAGTGCAATGTAATTAATTGATAACAAAAAATAATAAAACACCTAGTCAAGGAGAAGACATAATGAGCCTTACTCCTAAAATATAACACTATATAAGTTGCTTCCTTTGAGTGTTCATAGAGGTTTAGAATTTAGGGTGAGTGCAACAGCAACAACAGCGCATAAATCATTTCAAAGACAAAGAGCCTTTAAATTAATGTTCTTTTTAACCTGATATCTGATTTGATATAGTATATACAAATGAACAATATGGATCACAATTTCCAAGATTCTGTATAAAGCATTTTTATACAGCATGCGTGTAGGTTTCATGACAAAACTCAGATATTTGGTTAGAAAGAACATTAATATACCATTTTTATTTGGTAGAATTTGTTAGGAAAAGTGTGAGAGGACAACAACCCCCGGAGAACTTTCTTTTTGGAGTTAGAAGTTGGATTCAGGCCCATAAGCAGGGGCGTTTCTACTTTAAGATCCCAGCCCAAAATTTTCAACAACAAAAATGGGGCAACTTATCTCCTCTTGTCTTGTCTGCAAAAACTTCTCCCATTCTCTGTAGCAACTTCTCCTCTATTCCTCTTGACATTTAGACATCAACTTCTCCTCTTCCTAGCAACTTTTCTTTTTAGCAACAGTTATTCTTCTCATTCTCTCCTTTTAAATTATCTTATGCATTTTTAATTTGCAATTGAGTATTTTAGGGTTTAATTAGCAATGAATTAAAATTTGGGGATTTTATTCAAACTAATTAGGCCTTTGATTTTAGAATTTTTGTTGAGAAGTTTGATTTCTCTTCTTGGCAAAATCTTTCCAAATCTCCCATTGTTAAGCCTCAAGTTGAAAGAGTTGAGAATCAAATAGTCGATGGTAATCAAGATTTTAATATCAATTATCTTAAGTGTGATCCAGGACTACCTTGTATAGTTTTAGTTTTTGTATTTGTTAAACTTTTATTTATTGATAGAGATGCATTTGAGGGTAAGACTCATTATGTCCCTCTGATTATGTGTATCTTTATATGTTTATTAACAAAATTCACTCGCACCGTCGAATTTAGTATGTAAGTTTTGCCGACCAGCTTTCGAATCCTGGAACCGCAGCTCGTTTTTCTGATTCTTCAAGCCTCATAACATGCCTTCAATTAAGGAAGGGAGGACTATTTGTAATAACCTCAAAAATGGATTTTTGTTGTTATTAATATTCTGAAAAATCATACAAGGTTAATTAAAGGTGTAGGCAATTTATAAAGTGGTTTGGTGTGGGAATAATGGATTTACGAGTGTTTAATCTCAATTTGGACTAAAATGCCCTTATGTTTAATTTAATGATTTTTCATGGACGTTCAAGAAATTGAAGTGATAAAATTATAATTTTAGACTAGAAAAATATAGCTCAATCTCCCGAATGGGTGGGCGAGAACAGGTTGGTAAATCAGAGCTATAACAAAGAAGAAATTCAATTTTGAAGTTTGGAGAGCTAAATAGTGAATAGTGAACAGTGAATAGTGAACAGTTGCCATTTTCAGATTCTATAAAAGAAGGGACTACAATGCAAATTTAGAATTTGCATTTTCTTCCCCGGAGATTTGAGAGATCGCCAGAGAGGCAATTTTCGACACCTACGGCGGCGGAGAACGCTGGAGGTGTTCAACACCGCCAACCTAGGTCGAAAGAGGAGTATCACATGAACACAACCCAACTGGAATCATGGTGATCGGATTAGCGGTGAACGGGTGGCGACGCCGTGAAGTTCGTTCGTACATAGTGAAACTCATAACTTTGGACGACGATTTGACTACTTTAGAGACCGATTCAAGTAAAATTCCAAGAATTAAAGTTGTTTATCTCGTCGCGTTCCTTAAGATAGCCTAGTATTGGACCGGCGATTTTAAGATTTTTTTCATCGCTGGAATAGTACCCGAACCACTACGCGCGGTGGCGGCAATTTTGTGACTGAGTCCTTGAGACAGTTTGTAATCCTCGAGGTCCTGAGCACGATGGTGTGCTGCTTATTGCGAGATTCTATCATTTGATCAACGATCGGAGACTCGTAAAATCTGGACCATTAGATCGGAGAGGAACAAACCGTTTGATTGTCTCCAATTTTATATATGTTGTAGCTAGTTGGCCTAGGGTTTTCACTCTAAATGGATATTCATATGCAAAGCCTAAAGTTCATGCACAAATTCAAGGAAACCTAGCATTTCAATCCAAAAAGAGAGAAAAATGGAGGGCATACCTTATTATCACCACCCAAAAAGCATACCGGAAATCGCCTCCGTCGTGAACACTTCACCGGAAATTGCCTCCTCCGTGCCGAACACCACCGGAAATCGCCTCTCCATTCTCTAAAATTTTCTCTCAACTTTGCTCTCAAATGCTTAAGTGCCTCTCCTTCTTCCCTTTGAGCCCATCTTATAGTGTGTTCATGTCGAAACACCATGGAAGCCCAAAAGCCCTCAAGGCCACTATGACGTCACCTCTGCCGTTCAGACACGGTCTAACCAAAACCTTCTTGGCCAAGACATGCTGACATCATTCCCTGCTGAAGACCAAACAGCTTGTTGCCATGCTGACATCTCCCCTATAATTCGACAGGGGCCTCGCCGAAGACCAAGGACTCATGGGCTCCTCATACCCACGCTGACGTCACACTTGGGTGACTGCTGCCGTTCGACAGGGGCATGCCGAAGGCCAACATGGCTTCCCTCCTACTTTGGCTTTGGCAGGGTATAAAAAACAAAAACAAAAAAGCTGACGTTACCCCTGCTGATCTTCCTCCAGCCCCTCAGCCTTCAGCAAGTTCTAAAAAGAAAAAGAAAAAAGGGTCGACGTCACCGCCGCTTTGTGGGCCTTGCCAGATTACAAAGACTAAAACACCCTTGGAATCCTATCATTACCTTCCCCACAAAAACAATCCTTGTCCTCAAGGATAGAAATTTGAAAATCATATGTATTATCAGCTCTTGAAGATGGATGGTCAGGAGATGAGAAACAAAAAGATGGCTTGTGAAAATAGCTCGTCAAATATGGATGAAGACTTCCAAAGTAATAACCTTTGTGTCAGCACTTGAAAACCCAACTTTGGCATCTTTACTTGATTATTGAGCTTGGCAACTTGGGCAACTAAATGTGTAGAATCTTGGCATGATTGATCTTGAAGGACCCGGTATGATCACAAACAAAACTAGCCACATCTACTATGGCTTGGTCAGAGTCCGATGTATGCATACAAAGAAAACATGAAAGTGGAGTAATCGTGTACTTGAGCCTCCTTAATTTTGTCCTCCCAATCCAACCTATGAAACCTCCCCCTTTATCACGAATTCCCATATGGAAGAACAACTCAAAATTATCAACACAACCACCCTATAATAACCCACATGAGCGCAGCATTGCATCGAATAATTGGAGTGCAAGGCTACAACCAGAATCTTATACCCCAGATTGAGTAGGAATCGTGGAAAAATGGCTAGATGAAGCAAGACCACTTTGCTTGGTCGCAATAGAAAAATGGCACAGTAGAGTCCAACCAAAACCTCCTTACTTACCATAGAGCCGACATCATCCTTGTCGATCAATTTCGAAACTGAATCGCAAGTGGTGGCCTTCTTTGAAAGAGCGACAGGTGGATCATCCTTTGTTGCCTCAAAAGCAAACGTGGGCTTTTGTAGGAACGATTGAATCCCAGCAAGACCCACTTCACATATCAGAGAGGATTTACCTATCTTGTAGACGGATTCAGAACCATATCACGACCTCTCAACAAGCAGGGCCACGGAAGGTGTATGGGTCACAACATCATTAGCAAAAACAAGACCCAATTCGCAAACTTGGAACTGGGGACCATCGAAAATTGAGGCATCATCGGTGCTCAGCCAAGAAATCTTGCAATCAGAAACAAAACGCCCAACCGAAATGTCATCACTAGGCAAGAAAGAATCACCGCAATCAAGAACGGGTGAGCACAATGAATGGGTCGTGAGATCCAAAGAAATCTTGGGTTCCAAATCTCAAGCTTGGAACATGGGACAGTAAAAAATGTCGACGCCGTTCGTGCTCGGCAACACCGCGTCACTTGTTGGGTTCATTTTTACACATGATTTATCATGTTATTCACCCAATATTTTGAGTTAGTTCTTGACTTTTTATAGCATTTTACTTACTTTTTGTGTTTTCTTAGACTTTACCTTGGTTAGATTGAAAATGAGCTAAAAATGCATTATTGGTTATAATTTCTGTTTTTGTTCATTTTCGTAGGTCAATTTCTTGGCTTTGGATAGGCATGCTCCAGTGCCCGGATGAGGTGAAGATCTTCATGAAACTTGTTCTAATGGATGTTGACTACAACATATCCGAATTTGAGCTCCATTGAGCAAGTATAGCCCTGCCATCCAATCCAGCATTTGATCCTAGCTCGGGACATCGGTTTTTGCGAGTTTCACCTCCTCTTGTGTCATCTTATTTCTACTTGTTACCATACCTTTTGGGTAACAATAAATTACCTTATTGGGGTGAGAGTTGCTGAGACAATTTGGCCCCCTTTAATGAATATTAAAAGCAAATCCCATCATGACAACAAGAGAAGTGGAGAGCTTTTGGCAAAAGGTGGGGGGAATATTGGAAAGGAGAAGAAAGAAGCCAAGAGGAGAGCATCGAGCAGACATCCATTATGCATTATTCCATTATCCCATTATTCCATATTCCACTTTGGAGGGAGGAAAGTCTGATTTGGGAGCTAGGGAGAGAAGGAGGCTACGGAGGAGAAGAAGGCTTCCACCATTGAAGACCTTGAGCTTCCATCACTCTCGTAATATTTGTAAACTCTTTCTAATTATATTTGAAGTTGTGTTTATTATGAACATGAGGAGCTAAGCTCCATAGCTAGGGCTTAGGTTGAAGCCCTAAACATGATTACTCTATTGTTTTGATGCTTGAGTGTATAAATTTCTAGATGTTGTTGATGAATTCCTATTCACTAAAATAATCTATCCTTGATGTATGTTTTTCTTTGATTGATCACCTTTGAAAGCATGCTTCTTGAGATTGTTGGGATTGTATGCACCCTCATGCTTTCCCAAGCAACAAATGGATGAAGTAAGAATCATCCATGTGAATTGGTTTCTTGAATGCCTAATGTAAACATCATACTATTAGGGTTCTTGTGATGTTCATATTCTCTTTGAACTTAATGGGTTTTTCTTGTAATTCAATCAAGTACTAAGCACACCTAGATTGATTATAGGGAAGGCACGAGTATTGTAGCGCTAACCCCGCACTCTACTTATTTTAGAGAGAATCAATGCGTCTTGAGCCACTAAACCCGGTCTTGATTGCGAACATCGTCTTCAACACATTTAGAGTTCATTACTTGAGTATCCATGAGCATGAGTAGGATTGTTTAGGGTGGATTCCGAAAACCCTAGTGTTTATCACATTTTAAGTCACACTTTGAGTCACATCTTGTTAAACACTCTTGTTGAACTTGTCATTTTAGCATCAGGTTACATTTAAGCATTAGAATTAGTTCACAAAAATCAAAACCCCCCATTGTGTGTGTGTGTTTGTGTTTGAAAACGTGAGTTTTATTTGGATTGAATTCTGTTCAATTCTGTTGTTGTTTTGGACATTTGGTCCGCGTTGAGTTCTTCCTTTTTCTGTGCTGAATCCAACCATATAAAGAACGTGAAATTTGGATGAACGGTTGGAAAGTTATAGGCTAAAAACTGGACAGTGGTCGGAGCCGAAACAGAGCACACAATCTGTTTAAAAGCGACCGGTCGTCATCGCTCACGCGACCGGTCGCACTTCATTTCAGTTTTCAAATTACAATCTGTTTAAAAACGACCGGTTGTCACTGTTCATGCGACCGGTCGCGCACTGTTCACAGCACTGTTCACGACACTATTTGAAACTGCTCACTGTGATCGCTCACGGTGATAAACATGCGATAAAAGGGTGATAGAACGTGCTGTTTGTGTTTTGTTTTGGTTTTCTTGTTTTGTTTCAATTCCTTTGGTTTTCCTTTTTCATTCTTAGCTTCCAATTTGCATTTTTACTTGTGTGTTGTGTTGTTTAAGTGTTGTTTACGTACTCAAACTAGAATTTTTAAGTAGCCGACAGTTCCTCGTGGGATCGACCCCGTACTTACATAATCTATACTTCAATAGATTCGTGCACTTGCGGGTATTTTTAATTGGATGTTTAGCACAATATTTTTGTGCCAATTAAGAACACAACAATTTATGGCGCCGTTGCCGGGGAACTGGCACGGTTGCTTATATGTTTTGTTTGAGTATGTTTGACGTACTTAGTTTCATTTTTGTTTTTGTTCTTGTTTCTTTTTCTTGCAGGAAAAATTTATATATGTCCCTTACAAATTTGGATATCTCACTTGATTGCACATTAGAAGATATCCGAGCTCAACTTGTGAGAGAAAAGAACATCCGACTAGCTGTGTCTACTCCATTGCCTATATCATTCTCACCATTTTCATCATCACCAAGCTCACCAAAGGACGAGTCACCTCCATTGCCACCAATGGCGGCCGCAGCTGGAAATGCGGAACGTACTATGCAAGAATACTCATCACCTCAAGCTGCTGGACAACCAGCATGCATTGTATATCCCGTGACTACCTTGAATAACTTCGAGTTGAGATCGGGCATGATACACCTATTGCCTAAATTCTTTGGGAATCCCGGAGATAATCCCAACATGCATGTCAAGGAATTCGAGGAAGTATGTTCCACAATAAAGATCGATGGTATGAATGATGAAGAAATAAGAATGAGACTTTTCTCATTCAGTTTGAAGGACACAAAGAAAAGAATGGCTTCATTCTCGCCACCGATTCCATCACTACTTGGACGGATCTTGCTGCACAATTCTTACAAAATTTCTTCTCACCACAAAGGACAAATGAAATTGACCGACATTACAGAATTCTGCAAAGAGAGGGAGAAAGCTTCCACGACTATTGGAACCGTTACAAGAGACTTCTAATCTCTTGTCCGCATCATAACATACAAGCATGGCTCCTAATGCAAAATTTCTATGAAGGACTTTTGAATCGGATCGAATGAATGTGAATGCAAATCACAGGAGGAACTATAATGAACAAGACTCCAACACAAGTGCGAGCGATCTTTGATCTTGTTGCTGCAAATGCTCGCCAATATAACTCCAGGCAAAAGCCATCTAGAAGAGGTGGATCTTATGAGATAAGTGCTCTTTCTAATATGGAAGCTCAAATAGCAAGCCTAACCGATTTGGTAAAGAAATTGACACCGGAACCATCCAAGGCTTGTACCTATTGCACCACAACAGATCATGCAATCAAGCTTGCCCCTTGGTGATGGAGGAAGCGAATGCATTGGGCTCATTTCAGAAAAATCAATGGCCTAAGAATGATCCTTTCTCACGGACATACAATCCGTGGAGAAATCATCCGAATTTCAGGTGGAGCGACAATACAAATGTTCAACAAGGGCCATCTCAACCATATCAAGGCCAATATAATACTCGTCCACCTCATGGTCAAACCCAAAATTACAATCCACCATTTAGCCAGCCAATCTCAAACCAATCTCACCAACAAACTCCGGGAAATCTCTGGAAGATCTTGTTGCTTCAATGGCTCGAGACCACGAGATACTTTCATGAAAAGGACAGAAAGCTACATGCAAAGGAATGACATCCACATGCGTAAGACAGATAAAGCCATAGCCAATCTAGAAAATCAGGTAGGGCAAATTGCTACAGTTTTGAGTCAAAGGGAACCCGGATGATGCCTAGCCAAACAAAGGTTGATTAATCCAACCGGAATGAGCATGCAAAAGCAATTACCCCGAGAACTGGTAAGGTAATTGGTAATGTAAATGATTCTAAAAATTTGATTCAAAGTGAAGATGAGTTGCAGGTTGAGCAAGCTACTGAACCTAAAGGAAAGGATGAAATCAATGAGGATAAAGATAAACAAGCAGCTTCTACATCCGAGTGGATCCCAAAGCATGAAATTGCGAGAAGGGCAAGAAAGGAAAAGGTAAATCGTGAACCTACTGATGAAGATATCTCACATGCTCCTTTTCCTCACAGGTTGATGAGTTCCAAGAAAGATCGACATGCCAAGGACATATTGGAAACTTTTAGGAAGGTGCAAGTCAACATTCCCCTCTTGGACGCAATCAAGCAAATTCCAAGCTATGCAAAGTTCTTGAAGGACCTTTGTACCAACAAGAGGAAATTTAAAGATCATGAGACGGTTGCACTAACGGAAGAGGTTTCTGATGTTCTACAAAGGAAGCTGCCTCCCAAGTTACAAGATCCAGGAAGTTTTACAATTCCTTGTATTATTGGTGATGAATTGTTTGAAAAAGCCTTACTTGATTTAGGTGCTTCAATTAATCTAATGCCTTATTCTGTTTGTGAAGCTCTTAAACTAGGTGATCTTAAACCAACTTCAACAAGATTCAATTGGCGGATCGATCGGTGAGATATCCAAGAGGAATCTTGGAAGATGTACTTGTGAAAGTAAATGATCTCATTTTACCAGCTGACTTTTTGGTGTTAGAAATGGAAGAAGCTCCTATTCCGGTGCAGATCTTCCTTTGATTCTTGGCCGCCCTTTCATGGCCACTGCAGTACCAAGATTGATGTTCAAGCGGGAACATTGACAATGACAGTTCAAGGGAAACAATAACTTTCAAGGTATTTGATGCTTTGAAACTTCCTAATGATGAACATGAGTGCTTTCGCATTGATACACCGGAGCAAATTGTACAAACTACTTTTAATAGAACTCATGGCACAATTCATTAGAAAAGGTTCTGCACAAAATCCTCAAGTTGCTGAACTTGATGATAACGAGTTACATGATCTTTGTGCAATTCCTTAATGCATGTCCAGTCGTGCCACGTAAGTATACTCCTAACTTTATACCTTTTCCAGTCAATAAGAAAAGCTTGTTCCTTCTCTTGACAGGGCACCTGATTTAGAACTCAAACCATTGCCATCCCACGAAGTATGCTTACTTAGGTGACACAGAGACATTGCCCGTGATTATAGCTAGCAATCTCAATGTGCAAGATGAAGAGAAGTTGATGCGGGTGTTAAGAGAACACAAGAGAGCAATTGGTTGGAGTATTGCAGACATCAAGGGAATAAGCCCAACAAAATGCATGCACAGAATTTTATTGGAAGATGACTCCAAACCCACCAAAGATGCTCAACGCAGTTGAACCCAATCATGACCGAGGTAGTTCGTGAAGAAGTTCTCAAACTATTGGAGGTGGGTATCATTTATCCTATTTCCGATAGCAAGTGGGTAAGCCGGTCCAAGTGGTTCCAAAAATCAAGCATAATCATGTTGTGAGAAATGAGGAAAATGAACTTGTTCCTTCTCGTATTAAATCGGGATGGCGTGTTTGCATTGATTACAGAAAGTTAAATACCGCTACCCGTAAGGATCATTTTCCATTGCCATTTATAGATCAAATGCTTGAGCGACTTGCAGGTCACAAACTACTCGTCTCTTGGATGGCTATTCAGATACAATCAAGTGGCCATAGCCCCCGAAGACCAACACAAGACAACATTCACATGTCCTTATGGCACCTTCGCTTACAGGCGTATGCCATTTGGATTATGCAATGCACCCGCCACGTTCCAACGATGCATGATGAGTATTTTCTCCGATATGGTGGAAAAATTCATTGAAGTATTCATGGATGATTTTAGTGTGTTTGGTTCTTCATTTGACTCATGCCTTAACAATTTGTCTTTAGTTTTGCAAAGATGCAAGGAATGCAACTTAATTCTTAATTGGGAGAAGTGTCATTTCATGGTACAACAGGGAATTGTTTTAGGACATGTGATTTCAAGTAAGGGCATTGAGGTTGACAAAGCCAAAGTGGATGTGATCAGCAGCTTGCCACCTCCCACATCGCAAAAGAGATCCGATCCTTCCTAGGACATGCCGGCTTACAGAAGATTCATCAAAGATTTCTCTAAAATCTCACGACCATTGTGCAGCTTGCTTGCTAAAGATTCAACCTTTGATTTTAATGATGAATGCTTGGCAGCTTTTCAAACCCTCAAAACTCTTCTCACAATCGCACCTATCATTTTGCCTCCAAATTGGAACTTACCTTTTGAGTTAATGTGTGATGCTTCGATTTTGCGATTGGAGCTGTCTTGGGACAAAGAGTTGAGAAGAGATTACATGCCATTTATTATGCAAGCCGTACCCTTAATGATGCTCGGTTGAATTATTCAACTACGAGAAAGAGCTTCTAGTTGTTATTTTTGCTTTAGAGAAATTTCGTTCGTATTTGATAGGCTCTAAGGTAATTGTTTTTACCGATCATGCAGCGTTGAAATATCTCTTGGCAAAGAAGGATGCAAAACCGAGACTGATACAATGGGTTTTGTTGCTCCAAGAGTTTGATAGAGAAATCGAGAGATAAGAAGGGATCGTAGAATGTGGTTGCGACCACCTTAGCAGATTGATCACTAACTCCAATGCCGAAGAAGACACTCTCCCTCTTCGTGAATCTTTTCCTGATGAGCAACTTTTTGCATTACAAGTTTCGACCCATGGTATGCCGATATTATCAATTTTCTTGCTACAGAAATATACCTAAGGGCGTATCAAGAGGGCAAAAGGACAAATTATTGAAAACTGCCAAGTCCTATGTATGGGACGATCCATATCTGTGGAAATATTGCTCAGACTCCGTGATTAGACGATGTGTCCCCGAAACTGAATTTCATTCTATACTCACATTTTGTCACTCGGATGCATGCGGTGGCCACTTTGGAGCCAAGAAGACGGCATTCAAAGTTTTGCAAAGTGGATTCTATTGGCCAAGCCTGTTCAATGATGCCTCCAAATTCTGTCTATCTTGTGATAGGTGTCAAAGGATGGGTAATATATCATCTCGAAATCAAATGCTTTTAAATCCAATTTTGATTGTTGAAATGTTTGATGTTTGGGGAATAGATTTCATGGGACCGTTTCCTTCATCTTTCGGAAATCTATATATTCTCCTTGCGGTTGATTATGTTTCAAAGTGGGTGGAAGCAATTCCAACCAAGACTAATGACTCTAAAGTTGTTCTTAGCTTTCTTCGAGCCAATATCTTTTCTAGGTTTGGAACACCGAGGGCTATCATCAGCGATGGAGGATCCCATTTTTGCAACCGAGCATTTGAGACCCTACTCAAGAAGTATGGCATAACTCACAGGGTGTCCACCCCGTATCATCCTCAAACCAGTGGACAAGTGGAAATTTCCAACAGGGAGGTAAAGCATATATTAGAAAAGACTGTTGGTCCTACTCGCAAGGATTGGTCTATGCGCCTCAATGATGCTTTGTGGGCGTACCGAACAGCCTACAAGACTCCGATAGGTATGTCTCCATTTCGCTTAGTTTTTGGTAAACCATGTCATCTTCCTGTTGAACTTGAACATAGGGCTCTTTGGGCAATCAAGAAGTACAACTTCGACATGAAGGAAGCAGGAGATCATAGAAGGCTACAACTTAGCGAATTGGATGAACTTCGTAATGATGCATATGAGAGTGCCAAAATATACAAAGAGAAAACAAAGGCATATCATGATAAGCACATCCTTAGGAAGTCGTTTGAAGTGGGGCAAAGAGTATTACTCTTTAACTCTCGATTCAAGCTCTTTCCAGGTAAGCTTCGATCCCGTTGGACTGGCCCATATGTTATCACTCATGTCTATCCCCATGGTGCAGTTGACATCCGACACATTGGCACGGGAAATGAGTTCAAAGTTAACGGACATAGATTGAAAATCTACCACGACTATGTTGTGCCTCAAGAAGATGAAGTTTTGCACTTCATTGAGGTACCTACTGTGGTGCACAACTAAGTTTGGGAAGGTAAGTGAATAAATTTCCTATACTTAAAATAAAAAATAAAAAATAAAAATAAAAAAAAACCTGCGACCGGTCGCACACTGGTCGCACAAGGACAAATTCGAATCGGTATAAAAACGACCGGTCGCGTGAAACTTGCGACCGGTCGCATCTCAGAACAAAATTAGTTGTTGAATCGGTTTAAAAACGACCGGTCGTGTGTCAAAAGCGACCGGTCGCATTTCAGAAATTGTCAGTTTTCGATTCGGTTTAAAAACGACTGGTCGCGCGTTACTAGCGACCGGTCGCGTGTCGCGCTGGGCCCATTTTCAGTTTCTTTTTCTTCTTTTCTCTTCTCTCTCTCCTCACTTTCTTCTTCCTCCAGCAAAAACAGACCCCCCCTCTCTCTCCCCCTTCGTTTTTTTCTCTTCTCCCTCCCTCTCAATCCCTCACAACCCACCCTCCTCCTCACCTAAAACATCCTTCTCCCACTTGATTCTTCGCGTAGAACCCGTTTTTTGCCTCTATTCCTTGTGATTTCCATTGTTTAGATCACTTTCTAAGGAAATTTTGGGTTAGGGTTTTAATTTCCAACTAAGGTAATTTCTATTTTCTTACTTGTTTCTCTTTTATTTTGTTGCTCTATTTCTCTCCTATATTTGCTTTTGTAACTAATTTGTGTATTGTGTTTCTCTTTTCAATTCTTTTGGGCTTTGATTGTTGATTCTCTTTGTGGTGTGGGTTTGCTCATTTGGGTATGTTTTCTCACTCTCTCTCTTTTAATTTGATCAATGTGGTTGTGAATTCTATTTTGCATTCTGAATGTTTGGTTGCATTGGCATTGTGTGTATGGTTGCATTACGAACGTTTGGGATTTGTGTTTGTTTTTTTAAAATCTTTTTGTTGTTTATTTTTGATTTGTGTATTGTTCTTTAGATGTCTAGGGCTAAAAGTTTCAAATAAGGGTGCATCTTCCTCACGAAGTGCACCTCAATTGGATGATTCTATTTTGATCGCATCCTGTAGTTACCGAGCGCAACCTAGACCTCAGTCCATCCACTCGGTCAGTAGGACTTATTCTCGTCCAGCACCTCCTTAGGGACAGGCAACTCTTGCCTTTAGCCTCTGTCTATAGAAAATACAATGAAAGAAACTATCGTCGAGAGAATTCTATGCTGCCTTCCCTAGAGTAGAGACTTTTGAAGACCAAAGTGAGCCCATTAAGGTTCGGGGAAAATGTTGTGCTCTCCCCTTCCCTCATTTGTGATATTCTAAATTTGCCCGAGGAAGATACCGATGCTTGGAACCAATATGTGGCTAGTAATTTCAATTTGCAAGACGCCTTGGTGAAGGGCTTTTCTATGCCAACCCTACTCGCTTTGCGTCTCAACGCAAAAGACAAATCCTCATTCAGGGTAGGTTGACACCCTACTTTGCCATCTTGTGGAGTTTTGTGCGCCACAACATTTATCCATCCGGCCAACGGTCGGAAATTACCACTTTAGGGGTCAAAATCATGAACATTTTGCATGCGGGAACTTTTTCCCTACCTGTTGAGGATATCATTTTTCATCGCTTAATGGCTTGTGCACGAAAGAAAAACATCATATATTTTCCTTGCCTTGTAAGCATGATTTGTGAGCATTTTGGAGTTCGGGCTCGTGCTAGTGATGTAATTGTTGAACCTATGAGTCCTATCTCAGATACCTCGGTATCTAAGAGTGTTTCTCAGAGGCGTGATGCTCCTCCCCCGCAGCCACATATGTCTTCATCCTCTGTGCCGTTTCCACCTGCTCCTAATGTTGACACCTCCTCTTGGGACCCCAGTCTCCAAGCTATTTGGGACATGCAAATGCTGCAATATCATCATATGCAACGGATGAGCTCATCCATTGATGCTATATGGACTCACCTCCGGATGCCAGGTCACCGGAGAGTGCTCCAAGGGAGGACAATGATGATGAGGAAGATGACGATGATGAAGAGTAAACCTTGAGAATGTCGTTCCATTGGAGTTTGAAGTTGATGTGGTTTCATCTTCAGAATTGTTTGATTATGCTTTTGCCGACTCTTAATCCTTGTATAACTTGGTTGCATTTTCAATTTTAAGCAGTGTTGCTACCACTGTCCTAAGTCTTCCACAAAGGCTGCCATTGTTTTTCTTGATTAATTGATGCTTGTCTCGAGTTTTCAGGAAAAAAATGCAGTGGTTCCCCTCAACTTAGCCGAGCCGAGATGTGGTTTAAATGGAATTCCATCAATGAAAGGGAGTCTCTATACACTTTCACTTTACTTTTACCCTCCATGTTTTCTTGTGCACCGTGTTTTCTCTCATTGTCTTTTCTTTTTGTCGTCTTTCTTTTATTTAAGTTTGGGAAGAGTGTTTAGGATTTTGAATAAAACAACCGGGTGGTGCTTTCATTTCTTAAAAAAAAAAAAAAAAAAACAACAACAACAACAACAAAAACAAAAACAAAAAAAAAAAAAACAAAAACAAAAAACAAAAAAAAATCACTAAAATTTAAAATAATTTTTCCTCTTCTTCTTCCTTTTCTTCTTCCTCTTCTTCTTCTTCTTCTTCTTCTTCTTCATCGTCACAAGATCGCATCATCATGGCACGCTTCCCGATTCCAAAATTGGAACCTTGAGTTTAGCGCTCTAGACGTCATCTTTTGGGTCCTCACGCACACCTCTTGGGGCCCATCACTTGAGCTCCCAAAGATCGCACTTATGGCTGCAATCTTGACTTGAGCACCACTTGTCTCGTGCTCTGGTTGCTTGCGCTACCCGGTCGCCCAATAGTCTCCAGCTTCGTGCGCATGTCCTTGGCGTACGGATCTACCATTGATGATAGCTGTTTATTCTCTACCCGCAATCCCTCTAGCCGACGTCGATTGAACTCTACCATCCTTGTCCTCTCCTTTTTCAAGTCCCTTATGATGCTCGACAATCCTCAACCACATTCTGCGATGCCGCCAATCGAGCCTTTACTAGCTCCAACTCACGGGCTTTCGCGATTAGGCGATAACCCACGATTGCGATAGTGGTCGTCGTGTTTTGTGCGGCCGGTGCCATGGCATCACTCACGATCCGATTGTCACACTTCGCCCCGAGCACTCGTGCATCTCTCGGGAGTCACTAAACTCCTTGCGACTCCAAGGGCAACTTCGTTGTCCATGAGTATTGTGTCATTTACTGTCACGGGCCCTCGTGCGGAGCCAAAGTAGGGCATCCACACTGGTGTCGTTCCTTGACTCGACGTCTGGATTGGTTAAGCGAGGTTGAGATCGAGCGAAAATGGGAAAGCAGGCGACATTTTCTTTCTGCTTTTTTCTTTCTGTCTCTCTTCTCTTTTCTTTTCTCTCTTTTCTCTTTCTTTTCTCTCTTCTCCGTGGTTGTAATTCTTTTTCTCCCCTTGCTTCCTTTTATAGATGACAAACCCTAGCCACTATAGTTTTCTACGCGCCACAGCCATCTAGCTTTCCACCCATCCCCAAATAATTCGTAGCGACGTGCCATTTCGAGAGACGCGTTCAACAAAGTCTTCGCGTCTTTCCATGGCGCCTGTAATTTCCGCAGGGAAGCGCAAAGCTCTGCGGCGCCTCTACGTGTCGACACGTGGCTTTTGCTTCGTTGCCTGGTCCCTGTTTCAGAATTCAATTCGCATTTCAAAACCAAAAAAAAAAAAAAACGTGTGGGTTTTGGATTTCATTTTGGGTCGGGTTTACGATGGTGTGGGTTTCGAACTTGTGGGCTGTGGGTTTCAAAGTTTTGTGGGTTCCAACTTGCGTCGAATTGTTTGTTAGGGCTTGTTTTTTTTTGTTTGGTTTTTGTTTTGTTTTGTATTTTTATCTTTACATCCGTGTTGTAGTTTTAATTCTTGTTGTTCTTTTATTTATTTGCTTTAATCCCTTTCATTTATTGATTCTAACATTGTTGATACCTAAATTTTCAACATTGAGGACAATGTTTATTTCTAAGTTTGGGAAGGGGTAACAATTCATTTTCGCTTCACTTAATTTCTTGTTTTGTTTTAGTTTGTTTTCTTTTCAGTCTTGAGTTGTTTTGTTTTAAGTCACTTTCCGAACACATCCGATGAGATTGTGATGAATGTTTGAATGACTTGTTTGAAGTAATAATAGTAATAATGCATTCACTAAATGGCATCGTTCTAGCATGATATGTTTGAAACCTTCTATGCACTTGACATTTGTTTCATAATTCTCCAATTGAAGGATTTACATGATCCAAAGAATTGTATCAAGCATGAATTAGACTTGTATAACCGTATAATGTGAGCTTTTGAGCCTTGTGCTTCAATTCATGAGTGTTATACGCATATTCTTATTTTCTTGTCATCCAAGTTGTTGTTTGATCTCATTATTCATTGACTTGGTTGAGCACTTAGAAGTCATTCATTCTTATGCAATTTGACCACTTGACATTTAAGAAATGATATTAAGGCCCTCTTTGAACCGGTTGTGCCTTTCAAGCTAACCTTATGCATGCTTAAGCATGATTTTTCCATTGTCAACCACTTTGAGCCTACATGTAAGCCTTTTCTTTCATTTAACCAATTATATCTCCTAGCCTTAGCCTGAAAAACAAGAATCTACCTTTCTAGGGAACTCACGAGCTTTAAATTGGATGTGTTTTTCATTCTAAGTTTGGGAAGGGGTATACCAAAAAAAAAGAAAAAAAAAAGAGAAATTCACTCAATTGGTGAAAGAAAAGAGAAAAGTTGTGGTTAAGTGGCTTGGAGTGAAATTTCAATTCCATGTTTCTTGTGGCCTCGAAATAAATTGATGGTTGTTCAAATAGAAGAAAGGATAGTGAATCATTTAAATGGAGGTATAAGGCTTTATGGTCTAGTTGATCATGAAAAATAAAATAAAATTTGGGGAGTATTTATCTAAGCATGGTGATTCAAAGTCTTGTAATCAATTGTTGTATGCTCTTACATTATGAGTTCCTTGGACTTTGTTTTATCCTTACCCTTCATTTCTCACTCACCTTACACCCTTAGCCCCATTACAACCTATAGTAAAGACCTAAATTGATCATAAATGTCATGTGGTTGAATTGCACCCAATTTTCGGCTTTTAAGTGCTTGGCATCATTCTTGAGATCATAGTCATGCATGTTTTTCATCTTGCTAATTGTGAGTTAAGTCCCTTATGGTTTAACTCTATTCTCATGTTTATTATTGAGTGATGCATTGTAACCCTCTTCCGAGTGATTCATTTGTGAGAGGACAACTTTGGTGAGATTTGAAGTTACATTTGTTCTTGGTATGATTCTTGAAATCGCGTGAAAACTAAAATTGGAGAATGAGTTGCTTTTGGACATCACACTACTACACTTCGAGCATGTTGTGTTTTGGACTTTGCCGCCTAGTGAATGATCTTTAAAATTGAGCTTGTCTTGTAAAAACTTTTGTGTCATGTGCATGAGTCATTTTCTCTTCGGAGAGTGTTCAGAAGGTTGTTTTTGAGTCTTGTTTTAGTTTTAGTTTTGCTCGAGGACTAGCAAAAGATAAGTTTGGGAAGTTTGTTGGGTTCATTTTTACACATGATTTATCATGTTATTCACCCAATATTTTGAGTTAGTTCTTGACTTTTTATAGCATTTTACTTACTTTTTGTGTTTTCTTAGACTTTACCTTGGTTAGATTGAAAATGAGCTAAAAATGCATTATTGGTTATAATTTCTGTTTTTGTTCATTTTCGTAGGTCAATTTCTTGGCTTTGGATAGGCATGCTCCAGTGCCCGGATGAGGTGAAGATCTTCATGAAACTTGTTCTAATGGATGTTGACTACAACATATCCGAATTTGAGCTCCATTGAGCAAGTATAGCCCTGCCATCCAATCCAGCATTTGATCCTAGCTCGGGACATCGGTTTTTGCGAGTTTCACCTCCTCTTGTGTCATCTTATTTCTACTTGTTACCATACCTTTTGGGTAACAATAAATTACCTTATTGGAGTGAGAGTTGCTGAGACAATTTGGCCCCCTTTAATGAATATTAAAAGCAAATCCCATCATGACAACAAGAGAAGTGGAGAGCTTTTGGCAAAAGGTGGGGGGAATATTGGAAAGGAGAAGAAAGAAGCCAAGAGGAGAGCATCGGGCAGACATCCATTATGCATTATTCCATTATCCCATTATTCCATATTCCACTTTGGAGGGAGGAAAGTCTGATTTGGGAGCTAGGGAGAGAAGGAGGCTACGGAGGAGAAGAAGGCTTCCACCATTGAAGACCTTGAGCTTCCATCACTCTCAGAATATTTGTAAACTCTTTCTAATTATATTTGAAGTTGTGTTTATTATGAACATGAGGAGCTAAACTCCATAGCTAGGGCTTAGGTTGAAGCCCTAAACATGATTACTCTATTGTTTTGATGCTTGAGTGTATAAATTTCTAGATGTTGTTGATGAATTCCTATTCACTAAAATAATCTATCATTGATGTATGTTTTTCTTTGATTGATCACCTTTGAAAGCATGCTTCTTGAGATTGTTGGGATTGTATGCACCCTCATGCTTTCCCAAGCAACAAATGGATGAAGTAAGAATCATCCATGTGAATTGGTTTCTTGAATGCCTAATGTAAACATCATACTATTAGGGTTCTTGTGATGTTCATATTCTCTTTGAACTTAATGGGTTTTTCTTGTAATTCAATCAAGTACTAAGCACACCTAGATTGATTATAGGGAAGGCACGAGTATTGTAGCGCTAACCCCGCACTCTACTTATTTTAGAGAGAATCAATGCGTCTTGAGCCACTAAACCCGGTCTTGATTGCGAACATCGTCTTCAACACATTTAGAGTTCATTACTTGAGTATCCATGAGCATGAGTAGGATTGTTTAGGGTGGATTCCGAAAACCCTAGTGTTTGTCACATTTTAAGTCACACTTTGAGTCACATCTTGTTAAACACTCTTGTTGAACTTGTCATTTTAGCATTAGGTTACATTTAAGCATTAGAATTAGTTCACAAAAATCAAACCCCCCCCAAATTGTGTGTGTGTGTGTTTGTGTTTGAAAACGTGAGTTTTATTTGGATTGAATTCTGTTCAATTCTGTTGTTGTTTTGGACATTTGGTCCACGTTGAGTTCTTCCTTTTTCTGTGCTGAATCCAACCATATAAAGAACGTGAAATTTGGATGAATGGTTGGAAAGTTATAGGCTAAAAACTGGACAGAGGTCGGAGCCGAAACAGAGCACACAATCTGTTTAAAAACGACCGTCGTCATCGCTCACGCGACCGGTCGCACTTCATTTCAGTTTTCAAATTACAATCTGTTTAAAAACGACCGGTTGTCACTGTTCATGCGACCGGTCGCGCATCGCTCACAGACTGTTCACGACACTATTTGAAATCGTTTCACGATCGTTTCACAGGTGATAAACATGCGATAAAAGGGTGATAGAACGTCTTTGTTTGTGTTTTGTTTTGGTTTTCTTGTTTTGTTTCAATTCCTTTGGTTTTCCTTTTTCATTCTTAGCTTCCAATTTGCATTTTTACTTGTGTGTTGTGTTGTTTAAGTGTTGTTTACGTACTCAAACTAGAATTTTTAAGTAGCCGACAGTTCCTCGTGGGATCGACCCCGTACTTACATAATCTATACTTCAATAGATTCGTGCACTTGCGGGTATTTTTAATTGGATGTTTAGCACAATATTTTTGTGCCAATTAAGAACACAACATCACTCGGAGCATGAACTGCTGGGAACATCGAATGTGGTGTGAGATCTAAAGAAATCGTAAAATCCAAGGCCTTGACATGCTCCAAGATTCGAGCTAGGAAGGCGTCCATCCGATCAAAGCTGGCTTCCATGGCTAAAGTTAAGGTGTTAAAGCTGGCTTCCATGGCTGGAGTTAATGTGTCGGTCATGTCGTTTCGAAGCGTACACAAGAAGGGAAGCGTAGGACCACTGGCTAATACCAATGTTAGACCCCGTTCAACCTGGACCCAATGTACAGAGAATATACTATTTTTATTACTCAAAACACAATACAATTCAACATCCCAACTAATGCTGACTAACCTCCTAATATAATAGGTTGGCAAGATTACAAGGACTAAAACACCCTTAGAATCCTATTAGAGAGACAAGGATGAACGGGTTGTGTAGCAGCCACGGGACTGAAATGCATAGACGGGGGGAGATATTGACTCGAGAGAGAGAGAGAGGGAGATGGAGAGAGATTGAAAAAAAATATATAAAAAAAAATATAAACATATATGATTTTTACAATTGAATTATATTTGAATTGGTAAGCATAATACCTACATAGAAACCCTAACCCCCTCTCTCTATCAAAAAACACTCCTAGAGCTGTTTTTACTTTGAGGGAAAGCCATTGTTCTTCATCCCCTGTCACCTCTTATCTTTCTCCCATCTCCCTTCTTATCTTCCTCCCTTCTACTCTTCCCCCATTTTCATAAACAGAATGTTTCCCTTATTTGTCTTCGTTTTATTATGATTTTCCTCTAACCATCACAGGTGGCTGCATCTTGGCGTTGGATCTCCACCCACGTTTCGTCATTGGATCTCCACCAACATCCTTTTTGCAGTTTCTTTATGTTTGGAATAAGTCGCATAGACTATTTGGGTTCTCTGTGTAGTTTTCACCTCTCCTTTGTGAGAGCTTTTCACCCCTCCTTTTGTGAGAGTTTTTCATCTAGCCTTTGTGAGAGTTTTATTTGTATTGTTATACCTTAATTTTTTCAAGCTTTATCTCTTTTTCATTATTCTGAGTTTGCTATCTTAGTTGGGATGCTTATGCCAAATTTCTTTGATCCTGCGTAATCGTTAATGGAGGCGCACCAAATTGTCTTTATTTTAATGTTAGATTGCTCTGTTATTGTAATGGTCCTTTGTAGTGATTTTTTGGTTGAATTATAAATGCAATCTTAGAATTTCTCAACAACAAAAATCACCATATATGATTTTTACATTTTTTATTGATTAATTAAACAATTATTTATTATTTATTTTGTCAAACTATGTGGCACCATACGAGTGGGTTGATGTGGATATTTGTTGTCACGTGAGACGAAAAAAATTTTATGTAGTTAAGGCTAAAACTCGGTAAACTTGAGGATAGTAAAGTGAAAATTACCGTCCTAATACTTATATTCTCGGTCGATATGACATTTTGCTTGCACAGGCTTAGGAGACTTCTAAAAATTGGGTTGAGAATCCATTTTTGGTGATTTACACAGAAACCTCTGAAGTTGTCACTCTCAGTTCAGATCGCCATGCCTCCTGTTGGCCCCAGATCCGGTGACGCAATCTTCGCTAACATTGAACGCGTGGTAAGCGAAACCCCAACTCCCCACTGTCTTTGGATTTCGAATTTTCTTGGCATCCAAACATGATTTGAATCTCTGAATTATGTTATTTTTTAACCCCTTTAACTTTGAAATTGAATTCGTTGTAGAATGCGGAGCTATTTACCTTGACGTACGGTGCAATCGTGCGCCAGCTGCTCACGGACCTTGAGGAGGTTGAAGAGGTTAACAAGCAGCTCGACCAAATGTAAATGATTTTTCTTTTTTTATTCTTCACTAAATTCAAATTGAAGTTAAATTTCTTTTATTTTCTGAAAATTATGCATTTCTTAGAAGTTCAGCGCTACTTTTTTACAGTATATATGGGTATCGAAACTTTCCTTCTATTTTTGGTTTTTCTTGGATGTAAAGTTCTGTTCTTGGCTGTTAATTTGTGCAATTCCTTGATTTAAACTGAAATTGCGATGTTTGACTTCCAATGAACTATTCATATTCATGTTCTTTATTTTTGGTTTTGCTGATCATGTGACAATTTAATTGCTTTTCAGGGGCTATAATATTGGAATTCGATTAATCGATGAGTTTCTCGCAAAATCTAATGTATCTAGATGTGTTGACTTCAAAGAAACCGCTGAAGTGATTGCAAAGGTTTGTCATTTACGTCTCATTCCTTTCAAAACTAAATATCTTGCGGCTCTTAATTGTTGTAAAACCTGGTAAACTGTTTCTTTTGTGCTCATTATTGGGTTGTGTTGCAAATTTTTCTCGAGTCTATCACCTGTTTCCTGGTGTTATTGGAGCTTCCGTTGCTTCCCAGAGTCTTCTCAACCGATTGATAATCATCATCTTTTACTAAAATATTAGTGAAAATGTAATCCACTGTTTCTATGTTTCCCCTTCTTGAGGTGACAGAGGAGGGTTGTTAATGAAAATAACGAATTGGTAGATTTGTAGATAAATAGTAGATTTGGTATATAAGATTGATAAGTGGCCGTGTCTCTTTGTTTCGAGTTTAGCTAGTTCTTGTTTCCATGTCAAAATGCAGGAAACAATATCCAATTTAGAATCACTAAGAAATGGAATTGGGTTAAGAATTAAGATATCAGTTTGTTTGGGGTTGAGACTGTAGTGCGATTGACAAATGGGATTGGGCTGGGTTGCTTTGTTTCTCTATGTACTGCATTGCCTTGTTATAATTCCACTGTATTTTTTTGGGATCCAGTTGGTTGGCGAGTACATGTATTGTTTTCCATAAGACTGTTACAGAGCTGAGTTGTTGCTGCATGCTTTGCATTCTTCACTATATCAAAAAATTTAACTTCATTTTTTGTTGTATTTATTTATTGCCACAAACTTCTCGACGAAGTTCTGAAGTAGTTTTGTGTCATAATTGTTCTATTGATACTTCTCTACAGATTGGTTTTAAAATGTTCTTGGGGGTCACTGCATCTGTTACGAATTGGGATGCTGATGGAACATGTTGCAGCATTGTTCTGGAGGACAATCCTCTGGTAGACTTTGTTGAGCTTCCAGATACTTGTCAGGGTCTGTACTATTGCAACATCTTGAGTGGAGTTGTAAGAGGTGCCTTAGAAATGGTGAGTTGTAACCTCGTCTGTCACACTGCTTTTGACATCTGCCCACTTTATATGACTTCTGGGTACTCTGTTTCCACATTGGATTGAATTACTATATATATAATAGAAGATAACTTCTTAAACTCATACATACTCAGTTGTATTGGTTTTTATTGCTACTTGCACAGATTATTGCAATTGTCCGCTGAAGGTTTCAATCTCATTGTCTTCCATTCAAAACATTTGTTATATAACCTGTAGCTGAGAAAGCTAGCTCGATGCTAGTCAAATGGTTATCTATCTATTTATATTTCTTCAAAAGTGTTGGATTTATATTTCTTACACAACTCTACCCTGTATTGATCTTTTCCGCTTCAGACATAGATTAGTTTTATTTTCCCTCTCTGATACAACACATTGGAAGAAAGATTTAGAAGTTTTCCATTTTTCTTCTAGGGAATGATTGCTATTTTCTATTTCCTTGTATGTTTGTACTTGATAGTATCTAAGAAGACGTATAGTACTCTAGCTTGAGGGGATACACATGGTTCTCAAGTCTAAAAGTTACTTTCTGGTGGTAGCATAGGTTTTTTGGAGGTTCCAAGGTTCCATGAAAACCTAAAAAGCTGAAGGCTGGTGGAAAGGCTAATTTGATGTCATAAAATATACATGAATTTTCTCCTTATCTTGCCTTACAGTGCTGTTGTGCTATGTTGATTCCATGGTCAGGTATCGATGAAGACTGAAATCAGTTGGATCCGTGATATGCTTCGAGGTGATGATGCATTTGAATTGCAAGTTAAACTACTCAAGCAAGTTCCAGAAGAGTACCCATACAAAGATGATGAGTAAAATGCTGGCGCTACGGAACATGATATGCACACGGTTGTGATTTTTGGTTGCACCTTTCCTTGAAATCAAATGCTAGCAGCTTGTTTTCTCTTTAGTACACATTCACGTGGCACATTGAATAGATAACTGTATTTTCATTTACTCGCCATTTTATTTTTACCGTTGCTATGAACACGGGCTAGCATGGCAAACCACTGAATGCTGCATGTTTTGTTCCTGTTTGGTTGTAAGAACAGTCATCGAATCTATAGACTACTAGACTTATTCTACTGACCAAGAAAGTAGCATATCATAATACTCTAGTGGGTGTCATAATTTCCATTGAATTTTAAGCAATTCCTGTTGTTTTGCAAAGATTAGCTCGACCCTTCATTGAGAGCCTTGATAATATCATCGGATCCGTCTGACTTAGCAACGCTAACCTGTAAAGTTTTTATTTCTTGCCAAGCACAACAAAATAAAATTATGTTGAATATATGCACTTACAGTGAAGATATCAAATAAGGAAAATGCTTCCATCCTTACCATGTAAGTATGAGTTCCTATAGTCTTGTCAATAGTAGTGTGATATGTGTACATAAGTTTTTCTTTTTGTGTTTTTATTAGTTATTTTTGCATATGTGTCGAACAATGATTTGCAAGAATGAGATCTCCTTCTCGGGAAGTAGGCAAGCAGTATCCATCAAATAAACTGAGAGAGGAATTCAGAAAAGAAAAAGAAAAACTAAAAACGATTATTAATTTGGCTTCTTTAAAGTAGAGGAATGCTTGTAACCAAACAAAATCTTGTAACCTAGAGGCACCATCGTATTAGCAACTAATGTGCCAAGAAAACTATGATCCTTTTAGCAACTTCTGTTTCAAATAAGGTACCGGTTATGGAACAAATTTGAGACTTTGGTTTTGGTTAGAAACTAAATTGAAGAAAACAGTTTCAAATTCATGAAAATATGCAGTTCATAATGAGATGTAATTTCAAATTTGGGAGGTGACAATATCACAATTTAAGTTCAAGAATCAAGAAAACGAATGTAAAATTAAATGAAGGCACCGTTCATGAGGACTTGTGCACCCGACATTCCACAGTTCGTACACTTTTTTTTTTCAGAGATACAGTTCGTACACTTTAAGCTAAAGCTTGGAAAGAAAAGAAGTATTATAAAAAATAAAAAATAAAACTAAAGTAGATGAAAAGACTTCGGGCTAATCTGTCAAATATGAAATCAATCAAATAATATAGCACCACGTGTATGAAGCACATTATTGTAGCTTGCATATCTAATAAATATATGCAACCTAGTCTATTGTTACGATCGTAACAAAATATATATGCATCTTCAACAATTTATTTAATTAACAGCTCTCTCTCTCTCAAACCTCTTTAGCATTGTGTGTTCTAAGAAAGGGGGAGGAGGCCACTCATCCTTATCCTATCTCCCTCTTTTTCTCCCATGGTCGGTCTTGACTTTTGGGTGGTCTTAGACGATAAACTAAATGAGACACCTTCCTCAGAGCCGGTCCTGACTAATTCAAGGCCCAGGACAAAAGTCTAAAGTGTGCCCTTCATAAAAAAATTAATCATTGAAATTATAATTTTTGGTAATATTCAACTGCACAATATCTACCAAACGCCCCATTTACAATGAGAATCAGAACCTATGGAGAAATAAAGGAAGTGATGAAATCTGAGACAATCGCTGGGAGGGTTTAAAGTTGCCATGCCAAATCTAGTTGATGGAGATTTTGCTTGAGAGAAGAGCGCCATTGTGGTACTGGAATTGCAAAGAGGGTTGCTGGGTTTGAGAGAGAGCGTTCGAAAGAAGAGAGAAAATGAGTTTTTTAATTGAGGAATGCTAATCAAAGTCGCTCAAAAGCGACCGCCATCAGAGGCGCCTACATTGTCCACTCTAAGAATTACACGTGTTTTGGCAAAATCAAGAAAATTTAAACCAACTGAATTTTCTTATTTTTCCAATTTTAACCCTTTGAGCGCATTTATTGAATGCCCACGTTCTTTCACTTCTGATTTTTTCTCTCCGAACCTGAACCAGACCCAAAGCAAAAGCAATATCAGAGAAAAAAATTCCAACATGCATCTCATTTGTTCATCTCATATTTCCTGTACCTAAAAAATCCCAACATGTATTTCATTTGTCATTTCTTCTTTCTCTTTGTTCTTATTTGTAACTCTATTATACTACGTTTTTTTTTTCCAGTTTTTAAAAATCTGTCTATCCGTAGTTGAGATGAAGAAGATGACGAAAATAGTATAAATAAAAAAAACCCAGTTTTGTGCCTTTGCTTTTTCTGTGAGAAATGGTTGTTTCAACTTCATATCTGTAGTTGATATGAAGAAGATGACGAAAATAGTAACAAATAAAGTCCAGTTTTGAACCTCTATTTGCTGTGAAAATGGTGATTTTAACTAAAATACAAAAGAAAAAAAACGAGAAGAATCTATTTCTGATTTACCAGACGAGAAAAAGCAATGGAGGTAGAAAAGAAGAGGAGAAGACACACGATGGTTCTTGAGAGGAGAGAGAAAACTCATAAAAGGAAGAAAGGAGATGACATTCAATGCTCTTTGGAAGAGAAAAGGGTAAAATGGGAAAATAAGATTTTTATTTATTCGAAAATTCTTTGAAATTCCAAAAGACACGTGGATGGCTCTGGAGGGTGCCTCTGATGGCAGTCGCTTTTGAGCGACTTTGATTAGTATTCCTCTTTTTAATTACCAAAAATATGCGGTTTCCCAAGAAAGAGATGAAGAAAAGTAAAAGTGAGAAAAAATTAATTAATATTAATTAATATTATTTAATGCAAGAATAAAAGTTAAAATAATAACATTGATTGGTTACATCACCTCACGTCTCTTTTCTTTCACCTCCTCCTCTCACTTCCCAAGTATTTTTTTTTAGTTCAATTTGCTTTTATTAAACCTTATCTTTTCATTCAACATAGAGAGAAGTTCAAAACACAGAGATGTAAGTGTGAGAATAGAGAGAGAGATGGCGTATTGCAGTTGTGGTGGCGGCGATGATAGAGGGTATATGGGTTATCAAAAATTTGTGTGCCCTATTCAAATTTGGGCCCTGTGCCATCACCCTAGTGGCCCTGGGCCAAGGCCGGCTCTGACCTTCCTAAATATACAATTGCGCACAACAAATAAATTAATTTTACTTCGCACGTTACGTGTAAATAAAAAAAAGTAGTATGCATTATAGTATAGGACATATCTCGAAAAAAAAAAATTCAAATTAGATATTTAATATTATAAAGGAAATTACAAATTTATAAACCCATGTTCCAGCAACCAATAACCCAAGGAAATGGTTTGTTGTTTGCTTCTATAATGACTCTCTCTATAAGTTCATATTGGAAATTTAAAAATAGTTTGCTGGATAGGAATGAATATAAAGAAAAATTCATAAATCTGATTACTTTTTCAAATTCTCATGCTCCTCTCCTCTTGGTCACCATCAATCTCAAAAATAAAGATCAAAAAAGAAAAATTGTGAGCTTTTCAATGAAAGATCGATTCTTAGCGTTACAATATAAGAAAAGAGGGATAAGAGAAACTGGAAATAATGGATGGATTGAAGGCGGCGACGATGGCTATAGTGGTGATGGCAATAATGGTAGTAGTGGCTTTGTTGGTTTTTGGTTGTTAGTTTGCAATTTTCTTTTTGTAACAATAGCATCAACTCCTTGTGAGTTGGATGTTTGATTGTTTTCTAGTCTCTATTTGTATTGTAACATCCCACATCGACCAATGGAGAGGGGGTGATGTGCCTTATATGTACATGCCCACCTCCATCTAGCACGAGGCCTTTTGGGAGCTCACTGGCTTTGGAATTCCATGGGAACTCCGAAGTTAAGCGAGTTTGGGCTAGAGCAATCCCAGGATGGGTGACCCACTGTGAAATTGCTCGTGAGTTCCTACAAACAAAACGTGAGGGCGGAGCCCAAAACGGACAATATTGTGTTACGACGGAGCCGATCTGGGATGTGACAGAATGATATCAGAGCCACTCTGCCGTGTGGTGCGAGTGTGCCGACGAGTACATTGGGCCCTTAAGGGGGGTGGATTGTAACATCCCACATCGACCAACAGAGAGGGGGTGATGTGCCTTATATGTACAAGTACACCTTCATCTAGCACGAGGCTTTTTGGGAGCTCATTGGCTTCGAATTCCATGGGAACTCCGAAGTTAAGCGAGTTTGGGCTAGAGCAATCCCAGGATGAGTGACCCATTGGGAAGTTGCTCGTGAGTTCCCAAAAATAAAATCGTAAGGGCGGGGCTCAAAACGGACAATATCGTGCTCCGGTGGAGCCGATCCGGGATGTGACAGAATAATTCCACTTTGGAATTCATGTCGAACCCTGTGCGTGTCCGACACCAATTCCAAAGTGGAATTTGGGTCGGGTCCTGCCATATATTTTGTACTTGTGAGAGTTAAAAGTTATAGTTGTACTGGTAGATTTGGGCGATGCGATTCATGTCGGGTTTGTTCACTCATGAGTAGGGGTGGGCACGGTCCGGTTTTTACCTCAAATCGGAATCGGAACTAGAACCGACTTATTAATCGGTTCGGTTCGGTCCAATTTTAGGGAAAAATTTTTTTGAATCCGGCCAGTTCGGTTTGTTCAGGTCCAGTTTTTTGTTTTTCCGGTTTTGAACAGGATTATTATTATTATTATTCAAAATATTATTTTTATACAAATTCCAACAAAAATTTAATTTTTTGGGCTTGAGAACCAACAAATAATTCAATTTTATGCAAAGAGAGATATTGTGCCTAAAAAAGAGTGATGTTTTGAAGTTGGACTTGAGAAAATATTAGTTATGAGATGAAAAATATAGCATTGGATTTAAATAATTTTGTAAAAAAAATGAAATAATACACAACCGGTTCGGTTCGGTTCGGTCTGGTTGGATAAGGTGTGAATTCAAAACCGAAATTCGTTAGAATCGGTCCGGTCCGATTTGTTGACTTTTTTAGTCAACCGGTTTTTTTTTTCGGTTTTTTTCTATTCGGTTTACCGGTTCGGCGGTTTTTATGCCGTCTACTCATGAGGCTTTTATGTCGAAATTTCTCTGGCATTTTATGGCCTATATCTGTATTAACCTTATGTGATTGCTATGCTTTCATCTTTGTATTACTCATTTGTGGACATTTGTATTTGCCCTTGTGGTCTTTATACCTAATTTATTAATACAATTATGGATTTTCTCTCAAAAAAATAATTTAATTAACAGATTAACCATCCCATCATATAATGTGATCAATTAATTCATTAACTATCTTATCATATTATGTGATCAATTAACAAAATCACATCAAGCAAATAACAAAGAATTTACTTACGAGATTCTCCAATTTAACAAAGAATTTACTTACGAGATTCTCCCAAAATTGGACTACGTCCTCGTCCGATGATGATAACTACCATGTGAAAGAATGAAGATTATTAATTACAATAAAGAGGAACTAGTCTCTTCAATTGCATGCTCTGAATCATCTAAGTTTCTCTCTGAGTCGGTCTATCTCAACCTTACAAGAGACGAAACACTAGTTAACCTATTACCATGAAGAATTTAGATTAATTACAATAAAGAGGAAATAGTTAATTGCACACTATGAATAAGGGTCTCAATCCTCTCATATCACAATAGTGTTTGTGCAAATAATCTTACGGGAGAATATTCGTTGATGATTCCTTTTCTCTAACTCAAACTTCTTCTTCCTCGATCCCTGCAAAATAAATGTGGTCAACAGAGCACACCCGAGGGGTGTTGTCCAAAGGCCCTCCGAAGCCTAAGTCAGTTAAATGGTCTGGGGGAGATGCAAAATTACCTCATATGTGGTGTGTAGCCATCTATTTATAGAGCTCCTCCTTGGCTAGGGTTTGTAGAGAATAGTTCACATATGGAAGAAATGTTTTCTTTTCCTTAAATGACAGGATAATAATCAATGAGATTTGCTAGAAATCGAATCCTTGATTTGGGGAGATATTTCTATCTTAAATCAAAGATAATTGGCTAATTAAATCAAATTTAATTAGCACAATTATTTGACCTAAATAATATTCCACTATCCACATGTTACCTTGTGATTGATTGCCAAACTTCATGGTCCCACAAATAACACATGAATGGCCTGTTTGGTACACCTTCTATGTTTGTTTTACTTAGTAATAATTTTAAGTGGGATTACTAATACTAGTCCCACCAAAAACACCTCCTTAGGTGGTGTTACTGAAGCCCGTGCAAAAAATGGGGGGACAACATTGTCCCTCGTTATCGTCGAGCGCCTCCAACTGTTCCAAAACTCACACCATCGCAACCAGAACAAAAATAACTAGCAGAAAGAAGATGCATCTCATATTCTTGTATGTATAATATACATACGATCATGCTTCTCCATCAAATTTATGGGAAACAACAAAAATATGACTAGACACCCAACTCCAAGAACATTCAAACTCAGATCCATTCAAAACTCAACCCCAAATCCAAAAGTATAAAATTTGACTTCCATTCAAAACTCAAATGAAAAGAAAAACAACCATCGCAGCCATACGGTTTCGGTTAGCACCTAGACAACGAGGCCTTCATAGTTAGGCGATGACAACGACTTTGCGAGCAGAGGGAGAAAAGGAGAAGATGAGTAAATAAGGAAAATGAGAGAAAAAAATTCGAGCAAAAAGAAAAAGCACATATAAAAAAGATTGAGAATAAGTGCCAGTTTGGCATTGCTTATTTGGGATAATAAGTGATTTTTTAAAAATTTTGGGAAGCCCAACCCGTTTGGTAAACTATGAGAAAATCACTTATTATTAAAAATAGGCTGTGAGAGAAAGCTATAAGGAAAGCACTAATGAGGTGCTTTCATTTTCTGATTATGCAGGAATCAGTTTTGAAGAGGCGTTGGGTTTAATGATTATGCGAGAATTATTTTTCTGATTATGTAGGAATTAGTACCAACAACACTTTTAACAAAAAATTTACCAAACGCCAAACTGCTTTCTCTCACAGTTGATTTCTCTCACAGCAAATCTAATAGCGATTATTTTCACAAAGACAAAGCAATGCCAAACTGGCCCTAAGAGGAGAATGAGAGAGGATGGAGAAGACGGAGGACGAAGATGAAGAAGAAAGAGATGCAAAGAAAGAAGAAAAGTTTTAGAAAAAAAAATAAAATTATGCCCTTGTTTTTAAAGGCTTAAATGTCAAAATGGTCCCTGTGTTTTATTATGTTTCCCAATTTAATCCCTATGTTTTTAATTTGGCCAATTTGGTCCCTGTGTTTAGAATCGTTAGTCAGTGTGGTTCGTTCCGTTAAATAAGCATTTTAAACATTTTTTTCTTTAAAAAAACCTATAAGCCTTTCTAAAATTAATACATAAAAATTAAATTAACTTAAAAATATTAAAACTTCATTAAAACATAACATTATAGAAAGAAGCAGTGAGGAAGAGGAGCAATTGCATTGTGAGGGACAGGAAGATGCTGAATTTAGAACTAATTTTTTTGGTAGGAAGCCTTCGGTGAAGCGCAAATTTGCAAAAGAAATAAGACTTTTTCTGATCTTTCCCTTTTGGCTGCCTTTACTGTGTTCCATTGTGTGATTTAAGTGATCTCTTTCGCTGTATGAGGTCAAGTCAACTTTTCCTTTCCTATTTGTGTTGCTTGATCAACAGCTGCTTCACTAATCCATGGTTGTTTTTGAAATTCTGTTCAGTTAGTTTTGCCCTCTTTTCGGAAGAATTTAGGTGTGGTAAGGATTACAGGTTGCTTGTAATTGGCCAACACAATAAAACACAAGGATCATTTTGACATTTAAACCGTTTTTAAAATTTTAAAAAATAATAAAACTTAGTTCGAGTCCAAGCATACACCAAATATAGGACAAATGTAATCCAGTTTAAATCAAGCCAAGTCAGTCTAAAACAATCTTTAAGCATAATCCATATCAAGACAGCCCCGATATGAAAAATATATATTTTTAGATTCCTCGTGAAAAGCACTACAATGCGAGCCACAATTCCCAACATGAGTTTTAGTATCACCCTGTTCAAAACAAAATGCCGACATACTTAATTGGTTGCACTGCATGTGAGCTACTTTTGGATGGAATATTCAGTTTCCATTTTTGATAAAAGACCTACTTAATACTTATCAATAAATTCGTCCAAAAAAAAAATACTTATCAATAAATGGAAGCATATATCCTGATTGAGCCACGTGTCTCTTGCTTGACATGACAAACCAAACGATAAAATACATACATATAAAGCAAGGTTGTCTCAAAGGACAATCTCTGAATGGTACCCCTACCCTCCAGCATGGATAGAATAGTAAATGTCAACATTGGTCGGGGTGGCCTCATTCACAACGCAGAGAAAAGAAAATTAGCTAGGTGTAGTGCAGTGAGAAATGTGAGGTACTAATTCATTCACTTTAAGAAACCCAAAAAAAAAAAGGAAGATTCATTCAAGGACTTCGACTTTTTTTATTTTTGTCTGAGACAATATTCTTCCAAAAGATTATAGCTAAGAAATTTTAGAGTTATCGATGATTCTCTAGATTAATGTGCGGTGAAAATCTTTCGATGTAATAGTAGGTAGCACTACGTGAATAAGGACATCTTTTGTTTGGTTGTATAAATTATGGTGTATTGACTTAATAACAAAATGTACGTCAAACAGCTCAACATGTCATGGAAAATTCCATGTGTTACCTTCTCACACATTAGCTTTTTCAAAGGTAACCTAGATGACCATATAGCCCCCATAGTCTATCTGTGTCGGCATTTCCAAACGCCTGTTCTCCACCTCAGCCAAAGATTCCCAACCAGCTCACTACTGAATGCACAGCAATATCACTATATATATTTCAAACTTCATGCAATATCACTATATATAATATATATTTCTTCCTCGTTTCCAGTAAACCCTATTTCTTCATATTTGCTGGTATATTTGAACATTTGAAGTTATAAGTATATATGATCCATATATACTTGATGAGCAAGAGAATGACTTAATTTGAAGAGGAAAAACATATCAGAATTACATCAAAGGTTCCTTACAGGTGAGTGCACTTCTTCATCACATTAAATAAATGTATCACCTTGTTTGCACCAAAAATAAAATCAAAGATATCTGTTCTTGTCATTCCAAAAATGACTAGAAGTACTTTCATTAAAAGAAAAAAGACTAGAAATACTTGCATGTTTATTTGTTTAAGAAGTTAGGGGAAGTTTTCGAGTTGGTCAATTTTAATATCGTTTTTGCACTGCGTTTTCTGTTTTTCGAGAATGAAAACAACCAAAAATGCGTTCGGTGCTATTAAGTTCGAGAACATTGAAAACGATATCAACTTTGTTCGTAAAATGAGCAAACAACTTTTAGATGTTTTCATCGTTCTCACCTCCCTCACAAAACCAGACCCAAAAATCGATCACCCCACTGTCTCTTCCTTTCTCTCTTTGCCTCCTTCTTTCACTATTTGGCCCTCCAAACCCTCAATATCTGCACACAGTACCCCTCCCAACCTCAGTATGAGACCCACTCTTCGAAATCACCACATGGGTTGCTGAATTCTTGTTTTCAATCGGTTAAATTATCCATTAATTGTTGGTGTATATTCTATATCTTCGTGGGACCCGAGGATGAAGAAATTATAGATGTTGATCAGGATAGCTAGAGATGTGGATTTGGCAGCAATGATCTTAGTTTAGAAACTTGCAGTAATCAGAACTTGTTCGTGTTTTGATTAATTTTAATACACATATGGGACAAATCAATTTAACAATTGCACCATTTTTATATTGTTATATTTAATATAAGCTGTCATGAATTTTGAGAATAATATGTTTGGTTGAAAAGAAGCCTAATAAAATTGTTTACTCTAATTATTTGATTTATATGTTAATATTTAGTTAAACACAATTTCTTAAGATAATTTGTTTTTTACAGCGACATAATATTCTGTTTTGGGATATTTTATTTATAGCCAACTATAACGTGGCAACATGGGACTGGTGCTCGACACTTCTTCAGGTATATTATTTTTTGGCCCTCTTTTTTGGGTGGTCATATACATACAAAATGTTAAAAGGGGACTTTTCTTGTTCAGTTGACCTAAAAATGCTGGTGGTGGGTCTGGTGACTTTGATACTCGATGTTCAATTAAATATCTGATTTTTAAAAGAAGTATCACATTGTATATTTTTTCAAGTTTTCGTAAATATATTGTCAATAATAGTCCTTACAGTTAACTACCGTGCATAAGTAATTTTGTCGTCCCCTTCCTTCTAAAAGTCTGTTAAATATATTTTTATTTCATCCATATGGCGTGGTGAGATATCATTGGATATGTGAACATGTCAGCAATTTAACATACTTTTGGAGGAAAGACGGAACTACTTATGAGCACAGTTATTAACCTTGAGGACCATTAGTGACACGGAAAAAAAAACGCGATATGATAGTTTCGTGACTTTCAGAGTGTTTTGTGATAAAAAACCTCACAATTTATATGATCAAACAGTTTTAAATCTAATTAACTAATTTATTGCAAGGATAATTCTTAAACAAAATCCAAATGCAACTGCAAGGATAATTCTAATTAACTAATATATGGTTCCGACCATCAAAATGCAACTGCCATGCCACAGTTGTTTTTTATTTATATATATACTAGCCTCTCCGCGCGAGAGGTTTTTTTCTAAAAAATAATTAAATTTATTTTAGAATTAAAAAAGAGAATCCAGTATCTGATTTTTCTTTTAATTTTAATTTTTTTAAATATGAAAAAGTGTGAATTTACAATATTATCCTCATTTAATTAATAATTTCAATTCTTAATGTTTGCATTAACTAAGAGCATTTTATAGTATTTTGAATGTTTTACTACTCTCTGCATTTTGCTATATATATAGCAAACATTTCAAAATACCAAGAAATGCCCTTTGTTAAAACATTAAATTTCTTCATGCCTGAATGGGTAATTAATTCTTGTGTAAGTTTGAATAGGATGCATATTCAATGACGTACGTATTTTCTTTACATTATTATTGTTAGGTTCAAAATTTTGCAAATTCTCAGGGTCTACAAGACAATAATTGATCTAAGCGCTGTCCAATCCAAGGCCTTATGGATTTTGAGCCTCCATTTCAAGGAACTTGCAAGACCCTCTTACAAAATTCCACCCATGATCATGATAAGCTTTCTGTTGTTGACGAATGTGAGCTGCCTGTGATCGATCTTAGCAAACTAAATTTTGGGCACACAGAGAGAGAAAAGTGTGTAAGTGAAGTGGCTCAAGCTGCAAGCCAATGGGGTTTCTTTCAAGCTGTGAATCATGGGGTTTCACAGGAAGCTCTAAAGAACTTGCAATATGAGCAAAAGAGGCTATTTCGTCAGCCTTTTCCAAAAAAAGTTCAAAATAATCTTTTGAATTTATCTGCCAATAGTTACCGTTGGGGTAACCCAGAAGCTACTTGTTTGAAGCAGTTCTCATGGTCAGAAGCCTTTCATATATCTACCACAGAAATTCCAACAATGACTGAACACAAGAGCCTTAGGTACGTACGTCCTACTTATACTTTTTATACCTTTTCCAAGAAAAACAAACAAAAATATGCACAATATTGTTCTTAGTGATATATGATTATAGCAAGGAGAAAAGAATACAAGTTATTATAAGTTAGTCAAACCAGTTTATTGTAGCTGTGGTATATTACGTTGATTCAAACCTCCATTCAATATCTTTCGAATACGAATTCTAAATGATTTTATTAGGTTTTTTCCGATTTTGACCACTAAGGGGACTCGGGGGGTTGGGGCGCTCTATGAGGGGTAAGGTTCCTTCTAATCGCTTTGCAGAAAGTGGGGTAGGCTAGACCAACGATTTAAACCTTATATAGAGATGCTCACTTAATCCTTTAGGACTTAGTCGGGTTTTTTTTCGTTGTCGCTTTTTCTCTTAAGAAAAAAATACTAAAAAGATTGATGAATGTGTACAGATTATTATTATTATTATTATTAAACGTTGAACTGTGGTTTTTGGGTGAGTAAATTTTGTAGGATTTGAGAATGTCGATTTTTGGCAAGACAATTGACCACAACATGCATCAACAATTTTATATCTATGATCACTATGATTTGTCATTATATGCTAAAGCCTATCTGCATCACCATTCTTAGATATTTCTGGTTAGGTCTTAGATATTTCTGATTAGGTCTATTTTAGGAATGAAGAATATCGATATATAGTATGTTTTTTTAGTGTATATATATTATATACTATATAGACTGGCATATATGTTAGTATATATGCTAAAGCCTGGTAGCCTGCCCTACCTGCCAAAGCATATATATATGCTTTTCGTACAGAAAGACGACAAGACGTCAAGCCACAAGAACCATAGGCTCTCAATTTACTTTCTTCCCCAACACCATATCTGGCACTGCATGCAGTGGCGGATCCAGGATTAGTCAGTAGGCGAAACTTACCTTAAAAACTCGGCAGTGCAGTGAATTTCATTCATAAAAATAAAAAGATACACCTAGTCGGGGACGTAATGAGGCTTTACCCTCAAATATGCATATCTATACATAAATAAAAGCTTTAAAAAAACAAGAAGTAAATGCAATGCAACACAAAACTAAACTATTTAAATCTAAAACTTTACCCTACGAGGCTTAGAAATCTTAAATTCATCAATTATCTCTTCATTATCGATAGTATTAGCAAACTCTCTTTCAATGTGGAGAATCATGCAATCGCAAGGAATTCATCACTATGGTGCTCCGAAGTCTATTCTTAATAATTCTCATACATGAAAAGGCTCGTTCCGTTGTTGCTGTAGATGACATTGAAATACACATTGATTGCCACCAATTCTCTTCCAATTTTGAAATCCATGAATAGTAAATGTTGCATGTGAGTGATTCATGTCAAATAGGAAGCAAGGAAAACAAAATGTCATATCTTTAGCAATTGAATACTCAAGCCAAGGAATTTACCAAATCACGTTTTATTAAATCGACGTAAGTCTCGCCCTTCTAAATGGCTTGGATAATCTTCTAATTCCGGTTGGCATGGTCCTAAAATAATATAGCTTTTTCGCATATTATCTTGTTCATTCACCGAATATTGGCATATTTGACGACGTAATCCCGGATCACGCTCAAGATAATTGATATTAAAATCTTGACCACTATCGACTCTTTGGGGCTCAACTCTTTCAACTTGAGACTCAACAATAGGAGAGTCGGGAAGATTTTGCTCATCACAAGGGGAGGCATTCTACTAGATGATGACCCATCATTCTTTTCTTCAAAAAAAGATAACAAATTCTTTGTTTTCTTGGGGTTTCGATTATAATCCGACATAATAAAATATAACCTATTTAATCAAACATCACAACCAAAAATCAAACAAATTCTCATAATAACATCAATGTCTTTAATCAAATATTAACAAACCAACAACAAATCAAACATCTCAATAATACCAACATCAAATCAAACATCTAAACAAAGAGGAGACAATACTCAATTTCAAATACCTAATTAATTTCAACAAAATCCCAAATTATAATTAATTTCTGATTAAACCCTAGAATACTCAATTTCAAATTTAAATTTAAATTAAGATGCATATATGTATTTTATGAAAACTCCAAAAGATAAGATAATTAAAGAGGAGAGGAGGAATACTTGTTGTTATAAAGGAGAAGAAGCTGCTCCTGCTCAAGATCTTTCTGCCAAATAGAAAGGAGGTGGGGACCGTCGGTTTTCAACTTTGCAGCCAGATTTGTT
Organism: Prunus padus; assembly: GCA_024362665.1. Taxonomy (NCBI): domain Eukaryota; kingdom Viridiplantae; phylum Streptophyta; class Magnoliopsida; order Rosales; family Rosaceae; genus Prunus; species Prunus padus. The sequence goes on from JANFAM010000011.1 coordinate 11,053,805, forward strand.
AAAGGGGAGAAGATGGGACCGTCACTTAGCAATAGGTTTCTTCTTTTGTTTTTTAAAGTATATGTGGCTTTTTTAAAAAAAGTATAAGTGGAGTGGGCATGGCCCGTGGGACTAGAATGTTTTGTTAAGTGGGCATGGCCATGAGATTGGGAATGTCGGCTTGCTGGGACATTAGTTTAGGGCCTTGAGTTTATATCTGTTTTTGTTAAAGGAGAAAGTGGGCTGGGGTTTTGTTTTTGTTAGAGTAGAAAATTTGAGTAGGCAAGAGTCAAGGGTTTGAGTAGGCAAGAGAAATATGACTCTATTGGATAATGGGTAATTTTTACTTTGGGAAAAAATGGAGTAGGCAGGTGCCTACCTTGCCCTTAAGGTAGGACCGCCCCTGACTGCATGGTGTACCACGTGCTTGTACCAGACTTCACCACAGGTATACCTTATTTGAAACAGAAGCTAAAAGGATCATAGTTTTCTTATCACATTAGTTGCTAAACATGTTGTTAACTAATATGACGTTGCCTCCAGTTTTATCTTAGAGTGTTGCTATTTGTACCACATTGACGAGTAACTTTTCGGTGTTTCGGATGTTCGAAAGACAACAATCAGTGACTAATTAAATAATATTACCGAATCTGTGGCTGTTTGGTTTTTGCTGCGGTGTTGGTTATGTAGAGTACATAGTCGAGGTTTTTGAATTTTCAATTGCCTATTTATTATAATTATTGTATCAATTCAATTTATTCATTTATTTCGGGTGGGTTTGGGTTTTGGTCGGTAGATGTGGACGAAGGGGCGGAGGTGGGGTGGGGTGGGCTGGGGTTGAGGATGGGGATGGGTTTTTGAGATGGGGTGAGGGTGGGGGTGGCTATTGTTTTGGCTGGTCAAGGGAGGAGGAAGGGCGGTGGCTGGGGATGAGCACTGGGGAGGCTGAGATGGGGGTAGCATGGGTTTGTTTCTTCCAAAGGTCTTTGCATGAGAGGAGAGGGGCGTGTGGATGGAGGTTGGGCGATGGAGGAGAAGTACCCCCTTTTTCGGAAGGGGGGCGATATGGGGCAAAATGGGTCACCAAATTAGGGTAAAGGGGGATAAGTGGGCCACTTTAAGTTTGAAGAGCCAATGTGAGATTTGACCGTAGTTTCAAGAGATATTGATGTAAATAAGCCTTATTATTATTGGTAAGCGTACACTCTGGTTTTTAGGTGAGTATTTGTCAAAGTTAGAAAGGAAAGAGGAGGTTTTCACACACACACAAAATAAAGGGACTAAGAAAGTTTGAACTTCAGATCATTAGTATTTAAGTAAAAACCTTTTTTTCACTAAGTTAGAGATGGATGACGAGGATTTTGGTATGATTTGAGAGAGTAGTGTTCTCACCTGTAGCTTAATCCCGTGGTCACCCACCTGGATTTAAATCCAAAGGCCCACCTCTTTCGCACTCCTTTTAAGAAGCTCTATTGAGCAATTAGATTTAAATCCAACGGTGGGTGATCACGGATCCTGGTCACTAGATGACCAAGAGATCACTACTCTGATTTGAGAACATCTATATTTGGCAAGACAATTCACCAATGCATGCATCACATCTGATTTGTCATTATATGCTAAAGCCTATCTGCCAGCACCATTCTTGGATATTTCTATTTTTGTTTTTTGGGTTGAAGATATTTCTGGTTATAGGTCTTAGATATTTCCTTTTTTGGTGACTTTTAGATATTTCTGATTAGGTCTATTTTAGGAATGAAAAATATCGATATATAGTATGTTTTTTTAGTATATATAATATATAGTACTATATAGACTGGCATTATATGCTGGCCAAGTAGCCTACCTGCCAAAGACCCAGTATATACGTCGCATTTCGTACAAAAAGACAAGACGTCGAGCCAGAGGAACCGTAGGGTCTCAGTTTACTTTCCTCCCCAACACCATATCTGGCCCTGCATGGTGTACCACTTGCCTAGACCAGTCTTCATCGCATGCATGGTTGCCACGTAATTAAAGGGTGGCTCGCAACTTGCAAGTGGGCTATGCAACATTGATGCGTGGCCTGACAGGCTTTGGTTCCTTCTGTGGACTAAACTCCACTGCCCGGAGGCATCTATTTGGTTTTGTAGGAACAAGACAAATGCCACAATTGTATGCTTTGTAGGAGAAACACACACATTTTCACCTATTTGTCATAATAAAAGGTAAGAAGAGGCAATAGTTGTTACTATTTATATAAATAGTATCTGTTATAGCAATTATTTTGTTGGTTTTCCACCCATTGTCATGGCAATTAAATGACAACCATTATTCACATGAGATATGAGGAGATGAATTTATATAAAATTTTGGTGTGGGAAGTCAAGAATATTGCTGAGTATTTATAATTAAAAAATTCTGAAATTTTGGGTATTTTTTTCCTTTCTTTGTTATTTAAATTAGTCGCTGACGTCACAATGACGTTAGCATTAGGTCATCTTGTTCAGGCAGCAGTCTAGACAAGTTTTGCCTTTGGACTTGCCCGAGTTGGCGGAGCCCATCTCTTGCCCTAGCAAGACTTGGGCACTGAAAACACTTTTGGGGGCCTAAGGGGCCTTTACCTAGGATGGGGGGAGCGGTGGAAACCCCCTTACATGAAACGAGAATAGCAAAATCACGGTATTTCACGCGTGATAATTTTTCCACATGTCAGTTTGTGATTGGTCATACAAGTTTTTCTGGCTTTGTAGAGATGCAATATCCTTTAATTTTCCAACTCATAGTCTTAGTGTTCTTATAATTAAGTAGTATGTTCTAATTGAATGTTTACCTCCCATTTTAATTGGTTCTCTATCCGAATAACATCAAGCCTTAAAGATGATGGAGCCCTAATCTCTGTGTGCGTGTGCGTGTGTTATTCTATATAGGCCGAAACACGATTTTCGTCCCTGTAGTTTTCTTGGGCAGTTTCATCCATGTAATTGAGAAACATGCAATCATACCTTTGTAGTTTGTTAATCATCATATGTTCAAGAGAACCGAGCTACGTAGATTTATTAATATATTTTTTTTCTTCAATATTTTGCCTCTGGTATCGATAATGTCTTGTAGGTCGACAATTGAAGCATTCGTGAAGACTGTGTCTAGTTTGGCTAGAAGCTTAGCTGAAATTCTGGCACAGCCTTTGGGGATCAAACCCGTTTATTTCGAAGAGAACTGTCCAGCAAGAACAAGTTATCTTCGATTAAATCGATATGCTCCATGTCCATTTTCTTCCCAAGTGTGTGGCCTCATCTCTCACACCGATACTGATTTCCTAACCATAGTTTATCAGGACCAAGTTGGAGGTCTCGAAATATATAAAGATGGAAGATGGTTGGGTGTTAAACCTAATCCTGAAGCTCTGATTGTCAACGTTGGGGACTTTTTTGAGGTAATCCTTGAATTAGTTGGATTTTTGTTTTGTATAGTTTAATTACATTCTTGGGTTAATTACAATTCAGTATCATGTGATTACACTCTTAAAACATGTTAGTCCATCTTCTCAATTTTTACAATCACATAACCCATCTTTTAAATTTGTTACAATGTTTTGCCGTTAGATTTCCATCATATCTCTCCGTTAGTGGTCTACGTGGCACTATAGGTCCTATATTTTTTAAATTTTTTTAAATTGATTAAAATATGAATAAAATATTAAATAAAAAATAAAAAATTTGTAACAAATTTAACGACAGAACCACATTGTAACACATTTTAAAAATCAGAGTATGTGATTGTAAGAAATTGAAAAGATATGGATTAACATGTCTTAAGAATGTAATTAACCCTACATTCTATATTTCTATATATGCATATAGTTTATAATTGTGTGTTGTTTTGTTTTGTATACACACACTTGTTTTTGCAAGGATGTCCTTATTTTAAGTACTCTAAAATGTGGTCTCGTCACAGGTGGTCATTTTAAGAATTATCCTTACAAAAATATAAAATTTCTGATTTTTTTCATAGAAGATCCTTGAAAAAGAATTTAAAAACTAGACGGCTTTTTGATGATTGAATTACAATCTAGAAATAAAATATATTAACTTTCTTAAATTAGGATATCCTTATACCATTTTTATAATCTGGTCATATTTTTATATGATATGTTCGTAGGCCTTGAGCAATGGCATTTACAAAAGCATCAGACACCGAGTGGTTACCAGCCAAAAAGTTGAGAGGTTTTCTGTGGCCTTCTTCTACTGTCCTTCCTACGATGTGGTCATCAAGAGTTGCGGTAAGCCAGCACTTTATAGGCAGTTCACGTTGAGGGAATATAAAAAGCAAACTCAAATTGACGTTCAGGAAACTGGTGAGAAAGTTGGGCTCTCAAGATTTCTCCTTTGAAAAAAAGGTTTCAAAAATGCAGGAAAATGTATGTGTACTTTTGCCCAAAAAAATTTGTCTGTGTACTTTTGCCCAAAAAAAAAATGTATGTGTACTTGAAATGTAAAACTAGACAATAGTTATGTGTTGGTGTAGTTGGCTCGATACAAGTTATGATGTGTAACTCTCATATCAGAGTAGTACAATAATAATTTATAATTTAAAGTTAGGTGGTCCACTATCAATGTATTTTGAGTTAAAACCCTCACTTAGAGGTTCATTGGGCCTAACTTTGCCTACAATATGGACCTAAGGGGTCGTTTATTCTGTGACTGTCTTGGCGTGACTATACTTAGAGATTGTCTTGGCTTGGCTTGACTTGGTCTAAATTGGATAACACTTATCCTGCGTTTGGTGTATGCTTGGACTAGGACTATATTTTTTATTTTTCAAAGTATATATATGTATATTACATATATTATATACATATATTATATTATATATCTGTGTATATATGTATATTATAATATATAATATATACATATATATATATATATATACGTGTATACATATATATATGTAGATTACAATATATAATATATATTGGTATATTATAATAATAATATACGTGTATATACATACAGTGGCGGAGGTAGAGTTTGATGGTTAGGGGCCCACAAGCTTAAAATTGTGAGATTTTTGTGCAATTTATGTCTATACTCTCTATATAGTCAAGGATGTTAGAAGATGGTAGGGGGCCCAGGCCATTTCAAGCCTGTGAATAGCTCCGCCTCTGTATGCATATGTATATTATATATATATATATATATATATGATACATTATATAATATATATATATATATATAATATATGTGTATATACGTGTCTATATGTATATTATAGTATATGTGTATATATGTATATTATAATATATAATATATATATATGGGTATATTATAATATATAATATATATGGGTATATTATAATATATAATATATATATATATGGGTATATAATAATAATAATAATAATATACATGTATATACATATTTATATTATATATATTATATAATATGTCCATATATACATTTATATATGTATATTATAATATATAATACATTTGGGTATATTATAATAATAATATATGTGTATATACATATGTATATTATATATGTGATATATTATATAATATATGTAATATGTATAATATATGTGTATATACGTGTATATATATGTATATATGTATATACGTGTATATATATGTATATTATAGTATATGTGTATATATGTATATAATAATAATAATAATAATAATAATCTTAATAATATAATTGTATATACATATGTATATTATATATACTAGCCTCTCTGCAGTGCGGAAGGCTTTTGTTAAAAAAATTAAATTTATTTTAGAATTAAAAAGATAATAGGTAGTTGTGTTCCATAAAAATAAGATTCATTATCTGATTTTTCTTTTAATTTTAATTTTTTTGAATATGAAAAAGTGTGCATATTATCCTCATTTAATTAAGAATTTCAATTCTTAATATTTGCATTAACAAAGGGTATTTTTGGTATTTTGAATGTTTTACCATTATTTGCCTTTTGTTTTATATATATAGATTATATAATATTTGTAATACATATATATATATATATACATGTATATATGTATATACACATGTATACGTATATTATACATATATTAAATATATTATATACGTGTATATATGTGATTTATACTATATGTGTATATAATATATCATAATATAAAATATATGGGTATATTATAATAATAATAATATATGTTATTATTATTACAATATAATATATGGATATTATACATTGGTGAGCATATGACTAGTTAATCATTCCTTTCCACATGGGTTTATTAGTCCCCTCCTAAGGAGGTGTTTTGAGTGGGCCCGGTATTAGCAAATCTCATTTAAGACTAGGATTAGATGAAATAAACATGGGATTAATTTAGTCCAAACCAGTCTAAACCAATCCTGTGTAACAAACGACCCCTAAGTGGTTAAGATGAAAACAATATAGGTCAATGCTTGGACTTAGTAGTGGCTTTCAAATTGAAAACATCTTTCTATACACTACGTTTTTTTTAATAAGACATTTTTTGTTGAGAGGGGTGATAAGACACTAAACTCACATACACTACATTGATGCTAGGACTTGAACCCAAGACCTTTCTTTGGGGGAACATCTTTCTATACACTATGGCTTTTTATTTATAAGTTACATTCAATTTTTAAAAGACTGAAGATCTCAAGTGGCTTGCAATAATTGAGGGATCGTTTGAGAGTGATTCTGGATAGGTTAATAATCACTTCTATAGAGAATTACATCTCCATATAGTCCCTTTAAGTGGGTTTAAATGATTTTATGGAGAAGCACATGAGATCCCCAAAATTACTTAAAATCACGTAAAGTATAGAGAAGCCCGTGGGAGATGTTTTTCCCCATAAGTGATTCTAGCCTATTCAGAATCATTTCGAAATGAGCCATGATAGTAGCTCGCTCTAGGATAAATAAATAAATATTTTTTTATATTAGCTAATTAAATTTTTTTTTTGGTGCCCATTAGGATTGTTAGACCCTTGATTTGTGCCATGTCTGCTCTATGCTAGAGCTTGTGTGTTAGGTGTTCTTTTGCGGCAACTCTCTCATTAGAAATCGAGGCCTCCGTATTTGGGCCTCAATTGATTTCACTATATGTGAGGGAGCTATCGCAAGAGACTCACCTAAGACTTTTTTGTGGAATTAGAAGCACTCTTCTCTATAGTGAGGGGTTATAATGAGGGGGTCCTTAAAAGCCATCCGATTCAGTGTAGAGTTATTATTAGACTATTGGATTGAAAGCCCTCATTGTAACCCCTTATTATAAAAGCTCCCCTCTTTTCATAGAATTCTTGCTCTTTTCTATGTGTTCTTTCGGGTTTTGGGCCTGAAGAAACACATTTTACAAAGCCCAAAAACATGGAACTGAACCGGGCCCAAACGGTAACTCAACAACAAAACTGAACCATCCTAAAGATAATAAGCCCAAATCGGGAATACTACTCAATACAAATGAAACGACCTAAAGAAAAACAGTAGAACAGAAGACACTTTCTTGCTCCTCTCTCAACCTCAGTTGATTTGATTTTCAGGTATGCTCTCTCTGGCTCTCTCCACTTGTGTTTTGATTTCAACTTTCACCATAACGAATAGGAGGAATAGAGTTTGGCAAGCTTAACTGGTACTCTGAATATTCTGTTTTGATGAATTGTTTTGGGTTTCAAGGAATTTTGGAAATGGGAAATCAGTCTTGTTGGAAATCTTTTCCCTTATTTCATTGAAAAATTGGAGCTTTGGGCTTGAAATTGAAGTTTTCAATCTCGATTTCCAAAATTTTATTACTTTGTTTACTGTAAGTGACTTTGACTATAGGCATGAATTATACTGCTGTCTTTAAGTTTGAGATTGTTGGAATTTTTAGATATACACAATTTTGGGAAGTTGAGAGAGAAGCGCTGCTACTATGTTTAAAGAAAGTTGGGTATCTTCTTTTACCCATATGCACAGAAACTAAGAATCCCTTTTCTGTTTCTATAAAAGCATGAGTTAGTAAATTGGAGAAAAGAAGGTATTCTTCAAACTGTGTCCATGTATGTGTTCTTTTGCATGTCATAGCTATTTTGAGCCTCTCTTGTTCTGCATTCTATTATTTATTCTTAAGTGTGTCGAAACTGAAAAAATGGAATAATGGGTAACTGCATGTTGGCCAAGCTAATGCTATAGCACTTATCCATGCTACCTTTTTCCCTTCTACTTTTCTCACTCTTCTTTTGCTAGGAGAATTTCACTTTAGATGAGTTAGAAACACATATTCTCTTCTTCCATATTTACATCTAATAAATCAAACAACTTTCATTAACCTTTTAGCAAGAAAAATATACATTTCAGTTACCATATATAACAAAACAAAGAAAAGATAAAAGAAGATCACCATCAGAATGGGCATCCCTTTTGGCTTAAAATGGAAGACGCAAAAACATATAGTAGAGCAAATTTATATGACCTTGCGACGCAAAGATTCTGGTGGTGATAGATATACTTATGCAACACAAATATACTAGTGGCAATCATCTTATCAACATATTTTAATCTTCATTATAATTTTTCTTGAATATCAAACCACTTTGTATACATTTACTCTGTTTTTAGGCTTGTAAACTGCATATCCTATAATTTCTCTTTAGAATATAAAATCACTTTGTCTGATTGTAAAATTTCTGCTTATGCTTAAAGTTTGGAATCTATATTACAGTTTCCTTGTAGTAATTCAAAGTTGTGTTTCAATGTCCTTTATATGGATCATTAGTTGTGCCCCTTCAATCCTGAATGGTTGTTTTCGGTCTCGTATTGGAAGTAAATAAAATGGGGCACTTTGGGCTGTTGTTACAGCAGTGCTGTATGTAATGTGCTCCTGCTTTTCCATATTTATTGAACATGTATTTTCTCTGCCCTTTTAATTGTTTGTCCGAGCCTTCATTCCAAAGTTAACCAAAAGCGTAAAGAAATACTCTATGGCGTCTTCTTTAACCACCCAATGGAGTCTTCTTTAACCTGGAAAGTAACTTCTTTCACAACACAGTCGGATTTATTTTCTTTAACCTGGACAGTATCCTTCAACCACTCTATGGAGTCTTGTTTTATATTTTTATTTTTGTGTTTGCAGACTGAAAGCATAAAGCAGAACTTGCTGCAGAATTTTGGTGGTAGAGATGTCTGGGATTTCAGGATATAGGAGCCTTGCACCTAAAACAAAGAATGTTATAGTTGCTGGGGGTTTGTCAGCTTTTGTCTTTGGAGTATATTTCTACACCATGAGAGCTGTTGGAGGCACAGATGAATTGCAAGTGGCTATAAATAAGTTTGAGGAGGAAAAAGGTCAGAAGGAGGCTGAAGCAAGCATGTCATCAAAGGTTTGATCTTGTAAATCAGTTGTGGAATAATGTAGTAGCCAAGGACAAGGTACCCCCTACTTTGAAAGACATCGTCGTAGCCCTTTATTTATTTTTCCATATGAATATGCAATGTTTTTCTCCTTGATAGTACATTTTATAAGTGTAGCATGCACCCAAAACCCTTGTTTCTGATAACCTCATCGGCCATTTCATGTTATTGATGGAACCAGAAAAAGAGTTGTTATAAATACTTATTTTTTATTTGGTGTAATAAAATAAATAATTAGTTTGATCATGCAAGTGATGGAAAGTGATTGTATTTTTAATGTTTGTGTTAATCTTTGCTGTCTTTTCTTTTTTAAAATTTTAAATTTGTCTTTAAAAGAGATATCCACAAGCACAATTGCAATTTTTGTTTTTTTAAGAAGAACATGGGAGTTTTATCTTTTCTTACAATAAATTAAGGACTTATGTAGCACTCCTTGAAGTTTAAAATATAATTTAAAAACGAAAAAAGTGCCTAAGGTCTTTTCCCAGTGAATTTAAAAGAGGATCCAAGGAAATGTCCAAGAATGTTAGTGGAACTTGCATCTCCGGGATCCAACCCGACTTTTGGCCTCATTAGGTGGGTGGGTTAGAATTAGGTAAAACCTACCCAAACTCAGCCCGACCTCAAACTCAACTCGATTATTTTTTGGGTTGGCATTGAGGTCATGCCTTGCCTGATCGAACTCTCGTTATAACTCCTCGTTACAGTCTCTCTGCAATAAAATTGGCAATCCTAACCCAACCCGAGTCAACCCAAACTTGCCTTGAAATGAACCTGAATTTGAAACCATACCCGAATTCGAAACCATACCCGAATTGATCGTCCAACTCGTCCGAGTTACAGCCATAGCAAGATAGTCCATTAAATAAAGCGGCCCCGGCCCACACGCCTCCAAGAAAGTTCATATGGTTTTACCGTCGAAGACTCAAAAAAATTCAAGTCAATGCACAAAAACACTTTTGTAAAGAAATAAAAACCAATTCGCCAAAGGAAAATTAATAATTTCCCAACAGATCATCTCTCTCTCTCTCTCTCTCTCTCTCTCTCTCTCTCTCTCTCTCTCTCTGTTCTCTGTGAAACTCTCTGAAAACCCTGCAATCAGTTTTCCGTTGGGAGATCAAAAATGGCAGAATCAGGCGGGTGCTGCCGGTGCTGCTTCAGCTTCATCTTCACTCTTGGCCTCACATCCCTCTTTATGTGGCTAAGCCTACGCGCCTCAAAACCCACCTGCAAAGTCCGCTCATTTTACATTCCTGCCCTCAACAGGACCATAAACGACTCCACCAACCGCACCCTCGTCGTCACCCTCCGGCTGGAGAACCGCAACAAGGACAAGGGAATTTACTATGATGACCTCAACCTCACTTTCTGGGCCCACAACGTCAGCAACCCCAACGTCAGCAACCCCATAGCTACTGTTGCTGTGCCCAGGTTCTACCAGGGGCATCAGAAGAAGGCCACAAAGATTGCGGTTGTGGGGCCCAAAGAGCTCAACTGGTCGGCTGTGTCCAGTGGTCTCTACTCCAATGGGACTGTGCATTTCAGGGTGGATTTGGCCACTGCTGTGAGGTTCAAGATCATGTTCTGGAGGACCAAGAGGCACAGAGTGATGGTTGGGGCAGATGTGGTGGTCAACGCCTCTGGGGGTTACGTCAACCCCAAGAACAAGAAGGATATCAAGCTCTCTGCAGCACCAGATCATCAGATGATTAAGTGCCTTCTTGGGAAGGTGGGGTTTTTGCCAATTTGTTGGTCTTGATTTTGCTCAATTTTTGGTGATTTTTTTAAGATAATAATTCCACTGGCTGGATTGCATTTCAGTGTTATTTTTTTTATTTTTGATTATCTAGAAGTTTCTTTCTTTTAATTTTTAATTTTTAACTTAGGAATGAAGAAATTGGTGCTAACGTTTTGTACCCAAATGATTGAAATGCAAGTTCAATTTTTTTTTTTGGATTCATTTTGTGGCCAACAAACATATAGCTTTTGAAATCGAAATGATATTCCAATAAACATATAACTTTAAAAACTCCTGCTGTTTTTACTTTGATAAAGTTTGTTAAAGTAACTTGGTCCTACATGACAAGGAGGAAGAACGTGGCTAGATTATGTTCTTGGAATCAGATTTCAGCTTGTGCTGTAAAGGCCAGACGTTGGAGCCAGCCATTGAATTTGCACCTCTCTACTTAAATTTTAGGGTTTGGATGCCAATTCAATCTAATGATTATCATTTATGATCTTATCTTCTTGCTGCAAATTCAGAAAATATGAGCAAACCCTAATTAGTATCCATCTTCCATGTAAAAAAGCAACCTAAATACGAACTCCTTCTCATATTTGACAAAAATTCATGCAACATCCTTAATGTTTTGGTCACCATTTCTCTGGTTTTTACCTGGGAGGTGAAGTACCAGTTTGTAGTTTTATCAGAGAGTAGTATTCTCCGTTGTGTCCCAAGGAAATCAATTCATTGTGTGAACCTTGTTCTGCAACCTTGCCGTTCTTGATCACAGCAATGGAGTTGGCCTTCTGTATCGTGGATAGCCGGTGAGCAATGACTATACATGTTCTGCTGACCATCATCTTCTCAAGCGCTTCTTGAACTGCTTTCTCCGACACACTATCAAGCGCGCTGGTAGCCTCATCCAGTAGGAGGATTGATGGGTTCTTCAGTATTGCCCGAGCTATAGCAATCCTTTGTTTCTGACCTCCTGATAGCTGAACCCGTCTCTCGCCACAATATGTCTCATAACCATTATCCATTCCACTGCAAAATTTAGAAAAACACAGAAATGTTAGCATATTCTGAAGCTGCAAATAAGCATAATCTTTTTGGTGTGTAACTTGTCAACTGTCATTTCATACCTTATGAATTCATGAGCATTGGCCAGAACTGCAGCCTTCTTGATCTCTGATTCTTTTGCGTTCTCTTTACCGTATGCAATATTTTCACGGACAGTTCCAGCGAACAGGGTAGGCTCCTGACTAACCAATGCTATATGCGACCTCAGCATTCTCAAGTTATTGTTCTTAATATCCTGTTCATCTATACAGACTGATCCCTTCATTGGATCATAAAACCTCTCAATGAGCCCAATAATTGTGGATTTTCCAGAACCACTCTGACCAACTAGTGCCACTGTCTTGCCTGCATCAATTCTGACGCTCAGTCCCTTAAGTATCATCTGGTCAGGTCTTGTTGGATACGAAAAGAAAACATTTCTGAACTCGACACGACCATTTATGCTCCTCTTAATTTCCAGTCCCCATTTGTTATCGGGATCGATCTCACTTTTCCTATCTAAAATGGCAAAAACCGATTGAATGGCACTGTTTCCTTTAGATATATCAGAAGTCATGCTTCCAGCTTCTGCAATGATGTACGCAGTAAATAGAAGTATCAAAAACGCCTGAAAAAGATGCTTTGGAGTTATCAGCTCTAGCACCAGTAGCCTCCCACCATACCAGTAAGCTAAAGCTGTAGCAGCAGTGTTGAAGAATTGGGAGCTAAACAAGCCAGCACCGGAAACATAGGACTGTTTGATACTCTCCTTCTTAGGACCTTTCAAGGTTGCACTTAACAGCCCCAAAATTCTTTTCTGAGAAGAAAAGGCAGTTATAGTTCTGTGGTTGATGACAGCTTTGCTTGCCAATTGGCTTCCTTGCTTTTGAGCTTTTCGGGCTTTCTCTCCCATACTCTGCATTAAGATACTCCTTGCATAAAAGCTCCCAATGACTATTGGCTGCACTGCTATCATCACAAGGGCTAGCCTCCATGTTAGCACAAGTCCTACTGCATAAGCAAAGGTAGCCCCGAAAACTGCTTGGACCAGCAATGACATCCTGTCCCCAACAAGAGATCGAACCATGTTTACTTCGGTGGCTAACCTTGCACAAATGGCTGCACTTGTGTTCTCATCTTGATCATACCACCCAATCTCAAAAGTCATCAGCTTTTCAGGTAGTTGCTCTCTTACCCTTGTGGTCAATTTTTCTCCCATAATTGCAAAATTGTAGTGTTGGAGGAGATTGGTGAAGAAGTTGAAAACACCAATGCCTAAGAAAACAAGGGACAAGACCCTGGATTGGGACTTCATTTCAGATTTTTCCTGGAGGAAGTAAACCGATATAAGTGATCCGACACAGTAGGCATTTATAGGTTGTACTGCCCCAGAACCTATTGCACCCAAGCACCCAAGTAAGGGTTGTCCCCATTCTGGTGCATTCATTTTCAGCCAACGCCATTGTGAAGGAGGAGGATAAGTTGGGCGCTTGAAGTCTTCATCATCACTTTCATCATCAGGATCATATTGGACAGAGAAGTAGTAGGGTGTCCCCATGGACATAGACATCGCTGTGGGGTTGAATGCCGGAAAAGGAGCAGTTGATCTGTAACTAATCAGGCTTGGTGTAACGCTCCTCCTACGGCGAGGTTTTTTCATATGATTGAGAATTGGAATCATCAGCAGCCTCATTTTGGGTTGCCATCTGCTGCATATGTACCATCTTGAAGTATTCACCTCCCTGCTCCCCCTTCATTTGCATCAGCTCATTGTGTGAGCCTGATTCAACCACTTTCCCAGGTTGAAGTACCACAATCAAGTTTGCTGTTCGGATTGTGGACAGACGGTGGGCAATTATGATTGTTGTCCTCCCTTTTGACGCCTGATCAATTGCCTCCTGCACTACTCTTTCAGACTGTGCATCCAGTGCACTAGTTACTTCATCAAGAAGTAGGATTTTTGGATCCCTTAGCAGAGCTCTCGCTGTGGCAATTCGCTGCTTTTGCCCCCCAGAAAGTTGGAACCCAAATTGACCAGCCTGGGAAAACCACAAAAATCATGTTGTAAGTAGAAATCACATGAACAATGTTTGAGAAGTTCATAATTCTTTTCAAACAAATCAACATTAGACAATTCAAAATTGAATTAATTCCTTTCCTAGGTAGGTAAGTTATTCTAAGAATAGGCAAAACTGAATGTCGTTAGACTGTTGTACCATGATGACTGCTATGGAGGCTAAGGGGCATGTTCAACTGAATTCCATTCGTGTTCCAAATCTCGGCTAACAGATTTCTTAGGTAAATTTGTACATGCTTTAAAACAATAGATCATGATAACGTTGGGATCCCAACAACAATCGCAATTTAAAACACGGATGTCATACAACTATTTCTAACTCCATTTTAGTTGCTGTTGCATAAGAAAGAAATATTATTAAGGCATTGTACACTCTCAGTTAAGATGTTGCATGTTTATTGGAGATCTTAAAAGAAAAAGAAGAAAGCCAAGCATGGAATGGAAGCCAAAAATAAATTCCAAATAGTAGAAAAAAGCATACTTGAGTTTCATATCCATCTGGTAACTTAACGATGAAGTCATGTGCATTTGCAGCTTTAGCCGCGTTTATTACTTCTTCCATTGAAGCTCCTTCCTTTCCGAAAAGTATGTTCTCTTTAAAGGAAGTTGCAAACAGAACAGGTTCCTGATTAACCAGACCCATTTGGGATCTCAACCATTTTGTCTGAAGTCTACTAATTTTGTGTGCATCCAAGAGTATTTCTCCTTCAATAGGGTCATAAAATCTCTCAAGCAATGCAATGATTGTTGACTTGCCAGAACCACTGCCCCCAACTAGACCTACACTCTTACCGGCTGGAACCTTAAGATTCAATCCTTGTTAGACTGAGGTATCAGGTCTTGATGGGTAAATGTCTTGGAATTCTATTTCTTCTCTGACATGTGATAAAGCCTTCCCTTTTCTGTCTTCAGTGTCGATACTAGGAACACGATCAATCATTTCAAGAATTCGAGTTGTAGCTGCCAATGCCTCTGTGATAGCAGTCAAGTTTGGGAGAGCACTTAAAATACTCCTGCAATACCAATGATAAATTATAAGTTCAAGATCGAAACGCAATGCAGCGGCAGTAAGCGATAATTAGTTCTTGAAAAAAGTTAACTCACAGGCCTCCCATGAGGACATTGAAACCGGCTACAAAAACATGCCCACCATCTTCTCCTTTCTGAGTAACCAAATAAGTCCCAACCCAAGCCTGAAACCCCCAACGATATAAATGATTCCCATGCTTCCCATCAGCAATCCCTTTACAAGGCCTACCTTGATTCCAAGTTTAGTAACTTTCTGAAGTGAAGTGCTGAACCTATTTAGTGTCTGATTTTCTCCAACATAAGAGTATACAGTTCTTACTGAAGAAATTGCCTGTTTGGCAAATCCCCCTGCAACTCCATACGCTTCAATCCCCTTCATTACCAGGCCCATCAGAATCTTTCCAAATATAAGTCCTGGAGCTATGAACATGATTGAAAGCGGCATAGCAGTCAACGTCAACCTCCAAGACAGTGTGAAGGCAAATATGTGGCAGAAGAAGAAAGTTGACATGTATGTCAGGCAGTCGGGTATCTACATCAAGGAAAGGAACACATTTAGCTAAATGGATGTGAACGAAAACAAGCTTGTTAATTCCCTGCTTTTAACTGATAATTTATCACCAAATTCATGTGCATTCTGTCTATGCTTCATTTGAGCCAAGAGAAGCTCTCAAGGATATGTTGTTTTGATACTGCTTTTAATCTTTAGGTGGATTTCTTATGAAATTAACTCTAACCTTCTCGCATAAGGCAACTTGGACTGCATTGGCATCAGAGGAGATGATTGAGATAACTTGGTATGTCGTTGAAGAACCGGCAGTCTGGGTGTCAAAGAAGGAAACTTCTTGTCTAAGAACAGATTTCAAATATTCCATTCTCATTCTAGAAGTCTGCCTCTCCGCAGTTCGTGTCCAACATAACCCTTCTGTAGAAGTAGTTAGCATGAAAATAGGGTCAGGTTCCTGTTCTTATCAAAATCTTTAATGCTTTCCTTCTCCCAAAAATATGCAAGCTTTGATTAACAGAAAAGTTTATGTACCAACAAATGCTGCAAGTCCAACTTCAATTGCAACATAGAAGAGCCTGAGTGTAAACTGGAAAATGAGAATCAAAGTAAGCAAGTCTACTCAAAAGACATTACGACGCAAGAATCAAATTATCCAGGCCATAGAAATCACACATTCAGTTTTACAAATAGCTGGACCGATCAAAACAAACCCCGCTTTATCTATTTTTGAACTTAGATTCTCCTATTTTTACTCTCAAAAGTTTCTCTCTCTTTGCTCCAAAATCAGAGAGAGGGAAGCAGACAGAGGCTTAGTAATTCATAGCAGAATTAATAAGTTAACCTTGTTGATGTAGTGCAAAATTTACTTTTCATTATCAAAGTCATGTTCTTTAACGTTAAATTATGTGCCAGTGGCAGCATATTGGGTCAGGGGTGCCATTTTCTTCTAACCAAAAACAGGTAAAATGCCTTGTACTGCAGAATTACTGAGAAAGTTTACTATGCTTACTTGTCTACATCAGCATTTGTCAAACGTCCATTTGCACTTCCATAAGATTTGATAACCTCACTGACAATATACATCATGAGAGGGTTCTGGAACCCATCACCAATGCTGCCTAAAGTACCAAACAACATCAACAGCTTGTCCGTGCCGTCTGCATAGCGAAACATGCTTTTTTTTGAGCCCCATTTCTTGCAGGATATCGGCAGCTTGTTATCTGTTATATTGTCTTGTTTATGCCCTTCTGCTGATGCCATGCAAATTGAGTGAATTACAATTATTGGGTTTTTTTCTTTAAACATAAACAAGCCGGCAATCTCATCTTGTATCTTGGCAAGCAATGAAGGCAAGCCAGAGTTACAATTCACTTGGTCACTGAAATTTGTCTTCATGCATTCATACTACTTGATATGAATTATTCCCCATTTGAGTTACAGTAAAATTCTGCATCTGCATCATCTGCATCATCTGAGAATGAGACTGATTTCGACGATGTTGATGCTTTTGTTCATTGGTTTGTAATTTTCCTTTGCCCTTTGCATTAGCTGTTACATAAGGCTATGTATAAAAGTCACACATTTCAATTCGGCCAAGGTCTCATTCTCAGTTAGCAACTATCTGTTTGTTTTCTTTTTCAATAATTATATGCCAATGCCTGCAATTTTCAACCTTGACCAAACATAAAGCCAAGTGCATTCAACATGTTTAGGACTTTAGATTCTTAGGTTACCCTTTGTAAAAGCCACCAAATTATTTCTTTTTTAATTTATAATTATTATTATTTATGCTGATGCTTCAGGGATCTGCAGTTCAAAGAAGATAAAATAAAGCAAACTGGTATCTTTGTCTTTAGGACACATGTGCCCAGAAATGAGTCTCTACCGTTCCTTTCACGTTGAGTTTGTCAATGGGTCATTTTCTCCTTGTGTGTGTGATTTATTTTTTATTTTGTTGGAATTCTAGTGTGTGTTATTTAGGATTTTATGTCCAAATAATTCACCCAAATGTTTGAAAAATGAAGCGCAGAGACACCAAAAAAGAAAAGAAAGAAAAGAACCCATTTGATTGCAAACAGACTAAACTAGCCAGCATTTTTCTAATGTTGGACTTAAAAGGAGTCATATGGGGGTAAAACCTATGTTTTGTTGGTTCATTGTAGTATTGTTGATGAGAAAGATATTCAAAGAATCAGTCCCGCTACCCAAAGGACCTAAAATGGAGTATTTAGATAATTTAGTCTGATATTTATGTGAGTTAAGATGGGGATGAGAGAATTTAATTCAACGATTGGTGTGAGATGAAGTCTTATCTTGTTTGAATCTTGAATTTTATGCAAATCATAAATAATAATATTATAATTTGAAAATGAGATTGAATGTACTTTTTAAACCCAACGTTGGCATGAGATGAAATCTTATCTTGTCGAAATTTTGGATTTGTGTAAATACGTGATAAGAAACCAACGAATGTGACTAACGTACTTTAGATGATACAACATATGGTATTAGATGAAAGTTATCTTATTGGAAATGTGAAATTTTTTTGTTCATTCGTTGGAAAAGAAAAGAAAGAAAACTGGTTAAGATAAAAGAAATTAACATATGAAAAACTGGTTTACGTTGTTGCATTTGAAGCAAATACCACATTTACATCTACCGGGAATGCAAATGGGAATGAGAAATACATCTCCTAGATCATATATTGGCATGCTCTGAAATCCAGTTCTGATTATTTGATATTGATTTCTACCCAAAAGCCCCTTTGGTACTTGTTTCATTTCTAATTTGCATTGTATGAAATGAAAATTATTGCTCGTCATTGAACAATTGGACATTGCCCAAGTAAGTTCAAACATTAAAACCCCTTGGTTCATCTTTTTCTTCATTGATTTCTTAGTTTTATATCGGTAGTTTGCGTAATTAAATTAAAACTAGAAACCAAAGCAACCTTGTGAAAGCACTTCAAGTAAAAGTACTTTTAAAATTGAAAAACAGGGATATAAAACTGGCAACTGGGGGGCACAAAGGCTAGATTTCAACAGGGATTCGAATCCTCTGCTTTGATTTTAACCAGACCACATCTCCAATCCAACCATCCAAAGTTGGAAACACAAGATTAAGGAGCAACATGTGTAAAACAGAAATTTCAAATGCAAAAAAGAAACAGATGATATGCATATACAGCATTTTTATTTATTAACTAGATAGTCTTAGTGTGACCCATCCATTGGCCAATTTAAGCGTACGAAAATTCAAAACAAAAAAGACTTAACAAAGCCACTGTTCACTGATCAGAAAAGGATGGAACCACAAGGATCATTCAGAATTCAGAAACCGCCACGGAGACGAAGGACAAGGTGAAGGGTCGACTCCTTCTGAATGTTGTAATCTGCAAGCGTCCTCCCATCCTCAAGCTGCTTACCAGCAAAGATGAGTCTCTGCTGGTCTGGAGGAATGCCCTCCTTGTCCTGAATCTTGGCCTTCACATTATCAATTGTATCCGAACTCTCCACCTCCAACGTTATGGTCTTGCCAGTCAGAGTCTTCACAAAGATCTGCATCCCACCACGCAGTCGAAGCACCAAGTGCAGAGTGGATTCCTTTTGAATGTTGTAGTCAGCAAGGGTCCTTCCGTCCTCGAGCTGCTTGCCTGCAAATATCAACCTCTGCTGGTCTGGGGGAATACCCTCCTTGTCCTGGATTTTGGCTTTCACATTATCAATAGTATCAGAGCTTTCCACTTCCAGAGTAATGGTTTTCCCAGTCAGAGTTTTCACAAAGATCTGCATACCACCACGCAGCCGGAGCACCAAGTGCAGAGTCGATTCTTTTTGGATGTTATAGTCAGCAAGGGTGCGACCGTCCTCAAGCTGCTTACCAGCGAAGATAAGCCTCTGTTGGTCTGGGGGAATGCCCTCCTTGTCCTGGATCTTTGCCTTGACATTGTCAATGGTATCCGAGCTTTCAACTTCCAAGGTGATTGTCTTCCCAGTAAGAGTCTTGACAAAGATTTGCATACCACCACGGAGTCTGAGCACCAAGTGAAGAGTGGACTCCTTCTGGATGTTGTAGTCGGCAAGGGTGCGACCATCCTCAAGCTGCTTTCCAGCGAAGATGAGCCTCTGCTGGTCTGGGGGAATGCCCTCCTTGTCCTGGATCTTTGCCTTGACATTGTCAATGGTATCCGAGCTTTCAACTTCCAAGGTGATTGTCTTCCCAGTAAGGGTCTTGACAAAGATTTGCATACCACCACGGAGACGAAGCACCAAGTGGAGGGTGGACTCCTTCTGGATGTTGTAATCGGCGAGGGTGCGCCCATCCTCAAGCTGCTTGCCAGCAAAGATCAGCCTCTGCTGGTCTGGGGGAATGCCCTCCTTGTCCTGGATCTTGGCTTTGACATTGTCAATTGTATCAGAGCTTTCAACCTCGAGGGTGATGGTCTTGCCTGTGAGGGTTTTCACAAAGATCTGCATCTGTTCACGCAAAACAACCCTAAATCAATTTTGTTTCTTGGGAATTCATAAAAACAAAACAAAATCTCGGAAAAGATTGATTAAGTCAGACAGAATTAAAAATTATTTATAGACCTTGAAGATTGTAAATCATTTCATTCAGATCTTTGATTATTAGGGTTTAAATAAAAAATAAGCTAACAATTCATCAGTAAATAATCAATCAAACAAAAAAATGGGAGTAAAGGAATTCAATAGAATATACAAACCTAAATCAAAATTGTATCCGACAAATTTCAGGGTCTAAAATAAAATAAAATCTCGGTATCAAACGACTTGAAAGAAATTAATCCAAATTAGAGATGATGTTTTCTGGAATTCATTCATCAAAGTTGGATCTTCAAATTCTAAAATAGAATACACAAACCTAAATCAAAATAGTATCCGATAAATTTCAGGATCTAACACAAAACAAAATCTTGGTATCAAACGACTCGAAAGAAATTAATCCAAATCAGAAGTGGTGTTTTCTGGAATTCATACATCAAAGTTGGATCTTGACAAGTTAATCAATTAAAAACAGATAGATCTACACAATTTCATAAATTTTCAAACAGATCTTAAATATTAACAGTAAATTAACAATTAAATCAACAATCAAATAATCAAAAGAAAAAAAATACAGAAGCAAAGGAATTGCAAGATACGGAAATACCAACCTTGGAAGTGAGGTGAGAGAGACCTTGGAAGAGCTTCAAAGAATTTGGTTTTGCCTCTGGTTTCTATCGGATCTGAAATTCTAAACAATGAAAGGGTTTGGTATGGGGAAGCGTTGTGTTTATAGGACCAATTGCCGACTTAATTACAAAATCATAAAAGGAGATTTTCAATAGTACTGTGCCACGCGTTAGGATTATGTCATGCACGCCAAGATTAGCATCTCTTTACTTGGAAAAAAAGAAGAAGAATAAAGAATAGCTTCCCTGGTCAAAGAGATATATTTAGAGTATATTTAGATCATCTCCAACCCATGAGGGGCTAAACTCAAATTTTCCTCTCCAAAAAGTATTATTCGGGTTTCTTGACTCAAATCATTTTTTCTCCCAACCTCAAGACTAAATTTTAAGTCATGACTTTATTAAATTGTTTAAGAATGGTTTAAGTCTATTTTTTATATGGATAACTTTTCTTCATTTAATCTTTTCAAATAACTTCATAATTTAATTTTTTGAACAATTTAACCTAAAAAATTGAAATTCTAAATTTTTTTTTGATTATTTGAGAAATGAGTGGGTATTTATGGAGTTTGAGGTGAGTGTTGGGGTTGGATCTAATTTAGATTAAGTTAAAATATTATTTTGATCTTTGGATTTAAATTTCAACCGTTGGATCTTTTTTTACCGTTAAAATAGTTTAGATTTAATATATATCGTTGATTTAAGTTAATATTAGAATATAAAAAATACAAATAAGACAGCCAAAGCCCAACCTAGTGCTGACACGTGGCCCATGCCACAGACAAGCCCATCAGAATATGTAACCAGCGCGGGTCCCACCATTTTTCGAAGCACATGGGCTCTGCCACCTCAGCGTGGGGTCCAGGTGAATAGTATTGGGTCAGAAGCGATACTTGGGCATATTTGGGTCCCAATTTGAGTTTTCCAAATTTTGGGTCGCCCTTCATTTTGGGTTGGGAGACATTTGGGCAATATTTTGGGTTTGGGTCCTTGCATTGGAGATGGTCTTATGACTCGTTTGGAACTGCTTCTTTAGAAAGCATTTATGCTTATAAGCATTTTTAGAAAAAGCGCTTCTATTATAAAGACGTTGAAATTTTCATAAGAAATCGAAGTGTTTCTTGGAAAAGCACTTGGGAGTGCTTCCTGAAGAAGCACATGGCAGGTGCTTCTCTAAAAAGCGCTTTTATGGTCAAGAAGCGCTTCTAAACTTTTCTGCCAAACGCAGTCAGAAGAGCTTTTAGTTGTCAGAAAGCGCTTTTAACTGTTCTAGAAGCACTCCCAAACTGGCCCTTAGTGTGGTCACTCACCGTTGGATTTAACGGTTCAAAAAAATTTCTTAAAATGAGTGTATGAGCAGGTGAACTGTTGGATTTAAATTCAACGATAGGTAACCACAAATTTCTTGGACCCCTGTGGTCCAAGAGATTGAACTGGTATGTTTAGTTAGTTTTTATTTTAGCTAAAATAAAAGTTTGAGTTAGCATTAAGATAGGTTGAGGACTCGCCAATGGGGTCTAGCCCTATGGCGAAGAGTCTTTGACTTGTAGACTAGTAGTTTCAAGTTTGAAGTTTCATGACACTTTGGTAGTGTGTGTATGAGAAATGTGAGACCCCGGAAAATTACGAAAATAATTGTTATGCTTACTATAAAAATTGCACGGTCCATATTATGGTCATTGGAATTTTTATGAATTAAATATTGGTATATTCAAGGAAGAATTTAATTCCTGGAAAATTGAAGTTGGTATTTTGATGCCACGGAAAAATAGTAGACATTTCCATGAGCATGTGGTATTTTTCTGAGAATTTTTGGGAACTCGGACGTATTTTTAGTGAATTTTTGAAGTTGAAAAATATGAAAAGATAATAGATTTGACACATGACATTTTTTGATTGGTTGGAACACATCATCATGCCACATGTCAACATCTGATTGGTTGGAAGACTTGGAAGACTTTGACTCATAGGATAACTAGGGTATGTAGTGCTATACCGTACGCACATTTAATCTAAGCCATTGATATGATTCTATATCAGAATTGGACCGTAAATCAAATCAAAGACTTTTGACTTGATCTAGACCTTTGGAAGGGTCGTTGGGAATGCATCTGGACCATCTTGAAGCTCTCATATACCTTCCTACACATGATCTAAAACTCATCTTTTAATCTGGGCATTCGAATTAAATATTTGAATCGATCCGAGCCGTCGGGGATTTCTATAAATACCCCCCTCATTTTCATTCTTCTTAACCCCAAAATGCAGATTTTCATAATCTCCCTTTCTTGCTCTCATTCTTCTCAATTAGAGTTACTATTCCGATGTTCTTCGGAGTTACTATGTACCCTAGATACTATTCACTTCCCATACGTAGTATACGCTGTTTATTAGTCATTCCATGAAGTCACTATTCATGTGTACTATTCATATGAATTTACTATTCACTTCCGGAAGGTAGCAAGCGTCGTTACCTATCATTTTCGGAAAGCTACTATTCATCGGCATATTTTACTATTCATTGCCATATTCTACTATTCCTCATCAAGGTAATCTCTATTCTATACATCGTATTTCATCTGTTTTAATTCCGTATTTCCATTTCCTAAGTGTTACTCTGCCCAATTTAAATTTATCAAATACTCAATTCGTATTATTTCCTAATTGGATAATTTTCAAGTATTCCTAAAATATACTCCATATGCTGTTACTCTGTCCGTTTGAAATCTAATCAAATTGAATAATCTTTTTGTCATTTTTATTCCATTAAATTCTTGAACTAAATTATACATATTCCTCTGTTCCATGTGCACGAACAACAAAGTACTATTTAGACTTTAATTTTACAGTACCATGATTTTTACTTTTTTCGGACCAGAGATAGAACTTCAAGGACTATTGGGACATTTTTGGACTTTTTAAAAAGTACAAGGACTATTTTGCAATTACTTGAAACTTTAAGGACTTATAAGGACTAAGTTGTAATTTGGATTAAATTTGAGGACCAAAATGCAAGTAAAGACAAGAAAAAGGATTAAAGTGCAACTAAGGATTTTTCGTAATATTTATGAATGTTGGATTGTGATTCAATTACTCAAGAGTGGCCAATTTGAGTTTGAAGGTGCAGATGGCAAGTCAGGTTTGAGCTTTGGATTCCAGGTAGGGAACCCACTCTCGGGCTTGTATTTTGTGTATGTATGACATAATATATATTGTTGTGTGTGAAAACTGCACTGTTTATGATTGCCATATATGCATGATTTTTTGAATGCTTGACTTTGGTTCTCTAAAGTTCAGAGGGTATACGCCTGCAGACATTATCCTCGATGATCTGAGGGTGAAGGGGGCATAGCAACTTCCCTGGGTTTCAATCCCCTAAAACTCCGGAGGGGTTACGCGGACATACTTTACCAATACCTTACGCGTGAGGTATAGTCGATGAGGTGTAACCGGTTGAAATGGACATTCTCGCCTTTATGAGGTGTACCAGAGAAGTTGGATCTAATTATGATTTCTGGTAAGGGTAGTTGGCCTTTAAGGATTGATTGTCAGACAAGCAGATACTGGAACATTTCAAAAAATGTTTACGAAAGTTGTTTGAGCATGCCAATTGATTTTGGATCCACAATAAATGGATACGGTTTGTGTTTGTGCATATTCTTTCACTGATTTCTATATAAATCAAGAGTTTAATATATTATTATTATTTTCATTATTGATAACTCCATATTTGTGCTTATTTTATATACCCTATTCCTATGATTTGCATTAGTTTCTTATGTGAAATTGGTTGTTTTTATGTGTTTAGTGTGAGTTTCGTAGGAAATCGTCTCTAAAGTTGAGTTGGAGCTAAAAAGAGAAAAATATGGGGAAAAAGAGCAAAGAATGCAGAAATTTGGAATTAGCAACTTGGAACTCAAGAAACTGCCTGTGCAGATGCGTCAACTTACGGATTTAACTGTACGTGCTCAGGAAGAACCAGATAACGTGCTTTATATGCTTGGAAAAGCTCTGGAAGTCTAGAGAATTTTACGGTTCGTGATTTTTCTAGAGGAAGTTACAACAGTTTTAGTATCAGTGGGTCAGTGCTGGAATTATGTGCGAGTTTTGACAACATAGCATCACAAGTTACCATCCTTGGAAAGCAAGCATTTGGACATCCTTGGGCAGTTATGATGCCACCAAAATGTTGTGTTAATTCAATTATAAGTTAGCTATTTTTGCTGGTATTGGTGGGAGTTAATTCACAATCAACTCAAAAAAGTTGAGACAACCCACTGTTTTGCTAAAAGGGACCTACGAATTGCACACCGAAAAATATAATTAGAGGAACAAATGAAGAAGAAGAAGATACTTGAGAAACAAATGAAGAAGATAAGATGTTGAAAGTCAACAGTCAAAAGTCAACATGTTTGACCAAAATAGTTGACCAAGTCAAACTATTTGAACTATGAATATGACTTAATGGCTAAGTCACAAATCATAATTAAAATGTTAATTGTGAAGTTAGTTTGATGGTTGGACTCGATTTGGGCTTTAAAGGCAGTTTGTGCCAAAAGGCAAAATAGCCCAAGAACCCATTGGGCCTAGGAGCAAGTGTTGTATGACAACACAATTCAAGTGAGCCCAAATACCACCATGGCTGAAATTATAGGGTGAGAAGACACACTTTGACAGAAATTGAAACATGTCCTTGAACTGCTCTGAATTGAGACCACAAGAATAAAATTAACAAAAATATATATTTTATTTTTCTGAATCCTAATTCAAGAGGCTTGCATGTAAGTAGGGATGACAATTTTCCTCGCGAGTAAGGGTCTTCGCTGGGATTCGACCCTAATGGGTCGAGTGTGAAGGATAAAAAAAGGGTATGGGGACGGGTACGGAGAAGTTTTTGGGCATGGTGTTTGGGGAGGCGGGAATGATATTTTAATCCCGACTTGAACCCTCCCTATTTAGAAGATATATATTATAGGATATATATATATATGATATTAAAGTAATTGTGCCGACTAAACTTTATATTTCCTATTATTATATTATATATTTATATAACTTATACGAATCTTAAGATACACTACTTATATATTTAGTTAAATTATAGTCAATATGTAACTATTTTTATATTGTCTTATACGTATATTATATATATATATATATTCATTATCTTGTTCTAATCCAATTTGTTTTCTTTCAACAAATTAGTTTTATGATGGTTTTTTATTCTGTAATGGGGCGGATCGGGGAATCCATTCCCCAACGAAGGTGAAGATGGAGAATCCCCGATATGAATATTACGAATATGAAGGTGAGGATGGGGAAAAAAACTTAACGAAGATGGAAATGGGAATGACATACCCACCCTCGATTCGACCCATTACCATCCCTACATGTAAGCATGAGAATGAATTTAACATAACAATAATCCAAAAATAAAATCAGATGAAAAAAAAAACCAAACATGATCAGAAAACAGAAACACCTAAAACCCACATGTAGTTTATACGAAAAATCCTGATCTAATCACCATCAACAACAAAACCCAGTTCACCAATTCATCAGTTCAACAAACAACACACAAAAGGAGAAGTTTTCTAAAGCTTTCAATACAGATCTGCATGTGGGTCAGAATTCAAATCACAATTCAACCCAACATGGGATTGCAGTGAACGCAGTGAAGAACCAATAAATCTGGGAGACCATTTTGTTGGAATTGGAGTGAACGCAGTGAAAAGTCGCAGAAGGAAGAAGAGAAGAAGACCAGAGAGAATATGAAAAGTCGACGTTAAACAGTCAATGACGCAAGTCATCGGGAAGCACCAACTATTTTGTTTTCAGTCAATAGAAAGAATTGGAAGAAGGGTGCAAATTTACCCACGTCATCAGGCCATATATAAAGCAACCCCATAATTTGTTAGTTAGGTTATTAATTAGGTTGTCTATTAGTCAATTAATGTGGTTAGTCAATTAGTGTGGCTAGTTTGGCACCTACAATGTTTGGCACCTACCTTAGTTGGTAGCCTACCATGTTTTGGGGAGCTTGACTTTAGGATAGTTACATTCTTTCCACATGTGTTTTATAACTTGTATATATATGTTGATTGTAAGTAATTCAATGCAAGAGAAAGAATTCTAAACCAGAAAATCTCTACACCTTGTTTGGCATGGTATCAGAGCAATCGATTTTGGTTGCCTCTGCATAACCTTGTTCTTACCTTGTTCTTACCTTGTTCTTACCTTGGTCTTAACCTTGTTCTTAACCTTGTTCTTGCCTTGCCTTATCTCTACTTAACCTTGCTCATACTTTGTTGCTACATTGTTTCTATCTCTACCTTTGCCTTTGCTTAAACCTTGCCTCTACTTAATCTTGCCCTTGTTTCTTTGCGCCTATATTGTTCCAACACAAAACTTGTGTTGTGTTCCTTTGTTGTTTTTACCCTTCCGCTGCATCTACTTATCCATACTTCTATCATGGGTGACGCCAACGACTCCTCCGAGGTCAACTCCTCAAATCCACAAAACAATTCTAAGGCCAACGCTACTCCACCAGCCCGTTCCTCTCACGACTACCCCTCTCAAATTACTCCAGATAAGTTGGATGGGTCCAACTACTCTGCATGGTCTCGTAGTGTTCATTTGGCCATAGTTAGTCGTCGTATGGCCGGTTTCATCAATGGTAAAAAATCTGCCCCTGCCATTGATGATCCCAGCTATGACACTTGGGATGAAGACAATTACTTGGTGCAGTCATGGCTCCTCAACTCCATGACCAAGAATGTTCGTGCCTTATTTGATCATTGCCCAACAGCTCATACGGTGTGGGAAGCAGCTCGAAAGACCTATACTGTCACTCAGAATAGCTCCAAGTTGTATCAACTCCGCCGTCAGTCAGTTACCACTTCTCAGAATGGTGAGCCTGTGAGTGTTTTCTATGAAAAATTGCATCTAATCTGGCAGGAAATCGACGTCCTTCGTCCCTGCAAACACACTGATCCTGATAGTGTGGCCCTTCACCAAAAAGCACTTGATACTGATCGGGTGTACGATTTCTTGGGAGGACTCGATCCTCAATATGATTCAGTCCGTAGCCGGATCCTTGCTATGAACCCAGTACCACCTGTCCTTGAAGCTTATGCACTTGTGATGGAGGAAGATAGTCGCCAATCCACCATGCTTGGAAGTAGCAGTGCCATGGCAGTCAAGCCCTATCGGGCCCCTCACCATGCATCCTCCAGGCTGCCACCCCGTGGCCTCAAACCTGATGATGCAAAAGGAACTCGAAAATGTACCCATTGTAGTGGTGATCACCTTGTCGAAAAATGCTTTAAGCACCATGGTTATCCTGAGTGGTGGGATACACACAAGACTCGCAATATGACACCCAAAGCTGCTTGTGTCATGACTACCGATGCATCCTCGTCTTCTACCTTGCTCTCCGACTCCAACTCTAGCTCAGGTATGCGCCCCACTACATGGATAATTGATACTGGTGCCACTGATCATATGACTTTTGACTCTAACCTTTTTTCTACACTATCTACTCAGTCCCGCCATCCTTACATTACTAGTGCCAATGGGGTCCCTTCTAATGTTGCTGGAGAAGGAACCATATCTCTTTCTCCTTCTCTCACCTTACCCCATACACTCTTTGTTCCATCTATTAATTGCAATTTATTATCAGTTGGGAAATTACTTGACTCACATAATTGTTATGCCACCTTTTATCCTTCTCATTGTACATTTCAGGATCTTTCGACTCACGAGACGATTGGGCATGGTAAACGGAGAGGGGGGTTGTATTCCTTGACAGTCTCACCACGTGCCGCTCATGCTCATGTCCCAAAAACACATGCTCACCAACAGATTTGGCTCGCATCGCCGCTTAGGACATCCATCATTTGGTTATCTTCGCCGTTTGTTTCCATCTTTATTTCGAGGTCTAGTTGATCCAAACTTTCAGTGTGAAACGTGTGTATTGGCCAAAAGTCATCGTGCCATATTTCCTTCAAGTGATAATAAAACAGAATTTCCTTTTGAGTTGGTTCACTCTGATGTTTGGGGTCCTGCTAAAGTCAATTCGAATGGCAAAAGATGGTTTGTTACATTTATAGATGACTGCACCCGCATGACATGGGTGTACTTACTCGCCCATAAAAGTGATGTTACTGCCACAATCCGCGAATTTCATGCTATGATCACCACTCAGTTCCAAGCATCCATCAAAGTGTTTCGATCCGACAATGGTGGAGAGTATGTGAATGGTGCCTTGGCTCAATTCTTCAGGGACCAAGGCATTATCCATCAAACCTCCACACCCTTCACTCCACAACAAAATGGTGTCTCCGAACGGAAAAATCGCCAATTACTTGAGGTTGCACGTGCTTACATGCTTGATAAATCAGTCCCTCACTACTTATGGGGTCATGCTATTCTCTCTGCAGTTTATGTGATTAATCGGGTTCTTAGTAGTGTTTTGGATTTCCAAACTCCACTAGAAACCTTGGCTCATCACATCTCTCTTCCTACCGTCCTCAAATTGCCTCCTCGTGTGTTCGGTTGTGTTGTCTATGCTCATGTTCCCTCTCATCAACGAAGTAAGTTGGATCCGTGTGCCCTTCGATGTGTGTTCGTTGGATATGGCTTGAATCAAAAAGGCTACAAGTGTTACCATCCTCCTACTCAAAAGTTGTTTGTCACTATGGATGCCACTTTTCATGAAGATTTGGCATACTTTGTGGCTTCCAAGACCCCTTCTCTTCGGGGAGAGGGGAGTGAAGAGAAGGACTCATCATTTGAAGAGAAGACTCAAGAAAAACTGAAAAAATTGAAGAAAAGTCCCAGGCGACCGGTCGCGAAGAACCTAGCGACCGGTCGTTCTTAGACAGTCGAAAACTCTCTCGAAGTGCCCCAGCGACGGTCGCGATCCACTTACAACCGGTCGTTTTTACACGTAGTCCCAAGCGACCGGTCGCGAAGAAACTAGCGGCGGTCGCCCACACAGATTTGAAAATTCTAGAGAAATTTCTGTTACATTCGATCACGACCTCGGTGAAGACCTTGAGACCATGGAACCGGAAGGTGATCCGGATGCTCTCGATGATCAAATACAAAATACAACCCTTCCTGCCCTGCCATCGCATCATTCGTCTAGTGATGAAGAAATACTTGAGGTAATCACTGAACCACCTTATGTTGCACCATATACACTTCCACCTAGATCCACTAGGGGAAAACCTAAACCTCAATATTGTCCAGACTGAATGCTAAATCTAAATATCCCATCAATAACCATGTGTCCACTCATAGATTGTCAAAGTCATATGCATCATTTGTCAATCAATTATCTACCGTATGTGTTCCGAGTAAGTGGCGGGATCTTTGTGATGATTCCAAATGGATCAAGCAATGGCAATTGAAATGGAAGCTTTGAAAAGGAATTCTACATGGGAAATGGTTCCTTTACCGCATGGGAAGAAACCAGTTGGATGTCGGTGGATATATACTGTTAAATACAAAGCTCGATGGATCCATAGACCGATACAAAGCTCGATTAGTGGCCAAAGGGTATACACAAACATATGGAATTGACTACCAGGAGACTTTTGCACGGTTGCCAAGATCAACACCGTACGTGTTCTCATATCCTTGGCTGTGAATCTTGGTAGCCACTACTGCGATTATGATGTAAAGAATGCATTTCTTCACGGAGACTTAGAAGAAGAAGTATATATGGATCCACCACTAGGGATTTCTATGACATCCTGTCCCAATACCGTATGCAAGCTGAAAAAATCTCTGTATGGGCTAAAGCAATCACCTCGAGCCTGGTTTGGGAGATTTCTTGATTCCATGAAGCGGTTTGGGTACACTCGAGTAACTCGGATCACACATTGTTCTTAAAACGTCGTGGTGGAAAACTTACGGCCCCGATAATCTATGTAGATGATATGGTGGTTACCTGCAATGACAATGAAGAAATGCGGACTCTCTGAAGCTCCTTGCAAGTGAATTTGAGATGAAGGAACTGGGTGAGTTACAATACTTTCTTGGCATAGAGGTTGCTAGATCTAAACATGGCATATTTTTATCCCAAAGAAAGTATGTGTTAGATTTATTGTGAGAAAGCAGAATGCCGGGATTGCAAGCCGCTTGACACACCTATTGAACGAGAATCACAAATTGGGGATATATCCGGATCAAGCTCCTACCGATAAAGAAAGGTATCAAAGATTAGTTGGGAGATTGATTTATCTATCCCACACACGGCCCGACATAGCTTACGCTGTGAGTGTGGTTAGCCAATTCATGCATCAACCAAGTGAAGCACACATGAATGGAGTAATACGGATAATGCGATACTTGAAGACTGCCCTGGAAAAGGATTGATGTTCTCCAAACATACACACATGGACCTTGAAGGATATCGATGCTGATTGGGCGGGGTCTATCACGGATAGACGTTCAACTTCTGGGTATTTTACATTTGTGGGTGGCAACTTAGTCACTTGGAGGAGTAAGAAGCAAAGAGTTGTAGCAAGATCCAGTCTTGAAGCCGAGTTTAGAGGAATGGCTCAAGGAGTATGTGAATTGCTTTGGTTGAGGAGATTACTAAAGGATCTTGGCATGAAACAAGTGAATGCCACAAACCTATATTGTGACAATAAAGCTGCTATCGAAATAGCACACAATCCAGTACAACACGATCGTACTAAACATGTAGAAGTCGACCGACACTTTATCAAAGAAAAACTGGAAAATGGTGTGATTGAGTTTCCGTTAAATGGCTTCGGAAAATCAACTTGCTGATATTCGACAAAGGCGAGTGTCAAGTAAAGTTTTCAACGAGTCTATTGACAAGTTGGGCATGCGAGACATCTTTGCACCAACTTGAGGGGGAGTGTTAGTTAGGTTATTAATTAGGTTGTCTATTAGTCAATTAATGTGGCTAGTCAATTAGTGTGGCTAGTTTGGCACCTACAATGTTTGGCACCTACCTTAGTTGGTAGCCTACCATGTTTTGGGGAGCTTGACTTTAGGATAGTTACATTCTTTCCACATGTGTTTTATAACTTGTATATATATGTTGATTGTAAGTAATTCAATGCAAGAGAAAGAATTCTAAACCAGAAAATCTCTACACCTTGTTTGGCATAATTATGTAATACCAGGATATTCCAAAAGTTCTATGGATCCAAGGCTCTACAAATCTGCAAAATCAGGGGATGTTTGCATCCTTAAACAACTTCTTGACGATGATCCAACGCTACTATATCAACTTACACCCAGGGAAAACACTGCCCTCCATATCGCCGTGCAATTTGGACACAAAAATGTTACAGCTGAGATTTATAGCAGATGCAGCTCCCTTCTCACACAACCAAATTTAGATGGAGATACTCCTTTACATGTGGCTGCACGGGTTGGCCGCTTCTCGATCGTCAGTTTTCTGGTCAGGCAAACCTTGTCCAGGTCACAACTTGTGACCTGGACAACACAAGTAGAGTTCGGGAACGGGGATAGCAGTATGCATGAGACTCTAAGGATCAGAAATAGGGGGAACAACACGGTTTTACATGAAGCTGTGAGGAATGGTCACAACAAAGTGGCTGAGTTTTTACTTAAGATTGACCCCGAATTAGCTTGTTTCGAAAATGAGGCAGGTGAGTCTCCATTGTACCTGGCTGCAAGAGAGGGATTGTTAGATATTCTGAATCAAATTTTACAATCAAGTCCTTCATCAGCTCATGGTGGTTCAGATGGCAAAACAGCTCTGCATGCAGCCGTTGTTGAAAAGCATTTCGGTACGTATGTCATACTTTAGCCTATTACTTACTTATATATGCTCGAGCTATGATTTAATTATGCACTTGCCCTAAGCAACTACTATTATTATATCAATTTCCTTGCAAATTCTATATGGGGATTTCACTACAGAGATTTTTTCTCCTCACTTCTGCAAATATATATATTTTATTATGTTTAAGCTAAAATTTTTGTCTGATTGTAAGATATCATGGAAGCCCTCCTAAGATTCAAACAGCAGCTGATCAAAGAAGCTGACCACCAAGGCAAGACTCCTCTTTACTATGCAGCATCCCTTGGAGACCATAGAACGGTTCAACAATTACTAGAACTCGACATTTCAATAGCATATGTTTTGGATAAACAGGGTTTCTCTCCAATTCATGTTGCAGCCAGCAAAGGTCATACCAGTGTGATTAGAGAGATTGTTCGACATTGCCCAGATTCGGGAGAACTTGTTGACCCTTGTGGACGGAATGCTCTTCATATGGCCATAGTTTGTGGCCAAGCAAACGTGGTCAGGTATATACTAGAAACAGCAGAACTGGAGGGGCTCATAAACCAGCCTGATTTTGATGGAAATACGCCTTTGCATCTAGCCGCCATTGAAAGAAAAGCCTGGATTCTGCGTTACTTGAAGTGGGATGGAAGAGTGAATCCAAGATCCAAGAACAAATATGGCCAAACAGCATTTGAGATTGATAGGTTAATCAAGATTTTTTCAAGAACTGACCAAGAAGAAGCCAATGAAGTGCAAACTTACAAGCAAATGGGGCAGACCCTTTTAGTGGTTGCAACACTTATCACAACTGTGACATTTACAGCGGCCTTCACAATGCCTGGAGGCTACAACAATGATGTAGGCCCAGACCAAGGGCTGGCTCTCATGCAGTCAAATATACATTTCAACCGGTTTATCATCACAGACACCATTGCCATGACTTGCTCAATAATTGCAGCTTGCCTTCTGTTATGGGGAGCTGTTAACAGCAACAAGTCCTCCTATGTTTACTATTTCACAAGTGCTGCTGCTCTTACGTATATTGCTCTGCAATGCACTGGAATAGCATTCGGTGCAGGAGTTCAGGCTGTCGTACCCCATCAGCAATATGCCAAAATCTTGGTACATGTAGTCGGGATCAGTTTTCATGCTAGTACCTTCTTGTTTCTATCCCAACTGGTGAGAATGTTTTCCCTGCCTGAAGCCTGCAGATTATTGGTTTCTCATCTCAAGCTCAGCTGCAAAATTAAGAACAAATCATGAAGAATGAGTGCATTCTGCACTACTTTTTAGTTCAACTCCTTTTACTCATCTGTCACATTATTTTATTAACAATTCTGCTGTATAAGGGTGTTGAGATTACAAGTTGCCACAATATTATGCAATTTTGATGTATTTGTCTTGTAACTCAATATTATTTCATATAGTTGAGGTTTTCTTTTCCTTCTTTTCAGGGTTTAGAGATTAGGAGTTCTGAATGCATAAAAAAAAATTCAGAAAAAAGTAATTGTATGTCATATAGAATCTCAACTGTTCAAAGTGACAAAAACATTCAAAGACTGTCGCTACATAAAATTATATGGTTGCTGATCCTGACCTTTTTATTTAGGGCATGTTTGGCTGCTGTATTAGGAAAAATATGGGATATAAGAAATATAAATCTTCTGAAACTGATTAAGGCACCCCTTAACTTCTTCAATGAGATTTCCATCAGATGCAACGTCCTCCTCTTCTTTTTCCAATTGACAAATAACAACTTGAGCATTTGATTGAGTCCACCAAGATGGAAGTAAAGCATGTAAGAATTTGAATGTGAAAATGTCTCACATTGGAAAGTTGAGAAACCTAGCAAGGGCTTATAAGGAGTTTGGCTACTCCCCTAATAGGCAATTGGTTTTGGGGTGAACCTCAACTTCATTTTTGCATGTTTTGGAGAGGCGGTAGTGCAAAGAGGAAGGGCCATTGCCACCTTATTAACTTCCCATTTCTCATTGCGAATGATGCTAACAACTCATTTGGGTCCACTTCATTTCACAACGTCATCTCTTGATAAGTTCATTTTTTAGGTATATTTATATAGCTTAGCAAGCTTGACCTCTTTAAAAGGATGTCTTCTGTGCCTGCACATTATTTTAGTTTCATGCTTCTCACATTGCAGAAGATAATAATACTGGGCTTGGACTTTTAACTCTCTTCCAGCATATTATAGTGATTGCTCTCTGCTTCTTTAAACAAATTAATTGGTGTTTATATACTCCTGTTGCTATCTTACATTACACCAGTTAGTTATTCTTATGACCAATTTCTTAGTTTTAGAATGACTGGAGTTGAATTGATCAATAACATGACAGATTAGAGTATGAAATGGGCATTACCCTCTTGAAAAGCTTCATGTAGACCTCACAAAAGACTTTGCGTTGCGCCTGCCTCAGTGAAAACTCGTCTCACCAGAAGTTATGTATATTTTGAAATTGGATTGTGATGTTCTGCTGTAGTTTATATGGTGGTCAGCTTGGGTTGAATTTTACTGCACATTTCGTTCCTCCACTTGTCCCGAAAATTGAATCACCATTTTCAAACAAGGCAAGAAGTAGAAGTCAATGACCCATTTCAAACTGTTGATTGTCAACAGCAAGATTAAGATGGGGTGATGAGTTTATATATCCTTTCACAACTGCTACTTAAAATCACAAGGCCTTGAATAAGGCCATCCACAAATTATGTACTAGTTGCTCAACACCAGTATCCCATGGACCCAAGGCTCTACAAATCTGCAAAGTCAGGGGACATTTGCTTCCTCAAACAACTTCTTAATGACAATCCAAGCCTACTATATCAACTTACACCCCGAGAAAACACAGCCCTCCATATCGCTGTGCAATTTGGACACAAGAAGGTTCTGGCTGAGATTTATAGCAGATGCAGGTCCCTTCTCACACGGCAAAACTTAGATGGAGATACTCCTTTACATGTGGCTGCAAGGGTTGGTTGCTTCTCTATCTTCAATGATCTGGTCAGAGAAATTCTATCCATATCAAAGACAGACTTCAGGAATGAGCATAATGGCATGTTTGAGACACTGAGAATGGGAAATAGGGGGAGCAACGCGGTTTTACATGAAGCTGTGAGGAATGGTCACATTAAATTGGTTAAGTTCTTGCTTACAATTGACCCTCAATTGGCGTCCGTTGAAAATGATGCGGACTAGTCTCCATTGTACCTGGCTGCAAGAGGAGGAATGTTTGAGATTCTGAATCAGATTTTAAAAATCAACTGCATCATCAGTTCATGGCCGGTCAAATGGCCAAACAGCCTTGCATGCTGCTGTTGTTGAGAAGCATTTTGGTATGTCATACTTTGGCCCAGTTCTGTTCTAACTGTTTTAGCAATGGATTCTTTAAATTTGCACACACTTTCAGCAACTACTATAATATCCAACTCCTGGCAATTGTTTATGGACTTTAACTTCAGATAGATGAGTTTGGAATTTGAAGTTGCATAGAATAAAATTCCAGTCACACACACGCATATATATGTATGTATTTTGCACATAGGGTCATATAGTTTCACAACTTCTGTATTTTCTTATTTAAACTCAAACTCAATTTTTGTCCTGGTAAGATATCGTGGAAGTACTCCTATGGTTCAAACAGCAGCTGATCAAAGAAACTGATCACCAAGGCAGAACTCCTCTCTACTATGCAGCATCCCTTGGCCAACATAGAACAGTTAAACGATTACTAGAACTTCATACGTCTATTGCATATGTTTTGGACAAAGAGGGCCATTCACCAATTCATGTTGCAGCCAGCAAAGGGCATACCAGTGTGATTAGAGAGATCATTCGACATTGCCCAGACTCGGGAGAAATTTGTGACATATATGGACAGAATGCTCTTCATATGGCCATCGTTGGTGGCCAAGCAAATGTAGTCAGGTGTATACTAGAAACACCAGACCTGGAGTACCTCATAAATCAGCCTGATGACAATGGAAACATGCCTTTGCATCTCGCCACCATAGAAAGAAAAACTTGGATGCTATGTTACTTGAAGTGGGATGGAAAAGTAAATCAAAGTTCCAAGAAAAAATGTGGCCAAACAGCATTTGACATTGATAGGTCAATCAAAGAATCCAGTATTACATCTCCCAGGGCGAGTGACAACTACATAATTAATATCCCCCTTGTGTGTAATTGGTCATAATTCTTAACAAACTACACCTGCTCATCTGGTAGAAATTGCAGAACATTATCCCAGACATTTGGCGACATCTCGGTAACCGACATTCATGTTTGGACAATATCAACATTTCCCCAAGAGCAGAAGAAGAAGAAGCCAATGCAGTGCAAACTTACATGCAAATGGGTCAGACCCTTTTGATGGTTACAACTCTTATCACAACTGTGACATTTGCAGCTGCCTTCACAATGCCTGGAGGCTACAACAATGATGTAGGACCAGACCGGGGGCAGGCTCTTCTGCAGTCGAATAATGAATTCAAGTGGTTCATCATCACAGACAGCATTGCCATGACTTGCTCAATAATTGCATCTTGCCTTCTGTACTGGCAAGGGCGGAACCAGGAATTTTTCGACCGGTGGGCTAGCTGAAAAATCCTCCATACATCTTTCACACGTATTATGTGATGAAGATGGACCTCCAACATGAGTCAAAAATACACAATTCTTTCCATCATTAACTCTTTTTCAATTATTAAAACCCTCAGTAGTTAATGCAGGACGACCATTACCAAAAACAAAACATGGAAAACAATAGACTTTATCTTCTGAAGGGGAATATTCTAACCATGGAAATTGGGAGAACCAAGAATATTGAAATCGACGATATTGCGACCCAAACTGAGACCTTGGATATTATGATAATTTTGGTTGGTAAGGTCCAACTTTGATATAAGCACGTCGAACCTCATCACGTTGATTAATATGGTATTCAGATATTTGAATACGTTTCCCAGGGTCTCGTTCCAAAAAAGCAACATCAAACTGGTTGGGTTCAACTACGGGAGATGTGTGATGAGGTGATTCAATTGATGGTGAAGCCTTATCATTGAATGTAGAAGCCTTATCATTGTCTAATTTATCACCATCATTTTTTTTCTTGAAGAATGAATGAATAGTTTTTGCTCTTTTACTTGCTTGGTTCTGATGTGACATTATAATCTAATAACACATATCAAAAACAAAACAATTTACTTTATACTAAACAAATCAATGAAAAAAAATAAAAATTCGAGACTGTGGAGAGTTAGATACCTTTATTACGCGTGTTGACGATGAACTCGACTTTGGTAGCACAGAATACAAAACGCTGCAGATATTCTTTTGGGACTGCTAGGGCTAAGTTTCATAAATATGAATATTGTCTTCTTCGTCTTTTTTATTAGACTAACTAAGATTCTTATAAAGTTGCGTATGACAAACTAGGCTAGGAATAGGATACTTCATCATATCAGACTAGGATACTTTATTCAATGAATGGGAAACTAGAATACCTTATTGAATAGGAAATAGACCACACAAAAAATAAACATTGAAAAAAAAAATAATAAAATAATAAAAAGACAACAGCCAGCCACCAATGGTCCAATGCATTGGCCACGTAACCCACGCTGGCCCTCATAAACACAACCACATCTAATTTTTTTTATTTTTTATTTTTATTATAAAAAGGTCCCTGGGCTAGAGCCCACTCTAGCCCATATGCTAGTTCCGCCAATGTGTACTGGGGAGCTGTCAACAGCAATAAGTCCTCCTATGTTTACTATTTCACAAGTGCTGCTGCTCTTACATATATTGCTCTACAATCCACTGCAATAGCATTCGAAACAGGAATTAAGGCTGTCATGCCCCATCAGCAATTTGCCAAAACCTTGGAACTCATTGTCGGAACTGCTTTTCATGTTAGTACCTTCTTGTTTCTCTCCCAACTGGTGAAAACGTTTTCACTACCTGAAGCCTGCAGATTCTTGGTTTCTCATCTCTGTAAGCTCAGGTGCAAAATTAAGAACAAGCAATGAAGAATAAGTGCATTCTGCAGTACTTTTTAGTTCAACTCCTTCTACTCCTTCGGCACATCTGTCGCATTATTTGATGAACAATTCTGCTTTGCAAGGGTTTACAGATTACAAGTTTCCCACAACATTGTACACTTTTAATATATATGTTTTGTAACTCAATAGTTTTATTGTAGACTAAGAGCTCTTGCATATAGTTGAAGTTATGAGT
Organism: Prunus padus; assembly: GCA_024362665.1. Taxonomy (NCBI): domain Eukaryota; kingdom Viridiplantae; phylum Streptophyta; class Magnoliopsida; order Rosales; family Rosaceae; genus Prunus; species Prunus padus. The sequence continues at coordinate 11,092,788 of JANFAM010000011.1, forward strand.
CTTGTCCTCCAAGGTACATAATTTTTTTTCAGAAAAGTGCTTTAACCGAACCGTTCAAATACTGTCACTATGTGTGTATAAATTATATGTCGTTGCTGATTGGCTGCTGTATCTGGAAAAATATGGATCCGAGAAGAGAGCGAACGTATGTTTGGCTACTGCTAATTGGTTTAACCTTCATTGCAACGGATAATTAATTACAAGAATGAGGTTGAAACGGGACCAAAGTATAAAATGACCTAAATATAGTGTCCAAATTTTTTATAATAGTCCCTAAATTATTACCTGATTTTCGCTTTCGTCCCTTAATTCAGTCTTTTGAATTCTACAGCTTCAAACTTCTTCGAAGTGTCGCATTTTCGTCCTTGCTCACACGACGCGGACAACTTTTTAGGGCCAAAAAGGTCATCCCAGCCTTAGTAAATGATCATCATAAATATTTTACCATTAAAATTTGGCTCTATATCACAAAACGTCTCAGAGGTTCATGAAATTATCGGATTGCGTCCTTGTTTTTTTGTGTCATTCGTGGTCCTCAAGTTTAATATGCATGCTCACAAATAGTCATTGCCGTTAGGTTCCATCAAAAACTCCGTTAGTTTGCTGATGTGGCATATATGAGGACCCCACATATCTAATAATATAGTGCCACGTGTATTTAAAATACAATATATATTCTAAAAATAATTTTAAATTTTAAATTCATAAAAATTAAAAATGAAAAAACCAAAAGAAAAATTGTATTTTAAAATTTAAATTATTTAAAAACACACACACACATATATATATTGTATTTTAAATAAATGTGTCAGTATATTATTGTTCTCCAAAATGATCATACCAATGACATTGCAGAATTTCTCATTGACAAAAAGTTATGGGAGACCCAACTTTTAAAGGGTTGCATATATCATAATAGGCCAGTCAGTACTCGACCTTTTTGTGTAGGGAAATTCCTCCCCTTTCTGCAATAATCTAAAGAAAGTGCTTCTTTATCACTTTTAACTTGTAGAAGCAAAGCTCAAACTTCTACACGCAAGATGCATCAGTGTGGAAAAGAAGAGGCAGTTTTCCAAAAAGACAAGAAGCAAACACATGGTAGAGGATAATAAAACATCTCCGCATATCCAGGATGCAACAAAACCATACATAAACAACTGTTACTCTGCGAGTACATAAGAACAAAAGTAAAATAACAAAATAAAGGAAGAGAATTTCAAAACTAAGAATCAGAGTCCCACCAGAAACGTTGTCAAATTGGAAACAAAACTGCAATAACAAAAATATGATTCTCGCTTATTTGCGTCCTCTCTTGCATAATGCAGAAATCAGCTACCTGTTTAATAAATCCAAAGACATGTTAGAAGATGCTGAAGTTCATAAGTAAACAAACCCAAGAAACTGCTTAGTTCATGCCATGTCCAAATTTGAGAATGGTTGCACTATCTATTAGTTAAGATCATTCACTTGTTTAGATTCAGATAGGATTCTCCTGGGTAAATATCGCAATATCAAAATACTTTTAAATTAAAAAAACCACTAGTTTAAAGCAGAAGAGACATAATGGTCAGTGAACTTCAACCATCAAGAAAAAATTATGAATTGAAAGCATTTATAGTACTTACAGGGGAGAAGGCTTTCTGTGTATGTAAAAACAACAGGAGAATCCTGTCCAAACCACTCCTGAAGATAAATTTGCTCCCAGGTAACCTTGTCGGTATTAAAGATAAAATAATGTTCTGTAGTTATGAAAAAAAATTCATTTTGCCTTCCAGCTACAGAGTCAATGCACTCTTCAACAGCATGTTCAATATAAGCACTGCACTTCTTCTCCCAATAAGACTCATTTGCATCCTTTAACATCCATACATCCATAATTAGATCATCATCATAGACAGCAACTAACGATAAGAAACCTTCAAGAACAATTAGGAAGGAGTGTGCAGTGACTTCTTCTGGAAGTTCAATGGTTTAAAGTTGTCCTCCATATCCACTGAAAGAATGCTTCAAGGGGTACAATGATCTTCTTCTGAAGCAATAAACCAGTAAACTTGTCTGTTAAAAAATACGTGATTTGCACTCATAGGATATTGCTGAACAAAACCTATGCCTCTCCAGGTTCCAGTGCTTGATGAAAATATCTCACACTGAAGGCTGACTACTGGCTTTTCAAATTTGGTGGAGAAAAACCGAAATACTCTATAATCGCTGTTTGCTGGGCCAAAGGCAACCCCAATGCCTAGTTCCTGTTCTGCTGGGCTAACTCTTGGAAGTAAACGAATTTCACGAGTAGCGGGATTGCAGATTAGGATTTCCAAGTCTTCCTCGATCAGTTGACTCATATATAAGTGAGGAAACCAGGGATAAATGGTCAAACATATCAACCCATTGTAGGAACAAATCATACTAAGAGATGAAACATTTTCAAACCCAGGACGAGTGATTACTTCGGTGGTTATCCCATCACCATCAACCAAATGCAATTTTTTTATATCATCCATATAAGGATAAAGTATATAGATCACATTTTCTCTTGACCGCATTAAATGCAATTTAGTGAAATATGGACTGCTAATCAATTTGTGCCAAAGTCTAGAAACAGCCTTAGAACGTACAAGGCACTTGACTGGAAGCCTTGAAAGAATATTGGCAAGCACATCTTCCACAGTTTCCACATCAGACCAACTATCTTTCTGCCTCCGTGCAAGTTTTGGGATACACTTCTCAACAGATTTATCCATTTTTTATCTGCTCTTACGACTCTTTTATCGAAGTGCTCTGATGGCTTTGCTTCAAGAGAAGCCCACTATTCTACCATTTTGACAGAATTCCAAAAGAATCCACCTGCAATATGAATAGGTCAATTTTTTGCGTCATATCTTATAATGGAGGAAAAAATATCACCAACCAGAGCATATAAAAATGAGAGATGTACTTCAGCTTAAGTTCTTTATTTTTCCAAGCTTCTATTCCCAAAACAGTTGTAATATCTGGAGTCTAGACCAAAAAAAAAACACTACACATGGAGATGCTCCACGGCACCACAAGATGTTGATAGTAGATACGCATAAAGCTCCCTGCCCATGTCTCTTAACACAAAATCTTAACAAACAATTGTCTTTTTACAGCAATATTAGTATTCAAAACTGACTAGAGGTTATAATACCATATTTATTTTTGGAAAATTGTTCCAATTCTCACTTACAATAACCAATTATCATTTTAAAACCAAATCAAATTGACCCAGCATACTTCCATGTAAAACTGCATCTTGCAAGTTATTCTCCTAGTCATGCATATCATTCTCTAAGCTAATAATTTTATAATGATATTACGGAATCTTGGAATACAGAAAACGTATATGACAGCACATGTACATTGGTTCAGTTAACATAAAGCTAGAACCAATTGAAATAATTATCAAAACTTGTAAAAGCACTTAAAGGGAAACACGTAGAAATACTTCTGAAATCATAAACAGCACATAAAACAAGCAACTGAGGACATGGCCTGCGATTGAACCCAGGCTGTGCCCTTGGGAAGTAATTGTACCAGAGAGCTGTCCTCACAGTGACATAGGACGTTTGAACCTGTAACCAGATATCTAGGCAGCAATAATAGAGAAACAAAAAAGAAAATGGAACCAGTGAAGAACAAGCACAAACATGATCAAGCCACTAAGCCACATCCTAACCATACTGAACTATCTTCTTATCAAGGCAGCTTTTAAATTTCATAGATAAACTATGTATATTTAGGTCTGGATAATTCAACAGACAATTAGAAGAAATGGCATAGAGAATAAAAGGTCAAAAGAAAACAAAGTAACCAAGAAGACAATGAAGAATTAAAAAAGGGAGGAAAAAAAAAACTAATACAAAAGGGCACAACGTCAAACGCTAAAATTTTATTTACCAATGCTCCTACAATTCATTCATGTGGTCAACTAGATCCAATCATAACCGTACAAAATTCAGATAGATTTCTGAAGTGATTAGATTAGATAAAGTTATGATTAATGATGTGAAAGCTTGACAGTGCTGTTTACTAAGAGATAGTCACATAAGAAACAAACATGTATATTGTAAGAAAATCACTGAGAATCGGGGGGACAAAAAAAAAAGCAAAAAAAAAATAGTGAAAAAAAATTACAAGTCAATATCCTTCTTAAATTGGGGCAAGGAAAGGTATGCCCATATGCATCAGCTTGGAAGATTATAGCCCTCAAAGGAACTGGGGATGAGCAACAAATCAGATTACCCTCATATCATACCAAGATCAAATTTTGAATGTAGCTTGAAATTATGAATTCTAATAAAAATGTGAGGAAAGAGGATATATTTTTTATGATTGACACAATTTTTCAATTCATATGATGAAATCCCTAGGCATTTTTCCCTATTTCAACTACAATCTGTTGTTGACAAATTGTTAGGTTTAAGTCATGAAATGAAAATAAGTCATACATTGTGAAAGTATTGGTAATTGAAAAGAATTTCCTAATACATAACAAAGGAACTCACCGATAACGATGAACCCTCCAGGCCACTCTTTGGAAAGAGACCGGAAATTGTTTAGTTGAATGAAGGCGAACGAAACTGATAACTTTAACTTATAAAGAACATCAACCAGCAAAGTTTCTGTCAACCTGGCAATTCAAGCCTTCATGCATTGCAACAAGTGGTAGGTGAAATGGGATTAAGTGAGCGAGACCCCAAGAAAATAAAGGGTACTGATAAATAGATTTCCATATTACTCATTTACCCCGCTCCCGCAGTAAGCAAATTCTTTCGGAATTTAGTCAAGACCTAGTTGTCATATTTAGCAAGTGAATAAACTTGTTACCTTTCATGATAATAGTGACTAATATATCCAAAAACATTCTCTAAATATCATGAATACTATAATAGTGTGCAAAAATAATTTTGTAATAGTAATTCATCCAAGTACAAGGTGTAATAAAATGCAAGTCAGGTATACTGCCTAAATGCTATTTATATGTTAACATGGTCTTAGTGATGCCAAGGTTGAGATAAGATCTACCAATAAATGCTGTGCATGTAAGCTATAGCAGTGTATAATCTTATACATGTGGGTCCAAGAAGCAAAGTAGTAGTTGTGGCCACAACAGTTCCCTTGAATACAGTTCATTGGTACATTTACATTGAGAAAGTTGTAAACTTACCATTTACTTCTGGTTGGACATGGTGCTCGTAATGATATTTTATCAATTGCCATTTACTTAAATTTCAATTTTTCCGGTGTCTTCATATTCAGGACTCACATAAATCCCAAAAAGAGAACTTCTTCTATGTAAACAATGCATAATTGGCTTTCAGTGATGAACTCCATGATCTAGCAATGCTAACTTCAGTAGCCATGATCATTGACTTTAGAAGCCATTGCAAGTGACATCCTTGATTTTCTTTGACAAAAGAAACACAAATAATTTCTAACCAAAACAAAGAAACACGAATAATGCAATAAATGCTTCTTTTCATACAGGGCTGCTTACAATAAATCAACAGCTCGTGATAAAGATATTATTGTCTTAGCATGAACCAATTGTAGTCTTAGTAAGAGAGGCAGAAAATCATTACAACATATACAATTGGCATCTATTAGTAAGATTGACATTCATAGCTTATAACTCATGAAGTCATTGACTCATCATACAGAAATCTACAGTATGACTCATTCTACAGAAATCTACAGTATGTCTCATTCCAATAAAATTACATGTTGAATCGCTACTGCAAAAAATCATTTCGGAGTTAAGTGAATCCTTAGTTAACTTTAATGATAGATTATAAAAACATCAGGACTTTGAATGTACCTTTAAAAAAAAAAAAAATAGAGAAGTTAATATCCTTTAATTTTCACTCCAACCTAACGAATCCATTTCCTTACTCTAAATTAAATTCGGGTTTATTCCTTAAATATCTTTTCAATTTTGAAACCATATAACTACTCTTTTTAACTCGGCCACAAAACTGAAATCGTTTGATTCTAATCAAAAGTATAAGGTCTGTTTTGGCTACGTCTATCTTCCCAAAACTTAGAAACAGAAAACCCAATTCCAAACGAAAAAAGGGCATGATCCATGGTACTCATATGAATAAACATTGTCATTAAATATCATCATGGGCAAAACTACTGAACTTTGCGGGTTCCCCTGCTTCCTTTTTTCCAATATTTGTATTAGATGAGCATCATTAGCAATACAAGACTACTATAAAAACATTACAAGAATACCAAATTTAAAAGAGTCAGCCTAAATTTAGAAAACAAACAATGCTGAGATACTTCCTGATTCACAAAACCAGAGTATTGCTGTAACTGAAGAAAGGGCAGGCAGAAAACATAAACAGCGCATGCATTTGGTAAGAAAAAAAAAACATTAAATTGGGATCATATAAATAAAAAGAGGAAATTGTACACCTCGGACTGCAAATTGCCATGCAAAACACCAGAGAGAGGTTGGTCTGAAGCCTTGCCAATTTCCTGAAAAGACAGAGAGCGAAAGAGGGAGTGACTGTCTCTGAGTGATGAAACATTGGGTGCAAATTGAAAGAAGGGGATAGACCGCTGTGAATTTGTAATAGGATTTTGGGTCTGTAGAGGTAGGAGTTGCAGACATCACAGACTATACAAATAGTTTCGAGGTAACAGAGAAACAGTGATTGTTGCGGAGGAGCAAATTAAACAGCTTCCTCTGTTTCTCCCCCAAGTCCAAAGTCCATCTGTTTAATAAACGAGTTGTATCGGGTTGACAACACGTTAAGTGATAGCAACTGGGTTCTTAAATATCGAAGGTTTCGGAAATATCGGAAAAATATTGATATCGATAAAAATTAGATAAAAATAACAGAAATTGTGATAAATACATGTAGATTTTTAATGAAACTTTATAAAAAGTTTATTTAGTCAATCATTTGTTATTTTGACACAAAAGATTGGAAGGAAATGCATTGCATAGTGGGTTTGAATGATTTAAGTTGATTATATTGCGAGCTGACAAATGCTGTCATTACAAAAAAATGGGAACAATAGTCACCTTTTTTCACTAACAAAATTAGTTTGGTGACATGAGGATGCTTGGTCAATGATTTTGTTTGCTAAAATGAACTCCCCACCATTATTTGTGACAAATTCTCTCACATTTTAATGTTTTGGTGACATTTGATTTGAATATAATAAATTAGTGACATTTCTTTTGGTGACTAACACTTAAACAATAATTTTATTAAAAAAACTTAAACAACAATCAGTTTCAATTATTTTATTTGGATATAATAAATTAATAACATTTTTTTTCGGTGACTAAGGCAAGGAAGTGTACCCTACGCGGAGTGTATCCAAGTTCCAACTAGAGCCAAGGAAATGTATGCCATACAATTGTTATGTGCTGGCAAGATAGCAACCATCAATCAGTTCAACTACCTACAAGTCGCAAATCTAGAGGACAACTCCCTTATTTTTTTCTATTTTTCCCTCTCTCCCTCTCCCCCCCTCTTTCTCTCACTGGTCTCTGTCGCATCTCTTCATCATCCCTTTCTTTCTCTTTGGTCTCTGTGATTCTCTCATCTTCTCTGTCTATCCTTCTCTCCCTCTCTTCATCTTCTCTCTCTCTCTCTCTCTCTCTCTCTCTCTCTCTCTCTCTCTCTCTCTCTCTCTCTCTCTCTCTCTCTCTTCCTCTCTTTATCTTCCATTTCTCTGGTTTCTCTCTCCCTCTCTTCATCTTCCCTCATCTCTGTCTCTTGAACAAAATCTCTAGATCTAGATCTAAAGTGGTTTTCAAGATTCGACAAAACCCCTCTGATCTGGATCTAAAGTGGTTTTCAGGTTTTCAGGATCTGGATCTAAAGCCCTCATATTAGAATAATTTCACTTTTTTGTGTTGTCATGCATTCGTTATTTGATTGGGCTGAAGTCCTTAGGATTTCGCAGGTATCAAATCTTCTTGCAGATACTAAACGTCAATTTAACAGTTTCCAATCAACGTCAGTTTACACCTACTTTTCTAGTGTTGTTCATGTCGCAATATTATCGATAATTTCGATAATATCGCGATATTTTGATAATTTCAAGCTGAATTTGAACGAAAATATTGGTCCTGAAATATCGGTGAAATTTTCAAGGAAAATTTCAATAAATTGACGATATATACATGGAATGGTGCGAAAATATCGCTGCCCCAAAAAAATGATAATTTCGCCGAAATATCGGCGAAATTATCGAAATTTTGTACCTTGATAGAAACTAGTAACTAGCTAGGTGAAAAATGTAGACAAAAAACAATATAGAGAAAGATGAATATTCAAAGACTTTTATCATGATGAAAATAATGTGATAATTGGTTATGATGCACAAAGATAAATAAATTAAAAATTAAAAAATATTAAAAGACCCACATCTCAAATTCAAAAGGTCAAAAAAACCAATAAAAAAACTTGAATTTTGATAATTTTAATCAAGAATTGCATTTTTATAGGCTTAATTACTATTTTACCCATGGAATGGATATTTGGTCTCACTTCACCCTCTCAATTCAAGAATAACAAAAGTCTATAAAATTGTATGACAAGTTTATGAAAGTCTATAAAAATCTATGAAAGTATGTCATTGAGAGTCTATTAAAGTCATTAAATAAAACTACGGAAAGTCTATGAAAGTCAACCACTTAAAAAAATATAAAAAAGTCTTTATAAGTATGGATTGAATACTAATTATTAAAAAAATATTAAGAACTTCAATCCAAGATGAAAAATATGAAATGGTATTTCTTTTTTTCTTTTTTTGTGAAGAAAACTTCATTCATAAACCATAAAAAGCCATACAAAGAACGACACGATTACAGTGGCCTCGTTAAAACCTTCCTAGGAAGATCACATGGGACAAACCCCAGGGTAGGAAAAAGTACTACACATGCTATGGACTAATAAGAGAGTCCAATCTAGTCCTTTTTAGATTGTTACAAAAAACCATAATAGAAAAAACTACTAGACACAAACAACTAGACCCACAGGAGAGAACCACAACGCAACCCAACTGTCAAAAGAAGCCTTCTATGAGAACTCATAGTCCTTTGTATAACACAAGAACAACATCGCACACCAAGGGTCATATACACAAGAGAACACACCAAGAAAACACGAAGATGACAACAAAGAGGAACCCCAAAGAAGCCCACCAACTCAACTTAGAGGATGACAAAGCCAAGCATAGATCTTCGGACGGAGTAGAGCAAAGAAAAGCTGCAAAGGGTCAACATAACAGAGGGAGAAAAAAAAAGGAATAGCAAGACAGAAAAACAAAGAGGAAAAATCGCTCATAAAACACACTGCCACATCTTAACACTGTCAAAGGAAATCTCCTATGAAAGAACCATAGATCGTTGAACATCACAGAACTGGAGAAGAATGAAAAGAGTGATGAACAAAAGTTATACCTCGCAAGTGCACGAATCGATATGATAGTATAGCAAGCAAATACGAGAGTCGTTCCCACAGAGATTTGCAAAGTTTATCAATTAATTCCAAATATGAATACCTTAAAGAAAAACTAGAAAATAAAACAAAATATTAAAACTACTAAAATAGCTGAAAATAAGATTACTCAATTTTAATCTAAGTGTTGAAAATCAAGAAAATAAAATTAACAAAGGTTGGAAATTGGTTTTGAAAATCAATGGATGAAAACTAGGATTCCGACTTCACCATAACAATCCTATTCTATGTATTGAGTTAATTTTGAGAATAAAGTTTCAATTCAATTCCTAGGGTTCGTTCTTTCTTTATTATGATGATTCGTTCGGCCGCGGTGTCACCAAGTATCCTCAACTAAACCCAACTAATGAACCCCATAGTCAAATTTAATTGAGAACCCATTAAGTTTACGAAGAACAATAGAACCAAGAAGTGTCTTAGCTTGAACCCCGGCTTTAACAACAACTCATTCATTCATAGTGCATATAAGATTAGGGATGAACCCCTCGCCCAATCCTATCTTAGACAATCCAAAATACCTATAATGGCCAATTACAAGTATCAAGATCACAATTATAATAATGAATGAAACAAGGAATATAAATTGATTAAAAATAAAGTATTAACTCAATAACATAGAATCATCATGTTAGGTTACATTGGATCCCTAGCAAAGAATTTAGTTACCCATAGCCATCTTAGAAACAAACAATATACTTATGAACATAAAATACAAAGTTTGAATTAAGATAGAAAAACCCGTAGATGAATCCACTGTAGTTGAACTCCTCCTCCGGCAAATCTTGAAGGCTATGAACGGCTAAGAAGGTGAATATGTGTGAGTTGGGTGATTTGGGATCTTGAACAATATGCGCTAGGGTTCTCTCTTTTCTTTTTCTTCTTCTTCCTCTTCCTTTTTCAAAGCTGGTCCAAAAGATGTATTTATAGGCAAGCTTCTAGGTTTTGGAGAAAAGATAGGAATTAAATCCATCAAGAGTAGGGAATTTGTTTTCCTAGTTGAGTTAGGCTTTGACTTTTGATGGACTTCTTTGACTAGACCAAATGCCAACCATCCCAGCAAAAATAGCTAACTTATAATTGAATTAACACAACATTTTGGGTGTCTCCTAACTGCACAAGGACGTCCAAAAGTCTGTTTACCAAGAAGGGTAACTTGTGATGCAAAGCTGTCAAAACTCGCGCAAAATTCCAGCACTGACCCACTGGTACTAAAACTGATGTAACTTCCTCTAGAAAACTCGAAATCACGAACCGTAACATTCTCCAGAAACTAGACTTCCAGAGCTTTCCAAGCATATAAAGCATGTTATCTGGTTCTTCCTGAGCAGGTACAGGTAAATCTGCAAAGTTGACGCATCTGCACAGGCAGTTTCTTGAGTTCCAAGTTGCTAATTCCAAATTTATGCATTCTTTGCTCTTTTTCACCATATTTTTCTCTATTTAGCTCCAACTCAACTTTAGAGATGATTTCCTACAAAACTCACACTAAACACATCAAAACAACCAATTTCACAAAAGAAACTAATGCAAATCATAGGAATAGGGCATAGAAAATAAGGACAAATATGGAGTTATCAAAGAGGCAGACGAAAGAAAAACACCACACAAAAAAAAACCCACATCGACCACATAACCTGAAGAAGAAGACTTTAAGGAACAAAGCATTCGTTGGATGCCAAGCCCACGAACACTCCAGCTGCACACTAAGGTTGGCCCCCAGGAGACCCCACAAGACTGGCCTCCTGAGCCAGATCATAGCGGGCACCACTACAAAAACTCCAAGCCGCCATCAACCAAGTAGCAACAACTCCCGTGAGCAATCTTAGTTTCTAGAGATGCTTCCACCATCTCATACTCGTGCGCCGTTGGTAAGGCCCATGATAGTCATAGAAGCTAATCACCTGAGCACCGGACTTCTCGGTCTCATGAAAACCTCGCCCCCACTAGAAACCAGGATCCTCATCCTCTTGTCAACACACTCGAGAACGAAAAACAACCGTCACACCCTAAAACTTCAATCGACAACAACCTTACCCGCAACCCTAAATCGACGAAACTAACCGAGACGATGAGCAAAGCAGCAGGAGGCGACTCGACACATGTTCTGGAGGCCGGAGACGTCAGGAGAGCAGTACCAAGAGCTGATGTATGAGCGTGACAGGAAAAAAAAACCTAGCGGCGCAGAAACCCTAGGTTCTGAAAGTTTTTTCCCACGACTCTCCTCTCATATGAGATAGCAACCTATGAGATGGTATTTCAAGTACAATATATATATATATATATATATATATATATATATATATATATATTTATATATATTTATATCCTCAAATAATTTTATTTCAAGTACACTCTTTAGTGTTCTCTACAAATTTTTCTTCAATAATCTAAACCGTCCATTTTTCAAGTTTTCATTCATAGATCATCCTTGCAACAAATCACGCAAATTGAAAATCATTAAAGCGTCTAGTTGGGATCAACAAAATAGACGAACACAGTGCTTCAAGAAAATGCTATATTAGCAACCATCTAATTGAGTGATCAAATGATTTTGGATTCTAGTGATTTTTTGCAGAGATGATCTGTTGTGAAATTATTGCAAGCGCACAATCCGCACAAGTAATATAGAAGTAAATAAAGTGTCGTTCCCACGAAGACTGTAATTTCCTATTAATTACCAATTATGATTAATTCAAAAGTTTATTTGAACAATTGATTAAGGAGAGTGATTGATTTATTAAACTAAATTAAAAAAAATATGAAAAGTGACAATTTAAGTAACGGTTTAGAAAATAAAGTTGATGAGATACTTGATCCAAAACTTCTAGTCGATAGAACTATGAAATTCCTAGTTTATAGGAATAAGGGAACGAGAGGAATTTTAAGACAATTAGAGAAACAAAAGGAAGAAGCTAAGGAACTGCTTTGAGTTCTGCTTATCTATTTCATTCATCAAATGAGGTTTATATACAAGTTCATCGTCCTAAATTAGAAAATTTAAAATTGCAAGTGTTTTTAAACTATAAGAGTTGAATGGTTTTTAAAACACCTACGTACATAAGCCATACAAAGTTGGTGGTTTAAAACCAATTGTTTTAAACCACAACTTATTTATAGTTTGTAAGATCCTCCTGGATCATGGCTCCCCCATTTAAGGTGCTTGAGCTCCTGGTCAAGCTAAATTGTGAGATGAGGAAACTCTGTTATTGCCTTGTCTCGAATATACCACTTCGACTTGCTAGGAAGTTGACCTTTACTGCCAATGTGGAAATACTCATACTTTCCATGTCGGGTCTCACTAACCTTCTGCTCCAACACACAATCCTCCTGCAAAGGGTCTTCTCGTTCAATTCGCAAGTCATCAATTGATGGAAGACGAGTGTCTTCGTCAGGATCATCATCAAGTAGAGATGGCTCAAAAAGTTTAAGATTCTCAACATTGATGATCGAGTACATATGCATGTATTGTGGTAATTCAAGTTGAAAGGCATTATCACCAATTTGTTTGATGATCTTGAATGGTCCATAACGAATAGGCTTCAGTTTCTTGCCTTCACCGGTTAGCCCCTCCTTTCCAAGGTGTAACCATACTAGGTCACATTCTTTGAAGTTACATGGCACACGATGCTTATCATGGCGAGCTTTATATCGTTGCTGAGAACATTTCAATTGTGCCTCCACTTCAGTATGAATCTTTCTGATTCGTTCGAGAAATTTTTGTGCTCGAATATGTTCTTTTTTTTTCCACTTAATGGCTGGTCACTTTTAGTGAATGCTAAATCAAAAGGACTCTGGGGTAAATAACCCAAACAAACCTCAAATGGAGATTTGAGTGTGGAGCCATGAATTGCTCGGTTAAAAGCAAACTGTAAGTAAGGGAGACTTTCATCCCAAGTCTTTGGATGCTTGGAATTGTAACCCCTCAACAAGTGTACCATAGTCCGGTTTACAACCTCCGTTTGCCCATCTATTTGTGGATGAAATGCAGTGCTTCTTTTCAATCTGGTATCCATCATTTCCCATAACGACCTCCAGAAATGGCCTAAGAATCGAATGTCTCTATCAGAAATAATCGATGTAGGTAAGCCAAAATGCTTCCAAACATGTTGGAAAAATTACTTAGCAGCTCATTTTCCAGTAATGGCCTTCTTACATGGAATGAGAATCACCATCTTATTGAAACGATCTACCACCACAAACAAGTAGTCATATCCAGACTTGGTTTTAGGCAATCCACTTAAGAAATCCATTGAGATACTCTCCCAAGGTCGGCTAGGTATTCGCAATGGAAGATACAGTCCTAACTTTTTGTTGGAAGGCTTTGATGTGTTGCATAGAACACAACCTCGAATGTATCGTGAAACATCGAGATGCATCTTTGGCCAATAAACATAGTGACGAAGATTCAATAAAGTCTTCTCAACTCCAAAATGTCCTGCTACTTTAGAAGTATGAGCCTCACGAATCCACTGCAATCTGTCCCCATCTTCTGGAATGCACAATTGTGTTCCCTTGTACATTAGTCCATCCTTCAATTGGAACTCACTAGTCTTTCCTTGTTGTAGCTTGGCATAGGCTGAGTTGAAATCAGCATCTGTGTCATACCCTTTGGCATATTCAGAAGGAACAATGGGTTGGATTTGCATAGCCACCAGCAATGCGGAACTAATTGGTGTAGGTGGTCTAGATAACATATCTGCCAACTTATTAGTTGCTCCTTTCTTGTACTTTATCACAATATTGAATTGTTGTAGGTAAGACATCCATTTCATATGGCGAGCTTGCTGCAACTTAGACTGTGTAGTTAAAAACTGAAGAGGTTTATGATATGAGTGAACTACAACTTCTTTTCCCAATAGGTAAGCTCTCCAATGCTTCACTGCTTGATGCAGTACATATAGCTCCTTGTCATAAGTTGGATAGTTCAATACCGGTCCACTAAACATCTCAGAATGGTATGCAATTGGTTTCCCATCCTGAAACAATACGGCTCCCATGGCATAGTTTGATGCATCTACTTCCACTTCAAATGGTTTCTGCAAATTCGGTAATGCTAGTATTGAGGCCTCTGTAATCTTTTGTTTCAACAACTGGAAAGATTATTCATGGTTTCTCGACCATTCAAACTTTTGATTGGCCTTTGTAAGAGAATGTAAGGGTGCTGCAATTTGTGAAAAGTGCCGAATAAACTTTCGCAAATATTGACATGCACCTATAAAGCTCCGAACTTCAGTTACTAAACGGGGCGTAGGCTATTGAGAAATCACATGTACTTTCTCTAGGTCCATTTTCAGTTCTCCTGCACCAACAATGAATCCCAGGTATACAAGGTGTTGTTTCCCAAATTCACACTTCTTACCGTTTAACTGTAACTGATTTGTTCGTAGAACCTCCAAAACTTGAGCAATATGATGAAGATGGTCCTCCTATGTGACACTAAATATGAGAATGTCATCTAAATATACAATGACGAAGTCATCAATGAAAGGGCGGAGTACCTCATTCATCAATCGCATGAAGGTAGCTGGAGCATTGCATAATCCGAATGGCATGACTAACCACTTGTACAGTCCCTGCTTTGTTTTGAATGCAGTCTTCCAAGTTTCTTCTTCATGGATGCGGACTTGGTGATAGCCAGATTTGAGATCAAGCTTAGTGAAGTAGCGTGCACCATGTAGTTGATCTAGCAGGTCATCAATCCTCGGCAATGGATACCGATTCTTGATGGTTATTTTGTTGAGTGCTCTATAATCAACACACATACGCCAGTCTCCGTCTTTCTTAGGCACAAGTAACAATGGCGAACCACATGGTGAGCAGCTAGGTTTGATGACTCCTTGTTCAAGAAGTCCCTAAATTTGCTTCTTGATCTCATCAGATTCCGTCAAAGAAGTACGATACAAACCCAAGTTTGGTAGAGGTGAATCTCCTACCAACTGGATCTCATGCTCCATAGTTCTCCTTGGTGGCAAATCATGCACATCTTGAAATAAGTCCTTGAACTTCTCCTGCAATTTCCCTATGTCTGAGCATTGCGCAGGAGATAAAGACAAAGTAGACAATGTCATAGCTCCAGAACTCTGATCTTGAGGTCGAATCATCAACAAAACGAATCACCCACATGAATTGACTAACCTCTTGGCTTGGTTAGTTGTCAGCAAATTATCTGTAGATTGAGGCTTGCAAACGTTGATGTGGAACTCCTTCCCATCTTTCACAAGTCGATACTTGCGAAGCCTCCGATAGTGAATGGCATCTTGGTCCCATAAATATGGACTGCCTAATATGACTTGGCAAATGTCCAAAGGAACCACCTCACATGTCACCTCATCGATATATCGATTGGTGATAGCAAATTTGAAGGTACATTGCTTCGTGATCTGTAAGTCAACGTCCTTTTGAATCCATCCTAGCGAGTACGACTTAGGATGTGGTGTGGTGTCTAAACCCACTTTTCTTACTAAAGCCTATGAAATCAGGTTTTTCTGACTTCCAGGGTCAATGATAGCTTGTACAACACTTTACTTCACTCAACTCTGGAAGCTTTTCTGCCTGTTGTGCAGTTAAGGTGGCTTTTCTGTCATTTCTCCCCTGGTTGTTTTTCTCGTTCTTTGGCCACAACTCAGGATGGAGTATCCAACACTTGTCTTTGGCATGTCTGCTAGTTTGACAGTGATCACAGTAGACATTCTGTGATTGACCTTCCTTGCTCTGCTTCCCCTTTTTCTGCCAGTAAGTTTTGTTGACAGGTTTTGATCTGTCATCCTTCTTGTCAGTTCTTTTATTTTTGGCCTCAATGGCGATGGCCTTCACAGTAGCTTCTTCAATAGTATTTACGGTGAACAATTTTAGTTCTTTCCGTATGTAGTCGGCAAGACCTCCGGTATACTTCATGAGAACATCGTAGTCGTCGACGTCGATGTCCAGAAACATAGCTTAGCTCAAACTCTGTTGTATACTCTTGTACAGGCTGCCCAAATCTTTGTTTGAAATGTTGCCACTTCTACCATCTTTCATCTTCATAGCCAATTGGATAGAATTGTTTTCTCAAAAGTATCTTGAAGTTCTTCCAAGTCAATTCTGAGACATCATACCGTCTCCGATAGGACTTCCACCATGTAAGGGCATGGCTTGAAAGTTTCAAACTCCCAAATTTAATCTTTTGCACATTAGAATACTTATAAACTGTGAAATAAGTTTCTAATGTATCTAACCAGTTATCAAGCTTTTCAGGATCAACATCTCCTTTATATATAGGGATATCAACCTTAAAATCAATTTTTAAAGTATCAATAGAATTTTTGTTGTCACCTGATTCAGCTTCCTTTTTCTCTGGATTAGCTTGTGTGTCGTCTTCATCTTCGCTATCCTCAACAACCTTTTTCTTGAGATTTTGATCATGCTCATATGAAGTTGATGGTCGTGAAGGTTTTCCAGTCTTCAAACTCTCCATGAGTTTAAGGATTGACGTGGACAAGTTTTCAACTTGTTGCTCAAGCTTAGTGATGCGATCACCATCACTAGATGTATCCTGTTTGTTTTCTCCAGTCATAATGTCTCTCTTGGACCTTGGCATTCGGTGTACGAACAAAGGACCTAAAAGTTCTTCTCTAGAAGCTTTGCGTTGGTTGCGAGTTGAGACCATAAACCACCGTCACCCTCTCGGATCTGGTGCTCTGATACCACTTGATCCAAAACTTCTAGTCAATAGAACTATGAAATTCCTAGTTTATAGGAATAAGGGAACAAGAGGAATTTTAAGACAATTAGAGAAACAAAAGGAAGAAGCTAAGGAATTGCTTTGAGTTCTGCTTATCTATTTCATTCATCAAATGAGGTTTATATACAAGTTCATCGTCCTAAATTAGAAAATTTAAAATAGCAAGTGTTTTTAAACCATAAGAGTTGAATGGTTTTTAAAACACCTACGTACATAAGCCATACAAAGTTGGTGGTTTAAAACCAATTGTTTTAAACCACAACTTATTTATAGTTTTAAAATAATTAAATAATAATATAATAGTATATGATTATTTAATTATTTTGTTTGTAAGATCCTCCTGGATCATACTAGAGCATCCGATTTCACCATGACCAATTCCACTTAATTCTTATAGCCAATTAACTCTAATTACTATCCATATTGACAGTTAGTTTCTCCTAATTTATTTGATATCCCATCTCGGGCTAAACCAAAAGTATTCTTAATTAACAACCCACTCTCTCTTGAGCAACGGATTTAGAAAATCAAGAACTCATTAATTTCTATGAGAACCTACAAGGAAACTGCATGAGTCATGTTAGTCCCTCTTTGACACTCATTCAAGACATGGTATTTGTTACAGTAAGCAAACACGAAACATCTCATCTCGGTCTCTGCTTGGATCATCAATTAAATATTAGCTTGATATTTAAGAGATTAAGAACAGTAAAAAATACTCAACATGGAATAGTAATCAGAAATTAATATAACTATAAAAATTAAGTGTTTATGGTTAGGCTACATCGTAGCCTTAACAAGAAAAATTAGTTCATGACAAAAGAAAAGATAAACAAGATAATTATTGTTATAAAATCGATTTGGCTGATGGACTTGATCTTCAAAATCTACACAGGAACACCGTCAAAAGCTCCTCAAGCATAGCAGCAACAAACTCTTGACTCTCTCTGATATTTCTCTGAATGTATAAAAATATGGTGTCAAAGTACATGGTATCTCGTATATGGTCCCCCACATAGAGAGAGCTTAGGGTGACTTTATATAGTGTAAAACAACTAAACCCTACTCTAAAATGGTCTGGAAAAACTCTCCTAAAGCAAAACAAAATCCTAAATAATTAAGGAAACAAACTAAGAAATAATCCTACTTTTACTGGGAAACACGCCAGCCAACTTCCTCGCACGTTTTGGGATTGTTCTACATCCTAGAAAATTCTGAAAAAATATGAAAAACCTAGCTTGATCTTCAAGCTTTCCAAGCATATATCACACACCACTAGGAAAAATCGAAAAAGTCTTCAACTCTTCAATCTTCCACAATAGTATAGTTCTTAAGGTATTTCAACTTAAGATGTCTTGACTTGCAAGTCTGAAGCAATTGGCTTGATAGAAAATTATGAAAATTTGACACAATCACCTTCAATGTCTTAGCTTTCTTCTCCAATTGGCTTTGCACTAAAATTCATTCGAAAAGTCGATTTTCTGTCGAAATACTTCCAAGAGCGCAAAACAGCTGAAAATAAGGAAAGTAAAGTAATAATGCTCTTTTTAATTAACTTTCCCTACAAAAACCAAACATAAGTATAGGAAGTAATGCACTTATCATGATCTTTGAAGGAATATCTAAAAACTAAATATAATTCATGGTGAGCCCTACAAGGGTGTTCTCAAACCACAACTGGAGCTATATGTATGCAATCTCTTTTGGCTCTTTTAACCACCCCCACACGTAAGTTTTGTTAGCGTGAGTCCTAGTATAATTGGGATTTACTTCCTAGTATATTAGGATTTTATTTATTTCCTTTGTATAGATATTATGTAATTAGGACTTTTTGTTATTTCCTAGTATAACCCTACTAGGGTTTGTAACCTTGTATTATAAATACCTCCTTTAGGAGAATGGAATACAATCTGAAAATATTCTACCCATATTGTTTGACTTGGCATTAGAGCCGACTTTCTAGTGACTTGTGTATTGTACCCACTTGTGTTCTACTGTGCGCCCTATTTTTTATAGGGTTTTTCTTGTGCCCATGCATGTGCCGTATTTGCTTCGTGTTGTATTTTCGCTGCTATCATGGGTGATGATTCCAAGGTTGTGGTTGGTTCTAGTGTTTCTGCCACGAAGGAGGATCGTCCTTTGGGTAATTATTCTACTCCTATTACTTCTGACAAATTGGATGGCTCCAATTACGCCTTTTGGTCTCGTGGTGCACGCCTTACGATTACTGGTCGTCGTATGGCAACTTGGATTAATGAGAAGAAGACTGCTCTGTCCCCGGATTCAGATGCCTATGCCGAATGGGAAGAAGATAATTGCTTGGTGCAGTCATGGCTTATTAAGTCCATGAATAAACCAGTTCGTGCCTTGTTTGAACATGGTGCTACTACTTTTGATATATGGGAGGCCGCTCGAAATACCTATACTGTGACTCAGAATAGTTCTTGGTTGTTTCAACTCCGACGGCAATCCATCCTTACCGGTCAGAATGGTGAATCTGTGAAACTGTTTTATGAAAAACTCCATGCTATCTGGCAGGAGATTGATTGTCTGCGTTCGAATGACTTTAGTTGTGCTGCTGATGTGGCTCGTCGTCAGAAAGAAATTGAAGTCGATTGAGTTTGTGATTTTCTTGGAGGACTTGATTCGCCGTATGATGATGTCCGTAGCCGAATCCTTGCTTTCAGTCCTATCCCTCCTCCTCTAGAAGCCTATGCCATGGTCTTGAAGGAAGACACCCGTCAGTCTGCTATGCTCGGAGGCAGGCAGTGCGATGACCCTCAAATTAGACCCTGCCCGTAATCGAACGGTCGCCCGTCAAGACACGACCGGTTGCCAGCCGTCCCAGAAATTCTTTGCTTCTTATGGTCTTCGCCTTTCTGGATATACCCCTGGTTCTCTTGAAGGCCCTCGTAAATGTCATCATTGCAATGGTAATCATTATTTTGAGAAGTGTTTTAAGGAGCATGGTTACCCTGATTGGTTTGCTGACTACAAAGCCCGTATGTATGGCCCTAAGGCCGCTTGCACTGTGAACCAAGATGAGTCCAATCCCCCGGCCCCGTCTGCAAATTGTGTTTTTCAGGATCTCGGGACTCACGAGAAGATCGGGCATGGTAAACGGATAAGGGGGTTGTATTATCTTAAGTCACCGGCTGCAACAGTTCGTGATTGTGTTGCTAATAAAGTTCAGAGTGGCAGTGTCAAAGACAAACAACAACTTTGGTTGTGGCATCGTCGCTTAGGACATCCTTCGTTTGGTTATCTTAAGCATTTGTTTCCTTCATTATTTAGTTCGTGTGATGAGTCTAGCTTCAAATGTGAGACTTGTGTAATGGCCAAGAGCCACCGTACTATTTTTCCCTTAAGTAATAAGAAAGCTGCATTGCCTTTTGAGTTAGTACATTCGGATGTGTGGGGCCCTACTCGTGTGCCTTCTAATGGTTTCCATTGGTTTGTTACGTTTATTGATGACTGCACTCACTTAACATGGGTGTATTTGATGAAGAATAAATATGATGTTGCTTCCATTCTTCCTTTTTTTGTGCCATGGTGTCTACTCAGTTTCATGCTCAAGTCAAAGTGTTTCGAATTGATAATAGAAGTGAATATGTGTGAATAATACCTTGACCTATTTCTTCCGTGATCAAGGTATTATTCACCAAACTACTACTCCATTCACTCCTCGGCAAAATGGTGTATCTAAGCGCAAGAATCGTCAGTTACTGGAAGTTGCCCACTCGCTTATGTTGGATATGTCTATTCCTCATCATTTATGGGGCCATGCTGTTTTGGCTGCGGCCTATTTGATTAACCATACTTGTAGTGGGGTTCTTGATTTCAAGACTCCGCTTGATGTGTTGTGTGTTCATACCGCTCTGGTCTCTATCTCTAAGTTGCCCCCAAAGGTCTTTGGGTGTGTTGCCTATGTTCATGTCTACTCCCATCAACGTAGTAAACTTGATCCATGTGCACTCCGCTGTGTCTTCCTTGGCTATGCTACCACTCAGAAGGGTTATAAATGCTATCACCCTCCTACTCAGAAGGTGCATGCTACTTTGGACGTCACATTCCATGAAGAAGTACCGTATTATGTTTCTCCCTCTTCTCCAATTCAGGGGGAGAGGGGGAGTGAATTGAAGAGTTTTGGAATGGAAGACTGTGGACTTAAGGATGACTGTGAAGAAATTGCTCACGGGACGAAAACGACCGGTCGCCAAGGTCAGGAGCAAATAACGATAGCCATTGCCTAGAAACAACCGGTTGCCAAGATGGTCACAACCGGTCGCCTGGGCCTATAGACGAAGATGATAGCCATTGCCCTAAAATGACCGGTTGCCAAGATGGTCACGACCGGTCGCCCGATAATATTTTTGACGATTCCGTCGTTACTTCTGAAGAACGTGACAGTGATTCTGGTGACTCTTGTGTAGATGAGATCGATGCAAGACCCCCCTTTGCCCTGCCATTGCCCCAATCAACTCGTGATAATAGTGAGGTAATTTCTGATGATGGTTCTACTTATCAATTACCCCTACGAACTACTCGTGGGAAGCCCAAAATACAATATTCTCCTGATATACATGCCAAGTCCAAATATCCCATTAGCCATTATGTGTCAACTCATCATTTATCTAAGTCATATGCATCATATTTGTGTCAATTATCTAGTGTATGTGTGCCAACTAAGTTGCAGGATGCTTTTTCTGATCCCAAATGGGTAGATGCAATGAATGTTGAGATGGAAGCTTTGAACAAGAATGCCACTTGGGAATTAGTTCCTTTATCGAAGGGAAAAAAGGCGGTTGGGTGCAGATTGGTGTTTACTTTGAAGCATAAAGCTGACGGTTCCATTGACCGTTACAAGGCAAGATTGGTAGCAAAGGGCTATACTCAGACTTATGGAGTGGATTACACGGAGACCTTTGCCCCAGTAGCAAAGCACAATACTATGCGCGTACTCTTGTTCTTGGCTGCCAATCATGACTGGTCCATGTTGCAGTTTGATGTCAAAAATGCATTCTTACATGGTGACCTCAAGCAAGAAATATACATGGATCCTCCTCCTGGTATTCCTGTGACCTCCAAGAAGGGTGTTGTGTGTAAACTGCGGAAATCCTTGTATGGATTAAAGCAGTCTCCAAGGCATGGTTTGGGAGGTTTGCTGCATCTATGAGGAAGTTTGGGTATGTGCAGAGTAACTTGGATCATACTTTGTTTCTGAAGCGTCATAAAGGTAAATTGACAGCTTTAATAATTTATGTTGATGATATGATTGTGACTAGAGATGATCAGGTAGAAATGTAAAATCTTCAGAAGTATCGGTTGTCCAAGTTTGAGATGAAATCATTAGGTGACTTAAAGTACTTTCTTGGGATTGAAGTTCCCAGATCTAAGCATAGTATCATTCAGTCCCAAAGGAAGTATGTTTTGGATGTACTTGCAGAAACTGGAATGTTGGATTGTAAACAATTGATACCCCCAGTGACTAAGTTGGGGTTATATCCTGATCAAGTCCCTATTGACGTGTATTTTGAGATATCTGAAAGTAACTCCTAGGAAGGGGGTTAATGTTTTCCAAGTATGGTCATACAGATGTGGAAGGGTATACATATGCTAATTGGGCTGGTTCGGCCACTGATAGGCGTTCTACGGCTAGGTATTTCACGTTTGTTGGTGGTAATCTTGTTACTTGAAGAAGTAAGAAACAAAAGGTGGTGTCTCGATCTAGTGCCGAGGCTGAGTATCGTGGGATGGCCCAAGGCGTGTGTGAGTTACTATGGTTGAGGAGATTGTTGAGAGATCTTGGTTTTGGGCCACAAAAACCCATGGATTTATATTGTAACAATCAGGCGGCAAATTGCGATTGCCCATAATCCTATGCAACAAGATCTTACGAAGCATGTGGAGGTTGATCGAAATTTTATTAAAGAGAAGTTGGATGCATAAATTGTTTCCTTCCCGTTCATAAGTTCTGAGTATCAATTAGCCGATGTACTTACGAAAGCCGTGTCTACCAGAACTAGCTTGACAAGTTGGGCATGCGTGACGTCTTTACTCTAACTTAAGGGGAGTGTTAGCGCGAGTCCTAGTATAATTGGGATTTACTTCCTAGTATATTAGGATTTTATTTATTTCATTTTGTATAGATATTATGTAATTATGACTTTATCTTATTTCCTAGTAGGGTCATTATATAATAGGCCCTTGCAACTCTAATAATCTATACTAAAATTCATCTACATATTTACTTCCAACCAAAACCCAATTTTGAAAACGAATGCCATGAAGGATAAAAGTTGTCCATTTCTTATTATTTATTTACAAAATCCTGCCATTTTTGTTATCCAGCGATTTTTCCTAAACAATCCCTAATATCTAGCCTTTCCATTATTATGGTGTTGCTGGACTCAACAAATGAAAACATTATCATAATACATATAATATATATTCGTTCATAAATAATATTTATATATAGCTATACATATAAACCATAATTACATATAATGTAGGTATATTAAAATTAATGTATATATTGGATGTCGTATAATGTAGGTAATTTACCTATACATATAAACCATAATTACATATAATGTAGGTATATTAAAATTAATGTATATATTGGATGTCGTATAATGTAGGTAATTTACCTATACATATTTTCGTAGTAGGTATATTATTCAAATGGTAGGTATATTGGATGACATATAATACCTAAATCCTAATCGTAAGTACATTAAAATTAATGTAGGTATATTGGATGTCGTATAATGTAGGTATATTGGAATAGATAATTATGTACACTTTTTATAAATTAAAAACAGGCACACTATTTATACTAGGTAAATTATATTTTTCATAAAACAAACAATAAAAAGATTATTAGTTATTTTTCATAGAACAAGTAATAGGTACATTATTTTTTCAACATAATTAGTATGTACAGTATTATTCATAAACAATTATAAAGTAGATTATTAGTCATGTATAATTCATAAAAGAAAATAACATAAACATTTTTATTAAACAAAGCGATTACCTAAATCTATATTTATCGTTAAATTTAAAAAAATGTTTCCAAATTAATTTCTACATCCATTACAACTATTTGGAGATCTTTCCCAATTCAACGTCTGTCATTATATACAATCCAATTAAAAAGCTGTTTCCATATTGATTCCTACATTAATATACAAAATGCAATAATGACTTAGTTGGGGGTATTTTTGGAATCTGAAAAGTACAATAAATTAGATTTTATGCTTAATTAGGTAAATCACTGAGTTGGATCACTAGTCGTGGGTTTTTACTTATACAAACCTGGGTATTATTTATAGGAACAAAAAGTGAAGGGTTGTAGATCTGCAAATTGAATTTGAAGAATGTAAGTCAAATTTACTATTCCTAGTATAACCCTACTAGGGTTTGTAACCTTGTATTATAAATACCTACTTTCGGAGAATGAAATACAATCTGAAAATATTCTACCCATATTATTTGACTAGTTGGCCTCTACCATTTGCCCTTTGAAAGTTATAGAAACGTAAGAAGACTTGAATTGTGTTTCTCAAGTCAACCTACCCCACTCCTCTTTGATTCATTTGAAGTTTCAAATTCAACCATTTTGGAAGTTTCAATTTCAACCACGTTTTTGATAGCCTTTTGGGTTGATTCATTTGAAGTTTCAATTTCAACCATTTGCAAGTTTCAATTTCAACACGTTTTTGATAGCCTTTTGGGTGGGAAGCATGAACAGAGACAACTGATGATGTGACGGAATTAAAAGAACAGAACAGAACAGTCAGTCAAAAAGAAACATGAACAGAAACAACAAATCTGCGTACTGACGTCGAAAGGAAAAGTCTGCGTATTTAGGGAGAGTTTGAATTTCTTTCTTTCTTTCTTTTTTCTCTGAATTATTTTCTGCGGGGGTTTACTTCTAAATCGATTTCTTGTTTATGAAGTTCTAAGCTTGGTTGCTCATTTGTTAGTAGTGGATTTATTGCATGGTATATTCATTTTGGGTTTTTTTTGTTTGTTTCAATCACCATTATGGTTACTTGACCATTAAAAAAACCCATATGAATAGCATGCTGTACAATTAAATTGCCCATTATGTCGTCTTTATTGCATCAAAATAATTTACATTATTACATCATCAGATTGTTATAATTAAACTAATAAATTCATTTAAGCTCATTTTGTATTTTCTTTTCTTACATGGCTCCCACATACACGTTAGAAGTTATGAGCCGTTTCTTACTTTTACTATGACCTGGATTCAAGTTACGATTTCGAAAAATGGGTTGGGATGTTCAATCTTAGAGGCTTCTGGTGTTGTCTAGATATAAAGTCAACTGAGTTGAACTTGAGGCAGATTCATTTCCTCCGCATGAACCAAAATAGACCACAACAATCTTAGAGGCTCTGTCAAAATTTGCTACCTGCAGTAACAAGGCCTTATATAAAGCAACCCCACAATTATGTAATGCCTAGTTCCAAAAATTCCATGGATCCAAGGCTCTACAAATCTGCAAAATCAGGGGATGTTTGCTTCCTTAAACAACTTCTTAACGATAATCCCATGCTACTATATCAACTTACACCCCGGGAAAACACCGCCCTCCATATCGCCGTGCAATTTGGACACAAAAATGTTACAGCTGAGATTTATAACAGATGCAGGTCTCTTCTCACACAACCAAATTTAGATGGAGATACTCCTTTGCATGTGGCTGCACGGGTTGGCCGCTTCTGGATTGTCAGTTTTCTGGTCAGAGAAACCTTCTCCATGTCACAAGTAGAGTTCAGGAACGCGAACAGCAGCGTGACAGAGACTGTGAGAATCAGAAACAGGGGGAACAACACGGTTTTACACGAAGCTGTGAGGAATGGTCACAACAAAGTGGCTGAGTTCTTACTTAAGATTGACCCTAAATTGGCTTGTTTTGAAAATGAGGCAGGTGAGTCTCCATTGTTCCTAGCTGCAAGAGAGGGATTGTTAGATATTCTGAATCACATTTTACAATCAAGTCCTTCATCAGCTCATGGTGGCTCATATGGCCAAACAGCCCTGCATGCTGCTGTGGTTGAGAGGCATTTGGGTATGTCATACTTTGGCCCAGTAATATATGCTACTATTATCTCAATTTCCTTGCAAATTCTATATGGGACTTTCACTATTAACACCTCTGGCAGTTGAATTTGCATAAATAAAAATAGTAGTATCCATTCCATACAGATGTTGTTCCTCTTTAATTTATGTTTGTCTCTTGACTTCTGTAATTTTTTTATATTTTATATAAGATATCATGGAATCCCTCCTAAGGTTCAAACAGCAGCTGATCAAACAAGCTGACCACCAAGGCAAGACTCCTCTCTACTATGCAGCATCCCTTGGAGACCATAAAACAGTTCAACGATTACTAGAACTCGATTTTTCGATTGCATATGTTTTGGATAAACAGGGTTGTTCACCAATTCATGTTGCAGCCAGCAAAGGTTATACCAATGTGATTAGAGAGATTGTTCGACATTGCCCAGATTCGGGAGAACTTGTCGACCCTTATGGACGGAATGCTCTTCATATTGCAATCTTCAAAGGGCAAACAAAAGTTGTCAGGTATATACTAGAAACAGCAGAGCTGGAGGGGCTCATAAACCAGCCTGATTTTGATGGAAATACGCCCTTGCATCTAGCCACCATTGAAAGAAAAACTTGGATTCTGTGTTACTTGAAGTGGGATGGAAGAGTAAACCCAAGATCCAAGAACAAATATGGCCAAACAGCAATTGAGATTGATAGCTCAATCAAAGAAGCTAGTATTACATCTCCCAGGGTGAGTACCAAGTACATAATTAATTTCCCTTGTACAAAATTGGTCTTAATGCTTAACAAACTACAATTGCCAATCTTATACACATTGTTTCTCTTAAAATGAATTTACTTGCAGAATATAATGCCAAGCATTTGGGGACATATCCGGACACCGCCTTCTTTGTTGGACAACATCAAGGTTTTTTCAAGAGCAGAACAAGAAGAAGCCAATGCAGTGCAAACGTACATGCAAATGGGGCAGGCCCTTTTGGTGGTTGCAACACTTATCACAACTGTGACATTTGCAGCTGCCTTCACAATGCCTGGAGGCTACAACAATGGTGTAGGCGCAGACCGAGGGCAGGCTCTTCTGCAGTCAAATATTCATTTCAAGTGCTTCATCATCACAGACACCATTGCCATGACATGCTCAATAATTGCAGCTTGCCTTCTGTTCTGGGGAGCTGTTAACAGCAACAAGTCCACCTATGTTTACTATTTCACAAGTGCTGCTGCTCTTACATTTATTGCTCTGCAGTCCACTTCAATAGCATTCCAAGCAGGGATTAAGGCTGTCATGCCCGATCAGCAATTTGTCAAAACCTTGGCGACCCTCGTCGGAAACGCTTTTCATGTTATTACCTTTTTGTTTCTTTCCCAGTTGGTGAAAATGTTTTCCCTACCTGAAGCCTGCAGATTCTTCATTTTTCATCTCTGTAAGCTCAAGTGCAAAAT
Organism: Prunus padus; assembly: GCA_024362665.1. NCBI lineage: Eukaryota > Viridiplantae > Streptophyta > Magnoliopsida > Rosales > Rosaceae > Prunus > Prunus padus. The sequence continues at coordinate 11,120,569 of JANFAM010000011.1, forward strand.
CAAGAACAAACTATGAAGAATAAATAAGTGCATTCTGCACTCTAGTGTATAGTTCAACTCCATTTACGCCTTCAGCACATCTGTCACATTAGAACAAGGGTTTAAAGATTACAATTCAATATTATACAATTTGGGTTTTTAGGTCCAATGGTCCCCGAACTTTGACTCGATTCGCATTTTGGTCCCTCAATTTCCAAAATTGTTCCTGTGGTTCTTCAACTTCAGTTTCGTTAGGACAAATGGTCTTTGTTAACTTTTCTGTTAAATACAGGAGTAAAATGGTATTTTTGTATTAAAAATAAGAAAAATATTAATAAACATAAAATAATCATGGTTGTTTGACTTTGAGAGGTTGGATAAATAGATTGAACTGGGTTCGTGGGGCTGAGAGAGAGAGAGGTTTCTAATAATACAAAAATACCGTTTTACCCCTGCATTTAACAGAAAAGTTAACAAAATTGACGACATGACCATTTGTCCTAACGAAACTGAAGTTGAAGAACCACGAGAACGATTTTGGAAATTGAGGGACTCAAATGCAAATTGAGTCTAAATTCAAGGACTAATAAACCTATTAACCCTATACAGTTTTGATGTATAATTTTTTGTATTTCTCTATTATTGTAGACTAATAATAGCTTTCCATTTATTTTTTATTTTTTTGTTTCTTTTCGGGTTTAGAGATTAGAAGTTGTCATTCTTGTTCTCCGAGATTCATTAAAAAAATTCAGAAAAATGAAAGTAATTTTATATGTCATATAGAATCTCAACGATCTTCTTCTGAAACAATAAACCAGTAAACCTGTCTATTAAAAAATACGTGAATTGGAAAATGGGTTAATATCTGCTTTGAGAAACATATCCTTGTTTGAAAAATCTAGGACAAACTACAGTAAACCCCCTAAATTATAGGGTCATTTTCAAGTTCATACCCACCTTTAGAGACATTCACGAGTACGTATTCATAGTCCCGGAAACCCTACAAATTGCCCCCTCCGTTAGCCAAATCATTAGTTAATCTGTTAAATGATGACGTGACAAAAGTGGAACTCATTTTTTGATGACGTGGACCAAAAATTAATTAAAAAATTAGTTTAATGTTTAAATTATTTTATAAATCTTAGGATTAATTACAGTAAACCCCCCAACCTATAGGGGTCATTACAAACTCATACCCAACTTTTGTTGACCGGTTTGACCAGTACATCAACTTATAGAAACCTTTCAAAAGACACCCTCCGTTACCCAATCTGTTAGTATATCCGTTAAATGCTTACGTGGCAATGTAAATCCCATTTTTTATGCTGATGTGGAGCAAAAAAAGTAATTAAAAAATATTTAAATTTAATTATTTTATAAATTAAGTAAAAACTTTAAAAATGAATAAAATAACAAAAAAATAAATTTAAAAAAAGGGATCTTTTGTTTTTCCAATAAAAGTGAGAATATTTAGGAAAAGGCCAAAACACAAGGCAAAATCCAATCCACAATTTGCCTTATGCTTTTGCCTTTTCCTAAATATTTTCACTTTTATTGGCTAAACCCTAATAATTCTTTAAAAACGAGAGAAAAAAAACCCAACCACATCTTCTATCTCCCCGTCTCTTCCTCTCTCTAGTCATCTCCCTAGTCCCTTTCCCCGAGCACCAAACCACCCACCCAGCCATCCTCTACACCACCATACCACCCACCCTCTCCTCACCTCTGCATAACCATCCTCACTGGAACACCAACAAATGCATTCAAAAACAAGTTCCGCAATACAGATCTCTCATCTTCATGGCCAACAATGCTTCCCAAAAGTGGGCCACTTCTTAGATGAAACAGGAGCTCTGGCAATAAAGATGCCTCCTTTGGGAACCGATAAAGCTTTGACTTTGGTGCTTGAGAACCAAATTTTAGAGTAATATCTTTAATTCTTTCATCTATTGCTTCACCACCATCATCATCATCATCATAAAAAATAACTCTCAAAACTTCCAAAAAAAAAAATAAACAAAGTAAAACAAGATCTGGTTATTATATGTGGGTTATTGAGTTTGTGGGTTAGATATAATTAGGGCATGTGCGAGGGGATGAGTTGTGCGGTTGAAATTCTAGAAATGCAGGTCATGGCTTTGTCGAACGACACATTGTCGTCTTCGTTCTGGTCGAATCAAGCCAGGCTCCAGCCGTAATCAGCGACGAAGATGATGGTACTTTGGGGGTTGGATTTAGTATTGCGATTGGGCTGTGCCCTCAACGGATCTGGAGTTTGGGCCTCGTCGGATCTGTGGTAGAGATGACAGGAAGAGAAAGAGAGGGGAAAGAGGCGTGATGTAGGAGGGGGATGGGTTTGGAGAGAGAGATATAAGGGGGTAAGATGGGGTTGGGGATGGGAGGAGGTTGGGTGTTGCGGCTGGGTTTAGCGGTGGGCGTTCCAAACCCACCTTCTCATAAGAGAAAAAAACCAAAGGGAGAGAGAGAGAGAGACGAAGATAGAGAGGGGATAGGGGAGATTGGATGTGGGTGCGAAAAGCGGCCGGAGAGGGGGTGAGTGAGAGACATAATGGGTTGGGGAAAATCGGAGGTAGGGGTCAAGTGGGTGGTACGGTGGTGTAGAGGATGGCTGGGTGGGTGGTTTGGTGCCCGGGGAAAGGGACTAGGGAGATGAGCAGAGAGAGGAAGAGACGGGGAGAGAGAAGATGGTAGGGGTGGTTGCGGTTCGGTTATTGCAATTTTTCAATGAAACCGCGAACCGACCGACATATTGCGGTATTGTAAAAAAAAAACCATGAACCAACTGACATATTGCGATATACCGCAATTATCGATAGTATATTGCGGTCGGTATGTCAGTATACTGCTATTATCGATATATGAAACTTTACAAATTTAATCGGCTAACCCACTTATAAAATCTAATCTTTTACAAACTTTTCTTCTAGGCATATGAGTTTAAAATAAAATAAAAAATAAAAATAAAAAAATCTTATTTTTTTCATATTTTTCTCGCCCTAGTTTTGAAGCCTTTAAGTCCAAGCATTTTGAACTTTACAAATTTAAGAAAAGAAGCTCACAACTCAAATAAATATTTAACCCAAAGCAAATAAAGTTTAAATTTAGTTACAACCCAAAAGAAAAATGCAATGCAAGACATAGAGAACTCAAGGGTTGGTGGAGAATGGATTTGAATGACTCCGTTGTGATGTATGACTTACAAATAAAACAACACAAGTTTAGTAAATATGAACTAAGAAAATTAAAATGAAATGAGCATATAAAAAAACATTATAAGAAGCATAAAGAACATGAAAATAATAAACCAATTACTTACAAGTTGTAACATGTTCCATTTCCTTATAGAATTCAATCTCAACATTAGAGAGAGCTAAGATAATTAATTATCATGCTATTAAATATTAAATAAAATAAGTATTTATATATAGTTGCGGTATTGCGGTATACTGCGGTATTTGTTATTCAAAATCGAGAACCAACCGACATATTGCGGTCGGTTCAAAAAACAGCAATTTGCGGTCGGTTAAAATGCGGTTTTGTAATATTTCGGTTCAAAATGACAACCCTAGAATATGGGGGTTTTTTTTCTCTTTTTAAAATTTATTTTTTGTTATTTTATTCATTTTTAAAGCTTTTACTTAATTTATTTTAAAAAAATTTAATATTTTTTTATTACTTTTTTGTGCCACATCAGCATAAAAAATGAGATTTATATTGACACGTCAGCATTTAACGGATCTACTAACAGATTGGGTAACGGAGGGTGTCTTTTGAAAGGTTTCCATAAGTTCATGTATTGGTCAAACATGTCAACAAAAGTTGGGTATGAGTTTGTAATGACCCCTATAGGTTGGGGGGTTTACTGTAGTTAATCATATAATCTATTATTTGTAAAATTCGTTGAATTCTGTCACGTTCTTTGTAGAAAATACTTTTTTTATTTTTTATTTTTATAATACTTGGCTTGTAATATAGCTAGATCATAAAAATGTTGGGTTGCCCTTAGTTTTATTTCATTGATTTTCTGTTTTATTTATAGAAATGTCATGAAGACTTGAGAGGCAAAAGGGATATGCTAGAACAACTTAAGAATTCATTTTGAGTTCATTTTTGCTTATTTAGCTCGTTCTATTGATGTACATTTACATTTTCATACATGCTAGTTTCTTGAATGTCTCCTCTCGCATCTTCGTGGGGTTGATCGTTTTGGAGGTCTACTTTCTATTGGACAATGCAAGTATCAAATCCTCTTAAGCTATAGGCAAACTTTATTGACATGGGCGTAACTGGAAACGACGTAGGAGAGAAATAGAAACTACAAAAGTATTTGTCTCTGGAATTTGAGATGAATGGTTGAATACTTCTTCGGAATTGAAGTAGCAAGGTCAAAGACTGTTATTTTTCTGTCTCAAAGGAAGTATGTGATGGATCTGCTGACTGAAACATGAATTTTAGGATGTAAGCCTACCAACACACTCATTGAGATGAATCACAAGTTCTATGAAGACATGGACTACTTGCCAACCAATAAGGAACAATACCAGCGCCTTGTTGGAAGGTTAATATACTTGGCACACACAAGACCAGATATTGCATATAATATGAGTGTGGTTCGTCAGTTTATGCATTTACCTAATGTTCTCATAAGAACGTAGTTGATTGGATGTTAAGGTACTTGAAGTCAGCCCTTTGGAAGGGATTAATGTTCTCAAAGAATAGAAATCTCGAAGTTGTTGGATATACATATGCGGATTGGATTGGATTCATTACAGTTATACGCTCTACATCGGGTTACTTTACATTCATTGGAGGTAACCTTGTCACTTGGCGAAGTAAAAAAAATAAAATGTGGTTGCTCGATCTAGTGTAGAAGTAGAGTATAGAGGTATGGCCCAAGGAATTTGTGAATTATTGTGGATTAAAGGCCTCTTGACATAATTGGGGTATAAACTAGAGAAGTCTATGCATTTAAATTGTGACATCAAGTCAGCGATTGATATTGCTCACAATCCAGTTCAACAAGATCAAATAAAACATGTTGAGGTGGATAGACATTTCATCAAAGAAAAAATTGGGAACAAGATCATTTGTCTGCCCTTTGTAAAATCAAAAGATCAGTTAGCGGAGTAGATGATTGTTTCATGCCTCACTTACCAAGTCGGGCATTGTTGACGTGCATGCACCAACTTTTAGGAAGCTTGTTGATACGAATTAATCTATATTGTTGACATGCATGCACCAATCCTTGTATACTTAGGAGATTTTCTCTTGTTTAATTTCTATATTTATTTTCTTGTACAACACACTTGTAAACTCCTATATTATCATCTAAAAGTATTCAAATTATATTCATATTTTAGCAGTGTGTAATGTCATTCTTGTCCTTGCATTTGTCCTTTGAAACTTAGAGAAACGTGAAAAGACTTCAGCTATGTTTCTTAAGCCAACCGCGCCCACTTCTCCCTTTGATTCATTTGAGAGTCTAAAACAAATCATGGGGAAGCAAGTGTCGTAAGTTCCCAGCAACAGAAACAACGTCAATAAGAAGAAGCAAAACAAAACGAAACAGTCAAAAAGGAACAGTGAGAGTTTGAAATCTGCTTACCGAAGTCTGAGACTAAGGACAAAAAAGTCTGCATATTTAGAGAGAGTTATGATGTTCAATCTTAGACTTCTGGTGTAGTCTATATCCATAGTAAACTTATTGAAGGTTTTCCCGTCAAGTTACGATTTCGAAAAATGGGTTCGGATGTTCAATCTTAGGGGCTTCTGGTAACAAAAATAATACCAAACCATCATTCAGATTTTTAAAATTTTCTTGTAACACATAAATGATCGTACTCCATAAAAAATAACAACAAAAACAAGAACAAAAAATAATTTCTTTTTCCGAATCCTAATTCAAGATGCTTGCACGTAAGCATGAGAATGAATTTAACAGAACAATAATCCAAAAACAAAATCAGATGAAAAAAAAAATACCAAACATGATCAGAAAACAGAAACACCTAAAACCCACATGTAGTATATATGAAAAATCCTGATCTAATCACCAACAACAGCCAAACCCAGTTCACCAATTCATCAGTTCAACAAACAACACACAAAAGGAGAGTTTTCTCACGCTTGCATGTGGGTCAGAATTCAAATCACAATTCAAAAACAAAAATTGCACAGACATGGGATTGGAGGGAACGCAGTGAAGAACCAATAAATCTGAGAGACCATTGTGGTAGAATTGGAGTGAACGCAATGAAGAACCAGTCAAACAATAAGGGGTAAATATTTTCTCATATATTTTCATTCTCCAAAGAGAGATATTGATAATACAAGTGGGTAAGTTGGGTTATACAAGGAAACAAAATAAAATTCTAATTACAAGAGACTTGTACAAAAAGAAATAAATAAAATTATAATAGAATAGGAAATAAATTTCCTAATGAAACAAGGATCTCACCAACACTCCTCCTCAAGTTAGAGCAAAAATGTCATGCATGCCCAAGTTGTCAAGCGAGTTGAGAAAGGCACTGGTAGAAACAACTTTCGTAAGAACATTCGTCAAGTGATACCTAGAACTTATGAATGGAAAAGAAATAATCTCATCATCCAACTTCTCTTTATACAATGTCGATCAACTTCCATATGCTTCGTACAATCATGTTGCACAGGGTTATGAGCAAACGCAATTACAACATTATTATCACAATATAAATCCATGGGTTTTTGTGGCTCAAGCCCAAGGTCTCTCAACAATCTCCTCAACCACAATAACTCACACACACCTTGAGCCATCCCACGATACTCGACTTCTGCACTTGATCGGGCCACCACTTTTTGTTTCTTACTTCTCCAAGTAACAAGATTACCACCAACGAAAGTGAAATATCCGAAAATAGAATGCCTATCAGTAATTGAACCAGCCCAATCAGCATCTATATACCATTCCACATCCATATGGCCATATTTAGAAAACAATAATCCCTTGTTAGGAGTCACCTTTAGATATCTTAAAATACGCATCACAGTACTCATATGATCTTCACTGACTCACAACACTCACTGCATATGCTATATCAGGAAGTGTATGAGCTAAATAAATCAATTTCCCCACAAGTCGTTGATAACGCTCTTTATCAGTAGGGACTTGATCAGGATACAACTCCAACTTGTGATTCTGCTCAATCAGGGTATCAATAGGTTTACAATCCAATATTTCAATTTCTGCAAACAAATCCAACACATACTTTCTTTGGGACAAAAAGATACTATGATTAGATATAGCAACTTCGATCCCGAAAAAGTACTTCAAATCACCCAATGACTTCATCTCAAACTTCGAAGCCAAATACTTCTGGAGACTTTACATTTTTGCCTGATCATCTCCAGTCACAATCATATCATCAACATAAATAATTAAAGCCGTCAATTTACCTTTGTGACACGTCAAAAACAAGGTATGGTTTGAGTTACTCTGTACATAGCCAAATTGCTTCCTAAACGCCGCAAACTTTTCAAACCACGCCTTAAGAGACTGCTTCAATCCATATAAGGACTTTTGCAGTTTACACATAACACCTTCCTTAGAGGTCACATGAATATCAGGAATGCATTCTTGACATGTAGAAATGCATTCTTGACATCAAACTGCAATAAGGACGAATCACTATTAGCAGCCAGGGACAAGAGCACACACATAGTGTTGAGTTTTGCTACTGGAGCAAAGGTCTCTACATAATCCACTCCATAGGTTTGAGTATAACCCTTCGCTACCAATCTGACCTTGTAACTATCAATAGAACCATCAGCCTTATGGTTCAAAGTAAACACCCATCTGCACTAGACAGCTTTCTTCCCCGTTATAAAGGAACTAAATCACAAGTTCCATTCTTGTTTAAAACCTCAATTTCAACATTCATGACATCCATCCACTTAGGATCAGAAAGAGCATCCTGCAACTTAGTGGGCACTCAAACACTAGATAATTGATACAAATATTATGCATATGACTTAGATAGACGATGAGTTGTCACATAATGACTAATGTTATATTTAGACTTGGCATGAATATCAGGTGAGTATTGTGTTTTAGGTTTCCCATGAGTGGTACGTGGGGGCAACTCATACCTTGGTATAGATAGATCATCAGAGATTACCTCACTTGTTTCATTATCACAATTTGATTGGAGCAATGGGAGGGCGGATGGGGGGTCTTGCATCGAACTCAGCAGCACATGAATCACAAGAGTCACTATCACAATTTTCAAGCACAGGCGACCGGTCGACTGGTCGTTTCTTCACAGGCGACATTTTCTACATCTTCAGCGATAGGCAACCAGTCTCATCTAGATTTTCGACCGGCCGTTTCTTCACAGGGGCATTTTCTTCATCTTCAGTGATAGGTGACCGATCGCATCCAGATTTTCGACTAGCCGTTTCGTCACCGAGAACAATATCGTCATCTCCAAACCTGGGCGACCGATCACTTTCTGCAGTGCCACCGGTCGTTTCCTTCTAAAGAGCAATATCTTCATACACTATATTTTGGCCACCAAGTCTAAGATCTTCCAATCCAAGACTATCCAATTCACTCCACATTTCCCCCTGAATTGGAGATGATAGAGAAATATAATATGGTATTTCTTCATGGAAGGTCACATCTAAAGTAACATGCACCTTCTGAGTAGGAGGATGATAACGCTTATAACCCTTCTAAGTAGAAGAGTAACCAATAAAAACACAGCGCGAAGCACAATGATCAAGCTTACTCCGTTCATGAGAGTAGACATGAACATAGGCAACACACCCAAAAACTTTAGGGGGCAACTTGGAGACGGAGACAAGGGAAACATGGTCACCAAACACATCATGCAGAGTCCTGAAATCAAAAACCCAGTTAGGAGTACGATTAATCAAATAAACAGCAGACATAACGGCATGGCCCCAAAGATGACGAGGAACAGATATATCCAATATGAGTGAGTGGGCAACTTCAAGCAATTGTTGGTTCTTCCTTTCAGACACACCATTTTGTTGAGGGGTAAAAGGTGTTGTCATTTGGTGAATAATAACTTGAGCACGGAAGAAACATGCCAAAGTATTATTCACATATTCTCCTCTTTTATCAGTCCGGAATACTTTGACCAGAGTCTGAAACTAAGTAGACACCATAGTACAAAACTCTAGAAGGATGGAAGCAACATCATTTTTATTTTTCAATAGGAAAATCCAAGTGAGTTAGGTATAATCATCAATAAATGTGACGAACCAACATAATTCGTTCGAAGTAACGCGAGCGAGACCTCGCACATCAGAATGCACTAAATCAAAAGGCTTTGTAGCTTTACTGTCACTTAAAAGACAATAGTGCGATGACTCTTGGCCAAAATACAGGTCTCACACTTAAAACTGGACTCATCATAAGAGCGGAATAAAAATGGAAACAAATGCTTAAGGTAGGCAAACAACGAATGTCCCAAGCGACGATGCCATAACAAAATTTGTTGTTTGTGTTTGACACTGCAACTTTGAATAGTATTAATGAAACGATCACAAATTGGTTCCGCATGCAATGTCAAATAATATAACCTCCCCTATCCGTTTACCATGCCCAGTCGTCTCGTGAGTCTTGAGATCCTGGAAGGAGTAATGTGTAGGGTAGAAAGAGTAATGTGTAGGATAGAAAGTAGCAGAAGCATTAAGTGTATCAAGTAATTGACCAACATATAACAAGTTACAATGGATACTGGAACGCACGGGACAAGGACATAGTAGGAGTGATAGAGATTGTGCCCTCGCCAGTAATTGGAGAGGGCAAGCCATTAGAACTAGTTATGTATGGGTCATGGGTTATACTAGACAACTCATCAAATAATTTAGCATTATAAGTCATATGATCAATAGCACTAGTGTCAAATATCCAAGTATTAGAGCCCGTACCTAGAATAGAGTCAGAACACACAAATTTGCAGAAGCATCAGCAACAACACCAACAATTGAGTTATCACCCGTGATTGCAGTGGAAACACAACAGAACACGGTAGAGCATACAGCGGAACACAGCAAAGGCACACCACACAACATGGTAGAGGCATGAATACGAGAACGACACGAACACAGTAGAGGTATGAACATGACAGACACCACACAAACCCAATAGGTCACACACGCACATATAGAAAAAAAAAAAAAAAAAAAAAAAAGGAGCTAGAACACGGGTGGCCATAACACACAGGTCACCAGAAAGTCGGATTTAATGCCAAGTCAAACAATATGAGGTAAAATATTTTGTCATCTATTTTAATTCTCCAAAGAAAGGTATTTATAATACTAGTGGGTAAACCCTAGTAAGGTTATACATGGAAATAAAATAAAATCATAATTACAAGAGATTTGTACAAAAGATAAATAAATAAAATCATAATATAATAGGAAATAAATTCCCTAATCAAACTAGGATCTTGCCAACAGAACCAGAGGTTGTCTGCAAAACACAAATCTCGTACTAGCTTTATAATGGAAATCAAATTTGGGGAAAGTTTAATCTTAGCAATACATGGTTTAAAAAAACCCATTAAAATGGAAGACTCACCCCACTTAGATACTTGCCTCAACTCAGTCAAGAACATTTTAGTGTAGAAGACCTACAATATTTCAGAAAAAGTCTATTTGTTAAATGATTAAACATCTCTTTTCAAAAATAACAATGAAATGCCATCTTTATTCTTCAAACCATAAACCAAGTGTTGAAGAATATAAGTCTCACATCGGAAACTTGACAAAATAAAATATAATACATAATGAATGGTTCCACTATTAATATCACCGAGGTATTTTGTGATAAAACCCCACACCTACTAGACTTTGTAGGTGGTTAAGTTGGGGACAATATCGGTGTTGCTAGTAGTGGGCCGCTGGCTTGTGTATTTGAAATCTTAACATGGTATCAAAGCGGGTTGATTGACTGGGCCGGAAATATTGGGCCTTTACCCTAACCCCTTGCCCAATATGTGGTGTTCACATGTTGGGCTTGAATGTTTGCCCTTTCCTTTTACCCAATACGTGTTGTTCACGTATTGGGCTTGAATATGTTGACTCTGATGTAGACTTGACTCCATGTGTGCCCCACTATGTGGCGGTCCCACGTGAGGGGGCGTGTTGAAGAACATAAGTCCCACATCGAAAACTTGACAAAATAAAATAAAATATATAATGAATGCTTCCACTACTAATATCACCGAGAATGAATGCTTTAATTGCTTAATTGTGGTGTTTCTATATGGGAATTTGAGTGGTGTTGATATAGGATTTTGAATGTTTGACTAAATATGATTTTCATTAATAGTGTTTTGGGCTTTGTGAAAGGGAGTGAATTTTCCCTTTCTAACTAATGAGCTTTTGGAGTTTTTGGTTGGTTTTGTTTAGTGTTGCTAATGGTTGAGGTATGCTAGTGTTTTGAGATGTGAAGCTGTGGTTCTCTCTAACGGTTGAGGTATGCTAGTCTTTTGTATTTTTCAGTTTGTATCATGTGGGTTTCTATTGAGTATTGATATAGTGATTCTTAATATGCTTTCGAATATGTTTTGTGCTGAAATTCTTTATATGAAGTGTATGAATTTTGAATTCGAAATTGTTGCATTTGCCTTATCAAAACCTGATATGGATGCAAATAGGTCTTGTTGTGATTGATTTTGTTATGTATGTTTGTGAGTATTGCTTGTTGTGGGTTCCAAATTTTAAAAGTGCTATGATTTATATATATATATATATGTGTGTGTGTGTGTGTGTGTGTGTGTGTGTGTGTGTGTGTGTGTGTGTGTGTGTGTGTGTGTGTTTGTTTGTTTGGTTTTTGGAAATTTTGAGTTGGCTGCCTTGATTTAGTTTGATTGTGTTGGTTTTCTTTTGGTATGCAAGTATACTTGAAAAATTTGTAGCCTTTTTAGAAGCCTCCAACTCAGTCTATGCCAGTGTACCTGGACACTGCGCATAAACCCATAAATAAGCATATATCTTGTAGATAACTACAAAGTCAGAGCCTTTTCTTATTTTTGTGGGAAAATATAGGCATCTCAGATCAACCTGTGAATGTTTGTAGCACCAGAATATCAGATAATTCAATTCAATTGGAAGATTCTATCAGCCTTAAACATTAGTCTTGTGTTTATTTATTTATTTTAATATAATTGAAAATCTGGAATTTGTGGGAATTGTTTTTTTTTTGTGGTTGCTAAAACCCCTTACTGTGGTTAAGGCTATCAGGTAGGCTATGTGTTGGGTCATTCAGGCTGAGTGTGTGGCTATAGTTGCAAGAGCCATAGTTTCTATATAGGTGTAAGAGAATCATGAATTGAAACAAATAATCTACACGGGCACCTTTAGAACAAGGAAATTAGATCCAGAGGTTACATTTTATAGCAAGTCATATCAAGGGAGGTCTACTTAACGCTCTTGCAATACTTCAAATTTTGCTCAAGCATCTCATGAAGATACCTATTTTCAACTTTCCCATGTTCCATTGATACTGGAAGAACTTAATAACCTGTCTACACAAAAGTGCAAGCTGCCCAGCCACTAAAATTGTAAGGCTAAAATCACAGCTCATAAATAAGGCATTGAATGAATCCCTAAATTAGAATTTCGAAATTTAATCCCTAAGTCCTAAATGCCCAACTGAATCCCTAATTCCTAAATCCCTAAAGTAGAATTTAGAAAGAAAAAAAATTGAAATTGAATGACATGAAGAAGAAGAGAACCAAAGAAGTAGGTGGTTCAGGTCAGTGATACGGAGGAGTACTGAAATTTGAAGACAGAGAAGAAGAGGCCTTACAGTTAGAGAGCAAAGGAGAGGAGGCTGGAGCGGCGCCTGGAGCAGAAATTTAAAACACAATTAAACAATTAAAGCATAACACTCCATACGCATGTATACATACATATATATATATATATAATGTGCCCCGCTTCATAATTTGCAAAAGCTCCCTATTGACCGCGTATCGCTCTTTTATCACTTTTGTTTTTTCATTCAGAAATTGAGCTCTCTTCGTCACTGGAGAACCCTAGGCTGAGAAAGGAGTTGTGTGAGGGAATCCAGAACAATGTTTCGGCACTCCCATTCCCACTCCCCCATCATCGCCGCTAAGGTCTGATCTCTCTAAAAATTTGGGTTTCTTTTTCGCTTCTTCTTCTCTTCTCTGCCTTCTCTCTGTCTCTCTCTCCCTCTTCCTATATTATCGAAACTGTTGCCACACCAGTATGATCTGTACATATTCACTCTTAAGTGGGAATCTCGCTTGAATGTCATCTTTTGGTTGCCTATGGTGTGTATTTGTTAAGATGTATTGTGTTATATCCACATTCCACCTAAGGTGCACATCAGATGTTCGACGAAAGTCGTGAACCAGCAGGTATATTTTTATTAATTTTTCTCTTCTGTTTTTATCTTCCATGCATTGATGGGCAAGAAAAAAGTTCCTCTGAGGCTCCTCTTGAGGTCCAAAGAGAGCTCTCCGTGGAAAATATTTCTGTGAACTCCCACTCCAATTGATATTCTGAGGATAGGCTTTACTTGAATGGTAATATCTTGAGGAGTACTTTTGGGTATATGAAAGTCATATCCCCAAAACATTTGATACGACATCAAGCTATAAGTCAGCAGAGTCCAACTTGTATCAATTCTAAAAAAATGATGAACACTTTGACTCTTCCCTTTTGTTTCTTTGTTTATGTATGCTGATACCAATAATTGCATTTCAGTGCTACCATGACACCTCCCATGTGACAGAGGAACTAGTTCAAAACATCCTTATTCCAGGACTTGAGCCTGGTGCTGTAGATGTGTTTTTGGATTTCATTTGCTGTTTTATCTTTGTTCCCTCTTTTAACCGAATTAAGATAAAATGGTATGACATAGAAAAAAGTCACTCTTACAAGGTACAGATTTTTGAGTATGTTCGAAGATTGTTTCTCATGTTTGTTTGAAAATGGATAATTTTAGTTGCTGTAATTGCTTGCATTTGATTTTGATGAAGAGAGAATATCTGTTCAATGATATGAATTAGGAAAAGAAAGTTAAGATTCTAGTTTCTTTTAGTAGAATTTCATTCCAATTTGAGCAGTAAAAAGAAAAGTTATATGGGTTTTTCAGAAATTAACAGAATTGTCATGCATGAGTGTAAAAAACAGGTTGGACAAGGGTATGATTGTTGTAAAGGTTTGGTTCCCTTCACCGTGTGGGTTTTGTCAAAATTCATATGCTAATTCAATTTCTCCCTCGTTTGAAATATTGTCAGGCTAGTTTCTTGAATGTCTCCTCTCACATATTCGTGCGACTGATCGTTTTGGATGTCTACTTTCTTTTGGACAATTCAAGTGTCAAATCCTCTCAAGCTATTGGCAAGCTTTATTGACATGGTCGTAACTGGAAACAACGCAAGAGAGAAACAGAAGCTACAAAAGTATGTCTTTGGAATTTGAGTTGAATGGTGGAATACTTCCTCGGAATTGAAGTAGCAAGGTCAAAGACTGGTATTTTTTTTATCTCAAAGGAAGTATGTGATGAATCTGCTTCTGAAACATGAATGCGAGGATGTAAGTTTGCCAACACACCCATTGAGATGAATCACAAGCTGTATGAAGACATGGACCACTTGCCAACCAATAATGAACAATATCAGCGCCTTGTTAGAAGGTTAATATACTTGGCACACACAAGACAAGATATTGCATATGATGTGAGTGTGGTTAGTCAGTTTATGCATTCACCTAATGTTCTCATAAGAACGCATTGATCGGATGTTAAGGTACTTGAAGTCAACCCTTGGGAGAGGATTAATGTCCTCAAATAATGGAAATCTCGAAGTTGTTGGATATGCATATACGGATTGGACTAGATTCATTACAGATATACGCTCTACATCGGGTTACTTTACATTCGTTGGAGGTAAACTTGTCACTTGGCGGAGTAAAAAAACAAAATGTAGTTGCTCGATCTAGTGTAAAAGCAGAGTATCGAGGTATGGCCCAAGGAATTTGTGAATTATTGTGGATCAAATTCCTCTAGACATAATTGATCTCTAAACTAGAGAAGTCTATGCAGTTAAATTGTGACAACAAGTTAGCTATCGATATTGCTCACAATCCAGTTCAACATGATCAAACAAAACACGTTGAGGTGGATAGACATTTCATCAAAGAAAAAAATTGAGAACAAGATCATTTGCCTGCCCTTTGTAAAATCAGAAGATCAATTAGCGGAGTGGATGATTGTTTCATGACTCACTTATCAAGTTGGGCATTGGTGATATGTATGCACCAACTTGAGGAGGCATGTTGACACAAGTTAATCTAACAAATCAATGAGATTTATTTCCAAGTTAATTAGGTGATTTTTATTTTTTATTTTTTTCCATATAGTTGACAATCCTTATATAATTAGGAGATTTTCTCTTATTTAATTGCTATATTTATTTCCTTGTACAACACACTTGTAAACTCATATATTCTTCGTTGCAAAGAAGAATACAATCATTTAAAAGTATTCAAATTATATTAATATTTTAGGAGTGTGTAATGTCATTCTTGTCCTTGCATTTGTCCTTTGAAACTTATAGAAACGTAAAAAGACTTCAGCTTTCTTAAGTCAACCGCGCCCACTTCTCCCTTCGATTCATTTGTTAAGAGTCTAAAACAAATCATGGGGAAGCAAGTGTCGTAAGTTCCCAGCAACAGAATAAGAAGAAGAAAAACAAAACGAAACAGTCCAAAAGGAACAGCGAGAGTTTGAAATCTGCTTACCGGAGTGTGAAACTGAGGACAAAAAAGTCTGCATATTTAGAGACAGTTATGATGTTCAATCTTAGACTTCTACATCCATTGTCAACTTATTGAAGGTTTTCCCGTCAAGTTACGATTTCGAAAAATGGGTTCGGATGTTCAATCTTGGGGGCTTCTGGTAACAAAAATAATACCAAACCATCATTCAGATTTTTAAAATTTTCTTGTAACACATACATGATTGTACTCCATCAAAAATAACAAAAAAATATATATTCTTTTTCAAGAACATTTTTTATTGTACTCCACAGCTTTAAGGTTCAGCTGCAAAATGGAGAAATTTTGTTTGGGGAATTAGGGCTGGAAACCAAAGAAACCCACAAGATGCAGAAAGAGGAGAGAAAGGAGAGAGGGTAATTAGGCGCGATGAGGTCGATGGTTGATGTGGATTTTCTCTGATATTTAAGAAGACCAGAGAAAATTTGAAAAGTCGACTTTAAAGAGTCAATGACCCAAGTCATGGGGAAGCAGCAACTATTTTGTTTTCAGTCAATAGAAAGACTTGGAAGACGGTGCAAATTTACCCACGTCATCAGGCCTTATATAAAGCAACCCCATAATTATGTGACATCAGGATATTCCAAAAGCTCCATGGATCCAAGGCTCTACAAATCTGCAAAATCAGGGGATGTTTGCTTCCTTAAACAACTTCTTAACGAAGATCCCATGCTACTATATCAACTTACACCCCAGGAAAACACTGCCCTCCATATCGCCGTGCAATTTGGACACAAAAATGTTACAGCTGAGATTTATAGCAGATGCAGCTCCCTTCTCACACAACCAAATTTTGATGGAGATACTCCTTTACATGTGGCCGCAAGGGTTGGCCGCTTCTCGATTGTCAGTTTTCTGGTCAGGCAAACCTTGTCCAGGTCACAAGTCGGGAACGGGGACAGCAGTATGCTTGAGACTCTGAGAATCAGAAATAAGGGGAACAACACGGTTTTACATGAAGCTGTGAGGAATGGTCACAACAAAGTGGCTGAGTTTTTACTTAAGATTGACCCCGAATTGGCTTGTTTCGAAAATGAGGCAGGTGAGTCTCCATTGTACCTGGCTGCAAGAGAGGGATTGTTAGATATTCTGAATCAAATTTTACAATCAAGTCCTTCATCAGCACATGGTGGTTCAGATGGCAAAACAGCTCTGCATGTCGCTGTTGTTGAGAAGCATTTCGGTATGTCATACTTTAGCCTACTTATAAATGTTTGAGCTATGATTTAATTATGCACTTGCCCTCAGCAACTACTATTATTATATCAATTACCTTGCAAATTCTATATGGGGATTTCAATACAGAGATTTTTTCTCCTCACTTCTGCAAATATATATATATTTTAATGTTTAAGCCAAAAATTTTTGTCTGATTGTAAAGAAGTCATGGAAGCCCTCCTAAGATTCAAACAGGACCTGATCAAAGAAGCTGACCACCAAGGCAAGACTCCTCTTTACTATGCAGCATCCCTTGGAGACCATAGAACAGTTCAACGATTACTAGAACTCGACATTTCGATAGCATATGTTTTGGATAAACAGGGTTTCTCACCAATTCATGTTGCAGCCAGAAAAGGTCATACCAGTGTGATTAGAGAGATTGTTCGACATTGCCCAGATTCAGGAGAACTTGTTGACCCTTATGGATGGAATGCTCTTCATATGGCCATAGTTTGTGGCCAAACAAATGTGGTCAGGTATATACTAGAAACAGCAGAGCTGGAGGGGCTCATAAACCAGCCTGATTTTGATGGAAATACGCCTTTGCATCTAGCCACCATTGAAAGAAAAACTTGGATTCTGTATTACTTGAGGTGGGATGGAAGAGTAAATTTAAGATCCACGAACAAATATGGCCAAACAGCATTTGAGATTGATAGGTCAATCAAGATTTTTTCAAGAACAGACCAAGAAGAAGCCAATGAAGTGCAAAATTACAAGCAAATGGGGCAGACCCTTTTAATGGTTGCAACACTTATCACAACTGTGACATTTACAGCGGCCTTCACAATGCCTGGAGGCTACAACAATGATGTAGGCCCCACCCAAGGGCAGGCTCTTCTGCAGTCAAATCATGATTTCCAGTGCTTCATCATCTCAGACACCATTGCCATGACTTGCTCAATCATTGCAGCTTGCCTTCTCTTCTGGGGAGCTGTCAACAGCAACAACTCCTCCTATGTTTACTATTTCACAAGTGCTTCTGTTCTTACATATATTGCTCTGCAATCCACCGCAATAGCATTCGAAAACGGGATTCAGGCTGCCATGCCTGATCAGCAATTTCTCAAAACCGTTGGAGCCGCTTTTCATGTTATTACCTTCTTGGCTCTTTCCCAATTGGTGAAAATGTTTTCCCTACCTGAAGCCTGCAGATTCTTCATTTCTCATCTTTGTAAGCTCAAGTGCAAAATCAAGAACAAACCATGAAGGTTGAGTGCATTCTGCACTAGTTTATAGTTCAAGTACTTTTACCCTTTCAGCACATCTATCACATATTTAATGAACAAGTTTGATGTTTAAGGGTTCAAAGATTGCAATTTGTCACAATATTATACACTTTTGATATATAAAATTTTGTATTTCAATATTATTGTATACTAATAGCTTTCCATGTAGTTAATCTTTTTTCTTCTTTCTTTTCGGGTTTAGAGATTACAAGTTGTCATTCTTGTTCTCTGAGATACTTTAAAAAAATTCAGAAACAATAAAGTTACCTCCAGGGGCAAGCATAAATAATTTTGTAATACTAATTCATCCAAGTACAAGGTGTAATCAAATGTGCAAGTTGCCTAAATCGTATTCATATGTTAACATTAGGGCTGGCATTTTGAACCGAAATACCGCATTTACTGACCGCATTTTAACCGCATCCAAACCGACCGTAAACTTGTCACTTGGCGGAGTAAAAAAACAAAATGTAGTTGCTCGATCTAGTGTAAAAGTAGAGTATTGAGGTATGGCCCAAGGAATTTGTGAATTATTATGGATCAAATGCCTCTTGACATAAGTGATCTCTAAACTAGAGAAGTCTATGCAGTTAAATTGTGACAACAAGTCAGCTATCGATATTGCTCACAATCCAGTTCAACATGATCAAACAAAACACGTTGAGGTGGATAGACATTTCATCAAAGAAAAAATTGAGAACAATATCATTTGCCTGCCCTTTGTAAAATCAGAAGATCAGTTAGCGGAGTGGACGATTGTTTCATGACTCATTTATCAAGTTGGGCATTGGTGACATGTATGAACCAACTTGAGGAGGTGTGTTGACACGAGTTAATCTAACAAATCAATGAGATTTATTTCCAAGTTAATTAGGTGATGTTTTTTCCATATAGTTGACAATCCTTATATAATTAGCAGATTTTCTCTTATTTAATTCCTATATTTATTTCCTTGTACAACACACTTGTAAACTCATATATTCTTCGTTGCGAAGAAGAATACAATCATTTAAAAGTATTCAAACTATATTAATATTTTAAGAGTGTGTAATGTCATTCTTGTCCATGCATTTGTCCTTTGAAACTTATAGAAACGTAAAAAGACTTCAGCTTTCTTAAGTCAACCGCGCCCACTTCTCCCTTCGATTCATTTGTTAAGAGTCTAAAACAAATCATGGGGAAGCAAGTGTCATAAGTTCCCAGCAACAGAATAAGAAGAAAAAAAACAAAACGGAACAGTCAAAAAGGAACAGTGAGAGTTTCAAATCTGCTTACCGAAGTGTGAAACTGAGGACAAAAAAGTCTGCATATTTAGAGACAGTTATGATGTTCAATCTTAGACTTCTATATCCATAGTCAACTTATTGAAGGTTTTCCCGTCAAGTTACAATTTCGAAAAATGGGTTCGGATGTTCAATCTTGGGGGCTTCTGGTAACAAAAATAATACCAAACCATCATTCAGATTTTTAAAATTTTCTTGTAACACATACATGATTGTACACCATCAAAAATAACAACAACAAAAAAATTATTTTTCAAGAACTTTTTTTATTGTACCCCCATAGCTTTAAGGTTCGGCTGCAAAATGGAGAAATTTTTTTTTGGGGAATTAGGGCTGGAAACCAATGAAACCCACAAGATGCAGAAAGAGAAGAGAGGAGAGAGGGTAATTAGGCGAGATGAGGTCGATGGTTGATGTGGATTTTATCTGATATTTAAGAAGACCAGAGAAAATTTGAAAAGTCGACTTTAAAGAGTCAATGACCCAAGTCATGCGGAAGCAGCAACTATTTTGTTTTCAGTCAATAGAAAGACTTGGAAGACGGTGCAAATTTACCCACGTCATCAGGCCTTATATAAAGCAACCCCATAACAATGTGATATCAGGATATTCCAAAAGCTCCATGGATCCAAGGCTCTACAAATCTGCAAAATCGGGGGATGTTTGCTTCGTTAAACAACTTCTTAACGAAGATCCCATGCTACTATATCAACTTACACCCCGGGAAAACACTGCCCTCCATATCGCCGTGCAATTTGGACACAAAAATGTTACAGCTGAGATTTATAGCAGATGCAGCTCCCTTCTCACACAACCAAATTTTGATGGAGATACTCCTTTACATGTGGCCGCAAGGGTTGGCCGCTTCTCGATTGTCAGTTTTCTGGTCAGGCAAACCTTGTCCAGGTCACAAGTCGGGAACGGGGACAGCAGTATGCTTGAGACTCTTAGAATCAGAAATAAGGGGAACAACACGGTTTTACATGAAGCTGTGAGGAATGGTCACAACAAAGTGGCTGAGTTTTTACTTAAGATTGACCCCGAACTGGCTTGTTTCGAAAATGAGTCAGGTGAGTCTCCATTGTACCTGGCTGCAAGAGAGGGATTGTTAGATATTCTGAATCAAATTTTACAATCAAGTCCTTCACCAGCACATGGTGGTTCAGATGGCAAAACAGCTCTGCATGTCGCTGTTGTTGAGAAGCATTTCGGTATGTCATACTTTAGCCTACTTATAAATGTTTGAGCTATGATTTAATTATGCACTTGCCCTCAGCAACTACTATTATTATATCAATTACCTTGCAAATTCTATATGGGGATTTCAATACAGAGATTTTTTCTCCTCACTTCTGCAAATATATATATATATATTTTATGTTTAAGCTAAAATTTTTGTCTGATTGTAAGATATCATGGAAGCCCTCCTAAGATTCAAACAGCAGCTGAACAAAGAAGCTGACCACCAAGGCAAGACTCCTCTTTACTATGCAGCATCCCTTGGAGACCATAGAACAGTTCAACGATTACTAGAACTCGACATTTCGATAGCTTATGTTTTGGATAAACAGGGTTTCTCACCAATTCATGTTGCAGCCAGCAAAGGTCATGCCAGTGTGATTAGAGAGTTTGTTCGACATTGCCCAGATTCGGGAGAACTTGTTGACCCTTATGGACGGAATGCTCTTCATATGGCCATAGTTTGTGGCCGAGCAAAAGTGGTCAGGTATATACTAGAAACAGCAGAGCTGGAGGGGCTCATAAACCAGCCTGATTTTGATGGGAATACGCCTTTGCATCTAGCCACCATTGAAAGAAAAGCCTGGATTCTGCGTTACTTGAAGTGGGATGGAAGAGTGAATCCAAGATCCAAGAACAAATATGGCCAAACAGCATTTGAGATTGACAGGTCAATCAAGATTTTTTCAAGAACTGGCCAAGAAGAAGCCAATAAAGTGAAAACTTACAAGCAAATGGGGCAGACCCTTTTAGTGGTTGCAACACTTATCACAACTGTGACATTTACAGCGGCCTTCACAATGCCTGGAGGCTACAACAACAATATTGGTCCAGACAAAGGGGTGGCTCTTCTGGAATCAAGCAAATATCTCAGAATGTTCATCATCACAGACACCATTGCCATGACTTTCTCAATAATTGCAGCTTGCCTTCTGTTCTGGGGAGCTGTTAACAGCAACAAGTCCTCCTATGTATACTATTTCACAAGTGCTGCTGCTCTTACATATTTTGCTCTGCAATTCACTGCAGTATCCTTCACAACAGGGATTTTGGCTGTCATGCCCCATCAACACTTCGTCAGACTCATGGGACATGCAACTGGGGCTGCTTTTCATGTTAGTACCTTCCTGTTTCTTTCCCAATTGGTCAAAATGTTTGCCATCCCTGAAGCCTGCAGATTTTTTATTTCTCATCTTTGTAAGCTCAAGTCCAGAATTACAAATAAACAATGAAGAATAAGAGTGCATTCTTCACTGCTTGCATGCACTAGGATGCATGTCAACAGATATCCCATACACAACGCTGAAAATTAGTGAGGGTTTTGTAGTTCAACTGCTTTTACTCCATCATCACATCTGTCACATTATTAGATGAACAACTTTGATGTACAGATCTGTATACCAATAGCTCTTCAATCTAGTTTTGATCCTTACAGTTTTCCGGTTTTACCACTTTGGTCCCCTTAGTTTTAATTTTAATATTTTTTATATCCTCGTAGTTTTCAATTTTGTCAATTATCCTTTTGTTTTTTACTGTCAGATGGCTCAAGTGAATTGAAATACCTCTCCGTGTGAGGGGCACATTATCGAAACTTAACGTAATTTGGAGAAATTTGACAAAAATTGAAACATGTCCTTGAACTGCTCTGAATTGAGACTTCAAGAATAAAACTAACAAAATTGAAACTACGAGAACAAAAGTGACCAACAAACTACAGGACCAAAAGTTAACTTAATGCTTGACCCAAAAAAAGAGAGTAAAAATACAGGACCTAAATATACAAGTTGTAATTGGGAGATATTCTTAATAGATAAAACATAAAGGGTTTTACTGCAAAAAGCCCGAATCGGCCTTTCCCCTGATTTTGAAATTCTGTTATCATCAGGGCTCCAAATCTCCACTCTGCAACTTTCTTCAAACAACCAGATGGAAATATCTTCCAAACCTGGAGACCCACTAAAAGGCTTCCACAACGTAATGAGCGATGGCACCAAAGTGGTCACCGAGATCGTCTCCGATCACGGCTCGATCCACCTCTGCCTCTACCTCATAACCCAAAACATCCGCGACTTCAAAGACATGGTTGTTGGGTTCGATACAGAATGGACTTTCGTCGACGCTGGCACCGGAAAAATCGAAGCTCGCGTCGTCCTCATCAAGCTCTTCTCCTGCATTGGCTGCGTCCTCATTAGATTGGATCACAAGTCGGGCCCTGTTTGCCCCTCTCTCAAGAAATTTCTCATCATGAAGGATGTGATGTTTGTCGGGATCCAGATCAAGGAGGATCTGGTGAAGTTGAGGGAGAATTTTGGGATTGAGATTAGGAATGTTGTGGAGCTGAGTGAGCTGGCTGCCAATGTGCTTCGAAAGCCGCGGCTTTTCGCTTGTGGACCGAGGGATCTGGCGAGGGAGGTTTTGAAGGTTGGGGTTGAGCAGAGGCCGCAGGATGTTGTATGGATGAGCTGGGCGGAGGAGTCGCTTACGCCGGAGCAGATTGAGTGCGCCACCATTGATGCTTATCTAACTTACAAAACTGGGAAGAAGTTGTTGAGCTAAGATTAACAAGTTGGTAGAATCTATTTTCAGGTGCCATCTCTTTTTTTGGTGAGCTACTTTTAGGTAAATTGTTGTAGAGTACTTGTTTTCTTTTACCCATTAAAACATTTTCATTTTGTTGATCTGGGATTGTAGACAACAACAATATCTTTACTTCAAAATTTTGCTCATTATTTATGGGTTTTCTTGTATTGTTGCCTGAGTGAAATGTCAGCTCAAGGTGGATAATGTTTCAAGGGAAGGGAGATGGCCATGATTTGATTGAAGAATTGTTTGATAGGCAACAATCAGATCGGAAAATTTTATTGTTTGAAATTTCATGTTCAAATTTTTCATGAACTGCCATACAAACAAGAGTTCAAAAGAAATTGGCAATAAAATAGAACGGCCTAACACAGAAGCAACAACAAGAAGTACACAAAAGAAGTTAGCAAAAAGACCTAGAAAGCTAAGCAAGAAAAGGTTACTCTGTGTGCAATTGATGAGAAAATGAAATCTGCAAGAAAGGAATATAGCAGAGCAAGAATTGCCAAAGACATAAATACAAGGGTTGCACAATGAGACCACAATAAAACAGCTGAAAAGCAAACAACAAGAGAGAATGCATTGAAAAACAATCTTAGACAATTCAAAGAAGCCCCAAAAGCATATCATGCAAGGAAGTAGACCCAAGGATTTAACTCTTATAGGAGTATGACAAGGAAAGTAGACCTCCGTCCATGGTGCAGGTTTTGATGTCTGATGGGCTTCCATGCCCCTCGTAATACTGTTTTTTTTGGTATCTGGCTTCAGAGGTGGATCCACATAGGGGCTAGAGGGGTCAATTGACCCCTGCAAGCCCGAAATCCACCATTGGAGGAGAATATGTTGACCCCTGGAAATTGCCCATAAACTACTTGATAAAATGCTCTAGAGGGCACAGCACACTAGCACAACAGGCAAATTACCTTATTTCCACTTTTAACATTTAAGTAAATGTATTTGTCCTTTTACTTTAATTTATTTTATATTACTCCATTTACTTAAGTTTACAATGTAAATAAGGAAGTACCCCACATTTGAATTCAAATAAAAATACTAGAAAATCAAATTCCTACCAAATCAAAATATGAAAAATCGATTTTAGTGCAAAATACGATTTAGGCTAAAAATGATGGCTCATTAAGTCAATATATACTTCATACAAAAATCTTATAAAATCAAGTTTTCTTATTTGATGTGTAAGGAATAAAAGCCGCCAAAAATTATCTTGAGAAAATGATTATTCTGAAAAACCATTTTTCATACTTAGCCAATATTTTTACACAAAACAATTTTTCATGTATGATATGAATGCATAAAGAGACCTAAGGTCAATTTAGGTAAAAATCTTTAGATGTTCAATCCACAAAAAGTTTTACAAGAATAACCTAACTCTTACGTATTGAAGAAATATTTGCCTGAATAAGCTCCCCCTAAGACAGTACTCATATGGGTTCAAAGTTTGAGAGTTAGAACCCAAAAGAAATGCAGATAAAACCCAAAATCAAAACGATGACAAACCTCAAAAATGATGTAAATGCCCAAAAATGAGCAGGATTGCGCTAATATATGTCAGTTCTTATGTCAAATAGGACGAGACGCCATAGGAGGCGAAGATGATTGCGCTAAATTTTTGGTTTATTATCACATTCTTAGAGATATTTCTAGTGTATTGCAATGTGTGTCTATATTTTGAAGTTGATACAATTCTCTTTGATAATGAACATGAGTATTTTGTTAGGTTTTATCTATTAACTATGAATTAGAGTATTATCATTTCATTTCAATGGGTCTATTTGTAAAGAAATTTTTTTAACCTTTTACACATTGACCCCCGGAATAAAAATTCATGGATCTGCCACTGTCTGGCTTCCCCGTTTCTTGCCATCAATGGAGTAATTTTTGGGTGTTCCCGGTACACTACGTGGCTAGTGTACCATCCACTAGATGTAGTACATGTGGAATATTTCCAACGCAATTTACCACGTGTCATAAAAATAATACGGTAAATTATAAAGTAATTCCACATGTCTAAGTTTATTGGATGACACCATCCATGCTGCATCTTAACATTTAAAAATTTCTCCCATCAATGAAAGCCTTTTAACCCAAAAAAAAAAAAAGTGAGCAATCCGTAACATGTATGGTATGGACGACGTATGTATCAATTCGAATGCCCCGGCATGCATTACTTCACGAGCATCTACCATGAGCACTGTGATAAAGGACAAAAATTAGCCACATGTGTCAGGGACTTGTCTATTAGTTTACCTTAAACTCAATTTGAGTATGTATTTTAAAATCTCATGTGTTAATCAGTGTAGGGCTGTAATTCGGCCGGATCGGATCGGAAATAGCCATTCCAATTTCCATTCCAAACCCTTTGGAATTCAATAGACACTTCCAATTTCCGTTCAAAACCCTTCGGAATTTCAAAAACACTTCCGATTCCCATTCCAAAAAATTCGGAACTTTCCGATTACGAAGTGTTGAATTCTTCGGAACATAATCATATCAATATTAGACTTAACTGACAAAAAATAATATTAAAAAATTGGGCTTCAATTAAGAAACCCAATTTGGAGTTTCATAAATACCCAACTAGACCCGTTAAGCCCATTTAATATTGTAGGCTAAACTTGAAGGCTGTTCAAAAATCTCTTTGGGTAGTGAAGATATTTATATCAAACAAAACATCTGAAGTTTATGTTTTTAGTCGATGTGGACTCTATTAACTCTCAAAAATGGGTCTGTTGCATGAGGGCTCTTCTTGCTCCTCTGTTTCTCAAACATCTATGCAGGCGTTTTGCTTTGACACTTGATGATATTTCATCTTGGTCTAGGTCTTCCCAAGATGTTAAACTTCGCTTTTGAAGTTTCAATATGCAAATGGTTTGATTGGCATTATACTCCACTTTTCAGAGAAAAGAACACCTCTGCACTGCAGCTAGAAAGGTTGGGAGGGGGAGAGAGAAAAGGAGAGACAAGGAGAGGGATATCAATATGGAGGATAGAATGAAGGAGATAGAAACAGAGACTGAGATCAGGAGGGAGAGAAAAAAAAGTGGGTTGTGGGGGAGACTGAGTAACAGAGGGGAGAGACAAAGAAAGGAAGAAATCGTTGAAGGGAAAACGAAAGAGACAGGGGGAGAGAAAGAAAGGGAAAAAGACAAAAAGCAAAAAGGAAAGTGAACGGGTGGTGTTGCTATTAGCGTCATGCATTTGAGGTCCAATTGAGACAAGCCACGTTTAAAGTAAGTTTTAAGCAATTTGTTTGTGTTGCTTTGCTTTTTTGTTTTAATCCTAATGCAAGATACTTGTGCGACTATTAATCATGCAGTTTAATTTTATCCTTTGAAGTTTGAACTCTTTGGATCAACTATTACGTGTGCCATCATGGCATTTAATTTTACCCTTTGAATCATGATCAATTTTAGCGGAAAAACTATTAATCTATTGTGCAACCATGTAATTTATTTTTTTCATTTGAACCATGTGCGACTATTAATCTAGTTTGGATCAATTTTACCCTTTGAATCATGATCAATTTAATCAATCGTTTTGTGGTATTTGATTCAATTTGAGCTAAAATCATAAGAGAAATCAAACCATAGAAAACTGACATAATTCAATTATCCAAAATAACAAACTGAAATTGCCCTCTGAACCATGAATCCAGGATCAATGAGAAGTGGTGTGGTCTAGTTTGGAACAATTTAATAAATCGTTTAGTGGTACAATTTGATTCAATTTGAGTTAAAATCATAGGAGAAATCAAACCATACCAAACTAATATAATTCAATATTCTAAAGCAGTACTAATCAAAGGAACCTAGCTGCAATTATGACTACTGAACAAAAAGAGATACACAACATGTAACATCTCGAACCAAATTAAAATAAATAATGAAATAAAAATTTTATTTAATAAGTTAAGGGTAAAAAGATCAATTTAATTTGGGAAAGGAATTTGGGGAAAGAGTTGTGCCATTGCGTCCGGCTCGTCGAATCGAGGCCGTAGGCAGATGGCACACTCAATTCCGAGGTCTATAAACGAAAAGGGTTTTTTAGTAGTTGGTTTGGGTCAATTTGGTGTTTTGGAAGCTTGATTAGAAACCTAGGTACTTTGAGTGAGTTTTCTGGCCACTTCCCGGCCAAATTGGAGGTCGACCCAATTGAATAAGTTGCTTCCCTAGTTGTCCTTAACGTTTTACCGTAGGTATTGCCAGGTGTTTCGAGAAATTTCCATCATCGGAAATTTCTCAAGACACCCAAATCTGCCAAGCGCATGGGCCCATTTCCATCCTAGAATGTTCCTCATGTCATCCCGAGCACGACACTATGCTCGGATTTCAATTTGGTTATCGTTTGACAATCGAACGGATATACGCCTAATAGGCGATATCCGGGTTCGATAGGTTCGGACCGTTGGATCGGTTCCAATTTTAATGATGTTGATCTCTGTACCTCTAGGATAGTGTAGGAACTGACGGATCGAGAATCGGAGTCCTGGATACTCCGAATCAATTACTTAAGGGTTAGATTAACGGTAACAGTCCGATCATGCGATCAAGGGTGATCCGACCGCTTGATCGAGACCAAACCTTCAGGACATGTTATTTAGATTGTGTTGAACCTATAGGAACTTTTGGATCGGAAATCGGAGGTCGTGGGCACCGTGGGCTGGGTTGACCAATTTGGGAATGTGTGTATTTGTTTTTTTTTTTAAATATTGAGATTATAATATTGCTAAATGGTGGTTTTGGAATGTTTGTGAAAGCGAGTTTGGGGACTCAGCTATGATCATTAGGAAGTAAGTGGACGTTGTGTTGAATGAGCATCATTTGTCCAAGATGGAATTTTATGCATAAATGAGAATTGATGTACTTTCCTTACTACGATTTTATCGGAATGCGATATGGGTTTTCCAAGGATTTCCTTGTCATTATGGATGTTATTAAAGTGTATGGATGGGGCGATACAGGGTTTGTTTATGAAGATATTTTATGGATTGACTTGCATATATATATAATTGGGATTATTTTAATTATCGAACTAATGAAATTATATACCGATTATTTAGTGGATTATAGTGTTTATGGAATTATTGGGCTTTACTTTGATGTTTGGAGTTTTGAATATTTTGAGTTAGAAAAATGATATATGGGATAAATTAATTTGGATTCTTGTGAAAACAAGTCGTGGAAAGAGTATGGTAAGGGAGTTGTATTTTGGGTTATGGAGTTTATTCTTTTGAGAGTTTGTCATATATTATATGTATAATTATTTGGGTATTGAGTTATGGACTTTATATATGTCCGGGTGTCTGATATTGTTGGGATTGGGTATATATGGATGATTTGGAATTTGGGAAATGATGAAGGTATATGAGCGAGTGATGTGGATATATGATATGTTGGAGTGCTATTAGCACCACCCTATGTACCTCCCCCGGATCTTGTGAGTATGGATAATGTGATAATGGAATGGATATGGATGTGTCGGATACCCGGTGCACCGTTGACGGGGTATGACCGTTGGCCCTTGCCGGGCAGTCTGCGAGCATAGGACTTATGTTTGGCATCACATACAATGCGATGCCGATGTGTGTGCTACTAAGTAGTAGTCCCCCGGTTGGACGGCTCAACCCTAGTCACGGGATGATGCGATGCCGTTTGTGGTCTAGCCAAACAATCCCCCGGATTGGATTGTTTTCCCCGGGTGCATGATGTATACCATGATATGTACCTCCCCTGTTATCGACTACTTGGATATGGATACTTGGTTATATCTCGAGCACCCTTGACGGGGTGTTACTGAAGGCCCTTTCCGAGTAGTCTGCGCGCATAAGACTTGTGATTGGCCGCACGTGAGATGTGATGCCGGCGTGTGTGCTACTGAGTGACAGTCCCCTAGTTGGACGGCTCAACCCTAGTCACGGGATGATGTGATGCTGTCCTGTGGTCTAGCCAAACAATCCCCGGGTTAGATTGTTTCCCCGGTACAAGATTGGTTGTAGTGGTATATATATATATTAAATATATGTGGATTCGTCTTCGGGTTGAGATATCTTGTCTCTAAAGTTGATTTTGTTATATAAATGTGTGTGTGTTTTGGATTGACTTCAATTCTTTAATTTGCATTTTGAGTTAATTGCATAATTTGTGGTTGAGTAGCATTCGAGGTTGTTTATAATTGAGTAATATTGTAATATTGTTTTGCAAGTTCAATTTATGGTTCCATAGTAAGAACTAAATGAATTAAGTGGTATTTTTCGAGAAATGGTGACTGAATCTCAATTTAATGTAACGTGTTACTTTAAATAATTCTGTACTGTTAATTGTGATTCTTAACCAAAGAACTACGTGTGGCTTGATCCCTCAGTAAGGGTACGTAGGCAACCTAGGTTAACCTAGGTGCAGCTGCAAAACAAACTGTTTGGGTTATGCTTTGAATTTTGTGGTTTTATATTTAAAGTTAAGAAACAAACATGCAGTTTACGTTGTTAATACCTGAGTAGTTTTGAAGCAAAGGCCGGAGGCTTCTATGTTTGTGGTGTGTGACTTTTATTGTGCTTTCTAATTCTTGGGATGTATAAAATTGTGTTTTAATAGGTGAAATAAAATGGGAAATGTCCGTTTTTCATAGGAGACTCTGCCGAAATTTCGGTAGAAGTCTCACCCCTTTTTCTGAAAAATTACAGGAGTGAGGTTAAAGTTAGTAAGTGGGCCCAGCAATGGTTAGTTGCCAAGCGAGGATGCTGGATTCGTCATGAATTTCGAGGAGGAATTCGGGCCGGGTTTTGTCCAACAGGGTTCGGCATGAATTCCAAGGAGGAATTCGGGTCGGGTCCTGTCACAACAATCATATAATACAAAATGAAATGGTATTCTATGTACATTTGCTATATATGTAGTACTTTTCGATATAAACATACATTATATATATTCCTTTTTGTTATATTAAAACAAACATATTTGAAAATTTTATATAGTTTCCTTTTTTTTAGAGAAAAACAAGACTCTGTATTTTTTTGTCATAGTCTTATAAATTAATATACTCCAATGTTGATTTTTTTTGCTCAATAGTCTTATAAATTAATATACTTCAATGTTTAGCAGATATGAATATTTGGTATACAGTCCTAAAGTAATATATACTCTTACGTTTAGTATACATGTATATATGAATATTTGTATGTAGGTACTTAAATATAAAAAATAATAAATGACACATATATACAACCTATAAATTAAAAACAATGCAATTAAAAGTATAAAACTCGGAAATTTTCAGAAAATATCGGAAAAATCGGATTGGAATGAGTTTGGAGAACTTCGAAATTTTTTGAATTGGAATTTTCGGAATTAACAGAGTCATTATGATTCCGATCCGAATTTTATTGGAAAATTCGGATTTCGACAGTTTCGAATATCGAAGGTATCTGAGTCGGATTTTTTTGGAAAATTTCGGACCGAAATCTGTCGGAATCGGATTTTCCAATCCAATTTGCACCCCTAGTTTTAGGCATTTAAAACGGTCATATATGCCTTCCGCGAAAGTCACTATAGACATGATTTTTTACTGTGAACAGGAGTATGATTGAAAGTTTATCAAAAACTATTTTATTTGGTGGTGGATTTTGATGTCGTAAATGTTTGAGCTATTTAGTTATGTACCCATTCTTAGTACTAGTGATATAAATAAATCCTACATTATTTAATTTCTATAAACAAACCCAAAAAATGACAGCTACCCTTTTGAGTTTAATTTTGGTTATTAAATTACTTTGATGTCATGTTGAGTTTTTTTTATGAGGTTTTGGGGTTGGGCTTATTTTAAGAAATCGATGGCAGTTTTGTAATTTATAGGAACTTCGAAGCCTCTTTGTTATATTGTAAATGGGCTTTGGATGTGTTTCTAAAGTTCATTTCATGTAGGGTATTTTTATAATTTGTGCCCCTATTGGATATAATAGTGAATCTGGCTAAATATTTTAGGAGGACTCTCCCTCTTTTTGAAACAAAAATATTTTACTCCATACGTGAATTTCATAACAATTTACATATAAAATGAAGCTTTTCTTATCATTTTTAGAGGTAATTCATCCTCTCATGAATCATGATCATGAAACAGCTGCTTACACATACTTATACTAAGAACTGGCTTTATTGATGAAATGAAATAGTTGCTTGCATCAGATCAACTCGAAACGAATAATAATTTATTAGACAAATATAATGTGTAAAATTTAATATAATTAGTTATTAAATTAGTGTTTGGGACAAAGCCCTACCCTAGGAGAAACAAACTAGAAGCCAATCCCAGAGATCTGAGACACAAAGTTGAGAGGGAGCTGGGACTCTTTGTCAGCACTTGGACTTGGACTGGGTGAAAAGGTTGAAGAGGGAGAGATGACAAAAGTCATCTTTTGCCCTTTGGAGCAGTGCCCTGCCAAAGTGGAGGTGACATAAAACGTATCGGCTCCAAGAAATTTAATTGTTGTTGGTTTCTCGAATACATGCAGGGGATCTGCAGTGTTACAACTGGCCAAATCTTCCTTGGTTACGAAAGCCAAGTCTTGTTCTCCTGCTGCAAACTTAAACACTGCAAATCCAAACAACCCTATATAAGTAAACGAGTATCTAGCATATTTTTTTGTATTTAGAAGCATTAAAACATGTTATACGTATATGGATTTTTCTACAATGTCAATCTTTCCTCTATGTGAACACAATTTTAGCCAATTGGATTAACGGATTTACGATTCTCTACTAGGATATAGACTAATAGCAAGTCATTACATTGTGTTCGCATTCAATATGAATTAAACCTTCTAGCTTAATCGAAGTCACAATGGAAGAAAAAAAGTAACATGTTTTATGTAAAAATGGTACCCTCATGAATTATGGTGAAAAAAAGTACATTTTCTGAATAATATACTATAGATACCACACATTAGATAAAGAGGATGTGCTCTTTACTCTGCACCTGAGTTAGAATACCCACCACGTAATTAGATTAAATTAAAATAGAATATCGTTTGTATTAAAAAAAAACAATACAGTATATATAGGATCTATGATATTCCAATAATATTTTTGAACTAAAATAAAAAGATAAAAAGCAAGTCTGACAAATTTAGAGAAGTAGTTGAGGACCTAGAATATCGCCAACCACCAAGGTATGCTTGGAAGCCCATGAAGCATAAGTGGCAGCGCCATCTGGAGGAATAGTCCAACCCAAGTCGTCTCCCACTATATATTCTGCAGCTTCTGCTCTATCTAACATCAGTGATGTTGCTGCCATTGCTAGGGCAAGAAGAACCATCATACTCAATTTCATGGTTTTAACCATCTCAATTTTAGTTCCTCTCGTAATGTATAATTCTGCTCTGGAATGTAGTAGTAGGAAACTCTGAAGTGAAGATGTCTCAATATTTGATATGCATATATAGTGTGGGAGATCCGGCAATTGGAAGCTATTGGAAGTAGATCGAATATTGACATTATCGAAACTAATTGATTTAACTCTAGATACTTGAAATATTTTATTGACGTATATGGCTATGGGTCAATGAGTGTCGATATTAGTTATGTCGAAGAAGTAGAGCTTAACATATGCAAGGTGGTCGGATTGGTTCAGGCTTTTGGTGTGCTCCCAATTAGTCCTGATTTCAAGCTCCCATAATACATGTGTGTATGAATTTCCTCTCTCCCCTTCCTAATTTTAGCAACAAAAAAAACCCCAATTTTTTTAATTATGTTAAACACACCCTGCAGGCCTTGCCGGCGTGCGGTGGCCTTGAATAACCTTGGTGCCTAGAGGAATTTGGCTTGACCGTAAAATGAATGGTTATTTGAAGGTTCCAAAAATTGAACTTTTATGCATCATAAATTTTTTTTTGAGATTCACTATTATACTCAATATAGGGGCCCAAATTATAAAAAAAAAAATCATACATGAAATAAACTTTAAAAACACACCCAAAGCCCATTTACAACATAACAAAGAGGCTTCGAATTTCCTATAAATTACAAAACTGTCATTGATTTCTTAAAACAAGCCCAACCCCAAAACCTCATAAAAAAAAACCCAAAATACTCAATAGGGCATTAAAGTAATTTAATAATCAAAATTAAATTCAATAGGGCTAGCTGTCATTTTTTGGGTTTTTTTGGATTTGTTTATAGAAATTAAATGGTATAGGGTTTATCTATATCACTAATGCTAAGAATGTATATATAACTAAATATATCTATAAAAAAAATTATACAAAAAATGAGATTGCCACTTTCATTCAGGCAGTAAAAGATGCAAAGTGGAGAACAGTGATAGATGTGGAGATTAAAGCTATAAAGAAAAATGATACTTGGGAATTAACATACTTGCCTAGTGGAGCGAAGAAGTTTGGCGTGAAATGGGTGTATAAGACGAAACTCAAAGAAAATGGTGAGGTGGAGAAGTACAAAGCTCGTTTGGTTGCAAAGGGGTACACCCAAAAACATGGCATGGACTACACTGAGGTTTTTGCACCTGTAGCACGATTGGAGACAGTTCGATTGGTGGTTTCTCTTGCAGCTCAGCAAAAATGGACAACCTTTCAACTAGATGTAAAGCCAGCCTTCCTCCATAGAGAACTCAGTGAAGAGGTCTTCGTCAAGCAACCTCATGGTTACGAGACGAAAGGTGAAGAACATAAAGTATACAGGCTAAAGAAGGCGTTCTACAGACTAAAACAAGCTCCACGAGCTTGGTATAGTCGGATAGAATCCTATTTTGCTAAGGAAGGTTTCTAGCGATGTCCTTATGAGCATACTTTGTTCACCAAAACAGGAGAAGGGGGTAAAATTCTAATTGTTTGTCTCTATGTTGATGACTTGATCTTTACGGGCAATGATGAGAATATGTTTGTTGCATTTAAGAATTCCATGATGCAAGAGTTTGACGTGACAGGCCTTAGAAAATGAGATATTTCCTTGGTATAGAAGTGATGCAAAAATCAGAAGGTATTTTTCTCTGTCAAAGGAAGTATGCATTGGAAGTGTTGGAAACTCATGAAAGATGAGAATGGAGTATGGTCTAATGTATTTGACTACTACTCGACCAGATATTATGTTTGTAGTGAGTCTTCTTAGCATGTATATGGAATGGTCCACAGAGCTTCATCTACAAGGAGCCAAAATAGTGTTAAGGTATTTGAAATGGACTTCTGTTTTTGGGATATTTTATAGGAAGGAAGGGAAAGATGAACTGATTGCATATAAAGGCAGTGACTATGCTGGAGATGTAGATGACAGAAAGAGTACTTCATGTTATGTTTTTTTGTTGAGTTCAGGAGTTGTTTCTTGGTCTTCAAAGAAACAACCAATAGTCACTATGTCTACCACTAAAGCTGAGTTCGTCTTAGTAGCTTCGTGTGCCTGCCAAGCAGTATGGACAAAGAGGATTTTAAAGAGTTTTAATCATGTTCAAGGTGATGCTACAACGGTCTTTTGTGACAATAGCTCTATACTAAGCTTTCGAAGAATCCTATATTACATGGTCGAAGCAAGCATATGGATGTCAAGTTCCATTTTCTTTGTGAGCTTACTCAAGATGGAGTGGTGAAGCTGGTCCATTGTCACACTCAATAACAGGTTGCAGACATAATGACCAAACCATTAAAGCTTGATGTGTTCGCGAAGCTGAGAGGTATGCTGAGTTCGTGAAGCTGAGAAGTATGTTGTTGAAATTATTAATCGTTAGTATTTGCTTCAGTTAGTTGTTTAGTGGATTGCATAATCCCTATTCTTTTTTTCTTTTTTCTTTTTTTGCATAATCCCTATTCTTTAGAGACAAGTTATTTGTTTGATTTATCCCTAATCTCTTACCACGTTAATAGGCTTGTAAAATGTAGGCTGCAATTTTTTCCCTATGTTATTTTGTAAGGCTATATAGCCAGTCTAAGTTGTTAATTGAATAAGACTACATTCTCCCAATTTGATTACGTTTCCTAAACAAACACACAGAGTTTCTAACACTGTGTTTGTGGGTTTCGACTATTTCTGCGAAGGAAGCTCACAATTGCGAAAATTTTGATTGGGACCTAGGGTTTCGTTCGGTCTATGAAATTGCAAAATTGGTCAGGTGGGTGTCCCGATCGGGTGGGCTGGTGATAGTTGGGAGGGCTACAGCGTGGCTGGTTTTTTGGAAGACTCGTTGTACAACATCGTCGTCCATGTTGGGGGAACGCAGAGTCTCAACAAAAAAGGGGAAATAGAGGGTTGCTGTAGAAATTTCAATTCCCCTGCACTTAATCCTTCTTCTTCCTTTCTTTGATTGTTTGCTTGAGAGAGGAATCTTGCTCCAATTAAAGAAGAGAAAGAATTTTTATATCTTTCTTTATAGATATAGATATCAGAAAGAAGAGAGGGTTAGGTTGGTTTGGTCAGGGATAATGAGGTTGGTTGAGGGTGGGATAGATGAGGAGGGGGCTGGTTTCTGGTTTCTTTTTCTCTAAAAAAAAATACATTTTCAATAATTTTTTAATTTTATTAATTATTTCATATTTTTAGTTCATATGTCACGATATGAGTGAGGCACACTACTATTTCAGCAAAACAATATTCCACATGGCGCAAAAATGATGGGCCAAAGTCATGCTATGTTATGAGTTAATGACAGAAAGACTAACGAACGTAAAAAAATAATAGGAATTCAAATTTGAGGTATGAAGTTGACAAAAAAAAAAAAACTTATGTTGCAAAGTCAGAATCTTGTGAAACTTGCAGATAGTAAAATAAATTTTACCCTATTAAAAATGATCATGCATGTGCGGTATTGTCTCTCTTCTTATTTTTCTTAATCCAGAACAATAAAGCTTTAATACACATACAAATAGTTAATGAAAAATAAAAATATTTTGAATTGCTATATAAGTCAAGTGCGACCCGTGATTAATCGATTTAATGCAGCAAAACGCCTGACTCACATCCTAACAGGGATAAATAGCCTTATCTTTCTTTCTCTCAGTCTGGCTTCCACTTCCCAGCTGCAGGCATGGCTTCCATATTCCCTCAATTCCTCTCAACTCCTAACCCTCACCCGCTAAACCATCTCCTCCCAACCCAAACCACCACCAACCCACCACAGCTTTCCATCCACAGAAAACACTCGTCCCTCACCACATGCACTCCTCCAAACTCTACTCAACCTGATTTCCCAAGTCCAGACTCTGGAACCACCACCAGTGCAGAGACATTCCCGATCGAAAAAAGAAGAAAATCAGAAATCACCCGTGACAGGAGGAGGTCAGAAACTGGCCTTGTAAAGCCTGAGCCACCCAACTTTGAGATTGGTTGGAAGAGGACCAAAGAGATAAAGCTAGAGAAGCCAATAGGGTAAAAGAATTTGGCTCCACTGACTTGTTGGTGAAAGTTGCAGAGATTGTGGCTGAGAGAGCAAGAGAGGAAGCAGAGGTGTTGAGAGATGAAGGCAAAGTGGAAGACAGAATGGTGACTGAGTTGTTTAGGGTGTTGAAGTTGATAGAAATGGGCATCGTTATGATAAAGGCTGCAGTGAAGGAAGAGACCTTGAATGAGAGGCTTGAGCAGGCCAAGGCACGCTGCAGGCAAGCTATACTTGTTGCTTTGTCTTTTTGAAAAAGCTATTTTAGCAATGTGACAATGGAGGATAGGATATTTTGCTTTTCATAATGGTCTTTCGTTCTAATGGAGAGAGCGCCATGAAAAAAAAAAGCAAGCTTCTAAATGTACATTTGGTTTTGGCAAATGGTTCTCTTCCAACTCGTTTTAAGAGTGCGGAAAAGAGAAGAGTTGGTGTGTCTAGTATTATTGAACGATGGAATATATTCAATCAATTTGCCCATGAGCTTGAAATCTAGTGATTATGGGTTCAAATCTTCCTGTAATTTCCAAATATAAAGAATCTGTTAAAAACTTGGGTAGTTATAGTGCCAATTTACTATTCGTAAAGGTGAAAGTCTCTATATAGAACATTCTCTTATCCACTTTAACAAAGTTAACTTGGAAGATTAAAATCCCGTGAGATGTATGCACTACCCATTCTTTAAAGAAGGCAATGCATGTATTGTTTACACTGAGAAAAACTGTTTGGCGAACTGGAGCTACAACTTCGACTTGAGTCTTTATATATTTGATAATGCTCCAGCTTGGGTTGAGACTGGTTTGATTGATGATTTGCAAAGAGTTACTAGAACTCCTCTAGTTTCTACTTATACGCTGGTGTAAGTTGTTCTTTGGGATTTATCCTCCTTTTTCCTTTTCCTATATAAAAAAACAGGTAACGCATGAGAACTGCCCCCATGGTGGATACACCTTGATAGTTAAACTCATCAGTTCCACAGGTCCAGCCTCCCATTCAAACCTCAGTATCGTCTCTTAAAACCCGTCTTGCAAACCAAAAATAGAACCGCAACGTCTTTCATGTTTAAGGAACCGCAATAGATGTTATAACTTATAACCATCTATGACAACAAAAAAACCAAACCAAACCCAGAAAGTACAACTAGCTCAAAACGATGTGAATTGAGCATATAGAACCGGCATTCCGTACACATTGGATATATGAGGACTTATCCCAGTACAAGGCTCGTGGTTACATTTCTCAAGGAGCAAAAAAAAAAAGTTGCTTATCAAATTCGATGTATTAATTTGAAGGATGCATTCATCTTGTTTATTTCTTTTACTTTTCCTTTTACTTCTTACCCTCTGAGTAAATGGTTTTACATGCTTTAAGGATAGTTCGAACATGGGGATCATCTTTAGGAATTTTACAAAGCAAAATTCTTGCAGCCCGGCTGTCCCCTGCAGCCAAAAGGGCTTGATACATCCTGCAAGAATTCCAATATTGAAACCCAAAGGTCAACAAAATCATTTCCAACCCAAGGAAACAAGGTTTTCAAGCACAAGAGACAGATAGGCCCATTCTAACATGACATTTTATACAAAAACCCTTAGAGAGCCTATTTGGAGAAAAAAAATGTCCTCAATTAGCCACTTGTCATTTTCTAATTGGTTCTTACTCGTTACAATTTTTTCATTTGAAAGTACAGCATGGAGTTTTTCTTAAGTATTGGACTAGAAGGGTTTTTTTATTTATAAAATGACATGTTAGAATGGGCTTATTTGTAAAAAGCTAAAACCAAAAATTGAAACATTTCCACAAGCAGAAGGATTATTCACCTTATGAAACTCAAGGTGTTGTAAGGCAGGCCAGCAGCTTCATATTCTTTCCAAATCAGTTGGGAATTTCTCAGATCTTTGGCATTAGCACAAGCGTGGAGAAGAAAATCAAGACATTTCCGTGAAGGGGTGAGGCCAAGCTCATTCTTGATAGCAAGAAGCAAGTCCAGGCCCAACTGCAAATGTGTAGACTCTGATTCTGCAATTAGGGCAAACACCTACAATTTGTCACAGCAAAGCAACAAAATACAGTCAGTTGAAACAACATACCGCAAGGGTGTCTTGTACGAGACATTCAGATAGCAGACATGTGAATATACAAATTACAGAAAGGAAAACAGAATATATTCATAGATCAGAAAGGAAAACAGATACTGAAAGAGTTAAACCAAATTACCAGGAAGATACAATTTAACCAAACAACAATGAATTGCTGCTACCAAAATAAGATGTTCGTTCACAAATCTATTGTGAGAGAACAAGAACAAACCTGATTAAAAATTACTTCTAGAGCCAATTCGTCAGTACAGATTTTATCCCTGAGTTGCTTGAGTAAATTGAGCGCAGGTCTAAATCAAATGGAGAGAGACATGAACAACTAGGAGTTGTCAAAATAATCAGATAAAGGAAATTATTAAAGTTGGAGCATCCAAACCAAAAGCAATTGGTAGTGGCCCAAGATTCTAAAAATTGAATGCAAGAATGCCCATGCTATTCTCAACATAACTGTGATATGAACAGACCTTAAGTGCTTGTACCGAACACAATATAAGATAGTTCTCATGCAACCCTCAAACCAATAGTCTGGATCATCTAATTCGTCAAGAAGAGGAAGTAATCTGCTTAATTCTTCATCAGATTGGAGGTGCTCCTAAGAAGTAATTAAGAAATTGTTATATGTTCAGACAAGACAGAGAATTGAAGCATTAATTTAAGAACTCACAATAAGACTTATAACAGCTTTCGGCTCTAAACTGCATCCACCTTGCTTCATCTCTTCATATATACTGAACGCGTCACACAATTGCCCATGTGATGCAAGGGATTGGACAAGCACGCTTTTAATTTCATTCAAGCACTTTACTGGAATCCCTTTATCTAAGACTACCTGCCATTGAACGATTATCAGTAAGATCACTAGAAACCATTCATATTCATAAGCAAACATATAGCTTGACAAGCTTGCATATATCTGAAAGAAATTATAATAGAAACCAAGAACCTCTACTGTAGACTCATAGAGTCATAATTCTGGTACAACAGAAAATATTAGGGAATTGTTATTAGCACTCCAAAAAGTCATCACGTACTCCATAATGAAAAAAAGAAGAGGGAATGCAGGATGATTCTTTTAAAGCGCCAATAACAGCTCCTAAATAGTAAACAGTTAATTATTAGAAAGAAGAAAGCTAAAAACTAGAATACCAGGCAAATGTTGTGCATACGATCACAATGTGGCAGGAAAATGAATGAGGAACTAATAGGAAACAAAGCTAGAGGACATTTACATTAAAGAATTCGAAGATAGGGGGAAAACGGACTATGTAGAAATAAAAGTTTAAAATAAAATTCTTTAGTTTCCTCCACATTTAAAAAAAATAAAATTCCATATTGAATGTTATTCAAAAGAATTTAATTCTAGGAGGCAGGCCAATATGATAGTAGACAACTACCACACAAGAAAGATTAAAACAAACTGAAGTTATATTCAATGATAAACTAGAACACAAGTTCTTCAATCATATTCTGTTATTGTCCCAAAGTTCTAAAGCTACATTCAAGATTACATAAAATATTCTCCTTGGATCATAAGAGACTCAGTACAAAGAAGTTGCCACATGCATAGATACCTGTTTTGCCTTTTCAAACTGTCCACAAGTTGCGTATGCATTTACAAGTGCCATGAAAATTTGCTTGGTAACTTGAATTCCAGAACGCTTCAGTTCTTCATAATACTACAAGTACATAACCAGATCAGCATCTTTTGAAATAACACTCATAAAATATTAGTAAATTGAACAATCAGGCCTCACTTGTTTGGCCGGAATTCAAGTCAGGAATGACTTTCCCATGCCATCACGATGTGATGTTTGGCTGGCTAGCAAAGGAAACAAAACTAAAGAATTGACCGTCGTTGACTGGAATCAATTCCGTGGAATAGAATTTCAGGGGGCGATGGTGATATTCCTATTCCATGGAATGCAATTTAGAAGTGCATATAAAAAATTAGAAAAAATAAAAGGACTTAAATTATCTCTCTACTTTTCGCTGTATGTCAGATTGAGAAGAGAAATGTATCTGAGACTGATTCTGATATTTCTCTGAGCTACCCTCACCAGCTTCTTCA
Source organism: Prunus padus (assembly GCA_024362665.1). Classification (NCBI taxonomy): domain Eukaryota; kingdom Viridiplantae; phylum Streptophyta; class Magnoliopsida; order Rosales; family Rosaceae; genus Prunus; species Prunus padus. The sequence goes on from JANFAM010000011.1 coordinate 11,161,496, forward strand.
TCCTTACCTCAAATCCCAGCCCAACTGAATGCACTCCACCATGAGACCCACCACCACCCCAATAACCCCTGCCCTACTCAATTCTCCAAAATTCACTCAGCCATGGGATCGGGTTCTGAACCTTTGTGGACATCCTATAGATGCTAGCTTTGTCCATTACACTATTTGAATCTAAAGAAACAGATGACATTGAACCTGGACTGGAGCACCATACCTCTCCTGTGGAAAACAGCTGTATTGCAGTGTTGAATTGCCAAAAGATAAATGGGAAATAACGAAAAATAAGTTTGAAATCTAAGGCTTCATGGTTTATGTTTCATATGAAAAAATTTATTTTTGCAGCACGTATATAAAATATGAATGGCATGTTAACCAAAAAGATGAGTGACATAATTTTTATTTTTATTTTAAAAGTTTTTAAATCTTAAACAGAAATAAAAAATTAATAAATATTGAAAGTGTCAAATGTTGCATTCGATTTCGATTTCACTCCTTACCAATCTATCTAATGGGAATGATAACCATTTTCTAATCTCAATTCCGGACTTGTTCCAAACATCAAGATGGAATTATCAAAACTATTCCATTCTGGGACAATCAGGAAAAAGAGTGTGATTCCTATTTCTGTACAAGCATTCCGGTCAAACAAACGAGGCCTCACAAAATACCAGGATTGAATATTATATGACAACATAAAGTAAGACATGAAACCTTGGCCAGACCAAAAAACTTCAGGTTACCTTGTTAATATCCTCTTCAGAGTCGCAGTTACTAATTAGATAACTGAAAGTCTGCGAATCTGGTTGTACGCCTGCTTCTTTCATTTGTTTGAGAACCCTCAATCCACCATAAATGTTCTTCTGCAGAGTGTGAAAAATAAAATAAAAAGGTGTCGGCCACAAAATTGATGGAAAACAAAAAACAGACCTCACCACTAATGAAAGCTTAAACAGTCACTAATTCATGTTAAAATCAAAAGTCATTGTCCAACACCACAGACAACTAGGAAACATCATAAAATGTATGCAAGGAACGATATATGGGCATAAGAAGCCCACTTAGTTTTATAAAGCTGGAAGAAAGCAAGAGTCCACACAAAAGAACATAAAAGGATCTCATGGATCAAAGAACGTTACTTCTCGGAAAAATCCGGCCATTATAGCATTGTACATGCTCGCAGTCGGAGTTAAATTCATTTTCTCCAAATCACTCAGCATGTCATACGCACCTCCATACTGCAATAGAAAGAAACATAATTAGATCAAATTGTGGTATGGCTGATAGTTGTGGTTCAACTTCCATGTTATGAGAATGTCAAAATATAAATATTTGTCAGAAAACAGAAAGCAAAAAATAAATGCAAGTGTGCAAAATTGGAAACTCATGGAGGAAACAAATAAAAAAACTTACATCTTTCATTTTCACGCACAAACTTATCATACTCCTGAAAGTTTCACCATTTGGCTTTAATTTGTACTGGCAAATCACTGAATACATTTGGCGAACCTAAAGGTACGATAGTCAAACCCATAGCAGAACACTCATAAACAATCAATGACAAAGAAGTTTAAACCTTGAGGATTAGTAATGCAGAACTCAATAACATGCCCAAAAAAGATAATATTCGAATTTCACTCAGGACTCAACCCGGAGATACAAAAAAAGATGGCAAACCACCAAAGACAGGAAAAAAACAAGCAGTGGGAAAACAAAAGCAACATAAATGGAAAATCTTCAGTTTTGGTGGGTTATTCAACCATTGACATTATGTTTTCAATCTTCTTTATTATTATTTTTTTCTTTTCTTTAGGGGGCACGGGATATATGTATATATGATATTCCATTTTCTTTCTGTTAACATCAAAATTTTCCACTAGGAGATTAGCCATATTGTAAATGAGCAATAGTCCATGTTATGACTTTAACAAATCCCCCAGTCAACCACTTTGATTCTGGTTATCCTCCGAAAAAATGTCAAAAATGTTTCAAAGGCTCGACTGGACACAAAATTGTTCAGCCTTCTACACTAGTCCCTATGTCTTGGGTCCTATTTCAAAATTACTCCTGTTGTTTCAATTTTTTTAATCATACCCTTATGGTCAAGTCTGTTACCAATCTCAGTCCAGATTGAGATTTCCATCTAAGTTCCGTCTATGAGCATCCCGTGCATGGGTGAATGGTCCTTTCTAGCCATTTTGACAAGTTAATTTTCTGACCTAGTATCCCAACCCAATAACATATAGACACCTCTATTTTTAGCCCACATTCTGTCTACATACTCTACAACTACAGCAACCCTACATATTCTTCTGTTTTTCTCTAAGGTTCTTCTAACTATTACACTTTCTAACATCGCTGCCCCCCATATTATATACAGCACCCACCTTGAGTTGTTCTACTTAAAACTGTTACAATTTGTAGCAAGTCTCTTCACATTGGAAGATAAGAGAAACAGCCAAAGCTATACAATATAAGTGGAGAATAAATATATATATAGACTAGTGCAGTACACCAGATTAATATCACAGCTCCTGTAAAATGGAATGTAGTGCTCTATCGAAAAGGTATGAAGAGAAACAATTTAAGTCATACAATACAAGTGGAGAAAAAAAATATATAGATATATATGTAACAGTGCAGCACACCAGATTAAAATCACAGCTCTCGTCACTAGCACGTAAAATGGAATGTAGTGCCCCTATCGAAACGGTCAAACCCAGTTCACACATCTCCTCAACCATTTCAAGAGCCGCATGCACCTGTATAGAAATAGATGAACAAATAACAAATCTTGAAGAACCCTTCAAACCATTAAGGGGTTTTAAGAAACATAAAAGACAACTTTATGAAATAAACCAGCATATAAGAAAATATGGAAAGACCACTGTTGGAACTCAAACTATTGTTCAGCAGATCAAATATACCTTAAGTGAATCACAACAGTACATGATAAGCTTCTCATAGCCAGCAGATGAAGGGGTCACCTCCAGTTTCGTGTGCCAATTTTTAATGTTTGAAATGACATCCTCAACCTTCAACACCCAATAATTAGTGTAAATACAACACTGTCATAAGAAGCATCGAGCACTAAATAGAAAGTTATTTCCAAATGAACAGATTGTGCAAAACAAGGATCTCATCACTCTGTATCGCAGTTGAAGTTTCTAACACAGTTATTAACAGACAAGATAGAAGCTGACCGAAGCTGATTTGCATTTAATTATAACTGAGAATCCATACTCCAAAAAAGAGTTCACACTAAAGCAATGGCCCTTGATCGGTTAGAAAACTAATATGCTTTTCCAAAACCAGAGGCTACAACTTCAAGGACGACATTTTAATCAGCAAACAAGCGTCAGTGATAATTTGTTCAGACATGGATATTTAGCTTACATTATATTTGCATTTTTCTATCTGTCTCTGTTCAGTAGGGGTGGTAACTTGTAACTAAGAGCAACTGGTCTTATTTAATTAAGAAGTCTAGCTTGCATAATGAAATATTATGTGGGCTTTTTTCTTCAGCAGTCCTTGCCCCAGTCCTACTACAAAAACCGTAACTTTTTGTTTGTGAGAAATTAAAAAAATGGTAACGTCCATACATTCCTACCTAATCCTATTGATTGTTAGAATTTGTTATATAGAACTGACACTTAATAATTGAAGGCATGGTTGCCTACTGTGTTTCTTTTTCTCAACTTCTCTTTCCTGTAAACTGTACAGGGGCTACTGTTCATTGCACAGAGCAACCTCAAGTTCTCTCGATATCTTCCCTTACCTCTTTGCAGATCCAATCATTTCCAGACAATCAAAACCTTAACCCAAGCTTGTCCTACAACCTTTAGCCCCCATGAAGATCTTCAAAACAGCTCAAAACCAAACACGAGCTACCACCCAGAATATCCAGCAACCTGTTTTCTGATTTTCTGCTCCTCTTTGCAGAACTTAATCTTTTATCTTATTTTTCTATTTACCCTTATTTTTCTTAGTCTTTTAAACCATAACTCAATCAGCAGAACATAAAACTCCTTTACAATCCATAGCCTTCAAATCACCAGTTTTTAAACCCTATAGCCCACCACCATAAGCAATTGTAACTTGTAGGCAGGTGTCTAAACCTTTCAAATGCCCTACGTCCAAATGGTGAAGTTTGGCCATTGCTTTTGAAAAGTTTTTAGAATCCCAGGCTCACTTTGTTTGGCCTGGAATTTTCAAAAGAAAAAGAAAACAGAAGCAGATATCATTTCCACCATCTGATTTCCTAAAGAAAACAAAAAACCACCAGGGCTTCTTTGAAGAAAAAGAATGTTAGATGCCCTATAATAAAAGAATAAAATCTGATTCCCCTCCCCTTTTGTCCACTTACACTCCCTTTTGTTTTTTAATAGTTTTTACTATAACAAAAAAGGGAGTGTAAGTGGACAAATGGGGAGTGGGAAAATCAACTCCCATAAAAAAACCCCAGCCAAAACCCAAATCATTTTCCCCTCTGGGGCAGTTCCAACCCAAAAGACCACTTCCATCATCAGCAGCTTTAAGCTTCCTTCCCCTCTATTTTCTCAAGTATCATCAGCAGATTGTTCCTTTGCAGGATTGATTGTGTGCACAATTGCATATTATATGTCTTGGGATGATTGTACTTTTAATTCTTGAGTCCTGAAAGGCTTAGACCTCAACAACTTGCAGCTAATAAAACTTCTAACGTCAAACCTTATTTTAAAAATGTGCACAACTTTTACATAGTAGCAGAAGTGCTTCTTATAATTGTGGACTTGAGGAAATTACCAGCAGTATTCATGAGAAGTTCCTCACCGCTAAATTTGGAATGCTGACAACATAACTACAGATGAAGTTTGTAATGTTCTCTGCTGCACTGTCTGCAATTTAGCAACAAAAATAAAATCAAGTCTGTAAGTATTTCAATGAATGAATACTATGGAACCAATGGAACACTATCCCTTTTTTTTTTCCAAAGTAAAATCAGTTACTACTTGTATTTCAATTATGAGAGGATTTCAAATTGCAATGCAAATACCAGTGTCAAGCAGTCAGGAAAATATAATTATCATGAACATACCAAAGGCTTTAAATGACTGAAGGAACTTATCAGCATAGGACTCCAATAGTAGCCTTCCCAAGCATCTAAAGATACTAGCCACACAATCCGATGATGAGATTTGGGTTATGTCCATAATTCCCAACAGGTGCAAAATCTCCTTCTTCCGGTCACCTTCACAAAGTGCTAATAGATAATTCTCTGCAACATCAAGTTGAATCCGGTAAGGTTTTCACTGATGTCAAGTCCAAGGACAGCGTCTTGGTCACAAGAATGTCCTGATGTGCATAAAAATACCAGCACCCACTTTCATAATGTCCTAATTAATATGTGTACTAAATATCCATGCTAGACACGTTTTATAAATATTTTTATTATTTACCACTAATCAGTTGCAAAACTGATAACATCATTCACCCCAATTAATGCTTTAAAAGTCCTTCCTTGGAATTTCAAAAAATGTTACATCTGACATTTTAATTTCATGTTCCATTATCTTTAATCAATAAGCGACCCTCTTACTCTAGAATCTAGTCAAAAATTACAAAAGAGATTTATTCCAAGTCCTCCAGAGGTGTATTCCTCGCATATAATTAACCATGCACCATTAGATCTCAAACACATAGGCAGCCATATTATTTCACAAGGTTGTTTGAAAAGACAGAACAATTTTCCCAGATCTGACAACAACGAGAACTGCAACAATATATGACCCAGTAATACTATAATGTCTCAGAAAAAGTTAAGATATTCAGACATTTAGAATATAATTGAACTGAGCTCAAAATAATAGCTAGCCTGGAAGTGGAAAAACTTACCTTGTAAAATGGATTTCGTTCCTCCATCATCACTTCCGATGTAATTACAGAGCTCTTGAATTTTTTCTTCATCATTGACTCTGATCCATAACAGCATCTCATAGTATCCTAGTCTTGCAACTGAACTAGGGTTTTCAGCTTTGACAACTCCACAGAAAAATTGAAATTCTTCTGTCATTCCCATGTCAATTAGATATGCAAGAAATTGACCATATGTTTCTTCTTCCAGCAGAAAACCTTGTTCCTTCATGGATTTAAAAATTCGAAATGCCATGTGAATCTGTTCTAATCCAACATCTTCGTCGTCACTACTCCTAGCCCTCTCTATGCATATTTTTATCAATGCATTATATTCTTTCACACCACTTTCTCGTCCCAATTTGTCAAACACCTCAATAGTGGTATGTGTCCCTAGCTTGTCAGCACACATGTTAACTAACTGACCAAAACGGTTTACCTGAGAGCTTTTGAAAATCCACTTTTGCTTCCTTTCACGAGTTATTTCTTTGCGATGCACTGATAGCGCTCTATGAGACATATCAGGAAACCATGGTAATTCCAATGCCTTTTCCAAAGATTTCTCATCTTCAGTTCCCTGGATATCAGGAGAATTACTGGAACTACCACCTGAAAAGAGTAAAGAATACACAGCTACAATGATCCATCAACAAGAAAACCAAACTACTTACGGAAAAAAATAAAATGGTCATGACACATAAGCTAATGCACAAAAATGGTCACACCATTATATAGTAGAGATTAGTTATTACAAGGAGGTGACAGAACCTGAAGGAAATCATTCAATGCTAACCAATCAAAAGAATATTATCTGATAAATTGGAATTTCCCTCATCAAAGTCCAAGTTATCAGGAAACTTTCTACACAGTATTTAAATTCAACTAAAGCATTGTATCAATACATAAATCAAAGTACAGACTTCAGAAAGTTTCTCACTTCCTTAAAAGGGAAAAAACAACACTACAAAAATCTTAAGCTCAGCAAGCTAGTGTAATATTGAGAATATGCTGATCAATGTCCAGAGTCTCATAATTTCCTAAGTTCCCCCTTAGCAACCAAGAACAAAATGAAATGATTCGCTATTTTGATTCTCACAATAAAAGTAACAAGAACGCATACCGGACAATATGGAAAATATCTCCGCAGGCAGCTCGTACGTCAAATCTTCTGCAGTCAAACATGAAATCTCAAATAAAAACATCAACAAATGATGCATTACTTAAAATCTACTGAATCCACTCTTTGAACAGTTATCCTTTGAAAACAAATAGACAAAGAAAGGATGACCCTTTACTCAAAACTGAGCCTAATGAACACGACATTTACTCTTATTTGTTTGGGTGAGTTCTTCATACAATAAAGTGCATACGAGCCCGAAATTTATTTCCCATTTCTTTACTTTTCCCACTCTTTCTAATGAACCAAACAAAAGAGTTAATGCCATACCTGAGGCCGAGGCCGGGTCCAAGTTCAAGCTGGCGACCGCAGAAGGAGCGGTGGGTTCGGAGAGTGGCTTGTTGGACTTGATGGTGCTCTTGGACTTAGGTTTGGAGGGAGGGGAGGAGCCTAGGGAGGAGGCGAAGTGCTTGAGAGTTGCGTCATCGGCGGGTAGAGGTATGGAGGAGGCTTTGGATTTGATGGCTGAGCGAACCAGAGAGCTTAGGCTCTTGGCTTTGGAGGAGGCTGGCATCTGATTTCTGATTATGGCTTTGGGTGTTGAGTGTGTTCTTTTCCCTCTCTGCCGTTTTGTTCTAATTAATTTACAGGGGCCCCCAAATTGAAACCCTCTCTTATTTTCTCTCTTTTTTCTTCTTCCTAAAATAAATTAAATATTTTTCTCCTTTTTTTCATTTTTTTGACTTTTGCTTTTTGGTGTAAATAATTATGGCTAACTTCTAGAATAGCATTTTATGAAGGGTGCTAATTTTCTCACTATCCTTTTGTCTATTTATACTTCCTTTTGTTTTTTTTAACAGTTGTACAGGATCCAAACCATAAGTTAAAACCGACCAATCCAATCCAATTTTTTTGGTTTTGACAATATTAGCGGATTGGATTGTATCCAAAAAATGAAAATTTGATTGGATCATTTTGGTTAGCGGATCCAAAGTTTGAAACCCAATTCAAATCGAACTAATCCAACCTTTTAAAAAAATATGCAAATATTTATCTTTCCTAGTGTTCAAACCTAAATCACCTTTCACGTTCCACTTGCACCAATGCACCAACACAACTTTATTTATATTCTTTCAAAAAAAAAATATTAATGTAGCATAAAAGTTCTAGATTTATAAGTTTTTGTGTTGACTTTAGCATTTCTTTTTTTAAGGAATGGATGTAACTTGAACTCTAAATGTCGAACTTCATGTTGTAGTGTTGTTTTTTAAAATTTATTTATGTCTATTTAGTACATACTTAAAGTATTTTCTATTGGATTGAATTTTATACGATTATTTTTGCAATTATCATATTTTCTATTGGATTGGATTAGATCAGATCCTGACATCCGAACAAATTAGATTGGATTGTAAAATCTCAAATCCAATAAATAATTGGATTGGATTGGATTGATAAAAATTCATTGGTTTCGAACGATGTACACCCCTAGTCTCTTTAATACTTTTCACTATAACAAAAAAGGGAGTGGAAGGGGACAAAAGATGAGTGGGAAAATCAACTCCCTTTTGTGAATAGTATTACTTTTTTATTATTATAAAGGAGGGGATTTGAAGCTTCGCATCAGTTTCAACATTGGGAGCAGTACCACCAGATCAAGAATGTGTTAATTTGAATAGTTTTATCTTAGAAATACTAAAACAAATAGAAGTACCCTTAAATTTAGACTGCTTTATTTATTGTCAACTGGTTTTAGGTTGGATGCTCGCATTATAATATGATATGAGAGAAGGTTATCCATGTAGCAGACCTACGTATTCCCACGTCATCTAACAAGAATTGGTGTTAAATTGGATGATCACATTCTAATATGGTATGAGAGCATGTCATTCATATAGCAAATCACGTCATCTAATAAGAAGTGTTCATATGTTAGGCCTAAAAGACTCTATGTGACCCCACATGTGAGGAGCATGTTAATAATATCTAACATCAAATAATCTTACATTCGAATATACGTGGGTTAGAAAATAAGGAGAGATATGTATTCTTTTTTTTTTCTTTTAAATGTTATTCATAATTATTTTGGTTTACGTGGATTTTATATAACTTGAGTATGCTAAGACATGATTAATAATTGGGTGGATTTTGAGTTAACTCACTAACTTGTTTATTAACATGATCAACTCATTTAATAAACGATCGTGTCAACTCATTTACAACTTGTCACATCTTTTCTAACATTAATTTATTTTTATTTTGCAAATAACGTGTCAATATATCCACACAACAAACTAGGGGTGGGCATCTCATCCGAATTATCCGCATACCGACCGTACCGTACCGACAGTTTGGTTTGGTTTGGTTAAATAATTATTTTTTAATTTTAATTATTCCGATCCGATCCGTATTGAGAAGTTTGGTTTGGTTAACGGTTAACAATATCCCTAACCTGACGGAGACCCGTACCGATCCGAAATTTATAATTATTTTATTATTTAAATTCTTATATATGTATCTAATTATTAGTGGTTGGATATTAACTTATGGTAGACTGCAACACACTAGAACACAACCTACATTAACTTATTATGCTATTTTTATTCAATTGCAAAAGTTTTGTAGAAGTGAGGATTCTCTCATGAAGAGTATAGCAACATCAATGAAAAGAAAGTTTGACAAATATTGGGGGAAGGTTGAGGACATTAACAAATTGTTGCTTATTGCAATTGTTCTTGATCCACGATACAAAATGGAATATCTCTTATTTAGCCTTTCCGATATAGACTCCAATCCCTCCAAGGTTAATGAGTTACACAAAGGAGTCAAGGACTTTTTAATCCACATGTATGATGAGTATAAAGTAGCTGACCCCTTGGCTGCCCAAAGTTATAATAATAGCAATTTGGAGAGAATTGGGGATTCGATTATGGTAAATGATGAAGATGATGTTGAGGCGGAAAGATGATCTAAATTTATGAAGTTGAGACAAGTGATGGATGTTGTTGTGATAAGAAATGAAATGGATAAGTATTTGTTAGTTGAAAGCCGAGGAGTTCTCCTTTTACAAGGATCCCACTAAGGAGGAACTTGAGTTCTATGATACTTTGGAGAAAAATGAGACTGGTAAGTAATTTTAATTTTTTATATATCTTTTGGTTTTCAATTGCATCCATATGACATATGTTTATTTTCTCACTTTCATAATTTGTTTAATGATGTATAGGTATATTCTAGTTCTCAAATAAAGAGAAAGTGGTTGTCAGTCCATCTTGAGAACATATTGAATGGTATAGTGAATAATAACCTTCCTTTATCTCAAATAACATGCCCATGTACTTGATATTTATTCTTAACTTTGTTTTTCTTTGGTTGCAGTACACGAATCAGATTTGGATTGAAGATTACTAGGCTTCTTTGCTGCAATTTTTGGTTCTTTGAAGCGTTTAAACTAATTTCTTATTGTTTTGTAACGTTATTTGCTATTTTATTATGTAGTTTTAATGTTTGTTTGTAACTTTAAAACAAAGTTATTTGATTTTGTATTTTACAAGGATAATTTGGTGTATTTATTCAAGAACTTATGTCATGTGAAATTATTATAAATTGTATTTTTATTAGTATGTTTTTATTACGGTACTACCGACCTACCGACCCGTTCCGAACCGAATGTTAGGTTAACCGATCCGAAGTCTACCAAAGCCTTTGATTTGGTTAACGGAAGAGAAAACGGTCTACCAAAGTCTTTGGTTTGGTTAACGGAAGAGCCCTCTATCGTTCCGAACCGATCCGTGCCCAGGCCTACAACAAACCAATAGACCCACACTCATAAAGTTACACCACAACTAGGTATCGAACTCATTACGACTATATAATATTCTCACGAACCATCCATGTGAGTCAAACATGAGACCTTCTCCAATCAACTAAAGACAAAATACCACTAAATCAAAGGCTTTATAATATTTTTCAATATTATCATAAGTTTCTTAATATATAAGAGTAACTTTATTGATAAGTACGAACACACATTAAATGGTGTAGAAATAGCTTAAAAGGGTTCAAATATACTAAATATGTTAACTATGTTAAACAAGTTAATAAGTTAACCTAATAATAATTCAACACAACTTACTTAATAAACAAGTTACATGAATTGTGTCTTGTTACTCGTTTAATAAACGGGTCATATTTGAATTAGAAATTCCTACACTTTTATTAAATGAGACGTATATCAAAACCTAAATGTGACATGACACGACATGTTGCCACCCAACCATTAGACCACATTTTTATCGCAAAAGTTTTATGCATTCCCGATAAAATAAAATAAAAAGGTTTATGTATTTCACATATATTTTTAAATTGACCAGCTGCAAGGGACCCACTAGTATAGTGGTTTAAAGCAATTGCTCCCTAGCAAAGGTCTACAAAAAAGGGTAAACTACGTATTAGTACCCAAACTTTAGGGGTCGTTACAAGCAAGTACCCAACCTTCTAAAATGTTCATGTGCATACATGAACTCTTGAAAAACCTACAAATTGGTCACACCATTACCCAGTCCGTCACTGGAGTCGTTAAGTGATGACGTGGCATTTTTTTGCTTCTGTGTTGTTTTTTTTTTTACAGATATGGATTATTTCTTACCCACAAACCCAAAGCCCAGACCCACGAACCCCAAAATGGAGAACAAAGACCCCAAATTGACATCTTCATCTCGCTATTTCGACTAAAACCAGTGAAACCCTAAATTCAATTTCAAATCTAAATTGAATGGAGGCGCCCTTCTGTAGCTGTGGTAAGAGAGCTCACGTTTTCAAGTCGTGGACAGACACAAACCCAGGCTGACGTTTTGGGGCTACGGAAACTATGGGGTAAGTTTGTTGTGGTTAGATTGAATGGGTTGAGATTATCAGAGGTGACGATTGCTAATTAAGGCTTGCTCGTGTCTCTGTACATAAACCAAGAAGTTGCACCTTCTTTCACTAGACTGATCCTAAGATGTGCGAAAGGTCAAGGAATGTGATACCTGGGCTTCTAAAAAGCTTGGCAAAGCATGAAGAGGGGCAGAGAAAAGCTTATAGAAGAGTTAGGTTCCTGTGGCTTTTGTTGCTAGGGTCATGGTTCACTATCTTTGTGCTTATGTTGGTTCTGAGTGGGGAATGATGTAGAAAAGATGAAACCAACCACAATGTGAGGCTAGAACTAGAGTTTTAGGTGGTTTCATGTGCATTGTGTATTAGTGAACCACTTTTGAAGTCCATGTGGCTTTGTAAAATGCAATTGGCTTTGTAAAATGCATTTTGGTGTAATGAATTGCATTTGGTAAGGCTTTGTAAACTGCATATGATGCAATGAATTGCATTTGGCTTTGTAAATTGCAAAGAAGAATTTGCCATCAATATGACTGCATCCATTATATTTCAAAGCATTTACCTTAAGTTCAAAGTACATCAATATCCCTGTGCAAAAGACTGCATCCAAATACATCCATACCCATGTGCATAATATATCCAAATACATCAAACCAACTATGCAAATGAGTAATCCAAGTTACATCCAAAACATTTAAACCCTATTCAAAAAGGACTACTCCATACATCCAACCCATCCAAACCATTTAAACCCTGTTCATTATGTTCCATATTCCCATTCAAAACACTGCATCTCAAGAGCTTATGTTTTGGCTTGGTCATGCATCATTGAAGGCAGTTGGACCATTGATTGTTGTCTAGCTTGATTGCAAGAAAAAATATAAAAATTTAAGTTAAACAACCATACTTGACAATTTTAATGTTTTTTTAATGAAACTTTGAACTTAACAAACATGTGGGTGGCTCATTTGGTTTCTTTTTAGCCATCCTTTTTATCCTCACTCCATTATTTTAAGTTGAGGCAGAGGCACTGGTTGTTGTTTGCATTCACAATAAATGTAAGACATAAAATAAGTTAGATAGGTGAAGCATAAAATAAGCTAGAGTTGAAATAAAATACAAGGTTGAGAGTCTTAAATGTGAGAGTTCACCACGTGTTTTAGCACCTTTAACACTTGTTTTAGCATCATATTTTCCTTTCCTCTTTGTGGTCTTCTTCTTGGACGTAGATGGCTACGAGATATTTTCTTGTTATGTCCACTTTGTCCACAATGGTTACAACGCATAAGAATCCCTTGTTTGCCAAGCCTTTTCTACCCAAATTTTCCAATTTCCTCCTCATGTTCCTTTTCCCTTACTTTCTTAGGTCTGCCTGGCTGCCTTGTGTATGAAGGTGGCTTCACAGGTTGATGTTTCAGTTTGGGACCATAAAGTTGGACCATTTATGGGGTGTATTAGGTTGTCATAGTATTTTCGGTAAGTATTTGTGATGTAGCAAGGATTGACATAGTCCTCAACAGGTGTGTGAGAGAAAATAAATCCGACGTCCAATCAGAAGGCGTCATATGGAAAAGAAGCTAACCCTAGAAATATATTATTTAAACCAATAAATTAGGTTTAATAATATATTTAATAGGGAAGTTACCTATTTAAGTTGAGGGAATTATTCAAGAAAGGAATAATTCTCTTTCAGAAGAATTATTCCCTCCTTAAATTGAAAAGAAGAGGTTACAAAGATGGAAGGCTATTTAAACAAGAGGAGAAGACAAAGAAGGTAATTCTAAACACTTCCAAACTTGGAAAAAAAAGACCCTAAAATTACTTTCTCTCTCTCTCTCTCTCTCTCTCTCTCTCTCTCTCTCTAGCTGAAATCTTTCCCACCTCTCTCTCTTGATGGCCAACTAGCCCTAGTTGCCGCCACCTCCCTTACCTGCTCGACTCTCACGCCTCCAATCTCTCCCGTAGAGAAATATCTCTGTACCTTTAAAATATACCTCATGATATAACTGACTTAGGCATTGAAGGGCCTTTAGCCACCACCACACCGGTGGTTTTCTAATTGATTTATTTTATCTTGTAGGAATCTAAAAGGAGGGGTGAAAGAAAGAAGAATCATCGGCGAATATTCCCCTGTGAGAAATTTGCACAAACATTTTTGTGCTTTCATTAAGAGATTCGAGATAAACTTAATGTGATGCCCTCGAATCTTAATCCAGGGAAACCCTAATAAAACCCTCCAATCACCATGATAACTTGTGTCACCCCAATAGTGAGACGAGAACAATCACCACGAGCTGGCAAGATGTTATCTAAGCACCCAAGGGCCATTTTCCTCTCTGTGATCAGTAAACAAAAAAGGAAAAATGGAGACCATCGCCAAATCAAAAAGGAAAAAAAAAAGTGGCTATGCAATCTTCTCGTTGCTGGCGCCGACCACCACTTCCAGCAAGCGCGACGAGGCCTATCCTACAATGAACAGAGGTCTTTGACCTCCAAGCTCAAGGAATTCCGTTATCACCAGCCGCCGGAAATCAACACAGGCACATTCGGAAAATTCTCCACAACCACTACCATTCTTGGAACGACTGCCTCCACCCAACGCCTAGTCACACCAACCACTCCATCGCGTTTGTGAACATCTAATTTGGAAATATCAAACGACTTAGTGACCAACCTACTACCCGTCTGTCAACCCGATGCATGATCCACCGGTTAACCTGATCCAATGTCCATCGGTCAGCCCAAAGTATGATCCTTCAACCGAGGCCGACAATGTACACTCAAGGTTAGGCCCACGAAGAGATCAATGCCACAACCCTCCTCGCAGAGAACGTGAAGGAAGATACTCACTATATCGTACCAGAAGGGCAGGACAACCAGTGATGCTGAAGCCAAAGACATCCTCAACGCAAACCACAACCATTATGAGCGGAGGATGTCGGGAGGCTGGTGAACGAGCGACTACAGAACCTAAGGGTTGGAGGAAACTTATACATTAATATTTATATGTCTTTTTATGATATTTCCCTTAGGTTTTGTGTGATTAGAATGGTTAGATGCACTAAATTATCTTGTTTCATCTATAAGTGTTTAATTCTAGAGATACTAGGAAAAGGAGAATAATCCAATGGCAAAGATAGTTTGGCAATTGCCAAACAGTCTGTTAGGTTTTCCGAAGTGGAATGGCAATTACATATTGTCTATTTTGTCGATTGCATTGTCATCGAGAAGTGGATGTGCTGAAGTGAAATAAGGAAGTCTGTATGGACTGAGATACAAGTGGCGTGTGGGCTTTTCCAAGTGGCTTTAGGAGTTTAATTAGTTTGAGTTATTTATTTAATTTTTTCCTTTTTCAATAAGGACTTGTTGTCCAAGTTTGGTTAGGATTTTTAATTAGTTATTTTCCTATTCTTTCCTTTTTGTCATGGGGAGTATATAAGGAGGCCTCCTCCTTATTTTGACAATGATCGTATTCTACATCAGGGCTTACGTCAATTTTTAGTTTATTTTTCATTGTGATTTTTATTATAACTATGAGGAACTAATTTTCTTAGCTAGGGCTACGACGTAGACTCTTTATGATTATTCGATGAAATTAGTTCGGTAATTTTCAATTTACTTTTCATTGTGATTTTTATTATAACTATGAGGAACTAATTTTCTTAGCTAGGGCTACGACGTAGCCTCTTTATGATTATTCAATGAAATTAGTTCAGTAATTTTCAATTTATTCATGCCATGTTGAGTGTGCAATTGCCGTGCTTATATGCTTAATTAGAAAAAGAATAATTAGGTAAGGTCATGGGTTCGAGTACTAGCATCAGTGTAATGTGTGTGAGTTTAGTATATTATCACCCCTCTCAATAGGAAAGGTCCTCAAAAAAAAAATATCTTAAAGGAGAATTATTGCCTCCTAAATTGGCAACATGAAGGTTACAAAAGAAGAAAGGTTATTTAAGCTAAATGGAGGATGCAAATAGAAACCCTAGCACAAAGACAAGGCTCACGCCTCATCTCTCTCTCCTTTGGCACTGGCCTACTCACCTCATCTCCCTAGAGAGGAAAACTCTATCCTTTCAGTTATTTCTGCATCTCCCTGAGACCAAATACTGAGTTAGGCATCGGAGAGTCCTTAGCCACCACCACACCGATGGTTCTCCGATTGACCACTATTCTTTTGCAAGATTCGAGGAAGAGTTCATTCAAGGGATGCAAGGATCTTCTCCGAATATTCTAAGGGAGGTTTTTTGCACAAACAGAAGTGACTACATTGGAATTGCTTATCCATGGCCTGCCAAGATGCCATTGTAGAGGAAACTGCTTCGATGATCATGAAAGTCTGCGAGCAGATTGTTGGTGGGGAATAGATTGTTGATATACTATGTCCTAAGTAGTCGAGGTCGGCCCATTGAAGTCGATCAATGACCTGACATATTTGTTGATTAGGTTCTCCATTCTCGTCTGCTCAACAACCGAAAGTTGTAGTATGTTGGATGCATTGCCTTCATCTACATGGATTCGATCAATCACAACTTGCGCAACCTGGATGCTGATGACAAGGGCATTGTTGTGAGGTAGATCAAGCCCTAGTAGGTTTTTTTTTTAGAAGTAGATTACGAGATCATCGTCGTCTGTTGGGCAGCTGGTTAGGACTTGGGAGACTGTTGTCGCTCGCTTGATCTTCCCTTCATCTCCATGCTGGTCAGCTCGGACTCCTTGGAGTGGGCTAGGATGGCATTGATCCTTATGATCTTTTGCGGAAGTTCCTTGGCTGCACCACGATGTTTAATATGTTGAATAGCATTCTTGGCCACGAACGGTGAGGTGTTGCAGACCGCCTTGGTGTGAAGGAAGGTGTTGCAGACAACCTTGGTGGAGCTGCCTGCTTAATCTTGTCAGCGAACGGTGAGGTGTTCACATGGTCTACTTCTTTGCGTAGTGCATCTTCTAGGTTTTAGATGTGAAAATAGTTCAACTTAATTAATATATTAAAACTATCCAAAGTTAAACCTGCAAGTGCACAGATCGAATAATAGTATAGGGTGCATGTGACGCCTCGAAAATTTCCAAATATTTTGTTAAGGTCACAGTAAAAATTTCAGGATCCAATTTGTGGTAATTTGGATTTTCATGAATTAACTATTGGTTTATTCAAGTGAGGATTTATTTCCTAATACCTTGAAGTTGTTATTTTCGTAATTTGATGTCATAGAAAAATAGTTTACATCGCTACGAGCGTGTGGTAATTTTGGAGAATTTTTCGAAGTCCAGATTAAATTTTAATGAATTATTGAAGTTGGACAAATAAGGTTGTGACACGTGGCAGCTGAATAAAATAATAGAAGTACTGTTTGGCACTATTCATGCACTATTCATTACTGTTCACACGTGATTTTTGCCGACACTTCTACTTTTTCTTCCTTTTCTTCTACACGTCTTCTCTTCTTCGTTTTCCTCAGAAACATTCTTCAGAAAATTTTATTTTCTTTCAAAATCTTCTTAAATTCATAACTTTCTCTCTGGAGCTCGGATTGATAAACCGTTTTCGACTACGTGATCGTGAGAACGAGCTCTACAATATAAGGTAAATTTTAAAGGCTGTTATGCAAATTTCAAATTTTCTACTATTTTGGATTATGGTGAATTAAACTTAAATATCATGTTTTGATATGAATTTTGAGTAGATTGTGATTGTGGGAAGCTTAATTGAGGTTCGAGTCCTAGCATCCATGTAGTGTGTGTGAGCTTATTATATTATCGCTCCTCTCAATAGGAAAGGTCCTAAAAAAATAAAAAATAAAAAATAAAAAAAATTATAAGTTTGAGTTGGTATAGTTTTATGGAATTTTGGATAAATTTAAAAATTGGTAAATTTTGAGATGGATATGGTATTAAGTGAAATAGAAGAGTTGTAATGGAAATTAGAAGAGTTCTTGTTGATTAAGTGGTATGGAAATTGTTTTGAACTAGGAAAATCTGGAAAATCTGCTTGGAAATACATTGTTTTTGTATCAGGGACCAAACTACAAATTATTTTGTAGTTTTGGTGTTGTTTTGTAATTTATCAACAGTGAATGGTCAACATGTAATTACTGAAATTTCTAGGCCAGATTTATAATTTTGAAAATTGAGGCCTTAAAAGTAAATTGGATTAATCTTTTGGAACAAATAGTAACATTTTTGAAATGATTGGACTTTGAATCAGTTGTCTAAGAAAGAACAAATTTAAGTTTAAAGGTGCGGAATGCAAGTCAGACATTAGCTTTGGATTCCAGGTAGGGGGACCCACTCTCAGACTTGTATTTTGTGTATGTATGATATAGTAAATATTGTTTTGTGCGAAATATGCACTGGTTTTGGATGCCATATTGTTTGTTTTTGTGAATGCTTGGCTTTGGTTCTCCAAAGCTTGGAGGGTATATGCCTGCGGGTATTATCGTCGACGACCTGAGGTTGAAAGGAGCATAGCGACTTCCTTGGGTTTCAATTCCCCAAAACTCCGGAGGGGTTATGCGGACAAACTTTACCAGTACCCTACGCGTGAGGTATATCATCCGCTAATATTAACCTGTGAGAAATTTGCACAAAAAAGGTGGACCACCTTTGAAGTGAATAGCACCAATTAGCCTTAAAAGTCACTAGTAAATTGGTAAGACTTTTGCGATTAACAGTTGACTTTAAAAGTATGTAAAAGTCATTCATTTAATAAGTATTTTTTAAAAGTCATTAAAGTTTTTGGATACCAACAAACTTTAAAGACTTTTTAAAAGTCATAACTGGATACCACCAAACTTTGTAGGACTTCATGACTAAATTTTTAAGGATAAACTACAATAAACCCCCCAAACTATAGGGCCATTTCAAGTTCAAACCCACCTTTAGAGACATTTACGAGTACATACCCAATGTCACGGAAACCCTACAATTTGCCCCCTCCGTTAGCGAGATCGTCAGAAAATCCGTTAAATGCTGAAGTGTCAAAAGTAGGACTCATTTTTTGATGACGTGGACTTCCACATGGACCAAAAACTAATAAAAAAATTTATTTTACGGTTTAAATTATTTTTAAAAATTAAACATATTAAATGAAAAAGAAAATTTTTCTTTAAAAAAACCCTAGTCTCTCTCTCTCTCTCTCTAATCTATCCAGATTCTTTTTCTCTCTCCCTCTCTCTCACCTCCTCCAACTAACCCATATCTGGGTTTCAATTTAAAATCATCGACATCATCGAATCAAGCCGAGGACATCGTCGAATCAACCCGGAAGAAGAAATCCATTCCATTCGCCACAGCCCTCCCACTCACGACTACACCCTTGCGATCCCCATCCTTCAACTCTTGTGCTCAAATAGCCGAACTCGACCAGGTCTTCAAGAAATTCGACGTCAATGGCGACGACAAGATCTCGTCTTCCGAGCTTGGAGCCATCATGAGCAGCCTGGGCTAGCCGGCCAACGAAAAGGAGCTCAGCCACATGATCTTAGAGGTCGATTCCGACAGCGATGGCTTCATTTGCCCAGAAAGCTGATTTTGAAATCTTAAAGCTCGGAGCCATCATGATTTTGAAATCTGAATTGTTGTTATGCTTGGAGAAAAAGAGGAGGGAAAGAGATGGCACTGGGTAGGGATATTGAAATAGATTTAATTGGTAATTTCATTTGTTCTTATGTGAACCCTCCTTTACTTTTTTCCGAATCACTCAAGTTGGCAAATCAAATCTTTTACTTTTACATAGATTAGTCACCGACTCTACTTTTACATAGATTGGCAAATCAAATCCATTCCATCAACACTAGTGATAGCTGCTAAAGATGGGTAGGTGGGGTTGATTTCGTTGATGATTTCAAATTGAGATGCTGCTATGACCCAAATTTCGAGTTATGGATGTGGGTTTGTGTTGGGGCATCCAAGAGTTCATCGAGACTATGTTGAGATTGTTGGAGAATCTTGAAAAGATGACTAGCGCTTCCTTCAAAATTCTTCACTCCGGTTAAAGCCTGCCTGATGTAAATGAGATCTTTGCGTAGCTTTTCAATTTGAGTAGTCATGCTCTGGTTTTCGGAGATGGAGCCTTTGGCCTTGTTGAGGTTTTCAATCAGAGTGGGAATGATGGTTCCTGTGATGCTCTCAAGGGAGATTTTGTCGGAATGGAGAGTAGACTCAGACATGCTTCTTCAAGTTCAGGACCCAATCTGAGAAGTTCTTGGTTTTGCAGAGTGGGGCTCAAAGACTTCAGGAGATGAATGATGAATTGAAATTGAAAGTAGTGGAGAGAGAGAAGAATCTGGATAGAGAGAGATTAGGGTTTTTTTTTCTTTTTCGTTTAATATGTTTAATTTTTAAAAATAATTTAAACAGTAAAATAATTTTTTTATTAGTTTTTGGTCCATGTAGAAGTCCACGTCATCAAAAAATGGGTCCTACTTGTGACACGTCAGCATTTAACGGATTTTCTGATGATCTCCCTAACGGAGGGGGCAAATTTTAGGGTTTCCGTGACGTTGAGTATGTACTTGTAAATGTCTCTAAAGGTGGGTATGAACTTGAAAATGGCCTTATAGTTTGGGGGGTGTTTACTGTAGTTTATCCCATTTTTAAATACTTTTAACTACTTTTTAAAAATTATAATTAAATACCACTTTTCTATTTAAACCCCACACTTTTCTTTGTTCACCTCAATACTTAAATCATTAAGCTGTTAAGTTTTATTATTGTGTAAAAAGACAAAAATGTCATCAAACTTAATACTTAATCATAACACATTTATACACACACCCCATCGCTCTTCATATTAAGTTTTAGAAAAAACACAAACTCTTCTACACTTTATTACCAGACCAAACACAAACTTCTCTACACCCCACCACTCTTCATATTAAGTTTTATACCAGTCGAATTGGCAAGCCCAGAAAGTTTAGTTCTTGATCTACAGAAGGTTTCCCTTTGTTGTGCGTGTATCTATAATATTTTCCATACTTACATCCGCTTGACCTCAAGTAATACTGCAACAAACTCAAGTGTTATACCATCATGAAACTGTTACTCATCCACCATTTGAAGATAAGGTAAAAAGGGGAAGATCAGTGGCGGAGCCAGGAATTTATGTGTTGGGGGGCCAACATATAAACCAAACAAGACATTAAAAAATTTCAATTTTTCAACCTTAACAATGTTTGGAACAATAAAAGGCAGAAAATAATTGTTTATTCAATAAGGTATCAAAATAACACTCGTCGTTCTTTCATATCTCGAAAACCATCTATAATTGAGTCAATGCTAAACTTTTCTGCAATTTCCCTTTCGATGTACATAATCAAAGAGTCTGTGAGAAATTCGTCTTCCATCTTGTTACGAAGCCTAGTTTTTACTATACGCATAGCAGAAAATGATCGCTCTGCAGTTGCTGTAGAAACAGGAAGAGTAAGCACAAGCACAACCACTCTATAAACAAGTAGATATGTCGTTGATCTTCTAGTCGTTACCATCCATTGAGATAGATCAGAAATTGTTGACAAGTTTTCGAACTCTAGAAGTCGAACAATGTCACTCTCAAAATGTTGAAGTTGTCTTCTCAAACCTATCTTCTCATGATCTTCAAAGTCTTGCGGATAGAACTTATCTACCAATTGACAAATATCATCAATTCTAAAAGATTTATTCACTTCACGAGGATCCAAAGCCGACCTCAGAATAAACAGCTCTGTTGTTTGATCACTAAATCTGCTATTTAATTCTTGAAGTTGAGAATCTATTGCAGCATAAAAAATATCTATCATGTAATAATGCTTAATTGTAAAATCATCTTGTTGATGGCAAGCTCGACCTCGTCTTCATCTACAAATCAATTACAAATTTTATTAAGGGCATGATTCATAAATTATACAACAACAAAAAAATCATATTATATGCATAGAATATATAAGATACGAAACATATAACTATAATAATGAAAACTTCAATTTTCACTCATATAAACATATACAAATATATTCTCATAAAAAGTAAATAAAAAAAACTATGACTATGTAAAGTTATCTAACCTGGAATTAAGAATTTTGAAGCAGGAGGTTGGAGAGCAAACAACCAATTCAATTATTTTCTTTTGTTGTGTGCGGCTCCTTCAAAGTAAGTTCATGTTGCTTCATATAGGAATAAAAAATAAAATCTCAATCCTTTTTTATTTGGATAGAAGTCTACTTCCTATTTGATAAAGGATATTTTTTTAAACTTTATTTGATTGGCTGCTTTTTTTTTTATTAATATATTGATGGACATTATATTTCACTTTTAAGAAACCAAAGCTATTATTAAGTTGAAAAACTTAATGGAAAATCCTGGCGTGTGGGTCTAGAAAGGTTAACAACCTTTGATCAAGTGGTGATTATTATATATATATTTAATTTGGAAAGAGAAACACATCTTTTCTTTATTGTGAGGGAGCCACAAACCAAATTAATATATATACTTTTAAAAATATGTAGAAATAAAAGACCAAATATCAAATATTGTCAAACTTTTGGGGGGGCCCAGGCCCCTTAAGGCCCTCATATAGTTACGCCACTAGGGAAGATAACCCATACTTATTTATACTACAACATTTTCCATACTTATTTATTCGGTTACGCATGCTGTCCTAACTTTCAAATAACCCAGACTTAGAAACACTATCACCGTAATACTGAAAATTAAGAAAATTGATACGAAATACATGAACTAAGCAAAGCATAACGATTTGAGACATAGAAAAGACTGAGGTGCCTAAAACTCGTGCCACACCAAACACTCGGAGAAGGGCTCCAACTGCTTCTGTTCAACAGAACACCACACAGAAGGAGAAAGTAGGATATGGGGTGTGAGGTTGATGAGTTTTTTATTTTTATTTTTCTGTTGGGTATGTATTTAGCGGTAGTTTGAGAAGATAGTGTGATTTTCTTTGAAATTTTGAAATTTTGAATTAGAAGTTAAAGTGAACTTAGAATATGAGATGAATAAAGAGAAGTAGGGCTCATCATTTGGCCCGCGGGCTCATGGGCCGATGGGGGCCCGCCCGGCCCATCGAGAAAAAGCCCGGCCCGGCCCGATTAAGCCCAAGAAAGCCCAGCCCGGCCCGCCCACAAAAGCCCGGCCCGTTAGGCCCGCATACATATATAATTATTTATAAATAAGGGTTTAGAATTTGTGGTTTGAGGTGAATTTTGTCTCTGGAAAAAAAACAAAAGCTTGTGCATCAAAGTTAAGTAGCTTTGGAAGATGAAAACATACCCCCTATTGATAATTAGCATTTGGTTACATTCAAGCGTTAGAATTATATTACTTGTTTGAAAACGTAGTGTTTGTTTCCACTGAATTCTACTCATTTTTGTATCCATTTTTGACATTTCGTCCGCACTGTGTTCTTCATTTTTCCGTGCTGAATCCAATCATATAAAGAACACAAAATTTGGATAAACGGTTGAAAAGTTATAGGTAAAAAACTAAACAGATGTCGAAACTGAAAAATTCTGCTTAAAACATGATAAACTGGTGATAGAGTGACGATACAGTGGCGATACAATGGTGATAAAAAGGTGATAAAAATGGATGTTTGTGTTTATTTTGGGTTTTTTGTTTTGTTTCATTTCTTTTACTTCTCTTTACTCATTCCTAGTTTATAATTGAATGTTTAGTACATTAATTTGTGTTAATTATTAATACAACAATTATATATATCAAGAATAAGACGAACATCATATCATATCACCAAATATAATCAAGCTTTTTTTGAATCCGTCACCAAGTATTTTCATATTTATTCATACCATCCGTTTTTAAAAAATATTTAATTATGTTTCTTTCTCCTCTTCTTCTTCTTCTTTTTGAATGAAGTAGGCCCATTTCGGCCCGGCCCATTGGGCTTAGCCTGGCCCGGCCCGATGGGCTTTCTCAGGCCCAGACTATGGGTAGCCCATGAACTTTGAATTTTCTAAAAAAATCCAGCCCGGCCCGACCCAAGCCCATTGAATTTGGGCCGGTCCAGTCCGACCCGACCCATTGACGAGCCCTAAAGAGAAGTATGAGGTTTAAATAAAAAAAACTCAATTTTTAAATACTATTTAAAAGTCGGAGTTAAATAACTTCAGACTTTTTCACTTCTATAAAATTATTTAAAAGTTAGAATTGAATACGCCCTGAATCTTTTTGGTAAATTAAGCTAAAATTATTACACGAAGTCGTCTTTGTCCTGTTTAAACTGAAATTTCCGTTGTTTGCGAAGAGGGTTGGTCTGTTGCTATCCTGCGCTGTGGACATGGCGGCGAAGTTCGCTTTAGGGTCGGAACCGGTAGCGGGTTCACTCACACCCTCAAAGAAGAGAGAGTACAGAGTCACCAACAGGCTCCAAGAGGGCAAGAGGCCCTTATACGCCATCGTTTTCAACTTCATCGACTCTCGCTACTTCAACGTCTTCGCCACGGTCGGTGGCAATCGGGTTTGTTGCTCTTGCCCTCTATAAGTCATCCTACAAGGAACTAAAAGCAACAAAAAATAACTATTTTTTTGTAAAAGAAATTTACAATTGGAACTCCAATGCGGGGATTGTAAGCTGGACTTTCCTTCTTTTTCTAGGCAACCAAACAGAGATTTTATGCTTTTTTGGTTGATTATTTATTAATTTTGTTTTTCTTATATTTTGCTTTAATGGGTTTTGTTAGATAGAGTGGATTACTAGAGATTTCGGCTCTATCGGGGTTTTTGGTCTCGGCTTTGCCTAATAATTTGTTTACATAGACGACAGTTTGGAATACAATGAAATGATTATTAAGGTTAGTGTTTCGGGAAAAAAAACACAAAAGGCACCACATTTGATATTTACAATATTGGATTGCAATGCAGCTGGGGTAGGGATGAATTATAGTTGTTCTGAGCTGGTAATGTTATAGTTCACTTCTTCATTTGCAAATAAACAACATGAATTAGTTCCCAGAAGTGATTATTTGCGTAAAAATGTTATCTGAGAGAGAGAAATTACAAGGTTGGTTCTCTTTCCTCTATTTCTTGTACTTGTTGTAAAAGGTTGCTTATTTTTATATTATTCTTTTATCAGGTGACTGTATATCAATGTCTAGAAGGGGGTGTGATCGCTGTGTTGCAGTCTTACATTGATGAAGATGTAAGTAAACACAGCCATCATTCAGCCATTGTTCAAATGGACTAGTGTTCTTTTGCCGGTCACTTATCATATGGTTTAGCATTCATTTGCTGATTTTTAAAACTTTTCTTTGCGGATATGTGATTTTCATGTGCTTTGTAGATCAGAAGGATGAGTCGTTTTACACTGCGAGCTGGGCATGCAACGTTGATGGAAACCCATTTCTTGTGGCTGGAGGAATTAATGGTATAATGCGGGCCATTGATTGTGGTAGTGAGAAGATAGACAAGGTATCTTAGTACTGGTATAATGCGGGCCATTTACTATACTTAGCATACAATCAGGATGTTGGTGTACATCAATTTCAGCTGAAATTTCTGAAATATTTCAAAATGGTGACAACAAAACTAGAGGACTTTTTTTGTCTTTACATTCCCCCCCTAACATACTAATCTATGCGCAGAGTTTTGTTGGCCATGGGGATTCAATAAATGAAATCAGGACTCAGCCATTGAAGTCGTCACTTGTAGTGTCAGCAAGCAAAGTGAACACATTAACCTTTTCTTCTTTTTTTCTTTGAAGATGTTGTTTGTTGTTTGCTTTATTGGTAATCTTAGAACTTGCCAGGATGAGTCAGTTCGGCTATGGAATGTTCATACTGGAATATGTATTTTGATATTTGCTGGAGCAGGTGGTCACCGCAATGAAGTCCTGAGTGTGGTAAGCATATTGGACGAGGAGTTATGTCCTGCCACCCTTCTATTAATTTTTTTAAAAGAAATCTACTGTTTCATTGTTTTGTAGTGAAGATTGTGATGCAAGAAAATGATTTGAGAGGCTAATTATACTTACCTTGTTCTCATTATTGTAGGACTTTCATCCTTCTGACATATATCGCATTGCAAGTTGTGGGATGGACAACACTGTTAAGATCTGGTCAATGAAAGGTAGGACTTCATGGTGCTGCTCCATACTGCAATTTACATAATTTGTTTTGGTAAGCCATAGTTGTGTAACTATGTGACATGGATCACAATAGTCGCAAATTTAACCATTCACAATATCCTGTCTGATAGACTGGACTTTGACATTACAGAGAGTTGTTGTGAAGACAATCAGTATTATGTGTATACTTTAATACTTATGCCTCTGAAAAAGGTAGAATATATATTACTAATAGAAAATAGAAGCAGCCCTCAGTGGTTTACTAGTATTGAGAAAGTAACTGGTTATGCATGACTACTAATGTTGTGCTTTTCAAGTAATGTCATCTCAGGGTCAGAGTGCTTGATTGAAAGTTTGTACATGTGTCGACTAGGTCTAATCAAATATTATTTTTTCTTTCTTTTTTCATATATTGCTTTGTTTCAGAGTTCTGGACATATGTAGAAAAATCTTTCACATGGACAGATCTTCCATCAAAATTTCCAACAAAATATGTGCAATTTCCCGTGAGTACCTGTTGTTCTCTGTGTTACAGATTAGAGTTTTCATTTTCATTTTATTTGAGATCACTTTAACCTTTCAGGTATTCATAGCCTCCATTCATACAAACTATGTTGACTGTAATAGGTGGCTTGGTGATTGTCTCCTCTCAAAGGTGAATCACAATTTTATCCTCTATTTTCATTTTTGTCAGTGTAAAAGTCTGAAGGTGCTTTGGGAATGGAAAAGAGCCACATAGTAGAGGATGGAAACTCTTAATATCTCAAATTGCCTTTTCTAATTGATGTAGCTTAAATCAGTACAATCAGCTGGTTCAAATGAGTTCATGAAAATGACATATCAATGCCCGAAAAGTTGGTTTATCTGTTTGTGGTCGTATCAACCTCTGCATAGCTTATTAGATCATCTAAAAGCAAGATAAAGTTTAATAGCTATTTTGCATGGTGTGCTAAATTTGTCCACCTATAACAAATAAGTTTCAAATATGGGTAGCTTGAATTGCTTTTAGATTTCTGTTGTAGCTAGATCATATGTTCTGTAATGATTACATTAATAGATTATGTTGTGAATTTCCAGAGTGTTGACAATGAAATTGTGCTATGGGAACCGAAAATGAAGGAACAGTCTCTTGGAGAGGTTAGAATACCTTGCTCCTCTTGTTTTAGATGTTAATGGCTGATAACTTTGTTGTTTTTTGGTTTTTATCATTTGTTTTTTATTTTTTTATTTATTTAAAAAGATAGAGAGAATGTATAGCAGAAAAGAGAGGGAGGTGAGAAAGGTGAGGAAGAAATTAGTGGAATATTATTAAACTAATACTTTAAACTAAAGACAATTCTAATTAGTGTTTATATCTTACTGTATAAACTATTCTGTTTATTTTCTCTCTTTTCTTCCTCACCCTCCTCTATTATCTGGCTACTCAATTTCCTTTGTCTCTTTCTTTTTCTCTTTATGTTTCTAATTATAAGCAAAACAGTTACCGAACAAGCCCTATATTTTCTTATTCTTTATAGTGTATTCCATGAATTTCTGCTGATATTGGTTGACTATGTAGAAGTCCAGTGATTCTACTTTCTGGTGGCCTAAAATGTTATTGGATGCTTTCTGATTAGGGTACTGTTGACATCCTTCAAAAATACCCAGTTCCGGAGTGTGATATTTGGTTCATCAAGTTTTCCTGTGATTTCCACTACAATGCAGCTGCTATAGGTAAATGCAAACTGCAGTTGATATAATTCTTGATACTTTCAAATGTAAACTTTAGATGTTCCAACTGTTGCACAACTATGTCACTTCTTAGCCTCTACTGTTTTCCGTCTAGCAGGGAATAGAGAAGGAAAGGTTTTTGTTTGGGAACTACAATCCAGCCCTCCTGTTCTAATTGCAAAGTCCGTTTGGTTTTATTTCTCTTTACCCAAACTTCATGCTGAAGAAAGTTGTGATTTTGTCTATATGCCGGTAATCATAGCCTTGCACCTTTTTTCAGGTTGATACATCCTCAATCAAAATCGCCAATTAGACAAACTGCCACGTCTTTTGATGGAAGGTGCCTCTCCTACATGGTTTATTTATCATTATTTTTGTTACATATATCTTTTTATGACACTGTAAATGCCATAACCTTTGATAATGTGAAAATTTACCCTCTTTGTATCATTGTATATTGCAGCACCATTCTCAGCTGTTGTGAGGATGGGACTATTTGGCGCTGGGATGCCATGGAAAATTCTTAAAGCCTATCCAAGTGGGTACATTGGCATGAATTTTGCAAAATGCTCATCGCCTTGGCTCAGCTTTGGTTAATTGTGGTAATGTATTTCGTGATAGTGATCGAAATTTAGAGAAATTTAGAGTACTGATGACTAGACTTTGGTGAACCTTTTGCTCCAGCCTAGTTGTTATGTGTAACTTATGTGAGGTTGTTAGCATATCTACTTTAATAGAATTTTAGACCATGTTATTCATTCTTCCATTTTATGCTGTGCCTTTTTATATTATCGTTTTCGGTTACTGGCTTTTTATATTATAAAATATGCAACGCACTTTGGCTTTAGTATCAGCCCAGTTATGTATAACTCTCAATGCTCTAATGGAAGAAGTGAGGGCCTTCGTTGATTGAGGAGATTCTGCAAGTGCCGTGGGCGTATTGACACAAAATTACGAAGTAGCGTTTCACACAAAAGGAAAGAAAACAGAAAAAAAAACATGATGCAAACTACAAAACAAACCAGTTACATTCTGATAGGACTGTCACCCACACTACATCACCCTGCACTATCCGTATCATCTTTCTATTTCATTGTAATAGCTTAGTTTCTATTTCCCCAAAACCTTTTCGCTCGGTGTGCTTGCCATGTGCCATCATCCAACATCATGTATAAGTACCTAATAGCTGGTATAGAGATGGGTCATGAATGAAATATGTTGTTCCTTTAATTTCCTTCTCTGTTTTCCTTTTCTGCATTTACGAACCTACCATTTGGTATCTAGAGCCTGGTTGCTTTCCATGGGAAAAAAGTCCCAGGCCACCATGGCGGCGGAGCTAGCCACTGTGGCAGAAGTCGAGATGGACCTTCATCATGGCCAATTGGAAGCTCAGTTCCAGGAATTCCATAAGATGGTGACCACCGTCTCTCAACGCCAAGACGTGGTACAAAGTGACGTCGCAGAGATTTTGAAAACGCTTACAGCATTAAGCGACCAACAAACCCAGAACTTGACCTGCCAGAAAACGGTGATGGATGAACTTCGGACCTTACGAGCTCGAAGCCCAGTCTATCCCACCCACCACCCTTCTGTGTCTCCCACCCACCATCCGATACCAACACAACAGTTGCCATCGGCATGGGCGATTCCACCTACAGGTCCGATTTTCAGCTACAGCAAACCAAGTTTGGCCTCCATGACCACCATGCCTCAGTCATCAATACCCATTTCCATGGGTTCACCAACAACCAAGATCTTTCCAAATTTCTCTACAAACACAGCCCCCAAGTTTTACACCAGGACCGCTCAGATCCCATCCATCTCAGGTCACCACCCATGTACCTACATCAAACCTTCCCCCTTTTATTCCGCTCTGTCAATTTTCCCATACTATGCCAAGCCCTAATTCCACGTTTACCCCAAATACCTCATACAACTCCATGAAACCAATGAAGTTGGATCTTCCGCGTTTCTACGGTGAGGACCCATATGGGTGGTTAGCAATGGCTGAATGATTCCTCGACTTCCATAAAGTGGAAGACCACCGGAAGGTCATGGTGGTGGGGATGCATGTGGGTGGCGACGCCGCCCTGTGGATGAAGTGGTTCGAATCGCGTTACCCACGCGATTCCTGGGTCGTCTTCTCCGACATGTTGCTTCAGAGCTTTGGGCCCGGCGAAACCCTAAATGTCAATATGGCCTTGTCCCACAGTAAACAAACTGGTCCAGTAGCTGAGTACATGGGCCTTTTCATTAAACTCTCCTGCAGAGCAGTGGGCTGGACTGATGAGCAATTGCTAGGCACCTTTGTGGGTGGGCTTAAGGAGGAACTGGCCCGCGCCAAGGAATTGGCCCAAATATTTGAAAACAAGCTGAGAAAGAAAACAGGCCAAAGGAAATTTAACCCCAGGTTTCCTTGTTCCCATTACAAACCTCAAAGCACACCAAATTTTTCGTCAACACCTTTTTCTCCAATTCCTAAAGCCGCTACAAATCACTCGCCAACCAAACGTCCAATTTTTCATCGGCCTCAAGCTGAACTTCAAGAACGACGGCAGAAGGGGATGTGTTTTAACTGTGATGAAGCTTACTCTCCAGGGCATCGTTATAAGCAGCCCCACATCTTAATGATCGAATCCGAGAACTTGTTGGACGGGGTGACTAAATCCACCCCCGAAATCTCAGAACCCAGCTCTGAAGAAGAACCCCAACCTGACACTGCGGACAACACCATACACCTCCATGCACTAGCAGACAGAAAACGTACCCGCGGAAGGGTAATGCGATTACAAGGTACCATTGAGGGCATTCCAATCATGGTGTTCATTGATTCTAAGGCGGATCGTAATTTTCTTAACCCCAAAATGGCAACACAGTTGAAGGCAACCATTGATGCTAAGAAGACAAAAAATAGTGGTTGCCATGGGACAGTCTTATAGCACGGAAGGTAGAGTTTATGCTTTGAAAGTAAAACTCCATGCCTATGAATTCCGAGGTGATTTTTGCCTCCTCTCTGTAGCTGGGTGTGATTTAGTTTTGGGGGTCGAATGGTTAGAGACATTGGGACTCATTGGCTGGCATTTCAGAGATAAGATCATGGAATTTATAGTGGATGGCAACAATTATCGTTTACTGGGCAACAAGGGCAATGGGAGCAATGCCATCCCACCAAAATATGCAGTGTTGGCTGTGCTTGATAAAGATGAGCAATTTCTAGAAGCCCTAGCAGCCCATAGGGTCATGGGTCCCATTCCACTGAGTTTTCAAGGTTTATTAAAGCAATTTTCTGAATTGTTTGAGGAATCTATGGGGTTACCACCCTCTCGAGCCATTGATCACCGTATACCATTGCTGCCAGGTACCGGACCTATTAATGTAAGGCCATATCGAAACCCATATTGGCAAAAGGCCGAAATTGAGTCTCAAGTGAATGCTATGCTGCAAGCTGGGATAATTAGGGGAAGTTCGAGCCCTTTCTCCTCCCCAGTATTGCTGGTCAGCAAGAAAGAAGGGACTTGGAGGTTCTTTGTTGATTATCGCACTCTAAATCAAGTGACAGTCAAGGATAAATTTCCAATCCTAGTCATAGACGAACTGCTAGATGAATTAAATGGTGTAGCTTGGTTCTCCAAACTAGATTTACGTTCCGAGTACCATCAGATTCGTATATGGGACGCTGACATCCTAAAGACGGCATTTAGGACACACGAAGGGCACAACAAATTCCTTGTGATGCCATTCGGCTTGTCCAACGCTCCATCCACATTCCAAGCACTCATGAACAACATCTTCCGCCCTTATCTACGTAAGTTTGTCCTTGCGTTTTTTGACGATATACTAGGATATAGTCGGACTTTGCAGGAACATGTCCACCACTTAACCATTGTATTTGAGGTGTTAAACATGATTTAGGGTTGGTTGGCATTGGAAGGAGATGTCCAAATTCGTGGCGTACAAGGTTTTGGTAAAAGGCTCAACTCCATTTTAAGCACCTATCTTTCTGAGTAAGTTTCACTCTGGTTTAAATATTTAATTGAGTTTAAAATTTCAAAAATGAACAAGGGGTGGGTGTAACTATCCATGTTTGTGATTTTCGTATGATGAAATAATAAAAGGAGAGGGATTTGGTGGAACATCTAAGTAGGAGAAGAAACACTATGTTTCTTTCTTTTCCCTTTAGCCTGCATTTATACTCTGCACCAGTTTTTTTTATAAAAAAAAATTATAAACAAAACTTATGAAGTATTGTTCTTCATTTGTTTCATTGTAAAACGAGATTTGCAAAACCAAATACTAGTGAAGTATTGTCACTTTTACTTCTTTTTTTCTTTGAAGTTTTTTTTATAATACAATACAAATGTAATTTTGTAAATTGAACATAGATTGGAGGCGTAATATGCGAGGAAGTGCGTGCACTATTGGGGTGGGCATCTCATCCCAAACATCCGCGTACCAACCGTACCGTATCGACGGTTTGGTTTGGTTAAATTATTATTATTATAATTTTATTCTTCCGATCCAATCCAAAACGAAGTGTTTGGTTAAAAGATCGGGCAACACTATCCCTAACCCGACGGAAATCCGTACCGAACCGAACTAATGTATGTAATCCATTTTTAGTTATAATGTATGTGTATATATAAATCACATGTACATGTATACATAACAACTATATATATATATATATGCACAAATACGTGTTAGAATATAAGCCTAAAATATAATATCCTGCATTTGTCATGGTGCTATATTCTATATACGTTTCATTATTTAAGTACCCACATACAAATATAAATATATGCTAGTATGAATTAAATGCACATTTGCTCAGTCCACTGTCGATTATTTGGGTCACACCATATCTGAAGCAGTTGTATAAATGGATAAGAAGAAAATTCAATGCATTGATAATTGGCCAAGGCCTGAGACAGTAAAAGGGTTGCGTGGTTTTCTGGGATTAGCGGGTTATTACCGCAAATTCGTTCATCATTTTGGTACAATTTCCAAGGTCCCTACAGATCTTTTGCGCAAAGACAATTTCCATTGGAACCCAGCGGCAGAGTCTGCCTTCTAGGCCCTTAAAATTGCCTTGACAACCACCCCTGTCCTCCGTCTACCATATTTCTCCAAACAATTTTTCGTGGAATCTGATGCTTCTAACAACGGGGTCGGTACCATTTTGTCCCAAGAGCAACGACCAATAGCATATCTTAGCAAATCCTTATCCGAAAAGCATCGCTCTTTATCGGTTTATGACAAGGAGATGCTGGCAGTGGTTCTGGCAGTGCAACAATGGCGACCCTACTTGTTGGGTCAACAATTTAAGATTGTCACAGATCACCAAACCATCAAGCACTTTTTGGAGCAACGCATAACCACTCCAACTCAAGAAAAATGGCTGCTCAAATTACTTGGGTATAACTATGAAATCGAATACCATGCTGGGTGCAAAAATGCTGGCCCTGATGCTTTGTTCAGGAAGTCAAAGTTGTTGGCTATTATGGGTTTATCCACTCCCATTTTTTACTGCATCCCACAGATTCAACAAGCTTATACTTCCGACAATGAAGCTCAGCAACTTATTAGCCTTCTCCAAGCTAATTCTAATGCCAAACCTCATTATTCATGGCAGAATAATTGCCTTTACTACAAGGAGCGCATCTTTGTCCCTGCTTCTTCTAAATGGCGTGCCATGATCTTGGAGGAATTTCATTCCACGCCAATGGCAGGACACTCAGGGCAACTCCGTAC
Organism: Prunus padus; assembly: GCA_024362665.1. Taxonomy (NCBI): domain Eukaryota; kingdom Viridiplantae; phylum Streptophyta; class Magnoliopsida; order Rosales; family Rosaceae; genus Prunus; species Prunus padus. Next base: position 11,194,909 of record JANFAM010000011.1, read on the forward strand.
ATACAAGCGCATACTCCGCAGCTTTCGCTGACCGGGGTTGAAGAAAGACATGCAAGCATTTGTAGCAGCTTGTGACACTTGCCAACGCCAAAATTACGAAGCTTGACATCCACTCGGGTTGCTCCAGCCATTGCCCATACCTGAATCCATTTGGCAAGACATTGCCATGGATTTCATTGAGGGATTACCCTCAGTCAAAGGGAAGAACGCCATCCTTGTCATCGTTGATTGCTTGTCAAAGTATGGGCCTTTTATCCCCATCAAACATCCCGTATACTGCTTCATAGGTTGCAGATTTGTTTATTTGAGAAGTTTTTAAGCTCCATTGGATGCCACAGACCATCGTGAGTGACAGAGACCCAACATTTACAAGCCAATTATGGACATCCTTTTTTGCACTCCAAGGAACTAAACTCTGCCATAGTTCAGCATACCACCCGCAATCCGACGGTCAGACTGAAGTCCTTAATCGCACTTTGGAACACTACCTTCGTTGTTTTGTGGGGGACACACCCACGTCCTGGGTGTCTTGGTTACCATGGGTCGAGTGGTAGTATAACAACACCTACCACTCCACCATCAAGATGATTCCATACCAAGCAGTTTATGGCCAACCCCTTCCCTCGGTGGAATTTTATACTCCAGGTTCATCTGATGTACAAGTTGTTGATCTAGCCCTGCTTGAACGTGACTCCTTATTGCGACAACTCCGACAAAACATGCAAGTTGCCCAGGAGCGCATGACATTTTTTGCAAATCACAAACGTTCTGAACACTATTTTGCTGTGGGCGATTGGGTTTTCTTGCGCCTTCAACCCTATCGACAGTCCACCATGGGTACTACTCACTGTCCCAGGTTGTCTCCACGGTTTTACGATCCATACCAAATCCTTGCCAAGATTGGAGCAGTGGCTTACAAGCTTGCCTTACCACTTGACTCAAAAATTCATATTGTCTTTCATGTCTCATTGCTCAAGAAGAAAATTGGTGCCCACCTACTTCTTCCCCAACACTTCCTCCCTTATGCCCTGATCACTCTGTGCAATGGACCCTTGCAAAAATTCTGAATTGCGGGCTTTTCAAACGCCGTAACCAACCTATTGTTCGTTGGCTAATTCAATGGTCTGGTTTACCTAAGGAGGATGCCACTTGGGAGGATGCTACAGACATCAAGCGTCGCTTTCCTCAATTCCAGACCTGAGGGCAGGTCTGTTTTCAACAAGGCAGGATTGATAGGACCGTCACCCACACTACATCACCCTGCACTATCCATATCACCTTTCTATTTCATTGTAATAGCTTAGTTTCTATTTCCCGAAAAGCTAGGAAACGGTTATCCTTTTCTCTCGATAAGCTTGCCATGTAGCATCATCCAACATCATGTATAAGCACCTAATAGCTGGTACAGAGATGGGTGATGAATGAAATATGTTGTTCCTTTAATTTCCTTCTCTGTTTTCCTTTTCTGCATTTACGAACCTACCACATTCCTTATTTAGAAATTCAAGCCCCCGGCCAACAAACATGTACTTCTATACCAAATTTAGGACCAAATTGCAGCACATTATAAACTAGAAACTTAGGACCAAATTTCCCTTATTTGTAAATCAAACATTCTCATTCATAGATGTTTCATAAAATAAAAATTAAGCTAACAGGGTTACTTTTTATACAAACGATATTGGAGGAGGGAGAATCGATCCTATGACCTAAGACGCATGGGCGAATGCTCTTAACACTTCAGCTACAAACCCCTTGCGGCAAGTCTATTATAGATCATGGCAAAGTAATAATTAACTCAAATCTAGTATAATTTTGTGTTCATTTCAAGTCATATTGAAAAATTATCACCCCTAACGAGGGTTATAAAAAGCTTATAGATAATAACCGACCTTGGCTTATAAGTTAGGAGATATGCATAATGTTATAAAATTAATATCATAGTATGAATAGTACCACTGAATATTGAGAGTGGAATTGTATTTCTTCTTGTGGATTTCACACTAACATAATTTCCTCTCAAATAGAACTCACTAATTCTCATATTTCTCACTCACTCTCTTCTCTTCCTTTCATTTCTCTCTTCTCAGTTTGGTACTCAGCACCTCTCCTTGCTACTAGCAATGAAGAGATAAAGCCTTTATATAGGCCTTAGCACCCGTGATGTGCGGTTGGCTACAAGTGAAGATGGCAGACAAATTGCCTCATTATTTCCTACTTTTCTTTATGTGGGCTCCACCACATTCTTTACTACACTCCCCCTTGGAGACCACAAGTCCCTATATTGGTTGCCTCATTAAAACCTTGCTTGGAAAAATCCAATGGGAAAAAACCTAAGCGAAGGAAAAAGAGTACAACTTCATTTGGGACATAAGGGTAATGTTAAATGCACTCATGTTGCCTCATTAAAACCTTACTAAGAAAAATCCTAGTCGAAGGAAAAAGAGTACAACACGCATGTGTCTTGTGTTAGAGGACTCTTGAATGCTCCCCCTGATTTTGCATGCTCCAACTTAATTGCTTGCAGAGTTGACATAATCCGATGCCATGCACCAACTTTTGGAATGTACATTTTGGCAAGGATCTTGTGAAGAGATCTGCCAGGTTATCGCTTGAACGGATTTGCTTGACTTTAATTTCTTGACTCTTCTGAAGCTCATGTGTGTAGAAAAACTTTGGTGATATGTGCTTGGTCATGTCACCCTTGATGTATCCCCCTGTGATCTAAGCAATACAAGCCGTATTGTCTTCATTCAGGATGGTCAGAGTGTTTGTTGTTGAGGATAGTACACATGCACTTTGGATGTGATGAATCATTGACCTTAACCAAACACATTCACGACTGGCTTCATGGAGGGCAAGTATTTTTGAGTGATTAGAAAAGGTGGCTACCAACGTTTGTTTTGTTGAGCGTCATGAGATTACAGTTCCTCCACATGTAAACACATACCCAATTTGTAAGCATCCTTGATATGGATCAGAGAAGTATCCTGCATCAACATATCCAACAATATTTGGGGCATTGGTTGATTCATTGGAATAGAATAAGCCCATGTCTATTGTCCCACGAAGATATCGTAGAATATGTTTGATGCCAGTCCAATGTCGGCTTGTTGGAGCAGAGCTGTATCTTGCTAACAAATTCACTAAAAAGGCTATGTCTGGTCTAGTACATTGTGCTAAGTACAATAAAGCACCTATTGCACTAAGATATGGTACTTCTGGACCAAGGGCCATTTCATCATCTCCTTTTGGACGATATGGATCTTTCTTAGTGTCAAGCGACCGAACGACCATTGGAGTGCTAAGTGGATGAGCCTTATCCATGCCAAACCGCTTCAACACTTTTTCAGTATAATTTGACTGATGCACCAAAATTCCATTAGCACTGTGCTCAATCTGTAAGCCGAGACAATATTTTGTCTTTCCAAGGTCTTTCATCTCAAACTCACGTTTGAGATAATCAGCAGTCTTTTGGAGCTCTTTAGGAGTTCCAATTAAATTCATATCGTCGACATATACTGCCACTATTGCAAATCCAGACTCTGATTTCTTAATGAACACACATGGGCCAATAGGATCATTTGTGTATTCTTCTTTTAGTAAATACTTACTGGAACGATTGTACCACATTCGCCCAAATTGTTTTAGCCCATACAATAATATTCTCAATTTGATTGAGAACATGCCTCGTGGTTTATTCCTGGCTGCTTCAGGAAGCTTAAGCCTTCTGGGAATTTCATGTATATATCTGTATCCAATTCTCCATACAAATATGCGATAATGACATCCATAAGTCTCATTTCAAGTTTTTCTGAAACCGCCAAACTTATTAAGTAACAGAACATAATTGCTTCCATTACTAAAGAGTACGTCTCCTCATAGTCAATTCCAGGCCTTTGTGAAAAATCTTGCGCAACGAATCGCGCTTTATACCTTGCGATCTCATTTTTCTCGTTGCGTTTTCTTGTAAATACCCACTTGTAACCTACAGGATTCACATTGGGTGGAGTTGGAACTGTAGGTCCAAAAACACTCATTTCTCCCAAAGAACTTAATCTGCCTGGATTGCATCTTTCCACTTAGGCCAATCTTGTCTCTGTGTGCATTCATCAATAGAGCATGGCTCAATATCATCATCTTTTATGATCTCAGTAGCCACTGAGAATGCAAATGTATCATCGATGATCACCTCATTTCTATTCCACAATTCATTAGTGGATGTATAATTTATGGAGATTTCTTGACTTTCAAGTACCGCTGCCACTTCAGGGGCATTTGTCTCATCAAGGACATTTTCCTCTTTGGGAAGTACCTGTGCCTCTTCAGGGGCATTTGTGTTATGAATTGTGGGCTCTCCATTTCTTTCATTTAGATTCATTTTGGCCATCGACTTCCTCTTTCGAGGGACTGAATCCTTTGAGCCTAGTGGTCTGATTGACTTAATGGGATAATCTTGGAATTGGGCTCATAATTTAATTATCTGAGCCAAGAGCCTAGCAAATGCCATATTCTGAGTGAACAAAAGGAAAACATGTGACCATCGGGTAGATCCATCCACCAAGACCATAAAGTATCGAAATGGTCCACAGGGAGGATGAATAGGCCCACAAATGTCCCATTGGATTCTCTGTAAAAATGATGGGGATTCAATATCAATCTTTGGTTGTGATGGTCTAATCACCAATTTCCCTTGTGAACAAGATTGGCAAAAGCTATCACTTGACAACATAATGTGTTTTGTCAACAAGGGATGTTGGTGATGATCCTACGCATCATGGTGGATCCAGGATGTCCCAACCGGTCATGCCAAAGCTTAAAAGCATTTGAGTCTATGAACTTCTGGTCCATGACATTATGTGCCTCAATTATCCGTATGGTTGTATAGTACAACCCTGATGAGAGAGCACAAAGCTTCTAGAATATACGCTTCTGGGTATCACTGGAGGTAATGCAAAGATATTCCATGTTTTCCTCATTTTTTGTTTCAATATGGTAGCCATTCAAACGTATATCTTTGAAACTCAATAGATTCATTCTAGAGTTAGATGAATATAAAGCATCTTGAATGAACAGTATTGTTCCATTCTGTAACACAACTTGGGCTATTCATGAGCCTTCAATCAGATCTGCAGGACCTGATATGGTTGTTACCTTTGCTTTTGTAAGCATCAATTTTGAGAAATACTTTCGATCTCGAAGGATCGTATGAGTAGTCGCACTATCTGCGAGACAAATATCTTTGCTAGAGTTCTTGTTTTGGGAGCATCCATAATTTATATCCATGCCTTCAAATAAATAAAATAAGCTGAATCAATAAACAATTATTGAATGTAAAAGAAAAATATTGCCACTTTTATTTAATTGAAATGGAAATTAAAAAAATTACTTCAGATAATACAAATGGTACATAATGAGATTTGGTCTAATTCGGACCCATAAGCTTCATTCCCTTTTTCATTAACAAAATCGGAAACATCTAGATGCGTCATATCTAGCTGACGCGATATTTCTGATGGGCCATATGTGGCTGGCAGATCTGGTATAACATGATCAATGTAATTTGTATCCACTTTCCTGTTCTTAAGTGAAGATTGGTAAAGATCCGCCAAATGCTTTGGCGTACGGCATGTGTCACGACCCAACTCCTCTAGCACGATATTATCCGCTTTGGGCCCCCTTTTCTGGCCCTCACGGTTTTGTTTCTGGGAACTCACGAGCAACTTCCCAGTAAGTCACCTATCCTGGGATTGCTCTAGCCCCAACTTGCTTAACTTCGGAGTTCCAAGGAATTCGAAGCCAGTGAGCTCCCAAAAGGCCTCGTGCTAGGAAGATACGTGCCCACACATATAAGCACTTCTCCTTTCCCTCCCCGAGCGATGTGGGATTGCTCACCGTTCTTGCTTCATTAAGCTCACGGGTCTTACAATCTACCCCCCTTGGGGCCCAACGTCCTCGTTGGCACACTTCCGGTCGGGGTCCAGCTCTGATACCATTATGTCATGACCCGACTCCTCTAGCACGATATTGTCCGCTTTGGGCCCCCCCCTCTCTGGCCCTCACGGTTTTGTTTCTGGGAACTCACGAGTAACTTCCCAGTGGGTCACCCATCTTGGGATTGCTCTAGCCCTAACTCGCTTAACTTCGGAGTTCCAATGAATCCGAAGCCAATGAGCTCCCAAAAGGTCTCGTGCTAGGAAGATACGTGCCCACACATATAAGCACTTCACCTTTCCCTCCCCGAGCGATGTGGGATTGCTCACCGTTCTTGCTTCATTAAGCTCACGGGTCTTACAGCATGTACGTGCCCAATGTCCCTTTGCGCCACATCTGTGACAAGCGCCTTTAACACTTCTAGGCACATGGCTTGTCTGTGCTTTCCCCTTGTTCCGGGATGCATTTTTGCCGCTCGTGGATGGATTGCTCCTTAGACCCAAGTCATATGAATGAGCACCAAGATCTTTTCTATTTCCTTGTCAGCGGCCACGCTTGCCTCCTCACCCTCGTTTGTGGATACTGCCACGAGATGAGGTGGTATTCACTTCCTAAGATGCAGCATTTACTTCAGGAAGTGGTTCTGAGCCTGTTGGGCGAGATTGATGATTTTTCAATAAAAGCTCATTATTATGCTCAGCCAACAAAAGGCAAGATACCAGTTCCGAGTACTTCGTAAAATTACTATGCCTATATTGCTGTTGCATGAGTACATTTGAGGCATGAAAGGTACTCATAGTTATCTCAAGCATATCCTCCTTATAGATATTTTCACCACATAATTTCATCAGGGAGGTGATTATGTGCATTGTTGAGTTGTACTCAGACACTGTCTTGAAATCTTGGAATCTCAAGTGTGTCCATTCATATCTTGCTCTTGGGAGGGTCACCGTCTTCTGGTGATTGTATTTTTCACATAAGGCTTTCCACAGAACCAATGGTTCATCAACCACCACATATTCGCTTTTCAACACTTCATGAATGTGACGGCAAAGAAAAATCATAGCCTTTGCGTTTTCTTCAGGTGATGCATCACTTCCATCTTCAATTGTTTTTCCCAGACCATTGGCACGTAGATGGATCTTGGCATCCAGGACCCATGATAGATAGTTGTCCCTAGAAATGTCCAAGGCAGCAAATTCCAGTTTTGCCAAGTTTGCCATCTTAAAAAAAAAATGAGATGCATCAAAATTTGCAATAATTTTCAAGCTTAATATATTTTTGAACTTCAGGTCAAAAATATCTTGCATATTTTACCCGAAACTTCAAGCTCGGGATCTGGGACATTAAGCCATTTATTAATAGGAACTTCAGGCCCTATAATTGTTTGAGGAACTTCAGGGCCTCATTATTCATGTATATTAATTGATAATAAAAATAAAGTGCTATAAATAAATTTGCTGGTATGGACGATAAACCCGCACCATACTTTAAATAAAAGTAAATGATAAAATAAATTCATTAAGTAAATTGCGAGGCGTGGACATTATAAACTGTACCACCCTTTAAAGTAAATGTGCGATAAATTAAATTTGTGGTAAAGTAAATGCGAGGCGTGGACATTATAAATTGTACCACCCATTAAAATAAATGTGCGATAAATTAAATTTGCGGTAAAGTAAATGCGAGGCTTGGACATTATAAATTGCGCCACCCTTTAAGATGTAACAAGATGGGTTTTAAGATCTCACCATCATTTTTATTACGATAACATGTGTTACAACGTGATGGGCAATGAAATTACACCACCAGAAAATAATAGGATGGGGATATAAAACCGCGCCATTCCAAGTTACAGTACAAAAAAATAAATTAAACAAACATGGATGAAACAACATAAAAATTGTGAGAATACAAATAAGAAAGTTTACATGTCATCATAGTAGTAAAGTGAGAGTAGACATATGACAACAAGGAGACAGAGAAATAACCACATAGTGTTTAGCTGGGAAAAATTAGGGGTAAAGAGGAGAGACTATCGTGCTGATAATGTGTTATAAAATTAATATCATAGTATGAATAGTACCACTGAATATTGAGAGTGGAATTGTATTTCTTTTTGTGGATTTTACACTGACAGAATTTCCTCACAGATAGAACTCACTAATTCTCAGATTTCTCACTCTCTCCTCTTCCTTTCTTCTCTCTTCTCAATTTGGTACTCAGCACTTCTTGCTACTAGCAATGAAGAGATGAAGCCCTTATATAGGCCTTAGCACCTGTGATGTGCGGTTGGCTACAAGTGAAGATGGCAGACAAATTGCCTCATTATTTCCTACTTTTCTTTATGTGGGCTCCACCACATTTTTTACAACACAAGAGTTATTTATCAACTGGATGCTAATCTGCTATAAACTTGTAGACATGAAATCAAGTACAAATATCATATTTGCCAATTGGCCATCATCATAGCTAACAGGAGATGTGACACGGCATACCTTAGAAATTTAGATCGATACATAGGACCCTTAGATACAAAATTGATTTACCAGACAAATGAACAGATTTTCTCTCTGCCTGATTAGTACAAACACTCACGAAGCAATTTTGTCTCCCTTATATACAAAAAAGAATGGGTAAGCTATATGATTGGGACTATTTTCATCCCAAAGTATAACAGGGGAGAAAGAATAGCACAAATTGGCCAACTATATGTGAGACCGTAATTGCGTCAATAAACCCTGCATACTCTGGAGTTTCTGCGTGAGCTGTTTTACAGTTGCCAGATGTTGCACGGAAGATTCTGAACTACCTAGGTCGGCAAGAAGAGCGGCACACTTGGCCTGTGAATCTGTAAATGCCTCCTCAAGTGAAGCCACTGTTGATTCCAAGGTGGAGGTTGTTGATGGGGTTTCACCAATCAAATTTGATTGAGAGAGCCCAGTACTGCAAAAGCTGCTACCCCTGCTTAGCTTTCCAGGGGAGAACATCTTGTCAATGCCCTCAGTTCCTCCTGCAAGTCATTTTCATAAATTTCCAAATTCACAAATGGCCGAGAAGAAAAAATTATTACAGCAGTATCCCAATCACATATACCTGATAAAACTTGTTGGCTAAAGAAAAATGAAAATCTAGTTAAATTCCACATATGAATCAGGTAATTCGAGGCATTTAGTGCTTAGAAGCATGTGTAAATGCCAAGAGATGTCAATTGATTTTAGCATAGCAATCTCAGGACTTGGAAAACAAGAAGAGCACAACCCTGATAGGAATGAAAGGAGATGTATTCGACTGACAAACAGTTTAGTAACATACCAAGGTTGCTTAGTTGTTCCATTGCAGCCTGGCCAATGGAACCCTCCAGCTTGAGTAGCCGCAGAATTCCAGCAGTGATTCGACCCATTGATTCAACTTCTGACTTGCACAGGAAAGTAAGATGTTGCAACTCATCCTTTGTTACAACTGCCTCAATCTATGGAGACAAAAGTGTCATATTGCAGAACATTTTTCTAGAAGATATAGTTACTAACTTGAAAAAACCCATTACCGGTTGCTTAACAGAGAAGTTCACATTTTCCACAGCCCATTCCACCATTTCATGATCAACCATGTCCTCTGATATCACCATGCGAACTTCAAGATCTATACCTACAGATGTGTCAGCAGTTTCCTTGATCCCATTCACAGGTAAGACAGCAGCATCAATACACTTCTGGGCATGGGGCTTTAAAGTTTGCAAGCCTTCCACACCAACCTGCAACCATAATTAAGAATTATGAGATCATGAACTGAATATCTCTATGATTAAAATAAAGGCGGATAAACCACTACATTGAAATGAATCATAATGAGTTGCATATATTTTCATCGAATAATATTCATGATCAAAGCAAACTATATCTATGGTGCCAGAACACATGTTGAAGGCAGCACAGGCGCAGCGCAAGCCAGCCAAGTTCCACCAAGGAATATGCTTTAGTATTGTCAGGTCACAAAACTTTTCACATGAATGTACTTTGCACATTTTGCCCAAATCTCAAAATATCCTTGCTCAACCAAGAATCGACTCAGTCATCCTCGAACCAAAAACCCTACTAATTGTTAGATCTATATTACATATCTGCAATTTGCATCCCAACCATTTAGTATTCTGAGTGAATGAGCAAGACAACTTCTCACCCTCATATAATGACCCACTTAAGGTAAAGCCGAGAATTATCATACTTCATTAGGACTCTACCAAACAGAAATCATGACAGGCGATTTAAGAATATGATACATATCTTTTTTTCTGAAAGGAAACAGAAATTTGTTAAACCAAAAACTAATACAATGCGCGGATGAGAAATCCACTAGGACAACTACCACATTACAACAACAGTGGACCAAACACTCTAATCTAACAACACAATACAAACATCAGAGAATATGGTCCATTACTTTTCCAGAAAGTATATTCAAAGGCTACCTTTTCTATCTTATCAGACTTCTTAAAGCAATGTAGACTGCAATACTAATCTCGTCTGAAGTCTCTAGATAAAAACAGGCGACAGTTTTAAAGATTTAAAATTAATGTAGACTGCAATGAGATAATCTTAAACCAATGTAAACTGCAAATTGCTTAAGTGGTAGCAAACCACATGCTCATTTTCTTTCGTGTGTTACTCTGTTATTATCCCAGATCCAGGTAGCGTGAAGTGTAACCCAACCTCATAACAGGGACATAATCCCAGAAAAGCATGCACCTTACAAATTTACAATATACCCTAAGATAACACCCAGGTACACCATAAACTATTTTATGTCCAAGAAATGTCCAAAAACAAAATGACAAAATGTTTCAACGGCGCTGCCTCATTCATGGTGTTCACAGTCAATAATCAATATGAATGTATGTTTGTTGTCAAACATACTTTTGAAAGGCTCAAGCTCAACTAGCACATTAAAACCTTAAAAAGAGAGGGATAGACAATGACAAGAGTGAGATATCCTTACTGTAACCAATTCCACAGGATATTTCTCTGTCCTGTATGACTTTCCATTACCATTCAGCATATGCTTGGGACTACTTTTCGCTTTCACATGCAGATTATGAAATGTTGTGTGCCAACATCTCTCTTCTCTTCCCACATCCTCATGATTGAACCACCATCTTTCTGCCATCTCCTGTTCACCTTCAAGAGCAAATAACCAATTTTTCAATTCTATGGAGACTTCCACATCGTCTGGTTTTCCCAAGTGCAAAACCCCACTTTCTTTCCCATCTCCTGAACTTCCATCTGGAAGAAAATGGAATATTAGAGCCATTCCAGTAACAATAAAATGAGTAGACATAAAAAATATATAATAAAAAAGGGGAAAAAAGCACAACAGACTGGGTAACCAAACATACTAGATTATCCAAATCATATTGTACATACCCTCTTTCAAATCAGCAATGAGCGGAGATGGTTTGAAAAGTTTTGACAGTGGTCCTGCTCGTAATTTTTCTAACTCTTTAGAAAGCCCCTTTCCAGGACCACCATCAGGGCCAAGTATTCCAAAGCGATGCAGCAGGGATTCAGCATAGTTCATTCCCCCACCTAGGCGAACACCAGAGATACACGCTGACACATTCAAACTATGACACTCTGCATCTCGTTCAGTTAAAGGAATTACATGTACCATGCTTATGTCCAGAAATGGATCTACAAAAACTTTTCCATTTGATAGATGTTTTCTTTGGCTATGTATCCAAAATACAGGTCTTAGTTCAGGGTACCCATTTCCACTTGTTGAAAGACCATTTTCAATAGAAGTTAAAACTGTGTCATTCTCATGTGCCAAGTTTCTCTCAGCGTCTACACAGTCCACCTCAACACTATCCCAACGTATAGTGGATGAAACAACAATTGCACCACCAAGAGTTCTGTGAGTAACTTTTATGAAGAGATCATCCCCGATAAACTGAACTAGAGGCATTCCTTGACTATTCATGGAAGATGATTCCAGAAATCTAATCTGAAGATCTTTCACTGCTAAACTTACTGCTGTATCATTGGGAACCTTGTCAATCAGCTTTCCGTCACTAGAATGATCCCTACTTTTCTTTTGTCCAGTATTTTTTCTAACGAGGACAATCTTTTCACTAACTCTGCCAAAGTAAGCATAAAGATCCAAAACAAAAAATAACTGTTCAACAGAAGTGTTGGAGAGATAGTTTTGACAAGCTACCCCAACCCTGACAATACCACCAGGGGGAGGAACATTTGTTAATGGGCTCCCATCAGCAGTTATCATAGCTACTTCAACACAAGCATCTTTCAGCTCAACACATCTCCACAAGCCTGAATTCTGATCAAGAGAACTCTGAAGTCCAGCTGACTTAGTACATGTTTCTAGTGACAAACTAAGGTGTGATGCTCTAGTAGTCCATTTCTTCTGGCTGGCATCAACTGGTTGACCTTCCCAGAGACAGAAGCAAGCAGGATCCTCCTCCAGATTCAATAACCTTTGTTTTAGTGATGGTGACTCTGAAAAGAACAAGTTCTCAACATGAAGCCTTGCCCCAGAAAAGGCACCCTGGTTGATATTGCCCCTTTTGTTAGCAGGGTTACTGTCTATGTCCAAGGGAACAGCCACATCTAATTCCTTGAGGTTGAAAATAAATGAATTTACAGAGAAATCTGCTAAAACAGCACCAGGATTGACTACAATTCCATCAGCGAGGAAGGAATAGATCCTCAAACAGGATCCTTCCTGAAGATCAATCTGGAATCAAAACAAAAAAGATGAAAAATGATACTTGATGATTCACAAAAGAACAAAAAAATAAGAGGCAAACAAAAAAAATGTTGATATAAGCATTCATACTTTGGAATAACCAATACATACCATGATGGGCTGACAATTAATTACAGTTTTCGAAGCAAACCATGGAGGGACTGGGGAGGGCTTGATCTGAAGAGAATGGAGGCATAAAAAAGGAACGCCCTTAATTAACTGCCACTCCTGATCTCCCAAAGGATATATGGGTGGGGAAAAGTTCTTAGCTGTCCAAACAAAAAGACAAATGATAGAGAACAGTTTCAAACTATAGATACCCAAAACCTAAACACAGCCACTGCGTTAAATGCCCTTCTCTCCATTGTACATAATAAATTTAGCCCATACCAAAATAAGGAACATCCAAAGATTCTTCAGAAACTGCTCGCATAGATGGTTGAACTAAGGTGCATGGAGGTCGTGAATAGGTATCCCTACATTCCAGCCACCAGCATAAATTATGATTTAGTCATAGACTGAGCACATATCAAATTGAAAGGGGAAGTCATATGCCACATATATCATCCAGAATTTATTGTCTTCAACAACAAATAGAAACACATTAGGACTACAGTCACACGTAATAGACCTTACTCAATTCCAAACTGAGCTCCAGGAGAATGTCGATGACAAAACATATTTACCAGCACCAAAAATCTTGAAACATTATAAATGAACAAAGCTTACCTTAAAAACAGTCCACCAATCATAACCCTTGACAAGTTGTTGTCAATTTCTCCATCTGAAACACTAGCCTGCAAAAGTGGATCCCCATATAAGATCTTAGATTCCCAAAGGAGTTAGACAGACATGGCACTGCAAAAAACAGTACATGTGTATGCATAAAACCTATAATTTGTATGTTCACCAATGAGATCGACGGGGTCTGATGGCTCTATGTTAATATATTGCACAGATTTCAAAAGACAAATATTATTAATCATAAAGTGGCACAAATTTGTGGAGTCCCCTCCTATTGATGGATATTTGAGGGACACCTTGTGGGGCCCATTCCGCATTCTATTTCAAATATCCAAACCACCTATTTTTCAAGTCTTCATCCATAGATCATCCTTCAAAAATATTGGGCAAATCATAAATCATTTAAGAAATCTAAATGAAAAATGATGAACAGTGTTTTCTTGACTATCTTCAAATTTACAGTTAAATGTTCTCTGATTTGAAGATTTGAAGCAATTTTTTGCATAACTGATCTATGGATGATGACTTGAAAAATAGACGGTTCAGATAATTGAAATACAAAGTGGAATGGGTCTTTACAAGGGTGTCCCTCAGATAAGCTTATTTGAGGATCACTCAATTGAGGCTCTCTACACATTTGTGAAGTATAATATACATAGGACCCTTCTTGATGTATACGCACTCTATAGACTGAATATTATTTTTTTTTCAAAAGTATATCCAAGAGTTATAAAATACTAAGACAATGGCAATGAAATTTTTAATTTAATAAGTAATGGAACGGTACCCGTGAGAAGAAGAGTGATTGCATCAAAAGTTCGAGCTGGAACTCTGCAAGTATACCCAAAACTTCTGAGAATGCTTAACATTAACATTTGTAATAATAACATACATCTTTTTATCTCGATGAACAAAAGTATCGAATCCCTATAGCACTTGTAAAGGAAAATCACAAACCAGTATCTTTAATGCAGAGAAATATGTGGTCCACAACAATTGAGACTATAGAACGTCCTGCTGCTTCTGTGGATCGCTGCAAAAATTTCATGAGAGATGTAGGGAGAGAGAGAGAAGAAGAAAAGGAGAATCATAAGAGATTAGCTAGAAAATAGTATGAGAATGAAGTAAAGGCACCAGCAAACCTGATGAGTGTTTGAATCTACATCTCCTCTATTCAGGCAGACATACAATCCTGTCATAAAGCGGAGAAGAGCACGTAGCCCTGCACCACGTGATTATATATTAGTACCAAGCTATACATATACTATATATTTATAGAAACCAGTGAAACAAATATATTTCACTTGTTACCTGGTTCACTTATTACAGGACAAATGGCCTCTGTGATATGGATCTGAACCTCAAGCCCAAGTGGACTGTTCAATTCAGTCCTTTGCACTGTGATCTGGTCATAGTCACAAAGTCAAGAAAGATGCAGTAACACAAAGCCCATAAAACTCTAGAAGCTCTCTAGATTCACACTGATATATAGAGTAAAACAAATCCATCAAGAATTAACTAAAAAGTATAGATCAACATTACATAAGCTTCTCCTGAAATTCCTTCTATAAAACGCTCCCCGCCAAAGAAAACTCGCTTTGCACCATCATCATCTCGCTGGTTTCCTCCATCTTCAGTACGTGCTATATTAGCATCCATGAACATATCAGGGTGAGGCAGGAGATCGATAGACAAAGACTCCCACTCAAGTTTCTGGTAAGAAAATAATTTAGCATCGTTTAATAACTAACTTAAACTTGGGAAGCCTAACACCTCTAGTCAGAGAATAATGGAACACACTTGCAAACACGGCGGCACATACACTTGAAGTAAGAGCAAGAGATGCGCAAAAATATAATTAGAATTTAGAGCAGTTCAAGGAAAGTAGGCACTGCTTAGCCCCTCAGCCCATCCCCACAAAGGGAAAATAGAGATAGAAGAAAATACAGATCTGATGCACAAAGATTAGCACATTACTTTGAACAAATAAATGAACTTTTTGTCACTGGAGAACCCCCGTGCTTCCTTAAGATTTACAACCTGTTACAGGACATGTTCAAATAAGCCGGTGAACCGATGAAAGTGGTCTAAAAAAAATTTCATATGAGCTTAACCAACACATTACCTGCCAATTTTCATTAGTCGTATACAGAAAAAGGTTGCGTACAGTGATAGAGGCCAGAGGTGATGCCCTGGGTTAAGCACAAGAAAACAAAAAATGAGAGAAGGATGAGCTTTATAACCACTAACCCATACAACTTCATATTTCAAATGTAAAAGAAAGCCTACAGTGCGTCTCCATAGTGTTTTCGTTCGAAAACTTGAACTCATCAATCCTACAGTTTTGCTATCTAAAACCATAATCCAAACAGCCCTGAACCCCTAAAATAGAGCCATCCAAAAAATTTCCTGGGAAAAAGATTTTATTCTTGTTGATCAAGCTCAGGTATAAAAAATCAATTCCTTTTTTGGAGACCAAAAGTTTTTAATCACAATCTACATTCCTACAAAGGGATCCATAAATAGGAGCATCATGATTGCTTAAGGTAAAATATGACTTCACAAATTATGTATATATCTATATTTAACTCCAATCTTAGGTCATAGAATCAATAAAATTAATCAAGTAAATTCTTAAAAGGCCAATTCATTTAGGATAAGAGCACATCTGTATAAATAAATAAAATAAGATATAACTACAAAACTGGGCCTTTGGAAATTACCAACTCGCCCCTCCTTGGCATCGATCACTGCCACGAGTTTCAAGTAGAAGATTAACTGTGAGAATCTCCACAGTCATTCCATCTGCAATCTGGTAATTTACAAAGGTCAATAATGCACTTTCAGCATAAATGTTCAAATCTATGTGCATGCTTCAAAAAAAAAAAAAGTAAAGAAAACAGTTGTCAGTTGGGAAGCTTGCATAGAACTTTGCATGCCTGAATTCAAGAAGCATGACATTCCCTAATATTTTAATTCTTACTGAGATTCCCAGTTCCATTAGTTTGAAAGAATGACAATATTATCATTATGTGCACTGTAACACATACATTCACTGCATTGATTGAACCTTACCTTATCAGCAAATCCATAACCGCTACCCTTTGCAGAGCTAGAGGATGACGGTGAACTGCATGCGAAACTTAGTGCTCAGTAAATCTATGACTGCAGTACAAAACGTTTTTCAATATGGAAATGTAAGATCAAGAAAGATATGTAATTAGGCTTTACCTTCTTGGGCTCCTTGCATCCAAATCTGATTTCTCTTCTAAAACCAAATCAAGCCTATCAATTTGCACAACAATCGGCTCTATTTGTACGTTACTCACAGATGGGAGCTATAAATCACACAAAGCAAAATCATTTCATTAATGATATATCCGTACATGAATTGGGAAAAAAAAAAAAAAGCAAAACAAAAGCCACTCAAAGCATATAAACGAACCCATCTGGAATATACATCTACTAAGCTCTCACTAGAGAATCACATCTTGTGCAATGATATACTCAACCAATTTTGGGACTACTGTAGAAGTAAGAGAGCGTACACTAAAGCCAACACATTTTAACTTCTCATTTCCTCTAAGTGATTTTCCTTCATACTTTCAGCCGGACACTTAACCAATTGAATTATATCGAACACAAGATAAATTAATGCAGAATTAACAGTCACCAACCACTATCTCCAGTTTTCCGACTTTGGCCGTGGCTACATTCAGTGCCGGAGGCAATCCCATGCTCGAATGCACAGCATCGCCGTTTATATCTGTCAAATTCAGAAGCAAACTCAAAATGAATCCTAATCAGATCGAATTTATCACAAAACCAAGCAAAAGAATCGCCGAATTTACCCAAATTAGAAAGCTGCACGGTCCGTCCCTGCAACTTGAACTGGTCTCGGGAGAAGGACTTCAACCAGTACTTAAGAGTATACTCCAGAGCCCGAGCAAATATGGACTCCATTCTTGAGAGGCAAAACTTCCAGAAACTTCTACAACTACCTCGAGAATTCGGAGAAGTTGATAATGGAACTTTCGGAGCTCTGTGGATCTACGCGTTGCGAGATGCAGAAAACCCTAATCGGGTTCGGATCGGGGGACTGTGGTTGGCGGTGTGAGCATGCATGCATTTGGGGTTTCTTTCCTTTTTGAGGTGGTGTTGTTGGAGGTGGGAATCTGAGGACAGTGGGGTGAAAGAAAGAGGCGGGGATGGGTCGGCACATGCGAGGGGAGGGGATCGTACGAGTGGCACGTGAGGGGTTGGATTGGTGTCCATTGGATCTGGGGGTGTGTTTGGGGGAGCGGATCGCATGTCCCTAAAATTGGTGTCCCCTTCGTGTCCCCTTCCTATTTGTTTGACACGTGTCAACTCACTTAAAAGAAAATTAAGAACAAATAATTTTGGAGACATGAGTTAAGCAGATAAGAAGGGGACACGAATGGGACGAAGGGACCAATTTTGGAGACATGCGATCCTCTCCCGTGTTTGGGTGTGTGTCAGAAATTCAGAATATCAGAAAGAACAGGTGGATTTGTCGGCATGGCTTCCGTGTTTGGGAAAAAAGCGATTTCGAATCTTGGGTTGGGGCAAGTGGGAGTTTGGGTGCGATTTTCGTTAACCGTTTTTAACTATTCACATGTCGCGCGTTGCATATGTTTGTATTTATTACAGTATTTTTTTTGTGTTACTCTAGATTATTACATAGTTTAAGGTACACTGTGTGTTCCGACAATCAAAAATACCGTGTATGTGAGTTTTCCTGCTCTCTCTTTCGAACTTTAAAAGAAAAAAATAAAAATAAACGAAGATCTTATTACAAAAGACATATTTTATCTTTGGTAAAGCATTTTATATGATGATTTAGATATTAAAAAAATTTATTCTAATTTAGGAATATTGCTAATTTGTTTGCAGAGAGAGAGAGAGACGAAATTCTTGTGGTTGCCAGGCTGCCTCGACTTTGCCTAGGAAGGATGAGTCGGTTTCTTTGCTTTGCTTTCTACGTTGCTTTGCAAACTACTTTACGTAATTCAATAATATTTTGCAAGTGGATTGGACTGGTATATGATTAGCTGGACCAAGATAATTAGCCCTAATTGTAGGGCTTCATTTGGATGGGTTGCAATGCGATAGCCGCCACACACAAACGTTCAGCTCTCCACCAATTGCAGAGAAAGAATGCTTTTTCTCTATGCCCTTGCTTTATAGGTTCTCTTTTTGTATTTCTCCCTTATTATCTTTTTGGCATTGGAGGCAACTTAAATCAAGCATTATACAAAACCTCATTTGCTCGATAATTATAGGGTGCAAAGACATACAAGAATTTCTTACATTCATATATTTTCTTGTGAGCTATAGTATGGCATGGATACTATATAGATAGACATAGACTGTTAATATGTACTATTGATTAAGTAGAATCAAGTGATGCTTATTTCCAATATAATAATATAATTGTTAAGATTTTAGAGATACGGATCCTTGGTCACTACTAGCAACATCGATATTGTTATCAAGTTAACCACCTGTTTAGCAGATGTGAGGTTTTATACAAAAGACATCGATATTATTAGGAGTAAAGCCACTTATTATATGAGACTTTCTATTTTGTTAAGTATCTAATGTGGGACTAGGTGTGGGGTTTTATACAAAAGGCATCGATGTTATTAGGAGTTGAGCCATTTATTATATGTGATTTTCTATTTTGTTAAGTATCTGATGTGGGATGTTAAGTGTTAACTCGCAAGTGCACGGGCCATTGGATAGTATAGCTTGTGTAAGTACGAGGTCGATCCCACGAGGATTGATGATAGATTGATTCAATTTGATTCCCTGCACAAAATAGAAATGAAAAGAAAATAAGTAAAACAAGAAAGAAAGAAAAGAAATTAACCCAAGCTAATTAGTTACCAAGTTCAATTTAGATTCACGGATTGATTCTAGCTAAAATATGATTAAGCCATGGTGTTTGGTCCTAACCTTGTATTCCTAATTCCCTAATTAGATCCTTGTTGTCGAACCTAAATTAAGCATTAGAAATCCATTAAGCATAGAAGAATGTTTTAAACAACCAAGTATGTATCTAATCCCTATTGTCGAATGTCCATACATACTCTTCCTATTCATAGTTCAATTTGAATTAATGCATGGTGTCTACTCTTAATTCAAACCAAGATAGCTAACATACAAGTTTTAATGGTGATCAATCATTCAAACAAGCATATTAACTTATAAGCATAATGAATAAGAACAAGAACTATAATTGAAACTTGAAAACTAATTAAACTTGAAAACTTAAGAAAAGAATTTCATTACAATGAAAAATAAATTGCAACTAAGAAAAATGGTTTTGTTACAACAATTGAGAACTAAGAAGAAAACTAAGAGAATTTGAGGGAGAGAAGGGAGAGGAGCTCTAGAGAGATGTTTGAGAGCTCCCCCCCTTGGGGTGTGTTTACATGTTTGGAGAACTCACTATTTATAGGCCTAGGGGAAGTGAAAATCTGAATTAAGTATTGCTTCTACCTACAAACTCACTTCACCAACTTACAACACTTAATTCACACAATTGCATTTGAAAACAATTCTTCTTGTCTTTAAGCTTAGTGTTGCAACTCCCACTTCATCTTATTTTACTTCATTTGGCTGCTGCAAAACTCCACTCCAATTATATGTATTGAATATGCTCCACCAAAATTTCCCACAATCAATAACATTTCATCATGCATATGTCATGCTTGACAATGCATTGCAGTCTTCTTTTGGGCTCGTTTTGGGCTTGTTCCTCCATTCTGAAAAATCTACAAAAATATGGATCTTGAAGATCTTTGTCTTATCTTTCCAAGCATATGCAGCCCAACTCAAGGAAAATTCGGGAAGGCCTTCAAAAGTCATTTTTGGCCCAGTAACGCAGATCCTGCTGATTTTGACCTTAAGCTGCCAAAACTTGTATAACTTCCCCTAGAGGACTCGGAATCATGAACCGTAAAATGATCCAGAAAATAGACTTCCGTATCTTTCCAATGACGTATGGCTCATTATCTGGTTCTTCTTGAGCAAGTAGAGTCCAATCCGTGAAGTTGACTGATCTGCAGACACCGTTTTGAGCTAACTTGACTCCAAAATGCATTAAATGAGTCCCAAACTTATTACACTGAAACAAACACAAAATATATTAAAAGCACAAGTTTAACTCAAAAACATAACCAAATCATAAGTTAGAAGGGTACAAAATGATATGTAATTATGCACCGATCATTAAGATTTCAGAGGGACGGACCCTTGGCCTACCACTAGCAATATCCCCAACTTAACCACCTGTGTAGCAGGTGTGGGGTTTTATAAAAAATGTCTCGATGTTATTAGGAGTAAAGGTGGGCATCAATCCAGCCTAACCAATGAAACCGGCCAAACCAAACCATAATTATCGGTTTGGTTTGGTTTTGACCAAGAAAAAGTCAAATGGTTTAAAAGACGAACCGGGCCGTATATGGTTTGGTTTTAAGTTTTTGTAAACTGGTCTAAACCAAACCGGACCGTTTATGTGTATATTCATTTATTTATATTTTATTTTACATGTGTAATACTCTAATTAGGTAATAACTATATATGAATATTTGAATTGAGCTATATTAATTAGTGAAACATGAAGTTTTATGGCATTTTGAGTTTTATGATGGTTTCGTACTCTAGGAAATGATTTATGTATGAAGCAAGTTTGTTGATTATAATTGGGCTAACAATGTTGAAAAAATACAAAAATAAAGATAATTGGACTTAGGCCCAAACCTACCAAACCAAACCGTCTTAAATTGGTTTGGTTTAGTTTCTTTTATAACTTTTATTCAAACCGAACCAAACCAAACCGTTATATTGTAATTAGTTCGGCCTTAGTTTTGAGGTGAAACCGATCCAATCCGGATTGTGCCCACCCTTAATTAGTAGTGGAACCATTTATTATATGAGACTTTCTTTTTTGTTAAGTTTCATATGTGGAACTCTTTGTATTCTTCAACAATAATATATCGCCAATGGGGTGTAGAAGCTCAATGAAAAATGGTCTTGACTATTGACCTTAGGTTCGAACCACCACCCCCTTATAGTTTACTATATACCCTCACGTGGGTGTGAATAAGCTTCTTTTTTTTTTCTATTACTTTTATCCTTGTTATATTGAATTTTTGTTGAACATGAAACTTATTCAGAAAATGATAACAAAGTCCTTCACACAATACAAAATGTTAAAATGGTCCAACCCTTCCGAAATTGGACAAATCGGTCAGTCGTTGTCAACAGTGATATCGCTGTCGGACGATGGCCGAGAGTTGTTGATGTCACTCGTTGAATAACATAAAAGTTATTTCATGTCACTGTCGGACAATTACTGGACTGGTTCGTCCAATTTTTTAGGGACTAGATCATTTTGCCTTGCTGCCCTCTATTTATCCTTATATGGTAAAACCACAAACTTATTTCCTTTTTTATAATTATTTGCATTTTAACAGAAAATTGTTTTACGTATTTATTCATATGAAATGAAGTAGTTTTTTGGATAACAAATTAGGTTATTTTGAAGTTTATTTATTTATTTTTATATAGATGTTTTAAACTGTTAAAGCAAATTACATTTATTATTTTCTTTTATTTAATGTCTGATGATGAGGATCCGATGCTGCAGGTGCCTTTATTTGTTGGGCCACAAAATATTGAGGTAATTTGAATTTACACAATTGCTTGATAAGATTCTGAAACATGTAATTCACAGCCTAATCTCGATCTAGATTTCATATCATACAATACAGATGTCATGTTGCCATTCCGATCTCTTTCTTCTGTCCCACACTCCCTCCCACTCAACGAGCTCCACTTAAAATCTCATGCACCTTTATATACATATGCTTTCATTTTTGTTCTTGTTTCTCCCTTAGTTTCGGGACTCGGGCCATCAGTATTAATTCTGATATATATATATATATTTATAGATCACCCAGGCTCAAGCCGGCCCAGGGCTCATAGGATAAGTTCCTAATCAAAATTAAGAATGAGAATTGATGTGTATTTACTTAGAATCAATGGGAACTCTTGAGGAATTTAAGAATAAGGGAATAAAAAATTGGAATCAGATCAACTAATCCCCTTAGTCGATTGATATGATTTCTAATTTTGAGGGAATTTAATTACAGATTTTAACATAAAATTTCAACAACAAAAAATAATTTACTCCTTGGGAGTAAGTAAACCCATAAGAAAGTAAGGAATTTGAATCATTTCCAATACCCATACGTTAGTAAACACAATGGAATAATGAAACTGGCACTACAACAAAAACTAGTTGGGAACTCAATTATTAGATCAAGAAAAGACTACTAGAATCATATTTGCATGGAGCAATGTAAGAGTTGCTATTTGTATAAATTTTGCTAAATCATTGACTTTGGGGTTTGTTGGTCGGGAGGGTGGTTGCGGCCCAGACTTGGGTCAAGACTAAAACAAGTTCAGGGTTTATGGATCCATGTAAGATATCTGGGAAGAAGAATCCAAGTGGTCTTTCAAGACAATCTGCACATTTCGAACAATAAGACCATTAGAGCACTTCCAGCGATAGCTTCTACCAGGGCAGGAGGGGGTCCAAGCCCCATGTGCCAGTTTCAGTGGGCTTTAGTTGCCCGGGCAACTTGTGGGGCCCAGAAAATTGGGCAAGCCCAAAGGTAAAAACAACCTGGGCTGTTGCTTTGGTTTGCTGATGTCATCAACGAAAAAAATTTATAAAAAAATCTTTAAAAAATACCAATAATTTCATAATTTTTTTTAAAAAATAAATACTTAGTCATATTCTTCACTTCCCATTCCAAAACTCTATACAAATTCATCTCCTCATATCTCATGTGAATAGTGGTTGTCCATGGCAATGGGTGGAAACACACGAGCCTTTTGCAAGGGCTGCCACTATTCACGTAAATAGTAACAGCCATTGCCTTGCACTTTGCCATGCCAAATGGGTGGAAGTGCTCTTAGGAAAGGGGATATTGGTGTGACACCGGCCAAACCCTCTCCGATGATTAAGTTAGAAGCTAGGTTGAAGAGGTGGAGTGGATTAGTGGAATTTTCTGGATGTAGAGTAGTTATTACATTTATCTCAATGTAAGTGAAGGGTATTTATAGAGGAAGAAGAGGGGACCATATCCCCCTAAATCCAGCAAGGGAGAGATCTTCAACCACCCTCCATGCTGGGATCAGAGAGTGGTTAAAGGCACTAGTTACTATGCTGATTACCAGGGACCAACAGTAGGACGACACCTGGCCTGAATTTGAAGTGCATTAAGTGCTCCCTTTTAGCCTTGTCCTTACATTCTCTAACCATCCTGATTTGCTCTCCAGGACTGATCCAAGGGGGGTCTTGGGAGTTTATGGCTCGGGTGGCCCAGACTGTGATCGGATGTCGTCCAGCTGACCTTGGTCTGATAGGAGTCTGGTCAAGTTGGTGTACGAACGCTACTACTTTACTAGCCACGTGGCATCATATGGTAATAACTCGTGGCCACGAATCTGGTCGAGTCGGTACACGAGTGCCCCGACTTTACTGGCCACGTGGCGCCATATTACAAGCTCGGCGATATGACCCATTAATAGGGTTGTTGATCATGGACATTAAAATTCAGTAAGCACTATTTAGGAAAGTAGAGGTGGACATTTTAACCTGTTAAAACGACCAACTCAAATAATTCATGGTTGTTTGATTCAGTTCTTACACAGAAAAATAAGATTATGAAATCATAAACCAAACTAAGTCATTATATGCGGTTTGATGAGTAGTTTGAACTACTTGTAAATGCATAAAACTAATCAAAACCGAATAAAATTATGTAAATTAATTCATTGTCACTTATCAGCGTATTGCTCGTTCATTAATTCCTAAGGCCACCTCCAGCGCAAGGGCCTGGCCCAGGCAAAAGGCAGCCCTAGGCCCCAAACCCATCTTCAATGCGCACAGGGCAGCCCGGGCAAGACGTGGTACCCACCAGCCAGGGCAAGCTCAAGGGCAAGAATTGCCTGGGTTGCAGTCCGAAGGTTGCTGTCATCAGCGTGACATCACGCTGACGTCAGCTCTGATAGAAACCAACGGGAAGAAGCCACGTGGCGCTTCCTGGACGCTCTGATCAATTTTTTTCTGAGAAATCCAACAGATGTGATTTTTTTTGCCTAAAAAAATTCAAAATATTTTTTTAAAAAAATACCAAAAAATTCTGAAATTTTTTTCTATAAAAACCTACCAATATAATTCACTTTCCACAACAAATCTTCATACAAATTCTTCTCCTTCAAATATTTTTCACTTTCCACACCAAATATTTTTTTCCTTAGGGATTTTTAAAAAAATACCAAAAAATTCTGGAATTTTTTTTTCTATAAATACCTACCAATATTATTCACTTTCCACAACAAATCTTCATACAAATTCTTCTCCTTCAAATATTTTTCTCTTTCACTAAATTCCATTTGTGGCAAAAAATAAATGGCCTCGTCCATTGAAGCCGGAGGCACGTGGACAACCGTTGAAGATATTTTGTTGTGTGAGTGTTGTGTCAAAGTTGGTCATTGCCCGATCACGGGAAATGAGATGAACTTTTCTCATATGTGGAGAAAAATTCATGGAGAATTTTGTGAAATATTGGGTTCGAATTGGACAGAAATGGCCTTGGCTAGTAGGTGAAATTTTTTGAATAAAGAGTTAGGGAAATGGAGAGATGTGTTGGCAAAAGCGAGGGAATTGGTTTGAAGCGGTGAAAATCTTGGAAACGAGGTAACAAATTTCTAATTGCCGTTTTATTCAATTTAATGTCATATTTTTTATTTTTTATTTTATTGGATTTCCAATTATATTTTTTTAATAGATTCTTCAAGCACAAATGTGGTTTTGTGCCATTGGTAATAAAAGATTCAAAAATCACCAATGTTGGGACGTTGTGAAGAATTGTTCAAAATTCAACACACGTGGTTCATTCAGTTGTGTGAAGAAAACCATTACACATGGCTCCTCAGTGAACAATGCCCGCAATCGGTTCCCGTGGTGCGTTTACATCCTCCGAAGGAAAATACTCCGCCACGTCATGATCCAGTGGAACCGGCTCTACCAATGATTGAGCCGTCTTTGTACTTGATTATGTCGGACTATGAGTACCGGGAGTATTTAAATTGTATGATGAGTGAGATGTGAATTTTTTAATAAATATGGACACGTGGCAACCAAAAATCTTATCCGAAAATGTTATCTGATATTTTAGATGAGAATTTTAAAATAAATAGTGACACATGACAACCGAAAATCTTAACAAAATTAATCGTTTAAGTATAAAAAATAGAAAATAAATTATAGTGAATAGTAATTGCCCTTGCCCTTTGGGGTCGAAACAAAAAAGATAAGGCTGCCACTATTCACGTGAATAGTGACAAATCTTGCTTTGCTTTTGCCTTGCCCTTACCCTTTGTGGTGGAGGTGCTCTAAATGAACTGTGAATAAGAGGCTGATGAAATATGAATTTAGACTAAATAGTGTAATCAAGTAATTATTGACCATGTTCATGATTTATTGACATGTGGGTAAATATCATGGATATGGTCTCGATCGGTGATAGGTCTCTCCAAATTCAGGATATGCTCTCACAGATTGTCATGACATTATTCTCGAAAGCATATTGAGGCAGATATGCCATTCCAAATTACGGATATGCTTGTTTCTCATAAATTGTGATGACATTTTGGCAAGCATATTCACAATAAATCAAAATATCAGTTGAGACATATTAGCTTGTATTCACAAACCCAAAAACTTCCTAACAATTTTGACTGAAAGCCTTAGCGTAATGGTACATTTCTTCTCAAAATTGAAAAGATGTCTCAAATTTGAATTCTCACTTCTACGTTGATTTTTTTTTTTTGGTGGTCAAAGGTAGAGAATTTTATTAAATGCGAATAGAACAGTTAACGTCTTTTGCTAGGCAATTAAACAACCATTTTACGTTGATTTAAAAATCGTCATTTGTGTGTTCAAGTTCTAGTATCCGTGTAGTGTGTGTGAGTTTAGTATGCTATCACCCCTCTCAATAGGAAATGTCATAAAAAAAATCGTCATGACTTAACTAACTGATGCATTCTTTGAAAATTTAAATATAACAGCACACGTGGTCAAATTCACATCATACAATCACAATTTATTTTTCTATTTTCTTTTTCTTGTTCATCCTTCCTGGGTTTTTGTTGTTGTTAAGACTACACTTTTGTGGTTTTCCTTTTTTGGGTGACACTCCAAGACATTGCATCAAAACTCCTTTTATCTAAAAACGTCAGCACACCACCATCGTCCATAAATTTTGACACTCCAAGACAAAACTCTCATTCGGGCTTTCACTGAAATGAAAATACCATCAGCAAAACTGTTTTTTTGTGTTTATATATATATGCTAAATTTCTTCCCCACTATTTATTGCATATGACTTCATCATCTTGTCCTCCAGTCATCACCAGCACATGCACAGATTTATAAGGGCAGCATTTCCTTTTTGTATTGACGTCGGGCTCATGCATCTTCAACCATTTGCAATCCATGCATACAATAGTGACTTCATCATTTTCAAGCCTCGCAAAAAAAAAAAAGGGTCTGACCAAAATAGACCCATACAACTACAATACTCTAAACAATAACCCACCTATTTTATTACATGTAAATAAAACCCATTTTTGAATTGGATGCCAAAGTGTTCATGTATTATGACATATTTACAAATTATGCCATTAACCCCCTCTTTGTTGCTGGACCTTTTTTTCCAAAAAAATCCCTTAATTTTAGGATTTCAATATTATGATTGTATAGGTACATTATTTACATGTAGTTGTTAAATGATTAAGTTACCTATATTTTTTATAAGAAAAATATAGGTACATTATTTATAAGAAAAATATAGGTACATTATTTATAAGAAAAATATAGGTACATTATTTATAAGAAAAATATAGGTACACTATTTATAACAAAAATATAGGTATTATTTATTAAGTTGCATACATTATATCTAAGAAAAATATAGGTACATTATTTATAAGAGAAAATAGGTACATTATTATGTTATCCTATTAGATAAATAATTTGAAGAAATTATAATAATGTATTAGGTACATTATCCTCCTCTTTTTTTTTTGAGAGAATATTAGATACATTATTCTTATTATTTCATAATAGGTACAATTTTCATAGAAAAAACAACTAGGAGGGTTAATTAGATGATAAATAAATAGTTTGTGTATGAATAATATATAGACAATACTAACGTTTAATGCTCATGGAATGGTATGTGCCAAACATTTTGAAATTTAAAACAATTAGTGTGTGAGTAGTCAAATTTGCTATAAATTCCAAATTTAGAAGGAAAGAAATCAACACAATAAATTGAGGAAATCAACATTAATGCACCAACATAATAGCGTAAACTCTAATTATGGGTACTTTTGGAATATGAAAAGTACAATAATCAGATTTTAAGCTTAATTAGGTAACTTCTTTGAGTGGATCCTAGTCATCGGGTTTTACTTATAAAAATCGGGTTTTCTTCATAGAAAAATAAGACGATGGATTGTAAGTAAGAAAAATTAGTTTGGAGGGGGAAAGACACATTTACTAAAAAAAAAAGTTAAAAATTCAACGGGATCGTATTCAACATTAATAAGAGAAACATCACTAGACTTATAGTTAATTGATAATTCAACAACATATTTAGCATATTAATATTGCTTTCGTTTTGTAGAGAAATAACGGGAATTTCACGTATAATTTTCCCAAAAATGATAGTCGGCAAGCTAGCATCATGGAAAAGGGAATGTTAAGAGGAATGTTAAGAGTGTTAAGAGGAGGCTTCTCTTAATTACTAAATTTGTGATTTGTGAGGAAGTTTATGTCCAATAACTACAAAGTGGGCTGTTTGTTTATTTTGGCATGGTGATTTTTGTATGCATATTTGGGCATCCAAACAAGTTAGAATACCAATGTCCCAAATTGGGAAGCCACATGATGATATAAATAATAGGGGTGGGCACGATCCGGTTCGGTTCGGTTTGATTTGCAATTCATACCGAAATCGGAATTGGTACTATTTATTTGGTCCGGTTCGGTCCCATTTTTTGGAAAAAACAAGGGAAAATCGGACTAAGCCAAACTGGCTATTTCCAATCTAATTTTTCGATTTTTCGATTTGGACCGGTTTACTGTGTTCTTTTTCCCATGTTTCACATTTCTATACAAATTACAAGTATAACCCACAATATTTGCAGATTTGGAGATTGGTATACAAATTACAAGTATAAGCCCAAACAATCAAATCTGTGCAGACAACCATATCACAATCAAACCCATGTAAATAGAACTAAAAAAAAACAAACCTAAAAAATGGATCTTGCCCGGGTCTCTGAAACATAGGTCTGAGCAAAGAGGAAGAAGAAGAAGAAGAAGAAATCTGAAACATGGGTCTGAGCAAAGAGGAGGAAGAATAAGAAGAAAATCGAAACCAGAAGAAAGAGAAAGAAGAAGAAGAAGAAGAAAATCGGAAACATAAGAAAGAGAAAGAAAAAGAAGAGAAGAAAAAGAAGAGAGAGTGTGTGTCGCACGGAGAAAGAAAAAAGAAGAAGAAAAAAGAGTGGCGGCTCCAGCACATAGAAAGAGAAAAAAAGAAGAGAAAGTAGGGTATGGAATGGGCTTTGAAAATAAAAGGTATATGGGCTTTAAAGTTTGACTTTTTATTTGGGTTAAGGAGAATTGTGTTTAAGTATTAGATATTTTAAAATAAATAACTAAAAAAATAATATAGCCGGTCCGGTCTGGTTTGATTTAGTCTGTAAGGTCTGAAATCAGAACCGATTCGATGCCGGTTTGTTGACTTTTTCCAACTCCGTGTTCCGATTTTCCGGTCCCAATGCCCACCCTTAATAAATAAGGCAAAAACTAGTTGAAATTGACTTGGGTCTTTGGGCACTCAAATTTAACCACATTCATATGACACAAGTTTTATATGTATGCTTTCGCTAGGATGAAAATATCAGCCAATAACCTAGTATATCGGTCGATATATCCCTTTTTTGTAGGTGTTGATATACACATAGGGGGTAAGTCTATTTCTTTCCCCTTATCGGTGATATATTCCCAATAACCCCTCGATATCCTTGATATTTATCGATATTTCCCGATACTAGACAAATAACCCATAAATTTGTCTTCAGTTTTGAAAGTAATCATAGGTCCCAACCACTGAATCAATGTAAAAAACTAAGCTCTAATACTTAGTAGCTTCTCCTTTCTTCTCTTCTCAATCATTTCGGCTATTTTTGGCTCTTCCTCTCCTCTCTTTGGTTGCTCGGTTTCTTGTGTGTTTGTTTTTATTTTTCACCTAATCTTCTATCTCTCCTTTCCTTTATCATTAAGTATGACTCTTGTAATATAATTTTGGGTTATGTATAAATGGGTTGGGTTGGGTTGGGTTATGTTTGAATAATGTTGTCTTTGTTGTGTTAAGTCTAATTGTATTTATTCAGGATTTTCTTCGTGCATTATATACACGTACAATTCATCATATGCATATCTTATTCTTAGTATATTTTGAATTTTATTTGTTCAATACATTCATTGATATTGTGCTTAATATCTATGAAAGTTTCACTTCAAAATTCCGTGTTTTAAGCCAATATGTCTTTTTTGTTGATTTTCCCCAATACCTTAAACAACATCGATATGTCCCCCGAAATATCCTCAAATTAAAGACCCGATAATATATGTATCCCCGATATTTTCATCCAGGCTATAGGTACCTAATCATATGGGCCATATTTGCCCTTAATTATGGTCATAGTTTGTATAATTGGCAACTAGATACAATGGTGCCTGGTAGAACCCAAAGCTGCTGCTTCTGAATTTTCAACTTGCAAGTTTGAAAAAATGCAGGACAACTTACTCGGTGCAATTTGCAATTTGCAACTTGCAAGTTTGATTAGCAAGCAAATGTTCATTGAAAGTAAATTGGATATGTAACTTGTGCAAGCAAGTTGCCCAACAATACATTAGAAAAAAAAAAAAAAAGACATCCAATCCAAAGAGCAAAGTTCAAAAGAAATGAGAGAGAAAGAGAGTGCGGTTAGGGTTTTTTTTTTTTTTTCACCGAAACTGAATTCATAATTTATAAATAATATTTTTGAAAAAGAGATTCTTGCCTGGAGTGTAGTTTAGTCCATTAAACTAGTAGGGTCTACAGTTTACAATCCTCCTCATCATGTCCACATTATTACTTGTTTTGTTTGGTTGAAATTTATTGTAGGTTTCCTCTCCCACAGATAAACTTTATTGTTGTAATTACTCCCCTGCTCATGATGAGTTGGGTATGTGTCATATTAGCTTCATAACTACTCCCTGCAAAGAGTTGTACCTTTTTATTTTCTTCCATATTTTAGCTCTTTTCATGGAATCTAAATATAGAAGAAGAAAAAAACGCATTAAAACACCAAAATACGCGAGGTTTTGCTTCTACAAAATATTGAAAATCTCGGGAGAATTTGAACGGGCATGTTATGGTTATGCTTGGCCTCCAAGAAATAGAATACTTGGGAAACAAGGTGTACGAAAATATGATACTTATCCACACATCATAGTAAAAAAAGAAGAAAAAAGTATCATTTTCTTTGCCATTGATTATTTAAAAAGGCAGAATAAAAAATTTGATTCTTTGCCATCCGCAACAAATACCTATACATGGCAATTATGGTTTCCCATAGAAGCCAGTGGCTGTTAGGAAAGCCTACAATTTTCCTTTTATTCTTCTTGTTCCCCCATCAAAATTAAGCGCATGTTTGTGAGTGATTTTGGGAGGACCATAATCACTTATGGGGAGAAACACCTCCCATGTGCTTTTCCATATGATCACTTTTAGTGATTTTAATTTAGGATTCGTTTGGGAGTGATTCTGGGTAGACAAAAAATCACTTATATGGAGAATCACTTTAGTTTTATCTGATTTTATGGATAGGTACATGCGAATCACTTAAAATCACTAAGGTGATTATATAGAAAAGCACGTGCAAGATACTTCTCCTCGTAAGTGATTCTGACCCTCCCAGAATCACTCCCAAACGAGCCCTTACGTGTTTCTTTCTCCCAAGAATCACTAAAAAAAACCACCCAAAGTGATTATATGTAGATTCTCCATATAAATGATTATTCTCCTATCCATAATCATTCCCAAACCAACCCTAAAAAGAAAACAATAAAGCAATTTTCTGATTTTCAATATAGCATATGGTGGTGGGTAATTTGAATTCAATGATTTGCTTTTTGTGAAAGTAAAAGAGCACCACAAGGACGGTTGAGTTGACAATGGCTTAAATCATGTACGGGCATTAATTTGTATTTTACATGGAAACCCACAAGGTGAGCAATTCAATTCCATATAAAAGAAGAGGTCAAGGTTCCTTTGGAGTATGAAAGGCACCAACTCTTCCTTGCAAACAAGGGTCAGAAATATGATAATTAAAAAAAAATATCCCAAATGAGTGTTATGTATCTACATTTGCTTTTTTATTTTACATTTTTAAATTGACCCGCTTAAAATATGGTACCAATAAGAAAACTCAAAAAGAGAAGCTCACCAAAAATATTTTGAATCTTTTCATTGTTAACCTAAATTGTGGATTACCATTTATTATGATTTTAATAGTAAAATTTAAGAGCATTATAGCCCTTAAAGAGGATCTAGATTCAATTGATGTAGAGATTGGTTTGTTTAAGCATCACAAATCACAAATCACCAATTAAATTAAAATCTTTAAATGCAAATAAATATTGCTAGATGTGAGATCACAAATTGAAATAGCAAAAAAAACAAACAAACAAATTGACAATGAACCAACAAAAAAAAGGAAAAAACCATTGGAGTGTTAGTTGGATATGTCCAGGTCTTTGGTGTATTCTCAAGTAGTCATGTGTTCCAGTTTCTATAATACCTTTGCTTGTGAGTTTTTCCCTTCCCCTTCTTAATTTTGGCAAAAAAAACAAGATTTTCCTAGTAAAAATGAAAATTAAAAAAGAAAAAGACAAGAAAATGGGGTGAAAACCGTTTAGTTTGACAATGGTGAAGCAAGATAAAACGTGTAGAGGAGGGGAACTTGGAGAAGTTGAGGTGGAGTTGTTTTGGTTCAACAAGGTGAGAGCCAATACAAATACTCAAAAACCAAATCAAAACCCAACTTTGAAAGATGAGAGAGCATAGCGCACATAGCACCTAGAAAGAGTCGTAAACGAATAGTCTTTCAATTAAATTTTTTTTTTTATAATTATTTTGTTTCATTTCATTCTCCAAAAAATTAAAAACAAAACAGAAAAAAAAACACGCAAAAAAAACATTGCCATTATCCAATCTGTTTCTCTCTCTACAACTTTCTCTCTCCTCAGATCTCCCCCGGTTATCTGGCGATTTCTCGGCGGTTTTCCCTTCAAAAACTCTAAAAAAATCCCTTCTTTAATCCTCTGTAGAATACTTTCCATTCCAATTCTACCATTTTTATTTTCAAATTTCAAAAAAATCCCATTATTTTTTATTTTGTAAATTTTTTAATTTTAGGAGTATAGAAAAAAACCTCATTCTTCAGAAAGATTGTATATTTTTTCATTGTGTTTTTTGATTTTGGCTTCTGGGTATTGAAGATAAGACGCCTTGGTGGACTTTGTTTGTTTCTGGAAGCAGTTACACAGCTCTAATTGTTTTCTTTGTTTTTATTAACGAGACGACGTGGAATCAGAGGCAGAGGCCTTGTGTTTCCAATTTGGTGCGATTTGAAGTTGGTTTTAATTTTTTGGGTGTTCGTGAAATTTGGATGCTTTTTGTATGTAAGAAGGAGATGGAGACACTTGGTACCTAGAGCTTGTGAATTTGGGGCTGTTTCTTGTTTGGGTTGCTTTAAGTTGAAAGAGAAACAGCTCTGGGGTTATGATTAAGGCAGTCTTTGAAGAACCAGCAGTTTTCGTGATCTGGGTATTGGCTAGTTTGATCTCTCTGCTTCTGGGGATGAGGAATGATGGTGGCCGAAAGCAGCAGGGTGGTGTTCCTCGCCCCGCACGGACCAATAACTTCATTCCCAATTCGTTTCGTGCCATTTCAAGCTATTTGAGAATTGTTTCGTCCGGTGCTTCAACTGTTGCTCGGTCTGCAGCGTCGGTGGCTTCATCCATTGTTGATAGGGATGATGACACCAACCATGATCAGGTAGGAGTTGCAGTATTTTGGTTTATATATTGAAATGTTTCAGCTTTCAGCACTGTGATATAAACTTAGTTCAAAAGTGTCTAATTCAGTCCATTTATTGTGTATATGTAAGTATCTATTCACATGATAGTGTAACGTCCTATTGTGGAGAGAAACAAATAAACTTTGTTATTATGGAAAGCTGGAAATAAAGGCTGGATTTTGTGTGAATCGGTGACTTTAATAGTACAAACCGAAAATGCAGATTGAATGTAGAGTACTTTATTTGCCAAAATTTTCAACTATGGAGATTTAGTCTGAATATCTTGCATGTGAAACTTTTAACCTGAAAGTGAATGCAAAAGCTGCCTATGGATGACGAGAATTGTTTACGGAGTCAATTATTATTTACACAAGTGATTGAAGATGGTGA
This sequence comes from Prunus padus, assembly GCA_024362665.1. Classification (NCBI taxonomy): domain Eukaryota; kingdom Viridiplantae; phylum Streptophyta; class Magnoliopsida; order Rosales; family Rosaceae; genus Prunus; species Prunus padus. The sequence continues at coordinate 11,229,046 of JANFAM010000011.1, forward strand.
AAGAAGTTTGATTTGGCGATTCTTGAGTCAATTATTATATTCAATTAGGACTTTATGGGTGTTTATACTTGTTGTTGAGTGCAGAAGTTGCAACTCGAAGGGAGGGTGATTATAGTGGTCCAGGTTGTTATGCATGCATGTTTAGCAAGATTTGGTTCTTTGTTGACCGCATTTTTGTGTGGAGAAATGTTGTCGTTTTCATGTCGGGATTAGTTCATAAGAAAGCATTCCACGTGTGTTGAAGAAAGTGGCAGTTTGGGGTCATAGGTATTTCTGATGGGGTATTAGCAACAAGCTATTTGATTTGTCCCTTGTCTTTGATGTCGGATAGCATAGGAGTTTTTAATCTGTTCAGTTTCGTAATCGAGACCTTACACGTGTTTTCTTTGAATCAATATTTGGATAGACATAAGCATTAGTGACGAAATGCTTTTTACTTTTGTCGTATATGTGCTACACGTTCCACCTGTTTTCTTTGAATCAATATTTGGATATACGCAAGCGTTAGTGACGGTATGCTATTTACTTTGTCATATATGTGCTACACGTTCCACACGTTTTTTATTCCAAATGAGACATCAATTTCTATTTTTTGAAGCTCTTTTTATTACTATCAATCATTGATTTGGAAAGATTTGGCTGAATTGTTGATCTTGATTGCCTGACTTGAATTAGATCTTGCTTCCCATCCGGGTTATGACTAAATATATGCTTATCAGGTGAAATAATATAAATAAAAAAGACGTTTTAGAGTATGTGATGATTAATGAAGTTTGTTACAAGTGTGCATCATGATGTCCAGATTCAATAGCCAAGCATATGGTGAAGCAATATAAAGATTATTTGTTAGATTGGTGGTATAAGGAGGTTCCCATGTCATGTGCGACTTAGGTGCTATAGGAAGTACACATTCCGGTTAACAACCTGAGTTTGACCTTCATATTATTATATGGAGTTTCTAGAAATTACTTCCGGCTTGGCAAGAAGAGGGCTTTGATTGTATGTTGTCTGTTGGGTTTTTAAAACAGTCATAATCCAGTATGCTAAATGTATGGACTGTAAATGCGTGACATTATACTTGTGTCATGAAGTTGTTAAAAATAAAACTTTGCAACTTGCTTTGACCTTTTTTGATTGGTTTTGTGGAACTTGTGATGAATTTATAGTTAATTTAATTTCAATGTAGACTTGCTTTCATAGTCTGAATTGATGTAGGGGCTAGTATTATAGATACTAAGGACTCAATTAGTAGCAACATTTAGTGACACATTTATTGCTCCTTATGCAAATTATTTTGGTAAAAATTGGAAATGTTTCTAAAGGGATCATTCTTTTAACAGTAACTTTGATCAGGAAAACACTGTGCCGTTATAGATAAGGTAATACCACTTTTGCAGCCAAACAGAGCCTCTATCTTTTTTTTTTTCAAACAAAAACTTTATATTAAAAAACTTTCTGATGAGGACACGCATTATGAATCGCTGGTTGCCTCGAAGTTCAATTCCTCAAAAAAGAAAAAGTTTGAAAATTGACGGAGCTCTTGGAATCTATTATGATGGAGATGATTTATATTATTCTTACCTGGTGTAACAATGATTCATTATTGTAGGAGCTTTTGAACACTAAATTTATGTCTGCCGTATTAAATCCAAAAAAATAATATTAATATAATTTTTACTCCTTATTTTTGTGTATCGTTACTCTGAAAACAAGACAGAATTTCATAATGAAAATAGTTGGTGCAGGTAGCAGTGCCTTTTTGAGTTTTTGACACCCAAATAGATAGTTATTTCACATCAAACATATTTCACTTGGAAGGATCAAATTATTGTTAAGAAGTTTCATGATTCTATTATCTATGTAACAGGTTAGTAAGTCTGAGGGATGTTTAAAATCTCCGGACAAAAAAAAATGATTATCTGAATAGACTCTTTAATTGATTGGAATGTTAGCTTCGCATATTCATCTGTGTTTGGATTTTGTTAGAAGTTGTAAAAAGATATTTTGTTGAGAATATTAACCATTCAACATGGATACGTGGATACATATTTTCCATTTTGCATTCATGTTACTCTGTCAAGCTCTTCCTTCTCTTTCGATCTCTCTTTTCTTTTTTTGTTTTTAATTTCTGAAAGAAAATTATATATGAGCAAAGAATTGGTGTTGATTGTGAACATTTAGATTAATGGCTCTTCATATTGTCGTTTTCTGTAAATTTCTTCCTTTTGTTTTAAACTTGTTCGGTTATCCTGTATTTGATTTTTTCCACTGGACATGATCCTACTACTTTCTTTCTTCTGTTCATAAGCACTTGAGGTTAAAGGTTTTTTTTTGTTGTTTTTTTTGTTTTTCTGGAGTCTTCAATATAATAGAGATTGGAGTTAACTTTTCATGTTCTTTTTGAAAAATAAAGGTGAACTGGGCTGGCTTTGACAAGTTAGAAGGTGAGGGAAATGTCACTCGGCAAGTTCTCCTGCTGGGTTACCGTTCTGGTTTCCAGGTTTGGGATGTGGAAGAATCAGATAATGTCCGTGACCTGGTTTCCAGATATGATGGCCCTGTCTCATTTATGCAAATGCTACCTAAACCAATAGCATCAAAGAGATTGGAAGACAAGTTTGAAGAAAGCCGCCCATTGCTGGTAGTTTGTGCTGATGGGTCCATTTCTGTCGGCAATAATGTACAGGATGGGATGGCCTCTCCTCGCAATGGTATTAGTGCAACCAGCCATGACACAATGAACAGTAGTTTTGTGCCTACTGTTGTTCGGTTTTATTCCTTGAGATCTCAATCTTATGTTCATGTTCTAAAGTTTAGATCAGTTGTTTATTCTGTAAAGTGCAGTTCTCGAGTTGTTGCTATTTCTCAAGCAGCTCAGGTATACCTGATTATGCAAAGTTTATCCAATAATTCTTATATTCTGCTTAATCAGTGTTTGAGTATCTAGTCTTATGTATTGCAGATACACTGTTTTGATGCCACAACATTGGAGAGGGAATATACCATTCTTACCAATCCCATAGTTGCGGGATTCCCTGGTTCTGGAGGTATAGGTTGTGGGCCTCTTGCAGTAGGCAAGAGGTGGCTGGCTTATAGTGGAAGTCCTGTCGCTGTATATACTTCTGGGCGTGTCAGTCCACAACACCTGGAACCTTCTGCAAGTTTTTCTGGCTTTCCTTCAAATGGGAGCCTGGTTGCTCACTATGCAAAAGAGTCAAGCAAGCAACTAGCTGCTGGGATTGTAACCCTTGGAGACATGGGATATAAGAAGCTCTCCCGGTACTGCACTGAGCTTATACCTGATAGTAATATTCTGCTTCATTCAGGGAATCCTGGCGGGAAAGGCAATGGAACTGTCAATGGCCAGTCAGTAGACACGGATAATGTTGGAATGGTACATACCTCAGTTGTTTTCACTTGTAGCTCTATTTTCATTTCTTTCTGTATTCTATTGGAGTACTATATTTAGTGAATTACCTTTTGCTAACTTTGCATTAGAATATGCATCCGCTTGTGTGATAGAAAGTGTTTGGAAAATGTTCTTATACTTCATTATCGTGGAATGATATTTCTGCTGGTGTGCATGGTAATAACTGACTTGTAGCTTTCTGATCCTTTCATATTCAATTATTTGCGGTCCCCGTGCTTATTATATTCTTTGATTTGTCAGGTCATTGTCAGAGATATTGTCAGTAAAGTTGTTATTGCACAGTTTAGGGCGCACAAGAGTCCTATTTCTGCATTATGCTTTGATCCTAGCGGCACCCTTTTAGTGACTGCTTCGGTTCAGGGGCACAACATCAATGTTTTTAAAATAATGCCTGGAAGCTCCTTTTCAACTGATGCTGGAGCATCTTATGTACATCTCTACAGGCTGCAACGTGGATTTACAAATGCAGTAAGATCCATGCTCTTGTTCGCCATTCCTTCTTGGACATGCCATTTGTTGCAACTAGTACATGTTTGATATTAATTTTCCCCTTCATTTCCCAGATCATACAGGACATCAGTTTTAGTGATGACAGCAACTGGATCATGGTTAGTTCCTCTAGGGGGACAAGCCATCTGTTTGCTATAAATCCTTGGGGAGGATCAGTAAATCTTCCAACTGCTGATGCTGGTTTTACTACCAAAAATACAGGATTGGGTGTTACAACTAAATCGGCAGTTCGTTGGCCAGGTGTGCAAATGCCTAATCAGCAAAGCCTCTGCTCAGCTGGTCCCCCAGTTACACTTTCTGCTGTTAGTAGAATAAGAAATGGAAATAATAGTTGGAGAGGCACCGTAAGTGGTGCTGCAGCAGCTGCAACTGGGAAGATGAGTTCCCTTTCTGGGGCCATTGCTGCTTCTTTCCACAATTCCAAAGGCAATACTTACTATGTGGATTGCAGCTCTTCGAAGGCTAAGTACCACCTTTTAGTTTTTTCTCCTTCTGGTTCCATGATACAATATGCATTGCGAATATCAAATGGTCCAGATTCAACAGCTGTGACTGGATTGAACACTGCTTATGAGTCAGGCCTGGAGGGTGATGCAAGATTAGTAGTTGAAGCTATTCAGAAGTGGAATATATGTCAAAAACAAAATCGAAGAGAACGAGAGGATACTACTGATATATATGGTGAGAACGGAAATTTAGACAACAATAAGATATATCCTGAAGGGAAGAAAAAGGGAAACACCATTTATCCTGAAGCTTGCAGCACCATCACAAAAGCAAAGATCAGCTCTGAGGAGAAACATCAGTTGTATATTTCAGAAGCCGAACTGCAGATGCATGAAGCTCGAAGTCCAGTGTGGGCAAAACCTGAGGTATTTGTTTTGAGTACTGGAAAATCCAAAATTGTGGCTTTGCTTGCTATTCAGACAAATTCCTTATTTATGATGTTATATGCTCTTTGCTCTTGTAAAATTGTTTGCCAGCTATACTTTCAGTCAATGATTGTTGAAGGTGACAAAATGGATGATGAAACTGCTTCAGGAGGGGAAATTGAGATCGAAAGGATTCCAACTCGCATGATTGAAGCAAGGTCAAAGGATTTGGTCCCAGTTTTTGACTATCTTCAAACTCCCAGATTCCAACAAACAAGGTGAGGTGAACTTCTATGCATCCATTTATCTACCAGGCCCTGGTGATGCAAGCGATGCTTAAATGTCACATGCTCTTTGTACTTATTTCTGAAAGTTGTCTCTTTCATGTACACAACAGGGAGACATCGTATTAATGTATGTGAATTACCATCTTCTCTTATGCAGGGTTGCTGCTATAGATAGCAATGTTAGCGGGATGTCTGAAAATGGCAGGCTTTCATGCATAAGCAGTTCAGGCTCTCTTGACACCATGACTGACAGTGGTGCTGGTGTGGCAGAACTTAGCAATGGCATTGAGGAAACTGAGTGGGGTGGTTCTCAGACGCCTGTAGAAAGCAAGGGTTTTGTAAATAACAATGACAGCCAAAAGACAAAGACTCAGCTTGAGATTGTAGATAATAGGGAGAGGAGCTTAAAAACAGAGGCCCAACTTAAGTTTGTAAATAATAACATAGAAGGCATGGGAATGGAGAATCTATTCAGAGAGGAAGGTGATGAGCTTGATTAGAGGTAAGCCCCTCTTACTCCTGTAGGTTTTTCTAGATAAAATTTAGTGTGGGGATATTCGTGAAATGTCTTCACTAAATGAAGTGAGTGTGATTATATAGTTAGGGAGGTCCTTTAGAAAGAGACATCATAGCTATTTGAAATTGATGGCATTCATTCTCTCCCACTTGTTATTCAGTTGTTTTTAATGGTAAATCTCTTACGCTGTAAGATGCTAATGCTTTACATATTTTTGTATTGTATGTATGACACAAATCCTCCTGCCCCAAGGAAAAACAATCATCCAGCTTTGTATGTCATTTCCTTAAATGCTCAACACGCCGAACATAAGAAAGCAAGGCACTTGCCTAATTTTATCTACACTGGCATCTGCCATGGCAATGTTGATTTGTTGACTTGCTGTTGGTTTTCTTTAGTTGAGTGTTTGAGACAAATAGTTTTACCATATTACTCCATCGGTATGCTTGTCGTGTGCTGTTCTAAGTCACTCTTTGTTTTCATTTTTTGTCTCAGATGTGCAGATATTCTTTGATTCTCCTGGGAGATTAACACTGTTAATAGTATGGGGTTGGTCTGTAGAGAAGCAGGAGCAATAGGGGGCTTTTACGGATGCGGAATTGTGGATACTCTGTTGTTGTGGTTTCATCTTCTGCTGACTATGTAAATAAAGTGACCATATAAATTTCCAATAATCAGTTATAATGTGTAAATAACGGTATGAAGTTTGTATGCTCTTTTCAATCTCTCCTTTTATTCTGTGAGATTTGAATTAACCTGCCCACTTTCTTGTGTGTTTTACTTCTGCTTTGAAATCGGACGGGTCTTGTCTGGTAAGGTTTGCGAATTATCCGGAATCGGGATAATTCCGGATCGATTCAGCATTCTCAGCATTCTCAGAATAAACGTATAAGTATAACAACAAAAAGATGGGACAGTTTTTCCCACTACAAAACCCAAGATAGAGACCACAATGCCCTTTGCAGATTTTTGGGTATATGAGGTGCAAGATGCTTAGATTCACAAGCAAGAAACAGATAAATTAAAGGATGCACAGACAAAATTATCTGAAGAAACGTACCATTGTCCATTTGAAGTTGACAATTCATGCATTAATTTTGTCATTGTTTGAGAAATCTTTCCTTTGCTCACTGGTTCCATCAAGAGGGGCTACACCATATTCCACTTGTCCATTCGTACTTAGATTTTTATCTTGGATACATTGTCAATTATTCGAAATGGGTTTTTGGTTATATGCCACTCGTCCATGCTAAGGTTGTATCTCATTTGTCACATATTCAACAATATGGGCTTTAGATGATATGATATTCTGATAAGACGGCCTAACCCTTTGAGCCAGAAATACAATTTGAGTCACTATGGACCCCCTTTTTTTTTCTTTTCTCAATTTGATAAAAAGAATCTGAAATTTAGTTATGTATTTGTCAGAGGATATTGCTTGCCACCTCCCTGCAAATCATAATTTGATACATGTCCAAAAATAATTCATCAAAAACACAAAAAGAGAAACTTGTACACTTGTTATACTGCTATTGGTAGGAATATAGGAGTTCCTATTTACACGGGAAGAAGGGAAATATTTTCCTTTGTCAGAAGGATTCGGAAGTTGAAATTTCTTACTTTTTAGTCCAGCCTTATGGATGGATCATGGACTTAGCCCCCCGACCCTAGTTTCTTTAACAATCTTGAACTAAAAGAGAAAACACTTTAAGAACTTCATGATGCTGCAACATAACTGTAACCATGGTTAAAATTTTCAAGAGTTCTAACTAAAATTACAATAAACAATTTTTTGTTCTACCACCTTGGGCCGTTTACACATACACACACACACACATGCTGCTTCCCTGCTTAAGTTATGAACTCAAGTGACTCTCACAAATGCCAGTTTCTTCAGTTTTGTTTTGTTATTTTAAATTTTTATCTGTACTTCTTCAAATTTATGGCAACCAAACTCAGCTAATTAGATTTTATTTACACCCCATTATTTGCTCTTTATACCCCACTAAATTTTAGTCAAATTTAAAAATACTCACTGCATCCCATATTTCTTCCTAAATTGCCCTCATTACACCCCATTCCTAACTAAATCCTATCCCATATCAAACACACTGTTTGTACCAAAATTTGCACTTTTTGGCAAAATTCTTCATTCTAGCCAAAATACATATGTTTGGGCCCAAAATATAAAAATCAGCCCATTTGGCTATTTTGGCTCTAGTTGCCAAGTTGAAAAAATAAAGCACATGTCAGTTTAAGGATTAAAATAAGCCAAAAGTAAGTCTAACAAGTTCCCAAAAATTGAGGCTTGGAAACTTGAAGTCTGGAGAACAAAACTAGCATAAAGGTGAAGAAAAGAAGTTACCTCATAGAGATATTTTATACAGACTAAAACTGTACACCACAAACTGTCTCATCAAGCAAGATATTTGCTATCCTTTAAAAATTGCGGGGAACAAAGATATTTTCGGATATTTAGGAAACCATACCGTCATACATACTTCCTATAAATATCAAGGGATGTGAACAAACAAAGGGACAACACACATCATCCAATCAACAAAAACAAACTCTCAGTCAAAACTGAACAAAGATCTCTTGATCCCACAGACTCGAAACAAAGAAAAGCTGTTGTAAATGCAGGGTACCTGAGAATCTGCATTACTTTACAAAGCCAAAACAAGCAAAACTCGAGTTCATATCACCATATGAAAACCTCAACAAAATTTTCAAAAGCTTTTATAGCTTCAAACCATCCCAGGAGCCATCCTCGGGGTAATCCCGAGAAGCAGGAGCTATCTTTAAGAAAGTCGGCGGAACTCAGTTTGCACTACAGCCGAGAGTGTGAATGCAAAGCAGATTCAACTCAGCTACTAAGACTTTGGAAGAAACAAGATAGTCACTTCATTTTAATTGTCACCCAGTGAAGGAAATCGTCGAGCAGCCGAGCGACAGCGGACTCGATTCTTCTGCAGACTTAGCCTCCCCATGGCTCGATTGATGAAAGCTACTGCCAATCTCCGGTGTTGGTATCGATTCCCAGCTAACTCCGTTAGTTGAAATTATTGCTACATGAATTCCGAGAAGATCAAGCGAGTTACGCACGAAATTTGTTATCTTTATGTAAGAATATTTTGCTAGAATTTCCCAATTTATTAACATGAAAATTATGAAGTCCTCACTGTGAGGCATAGAAAAAGAACTTACTTGGGAGATTTTCCTCACCCAAATGCACAATTGCTTGATTTTTATTAAATGACTTGAGAAGCAAGTTATTTGCGTTCTTTAAAATCTGTTGGAAGTTTGTTAACTTGCTAACGCATCCTCAACACCCAAAGAAAGTTAACTTGATAAACCACTAATGGTTTGTTCAATCTAATGGGGAACTTTACCGCCATCACAGGTACTAAACAAAAGGGGTAGACACACCCCATCAAAAACCCCATTCATTTTCAAATGCACCCCATCACAATTCCCTTTCATTTTCAAAGGACCCCATCGCACACCCCATGGCTCTTCATGCATACCCCATCGCACATTGACCCGGTCAAATTCTAACGCAATCCACAAGACTGCTGTCGCCACAATGGCACACCCCAAACCCCATCGTTGGTACCCGCGACCTCACCTGTGCTTGGCACCCCACGACCTCACCCCATCGCTTGCACCAGCGACCTCACCCCCATCCAAATTTTCTCCATTTGTAATTGAGGAACTCGACCATCGTGCACGACCTCAAATCCTCCGAAGCGAGAGTTAAAACCATCTCAGACGTGAAGCCCAAAAGAAAATTTGGGGAATCACCTCATGATTTTGTATCGGTTTAAAGAAACTTTAGAAAGGACTGAGTTGTTTGACCCTGGTTTAGCTTAGCTTTGTTTTTAGGTGGAGGTTACCACCGAATTTGGATATGTTTTGGTGGGTTACCACCGGATTTGTGTCTGTTTTTAGGTAGGTCCACCGAATGTGTATCCGTTTTCAATGGCTGTCCACCGAATATAATTCCGTTTTTACATTGGTAGTCCACCGAATCTAATTAGGATTTTTAGTGGTAGTCCCAATTTGTTTCCGTCTTTTAGTTGGTAATCGGCTGAATTAGTTTCTTGTTTCCGTCTTTAGCCATCTTTCATGCTACGTATCTTACATATATGCGGATATATAATTATAAGTGTATTTGATTCAACACCATTTAATAACATGTCATTTGATGATTAAGTATTTTATATTTACCAAAAATATTAATCTGCTAGTTACAAAGATTTAAGAGAGTTCAATAAAAACCCCAAAAAAAGGACCTTCCAAGAAAACAGGATCATCAAGAAATTCACTTCAACTTCCATATCTAGTATTGAGGTCAAACGTCATTGTCAAAGGCTTTTTGGTGAAAGTTATAGGTTGTGTATATCAGACTACTAATATTTCTTTATGAAAATATTACAATATTTGTTATGCTTCTTCTCGTAAGAAAATAATTTGCATTGCAACTTTCCAAGTGCTGATTTTCTCTCACTGGAGATTTTGGTTTGACCCTTAAAGTGCAACATCGGGTGCTAGATGAAAGGCTGAGAAAGAGGCCACAGGAATTTTTGTATCACATGCTTTGCAAAGAAGCTTCGAAGTATGACTTGATCTGGATTTGATATGAAGATGACACAATAATAACTATGTTTTCATCCCTTTAGTTTACATGAATAAACATTTGTGGCCTGGGGTTGTACCAACGACTAGAATGAAACCAAAGACCGGAATGAACCTAAACTTGAAAACGCCAAAAATAAAGCTCATATCTCATTTGAAGCCCCTCTAACTTGAGTCTCACCCTTCATGAATAAAAACAAGATATTTTTTTCACCAATATAAGCGTATAAACCTTGTTAGGGTTGCATGAACATGATGGTTTGAGAAAAAGTCTAACTAGGGTTGTAGGAACATATGTGGGGTGTAGTGAGCAATTTTTATTTTTATTTTAAATATTTTTGTCATACTTGGTAATTATGCAAGGATAGAATAGGTTATTCATGTTTAAAATTAGTATGGTGTAAAGAGCAAATAATTGGGTGCTAATAAAATCACCCAAACCAATTCTATAGTATCTTGTTTTTACAAGATAATTAATGGCCATAGTTTCCGAGAAAGCGCGGCTGATCATAACACTCAAGTCCTTGCTGTTTTGAATATATTTGCCTGAGATAAGGAACCATCAGAAGAACTAGTTGACAAAGAACATAACTTGATTTTATTTTTGAAAATAAACACACTTTATTGATCATCTCAAGAAAGTGCACTAGCTGTGCACAAGGAGTCTGCATCAGAAACAAAACAACTCTACAGCCAAAGTTAAAACACAACCCACATCACCAAAGCTAAACTAAAACAAAGAGAATATAACTTAAATGGTAGCAAGGGCTTTTTCTTGTGTCTTGAATGGTAAAGTATCATTGGCATACAAGGGGGCTCTTATCAACGCATGTAGCAACTAATAAGTACAAACAAGGAGATGAATTTCATGAACTGTCTCTGGAACTTCTCCTTGGACTTGCTCACCGCTGTGTACGTATCCTCACACCTTCAGGCCTACAACCAAGAAAGATGATTTCAAAATACAACAAGAATTAGACAAAGACAATATATATTTATTGTATAGCAAGTTAGCAACTTGTGCACATGAGAGACATAGATGAAAACTTACATCAACTCAAAAATGAAAAACAACAAAATTATACCATGAGACAAGTTATCTTACCTATCTAATCCTCTGTTGCTTGGAATCTTTGCTGAAGACTGATCTTATCTGCATCATTTCGCCATCGAAGACTATTCCACCAATTTAAATCTCCTCTAATTTGTTTAATGGTTAGCGCATCGAGTGCTGTGAAGGGAAGCTTCTCTAGCCTCGGGCAATTGCTCACCTCAATCCTCTCCAAAGCTGACCCTTCCATTTCCCTTGAACAGACGGTCCTTAAAGTTTCCATATCCCTGAGTTCTATGATTTTCAGCTTTGGAAGCATTTCATAGTAATTTTCCGCGATCAATTGCTTCATCCTCCTGCAGTCACTTACCTTGATCTCTTCAATGTTTTGAACCAGCCGAAGTAAAGCAAAGGATATGAGGTTCTTTAGCCTTCCACATCCCACCACTTTAATGGTCTTCAAGTTTCCAAGGCATCCTCTGGGAACTATCCCATCCAACAAGGTTGCTAAGCTGTCTAGGCGACTGAGAGTTAAATGCTCCAGATTTGTTAATGTGCTCCTAAGAGTTTGTTCGCCAATTAACAAACTAGTTATGCAGCCACAATTTGATATGGTGAGTGACTTCAAGTTTGGCAGGCCACATGAACTCTTTCTGGCAACTATATCAGACAAACTACTCATACCTCCGCATGAGACGAGGTCCAGGGCACTAGCACTGCACAATAGCTCCTCGAGACCTCTTGAAAAGAGGTCAACCCCTCTAAGGATGACTCTTTTCTCATCATGTTGAGTCGGTAAGTAGTTCGTATCACAGCTCCTTGTACTAATCCGTATGGTGTACTCCTTCAATCTCCCAAACCATGGACCAGCATAGTCCAAGGCAACACAATCAATTGTGTCTAGCCTTATATGAAGAACTGAAAGGTGATGCAATGATAATAATTCATCAAATGCCGCTCCTTCTACATTGCGTTTCACATCCCACTTATAAGCACTGAAAGACATGTCTAAGACCTCAAGACTAGATAATCCTGATATACTTCCCTCCATGATGATTTCTAAGTGGTGAGTGTGTGACAAGTTTAGATCTTTCAGATGAATTAGCTTTCCCATGTCTTTTGGAAGTTCTCTTATTCGAGTGCCACAGAGATCAAGCACTTGGAGTTTATAAAGACCTCCCAATGGGGGTAGATTTTCTAGAGAACGACAGTCTCTTAAGAGAAGAGTGTGTAGCTCCCTTAGATGAAGAAGAGAAGAAGGCAAGGACGTTATGTGAGTACTACTTAAATTCAAGAATTTTAGTACTCTAACTTCTCGAAAGAAACCATCCGGGATTTTATTTAGAGGATTACATTGGAGGAACAGCACAGTTAAGTTTGAGGCCCCCAGCAACCGAGTTGGCAAACTTGTTATAGATTTATTCATAAATGAAACTCTTCTGAAGGAATTTTGAAGCTTCTCTTGCATTCCTTGCAATGAACTGCTGAAAAATCCAGTTTCTTTCTCATGTGAGGATATCCATATGGCTACTTCCCTCAATACACTGTGCATCTTTACAGTGCCAATACCTTCACCCTGTTCTAACATGCAAGAATCCTTCAAATATTCAAGTTTTGCAATCCCATCATTGAATGACTCCTCTAAAGTTTGACGTACACCGATCAATCCTTCAGCTATCCAGCAATATATTAGTTCCCTTGTTTTAATTAAGAAATTTTCTGGGTACAATGAACAAGATAAGAAGCACCACTTAAGAATCTTACTTGGCAGTGAGTTATAACTCAATTGCAATCGCAGATACACCTTGTCAAAGCTCCCATAATGTGGTTCTGAATGCTTCAGTTGCCAGAGTGCATTCTGCCATAGCTGAATCATTGTTTTGTCCCTCATGGACTTCCCCATCGTCTCGATTGCCAGAGGTAAACCACCACATTCCCTAGCAATTTCTCTTGCTAGAGGATTTATGTCTTCTGACTCCACTACGTTTCCTGCATTTTGTGCAAATAAATTCCAAGCCTCTTCTTCATTCAGAAGTTCCATCTTTAGTTCTTTATGAGTCATCATTTCCCTACACACGCCAAGTGATCGAGTTGTCAAAATGATCTTACAATTTTCTTGGTCATCACCTTGTGGTATCCCCACGACGTCCAAATCAATTTTCTCCCAAACATCATCAAGAATGAGCAGGAACCTGCAGTAGAAATAGCATTGAGCTTTGCCATCATGCATTAGGAAACCAAATTCTGTAACTAACTTTAACAGTAACATAACATTAAGACAGATGATATAATCAAAGACTCTAGAACTTGAAAAGATAGAAGTGTAAGAAAAATCATGCTAGGATCAGAACATTATATAACCTTTTTCCTGACTTCAATACTCGATGTAGTTTACAAGCCCTTCGCTCTGTGCTCTCTTCTCCATTCAGTGCTAAATTTAATCTCTCAGCAACTCGAGATTGAACCTTTTTCATATCGAGGTCATTTGACACAGGGACCCAGATGACCATATCAAAGAACTCTGATGCAGAAGACTCAAGCCGATTGTTCAAGGTTTTTACTAGTGTAGTTTTCCCAGAACCTCCCATTCCATAAACAGCAATCCTTGTGATTCCTTTATCAGCCAAAAGTTCCATAAGCTGCTTTAGCTTCTCTGGTGCTTTCTGACCAACAAGAGAAGGTGCCGGAATATGCTCAACACGTATATCACTTGGCTTCCTATCTTCCATAGGTGGAAGATCACATGTTTCCTTGATTAGTTGTTTCACCACATCACACATCTTTGCTGCACTTTTGCTAAGCTGGTACTTCTGGCGCATGTTAGAGTCAAGAAAACACCACTGGCCAATGGAAGCATCAAGGGGACCTGCCTCCAAAAGTAGCCAAGCTTTTTGTTCAATCTCCTCAACCTCATGCTTGATCTTGTCAACCTTTATAAGCCACTCCTTAACTTGCCCTGGGGGGTGCTTCCCTTCTATCTTTGCCATATCAATATCTTCTGTTATAGCATTTTCTCGGCAGATGAGCTTTTGCAGTTCCTCCTTCAAAGTTTGGATGTTTTTCTCGAAACTTTTCAGGGTGGCAAACCGTGATGACACGGTGTTGGCTAAACATCTACCAACTTCAACAATGAAAGCACCCAAGGTTTCCATGGTACACAACAATAGTAGGAATTGGTCTTTTTGTATTTGGGGGGTTCAATGGGACCTAAGGCCAAAGTAAGGGTTGGGAGTAAGAACACTAGTGTTAGTGTAGCTATGGGCTCAGTAGTCGTTTTGGGATTACAAATTCATAGTTATGCATCATATGGTTTTATAGAGTCCTTTTGTTTTGTCCAGAAGCTATTAACAGTCTCAGAATCCTAAGAAATGAGAAATGTAAAGAGAATGAAAATCACCGACAGACCAATGCCGAGCCAGAGAAGGAGAGAGCACAAGAACAAGAACAGGATAAATAATATTTTATCTAACATCAAATCCAAATGGGAAGGTGTCTGTAAATTTCCTAGTCGGTTTCATTAACTTTCCTTAGTTATTCCCTTCAATATATAAAGAAATCCTTGAAATACTCATCCCCACGTAGCTGTAGTGATCTCACACATACCTCATGAAATTGTCTATATTATATTATCCAGGTCCAATTGAAAATGCATAAGACCATACTATAAGGAGTGTGAGATGTGATTTGAGTTCCCGAGATTGTGGCAGAATCATCAAGAGTGCATATACATTGAAAATTAGGCAGATGCATTTCTAACAAGTACACCAAAATTTTCAAGGTTTCTGGGATATGACAGAGCCATCATATTTCTGGTTGTTGAAATTTGCAGCGACGAAGCACAAGGTGACACTAGGCCTAAGGACATACATACATTTCTTGGACAAGTCTCATGCAAAACAACAGAAACTAATTGAGAGAGAAGCAGAAGAAAACAAGGGTTAGATATCATTTCTTTAACAGAGTCAACTACAAAAATAAATAAATCAAACCTATAATAGTACACATAAACATGAAAAACCAAAAATAAAAACTACTGCACCACTGTGAAGCCACCACACAAAGCATAAGAAAACTAGACCTGTGCCTTTTTCTGCCGTATGCAGAATCCGGATGCCGTAGACCTGTGCCTTTCCTTTGCAATTAAACAACATGCCGTTTGGGTTTGTACCCAACAGCAGGTTAGAGGCTACAGCATTTTCGTTTTGCAGCTGCAGCCAACAGGCTTCCTTTGCTTTGTCTTTTTTCTTCTTCTTTTTGCTAATAGAATGTCAACTCCTTCGAGTAAGATGAAAATCTACTCAGGGGTCTCTCTCAAACATGCGAGAAACATGTAGGAATTAAGTAATGTTGCTTCGGATTTTAGGCAAATATTAATAATGCTTGGCTTATTAAAGAAGAGGAATGAAATGATCATGGCGCTCAATTGTGAATGGACGTGTCCAAACAATTAAAGAAAAGTTTAAATTTTTGGACTAGTGTTACTTTTCGGAAATATTTTTGCTCACCACCATTCTCAATATATGTGTAGACATGAAAATTTCATTGGTCAAAATTTGGAATTTGACTAATCTAAGTCGATTGGGAAAGTCGTGGGTCCTACACAAATACACGTGGCACGTGACGCATCAAGACAAAAATAGACGCTGAAGATGACATATGTCAACATCCAAGAGCTCTATCAATCAAATTAAATCATACGCAAAAAGGAATAAATTATCCTTAATTGACAATTTTTCTAAATTATAAGTTAATTTCCTCAAATCAAGAATTTTGATTTAATTAAGAAATAAATTAAATTAATTAGCTCAAATTAAATCAAATCAGAAATCAATCCCACAAATCAAGGGATTCTGATTGGGAATTCCAAACCAAGACCCAATTCTTAGCCTATAAATACTGGGCTCACATTCGAGAGAAGGGATCTTGAGAAAAAAAGGCACACACACTTTGAAAAACCTAAAAGCTCTCTACCCAAGCAACATCAAGACACCTCAAGTTCTTCATCAAGCTCGTGGAGAATCACCAAGCACAACAAACACATGCCGATTCCTTCACCGCCAAAGTCGAAGACTATCCACCATATGACACTACTTGTGGTCCTGATGTGTTCGAGATCAAGCCATGACGGCCCTCACGAAGTCTCAAATTCCGATTCAAGATCAAGTGTCTGGTACCCTTGAACCACACACACTCTTGGAGATCGAATCAGAGGAAATTCTTTTATTTTCTAAAAGAATGCCCATAGAAATTGTAACCTACACACTTGATAAATCAATATAAATATTATTTTGTACACATGTTTTTGTCTCATTTGTCGTAGAATTTTCGTGTTTACAACAGGTGATCATGGGCATAACCACATGTGTTGAGAGGGTGGTGAGGATACATCTTGAGTTAAAATGGTGAGCAAAAATACATTATTCGCGTGTCAAGTTTCAAGTTTTTTATGTATTAGTTTTTTCTTTCATTATTTAAACATGTGAACATTTTCAATTGGTCACATATTTATTTTCGAAGGAACTCTTCTTTTAGGAGGCAAGTATTATTCGCATATTAATATGTGGATGGCCCCATTTTGTTAGGAGCAATTCTATCTTCACCCTTTTTTTTTGCTAAGGAGCACCCAAAATCTATGTTTGGAAACTTTGGACACTCATTAATTTTGGGTTAATTACAGTTTAATACCATGTGGTTACACCCTAGTTAGTCCTTATCTTCTCAATTTTAACAATCACATACTCCGATCTTTTAAATTCGTTACAATGTGGTTCCGCCGTTAGGGTTTCCGTCAAATCTCTCTTGTAGTTGCCTACGTGGCACTATAGGTCCCATATTTTATTATTATTTTTAATTTAAAATTGATTAAAATATGAATAAAATATGAAAAACCAAAAATCAAAAAAATTAAATAAAAAAACTCTCTCCCTCTGCATTCTCCCTCTCCCCCCATTCTCCCATGACCACCACCCACAAGCTCCATTCCCCAAACCCATCCCACAGCCACCCTTCACCCCAGCCAACAACCACAACCCCCACGAACCCAGAACCCCACTGGGTAGGGAGGAGGGAGAACGCAACATTGCAGCCCAACAACCACCCGGACCACCCTCCTCCGGTGTTTGCATTGTTGCGTTCTCCCTCCTCCCTACCCGGTGGGGTTAAGGTTCGTGGGGGTTGTGGTTGTTAGTCAGTGAAGGGTGGTTGTGGGATGGGTTTGGGGTTGGAGCTTGGGGGTGGTGGTCATGGGAGAATGGGAGGAGAAGAAATCGATAGGGAGAGAGAGAGAGAGAGAGAGAGAGAGAGAGAGAGAGAGAGAGAGATTTTTATTTAATTTTTGGTTTTTTGGTTTTTTGGTTTTTAATTTTTTATTCATATTTTAATCAATTTAAAATTAAAAATAATAATAAAATGTGGGACACATAGTGCCACGTAGGCAACTAACGGAGAGATCTAACAGAAACTCTGACGTCAGAACCACATTGTAACAAATTTAAAAGACCAGGGTATGTGATTGTTAAATTTGAGAAGATAGGGACTAACATGTCTTAAAGATGTAACCACTTGGTACTAAATTGTCATTAACCCTTAATTTTTAAATGACAATCTCAATGTAAATTATCAAAAAAGGGCTTTACTAAACTTCTTAAAACTTATCAATTGTCAATTTCTTGAGACACACACAAATCATTTAATCTGTGACTATCTTTAACTTCATCATAAACATTGACGCTCACCTCTTTCTCTAATCTATGAATATTTTGAGACTCTTTGCCTCATACAAAAGAAGAAGAAATAAATAAATATAAAAAATTAATTGCAATTTTTCTGCTTAACAATGAAGTTGAAAACCTATTCTATGGTTTGACAAAAGGGAAAGAAAAAAAATCAAGTTGAAAAAATCAGCATATATGTTTAGAACAAAAGATAGTTTTGTGTAAAGAGTTTATAGTTTACTAAAAGGACTATTTTCCTTTTTTTTCACTCAGCAGGCTATTACAATCTACAAATTGCTAGGAAAATAAAAAAGCAGAATCAGAGGTTCCTGTATTTTCACTCCAACCACCAAACTCCCAAGCCCCACCCCTTTTGCATTTGAAAGCCCTTTCCTGTCAAAGGCTTCATATATGGTCCAGGTCTTTGTGTGGTTCTTTCAATTGCAAGAGTACATCCTTCCATAGCTGAATCATTGTTTTGCCCCTCATGGACCTCCCCATCTTCATGATTGTCAGAGGCAAACCACCACATTCCCTAGCAATTTCTCTTGCCAAAGGATTTATGCCTTCTGATTCCACTACATTTCCTGCATTTCGAGCAAAGAAATCCCAAGCCTCTTATTCGTTCCGAAGTTCCATTTTTACTTCAGCATCAGCCATCATTTCCCTACACACACTGAGAGATCGAGTTGTCAGTAAGATCTTACAGTTTTCTTGCGGTATTCCCACAATGTCCAAATCAATCTTCTCCCAAACATCATCAAGGATCAGTGGGAACCTGTAGGAGATAAATAGTATTGAGCTTGGACAAAACATTGGAAACAGATGGCTATAATAAAAAGTGAATTTGAACTTGAAAACAATAGAAAAGTGTAAGAAAAACGATCAAGCTTGGATCAACATTTCCATATCTCCTTGCCTTCAACTCTCCTGCACAAATCCAAAATTACTCCTTTATCCCCACTCTGCGCCTTATCTTCTCCCACCCCACCAAGCTCAAAAGAAGCAGCCATCCAACAAGCCAAAACCTGTCTCTCAACCACATTGGAAAAGCCCCTCAACAACCTCAGACTGACCAACAAGGTAAAGAAGCTCAAGCAGCCCAGATTTCGTATCGAAATCCCGGTCATCGATGACTCTCCTGAATCCCTATCCCAGCTCGCCTTCCAGGTATTTCGTGACCTACCCATTAAAAGAAAAGGGTCCAAAGTTAACATCTTGATCATATGGCCTAACCTTGCCTACACAGAAGCTGCATTGAAAGCCCTTGAGTAGCCCAGTTGAAAATTTAGATATACATTCAATCACCAACGGTAATACCAAAATTTCGAGCTCTGCTGACAGTGGCAGTGTTTTTGGCGCCAGAGGGAACCCAACTGGCTGGTATGAAAAGTGTTGCTGATTTATTGTACCAAAGGCCAGTGGTTATTTTCAACCCCAAATGGGTGTTTGAGGATGAAGCTGAGTTTGGTGAGCTGAGTAGCTTTGTGGGTTCATTTGAGGTCATTTTTTCATTTATGGGTTTGGAGGTTCAAGGGCTTTTGAGCAAAAGAAATGGAGTGATTTTCAAGTGTGTGAGAGATGGGGTTGTGAGCGGTGAGAAGTGGGCTGTTCTTGTTGAAGAGGAAGGGCAATTGAAAGCGGTTTCAACGTTTAAATTGCGGCCATCAATCAGTGAAGTCGAGAATGTTTTGTATAATTTGATGGCCATTAATTCGCCTGTTACGAAGTCCGTGAAGTTCTTTAGGGATTTGGTGTCTAATGCAACCGGAAAGAAGTAAGTTTCATTCGAATGCCTGTCTTGTATAATCTGTGATTGACGATTCTCTGCATAAAGTTTCGAAATTGTAGAAGCTGTTTGTCGAATTGTTTGGATGAATGCAATATTTTGTTTAGTACAAAAATTGAAATGTTGTTTATGGCTTCATGATACAGTGTTGCAGTATATGTTAGCTTATTTGTCTTTCTTTTTTCAATTGGGATTAGATTGAGTATATGATTAGACATGTTTTTGTACCAGCTTGAGAGTGATCTAGGACTGGTTATTTGTTCTGTCTCCATTGTAAACCAGAGACAAATTTCCTTGAACAAAGATTTTCGAAGTTGTAAGAAGGGAGAGATAGTCTTATAGTGCAATTTCCTTTGCTTTCCATCCTCATTGAAGAGTCCAGAGTCATTAATGGTCGAACTAGTTATGATTTGTATTGTTTTAGCAGGCAGTAGGAAAAACCGAATCTTGATGCTATCCTCCGTGCCACCATTTTATGGTGGCATATGGCAGTGCACCATGGTTTCCGACCTTTTCCGTGGTCTTTCTAACAGTTGGTGCCATAGTTTTTCCTCTCTTGTTTAATGTATCGATTCCTATCATCTGTCAGCTTGCAGTTCTCATTGAGTCTTAAACGTGTGTGGTCTTGCATTTTATTGCATGTACTGCATACTAACATCTTGTTATTAAACGAAAATTTATGGTTGCAAGATCTAATCAGTAAAACAAGGGTAAAAAATTACAGAGACCGTTAAGGAATTTCCACTGAGGAAAGAGAATTCTGTGATTCAGAAGCCTGGTGCTGTTTTTATCTTGCATCCAGTGTTGAAAGCCTTGAATTTTGGGAAGAACTCTCTCTCATTTTCCTTTTCCTCATATACAGTAGACTCTTTCTCATCAACGCTGTTGACATATGCCTCTGAAAACCCAACCTAGGATGCCCTTATATGACAGCTCTTGATGAATTTATCTGAGAAGTCGACATATTTTGCCCAAAATGGCCGAAGTTTCGGAAAAGCAATCTCTAGCCAAGGCTTTGCTCTCCCATTGAAATGGATGACACCGGCACTCTTAACATCAGCAGAACTTGTGTTTTCCTGATATCCCAGTCCCAACATGTGCCAAAACGGATCAATAACATGGACATGGCCATGGAATGCTATTAGGCCAGGGGGTAATGTTCCTAGCTGCCACAGGCTCAGGTCTGACTTCAAGTTCTGCATGAAGACAATATTAGGATAAATTGGAATATGATAACACATTTTCCATGACATTCTTCTTGGGAAAGTTTAGAATATATAAAGGTGACCTCATACCTGTTCAAGCCAATATTGGTATGTAAGGCTTATGTTGGTTTTCCTCCAAGCGTCTAGATCAAAGATGTTCATGCCATATGCCCATGCACATGAATTGGGATTGAAATTGTTCAATATCAAAGGATGCGAGAAGTTCAGATAACTCTTGAACCGCTTTGACATCACAAAGTTATCTTCACCCCCATGTTTCAACTGCTCCATTGACCTTTCCATTCATATCGATATCCCATAATGGTGAAAGATCCGTTTGAACTACTATGTCGTCATCCAAGAACACTACCTTATCGAGACTAGGAAACATCTGCATTCAGATTAAGCAGAGATTAGCACAAAATGCAGAGAAAAACACAACTTCCGGAGCAATTAGGCTACGAAAAATAGGCTTATGGAAGCATAAGTTGTCGTAAATGCTATTAGATGATAGTTAGCATGCTACCTCTGGTAGATGTATTCTGATATGGTTCATCACTGAGTTGTACTTGGGACTAAGTGCCTGCAACTTTGCTGCAATGACATTAGGCTTATCGGTGTTATTTGCCACAATGGCTGATGATCCTCCTCTAAACTGCGATCTCACTTTTTGGTCTTTCTCCATTGCTTCCAACACTGGCACCTTCCCTTTTGTAAACCAGTCAAAATGGTGCAATGCCTTGACCTCAATTATGGCTGGTGACAAGGGATGCAAAGAAAACCATGCTTGCATGGGATAATATGTCTTCCTGTCTGTAATTATGTGAAGGACAACTTTGTGAGGGAGCAATGCGTTACGGACAAGGGAAGTGGCAACGACAGAGGCGGCGAGCACATTATCTGAGGCCAGGACAAAATGGAAGTAGGAGTTGTCAACGAGGGCGGGGACGAGTTCAGCAGAAGGGAGCTGGAGGCGAGCAGCTGCATTGGAGGCGTGCTCATTGGCTAACCTCAAGGCTAGGCAGTGAAGCTGTTTAGGGATGCTGCTTGAGGCTACATGCCTGTACAAGTATTCTTGGATTTTGGCATATCTGGTCCTTTGCTCAAGAAGAGTGACCTGAAATATGCACATTGTCTCATAACTCAAAAGACTCTTGCACCAAATAATACTTTTCTTATCAGTTTTGTTCACCAAAAGTGTGATAGTGTTTCATAATCCATTATTTTCGAACTAGTAGATGACACATCATTTGGTGAACAAATTTGGTAACTCAGTATTACCGTATTTTTATCACAGATTAGAGGTGGCAATGTCACTGACACATAATCAATTAGTTTTCAATGTGAAAAAAAAAACAGAAAAGAAGTACCATATCTCTGAGCTTGACAGCAAAGGTCGTTGCGTCTGATTTGCCTTCCTTTATCTCAGCCATAAATTCGTCTAAGGACTGAGGAATATCAGATCTTCCTTGTAATTCATCTTTGCCGATGGGTTCTTCTAATATTTGGTATATCACTTCTGGGACCTTTCAGAAATGAATAAAAACTCCAATTAGGGTAAGTAACCCACATTGTTGTAGAAAAACAAAATGGCATCAAGTAAATAAATAATATATCTTCAACCAGAAGTAGGGATTAGGAGATTACAGTTGAGTCAAGCCTTCTTCCCAAAATCTTTGGTCCTAGTCTTTTCCCCAAGCAACCTACCATTAAAACAAATGTTAGGACTTACAAATAACAATAATAATTTATAATTAAATTTACAATCCCGATCTCTTGGACCACAGGAGTCCAAGAGATTTGTGGTCACTCGGGGACGGAGTCAGAAAAAAAATCTATTAGGGGCATCTCCAAACAACAAAATAAGTGTAAAAATTTCAACAACATACTTAAAGACAAAGTCCATCTCTAGGCTGACAATGACCTTTTTGCAAATATGCTCTCCTAACTTGATCTCTAACATTAGAATTATAATCTAAAATTCTTGTTCGTTTACCAGGATCATATGGAAGAGTTGACAAGTTTATCTCTACATTAACTGAGAAAGGAAGTAAACTTACCTTACCACCATGAAAACCAAGTAAACTTACCTTACCATCGTGAGAAAGGAAGAAAGACCGACAACAACCAACACTTCAAAGAAGAAAAGGAGGAGAAGAATAAGAGAGAATGAGGAGAGAATAAGAAAAAGAATCTTGAAAGTTGAATGTGCTGTGGGGATGTGGGATTAAGTTTTGAAAATTGTAATACTTTTGACAAAAAAATAATATTAAAAGGAAAGATAAACTAAAAAAGAAATTGAGTGGGTTTGGGGAGTGTAAAATGAATGTTTTTTATTAGTTTAAATGAGTTTAGGTGAAATCTTTTATTGGGTGATATTGGATGAGTGAGGGCATAGGCACCCAGTGGGCCTATGCTGGCTCCGTCCTTGCACTCACCGTTGAATTTAAATCCAACGGTTCACCCACTCTTGCACTCCTTTTAAGAAACTTTTTTGAACCGTTTGATTTAAATTCAACGGTGGATGACCACAATCTCATAGACCCCTATGGTCCAAGAGATCGGAACTGATTAAATTTATTCATATAATTATTTTTACTATTATCTCCTTTTCATCTTTGCCACTCTAAAATGTACGTTACATCAGCTGCTTTAGCTTCTCTGCTGCTTTCTCACCAACAAGAGATGGTGCCGGCATATGCTCAGCACGTATACATATATGTTCCGGATGTGGACGATAGAACCAATGACACAATAATTTTTTCACCTCATCGCACTTGTTTATTGCAAGTTTGCTAAGCTGGTAGTACTTCTGCAGCATGTTTGAGTGAGCTAATTAAGTCGTTGTTTTGGGATTACAAAGTAATTAATCGTTATCAATCATATTGTTTTATAGACTTCAATTTTCTTTTTGTCCAGAGTGTTAGAAATACATGAGCAAAGTAAAGACTCAAGAGAATGAAAATGATCGATGGACCAATGGAGAGCCAGAGGAAGGGAGGAAAACAAGAACAAGAGTAGGAAAAGGATATTTAATATTGTAACATCTAAATTCTAACATAAAATTGCAAATACGTGGAATCTGTCATTGAAAAATTTCTTAGTTTTCCACTCCAGGATGTCTTTGATCCTCCTGATATTTAACCAGGACAATCCCCATGTCCAATCCACCTGTATATTCGGGAGGTGTGGGGTTTTATAAAAATGTCTTATGCTATCAGTAGTAGAACCATTCATTATTATATGTTGTATTTTATTTTCTCAAGTTTCCGGCGTGGACTTCATATTCTTCAACACCCAATAATCGGACCAAGCTCAAAATAGAAAATATATAAAATTTATATCAATTAGAAAATCCCCAGAAGAAAACAAGGATTAGATATCATTAACAGAGTCAATTTCTCTAGAACATTACATTCAGTCCTCCATAATACATAAGCACACTCTAAACCTGATTATCAGCAAAACTGCTAAATATATACTTTGCTTTGCAATTAAACATCACGTCGTTTGTAAATTGTATCCCCCAAACAACACAGAGCAGCCAGAAGCAGGTTTCCTTTCGCTTTCTGTGACCACTACTGAATTTCTTTGGCTTTTGTCCTTGTTCTTTTTCCTGATAGACTGTCAACTTCTTCGAGTATGATGAGAATTTACTAATGGATTATCTCTCAATTCTCAAACATGGCAGAAGCATGTGGAATTAGGTAAAGTCGCTTGGGACTAGACCAATATAGACAGACAGCCCAACTTGGGACTCACTAGGAGCAACCTTTGTCACATCCCCTTTAGATGCCAGAAGCATGCAATTTTAAATTTTAATTTTGTCTAATTTTTAAATCACGTCTAAAGGTGTTCATCAGTTCCAATCTAACTAACTTATTTTGAAGAACCCTAAGACTACACAAGTTTGTGAGCAAGGAATAAAATATCGATGATATCGGAAATATCGGTAGTCCAATAATATAGAAATTTCGATGGAAATATCGGGATATTATCGATATTTCGGTCCATGTCGTCAATATTATCGATATTTTGGTTCATGGATATCTAAAATATCGATGGTATCTGAAATATCGGTAGTCCAAAAATACGGAAATTTCGTAGAAATATCGAGGATATTATCGATATTTTATTCCTTGCATGACATGTAGTTACATGAAGGCCATGCATCATGAATTTACGCGCAGTCTTTGGTAACCGCATGCTTCGAACTCGTGTGCTTTTAGTGTATTGTATAAAACACTAACTCATATTTTTATAAAAGCCAAATTTTTTTTTAATAATGCAAAAGCCTTAAATTTTTCTCTTCAAAATCATTGTGGAGAATAGTTTGTTGCTACTAAGAAAGACAGCCTATGCAATTCTTATGTGATTTAAGTTAGAGGTGGAAGGGGGTTAAAGTACTTAGGTTAGGAGATGAGAAATTCTATGATTTTAAAATTTGAGTATGGGTGTCTAAAAGATAATGTTTGGGTGTCTGTACTCTGTAGGCCATTCAAGATGGAGTTTCCCAGCCCAAGGTTATCCCTGGTTGGAACTTGGGTGTATGTGTTCGTTTGGGCTGCCCCATAGAACAAAAGAAGTAAAAAAAAAAAGACAAGCATAAATAAGTAGCACCAAGTAGAAATAAATTTTATTTTTGGGTCAAAGGAGAAGAAAATAACCTTTATGATTCAAGGGCAGTGGTCATTTCAATTTTCAATTCTGTCAATGATGCATAACAGCAAAGACCAAATGCCAAGGCCAAAACTGTGCATAGTCTTTGTGAAAGGAAATAATAAATACCATTTATAAAGTTAGCAACAAAAGGTCCTATTTCCCTTTCCTTTTTATTATAAAATAAAAATAAAAATTATGGGAGCCAAACCATGACAAATAGGAAGAAAAAAATACCAAGCTGGCCATGACAATTTACAAATTTGCTAGAAAAAAGAAAAAAAGAAAAAAAGAAAAAGAATCAGACGTTCCTGCATTTTCACTCCAACAACCTAAACCCACCCCATAGAGATAGAGAGAGGAAGAGTCATTGTCCATTTAGAAGCCCTGTTCTGTCAAAGACTCCATAGTCCAAGGTGTTTGAGTTGCTGCTAAGAACCTCATGTGGAGGCAAAGCCAAGCAAACACCAAACTACCATCTTCTTCTTCTGAAATTGAATATTACATTATATATTTTTAATTTTGTCTCAATTGTCCCTTAACTTCCCTCCTTCAAAACCAAGCCAAATCCCAAACCAGAAAAAAGCAAAAACATCAGTCCCATGTCTCTTTCTCCTTAACAACCCCCCTTCAACCAATGTACTCCCAGAACCCTGATATCTCCATAGCCCAAAAACTAAGCAAGGTTAGGTAACAGATAGCTACCTTAAGCCCCCATCAAAACCTTCCTTTTACAGCATACTCCTCCTTCATGGGTTCTTGCAATTCTAGTCTGTCCTTGTTTGGGTGATTCGAAATTGCCACAGAAAATAACAACAACATACTTTGCCTGGGTTTGGATTTTTGTGTGTCTGGGTGTCTTGAACAAAAAACACAAAATGCAGCTTCACATATCACCCAGCTTGAGGCATGTGACTGTGTTTCCAGGGAAGGGAGTTAGAGAATTCATCAAAGTGAAAGTTGGGTCGAGGCGGCTTTCGTACCGGATGCTCTTCTACTCCATTCTCTTGTTCACATTTCTTCTCAGGTTTGTGTTTGTTATGACAGCAGTGGACACCATTGATGGAGAAAGAAAGTGCTCCACAATAGGTATGTACTTTCATTCAATCATTCATGCTATGCTATTAAAGAATGTAGCAGCATTAGTTTCAGGGCTTCAAAGGAATGCATGTGTTTCTGCAAGGAAAGCTAACAAACCTTCAAATTCAAATATCATAATAGATTTCAACTAATTTCATATTGTCCGATTATTGATATGCATTATTTATCCGTAAATTTATATTTAAATTTACGATTCAAATTGATAATTTAACAACATAACATATCAGATATCCGAGCAAAAATATTACGTTATCTTTTATACGATGATGTAAATATCTTAAAAACTGGTGATAATCTTGCAGATAAAACAATAATTCTTATATATAAAAAAAGGAAACGAACAAGAATTGTACGCATTAAGATATACATGTGGAACTTATCTTTATTTCATCTTAGTTAGTATCTAGGGTTCATAACAAAGCATGTCTTTTCTGTCTCGATGAAACCAATTGCAGGCTAGTATTAATATAATAAACTTGATGATCAACCATTGGATAAGATCATTTTAATTATTAATTGATCATTGGCAAAAAGTTATGATCTGATAGGAAAATTTATTCTAATAACAAAGATTCTAACCACTACAATAACAAGAGCCTCTTATAACATTTACCTTTTTAATTTTCTCTTTTATTTATTTATGGAATCCAAATTCATGTGATATCCAATTCACTAAAAGTTGGTAGATAAGCTGGATTTACATAAGCACCCCTAATTATTTTAATTGTCAAAAGGCTCAAAGCTCCTTTCAGGATATGACAGAGGAGCTGCTTGCAGCTGTTTAATGCAACATCATGAATTATCCCACACTAATTTCATTTCTAAAACCATTAAATCTGAGCCATTAGATGAATAGCAGAGGACAATAACCTGCACTTGCTTTTAATTTTTTTAATTTTTTTATAACTTTGGTATATGCATTAATTTCTTTAAATTTTAAAAATTTATATAATAATTATTATTTTTTATTGGTATATAGTAATTTTACTTAATAATTCAGGTAATGTACATTTTAGTTATTTAATTTTTTTCTGGATAATTTGTAACGTACATTTTAGAGTGGCAAAGATGAAAAGGAGATAATAGTAAAAATAATTATATGAATAAATTTAATTATAAATTATTATTGTTATTTATAAGTCCTAACATTTGTTTTAATGGTAGGTTGCTTGGGGAAAAGACTAGGACCAAAGATTTTGGGAAGAAGGCTTGACTCAACTGTAATCTCCTAATCCCTACTTCTGGTTGAAGATATATTATTTATTTACTTGATCTCATTTTGTTTTTCTACAACAATGTGGGGTACTTACCCTAATTGGAGTTTTTATTCATTTCTGAAAGGTCCCAGAAGTGATATACGAAATATTAGAAGAACCCATCGGCAAAGATGAATTACAAGGAAGATCTGATATTCCTCAGTCCTTAGACGAATTTATGGCTGAGATAAAGGAAGGCAAATCAGACGCAACGACCTTTGCTGTCAAGCTCAGAGATATGGTACTTCTTTTCTCTTTTTTTCACATTGAAAACAAATTGCTTATGTGTCAGTGACATTGCCACCTCTAATCCGCGATAAAAATACGGTAATACTAGAGTTACCAAATTTGTTCACCAAATGATGTGTCATCTACATTGATATCTTACTCGTTCGAAAATAATGGATTATGAAGCACTATCACACTTTTGGTGAACAGAACTGATAAGAAAAGTTTTATTTGGTGCAAGAGTCTTTTGAGTTATGAGACAATGTGCATATTTCAGGTCACGCTTCTTGAGCAAAGAACCAGAAATGCCAAAATCCAAGAATACTTGTACCGGCATGTAGCCTCAAGCAGCATCCCTAAACAGCTTCACTGCCTAGCCTTGAGGTTAGCCAATGAGCACGCCTCCAATGCAGCTGCTCGCCTCCAGCTCCCTTCTGCTGAACTCGTCCCCGCCCTCGTTGACAACTCCTACTTCCATTTTGTCCTGGCCTCAGATAATGTGCTCGCCGCCTCTGTCGTTGCCACTTCCCTTGTCCGAAACTCATTGCGCCCTCACAAAGTTGTCCTTCACATAATTACAGACAGGAAGACATATTATCCCATGCAAGCATGGTTTTCTTTGCATCCCTTGTCACCAGCCATAATTGAGGTCAAGGCATTGCACCATTTTGACTGGTTTACAAAGGGGAAGGTGCCAGTGTTGGAAGCAATGGAGAAAGACCAAAAAGTGAGATCGCAGTTTAGAGGAGGATCATCAGCCATTGTGGCAAATAATACCGATAAGCCTAAGGTCATTGCAGCAAAGTTGCAGGCACTTAGTCCCAAGTACAACTCAGTGATGAACCATATCAGAATACATCTACCAGAGGTAGCATGCTAACTATCGTTTAATAGCATTTAAGACAACTTATAATGCTTCCATAAGCCTATTTTTCGTAGCCTAATTGCTCCGGAAGTCATTGTGTTTTTCTCTGCATTTTGTGCTAATCTCTGCTTAATCTGAATGCAGATGTTTCCTAGTCTCGATAAGGTAGTGTTCTTGGATGACGACATAGTAGTTCAAACGGATCTTTCACCATTATGGGATATCGATATGAATGGAAAGGTCAATGGAGCAGTTGAAACATGCAGGGGAGAAGATAACTTTGTGATGTCAAAGCGGTTCAAGAGTTATCTGAACTTCTCGCATCCTTTGATATTGAACAATTTCAATCCCAATTCATGTGCATGGGCATATGGCATGAACATCTTTGATCTAGACGCTTGGAGGAAAACCAACATAAGCCTTACATACCACTATTGGCTTGAACAGGTATGAGGTCACCTTTATATATTCTAAACTTTCCCAAGAAGAATGTCATGGAAAATGTGTCATAATATTCCAATTTATCCTAATAATGTCTTTATGCAGAACTTGAAGTCAGACCTGAGCCTGTGGCAGCTAGGAACATTACCCCCTGGCCTAATAGCATTCCACGGCCATGTCCATGTTATTGATCCGTTTTGGCACATGTTAGGACTGGGATATCAGGAAAACACAAGTTCTGCTGATGTTAAGAGTGCCGGTGTCATCCATTTCAATGGGAGAGCAAAGCCTTGGCTGGAGATTGCTTTTCCGAAACTTCGGCCATTGTGGGCAAAATATGTCGACTTCTCAGATAAATTCATCAAGAGCTGTCATATAAGGGCATCCTAGGTTGGGTTTTCAGAGGCATATGTCAACAGCGTTGATGAGAAAGAGTCTACTGTATATGAGGAAAAGGAAAACGAGAGAGAGTTCTTCCCAAAATTCAAGGCTTTCAACACTGGATGCAAGATAAAAACAGCACCAGGCTTCTGAATCACAGAATTCTCTTTCCTCAGTGGAAATTCCTTAACGGTCTCTGTAATTTTTTACCCTTGTTTTACCGATTAGATCTTGCAACCATAAATTTTTGTTTAAAAACAAGATGTTAATATGCAGTACATGCAATAAAATGCAAGACCACACACTTTTAAGACTCAATGAGAACTGCAAGCTGACAGATGATAGGAATCGATACATTAAACAAAGAGAGGAAAAACTATGGCACCAGCTGTTAGAAAGACCACGGAAAAGGTCGGAAACCATGGTGCACTGCCATATGCCATCATAAAATGGTGGCACGGAGGATAGCATCAAGATTCGGTTTTTCCTACTGCCTGCTAAAACAATACAAATCATAACTAGTTCGACCATTAATGACTCTGGACAGCAAAGGAAATTGCACTATAAGACCATCTCTTCCTTCTTACAACTTTGAAAATCTTTGTTCAAGGAAATTTGTCTCTGGTTTACAATGGAGACAGAACAAATAACCAGTCCTAGATCACTCTTAAGCTGGTACAAAAACATGTCTAATCATATAATCGATCTAATCCCAATTGAAACAAAAGAAAGACAAATAAGCTAACATATTCTGCAACACTGTATCATGAAGCAATAAACAACATTCAATTTTTTGTACTCAAACAAAAGATTGCATTCATTCAAACAATTCGACAAACAGATTCTAAAATTTCGAAACTTTATGCAGAGAATCGTCAATCACAGATTATACAAGACAGGTATTCAAACGAAACTTACTTCTTTCCGGTTACATTAGACACAAAATCCCTGAAGAACTTCACGGACTTCGTAACAGGCGAATTAATGGCCATCAAATTATACAAAACATTCTCGACTTCAATGATTGATGGCCGCGATTTAAACGTTGAAACCGCTTTCAATTGCCCTTCCTCTTCAACAAGAACAGCCCACTTCTCACCGCTCACAACCCCATCTCTCACACACTTGAAAATCACTCCATTTCTTTTGCTCAAAAGCCCTTGAACCTCCAAACCCATAAATGAAAAAATAACCTCAAATGAACCCACAAAGCTACTCAGCTCACCAAACTCAGCTTCATCCTCAAACACCCATTTGGGGTTGAAAATAACCACTGGCCTTGGGTACAATAAATCAGCAACACTTTTCACATCAGCCAGTTGGGTTCCCTCTGGCGCCAAAAACACTGCCACGTCAGCAGAGCTCGAAATTCTGGTATTACCGTTGGTGATGGAATGTATATCTAAATTTTCAACTGGGCTTGAAGGGTTTGACTCAAAGGCTTTCAATGCAGCTTCTGTGTAGGCAAGGTTAGGCCACATGATCAAGATGTTAACTTTGGACCCTTTTCTTTTAATGGGTAGGTCTCGAAATACCTGGAAAGCGAGCTGGGATAGGGATTCAGGAGAGTCATCGATGACCGGGAATTCGATACGAAATCTGGGCTGCTTTAGCTTCTTGAGCTTGTTGGTCAGTTTGAGGTTGTTGAGGGGCTTTTCCAATGTGGTTGAGAGACAGGTTTTGCCTTGTTGGATGGCTGCTTCTTTTGAGGTTGGTGGGGTGGGAGAAGATAAGGCGCAGAGTGGGGATAAAGGAGTAATTTTGGATTTGTGCAAGAGAGTTGAAGGCAAGGAGAAATGGGAATGTTGGTGGTGTGTGGGAAATGGAAGAGAAGGGAAAGAGAGAGTTTTAGTGAGTGGAAATGGGTTTGGTTGCTTTGCAGTTTTAATGGTTTTTGTATTAACCCTGAGAAGATTGGAAGCCATTTTTTGAGTCTTTAAACAGAGTAAGCATACAGCTGAGTCTGAGAGAAATAAGCAGTTGCCAGGCGCACTAAAAGATAAGGTTTTTTGCCAGGTTGCAAGAGCCTTATAAAAGTAGCTCAACCTTTTGTTACTTTCACCTTTTATGATGCAATTATTTGTTACTTCATCTTTTCTAGTTTCTTTTTCTACCCACAGCATTACACACATTTTATCTGTCTGGGGTCCTCAGAGAACGACTCCATTTTCCTTTTACCATGCATAACACCTTAAACATGCTTATATACTGTTCGTGGAGCTGCAAAATTATAAGCAAACCCATTTTTCCTTTTACAAATCCACAAAGCACACAGCTGAAAAGCTACCTCCATCCAAAACGCATAAAGTGCTCAAGATTCCAGGATACAACTACAAATTCCCAACCCTCACATAGTTATATATATACCTGAGTCGGGGCAATGTCAGCCCAACTCCCGTACACTCGAAGAAATTGGTAACGAGGAGTTGCCAGATTTACTTAATAGTAGTTAATACCATTTACATGAGAATACCAGCATTAATTCATAAAAGTACCCAGGTTGCAATTACAGTTGCAAATACAGTCACGTCACCCACCAAATTCAGTTAGTAGACAATAAAAGGAAAAATACAAGAGCAATGACAGGACAGTACACTTGTTGGGGACAAAATGTTATCCCAAATCACCCGAATCATCTCAGATTTTGCCAACTTAAGCAACTGGTGGGCGGAGTACATGATCCTGCGAAGTATCCACTGAGGCAGGTGGCATGAACTGCCACATGGCAACCCCAGGGTATCCAATGAAAGGCACCAGCTTGTTGCCGTGAGCTTGGCCTTGGGCAGCAAATGCAGCAGGAATTGCAGGAGGGGGAGGCAAGAAGCCTGGCTGTGCATTCATGGCCTTCAGTTGCTGCTCCAACTTCTCTTTCTCTGACTTCAACCTCTGCTTCTCATCACGAAGTTCATTCTTCTCTGCCTGCATGAAAGGGAAAAAAGGTTTTACATATTGCCATGTAATTTTTTCATCAGCAGTTTTTCTGTATCTAAGTTCTATCCATCACTAACAGGTAGAAAAAAGGGCAGAAACCATCTAGAATTCAAGGTTTCTAACAAATAATCCTCAAATTTTCAATCAAAAGAAACAAAGGCTTACCTTCAATTCCTTGATCTTCTCCTGGAGGCTTGAATTTGAGTCCTTCAACTTTTGGGCTTCACCACGTAACTGATTCACCATTCGGACGGCATCCACCAATATAGCAGCCTTGTCCGTCTTGGGGGGCCTTCCAGGCTCCAATATAGAGCCCAATTCCAGAAACCTATTATTGGTTCATGTCAAACATAAAAGAAGTCTGCCTCAAAGAGAGGGGAAGATAGAAGGGGAAGGCGGGGGAGACGGAAAAAGGGGGAAAGGAGAGAGAACAAAAAGAGTACTTGTCATTTAGCCTATCCCTTCGCAACTTCTCCCTGCATGCCTTGGAGCTAGATCCACTGCATGATTCAGTTCTGACCCTGCAAGGAGAAAAATGCAACAGATAGAAGAAGACAGCTTGAATAAGATAAATTCAAAATAAATTTACTAACTTTGATCAGCTCACTATAATATTAACATAATAGTATCTGAGTTGTGATTTTGAAGATAACATGATACTTTGTCAACAAATGACAAGAGAAGCTTTAACACAAAACTGAAATAACTTAAACCAACAAGGACTGAAATGATATTGGCTAAAAATTCCTTATCTAAAACCAATTATAGTTTATGATGGCAAGTAAGCAATGCTTGTTAGTGACTGAAGACCTCATGATAAAATTTAGTTAGCAGCACAGGCATTCAGAACATAGCCAAATATGAAAAGATACAATGCCCAGAAAAGAGTCAATGAGAACAAATTTTTTGGAGTTGAAGTGGTTACAGATTGTGATTTATTTGATGAGAAAAGTCGAGTTTGTACCTCTTTTTTGAGCCAGATTCCTTAACTCCCTCTGCATCCCCCAATGAGCCATCTATTTCAACACTACAGAACAGATAATGTCAAATAAAGAAAATAAGTGAGCAACCACAAAAATGACCAACTCTAAAAAATGCATGAACAATACAAACACATAACAAGTGTAACAAATAGAACAAAGTAAACTTTACGCATTAAAAACAGATCATGATACAAACATCCAAAACATTGCTGCACTCTGTTGTCTCCAACCAGCTAGCACAAACGAAAATTTATATCAAACCTTTTCTCATTAATATAATATATGCTCACACAATGAACCCAAAAGGCAAACCAAGCCAATGAACTGTTCCCTAAACAGTCATTTAAAATTGGTCCTGTCTGTATCGATAGCAACTCTAGGATCTTTTTTTGGACAAGCATGAATATATGCATATATGTGTAACATTTTTCATCAGAAACCCTCATCACTATGAGAACCAACTGTCCACCCCATATCCCCAGCACTGAAGTCATCTTCTTCTTCCAGTAGAAAATAACTCAACTGGTCCAGTCCTGAGATTCTCACAGTGACCTCCAAGGAAACTTCAAGTTGGGCGGACAAGTTGACTTCATCCCACAATCTCTTACTACTCAAATCATATAGCAAGCATGTGGTCCGTCACAGCTGGAGATTCACTAAATTGTTGGAATCACTCTTTTTTCTTCATTAAAAAAAAAAGGTTACCTCCAATTTCTTTACTCAGCCAAACACCTTAAACAAGTGATATTCTGGTCAAATTTTGATTCTTTTTTCCTACCTGTGCAGACAACTATCCTATGATGCCCTGAAAAGTAAACGTTTCAACAAAATTGAGATTGAGATGTTTAGACATAGCATTTCAACCCACCAAAATAAGCAGCCAGACCAAACTTAAGCCATAAGATCAATAACCTGCTTCAATTTAGGTCTCCGAGCACACATTTCCAAGTCCTAAATAGACCCAACTAACCAAATCCTCAGAATCACTCCCAAAACCCTAACCAATATATTTCGAATAAGACAAAAAAAGTATTGAAATCAGCAATTTCAACCACTCAATCCCAACACATGAGCCACAAATAACACAAAGCACCCAATTATTTAGAGATTTTAATAGAACACCCAAAATCGAAGCAAAATCGAATATTCAAAAAGTATAAAAACCCTAGTTTGGCTTATTATTTAATTATCAGTGAAAAAGACAGAGAATTGAAAAAGCACCTGACGCTAGAGGAGCCGGCGAGGGGCTGAACGGGCCAAGTGAAGCCGGAGGAGGAGACCGGAAAGTTCCCATCAAGGACAGGGGTGTCGTCGATCAGTCCATAATCAAAGAGCCAGTTGGTGTTTTCCGGGGAGACCATGTTTGGAAGCTGCCGGAAAAGAAAAAAAGAGGGGTTTTCCGGCTGGGGATTGGTGATATCCTCGGAACCAAACAGGGGGTCAATTGCAAGGCTTCGCCGTATGTGGGTTGGTGGGTTCACTTGGGATGAGAGAGAAGGGGAATCCGTGTGCTTGATGATGATGTGGGGATTGGTGGCAACAGGTGGTGTGTGTTTTGTGTGTGTTTTGTGTGTGTTTCGTGATTGATCCAACATGACCTCTCAGTAAACGCTTTTTCTGGGTTTTGGGCCTGGATTTCCAATTCCATGGGCTTGGGCTTCATTTCATATCTATTTCTATTTTGGGATTCATTTTCCACTTGTGATTTGGTTTGGTTTGGTTTGCAATCAAGTCGAAATCGTAAGTGTTAATAGATGAAATTCGAAAGAGCAGAATGCAAGCACCACCATGTGAGCAATCAACCCAGAACATAAGAATTTCGTTTAGTTTTCTGAATATTGTTAGGATTCAACGACTTAATTGCTAACTAAATTATCGAAATTAAAATGACGGGGACCGAAGTGGACATGTGCCAAACCACAAGAACCAAAAATGTGATTTGGCTTTCAATTTTTGTACAATTTGTCACATTTTTTGCTTTTATAATAGTTAAAATATTAAAACTATATGAAAAAAATTAAAAGAAAAATATATCACCATCTCTCTCTTGTCCCAGCCAAGCCTTTGGCAACTCAGCCACTCAAACACCACACAAGTCACCTACCTCCCCACTCTCACATCCCTCCATGGTCCCCTTCTAAGAGTACTTCCACCCATTTGCCATAGCAAATGGCAAGGGCAAAGGCAAGCAATGGTTGTTACTATTTATGTGAATAGTGTCTACCCTAGTAATTTTTTTTCCCACCCATTACCATGGCAAATGGCAATCATTATTCACATGAGATTAATTTTATTTATTATACTTATGTGATTAATTTTGATAAGATTATTTTTATTTATACTTATGATATGAGGAGAGGAATTTGTATTTTTAAACAAATCTGAATTTTTTGGTTTTTCAGCATTTTTTCCAATTTTGTCAATTTTTGTTCAATTTTTATTACACAAAAATGGGTAGCCGTTGGATGAATGAAAGAAATTGCATCGGACGCCCCAGGAGCCACCAAGTGGCGCACGTGACTTTTTGTCTAATTTTCGCAAGCGTGACGCTCATGTGGCCCACACACGCTAGTGTTAAAAAATTAAATTTGTTCCATGACGCTAGACTGACGTCAGCATTCTCAGTCAACAACCCAGGTTGGTCTTGCCCAATCTTGGTGGAGGCCACCTCCTACCCAGGCTGGAAGTGCTTGGTGGGATGGGTTTTGCCAGCCTAGGGCCTTTTACCATGGCAAAACCCACCTCTGGAACTGCTCTAAGGCAATGGAGAATGCAGGTCTTTACTAGGGTTAATAAAAATAATTTATCCTTAGTCCTTTTTTATCCAGTTGAATATGAAGAAGCAGACAAAAACACATTTATGGTTGAAGCATATGAGTAAAAACCTACAAAATCTCACAAATAAAATAGGACCCCTCACTTTTGTATGATCGTAGGCAAATAGAGCACTTCCACTCCTATGGATAAGGGCAAGGAAAGGGCTGTCACTATTCACGCAAATAGTGGCAGCCTTTGCAATTTTGTTTCCACCCCTATAGGCAAGCAATTACTATTCACATGAGATATGAGGAGATGAATTTGTATAGAGTTTTTGGTGTGGAAAGTAAAGAATATGGCTTGGTATTTATTTTTAAAAAATCTATTTTTTGGTTTTTTGTTCTTTTTTTGTTTGTTGATGGCGTCATTATGACGTCGGCATTGTGTCATTTTGCCCAGGCTCCTGTCGAACTTGCCCGTGGGCTTGCCCAGGTTGCCGGAGCCCACTGTTTGCCCGGGCTGTAACTCTTGCGCTAGAGCTGCCTTTGGTTGCTTGGGCCCCCTCTTGCCAGGGCGCTCTCCTCAACAGTGGAAGTGCTCTTAGGGTTCGAAGAGGATCCTCTTATAATTTTATTTCAGCTTTCAAAAAAAAAAAGGACCCCCTCTACTTATTTTCTTTAGGCGTATATGGCCAAAAAAGGTTTAAGGCTTAGGGAATTTTCTAGTTTTTAATAAAAGATCATTAAATGAAGGTCTTGAAAGGACATATTTTTACCATAAGCACAACATCAACATAAAAAAGCAAAGTAAATTAAGGATATAAATTTCATAGAAAAACGAACCTGAAAAGAACTCCAGTGATATTCAAACATGATTTATTGATAATTTAACAACATAAAATGTTAAGGGTATCCAACAACATAACATGATATATATCAACAGATGAAATGCATCTCTCACCTAGTCTCATCCACTTTTGCATCCTAGATATCCACATTTAATCCAATGATAACATATATGCAAGCCCTCAAGTTAGATTTTTGGAAGAATGTCACTTATTTTAATAGACAAGATATGTTATATTATTAGATTGCCATAGTCGATCACGATCGACAATCTGAGAAGCTATATTATCACACTATAATATATGTCATTAAGCATGATTGGCATAACCCATATTATTATGTATTAAGCTGAGAATGTGGCAACACTTAAACGAGCTTTC
Source organism: Prunus padus (assembly GCA_024362665.1). Classification (NCBI taxonomy): domain Eukaryota; kingdom Viridiplantae; phylum Streptophyta; class Magnoliopsida; order Rosales; family Rosaceae; genus Prunus; species Prunus padus. The sequence continues at coordinate 11,266,885 of JANFAM010000011.1, forward strand.
AAACCTTGGACAAAACTAAGAGATGCAAAAGAAGAAGGAAAAACGTTAATGATATAAAGAGTGCAATTTAGATTAATTTAGAATGATTTAGATTATCGTATGTATTGTATAATATATAAAAATTCAGTTTAAAGCACATCATTATATCTTTTCATCATTACTTTGCATACACGTCTTGTGTTTACGATTGAGGAGAAGGGATGCAGCTCTTTCCGGCATTACTGTACAATCTGCATATCGATAATTATTAGTTAGATTAGATATGTGCTTATCCATTCTGTGCCAAAATGGTGTCCGTGACTGGCTGACATGCATAGATAGGAACCCATGGCAGGAACTATTTTGAAGGATAGAAAAAGTTTTATCTTTCTTTGTAGTAGTTCACTTTTTTGGGAACTTTGAGTCAAGCCAATACATACATTTGCCCAATTAGGTATGATACATTTGCCCACTAGTTCATTATGATTTGAGCATTTTCTTTATGGCATCTGGATTAACAGCCACAAGCTTATCAGTTGAGCCTCCTCCTTTCATCATCAGGAAAGTAGACATGGCTTTGATTTCCATCTTGAGGGCAACTCCCCCTGGTAAAAGGTTCACATCAAACTGAAGATAAACACATTACATTTAGCATTCAGATTGATAGAGACATGTCAACAAACTTGAAAAATACCCAATTGACACAGAAAATGGTTTTCTATGATGAACTGGAGGTTTTTCATACTTGTTTTGTGAAAACTATTGCATGTCCAAGTTAATCTATTATTAAAAATTGAATTATATTACAGATATTGATATGTGAATTTTAATTATTATTTTTCCAGGTAAATATTTAATTTTTTTAGATGGGCTTTTAGATTTAAAATAAACAATTTCCCTCTGTTTCATATAGTTATATAGTAAACATGCAAGTCATGTGACACCATAGCAGAGTCTGAACCATTTATTTTAGAGTATATTAAAGTTAATTTTATAGGAGTGGAGACTTTTTAATTTAATTGCTCCACCAATATTATAATAAGTTTCTCTCAAAAGGAAAAAGATATTTAACCTTGAAATAAACAGACGTGATCTGGTATTCAACTTACATTTTTCTATGAGCCATGATCTCATTTAAACTCAATATAAAATGTTTCAAGAAACATATAACTGAAATTCTCATATGCGGACAAAAACACATTTAAGATCGGTTTGAGATTAAAAACCTGCAAGATCCCACAAAAACAAAATAGGACCCCTCCACTTATTTTCTTTAGGTATATGGCCAAAGATGGCGTCGTTTTAGGGTTTAAGACTTGGGAATTTTTAGAGGTTATGTAAGTTAAACAAAATGAAGGTCTGAAATGACATAGTTTAACCATAAGCACAACATCAATATAAAAAAACAAGTAAATTAAGGATATGAACTACATAGAAACCACAACAACCTTATCTAGGTATGCTTTGTGAATTGAAAAGACACGGTGATATACATTCAAACATGACTAACATAAGATGTTAGAGGATACACCAACACAACACAATATGATATACATATATACAGTTCTTCTCCTATGTGGACGTCCGGACGTTATTACCATGCAAATGCCATTGTAAACAGGGAGGAGTCGTAGAAAATACATGACGTCCGCACGGTAATAACATACGGACATTCGCATAGGAGAAAATCTATATATATATCAAAAACTGAATGCATCTCATATGTGACAATTTTTATTAGCAAATATATGTTATATTATTAGACTGTCAATAATTGTTATGGTCTTGATCGACCTTCGGAGAAGTTATTATCAATCTATCTGTCAGTAAACAGTGTAAACATAATATGTATGGCACCACTTAAACGAGCTTTCAAACTTGAAGAAAACAAAGAGATGCAACCAAAAAAACCTTAATAAAATGAAGAGACAGGAACCCATGCATTACTTTGCGTACACGTCTTGTGTTTACAATTGAGGAGCGATGCAACTATTTCCGGTATTATTGTTCATCAATCTGCATATCAATAATTAGATATGCTTCGCCATTCTGTGCTAAAATTAAAATATTATCCATGGCTTTGGCTGGCTGACATGCAGAGATAGGAACCCAGCAACTATTTTGAAGGATAGAAAAAGTTTTATCTTTCTTGTACTAGTTCACTTTCTTATCCAAGCTAATATATACAATTTAAACATGTATTATCGCCCATCTCAATGGAAAGGTCCTCAAAAAAAAAAAAAACATGTAGAGACCCCATACCTTCTATAATTGTCTTTGTCAAATTATAACGCCTTGAAATTTTTTTTTAGGACTTATTTTAATAACGCCTTTAATTTTTTTGCTTTTCCCTTATTTTTCACGCTACTAGAATAGCGAGTTATTATTGACATCATTAGAAAGTCATTATACATTTCTCCAGTATAAAAATATAATGAAGAAATTTCACTTCAAGAAGTGCATGATGACTTTTAGAAGTGTGAATAATTGAACTATTAAAATGCACCACATTTCATTCCAAAAAGAAAAACCCCACATCAAGATGAATAACGTGAAAACCAAAACAACAAAAAAAAGGACTATCCAAAAAATTGGGGAATCTATACGTTTCCATGTGGGCTGATGCACAAAGGGCTGGGCTACTGCTATTGGGCCTTGTATAATGACCAATTTATCCCTTGAGAGGATATCCTTCTTGTGGTCAGTAGTAGCCTGCAATTTCCAAAAGGATATAGCTGAAATTCTTGCCAACCCACTCCTTTTGCTTGCTCAAGCCTACCATTTCCTTAGCCAATTCATGTACAATGGCTCATTTGGCAAACTTAAAGGGAGTCTCTGAAACACTGCCAGCCATACCAAGGCTTCCAGGCATACAAAGGACTCAAAAGAGAGTGAGCATTATTAGCTTCATGGGCAAGAAAAAAGATGATTTTCCAGGAACAGCCACTAGAAACTACAAGAAGACTAGCATTGGGCCTTGCCTCTATTGCACTAGTTGGGAACTCCTGCAATGGAGTCTCTCGTGCTGAGGGCAACGGGTTCTGGCTCGACGGCCCTCTGCCTGTGCCTTCTGCCGAAAACAGTAAGTTTTCCTACTGAGCAGTTAAAGTGTTGTAACATTTGCTACATTGTTATTCACTCCAAGCTGCAGCAAGCCTTAACCAAAGATTTCAGCCAAACTTTTCTTTACTTGCAACCCATGTTTTCGTCGCAGAAATTGCTAACGAGAAGACGGGGACTCGTTCTTTTCTGAAAAAGGGACTCTACATGGCAAATATTGGAACCAAAGGGAGGAAGTTTAGGCTTAAGAAATATGCATTTGATCTCCTGGCAATGGCAGATTTGATTGCACAAGATACCCTAAACTATGTTAGGAGGTATCTGCGGCTAAAATCTACATTCATGTACTTTGATTTCGACCAAGTTATCTCTGCAGCACCAATCGATGAGAAACAACCTCTCACCGATCTTGCTAATAGATTGTTTGACACGGTAGAAAAGGTAACATCAAAATGAACACATAATTTATTGTTTAGATTCCATGCAGCAGCTTGAGAATTCCTTTTACTTTCTGTCAACAGCTTGATGGCGCTGTGAAGCAACGCAACCTATCTGAGACTGAATCATATTATAAAGACACAACAGTTATTCTCCAGGAGGTCATGGATCGAATGGCATGAAACTCCAAATCTGTCCCTCTGATAAGAGCAAAATTAGTTGGACTGCACATTTAGTTCTATCAGTTTCAAAGTTCACTCTGTCAGATTGAATTTGCAAATGTAACAGCAGATAACTTGTACATGACAACAAGGCTAAGTTATGAGCCTTCGAGATTATGGCTATGAGAATGCACTCTATTTTTTGCTTATAGTTGCTTTTACTTCGAAGACATCAAAGAAGTAATCAAGCATTACTTTAGAAGATTAAAGAGGAAAATGTTATTGAGAAATCAAGCTCAATACAATCACTAGTTAGAATAGAAAATTCTCTCAGTTTAGTGATACAAATACACTATTTCTTCACTATACATATAAGCCTATGTTAGAATCACTCCCAAATTTTCAATTGATGATACTATTGGTGGAGATACAAATCACTGGTGACTTCAAATGAAAAAGAAACCTTCGATCAAAGATCAACCATAGCTCAAACGTGAATCTGGAAGCCGCATATTGGTCTGACGTCGTGGAACCCCAATATCGCAAGCATTTACTCGTGATGCAAAACGAAGTGAACAGAGTGATTCACCCGCTGAGGAGGGCTCAGGAGAGATGTTTACAACCATCAATGTCTTTGAGTCTCCTCCTAGGCATGGCTGGTCAACATTCGATTTAAGAGTTTAGAATTTCTTCAATCATCCAAAAAAACAAAAAGATAAAAACATCAACCAGGATTTTGTTAACACTCAACAGGCAACCACAATAAGCTAACAGAATTAAATTCTTTTACAATTCAAGTGTGATTTAACTAAAGGAAAATTCATATGGGATGGGATGTTCCAAAAATAAACGTGGATCATTTTCATATATAGCTTAAACAAGTATACAACAACCTGAAGAAGATATGTAAGCTTTGAGTTCCGAAATGGTACGTGGTCCTCCTTCTTTGCCAAGGCAAATATTACGTCACTTAAAGATGAGAGACTTTTGTTGATGGCCTGAAAAAAATAAAAATACATACATGTAATTACTAAAAATAAAATAAAAATGAGAACATATAAACAAAATAGATTATGAAGGTTTCCATAAAATACTTGAGTTTCTTTCAGTCGGTCCCCAGTTGACCCACTTTTAGAAAGTCGTTCACTCCCAGCAAGATCAATAAGATTCAGGACACCTTGTACTTGTTGTTCAGTACTCTAAGATGAGAGGGTAAGTTAAGAAAAATTAAGCACAATAATACAAATATGAAAAAGACAGAGTCAAAACATTAGCACATGAATACAGTAGAGTATTTATACATAAAAGAGATGTTGCTACCTCATTAACACCAGATATGCGTAGTGTGAAGACAAAATGGCTTCTTGACGATTGCTCGTTCATTTGGGTTTTGCCTACAGACCTGTTAGGAACCAAGTAGAAGATAAGTAAATCTTTTCTTTCTCCTTTCATTTTGTTTGGTAAGTACTAAATTACATAGACAACCAGAAAAAGTATGAGTAAAAACATCACTTATAATGTATGTGGATCAGTTGCCCACCTTTCTTTCAAAAGCAATTTTCTTCCTTAAATAATATCAACATTTTCAATTCATTGAGTTAGAGTTATATCCCCAATGTCAAGGATATCGTTAGGGAAAGTTAAGAAAGGATATACAAACATGCACAAAAAAGGAGTAAGAAATACAAAACTAACAAGCATGGGAGGATATGTCAGTCAAGATTACAGGAGGATACAAAAAAAGAGTTAGTATTTAGATTTACAACCTGCTCTGTGCAGCCAGGTCTAAGAGAAATGAGACCTCTTTAGCAGTGCGCACATCCACAATGGTAAGATCAGATACATGAGTGTTTCCATTTGCATCATGTTTGATCGTATATTGCTTTCCACCAATACCATTTTCTGTTCGTAACATATCTGAAGATGATCGATTTGGTGATAATAGATCACGAATAGTTTCATTATATATTTCCAACATCGACACCTACATATATTGTCAAAATCAGTGAAAATTACGTATAAAAAAGAATGCAATGATTAATACATTCACACAACTAGAATAACAGAGAGAGATTCCACTCACCTGCATTTCATATTTCCAACCTTGTGGTTGAAGTGATTGTCTGGTTTTAAAAATTTGTTCTAGTGAACGGGGTATCAGCCCTTTTTGCTCTGGATCTCCTGGATTACCCATCATGGTATAGGTTTTCCCTGATCCTGTTTGTCCATAGGCAAAAATACAAACCTGAAACAAGAAGCCACCATCATCAGGCTAAATGTGCATAATGCTTGTGATACCCTGGGGTATATTAAATATGGGTATATAGACATTAGACACACACACGCATAGTTATACACATGCATGCATATATATAATGTGTGTGTGTGTGTGTGTGTGTGTTGTTTTCCCATGGAAAGTTTCAAGTTATCAACCCATAATAACAAAAAATTAAGGGATAATATTATAACAAAGTACAAGAAAAATGTGCATTCTAAGTAGCTTCACATATTTATCAAAATAAATTTTAAATGACACTGAGAATTTTATGGCTTCCTACCAAAACTAACAAGACAGCTTTGAAGGCAAAATTAATTTAATTAGACATTAAATGAATTGCTTGGCATGAAATGCAATAGTGACTTAAAGAAGACAACAAGCTTTTTATCACCTTATAACCATCAAGAGCACTTTGTACAAGCTGTGAAATGTCTTCAAATACATCTTCTTGTGATACGTCAGGCATAAAAACTTTGTCAAATGTGAAAGAATGTTTTTGCCCTGATGACAAATACAGACAATATGTGAGTTTGAATAACAAAGAGCATAGGAAAACAGGCAAGATTAAGACTAGTTATCTACTACTATTTTCCAAGTAATGTACCAGTTTGCACTAAATCAATGCCCCGGCCGAGAGCATCCATTGTTGTTGGATAAGTGAAAACCTTCCCTTCTGTGCTAGGACCATCATCAGCCAACAGAGGTCGCACTCTACAGAATACGCGGATGTTCCCTTTCAGTTCCTACAGAATGAGAGATTTAGTATGGTGCAGACAAAGTAGCTGATAAAAGCTATGGCAGAAGATTTACCAAGATGGTATTGTGCAACTTTTTACGCAGCATCTCTCCCTCAATAAGCTTAAATTCTGCATCTGCCAGGCGAGTTTGTAACTCACTTATAAGTTTCTTTTGCCCTTCATATTCTGCTCTTGTTTCCAGTGTCGATAAGTCGGACATCTAGGAGAAACATAGTTATACTTAGCAAATTTAACCAACATGATGAGCAAGTGGTTCGACCATTTCATTCCAAAACGAAAGTGCATACACAACACAACCCATATGTCATACATAGTCCATGCAACATATAATAACCAGATATTATTACCTGTAGTTTCCTCTCTGCAGTCAGTAGTTGGTCCTTCAATGTCCTTATCTCGTTACTTTGTGACAGACATCTTTCCTGAAGAATACCCAGCATTGTAATATGTTAGCAAAAGTTAATAGAAACAAAACCTACATAAGAAAAAAGATAGAATTATATAAACAACCTCCAGTTCGTCCTTTTTTGATGTGAGGTTATCCAAGTCAAAACAAGATTTTTCCGTCGACTCCTTATACTTTGTATATTCAGCTGTTAGAGTCTGCACTTGGAGTTGATGGCGATCACGGTCATCTCTCACTTGTTGCAACTCCATCCTAAGGCATGCAACTTCATTTACCAAAGAATCCCTCTGCTTTATAGCATCATCTTGAGATTGCTGTATCCATCCATCAAATAAAAGTTAGAGACGGCTCATTTTCAAAAGGAAAGCAAGAGAGAACACAGGAAGAAACTCAACTTTTAGATTACATACTATTTGACCCATTCCTTATACCCAGCAAAAAAATGCACTGATGAAACTCAAGTCACGACTACAAATAATAATAACTGTCTTATCTGTGCTACAATAAAGTTGACTACAAGATCGTTCTCTAAAACTTGAATTTATATTGGAAAGGGAAAAAAAATTTCTAGACCCTTGAATGCAAAAAGTTTCTCAAAAATATAGTCAGTAGTTAAAATGCCATTAATGAAAGGCCTATTAGGGCCTACTGGCAACATAAAGGGAGAAAGACCTCTACCATCTACAACATCATCATCCCCAATGAAGGCCGGATACAATCCTAAGGGAATGCAATAACTGGTCTTTAGTCAAAACTTAAAAGTGCAACTGATAAGCACCTTCAACAACAATATAATCATTACAATTTTTCTTTCTCTAGATACTTCATAAGGGAACTACAGTATGCAATTAGAAACAGTTCATACTAAGAAACTCACCCTGGACACTGAAAGTTGACCCCTTAACATGCTCAGGTTCTCCACCATACTAGCCTTTTCCTTCTCTACGCGCTTAAGGTCTTCCTCAACTGTAGAAAGGTCCATGTGCAGTTTACTATTATATTGTTGCAAGCTTGCAATGTAGTCTTGCAATCGTTTGTACATATCATTCAGTGAAATTATCTGAGGAATTCCCAAAAAGAAAAGTATTCAAATTAAAATATTTATAAGGAAACTCTATACTTATCAATAATGAGGGAAAAGAAGTAAAGGAATAGATATTCTACTTCACCTTCTGATTAGCACTTGAGAGCTCTCTTTGGACTCTCCCAAGCTCATCCGAGAGGGAATTTTGTGATCGCTCAATTTCAAGCCTAGCCTCTCTTTCTCTAGTGAGAGATTCCATTGCAGTCTGATTGTCATATACAACAATGTTAAATAATCTACAGCAATCTGCTAAAGTCGGACACATTGGATATCTAACCCACCCTACTTACCATCTTATCCAATTCTTCTTTTGTAAATTTCTCTTGTACAGAAGCAAAATTTTTTCTGAGCTCCGCAATGATTGAATTCAATTCTTCTTCCTTGTTTTTAAATAAGATCCCTATAATCAAACAAATATAATTAATTTCTTCAACAACTGCACTGAGAATACAAACACAAAAAAGATTTCACTCATACCCAGTTCATTGCATTGCCGCTCTGACACCTCAACAGTATTCTGTAACTGCTCGCGCTCAAACAAGTAGCTTCCTTCAAGCTCTTGGAACCATTTTATACAAAGTTTCAGCCTTTTAATATACTCAGTCAGAGTGTCACATTTTTCCTACAAAATCAATCAATATGAAACATGATAAAATTGACAAAATACCCGAAACGCATTTCAGGTGAACTAATCCAAAAACAAAAATACCATTTATTCAAAGGCTCATAAGTTCAAAGAAAAAAATTACATATTTTGAAGTAAAAGCTCACTGACCTTGAGATTGAACCTGTCCTTCCTTCTGGGTCTCTCATTCAACAATGCTTCAACATCCTCTCTGGTAAACTCAATACCATCACACTCCGAACCCGCATTACTCGCCGGAGCGCTACTCGGGCCCAAGTCTTGTCCCCCATTTACCACTGAAAACGCGTGCCGGACTCTCCCATTTCTCGCAGTACCCACCATTTTTTTCCCCTCTAAAACTTTTGCCACTTTTCACACCCACTTCAATACTTCATCACCAACACCAACACTTGTTAAAAAAACACAACTTTCAAGAACACAATCTACAACCCAACAAAGAAAGACAAACCCAAAAGCAACCCAAGAAAAATAAGTGGAAAATGATCTAAACCCGTCTTGAAAACGTTATATTTGGTGCCCTAGCTCTGTTCTCCAGAAACCCACAAAAATTTCACCAAGAAATCAAATCAAGCACACATTCCAAAACCCAAATGCAAAAACTAGAAGGAACCCATGAAAAACAAGTGGATGGTGACTAAAAACCAAGGCTTGGAATTGCTATATTTTATGGGGTTGTAGTTTTAGCTTGTAGTAGTAGTGGGTATCTTATGGGAAATGAAGACTGAATCTGTCTCTTGAAAACTATTTGAATAAGCAGAAGAAGAATAATAAGAGGAAGAGAGAGAGAGTTCAGAAAGCGTTGTTGTGTGGGGCCATGAATTGCATTCAAAGCAAACAGTTAAATCTCAGCCGTTGCTTCAACGAGCAGGAAGATGGATGATCCCCAAGCAAGAAACCCAGAGATAGCAATATTTGTTTTCGTTTGCCAAATTAAAAAACAAATCTTTATTATTCTTTCAAATTTAAAAATAGTTTGAATTTATTTATTTGATTTTGTGATTATTTCATTAGTTCATTGGCTGTTGTTGTTGGGTAAGGTTTGATTTTACTGCCGTTTTCATTTGAATGATTTTGAATTGGGGATCAGGCGGTAACCATCTTCAACAGTTTCATCAACAATGCGGTGCCTAAACTACTCTTATTTTGTTTTCATAGTTTTATTTCCCGAATTGATTTTTAAGTTCAGTTCCAAAAAAATACATTTGGTTACCGAATTTATTTCACAATTGCAAACTGCCATCTCCAGTTGGCGAGTTACCTGGTGCCTCAATAGCAGGAGTTCGAAACCCGTTGGAAGCACTTTGTGGCCAGGGACAAGCCGAACCCCGAGCGGAGATTAATCACACCCTTCGAGTGTGGGGACACCTCGTGGTATTTACCCAAAAAAAATACATTTGGTTCAAAAGAATTGAAATACTTTCAATTAACTACAATTTTTAAAATTTGTCAAATGACATGTTCTGTATGTACACATGTTTTTCTTCCGACACAAAATTATTTAGTTCATATGCTAGCATGTACGCTCAAATTATCTTTTCGTTCACTCTTTAATGGGTATGAATTGAAAAGTTCTAATAAAATGTATGTCTTAGTTGTCAAATTGGAAGTAGAATGATTAAAATGAAAATGGGGAAAATTATATGGACTATATATGTCATTTTGGCCTACTTTGTATAATTTAAAATAAATTATGATTATCCTAAAATTTAGTGAACATTGGTTTTCAACTTTTGAATTCCCTTTTCTGTTTCAAGAGATGAATTCTAAACTACGTTTGAATGCGTTTTTAATAAGAAAATGCTGTGTCAGCTTATACATTAATTAGTTTTTTTTTATTGCTTTTGTTTTGAGAACGCTATATCACCATCTTTGGAATTTGGAAAGGATGAACCAAAATTGTCAGAATGCATCGCATTTTGACCCAACAATAAACACAAGAAATTAAGAAGTCGATTTTGGGGATTCACAGAATCATTGACAGAAAAAACATTACATGTATTCATCCAAAGAGAAAAAGAAACCATGTTTTTCTTTTTTAGAATATGGGTCTGCACAGACATTGGTGTTAGTTGGATCGTTCATGTTTTTGGTGTGCTTCCAAATGGTCACCAGTTCAAGCTCCCAATAATAATAAATAAATAAATAAAATAAAATTGCATATAGCTTGCCCTAAATGACATTTCCAAATCATGGTTTGGTTGGAATTGAGCTAGAGTTAGGAGAGGTAATGATTATAAAGTATTTTGTCTCATCAAATAAAAAGACAAAGAAAATTTGGTAATGATTATCCCAAATAATTCAAGTTGGATGATGAATTCTTAGCAGTTGTCACATTCTTAAATTAGAAACATTTGGTGCAACTAATTTCTTATAGTAAATTTTATGGTCACTCTCACATTCTTGACAACCATAAATTAAAATTATTTGTCGCATAAAAAAAATTAAAATTATTTATGCTTCTTCTCTCATTTGCTGTAGCTGAAGCAAGCAACACAACCCTAAGATAAGATTTAATAAATAAAATAAAATAATATATACATCTTATCTTCCCTTGCGTCAAAAGGAAGTAAAGTATTTTCACTTTTAATTTTCCCGGAAACCTTTAATTTTTCTACCAATTATTTTCTATGGAAACAAACAAAGGATGTAAGTTCCCATCAAGCATGGTGTCTGCAACTAGTTTGTTGGTATTCCCTTTTCAGTTGTTGGTGCTCAGCTGCTATTCTTGTTGTCACTTTCTCTCATCTCATCTAATTACCTTTTAGGAAGCTTCTTCTTTAGCCATTGCTAAGTAAAGAACTAAACCCCTTATTCTCTCTCTCTCTCTCCAAAGCTTTTTATTGTCATTTTTTATTTGCATGAAATCTTTGTAAAGATATATACCAAACTTGTTTTGGTAATGTTTATGCAATCTGAAAAGAAAAAGAAGATAATTTCAAGGTGATATAGGTGCTATCGGGATGATAACTTTTTTTTTTCTGCTCTCTCACATTATATGCTGCTGATTATATATGGATCTGGGCTTTCTTTACCAAATGGAATAAAGTCCTAAATTCTTTTTGTCTATATTTTGATGTTCATAGCTTGCCTTTCTAATTAGTATATTAGGTAACATGTAATCACTATTACTCACCATCATGTGAGATGTCGGTTGACATTAATCTTTAAGTGGAGTTCCTCTTTTTATAAATGTCAGGCAGGTGGTGGCCTAATGATCCATATTAAGAAGGAATTTTTCTTCAAACAAGTGATATTCTTTCTTTTTTTTAGAACAATTTTATATTGAGAGAGGCGATAATATACTAAATTCACACACACTACACGAATTCTAAGACTCGAACTCATAATTTTGCATGAGGGAGCATTTACTCCAAACCGCTACACTAGTGGATCCTTTACAAACAAGTGATATTCTAAATACTTTAAATTAATTTATTATACATGAAGGGGGGCTCGAATTTGGGTGAAGGGGGCAAACTCATTGCCCTGGCCAATTGACCATGTAAAACATTCAAATCTAATCCGCAAAAAGAACACACATTGAACAAAATACTTTCTTTCTCTCTCTTTCTTCTCATTTTCATATAAGAACCTCAAATTCTATTTCATTTTTCTGATAGCTTATGATTTCTTTCTTTTTCCTTCTCCGGTTGACATGTTTTTGTGTGTGCAGGTTTCTCAATAAAAACTAATAATTCTGTGCAAGTGCCATTTGGCTTGTTTCAATCAAATGAAGTTATAAGCTCCACGCTCCACTTTGTTTAATTCCAAAATATCATGTGGACACAATGAGTCTGTAATATTAGGCACGAAAGTTACTTTCTGTATGCAGGTGAAAAATGATTAAATGCATTCATTATTTACGCAATTTTAAATATTACTTTAACATGACATGCGTAAATGGTAAATGCATTTAACATTTTTTTCACCTACAAAAAAGTAACATTATTAAATGTTTGGTGTAATTCAGGTAAAAAAATTGACAACGGAGCAACAAAATAGTTATATAAGAGCATCTCCAATGCCTCTTCAACCACTTTGGGATGCTCAAATAGGTGAGCCACATCAGAAAAATTCCTCCAACAATCTCTTCAACCTCGATCAAATCGCAACCTCATTCTCTCTCTTCAAAACCTGGTAAGTTGACATTGGCTCTTCAAAACATTTATTTTGTTTTGGGAGAATCAAAATCATATCGAAAGGCTAAAAACATTTATTTGCTGGATGAGTTTGATGTATATTTCATAAATATGATTTATTTTCTAGAATATTATCTTTTTTTTTAAAGAATTTTATTAATTATTATTGTTCAAGGTCAAATATTGTATTAATTGAATTGAAGAGACTGATGAGACACAAAATATTAAAGTAGCAAATAAGGCTCTTCAAATTGCCACGTAGGTCAACAAACTTCAATTTGAATAGTTTTTTTTGCTACCACTGTTGGAGATGCTCTAAGAGCATCTCCAACAGCCTCTTCAACCACTTTGGGATGCTCAAATAAGTGAGCCACATCAGAAAAATTCTCTCCAATAGCCTCTTCAACCTCAGTCATCAAATCTGCAACCTCATTCTCTATCTTCAAAACTGGTAAGTTGACCTTGCCTCTTGAAAACATTTATTTTGTTTTGGAAGAATCAAAATCATAAGAAAAGGCTAAAAACATTTATTTTGCTTGATGGGTTTGATGTACATTTCATAAATATTATTTATTTTCCAAAATGTTATCTTTAAAAAAAGAAGAATGTTATTAATTATTATTGTTTTAAGTCAAGTATTGTATTAATTGAATTGAAGAGACTGATGAGGCACAAAATATTAAAGTAACAAATAAGGCTCTTCAAATTGCCACGTAGGTCAACAAACTTCAATTTGAAGAATTTTTTTTGTTACTATTGTTGGAGATGCTTAAGTCCTCAAGAATTTATGTATAAAAATCCCCCTAATCTTGTCTTATATTGTTGCCAAGTGTTTATTGTTTTATGTGAACGCCAACTCGAACAAAACTCTAATGCTTGGGCGGCTCCAAACTCCAACATAACTGGTTGACCACAGAACTTGTTTACCAGTCAAGGTCGTCCAAGTTTGTGAGTTCCATGGCGTCCCATATATTTGGATTTGCTTATATTATATGGTCGCCTGCATAAGCTCAAAAAATATGAGTTGCATCAAAATACATATTTTAAAATTAGCAGACATCCACTAGTGTAGTAGTTGGAGTAATTGTTCTTCTAAAAAATGTTATCGATTCGAGTCCTAACATTCGTGTAGTGTGTGTAAGTTTAATATTTTATTGTACCTCTCAAAAAGAAAATTCAAAAAATTCAAAAATTACAAATAAAATGTTACCCAAATGAGTTTTAATATGATGTGAACAAAGTCAGTCAATTAAGTAGTTTACAATTTCTGATAATAGACATGTCATGAAAGGATGTGTTGAATGAGTCTAATTATAGGTGTCTAGTTGAATTTAGTTGAACCAAAAATGCTTATCACCGATAGCCAAAACATTAACTGAAGAGTCTAAAACTTATTCTATAGACTTTTAGACTGCCGCTGTCATCCACATTTTGATAGAATTTTCATTACAAATTCACCCGAATTTGACATTATATTAAAGGGTTTGGCTCCATATTAGTTTCTAATTTAGTGGGTAGTTCTTTTGAGACATTCATCTTGTATGAAGAAGAAAATGTCACATTAAATTAGAACACATCTGAAAATTACCCAATTTACGACCTTCTTGTTATTGGCCATTGGCCTTTTGGTTAGTAGGAAAAAAAGAGAGTTAAGGTTAGCGGTATTAAGGAAACTGGTGGGTAGGGGTGGGTACAATTTCAGGTCAACTCGATCGAACCATCTAACCCGATTATAGTGTATTGGGTTGACTTTAAAATGAGCGGGTCTTGAGTTTAAAAATCATAGAATGCTATGTACATGTTGAGTTACGGGCTGTAACCAAAATTTAAAAGTAACCTTAATTTTGAATTAACCGAACTGAACCACCCAACCCGATCACAAAAATTTTGAGTTGGGTTGAGTTTGCCTAATAATGAGATGTTCTTGAGTCGAATAAATCATAAACTGATATATTGGGTTGCGTTACGAGTTGGGACTAAAAACAACCCAACTCATGCCCACCACTACAGGTGGATACCTAGGTAGGTACAACAATATGATTTTTATTTTTATTTTATTTTGTGAGGGTTGGAAAATTTGGTGGATATGGTGAGCATTGAGCAGTGTGAGGGTGACAACATCACACATATTATTTAGAGTGCTGTTATTTTCACCCGTAGTCCAATTTCCCATAAACCTTAAATTCACAATTTTAAAGATAAATTTACCATATATAAAATGACTTTTAAACACTTCTGATTAAACCAAGAACTAAGAATGGCTGAATTAGAAAATCCAATTTTATTTACCACCCAAATTAAAAACCAAAAAAACCCTAAACCCACAACCACCGCATCCCTTCCCCACCCTCTCTCTCTCTCTCTCTCTCTCTCTCTCTCTCTCTCTCTCTCTCTCTCTCTCTCTCTCTCTCTCTCTCTCTCTCTCTCTCTCTCTCTCTCTCCAAATTGTAGCAGTCTTTCTCTACTTCAAGAAGTTGGTGGGATTAAGTATTGACTTTTGGGTTGTTAGATTATTTCTCTCTTTTGGAATTAAGAATAGCCCCACTTTGGAGGAGTTTTCTCGTGATTAGAGCATGTCCAGCGCGAGGGGGGAGGCAGGCAGGAGGCAGCCCGAAGGCCAAAAACGCGCTCCAGCACAGTAGGGCAAGCCCGGGCAAGGCCTGGGTCCCACGGGCTTGGGCAAACCCAAGGGAAAATCTTGCCCGCCCAGCTGCCTGAGGGCTGCTGACGTCAGCAACATAAAATTTTTTTAAAAAATTGAATAAAAAATCTGAAAAATTCCAAAAAAATTCACAAACAATTTTTTATACATACTTAGCAATTTTATTATTATTAATCTCATACATATAAATAAAATTAATCTCATACAAAAAATCTTATCCGAAAATTGAGATGAGAATTTTATAATAAATAGTGACACGTGGCAACCGAAAATCTTATCCAAATTAATTGTTTAAGTATAAAAAATAGCAAAAAGACAACTAAAGTGAATGGTAATTGCCTTGCCCTTACCTTTTGGGGTGGAGCTAAGAGCATTCACAATGGGCTCCCTAAACCACCTCTTTAGACAAATTTTAGGGAGAAATTGAAAAAACACAACTCCAACCATGCTCCCTATCCACCTCCTAAAATAGGGAGACCTCTAGGAACTCCTAAATCTGAGGAGAAAGAAAGAACTCCTAGTGGCTCTCTATAATTTAATGTTGCCTTATTTAATGAGTATTTCAAACCTTTAATTAATGCTACCTATTTTTTATATTATTTTTTAATAGAGATGAACCAATTAAAAAAAAGTTATAACATTTATGACTCCCTAAACTAGAGAGTATGATTGAAGTTTAAATTTTATAGAGAGCTCCTAAAATAACTTTTATATGTTTTTAGCTAAAATTTAACTAAAAAATAGAGAGCATGATTGTGGATATAACAAAGGCAAGGGCTGCCACTATTCACGTGAATAGTGGCAGCCCTTGCCTCCCCTTGCCCTTGCCCTTTGGGGTGGAGATGCTCTTATGATGGAAAGAAATCGATATGGTGATGATGATTCAATTTGAATTCATAATTTATATTGAATTAGGGAAGAAATCAATGTGGTGATGATGATTCACTTTGAATTCATAATTTATATTGAACTAGGGAAGAAATCGATGTGGTGATGATGATTCACTTTGAATTCATAATTTATATTGAACTAGGGAAGAAATCGATGTGGTGATGATGATTCACTTTGAATTCATAATTTATATTGAATTAACACAGTGGGAGTAAAATTTTCATCTTCCTCACATTGATTATATGCATACACAATCTTCTATTAAGTTATGGTTTTGCATTTGAGACTTCTCTTTCTTTGGGCCAGCTCGGATACACCAGGCAACATATAGATGGATCTTAATCCACAACAGGTTGAGTTTTTAGAAACTAATGGCATATTGCAGCAAAAAAAAAACCCCATATTTGTAAAGAGAAGAGAGAGTGAGACATGAGCATTGAGTAGAGCAGAGAGGCAGAAGAAGAGGGAGGGGAGGAAAGAGAGAGTTCTAGATAAATGTTTGAATTAATAATTAAAGGATATTTTAGGAATAACGATGGACGGAAAGATTAGATTGTGTTTTTTCAAATTTAAATGGGTTGGACGATAAGATGGGTGGAGAAATAGAACCGTCAGTGAAAATAGCAGCATGTCCTATGAAACTATCCTAACAATTAATTTATCACGTCCAAATATAAGAATCAAAATCCATTTACATATTTTTGCATTTATGTGTCAATCCGTTATGTTCTATTTTATTGTCAATAGAACTCCAAAATATGAAAATATTATCAAATAATCAAGCATAACATAACCTAAATCAAACATCTTCTAATACCATAAAAACGTATGTCAAACATATTAGATATAAAATGTCCCAAAAAATGTACCAAAAAGCATATAAGTGTTATTGTTCTATTCTATTTCATTGGTGGTGTTGTTATTGGTAGGAAGGGGAGAGCTATCAGAGTTGGTCTTGGGAAACGTGGGAAAAAAAATTCGTTAGATTATAGGAGCTCTTGATACCATAAAAGACTTAGGAAATTGGAGGAAAGGTTACACCAGTACAGAGCTGTTCATATCGAGTATTCGAATTCAAATCCACAACTGACTTATCAATATCAATCTCCTCTTGACTTGGACTTGGTCTAACAATTTTATCCAATCTGATTATGGTCGTTTTTTATGTTCGCACTGTGGTCCAAATCCATTTGGATTGGAAATCCAAACCAACTGAAAATTTGGCTTTGAGCAGTTTGAGCTGGATATTTTTGGGTTTCTTGGGCTTTTTTGAACTGCAAACATTGTAACTCAAATCAACATCAATCCAATTCTCATTCCAAGCGCTAATTCAATATAACGAAATTCTATAGTGAGGGTGCCATATATGAACCTCTTATGTGGACCTTCATATTAATCATAGGATAATTTCATTAAACTTAAGTGAAGTTACTATTCAGATGAATCATGTGGCAAATATGAAGGTCCACTTATATAGTTCATATATAACACCATCACAATAGAACGACTCATTCAATATAACATAACTATGTATTTTTATAACTCAAACTAACTCCGATGTTAAAAAACACAAACAAACAAAAAAATTTAAACCAATAGCTAAAAGACAATGCAAAACACGTGACACTTGACCTTTTCTACACACGCCAAACTTAAAAATAATGAAAAGAAAAATATCCAAACATGTCTCACACTTTTTAGCGTCGTTCACTATGTGTGAGCTTCCTGACACGACAATAAGCTCATAGTCGTCTAAATTAATATGGAAAAAGGCAAAAAACAAATGGAGATGCGGGGTATCGATCCCCGTACCTCTCGCATGCTAAGCGAGCGCTCTACCATCTGAGCTACATCCCCTTTGTTTATTCATTCTTCTTTTTACTATAGTTATTTCACAACTCATGTGATTTCAGAGAGATCAGATTTGTATAAAGTACACCACAACACAATCTATGTTCCTTGTATGTCAAAATAAACAAGTCACTAATATGTTTTGGGTTAACTTACACTGCATCCTTCTCTTTTATGGTCAGATTATTAATATCACAATCCAAGGGGTTGATCTTGTGGATTTTGATTTCCAAAAGAAGGTCATTAGTCACAGAGGCCTCCATTCTTCTCCAATCTGCATCTTGTGGGAGCTCAAGCTTCCTAACATATCCATGCTCCCACCAATTCCCACTTCTCCAATCTTTTGTGCTCTTGGACTCTCCTCCTTGCTGCTTCCATTGCCCACTAATTTCTACAACATTCCCATTTTCTGCATAGACCTGAACATTGTTTTTCCCATCTCCTGTTTCACCAAATCAAAATTTGTGTTAATTAAACAAGTTTCTGTTTCATTGCACTCATGAATTGATAGTTTCTAGTTTAAAAAATTTCATATAAAAAAAACCCATTTGATAAATAAGCCTCTTGGGCTAGTTAGGTGGTGAAGGGGCAAGGAAACTGGTTTGGACTAGAGATTAAGTTATGGTTTTGATCCCACCTGATATACCAATTTTTTTTAATTTTAAACACCCATTTGGAGAACAGTATAAATGTTTCAATTACCAAAAGCAAAAAAAACCCTACATAAATGTTTGAAAAAAAAGGTCTCCTTGTCTCTTAAAACTCAAAAGGTTTACTTGTGAATTAAGGAATAATACCCTATATTTCTTAGGGTTGTAAATTGCAGCCTGCCAAAATAATACACACAATTCAACTATGCAGTCTCCTTGGTTCATGATGATTTGGAATCATGATTGGGAAAGAAGTCTAATTTCTGAACCACTAAGATATTTGGAAATCTTACCTGGTAGATCTGCTTTTAGTACATAATCTTGATCTGTTTGAAACCAGTCAACAGTACTGCTTTGACCAGATCTTCTGAGACCAGCCAACAAGATATCTGAATCAAAATCCCACAGTGGGAAGGCATCAGAAGGATCAAAAAATTTCCCAAACAAGAATGGACTGAACAATGATCCTTCACCAAAAACCTTGTGCACTGCTGGACTGCCTTGAGACATGAACTTTTTGAACACATCTTCTCTCAATAAAACACACCATTTGTGTGGAGTTTGATCATCTGTTAGAACTTCAAGCTGCTTGTGAGTAGTAGTCATTGAATTGAAGATTAGTGAAACTGAACTTTTGAGTGTATGGTGGAGGGAGGTTTGAGGCTTGTTGGTTCTTATAGTGTGGGAGAAGCCCTTTTGAGAAAAGTAGAGCACAAATTCCCTCAGAATGCTTGAAGGGCTGTAAAGCTAATTGGAATATTTCTTTTCTAGACCCTTGCTCATTGGTGACAGGGACTTACATGTGGCAAAATGGAAGAGGTAATTAACAAAAGGCCCATTCAACCTTGAAACTCATGGATTGATTGTTGCTTGTGCAGAACTTTCTGAAAACTGACCATCAGGCTTGCTGTTCACAAGAAAAAAAATTCATCAGCACATGACATCCTTGAAAAAAAAACCTCAATGAATGTGACTGACCCATGGAAGAATCTTTATAGGGCACGATGGGTTGAGTGGTGGTCAAGACATGCCATTTTAAAACTAGCTCAATCAGACACTTCTTTTTCAGGTCAGTTCATTTGAAGCAAGAGTACATTTTCTGAAAAGCACTTCTTTTTTCTCTCCCAAGTATAAGATCTTTTTTCACTCGTCTCTAACAACACAAGGTTGGGTGGTTTGATAAACTCTTTTAGTCTGTGGGTAAAGAGGTTTCTTTCCCAAGTTTAGGAGATGTCTGGAGATGCATCTGATGGAGTTTGTAGGGTGCAAGTAAACCTTTTCTATGCTGTGAGACTAAAGCCTACTTTGAAGTTTTCAGTAAATAAGTGCTTTTGCTTTTGAGATACATTTTTTCTTTTTATCAATTTTGATTTTCACAAAAGGTTGTGTGAATGGAATATTTGTCTCATACTTACATGTCTTGGGTGCCTCTTTTCTCTTGTCATGCTGCCCCTCCTCCCCATACTATGCATGCACAGTATTTATATCTTTCTTTTCAATTATGGCATTAAGTTTTTGACTACTTATTACAAATGAAGCTTTTGTGCAGTGCAGTGCAGTGCAGGCTACAGCAAATGGTATTGGCATCTGGCAGAGCTACTTTTTCCTAAAGCAGGATTAGTATCTTCATGATTGATGCTGAATTTCCAACCAGTGGAAATTTTGGAGGGACTTTGGGTAGTGGGACACAGCCAGAAAAGGGCAGCTTTTCTAATGAAAAAATTGAAAATATATAGGTGCAGTTATCTTGAAAGTTCAGGGCTAATCATGTGCTGCCAATGCTAGAATAATTGACCTAGTAATTGTGGTTCATCCCACCTAGGATAAGGCAATTATTGTCTTCTTGGAACCTAAAATTCACCAAGTGGAACAAAGTAATTTATCTGTTGAATCATTTTTTTTGTTCTCCCTTATAATAGTTATAAATGAAAAGTGAAGTAAATAAATCACTTAATAACAAGAGAAATGCTAATCTGAGTCGCTAAAAATGACTTTGGCGAGACTCTCGCTTAAGCGTGACATTACAACATGAAAAATTAAAAGAAATTTGGAAAGAAGCATCTTCTGCCTCTGTGCCACATAAACGATCCTTCTTTTGCTTCCATATATAAAATACGAAGAAAAAAAAATAGAAGAACGAATATGGAAGTCGGCAGCTTAACTTAAAGAATTGGCAACAAGTTAAATTGAAGGAAAGGGTCAATGCTGTGTTTGCCAAAGAAAATAAAGGGTCAATGGCTGGCCCTGCCAATCTTCTTGGCCTTCTCGACAGTTATTCACAACACGTTGTCCAAACTTTTGGTCACGCTTTTAGTTTCAGAACAACGACACATTCCTTTTCTTTTTTCTTTCACAAAATTGTAAATAAATATAATTTGAAGCAACAAAGAAAAGGGTGACGTGACGACTCTGATGGTAACTAATCCAATCACACCATTCTTGCTAGGACATAGGAGAGCAAGAAAAGTGTGATATGATTAGTTTGCTCAAAGAGATGCGCTACTAAAACATTGTCCGAGTACACATACATCGACGGTCAAGAATACCCTACTATTACATGCATCATCGATTAAGAATACCCAACATATATCAACGATTAAAAATATATACATGCATCAATAGTAAAGAATGTTCTACAAACATCAACGGTAAAACACGTTCCCCACGCATCAAGAATCAGGTGACCTGGCTTTATTCTTCCTCAAAACATACTGGAAGTCTATTCTCTCCTACAATGATGACAACGTAGGTACTTAGACAATTGAGTGATGAAAAGAAAGATGAAGAACAAATGCGCATAGCGTAGCGTACGTGATTGGATAGAGCAACAAGAATTGGAAAAGAAAGAAGTTTTAACCATATTTGGAAAATGGACCAAAAGTTAATTTATTATTTAAACATAATTACTTTGGGCCCAAACCTACTACTTTTTTATCAAACCATCAAAAAAGGGCTTTCTCAGGACTTAGCCTCAATTTGGCCTAGGAATCCAAAAGCCCACGTTTTTTAGAAATATCTCAGCCTTGACCCGCCAAGTTAGAGAGTGGGTGCGCTTCATCAAGGTGACTCACGTAAATTGATGGAAATGGATTTTCGCCATTAAGAGCGACGTGACTGTTGTCTCTTTTAGCCAATAAACAACTTGACTGTCTGAGGCCGAAACCAAGGGAAGTTATCTTCCGACTTACTTTACAGCTGCAAAAACTAAATTAATTCAAGGATCATCCTATGAAGCCCGTATCTTCAACGAAGATATTTTTTTCTCCAACTTGTGGATCAACTTACAAGGGCAGAGCTACAGCTGACGTCAAAACAGACACTCAAGTTTTCTACCACCCACCATCGCCATCGTTGAAGCCATTTGCCTATAAATACAGAGGTTCCACAGCAGCGCTTGAGCACTCTCTCTCCAAAATCAGACTCAATGTCTCTAAACACTTGAACAAACTTCAAGTCTTCAAACAACCAAATTGTTCTCCTCAGATAACCTATTGACAACTCCTGTGTTTATCTTTTATTGCTTTGCCATCTTCTTGGTATGATCTTTGTTAAACATTCAGGCTTAGCTTCCTTGTTATAAGCTAAAACTTGTAACAGATTGGATAAAGAAATCTCCAGTCACCTTATTACTAGTTTCTTTGTAACCAAAACTTGTTTCTTTTCAAAACTAAATGGAGAAATCTTTAATTTATCGACTGTTTGTCATACCAGAGTTGGATAGAGAAATCTCCAGTCTTTGAAGAACTTTACATTCATGTCATTTATCTTTCCCACACTTTACTTTCCAACAATTTACTTTCTCGCTTTTTATATTTAAGTCTTTACTTTTAAATATAACTGTTTATCGCTGGACATGCCCGAATAAGGGTTTTTAGGTTCGAATAGGGCTTTCTTAGCCCGAAAACATGGACTCTTTTAGGCCCCAATCATAACTATTGTCCCGAATTGACTAAGTCTCAACCTAATCAAGAGTTGTCTTGGGCCCGAATCAGGTTTTTTGGACCCAATCAAAGGATCATTGACCACAACTCTGGTTTTTCCATTTGGCTAGGTACCGTTCGTATTTTTCAAGCCATAGACGCATAATTGAAAGAATATTGAAGTCCTCTTCAGTAGGGTATAGAAAAGAACTCATTCAAGCTAGTACTCCCATCGGAGCATAATGGCTTGATTAGAGGTCCAGAAAGAGTGGAAAATCCAATAGATTTACACATTCTGTATCACATATACCAAATCTATTGGGTTGGTTCAATCCCCAATAGTGGCACGCCTACGCAACAACACTTTCATGCCAGAAAAGAGCAGCATGCCAGTGCCAAGCCTGCGCTGCTCGCCATTTCAGCTTGATCCAACTTTCAATTTTGTTTAGAAATTGAACAATCCTCTCTCGCGAGCCAAAGACCCATCATTCACTGCAAACGAGACATTTATTGTCAAAACCAATCTCAGCACGAGAAGAAACATTCGTACGAACAAAAGGTTTGGTTATTAAGGTTATTTTGTCTTTGAGATGCATTCTGATCCTCTTATATTTTCATAGTTAGATTTCAAGTTTTTGTTTTGTTTTTGAAATAATTGTTATTTGCATTTAAAAATTACATCCTAAACTCCTCATGCTCAGTGTGCATGTATGACTAATGAGTGCAAGAAATCATATTTATATCGCACATTTCATTTTCCTTTTAAATATTTACTACATTTGTATTAGTATATTATTGAAACTTGATTATTTTTCTGGAAAAACATATTATTAGCATATGAGTAATAGTTAGTTTAGTGGTTTTTTTTTTTCTAATTGAAATTGTTGAATTGGGAACATAGTATCTTTGGTTCTTTCAAATTAATTTCAATATGCTTATAACTTATATTTTTTGGTCAAAATTACAAGGGGTGTGGGGCTTTCGAAGCCGGGATCTCTAAGATGAGGGGAGTGCCTTAACCACTTGCGTTACTCCTAATTTGTTAGTTCCTATAAAAGAAAATACTAGGAAAATAAGAATAAAAGTATTTATATTCTCTAATTGGTGTTGATTTTATATAGGTTTCAGGTCTCACTTTTAGAACACTTGTGGAATGAAGATGATTTTCATTTAGTCACAAAAAAGTGTTTTAATTTCCTTTGTACAAGAAAAAGAAAAAGAAAAAGAAAGTTTTTTTTTTGGGGATCGAAATAGAAAGTGTTTTATGAAATAAAATTAGCATGTGTACTGTTGTAGTGTAATTAGTGGATAAAATAAAACAATAATTAGCCAACATCTGACGTCTGTTTGCGCTGCAAATATTCCCATTAGGATGGACACAAACAAAACAACATACTACTGGGTACAATACAAGTAGGAGTTTTTAAAAAAAAATTACGATATTAAAATTTTAAAAAAATAAAAAAATAAAACGAAAAGGAAAGAGACAGGCAACATAGTAATTCCTTTGACAGCTTTGAGACGAAACGTTCTGAAGAAAAAATTCACCTTTTCGACACGCTCTGGTCAATACCGCCACCAATGTCTTAGATTCAAATTTAACAGCTGACATATCTTAAGCTCCTTGGGTGGATCTGGTCAGAATCGAAGACACATTTAACAGGTTTCACACGAGGAGCCTTTCAATTTTTGCATTCTCATTTGCCATTTGGAAATTTCACGGCTTGCTTCCAAGGAAAATTAAGGTGAATATTGTTTGGGTGCTTATGCTTGAGCTCCATACGAGCTCTCTTTGGTTGGTTTCTTTGTGGGTTTTGTGTTGCAGATGATTTGGTTCAATATTTTGGCAGCTTTGGCGTAGAGAACTTCTGGGTTTTCTTCAATTCTTTCTGTTGTATTCAGAGTTCAACTTCTCATCAGAAAAACTTTCGTGGGTATGTGAAAATTTTCTTATATATGGTGGAAATTGGGATATCATAGGTGTTTTCTTAAGGAAAATCGAACTGTGTCGGTGCCAAATCGTGAAAGTTAGAAGCATTTGTGTGGTTTTGCGTGATGAAACTGTTCTCGGGTTTTGGTTATGAAAGGTTTAGGCATTGATGAAATGAGAAGGATATTAAACGTTTGGAATGACAATTCAACAACAGATAGGTCTTATGAGGACAAGCCGTTTCATTGTTTTGGTTATTCTGCTATGTGCTTCAGCATCAATAAGCTCAGAGGAGAGGAAAACCACAGAGGAAGTGTTTCTCAGTCAACTTGTTGATCCAGCAACTGGGAAGATTGATGGGGACATGGTAAGAGACTATTTAACATCTTTTTGTTTCAGTAAGATACCTTATCATATGAGTGTGGTATATCTAGTTTCAAATACATTAATCCTCCATATGATAAATTTGTTCATATTAATGTTATTCGTTTTAAATTTGTATCAAAACCATATCTTATATAGGGATTTCTGTAGTACGCCTCTCTGCTCTTATTTCTATAGCATCATATCATATATCTGGACCGAACAGTAGATCCGAAAATTAGTTAGATAATCTAAGCTTTTTAGTTCTTGGAAGTATGTTTGGAGTTTATGAATTATTTAAGGCACACAGAGCTATTTTCTTGTCCTGAAATAGATTTTGATTTTGTTGATTTTACTAAAATGTTTGTGCATAATTTATTTGAAAACCAGTAGTAGTATATGACATAAGCGATATCTTGATAATTCTCACAAAGTTGTATATCTGTTGAAGATAAAAGAAGCCAAACCGGAATTGAAAAAACTTATATGAGAAATGATATTTTGATGTATTTCACCAATGAATTTTCTTATTCTTCATTAACTCTGTTATTTGCTTGTTTTTGCAAAAGTAGATATTAAAATTTGTAAATTCTGTGGGCTGCAGGCACATCTGTTATGGATAAGTTGCAAGGTGGATTTGGTCCATTTGACGGAAGCCATTGAACATCTTCATTTATGGTTAGAAGAGGAAACATCTGGTGGCACAGATGAAATTAGTTCAAAAAGACAGTCATTGGGAAAAGAAAGATTTCAGAAGCATATTAGTGTCCTGCATCCTGAGGTGAAACGAACTCTTTCAGATTGTTTAAGAAAGCATAGTCTCTTATCCCGTGTCTCTGGAGAAGAGGGTGCCTCGAAGATATGGTATACCAAGTATATTGAGTCCCTATTTCCCAGACCTTATGTTCCAAGAAGGAATTTGGGCAGTGAATTGATTCAGAGCTCTGCTGTGGTACCTTCTCCAGCCCCTGCAGCAGGATCACCTCAACTGAGTCCAGTACCATCCGCTGCTCCAACACCTTCAGCTGCCCCAACACCTTCCACTTCTCAAACTCCTAGGTCTAGGCGCCCTGCTGCACCATTTTTTCCTTCCGATTCCAAAAATTCGAATGTGCAAGCTTCAGAGCCAGATGCCGGTTTAAATGTACAGGAAGATAAAGGACGAGATGATCGTAAAAAAATTGTCATTGCTGTTGTTGTTACTGCATCAGTGACTTTTGTTGTTGCTGCAGTGCTCTTTTTATGCTGTACTAAAATCTGTAGGAATGGGAAAAACGATAGACAAAATGATGAGAGGCCCCTCCTTAGCCTGAGTTTAACTGATTCTAGTGGTATAATTCTCTAATATCTAGTTTCTGTTATCTTTAGCTGTTTGAACCATTTCAATTCTATATATCTCTGAAAGTTTTGATGTTTCAGGTACTTCGTACAAGTCTTACATTTTGGGAAATTCAATGAAAGAAGAGAAGGTTGACCATCAATCTTTGGGTAATAACTCAAGTCATCACAGAAAGGCCTAATATTTAAATAGTAATTTTCACATTGAGTCTGATGTTTTAAATACTTCACTAAATTAAACTGCAGAATTTGGATCCACTGGAGGTGCTTCCAAATTTGATGCATCCAGCAACATCAATGGACTGGTACCACCTCCTCCTGGAAGGCCTCCTACTGGACTGCCTCCTCTAAAGCCCCCTCCGGGCAGAGCAAATCCTCTCCCTCCTGAACCACCTTCTTCTTTTAAGCCTCCTCCCAGCAGGAATGGTCCCCCTCCTCCTCCGCCTCCTGTGCCACCTCCCACTTTGAAACCCTTGGGCAGTGCAGGTCCTCCCCACCACCTCCAGCACCTCCTGGCCTCGCCCCCACCCCCTCCAGCACCTCCTGGCCCTCGGCCCCCACCCTCCAAAGATTGGTGTTCCTCCTCCTCGGCCACCTCAATCGATGCCTTTTGGTTCAAAGGTAGCTCGACCTCCACCTCTTGCACCAAAACGTCC
This sequence comes from Prunus padus, assembly GCA_024362665.1. Taxonomy (NCBI): domain Eukaryota; kingdom Viridiplantae; phylum Streptophyta; class Magnoliopsida; order Rosales; family Rosaceae; genus Prunus; species Prunus padus. Next base: position 11,294,095 of record JANFAM010000011.1, read on the forward strand.
ATCAAATGCTGCTTCTGGTGAGGTAGGTGGATCTGAGGCTGAAGGTGATGCTCCTAAAACCAAGCTGAAGCCGTTTTTTTGGGATAAGGTTCTAGCAAACCCTGATCATTCAATGGTTTGGCATCAGATTAAATCAGGATCTTTCCAGTAAGTTGCAGTTTTCTTCCTTTTCTTCTTTGTGATCCATGAATCATTAGATATTATAAGCCTCTGAATACAATGATGATTCTTATACAGGTTCGATGAAAATATGATTGAAACTCTGTTTGGGTATAATGCTGCTGAGAAAAACAAAAATGAACGCAAGAAAGAATCTACATCCCAAGATCCTTCGCCCCATTTTCATTCAAATTATTAATCCCAAAAAAGCACAAAATCTAGCAATTCTTTTGCGGGCACTGAATGTCACCGTAGAAGAAGTCTGTGATGCAATTCGGGAAGGTAACTTATCTCCTTCTTTCTATCCATGGCGTTGAAAAGATGCAAGTATTTTTCCTTTCCTATTTTTTCAGTGTGACAAAATGGAAATGTATTAGAAAAAGGGATATATGGTGTACTTTCTTTATTTTTCTAGAAGGAAACTTGCATTTAGTCATTTTATGAAGTTTGAGGACTTAGGTAAGTTCAAGTGGCAGATGCACCTAGTGCTTGTGCTCACTTCAAAACATTTTTTGAACATTTGTGAAGAATCATTTTCTTTGTGGAATAGAATAACATATAAAGAATGTTAAACTAAAAGATGATTGTGAACCTAGTACTTGTGGAGGTGCTGTGTGTTGTATATTTTCTGCATATGTAGCTTAAAAGGGAATAAGAGAGTTTTGAAGGTTCTGGAGGAAAGGGAGTGAAGGGCTTGTGGTGCAAAATTTGTTATTAGGCTTCATATGTTTTGAGTTTCTTGATATACCTATCTCCCTCATTAATGTGATGTGCTGTTTTGCTGTTTTGTTTTTGTTTTTTATGTTTGTGGACAACTATGCTTGTATCTTTGTTATTAGGATTTTTATAACCAATGTCCCTGAACTATTGACTAACAATCAAATTGGACTCTGAACTGTCAATTGCGTCAATATGCCTCCCAAACCTCAGGTACCGTGCATCAATGTATCCCCTGATGTCTGATCCATTGGTTTTTCTGTTGAAAGTGTACTAAGTACGTGCCCATACTTTCAAGTGTAGAATGGTGCATTAGACCATAAATTATAGATTAAAAAGCATTCTGTCTTCTCTTTCTCCTTCCGCTCTCACACACAATCAACAAGTATTCTAATATACTAAACACAACAATAAAACTGAATGAAGTTAATCACGTTATCAAAATACTGCAGAAACTAGATAAACTACCAAACCACTAAAACTCAAAAGTACAGTGTTGAAACCCATAAGTGAAAAATACCCCTAAAATTTAGTCATGTGCTTCCCATGTGATCAATTTGGACAGAAGTTGAAGGATCAGATTTCGGGGCCTCATTGGTGCATGGTACCAGAGTTTGAGGGTCACATTGATGCAATTGAAAGTTCAGGGACCACTTTGATTATGGGGCAATATTTCCGGGGTATTGGTGATTTTAAAAAAAATGCCTTGTAATTGTTCTAAACTTCTAATTAAACTCTGTGTTTCTAAAAAAACCTAGTAATTACTTTGGAACTTTTTCTGAAAATTCTTGAGCGAACATCTTGTCTGAGTAATAGAATAATGTATAAAGAAAGCTAACATAAAAGATGATCCAGTGCATGTGTTTTTTTGCCTTGCATGAGAAGCATATTGTAACCTTTCTTAGTTGAATCAGGAAATGAGCTTCCCTCAGAATTCCTACAAACTTTGCTGAAGATGGCACCAACACAAGAAGAAGAACTAAAGCTTAGACTGTTCAATGGTCAACTTTCTCAACTTGGGCCTGCTGAGCGGTTCCTAAAAGCCTTGATTGAGATCCCGTTTGCTTTTAAGCGATTGGAAGCATTACTTTTTATGTGCACTCTTCAGGAGGAGGTCACCAACCTTAAAGAGTCCTTCGCAACCTTAGAGGTAAATACTGAGTTTCTGAATTGCATGACATATATGATTTTGAGTCTCATACTCTTCTACCCAGTTTTTTGGGTATCCCAGGTTAACTTCTATTAGTTCACCAAGTATTGAAAAGACCAATGTAGCGACCTGAATTATGCTTATACAACTATTATAAACATATAACTTAGTGCTTATATATGCTAAGCCAGCATCCAATGCTGATATCCTACACAAGACAGTGCTTTTGAACTGTGTAAATCATCATCAGATGATGAAGAATACACAGTGCTGGTCCACAAACATGAACCAATAAAGAGCCAATGCACATAGGGAAAATGTACAGTTGAAATAGCCTGAATAGAGTTTGATGCAACAAGGAAAAAAATGATGCCATGATGGCAAAGTACAATATGGGAGTGGTTGCCGCTATCCACCTATGTTAAGAACTTCCCAGAGTGGCAGCCCATGGTCAGTTTGCATTTGGACTCCAATTCTTGCATTTTCATCTGTCTACAAGCCTTTAACGATAAATGTACCATGACTTCTACTCCAACTCTTAGCTGGAATAGTTGAAGAGATTGGAAATTTCGACAAATATTTTGTTCATTATGCTTAGTTTTCAAGTTTTCATCACTTTTGCAATGACTAGTTTCTTCAAATTTCAATTTTCTAATATTGCTAATGAGATTCACATGTGGAAGCAGAGGATAATAGCATAACAAAACTCTGTATTAGATACCTTAAGCTTAGTCTTATCAGGAAAGATGAAGGCTTGTGTGGCCTAGACCATACTGTCCTGTATGGGCCATGAAATATGGTACCTATCTGCATATAGGGGAGACTCATGGAGATAATGCGTCATGAAGAAATGTACGAATGTACTTGTACAGCATATATAAAAATGTCTGTCAGTTTTCATTCAAATGGCACAGCTTCATGTTTTTGTAACCTATCATTTTGTTTCTGTGCATGACATTGTCTGCCAGTAACTTCTGGTCCATATCTTGACACCTTGCACTCAAGAATATCTAAATCATATCCATGTCTATGGCAGGTTGCTTGTAAGGAACTAAGAAGCAGCCGGCTTTTTCTCAAGCTTTTAGAAGCTGTTCTTAAAACTGGCAATCGTATGAATGATGGAACATTTCGTGGTGGTGCACAAGCATTCAAACTTGACACGCTCTTGAAATTATCAGATGTAAAGGGAATAGATGGCAAGACAACGCTTTTGCACTTTGTTGTTCAGGAAATAATCCGCTCTGAGGGTGTCAGAGCTGCTCGTGCAGCAAAAGAGAGCAGGAGTTTCTCTAGCATCAAATCAGATGATCTCCTTGAGGAAACTTCCCAGGAAACCGAAGAGCACTATCGCAGTCTTGGTCTTCAGAAAGTTTCAGGTTTAAGCAATGAACTTGAGAATGTCAAAAAAGCGTCCGTTTTGGATGCTGAAAACTTAACAGGAACTGTTGCTAAACTTGGTCATGCACTTGTAAAAACCAGAGACTTCCTGAACTCAGACATGAAAAATTCAGGGGAAGATAGTGAGTTCCATGAAACACTGAAGAGTTTTGTGCAGAATGCTGAGGTTGATATCACAGGTCTCCTCGAGGAAGAAAAGAGAATCATGGCTCTGGTGAAGAGCACTGGTGACTACTTCCATGGGAGCGCAGGGAAGGATGAGGGTTTAAGATTGTTTGTTATCGTTCGGGATTTTTTACTAATCATAGATAAGGCATGCAGAGAGGTAAGATTGGCACCAAAAAAGTCAACAAATGTTCAAAAAAAGGAAGCACCTTCCTCTGATCCCCGTCAGCCTCCTACAACACCATCTGCCTCCAATCTTCGCCAGCCTCCTTCTCCTGATCTCCATAAGCGGCTTTTCCCGGCAATCCAAGATCGACGAATGGATAATTCTAGCTCAGATGATGAAAGTTAATAGATTTCAGTTCGAGAAGGTATTGAAATTTCTAAACCTGGTTGAAGAAAGAATATCTCTCTCATGTGTTGTATATACTTGCGTAGATCATATATCAATATGTGATAGTAGATATTGCCAATGAACTTTGGGCCTAGTGTTACCTCTTCCCCCTTCCCCTTTAAAACAAGGGTAGGGTGATGTCAGAGGTTCAATCCATGCGCGTGCGTGTGTAATTTACTTAGAAAAAAGGAAGTCAAGGGTATTTTGATTTAGTATTTAAGAAATTTTTCTCTTGGCATTTACTCAGGTGGCCGTCACAGAATCTCAACAACAAAATGCCTGCTTGGTTCTTTTCTAGATGTTATCTGTGGCCAATGAGCTTGTGGAGTTGAGCTTGTGGCCTATGCCCATTTCTTCAAGGTGGAATTTCTCTAGATAAAACCTACGGTCACTTTTGAAGGTACCTCTGATGATGTTTCACCCCCCATTCATGGCTGGCCATGTGCATCAATGTCTCCCCGCAAATCAGGCAGACGACATGATTAGTGTTGTACAACGCAAATACCATACAGAATTGTGCCTGCTTGTCCTATTCCAAAAGGCGAACATTTCCTTGAGTGGCTGTAGCTATTTGGAGCTGACATCACAGTAGTGGAGTGCCTTCATTGTTATTTGATGTCCCGTTGAGAATGAAATTAGGAGAAAACAATATTATTACCTTAAAAAACCACAACATGAGCAGGAGCTATTTAGATATAGTGATTCTTTTTTTCTTTCCACCTATGATTCTTTGTTATATTTTTGTTCATAATTTTGACCTTTTTGGAGTAATGAGGTGTAGCAAGGTAGTTTGAGATCTATAGACTTGTTCGTCTTACTGTCAGGAATGAAATTTATGATTTGTGTTTATAATTCTGTTTTAGCTACATGGTTTGAAACAAAAATCACCAAAAAAGCTACTTTCTATTATCTTTTTTGAATTCAACATTTTAAATTGGCAATTACTTTTTAGCTTGGTCATTAGGAGTTACTTTCAATTGAAATAAGATGCTGAATAGTTTGGTCATTAGGAGTTACTTTCTCTCTCAACTCAACATCAGGAGCTCTAGAAATTGAGCGAATTTTGGAGCAAGATAGATAGCATAGTTGGAGCACATTTTCTCTAACATTTTTCTAAATTTTAGTTAAAGAGCATAGTTTGGCTACTGGCCGTAATGTCTTCTGTTTTAATGTTAAAATTTGAAGGGAAAGCAACTTGAAAATAAAATAATTTATGAGGGGTAAAATTAATCTTATTAAAAATTGTGAAAAGCAATTAGCTCTTTATATAATGGAACTTCTCTTTCCAATGTTAAAAAATGCCATAAGTTTAGAAGTCGCAAACCCCATTAATTTTTTATTAAAAAAAAAAAGGGGGAGGTATTGCCGTACTGTATGGATGGAGTACTTATAAGGGTGGAAATGCAAACATCTAATTATTAAATTAACAGCACTATATTCTAAATATTTTGCAGAAAACAAAATATTAAAATTAAGGATTTTGGCTTAGGCTCACGCTCACTAGAGAGAATTTATTTAAAATAGCCAAAATTTGACCTTTAATTTCAAAAATGTCAATTTTTGTAAAATATTTCAAATATAGCAAAAAATTCACATAAATAGACACAAATGCCCTTAAATTTAAAACCCACATAAACCTAAAAAGAAAACCCTATTAGATTGGGAATCTTTGTACGTACGTTTGCAGACGCATTGCTGCCCTAGTCAAACGGTGAGTGTAGTTCTTCCTTGATTGTTTGTTCAGTTTCTTCTTCGTTTATTCTTCATACTATATTATATTAGATATAGAGTAGACATCCAAAAACCATTGAACAACAACATTTTTTTGTTGGTGAATTAAATAGAAAATTGTATAGCGTTAATTTGAATTATGAAGCATAATAAACATAAGTAAGAATTTTTCCATTCTGTTTGGGCCTGGTTGAAATCTAGGGTTAGGCCAAGATCCGATAATTAAATCAACAGTGAGCCCAAATTATGATACAATGGCCTCAAATCACTATTTGGGCCCAAGGCATATTACAGTGGGCCTAATCAATAAGGTTGGCTATAAGCCCTAAATCATTGATGTTGCCGAATATGTAAATCTAGCCAAGAGCACGAAAGTGGTCGAGAGCCTATATGAGGCCAAAAGTATAGATACGGCCGAATGACTAAAAGCAGCCGAATGCATAAAATCAGATAAGGTTTAAATGAGAAGAGAGAGAATCCGTAGGAGGATTTTCTCATATGTTACAATTTAAACTTCCTTGCCTAACTTCTATGGTTTTACTTCCCTTTTATATTAAATTTGCATTTTAGTATGTAATTTTCTAGGAGCAGCGTTCTGGAACTTATCATGAGATTTCTATTTTATTAATCTGCTTTAGTTTTGTTTGGTGGTTAAAAAAAAAAGCAAGATACTTGATAAATATTGTTGGTAGTGGAAGAGTTGTTTCTTACTTGCTCCACCATTCGTTTTTATTTTAGCATTCTAATCTCTTTGTAATTTCCAAATTTATCCAAGTTTTGCAGATTGCAGATTATTAAGTATTAGTTATTTTACTGATGTTGTACTGGATTGATACTTTTAGTTTACTTGGGTTACTTTTGATGCGAGTGTGTTCTCGTGTACACACTGTACGTAATCTATGACATCACCCTTTGAGAACAAATTTATTCATTTATCAATAAATAGGATGATATATTTCAACTTATGTTCTTCTATACAAACGTGGGTTAAAAATATTCCAAAGTTTTATTTAATAAGGTTTCTTTTTTAGATTTATGTGGGTTTTAAATTTGAAGGCATTTATGTGAGTTTTTTGCTATATTTGAAATATTTTACAAAAACTGACATTTTTGAAATTAGGTTTGAAGTTTGGGCTGTTTTTGATAAATATTCTCCTCACGAGAGGGTGTTCTTCTGTTTAGTTCAGGGTTCAAATAAGGTTTCTCTAGGGTTTTAGTCTGTGCGTTCTAACGCCAGCTTTCCATCTTCGGTTTTGCTCGCGCTGTAATTTCTCCATCGAAGGAGGGCTTTGGAATTCTATTGGGCAGCTAAGAAATAGAATACCAACTCGATATCGTTAAGGTTTGGTCACTTTGAATTTTTGATTATTTATCTTTTGTATTGTTCAATTTTAAAGAGCAAGTTGCTGCTCAAAGTTAGGGTTTTGATTCAATTTTTAGACTTGACTTGTAAAGATTGATATTTGGAAATTACCCAAGAACAAATGTTACTGTTCCTCAACATTTTGATTTATTCAATTGAGTTTGTCTAACTTCCCCACCCCAAAATCTGTATGCTTCACTTACATAAATTCTCAGCTGAGGTGATTTTTTTCGTTAAGCTGAGCTTTCTTTCTCTCTCCTTTTTTTTGTGAGAGAGTTTTGAAGTTGAATAAAATATGATGATTTTGAATGGGCTATGGTAGATTCTCATCATTTGGAAAACTGGTATTACCTATATTTCATTCCATTCCTTTCCTCCATCCAAACGCACTGTAAATATAGAATTTGATGCAGCCTATCTGGAGATGGTTATATTATATATTTGTTGCACCTGCAATTCCATAGCTTAATAAATAGTGAGCGTTTGCACACTGACAAACTAAATCTCAGTCTTTTTGCTACCTTGGCAGTTGATTGTGGTGGTTGCTTCATATTATTCAGCATGTCGTCCCTAAGGAATGCTATTAGCAGGCGGGCTCACAAGGAACGAGCTCAACCGTGAGCAACCACATTCCCTTTGCTGTTAGACTTTACGATAATGTTGTTTTGCATCAGATCATGGAAATTATGTATTTTGTTGTTTAAATTTTTGTTAGGGAATCAAGGAAAAAATTTGGGCTTCTTGAAAAGCACAAGGACTATGTTGAGCGTGCAAAAGCATATCACAAGAAGGAGGAGACTTTACGGGTAAAATTGTGGGGACTTTGTTGCTTGTCTCCTTGGATTTCATCATTTGTCTACAATCATGTAATATAACTTCCAATTATGGTATATGCCTTAGGCTATGTCTTATCTGTCTTTTCACTCAACAGAGACTGAAGGAGAAAGCGGCCTTTAGAAACCCAGATGAGTTCTACTTCAAGATGATCAAGACTCGAACTGTTGATGGAGTCCATAAATTAGAGTAACATAGAACTCTTGTATAATGCTTCTTTATCATTTTTCTTTGCCACTTGCTCCTCAAATGACATAGCTTGTTGTTACAGGAGTCAGGCAAACAAGTACACTCCAGAAGAGCTCTTACTTATGAAGACCCAAGATATTGGATACATACTTCAGAAAGTTCAGAGTGAGAAAAAGGTTATTAATACTGTTACCAAGAAGCTATGGTTTATCAAGTGGTTTATTAGTTTACCCTGTTGGTCATAATTATGCTGTTATCCAATGCAGAAAATTGAAAAGTTGACTGCGACACTCCACTCTCTTGATAATCAGCCTTCAAGTAGACATGTTTACTTTGCTGAAGACAGGTTTGAGCTTCATCCGCTTTTTCTGTCTTTGGAAAATCAAATTATATCTGAATAAGTGGATTGCTTTTTAATGTTTTAGTTTTTGTTATTGTTGTTGTTATTTGTAGCTAGACTTAGATATGTTAGAGAGACCATTTTCTGTTTCTAGTTATTTTTAGGGAGACTTTCAGTTACACCCCTTGAGGTTTGGCCTAATTACAGTCAAACTCCACATGTTTCATTTACACCCCTTTTGCCAAATATATTGTTTTTGAACGTTTTTTCAAATATATCTTATCTTGTTCTTTCCTTTTGTTTTTAGGGAGGATGCTAAAGAAATTCAATCACGTTCAAAAAGTGGAATTATGCCTGCTTCTGAGGACATTCCTGATCATATAAAAAGGTACAAACAAAGTTTTCAGTGTTAGGGGACAGATTGATGAGTTATGTTTGTTATTGAAGGTGGTCTGTTGATTTTTATCAGTTTAAGAATCTATTGTGAATGTTTGTGCATTACAGTATCGTATAAACAAATGCCTATTGATTTGGTTGATAGAATTTTGGCATATTTTTCTATCAAAGGGTAACTGTGCACTGATTGGTTTGTACTTTTTTTGAAACGCCATAAGATTACTTTGTGAGACAAATCCATATGAATAGGACTTAGAAACTTCTTCATAATAGAAAGGTTTAAAGCAAACTATTCTCTTCATATCTAGTTCAATGGATGCAATTTGGCTTTTTATAGTTGTTATTGTGATTTGTCCGTACGTTAATTGACCTGAAAGGGGATAAGTGAATCTTATTGGTCACAAGTATATTGCAGAAGTTTTCTGTATTTTTAACAAATGGGATGAACTGCCCCTTGCTGTTATGTCAACCACAATCCAATTCATTTGCATCTCTGACCGCATTCTGTGGATAAGACCTGATTATAGACTGGAGTTTGGCTTAGAGATTTTTTAAGTTTGATTTAAAAAAGTTCAACAACAAGTTGGTTCGAGGCCCTACTATCAGTTGCTAGTTGGAGTTGTAGTTATGAGTTGAGAAATTTGGTAGTGTAATAATCTATCTCTTAAAATTTTTTGTTATCATGATATCTTAAGTTTTCTTTTCTTCTAGGCCATTTTATCTCCTGAATTCTAGGTAGTTGACTCATGCTTTTAAGAAATTCTTGTTATCCTTCAATTTCTTAAATATCATGGTAATCTACCTTTCAATTGTGAAGTGATGCACACTTCTTCCTCCTGTTTCCATTTTCGTCCTGAATCCTAGGTAGCTCACTCATGCTTTAAGAAATTCTAATTGTCCTTAAATTTCTACAATATCATGGTATGCTACCTTTCAATTGGTGGAGTGATGCACTCTTCCTTCCTGTTTCCATTGTCGTGCTGAATTCTTGTATGTAGAACGATATTAGTCTTTTGCTTTAGTCTTATATTCTTTTGTCTTCAATGTGCAGGAAAACAGCTGCTTCCTACAGAGAGCTAGAAGCAAGGAGGAATAGAGTCAATGAGTTGGAGAAAATCTATACGGATATGGCAATGCAGAAGGAATTACAGGTATTGACGTCAAAATTTTTTTTTCGTAGATCTGGTAATTTTGTTGTGCATGGAAAATGTTGAAAAAAAATTCCATCTAAATTAACAGAAAAAGGGTAGAAAACGCAAACTACGGGAAGATGAGATTGTCTGCCCAACATCCAAACCTGTATTCAAATGGCGGGCTGAGCGTAAGCGTTGAATAGGTAGGTGTTGATCAATGATTAGCTTCTTTTTGTGTCTAGGTATTTTTGCTTATTTCTCAGCTTAAAAGTGTGTACTTGATGCTATGAAACTTGCATACTCCAGTCTGCATGTTTCTGTGATTTTGCAGTAATGAGGCTGCAACTGATGTCCGGCCCTCCAAATAAGTATGGACCTGATGTAATGTGACTTTTTCATGTAACTGGAATTTTGAGCTACATATGAATTTGTTACGACTGAGATTGATTAATATATAATTGCATGTTTTTACTCCACCAGTCCGAACAGTGGCGTTTATAACAATACTAACAAACAAGCAGTCTACAGTAATCAGCCAGAGTAACTTGTATTTCAATTCAAAATAATCCCAATCAATATCATTTATTTATTTTTGAAATTGTGAATCCAGTTAAAGTAGGATATTAAACTGATATCATCAGACAAGCATGGCAACTGTCTACTCCACCAGGCTTTGCATAAGTGGAGTTTCCGTGCAATTTGGTAGGCATAATTCTGGCTTTCCATGGTTTTTATTTTTATTTTTGTCAAGGATACGGTAGCGTAACTGCAAGACTTAGGACCAAACAATATATTGGGGTCTACATCATAGTCCCTTTAGTTGCCATATTCTCCCACAATTCAGTCTTTTTTTTTAGTACAAGTGATGATTGGGAGACGGGAGTTTACACAAATATTTATTGGGTGTTTGGGGGTTTCGAAACTTTGTCCGCATGGGTGGTGGAAATGGGTAGGCGGAAGAGCTCAACTAGTGTTAGACAATGAGTTTAGAATGAGGGGTTCAATCCCCATCAACAAATGTGACGAACTCAAGGGACTAAACATTTATTTCTTAATTAAATGACGGATCGTCAATAAGGTGTCAAAATTATTGTCTCTGACATGTCAAACAAAATATACCGAAATGTTATTGATATACTATCGATAATACCGAACATCAATCACACTGAATTTCTGACTTAATAACATTGTAAATGATAATATGAGTCTAAGAGCCAGATGAATAGTAGAAATGCAAACAATGCACTAGATCCTTCAATCAATATACATACCAAAATACTAAATATTACATTACAGTACAAGATGTTGCCCAATAAATGACTTGTATTAAATTTGCATAAATGGATCATCTTCAATCAAAGATTTGACACTTCATTGTGAACAAAGAAGGAGCCAGTAGGGCCATCATTGGGCAACAATGCTAACTTCACAATCCTGGCACCACCTTCTTCGATAGGCAAGAGGCCAGCATTGGAGTTTATATCTGTTTTCACAAAGCCAGGGCAGACCGTATTGATACGAAAATTGGGGTACTTCTTTGCTAGAATCCTTGTATATGCGTTCAGTGCTGCTTTTGAGACTGTATAGGCAGGCACAGCAGAAGGCCAGCCCTTACTTTCAAGTGAACCCTCCTTGAAATCTTTTAGAAACTCAGTCAGTACCTCATCTACTCTCTCTTCTGTTAGGTTTTCGGCATCAGTAAAAACTCCTGTAGCCCAATAGCTTGGTATCTTGTTTAACTTCCCCGCGCCAGACGAAACATTAACAATTCTCGGTGAGTCAGATAACTGGAGGAGTGGGATAAGTGCTTCAGCTGTTCTTTTAGCACCATAATAGTTTATTTGCAAGCATTCTTCTGCGAACTCATAAGTTTCAGTCACTAGTTTACTCAAATCAACTTCTCCTCTTTCCTGTATCAGCCAAAACAAACTTATTATTATGGTGCCTATTGCCCACCACTTACACACCCACCCAAAACAAGAAAAATGTTGATTAAAGTTTGCCAAACCACAGATCAGTTTAAAGTCTCACTTTGGCACATACATTGAAGCTTTTAGTTTTTGATAGCTATTGATAAAAATTATGCAAAAGACTTACCATGGCACCAGAGACTACAGCAGCTTTTAAAGCATCACCATCTACTACGCTTCCAAAAATCCCTGCATTGTTCACCTGTGCAGAGTCCAACTGTTTCACTTTCTGTTTTCTTTTAGCAAAGAAAAGAACAGATTTTTTTTCTATAGAATATGAAATGAAAAGAAAGTTGATAGATCCTCTGAGTACTCTGACAATCTCTTTGTTTTTACAACCATACTATTACCAACCATAAAGGCCAATGCCTTTAAAGAAGCACAATAATTATGCTACTTTGCCGAACCCTTTAATTCCAGCCACTGATCTTTCTAGGGTACTTGTAAATTGTACAGAAAGGGATCATATCATATATGAAAAGATTCCAAGAAACAAAAACAGAGTGGCAGACAGAGTTAGATTTGAAAGTAAAATCTTCCACAACTGGTAGTTATGTGAAACTTGTTTTGTTCTTCAAAAAGCCTAAGACTTGTAATTATTTCAAAGATTAACTTGTTGATGATATTATTAAGCTAGTTATTACTTGGTTTGCTTTTTATTCTCCAATTCATTTTCTATATGATTCCAGATTTCATCTCCTTCAATTAAATCGCGTTCGGATTAAGAGTTAAATTCAAAAGACAAACTTTTTCAAGAAACCTGCAGCTATGATCATATACATACCAAAATATCGAGTTTCCCAAACTGGGTTTTGATGAAGTCTGCCAAAGAAGCAAAAGTAGCAGGGTTAGCCACATCAAGTTGATGAAAAACCACTTGACCTGAGAGGCCAGACTCTTTGAGTTTCTCAACAGCTTCAAGACCCCTCTTCTCATCTCGGGCAGTTAAGACTACGGTGAACCCATTTGAGGCCAGCTGCCTCACAGTTTCCAATCCTATGCCTTTGTTTGCTCCAGTAACAACTGCATACCTAAGAAAACACAAACACCAAATTCATAGAAACAAAAACAATTAAAGGGATTGGAAATCGGACAAGGAAACAAAGCATAAAGAAGTCTAAAGTGCTACCTCTTTGTTGCTTCTGCCATTGATAGATTCGAAAAGGGACGGTCTGTGAGAATTGAGATGTGTATTAAACAGAAGGAGCCTTGTTTTCTTTTATACTGAAATGTTCTTGGAAAGCCGTTGAATTTTGAGGTTCATATTCAAATAAATAATAAGAAGAAAATGATTGATTCTTTTGTTCCTATATACGTAATGGAACAATCAGCAGTTTATTTGAATACTGCAAAGACTGGTGAATTTGACTACTCTTTTGTTTTTAAGATTTTCAAGGAAAAGAATGGCATGCAAAGACTGGTGAATTTAATTGACCAATAATGTAAATAATAATATCCTATAGAAACATGGATCAACTTATTTCATAAGAAACAAATCTTACATACACACTACCTTTTTTGTCTTTTTCTCACCTTACTTTTTCATCCCCACTAGATTTAAAATATATACATTAATTAATTTATTTGTGACAAGCTTCACCTTTTGATAGAAAGAATGTTAGATAAGACCGTTGCACCGGTAGCACACTCAAATAAGGGTGAGACCCCTTGAATGTGGGTCTTAACTCTTTGTGAATGTGATTTCACATGCGGCTGCCCTACTCAAGACTCTCTCGGCCTTTATTGAAACGAGTGGTAGTCACACCCTAGGACAGCTAAGTCCTTTCCCTCAAAGGAGAAAAACTTTCTTGCACTGGGGATATGATTGTAGTCCTATCCCCCTCCAATTAAAGCTCGGCACTTGGACAACTTTACTGAAAAAGAGAGAGAGACTATCCACGTGGCGAGCTTTGATTGGTGGGGGATAGGACTACAGTCCTATCCCCGGTGCAAGAATGTTTTTCCCCCCAAAGAGGAAGGTCAAGTCAGCTGTGAGCTTCCTGTGAGGCTAGAAACATCTGAACTTATTTTTTTGGGTGCAGTTTCATTTGTTATTAAGTTGACGTAAAAGAAAGTTGATAGATCCCCTGATGTTTGAATATTAAGTTAACGTAAAAGATTTGTCCAGCATATCTAGAATGGAACAAAGACATTGCACTAATGGCGTGTTTACTAACCCGTAATCGAAATGAGAATAAGGAATTCGATTTCGATTACGAATTATACTTGTGTTTACTAAAATTGAGAGGAATCAAAAGTGCATGGGGGCCACACAACAAATGAAATTTAATTCCAAGATTTGGGTGATTTGGATTCCCAACATGTAGAAGGTATTTGGATTCGGGTTTAGGGAGCAATCGGAATGATAATTTTTTCCTTTATGCCCTCACTTACTTTCATTTTTTCCAAGATTATCCTTAACCCTAGAAATAAAAACAAAATCATTTTAAGTGTTATGAATTAAATAATAGAAATACATACATTTATAAAAAAATACTTAATAGAATTACTTAAATTTATAAACAAAATCATTTTAGTGTCTATGAAATAAAAAAGCAATTTAATTTTTCTTACTATTATATAATATATCAAATTTTATTTTAAAAAAAAGTATATAAAATATTTGATTTGGAACAAGGGCATTTTAATAATCATACTAGTTTATATTAGGATTCTGTTGAATTAGTAAGCCTTTATGGAATTCTATTCCGATTCCAAACAGCTTTTAAGTAACAACTTCAATGAATTTGATTCTGATTCCACCTCATTTCAATTCCTCTTCAATTCAATTCCTCTCAATTTGATTACGGATTAATAAACGCACCATAAATGATTTGATGGTGAGATTTAATCCCTCAAATAACCTCACTCTAAACTCCTCATTGGCTACCAAAATTAGAGTTTCAAAATACTAACATGCACGAAAGTTTTGTCAGATTTTAGACACTAATGTAATAGATGATGAAATTATATTTCGTTTCTCAAAATAAAAGGCAACATAACTAAATTACCTACCAACAGAACTATATTTCGGTCGAGATCACCTTCATACCAAAATAAACATCAGATCAGGTATAGTTTTCTTACACAAATAAAGGTTAACCGTAAAATGAAAACATTTTTTAAAGCACATATAGGGTGAAAACGATCTCTCCCTCTTGCTCTTTGAACCTCTCTCAATTTGCAAAATGTAATTTTGTTTCCTTCAATAGTTTAAAAAGCAACAAATTCCCCAATTCTCCAAGTGTTCAACACATATGAAGGACTGAAAGATGTGGAAACAATATATAGCAGAAGAATCATATGATGCTCGATATTGAAGCATTGTCATAAAGTGTTTAAACCCACAAAGACGTTCAAAAAATAAAGGCCCAAAAATAGAAAATAAGGAAGCAAATGAAGGTCCCACAATCTCTTCTATTAAGAAGCCAGTGGAAGATGATTATATTCACAAACACTACTACTACCTACAACCCTAACTCTACCCCAACTACAACTCCAGAAAAGGAAACCCAATAACCTACTTGAACCTACTAGAGGTAACTAAATCTGAATCAAGCACATTGACCCCATGATGATTGGCATTTCTCTTCGAATTTAAGAGTCATCATCACCGCCTACGTTCTTGGATGAGGTCCCGGCCTTCTTTGGGAGCAGAAGGTTGTGAATGTTGGGCATCACACCACCATTAGCAATTGTAACATCACCAAGAAGCTTGCTGAGCTCCTCATCATTACGCACAGCAAGCTGAATGTGGCGTGGAACAATTCGAGTCTTCTTGTTGTCCCTTGCCGCATTACCAGCCAATTCCAGAACCTGTAAAATTAAACAGAATCAAACAGCATTAGAATAAAATGCATCAACTTGTGGACAGAAATCAACTAACACACAAAACCATAAATTTACCAAGAAAATATCCTAATTTGGAAGGACACACCAATCAATAGCGTTAACATCTAAAATGGAATTTAAAATACATCCAAGAACCAATACTAATTCAAATTCCTATGACTTATCAACCATACCAATTCCACTAAAATGCCTCATACCTTAAAATGAATATTCGAACAAGAAGAAAACTATTTAAATACAAAGGGCCAATATTAATTCAACCCTATTCGACAGTCTAGATACTCCTAAAAAATAGATTTTTTTTCTTTCAAAAATGTCTGATTTCTCAATATTAACAGACAGAAAAATTGATATCAAAACTCGAAAATTACCAGACAATGAAATCGATTTCAATTCAAAGCCCCAAACTTTTATAATAAAAAACAATAATTTAATTGACTTATTTTAAAATAATAAATAAACAAATTTTATTTACGAAATAACCTAGATCCAAGATCTTAACATTGGATCGAAACACCCAGTTGAAGCAAAATTGCCTCCTTTTCACAGTTTTCATAACGTTCAATTAAGCAATTTCCGCACTCATACGAACTTAAGAAACAATCTTTTTCCCAATTCGAAACCCTAACACTAGATTTAGAAAAAGGGCAGAGACATACACATGCACGTACAAATAGAGAGGGAGAAAGAGATTGAGAAAGTGAAGTATACCTCAGCGGCAAGGTATTCAAGGACGGCGGCGAGGTAGACCGGAGCTCCAGCACCGACTCGCTCGGCGTACTTTCCTGCCTTCAAGAACCGGGCGATACGACCGACCGGGAATTGCAGACCGGCCTTGCTCGACCGAGAAGTGGCCTTTTTCGCGGCCCCGGATCCTATAGATTTGCCTCGACCCGCCATTGATGGACTTCCAAACAGATTTAAGAAAGAGAGAGAGAGAGGAAAAGAATGAGAAGCAATGGAGAGAAACAAAGTGTTCGGTACTATGGAGCGGAACTGAGACGTTTTTTGGGTATTTATTGTCGCTGGTATTTGAATTTGAGCCAATGAATTGAAGTACGCGGATCGAGAATGACAGCCGTTGATCAAAATAAGTAGGGACGGTATAGATTGATTGATTGAAAGAGTTTGTAACTTCTTTGTTCGGTTAGATTTGGTGAAGTGACGAAACTGACCTTGTATTTCTGTTAATTCGTGTTGACTTTGTTTTGGCAAAGTAATGATTTTGACTTGGGTTTGTATGCTTTGCCATTGCCCCCCTATTGCTTGCATAATTGCAGAAAGGCACTTCTCCTTTGAAATGTTACAATGGAGAACTCACTTTAAGGAACCTTCATCATCCTTCAAAAGGAATTCAAACTATTTATGTGTAAAAGTAACTCTTTCAATTATAGTAACAACAATACAAAATCTTTTGTAGAGAGTCCAATTTGAGTATATTACATTAAATTGTTGTATTCTTCGGTAATTAGGGTTTTACGGTTTCATTTCGTGGTGAACCAATTTTGGTACCAACATTACAAATTTATCAAAATTATAAGACTTTATAATCATTAGAATATGAACCGTATACCTAACCACAAATACTATAATAATGATTTTACAAGTATTATATTTTTTTTAATGAAATTATCAAGGGCACAAATGAAAATGAAGAGAAATAAACATAAAAGATATATATATATATATTAATATTAATAAAAATCAGCAAAATGGCTATTTAGAGCCCAGGCTCCATGAAGAGGGCTATTCCAGCCCAAACCCAAGCCCGGTTCGCTATTATTCATATAATTTTAGTGCTCACAAGCTCATCATTTCAGTTAAGTGGTCACAGTCGCCTAGTGGTTGAAAATAAAAATGACATGCAAGTACCAACATTGTTTGTAGGGCAACTCATCATTTTAATAAAAATTACGCACTTTATTTATATAAGGTAGCACAACATGCAATTATTTTTTTTAAAATGATTTGTTTGTTGTGATGGAGAAATTTAAAAATGATTTTTTTGTTGTTGTTGTAATGGTTTTTCCCTCGGTAGTGGTTCTATTGATACGATGACAAGAAATGTTGGAGGACACCAAGAATTATGTTGAATATAATGGAGGTACATAACTAGTAATAGGTGGACGAGAGGAGGGAAAGCAAACAACTGCAATACCAACATTGTTTGTAGGGCAACTCATCTAACCAGTGGCGAACCTACAGAGATGCAAGGAGGTGCAGTTCGCCGGAAAAAAAGTCATGGAGGTGCTAAAATTGCCCCCTTCTTCTAGGTTTTAAAGAGTTATGCAAAGGGTTTGGAAATCACCTCAAGGAGCCACCTGTTTGACAAGTTAATTACACGTATGATGTTCAAGGCAGCGTGGTGTCTCTAATGGAGGTTGAGGCGTTGGTTCATGAAGGAAGAAGGTAACCGTATACCCTGGTTTTCTTTTTCGCAAACGACATTGTTCTTCAATTTTGTTTAATGACACCGTGACACGAGTGTTTCACTGAAGTAGTTTCTTAAAAATCAAACTCTATCGTTTTGGTGAAATAAAATTCCTTTTCCCGCCCAAACAGTGATGAAATTAATAAATAAACAATAAATAAAACCAAATCGTTAAAACTGAAATTTTGAGTCTTGACCAATTTGTTAAAACCAAATCGATCCCCACTGCAGCATATATGTATGTATAATTCTACAAACCTTCCCTTAGCTTATTCCTATTTCTTTAGCAAGTTAGGCCTAGATAAAAATAGTTTTTATTTTTTTATTTTTATAGAGAAGATAAAAATAGTTTTAAGATTGATTATTTTGCTTCAATTACTTGATTATAGCTATTGTAATATATATATATATATATATATATATATATATATATATATCATTATAATATGCTATTTAATTTTTTTAAATTTCGTCCTTGGGCAGTATCAAAACGTTATTGCCCCTCCCTTGAAAATTTCCTGAATCCGCTACTGACCATTTCGCACCGAATCATTGGTGCAAATGTGAACCAAGGTGGGAAGGATATTCATGTCGCTGTGAAAGCATATGTACATGTGGAGATGAAGCGTTTTTAATACCCAGGATGAGGATAGTATTTGATTCCAATGTTTATTATAGTGAAAATATGCGTTCTGTTTCCTAAGATGAAAAAGTGCTTGTTCACATTCAGTTTCCTAGAAGAGGGTGTAAGAGATATTCTGTTTCCTAAGTAGCTGCTTTGTTTAGAAAAATATTTGTTTTTTGGGGGCAACATAGAAGGTTTAGGAGTTCATGTTCATCATCATTGTGCCCACCTATAACGGAGGTCATGACACTATCCTTTGACACACTATCCTTAGAGCATGTTTAATGCAAGGGCAATGGGCAAAAGGCTAGGTGCTATTTTAGCCTCTCAAAATAGTATTATTCATAAAATCTAGCCTCTAAAATTTTTTGTGGTTCTAGTCCTGAGGGGGCTGGGGCTAAAACTCAAAACTTATTATAATTTTATTGGTGATAAAAACACATATTTTTTCATCTTCATTGTGAAATGATAAGACAAGATATCCAAGTGTTGGATTTTGAAGTATAGAGATGAGTTTATGTTAGAAGAAGATGAAGATGAAAGCCTATTTATTGAGGTTTGAATGTAGAAATGTAAAAAAGATAAATAAGTAAAAATGTTTGGAGTATATTAAATTTTTTTTTAAAAATGTATAAAAAAAAAAAAAAAAAAGGCTGAACTAGCAGCCGTTGGCTTGTTGGACTAAAAAAAAAATATTAAAAAAACTAAAAAGCCCAACAACTAGCCGTTCCATTGTCATTGAGTGCACCACATGGCAGCTCCTTAGAGCACTTCCACCGCAACTGTCAAAGGCAGGCAAAAGGCCCCCTTTGGGCCAAAAAACCACTCAAGCGCAGCAAGTTCAGCCCGGGCAAGCCCACGGGCAAGAATTGCCTAGGCTCAAGCCCGAAGGCTGACACATGCTGACGTCATAATAACATCAAAATTTTGAAAGAAAAAAAAACCATAATTTTCATATTTTTTTTTATAAATACCTACCCATATTCTTTACTCCCCACACCAAAAACTCTACACAAATTCATCTCCTCATAACTCATGTGAATAGTAATTACCCTTGTCCTTGCCCTTTGGGGTGGAAACAAAAAAGGCAAGGGCTGCCACTATTCACGTGAATAGTGGCAAACCTTGCCTTGCCCTTGCCTTTTTGGGTGGAAGTGCTCTCATAGGCCATTGCATTTGAAAAAGTTAGCTTTTGCTGTGCCCTTTTTTGTTTTTTCAAAAACTAACAGCGGGGTTAGTACTTGGGCAAAATCAGCCCATTATCTTGTGTTAGGCCAAACTGGACTGGATCAAACACATGCATTAGAAAGTGTCTTTTTTCATTTGAGGCCAAATCAGTCCCATTAAACATGCTCTTATGAGCATAAGTCCAGGTGACCCAAAGGTGGTTGAGCTACACAATGTCTCAATTCCGAAGGTAGCTTGTAGACCATAAGGCTCTTTCATCAATTAATAGAAGCACCGAATCATTGGCTTGAGAATGCATGATGTTGGAGAAATGGTCTCCCCTGCTCCACCCAATATATATACGGCCGTCAAGTATTATTACATATGTTATTGTACGAATGATGAACACCATATCGATACCAAACCAAATGAACGGCGAATATTCATAACATTCAATAATTTCCTGTCAATTTAAAGTGAAGAATATATTACCCAGCGCCGAAAAGAGCCCCAAGCGGAGTCAAAATATTACCCAGCCGCTACCATCGTTGAATCGATGGTTTCAAGCCATCATCTCATGACGCCGACCACACCATCGGATTCGTCGACGCCAAAACAGCATACGCCTGAACGAGTCGTTTGTGATGATGCCGGAAACTCACTGGCGCTGTGGGAAAAATGGCAGTTGCGAACAAAGTTACTTGGGGACACGTCATTCTCTCCTATCTTCCTCACGGCTCCGACCACCCTAACACACGACTTCAGCCACCCAGCTCTCCCCGTGAGAGAAAACTCTGACCTTTCCGTTATTTGCTGCACCTTCCTAAGAACTAATTAACTAACTTAGGCATCGAATGACCTTTGGCCAACACCCCACCGGTGTGCTCCGTTGACCCCAATCCATTTTGCAGGGATCGAGAAGGAGGAAGTTGGAGGACGAATGAATCAATCCTCGAACATTCTCCTTGGAGGAAATTTGCACAAACAACAATGAGCCATAGATATGTCAAAACGATGAGAAGCGACAAAGAGTTGACGATGAGATGCAATGGAGAAGATAGAAAGAGGCACATCAAGAAGAAGGCCTTGGGTTCATCGAAAAGAAAAAGAAGTAAGGCTAGAGTTGTAACTTAGTTGGGAGTCTAAATTGAGATTAAAGCATTTGGGTAATAATTGGGATAATGAATTTGAATATTACTTGGGGTCATTGTGATTTGTGTGAGACCTGATATTTTTTGAGGTGCTTAGAAAATAAGTTGTGATTTTTCTATGGTTCTATTGGAATTTTGGGAGATAAGTTTGAGTTTGATTTTGAATTAAGAATTAGACTTGAAATTGAATGGAAGAGAGGATGTGTAAGAGCATCTCCAACAGCCTCTTCAACCACTTTGTGATGCTCAAATAGGTGAGCCACATCAGAAAAATTCCCTCCAACAGCCTCTTCAACCTCAGTCATTAAATCTGCAACCCCATTCTCTCTCTTCAAAACTGGTAAGTTGACCTTGCCTCTTCAAAACATTTATTTTGTTTTGGGAGAATCAAAATCATATCGAAAGGCTAAAGACATTTATTTGCTTGATGAGTTTGATGTACATTTCATAAATATTATTTATTTTCTAGAATATTATCTTTTTTAAAAAAGAATTTTATTAAGTGTTATTATTTAAAGTCAAATATTGTATTAATTGAATTGAAGAGACTGATGAGGCATAAAATATTAAAGTAGCAAATAAGGCTCTTCAAATTGCCACGTAGGTCAACAAACTTCAATTTGAAGAGTTTTTTTTGCTACCACTGTTGGAGATGCTCTAATTATGTGATAGGTGGAGAGAATTTGTAGTTAGGTGGTAAAACTCTACACTTGAGTTCCCTTACTCAGTGCCACCTCAACTTCCATCATCATTAATTCACTCCCATTGTCTCCCACGTCTGTTCTTGATGAGTCCCAAGTCTGGTCAGTTCAAGTCCCACAAATATTCTCTTCATTCCCCAAAGGAACTCTCTCAAACACCCAGACCTGTCAGAATCTCAAAACTGTACAGACCTGTTCATAGGTCGAAACCCCTATCTCTTCAGCTCAAAACAAAAATTTTCCTTCTTCAGACTTTTTCATATGCCTCTCTACTAGAGCATATCCAAAATTGAGCCAAATCTAATCAATTTAGACACCTACACCTCAATTTTAGTACAAGTTGTTCGTCACTGCCTGAGTTTTGCTGAATGCTCAGGTCTGGCCTTGCATGGCCGTTTCTGTTCTCCTTTTGGTGTCAATGTCTTCATGAAATGTGTTCCTAAGGTAGAGAGCTCTAACATATCCAAATTTGAGAGCTATTTGAATTTTGTAGACATCTGAAAACCTGTCCAAGGTAAGACTGGTCGTGCTTTCTGTTGGTTTTACTCAAGACTATCCTTTATCACTCTTGCATGTCGACTTTTCTTGCTCATATGACACAGAGCCCTTCTTGAGAGTTGTTCAGCTCTGTGTTAGGGACAATATATCCAAATTCCTTGGTCATCCATAAAGTTTAGCTATCTCAGAAGTGGTACACACCGGAACAAGATACTTTTTCCATGTGTTGTTTTGGTGATTATTCTAGTTGGGAGGTGTATTGAGGATTTCACACCAACTCAGAGGATTGAGGTAAATATTTAAAATGTTTGATTTCTGGAAATCTATTTTAGAGGTTGTATTCTTGAGGTTTTGAGGATTGTTGAGTTGGATACAAACTTAAGTGAAATTTGTGAATTGTTGAGTTGGAATACTTGAGTTAAGCCCTCTAAATTGATCTAAAGATTTAATTTGGAAGATGAATTATGTATTTTTTTAGGACAAAATTTAAATATTGGATATTAGAGGACATTTAGGTTGTGAATTATTCTCTTAAAGGTTGGATATTGTTGCCTTTGAGGAACCTAAGTTCTAGCTAGGCAAATGTTGTCTTCGAGGTAATTCTTGAAGGTTGGCCTATGTGAGTTGGTGGTTTTGGTGATTTAAATGTGATGTGGACTATGGTGAATCCAAGTAAGCGTGGAATCGAGGTAGGGGGTCTTCACTTGCCTCACTAGTCGTTTTCCCAACTACATGTATTTGCATATTTGATAAATCACTTTATATGATATTTTGAACTATATTGTTGAATACTGGATTTGGCATTGAGTTTGAAATGTTATATGTTTGACCTTGGATTTGAATGTGGTTTTGAGTTCCACCGGATGGGTCACACATACAGCCTATGATGATGACCGTCTAATGCGTGGATATTAGGCCGGAGTGCAGTATCATGGATATTTTGTGTGGTATGCGATATTCGTTCTGTGTTGTTTGGTCATCTAACAGTGTGAGTATGTAACTCTCCTCCATTGTTTTTACTCGATAAATTGAGCATGCTCATGATATTTCAAATTGATTTAAACTCGTGCTTCGAGAAATTGATTCAAATATGTTATTATAAAATTATAACTGTTTTTACTCAATCAGGGTGACTCCTGAAGGGGAGCAATATTGAACGTGTTGCTCACCCCTACAACTGCACTTTCTTTATGCAGGTGATCATGCGTAGTTGGTGTGCGACATGACATGGCAGTGGCGAAAGTAAAAATCTGTTTCGTTTTGTGTAACTCTGATTTCATTGTAAAATGACTCGTATGAAATAAAAATCGAGTTTTCGATTATTTCGGCCCACCTTATGATTTACGCTTCCGCACCGTTTTCAAAGTCTTATTTCTAACTTAAAAGCCTTACGTTCTATCAACAACGTGGTGTTATGATATTCGATCTAACATTATAGCACTGCGCACGTTTTCTAGGGCGTGACAATTTGGATATAAATAAATCCATCAATCAAATTAACATAATCGGTACCAAAGAAAAAACTGGGACTGAAACCGGTATAGACCGAGTACGTGTTCAATTTTTGAGACCCAAAGCTAACTTTTATAATCAACACGATTATTTTTGGTTTTCTTTTCATCTCGTTTCATCGGTTTAAGTGTCTACCCTTAATTAGAATCCCAAAACGCACACTCAAAACAGAAACTAAAAATAGTTTCGTCAAAGAAAAAGAAAAAACTTTTATTATGTGAGAATGATGAATAACAAACTTTTATTTAGCGCTGCTCTAGCTTTACCCAATTTTCTTCCTCTTCTCTTTTGATTTGATCATGTGTATTCGAAGTCACCAATTTTTTACTGGGTGAATGCATCCGTAGGAAACTACGAAAATATGTCGTGTAATGTGACTCAATGGTTTTGAATAAGACTCCTCATTATGCATATAAGTCATATGCTCCACTTTTACAGTGGCAATGGGACAAGGTGGGGACAAAATTTGGGCATTGTGCTTTGTATTTAATCCCTTCAAAAAGAAAAGAAAAATCTTTCAGACCCAGAAACTGAAACAGGTTGAAAATTCAAATAACATATGAGACAGATTCATGAGAATCCCTAACTAATGCCAATTCAGATTTCAGGGTTTTAGTGTCTCTTTCTTTCACGTGTACCTTCCTCAGTAACGATGCCCATTTATTGGTGTTACAGAAGAAGGTTTTGGTAAATACTAATAGTCATGTTCCCCATAGGCCCATAGCTCAAAGATTCTCTCCATTTTTTTGAATTTTCATGTGTCTACTTGTTTTATAAATAAAATTTCTTCTTCTGTTTATGGCTTTGAGACCACTTCTCTCTCTTCCTCTCTTCTGGATATCCATTTTGGAGATACTTCCAAAATGTGCTTCATTTGAATGAGAGACTACAAAAGACATTGTGGTACTAAGAATTTGAATATATATATTTTTTAAATTGTATTCCTGGGTTTTTCATAGAAGTATTTGACATGGTTTCTCTCTATAATATGCAGCTTTTTGAATATTCTTGGATGAATTGTTGGTTGCTAGAAGTGGGAAGAAGTTAAAGTTGAGTGATAGAGTTGTGTGCCAAAATAGAAAGGCAATTGAAGAGAAAGTGATGGCAGCTAGCTTACTTTTTCCAGCTTTAATGGTGGTAGGAAGGATGAGAAATGGCAAGTGAAAGTGATGACTTGCTTTTCAACACAATGGAGAACAGTTGAAGAATCCAAATATTGTACTTTGTAAGGAGCTTTGGAGCAGCCTAGCCACTAGAAAAAGAGTACAAAAAAGGCACAAAGGAGATCAAATATGCCAACAGTGTGGTTCTCTCTGAAGAAATCTCTACACTGCAAATCAGAGCCATCAGAAGTTCATGCTCCAAAGTCAAGGAAGCACTTGAGCACAATCTTGACAAGAAAAGGAGGGAGGTCAGGCTGTTCTAGGTCTATAGCAAATCTCAAGGATGTGATTCATGGAAGCAAGAGGCATTTAGAAAGGCCACCAAGTAATTGCAGCCCAAGATCTATAGGGAGCAGTGAGTTTCTGAACCCAATAACCCATGAAGTCATTTTGAGCAACTCAAGGTGTGAGCTCAAAATCACAAGCCTTGCTGGGTTCCACGAAGGAATTGGGTCTGGAAACATCAACAATGGTGGTGGTGGTTCAACATTTGTGGATACTCTACGGCCAGGCACACCTGGCCCTGGTGGTCAATCAACAATGCACTATTTTAATCCATCTTTTAGGACCTCATCAACTCCTCCAAGGAAAAGTCCTTTTCTTGCATCTGCAGATAATACAGAAGGGTCAGGGAAAGGTTCAGCTTTTCCTGCTAGTGGTGGAATTCGTCAGAGCAATAGGGTCTCCTTTGACACAGAGCACTCTCATGGTTCTTCTGCAATAACTTGTCACAAATGTGGTGAGCATTTTACCAAATGGGAAGCTGCTGAAGCACACCATCTCTCTAAACATGCTGGTAAGAAATCCCTGCTGAATAAAACTCTCATTTTGGGCAAATATTATTTAAAAATTGAAATGTTCTTCAGTTTGTTCAGAACCCTTCTTCTTGTTGTTTTCAAGTATTTGGTATAGCATCTATTTCAGTTTTCCTTATCCTATTAGGACCAAATGTCTAAATTCTTATAACCACAAAAATATGAGCACTTTCTTCCGACCAAGAAAAGAGGAAATGTAAATAGGAATAGGCATCTATTTTACTTTTCCTTATCCTCTTAGGATCAAATTACTAATATTCTTCTGGCCACCAAAATATGAGCACATTTTTTTTTTCTGACTAAGAAATGAGGAAGAGTGCAGAGAGTTCTTCTTGTTTACATTTTGCAACTTTGAAGATGAGACCACTGCCTGAGACACTGGTGAATCTAGCAGAAACTTTATCTGGTTTTACTAAAACCTCAGTTTTTTGCTTGAATGACCTCCAGCATATTTAGTGTTCACCCAAATGTTTGGTATAACATGAGGAATGTTTTACATTTTTAAAATGGCTCTGATTCTATGAACTATCTTCGGATTCATCCAATGGTTACTTCAAATTGTAGAGTAGATTTCCCACTCACACTATCCTCATATCTGTGGCAGTTACTGAACTTATGGAAGGTGACTCATCTAGAAAAATTGTCGAAATAATATGCCGGACAAGCTGGTTGAAATCTGAGAACAATTGTGGCCGGATAGAGAGAGTGTTGAAAGTGCACAACATGCAAAGAACTCTTGCTCGATTCGAAGAATATCGAGAGATGGTGAAAATGAAAGCCAGCAAACTCCCTAAGAAACACCCTAGGTGCATTGCTGATGGGAATGAGCTTTTGAGGTTTTATGGCACCACTGTGGCCTGCTCTCTTGGTCTAAATAGTTCCTCAAGTCTCTGTGTATCAGAAAAATGCTGTGTTTGTAGGATCATAAGAAATGGGTTCTCTGCAAAGAAGGAGCTCAAGGAAGGGGTAGGTGTTTTTACAACTTCAACAAGTGGAAGAGCTTTTGAGTCCATTCAAATATTAGAAGAAGATCCCTCCATAAGGAAAGCTTTGATAGTCTGCAGAGTAATTGCTGGAAGGGTTCATAAGCCTTTGGAGAATATACAAGAAATTGCTGGTCAAACTGGGTTTGATTCTTTGGCTGGAAAAATGGGTCTTTACTCAAATATTGAAGAGCTTTATCTGCTCAATCCTAGAGCTCTCCTTCCTTGCTTTGTGGTCATCTGCAAACCCTGAAGAAATTATCCTTTTCTTATCTTTTTTGCCGAAGTAAAAAAGAAATGTCTCAGTGCATCTATAATTATGATGTTATGTGAATCCCTCCTTTTTGTCTTTCTATTTTTTTTTGGTGAAGATATTTTCCCACTGATTTTTGGAAGAAAATTGATTCTTCTTTCAAGCCTCTAGTCATCTGCCATTTTGTAAAAGTTGTGCCTCTCAGTCTCAATTGTATCTCTGCCTCTTCAGTTAAGGCCTGTGCTATCAGTGCAACACTTTTTTGTGAAGAATATGTATACTTCTGCTGTCATTGCAACAAACAACTGATAGAGCCTGCCAACAATGATCACTAAAACAATTGAAGAAAAAAAAATTAGTTTGGGAAAAATAAACCATGTATTAATCTGTAAGTCTTAAAAGAAAAATTGCAGTTAATAATAGTCATTGAATTATTGAATTGTGTGCATGCTCTTCTCTTGCCTGCATTAAAGGAAAGGTCAATGTCTATCCCAAGTGTGAACCTGACCATCAAATTCAATAGTTCTTGGGTAAGGCAGAACATTAAATCACAGGTAATTAAAACTTCAAACCTTCAAAGATTGAAGCAGGTAGCTAGCATTTAATTCTTGATGCTGTTTTATTAAGTCCTAAAAGCTAAAGGCTACAGAGCTCAGAGACAAAGAACTTGCATTAGTAGAATAATTACTAAAAACTTTAAATGGGACTTAAGAAAACAGGGCTTTTCTTAGCTTGGAAATTAATTGGGTTTTAGTAGGCACTAGCATTATGCAGAGTGACAAGGTTGTCATGTGGTCCTGGTTGGAAGGTTTATGTCAATGTCAGTCCAAAATCAGAGGCCAAAAATCCAGAAGGATTGCTTGACATATGTTCACTGTTAGGCATTTGTTTTGTCTTCTCTTTCCCTATCACTGTTTGAAGTTTTGATTGATATTTTAGTGTAAATCCTTTTTACTCTCTATTTTCAGATTTGATTTTCTTGGTGCCTACTCTTGGTTGGTGTAGGAGCAGCTAACGTTCGAGATAAGGTAAAAGACTCGTATATCTCTCTATTTTTGTTTTGGGTGGTGCTAGAGGCACCACCTTTGCTCACCACCTCTCTATTAGAGAGGTGGTGAGCAAGGTGGTGAGCAAAGGTGGTGCCCCAAATATTTTTCATTTTGTTTTTCAGTAATTCAACGGCTGCACTTGTAATATGACGTGACAGTATTACGGTTACATCAAGAAATTACTCATCTCTCTCCCTCTTCAAAAATGGTAGTTTTAATTGTTAGCTTTGTAGAGATTTTAAGTGCATCTACCTTCCCATAGGGACTATGGGTTAAAAATATCTGAACACTACATGACCTTACTGATATACATCTGTACAGCTTCATTATGGCACATGCACCTCATAAATGAATTAGTACTACCGCTCCTAACACTTGATTTTCAATTTCTGGCCTTAAATGTCTTGAATGAAGGTAGTTACAAGCTTTGGGTTGCATTGCAGATGAAGAACTCAAATATTGAAATTTTTTGTTTTATTGCAGTTGACATTACTGCTTGACATAGACTTTTCATCTGAGGGCTGCCAATGGCTAAGCAATGCACTGATCATGTCAAGCTTCTGATTCTTATTTATTATCAGGAAGTGGCAGAGATGATGATGAGGCTTCTGTTCTGAAATGTTATATACAGACACACTAATTAATCAGAATTAGAATACATAATTGTTTGTTTCACAGATGAATCTACAGCTTTGTGTAGGTGGCAATCAACTTGGCTTTTTGGCCAAAGCAAGTGAGATACTCTAATTTTAGATTGCCATCCAGAGAGACCCTGAAAAAGCAGTTGACTTGGACATGGTCTGAAAAAGCACTTACCAAGATAAGCAAGTGTTTTAAGGATTAATATAATTAACTTTTAGTAATTCCTGAAAAAGTACCTTATAAAAATGCCTGTGGATAAAATATACAAAAAGCACTTTAATTTTTATTGAAAATTGATATTACTTCTTAATAAAAACACTACTGACAAAAGCAAACCACTTTATACAGATGCATACTGGCACCTACAACTCCATAAGTTCATTGAGCAAGCTTTGCATTAAATCTGCATCACCTAAATATATGCAAACTGCAATAATTTCTCAAGCTATTGATCTCTCTGAATTATTCATTTACTTCTTGCTGCTTGGAGATCATTTTCATTATTATGGTTAAATAATGACCAACTTAGTTTGGCTTATTTATTTAGGGGGGGCATGAAATCTACATGTTTGCAACCAGGCCCACATCTTTGAGTAATCATCAATAATGGCAATGAATTTTCATAAAATTGGATATAGGAAAACATGTCATAGCATCAAAATCCTTCATCATTGATGGGCACACTTCAAATATTTCATAAAAAACTATAGTTGAACTTTAACACCATTAACTTCAAAGAGGAGGCAGAAAGCCAAAACCTAGACAACAAGTAATTGTCTGATGGATAATATCTTCTAGTCCATGCTTGAAACTGAATCCCAAATCTGTTAGCTTCTTTGAAGAGATCTCTGAAGGCACTACATCATTTTCCACCTCCATTAATCTGTATCAGTTAAAAATAACATCAATATGAGCCATTAATAGAACATGAGTATTTTAGTCTTAACACATAAGCCATTTGATGAGGATCTAAGTTGAAGACTTAACTTGAGAATCACTTTGTTTAAATACTTTAATAAAACACATACTATGTTCTAAGCTCGCCCGACGGATAATACGTATACCATTTAATTACATGGTATTTAACCTTGGTCATTCAAAAGGTTCAATTTTCGTCCGACAGGTTAGAACATAGAATTTGAATTTTTATACTTAAACATTATATGTCTACATACATATATCATTTACTTGACAATTCTATGACAGAGAAACTACCTGTTTGGATTTGAGCAAGGGTATGCCTGAGCTAGATACTTAACCAACTCAGATATCAGATAACTTTGGGTAGCGCATATGTAACGACCTTCAGCTTTGGCATGCTCCATTAAAAATATGTGGGCACTGCATATATCTTCAACATGAACTAAAGCAATTGAACCCATTCTTGCATTTACAGCAGATAATATCCCATGGAATTCAGAGTCACCTACATAAAAGATCATATATATCCACAGTTCAATTGTCTTCCTCTATCCATAGTTCTTATTTTATTTTTGAGCATGTGTCCCATGCATCAATTATAAGTTATAAGCATTTGCATAGTAAAAGCTGAAACATAGTTTAATTTTACATATTTATTGGGACATTGCAGAAAGGTATATCAGGGAAAATCAGGACAGATTTAAATCATATTTATTTGTGGTAGACTTGTGAAATTATGATATCACTCCATAATTTGTGATGATCAATCACACCTTATCTGGTCATTTTAAGAAATGAGAATTGAGCATTTTTTAGCATTTTAAGACAGGTATATATATATATATATGGCAGAAGAACCACCTGTTATTGGTGACAAAAGAACTTGAATGCTTGATGGAACCTTGGAAGTGAGAAATGGACCTCCAACAGTACTTGTTATCACTGATACCAGATTAATGTCATTCTCATTTGCAAATCTAAATGCTGCTTCCTCTGTGAGAATCTTTGAAAGTACATAAACCTGTCAAAGAAATCAAAGGAAAAAATATTTGTCATGTATAATTAATGTTTGTAGTAAGCATATAGCATGAAAGGGAAAGGACGCATTACCCATCCAATTTTTTTTTCACTCAAGACTTGATCAACTGGTGTTTGACAAGATTCATCAACAATAGCTCTTGCATTTCCCTTGCTGTCTTTGGCAGTGATAGTGCTGATGGAAGAGGTGAGCACAACCCTTTTCACAGTTCCAGAATTCATACAGGATTTGAGGAGATCCAAGGTTCCTTTGATTGCAGGTTCAATGATATTTGATTGCACATAACTCTCTTAGATGTCAAAGATTGAGAGCAAATTAATTAGTGTTATGCCCCCACTAAATGATAATAAGGTAGCATTGTAGATTTACATAGGCATTAGTGATTACCAATGTTTTCTTCTACAGTAACACTGAATTCCATTGATGCTGCAACATGAAATACACCATCACACCCCTTCACAGCCTCGTCGAAGCTTCCTTCTTCTCCCAAATCAGCTCGGAACAATCTCAACCGGTCAGTGTTCGTCCACAATGACAATAGGTGCAAACACTTGGCTGAGAAGTTAGGTGGAACTTGATCAGCCTTATTAAAACATTAAGAATAACAAGAAGAGATAAAGCATGCTCATGAATTAAGGATTTCAATTTTTTTTTATGACAAAGTATATGGAACTGAATTGATTGCATGATCCTCTTCTTCTACTTTGTTGCATTGTATTTAGGTCAGAAGTGTTTTCATTTCAAAGCTGCCATTTTTTGGACCAAGTTACAAAATTGGGCTGAGCTACTTCTTCAGTCCAATCTAGATTTGTTCCAATATTTTGTTTGGGCTAGATTAGCAGTCTATTGGCTTGCTTAGGAGTTAGGTCAATCTTTAACCAGCCCAATAGGAATGGTTTTTTTTTTGGTCAAGCCCAATAGGAATGGTTGTTGTAACTTGTAAACATAGTTTGCTTTCATTTCAGATTTATTCTTAATAAAACCAAAATAGTCAGATTAATTCTTAATAAAAATAAGTGAGGGCATGTAACCAATGATTGATGAGACTTAGGTGTTTTAAATTGTGTAAAAAGTCACTTCTCAATTGCCTAGACATCCTACCAGACAAAAAATGTAATTTAGGGCCTTGACCTGACACCAACCAACATGTTCCCTAATTGCCAGAAAAATAGTTGCACACCTAGAAATAAAAATAAAAAAATCCTACATTTCTATCTTATAAAGCAAAATGCCAAAATATATACTATTTGATGATTCCTTCGTGATGGAAGCACCTATCAAAGAAAAGATGCTATGAAACTTAGATTCATGTGCTAAGGTTTGAATCAGAGAAAATGTTCTCTGAAAAATCATAGTTAAAAAATTGGCATAGAGAAAGGATCGAAGTGCCACCTCTAGCCTCTATTTTCTTCTTCTTTAAGGAATTATTGTAAAATCAAATAAATGTATCTATTTCCAACCATTAAGCAAGAAAAACAACTTGAGAATATTTTTGCCAAAGTTAGGAAGGGGATGGGTTTTCTCACATGCACACACTGCCAATGTGCCATTATAGTTTGAATATGATACTATTTGCACAATTTGAGAATGTTTTGAAACTAAGGAGAATGATTGAGGTGAAAAAAAAAACTGTGGTCTCAACTGGAAACTTATTACATTCTTGGTCTACAAATCAGAATCCCATAATTTGTTTAATGTTAGACAATTTTTTTTTCTGGAAGACTAATTGAACTACAATATTTTGATTGGTTGATTGGATTCTCCATTTCTTTTCTTTGTCCATGGTTAAATATAGTTTATATACAGTGCAAAAATTCCAACATCACCTCCACATAAACCAATAGCAAACCAAGAAAATGGTACACACACATCTTTGAGATTGACATCAAGTTTTTTTTTTTAAATGCATGTAATTATCAAACTTAGTAGCCACATGACTTCTATATGCAAGGTGTTGAAATTTTTTTTTATTTTTTAAAGCTAAACCATCTTTGATTGAAAAGTCTATACCAATCATCTCAGAAGCTGATGCTAAGTCCAACTTCCTTTCTCTGCCTAATATGCAACCATGGATGATTTTCTAGCTAAGCCATGTTAGACCCAAAAAATTATACAAATCATAGAAGCTAATGCTAACTTAGAGTCCTCTCTCTCTCTAGTTCAATTAATATCAACCATAAACACAAATAAATCAGAACACAGAAAGCTATAAGTTTTTCTGCTTGGATGAAAAGAGAAACTTGAAAAACTAAAACAAGCAGAAGTGAGAGGTTGGTTAAAGAGGTTTACAGACCAGGATCACGAACTGTGGCATGAACCATGTGGCCTCTTTCCAAGAGGGTGTTCACCAGCCAAGACCCTATAAAACCAGTGGCTCCAGTCACACAGTAAGTTGCCATAGCTCCCTTTCTTTTAGCCTCCACCTCCGTCTTGCCCTCTGAACCCTCCATTTCTTTAACTCAAAGCAGGCTGCTGTTTTAGATACCCTTTCAGTGTTGTCTATGACGGAATTTATATATGAAATAATAATGATTAATTAATTAATCATGGTATTGGCAGTTGTAATCATGTAGTTAATATAATATTCATATTGCAATTGTATAATCAGAAACTACTGGATGATCGAGTAAGCAAGCATGTGACAGTAATTAATTCATGATTTGGAAGTTTTTTTGTTTTTTTTTTTTTGTTTTTTGGTTTGAATACATGATTTGGAAGTTGAAAAGCAAATATAACATGTTAATTTCATGTCTGGCCCATATTTGGAATTTACATTCAAATAGGCACTATTATGGGTGGAGATACTTGGAGAGTTCTGTGTTGTCAATGCATGGTTGCCAAATGTTAAATCATCCGTGTCGTTTTAGTAGGGCACGCTTCAATTGTTTTCCATGCTTGTTTTGGGTGCGTTATTTCCACCACATTTCTATTTTTCTACCTATTATTTAATAATTTTTTTAGAACATTTTCTATTGAGATGGACGATAATATACTAAATTCACACACACAACATTGATGCTAGGATTCGAACCCAGAACCTTGCTTGAGGGAGCAATTACTCTAAACCACTACACTAGTGAGCAATTATTATTTTAGAAAAGTTGATATAGATCCAAATTTTTATTGAGGAGTTGGGTTTAATTCTCGGAGTTGGTGACTTTGATCCAAATCTTTTAACTTTTGTGCCATATAAGATTAGATTTCTTTTAAAATATTTTCTGATGTAATCTTTAAAAAAAAAAAAAAATCATTTTTAGTTTCAATGTTGCTCTTTATGACTTGTAATAGTCATTTATGTCATAATAATTAGCCTCTTTTTTAGGTAACATACAATTTTGTTTGTCTACTTTTATATCTGACTTATAGGTTGTCTTCTAATTTATGTTCGTAACTTATAGGTAATCTTCTAATTTATGTTCTTACTGTATAGGTAATTGATATAACCATTATTTCATATATTTTTATTATCTTTCTCTTAAATTCTTGCTATGTTCTTGAGTGAGTTTAGTCCATTTTTACTTAGTTTTATGTTTTATTAGGTTTGAAGAGTAAAGATGAAAAAGCAAGCAAAAGGAGCATTTTTGGGATTAAAAGATGTTTTGCAAGAATGTCCTGTGCAGATCAGTCAACTTTACAGAATATACTGTACTTCCTCGGAACGAACCAGATGTTGAGCCTTATATCGCTGGAAAGATACGGATGTTAGCTTTCTGTAGAATTTTACGGTTCGTGATTCGGACATGTGTGGAGAGAGTTGTGGCCGTTTTAGTACAGACAGTTCGAGCAGAATGTGTTCTGCGGGTTTTGCAAAAATAATCCTTTTTAGTTTAATCTTTGGAGTCCAATTTATGTCAATTGCATTTGAAAAGTATTTACAAGGATTTGGGATAATTTTCTGAAGTATGATCCTATATTTAGTAGGATTTTGGATGCCAACTCATTAAAGTCAATTGGAGCCAAACTAGGAAAGCAAAGTTACCGAGTGAAAAGAGGATTTGTTCCTTATTTAAAGAAGATCAGAAAATTAGAGTTTTTTATGCTGGAGTTGGAAGGAGTGTCAAAGAGCCGCTGCCATCGTCAAGTTCTCGAGCATCGTCATAATCCATAAGTTTTACTTTATGTTTTCTAGTTTTCCAATTATGTTTTCTTTGAACATGCGTAACTAAATTATTCTCTAGGCGAGGATGACGCCCGAGCATGGATAGTTATGATTTTTAATGTTATTTAATGGATTCTAAGTTTTTTTCAGATGAATGCTTAATCACTATTTTAATTGTTGCTATTTATTTAAGTTCTTTGATTGATCACCTTAGGGCTTTGCATCTAGTAAATTGGAAGATGAATTTGAGGCGAACCAGCAATATAATTCAATTAGCTTCTTGTGATTAGGTGTGGTGAATTACATTATTGTTTGACGAAGAATAATGGTTTGCTTGGTTCCCTTGTTTTCTAGAACGTAATGAATCCAACTTGTTAAATTTATGCCTTAACCAGGATAGACTGCAGGATTGGGTATATGATCTTTGTCTGAACTAGAAAAGAATCTTACACTTAAGGAAAACTATGGTCTAAGTGCCTGAAAAGGACTTAGATACGGGAATTATCATATGAAGAATCGAAAGAATCTGTTGAATGCATTGAAATCTAACTTGGATTGCTTGTGGTTGATTCCGAAACCCTAGACCTTCATCATTGTTCTTCAACCTTAAAATTCAACCTTTTTATTCTAACTGCTTTTATTAATTTCTTGTTTGTTTCATAAACTTTCACAACAAAAATCTCTACAAATTCACTTGCGTATCAGTTAGATTTAATTTAGGTATTCGAATATTAGATTAATTTGGAATCCTCTTGGGAACGATATACTTGGACTTGTCAAACGCTATACTACATCATTCTTGTGCACTTGCAAGGGCAGACCAGTAATCTTCTCATTTCTGTTCCTAACTTATAGGTAACACAATTTGTCACTAAATTTTTTTCGTTACTAATAATAACACTATTTACCTTGATGTCATGTACATAATTTCATGTGGGTGCTTGTCTGATCGATTGGTATAGTATGTGTGTCTTTACTTTTCATTGATTAAATTGTATTTTATCCATATATTAGAAATATTATCAAGGAAAGAATTCAAAATTTAAATTATGAAATTCAATTACAAGGAAATAATGCATTAAATTTATATTTTCAATGTATTTTCTTTATTTACCTCAAAGGGTAAAATCGACACAACAAAAAAAGTAATAAATGTCAAAGGACTTACATCTAAAACAAAAAACGTGTGGACTAAATCCAATGACAACTAATCGTTCTAAACCTGGATCTAAGAAGCCCTTATTATTTAATAATCTTTTATGAATTCATCTTTATGTAAAATTATTTTGGAGGACAACTTTTAGTATCTTAAAAAAAAATTAAAAACAAGCTAATGGGGTCTAATCCAGTGAAAAATGGCATTGACTTGCAGATCAATGGTCTCATATTCGAATCTCCATGACACCTTGATAGAGAAATCCCCCTGATAATAAATCTAATACATCAAGTTTAAAGAACCATTATAAATAATACTTAAGTTCGAAGAACCATCATAAATAACTCAAATAAAACACATGTGTAAAATCCATGAATGTAGACTCATGAATATATAGAATGTATGCCTAACACATTTCTTATCTCAAAGTTTTATGAATATAGAGTGGTAAATAGTACGTAGATTGACATTTTTTAAAATTTGGAAGGAGGTGAGAAAATAAGGTTCATGCAAAAATTAGAATGGGTAATGGAAATAGTGTCACTATGTGTTTTTCCCAATAAGTATGCCGACATTTCTATATTATATAATTCCCCTTCTTAGTGATCAATAAGTATGAGAAGGCCAAGTTCTTGGGTTAGTGTTGAAGGAGAGTTTAAGATTAGATACACCAATAATTTGATCCTTTCCTTTCAATGTAAAGAAAATGTATCATAATTTAGAGAAAATTCATAATTGTATTCATAAATTAGGCACAAAGACCATCAACCATAAGGGCAAATACAAATGCCCACAAAGGGATAATACAAATATGAAAGCATAGTAACCACATAGTGTTAATTCAGATACATGCCATAAAAGGCCAGAGAAATTTCGGCATAAAAGCCGCATGCCTGAACAAACTAGACATGAATCATAACGCCCAAAATCTACCAATACAACTACAAATTTTAACTCTCACAAGTACAAAATAAAAAGTAGAGACTAGAAAACAGTCAAACACCCAACTCACACGGTGTTGATGCAATTATTACAAAATAAGAAAACTGCAAACAAACAACCAAAAACCAACAGAACCACTATTTCCATTGTTGCCACCGCCACCATAGAAGATGTTGCTGCCTTGGAGACAGAGAACACCACAGAGATTGCAGCCAATTACCTTACAACTAAAACGCCAACCAACAAAACCACAAATCTAAGCATATCTCTAGACACAAGAAACCTCCCCACAATTAAAACTCCAAATCCAATAAAAAGGGAAGTGGAAAATAAGTGGGGAGGTAAGGAAAAGAGAGAGAAAGAGAGAGGAGGAGGAGTGGCCTCCTCCCTTTCCCCGAAACACAGTAAAATAGGTTTGAGAAAGAGAAGGGAGGTTAGGGTTTAGAGAGAGTTGTGATTTTTTTCTTCTTAATTTCTAGTTATCTATCTATACTACTAAATATAATAGGGTGGCTGTGAAAGTTTGGTAAACAAGTTGTGTCACGCTCCAAAATCGAGACACGTGATAGCGACAAGTATCTTGAGGATCCCGAAAATATAACACAAAAGTCCAAGGGTTATACTTCCAAGATTCCCAAAATACGCTAAGCTTTTATAAATAAATTAAAACGGGTTGGATCAAAGTGTTTAACAATAGCGGAAAAATAACTTATAATATTATGCAAAATTTATTTGAGAGTTAAACCAACCCAGGCCAACTATGCAACGCCCCGAAAATTTTCAAAAATTTTCTTTAACCTCACAATAAAAATTTCACGGTCCAATTTGTGGCAATTTGGATTTTCATGAAATAACTATTGGTTTATTTAAGGGAGGATTTATTTCCTGATACTTTGAAGTTGAAATTTTTGTAATTTGATCTCATTGAAAAATAGTAGACGTCCATACGAGCGTGTGGTATTTTTCGGAGAATTATTCGAAACTCGGAAGTATTTTTGGTTTGTTTCGGAAATTGGGAAGAAGTTAAAAAGGAAAAGAAAAGTGATAAATTATTATGCAACACTATACACACAAATGGGCTACCAACACTCCTTATCAATCTTTTTCTTTTCTCTTTCCTTTATCTTCCACTTACCTTGCTTTCACTTTCATTTCTATCCATTTCTTCTTTCCTTTATCTTTATCTCCTTCTTCATCTTCTTCTCCCTCTTCAGAAACCCAAACTCGTAGGTATTGTTCCTCACCATAGAACTCTCATCTCTAAAACTCGAATCAGAAAAAACTTCTTCATGAAAGTTGTTCACTTGCTCGAGGACTATAACATATCCAAAAATCAGCATCATCGGACTAGTTTAGCTACCTCAAACCGGCTATGAACTTTCTGTGTTCATCCATGCTGGTGAGTTCTCTGAAACTTGGTTTTCAACATTTTTCTCTAGTCTCTACTGCTCGTTTGACAAACTTTCCTTCTCTGGAGTTGTTCCTCAGTTTGAGAAATATTACATATCCAAAAATCGCAATCCAAGTACTCTAGCTATGTCTGTGGTAAGCATGTTCATCACTTCCTCAGATTTTGCTGTTATTACCGTACAGCACCATATTCACTTTTGTATGTCAATTTTCCGTGCCCAGA
This sequence comes from Prunus padus, assembly GCA_024362665.1. Lineage (NCBI taxonomy): Eukaryota > Viridiplantae > Streptophyta > Magnoliopsida > Rosales > Rosaceae > Prunus > Prunus padus. Next base: position 11,332,666 of record JANFAM010000011.1, read on the forward strand.
TGACAGGAAATCCTTCATGGAAGGTGTTCAGAATTCTGTTCTCTAGAATATATCCAAAAATCCTAGCAATCCAGTCAGTGTAGCCTTCTCGAGAGTGAATGAACTAACACAAGCTTTTGTTAGTTTTCAAGTAAAATTTGAGTTGACTATTGTCTTTGAGAGCTCCACTCAGAAAATTCTGAAAAATTTAGAGGGGTAAGGTAAAGATTTAAGATGGTTTAATTTCTGGAATTTGTCTCTAAATTGTTGGCCGAAAGCCGACATTGAAATTGGAATGACCAAAAGATAATTTAAAACAAGTATAAGTGTCAAAGGACAAATAAGATAAAATGTAAGGATTAAAGTGAAATTATGAATACGTCCGAAGACTGAAATATGATTTGGACAAAGTATAAAGACCAACTCCTTTGGTATGGTCAACAAAAAAACATGAGAAATTGGAGATATGGTTGTTGCTTGGATCAGATCGTCGACTGCAGACATTTTTGGAATTGTGGCTACTGAGGGAATGGGTTGGGGTTCATGTTATGGCTGCTGAGATTAGAGAATTGATGACGACGCTGCAATATTTGATTTGGAGGAATGTTATTGAGAGGGTGGGTTGTGTCTATTGAGAGGGTGGGTTGTGTCTATTGAGAGAGTGGGTTGTGGTGTGTCGGGGAAGATGGTGGCTTTGGGAGGATGGATTGTTGGTGCGTGCATGGTGAACTTGTTAGATGGGGAAGATGGTGGCTGGAATGGAATTGCCGATACAGTTTTTTTATTTTTTTATTTATGGTTTTAATTTTTAGTTAGTTATAATATTTAATAAGTTTAACTTTAAATGTTCAATTATCATAAAAAGGTAAGTACTGTTTTATTAATTTTTTCTATACTGGAGGTTGGCTTCACTTTGCCACATCACCCATTCAAATTGGAGTAAATGACCTAGATGTACAAAATTATTAAAACACATTTTTCCACGTCATTAAACTTAACAAACTTTTGAATGGAATTGATGGTAGAGGGCAATATGGAATATCAAACTTTGGTAAGGAGTAAAGTGAGATTTGATGAATGTTATCTGTCTTGACTCTTGAGAGTAGGAATACATCGTGAATTTAGCAAGGTTATCTGTCTTGACTCTTGAGAGTAGGAATACATCAATTATAAACGACCTTCTCTCATTACTGTAATATGACATCGCATATTAATTTTTCGAGGATTAGCTTCAGGTTTTAAACTATCAACTCAAGTTAGTGTTCGATGTTTTATGTCTAAATGGTCTACATCCATAATATATTAGTCTTTGTACACTGTCATCTAGGGGTGGGCATCCGGACCGGACTGAATCGGACCGAAGAAAAAAATCGGTTGACTAAAAATCAACAATCTTTATATTTTTAATTCTTAAAATTTAGAAGGTTTCTTATCTAAATCATATTTTTACATATTTTGTAAAATCTAATGCTATATTTTTAATTTTATAATTAATATTTTTCCAAGTCAACTTCAATTTGACCGGATGAATAGTACCTGGATTCCGATGTGAGCTTGAAACCGAACCGGACCGCGCCCACCCGTCATCCCAAGCACCAAAAGAGTGAAAATAAATAAATAAATCGCTATATGTATGGATTTGAACCATCTGTATTGAACAATTTAATACTTAAGTTACATCAAATCCAGATCACAAGGGCATGTTTCAGATTTGAATTTTCACAGTCACATTCCATCCTTCGGCTGGATCCCAACCCAACAGTTGGAACAAGTGCAACAGTAAGAAGGATATGCTTTCATTTGTGTTTAGAGACGACCCATTGTATCTTGATCAAGAAAACAACAATAAATTCTGGAGGAATGTTAGCGCCAGTTACGCTTGGGTGTGTGTCGCATTAGAGATGAGTAAGTTACACATTAGCGCCAGTTTAATATATTATCGCCTCTCTTAATAGGAAATGTCCTAAAAAAAACAAAATTGTGGGGAACACAGAAATCGATGGCTCAGAATGCGTCACACATCTACTCGCAACTGATGCTAACACTTTTGCTTGATCCTGAATGTCAAGACTGCTAAGATTCATTGGGGTATATTCCTATTATTTAGTTTTAGTAAGTACCATGCTACATCAAAATACTCATATTTGTAGATTATGTGCTATTCCAATCATTGAAGAACAATCCCTGATGACTAAACTCTGCTCCTTCCTATGACCAAGTCCCAGATACTGCAGTCAACAATGCATTCAAAATGCAATATAACTACAAGATATAATGGACATTTCACTTTAAATTCAAGTAAAATGGAAATGAATGACCCATTATCTGCATTAACAACAATATAATGGCGCGTTTACTAATCCGTAATCAAATTGAGAGGAATTGAATTGAGGAGGAATTGAATTGAGGCGGAATCAATTAGATTCTGTTGAAGTTATTTACTAAAAGCATGCGGAATCGAATAGAATTCCATAAAGTGTTTACTAATTCAAGAATCGGAATATAAACTAGTACGATTACTAAAATGCCCTTGTCCCAAATCAAATATTTTATATACTTTTTTAATAAAATTTGATATAGTATATAATAGTAAGAAAAAATTAAATTGTTTTTATTTCATAGACACACTAAAATGATTTTGTTTATATTTTTTTATAAATTTAAGTATTTCTATTAAGTATTTTTTTATTTTTTTATAAATGCAAGTATTTCTATTAATAAGTATTTTTATTATTATAAATGTAAGTATTTCTATTAGTTAATCCTTAACACTAAAATGATTTTGTTTTTATTTATAGGGTTAAGGATAATCTTGGAAATAATGAAAGTAAGTAAGGGCATAAAGGGAAAAAATTAGCATTCAGATTACGGATGAAATCCGAATCCAAATACCTTATGTATGTAGGGAATCCAAATCACCCAAATCTTGGAATTCAATTCCATTTTTCGTGTGGGTCCCACGCACTTTTGATTCCTCCCAATTTTAGTAAAACACGTATAATCCGTAATTGGAATCGGATTAGAATTCTCATTCCGATTACGGGTTAGTAAGAACGCCCATAACTTGCAAGTTTTGGAGAAAGATCAACATTCTAATTTGTCATTCAACCAACACAAATACACAAATTTATATTACTCTGTTGCATGTGCATCAGTCGAGAGGGCATGACAAGGTATTGAACAAATACAAACAACAAAATGATATCAATACATTTAGAGTGTCTAAACTACAACATTGTTCAGGCAAGAATTGGATCCTTATGCAGAAGTGGCAGCTACTTCAGTTTTCCTTTTTTCTTCCTTCAGTTTCTTCCAGTTCTCTACATTATCTATTATTTCACCAGTTTTGATGAGGTAGCGAACTCGTTGTCCATTTTCCAGAATCTTATGACCCACTCGACTTGCTACATCCTTTTCTTTTGAGTAAAGCATCACATTCGAGCTGTGGATAGCTCCTTCTACCTGGAATATGAAATTTAAAATGTTTCTTTGTAATTAAATGAAACTAGCAAACGAGAAAACATAAGAACCAATAAGTTGATGGCTACAAATTTTAAGAAAGAACAAGAACCTTAATAATCTGTCCTGGTTCACCCTCTTCCCTGCTCTTCATATGCTTCGTCTTCAAGTTTATTTCTTTAACTATCACAGTGCTATTGTGCTTATAGATCTTTGTTATCTCTCCAGTTTTACCCTTTTCATGTCCAGATATGACTTTCACCGTATCTCCAACCTTAACATGCATTTTGTGTAAAACAGGAAGGCTGTTTGGCTTGCATTCCTTCCGCTCCCATCGCTTGAGCTGTGCGAGGACAAAAAAACAACATTTCAGGAAATTGGATGAACAGCCCAATAAGCTACATGAGAACCATACTACAAAATCGATTTTTCAAAAGAAAAGGATGTTAAATTATGTGAACTATGCCAAGCGAATTGAAACAAAGTTTTACCTTGGTTTAGCCAGAACAAAATCAAGATAAATACCTCTCCACCATATTCATGGATAAGTTGCAACCAAATGCACACTGTATGGCTTTTCTAAAACCAGATGGCTTGGGAGCGTTGAATATCCCATTTAATGGTAAATTTTGGAGAAAATTATAAGTGAAATTGCATAATTGAAGATTGCTTCAAAAAAAATACTAATAACAAGCAAGGAGAGCACTACTTTTGTTTTGTTTTGTTTTTTTTTAAGAGAGAGAGAGAGAGAGAGAGCACTACTTTTAGAAACTAGCAAGTTAGCAATTTCATTCCCATCTTTCTCACTCTCTTTTTGGTCCTAAATTCATGAATCTTTTCATTTTGTTTATACAGTTATCATATTCTGGTTCTATACAACAAAAATAACTTATTGACAAAGACAAAGATAGGTAGAGATAGGACCCGTGATACTAACCTTCACTACAATGAGGCAAGGCTTCGCTGTTAAATTAGCCTGCACCACAGCACAAGTAGACAAATTGTTATGAAATGGTTCTTTTTTATCCTCCCAGTGATCAAAGTGATTCAAACTCAAACTACAACGTGAGTGGAATAAAAACAATTCTCATCACTTTGATATTTAATAATTTTGTTTCTCTCAGATGACAAGAAAGAACCAAATATAAAACAAAACCAAAACAGAAATATGGACTCAGAAAAAAACAAACAACTAAGCATATACTTTTAACAAACTTACTAGTAAACTTAGAACAAAATATTAAAATATAACATGACTCTTTTGGTTTCAAAACTTTATTAGATCCCATCTTTGAGGCATTTACACAAAAACCATGAAAAGAAGTAAAACCATTCTATTAGAATGAAATGATCAGCATCACAGTGCGTACGTGGGTTACAAAAAGCCTGCTCAAGACTATGCAAACAGAATACAAGATCACAAAATGAAGCCAAGTCATCATTAAACCAAGAGCCAAAGGTTTATCCAGCTAAAGCATTATTTCATGCAATTAGTTTCATGTCAATGAAGTAAAAACTATTCATCCACTAGTCATTAATCCTACCACAATTACCATGGGAGAAGCTAATCTACAGGGTGTTAGCACATTGTCATTCTTAGGTAGTGGCAAATAGCATACAGTAATTGTAGTCAAAGTTTCATTAAGAAACAAAATACTTCAAGCACCTACTACTAAATCTTATACACAACAAATTCCAAAATAGTCTACCGGCAATCTTCCTTTACTATTAAAACCTCTTAATCAAAACCGCATCTGTTTTTATTCAAATTTCCAACAGAGAAATACAACTCTTCAAGACCAACTTGGAAAATTTTGAACAAACAATCTACCAATGTCAGAACCATAACCAAAAGAACAGTTTCTTCAAATTTTACAAATAACCCATTAAAACATTATCCATTTCCTTATCATCTGTCAAATTCTTAGAAAACCCATTTTGACATCTTAATCAAGGAATCCAATTTCACAGAGTAAAGGAAAATCACTTCAATTTGCACGAACCACTAGAACAAAGAGCTAGTCAAATTTTAAGCAAGACCCATTTCCGTGTTAAAAGCAAAAAGAACGGAAATACAGCAACAGCACAAAGTTCGAACTTCCAATTCTGACAATGTGAACGTCATTTTTATTAATCAGAACTTTTTCACAATGAGCCGAAATTAAAAGTAACAAAATACAAGAAATTTGATATAAGAACTGCAGGAGAAACCGAAACCGTACCGGTACAGGATAAAGAGTAGGGGGTAAGAGTCGTTGGCCCAGGAAGGAGTTAGAGGAGAGAGAAAGAGAGGTCATGGAGCTCTGAAGTGCAGCCATGGCTGCCATTTTCGTTGCTTGCGTGTCCTTGGCTGTGATTGAGAAATGGATAATACAGAGCAGAGCTTAAAAGAGAGTGTAAACTTGTTGCAATATAGGATTGGGACGAAAACGACGACGTAGCTGTCTCTTACTCAAAGATGGATTTTGGAGGCAGCTAGTGACCATATGTAATTTGGGCCTTACTGGATTCTAGTGAAGAGAAGAAGTAGAGCCCAACCCAACTTTTGGGTAAGGGTGATTTTATAGACACCAACTGGTGGGAAGAGAACTGGAACTTGGATGCAAGAGAGCGGATTCACTGCCCGATCAACTAACCTAACCTACGTATGCGGTATTTGTGTTCATAGAATCACCCTTGTTATTTTAGTGATGTTCCCAATTTTATTTATCATTTGGGTCAAATTACATAGGAAAGCCAACATGTTGAACAAGTACAACCGTTTTGTAGGACATTACAATATAACGCTGCAAATAAATGGGAAATAAGATCCTTCATTTCCATTGCTTGAGAACGGTATACAATTAGAAACCTGTCATTTGAGCAAAACAGGGAGGAAGAAAGAGAAAAAGATATGTTACAGAGTAAAGATGCTGAACTGAAATCCTGTGTTACTCGAGCAGAAATCAGAACTAAAATCCGCTAGTTCTATCCCATCAAAGACTGCACACGTATCAGAAGAGCAAAGCCAAAAAACCAAAATATTCAAAACTAAAAAATGAACAAATGGAATAACCATCGTCTATACTTCATAGGTATCAGCCATGCTGTCCGCAGACTCCTCTCTTCGATGTTCAGCCATTTGGATTTTGGTTTCCGGTTGGTTCACGTCGATTGTGACTTCATCTGTTACGGATGACAAGGATTTCGTGTGCTTCCTGTCGTGCCTCATTTTGAGCATCCGTGATAGCACTTGTACAATGTCTCTCATGGAAGGCCGTTTCTTTGGGGCACGGTTGACGCATTTATATGCCAGAGCTGCCACTTCGTTGAGCTCTTGCATATGGAAGTTCCCATTAAGACGGGAATCCACAATTTCTTCCCACCCAACTTTCCCCTCGGTATTCATTGCGGCCTATTTTTCACATAGAAAGTTAATTAGATAAGCAAATAAATAGCATTAATTGGATTTTAAGTGGATATGTACTTCTGCAACAAAAGTAAACGACAGTCTTCCCCTTCATTGTTCTTCTAAAACTAGACAATTGCAGCTATTTTCTTCATATCCATAGACAACCTAGCCAAGCAAAATAAGATACACGCATGTACAAAAATAAAGCTATGTATCACTATAGCAGACTGACAACAAAAATGAAAAATAATCAAACAACATTATGCAATTGTCACATGGACAAATCAACCTTAAAATTCCCTTTCCTGTTTCATCTATCCCCTGTGCGTGACCATGTGCGGTGAAAAGGATGGAGGGGAAGAAAGAGAGAGAAATCTTACAAGCTCAACATATTCCATGAGACCTTGTTGAGGATTTCTTCCAGCTATGAGTTCAAAGAGCAAAACTCCAAAGCTGTAAACGTCACTTTTCTTGGTGAAATTTCTTGTAGATATATACTCAGGATCAAGATAACCAAACGTGCCCCTAACATTAGCTGCATGTTTGTCCACCATTTCTTCTCTTGAAAGTCCAAAATCAGCTACCTGCTTGATCCAGAATAACCCTCTGTATATCATAATTGGCAGCCTAACCTTTTATAACTTTTATTGCTTTAAGTACAGAAATATATATTAAACAAGTATGTAAAATCCAAAATTCAAGAATTTCTTCGATATTTGGAAAGTAATCAAATACTCCCTTTACACAGTGTGATATCGTTACGAATCTGCTTTTGGAAAAATGATTATACAAAATTAAAAGACATACCCTGGCTTTCATGGATTGATCCAACAGGATATTGGAAGATTTAATATCGCGGTGTATTACAGGAGGAACTGCCTGCAGTGGAAAATTAAAGTTCAATAAATAAACACCTTGGGCATAAACAGAAACAACAAATCAACAAATAAACACCTTTGAGCATAAACACATGCACAGGCACAAAAGCAATTCATTATGTTTTAGTACAGTAAGATTTACATACTCCATCATGAAGATACTCCAAGCCCCTTGCTACATCTAAAGCTATAAGAACCCTCAAACCCCAGCTCAACGGCTCATGCTTTTCACCTGCACAAAGAAAAGCATGTTATTCTCAATTAAACATCTTGCATATCAAATCTGCATGTTCTTTCAAATTTCAACCTTGTTCTTCTTTCGATTGCTACGTAAACTGAATGCACTAAGATATAGTTAACATCATGCTTTCCAACAATAATTGCAAAGTAAACCTTCACAGCAGTCATTACATGAATAGAAGTGGAATAAGAAAATGTCGCTACAGTGACCATTAAAACAAACATCAAAAACTTGAGTGATAACCCTAAGAAATTCCATTAAAAGAAATATATTTGAAGTTCCATAGTCATCTTACTGTATAAATGAGAGGCCAAGCTGCCTTTACTCATATAGACATATATAAGCATATGTTGCCCTTTTTCTGCACAATATCCAATTAAGTTCACGAGGTTTCTGTGATGCAACCTTCCCAATAGCTTAACCTGAAGGGAAAAGATTAAGAAGAAGACGGTGAGGGACTATAATTGATGAAACAATCTGGAATAGATATTATACTTAATAATGAAATGCATTACATGACATTAATTAAGATATCTCAGTGATGCCACTTATGAAAGCAAACTGATAATATTTTTCCAAAAGACAGAAGCGAATTGGTTAAGAGTGAAAACAATAACTTTGTAGGGACCTTAAACATGGTAACATATTAACCATTAAATGAACACTACCTCTGTCTGGAACTCTTTCTCCCCTTGTTTGGAATCAGTTGCAAGCACTTTAACAGCAACAGTCTCACCCGTTGACATCTGAGCTTTGTACACAGGACCAAAAGCACCTTGCCCTATCAATGTCGTAAAGTTATAGGTTGCTTTTTGCAGATCCCTGTATGCATCCAATTAACAAGTTAAACTAATATCCTGAATGCGAAGGGGGGTCAATAACTTAGCTGTGCAACAATAAACTGAATCTCCGTTATGAATAGTAAAATATAAAAATTCATTGTGAATGTCAATAAAAAATCAAATACTACGCAGTCAAGACTTCAGAAGCAAGAAATAGAACACTTCATGAAGAAACATCTAGCCATTTTGCAGTTGTTTTTTTATACACCGACGACCATTCACTATGGGGAAGGGGGCTTAATTACAACTAGGGGATTCAAACTGTTGTCATTGGGGGAGGGGAGGGCCTCACCATTGAGGCAAACCCAACAGACTGCAGTTATAAATGTATGGCGTTAGGCATCTCACATAATAACAGTTGAAGCAAACTATAGTTAATGTCTATGCATTTCTTGCTTATTTGGTTGAGTCTATGTGTTTTAGGTAAATATACATATCAGAGAACACATTCCTCTGAAATTGAAGGACTCTACCATAACAATCGTAACAAAGTAATGAGGGGTAAACTCTAACAAGCAATCAAGCAATCAAGCAATCTACTCTATTCACGTAGATTGATCCTCTGGTGTTCAAATGTTTACGACAAGTACTCCAGTTGGTTTCTATCAAGTATGCAGGCTCAGAATTCAGCCATTATCAGTTAGTCAACTCATTAGCACTAAGATTCTAAAGATAGAATGCTAAATAATTCCACTAAACATGATTCACATCTTTCCATATGGGACAAGCAAGGATATAATAGAAAACATATCATCTCAAACAAGAACTAAGGTACATGAGAGGAATAGTTTTTCTGGAAACATTACTTGTAAGAATACTCGGGTATTCCAGACATTGAGACCACACTGCTCTTCTTAAATCCTTCAAGCCAGAAGGAGGAACCATTGCGTCCGGATTTTACTGGTGAATCTGGACCAACGGTCGAGTCTGACAAGATAGTGCATGAGTCAGCACCATTAGCACGGATAGGAATAGTTGCTGCCCTCCGAGAACTGCTGTTCGCTATCTGCAAGCGCCTCCTATGGTACCTAATGCAGAAGAATCCAGAAATTGCCAAAAGCACTCCAATCACTACCCCTATAGATACCCCGATTATCAGCCCAGCCGGCTCGCCTTTCATCTCCTCAAATGTACTTTAGTGCCTATTCAATTGTCAAAGCCATTGAAAAACCTGCAAAATGACCAATGGACTTGAAAGTTGTGAGGTCAATTTTGAACAATTTGTTTGATATACATAGCCATCAAAGAAGTCAAAATAAAAATAACAAACACCAAATTATGTATACAAAAAAAATCCTAGTATTCAAAGAGAAAAGCTTTATCTTAAATAATACAATTTTAGCTCCCATTTCCAAGTTTGAACAGTAAATTAACGTTGGACAAGCATAACCTCGTCAATTCACTTTTAGCTTCAAACTAGTTCAAACTCAACTCTGTTTACATTAAAAGCCTTGTAACAGCACTAAGACCAAAACACAGATACGATTAGTCTTTTCTCTTTTCTGGGGGCCGGGGGAGGGGAGTAAAAACCCAACAGTTTTTCTTCCCAAATAAAAGCTTAATTAATGTGGGAGAAGCAAAATTCAAAAGCACTAAGTAAGAAATCAATGTATAGTACAATCTAGTTACAGAAAATTACTTGATCTGCTTCCCATGTAACCAAATCAAACTGAACGGAGATCCCCCCATACGATACATATAGATTCTACTAATCAAATTCATGGATAAAATCGAAGAAATGGGTCAACCACAAATCCAACAATGCTCTGTTTGGTTGCTCATAAAACCAGGAAGACAAAGTACAGCATAATCATAAAAAAATAAAAATAAAAACCCATTTAGCCTAATGCAAGTTATATTGGACCTACTTAAAGTCAGTTTCACTTTTATTTCCTTTCATTCAACTCAACTTATCTTTTCTCGGCAACCAAACAGAGGTTCAAGAAAGAAAAAAAACCCACCAACAGATCATGACCAGGAAAACAAAAGCAACTGAAATTGAACTGCAAAAGGAAGCAAAATCAAAACAAAAAAGAATAAATCAAACCAAAACATTGACGTGCAGCTTTAGTGGTTTTACTAACACGCTTTGGATATTACCTGTATATGGAGAGAAACGGTTACATGATTTGCTGGAGTAAGGAAGAAAACAAGTGAAAGTGTCGAGACTTTAGAAAGAGAGAGACACAGATTCCAAGGAAGAAAAAAGAGAATATGATTATGATATGTAGGAGATGAACATATTTGAAGAAAGTTGGTGTGAGAAAGTAATGAAGCAAATGCAGAAAGAAACAGTCAATAATAGTCTATGTATAAATATAATGGTATGTTTTTGGCTGGCTTTTAAAATACCGTGAGTCGCCGCTGACATAATGAAATGAAACGCGCCTCCCTATATTGCCCCTAAATATGGCCTCGCTTTTTGTGTGAATGGACCAATATGCCCTGATTCTTGGGATTTGTCATTTTTCAAAATAAGAAAGTAAATGGTAATACAACTTTAGATATTATGATGTCAAGCTGTCAACCTGAAACGTAAACAAGATGAATATTGTTAATTAGAGTGTCAATATAAATCGTGCACGAGGTGGATTTTGTTAATAAGGTTGCCAACCCGAATCGTAAGGAGGTGAATTTTGTTTGAAAATATCTAATGCGGTCCCAAATTGTAATGAGATGTCAAAATTATGATGTGTGACAAGAGAACTTTATTCGTAATAAATATGTATTACATTACAAATAAATAAATAAATTGGGGAGGGTGGGTGTTGGAGACTTGGTTGGTGCACTAGTTGAGAGACTATTGATTTCAATATATGAAAATTGGTCAATTTGATCAATTTTCATGGAATAATGGAATGGTCCAAGAGTTATTACACATAAATTTGTGGGTCTGACTTTGTTACCTTGATTGAGCAATATGAGGCTTATAGGTTTGCATTTGGTTGTCTAATAAAGACGCTACTTAATTGGGACTAGGGACTGGGATTATCTTGAGTTTATGGATAGGTGACGTTGGCTTTAATAGTATTTATTTTCATGAGTTTAAATTTGATGTCATTAATCAAGAAAATTGGTGTATATGGCAACAAAATTCAAGGTTTCAATGTCATTCGGCATGTAAATCCTGGCCGTGTAAATAATGGGACCAGATAATCTGTGAGAAATTGTTGGGTAATGACTTGGTATAGAAGAAAGTCAAAGGATGAATTTTCTGCTGCGAAAACTACGATATACTAAATAGAAATCTACGCACAAGGTGTTCGTAATTAATTATAATTCTCATTAATATATGGATCATTCAACGACGGTCCTATGAAAATACTTCTCTCTCTGTCGTAAAATAAAAAGAAGACCATTATGCAATGCAAGCAAAGAGGAGTTTGATACTTATTCTCTCTTTAAGTTTTAGCCACAATCCTTGTTAAGAAAGTGTAATCCTCTTTGGGGCTCGTTTGAAAGTGATTCTAGATAGGGTAGAATCACTTTTTAGGAGAACTACCTCCTATGTGTTTCTCTATATAATCACTTTAAGTGATTATGGGCAAAAACACATCTCATGTGATTCCCCATAAAATCACTTAAAATCACTTAAAAGTGATTATTTGGAGAAGTTGATTCTCCATAAAAGTACTTTTTGGCCTATCCAGAATCTCTCCCAAATAAGCTCTTAGTTAATAAAGTTGTTTAAATCTTTCTGAGTTGATTAAGAATCTTCTCTTGATAATAATAGATCATACGCACATGATGCCTTAGAAAATACGATGGAGCACATGTTGTAAAAATTATGTACAAAATGACCTGCCAGGATCGAAGTGGTACGTACGTTAGAAATGGGGTAATGTAAGTGCCATGCTATTTATAATTTCTAACCCACGCGATGTGTTAGAAATATGATGGAGGACGTAAACTTGAAAATGAATCAAAATATCACTATCATGGAGCAATTGCTGCAATTTGAGAAGAGGATGAAGAATATGCAATTGATGCCACATATTAATTCAAGTTCATTATCGACATAACCCATGAAACAGGAGCTTGGTTTATGAGATTCTGGAAGGGGGTTGTTGACCTTAGCAGTTAATGGGTATGAGAAAACTGAGATTGTAGTGGAGCAACCGTCAACCAAACACACCTAATGGATTATGAAAACGAGTAAATAATAATCAAAGCAAAGAACATATTTAAGGTGATCACAAGTTAACCCCACAAATGACCTCAATGAAAATGACTGTCTAGATTAATCTCATAATTAATATTTGAATTTAAGTTAGTTTAAGAAATTAAATACAATAATTATTATTATCTTAGACCGTTTCCTATTGGTCTGAGGTAAGTGTTTGTATAGGGTTAATCGTTTTATTAGTCCTCAATTTAGACTGATTCGCATTTTAGTCGCCTCATTTCCAAAATCGTTCTCTGTCACTCTAACTTTAGTTTCGGTAGGACAAATAGTCTCTCAATTTTGTTAGCTTTTGTTAAATGCGGGGGCAAAATAGTCTTTTTGTATTAAAACAAAAAAATAGTATTTTTATAATAAAAAAATCTAAATCTAAATAATCCATTTCACTAAAAATAAATAAAAATAATCCCTTTCACTAAAAATATGAATCTATGGTGAAAGGGATTATTTTTATTTATTTTTAGTGAAAGATTATTTTTATTTTTATTTTTTTGGTTTTAATATAAAAATACTATTTTTTTGTTTTAATACAAAAAGACTATTTTGTCCCTGTATTTAACTAAAAGTTAACAAAACTGACAGGGACTATTTGTCTCACCGAAACTAAAGTTGATGACAGTAGAACGATTTTCAAATCGGCGACTATGCGAATCAATCTAAGTTGAGGACTAATAAACCTAATAACCCTGTTTGTATATATATTCTATCACATCATTCAATTTCTTCAACTCATGAGTCATGATTTTTAGGATTTTAAAAACCATATACTGAGAGAAACAGGGGTTTTGGAGGTACTGCTGGCTGTCGTAGCTTTTGGACATTAATTAGGATGCAGTCATGAAAATCCACTTGTAATGATAGAGAGTTTCTTTAGTGGTACCGACACATGGACGGATTATATCACATGATCGCGCTTATGTATTGTATAATAATTTCAGTTTATTTTGGTAAAAGAAGTTTTTAGTCTAAACTCAAGTCATGAAATTATGAGAGAAACGTGATTCTAGTTTACTTAAAAAAACAACGTTGTGTCTGTGTTTCACACACATAATTAGCTAACTATTAGCACGACAAACATAAGTAAAAGAGTGTATGTACGAACTTGAGAATAAATATATAAACATTGATCGAGTAATAGACGTGTTCAAAGACTAATAGAACTATTTCTAAATATATAAACATTGATCGAGTAATAGACGTGTTCAAAGACTAATAGAACTATTTCTATCATATTTACTGATCATTTTTACTGATCATTTTTTTTTGAGATTGAACTCACGTACATAAGTGAGAAACATCCGTACAAGATACTATGAGATATGAGATAAACAATGTAAGTTTAGATACTTGCCCCTTATTATAATATGAAATGTGGAATATACCAACAACAACTAGGCCACTCTAAATATGATAGAAATAAATGCAACCAACACAGAATAAAACAATGCCAACCTGTTGTGGTTGTATATGAAAGTGATATGAAAGTGATCAAATGAGATTATAGCAGAAAGTTTTTGTGACGATGATATCGAAGATCAATGCTTCAAAAGCAGACGCAGAATACTCAAAATAAGCATTTTTCTGGGTTTAAACGAAAGAGAGAAAAGCAGATAAAAGAAAGCGAAAGTTTAATTCAGATCTTATTACTAGTAAGTAAGTGTGTGAGGTGACTGGTGAGGGGCCGAACAGTTCTTGCAATGATGAGGCTGTTGAAATGAGCAGATCTTGGTTCACCCTCTTCATCACTTTATTAACTAAAGCTAGGTGGGAAATTAATTTTCAGTTAAACGGTCGAGTGAGCTCAAACAAAAGTTCGAAAAAGTGAGGCTTCATGGTAGTGATATGCTTGTCCCGAAACCCAGTCTACATCTGGAAAGTTCCCAAAGGAAAATTTTCCAAGACCACCTTTTTTAAGAATTATTTCTATTGCGTCATAAATTTTCTCTTTTATACCAGTTAGGATTCGAACTTTGAATCTCTTCCAACATAATACGTGTAGTTTACAGATAATTTCACATATTCATGTCCTAAAGTCATGGTATGTCCTAAAGTCATAGAAGATTATTTATTCATTGTGGCATGAGGTTGAAGCAAGCAAGCAAAAGCGTTCATGTCCTCTGTTGGTCTCTTTGCCAGGGGTCCATGGGGCATGTGAGAAGCACATGTGGGTGCATGTGATTTTGTTCTCTTTCACGTTCCCATAATCTCATTCCATGTAAACTAAAATCTTTTAGTTTGGCGCACAACTCCAACACTGGCTTCAAACAAATTTCCAAACTTTCAGAAGCTGCTAACTGGGTTTGAGAAAGACAAGGAGGCTTTTGTTGTTTGGAACGAACTGGTGTTGTGTTGGTTTTTGTTTGGGCTCTTTGCTATTTGTGTGGCAATAATTGGGCTTAGCCGAGTGTAACTGGAAGAAATGGGCCATGTATTTTTACTGGGTCTAGATCTCTCCAAAACCCCTCAATTTTATTGTGCTTATCTATTTTTTTTTAGTACAAACGATAGTCTAAATTAGAAAGGATTATTACTTACCATTGTGTAACTTAACTGCCTTATAAAAAATAATACTAATGTGACAGACAAGCTTTGACAATACTTTTTATCGTCACAAATAAAATCCATCTCATTCTTCTATATCAGCAGCTGGTGTCTAGGAGTTGAAGAACTTTTTGGTATTCACAACGTAACTAGAGCTCATGGTAGCCTTGTTGCTAGTTCCGTCCATGAGTACGTTTGAATGAATTTTGAAGAGAAATGCAAAAATAGGTTAACTTCTGGCAACATAGAGCTGAGCTAAAGAGAATAGACTTAGAAATCAGACTATTCAATTAAAGGCCGGATTTGACCTCTTTCTTTCTCAACGAGGAAAATTAGGTGTCGAATGCATTCACCTAATCACATTCAGTGTTGAAATTTAGGAAAAAGCTTGGCTGAATGTGATTAGGTGGCACTTAATTTTCATCTCTAAATATAAAATGTATCTTTTATATCAACTGCTTTCACATTCGAATTGTGATTCCAATTTATGAAAACTAACCCCTTGGCACCCGCTCACGCGTGTGCCAATTAGGTTCTTTTTAGTAATGAATTTTATATTATTTTTAATTTAAAAAGAAGTTTTGAAGGTAGTTGTCTCATATTTTATGAATAATTTCACCTAATTTTATGGATAAATGCAGTATATGTTTGTTTGTTTTTGTTTTTGTAATTTAAATTTAAATTTAAATAAATCATGAATGTACCATTTTATCCATATTTAATAAAGGATCTTCTGTTTTAGTATTTTATTAACCAAGGAAAATTTTGAAAATTTTGAAAATTTCACTTTTAAGGCCTTCTGCCTTAATATATATAGATTAATGCATTACTCCAACCAAAAGAACAAGGCTGGGGAAATGCAGAGAAGCAAGAATAAAGAAAAGCAGCAATGGATCGGGCCGCACTGGGCTGGGCTAAGCCCGCCCAATGACGATATATAAATTTATTCCCTTTGTCATTAATAATTTGTAACATCACCTATTCCGAACTATCAAAACAAAGAAAAGAAAATCTTAATCCAAAATTAATTAATAATCTTGTAAATAAATGGTTGATTGGAGTTTCAGCACATGCGCAGCGCTTGTTGGCTTTTGCATCCTTTTCTTTGGTGTCTTTGCCTTCTCAGTCGAAATCGCTCCACTTTCAGAAAAGATGAGTGGACGGTGGGTTTATATCAACTTCATGACCTTCCCGCATCATACAATCTTGGAAGAGCAGTCTATGTCGCCAGACAGAGACTCTACTCCACCTCAAATTTTTGGCAGAAATCAAAGCTCCAGTGGTGGAGGAGGAGGCTCTTCAATCTGCTCAAATAAAAATCCTTTTTTTTTTTTTCTTTCACAATGCCATGCGCTGGGCAGAAAAATTACAGTTTTTTCTTTCTCATTACTAGAATTAGCGAGTCAATCCGCACAATTAAAATTGCGGTTTAGATGTGAGCTAACTTGTCATGGCATGCCTAATAAATGAGTAGGTTTAGAGTCAACCTAACAACCCGTGAATGACCTACTTAACATATTTACTATTTTATTTTATTAATAATAATAAATATGTGGCATGCATACATATATTGACATAGTCTATTCCATTCCAACTTGCACCTTAGGGTAGTGGATTTCAACCCACACAAAAGAAAACTCTTAGTCCAAGTCAATCTCCTCATTATAATTCTCATTTCTTTTTCATCTCCTCTTCATAATTGGTTACATGTTTAACATTGCCCGAGTTGAACTTTCTTGACACAATTATTATCCAAACACGACATAAATCCGACACGACACGACTCATTATCAGCCATTTTTAATTGCTTAGGCTTCTTTCCCCCGCTCATTTCAAAGCTTCCCACTAATAACCGACTTTTTCCCGGACAAAGAAAAAAAGCTAGGTCGTCAACTCAAGCATCTTAAGTTGAGATTAAGAGATAAGAAAATACAATTTCAATAAACTTGAAATTTAATCATGCCATTTTGGACTATTTCTATCTTCTAATTTATTATGTGCCTTTGACCAGGCAAACAAAAAAAAAAAAGAATTTCCCATTGACAATTGCACAACTCATCCATCCATTTACCACTGTTCATGATTCATGCACATGTGGAACGCATGCATTTGCTCATACATAAAAATTTCCCATTGACATTTGATATCAATCAACGACCACAAAACTTGAATATCAATACCACAAACTTCATCATTTCCAAGAAATTTCTCCGAGAAATGAATTAATACTTTAGAATTTGTTCAAGTTTGAAATTGTAGGCAAATATTCGAGCACACTTTTCAGGTGGGAAAATGAAAAGTATACATACCAAAAAAAAAAGTACCTCTGATCACATAAACTTTGGGAATCTATTTATTTTTGTATAATTTTTATAAAAAAAACTTTAGGAGGTAGGACCCAATATGGAAAATTAATTAATTATATACAATTCCATGTGGTTTATTTTCCATTTTAATTAGGAAAGCATACAAGTCAGACAGCATGAGGCGTCATCTTTCAAAGCCTGGTCAAAGGTCAAAGGTCAAAGGTCAAAGCTATGTATGACAAGGCGCAGGTTTGCCTTTTGAATAAATCCTGTCGCTATACCTCTAAATCACATATCGCTGCGGAATTAATCTGGGCCACACATCATTATCGAACTTGATACATTGGTGACGTGGCATGCAAACAGAATTACGGCTAGATTGTTCCTAATTATTTAATCACGTGTGGGTTATCCCCACAGGTGAGAAATGGGAACGCACTCTCTGCTCTCTAAATTAAAAATTTTTGTCTGTGGCTTTTCCCACCTTGCATTTCCCATGTGATTCATAAATTCTCAACGCAGACCAAACGAAAAGGCATAGGACCCATTATATTAGTAAGCTCTATTTTTATTAGAAATATGATATATAAGTTGGTATTTAAAGTTGATTTTCTTAGCATGACTTTTAATATTATTTTTGTTTGGGATACAACCAAATATAGAGCTGTCAATGGTCAAGTTTTGATTCATATCCGATCAGCATTAGATGTAATTAATATGAGGTGGATCTTGTGGCATAATCCGATAATCCGATTACGTTCCAAATTCATTAACTCGTTAAATTAACGGAACAAATATGAATTTGACATAATCCGTTCCGATAATAATCTACACCAATTTGATGTAATATATATATTTTATATTGACTTACTACATGTACCAATATTGTGAATTTCTTTTTGTAAATAATAAGAATATTTTTCAACTTCTTAGGATAAAGGAATTCGGATTTGATATCTGATAATCCAACAAATCGAATATGAATCTAGTTGTGAATGATCCATCGGATTATCATATCGGATGGATTTGAAAATATTTCATTATCGGATCAGATCAAATATAGGGTGATTCGATCCATCTCCAACCCATCTACAAGTATACACATCAATCTAGTTTAACCTTTAGTGGTCATTGATTTAGCTTTCTTGTTTTTCTTTCTTGGTGAGTTGCCCTTAGGGTTTGGTTGCCGCTAAAATGATTCCACAAAACATATTAATTAATGATATAGCTTATAACTTATTCCTAATTTAATAGCTTTATGATCTTTCTTATATATTCATCACAAAATCATTGGTGACGACATGGCAAAGGTTGCTGTCATTTTCGATAACCATAGCATATAGTTTCTCACTTGATTATCATTATGCTAACTTTGTCTTAATTCATCATAAGATGTTAGCTTTTGACACTTGCTTTTGCATCCTCAACAATATAATGTAGATGTGGTGTGAATGAAGAAAGTCCATAGAAATGTGTGGAAGTTGATCACATAGAATACAAATGTGAAAACATTGCTAAAGCGCTGCTGGTTTTTGTCTTTGCTTTCAATTCCTTTACAACCATTTAAACCTTGGTGACGCAAAAAGAAAATCATTAATCCCTTATTATTGTTGTCTAACAAGTATTAAAGGAAAGTAAGTAGAAAGTGCGATGAGATGAGAAGAGATGCGATTTGATTTCGTTTGGATAAGGCCAAAATCAAAGTGTACCTGTCAAATGCCAAATGTTTTTATGGAGAGCGTGACATTTTCCTACCTTTATTTTTAGGATTGGTTTTTTTAAAATACATATTTTTAGGATTGGTTGCACACAAAACAAAGGTATCTGCTTTTTCTGCCGAAAAAGATATGATTCCAAAAATTTTAAGGACAACATAATACGAAAAAGATATGATCATTTGTTAGGTATGATTGTAAAATCAACTTCAAACTTGAACTTGGCCATGATGGCATTTTACATGTATTTTCAGATACCTCAATCCAAAACTTCCATATACATGAGTCAATATGTGGTTTAAGGATAGAGTAGTCTATCTTCTGTCACATACACGCTTTAAACATCGTCTTCACAAAAAATCAATCACATAAAAAATTAAAATTTTCAATCGTTACTAGCCTCTCGGTTCGCACGTGTTCAGAACTCTAGAGTTTGGGTGCTGTGTGCATTTTTAACTTTTAGGTTTAGTCGATTTAAGAAAGAATATTTGTTGAGTTTTTAAATATTTAACCAACGCACTCGTGTTTCTATTAAAAACTGAATAATTACCCAACTGGTAAAGTGATTAAATAATTTTCAATTTAATCGATATTTTTTTCATAAATAATATTTGAAAGATGGTCTCGAAAATAAACAGTTCTGATGAAAGTAGATAAAATTCCCCTATAATATATTTGTAAGAAAAGTGACAACGGGGTACGTGGGATAAAAGAGAGTCTAGAACACTGCCCTTTTGGGTGGTCTTTATGATAAGGAAAGACGTGGGTGCTACGTCCGGTGAAAGAGTCAAAGTAAAATAAAATATTTTTGTTCGGTACATTTGATATATGTTTATATGCATGATCATAATTAACGTTTATTTTTTATTTATAGAATTATAGTTATATTTATAGACACGTATCAAATATTGAAAATAATAATGAAACTACATATTGAATTAAAGTGGTGAGCAAAATATAAGATACTTAAATTCCACGTGGACGTGGTATCGCGTATGCTTCATTAGTGTCACTGCTGGCGTGGGCCCTTTTCGATCTCCTTTGTTTGAAAGTTCATTGAACTCGTCACGTTTATGTCACGTGATCGTCTCGGTCAAACACGGTAGGATTCATGTCGTTGATTGGAATTTTACAGCTGCACAACTTGTATATTTAAGAAATAGCCCACTGATCGAAGGTTGAGAATAAGTCAGTTGCTCACAGCTTGATAATAGCAGCTAGCTAAACTCGCTTTCACCTTCACAAGCCCCAAGCAACTCCACTAAGAAGAGCCCCAAAATCAATAGTACTTTAATGTAATAAATGTTTCAAGTGAGATATAGGATTAACGTTAATTGGGTTCTAAGTGAAGCTTCTCTTCGTATTATCGTCATATATCAATTGACGATTTCTTATAAAGTGATGAGATTTTACAAAAATCTTTTAGATATTAGTATGTGTGATGTAATTCCTTATATTTCAATTTATAACCTCCTAAGACGTGGATTTGGAATTGGAGACATCAACTCTAATCTAAACCAAAATTATCATCAAACATTTAGTATTATGTTCTAAACTAAACATGAAGGGATTATAACTGATGGATATGACTTTTTGGATTTCCTCCAATCTAGCCAAGACGACTTCTTATTGTGAAAAAGGTACCAAAAATTACCACTGCTCTTTTTCCTCCTCGTCTCTCCCTATTTTTGCCCAGATATGCTTGAATCTAGGGGTTTTTGGTTCGTTCTTTTTGTTATGGTGTTGTAGTTTTTTGGGTGGTTGCAATTTCGGTGGTGTTGTCCCTGTCTCCAAGGAGGCGGCAGCGGTTCTGTTGGTTTTATTTTTTATTTCGGATCTACCTTCTACCAAGCCTTAGTTGTGCATGAACTCTGTTCGAGTTTGATGCGTGTTTGTGGTCTATCGTTAGGAGATTTTGCGTTATGAGTGCTATACTAGGCTTTTCCATACTTGAGGCATTTATGCCGGATTTTCTTTGTCCTTTGTGGCTTTGAGTTGAGGTATATCGTATTTGTTTGATATTCAATCCCTTCGTATTAGTTGTAACCCTTTGTTGATATCTTGTGGCTATCGTACTTATATTGACTTTGTTTGTGTCGTGATTTATAAGTACAATCTCTCCTTAATTTGTATATATAAAAAAAAGAGCTCATAAACTCGTGTATGTTGACTTGATAAACGCTAAGTTATAAAAACTCAATTTTGAATTAATAGAGAGATTAAAACAACAAAAGTTCGTGTATATATATATATACTTTAAGGGAAGAAAGTCAACAAGTTTGACAAAGGATTTTGAAGTCAAACTCAGGTCCACTTATTCAAGCTCAAAGATTGATTCCAAGTTCCAACCCACCCGTGGTCCAAGCTCGAAGAAATAATAATAATAATAATAATTTAATTACATGTTTTAACTCTCATCCTAATTAAATCATGAACTTTCCTCCTCCTCAAGAAAATTGGCTTAGATTGATCTTCACGCTAGAAGACGCCGTGACATAAGGCCCGCCAAAGTCCAAAAACAAAAATTAAAAATAACTTTTTTTGTTCCATTCATCCATTCATTTCATATCATGTTCAACAGTGTCTCACTTTCTGATAACGAGCGCGTATTGGCATCTCCACCATAACTTTCAACAAACCCAAAAACCCAAAGCGACGAAAGAGAAGAGAGAGAGCGGGGAAAGAGAACCCAAAAACCCAAGCGAAGGAGAAAAAGAAAGAGAAAGAGCAAGGAATGTTCTGTGTTGTTCAGAGACTGGAGCTTGTGGTCGGCGCAACAGGTCACCCTATAACTTAAAATATTAACCCTCTCCGTCTCTGATCATATCCCCACGTCCAAACTTTGCAAGTTTGCAAGTTGAATTTACTGTTTTACTGTTACTTTAGTACCAACTTGCCGTCAAAAACCCTCTCTCTCTCTCTCTCTCTCTTCTATATATACCTTCCAAGCCCCCTCTCTCTTTTCTATATATACCTTCCAAGCCTAGCCTCTTTTCTTCTTTCGAAAGCTAACAAATTCAGAGCTCCCACAACAGAGTCTTGGAGCCAACCGGAGCTTACCCACAACCACAACTTGAAGTCCAAGCCAAAGACCAAAGCTACCCAGAAGAAAGAAAGAGAACACAAAGGTATTTATTCATTATATATATATATGTTGGTGTGTGTTTGAATTGATCGCTTTTGCAGTCTGATTTGTTTGGTAGCTGAGAAAGTTGAGGTGAAAGGAAAGTTGGGTGGAAACTGAAGGTTTTGTGTATTTGGGAAATGGAAAAATCAGAGCGGGTAGCTGGTATTGGGCTTGACTGGTTTTGGGGTGTAGGTTTATTGGTGAGACATAGAGTGAGGAAAATCTTGGGTTTTTTGTGTTTTCATCTGTTTTCTATCTCCTTCTCAGAAAGCAAACAGAGGGTGAGTGACTTTGGACCGTTTTGTGATTCGAAGTATTGGTTTTGCACAATCAGTTCAACTGGTTATGGCTTAAGGTTTTTGAAGAGTGATTTTGGTTCCAAGTGGAAAAAAAACTTCTAATTTATCCACGCGGAAGTTAATATTTTGGGTTTTTTTTTGTTCTTTCTAATTCATTTGCTTGGATTACCATATAAATTGTACAGCTTGACATAGTTTGTTACTTCTGGAACTATGTTCTCCATTTTAATGCAATACTGTTTTCTTGTTTGCTTTTTGTTGCTTTCTTTTGGACTGGGGTCATACTGTTCTTATATTTGGTCGATTTATGAGTTTGATTCATTCTCTTTCCCAAGGATTCAATCTCCATCTATTGATACTTACTATTTCCAATAGAGTTTGGAGTCAGATTGGAATACCAAGTAAAAGCTTGTCCTGACAGAGAACTTCCAAATAATCTTAATTTAAGGTTAGGATTTGATTCAATGGATATGCAGTGGGCGGAGAATCGCCCTACATGCTCTAAAGCAGATGCATATAGCTTCGTTGACTATGGTCTTTTGGTCCACAATTGCGGCTGGAGCGTGGTTGGGCCTGGCTGATCCCTCTTTTTGGGCTTTTCTACGGTTGTAAGACGAGCCTTTTGATGCCTTGGGCCTTTCGCTTTACCTAATCAGTCCATCCAAGCTGTGGATCAAGGCCTGTGCTATTTTTGGTACGAACACTTTGAAAAAAAATCTTTCCACTTTAGGTATCTGTTAGTAAACTAACCAATCCGTAAAGGACTGTTGGTGCTTTAGGAAAACTAGAGGACTTTCCCTTCTTTCAGGTCTTTTTGTCGAGGGGTAGGTGGTCATGTTGCCTTGTGTTTTGAAAAAGTGTCAAGAATTAGGAAAGCCTGGAATTCTTAGTATAGATATGATCATTTGACCTGCAGGAGCAATATTCTATGCCATAAAATAAAAGACATTCCAGGTATGATTTCTGGAGTAATAATCACTTAAGGAGTAAAATGTAAAAAAAGTCTCTGTTTTTGTGTGTTTATTTACTTGAGAAAACATTTAGACAAGAGAGTTTGTGCTTTGGTGATAATTTATGCTTCACGAGGTTTGGGTATATGAAAGTTTTCCCCTCAGAATCTCTTGTTAATGGGATTTTTTCTGTGTCCATCTTGCAGGTTGATTTTGTTTTCTTGCAAGTTCAGAACTTTGATTCCTATTAGAAGATTGCAAAGCTGCCAACAATTGTTCCTGGGAAAAGCACCGAGGCTGATCCTATTCTAGTTGATAATTATACCATCGGATTTCTTGTCGCATGGAATAGCTGATGCCAATCTCATAGCATGGACTCGCACCAACATTTTGGATTTGGTGTGACTGGTGCAGGATTTTCATATACAGCTCCACATTCCACTGTTCCATCTATACCTACTAGGTTACTGGGTTCATTGAAATTTGATATAGGGAATTCACCAAATTCACCCTTTTCGACTCACTTTGATTCTGATACCCTTACTACACTGAGTGACGGTCAGGAGCAGCACAGCTCCACGGAGAATCTCTCAGGAGCTAGCCCTTCCTGTAACTCTTCATTTGAAACAAACAATTACATTCATCAATTAAGCTTCAGCTCTTCTGTGGATTGTCGTCAAGACAGTCTGCAGCTCTATTCTGGCAGGACTTCTTTATTACAGGATGCAAATTCTAGCCAGAATATAAAACACGCTTTGCAGGAATTGGAGAGTACTTTAATGGGGCCCGACAATGAAGAAGAAGTCACCACACCGAACACTTCTTTTGGAGAAAGTAGCAAGCGACAGACACAGAGGTCCACTTCATGGATCCAGGAGAAACAGGGTTCGCATGTAGTTCAACGCCAGACATCCTTTGTCTCTAGGAAAAGGCAGTTGGGTGAAGTTCAGTTTGAGAAACGTCACAAAGTGATAGATGAAGCATCTCTAAAGGGTTTACCAGCTGGGAACCTGAAGGAATTGCTGATTGCATGTGCTGGAGCTCTCTCTGACAACAAGACTGATAGTTTTGAAAATTTGATTGAAAAGGCTAGAGGGGCTGTGTCTATCAGTGGAGAACCAATCCAGCGACTTGGAGCTTACTTGGTAGAAGGGCTGGTAGCAAGGAAGGAGGCATCAGGTGCCAATATTTACCGTGCTCTTAGGTGTAGAGAGCCTGAAAGCAATGACTTGCTCTCCTACATGCAGATTCTGTATGAGATCTGCCCCTACTTAAAGTTTGGTTACATGGCAGCCAATGGGGCCATTGCTGAAGCCTGCAGAAATGAGGACCGCATCCACATTATAGACTTTCGGATTGCTCAGGGAACCCAGTGGGTGACTCTCCTTCAAGCACTTGCAGCAAGACCTGGTGGGGCACCCCATGTACGGATTACAGGTATCGATGATCCTGTTAATAAATATGCCCGTGGTGATGGATTGGAAGCAGTAGGGAGACGGTTGAAAGCTATCTCTGAGAAATTTAACATCCCAGTTGAATTTCATGGAGTGCCAGTTTTTGCACCTGATATCACTCGGGACATGCTTGATGTCAGGCCTGGAGAGGCTCTTGCTGTAAACTTTCCCCTGCAGCTTCATCACACACCAGATGAGAGTGTTGACGAGAACAATCCGAGGGATGGGCTGTTGAGAATGGTAAAGTCACTTTCTCCAAAAGTGACCACTTTGGTGGAGCAAGAGTCAAACACAAACACAACCCCTTTCTTCAATAGGTTTGTGGAAACTCTAGAATACTACTTGGCAATGTTTGAGTCTATTGATGTGACCCTGCCAAGGAACAACAAGGAGAGGATCAATGTGGAGCAGCATTGTCTGGCAAGAGATATGGTGAACGTCATTGCTTGCGAGGGGAAGGAAAGGGTGGAACGCCATGAGCTCTTTGGCAAGTGGAAGTCCAGGTTGACAATGGCAGGGTTTCAGCAATACCCATTGAGCTCATATGTCAACTCTGTCATAAGGAGTCTGCTGAGGTGTTATTCGGAGCATTACACGCTGGTGGAGAAGGACGGGGCTATGCTGTTGGGATGGAAGGACAGGAACTTGATATCAGCTTCTGCCTGGCATTGAGTATATAAAATAAATATACAGAGGTAGCAGTAGAAATAACCACTTCGGTTCTTTTTGTTCCGTTCGTTGATTGATTCATGATTAGAACACACAGCCCTTTGGTTTAGTTCAGTGATGAGCGCTATGGTGTCAGCCATTTTATATTTTCCATGACGTTGTTTTGGTCATTGTTAATACATATTCTGTTTATCTGTTCTTTTGTTTCTTTGTCAGAGTTGTATATACGTGTACTTGTGATGCAGGGCTTTTTCTTTCTGTTCTTCTTGTTACTATGAGTTTTTCTTTTCGTCTCAAAGTATTTCATTGATCGATTAAGGACAGAGTTAAATCCTGCATCCATTTTGAACTTCCATAGCTCATGATAATTGATGAAAACTCGTTCTACAATCAGAGCCTTAGCTCATTTCTTGTCCAGTCTTCGTATTCTGGTAGCCAAATTTCCCCTAGAACCCCGTGAGGTCCATGATCTCTGCCCCTATTGGAAAATTGTGGTGGTTATCTATTGTAGCTCTGTTGAAAGAAAATAGGGTGTAATTGTTATATTTATAGAAGGGAGCTGATTTTTTCACTCATCTTTTGTCCACTTACACTCCCTTTTTTGTTATAGTAAAAACTATGAAAAAACAAAAGAGAGTGTAAGTGGACCAAAGGTGAGTGGGAAAATCACCACCCTTATAAAAAATTCACAAATAATCAATGTAATTCAATAACAAGTAGGAAATGGAATTTTGACACTTGTCAAACTCAAAAACAAAGAAAGTTAAAAGAATATCAGAAAAAGAAAAAATTAAATGAAATTAACAAGTGTCAAAATCTCATTTGTTTAGAGGAGGAGCTCCTCAGTTTTAGGAGCCAAACTTTTTTGGTAAAAATCCCTTTGCCTTTTTGTCAAAACTTTGGAGTAAAAATATGCACCTATATATGTTGCATATGCTTCTCTAACCTCCCACCTCCGCTTTTCTTCTCATAATTCATTCTAATGACATTTTTCATGTATAATTGAAGTTTCAACTTCAGATCGACCTCAAATGAGGATGAAATATAAGAACGAAAAGTGGACAATGAGAAGTAGGGTAAAAATATATGGTGTGAGAAAACATTTTTGGCGGTAAAAATTATAGAAAAACTAATAAAATTTGACGGAAGGACCAAGGCGGACGCATTATTGAATGTGTGAGGAGTGAGGACTATAAAATTTAAGAACTGTTGAGAGACTGAAGTGAGAATTAACCATGTAATAGTGAACTAGAATAGCTACTTTGTACCTTGCTCGAAACAATGTCATCCATGAGCCTAATAATGGTATTGGAAGCTCTAAGAATTTTAGGGTCCTTCAACAACCGCTCAAAGGACTCCTTGGTTACAATGTCTCCCATGCCAAGTAAAGATATAGTTGTAAGTATGGTGTTACCAGCAGATGCTGTAGCAACACGCATATACTCCTCCATGCTTGGGATGTATCCTTCGTGGAACAATTTGGCCTCATCAAAGTAAGCTATAGCTGAAGTTTGCCAGGTATGCTCTTCCTTCCTTCATCATCTCCTCCTCAATTTCATTGAAAACATTCAAAACCGCATGGTAGAATATTTGTATGTTGTCTGACAATATTAATTAATGAATAACTAACTTAATTATATGCTAATCTCACGTAATCAATGGACTTAGTCAAGTTGGCTAGAGTGGATGTGCTCCACACTCTGCACCCGAATTCAAATCATCCTCTCCGTAGTTTAGAACATTATAATATGGAATTTCCTTGTTCCACTACAATTTAAATAAGGATAGCTATCATTAATTTAATAAGATTAAAGACTATTTTATTGATGTGGGTTTATTATATTAGTAAAATAATAGGGAGAATATCAGTTACAACAATACCAAACTGACCCTATGGGTAACTCAAAGCCATTAGGTCATATTATTCAAACTGAGAAAATAGGAAGCACAGCTAGTGTGTGTGAATTTAGTATACTACTCTTTTTTAATAGAAAATGTTCTAAAAATAAATAAATAAATAACGTCAGTGTTTTTTTGTTGAAAAAAAATGTTATTTTTCTCTAGAGAAAACAGATGTTGCTAATAAACTTTTTTTTTTAAATAAAAATTTTATAACAGACGTGTTATAGTAAATTATTGTGAAAATTACTGGATGTTTGCTAAAGGTGTCCTTACCTTCTCTATCCGAGCATGAACTTTTTTTCTTTTTGTTAGAGTAACATAACATGTGGCACTGATACTAAAATTAAAGCTAGTCTACAAAAAGAGAAGGTTACTAGCATTTCCCTTAAAAAGATAACCTACCTAATAATCTCACTGAGCTCCTTTTTGTGCAAAGACTGAACAAGATTGAAATCTGACTTGGCAAGTTTTAATAGAGCTTCATTATGCGAAGCTTCATCTTGGTAGATTGACATGTACCGACGGGCACATAACCTCTCTAGACCCTTTCTCAGCGGCGTCTCCAAGGATTGAGCTATTTGTTCTGTCAGTTGATAGCTTACATGGCTTGTTGCCGACTCAATATGAGTGGTGGTGAGCCTCTTCTAGTATCTTCTCCATGCTTCCTCAGATGAGTTGCTTCATAAAAGCTTAGCATACCCGGCACATCAGCAATTAAGCTTTCCTTGAAGCCTCCATTTTTAATATCTTTGAACTTGTTGAATATTCCTGCTTGATTAATTGCAGCAAATGAACATATAAGAAATAATTTTGACCGAATTCAATCTCGTTACATTAATTAATTTCTCTAATAACGTAGCTTACTGCATGAAACATTGTGTCCATGTTGTCTTAGTAGCCGAAAACCAAGAGAAAAATTGTATAGATCACCATCATGATGGAAATGATTTGCAGCATATATATGTTCCAGTGCTTCTTCTATTTCCCTTTCAAAGTGGTACGCCACGCCTAGGCGCTGGATTGCATCGATTAGGTTCATCTGTTTTGAAAAATCATCTGCACTGGTTGTGAACGCTTCCCTCCTCACTACTAGTTTCAGTTCTTCAACTTCTTGTTGCTTATCGGTATAAGTTATCTGCATCCACAAAATTGAATGAGCAAAATACATGTCAAATTGCTTTAGAAACAAAAGAAAGAAACATGCATTTAGTTATTGAAACAATCTGTATGATATCTAAATTACAATGTCTTCTGAATTATAATTGATAAACTGATCCCCCCAAATGCTCGGGTGGTAATTTGCTGTCCGTCGAACAATTTGATCAGCCTTGGAATTTTGTGATTGAGCTGTTGAACCAGCTTTTAGAGCCATGATTTGTACTTGTGTAAAAATTTCAGATCTTTTTTGCTCTGCAAGTATAGAAAATATTGTTCATATACATACTCATGTATTTATAGGGAAGGGATGGAACTATTGGCTTACAGCACAAATGCAGAATCAGTAACGTTTTTGAGTGGCCAGATTTGCAGATTTGAGTGACCGACCATTGGCCAGATTTGCAGCATGTGTTTAACGTTTGTCCTTTTTCTTCTTCAACGTATGCGTGTGTGGGTCCTAAATAATTTTGGACGGTGTTCATATAGGCCTCGGTTGGGTGTATACCGTGTATTTACTGTCTTTTTCTGAAGGAGCCTTTTATCTTGTTTGCAATCTCAGGATGGGCCCTTAGTGTGTTTTGCGTGTGTTTTGCGTTTGGACCAGTGGCGAAAAGATTGAAAATGTACGGAGAAAGAATATGCCTTTGTTCATTCTTATGTGTCTCCAGTCATAGTCACTCTGAGACACTTGTTTTCACTGGCGGATCTAGTAAGGGGCCAGTGAAGGTCATTGCCTTCACTGCTTTTTCTCCACCATGAACTTGCCTAGTAATTTTATGTTGATTTGTTTGAGTGTGGGGGCAACATGTTTGATAAAATACCTCACATAAGGGGCTGAGGTAGGTATACAGGGGCAAGCAACTAAGTTGGCTTGAGGGCAACAGATTGAGTTCCTCAAAATAGGTAGTTCTTGAGAGTCATTTAAAAGCAAAAATAAAAAAAATGAACTAATAGCCAAATATTGATACACAATACCTGATAAATATGAGCTCTAATTTCTCAAACTTCAAATTTTGTTCTAGTATATTTTGTGTCATCTCTATAACGACTTAGATGTTAAAGGTTGTATACATTGATAAAAATGTATTTGACTGTATTATAATAACACTATAATTATGATTGATAATATTGGTTTTTTTTTTTTTTTTTTACTACTAATGAAAGCATTTGTGGTCATATATATTTAGAGCTTAATTTTGGCCCTAAAGAGAAAATTTTTGGATCCGCCACTGCTTGTTTCACATGTTAATTTTTGTTGTTGTTAACTTACTTCGTCTTTGAGTGACTATGACTCGAGACGCATAAGAATGAACAAAGGCATATTCTTTCTCCATACATTTTCAATCTTTTCTCTACATCTTTTTTGTACACAATGTATATACAGACATGGGAGGGCACATAATCCTAGCTGCTGTACACTTATATAGAAAAATACAGAATTTCTAATTCAGTAGGGTTGAATTTTTTTAAAAAAATGTTAACTAATGAAAAATATAGAAAATATTATCTCATAAAAAAAGAACTAATATAATTTTAATGAGGTGGCTATCCACATTAGCTGCCCTGTAAGATGGTATTAAAATATGGTAAATATATGTGGTAAGCATAGCATTACCCTTTTATTATATTTATATCTCATTTGTCGTTGATTTTGTCATGGCAAAAAAAAAAAAAAAATCAACTTACGCCGAGGTGAAGATATGACAAAAAATCAAGTTACGCTGAGGTGAAGATATTAAAAAAAACCAATCACGGCGTGCTGAAGGAAATTTCTAACAGGACCCAACCTAAATTCCCCCTCAGAATCCGTGTTGAATCCTGTTACCCGTCCGACATCCAACCGATGCTGGGCCCACTTCCTATTTCACCATCTTCCCCACATTCATAAAGAAAAAGGGGCAATACTTCTACCTAAAGTTCGGCAGAGTCTCCCTTGAAAAACAAACATTTTCAAATTTTAAAACCACCTGTAAACAATGCAATACATAAATATTCATCCCAACCGCAGCACGCACAATGCCAATCACACACAAATTGACATTTGCAATAATGGGTCTCCAACCTTCAAACAATACAAAAGACTTATCAAAATCCACTATCAGGACAATAAATAAAACTATCATAAAAGAAATTTTCTTGGTAACCAATATCAATAACTTCTCATAAAGCCAGCAGTACCACATAAACATAACAATTCAATACAAAAACAACCAGCAATGCCCTTAGGTCAATTAATACCTTTATAACAATGCAAATAACGAACTCATCCGTTGTTACTACCTTCGCCATTTCATTTGACAAAGCATTTTTATATGTGACAAGGAGTAACCCCACCCCTAGGAAGACTAACTCCTTTCAAGTATCTCATCATTCATATTGAGGTTATGAACATAATTCACACATGTACAACAGTCAAACCCTTTTAATATATTTTATTTTCGCGGCTACACTTAGATTGGCCTAGGTTGTCTACGTATCCTTACTGAGAGATCAAGCCACACGTAGTTCTTCCCTACTAAAAAGAATCACAATTCATATAATATAATATTGAATCAAACTTAAGTTTATAATCGACCATTATATTTTTTAACTTTATATTACACCACAAACCAAATCCAAAATCCATAACTGTTTAATCAGTTTATCATTGTACATCCAAAAGAATGTAACCAACCTTTTTTTTACCTGAAATCCATACCTGCAATCATCCGCATAGCGCATATCCTGCTATCACCCACCAAGTGGTATATGAGTATATTATCATTAAATCCGAAGGCAACCGATATATTTTTTCGAAGGCAACTGAAGGATGGGGGAAACTGACCAACCACCTGTGTAGATAAATAGGGCAGGTGCTGGGGATCCTGGCCAACCCTATGCAGACAATATGAGCAGGGTGGAGAAGTATATCTTGGCCGGACACGAGTACTGACACGAGTATAGGCAATTCATTGGAAGCAACCGGGGAAGGGGGAAACTGGCCAACCACCTGTGTAAACAAATCGGGCAGGTGGCTGGGGATCCTGGCCAAACACCTACCAAAGCAGGTACATGCAATATATTGGCCGGACACCTACAGAATAATCTCAATGTAGGTACATGCAAATCACCGGTCTGACACCCACATAAGCAGGTACATGCAATTCATTGGCCAGACAACTACAGAGTAAGCTTAATGTAGGTACATGTGATATCCACTGGCCGGACACCCACATAAGTAGGTGCAGGTAATATCCACTGGCCGGACATGCACATAAGCGGGTACATGCAATATCCACTGGCTGGACACCCACATAAGCGGGTACAGTCAATTCTAGTCATGTGCACAGACTTTACCAAAGGCAACCGTATTCCCCAAATCCTTTCTCAATTTTCCCAAACTTTAACTCAAATTCATATCCTCATATCCCATTAATCCAAACTCAAACAAAACCGAGCTACTCAAGCCGTTTACGAACTCCTAAGAAATACCTTCCAAATCTTTTCTCAATATTCAACTCAAAAGTGTAAAAGCATATAAAGAAACTTCACAGTTGAATTAACATCTCATAAGCATTTCCAAGCGATACGTACCAAAACCGAGCTAAAATAAAAACATCAAAACTGAATCCATACACTTGATTAAAAACCACTCGTCAAAACTTTCAAATGACAGCATACTCAAGTTTGCTCGCAAAAATCAAGATCATATTGTAAACCGAGGTTGAAACGAATAATGAATAAATATAAATACATCTCACTTGAAAATACAAGCGACTAAATCATTCAGAAACATTGGATAACATTATCATGATATGAAAACCATTTATGCAACGATAACCACTAACGATTATAACTTACTATATGGCATCAATTGAGCCTACATGGCCCACTATCTAAATCCACTAGGCTAGCAGGGCCTGTGACCACAAATTTGTTATATGATAATTCCTATTGGTACAAAATGATAAGTTAAACTCAAATTAGAAGTTTCATCACGATTTGACGGTCGGTTTGACCTCGATCGAAGAATTGGGTCAATTAGGCCCGTGGGGCCCACGACCTGAAATCTCCTATCCGAAAGTCCCTATAGGTTCAACAAAGTCTATTAAACAAGTCCCAAAAGTTTGGTCTCGATCGAGCGGTCGGATTGCTCTCGATCGCATGATCGAACGGTAACCGGTTCACCTAACCCTAAAATCATTGATTCAGAGTATCCGGGACTCCAATTCTCAATGCACTAGTTCCTACACGTTCTTAGAGGTACGGGGAACCACATATTTGGAAACGGGACCGATCCGACTGTCCGATCATATCAAACCCGACTATCACCAAATATGTGAAAA
Organism: Prunus padus; assembly: GCA_024362665.1. NCBI lineage: Eukaryota > Viridiplantae > Streptophyta > Magnoliopsida > Rosales > Rosaceae > Prunus > Prunus padus. Next base: position 11,366,085 of record JANFAM010000011.1, read on the forward strand.
TTCTTTCGATAGTCAAACGATAACCTATCGCTAATCCGAGCATACCGTCGTGCTCAAGACGACATGAGGATTATTTTGGAACCTTAAGAGCGGGCATAATGGGCCCCACGCTCCGCCATGGGTCGCCTGTAGCGCGTGGGTGGCTTGAACAATTTTTGACGATTGGAAAACTCCAAATCGCCGGCAAATACCTATATCAAACGATTCAGCTCATCAAGGGGAGTAAGTTTCATACCTGCATCGACGATCAATTTGATCGGGAAGTGGTCGGAATTGAAGGTTTTCTCGCCGAAAAACCTAGAAACTTCACATGTTCGATTCGCATAATCCACCGAGGTTACCGGTCAAGTCTTTGAGGGGAAAGATAGAGGAGAGGTTGGGGAAGCTTTTGGGTGTAATATCACGGCCGGTGGTGGCCGGAAACTTGATTGGAATTGACGATTTCGATGGTGCCGAAATAGAGCTTCGGTTCTCTCCAAATTTTAGCTCCAATCTCTCTAAATCGATGGTGCAAATGTATATGGATGGAAAGAGGAGGAAGAGATGAACATTTTGGTATACTAAGCTTCGTCGGCCGTGGCTGAAAACGGGAGAACTCGCAGGCCAAAGTGGCCGGTTGCTGCTTCGCACAATAGAGAGGAGAGAGAGAGCTCGCGAGGGAGGAGAGAGAGAGATCTGATCCCACTTTTAAAATTTGACTTTTGGAGATTCCAGTTGTGTCCTGGAACTTCTGTAGATCGTAATTTTTTCAATTCAACTCCAATTTGAGCCCACTACGTGTCTATGAACTCGTGAGCTCACGCACTATGTAATGGAACCAAGAGATTTTCCAAAACCATTCCCGAACAAAAAGTCAACCCTAACCCACTAAGGATAAAATTGTCATTTTGATTTGAAAAATTAAAATTTAAATAAATTCTTGGGGGCGGGATGTTACAATCTCTCTCTCTCTCTCTCTCTCTCTCTCTCTCTCTCTCTCTCTCTCTCTCTCTCTCTCTCTCTCTCTCTCTCTGGTGATGGTGGTCTAATTGGGTGGTGGTGGTTTGATTAGATATGGGTGATACTGATGCTAAGGTCGATTGGGTGTTGCCATGAGGCTGTAACTTTTGGAGTATTTTGCGAGTGGTGCCAATCCCACATCGACTGCAAACAGAACTTTAGATTTTTTGTGCTCTATAAATATCTTCACCTCAGCTAAGTTTTACAAACACTTGAAAGCTACCCTCTGGAATGTCAAAATTGTTTCGGGCTTCTTTTTATTTCCCAAATAGAACTTTAGATGATGCTTAGAAATTTGAATTTCGAGTTAGCACTTAGCACTAGGAGATGACTCTGACGATTGTCAGCTATCTAATATAAATTTTAATTTCATTTTTGTTCCATACTTAAATAGCTTTATTAATTTCAATTTTGTTCCATACCTAATGTTTTTATGTTAATTTTTAATTAATATTTTGGTTTATTTTTTCAATTTAATACTAATGTTTTTCGAAAAATTCCAATTGTCCCAGTTTTTGGAATAGAAATAAGATTTGAAATTTTGAAAAAATTCGGATTGGAATCGGAAGGTATATTGAATTCAAGGTAAGAGATGATAGAGAGAATGTTATTGGGTCGGTGACAACCAAAGAAATACTTCTTACCAAGGTGATCATGGAAGGAACTCTAAGATAGGTGGAGCTTGACTCAAGGGTTGAAGAAGATGGCAACAACGTAAGTCAAAACTAATGGATAATTTGAATATCTTTATTAAGTAAAGCTTAGTCTGGCCCAAACATATCTTAGAAATCAGGAGTACACACTCATTATTTGAAACATGGACTTATCAAACCCAATAAGCCCCTCCCATAAGAAGCAAAGCAAGCTATAGTTCTTTTCTTTCTTCTTTCTCATACATACAATCCAAACTCATAGGCCCATAGTGGTGCCGGATCAATGAAATAAGAAGCAACACCATCTTTCATGACTTTTCCAACATATGTGAAGCCATCATCTTTTTTTGAAGAGGAGATCCACCACTCTTGTTAAATTAAGAACAAGTACAAGGATAGGCATTGGCACAGAGGTTGGTCTGAGGAACTCATCGTTCTTATCTTTCCACGAATCCACAATCTGTTTGTTTAAGGCATCAAGTATCTCCTGCTCATCTGACAACCCATATTGCTTCCTGTAACAATCAATGGCAGAAGCAACATGCCCTCTCTCTTGACTCCTTAAAATTAAGGAGGAGCTCCTCCTCAAAGCAAATGAGATTTTGACACTCGTCAAATTTCAAAACAAAGAAAGTTAGAAGAATTTTAGAAAAAGAAAAAGTTAAATGAAATTAACAAATGTCAAAATTTCATTTGTTTAGAATACGAGCTCCTCCGTTTTTGGAGCCAAACTTTTCTGGTCCAGTGGTCAAAATCCCTTTGCCTTTTCGTCAAAACTTTGGAGTAAAAATATGCACCTATATATGTTGCATATGCTTCTCTAACCTCCCACCTCCACTTTTCTTCTCATAATTCATTCTAATGACATTTTTCATGTGGAATTGAAGTTCCAACTTCAGACTTCAATTGAGGATGAAATATAAGAACGAAAAGTGGACAATGAGAAGCAGGGTAAAAATATATGGTGTGAGTAAACATTTTTGGCGATAAAAATTATAGAAAATTTAACAAAATTTGACGGAAGGACCAAAGCAGACACATTATTGAATGTGTGAGATGTTGAGAGACCAAAGTGAGAATTAATCATGTAATAGTGAACTACAATAGCTACTTTGTACCTTGCTCGAAACAATGTCATCCATGAGCCTAATATTCATTTGAAGCATGTATATACAAAGTAAAATTTTGTTTTTTGTTTTGTTTTTATTTTTTTTTAAAATTCAAACTTTTGAATTGCTTCGGTCAAGATCTCGAGTTCTTCAAATGTACCGAATACATCGTAGATATCATCCATTACTGTTATCAGGAAAACAGCTTTTGTGACAGCTTCTTCTTCCAACAAGGTATTGGGGCTCAAAATAGACTCCCACAACCCAGAAGTATGACTCCACAATTCTGTCTCTTGCAAAAGGCAGCTTCCTTTCGAAGTCTAGTTCTTTCCACCACCTAATGAATTGACAATATTAGTCAAGTTGGCTAGAGCGGTTGTGCTCCACACTTTGCGCCCAAATTTGAATCCTCCTCTCCGTAGGTTAGATTAGATTAAAATAGAATTTCTTGTATTAAAAAAAGCGCGCACACACACACAAAACCTTCACATAATAGGATGAGCGATTGCACAGATCCTCCACTTTGAAGGCGCCTCACATTAAATTTATATTACATCAATATAAAGTTGTAGCCTAATATATTAATTTAATAACATTAATATGGAATTTCCTTGTTACAACAATACCAAACTGAGTTACAACAATTGATGTGGGTTTATTAATAGGGAGAATATGAGTTACAACAATACCAAACTGACCCTATGGCTAACTCAAAGCCATTAGGTCATATTATTCACTGAGAAAATATAAAGCACAGCTAGTTCTTTCTCATTACACAAAATCCAACTCATAGGCTCATACTGGTGCCGGATCAATAAAATACGAAGCGATGCAATCGTTCATCACTTTTCCAGCATTTGTGTAGCCATCATATTTTTTGTAGAGGAGATCCACCACTCTTGTTAAATTAACAATACGTTCAAGGATAGGCATCGGCATAGAAGTTGGTCTAAGGAACTCCACGTTGATATCTTTCCAGGAATCCACAATTTGTTTGTTGAAGACATCAATTATCTCTTGCTCATCTGAGACCCCATATTGCTTCATGTAACAATCAATAGCACAAGCAACATGGCCCCTCTCTTTTTCAAACTGCAAAAATTGAATCCAAAATCCCAAAAAAAGAATCACAATTTAGTGATGAAATAGTTAAAGCACAATTTAATGATTGGGAGACCTAAGTTAGTTATGTAATAGTTAAAGCACAATTTACTAGTTTCTGTTTACCCTGCTTGAAACCATGTCATCCATGAGCCTAACAATGATACTGGAAGCTCTAAGAATTTTAGGGTCATTTAACAACCACTCAAAGGAGTCCTTGGTTACAACATCTCCCATGCCAACTAAAGATATAGTTGAAAGTGCGAAGCTAGCAGAAGAAGTTGCAGCAACACGCATATACTCCTCCATGCTTGGGATGCATCCTTCGTGGAACCATTTGGCCTCATCAAAGTAAGCTTTGGCAGTAGTTTTCCACTGAATATGTGGGACATAAATATTATGTAAATTAATTAAAATTCATAATAGTGAAAAGTAAATTTATTAATACATACAGCTTCTTTTGCATAGTAAGCTCGGTATGCTCTTCCTTCCTTCACCATCTCCTCCTCAATTTCATTGAAAACATTCAGAAGCGCATGGAAGAATATTTGCATGTAGTCTGGCAGTCCATCCATTAAATTGGCATGCCATCTGTAAATTGCATACACCATATTCATCTGAAGCATATAAACAAAAAATATTTTTTTAAGAAATAATTTCATACCTTTGATGAATTGCTTCGGTAAAGATCTCAAGTTCTTCAAATGTACCGAATGCGTCGTATATATCATCCATTACAGACATCAGGGAAATACTTTTGGTGAGAAATTTTCTTCCAACAAGGTATTGGGGCTCAAAATACACCCCCAAAATCCAGCAGTATAACTCAACAATTCTGTTTCTTGCAAAAGGCAGCTTCCTTCCAAAGTCTAGTTCTTTCCACCACCTAATTGACGGCATTAATTAGTGAGTTACAAACTTAATTAAAGTCGATACACATAGTAAATATACCTACCCTCTCAAAGAAAAAAAAAAAAAACCCTTCATGATAATTAATCTCACATAATTAAGGGAGGTGATTTTCACATTCATTTTTTCTCCACTTACACTCCCTTTTGCTTTTTAATACTTTTTATTTTTAATCAATTTTGTTCTTTTTTGTTATTTCTCTTTTCCTATTCTACGCTTACCTACAATTCCCTTCAATAAGAAGACATGTACAACCACTATTATGAAAGAATAAAAATCTGTAACTATTATGAATAGCTTGCTCTGTGTATATCTAAGCTCCTAATGAAAGTTTAGTTAGTAGCATTCTTTGGTTCTTCTACGTGTAAACATGTTAGCCCAAAAAAGTTATTATCTATTAACTACAACAAAAATAAATAGTACTCACATATTTGGTTAAAAAACAAAGAATTTGGCATATAAATTACTGGATGTTTGCTAAAGGTGTCCTTACCTTCTCTATCCTAGCATGAACTTTTTTTCTTTTTGTTAGAGTAACATAACATGTGGCACTAAATGTTGCTAGCATTCCCCTTAAAAGATAACCTACCTAATAATCTCACTGAGCTCCTTTTTGTGCAAAGACTGAACAAGATTGAAATCTGACTTGGCAAGTTTTAATAGAGCTTCATTATGCGATGCTTCATCTTGGTAGATTGACATGTACCGACAGGCACATAACCTCTCTAGACCCTTTCTCAGCGGCCTCTCCAAGGCTTGAGCTATTTGTTCTGCCAGTTGATAGCTTACATGGGTTGTTGCCGACTCAAGATGAGTGGTGGTGAATGCAAGAGCCTCTTCTAGTATATCTTCTCCATGCACCCTCAGATGAGTTGCTTCATAAAAGCTCAGCATAGCCGGAACATCAGCAATTAAGCTTTCCTTGAAGCCACCATTTTTACTGTCTTTGAACTTGTTGAATATTCCTGCTTGATTAATTGCAGCAAATGGACACATAAGAAATAATTTTGGCCAAATTCAATCTCGTTACAGTAATTTCTCTAATAACTGTAACTTACTGCTTGAAACATTATGCCCATGTTGTCTTAGTAGCCGAAAACCAAGAGAAACATTGTATAGATCACCATCATCATCATCATCATGGAAATGATTTGCAGCATATATATGTTCCAGTGCTTCTTCTATTTCCTTTTCAAAGTGGTACGCCACGCCTAGGCGCTGGATTGCATCGATTAGCTTCATCTGTTTTGAAAAATCATCTGCACTGGTTGTGAACACTTCCCTCCTCACTACTAGTTTCAGTTCTTCAACTTCTTGTTGCTTATCGGTATAAGTTATCTGCATCCACAAAATTGAATGAGCAAAATACATGTCAAATTTCTTAAGAAACAAAACAAAGAAACATGCGTTTAGTTATTGAAACAATCTGTATGATATCTAAATTACCATGTCTTCTGAATCATAATTGATAAACTGATCCCCCCAAATGCTCGGGTGGTAATTTGCTGTCCGTCGAACAATTTGATCAGCCTTAGAATTTTGTGATTGAGCTGTTGAACCAGCTTCTAGAGCCATGATTTGTACTTGTGTAAAAATTTTGAGATCTTTTTTGCTCTTCAAGTATAGAGAATATTGTTCATATACTCATGTATATATAGGGAAGGGATGGAACTATTCGCTTACCGCACAAATGCAGAATCAGTAACGTTTTTGAGTGGCCAGATTTGCAGATTTGAGTGACCGACCATTGGCCAGATTTGCAGCATGTGTTTAACGTTTGTCCTTTTTCTTCTTCAACGTATGCGTGTGTGGGTCCTAAATAATTTTGGACGGTGTTCATATAGAGGAAAGATAGAGGAGAATTATTTGGCCGGAAAACCTAGAAACTTCCCATGTTCGATTCACATAATCCGGTGAGGTTGCCGGTCGGGTCTTTGAGGGGAAAGATAGAGGAGAGGTTAGGGAAGCTTTTGGGTGTAATATCATGGCCGGTGGTTGTAACATCCCGACCCGAAAAATAAGAAAATAATGTAAATAAAAAAAATTAAAATAAGAGAAATTGAATAAATAAAATAATTAAGTTAAATAAATAAATAAAAATAAAAATAAAATAGTTTGAATTAATTAAGATTTTTGAAAATTAAAATATTATTTAATATTTAAAGGGGGCAAAAAGGTCATTTTAATTTCGGGAAAGAATTTGGCGAAACGAGTTGCGCCATTGCGTTCAGCTCGTTGAAACGAGTTAGTAGACGTGCGGCACGCTCAAATCCGAGGTCTAGAACTTAAAAATGGCATATTGGTCATTTAAGAAATTATTTTAAAACCCTAAAAGCCAGTTGGCCCAATCAGATCACGCCCCTCTCTTCTCTCTCCTCGAAACCCCGATTCTCTCTCTTTGTTTTAACAGAAAATCCCAACAGCTTTTCCAGCCGTTTCTGACCACCAAAATCGGTGCCACCACCTCTATTCTCTCCCTCCTTCTTCCCTCTTCACGACCTTCAATTGTTTGGAGATCAAAAACTCCATTTTTGGGGTCAATTTCGAGTCGGAACCCGAACCAAGTTTTGAGCCAAAATTGCTGTGAGTTCCAGTCGAGATTCCTGCCAATCCCAACCACGGCCAGTTGTGAAACCACCTCCAAAACTCTTCCTCACCCCTCCTTTGCATTACCCCTCAAAGATGCGGTCCAATTCCATCGAAATATCGCAAATCTGAAACCTAGAATTTTCTAGGTTTTCTGATTGGAAATCGGATCGTTCGAGCTGTTTTCCTGCCAAATTGGCAGTCGACCCAGTTGGGTACTCCGACTCAACGTACGCAGCAGGCGGGACCCTCTCAGGGCCAATCGTTCTGGGATTATCTGTGAGTGGACCTTAAACATGCATTATTTTCAAGCATTGATTTCATTGCATATTAAGTGATTTATATTAATTATTTAGAATTTATTAATATTTTATATCAATTTATGCTATAAGTGGAAATTTATGATGTATGTTGGATTTTCGAAACTTTCTGCTTGAGCTTGGATGGAGTTCGTGTTTTAAGACTTCAAGATTTATTATTTTTCTTTTATGTATTTGTGTTTGAGATTATATTATTTTATTATCAATTTATGAGATTTCTATGGATTTCTGGAATTATGTTGGATAAGTGAGGCTTGTGTTCAAGCTACGTTTAATTTTATGTTTTGGAGATTTGAGGTCGGTACTTTATATATGTACTATTTATATGTTGGGGTTGTGAGATTATGGACGTTAAGTGTCTGATTGTTTATGTGGTGGGGTTTGGCATTTTGAAGTGGTTGGTTTGTGAAAGTGGGTCTGTGGGACCAGGTTTGGGTGAGTTGGGCTTGTAAGTTGTGGTTTTGAGGTGTCGGAGTTACACCAGTCTATACCATCCCTTGTGATTGTGTCCACACGCGGCGTTGAAAATTTCCGGCATGTGGAACACATTTGGTTATTGTTACTTTGCTACACGTGGCGTTGGAATTTCCGGCGTGTAGCAGAGGTCCAAGCACTCTTGGCCGGGTGTACCGAAGGCCTTGGCGGGCAGTCTACGCGCGTAGGACTTGAGTTTGGGCCGCACGTGCGATGCGATGCCTGCGTGTGTGCTCATGATACTGAGGTCGATTGGGTGTTGCCTTGAGGCTTTGGCTTTTGGAATATTTTGCGAGTGGTGCCAACCCCACATCGACTGCAAACAGAACTTTAGATTTTTTGTGCTCTACAAATATCTTTATCTCAGCTAAGTTTTACAAACTATTGGCTTACAGCACAAATGCAGAATGAGTAACATTTTTGAGTGGGATATCTTTTATAATCTCAAGTGACGCCCGACCGACCATTGGCTAGATTTGCAGCATATGCTTAACGTTTGTCCTTTTTCTTCTATGCATAAGTTGAAGAAGAAAAACATGCATTTTTTTTTCCTCACAAAGGTCACAAATGTTGATTGATTTCGTAGGAGTTTTCACCACGGTAATATAAGACATGTAATGAGTTTGGACGGTGTTCATATAGGCCTCGTTTGATGGTTCAAGTTTGGATGTATTTCACTTATAGCTTTTAGTCTGGATTTCAAAAAAGAAACACATGAGATTTTCATATAAGGGCTAGGTTGGGTGTATTTACTGTCTTTTTCTGAAGGAGTCTTTAATTTTGCAGAGGAAGCAGAATGACAAAGGGAGAAGAAATGTGGAAGAAGAAGAAGAAAGTCACCCCTCGCGTGAACAATACACATGCACAGTATCTGACACCCTTTTTATTATTATTATTATTTTTTTGGCTGCCACGTTTCACCCTTTGATTGGTCCAACTTCAATAATTCATCCGAGCTCCAAAATATTCTCAGAAAATTACCACATGCTCATAGCGACATAAACTATTTTTCGATCCAAGAATCATAATTTCTCTCTCTCTCTCTCTCTCTCTCTCTTAAGCTGGTGATGGTGGTCTAATTGGGTGGTGGTGGTTTGATTAGATATGGGTGATACTGATGCTGAGGTCGATTGGGTATTGCAGTGAGGTTTTGGCTTTTGGAATTTTTTGCGAGTGGTGCCAATCCCACACATGGGTTTTGGATAATTTGAATATCTTTATTAAGTAAAGCTTAGTCTGGCCCAAACATATCTTAGAAATCAATAGTACACACTCGTTATTTGAAACATGGACTTATCAAACCCAATAAGCCCCTCCCATAAGAAGCAAAGCAAGCTATAGTTCTTTTCTTTCTTCTTCCTCATACATACAATCCAAATTCATAGGCCCATAGTGGTGCCGGATCAATGAATTAAGAAGCAACACCATCTTTCATGACTTTTCCAACATGTGTGAAGCCATCATCTTTTTTGTAGAGGAGATCCACCACTCTCGTTAAATTAAGAACAAGTACAGGGATAGGCATTGGCACAGAGGTTGGTCTGAGGAACTCCTCGTTCATATCTTTCCACGAATCCACAATCTGTTTGTTGAAGGCATCAATTATCTCCTGCTCATCTGACACCCCATATTGCTTCCTGTAACAATCAATGGCAGAAGCAACATGCCCTCTCTCTTTCTCAAACTGCAAAAATATAATCCAAAATCCCAAAAAGTAATCTAAATAATTAACTTTCACTACATTAATTATTTAGTTGGTTATACATAACACGTCCATAATTGTAAGATTAATCTTGACTAAATTGTAGCTATAGTCTGTCAATAGTCCTCTATTTAATTGTAGTACACTACTACAAAAAACATTTTGCGCGACGAAATAAGTTTGTTGCGCAAAGTACAATGCGCGATGAAATTTTGGTCACACAAAGCTCGTGAAGAAAGGGTTTGCACGACAAAAAATAATATTCATCGCTCAAATCTACTTTGCGCGACGAAAACTAACGTCACGCAAAGTAGATTTGCGTGACGAAACCTGACCTTGACCAAAATATTCTTTGCGCGACGAAACATAACGTCGCTCAAATCTTTGCGTTTTAAATTTTTTTAATTAAAATAAATTAATTTAAAATTTTGTGCAACAAAATATTTTGTCACGCAATGTTTTTTGACTTTTAAAAAAAATTATTTCTCTTATATTAATTAGTTCGAATTTTTACTTTTTAAATTTAATTTAATTGTATGATTTTATTTTTTAATTACTTTAATTTAAATTGACATATTCAAAATAAAATTACATATGAAAAATAGTGATCAAATTATCCAAATATATATATATATATATATTATTCAAAATGTACACATAAATTAACAAAGTACAATAATAAAATCCTAATACAAGCCTATTGTGGTGGTAGTGGCGAATGATATGTTTCGATAGCGTCCTAATCCTCAACTTTAGCTGTCAAAGTCTCGACGATTCCTTACAAAAAAACAAATATGGTCAAATAACAAAAAAATAACATAAAATAATAACAAAAATAAATTTAGAGAGACTATACCTTTTGGCAAGATTGAGAGTGAGTGAAAATGAGAGGGAGAAGTGAGTGTGAGACATAAATATGTGGGACATAAATATTATGTAAATTAATTAAAATTTTAAAGTAAGCTTCGTGTAACCATTTGGCCTCATCAAAGTAAGCTTTGGCAGTAGTTTTCCACTGAATATGTGGGACATAAATATTATGTAAATTAATTAAAATTCATAATAGTGAAAAGTAAATTAATAAGCTGTGTCTTTCTTTAATTAATTAATACATACTGCTTCTTTTGCATAGTAAGCTCGGTATGCTCTTCCTTCTTTCACCGTCTCCTCCTCAATTTCATTGAAAACATTCAGAAGCGCATGGAAGAATATTTGCATGTAGTCTGGCAGTCCATCCATGCAATTGGCATGCCATCTGTAAATTGTATACACCATATTCATCTGAAGCATATAAACAAAACAATTTTTTTTAAAGAAATAATTTCATACCTTTGATGAATTGCTTCGGTAAAGATCTCAAGTTCTTCAAATGTACCGAATGCGTCGTATATATCATCCATTACAGACATCAGGGAAATACTTTTGGTGAGAAATTTTCTTCCAACAAGGTATTGGGGCTCAAAATACACCCCCAAAATCCAGCAGTATAACTCAACAATTCTGTTTCTTGCAAAAGGCAGCTTCCTTCCAAAGTCTAGTTCTTTCCACCACCTAATTGACGGCATTAATTAGTGAGTTACTACTTTAATTAAAGTCGATACACATAATAAATATACCTACCCTCTCAAAGAAAAAAAAAAAACCCTTCCTTCATGCTAATTAATCTCACATAGTTAAAGGGAGGTGATTTTCACACTCATTTTTTCTCCACTTACAATCCCTTTTGCTTTTTAATACTTTTTATTTTTAATCAATTTTGTTTTTTTTTGTTATTTCTCTTTCCTATTCTACGCTTACCCTACATTTTCCTTCAATAAGAAGACATGTACAACCACTTACTAATATGATGAAAGAATAAAAATCTGTAACTATTATGAATAGCTTGCTCTGTGTATATCTAAGCTCCTAATGAAAGTTTAGTTAGTAGCATTCTTTGGTTCTTCTACGTGTAAACATGTTGAAATTGGTACTTAGGTGACGATGGGTAAAATTCACGACACTTAAACAAAACACAACAATCTTCACACACTTTAGACCTTGACCAAGAATACTTATTACTAGTCAACTGCTAGTCATGAACAAACATTATTAAGAACAAACACATAGCATACCAATATGTACCTGCAACCTAGAAGATTACTAGTGACAACCTAGGCACTCAGAAGGACCCGTCAATCTAGGCATCCCCTGTGCTAGCAACAACTATGGTGAAAGTGTGTGAAAGCATCATAATCAAGCAAACACCAAACAGCATATAATTATGACTAGTCAACTGCAAGAACACAAACCCAGATGACTAGTCAACCTCAAGAACACAAACCCAGAAAAACAGATATGCAGAACAGAAATTTGTTTACCCAGAAACCCACCTCTGGGAAAAACTAGGGGTTATCAACCGACCAGGCAATCCACTAAGCAAAGAAGATTCATACAAACATACTCAAGCAAGCTCAATAAAATCCTAGGTCTATTTAGGAAAATAAGCTATACCTCCTTTGTGCAATCTTCTTCTCCAACTTAGCAAAGCTTGAAGCTTAGTCATTCATGGCAATGGCAACTCCTTCTCTAGCTCGTTCATCCCATGACACCAGCTTGCAAGCTCAAACCAAAATAGAAACCAAATTTTGATTCAAGGATAAAGATCAATTTCTTCAAGAAACCATATTCTTGAAGAGACCAATCATGAATCGACCTAGAACTAAATGAGGAAGTGTTTGTCCTAGCTAGATGCGTATTTAAATCTCAAATGCAGATTTTCAAAAACCCATAGATGAGAAATAAGATGGTTTTCTCTTTTAGGAAGAAGAAGCAAAAGTTGAAGGAAGAACTTTCCAAAACTTCTACCCTAAAAGCCACAATCGTCAAAAATGAGGAAATCAAAGGATATAACCTCAAATTTCCTAGGTCGAATTGACACAAGGCGGGAGAGAAAACGCAGAATAAGACAAAAAGGTTGGTGAGAATCCAGCTAGAAACAGTGAGCTGGAAAACTTATTAAGTAAGGTTTACTAGTCATATGAGAAACCGGATGACTAGTCATATGAGAAACCGGATGACTAGTCATCATTTTATGAAAACAATTTAATGCAATGTTATGCAATGCACACTTTACCTTTGTCAATTTGCATGAACCTCCATAGGATAGCTAATGGTTAAGAACACCTAGAGAAGCTATTCTTAATCTAAACTTGAGCTTGGGAGAAATACAATGATTGTCTTATTACAAACTTGTCAAGGGAAGCCAAAAGTAAATCACAAAATGCATACACTAACAATCTCCCCCTTTTTGGCTTTCCTTGACAACACTCTCTAAATACACTCAACCCATAACCAACCCTAAGGAGATGATGAATTTAAGTACCTGCAAAACAAGAACCAAACTCCCACACACAAGACAAGCATATTATATCTAGAAATTTGAACAATATGCAATATGCAATATAGGGTTGAGAGTGTTCTCCCCCTTGTTGATAAGGAAAGTACAAAAAGTAAACAAAGAGAGAAGCAATAAGCAAAGAACACAATATGATTAAGCAGAGAACAAAGAACATGTGTTCAGTTAAGTACAAAACAGCTCCCCCTATCACACAACCTGTTATACCCTCTTATTCACTAGAAGAGTGCATAAGAGTTCCCCCAATGTGTGATTACAAAATGTACCACCCTAAACTAACTCCCAAATGTACTCCCCCTGAATATAGAATCCCTTCGAAAACATACTCCCCCTGAGTATAAGATAACATAAAGGAATTAACCTTTGACATGTTAACCCAGCAAACTCTCCATAAATAGCCAGCAAACACATAAGTGCAGCAGGCTAAAGGGAATAAGAAATGGAGCAAAAAATTTCAACAAATCATATCCAAGCAATGAGAATCATGTGACTGAAATTTATTTCTATGTGTAAACATAGCACAAAAAGAACCTCCCCCTAAATAACATAGATCAAGCGCACAACTATCAATGCAAGGGCAGCCAATGAAATTCTCTTTACACGACATAGTGCAAAAATAAGACCAAGCAACAAGATCGCAAAAATTGAAACACCAATCAAGGTCAAATATGGAGAAGGCACTAAGCAATATGAACCCAAAAGATTGCTCAAAAGGGAGAACATGTGAGAAACACAAAAAACATAAGTCTTTAAGTCCTCAAAATAAAAGCAAATAGCATGTCACAAAGAAGAAAGGAGTGGACTAGTGAAACAGACTAGTCACGTATGTCTAAATTTAAGGTGGCATCAAAAGACCAACAACCTCATAAACACAGCCAAGAACAAAAGAGCAAATAAACCAAGACAAGGCTTAGGAAGGCAACATTGATGTATGAAAAGGATAAAAACAACCAGCAAGAATGTTGCCAAAACACATGCATCTCAAAGAAAGTCCCCAAAAATTTAGCAACCACAAAATAAATTAGCCAATAATCCAAAACACATATAGCACAGCAGACTCGTAAGGATTTCAAAAATTATGTTGGGCTAAATCATTAAAAGTAGGAACACTACTTATCAAGATGACTAGTCATACACCAAAGTAGTGTCATCCAAACACGATCATACATAAACACAACACCAGTGTTCAAACCTAGGGTGTAAAAAGATGTGTTCAGAAGAATCGCTGAGTTTTAAGCCACAAAAAAATGAGAACCATTCAATTCGGATTACTAGTGTAGATGATTAGTCATGCAAAATAACCATTCCCATCAAAAACAAGAGTTCACTCTCCTCCTAAAAGACCAACAATAACAAAAGTGCATCAGGCTAAGGAGAAAGAGAAACTCAAGGTCAAGTCCAAAGTGCTGAGAATAAAATATCTAAAAGGTAGAGAACACGCATAACCAATCAATCCAAACAAGATTACTAGAACAAGCAACTAGTCCTAAAACATGAGTCTGTAGCCCAAACGACCAACATTGGACTTGCTTTTGGCAGCAACATCAACCTTAGTCTGCCAAAAAAAATGACTTATTGAAACCCAAAAAAAATAACCGCGAAAACAAAAATAAAAAGGAATAAAGAAGGACATGATGACTAGTCAACCACAATCACACATATGATGACTAGTCAACTATAGCAGCATGCACATAAGACATCATTTTAGTATCCATCCTAAGGAAGACAGATGGTGTTATTTAAAACACAAATAAGAACTAGCATATATATCAAGTGATCAAAGATGGTCAGCAAATAAGTCTAGTCCAAGTCTTCATGCACAGTTGTGATGGAAAGCAATATCATATGCATATCAAAAACACACTAACACGCTGATAGATAGAATATGAATTGAACTTCATGCTTAGAGACAGAGCATATTTTGGAATAGGGAAGGTTAGAGCCAAAAGAACGCAAGAGATGATATGATGCCATTCTTGGAGAGATAAGTATAGGTATGTAACTTCAAGGCTTGATCAAGGCATAGGCTCAAATTTTTAAGTTTCATCACTCAATTTGACAATGTAGTTTGATTTATTCACTTGATTTTTCATTTGCACATCCCAGATTTAAGTGATTGAGTGGCCCAATTTTACGGCTCTTTGCTCTAGATTCTTCAATCATATCACCTTATACCTTCCTAGAGCCGTGACTACATTGGTCACACTTCCCTTTCTTTTTTTTTCTTTTTTTTTATAATCTATATATATAAAGGAAAAGGAAGAGAATGGTGAAACATTCAAAAATCCCGAATATGCCCTTGGTTAACTAAAATACTAAAGCACATGATTTATATTAAATCTGGATAAAATGGTAAAGCAACAACCAATTAACAAATTTGAAAAAGAAGAAAAATAGAAAAATGAAGACGACGTGCTGGGAGTTGAGAACCCACGAGTGCAAATTGGGGAAAACCCCATTGTGCGACTGAAAACTGCCGGCCACGCTTGCAATGTAATTTTTTTTCTTCAGTTACAACTGCTCACTCAGCATTAAAAAACGGAATGGATATCTGGGATCTCATTCTTGTTTCCTATTTCAAATTTTCGATTCCACTTTCCCCTCACCAGCTATCAACAAATGCTCTCTTGCTCTGTGGTAAGCCTAACAGATCTTTCTTTATTCTGATTTTAATTTAGTTGGATTTTTTGTATGCACAATATGTGTTTCATATTTGATTTCAGAGTGGTTTGTATTCATTTAGATTGAATTTTGTTATTCTTTGTGTGGTTGAAATTTGTTGGAATTTGCGATTCTTCATTCCTGTTTTGTCCCTTAATTTTTTTGGTCTACATTCGGGTTTACTTCTCTTGGTTGATGAATTTGTCGATTATTAGACATTCTTTTCTGTATATGCGCATGGGTGGTTCAATAACCATTTCTATTTCAGTTCTGCTTTGGCTCTATATAGATGTATAGTGCCC
Source organism: Prunus padus (assembly GCA_024362665.1). Lineage (NCBI taxonomy): Eukaryota > Viridiplantae > Streptophyta > Magnoliopsida > Rosales > Rosaceae > Prunus > Prunus padus. The sequence goes on from JANFAM010000011.1 coordinate 11,382,295, forward strand.
TGAGTTTCACACAAAATAGGCGGTTCAATCACTACTTCTGAATCGTATTTGTATTTTTTCATTGTTCACATACTGAATGCTTATCCTTATAAATTTATTGTATGACAGCTTCAAGCAATATCAAGGACCAAGGAAAGGAATTGAAGAATGAGGCTGAGCGTCGTTCAACTACCAATTTAAGGGGTTAAGTATTGGGTTGTTCAATTAGCGTATTAAAATACCACCCTCTCTTTTTTACATCGGTTGCTCAATGCTTATTGTGTTTGACACTATGTGTATGTGAGAATTCAATTTTAGGTCATTAATTTCCTCTTTCTATTTATATCTTTCTGGAGGACGCATGTGACAAAGGAAAAAACAAAGTCGAAGAAGAGGGCTTTGGCATTTAATTTTTAAGCTTCCTCTACACAAAACACCCTTTGGTAATTCCCCTTATTACTTTTGTGGTGTTTCTGACTGGAATGCAGTGTTGGTTTTCATTTATGTTGAAATCCCTAATAACAATTAACTACTATGAATTTTTCTCTTTGTTTATATATTGGTTTTTAAAAAAATGATATTTAGGGGTGATTTGCTTTTTTTATGTTCATATTACTGTTTTTGTACTTTCTTTTTATACTGCATAGTTAGCCAATAGATAGGTGCAATGCATATCAAGAAATTTGTTTTTCTGCATATTGTTGGTTCAAAATGCAGAATTTTGGTTTTTGCATATTATTTGGTTTTTACCTTTTTGTGACATTTGGGTGTTTAGTTGCTAAGAACTATAACGTTGATGCATGTCAAATTCTGATGCGTAGACTAAAACCCAGTGTTAAGTCTACATAGCACACAAGCACACTTCACCGGATTCTCTGCCTATGGTGTCTTATTTGTTTTTTCTTTTCCATGTCTATTTATTTACAATCTGTATTAGTTTCTCCTATCTTGCTGTTTAATTAATTTATTTATTTTGCATATTTCAGCTTTAGATTGATGTCTTTTTTTTTGCATTTCTTTTATATGTTAGGAATCAAATTATTTTTTTATTTTTGTTTCTTTTCTTCTTTTCTCAATGAATACTTTTGGTAATGGAATTAAAAGCTTCATGAGGATCATGTGCTTGGACTTCAATATAGTCTCCTCCAATTTTTGTTGCTCTTCTTATGATGTGTTTTTTCTTGGTGCTGGTATAACTAAAAACCGTTTGTGCTCAGATAAAGGAGGTAGTGTTCAAACTCAGAAAGAGAGAAGATTTAAATTTGTATAGGAGGGATAGTGTTCAAGCTATTTACCAGGTTATTATTTCAAATTCTATCTCCTTTTTGTCATCACACGTGCTCTTCCAAGTTTTAAATTGTTTGTTAGGATTTATGAATTTGGGTGTTTGATTTCCGAATTTTAATCTTCTCTCTTTCTGTATGTTGGCTAATTTTGTCTTGGTTTCTCTCTTTCTCTTTGATTCTTATGTTTCATTTTGTCAAGTAAACATTTTCTTTATGATTTTCTTATGTTTCATTTCGGAATTTTAACTATGTTTATATAAAGATGTTGATACTTTCTTATATTCATTCATGTGACAGCAAAGGAAGATCACATTTATTACAGTACATCATGAAGAGAAGGCTCATAATTTGTGCATGTATTTACTCCTAGAGCTTAGGCATGCAACCAACAATATCAGTAGACTGCTTAAGATTGGAGAAGTGGATTTGGGAATGAATGTTTATAAAGGTTCAATGAAGCCTTGCTGGTGCCAAGGGTGTCACCATTAGAATGCTTAACAATGATGGCTTACAGGTATATATGGGGTTTAAGCATCTTTCCTATTAATTGAATTGTTAAACAATGCCCTCAATAGTTTTTTTTTCTTTTTTTTTTTTTCCATTATTAGTTTACGTGCTTCACACATTTTTGTTGATTTATTCTCCTTGAATATAAAAAACTTTTAAGATGACCATCTCGAAAAATTCAATTGCAAAATAATAAAAACAAAACTTTGTAAGTCGCGCGTAGCGCGCGTGATTTAAAAAAAGCCTCTCGCACGCGTGGAAGCGGGTGCAGAGATGCTAGTTTGAATAAACAGATTGACTAAGAGAGTGAGAGATATAAGATGAGATTATAACAATGACTGTCTAAAATGAAACATAAACACTTGTCTCACCAAGAAGATATAATATCACCAATTAAGTCACAACAAGCGCTCAAACTAAGAAAGGGGATTATGCACATATCAAGTAAGGCATAAAATAATTCAAGTTTCACACCATCAGTAAGAAGTGAGATTCACAAGTTAGACAGTGGCATATCTAATAAACCTTAAGCAGACTTGACTAGTCAACTACAGGGAAGATGACTAGTCAACATTTATGAAATGTGCTGAAGACAGGGAACAGACATGCTGATTAATCTAATGAGCAAAGGCCTATGGACTGTCTTAGAGTGACATGTTTCTGAAAGTCCAAGGACTTGGTGAGTATATTTGCTAGCTGTTTCTCAGAGGGAACAAATTCCAATGTTAAAATTTTTGTCTTCCACAAGATCTCTAATAATATGAAGCCTAAGTGAACCTTTGAAATGTTGATGAATTTTCATGCAAGAATGAGACCCAAGTAAACCTAGAGAAATCATCAACAATGACAGAATATATTTCTTGCCACCAAGGGACAAGGTATGAATGGGGCTAACAAGATAAATGTGAACAAGTTCAAAAGAACATGAAATTTTGTTGATCACCCAAGATTCAAAGCACTGTGAGAGAGATAATTGAAAGACATGCATGCAATGACCACATTTTAAAAAAACGAAACCAATAAAACCTAATAAGACAAAAGAACAAGTAAGGTGCATATGCATGATAATGTATCTAGACTTCATGAAGCACACACAAACAAAAGAATGGTCTAGATACATAAGACAAATAAACTAGTCACCAACATGAGGAAGAACATGGTCTTCCTTCTTGATCCAAACTTGCTTTACTTTTGAAACTTTATGAGACAAAGAGACCAATCTAGAAATTTTGACAACTTCACTAAGAAGATTATGCACTTGACTTTGAAGCGAGTTGTCATTTCTTTTCATTTGATGTGAAATAGATTTCTTCCCAAATTCTCTAAGTTGAGAACACCTAGGTCTTATGTGTCCTAATATTCCACAATGATGGCATGTAGGAATAAACTTCTTAGATTTAAGTGAACCAAATTTTGCAAGAAATGAGGACTCATTTGCTGCTGCACACACACTAGATTTTTCATTCTTGAACCCATTAGGAGATGTGACATGAGTCTTAAAGCCATGATATTTAGTAACAGGAGACTCACTCCTAAGACTCTTACATTTAGGTCGAATATGACCAGTCAACCCACACTTGTGACAAGTTGGAACAAACTTTGGTTTTTTGATAACATGATGTGTATCAAGAGGTGCAATGATTTGAGATGTAGGCTTGACAAACTTAGTGGTACAGCTAGACTCCTTAGAATCAGAATGATTGTATCCAAGACCACCTTTGTCCCCATGAAGTTTTCCCATGTTCAACATTTTGTCAATTTTTGAGGCACCAATGGTCAAAGATATGACCTTACTTTTTGCCTCATTCAATTCACTTAGGAGCTATTTGTTTGAATTCTGGAAGCCAAAATTACTTTCCTTAAGCACATTTACTTGATTTTCAAGACTTCTCCTAATTGACATAAGCTCAACAATTTCTTTTTCTAGGAACACAAATTTGTCATCCAACTCCTTTTTGGTTTCTTTTAAAGTGAGAACTTCATGTTGAAGTTCTTGGTTATTGGCCTCAAGTTTGAGACTTTTCTCTTTCAAGGAAAAAGTCTCTTGGAACAAACAATCATATTTTTCACACAATTCTGAGTAGTTTAGCTCATCTGAATCAGATGACTGGTCATCATCCGAATTAGATGACTGGTCATCATCACCACACTCAAATTCAACTCCAGATTTAGATTTTCCCTCATTACCTTTGTCAACTAGATTAGAGATAAAGTGAGGAATTGAGACAACAAGAGCAATATGATTTGTCTCCTCATCAGAGGAAGAGGTATATTCAAAAGAATCATCACTATCACTCTCATTTGAGGATTCCTTCATATTATTTGCACAATCAACAGCATAGTGACCAATGCCACCACAAGTGAAGCATTTGACTGATTTCCTAAAGTCTTTAGTGAAGGGGTTTGACATCCTTGTTCCGCTCATTAGACCGATCAGTTGATGGTCTAAATTTTCTCTCACTACTAGAGCTATCCTCCCTTGCAAACTTCCCCTTCTTCTTGAGAATTCTTCTAAATTTTTTGAGACACAAAGCCATCTCATCCTCAAAAGCTGAGGATTTTTCTCCACTCTTTAGTGAGGAATCATACACTCCTTGAAGTGCAACATTCTTTGATTTTTTAGTATCATTTTCTTCCATATTCAACTCCATCTCATAGGTTTTCAATTTACCTATAAGCTTGCCAAGCATAATTTCATTTAAATTTTGGACTTCCATGATTGCGGTTTTCTTTGCTCTAAACCTAGAAGGAAGAACACGAAGAATCTTCTGAACAACAAGAAGTTCATCAATAGGTTGACCAAGACTCATGGCTTCATTTGTGATCATCTCAACTCTCCCATAGAACTCAGAAATAGACTCAGTTTCAGACATCCTAAGTTCTTCAAATTGTGCAAGCACCATTTGAAGTTTTAGTGTTCTAACTTGGTCATCCCCTTCATGAACTACCCTAAGTTTGTCCCAAGCCTGTTTAGCATTAGGAATGTGTTGTATGTGTGAGAACTGTGTGCTAGACAAGACAGTAACTAAGGCATTTCTGGCCTTCTTGTTGGAATGTGCAGCAAAAGACTCAGTTTTAGTCCATTCCGATCTAGGTTTAGGCACAACTTTACCCTCAACAGTCTTGACTGGAGAAACCCACTCTTTTGTGAGATACACACTTGCATACTCATCAAGAGCATCAAAGAATATCTCAAATTTTTCTCTCTATGCAGCGTAGTTGTTACCATCAAAGTAAGGGGGGAGTTGCAAGATCCAGCAACTCGATCCCTTTCCATAGTGAGCACACCTAAACACCAAAACAAATCCTTGGATCTCTCTATTTGTGTTAAGAGCTGACGCTCTGATACCAATTGAAATTGGTACTTAGGTGACGATGGGTAAAATTCACGACACTTAAACAAAACACAACAATCTTCACACACTTTAGACCTTGACCAATAATACTTATTACTAGTCAACTGCTAGTCATGAACAAACATTATTAAGAACAAACACATAGCATACCAATATGTACCTGCAACCTAGAAGATTACTAGTGACAACCTAGGCACTCAGAAGGACTCGTCAATCTAGGCATCCCCTGTGCTAGCAATAACTATGGTGAAAGTGTGTGAAAGCATCATAATCAAGCAAACACCAAACAGCAGATAATTATGACTAGTCAACTGCAAGAACACAAACCCAGATGACTAGTCAACCGTCAAGAACACAAACCCAGAAAAACAGATATGCAGAACAGAAATTTGTTTACCCAGAAACCCACCTCTGGAAAAAACTGGGGGTTATCAACCGACCAGGCAATCCACTAAGCAAAGAAGATTCATACAAAGATACTCAAGCAAGCTCAATAAAATCCTAGGTCTATTTAGGAAAATAAGCTATACCTCCTTTGTGCAATCTTCTTCTCCAACTTAGCAAAGCTTGAAGCTTAGTCATTCATGGCAATGGCAGCTCCTTCTCTAGCTCGTTCATCCCATGGCACCAGCTTGCAAGCTCAAACCAAAATAGAAACCAAATTTTGATTCAAGGATAAAAGATCAATTTCTTCAAGAAACCATATTCTTGAAGAGACCAATCATGAATCTGACCTAGAACTAAATGAGGAAGTGTTTGTCCTAGCTAGATGCGTATTTAAATCTCAAATGCGCTTTTCCAAAACCCATAGATGAGAAATAAGATGGTTTTCTCTTTTAGGAAGAAGAAGCAAAAGTTGAAGGAAGAACTTTCCAAAACTTCTACCCTAAAAGCCACAGTCGTCAAAAATGAGGAAATCAAAGGATATAACCTCAAATTTCCTAGGTCAGAATTGACACAAGGCAGGAGAGAGAGAACGCAGAATAAGACAAAAAGGTTGGTGAGAATCCAGCTAGAAACAGTGAGCTGGAAAACTTATTGAGTAAGGTTGACTAGTCATATGAGAAACCAGATGACTAGTCATATGAGAAACCAGATGACTAGTCATCATTTTATGAAAACAATTTAATGCAATGTTATGCAATGCACACTTTACCTTTGTCAATTTGCATGAACCTCCATAGGATAGCTAATGGTTAAGAACACCTAGAGAAGCTATTCTTAATCTAAACTTGAGCTTGGGAGAAATACAATGATTGTCTTATTACAAACTTGTCAAGGGAAGCCAAAAGTAAATCACAAAATGCATACACTAACACATGTTAGCCCAAAAAAGTTATTATCTATTAACTACAACAAAAATAAATAGTACTTACATATTTGGTTAAAAAACAAAGAATTTGGCATATAAATTACTGGATGTTTGCTAAAGGTGTCCTTACCTTCTCTATCCTAGCATGAACTTTTTTTCTTTTTGTTAGAGTAACATAACATGTGGCACTGAATGTTGCTAGCATTCCCCTTAAAAGATAACCTACCTAATAATCTCACTGAGCTCCTTTTTGTGCAAAGACTGAACAAGATTGAAATCTGACTTGGCAAGTTTTAATAGAGCTTCATTATGCGATGCTTCATCTTGGTAGATTGACATGTACCGACAGGCACATAACCTCTCTAGACCCTTTCTCAGCGGCCTCTCCAAGGCTTGAGCTATTTGTTCTGCCAGTTGATAGCTTACATGGGTTGTTGCCGACTCAAGATGAGTGGTGGTGAATGCAAGAGCCTCTTCTAGTATATCTTCTCCATGCACCCTCAGATGAGTTGCTTCATAAAAGCTCAGCACAGCCGGAACATCAGCAATTAAGCTTTCCTTGAAGCCACCATTTTTACTGTCTTTGAACTTGTTGAATATTCCTGCTTGATTAATTGCAGCAAATGGACACATAAGAAATAATTTTGGCCAAATTCAATCTCGTTACAGTAATTTCTCTAATAACTGTAACTTACTGCTTGAAACATTATGCCCATGTTGTCTTAGTAGCCGAAAACCAAGAGAAACATTGTATAGATCACCATCATCATCATCATCATGGAAATGATTTGCAGCATATATATGTTCCAGTGCTTCTTCTATTTCCTTTTCAAAGTGGTACGCCACGCCTAGGCGCTGGATTGCATCAATTAGCTTCATCTGTTTTGAAAAATCATCTGCACTGGTTGTGAACACTTCCCTCCTCACTACTAGTTTCAGTTCTTCCACTTCTTGTTGCTTATCGGTATAAGTTATCTGCATCCACAAAATTGAGTGAGCAAAATACATGTCAAATTCCTTTAGAAACAAAACAAAGAAACATGCGTTTAGTTATTGAAACAATGTGTATGATATCTAAATTACCATGTCTTCTGAATCATAATTGATAAACTGATCCCCCCAAATGCTCGCGTGGTAATTTGCTGTCCGTCGAACAATTTGATCAGCCTTAGAATTTTGTGATTGAGCTGTTGAACCAGCTTCTAGAGCCATGATTTGTACTTGTGTAAAAATTTCAGATCTTTTTTGCTCTGCAAGTATAGAAAATATTGTTCATAAACTCATGTATATATAGGGAAGGGATGGAACTATTGGCTTACAGCACAAATGCAGAATCAGTAACGTTTTTGAGTGGCCAGATTTGCAGATTTGAGTGACCGACCATTGGCCAGATTTGCAGCATGTGTTTAACGTTTGTCCTTTTTCTTCTTCAACGTATGCTTGTGTGGGTCCTAAATAATTTTTAACCATGTATATATGCATCCAAGTTTTCAGCGTGGGAAACATGCATTATTTTTTGGGTATACTGATGATTTACCCCATGAACTTGTATCTCACTTTTAATTGACCCCCTATTCTATTTTTTTGGAAAATTAAGGACCTGATTTATTTTTTTTCGCCAATGTGCCCCTCGACGTCAACATCTGGCACTTCCCATCCATTCTGCCGTCAAAGTAAAGCATGGGTGGAGTAGCGAAATGACGAAAGTACCCTCCAAGTTGACGGCAGAATAGATGGAAAGTGTCAGATTTTGACGTCGAGGGGCACATTGGTGAAAAAAAATAGATCGGGTCCTTAATTTTCTAAAAAAAAGGGATAGGGGATCAATTGAAAGTGAGATACAAATTCAAAGGGTAAATCATTGGTATTCTTATTTTTTCACAAAAATGTTGATTGCGTAGGAGTTCTCACCACTCTAATATAACAAACGTTGATTCCGTAGGAGTTCTCACCACTCTAATATACAGATTGTTCTAGGCAATGAGTTGAATTAATTTTGTATTTATATTTTTTTATCATCCGTTTGCTGCATCGGAGATGAAAAATAATACATAGGGAAGGAATCATATGTTTAAGGTTGTCCCTTATCCTTAGAGACAACACAAAGTGACCTCAGACCTTTGGCGAGATTTCGATCCTATGTTTACACTACTACAAAAAACACTTTGCGCGACGAAATAAGTTTGTCATGCAAAGTACAATTTCGTCGCGAAAAACTTGCGCTACAAAATTTTGGTCGCGCATAATCCGTCGCGCAAAGTTCGTGGAGATAGGGTTTGGGCGACGAAGATTAGGTTTCGTCGCGCATAACTACTTTGCGCAACGAACCCTAACGTCGCGCAAAGTTACTTTGAGCGACGAATACTATCGTCGCTCAAAGCTACTTTGCGCGACGAAATGTTGTTGGTCGCGCAAACCTTTGCGCGACGAAGTATTGTTGGTTGCGTAAAGTTTTGCGAGACGAAATATTTCAAATTTTTTAATTTTTGTGTTTTAAAATTTTTTAATTAAAATAAATTAATTTAGTAGTTTGCGCGACAAAATATTTTGTCGCGCAAGGTTTTTGACTTTTTAGAAATTATTTCTCGAATTATATTAATTTTTTATTTTTTAATTTAATTTAATTTAATGATTTTAATTTAAATTGACATATTCAAAATAAAATTACATATGAAAAATAGTGATCAAATTACCCAATATATATATAATATTCAAAATGTACACATAAATTGACAAAGTGCAATTATAAAATCCTAAAATTGTTATACCCCAAATCCAACCCAAACTCCAATCCTCATCCTATACTCAACCTCAAACCCCTCACAAACTCAAAACTAACTCCAAAAATACATATTAATGAAAAAAATTTAAAATTTGGAGAGAATATGACAGGACCCGACCCTAATTCCGCTTTGGAATCGGGTCAAGCCCTGTCGTGTCACCGACATCCTGTGGTGTGACACACTTGACCATTTGCCCTTTAGTGAAAGAAAACAAGTTTTAGGTTGACTTCTGGGGCAATTTCTCGCAGTCTCCCGTAAATGGCTCAATTCCCAAATTAATTACACTGCCAAAGCACAACTTTAATTCCACAACTTCAGCACGCACAATTTAGGTTTCACACACAACGAGTTAAAGTGTACGGCCTCAGCCTCACAAACAGTTGAGCAAGTTCGGTAGCTTCTAAAGTAATTACAGTACAAGTTTTTCGGGTCAAGGACCCTACACAAGTTTTGGGAGAGCGAGTGGTGGTGAAGACGGGTGGTGGTGCTCGGCTCGACCTCTACACCACGTAGGCGAAAACATTTAAAAAGGTGAGTGGACCAAAAAGGTAGTTTTAGAAAATTGAAAACACAAGTTAGCCCCACTGTTAAAAACATTAGAAAACAATACTATAGTTCAAGAATAAATCAAGGCATGCATAAATAAATATGATAATAAAGTTCACCAAAACCAGATATTCATAAAAAGAATTATTATCAACTCAAAGCTTTCTAAAAATCCACCTAGGTGTACCCTTTATAAATTCAAGTCAATTCCATTCCTCACTAGACTCGGAGACACAAAGTCAACCGAGTCAGCGTCTCGCAAAACTCGGGAAACACGAGTTTACCGAGCGCGTCCTCGCTAGACTGAAAACACAAAGTTTACCCGAGCCGTGTCCTCGCTCGGCACGGTCCGGGCGTCCGAGACTCGTGGGGGGCGTGAGTCATCTTGCGTAGACTTAAACCGAAGGCAACCATGGTCCGTAGACCGGGTAATAACCAAGATTACAATATTCCGTAGGCAGCGATTACATACTAGGGTACCTAGAGTGGTTTGAAACCTTTCATAACCATAAAATTAAAATCCTTTAAACAAGCAAAACCTTGAGCCTTTCAAAATCCATAAATCATGACCATAAATTCCAATTCCAAGGCTCGGAAATAAATTCATAATTCATACTTCAGAAAATCCATTCATAAAATTCATAAACGAGGTTCATCATTATTCAATTCATAAAAACAGTAAATAAGCATTTATTGAAAGAAAATTCATTTATAAATTCAAAGGTCCACTCACGTTGATCCGAGCTTGTGGACCCTTAGAAGAGGCCTTCTGCTAATCCAACAAGCTTGAGTACCTATTTACGAAAATTAAACCATTTATTAATTAACCATAGCTCGGCATAGTAATTTAATGAAATCCCGACTCCCGCCTAAAGTGTTCAATTTTTGTTTTAGAAAGGTTTCCGACCCACTAGATTCTAATTAAAGCCGTTTAGTTAACTCGGAAATCCCGAGGATTAAATAAGCGATTAAACTTTAGTTTAGTTCCAACCGGCATTCAAAGGGTTCGAGAACTCCAAACGACTATCCGTAAGTTCCTATAGGTTTCTAAGATTCCCAATTACTCAACTTCCAAGTTTCGTTACGATCCAACGGTTAGAACTTAACGAACCCGAGTTAACCCCAGCTAAGTCTAACCTGTAATATTTGTTCTTCGCTCAAACGATTTCCAAAAATTCGCTCGAGCATACCTACGTGCTCGGGAGGTTACGTGGAGTGTTTTGGCACGAAGATTGACCGCCACCACCCCGCCCACGCGCTACCGGGTTTGGGTGGCTTGAGTGATTTTTCCACGACGGAAAATCTTGGAGTTTCGGGGCAAGACCTACGGCTAAGTGATCAGTGGGTGGAGGGGAGCATTTTGGCATTGATAACCGCCAAGAACCGGCCGGAATCACGCGAATTCAGACCGATCGTGCCAAACCCTAGTTCATCCAATTCGTTCCAAAACCTCAAATCAACCAAAACCAACCTCGAGATATTGCTAGAACTCAAAGAAAGGAGAAGAAAACTCACGGACAGACGAAATTGGTGGCCGGAATGGAGCAATCGGCCTAAGAAGCTTAGGACTGGTTTCGGCTTTGCAGAGGTGGTTCGGGGTGGTTCCCGGTGAAACAAAGGACAGTGGATGGGTTGAGGGAGGTGAGGGAAGCTTGAGCGAGTGTCCGGTGGGTTGGTTTGGCCGAGAGTTGGGCGGCCGCCACCTGGTTCGCAAAATACCGAGAGAGAGGGTTCGGGAGGTTGAAGACGAAGGGGTTGTACACGCTGGCCGATTGGCCACCTGGGTTTCTGATTTTAATCCCTTTTCTCAAAATTACAAAACTGCCCTGCCGTTTTTAGACCTTTAAACGTTCGTTCGGGCTCGGAATCGGGTGTTCATGACGTCCACGGACTCGTTTCGACGAGCCGACGCACGGGTGCACTCCGTTCCACCAAATTCTTTCTTGATCTTCAAGTCAACTTTTAATTCCCTTAATTTTTTATCGGGGTAAAATCGTCCTTTCCTTCAATATTTTAGTATTTTAAACTTAAATTGGGATCGGGTTGTTACAGAATATACATTTTGGCAAGATTGAGAGTGAGTGAGAATGAGAGGGAGAAGTGAGTGTGATAGAATTAGAGAAGAGAGATGAGAGAGTGAGTGAGAATGAGAGGGAGAAGTGAGTGTGAGAGAATTAGAGAAGATAGTGAGAGAGAGATGAGAGAGTGAGTGAGAGTGAGAGATAATGAAAAGAGAGATGGGAGAGTGAGTAAGAGTTAAGAGAGAGATGAGAGATTAAGTGTGAGGAGTAAGTGTGAGAGAAAGGGTCGGATTTGGGGAGAGGGAAAGAGAGAGGAGAGGTAAGAGTAGAGAAAGACATTGAGAAAATGGTGGAGGAGTTATTTTGGTTTTAAAAACTGTATCACTTTGCGCGACGAAACGAAATATTGGTCTCGCAAAACTTTGCGCGACGAATTGTTTGTCGCGCAAAACTTTGTGCGACGAATTCTTGGTGGCCCAAAACTTTGCGTGACGAATCTAAATATTGGTCTCGCAAAGTCTTTTAAAATAAAAAAAAAAAAATTCCCGCGTCCCACTTTTGGAGCCCGCCAAATTTTTAGAGTTTTGCGCGACGAAATGTTGGTCGCCCAAAACTTTGCACAACGAAAATATTGGTCGCGCAAAGTCTAAACAAATTTTCAAAAAAATTTTCCCGCGTCCCATTTTTTGCGCGACGAATTGTTAGTCGCCCAAAACTTTGTGCGACGAAACGAACTATTGGTCCCGTAAAGTGTTAAAAATTTTTAAAAACTCCCGCGTCCCATTTTTGGAGCCCGCCAAATTTTTAGAGTTTTGCGCGATGAAAATATTGGTCGCGCAAAGTCTTAAACAAAAATAAAATAATTTTTATGAATAATAAAAAAATAAAATAATTTTATTTTACAATTTAAAATATAAATAAGGTTTAGGCGACCAAATGTGTTTTCGTCTCACAAAGAAAATAATAAAAAATAAAGAATTAATTTTGTTTAACAACATAAAATATAAAAATAAGTAAATAAGGTTTAGGCGACGAAATATTGATATTTGTTGTGCAAATTTTTGAAAAAATAATAAAAACTTATGAAAACAACTATATCTTAAAATTTATAATGTATAATTAAATAAAAAATAAATTGGTTTGCCCGACGCATGTTTACATTATGACGTCGTTCTATTGGTTTTTGCACAACGACCCCATTGTTATATTTTTAAAACAAATTTATTATAAAGTTTACTGAAAATGTGACTTTACTCCCTTCAAATTCAATTTTTTTTATACATAAAACCCACAATAATATATTTTTCTAACAAAAACCCAATCCTAACTACAATAATAAATTTAAAGCTACTAATAAATATATATACTATTCAATTTCTTAAGTGTTATACGTACAAAATAAATAAATTTAAAGCTACTTAATAAATAAATAAATAAATAAATAAATATATATATATATATATATATATACACACCATTCAACGATCCAACCGTCAAATTTGTTTGTATATACTTCGAGATCTTATACCCCAAAAATCACAAAAAACAAACATTCAGAGATCTAGTAACGGGACAAAACTTTTCAATGGTTATAAACGAAAAATCACGATTTAACGGTTATTTTAACTCCGATTTTGATGATTTTTTACAGCTACACTCCTTGACCCTATATGAATACAATGACTAAATTTGATCTTCAATTTAAAATATTTACACTAGTGGATACCACAAAATCTTATGTTATATTTAACGAAAGTATATTAAACTCTTAATTGTTAGTGAATATATTGTTTTGATGGCATACACATTATACGAAACTAGTTTCAACGATCCAACCGTCAAACTTGTTTGTATATACTTGAGATCGTATACCCCAAAAATCGGAAAAACAAACATTCAGAGATCTAGTAGCCGAACAAAACTTTTTGACGGTTATAAATGAAAAATCACGATTTAACGGTTATTTTAACTCCGATTTTGATGATTTTTTACAGCTACACTCCTTGACCCTATATGAATACAATGACTGAATTTGATCTTCAATTTAAAATATTTACACTAGTGGATACCACAAAATCTTATGTTATATTTAACGAAAGTATAAATAAACTCTTAATTGTTAGTGAATATATTGTTTTGATGGCGTACACATTCTACGAAACTAGTTTCAACGATCCAACCGTCAAACTTGTTTGTTTATACTTCGAGATTGTATACGCCAAAAATCGGAAAAAATAAACATTCAGAGATCAAGTAATGGGACAAAACTTTTCAACGCTTATAAATGAAAAATCGCGATTTAACTGTTATTTCAACTTTGATTTTGATGATTTTTTACAGCTACACTCCTTGACCCTATATGAATACAATGAACTAATTCGAAATATTTGGATTACGTCATGCAAAGATTTTAAAAAATAAATTTTTTATTTTATTTATTTTTGTAAAGACTTTGCGCGACGAAACACTAACTTCGTCGCGCAAGACTTTGTGTGACGAAGTTAGTGTTTTGTTGCGCAAAGTAACTTTGCGCGACGATGTTGTTTCGTCGCGCAAAGTTACTTTGTGCGACGATGTGTGTTTCGTTGCGCAAAATTTACTCGCGCAATACTTTGTGCGACGAAGTTTTGATTTTCGTCGCGCAAAGTGACTTTGCGTGACGAATTGTATTTCGTTGCGCAAATTTTGGTCGCGCAAGGGTTTTTTTTACTAGTGTTAAGAGGTTGTCCCTTATCGTCTTATTGTGGCCCGGCCAATCAGCTTGTTTCTGTCCTTCAACATATCAGCTTGTTTAAGGTTGTCCTTTAGGGGTTGTTTGGTACGGCGGACTGTCATGGATTGGATTAAATTCTGGGACTGTTTTGGATTAGCTCAGATTGGCCTAAGTTGGATTAAGTACTGACCTATGTTTGGTGCTGTGTCGGACTAAAAAATAATTATTTTAATATTTAAAAATAATACTTTTTAAATAATTAAATGTAAGTTTTTATTATTATTATTATAATTACCAAATTAACATGTACATTTATTTTCCTCCAAACCCAAGGCTTTTTGTTTGTTGTTAAAGTTATAAATTCCACCGAGTTTATGTATAATTGAATCTTTATTTGTATGCAAACACAAATAATTTGATTAATGTATCAATAACAACCACCTAATTTAGTTCACTGCACACAATTCTACCATTAATACATGCAAAAGTGAAGACCTATGTTTGATGATGTGTTAGACGAAAAAATAATTATTGTAATAATTAGATTTAAAACAATAATAAATAAAAAACAACTAAAATTCCGATTTTTTTTAAAGACTAAAATTATGTTAAACACAAAATAAAAAATCATCAGATTCAGACCCAACCCAACATCCTCATTCTTTTTAACTTCTTTTTCTCTCTATTTCTTTTTCTTTAATCAGAAACCCAACCTACCCATTCTTTTTATCCTTTTTTTTCTTTAACAATAGACCTCCCTCATTCTCTCTCTCTCCCATCGCAACCTAACCTCCCCATTCTTTTTATCTTTTTTTTTTCTCTGTATTTTGTTTTCTTTATTCAAAAACCTCCCTCATTCTCTATCTCTCCCATTGCAACTCACTTCCACATCCCTTTTTTTTTCTCTATGTTTTTTCTTTAATCATAAACCTTCCTCATTCTCTCTCTCATTCCCATCGGAACCCTAAATCCCTTTTTCCCCAATTCTTCTTCTCCCCCTTTGACTCCTTTTTATTCAATCGAGCAAAGGCTTCAGCAAATGTGTTTTCCCACACACGTCCTCTTCGATCTCCAGCCAGTGATTTGAGTTTGTTTGGTTGCAGAAATTAGGTAAACTCATGGTGGTGGTCTGACGGTATGATTGTGGTGGTGGTGGTGGTGGTGGGGGTGTTGATTCAAGCCAAGGATCTGACTTTAGTGAATATGGTTTATTGAAAACACAAATCAAGAAAATCCAATTCCATGTTAATAAGAAGAAGAAACGGGTTTAGTTCAGACTCGCGTGTTCAATCTAGCGAGGGCACTATATTGCGAACCACTTTTCAACATTGCTAAATTAGAGGAGCGAGTGAGGGATTTTGTTTACTGTTGGACTATATAATCTCATTTAAGTTAGTCCCATCTCTTACCAAACATGGATTTCAAGTGCTATTTAAGCTAGTCCAGTATAGTGAGGCCTACCAAACACAGCCTTATTGTCTTATGGTGGCCCGGCCAGCAAGCAATATTTGCTATATATATGTTGAACAAATTTAGCGTAAAGAGGAAGGAGACAACATTTGAAATTGTAGAAAGAAATTCTGTTTTTTTCTATATAAGTGTACAGCAGCTAGGATTATGTGCCCTCCCTTGTGCTGTATGTATATACATTGTGTACAAGAAAGATGTAGAGAAAAGATTGAAAATGTGCGGATAAAGAATATGCCTTTGTTCATTCTTATGTGTATGAAAGATGTAGAGAAAAGATTGAAAACGTGCGGATAAAGAATATGTGCCTTTGTTCATTCTTATGTGTCTCGAGTCGTAGTCACTCTGAGACACCTGTTTCACATGTTAATTTTTTGTTGTTGTTAACTTACTTTGTGTTAATATATGTTTATGTTATTTTAGTTGTTTTATCAACATTTCAACCAAAAACAAATCAAATTGAGCATATATAATGTGTACCAGTCTTTGCGGGTCATCATCGTCCAATTGGTGATCCTATGACCAGGAACATTTTAGGATACGATATTTGTGACGCCCTGAAAAATTCTAGAATATTTTTCGCGCACAGTAAAAATTGCACGGTCCATTTTGAGGTCAGTGGCATTTTTTCAAGTAAATATTGCCATTGTATTTAAGATTAACATATTTTCAAAATTGTGAAGTAAGAATTTTGGTGTTTTGACTTCATAGAAAAGTAGTAGACATCATTACGAGCTTGTGGTATTTTTCAGATAATTTTTCGGAACTCGAAAATATTTTTAGTAAATTTTCAAAGTTGGAAAATAGGAAATTAAATTGAAAATTCCACATGGAAATTTGTGATTGGTTGGAACATGTCACCATGCCGCATGTCAACATCTGATTGGTTGGAAGACTTGGAAAAGTAGAGTGTATAGCACTATACCGTACGCACGTTTAATCTATGCCATAGATCTGATTCTAGATCATATTTGGACCATAGATCAAATCAAAAACTTTTGACTTGATCTAGAACTTTAGTTTGGTTGTTGGGAATGCATATGGACCATCCATCTTGAAGCTATCATGTATCTTCCTACACATGATCCAAAACTCATATTTTAATATGAGCCTTCGGATTAAATATTCGAATCGATCCGAGCTGTCGGAGATTTCTATAAATACCCCCTCCCCTCATTTCATTCATCTTCACACCAAAACTCTCCAAAAATCATACTCCCTCACTTCCTCTCCTCCTCCACCATCAAAGCCGCTATTCCATCCAAAAACAAATCAAAATTTGGAAAAGATTATAAAAACAATCTTTGTAAGTAAAAAACATTTAAATATAAAGTCCTAGTGCTAAAAGAAGTTCCAAATTTATATTTTGAAAATTAAAAGAAACATAGAAAGAATAAAGTAGTAATTTTAAGGGAAATTTGTAGAAATACCACATGAACTTTAAGGTATACACACCATTTTATTATTTTTCATTAAACCAGACTTATGGTGACATTTTAGTTTTCAACTAAGAAATGTTTGGGTTCTCTGTTGGTATAAGGGCCAGGTTTTTGAATTTTGGGTGTATTTACTGTCTTTCTCTGAAGGAGACTTTTATCTTGTTTGCAATCTCAGGATCGGCCCTTAGTGTGTTTTGCGTTTGGACCAGTGGCGGCATGTGAAAAAGGAAAGAAACATACACTGAGGTGAAGATATGACAAAAAATCAACTTCGGCTGAGGTGAAGATATTACAAAAAAATAAAAAATAAAAACAATCGTGGCGTGTAGAAGGAAATTTCCTTCTTCTTCTATCTCTCTCTCTCACGTTGATGGTGGTCTATGTCAAGCTCCGAATTTTCCACCGCAAATAACCTGCTAAATTATTACAAACAAACCAATCCGGAACGTAAAGCTCAGAACTTTCAACAAATGTACAAGGAATTTTTTCCATAATACAATACCACATGTTCCGAACCACAATGTCAATACTGACTCAATCTTCTGAGTCAAATATTACATTCCAACAGTTACATAATAAATTGAAACTTCAACCTATTACATATCTATTCCTCAGAGTTTATCACACACAGCGGAAGTCTAATCTCAACAATACCCTCAAAACAAACTTTGTACACTACAAGTACACCTCTTGCTTTCTGCTCTTGACGAAATCATGCGTTCCTATTACCTACAAGATTAGCCCATACACCGTTGAATAGTGTACCTGGTTCCTCACCAACAAACCCGGTAAGTTTTCTAAAGCTCGTATGAGTAAACCACAACCAACAGTATAAATATGTCATTTTACACATAATATACTAACACATGCATTTTCATTAGCGTACGACAATGCTTGTATAACCAAGGTACCATAATCAATCAACTAAACCCAATCACAATTCTTTGATTTTCAAGAACTGTGTAAGTCACCACCTATGACTACACCAAAGCTCTTTTATCTTAAAAGCAGTTTTTGAAGGGAATATAATGGGAATGGTGTTGTGTAGAGATTTCTAAAAACTCAACAACCAAAATTTGAGAGTATAAATCACCTAGCATGCCATATCTAATATGAAATCAAAGTAAGATCAGAAGCATTAAATAACTAGGAATTCATGCAAGTCTCAATAGGTCCAATCTTTATAAGTTTATGAAAGTGTTCTTCACCAATGATTGAATGGGATGAGAAAATGAGAAGACAACAAGTGAAGAGTGGTGCTAGCACCCTCACTTGATGTGACCGGCCAAGGGGTTAGGGAGAGAGAGCTTGATGTTTTCTCTCTTCCAATTTCACCAACTTGAAAACCCTAAAAGATGAGGTGCTATAGCTACACTTATATAGAGCCAAAATTGTCACAAGAGTGACAAAATTGCCCTCCCCTTGTGTGTGCCACCCCTTACCCTTATTGGTCCTTATTTGTGCCATCTTGGTCCTACACATTAATCCTATAATGTGTCACACTTGTGCCTAAGTCCATATGGTCCATTCCCTTTTGACTTTCCAAGTCATATGGGACATGTAATTAAAGTTTCATAAATTTAATGAAATAATTAAATTAATCTAATCAATTTATTTAGTTTAGTGACTTAACTAATTTAATCACTCACTTGTCTAATAAGTGTTGGTCCTGGTCATCCTTAGTTGACCGTGTCAAGTGTCGGGTCAACCGTTTGACCTTTGACTTTTGACTTGACCTTTGACTTTCACATTGACTTTAACCAAGTCACAAAATCATTCATTCTCTTCTTAATTCCCAATCGACTCCTTTTCGGTGTGTGATCTTATAGGTTCTAATTAGCGATGCAGTGGGTATGAATGATTCACTCTAAATCAAGTGTGAACTGTATCCCTCCATGCAATTCTCCCTATTGGCGAATGCTAATTGTAATTAGTCTTTACAGGGCTTCCACAAACCATAGTGACACCGAGTAGTATGTCATGGTTACCCAAGCTAAATAGAATTCATTTAGTGAACCTAGTCAGTTTGTGATTACAATGCAATTCAATCATTCTCTAATTCAATACTCTATGTCATATTCTCGAGATATGGTAAACTTGTGTCAAAATCCATAATATGACATTTCTAGGTTATATGATTCAATTGGATGAAATTGCAAATGTTCTTGTTTCAATTTTCATCCGATACTTTGGCCAAAGATTTACGAATCATATCTTTACAGTATTCTCTCTTCTTACTAAGCAGAGATTCCTTGTTGTACATTCACCTGTCTCTGTGTACATGCTGAGAATCCTGAGGAACACCTTTAAATCACATAATTTTGATACGACCGTATAGTGCTCTAAAAGAGAAACAACTTATACACAAGACAACTGTGATGTCTCAGGTCTAAGGACTAATTTGCATGATCACAACTTAGAGTTCTATGTTTGACACTTGTGAGTAAGACTTCCATAGAAGAATTTTGGAGTTGATCGCGTTCAGTGGACTCCATCTACTATAGAGCACCTACACATCTGTCCCACACGAATGACTTTGAGACTAGTCATCTTCCCAATTGAGCAGACATAATGTGTACCAGTCTTTGCAGGTCAGCATCTTCCAATTGGTGATCCTATGACCAAGAACATTTTAGGATACGATATTTGTGACCCCCTGAAAAATTCCAGAATATTTTTCATGCATAGTAAAATTTGCACGGTCCATTTTGAGGTAAGTGGCATTTTTTTCCAAGTAAATATTGCCATTGTGTTTAAGATTAACATATTTCCGAAATTGTGAAGTTAGAATTTTGGTGTTTTGACTTCATAGAAAAATAGTAGATGTCATTACGAGCTTGTGGTATTTTTTAGGAACTCGGAAATATTTTTAGTAAATTTTCAAAGTTGGAAAATAGGAAATTAAAGTGAAAATTCCACATGGAATTTTGTGATTGGTTGGAACATGTCACCATGGCACATGTCAAAATCTGATTGGTTGGAAGACTTAGAAAACTAGGGTGTATAGCGCTATACCATACCCACGTTTAATCTAAGCCATAGATCTGATTCTATATCAGATTTGGACCATAGATCAAATCAAAGACTTTTGACTTGATCTAGGCCTTTAGTTTGGTTGTTGGGAATGCATTTGAACCATCCATCTTGAAGCTATCATGTATCTTCCTACACATGATCCAAAACTCATCTTTTAATCTGAGCCTTTGAATTAAATATTCGAATCGATCCGAGCCGTCGAGGATTTCTATAAATACCTACTCACCTCATTTCATTCATCTTCACACCAAAACTCTCCAAAAATCATACTCCCTTACTTCCTCTCCTCCTCCACCATCAAAGCCACTATTTCGATATTTTTTAGAATTACTATTCATCCCGAGAAGTCACTATTCACAAGTACTATTCATCTAAAATTACTATTCATGCAAAAATCGCTTGTGGTGTCTACTATACATCGTTTCGTGCAATCTTCACTTGGGGATACTATTTGCTCGTGGTACTATTCATCATAGTTTTTTAGCAAGCTCATTTATCTCCCTTACCTTGTTTTTTATTCATTTTTAATTCCATATTTCCAATCCTAGCTGTTATGCTGCCCTATTTAAAATTTTCAATACTCAATTTTTATTATTTTATAATTGGGTAATTTCCAAGTTAATCCTAAAATATACATCATATGTCGTTACTCTTTCCATTTGAAATCTAATCAAATTGGATAATTTGTTTGTCATTTTCCTTCCTTGAAATTATTGGACTAAATTATAACTATTCCTCTGGTCCATATACGAACAATAAAGTATTATTTAGACTTTAATTTTACCGTATCGTTTATTTTACCGTTTTCGGACCAGAGATGGAACTTCAAGGATTATTGGAACAATTTTGGACTTTCCAGAAAGTAAAAGGACTATTTTGAAATTACTTGGAACTTTAAGGACTTATAAGGATTAAGTTGAAATTCGGATTAAGTTGAAGGACCAAAGTGTAATTAAAACAAGAAAAAGGACTAAACTGCAATCAAGGATTTTTCGTAATATTTTTGAATGTTGGATTATGATTCAGTTGCTCAATAGTGGCCAGTTTGAGTTCGAAGGTGCAAAGGGCAAGTCAAGGTTAACCTTTGGATTCCAGGTAGGGGACTCACTCTCGGACTTGTATTTTGTGTGTATGTATGATATAGTAAATATTGTTGTGTGTGAAAGATGCACTATTTTTGGATGCCATATTGTTTGGTTTTATGAATGCTTGAATTTAGTTTTCCAAAGTTTTGAGGGTATACGTCTGCGGGCATTATCCTCGATGACCTGAGAGTGAAAGGGGTATAGCGACTTCCTTGGGTTTCGATTCCCTAAACCTCTAGAGGGGTTACGCAGACAGACTTTACCAATATCCTACGAGTGTGGTGTAGTCGACGAGGCGTAACCGTTGAAATGGACACTCTCACTATTGTACCAGGTAAGTTGGTTATATTTTTATTTCTAGTAGGGGTTGTTGGCTTATAGGGATCGGTTGTCAGACAAGTATATTTTGGGT
Source organism: Prunus padus (assembly GCA_024362665.1). Classification (NCBI taxonomy): domain Eukaryota; kingdom Viridiplantae; phylum Streptophyta; class Magnoliopsida; order Rosales; family Rosaceae; genus Prunus; species Prunus padus. The sequence goes on from JANFAM010000011.1 coordinate 11,404,237, forward strand.
AACCGAGAAACGTTTGTGAAAGTTGTGTGAGCATGCCAACTGTTTTGATCCTATGTTTATATGGAAATGGTTTGTGTTGTGCATATTCATTTCACTGTTTTTCATGAACACTACTATATTATTTTGCTTTTTATTTTCAAACCTGGCCGGAAGCCTCTTACGGTGCAAATAAACATATGTGATGCTCGCCCCTACTTTTTCAGGTAGATCACAATCCTTGAGCCATACTTGGTGCTGTTCCTGAACCTGTCAACACATTTAGTCCCTGTACCTCTTCATCTCTGACAGGTCGTGATTTTCTTTCTTGAGAGCTTGAGGATATTTCTATTCATTTCCTTTCCCGGTATAAAATCTGGATGGTTGGTGTGTATTTAAATATTTATGGTTTGTAAAATAACTTAAGAGGATACTTGTACTCTTCCTTAACCTCTGGGGTTGGTATTTCATTAATAAAGTCTATATAATATTTTATTCAGTTTTTCGCTGTTATTTACAATTACGATCCAACCCGTTTTATTTATTTAAAAAAACTTATCGTATTTTGGGAATCTTGGGAGTATAACCATGGGATCTAGGTGTTATATTTTCGGGATCCTCAAGGTACGTGCCACTGTCACATGTCTCGATTTTGGGGCATGACAGAAAAATGTATCAGAGCAAAATATTGTTTTCAAAAGATTTTTAAGCGGTTTTAAATGATTTGAACAATTAAAGATATTTTTCAGAAAAGCCCAACCATCCGTTTCTTTGAATTCTTTAGACTTCATCCAAGAATTTTAATTTTTGAGTGTCATCTGAGATCCTTTCTGATTCTAAGACTCTTGAGTGTTCATTCTACTCGATATTGAACTTATCTTTTTTCGACAGTTCCCTTTCTTGTTGACAATTCATTAGTAGACAGTCCGTGCACAACACAAAACCTAAGTTATGGATCCCAAACAGCTGGCAGCAATTGTCCAAGCAGTGCTGCAGGCTTTACCGCAACACATCGTGAATGGGCAGAATGCACAGAACTTGGACTCCCAGAATGCACAAGATATTGATGACCAAAATGAGCAAAACATCAACGCAAAAGAAGTCGAACGTGAGCAGGAACGTGAGCTGAAGTTCCTAAAACGATTCCTAAAGTTAAAACCTATGAAGTTTAACGGGGCGTCAGAAGCCGAGAAGGCCGAAGGCTAGCTTAATCACATAAGGAAGAAGTTAGATTCCATGCATGCTCGCATGCTCTACTAGAGTATCGCGTCAGGTTTGCTACTCAGATGCTTGAGAATAAGGCGAGTACTTGGTGGGACACTATACTCCAACAAGAAGGCGGGTACCCTGAATACCTTACTTGTGAGGAGTTTGAATGATTTTTCCTCAACCGATATTTTCCAACTATGTTCAAACAAACTACGATCCAAGAATTGTTCACCTTGGAACAAGGAAAGATGACTGTGCCCCAGTATGTAGCAAAGTTCACAAAACAGTACGCTTTGCTCCTACTTTAATGGCTGATGAAGAAATGAAGGCCACTAAGTTTCTACTAGGCCTCAAAGACGATATTCTTCGGCATGTACTAACTCAAGGAGGTACATACCAATAGATGGTGAACAATGCCCATGCATAGGAGCAAGACTACCTTCTGAATCAGAAGAAGAATTTCCAAAGAGGAAGATATGAAGATAAAAAGGGAAATCTGAAGATAAAAAAGGGAATTACCCTAGGAAAAGAAGCTTTAGGGAGAAGAAAGACGAAGGTTCTAGTAGCAAAAGACCAGCTCCAAAGAAGAACCGTACCACTACCTACTATGTGTGTGGTGAAGAAGGCCACATTAGACCTAACTGTGCACATTAGAATCAAGTTGGTAGGACAAATGCACAACGACAACCGCCGCCGAGAAACGACGCTGAATCAGGCCGCTCGACCTGCACAACAAGAACCACCAAGAGGAAATTAGGTAGGACCAAGTAGGAGACCTGAAAATCCACAACCAGGAAGGAATAAAGAACGAGTGTTTGCTGTTGTAGGAAGGCACGAGGACGAAGAAGAAGGAACTGCTCTTGACGGTACGATTATTTAATCCAACACTCAAGTTGAATCAAGCAATGTACATATGAAGGACCTGTTAGCTAAATGGTTCATTTAAGAAAGTTCATCACCTTAGGGAGCTCCAATTCTATTTGCCAAGACTCCGACTGTACGTGGATTACGGGAAGCTGAATCAAGCAACAATCAAGAACAAGTATCCTCTTCCCAGAATCGATGAGTTGTTCGATCAACTACGAGGTGCCAGATACTTTTCAAAGATTGACTTGCAGTCGGGATATCACCAACTGCAAGTACAAGAAGAGGACATATCGAAGACAACTTTCTGTACACGGTATGGCCATTATGAGTTCGTGGTGATACTGTTTGGACTAACAAATGCACCTACCGCATTCATGGACCTCATGAACCGTGTCTTCAGACCGTATCTCGACCAGATTTTGGAAGATATGCTACGAGTATGCATATTGAATTTTGGTGGTGAATGGAGTAGATATCTTCCACTTGCTGAGTTTGTTTACAACAACAACTCCTAGAGTAGCATTGGAATGGCTTTCTATGAAGCGATTTATGGATGACCATGTCGTTCACCACTATATTGGGCCGACACTAAAGAAAGAATTGTCTTAGGCCATGATATTATCAAGGAGACGACGAAAAAAGTAAAGTTAATTCATAGTCGTCTGAAGACTGCCCAGAGTAGGCAAAAGTCTTATGCTGATAAGAGGAGAAAGCCTCTTGAATTCTCAGTTGGAGATTTTGTGTTTCTGAAAGTAAGCCCTCATAAAGGAATTCACCGTTTTGGTGTACATGGCAAGTTGGCACCTAGATATGTTAGACCGTTCAAAGTGATAAAACGTGTCGGAGTTGTTGCTTATAAATTGGAGTTGCCGTCACAAATGTCATACATACACAATGTCTTCCATGTTTCTCAGTTGAAGAAAAGTGCACCTGGTGCTTAACAAGTGATGACTTGAGACGACTTGCCTCTGCAGAATGATATGTCCTATGTGGAAAGATCCATTGCAATTATGGAGTACGAAACCAAACAACTCAGAAATCGACATGTACCACTTGTCAAAGTTCAGTGGCAACACCATAGAGTTGAAGAAGCAACTTGGGAACTCCAATCCGATATGAGAGAAAAGTATCCACACCTGTTTGAGTAGTGTGGGTGTCTTGAGTAAATCTCGAGGACAAGATTTTTTCTAAGGAGGGTAGAATGTGACCCCCTGAAAAATTCCAAAATATTTTTCGCGTACAGTAAAAATTGCACGGTCCATTTTGAGGTAAGTGGCATTTTTTTCCAGGTAAAATATTGCCATTGTATTTAAGATTAACATATTTCCGAAATTGTGAAATTAGAATTTTGGTGTTTTGACTTCATAGAAAAATAGTAGACGTCATTAAGAGCTTGTGTTATTTTTCAAATAATTTTTCGGAACTCGGAATTATTTTTAGTAAATTTTCAAAGTTGGAAAATAGGAAATTAAAATGAAAATTCCACATGGCATTTTGTGATTGGTTGGAACATGTCACCATGCCACATGTCAACATCTAATTGGTTGGAAGACTTGTAAGACTTGGAAAACTAGGGTGTATAGCGCTATATTGTACGCACGTTTAATCTAAGCCAAAGATCTGATTCTAGATCTGATTTTGACCGTAGATCAAATCAAAGACTTTTGACTTGATCTAGGCCTTTAGTTTGGTTGTTGGGAATGCATCTGGACCATCCATCTTGAAGCTATCATGTATCTTCCTACACATGATCCAAAACTCATCTTTTAATATGAGCCTTCGAATTGATCTGAGCCGTCGGGAATTTCTATAAATATCCCTCCTCAGTTCATTGATATTCACACCAAAACTCTCCAAAAATCATACTCCCTCACTTCCTCTCCTCCTCCACCATCAAAGCCACTATTCCGATATTTTTTTAGAAATACTATTCATCCCGAGAAGTCACTATTCACAATTACTACTCATCTAAAAATTACTATTCATATCGAAACCGCTCGTGGTGTCTACTTTCATAGTTTCGTGCAATCTTCACTTGGGTGTACTATTCATCATAGTATTTTACCGAGGTTATTTCTCTCACTTGGGTTTAATCTTCACTTTGGTGAATACATCATGCGTCTCTATTACCTACAAGATTAGCCCCTACACCGTTGAATAGTGTATTGGGTTCATCACCAACAAATCCGGTAAGCTTTCTAAAGCTCGTATGAGTAAACCACAACCATCAATATAAATATGTCATTTTACACATAATATACAATCACATGCACTTTCATTATCATCACACAATCCTTATATAATCAAGGTACTCATAATCAATCAACTCACCCCAATCACAATTCTTTTATTTTCAAGAACTATCAAGTCACCGCATGTGACCTCACCAAAACTCTTTTATCTTAAAAGTAGTTTTCACACATCAAATCACAATTCTTTTATTTTATAAGAAATGTTCGGTCCTCAACTGACCCAAAACCTGTTTCAAATCCGTTAGAAACACAACTCATAAATGTCACTCATGGACAACAGAAGTGAGAACACGCTAGACTCTCCCAACCCACGAACACTATTGCGGCCCTCATGGCACAGTGCGTAATCATAAACTGCCTCAAGGCTGCAACTATATGTCACATATATGATTACTGTAATGGCGACACTTAGATCTCTAAATAGTTTCGGGCCTCGCACCCCAGGGCTCAATTCTCTAATTGCTTGCAACGGTAAGACCCTACACGAGGTCCTCTTCCAATTGAAGAAATCAGTACATTCTCACATCTATCCTTCCAATCACAACATCATACACACCGAAAACAATAAAATGCACTCTCCACATTAAATATTGTTTTCTATCTCAAATACATCCATCATAGCAATATATATATATATTTACGTGGTCATTCACTTATGAACACCACCATACAATCATAACATTATATGATCATTCCCCTGAATACCATCCATTTTGCAAAAACTTACAACTCATTTAAAATCAAAACACATTTGATTGATTTTAAACTCACACAAAACAGTATCTCAAAAACCACATCAACATTTTAATTATATCTATTAACATTATCATAAGCAAATTATAATAAATATACTAATTCGTGATTTTACTCACGATCCAAATGGTTTTACTCACCTCTCGTCCAAGGTTCATTTTTAACCAACTCAACGAACCCACAATAAGCACTCAAGCTCTACGATCCTCAAACTCTGGTTCCACAACACCTAAGAAAAATTTTCAACTTAACTTAAAATCCATAATCCAATATTTCGCTCTCAAATGACGAAAATGCCTATCGGACCAATCGGGGGTCCAAAGTGATCAATTATGGTCCAAACAATTCCAAAACTGTGACGTACACATTGTTGACATCAAAATAGGACCAATGACACCCATTGTCCAAAAAGTCACTATTTGGGTTCCGCGGGTCCCACCCGTCCAACTGACACTCCAAAATTCCGCCTCGGGTCCATGAACTCATATTTCAAATCCGATCGCACCAATGGACTCTAAATAGTCCCAACATCACACCACATCAATTTTTTTGGCCCAATCCAATGGTCGGATCATTCTTGATCGCACGATCAAGCACAATCGAACGGCAATCGCTCGCCTAAACTTCAAAATACAATAACTTAAGATCAGGACGTGCAATCACCAATCCGTCTGTACCTACAGACTCCTCGCAACACCAAAGATATATAAAATTGAACACGATACAACAGTCCAATCATCTTTGATCAATAGTCCAGAATTTTGTGAGGCTCTGATCGTCGATCAAACGACATAATCTTACAATTTCAAGCACACCATCGTGCTCAAGACAATGAGGGCATTAATCTAACCTCGAATTATGAACTTGAAACTTAAATCATCAAAAATCCACTATTTGGGCAATTTCAAAATTTACAAAAGAGGCTTCGAAATTTACCTTAAATCGTAGGCCTCATTCTCACGATCACATAGGCGAAAACGGTTCAGCAATCCGAGCTCTAGAACTTAAGATATGAATTTCCAAATATTGTATTTCAAAAAATCTATTTTTTTTTCTTTCTTCATTTTGCGGAAATGAGGATGATTCACCCGGAAGAAAGAAGAAGTCAGGTAGGCCATCCCCCACATGTGAACAGTACACGTAAATAGTACCGGCAGCTTTTTTTTTGTCCAACTTCAATAATTCCTTAAAAATTCATCGTGGCTCCGAAAAATGCTTTGAAAATTAACACATGCTCATAGCGACGTAACTAATTTTCCATCCTAAATAATCATAATTTTATCACTTCAATTTCTTTAACGTCCTTTGAAAAATCATTAAATTAAATGTAATGGCATTTTAGTCCAAATTGAGATTAAACACACTTAATCCAATCATTTCCAAATCAAACCAACTTCATAAAATTGCGCACACATTTAATTAACCTTGTATGATTTTTCGGAATATTAATAACAACAAAATTCCAATTTTTCAGGTTATTACATGTTGAGTGAGCATTTTCTTAGTGAGCAAACAAAAAATGAATCATTCTTTTTTATGATGGAGGCTGATGATGATGATAGGCTTAAACATTGTTTTTGGGCTGATCCAACATTTAGAAGAGCTTATAAGTTTTATGGTGATGTGGTTGTATTTAATACCATATACAATACTAATCGGTATGGTATGGTATTTGCCCCATTGGTAGGGGTCAATAACCATGGTCAAACTATTCTTTTTGGTTGTGGGTTCTTGAGATATGAGACCATTGAGTCTTTTCTTTGGTTGTTTGAGCAATTTAAGAAAGCTCTGCATGCTGGTCCACCCAAAATAATTATTACTGATCATGATCCAGCCATTGGAAATGCTATTTCACAAGCTTTTCCACGTGTGTTCCATAGATATTGCATTTGGCACATTCTGGATAAGTTTTCTAAAAAGATAAACACTTGCATTTATAAGGATGAAAATAGAGAACTTCAAAGTTGTGTGTAGGAATTAGACACAAATGAAGAATTTGAGTCAAAGTGGATGGATGTGGTCCACAAAGGTAAACTAAATGATGATTAGTGGCTATCTTCAATCTATAGAATACATTCAAGATGGGTGCCAACATATGTGAAAGATATTTTTCCTGCAGGAATGTCAAGTAGCCAACGGTTTAATAGGGCGCTTGCCCAGCAACGTCATGAAGAGATAATTGCTAATCATGTTGATATCAATGAGTAGCCTACGTTGAAATCTCCATTGATAATGAGAAGCCAATGGCTGCCATTTATACTTGTAAAATTTTCTACAAGTTTCAAAAAGAGTTGTGGAAATGTTGGCATGTGTACTTCAACTTGCAAGAGAGGATGACAATTTATGCTTTTATCAGGTAACGGAGAGGAAAAAAAAGAGGCTGCTTCAAGTTGAAGGTGCGAGAAGTCATGGTTGACAAAGTTGCAGACTATGCTTCATGTATATATAAGAAATTTGAATTTGAAGGAATCTTATGCAGGCATGTGTTGGCATACATGAAAATGAAACAAATTGAGTATTTGCCAAATAAATATATATTAAAGAGGTGGATAACAGCCGCAAAATTTGACATAGTTGTGGAAGAGGGTGAAAGGGAAATAACTGAATGTGGTGATAATTCATTAGAGTGGTGCTAAACGAACCGTAAAATTAACTGAGTACACCCTATGATCTAAGTATACCATAATATCTTAATCAAAATATAAAATTAACTAAGTACACCTTATTTAACTACCAAAAATATCCCTAATACACCCTTACAAAGAACCCAGTGTTTCTCTCTCGCCTCTTATTTTAAGCCACATATATATATATATATATATATACATATATACATATATATCCTTTATTTTAACTCTTTTCTATGGGTTTTTTTTTAGTTGCAAAATTCATAGGAAATCTAAATGATAAACTTTTAATTTGCTTCTTTTCTTTTTATGCTTTCCTTTTTGTTCTTGAGGATGCATCTATAAAAGTACCCCTTTTCTTTGCCTTTTCTTCTTTCCAAAATTCCAAGAGCAAACTTAGCAAGCAGCACAAGAAATTGCTTAATCAAGCCCCTTTTCCATAGGAATTAACATAATGAAACACAATTTAAAGATGGAGATGGAGAACGAGAAGCAAAAACCATTCCTTACCATGACTGTAGAGGAGAGGAGAGGACTGATGAGAGCGATTTTGTAGAAGCCCTCGCTGCGTGGACACCAAGCAATATGAAAACTTGTCTACATTTGATTAGGGTTGAATATGATGAGTAGGGTGTACTTATTAAAATTATATTTGTTTCCTAATTCCATATATCATTGTTGGTCATTTTATATCAGGGTAAATTAGTAATTCAATCAATATTTTTGTAGTAAGCTGTACTCAGTTAATTTTAGGGTCCATTTAGCAGCACTCATTCATTATTAATGAGGCAAACAAGATTGTCTAAACTTGCTTTTGAGCTTATTGATGGTGCCTTGGCATCTCAAGTGGCAAGTAAAGTTTTGCTAGAAAGTTTTGAAAGTATGCAACTACAACTAGTAACAATATATGTGGAGGCAATAATGAAAATTCAGCTAGTTGTTATCTTTCACCACATTTGAATGACCCTCTTCAAATAAGGGCGAAGGGTGCGGTAAAAGATTGAAGGAAGGAAAAGAAACAACAATGGATAAGAGTAAACGCCATTGTCATGGGTGTGGACAAACAAGACACGACAAAAGAACTTGTACAACTCACATTAGAGGTAAGAAACAAAGTTGAATTTTTTATTTCGATTTATTATTTGATTATTTTATCTTAAATATATAATTTCTTATTTTTTATGCAGGTCCTCTTTGTGCAAGAATGCAGAAAATATTTCACCAAATATCATTATTGCACAAAATATTTCACCAAATATCAATAATGATTCTGTGAAGTAATAGTGAATGCTTGTGGAAATTGAACTTTGAATGTAGTTGTGGCTGAATTAGTTCCGTTTTGTTGAAGCTATAATTTTATATGAAGCTGAAAGTTGCACTCCGTAATGAAAAAAGTCCCCCCTTTGGCCAAACTCGTCCACATTCGACTAGATAATAATTTTATATTCTTCTGATAAATAAATCTTTTACATCTTCCCAATAAAAAAACATTCGAAAGGCTATTTGCATGGCGGCTGCAAGTGTACGAAAGCGAAAAAAATGAAAACACGAACATATTTTAATAAATTATATCATAACTTCATAAGCATACGTACTTATTTTTGCTATCACAGCACAGTCAATAACACCGACGTGATCATTTTGGCTCAAGTTAACTGGTCTTCTACACTGCCGTATAATTACTCGAGCAATCTCATTATAGCAGTCAGACCCTAAGTTTCATAATACAAATAACGATTATGCACGGCATCTATATATCTGCTATTTTTATTTAAGGGTGAAACTTTCGTAATACATACCCTAAGTTAATCAAAATTTTATACAAAAGGAATTTAATTTAGCCAATGGGACATTGGCTTGCAGACCCGTGGGCTGCCACCTCATCCATTGGGAGCGTTAAATAACAAGTCCACCCACTATAAGTTTCCCTCAAAATCTAATTTTGAAGTGAAAATTGAAGAAAGAAATTTAGAATATAACAAATGCTACATGTGTTAACTTGTTACTTTTAAAGAGGAAGATCAAAATTCCATATTACTGGGACAAAAGTGACTTTTACTCAAATAAAAACACCACTCTATCATACGTGGGTTACGTCAGTTGGCAATGAACCTGCCCTTTTGCATCGAGACCCAAGTTCGATTACCCCATCCCCTAAATTAGATTAATTTAGAGTACTTTAGACTATCACATATATATATAGTTTTTTTTCTTATCCGGATGTATTAACGTGCGGAACGTGCGGATGCTATTGTAAATATATAGGAAATTAGGGAGGGGTATACAAAATACATGGCGTCCGCACGATAATAATGTCCGGATGTCCACATAGGAAAATTTATGTATATATATATATATATATATATATATATATATATATATATATATATATAGTAGTGTTCTCTTGGTCACCTAGTGACCAAAGAATCATGGTCACCCACCTTTAGATTTAAATCTAGCGCCCACCTACTTTTGCACTCATTTTAAGAAACTCTATTGGACCATTGAATTTAAATCCAACGGTGGGTGACCACGGATCCTTGATCACTAGGTGACCAAGAGATCACTACTCTATATATATAATGCCATTTGGTTCAATTTTTATACATAAAATAAAATTATAGATTCATTGCAGCCCTTGATACATTAAAAAAAGAAGATTAAACTAAAACACACCACCCCACTAATAGCTGTTTCACTATAAATAGCACAATACAAGACCTCTTAAACTCATAGCAGCCCTTGATACATTGATCATTTCCTCGGAATTAGGATAAAATGTCTGCTCAAGTTTTAGCTGCATCCCAAGCTCAAAGCCCAAATGCGACTGCTGATCATGTTAAGCGACGTTCAGCTAATTTCTCTCCCAGCACTTGGGGCGATTATTTTCTGTCATATGCTTCTGTGGTAGGAAATTAATTAATCCTCAGACTTATTAATGGCTAATAATAATCATCATGTGCTTTAGCTGCCTCGTATATTTTGAATATTTTATTATTATAAATTAATATTGATTCAAAGTTCTAACTTGCATGCACCATGCATGAAGGTCATACTTTCCTTAATACCCTTTTCAATTTGTTCGTGTAGGAAACTGATATCAAAGCAGAGCAAGATGCCCAAGAACTGAAGGAAAAAGTGAAGGAGATGATAATGGCTCCAATGCTTAAAAATCCTTCAAAAAAATTGGAGTTAATTGATGAGATTCAGCGATTTGGTGTCTCCCGCCATTTCGAAAATGAGGTTGAGGAAGTTTTGCAGCAAATTCACAACAACTCTTACGGCGGCAATGAAGAAAATGATTTTGACCTTTTCACAACTGCTCTCCGTTTCCGGTTGCTTAGACAGCAAGGTTACAAGGTTTCATGCGGTTAGTGCTCTCTCTCTCTCTCTCTCTCTCCCCTGCTCATATGTTTTATTTTTTTAATTCTAGATTAATTAATTAATTTTCTTCTTCTAATCATGTACACATTTTGGTGGAGCTAGCAGACATGTTCAACAAGTTCAAGGACGAGGACGGGAAATTTAAGGAAACACTTGTGGATGATGTGGTAGGACTGTTGAGCTTGTACGAAGCCTCACATCTTAGGATGCACGGAGAGGATTTACTGGATGAGGCGCTCACCTTCACCACAACTCATCTTGAGTCAGTGGAAGCACACCGTTTAAGCCCCTTGCTTGCAAAGCAAGTAACCCATGCCTTGTATCAACCATTCTGGAAGGGCTGCCAAAGGGTAGAAGCAAGGCGTTTCTTGGCTATCTTTGAGGAGGAATCTCATCCGGCAAATGAAACTCTCCTAACTTTGGCAAAGTTGGATTTCAACCTAGTGCAGAAAGTCCATCAGAATGAACTAAGTGAAATTTCAAGGTTAATTAATATTTATATATATTATATACACTGAATATATTAGTGTTCATCAACATACTAATTCAGTTATTATTATGTAATTAAATGATAAATTCAGGTGGTGGAAGGATTTGGACTTTGTAAACCAAGCTTCCTTTTGCAAGAGACAGAGTAGTTGAGTGCTACTTTTGGGCTCTGGGAACCTACTTTGAGCCCCAATATTACTTTGCTAGGACATCATTAAGCAAAGTTTTTGCTGTGACAGCCGCTATTGATGACATTTATGATGTGTATGGCACACAAGAGGAGCTAGAGCTTTTTACTGAAGCTGTTGAAAGGTTTATTTGAATCAAAACCCAATTAATTTATAAGCTGTAGATTATCCTTCTGTAAATACTGATTAAAAGTCATCACTATATCTTATTAACTTATTTTAATCATCAGGTGGGACATCTCAGCTATAGACCAACTGCCAGAGTATATGAAAGTCTGTTATGGAGCACTGTTGGATGTATACAGTGACATCGAAGAAAAGCTTGGAAAAGAGGGAAAGTTATATCGCATCCACTATGCGAGAGAAGCAGTAAGCCTCATTAATATTTTTTAGATTATAAGATATCATGATGTTATTTCTTAAAAAGTAATTAGAGATCCTATCTTGATTTCGCAGATGAAATGTCAAGTTAGAGGTTACTCTGATGAAGCCAAATGGCTCCACCAGAAATACACACCAACAATGGAGGAATATATGGCAGTAGCACTTGGTACATCCTATATGATGCTATCAACCACGTCCTTTATTGGAATGGGAGATATTGTCACAAAAGAGTCCTTGGATTGGGTTCTCAGTGACCCTAAGATTGTAAACTCTGTATCAATACTTGGCAGACTCATGGATGACATGAAGTCCCATAAGGTACGTATTAATATAAGTTCAACTTTTCTCTTTTTTAATTTATTTTCCCATACCCCCTTTTAACCTCAAAATTCATGTATATATTTACGTAGTTTGAGCAAAAGAGAGGACATATTGCCTCAGCTGTGGAATGCTACATGAAAGAGTATGGTGTAACAGAAGAAGAAACGTTAATCGAACTCGGAAAACAAGTGAATAAGGCGTGGAAGGACATAAATGAAGAGTGGATCAACCTCACCACCATCCCTATGCCACTACGATTGAGAATTCTGAATTTTGCACGTACCAATGAACTTATGTACAAGCATGAAGATGGCTTTACTCATGCTGGAGTTGTACTGAAGGATCTTCTGGCGTCTCTGTTTGTCAACCCTGTACCCATATAGGCCTAAAATCATATTTGGTCTTCTTGTCTTTGCTATAAAGAATAAGGTCTCCACAAGTCCTGTCTTTGCTTTTCGGTGTTTAAAATGGTAATTTGGTTTGTTTTGGGTCATTTGTAGTCATGGGCGTTACTCAGAATAAGACTACACTATTTGTATTGTATTGACCCTTGGTTTGTTTTAGTACTTTAAATTTTATGTGAGTTTGCAATTGATGTTATATATGAATAAAACATAGTTCGTATATTATTTTTGTGGTTATGCTTAACCAACTGATTTTTAGCTTTCCTTGACTTAGACTAGTTCATATATTTTCTTTTGTAATCAACAAGCTCAATGGACTTAGACTAGATTAAGGTTGGTTTCCGTCAAATCAGTCCAAGTTTATGGTTTCCATCAATTAACATGGAAAAAATCATTTTTAAAGAATTATAGAAAAAAAAAAAGATAAACACATATAGCATCCCCTCCGCCCAAAGAATATCTGCTTGCAAGCCTGCCAACACTCCATGGAGGTAAGTCATAAAGTATCTATCATGACTAGATACCCACTAACAAGGAACGTACGCTACCAGAAGTTAAGTATCTTTCATGCTTTGTTATCATCTTCTTATTACAGTCAGTGAACAATAATGTATGACTAGAGGAGTAAGATGGCCGAGCCAATAAGATCCCGAATGAAATGAGGCAACATTTGACGGAAGTCTTCCAAAATAGAATTTCCTTCAAGTTTGTATCCTCACAAACCAGATTTTCCTCGTTAACTCAAAATTAATTGGCAATGGATGAAGAAATTCAATATCTTTCAAAGCTTTTTATGCTAGATGGAAACAAATTACCTTTCCTCCTTAACTCAAAATTAATTGGCAATGGGTGAAGAAGTCCATATTTTTTAATAAGCTCTTTATGCTAGGCTTCCATCTTTAATGTGAGATACTCTCAATTAACATAGATTATAACAAGCATTTGGTCAACCATCTTTAATGTGAGATACTGTCAATTAACATAGATTATAACAAGCATTTGGTCAAGTGTTTCATGTTCGATATGAGGTTTCATGTTCGATTCACATGTATGCCAGTAAGTGTTTGTGAACCACACTACCACAATCATTATTGATGACGTTAATTCAAAGAGTATATGTTTATAAGAAAAGAAAAGTTTTGTATTGATGACGTTATTTTTCTATTTCAATAATTTGTAAGTTATTACAAAAAAGTCTTCTTGCAGGCGGCTGCCCTAGCTATGTAGAAGATCCTATATATTACTTTAATGATTTAACGATGGAAGTTAATTGATAGAATAGAATACAAGAGCACAAAGGCCCTACAATACTTAGCCCATTACAGGAATCGTACAGGATACAGGGGTACATGGAAATTTTCTTCTATGACACCACCCCAAGACATCACCCAACAATCACCCAAGTACACAATCCTGGCACAAAGCCAGCACGACCTGAGGTAACCGAGACTGGCACTACACCAGCACGCATGGGTAGAAACACGAACCTCTCCCAAAGAGAGCACCAACAACCTCCGCAACAAAAGACATAAATTGTTGGAGTGACATGTCTGGTTATGATCTTTTCTCTCTTTAAACAATGCTCGTAATTGGAGTGACATGTGTGCTTATGGTTTTTAAAACATATATTTTGATGAGAGGTTGTATCTGGTCTAAAAGTGACAGGCAAGACGCCTTGAACTCTGATTTATTTATTTTTTTCTTTCTTTTTATATAAATATTTTTCATTAGAACTTTGAGGTGGATATGTTATTAAGTCAAATCGACACAAATTTTTTTTTAAAGAATATTTTTTTATTGAGAGAAACGATAATATGCTAAACTTATACACACGATACGGATGATAGTACTCGAACCCAAGACCTTGTCTGAGGAATCAATTTCTCCAAATCACTATATTAGTGGATCATTTGCGAAAATCATAATAATATCTTCTTTTCTATTAGCCCCAATTCTAATAGAGTGGTTGTCTGACTATTCTTATAGTGTAAATAATTAATGTAATTGCACGAAAATCATAATAATAACTTCTTTTTGTTTTAGCCAAAGTTAGAAAGAGGAATGGGAAACTCACACACACAACTACCATGAAGACTTAAACCCACGACCACTTGGGAGCACACCAAGACCTAGAAAAATCTAACTATGCAAGTTGAAAACAATCCCTATAAAAGAAATCTAAAAAAACATATGCTTTCCGTTTTCAAGTATTTGAGTGCGTTTTAGTTATTTTTAGCTTTGTTTTGAAATTCTATTTTTAAGTTTAAAAAGTTGAATTTAAAAGAGTAGGCAAATCTCATTTAGTTTGCCACATCAGTATTTTATGCTCGAAGGGAAGAGGCAAATGGGTAGGCAAAATATACATACTCTCCCCCAACAAAGTAATATTACCTACTTCAAAGTGAAATATTGAACCCCACTTGCTTTTTATAATAAAATATCATCTACATTCTCTCACATACTTTCTATAAAATATAATAATAAATGTCAAAGAAAAAATATTTGATATAATAATAGTTTGTATTCGTGCATTGCCTAGTCCTTTGAAGTGACCAATTTTTTTCATGAGACAAATGAATAGGTAATATGCCACCTAGATTGTTAAAGTACAATTTTGCTTACTTCATTTGCATACTCCATTAGAGCATCTCCAGTGGGCAGTTGTATAAAAAGGTGTAAGTTAAATAAACACAATTTGTCATCGAAATCACCTGCAATGGGCAAGTATAAATGATTGCAAATTTGCAGCACAGCCGTGAGATGCAAAATTAAATACACATATGCATTCTTTTTACATCCCTTACAGGCGAGGCCTACATTCAAAAAGATAGACATGCATGTGGAGCAAAAAGGCTCAGGATAAAACCACTTGCCCAAGAAGCGCGCCTTTAGGGTAGTCGCTAGATAAAAGTTGATATGAGGGGCCTGCATCAATTATAGTTGAAACGATGGTAAAGATAGCTTTGATACATAAAGAAAATCAATTCTATCTGAAATGAGAATCAAAGGGTTAAGATAAAGATAAGAGATTCTAATTAACTGTTGAAGATGAGATCAAATTCAATCATGTCGGATTTTGGATTGTGTGCATATTAGAAACAATAATGTACGTTCAATTGTGTGAAAAAACTTGATTAGATACAAACGTGATAAGTTTGTCTTCTGCTTTAATCTGTCTAGACATCCAAAAGAAGACTGAGTTGACAGGGGAAACGTCAATGCTTTACCAAACCGAACTGGTGTACAACTGGTTTCCTGTGTATTGATTTCCGCTTTTTAAAAAAATTAATTGCATCATAATATACCATTGTTATTGCAGATGTGAGATCAATCCCTTTCAACTACTTAAGTGCGCCACTGAATTGTTTGGCCAACTTTGGAAATCTTGGAGAAAGAAAAGGAAAAAAAAACTAAAATATGGAAAATACTGAAAAGGACAGGAGATGCATATCGACAAAGATCATGTTAAGTTAAATTTATATTAAGCTGGACCAAATTGATGATCCTGATAAATAAAGGGTTGTGATTTCCCCACTCCCCTTTTAACCACTTACATTTTCTATTAACATTTTACTATAAGATAAAATAGGAGTGAGAACATACAATTTATTAAAAAATAGAGTGTAAGTGGATAAAAAGGGAGTGGAAAAATCACTACCCTAAATAAAAAACTTGGGGTATTGCAGCGTCTTGGACCCGTAATAAAAAAAAGATAAAACGTCACATTTAGTCTTTATAGTTTGATTTTATTGCAATTTAAGCACACATTCAAATTTTCATCCAATTTCTTGAGAAAATAAACACGTATCTCTTACATGGAAGGGGTATTTTGGAATTAATTTTGAATAGAAATTTGGACATATCCTTGAATTGCGATAGAATCAAACTACAAAAATTAAAATGACTAAATTAAAACTGCATCGATTAAAGTGGTGAAATAAAAAAACTACATGGACGCACAGTGACATTTGGCCTTTAAAAATATGCCTTAACTAGGTCAAAATTTATTGTAAAGGACTCTCAAGTGAAGGGGAATTACTCTTAGCTACTTAAGTTATAAGCCTCTCACATTATATATTGTCTTTTATTTCATCAAGTTTTCGATTTGTGATTTTACATTCTTCAACAATTAAATTATCAAATTACTCTAAATATGTCTCACAAACCCACTTGCTACCATCTGGATCATGATTTTCGTTAAAAGGTGCTGAACCATTTATCCCTTGTTTTTTTTTTTTTTTTGAAAGTCCAATTTTTGATTTGTTAGTTTGGGCCAAAATGATCACTCTGAAGATTCTGATCTAATTTCATGACTAAATATGATCAATGACCAAACAACTAAACACAAATCAATCTAGGAACTGAGTTTTTGTGTTTCTGATTCCCTCAGTTTCTGATTCCCTCAGTTTCTAATTCCAGCTTAATAAGTAAAAATAAATGATTTTTTGTTTTGAGGGGAGAACATCTCCAGTATTTGGCTTTTAGACCATCTCCAACCCATGAGGGGCTAAACCCAAATTTCCCCCCTCTAAAAAGTAACTATTTGGGTTTTGCCCGGACTCAAATAGTTTTTTCTCCCAACCCTCCGGACTCAAATTTTAAGTCCGCAACTTTATTAAATTGTTTAAGAATGATTTAAGTCTTTTTTTTTTATGGATAACTTTTCTTCATTTAATCTTTTTAAATAACTTCATAATTTAATTTTTTGAACAATTTGACCTAAAAAAATTGAAATTCCACAAATATAATTTTATTTCAAAAGAAAACACACAACATAAAAGAAAACACACAACATAAAATAAACACACAACATAAAAAAACACACAAGATAATTGAAACACTCAAGGAGGATTGAAACAATTATCGACCTCATTCACCATCTCCAAAGCTCCTCCAAAGGTGATTGATCAAATCATGTCGGAGACTCTGATGCACATGTGGAGATCGAACTCTATTATGACGAATCATGTAATCAGAGAGAGTTTGCCTATCTTGGTGGTACTCATATGTAATGCTTGCTTCCAGCTCATATTGTCTTGCTCTGGCCCTCCTGGATCGTTGTGGACACGTATCCTCATCATGTTTGGTGGCTTCATTCTTCGGTGAAGTATAGTGGGCAATGGCTTGTATCACTCTTTGATGATGTTCCTCATCATCTGAATCATCATCAAACATAAAGGAAAATATGGCCTTGCCACGATTATCCATTGAAAGCTTGAAATGATATGAAAAGTATGGGAATGAATAAGATGATGTGCTTGAAATGATATAAAAAGTATGAGAATGAAAGGAGATTGATGAGATTGACAAAGGAAAAATAAATTGAGAAATAGATAAAATGTTTTTGGTAGATTATTTGAGAAATGGATGGGTATTTATAGAGTTTGGAGTGAGTTTTGGGGTTGGATCTGATCTAAATTAATTTAAAATATTATTTTGACCGTTGGATTTAAATTTCAGCCGTTGGATCTTTTTTTTTACCGTTAAAATAGCATAGATTTAATCCCCATCGTTGATTTAAGTTAAATGTACATACAAAAAAAAACAAAAAAAAACGAACAGCAACATGAATGTCAAATATTGCCGTTGGATTCCAACGGTTACTTAATAGGAAGGTGACAAGTGGCGCAAAAAGGGACAAAAATGAGCTGCCAAATTTGGGGGTGGGGGCCACGCCAAAAACTGAAGCACATGGGTCTGTTTTCAAGTGCAGGTGGGCTCCACGATGGGTTTGGGTCCAGGCAAAAAGTGGACTGATATTTGGGTCCAAATTTGGGTTTTCTCAAATTTTGGGTCCTTCATTTTGTTGGGTTGGGAGAGATTTGGGGCAATATTTTGGGTTTGGGTCCTTGCATTGGAGATGGCCTTACCCAAATTTACAGAGAGAGAGAGAGAGAGATGAAGACTGACGGAGAGAAGAAGAGATGGAGAATAAGAGAGAGAGAATTAAAAAAAAGAAAGAGACAGGGAGAGAGAGATGGAAACAAGAAGAAAGAGAAACAATAATTAAAAAAAAAAAAGGAGAATACATTGGGGAACGTGTGCAAGTGTATGGCATGTACTTTGACAATCGCATTTGAGCGATTGTGAATAGCATAGCTTTTCTTTTCTTTTTTTCTTTTCGAAGGGTTCATGCGGAAGGGAAGAAGAAGTCTGCCACGTAGGCCCCCATCCACAAGTGAACAGTATCGGCCCTTTTTTTTTTTTTTTTTTTTTTTTGGTCAAACTTCAATAATTCCTTAAAAATTCATCTAGGCTCCAAAAAATTTCCTAAAATTACCACATGCTCGTAATGACGTAAACTTTTTTTTCCATCCAAGAATCATAATTTCTCACTTCAATTTCTTAAACTTCCTTCTAAAAATCATTAAATTAAACATAAGGGCATTTTTGTCCAAATTGAGATTAAACACACTCAATCCAATCATTTCCAAACCAAACCAACTTCATAATTACCCACATATTTAATTACCTTGTATGATTTTTTTGGAATATTAATAACAACAAAATCTCAATTTTGAGGTTATTACAAGTACTTTGTTTTGTTTTATGGAATTATGTTATATTGAAGTATTGAGAATAAATTATTATTTTTAAATATATATAAGTATATATTATTATAATTTTATTAAGATTTATTATTATTTTAATTACCGTGTTTGTGTCCTATTTTTCGTGCCCCGTATTGCTTTTCCTTAGTCCCCTATCCGTATCTGTGCAATATAGATGTGCATCCATTTTTACATCCCAATAGACATGAGAAAATGTGGACATGCATGTGCAGCAAAAAAGCTTAGGATACTTGCCTAAGACGGCCCTTATAGGATAGTTGCTTGACAAAAGTTGATATGTGGGGCCTACATCAATTATAGTTAAAATGATGGTAGATGTAGTTTTGATATTTATAGAAAATCAATAATACAATCAAAAGGTTGAGATGAAGATAAGAAAATTTAATCCAACGGTTGAAAATGAGATCAAATTCTATCATATCTGATTTTGAATTTTTGTTCACATCATATACAATAATGGATGTTGAATTGTGTGAAAAAATGCGATAAGATATCAACGTTATAAGTTTGTCGGCCTGTCAGTTTGTCTTCGGCTTTAATCTGTGTAAACATCCAAAAAGAAGCTGAGTGGACAAGGGAAAGGTCAGTGCTTTACCAAACTGGTGTACAACTCCTTTCCTGTGTACAACTCCTTTCATGTAAAAACAATCCCTTTCAACTACTTATAGGCGCCACTGAATTGTTTGGCCAACTTTGGAAATCTTCGAGAAAGAAAAGGAAAAAAAAACTAAAATATGGAAAATACTGAAAGGGACAGGATCTAGTTAGATGCATTTCAACAAAGACCATGTTAAGTTAAATTTACATTAAGCTGGACCAAATTGATGATCCTGATAAATAAAAAACTTGGGGTATTGCAGGCAAGACACCATCTTGGACTCGTAATAAAAAATAAAACGCCAAATTTCGTCTTTGTAGTTTGATTTTATTGCAATTTAAAAATATGTTCAAATTTTCGTCCAATTTCTTGAGGAAATAAACACGTGTCTCTTACGTGGAGGGGGTATTTTGGATGGAATTAATTTTGGATGGAAATAATAGTTGATATCTTACATCTGTTTTCTAAAGTTGTCCAAATTCGGGCATATATATAAAACTTTATTTTTCCTTAAATTGTATGGGTCTAATTCACTGAACTTCCGATCCAAATAAACAAAGTCAGGGAACAAATGTGTTCGGCTAGGAGCCTATAAAAGTCATTCTCAATTCGGCATTTGGATCCACCGGCAATTGGCCCAACGCGGAAGAAACAATCCCAACTCATGACTAGGTCTAGAATTATCCCATATTATAATTTTTTTTACTTTTTGGGTTGATGCTCTTAATTCTAATAAATTATAAGTTATCATGATGTTATTTCATAGAAAGTAATTAGAGATCCTATCTTGATTTCGCAGATGAAATGTCAAGTTAGATGTTACTCTGATGAAGCCAAATGGCTACACCAGAAATACAAACCAACAATGGAGGAATATATGGCAGTAGCACTTGGTACATGCTATATGATGCTATCAACCACGTCCTTTATTGGAAGGACGTAAATGAATAAGGCGTGGAAGGACATAAATGAAGAGTGGATCAACCTCACCACCATCCCTATGCCACTACGATTGAGAATTCTGAATTTTGCACGTGTCAATGAACTTATGTACAAGCATGAAGATGGCTTTACTCAAGCTGGAGTTGTACTTAAGGATCTTCTGGTGTCTCTGTTTGTCAACCCTGTGCCCATATAGGCCTACAATCATATTTGGTCTTCTTGTCTTTGTTATAAAGAATAGGGTCTCGACAAGCCCTGCAGTAAAATAAGGCGGAAGTCCTGTCTTTGCTTTTTGGTGTTTAAAATGGTAATTTGGTTTGTTTTGGGTCATTTGTAGTCATGGGCGTTACTCAGAATAAGACTACACTATTTGATTGTATTGACCCTTTGTTTTGGGTCATTTGTACGATTTGTATTGTATTGACCCTTTGTTTGTCAGACCCCTTGTTTGTATTGACCCTTTGTTTTGGGTCATTTGTACTATTTACTACTTTAGATTTTATGTGAGTTTGCAATTGATGTTATAAATAGTTCGTATATTATTTTTGTGGTTTAGTTTTCCTTGACACACATGTATTTTCTTTTGTAATCAACAAGCTCAATGGACTTAGACTAGATTAAGGTTGGCTTCTGTTAAAATTAATGGCGTGTTTACTAATCCGTAATCGGAATGAGAATAAGGAATTTGATTCTGATTATGGATTATACCCGTGTTTACTAAAATTTGAAGGAATCAAAAGTGCGTGGGGCCCACACAAAAAATGGAATTCAATTCCAAGATTTGACTGATTTGGATTCCCAACATAGAGAAAGTATTTGGATTCCGGGTTTAGGGAGCAATCAGAATGATAATTTTTTTCCCCTTATGCCCTCACTTACTTTCATTATTTCCAAGATTATCCTTAACTCTAGAAATAAAAACAAAATGATTTTAAGTGTTAAGGATTAACTAATAGAAATACTTACATTTATTTTTTTAAAAATTTAAATTTATTTAAAAAAATAAACAAAATCATTTTAGTGTGTCTATGAAATAAAAAAGCAATTTAATTTTTTCTTACTATTATATACTTTATCAATTTTTATTAAAAAAATTATATAAAATATTTGATTTGGGACAAGGGCATTTTAGTAATCATATTGGTTTATATTCCGATTCTTGAATTAGTAAACAAGTTTATGGAATTCTATTCCGATTACAGACAGTTTTAGTAAACAAGTTCAACAGGAATCTGATTCTGATTCGGCCTCATTTTAATTCCTCTTCAATCCAATTCCTACTTAATTCAATTCATCTCAATTTGATTACGGATTAGTAAACGAGTCATAAGAGTAATATTGTCAAATCAGCCCAAGTTTATGGTTTCTATGAATTAACATGGAAAAACCCCATTTTTACAAAAATTATAGAAAGAAAAAGATAAACACATCTAAAGATCAAAATTTTAAAAACTTGAAAGAAAAAAAATTTAAAACATATCATCCCCTCCGCCTATCTCAGCCACCCTGTCCCAAAGAAAGTATGCACTTGTATGGAGTGAAATTAGAATGTCTGCTTGGAAGCCTGCCAACACTTCCATGGAGATGAGTCATAAGTTAAGTATCTATCATGACCAGATACCCACTAACAAGGAACGCTACCAGAAGTTAAGCTCAACGAACGATAATGTATGACCAAAGGAGTAAGATGGCCGAGCCAATAAGATCCCGAATGAAATGAGGCAACAATTGGCGGAAGTCTTCCAAAATAGAATTTCATTCAAGTTTGTATCCTCACAAACCGGATTTTCCTCGTTAACTAAAAATTAATTGGCAATGGATAAAGAAATTCAATATCTTTCAAAGCTTTTTATGCTAGATGGAAACAAATTACCTTTCCTCCTTAATCCAAAATTAATTCTCAATAGGTTTTTGTCTCAACTTGATTGTATAGCAGGTTTCATGTTCGACTAACATGTATGCCAGTAAGTGTTTGTGAACCATACTACCACAACCATTATTGATGACGTTAATTCAAAGAGTATATGTTTATAAGAAAAGAAAAGTTTTGTATTGTATGAAAAAACGTGATTTTTCTATTTCAATAATTTGTAAGTGAATACAAAAAAGTCTTCTTGCAGGCAGCTGGCCTAGCTATATGTAGAAGATCCTATATATTACTTTAATGATTTTTTTGTTTGATCTTTTCTCTCTTTGAACAATGCTCGTAAATGGAGTGACAAGACGCCTTGACTTGAACTCTGGAGAGGTTGTATCTGGCCTAAAAGTGAGAGACAAAACGCCTTGGCTTCAACTCTGATTTATTTATTATTTTTCTTTCTTTTTATATAAATATTTTCCATTAGAATTTTGAGGTGTATTGGATATGTTATTAAGTCAAATTACTGTCTTATTAGTCAAATCGGGAGACAATTATAGTCAAACAATACGGTAGAATATGGTAGAATATTTTCAGATTAATATTTTATTCTCCAAAAGGAGGTATTTATAATACAAGGTTACAAACCCTAGTAGGGTTATACTAGGAAACAAGATAAATCCTAATTACATAATATCTATACAAAAAGGAAATAAATAAAATCATAATATACTAGGAAGTAAATCCCAAATAGAATGGGACTAGGACTACTCGCGCCAACACTCCCCTCAAGTTGGAGCAAAGACGTCACGCATGCCCAACTTGTCAAGCGAGTTGAGAAAGATAGTGGTTGACACGACTTTTGTAAGAACATCGCCTAACCGATACTCTGAACTTATAAACGGAAGAAAACAATTTCTGCATCCAAATTCTCTTTAATAAAATTTCGATCAACCTCCACATGCTTCTACGATCATGTTGCACCGGATTATGCGCTATAGCAATTGCCGCCTGATTGTCACAATATAAATCCATGGGTTTTTTCGCCCAAAACCAAGATCTCTCAACAATCTCCTCAACCACAAGAACTCACATACACCGTGGGCCATCCCACGATACTCGGCCTCGGCACTAGATCGAGACACCACTTTTTGTTTCTTACTTCTCCAAGTAACAAGATTACCACCAACAAACATGAAATACCCGGACGTAGAACGCCTATCGCTGGCTGAACCAGCCCAATCAAGATGACCATACTTCCACATCTCAGTATGACCATACTTGGAAAACATTAACCCCTTGCCAGGAGTTCCTTTCAAATATCTCAAAATACGCGTCACGGCTCCCATATGATCTACACTAGGAGAATGCATAAACCGACTCACTATACTCACCGCATATGCAATATCGTGCCTTGTATGAGCTAAATAAATCAATTTCCCCACAAGCCGTTGATAACGCTCTTTATCAGTAGGAACTTGATCGTGATATATCCCCAACTTATGATTCTCGCTCACTAGGGGTATCAATTGGTTTACAATCCAACATTCCAGTTTCTGCAATTAAATCCAAAACATACTTCCTTTGAGACAGAAAGATACCATGCTTGGACCTGGCAACTTCAATCCCGAGAAAGTACTTCAAGTCACCTAACAATTTCATGTCAAACTCGGATGCCGATATTTCAAGATTTTGCATTTCTGCTGATCATCTCCAAATACAATCATATCATCAACATAAATTATTAAAGCTGTCAATTTACCTTTATGACGCTTGTAAACAAGGTATGATCCGAGTTACTTTGCGCATACCCAAACTTCCTCATAGATGCAGCAAACCTCCCAAACCATGCCCTAGGAGACTGCTTCAATCCATACAAGGATTTCCGCGGTTTACACACAACACCCTCCTTGGAGGTCACAGAATACCAGGGGAGGATCCATGTATATCTCTTCCTTGAGGTCACCATGTAGGAATGCATTCTTAACATCAAACCGCAACAAGGGCCACCATGATTGGCAGCTAAAGATAAGAGTACGCGCACGATATTGAGCTTTGCTCTTGGGGCAAAGGTCTCCGTGAAATCCACCCCATAAGTCCGAGTATAGCCTTTTGCTACCAATCTTGCCTTGTAACGGTCAATGGAACCGTCGACTTTATGCTTCAAAGTAAACACCCATCTGCACCCAATGACCTTTTTCCTTTCGGTAAAGGAACTAATTCCCAAGTAGCATTCTTGTTCAAAGCTTCCATCTCAACATTCATTGCATCTACCCATTTGGGATTTGATAGAGCATCCTGCAACTTAGTTGGCACACATACACTAGATAATTGACACAAATATGACGCATATGACTTAGATAAACGATGAGTTGACACATAATGGCTAATGAGATATTTGGACTTGGCATGTATATCAGAGAATATTGTACTTTGGGCTTCCCACGAGTAGTTCGTGGGGGTAATTGATAAACAGGCACATCATCGGGAATTACCTCATTATTATCACGAGTTGATTGGGGCAATGGCGGGCGGAGGGGGTCTTGCATCGAACTCATCTACACAAGGGTCACGAGAATCATCACATTACGTTCTTCTAAGACAAACCAGAATCGTCAAAAATATCGTCGCGACCGGCCGCTCTTATCCTGGCGACCGGCCGTTTCCAGGCCGTGGGTATCAACTTCATCTACAGTCCAGCGACCGGTCGCGCCCATCTTGGCGACCGGTCGCTTCCAAGCCGTGCCCATCACTATCTGCTCCAGACTCTGGCGACCGGTCGCGCCTATCCTGGCGACCGGTCGTTTCTATCCCGTGAGCAATTTCTTCCGTTCCTTCACAGTCATCTTTAAGTCCACAATCTTCCACTCCAAAACTCTTCAATTCACTCCACTCTCCCCCTGAATTGGAGAGAAAGGAGAAACATAATACGGCACTTCTTCATGGAATGTGACATCCAAAGTAACATGCATCTTCTGAGTAGGAGGGTGATAACATTTATAACCCTTCTGAGTGGTAGCATAGCCAAGGAAGACACAACGTATGGCACACGGATCAAGTTTACTGCGTTGATGAGAGTAGACATGAACGTAGGCAACACACCCAAAAACTTTAGGTGGCAACTTGGAGACGGAGACAGGGAAATAAGGGCACCAAACACACCATGCGGAGTCTTGAAATCAAGAACCCGGCTAGAGTACGATTAATCAAATAGGCAGCAGACAGAACAGCGTGCCCCCAAAGATGATGGGGAACAGACATATCCAATATGAGTGAGCGGGCAACTTCAAGTAATCGACGATTCTTATGCTCGGACACACCATTCTGCTGGAGTAAATGGAGTGGTAGTTTGGTGAATGATGCCTTGAGTAATCAAGAAATGGGTCAAGGTATTATTCACATATTCACCTCCGTTATCGATCCAAACACTTTGACTCGAACATGAAACTGAGTAGACACCATGGCACAAAAATCAGGAAGAATAGAAGCAACATCACATTTATTCTTCATCAAAAACACCCAAGTTAAGCGAGTGCAGTCGTCAATAAATGTAACAAACCAACGGAAACCATTCGAAGACACACAAGCAGGGCCCCAGACATCTGAATGCACTAAATCAAATGGCTTGGCAGCTTTACTATCACTCAAAGGAAACACAGTTCGATGACTCTTGGCCAAAATACACGTCTCACATTTAAAACTGGATTCATCACATGAGCGGAATAAAGATGGAAACAAACGTTTAAGGTAGCCAAATGATGGGTGTCCCAAGCGACGATGCCATAACCAAATTTTCTGTTTGTCTTTGACATTGCAACTTTGAACAGTATTAACGACACGATCACGAACTGGTGCAGAAGGCAATGTCAAATAATATAACCCCCCTATCCGTTTACCATGCCCAATCGTCTCATGAGTCTTGAGATCCTGAAAAGAGCAATGTGTAGGATAGAAAGTAGCAGAAGCATTAAGTGTATCAAGTAAGCGACCAACAGATAACAAGTTACAATGGATATTGGGAACTAGCAATGCACGAGATAATGACAAAGTAGGAGTGAGAGAGATTGTGCCCTCACCAGTAACTGGAGAGGGCAAGCCATTAGCACTAGTTATGTATGGGTCACGGGTGTTACTAGACAACTCATCAAAAAATTTAGCATCATAAGTCATATGATCAGAAGCACCAGTGTCAATTATCCAAGTATTGAAACTAGTACCTGGAATGGAGTCGAACCACACAATTTTGCGTATAAAGCAGAATAAAGACCAACAATGGAGTTATCACCCATGATTGCAGCAGAAACTCAACGAGATCACGGCAGTACAACAGAACACAAGAGAGGCACAAATATGGCGGATGCACGAACACAGTACGAACACGGTGGAGATACGAATATGGCGAGTACGCAGCGGAACACAGTAGGGGCACAAAAATACACACAAACCCAGGAGGGCACACACAAAGACAGGCACGGGCACAAGAGAACCCTAAAAAAATTAGGGCACACAGTAGAACACAAGTGGGCACAATCCACAGGTCACCAGAAAGTCGGCTCTGATACCAAGTCAAACAATACGGTAGAATATGGTAGAATATTTTCAGATTAATATTTCATTCTCCAAAAGGAGGTATTTATAATACAAGGTTACAAACCCTAGTAGGGTTATACTAGGAAACAAGATAAATCCTAATTACATAATATCTATACAAAAAGGAAATAAATAAAATCATAATATACTAGGAAGTAAATCCCAAATAGAATGGGACTAGGACTACTCGCGCCAACAATTATACCCAAATTTTAAAACAATTATAATATGGACGGCAATTGCAGTAGCGCAAGGAGTCCGACACAATTCTTTTTTCTTTTTTTAAAAAAACTTTTTTTTATTAAAATAGATGATAATATACTAAATTTACACACACGACACAGATGCTAAGATTCGAACTCAAGATCTTGTCTGAAGAATCAATTACTCCAAATCTAGTGGATCCTTTGCCAAAATCATAATAATAACTTCTTTATAATTAGCCACAACTCTAATAGTGTGATTGTCCGATTATTCTAATAGTGTAAACAATTAATGTAATTGCACCAAAATCATAATAATATCTTCTTCTTTTTTCAGCCAAAGTTAGGAAGAGGAATGAGAAACTCACACACACAACTACTATGAGAGTATGAACCCACGGCCACTTGAGAGCACACCAAGACATGGACCAAATCCAACTATGTAAGTTGAAAATGTACCTAGAAAAGAAATCTAAAACAACATATTTTTTCCGTTTTCAAGTATTTGAGTGCTTTTTAGTTATTTTTTAGCTTTGTTTTCAAATTCTGTTTTTAAGTTTAAAATGTTGAATTTAAATAAATAGGCAAACTTTGTTTACCTTGCCACATCAGTATTTTTATGCTCCAAGGAAAGAGACAAATGTTTATGCGTTTGAGTAGAAAGAGAGCAGTAAATTTTGATTTTGGAATTCTTTTCTGGCAGAGCCTTATTGGGAATTTGTTGATGGGTATCGAAGAACTTGATGGTGATTTTAAACAGGTTAACCCAGATGAGAACTCGAGTGATATTGGAATTTGTGTATGATTCTGTGTAGGTGAAAGAGAAATAGGAGTGATATTTGGAATCTGTGTATAATATTTGGAATTTGTTGATGGGTATTGTAGAACTTGATGATGCTTGTGTATGATTCTGGGTAGGTGAAAGAGAAATAGTAGTTAAGGTTTGGAATCTGTGGACCTTTGTTTCAGGAAGCATCTCTGTCAACTCTAAGGTCCCGTTTGGTTCATGGGAAAGGAGACTTGGACATGGGAAATGAATTGCTTTCCCATGTTTGGTAAATCCGGGCATGGGAAATGGTTGCCTAGCACATGGGAAAGTAGGGGGAAAGTGAAGCCCTCCTCTCAACTTGGGTTTTGATTTCCCTCCTCATGGGAAAGTTTGGAAAAATGAACCAACATTCAATGCACATTTTTCATGACCATTTTGTCCGCATGGACAATTTAGAATTACAATGTATCATTAAATGCTTTCTTTTTTTATTTGATTTAATATTGGTATAATTGGAAAATTTTACAAACTTTGTTTTCCATTCCTACTCAAAACAAACATGGGAAAGGAAACAAAGTGAAATCTTCGGATTACTTTCCCGACATTACCAAACGTGGGAAAGGAATCTTCCATTCCTATCCCTTGGGAAATGACTTGGAAAGTGATTTCCCCTCAAATCCATTCTGTGAACCAAATGGGGCCTAATGTCGCCATGAGAGGAGGAGGTGGATCTTGCGGTCATGGGAGAGGGTGAGGAGAGACGTGGGGAGGGAGTTTTTTTAATATAAAATTTTGCATGTAAGTTTATTATTTTTAACTTAACATTAAATATTTTTTAATTAATGAAATTGAAGGAGTGAGACATTGAACTTCATTTATTAACTACTGCAAATACGTGACCAAATCAGGAAAATTGAAATCGTGATGACCAAAATTGATTTTGACATAAACCACAGTGACCAAAAATGTAATTAGCCATAATAGTAAATGTAAAAGATAAAATAATAAAAAAATAATAATAGTTTGTATTCTTCTTGCATTGCCTAGTCCTTTGTAGTGACTAATTTTTTTCATGAGGCAAATGAGTGGTAATATGCCACCTAGATTGTTAGAGTACAATTTTACTTACTCCATTTGCATACTCCCTTAGAATATCTCCAGCGGGCGATTGTATAAGGAGATGTATGTTAAATAAACATAATTTGTTATCGGAATCACATGCAATGAGCAAGTATAAATGATTGTAAATTTGCAGCACATCCGTGAGATGCAAAAGCAAATGCATATGTGCATCTTTTTTTACATTCCTTGGAGGCAGGGCCTACATAAGAAAAGATGAACATGCATGTGTACCAAAAAGGCTTAGGATAAAACCACTTGCCCAAGACGCCCATAGTGCTAGACAAAAGTTGATAGAGAAATGCTAGCAACTTTCTCTCTAACCTTCTCTTTGGACCTTCTCCCTTCTCCTCATGACACGTGTCATTTTCTACACTTTAAAAACTGGAGATTTTGACATAAAGGTTGTCTAATGTATTAATGACATTGTTTTAAGTGTAGAAATTGACACGTGTCATGAAGAGAATGGAGAAGGTCCAAAAGAGAAGGTTAGAAAGAAGGTTGCTAGCATTCCCCAAGTTGATATGTGGGGGTTGCATCAATTATAGTTGAAATGACAGGAGAGATATTGATATTTATAGAAAATCAATGATATCTGAAATGAAAATCAAATAATTGAGATGAAAATAAGAGAATTTGATCAAACGATTGAAGATAAGATCAAATTCTATCATGTCAAATTTTGAATAGTGTATAAAAAACAATAATAGATATTGAATTGCGTGAAAAAAACGCGGTAAGATACCACATTGATAAGTTTGTCTTCGGCTTTAATCTGTGTAAACATCCAAAAGAAGAAGAAGAATGAGTGGACAGGGTAAAACGTCAATGCAATACCAAACTCGCATACAACTCCTTTCCTGTATATTGATTTCCGCATTATAATATACCATTGTTATATAGCAGATGTAAGATCAATCCCTTTCAACTACTTACAGGCGCCACTGAACTTTTTGGCCAACTTTGGAAATCTTCAGGAAAGAAAAGGAAAAAAAAAACTAAAATGTGGAAAATACTGAAAAGGAGAGGATCTAGTTAGATGCATTTCGACAAAGATCATATTAAGTTAAATTTAGATTAAGCTGGACCAAATTGATGATCCTGATAAAAAAAAACTTGGGGTATTGCAGGCAAGACACCGTCTTGGACCCGTAATAAAAAAAAGATATAACGTCACATTTCGTCCTTGTAGTTTGATTTTATTGCAATTTAAGGACACATCCAAATTTTCGTCCAACTTCTTGAGGAAATAAACACGTGTC
Organism: Prunus padus; assembly: GCA_024362665.1. Classification (NCBI taxonomy): domain Eukaryota; kingdom Viridiplantae; phylum Streptophyta; class Magnoliopsida; order Rosales; family Rosaceae; genus Prunus; species Prunus padus. The sequence continues at coordinate 11,435,004 of JANFAM010000011.1, forward strand.
TCTTACGTGAAGGGGATATTTTGGAATTAATTTTAGATGTGTTCTTGAATTGCGATAAAATCAAACTACAAAAGTAGTTAAATTTACTAAATTAAAACTACAACGATTAAAGTGGTAAAATAAAAAACTAAAGGGACGAAAAGTTACATTTGGCCTTTAAAAAAAGGACTTAACTAGGTCCAAATTTATCGTAAGGACTCTCGAGTGAAGGAAAATTGCTCTTAACTACTTAAGCTACAAGTCCCTCACATTATATATTTTCTTTTATTTCATCAAGTTTTCGATTTGTGATTTTACATTCTTCAGAAACCCACTTGCTACCATCTGGATCGAGATTTTTGTTAAAAGGTGCTGAACCATTTATCCCTTGTATGTAGTGAAGTTTGTTTTCTTTAAGGATAATTATATGTAGTGAAGTTTGTTTTCTTTTAGCTATAACAAAAACAATAAGAAAAAGAAAAGAATTTTATCATTATGTCCTTTTTAGTCATTATACACATTAAAAATATTTATGATAAAAATTTACCAAACACTTTGATTACTCACAACACTTTTTCAAATACAATTTACCAAAAACTTAGGTGCTTAATTTTACAACTGATTATTTTCGCAGCACAACACAACAATTTTTTTAGAACAACATCAATGTCAAACTAGCACTAAGTTAGGCCGAATATGGAATAGCAACGACCTCAAGAGCATATTTTCTACGAATGCTTGCTCCAGTAGATTCAGTCATGTCTAAGTCCTCCCCTCTTGCCCCATCAGGCAGAGCCCAGTCGAACTTGTACACTAAATTTGCCAAAACAATCTCCTCGACCGCCATGGAAAATTGAATTCCTGGGCAGACCCGCCTACCGGCCCCGAATGGAATGTAGTGGAAGTCATTGCCTTTATAATCTATGGAACTATTCAAAAACCGTTCTGGTTCATAGTCTTCTGGTTTGTTGTATGACTTGGGATCCCTTCCAATTTGCCATGCATTTACTATAACTTGTGTATTGGCTTTAATGTTGTAGCCACTTATTTGTGCATCTTGCGTCGATAGCCTGGGCAATAGCAATGGAACTGGAGGATGTAGACGAAGAGTCTCCTTGATCACTGCCTTCAAGTAGTACATGCCAACCAAATCATCTTCTGTTATGGTGGCTTTGTTGCCCACTATCCCTCTTACCTCCTTCTGCAACTTTTCCATGATCATTGGATTCCTCAGAAGCTCAGACATCGTCCACTCTAGGACTGTAAATGTGTTATCAGTGCCACCAACAAATATATCCTACAAGGCATGTTTATGAACCAAAGTCAAATTAATTAACACATAAGTATCCAACTAATGTGTCAGCTGAACTCAGTAGAAAATTACTTGTAGAGCAATGGTCTATAGTGGTTATTCTTTAGCAGCTCACTTTTTGTACCAGGACATAATGTCATTCAATGTTGGAAGGGATTACAAGTTCAGATCTCCCTACTTAAAACTATATAACAAGGAAACATTTTCTTTTTCTTTTCAAGCATACTATAAGATTATGTGGTCAACAAGTTTAGTATTAATTTCTAGCAATATTATTGTAAAAGATAAGACAACACCCACACTACTATTTATGTAAAGTAAGAGAGAGTGTTAATTACCAAGATGGTAGCCTTTATGCTAACTCCATCAATAGGAGAATCAGCCGGTCTTTCTTTCTGAAGGCAAAGCAGAACGTCCACAATATCCTTTTGGTCCTCGTTCTTGGTAAGAGCATCATCCTTGTGCTCTTGAACAACTGTTTCTAAAAAGTCATCGAACCGTTTAGCCAGATTGTCAAACTTGGCGTCCAAACCATTGAGACGGCAGAACCAAGCAAGCCATGGGATATAGTCTCCAATATGGATACGTGACATCAAGTCCGATAACTCCCAAGAAAGCTCCTTAAGCGTCCTCTCATGTTCGTCGCCATCACTGTACTTCCTCCCCAGAGCCACTCTACATATCACATCATTCGTAAGAGTCAAAATCATTTCACTTAAATTAAAAACTGATGATGCTGAGGAGGAGGAGGAGGAGGAGGAGGAGGAGGAGCACTGCTTAGTGATGTTGGTGATCATGGATTTTGTTTCCTCTTCTCTCACAGAACGGAAAGAGCGAACCCTTTTGTTGCTCAAAAGATTTAGCACACATATGCTTTTCAGTTGCCTCCAATACTCACCATAGGGTGCGGATCCGATGTCTTTGCAATTGTAGCAAATTTTCTTAAAGAAGGTGTTCTTGGGTCTGTTTGCAAATGTGATGTCATGGGTTTTCATGATCTCGCTGGCAGCCTCATCCGACGATACCACAAGGACTGGAACACTTCCGAAATGGAGGAGCATAAGTGGCCCGTGGTGTTGAGCTAGGGTTTGAAGTGATCGATGAACGCGCGAGCCTAGTTGGTGAAGGTTTCCAATAATAGGGAGCCTTGGTGGAGAAGGCGGTGATGTGTTTGTGGAATTGGAGGACCATCTGTATATGAGGATAAGGAAAATGGCCACAAGTACTAAATGCTTGAAGGAAAAAGCTTGTAACAAGCTTGACAATGTTTCATTCAAGAGAATGAACATTTTCTTGTTTTTCTCTGTGTTGTGTATGTGATTGTGTTTGTGCTAGGCTAATAAAATGCGTGCAGGGGTGCTCTATATATAACATCAGCCCGGGCGTTGGACGAAAAATTTAACCACCTATAAAAAAAGGGCAAAGAGTTTGCAGTCAATAAATAATGATTGAATAAGAAAAATAAATATAAATAACGTATTGGGTGAAGCATGCTGAATGGCATTTGGGGAGGGGAAAATATTAAGATAAAGGCCAGCCATCAGAAATTTGTGTCTTAGAGCAGTTCGACCGCTCCCAAGGCCCCCAAAAGGGTTTCCAGCGGTACAAAACAGCTCAGGCAAGGTGTGCTGTTGTCTGAGGGCTCTTACGTCAGTGCTGATGTTAGGTACAAACAAATTTTTTTTTTTAAAACAAATTCTGAAAAATTCATAATATTTTTTTTATACATACAAATCAATTTTTTAATTATTAATCTCATATATATAAATAAAATTATTATATGTGAATAGTAATTACTTTTGGGTTACCATGACAATGGGTGGAAAAACAACAAAATATTGCTAGGGCATATACCACCATTCACATGGACAGTAAATATTACTGCCTCCCCTTACTTTTTGACATGACAAATGGGTGGAAGTGCTCTTACTTTTTAACATAACAAATGGGTGGAAGTGCTCTAAGCCACGTGCATTTTGTTGCAGCATACTCGTTTATATGCCTCATATATGTTCAATTGCCAAACCATTTAACTACCAAACATATTTTATTCCTTCAAGGTTAGCCGCTAATTATTCAATCCCTCTCTAAATTTCATGTACTTCTCAGAAAAAGTTATATATATATATATATATCTCATTGTGCCTAGATCCTTTTTTTCTTTTGTCTTTTTCTGCAGTTGTTCGATTATATATCCATGAGCATTCACCCACACCCCTAGTCAATTGGGTTGTATAAAAAAAAGATTTTTTTACAATAGGCCCATTCCAACATGACATGTTATACAAAAACTGATATAGAGCCTATTTGGAGAGAAAAACTCAAAACTAGTCACTTGTCATTTTCTAATTGGTTCTTACAAAATTTTAATACACTAAGAACTAATTAGAAAATAACAATTGGCTAGTTTTGAGTTTTTCTCTCCAGATATGCTATATATAAGTTTTTGTATAATATGTCATCTTATTTATAAAAACCTAAAAATGAATCTAGATCTCCTTAGTTAAATTTACATTTTATCATCTAAACTATTTAGGATTTAGTTATAGGTTAACTTTGTCTTTGCTCTGTGCTACCGATTGACCTTACACTTTGAATGGTTCACAGCAGCCAGCGTAACATGTACATAACAAAGTTCCATATATAGATTTCAGGGCAATTAGTAAGCGCCGCCTTTGAAACAATTCTAAAACACTCCTCAATACAAGTACTTTGGGAAACCTTGTCTTATACAAAAGAGTACAAGTTATCTGCTAAATTATAAGATTGTGGGAAGATTTCCTAAACAAAGCTCTTTGATGGTTTTGTTACGTGTGATTGACTTTGGAATGATTGGGGTTGGGTATAGACTTGGTTTTGGATTTTGGCATAATAATAATAATTATTAATTAAAGACTGGGCGTTGGACCTTTGGGCTCTTGGGCTCTAGGTAAATTTACTTAAAACACCCACCCGAAAATAACTATATTATTATTTTGCACAACATAATTTAAATCAAAAGGATTAGACATATAGATAATATAGAGAAGGAGAAGTGATTATTGGGTTATCCAAAGTCATTCCCAAATAAGCCCTTCATTTGCAAAATTTAATTTGGATTTTGGCTTCTGGGTTTGGATGTGACCCAGTGGACTTGACAATCTAGCAGATTTGGTTTTTTTTTTTCTTTCTCCAGAATGGAATGCTGGAGCCATGGTTTGAAAGTGAAGGTCTTGGTTGCACAAAGTGCTAGCATATTAACCAAGCAAATAAATTAAGGGTAATGCTAGGCTTACCACATTTTTCATACCACATCTCTAATAGAGGTGGAGCCCATCAATACAGGTGAAGCCCACTAATAGAGGTGGAGCCCATATCTCTATTAGAGATGTGGTATAAATGTGATATGAGAAATGTGGTAAGCCTAGCATTTCCCATAAATTAATATAGCATCATCTTCTCTGTTATGTTTTGCCAACAAAACTGGACTCTATTATGTAACGGCCGCAACTCCATATCTTAGAAGATGTTGTGGAAAGACAGGATTGTTGCTTTTTTTGAACATAATTCATATATATCACTTTTTTTTTGTCCAATAATTGTTTTTCAATGAAGGCTAGCAAAGAAAGTGATATGAAGAAAAAAGGGAAGAATGCAAAAGTATACGGGACGTAATAGAGTTGCTAGCAAATAATGAGACAAAATTCCACTTGAAAAGAAGCAGGATTTTACCATGAAGTTCATGAAGAGATCAGAAAACTTAGTTAATTGTGTTAACTGTTAAGTGGGGTATTACTAAGATCTGAACTATGAGATTCAGTTTTATTTCAGTTGTGATAAATGTTGTATTAATGGGAGTTTATTTACACTTTGCAAGAGTTAATTTCTAGATAGTGACATCATGTCTATTCCAAAAGAAAAAAAAAGAGAGAAATAATAAATTGAACAACAACAAAAAAGATATATATTTTTTTTTCTTCTTCATATTTATAAGAAATTACTCAATCAAATTCCGCTAACAAAATAATTAGTCATACATGTGACTTTGTTAAGAGCATCTCTAACAACCTCTTCAACAACTTTGGAATGCCAAAATAGGTGTGCCACATCATCAAAACTCTCTCTAATGACCTTGTCAAACTCGGTCATCAAAGTGTGCAATCTCTTTCTCTCTCTTTAGGATTGCTAAGTTGACTTTGGCTCTTCAAAACATTTAATTTTACTTTGGACAAATAAAACCTACATTTTAAATGTTAAAAACCTATACTTTTTCTTTTCAGAGAATAAATATAAAGACATTCAAATTGTCACATAGGTTAACAAATTTTAATTTGAAAAATTTATTTTGCTACTACTATCGGAGATGATCTAATCTCATCATTTTGGAGTCCCTCCATTTAAAATCTCACCACTATCAAATTCTATCACTTTAAAATCCGAACACATTGTTGAAGATTTTGGATTGAAAATGGGGCTCTAAAAGTTCAAGCCCACACCCGTTGAAGCAGGCTTGAAGAAAGTGCCGCAACTGCAGCAAGCCCAGAATGAAAATAGGAAAGCCCCAAAAGTAAGGCCCTTTTGGTTCATTTCCAGCGGAGTTTGTCAATTCCTATTGGGTATAAATATTTGGACCAGTGTGTCCTAGAGGTTTCGTCCTGTAATTTTATTTTTAGAAAGGCTTAAATGCGGTTTTGCCCCTTAAATTATATAATAATTGTCAATTTACTCCTTAAGTTTTGTTTTTGATAAATTAAGGACTTCAATTATATAAAAGTGGCCAATTCAGACTCGCCATCAATTTTTTGAATCTCCATCCAAATTTCCGTTATTTTAAGGGACAAATTCGTAATTTTAAGGAAAATAAAAATAAAAATATATTAAAAATCAGAAAATAAAAAGAAGAAAATAAAAACTCCCACCATCATTGGCCACACAACCATTGAAGCCCACCCTACCCACCCAGACACCTCCTTCCCAAACCAGATCTAATATCCCCATTTGCTACCCAATCCAACTTCAACACAACAATTTATTCACACACAATGAGTTTCCAGAGTGTGAGCCATATTATGCTTCAGAAGAATCAAAGCAGCAACTTGGCACCCACCGATCTTGCCTTGCTCTCTGCCCACTCTCTCTCCTTGGCCTTTTTTTTTTTTTTTACCATGACAGAGCAGTCAACCATGAAGTCTAATATAAAAATCCGAAGATACAACATCAAATTTGGATTCAAATCCAAACCATTCGAAGGCAAATTTGAACCACCAAAAAGTAGTTTACAAATTTTTTAAAGAAAGTTTGATCTTTGATCTTTCCCTCACTTAATTCGAAGGACTCAAGACCAGAAAAATAAAAAGAAGGTTGGTGGGCCTCTGCAAGTCTCTCTCACTCTTCAACAACTTCAAGCAGTCTTCAATGTTTTTCTCTAATTATATACCAATTATATAGTCATCATCTCTAATTTTTCTCTAATTGAATCATCATCTTTAATTGAAAATCATTAAAAGTTGAAAAATGGTGGGTCTCGTGTAGGGTGGTGTTGGGGGATGGTCTGTGAATGAGCTAGGGAAGATGGTGGTCTAGGTGGTTAATTTTGGTTCTGAGGGGGGTTGGGTGGGGAATGGATCGGGGTGAGAGAGAGAGAGAGTAGCGGGGTGGCAGGGGAGGGTGAGGGTGGAAGGGGAGGGAGATAGATTGTTCGGAGGACATAATGGTCATTTCAAAAATTGTTAAATACCCTCACCTAATTAGATTTTAGGTTTTTTTTTTGCAGCTTTTTTTTTCTTATTCTTTTTTCTTTTTAAGTTTTAAGTTTCGTATTATTTTTTCTCATTTTTATGACTTTTTAGAATAAAAAAATTGAGCATGTGCAAGTCACGTGGCATAAATTTGGATGGACATTCAAAAAATTGACGGCGAGTCTTGAATTGACCATTTTTACATAGTTTAAGTCCTTAATTTATCAAAAAAGAAAAAGCTTAGGGGTAAATTGACAATTACAGTATAGTTCAAGGGCCAAAACGGCATTTAAGCCTTTTAGAAAAGTTGATATAGATCCAAATTTTCATTGAGGAGTTGGGTTTAATCTTTGAATTTGGTGACTTTGATACAAGTCATTTGACTTTTGTGCCACATATGATTACAGTCGTTTTTTAATATTTGCTGATGTAATTTTTTTAAAAATCATTTTTAGTTTCAATGTTGCCCCTTATGACTGAATCGGGTCATAGTAATTTATGTCATAATAATTAGTCATTTTTTTGTATGCAACATACAATTTTATTTGTCTATTTTTATATCTGACTTATATGTAGTCTTCTAATTTATGTTTCTAACTTATAGCTAACATGATTTGTCTGATAGATTGTCAGGTACATAATTTCATGTGAGTGCTTGTCTGATAGATTGATATATTATGTGGATCTTTACTTTTCATTGATTTAATTATATTTTATCCATATATTAGGAATATTATCAAGGAAAGAATTCAAAATTTAAGTTCTGAAATTCAATTACAAGGAAATAATGCATTAAAACGGTGGGGGTTACATATTTGTTTTTAAGTATACAAAAACTTTATTTTTGTCCACTCATGCTCTTTCTGTTTTGCGCCCTCCAGACAGTAGTGGTCCAAGCCGAACCTGTAACATCCCTGACCTAAAAATAAAGGAAAATAAAATAAATAATTGAGTTAATTAAATTGAAGAATTAAAAGGGAATTAAAATAAATTAAAAAGAATTAATTAGAATTAAATTGGAATTAAATATTAAAGGAGCATTTTGGTTAACAATATTTCCGGGACGGAATTTGGCGAAACGAGTTGCGCCATTGCGTCCGGCACGTTGAAACGAGTTCGGGGACGTGCGGCACGTCTCGATCCGAGCGATAGATTGTTCAGAGGACATAATGGTCATTTCAAAAATTGTTAAATACCCTCACCTAATTAGATTTTAGGTTTTTTTTTCTCTCTCTCTCTCTCTCTCTCTCTCTCTCTCTCCTCCCCGACCTCTCTCCTCTCGTGCGACAGAAAACAGCAGACCATCACTCATCCGCCGCCACTGGCGACTGTCCCAAAAGGACCGCATGGTCCTCCCGGTCAAACCCCAGGCCACCCCCACCGTCCACCACTGCTCTGGCCGCCGGAAAAGCTCGATTCTTGCCGGTTTTCACTCGGAATTTCACGACGTCGCACGGCCGGCTCCTACAAGCTCCACCGTCGCGCAAGGTACGAAATCGAATCCTCTCAACCTCCTCTAGCTTCCTGTATGTTTGATTCCGATCGATTTGGCCTCTAGGTTAGTGAATCTCTAACCCTCATTTTGGCCGGTTTTTGGTTTGGGTTTTCCGACCAGATCACGGCGGTTCTTGGGAGGTTCTCACCGGTTATAGACTCCCCTCGTCACGGTGGTCATTTTGGTATAGGTGGTGTCAGCCAGTGTGAAGTTTTGTCGAATGTTGGAATCGCTCTACACACCCACCACCCACGGTGGTGCGTGTGGCGGTGCGTGTTGGTGGTGTGGTGGCGGTTCTTGGTTCCGTTGCAATCCTCGTGTCACTATGAACGCGTACGTGTGCACGGATTCTGATTCGGACGTCGTTTGATGATCGAACCAACGTACGCCTATTGCGCGTTTCGTGGGTTCGATGTGTTCGGACCGTTGGATAGAATCCGAATTCACGTATGTGGTTCCTCGTATTTCTAGGAACGTATAGGATTTGACGGATCGTGATTCGGAGTCCCGGATACTCCGGATCAATGACTTGAAGTTTGAATTAATTGATAACCGTCCGATCGTGCGATCGTGAGCAATCCGACCATCCGATTGAGACCAAACTTTCAGGACATGTTGTTTAGGCCGTGTTGAACCTGTAGGAACTTTCGGATCTAAGTTTGGAGGTCATGGGACCTACGGGCCCGGTTTGACCTATTCGGGTCGGTTTGACCAAGTTTGACCAGGTTTGACCGAGGCTCTCCCGAGGTCGCCTTGCAATGTAGTTGACTTTGTTGGACTTCTAGGAATGTCCGGATCGATTTGGAGGTCATGGGCTCCGCGGGCTCGGGTTGACCGAAATGGGGTGTTTGACCACCGGTTGACCGTGAGTCTTCCAGGGCGATCCCACTTGTTAAAAGAGGTAGTTTGACCTTAGAATCTTTCGTAAGACGTACGTGCACGTTAAGTCGGGTTTTGGTAGGATTTGAGTTTAAGGTTCTCGTTCGGTTCGATTACTAATCCAATCTTCGTATTTAACGCTTTAGGTACCTTGACTCTGCGTACTCTGTAAGCGGGACCCTTTGAGGGTTGTGCAGCATAGGACCAACGGTGAGTGGACTTTGTTTTCAAATGAGCATGATTTGAATGAATTGCATGGAATGCATGAAATGAGATTTAATAATAGTTTTAAATCTTGAATTTGATAAGTGTTTTAAGTCGTTGTTTGACTTTGGTTTAAATATATTTTAAGGGGCTAGCATTTGAGTTTAATGCTTGATTTGGGTTGCCGGTTTATATGTGGGGCCCTGATGGCTATTTTATTATTATTTATACCTTTGGGTATTGAACGGGACGTGATGAACGCCTGGTGGTTTTCGTATTGAAATTGGGTTATATAATTGAGCTATATTAAGCTTGAAATCATTATATTATATAAAATATGGATTATTACACCGAAATGGGACTTTAATGGTTTTCTTTGGATATTATATTCCAATAAACGTTATATTATATTTTAATTATATAATTGAATATTTGGAAGTTAGTGTAGTCCGTTTGATTACGTATTCGGTTTTGGCGTTTAAACCTTATGAAGTATAATTACTTATACTTTGATTATATATATGTATATATTTATACATATATATATATACATATATATATTTACTTTGAATAAATACTTTGGAATAATGGGAATTGATTATACGTATATATATATATATATATATTTATATATAGATATGTATATGAGATTGGGTTTGAGTTATTGTATATTTTGGGAAGGAGAGAGAGAGAGAGAGGCATAGGGAAAGAGAGAGAAAGGAAAATGAGACGGCATTGTGTCACGACCCGACTCCCCTAACACGATATTGTCTGCTTTGGGCCTCCGCCCTCACGGTTTTGTCACTGGGAACTCACGAGCAATATCTTCCCAGTAGGTCACCCATACTGGGATTGCTCCAGCGCCCACTCGCTTAACTTCGGAGTTCCTAAGAATCCGAAGCCAGTGAGCTCCGAAAAGGCCTCGTGTTAGTTAGAGACGTGCCCACACATATAAGGCACATCGCCCTTCCCTCCCCGAGCGATGTGGGATTGCTCACCGTTCTCTGCTTTCCAAGCTCAAGACACGGGTCTTACAATCCAACCCCCTTGGGGCCCAGCGTCCTCGCTGGCACATTTCCGGTTGGGGTCAGGCTCGATACCATTATGTCACGACCCGACTTCTAACACGATATTGTCCGCTTTGGGCCTCCGCCCTCACGGTTTTGTCACCGGAACTCACGAGCAATATCTTCCCAAGAGGTCACCAATCCTGGGATTGCTCCAGCGCCCACTCGTTTAACTTCGGAGTTCCTAAGAATCCGAAGCCAGTGAGCTCCCAAAAGGCCTCGTGTTAGTTAGAGACGTGCCCACACATATAAGGCACATCACCCTTCCCTCCCCGAGCGATGTGGGATTGCTCACCGTTCTCTGCTTTCTAAGCTCAAGACACGGGTCTTACACATTGAGTGGAGGGTGTAACATTTGAGATGGAGTGGGGGAATGGAGTAAAGTAAAGAAGTTTGAATTCCGGGTGAGCGAGCTTGAGTTGTAGGGGTGAAATAGTAAATAATCTTTTAAATTAAGCGGTCCCAAACGCCCTTAGTATCAGAGGCTCAAAATTATTATCCCAACTAGACCTTTATGTTTTGGGTGGACTTCTCTTTTTTTGATACCCATTATGCCAACACCCCATGCCCTTACGTAACATCCACTTGCCTGGCCAAAATTATTGCTTAGGTTGATGAATTATTTATGTTTTTTTAGAGGTATAATACATACCCTCATTTAGTTTTAACTAGTTTTTGAAAAAGCCTATATGAGATGCCCTTTCAATTGTTTGTTTTGTGGGTTGTGTTGCCATGCTTCGATTATGCTTCGAAAAACTTGGAATTTTCAAAAAATTTGGAATATTTCAGAATGTTTTTGGAAATTTTTGGAAAGTATATATGCCAAATTTCTAAACATGCTAAACCATTTGAAAGGTTAAAATTGGCTAGAAATTGAAAACTCATTCCGAAAGCTATTATATATAAAATTTAGAGCAATTTTAGAGCACTTCTACACATTTGTCATGGCAAAGGGCAAAGGCAAGGCAAAGGCTGTTACTATTCATGTGAATAGTGACAGCCCTTGCAAAAGGCTTGTATGTTTCCACCCATTGCCATGGCAACCACTATTCACATAAGATATGAGGAGAGAAATTTGTATAGAGTTTTGGTGTGGGAAGTGAAGAATATGACTAAGTATTTATTAAAAAAAAAATTTCTAAAATTTTGGGTTTTTTTTTTGTAGATTAAATTTTTTTTTTTTCGTTGCTGACGTCAACAAACCCAGGCTATTTTTGCTTTTGGGCTTGCCCAGTTTACTAGGCCCTACCTTCTGCCCGGGCTGCATTTGGCCGCTAGAACTCGTGCATGGGGCTTGGGCCCCCTCCTGCCAGGGTAGAACCTAACTGCTGGAACTGCTCTTAGTGGAGAGATGTAGTATAAAACCACTTTTACATCCTCTTTATACCTTCGATATGTAAACGTGGTTTTTGCTCTAATGGGAGAAGATGTAAATCCTAAGTGCAAAGAGGGAGAAGATTGGAGCCATTGATTTGAAAATGAAAGAAGAATGGGCCCGTTGGATGTAGACCCCTTGGTAGTTGAAGTTGACGTCACACCACTATATCATGCGGGCCTCGTGCCTTCTCTTCTTTCTCTCAAGTTTCAACGCCTTCCCCTTCTCTCTCCAAATTTTAATAATGTGGGTTCCACCTGTAGAAGATGTAAAAAAAAAACATATACAATTGTGCATCTAAACTTCCCTCTCATGGTGGTTGGTGTATATTTACACCCATTTACATACTTACATGGGAGCACTTTCCCGCGAATGTGGATATAAATATAGCATACAACTCGTCTATGTAGTTGCTCTTAGGTGTTGTTATCATTTATGGAATAACTCGTTTATGTCTATTTGGTTCCATAAATCGTCTATATCTATTTGGTCATTAATAATATTTAGTTCAACATGAAATTAGATCAAAATCTTGAGATACATTCTGATTTCAATACATTTTTTTTTTCTTCAAAATTTTAGATTTCATAACTTTTGGACATCAAAATTGATTTGGACTTGCCAAAATTGAAAATTTTCGGATCATAATCAAAATTTCCAATCCAACTTATCCCACTAGTTTTCCCTTCAATGAAGTTTCATCTTTCACCAAAAAAAAAAGCTCGTGATCATTTTGCCCAAACTAACAAATCAAAAATGGACTTTGAAAAAAAACCAAGGGATAAATGGTTCAAGACCGTTAAACGAAAATCATGATCCAGATGGTAGCAAGTGGGTTTGTGAGACAGATTTAGAGTAATTTGATAATTTAATTGCTGAAGAATGTAAATTACAAATTGAAAACTTGATAAAAGACAATATATAATGTGAGGGGCTTGTAGCGTAAAGTAGTTAAGAGCAATTCCCCTTCATCCAAGAGTCCTTAGAATAAATTTAGACCTAGTTAATGCCTTTTTTTAAAGGCCAAATTTCACTTTTCGTCCTCGTAGTTTTTAGTTCACCACTTTAATCACTGTCGTTTTAATTTAGTCAATTTAACTTTTATAGTTTGATTCTATCGGAATTCAAAGACACATCCAAATTTCCATCCAAATTAATTCCAAAATACCCCCTCCACGTAAGAGACACGTGTTTATTTCCTCAAGAAATTGGAAATTGGATGAAAATTTGGACATGTCCTTAAATTGCAATAAAATCAAACTGTAAGGACGAAATATGACGTTTTACCTTTTTTTTTTTTTTAATTACGGGTCCAAGACGGTATCTTGCCTGCAATACCCCTAGTTTTTTATTTATCAGGATCATCAATAATTTGGTTCAGCTTAATATAAATTTAACTTAACATGATCTTTCTCGAAATGCATCTAACTAGATCCTGTCCTTTTCAGTATTTTCCATATTTTAGTTTTTTTTTAAAATTCCTTTTCTTTCTCGAAGATTTCCAAAGTCGGCCAAACAATTCAGTGGCGCCTATAAGTAGTTGAAAGGGATTGTTCTTACATCAGCTATGACAATGGTATATTATAATACAATTAATTTTAAAAAAAAGCGGAAATCAATACTCAGTCTTCTTTTGGATGTTTACACAAATTAAAGCCGAAGACAAACTAAGAGGCCGACAAACTTATCACGTTGATATCTTATCACATTTTTTCACACAATTCAACATCCATTACTGTATATGATATGAACAAAAATTCAAAATTCGACATGATAACCGTTGGATCAAATTTTCTTATCTTCATCTCAACTCTTTGATTGGCATTTCAGATATCATTGATTTTCTATAAATATCAAAGTTACATCAACTTTTGTCTAGCAACTACCCAATAAGGGCCCGTCTTAGGCAAGTATCCTAAGCTTTTTTGCTGCACATGCATGTCCACATTTTCTTATATAGGCTTCGATTGGAATGTAAAAAGGAAAATGATAGGGAGATCAATTTTGTGTACCAACTCTCTAATAGAGTGTGTGACCTATTGTATTGGTGGGCTCCACCTCTATTAGAGTGGTGGTACAAGTTGGTACACAAAGTTGGTCTCCCTAGCATGACCCATGTAAAAATGGATGCACATTTATATTGCACAGACACGGGTAGGGGGGGCACGGAAATGCGACACGGCGACATGGGAAATCTCAAAAAACTAGGACACGGACAAGGTAATTAAAATAATAATAAATCCTAATAAAATTATAATAGTATATACTTATATATATATTTAAAAATAATAATTCATTCTCAATACTTCAATGTCACATAATTCCAAAAAACAAAACAAAGTACTCATGTTCATCATCCATACATAAAAAATCATACACCACAAAATAAAACATAAATGATCTAGACTCTCAATCTTCTTCAAGCATCTATGTCTTCATTATTGTTATTATTAGAAAACAACACGCCGTCTAATTCCGGTTCATCAAGAGTCTTTCGTTAGTTTCTTGTAAACTGACAGGTTCAACTATGTGATTGCATATTGTGAGACTCAAAGAAACAGGAAAGAACTGTGGAGACTTAAATGTAAAATTCAAGATAAGAATGTTATCATTAGAGTCATGGCGTTATACAGGGAATGTATTAAAATGGGAGATCTCAAGTTTCCAGTCCAACAATAAGAGCATCTAAGCACACATCCAATGATGAACAACTGTAAGGAATTCTCACCAGACAAGTGAGCTGCACTAAAAATAGCTGAGCTTATCAAAACTGCTGACTGCTGATTTCATAGTGGATGAAATCGACGCTAATAAAAATCCTCTGTAAACAGTTTCTTCCAGCACGGGAGTGACAATGCAATATACAAGGACGCAAGCAGCTTTTGAGATGTTGCTGCTTACAAGGATTTCTTTAAGTACAGGGTTGTTTATAGCCTGCAATGATATGGTGTAAAATAAAATACTTGAAAGAGGAACAGAGTTTTCATTAAAATTACTAAATCAATGATATATTTATTTAGAGAAATATAAACTTGAGAAGAACTTGAAAAGGCAAAAACAATTTATAGGAAACTCTACAACAGATGATACACATTGTTGAAGCAACTGCTTAGAGTTACGTGTTAAATTGCATTGGGTTTAGGTTTAGAAAAGTTTTTTTACACTTTTAACCATTCTTTTTAAAAATATTTCAAATCTGTCCACCACAGTTTCAAAACTTATGTTTTGACCCCTGTTTTTATTTTCAAAACTATCCAATACACCTCAAAGTTCTAATGAAAAATATTTATATAAAAAAATAAATCAGAGTTCAAGGCGACTTGCCTCTCACTTTTAGACCAGATACAATCTCTCATCAAAATATATATTTTAAAAACCATAACCACACATGTCAAAGCGGAAATTAATTTTTTAAAAAAGCGGAAATCAATACACAGAAAGAAGGCGGTTGCACTTTCTGATGAATGAGGAAGATGAGGGTTATAAACTTATAACCCCATAAACTTGCAACCTTAACGTTTTCTACTATTATTTTAACTTCCTCGAAATTATATAGTATATAAATACCCTCATTATAACATATATGTACAATAAAGTAAGTTGGTCTAGTGGTATGCGAACTTCATTGCCAACTAGTTGGCAAGGGTTCGATGCTAGTTGGTGTAAACATTTTTGCATTATTTATGTATTATGTGGTGACCGGTTTGGTTTGGGTAAACCGGCCGGCTGTCTAAGGTCAAACCATAAATCGAACCGGACAGACCGGTTTGGCCTAATTTTTCACCGAAATATATAATAAAAAATTAAAAAACCTAACCAAATCAATCCGAACGGTTTGGTTCGGCCGGTTTCTCGGGTTTTCGGTTTAATTGCCCACCCCTACCCTAAACTATGCTCTTAAATTTTTTTTGGAACATTTACACTATGATCCCTTGGGTTACGGATCCTGGATCCGCCATTGCATACATTGGAACAATTTGGCTTAAAGGAAGGCACCTGTTTTTTCAGGGAGGATGTGGCACAACCTTGGTTGTGTCTGACTTTAGAGAAAGATAAGGAGCAAATGTAATTGTGTGTTGTTTTTCATATGGGAGGTGTTGTGGTACTCTTTTTTCTTGACCAGATTTTCCTCCATTGAGGTTTTTTAAGGCAAGGTTTTAACGAGAGACCACTTTTTACCCTCCGTTCTTTTTAGCTGTACTACATCTTGATGAAAATTCATCTTTAGATAAACATAATAAACAATTGGATCATCAGTGATCCCACAAGCAATTCCACGCTTTTCTTAATAGAGACATATATATACATACATACAAATTTATATCAACAATTATTCTCTCATTCGGATGTCGTGTGGATGCCATTGTAAACATGGAGGAAAGTAGGAAGGGATAGTAAAAAATACATGGCGTCCGCATGATAATAACGTTCAGACGTGCACATAAGAGAATTTCTGTATATATCAATGATAAAATAAAACTTAACCATTATTTCAAATGTTGATTACCAAATAATGGCGTAAGATATTATAATTTCTTATTTGCTGAAATAAATGAGATCCAATTCGGATACACCAACACTATATTATCCCGAATATGGAATAGCAACAGCTTTAAGAGGATATACTCTGCGAACGATTGCTCCAGTGGATTCAGTCATGTCTAAGTCCTCATCTCTTGTGCCATCAGGCAGCGCCCAGTCGAAGTTGTGCACTAAATTTGCCAAAGAAACCTCTTGGACAACCATGGCAAACTGAATTCTTGGGCAACCCCTTCTGCCAGCCCCAAATGGAATGTAGTGGAAGTAATTGCCTTT
The DNA here is from genome assembly GCA_024362665.1 of Prunus padus. Lineage (NCBI taxonomy): Eukaryota > Viridiplantae > Streptophyta > Magnoliopsida > Rosales > Rosaceae > Prunus > Prunus padus. Next base: position 11,451,847 of record JANFAM010000011.1, read on the forward strand.
ATAATCTATGGCACTGTTCAAGAACCTTTCTGGCTCGAACTCGTTGTATGACTTGGGATCTCTTCCAATTTGCCATGCATTCTATAACTTGTGTGGCTTTAATGTCGTAGCCATTTATTTGTGCATCTTGGGTCGATAGCCTGGGCAATGGCAACGGAATTGAAGGATGTAGGCAAAGAGTCTCCTTGATCACTGCCTTCAAGTAGTGCATTCCAACCAAATCATCCTCTCTAATTAACTCAAAAGTAATTAGGGTTTAAACTAATATGTTTATTCTTCTCTCAAGGAGGAATATATACTACATACAGAGTGGGTACAAATAGGAAATATGTACTCAAGGGCCAGTTTTCATATTATGTTTTCATTTTCTACCAAAAACGCGTTCGGTATGTTGTTTTCATTTTCACCGAAATCATTTTTTGAAAACAAATTCAAACTCATCTAAAAAAACTAAAAACACCACATTATCGTTTTCATTTTTGACCTAGTGCATTAGTCTGATTTTTTTTTTTCTTCTTTTTTTTCATTTTAATTTTTTTTTTGTCTGATTTTTCATTTTTTCTTTCTTTTTTTTCATTTTTCATTTTTTTCGTTGCACTTCATTATTTTATTTTGTTACACCAGTGTATATTAATTTTATGATAAAACTATCATATATTATTCAATTTCATATTTATCTTTAAATATTTATTTTAAACTAAAGTAATAAAATTTATTATCTAGGTTTTTCTAACGTTATAATTTTTTTAATTATACATTATTATTCTCAAATTATACATTTTTTTTTGTTTATAATAATTGTAGCTTTTATTTAAAATATTTTTTTAGAATAAGAAATTAGTAAAAATATACTTGAAAAATAACTCACATATTATTATTCTCAAATTGTCATACCAGACACATTTTCATTGTTTTTATTTTCTGAAAATGTAAATTCATTTTCTTGTTTTTATTCTCAAAAAACATTCTTAAAAAACATTACCGTGAAAAATGGGATAGTGCCGACATAAAAGATCCCATGAAAATTCCGTAATCTACACAAGCTCCCTTCTTTTTAAGACCCCACCCTACAAAACCCATCTCAGTCAAAAACAGTAGTCCAACATATCAAAGGGCTGGAACGGCCTCCACGTGTCAAGCCATGCTCCTTGTGACGAGGAAAAGAACAAGCATATATATCCGAAATCCCATATATAGTTTTACACATTTAAAAAAAAAAAAGCTGTCTAGGGAGCTCGGCCGTTGCTGAATGGGGGTTGGTTTGTGAAGAGGAGTACAAGGTTGGGTTGGCTCAGGCCGTTCTTCGGCGGCTGTATGATTGGTCAGTTGTCCTACTCTTTCTCTTTCATTTATCTGTTTGTTCTTCTTGTTGATCATGCAAAATAATCGGCCACATTCATAATTAAATTTAAATTAGATTGATCACAACGGACATTAGACTACAAATAAGACAAGCTTGAAAGGAGTGTCAAATTTAATTACGTTTTTTGAACCAACTTGTTTGATAGCGAATTTGTTGATGATAAGATGTTACATGTGATAGGATTATAGTAACACGAAAGAGACTAGCGAGCACGGATCATACACAAAATTAGCATCAAAATTGATACAGAATGCGATTTAGTGCTGGACCATTGCAATCATTTTCCCAGCCCATGTTATGTAACATTTACCCACCCTTTCAGTTTTGTTTTCTTTTCTCTTCTATCATCAAATTTGATTGTGTGCTACAATTTGTGGTTCTAATATTATATTGCCTAGATATTAATTTGCTCCTTAGGTCTTCTCCAACCTATTTGGGACTAAATCTAAATTCCCCCCCAAAAAAGGAACTATTTGGGTTTACCTGAACTCAAACCGTTTTCCCCCCAACCTTCCAGACTCATTTTAAGTCCGCAACGTTATTAAATTGTTTAAGAATGGTTCACTACTACAAAAAACACTTTGCGCGACGAAATAAGTTTGTTGCACAAAGTACAATTTGGTCGCGCAAGTTTTTGCGCGACGAAATTTTGGTCGCTCAAAGCTCGTGAAGAAAGGGTTTGCGCGACGAAACCTAATCTTCGTCGCGCAGAGCTACTTTGCACAACAAATCTTAACGTCGCGCAAATCTACTTTGCATGACGAATCCAAATGTTGCCCAAAAATTTGCGCGACGAAATATTTCAAATATTTTAATTTTTTTAATTACAATAAATTAATTAAATAGTTGGCACAACGAAATATTTTGTCACGCAAGGTTTTTGACTTTTTGTTTTATTATTTCTCTTATATTAATTTTTTCTAATTTTTACTTTTAAAATTTAATTTAATTGTATGATTTTATTTTTGTAATTACTTTAATTTAAATTGACATATTCAAAATAAAATTACATATGAAAAATAGTGATCAAATTATCCAATATATATAATATTCAAAATGTACACATAAATTAACAAAGAACAATAATAAAATCCTAATACAAGCCTATTGTGGTGGTAGTGGCGGAGGATATGTTTCGATAGTGTCCTAAACCTCAACTTTAGCCGTCAAAGTCTCGATGATTCCCTACAAAAAAAATAAAAAATAACATAAAATAATAACAAAAAATTGGCATAATCTCCCCTAAAATTGTTATACCCCAAATCCAACCCAAACTCCAATCCTCACCCTATACTCAACCCCACAAACTCAAAACTAACTCCAAAAACACATATCAATGAAAAAAAATTAAAATTTGGAGAAAATATACCTTTTGGCAAGATTGAGAGTGAGTGAGAATGAGAGGGAGAAGTGAGTGTGAGAGAATTAGAGAAGATAGTGAGCGTGAGATGAGAGAGTGAGTGAGTGAGAGTGAGAGATAGTGAAAAGCGAGATGAGAGAGTGAGTGAGAGTAAGAGATAGTGAAGAGAGAGATGAGAGATTAAGTGAGAGGAGTGAGTGTGAGAGAAAGGGTCGGATTTGGGGAGAGGGAAAGAGAGAGGAGAGGTAAGAGTAGAGAAATAAATTGAGAAAATGGTGGAGGAGTTATTTTGGTTTTAAAAACCATAAAGACTTTGCGCGACGAAGTTATTGTTTGGTCGCGCAAAGTCTTAAAAAAAAATTCCCGCATCCCATTTTTGGTGCCCGCCCAAATTTTTAGAGTTTTGCGCAACGAATTCTTGGTCGCGTATCACTTTGCGCGACGAAGTTCTTGTTTGGTCACGCAAAGTCTTAAAAAAATTAAAATTAAAATTCCCGCGTCCCATTTTTGGTGCCCGCCCAAATTTTTAGAGTTTTGCGCGACGAATTCTTGGTCGCGTATAACTTTGCGCGACGAAGATATTGTTTGGTCGCACAAAGTGTTTAAAAAAAATTCATGCGTCCCATTTTTTGTGCCCGCCCAAATTTTTAGAATTTTGCGCAACAAATTCTTGGTCGTGTATCACTTTTTGCTGACGAAATATTGTTTGGTAGTGCAAAGTGTTAAAAAAAAAATTTAAAAAAACTCCCACGTCCCATTTCTGGTGCCCGCCCAAATTTTTAGAGTTTTGTGCGACGAATTGTTGGTCGCGCAAAGTTTTGATAGACGAAAAATTAGTTCGTGGTGCAATATTTATAAAAATAATTGTTATGAATAATAAAAAATAAAATTATTTTATTTTACGATTTAAAATATAAATAAGGATTCGTCGCGCAAAGAAAATAATAAAAAATAAATAAGTAATTTAGTTTAACAATATAAAATATAAAAATAAGTAAATAAGGGTTAGGCCACGAAATATTGATATTCGTTGAGCAAAGTTTTCAAAAAATAATAAAAACTTATGAAAACAACTATATCTTAAAATTTATAATATATAATTAAATAAAAATATTAATTGGTTTGCCCGACGCATGTTAACATTATGACGTCGTGCTATTGGTTTTTGCACAACGACCCCATTGATATAATTTTTTTAAAAAAAATTTATTATTATAAAGTTTACTGAAAATGTCACTTTACGCCAAAAATCGGAAAAAATAAACATTCAGAGATCAAGTAATGGGACAAAACTTTTCGATGGTTATAAACGAAAAATCTCGATTTAATGGTTATTTCAACTTCGATTTTGATGATTTTTTACAGCTACACTCCTTGACCCTATATGAATACAACGACTGAATTTGATCTTCAATTTATAATATTTACACTAGTGGATACCACAAAATCTTATGTTATATTTAACGAAAGTATAAATAAACTCTAATTGTTAGTGAATATATTGTTTTGATGGCATACGCATTCTATGAAACTAGTTTCAACGATCCAACCGTCAAACTTGTTTGTTTATTCTTCGAGATCATATACGCCAAAAATCGGAAAAAATAAACATTCAGAGATCAAGTAATGAAACAAAACTTTTTGATGGTTATAAACAAAAAATCACGATTTAACGGTTATTTCAACTCCGATTTTGATGATTTTTTTTACAGATACACTCCTTGACCCTATATGAATACAATGACTGAATTTGATCTTCAATTTAAAATATTTACACTAGTAGATACCACAAAATCTTATGTTATATTTAACGAAAGTATAAATAAACTCTTAATTGTTAGTGAATATATTGTTTTGATGGCATACGCATTTTACGAAACTAGTTTCAACGATCCAACCGTCAAACTTGTTTGTTTATACTTCGAGATCATATACGCCAAAAATCAGTAAAAATAAACATTTAGATATCAAGTAATGGGACAAAACTTTTCGACGGTTATAAACGAAAAATCACGATTTAATGGTTATTTCAACTCCGATTTTGAAATTTTTTTTACAGCTACACTCCTTAACCCTATATGAATACAATGAACTAATTCGATCGTCAATTTAAAATATTTACACTAGTGGATATCACAAAATCGTATGTTAAATTTAACGAAAGTATAAATAAACTCTTAATTGTTAGTGAATATATTGTTTTGATGGCATACGCATTCTACGAAACTAATTTCAACGATCCAACCGTCAAACTTGTTCGTTTATACTTCAAGATCATATACGCCAAAAATCGGAAAAAATAAACATTCAGAGATCAAGTAATGAGACATAACTTTTCGACGGTCATAAACGAAAAATCACGATTTAACGGTTATTTCAACTTCGATTTTGATGATTTTTTATAGCTACACTCCTTGACCCTATATGATTGGTCAGTTGTCCTACTCTTTCTCTTTCATTTATCTGTTTGTTCTTCTTGTTGATCATGCAAAATAATCGGCCAAATTCATAATTAAATTTAAATTAGATTGATCACGACGGACATTAGACAACAAATAAGATAAACTTGAAACGACTGTCAAAATTTAATCACGTTTTAATTATAGTAACACGAAAGAGACTAGCGAGCACGGATTATACACAAAATTAGCATCAAAATTGATACAGAATGCGATTTAGTGTGGCCCATTGCAATCATTTTCCCAGCCCATGTTATGTAACATCTACCCACCCTTTCAGTTTTGTTTTGTTTTCTCTTCTATCATCAAATTTGATTGTGTGCTACAATTTGTGGTTTTAATATTATATTGCCTAGATATTAATTTGCTCGTTAGGCATTCTCCAACCTATTTGGGACTAAATCTAAATTTCTCCTCTCAAAAAGTAACTATTTGGGTTTTGCCTGGACTCAAACCGTTTTTCCCCCAACCCTCCAAACTCATTTTAAGTCCGCAACGTTATTAAATTGTTTAAGAATGGTTTAAGTCTATTTTTTTTATGGATAACTTTTCTTCATTTAATCTTTTTAAATAACTTCATAATTTAATTTTTTGAACAATTTGACCTAAAAATTTGAAATTTCATAAATATAATTTTATTTGAGAAATTGGTGGGTATTTATAGAGTTTTGAGTGAGTTTTTGGGGTTGGATATGATTTAGATTAATTTAAAATATTATTTTAACCGTTGGATTTAAATTTCAGTCATTGGATATTTTTTTTACCGTTAAAATATGTTGGATTTAATATGGATCGTTGATTTGGGTTATTGTTGGAATAAAAAAAATATATTAAAAAATTGATGCGACACCTGGCTCGCGTAAACTTCTGGAGCAACAGCAAGCTCGACATCGGGCGCCCATTGAGTGGGCTCCACCAAAGTTTTGTCCGTGATAGTTGGACGCAGATTTCGCCCCAAGTTTGGGTTTTCCCAAATTTTGGCCCCTTAATTTTCTTGGGTCGGGTGAAGATTTGAGCTAAACTTTGATTTGGAAATTATATCTGCAATCCCCGATTCTATTGTTGCTTTGCAATAATCTTATGTCCCAACCCTTGCCTATATATACATGAGTCTACAATCCATGTTTTTCATAGCAAAGCTCAAAGCATATAGAAAAAAGTACTAATTAGTGCAGTAGCTCAATCACAAAACAGCAAAACATGTCTATCCAAGTTTGTGCAGTAGCTCAATCACCAAATGCTACGCCTGAAATTATTCGGCGGACAGCAAACTTCTCACCAAGCATTTGGGGTGATCGGTTCCTCAACTATGATTCCCAAGACGTTGTAATCTCATGCAAATTATCATTATATTTCATGTTAATTTTTCTCAAAAAAATAATTTCGCTAGTGTTTTGCTTATTTAATTAATTGCTGGCCGCAGATAACAAATGCCCGGAACCAACAAGAAGTTGAGGAGCTGAAAGAAGTAGTGAGGAGGGAAGTATTCGCAACTAGTGCAGGTGACTTTTCACATCAGCTCAAGTTGATTGATGCAATCCAGCGCCTTGGCGTGGCATACCATTTTGAAAGTGAAATTGAAGAAGCATTGGAGCGTATGCATGCTACATGTCGTGACCACAACTATAATGATGATGGAGATCTACACAACGTTGCTCTTGGTTTTCGGCTACTAAGACAACATGGATATAATGTTTCATGTGGCAAGTAAATCTACAAATTAATGTGACTGAGTTATTGGCTAGCTAATTTTGTATTTCTTGCCTGACCATTTTTATGACAACCAAACAGATGTGTTCAATAAGTTCAAAGATGAAAATGGAAGCTTCAAGGAATGCTTAATTGTGGATGTTCCGGGGATGCTAAGCCTTTATGAAGCAGCGCATCTAGGCGTACGGGGAGAAGAAATACTAGATGAAGCTCTTGCTTTCACCACCACTCACCTTGACTCTGCTGCAAAAGCTCATGTAAGCTACGAACATGCAGAACAAACCACTCAAGCCTTGGAGAGACCTTTGCGAAAAGATCTAGAGAGGGTATGTGCCAGGCGGTACATGTCAATGTACCAAGATGAAGCTTCACACAATGAAGCTTTGTTGAAACTTGCAAAGTTAGATTTCAATCTTGTTCAGTCTTTGCACAAAAAGGAGCTCAGTGAGATTACTAGGTAAGTCTCTATTTTAATTGTAAATGTGAGCATATATACTCAAGTTACATTTATAGCTAATGTTATTGCTCATTAGGTGGTGGAAAGAAGTAGACTTCAAAAAGAAACTGCCTTTCGCAAGAGATAGGATCGTGGAGTTGTACTTTTGGGTAGTCGGAGTATACTTTGAACCCCAATACGTCGGAGCAAGAAAAATTCTTACAAAAGTGATTGGCCTGGTGTCAGTGATGGATGATATCTACGACGCATATGCTACGTTTGAAGAACTTCAGATCTTTACTGCAGCAATTGAGAGGTACTACTTTGAAATCATAATTTTTTTTTAATAATAATTTAGAGCTGATTTATTGTGATTGCAGAAGTGCTCCTAAATAAGCCAACTTATCAGGTTAAGATGAATGAATGGTTTATCAAAATTTCAGGTGGGATATGAGTTGCATTGATGAACTCCCAGACTATATGCAAATATTTTATCGTACCCTTTTGAATGTTGTCGATGAAATTGAGGAAGGGATTGCAAAGGATGGAAGGTCATACCGAGTTTATTATGCAAAGGAATCTGTATGTATATATACACACTTTTGCTTATAATATATTTAAGGCAAAATCGTAGCAACGGTCCCATAAATAAGACCCCCATTTTACTTTTCGTCCCTTAACTCAAAAATTGTTATGGTCGTCCTTCAATTCCATGTCGTGTTGGATCATTGGTCTTTCCGTCAATTATGTTAAATTTTATGTCAAAATTAAAGGTAAATTGGGAAATTCATATAAAATATTTTCTCACTGTCTCTACAATTTTTAGAACAATTAGAGCAGAGAGTTGGTATTGGGTGAGAAGACTTTTGTGTGGTTTTTATGAGAAGCGAGTTGGAGAGGGAAGAATCTAATGAGATCTGAGGATGTGTCTTCGATAGATTTCGGACCAATGGGAAACCACACCTTGGCTGAGGATGTCTCTTTCTCAACAGCCTTGTAACAGATTTAAAACAAGAATTCAACAACCCAGATGGTGATTTCGAAGGGTGGGGCTCATACTGGGGTTGGGAGGGGGTGAGAGGAGGAGGCAAAGAGAGAAAGGAAGAGACAGTGAGGTGTTCAATTTTTGGGTCTAGGTTTTGAGAGAGAGAGAGAAAGAGTTGTTGTTGGGCTTGGGTAGAATGAGGTGGTGACTAGTTAAAATTGTTATCTGCCCATAAAATTTGATATGAATTTCTCAATTTGCTCTTAATTTTGACAGAAAATTTAACAGAATTGACAGAAGGACGAGTGGTGCAATGCAATATTTAAATGAAGAATGACCATAACAATTTTTGCAATTGATGAGGGTTGAATTTATTTTCTTCTACAATTTTTCTATAACATATGTCCGTCCCCTGCAGTTGAAAGCTATAGCCCGAGCTTACTTTGAGGAGGCCAGATGGTTCAATGAAGGATACACCCCAACTATGGAGGAGTATTTGCATGCTGCAATAGTTTCTAGTGGTTACCCCATGCTTTCAACTGCATCCTTACTTGGCATGGGAGATATTGTAACAAATGAGACATTTGAGTGGCTGTTCAATGACGCAAAAATAGTTAGAGCTTCCGCCACCCTTGCTTATTTCATGGATGATATTGTCACAAGCAAGGTATGCATGTTTAAAATGCAAAGATTCACATCGGAAACTTGACAAAATAAAATGCTATATATAATAAGTGGTTATAGTACTAATAGGCATCATGGCCTTTTGTGATAAAAATACACATTAGGCTTTGTTGGTGGTTAAGTTGGGAACAACATCGGTGTTAATAGTAGTGGCTCACTGGTTTGTCTATGTACAATCAACACAATATGAGTGTTAGTATAGTAGTACTAGTAAGAATGAGAATCTGATTTTCTATAATATTACCGAATTAATATTTGGAATTTCTATATGCAGTTTGAGAAAGAGAGAGGCCATGTTGCTTGTAGTATTGATTGCTACATGAAGCAATATGGGGTGTCGGAGCAAGAGGCACTTGATGCTTTGAACAAGCAAGTGGTGGATCTGTGGAAGGACATAAACGAGGAGTTTCTTAGACCAACTGCAGGGCCAATGGCTATCCTGATGAGAGTTCTTAATTTAACAAAAGTGCTAGATCTCATTTACCAAGGTGAAGATGGCTACACGCGTGTTGGTAAAGTGGTGAAGGATAAGATTGCTTCACATTTTATTGATCCAGTGCCAATTATATGAGTTTTTATGTCAGATTGTCTTTTGATTTTTGCTCAAATAAGAGGGACCCCTATGGTTTGAGTTAGTTCCTGCCAATACTGTCTGGTTATTTATTGGACTTTAGCCCTTATTGGGAGAAACGGGCACATTTCCTTTATTTAAATGTGTGTAATAATGTACTATCTTTTCCTTATTTCTCATGTGCCGCCAATGAACTTGACTTTTCGATATGATAGTGTGTGATCGATTTTGAATATTAATATATAGGGTTAACTACAGTAAACCCCCCAAACTATTGGGCCATTTTCAAGTTCATATATATAGTATAAAAATTCGCGAGTACATACTCAACTTCCCGGAAACGATACAAATTGCCCCCCCCTCCCCGTTAGTGAAATCGTCAGAACCACCGTTATGTGCCTACGTGGCGTCCTCCTGGACAGATTTTTGAGGGCATTTTCGTCCTCCCAAGTGTTCGTAAAATCTCAGAGTTTAAGTTTGAAACTCAGACTCATCATACCCTAAGCCCCGATTCGTGAGAAATCCCTAGTCCCAATTCGAAGACGACGCAGAAGACGAAGTCGACGCAGAGAAAAAGACGACGATGTCGACAATGTCTGCAGATGGAAGAGTCGAAGTGCGCCTGCCAATTTGTCGCTGCGGCAATCAATGTCGTCTGACAACGTCGTGGACTGACAACAACCTTGGGAGGAGATTTTGGGGCTGCGCCGATTATGGGGTAAGAAGAGGGTGTGCATTCTTTCAATGGTATGATCCACATGTATGCGAAAGGTCGAAGAAGGTTATTCCGGGGCTATTGAAACGATTACGCAAGGAGGAAGAGGAAAATCAGAAATTGAAAATGGAGGTTAGAGCTGCCTTGAAAGCACAGAGATTTCTACGCACAAGTCTTCTGGGTTCGTGGATTTTTTTGATTGTGTTGTTGGGAATTCTAGTATTGGAATGGAGACAGGCTGGATCTTCCAAGAATGTGCATTTAGCACTTCAATTTTAGGGTCTACAATTTAGGAGACTTGGGTGATGGTTTTTGTGGCCATGTATGGAACATTTTGGAAAATGAAACTGCTTTATGTGTATGTACAAGCAAATCCTGTAATCTTCCATGTGGATTACAGATGAAAGATGTTTATGTATGAAATGTTAGGCAATTTCCAAATGTATATATTGTTTGCTTCAATGCAATTTCCATTCATACTTTTCCAAATTTGAAAATGTTAAAAGTTAAGCTAGAATACAACCATTTCCAAGTCATGATAAAAGTTACCAAAAGTTACAAAATGTTGACGTTTCTCTGTCTAGTTCAAGTTACAAAATGTTGACAAAATGGCCACATCACAAAAGCAAAACTTGTACTAGTTCAAAACAAAATAGAAGGCAGTAACTAAGAACTAAGAGCCTTGTGTTCTCTGTCACTTGGATGCTCTCAATCCTATTCCAGCAGTATCAGCTGCATTTGAAGACGACGCATTTGGCTGGGAAGCATTTAGTGCAGCCTTTTTTGCAGCAGCAGGAGTCTTTGCCCTTACATATGCAAGCTTTCTCCTTGCTTTTGCAGCTGCTTTTGCTTCAGCCTAGAAATAATAAAACCAATCAAAGCTTCAAAGTAATAACCAAGAAATAATAAAACCAGTCAAAGCTTCAAAGTAAAAACCAAGAAATAATAAAACCAATCAAAGCTTCTAAGTAAGAAAGTAAGAAACATGAAATAATAAAACCACTCACAGCAGCAACATCAGGGTCTTGGTCTTGTATTTTTCTTGGTCTTCCTTTACCCCTTGTTGGTGGTTTTTCCTTTTGAGGTAGATGCCTATGGTGAGTGCTTTTGTTATGGCCAGTCTGCCCACAAATACTGCACCTCATTGGGATTCCTCCTTTTCCAAGCCACTTTTTTCCAGTTTTATCTATTCTTTCTTCAGTGCCTTTTATCCTCACCTTTCTAGGTCCCCCAGGTTGTCTAGTGTAGGCTGGTGGCTTCATTGGTGTCTGGTTGGTCTTGTCCCATAGTTGTGACCCATTAATTGGCATAATCAGATTGTTGTACAGGCTCATGTAACTGTCCTTGCTGTAGTATGAATGCACACAATCCTCCACAGCAATCCCTCCTTTGTAATGTAAGGCAGCAATTCCATGAGCACAAGGTATGCCTGTTAAGTCCCATTTTCTGCAAGAACAAGTGTGGTTATCCAAGTCCACCACATATTGGTCACCTCTTCCTGCATCCACTTGAAATTTAGGACCACCAGACCATTGCACAGTACAATTGCATGCCTCCAACTTTTTATTCTGGACTTGGTCAAAAATGTTCTTGCATATTTGATAGTGTGTGATCGATTTTGAATATTAATATATTTAATTTTTTCTTTCTTTTTTTCATTTTTCATTTTTTTCGTTGCACTTCATTATTTTATTTTGTCACACCAGTGTATATTAATTTTATGATAAAACCATCATATATCATTCAATTTCATATTTATCTTTAAATATTTATTTTAAACTAAAGATAATAAAATTTATTATCTAGCTTTTTCTAACATTATAATTTTTTTAATTATACATTATTATTCTCAAATTATACATTTTTTTTTGTTTATAATAATTGTAGCTTGTATTTAAAATATTTTTTTAGAACAAGAAATTAGCAAAAATATACTTGAAAAATAACTCACATATTATTATTCTCAAATTGTCATACCATACACATTTTAATTGTTTTTATTTTCTGAAAATGCAAATTCATTTTCTTGTTTTTATTCTAAAAAAACATTCTTAAAAAACTTTACCGTGAAAAGTGGGGTAGTGCCGACATAATAGATCCAATGAACATTCCATAATCTACACAAGCTCCCTTCTTTCTAAGACCCCACCCTACAAAACCCATCTCAGTCAAAAACAGTAGTCCAAAGGCATCACGCTCCTTGTGACGAGGAAAAGAACAAGTATATATATCCGAAATCCCATATATAGTTTTACACATAAAAATTGAAAAAAAGGCTGTCTAGGGAGCTCGACCGTTGCTGAATGGGGGTTGGTTTGTGAAAAGAAGTATAAGGTTGGGTTGGCTCCGGCCTTGTTCTTCCGCGGCTGTATGATTGGTCAGTTGTCCTATATGATTTAGATTAATTTAAAATATTATTTTAACTATTGGATTTAAATTTCAGTCGTTGGATTTTTTTTACTGTTAAAATATGTTGGATTTAATATGGATCGTTGATTTGGGTTATTGTTGGAATAAAAAAAATATATTAAAAAAGTGATGCACACCTGGCGCGCGTAAACTTCTGGAGCAACAGAAAGCTCGACACCGGGCGCCCATTGAGTGGGCTGCGTCACCCTTGAGTGGGCTCCACCAAAAAGTTTTCCAATCCAGGCAATAGTTGGACTGGTATTTCGCCCCAAGTTTGGGTTTTCCCAAATTTTGGCCCCTTAATTTTCTTGGATCGAGAGAAGATTTGAGCTAAACTTGGATTTGGAAATTATATCTGCAATGCCCGATTCTATTGTTGCTTTGCAATAATCTTATATCCCAACCCTTGCCTATATATACATGAGTCTACAATCCATGTTTTTCATAGCAAAGCTCAAAGCATATAGAAAAAAGTACTAATTAGTGCACCATCTGATTTTTTTTATATATATATATATATTTTTTTAAAAACAGCAAAACATGTCTATCCAAGTTTGTGCAGTAGCTCAATCACCAAATGCTAAGCCTGAAATTATTCGGCGGACAGCAAACTTCTCACCAAGCATTTGGGGTGATCGGTTCCTCAACTATGATTCCCAAGACGTTATAATCTCATGCAAATGATCATTATATTTCATGTTAATTTTTCTCAAAAAAGTAATTTCGCTAGTGTTTAATTAATTGCTGGCCGCAGATAACAAATGCCCGGAACCAACAAGAAGTTGAGGAGCTGAAAGAAGTAGTGAGGAGGGAAGTATTCACAACTAGTGCAGGTGACTTTTCACATCAACTCAAGTTGATTGATGCAATTCAGCGCCTTGGCGTGGCATACCATTTTGAAAGTGAAATTGAAGAAGCATTGGAGCGTATGCATGCTGCATGTCGTGACCATGACTATAATGATGATGGAGATCTACACAACGTTGCTCTTGGTTTTCGGCTACTAAGACAACATGGATATAATGTTTCATGTGGTAAGTAAATCTACAAATTAATGTAGCAGAGTGTAATGTGACTGAGTTTTTGGCTAGCTAATTTTGTATTTCTTGCCTGTCCATTTTTATGACAACCAAACAGATGTGTTCTATAAGTTGAAAGATGAAAATGAAAGCTTCAAGGAATGCTTAATTGTGGATGTTCCGGGGATGCTAAGCCTTTATGAAGCCGCGCATCTAGGCGTACGGGGAGAAGAAATACTAGATGAAGCTCTTGCTTTCACCACCACTCACCTTCACTCTGCTGCAAAAGCTCGTGTAAGCTACGAACATGCAGAACAAATCACTCAAGCCTTGGAGAGACCTTTGCGAAAAGATCTAGAGAGGGTATGTGCCAGGCGGTACATGTCAATGTACCAAGATGAAGCTTCACACAATGAAGCTTTGTTGAAACTTGCAAAGTTAGATTTCAATCTTGTTCAATCTTTGCACAAAAAGCTAATGTTATTGCTCATTAGGTAAGTCTCTCGTTTAATTGTAAATGTGAGCATATGTAGTCAAGTTACATATATAGCTAATGTTATTGCTCATTAGGTGGTGGAAAGAAGTAGACTTTGTAAAGAAGCTGTCTTTTGCAAGAGACAAGATCGTGGAGTTGTACTTTTGGATAGTCGGAGTATTACAAAAGTGATTGCCCTGGTATCAGTGATGGATGATATCTACGACGCATATGCCACGTTTGAAGAACTTCAGATCTTAACTGCAGCAATTGAGAGGTACTACTTTGAAATCATAATTTTTTTTAAAATAATAATTTAGAGCTGATTTATTGTAATTGCAGAAGTGCTCCTAAATAAGTAAACTTATCAGGTTAAGATGAATGAATGGTTTATCAAAATTTCAGGTGGGATATGAGTTGCATTGATGAACTCCCAGACTATATGCAAATATTTTATCGTACCCTTTTGAATGTTGTCGACGAAATTGAGGAAGAGATTGCGAAGGATGGAAGGTCATACCGAGTTTATTATGCAAAGGAATCTGTATGTATATACACACTTTTGCTTATAATATATTTAAGACAAAATTATAGCAATGGTTCCTTAAATAAGACCCTACTTTACTTTTCGTCCCTTAACCCTAAAAATTATTATGGTCGTCTTTCAATTTCATCTCGTGTTGCATCATTGGTCTTTTCGTCAATTATGTTAAATTTTCTGTCAAAATGAAGGGTAAATTGAGAAATTCATATCAAATATTCTCTCTCTGTCTCTAAATTTTTAGAACAATTAGAGCAGAGAGTTGGTATTGGCTGAGAAGACTTTTGTGTGGTTTTTATGAGAAGTGAGTTGGAGAGGGAAGAATCTAATGAGATCTGAGGATGTGTCTTTGATAGATTTCGGACCAATGGGAAAGCACACCTTGGCTGAGGATGTCTCTTAGCTCAACAGCCTTGTAACAGATTTAAAACAAGAATTCGACAACCCAGATGGTGATTTCGAAGAGTGGGTCTCATACTAGGGTTGGGACGGGTACTGTGTTGAGATATTGATGGTTTGGAGGGGTTGAGAGGAGGCAAAGACAGAAAGTAAGAGACTGTGAGGTGTTCAATTTTTGGGTCTGGGTTTTGAGAGAGAGAGAGTTGTCATTGGGTTTGGGTAGAATGAGGTGGTGACTATGTAAAAGTCTTATTTGCCCTTAAAATTTTATATGAATTTCCCAATTTGCTATTAATTTTGAAAGAAAATTAACAGAATTGACGGAAGAACGCAATATTTAAATGAAGGAAGACCATAACAATTTTAGCGGTTGAGAGATGAAAAGTTATTTGAGGAACCATTGCTACAATTTTGTCTTTATTTAAATTATTCTCTTCTACAATTATCTATAACATATGTCCGTCCCCTGCAGTTGAAAGCTGTAGCCCGAGCTTACTTTGAGGAGGCCAAATGGTTCAACGAAGGATACCCCAACTATGGAGAGTATTTACATGCTGCAATAGTTTCTAGTGGTTACCCCGTGGTTTCAACTGTATCCTTACTTGGCATGGGAGATATTGTAACAAAGGAGACATTTGAGTGGCTGTTCAATGACGCAAAAATAGTTAGAGCTTCCGCCACCCTTGCTAGGCTCATGGATGGTATTGTCACAAGCAAGGTATAAAATATTCTTGTCATGCGAGATTATTAGGTATGCATGTTTAAAATGCAAAGATTCACATCGGAAACTTGACAAAATAAAATGCTATATATAATAAGTGGTTATAGTACTAATAGGCATATTGGCCTTTTGTGATAAAAATACACATTAGGCTTTGTTGGTGGTTAAGTTGGGAACAACATCGGTGTTAATAGTAGTGGCTCACTGGTTTGTCTATGTACAATCAACACAATATCGGTGTTAGTATAGTAGTAGTAATAAGAATGAGAATCTGATTTTCTATAATATTACCGAATTAATATTTTAAATTTCTACATGCAGTTTGAGAAAGAGAGGCCATGTTGCTTGTAGTATCGATTGCTACATGAAGCAATATGGGTGTCGGAGCAAGAGGCACTTGATGCTTTGAACAAGCAAGTGGTGGATGTGTGGAAGGACATAAACGAGGAGTTTCTTAGACCAACTGCAGCGCCAATGGCTGTCCTAATGAGAGTTCTTAATTTAGCAAAAGTGATTGATCTCCTTTACAAAGGTGACGATGGGTACACTCGTGTTGGTAAAGTGGTGAAGGATAAGATTGCTTCACATTTTATTGATCCAGTGCCAATTATATGAGTTTTATGTCAGATTGTCTTTCTCAAATAAGAGGGACCTCTATGGTTTGAGTTACTTCCTGCCAATATTGTCTGGTTATTTCTTGGTGTTCGCCCTTATTGGGAGAAAGGGACTCTTTTCCTTTATTTAAATGTGTGTAATACTGTACTACTTGGGTCCTGAATGACGATTGTATCTTTTCCTTATTTCTCATGTGCCACAATAGTTAACTTGTAAATGCCGCCAATGATGCACTGCTATATACTTGACTTTTCGATATGATAGTGTGGGATCGATTTAGAATATATATATATATATATATATATATATATATATATATATATATATTTGTTCTCAAGGATTGCCACATCTTCTTTTTGCCGACAATTCTATCTATGTCACGACCCGACTTTCCTAGCACGATATTGTCCGCTTTGGGCCCCACCCTCACGGTTTTGTTTCTGGGAACTCACGAGCAACTTCCCAGTAGGTCACCTATCCTGGGATTGCTCTAGCCCCAACTCGTTGAACTTTGGAGTTGCAAGGAATCCGAAGCCAGTGAGCTCCCAAAAGGCCTCGTGCTAGAAAGATAAGTGCCCACACATATAAGGCACTTCACATTTCCCTCCCCGAGCGATGTGGGATTGCTCACCATTCTTGCTTCCTCAAGCTCACGAGTCTTACAATCTACCCCCCTTGGGGCTCAGCGTCCTCGCTGGCACACTTCCGGTTGGGGTCCAGCTCTGATACCATTAAATTGACAGGACCGGCCCCAAATTCCTCGGAACCCGGGACCGACCATGTGGTTTTTACGACATTAAACAAATGCCGGCCCATTTACTAATTTGGAACTTCTATTTTCAAGGTTTAAACGAAAGATAGGGCCGAGACTTCTGCCGAAATTTCAACAGAGTCTCCCCTGTAAAATGGACTTTTCCCAAATTGTTAAACCTACAGAAAAACTCAATCGGCAGCACGCAACAAGTTTACAAGCACACACAACAGTTTACGGCCTTCGGCCTCAGAGTTTCAATCCTAATGGGCAAGTATCAGAGCTTATCTAAGATTAAAGTTTAAGTTTACATACTGAATGCGACATTAAATGAAAGTTTACAAAAATAGGATCCTCCTTAGATTCAAGGCTTGGGAGTCGACGCTCGACTTAGATGCTTGGCTTGGATTTGCTATTGTCTAGGGGCGCAAAATAGAAAAATGTGAGTAGACGAAAATAAAAGTTTTCACAAGGTTAAAACAAAACTATAACCCCACCGTTTTTAAAAATAATGAGAAAAACATGCAATTCTCTTTTTATAAGCAGTCGCGAAGATTTAAGATTAAACTTTATATATATAAAATTATTTGAGGGACGCCCTTTAGGGTACCCTACAATTTTTTTTCCAATGATCCAAACCATCTATTTTTTAGGTATTCATTCATAGATCATCCTTACAAAAAATTAGACAAATCGGAAATCGTTTTGACATCCAATTGTCTCATACAAAATCAAAGAACATGGTGCTTCAAGAAAAGTACTAAAATTTCAATAACTCAATTGAGTGGTCAAATGATATCTGATTCAAGTGATTTTTTGTAGAGATGATCTTTGAATGAGTATCTACAAAATGGACGGTTTGGATTAGTGAAATACAATCCGGAGTGGGCCCTACCAAGGGTGTCCCTCAAATAAGCTTATTTGAGGGATCCCTTAATGGAAGCTCCCTGTATATATATATGTATATATTTATAATCAAACTTAAAATCAATACAATCTTAATAAAATTAAAGGAAACTTAAGAATGAACTCAAATATCTGAAGTTAAGGAAATTCCTAAACCAAAAACAAACGTCTTACAACAAACTCAATTACCCAAAGGTAGCTCTCGTACGAAAAACCAAATCCGTAAAGATCTGAAATCTCGTAACGCAGAAATACACTGTAGAAGTTATATATATTTATTTATATATATTTATATTTCCAATAAGACTAAACTTCAAGATAAATGACTCAACTTTTCCCAAGTCCCGACCCTGACTCAAAACGCATGCCCATAGGCATTGTGAGCGAGGAAGTATCCACGCCGAAGAAGATAAGAAGATACTCATACAATTTAATAATGATATAATAGTAATATAATAATAAGTATACATATATATATATATATATAAAAGAATATAAGAATAAAATATTATAACTATATAGAAATATACCACTACAAGAAAATATGCTTTAGTTGACACTTCATAGTTGACGTTTCTTGAAAAACCATCAACTATTCTACAAAGCTTTGACACTTTCTAGAAAACGTCAACTATTTTCAGTTTTTCCTGACATTTTATGGAAAGTGTCAACTAATGCCCGATAACTTTGACGTTTTTTAAAAATGACAGGACCGGACCCGAATTCCCCCTCGGAACTCGTGTCCAACCCTGCTTCCCGTCAGACACTACCCTGACGCAGGAACTTAATTTACTAAAACGCCCCTTAACCCTGGTTTAAGGAAATGGGCAAGTTGACTTCTGCCGAAAATCCGGCAGAGTCTCCTCTGAAAAATGGACTTTCCCAAAATTTTCCACCTGTTCAAAAACACAGAGAATAAACCAACAGGCAGCATGCACAAAGCAGAAGCACACAGATTAATAGGGAGGCTTTCGGCCTCTACCACAATCCTAGGTGAGCGCTACGAAGCAATCTAAAGAGATTTAAACTTTACAACCTGAGTAAAGGATAGCAAAGTATAAATACAAGAAAACTCCTACAGGAGCCAATAGCCGTGATGCCTCGACGTGGTGGTCTTGACCTCGGGATCTAGTACCTGGGGGGCGGAAAACAGAAAATGTGAGTGGACGAAAAATCAAACTTTAAACCTCCTTTTTCAATGAACATAATAACCCCCTCCGTTTTCACAAATAATGACAAGCTTTATGCAACAAAAATCCTTGTATAATCATATATATTTATACGATCAGATACTTGAAAACAATTCTATTAAATTCGTATCTTGAAATACCATAAAGAAAACTGTAGCTTTGCTACTTCCGTAAAATTCTGGAAACCACAACTTAAACACTGAATTCTTAAAATAAAAATCATGGATTGGAATCCATCCAAAATTATCCCGTTTAAGTAAAACATAAATAACAACATTGAATAACTTCCCTTTTTCCTGGAACCCAACTCCGTCCAGCTTCAAATCTTAATTTAAAATCGCACTGCGGCATCACCGTCCGGTGCACATATCCAAATAAAATCAACCTGGAAATAAAATCCATAGACACACCCACATATATATATTTATAATAATATAAAAGTAAAGTCTCAGAAAATCCCAACGAGGAAAATGTAAAACTAAAACGACTAAAAACCAAGAAAAACCAAATTCCCAACCAACTGTTTCCGACGCAATGCCCGTAGGGCACAAAGCAAGTAAGGAAGGATCCTCACTTAAAAGAAATAAGAATGGAAGTATAGTAATAGGTATATATATACTATATATAAATAGTAAGACTCTTAGACCAATACTTGTACCGGGGAAACAATCCAACAAGGGGATTGTTGACTGACTACGTGGAGAAAAATTCCTTTACAACCACATAGCCAGGGAACCAGCCGTCCCAACTGGGACTAACTCCCAGACATGCACAAAAGAAAATACCTCAATAATGTGCAGCTGAATAAAGTCCTACGCGCGCAGATCACCGGCATGGGCCTACAAAGAACACCCCGCCAAGGGTGAACCGGGTTCCTTTGTATCCTGTATCCATTTCAAGAACCGATGATCCGGGAGGTACATAAAGTTGTGCTAATAGCACTCCATCTAGTATACATAATCCCCGACATACCCTAAATACCAGGGTATTCAGCCCGCACTCCAAACCCGAACACAATAATTTCCGGACGTTACCCCGTCCATAATTGACACCCAAAATATATATAAAAGAATATAAACACCAATGTCTCAATATACATATCTGGAACCCAAAATACTCATAAGCTTCCAATATAAAATATAATCCATATATTCCGTATAATACCAGTTCCAAACTTGAAACGAATATATATCTCCATAATTGCAAAGTAAATAGAATTCCTTAAAAATGAGAAATTCAAGACCCAAAACATTTAATCAACGTATAAATATAAAATATAAGATATAAAATATAAATTTCCAAAATCAATAAGTTTTCACTCACGACAATATAAATTTCAAATATTAAAGTCAATAGAAAATTCCTTGATTTAAAACAATATAAAAAAATTCCAAGATTAAACTAACCAAAATAAATAATTCGAAAACCGACGTAACAATAAATCCTTAATTTGTCAAATATAAAACCCAATAATTTCCGGGTATTTCACCATACCCAAACCGTATACAAAAATTACCGGACGATGGTCCCGTCCCAAGTTCAATACTCAAAGACCTTTAATTTAAAATATAGTCACCAATGTCCCACAAATAAACCGACTCCAAAACATGCATAAACTTTAAATATAATTTAAATTCCAATTACCTCATAAAATATTCTATCCAAGATTCAAAATATCATTAAAACCCCTTAGTCAAAGTGACTAGTTTTATATGCATAAATTTCCGATAATTCCATCAAAAATCAAGTCCAAGACTTAAACAATATTTGAAATCCCAATCATCAAAATAAATCATTTCATATGCATTGCAATTCAATCTTTAAAAATATGCTCGTTCAAAACAAATGTCCACTCACAACAAGTCCACGCTGCTCAATCCTTAGAGAGCTTTTCTTCCTGAGTACGCGAAGCAAGAGTACCTATTTGAGAGAATAAACGGTTTAATTAATACGCTGCATCTAACAACAAACTTTAACTCAAGAAACTAGTTCTCGGGTCTCAAAGTAAGCGTACACGACTACCGGGAGTTTCTAGAGTCAAACTACGCTCTTCAACAGGTGGGACCATCTCGGAAGACTCACGGTCAATCGGCGGTCAAACACCCCGTTTTGGTCAACCCGGGCCCGTTGGGTCCACTACTTCCAAAAGGTTCCGGACATTCCTAGAAGTCCAACAAAGTCAACTACACGGCAAGGCGACCTCGGGAGACCCTCGGTCAACCCCTGGTCAAACTTGGTCAAACCGACCGACTAGGTCAAACTGGACCCGTGGGTCCCATGACCTCCAAACTTAGATCCGAAAGTTCCTACAGGTTCACTACGACTTAGAGAATACGTCCTGAAAGTTTGGTCTCGATCGTGGCCTGAATCGCGACAATCGCACGACAAGACGGTGAATCGGTTACCCAACCCTAGGGTTAATGATTCGAGTATCCGGACTCCGATTCTTGATCCGCTTGTTCCTACATGATCCTAGAGGTACGGGAACAACATACTTGGAAATGGGACCGATCCAACGGCCCGAACATATCGAACCCGGATAACGCATAATAGGCGTAAATCCGTTCGACCGTCAAACGACAACCAAATTGGAATCCGAGCATACCTACATGCTCAAGACGACATGGGGAACATTTTGGGACACAATGCACCACCACTACAGTGCCCCGAAACTCGCCGGAATTGGGTGTGCATAGTAATTCCGGTGACCGGAAAAACTTCAAACCAAGGGTCAAGACTTCTGGTAAAGGTTCAACTCAACACGTGGAGCATTTTATTCAACTACGGCAACACCTAGTTTGGCCAGCAAGTGGCCGGAAATTCAACTCAAAAACCGGCCAAATATGGGTTTCTAAATCGAACAACCTAGGCTTGAAACCAATCTACAATACATACCTAAATGGATAGAGTATGAAGAGTAGATGAAGTTTCATACCTCACTCGACCCAAACGGTTGCCGGAGTCGCCGGAAAACTCGTCGGAAAGTTTGATAACCATCGAACTTCCAGTCGCTCCAGTTTAAAATCCTAGGATTTCTGAGCTGGGGGAATGGGCAGGCTGTGTAGAGGAGGAAGAGATGAAGATTTAGCAACTGGAATCACCCGAAACGGACTTCGGATGAGGGAGAAATCGCCAGTCAAAATCTGGCCCAAGAGAGGAAGAAAAATGGGAGAGAAGAGGGAGCCGTCGGGGAAGAAGAAAACGATTTTACAAGAAAATCAGAAATTCGTTTTTTTTTTTTTTCTAATCGCTTCTCGATCGTTACAACCTGGAATTTGGTGTACCGCATATCCACGAACTCGCTTCGACGAGCCGGACGCAACGGCACAACTCAATTTCCCAGATTCTTTTCGGAAATTTAAAGTGCCTAAAATACCCTTAATCCCAGTGGCAAAACTGTAATTTCGCCAAAATTATTTATTTGACTAAACAATTGGGATTGAATAGTGAAATTGGGTCAGGGATGTTACAAAAAAACGTCAGGTAAAAAACCATTTTGTTGACATTTATTAGAAGCCGTCACTTACCCTTCCAAAAACCGACAATTAAAGAAGAAAACCCTAAGTACTATGCCGTTCATTTTCTCTCTTCTCTCTCCCTTCGTCCTTCTCTCTCTCTCTGTCTTGCGCCGCCCTTCCTTTTCTTTTTGTCAAGATCACTTTGTCGCACAACTCATATCTCTGCTCTCAATCTCTCGCTCAATTCTTCTATGCTCTCGCTTAATCATCTTTCCACTCTCACCCTCTCGCTCAAGATCTCTCTGAGTTCTTTCCAATTTTTCTGTTGGTATATTTGGGTTTTCAGCCACTCTAAGTAGATTGTAAAACCCACAAATCAGCATCAACGAGAGCACAACCGTCTGACTTTCGTTCCCTCGACCAAATGCTAGCTTCATCTCGACCGGTCGGACATAAACATCTGTATCCATAACCATTTCACAACCATCTGCAAAATCAGAATAAAGACCCGAGACCCGCTTCGATCGACGACCTTAGCTTCACGATCGGCTGTGGAACCCATGAAATGTGGTGTGGGTGATCGACCCGTCTGCAAACAGAGGAGAAGAGATGAAGGATATGGTGTTGGAGAATCTTTCTTGCTCTGGTTGAGCGGCATCACTGGACTCGAGTTCTTCCAATGTCAACTGCAAACTGAGGTGTGTTTCTTCATCTCTTTTTAGAATTTGAGGTCGTTTTCTTTGAAATTTGGACTATTAATACACCAAAATGGATTTGATTTCTTTTATGTATTTTGGTTCATTTGATTTAAAAGTTCAAGTATGAAAACAAGAATCTGATACAGATTTAATTTTTTCTGTCGTTGGATCGTTTTCCTAATTGAGTATTTCAATTCTAGTATGGGTTTCCTGGCTCTCATTATTTTTGAATCTTTCTTTTGATTGTAGGATCTAGGATTTTCTTTGCCTGCAGTCTAAATTTGCAAGTCAGTGCTTTAATTATTTAGGAATGTAATGATTTTACGTTTGTGTTGAGCACTGGAACTTGAGTTCATGGGTTCACCCTGGATCCATCTCTTGGGGAGTTCATACTAACTCATCCAGACATCCAGGTATACCTCTTTTTATACTCCTCAACCAGCATAATCCTTACTATATTCTGTTGAGAATGTACCAAGGGACATATGTTATCTTTGAGATTGGCATTCATTTCCCTTTGTTTTGGAGCCTCTAACTTTCAGTTTATATCTACTTCTTTGCCCAGATTCCAAAGAAAGGAAAAATCTATTCAGTGAATGGAGGGAATGCCAAAAATTGGGATGGTCTGACAACCAAGTATGCGAAGCTCAATTACTAATTTCTTATTTCTAAAACCATCATTGTAGATGTCTGACCCTTTTGATTTCCAGGTATGTGGAAAAGTGCAAATACCCAAAAGATGGTTCATCACCAAAGTCTCTAAGATACATTGGAAGGTATCCTATATTCTCAACTTAGCAGTCTATGAATTTCAGGTGTTTAAATTGTTTGATTTGGTCTTTCAATCCCAATCTGAAATTGGTGGTGAACTAAAAGTTTATTTATAGGTCAATGATTTTTAGCTTTCTTTCTTCATCGTTTTAGTTTCTCGTTTCGTGTTTGTGTTCACTATCTTAATCTATTAGTTTAGCATGGCCAACTACAAATTCAATCCGGTCAATTCCATCAACTGATCACTGTCACCGCTCACCACTCACCACCCATCATGTAAAAGTTTCCTTTAGAAGTTAGCTTCCCTAATTACCTACCTCCCCAAAAATGGTTGCTTTAATAAAATCATTTGTCGTCAAACAGTGAACCACCATTGACCATTTTTTATGTATTCTTTTTTTATTAGATATTCATAAATTATTTTCCTTATGATATGGGATATGCTTTTTGCAGGTTAGGTGACTTCTTCTTTTTTTTCTTTTTTTATACAAGGACAAATGGCTCCTAAAGCTTTACTCGTAACACGTAACATGTATAATGGTACATGATTATATCACTATAGTTTCCAGGAAAGCAAAACCCATTGATCATTATAACTTTGCCTCCATTTTATTCTAAGTGGAAATTTAGGAGGTTCACAAAACTCATCATGATATACATATATATGTATATCTCTTTGCCCTTAAGTAGTGTATGTTGTTTTCTCAAGAGTTTGAATGAAAGGGGATGTGGGATTCGAGAATTTAAGGAATGCAAATGCTGACAATCATATGGATAAAGGAACTATTATCAATGTTCTTTAAATATATTTAGTATACGTGTTACAATTAGAGATTATTTATGGGCAGCTATTATCTATGTTGTATCTTTTATTCATTGTTTCATTGCAACATATTGTTGTTGATGCTAAAAATTAACTTTTTGGTTTCAGTGTACATTTAAGATTTTCTTTTTTAAAAAAAATTGTACATTTAAGATTTGATGTATCCACGTATAGTTCGAAAGCCAATAGTTTGTCATAAAAGAAATTTCCTGAGAATGTGATATTAGAGAAGTAGAAACTCCACAAAAATCATGTCTTCTCTTCTTGCATTTCTGTCTATTTGACATGAAGCCACTGAGTAAAACTGGTTTTTCTATTTGATAATACTTGTGTCGACTCTCCTCTTGTATTATCTATTTGATAATACTTTGTGCTGACTCTAAGCTATATAAGTGACACGTAATCGCAGATTTTTAAGAGCATCAATATAAAAATTCAGATGATCAATTGGAGTTTATTTATGCATGTAATAATACCTAAAAATAAAATATGTATCACTACTTGTTATCCGAAAGCAGCTTTTGGTTTTCGTAAGAATCAATTCTCGTGAGATCCCGATGATGGTGGGAATAGGTTCAATTCCTCCCAGGTATATTCTTTTCTATAACTTATCTTTTTCCAAATTCCAGTTACTCCCGGTTTCTTTTCATATTTCCGAAAATGCAGACTGAGATTTTTCTCTTATCAAGTTCATTATAGAGATAACTGAGGGCTGCATAAGGGCATACATTACATATTTAGTTTATTGTTTGATTCCTTTGTTGAATGGATGCTGAAATTTTCTTTTAAGGCTCTGCTGAAGAATATAAATCTGCATATTTAAAGGATTTCAATTCTACCCTCTTACTAAATTTGTGTACCTAACTAGGTAGAAGTATACGGTCATTTCTTTTGTGCGTAATTGAGTTCAAAATTTTCTCTGCATTAATTTTAGTCAAAAGGAGCAACTACTTAAATTTGGCAATGCATATGTGCACGATATGCCTCTCATTATTATTTTACCTATCTTAGTCCTCTCAATTGTGAATAAGTCTGCTCAAGCCTAGAGATATTAAGCATTTGCCAAGTGTTGTATGGTTCAGGATAGGGAATGTCAAATGAAAATGACTCAACTCTTTGATTTGGGCAAATCAAACATTGTCAGTTCATGTATGCCCTCAAACGTAAATGGACTTGAGTATATTGTATCATTTCTTTTCTTAATTAAATGATATTGGATTTGTGGCCATATGTAGATGTAAATTTAATGAGCGGTTTCTCTCTCTCTCTCTCTCTCTCTCTGTAAAACTTAAAGACGGAGAGAGAGAGAGAGAAACATGTATGTTTGAAAAGTTGGTCTATGTGTGCTAATTGAATTTGATAGCATTTTACATTTGGTGCGTACTTTATAGAAAGAGATTGTTTCCTTTTTTGCAGCTAGTTAATTCCAATTTACAGAGCAGGAATGTTATCCTATGTTTAGCTTGATGGATGAAAATCAACTTGGCCATGGTAACTGTAACAACCCGATCCCAATTTAAGTTTAAAAATATTAAATATTAAGGCGAAGGACGATTTTACCCCGGTGAATTTAATGAATTTAAAAGTTGACTTTAAGATCGAAAGAATTTGGTGGAACGGGTGTACCGTTGCGTCCGCTCGTCGAAACGAGTCCGTGGACGTGCGGAACACCCGATTCGAGCCCGAACGAACGCTTAAAGGCCTAAAAGCGGTAGGGGCATTTTGGTAATTTTCGAAAAGGGGTAAAAAATAGAAAACCCAGCTGGCCAATCGGCCAGCGCGTGCCAAACCCCCCTTCGTCTTCAACCTCCCGAACCCTCTCTCTCTCGGTCACTCTCGAACCGGTGGCGGCCGCACGACTCCGGCCAAGCCAACCCGCTGCACCACGCCCGCAGCCTCCCCTCGTCCTCCTCGTGTCATCCCTGTCTTTGGTTTCGCTGAAACCACCTCGGATCGCCTCTGCGAGCTCGAAATTCAACCGAGCTTCTCGCCGTCGATTGCTCTATTTCGGCCACCAAATCGATCGGCCAAGGTGAGTTTCTGAACCTAATCAACGAGCTCTAACTTGTTTTCGAATTTTCGGCGTGATTCCGGCCAGTTCTTGGCCGGTTCTCACTGCCAAAATACTCCCCTCCACCTACTGATCACTTAGCCGTAAGTCTTGCCCCGAAACTCCAAGATTTTCTGTCGCCGAAAAAATCACTCAAGCCACCCAAACCTGCCGGCGCGTGTGGCGGCGCGTGGGCAGGGTGGTGGCGGCTGTTCTTCATGCCAAAACACTCCACGTAACCTCCCGAGCGCATAGGTATGCTCGAACGAATTTTTGGAGATCGTTTGAGCGAAGAACCAATGTTCCCGGTTAGATTTAACTAGGGTTAATTTGGGTTCGTTGAGTTTAAACCGTCGGATCGTAACGAAACTTGGAAGTTAAGTATTTGAGGATCGTAGAAACCTATAGGAACTTACGGATCGTCATTTGGAGTTCGGGAACCCCTTGAATGCCCGGGTGGAACCAAACTAAGGATTTAATCGAATATTAAATCCCGGGGATTTCCGAGTTAACTAAACGGCTTAAATTAGAATCAAGTGGGCCCGGGAAACCTTTCTAATTACAATTGAACACTTTAGGCCCGGGGGTCGGGATTTTCATTAAATTATTATGCCGAGCTTTGATGAATTATTAAATGGTTTAATTTTCGTAAATAGGTACTCAAGCTTCGGCGGAGTTGCAGGAAGGCCCTTCTAAGGGTCAGGCTAGCTCGGACCAACAGTGAGTGGACCTTTGATTTTTATAAATGCTTTTATTTCATGAATGCTTAATTAATGCTTTTGTGGAATTATTGATTTCCAAATATTATTTATGATTTGCATATTAGAGTTTAATTGAATTTACTGAATATTCTCTATAATTTAACTTCCGAGCCTAAGATTGAATTTTAGAATGAATTTCATGATTATAAGATTTGGATTTTAGAATGGCTTGAGGAAAAAAACTTGTTTTTGAGTTATAAGATTATGAAAGGTTTCAAACCACTCTAGGTACCCTATTGATGTTGCCTTCGGATTAATAATGCTGCCTACGGAATAAAAATTGATAAAGGTTATTACCCGGTCTACGGACCTACTGCTGCCTTCGGTTAAAGTCTGCGCGCATGACTCACGCCCCACGAGTCTCGGGGACGCTCGGACCGTGCGGAGCGAGGACGCGGCTCGGGTAAACTTTGTGTTTTCCGAGTCTAGCGAGGACGCGGCTTAGGTTGACTTGGTGTCTCCTAAGTTTTGCGAGGACGTGGCTCGGACCGACTTTGTGTCACCGAGTCTTACGAGGATTGGAATTGACGGTTGCATATTGGAATTGACGGAATTTATAAGGGTATACCTAGGTGGATTTTAATTAAGTTGATTTGTTAATATCTTCGTTTATGAATAAGAACTTTTATGTTGATGAACTTTATAAATTTGATTTTTAATGCATACTTTAAATTATTGCTCATTTATAGAATTGGTTTCTAATGTTTTTACGGTGGGGCTAACTTGTTGTTTTCAATTTTCTAAAACCTACCTTTTTGGTCCACTCACCTTTTTAAATGTTTTCGCCCCCAGGCTATAGGTTGTAGCTGAGCACCACCACCGGCCCATCATCACCACCACGCACTCCTACGACCTCGTGTAGGGTCCTTGACCCGAGAAACTTTGTATTTAATTATTTTAGAAGCTGTGAACTTGCCCAACTGTTGTGAGGCCTGAGGCCGTACTTTTGAATTTTTGTTGGTGTGTGAACCTTAACTTGTGCTTGCTGAAGTTTGTGGAGATAAAATTTGTGCTTTCGCAGGTGTATTTAATTTGGGAATTGAGCCAATTACAGGGGAGACTCTGCCGAATTTTCGGCAGAAGTCGAACCTTAAAACTCTGTTTTCTCAATTTCTTTATTAAAAGGGCAAAATGGTCAAGTGTGTCCGACGCCCGACAGATGTCGGACACGGACAGGGCTTGGCCCGGATTCCAAAGCGGAATTAGGGTCGGGTCCTGTCAGTAACTTTCACAAGTGCTTAAGCTTGATGGATGTATAATGTGTTTAAGTTATCAAAGCATTGGAGGAGAGGCTCGTAAAGTGCCAAGCTTCTAAGTGACAATTAGTTCCATGTAATTTGTGATCTACTACATACTATATACTAGATAGCTTTGGTCATTTAATTTTTTTTATTGCTGTGTAATTTTTAATGTGTTTTCAATATATATATATATATAATTACTCTATCTAATTATATTGTTATAGTGGATGTACAATTTACTATTTGTTTTCTATTATTGGATTATCATTTTTTTTTAATATTATCTTTTTATTTCTTGACGGCTAAAATCCGTCAAGTAATCTTAACTTGACGTTTAAAACGCGTCAAGAAAGTGTTAGTTGACGGCTAATAGCCGTCAAGAACAAATGTTACTTGACGGTTAAAACGTGTCAAGTAAGCTTAACTTGATGTCCAAAACGCGTCAAGAAAGTGTTAGTTGACGGCTAATAGCCGTCAAGAAAAAATATTACTTGACGGTTAAAAAGTGTCAAGTAAGCTTAACTTGACGTTTAAAAAGCGTCAAGAAAGTGTTAGTTGACGGCTAATAGCCGTCAAGAACAAATTTTACTTGACGGCTAAAAAGTGTCAAGAAAGGGGGTACCTTTTATTGATACCCACACTCTTGATGGTTTTTGAGCCGTCAAGTAACATGTTAAGTGACACGTTTTAGCCGTCAACTAAGGCAATTTTTCTTGTAGTGTACGTATATAAAATCAACCTCAATACCAAGAGTTTGTACCGGGGAACAATCCATCCGGGGGATTGTTTAGACACGGGACAGCATCGCATCATCCCGTGCCCAGGGTTGAGCCGTCCAACCGGGGGACTGATGCTCGAAGGCACACACGCCGGCATCGCATCGCACGTGCTGCAACAACTAGTCCTATGCGGGCGCAGACTACCCGTCAAGGGTGTTCGGTAACACATTTCAAGGGTGCCCGGGACATATCTCAATCCAATCAATATCCATCATCCATATCCAAGTCCGGGGGTGGTACATAGGGTGGTGTTCTCAATAACCAATTCACAAACTCAAATGTTTCCCAAAGACCACAACACGGATTAACCAAACCCCAGAATCATCAAATCAACCCAACCCCACATACCAAGACACCCCATCTAAACCATAAACATATTAACAAATAAGTATAAATAGATAGGACTCGAAAATAATTAGGTAAACACAAATAAAATTCCAAATAGGAATAGGCACCCAAATAACCCGATACATATATAAATAGTATGAAAGAAACCCAACTTAACCACGAGCCTTTTATTGCCAATCACAATTTCTATAATCCAATAAATCCCAAAAATTGCTAAATCGAAGGAAAAGGAAAACTCCCATAATCGACGCATTAAATCAAATATAAATATACAATAACATATATCAAGTCCCAAAACACAACCTCCCACCGACAAAATACAAAAGGGTCTCGAACTTTGATGAAAACATAAGATCCAAGAATATGACTTAATTTCCTATAAAACAATAATAAAATTTCCATTTAACTTCAAGGGATCCACTGAAATCCAAGAATCAACATATTCGACATATACTAAAATTCTAAGTCTTAGAATGTGGAATTAATCCAAATTTATGTAGAGAATCTCAAAAGTCGAATATAATTCATAAAAACCAAGGTATAATATTCCGATATACTAAATTTAAGATCTTAAATATCATTCGTAAAACCCACACCAATTCATAATTCACTATGAACATTAATACACTCAATATTTAATATAAACCAAGAAGTTCATCAGAATTGCTAGAAAACCCTTTCAAACAATGTTATAGTCTAAAATTTGCCAAAGATCGAAATTAAATGAATAATACGATCACGAATATCCAATACAAGTAAAGGAACTTATAAAATACTATAAGGCATAATAAAGTATTAACCAAGTTCTCAAAGATCATTATAAATCACTAAATTCATAAAATGCCATAAAACATTTATAAAACAATATAAAAATTATCCATTAATAAAATAATCAATTCTAATAGAGAATACAATTAAATTTTGAAAATAATGCAAGTTTGAAAGCAAAGTCCACTCACTAATAGTTCCAGAATGTTCGACTCCTGCGAGGGTCCCGCCTGCAGCGTACGCCAAGCCGGATTACCTATTCCGAAAAACGAGAGAATCGGATTAGAAACCGCGCTTCAAACGAAAACTTTAAAACACAACCCTAAACTTTATCCCGGTACCCGAGATATGCGTGCTCGTTCAAACAAGGTGTTCCTAGGGTCCAACCTTGTCTTTCAACAAGTGGGACCGCCTCGGAAGGCTCACGGTCAACCGGGGGTCAAACTTCCCATTTTCATCAACCCGGGCCCGCGGGGCCCACGACCTCAAATTCAACCTAAACGTTCCTAAAGGTTCAACAAGGTCAACTAATCACGTCACGAAGGTTCCGTCACGATCGAACGGTCGAATTTCTCAAAATCGCGCGATCGGACGATTTTCGTTAACTTAACTTTAAGTCGATGATCCGAAGCATCTGGGACTCCGAATCTCGATCCACGAGTTCCTACACGATCCTAGAGGTTCAATGAACGACATATTTGAAATTTGGATCGATCCAATGGTCCAAATACGTTGAACCCAGATATCGCCTATTAGGCGTAATATCCGATCAACTGTCATATGATCTCCAATTTCAAATCCGAGCGTGACGGACGTAGGGATGATTTAGAAACAGTTTTGGGCCGCCACAAGTGGGCCCACACGCCGCCACACCCGCTAGCAGCGCATTGGGTGTCTTGAGTAAATTCCTGGCGACATGAAATTCTCGAGATAACCCACAATCTTTGTACCTACAGACTTGGAACAACAAGGGGAGGATTTTGGCCTTGAGAACCGGCCAAGAACCGGCCGGATTCTCGCCGGAATCCATGGAACCCGAAACCCCTCAAACCCTAAGTTTTTGAATTCCAAGCAAACCTTCAAATCGAACCCTATAACCTCCAAAAACACTTAGATCAAAGGCAAGGGATGCTAGAACTGACCTGGATCGATGGTTACAGCCGTGGAGTGGCCGGATTTTCGAAAGGAAAATCCGGCAGATTTTTCTTCGTCTCTGGCCGTGCGGTTTCAAGAGGTTTGGGGCGAGATCGATCGGTGGGGAGGGTAAAGGGAGAAGAGGGGAGGATATTGGAGGAGTTCGGGGTGGTGGGCTGGCCGGACGGGGCGTTGCCGTCGTCTGGTTTTTGTCAAAGGAGGGGGTTTTAGTCGAGGAAGAAGAAGACTGAAGGGGGTTACGCACCCCAGCTGAAATAATAACCTTTTTTTTTTCAATTCTAAATTTATTCATTTATCTTAATAATTAATTTCTAATATTCTTATTTAATTTCCTTTATCACTTATTTATTTTTATTTTAATCATTTATTACATTTTCAATTTCAATTTACCTCATTTTCTTGATCCGGGATGTTACAATCTAATTTTTTGTTGGGCCAATGAAAGGCAAAAAAACTTACATGGGAATAGCACTATTTTGTTATTCCCGGCCAATAACACAATGACACGTGAAAAAGTTATCATACGTGTCATTGCGTTATTGGCCGGTCAACAAAATGATTTTTTGTTTTGAGGTGAGAACAGTTCCGGTATTTGGCCTTTACCCAAAGGGTGGTGCTAGAGGCACCAACTTTGGGCACCAACTTGGGCACCAACTCTCTAATCGAGGTGGAACCCGCTAATACAACGGGTCTCACGCTCTATTAGAGAGTTGGTGCCCAAAGTTGGTGCCTCTAATATTTTCCTTACCCAAATTTACAAAGAGAGAGAGAGATGAAGACTGATGGAGAGAAGAAGAGAGAGAGAGAGTGAGAGAATTAAAAAAAGAAAGAGACAGAGAGAGATGGAGGCAAGAAGAAAGATAAACAATAATTTTTTTTAAAAAAAGGAGAATATTTGGGAACGTGTACACGTGTATAGCTCTTGTTGTTCTTATGAGTGCTTTCGGGATCTCCATTTTGACAAATTAATTAAGAACATCCACAGCGAAAAGCATCCCTTAATTTATTGAATCTGAGGGGTACAGTTGTTTCTTCCCGCCCACTAATAGTTGTTTCACTATAAATAGCACATAAATACCTCTTCAACTCATAGCAGCTTTTGATACATTCAATTGAGAGCACATTAATCATTTCTTCGGAATTAGGAATAAAATGTGATAGGAATTTTACCACAGGTGCAAAAGGGTTAAAAAACCTATAAAACTTGCAAGAATGACAAGGTTATTGTAGTATAAACGGATCTCGCAAGGTCGTTCTCCACAAGGATTATTAAATAACTCGTAGCAAACCAAATTCTAATTAATTACTGTAAAAGAGAAAGTTGAGATGTTTGATTTTAAGACCTTAAATTAAGCTGAAGTTAACTAATAAAAATAAGGTAATATGCCAAATTAAAGCTAAAAGCAAAAGAAACAGTTGTGTTTTGAGAAATCAAGTTAAGAAAGCACTAGGGATCCGCCGTCACCTTAGCAATTCTATATAGTTCTCCCAATTACTTATGACCTATACATGCATATTTCAAAGGTTAGGTATTCCTAATATATGCCTACTTGGACCCCCAACATAGAGCGTATATCATACATGCAATCCGTCTGTGGTATTCGTGATCAAATCTAAACATACATGACTCATTAAGTTACGTGAAACCTTTTGACAAACCATGCAACCCTTAAGACGTGGTATTCATCCTAAGTGAATTCGCACATATTAATCACAAGAAGCCTTCACAATTTCAGGGACCGACCTCCGACCAAAATTGCATCAAATTACTTTTCTAAACATCCTAATGGTGATCAAGCATCAAGAGACTTAGATAGTTTAACCCAGTGATGAATAATTTGAAAACCTGCATGCATATAATCATAAGCAAATTGGATAGAAACTACATATTCTTGCTAAGGCTCGTGGCCTCACCCTAGCAAAAAGGGAATTAGTTACGCATATTCATAATAGAAATCATAGAAAATATTATTAAGAAGAAAAAGAATAACAACACCTGAAAGTAGAAAATCCAAGAACCCTAGCAATTGCTCTCCCAAAAGCCAAAAAGAAGTCTCAAAAGAAGTCCCTAAAACTGATGTGAAAAGAACTTAAATACTCCCTAAAACCTAGCTTCACAAGACAGCTTTTCTTTTCCTACAAGGAGACTAAATAAAAATAAGGTAATATAAGGAGATAAAATCCTAATTGGATAAGGAGAATATGCATTAACTCTGCCCATTCACGTTCTGGCCTCAAAACTGCTCCAAATCAGGCCCATAATAACTTGTTTTGAAGAGAAAAATATTCTGAACACATCTCAAGAAGGCCACGAACCCATCCGAGGTCATTTTGGGCTCCAAAAACGCCATTAAGGGCCCAAAACGTCACTTTTTCCAGCACTGCACTGCTCCTTTATTTTTATCGCCATAAAACAACTGCTTGGTAGAAAAATCTGGAATTTTGATACAATTGGGCCAAGTGACTCACGAACGTCCTCCAACTAGAATTACTCCAAAATTCGTCCATTTGATCATGTTTTGCTCCAAAGGAAGTCGAAAGCCCTATATTGAAAATACAATTCAAAGTATCAAAATTCTTCCAAAATATTAACCAAAATATACCAAGATTGGGATAAAATATATACTATAAAATATACCCATCAAAATACCCCCAAACTTAGCTTTTTGCTTGTCCTCAAGCAAAACGAAAAATAAAAATAAAAACAAACTGACTAAACTAAACCACTTTCGTAGGTAATCTCGATGGCACTTACATGTGCCACAAGCCTTTAAACATCTAGGTGTCCCTAGTAGGAGGAGTTGTGTCTCCTGAGGGTTTACCAGTCACGATACCCACAAACGCTCCTTGCAAAACAAATATATACAACAAAAACAAAAAACAAAAACTAACAAATCAAAAACTTGACATAAAACCTAACTAAACAAAATTTCCACTTAAGTTGCAATCCATAGAAAATGTTAAAAATCAGAACATCTTTTCAAAAGTTCCAACCAATCCCACTACAAAGTCTAAGCCATTTAGAGTCAATTAGAAAAGAATTCACAAACTTCCTTTGGTGTAAAGTGAACCATCATAGCTAAGGAGACTCGACCAAAACCCTTACCTCTCATCCCTTTTATTCATACTTCACATACGAACTTCACATTTTTTTTTCTTTTTCTTTTTCAATTTTTTTTTTGTTTTTTTTTTGTTTTGTAATAGTAGTGGTCGTGCAATGTCGGTTCCCTTAAGCTTTCGATCCAACCCATGTAGCGAGCTTTAGGTCAATGACTCCCAAACCATTAAGGCTTTAGGGCACTAGGTGTAGAACACCCCTAAGGACTTATTAACCCGAGTTGGAAAGGCTACGAAACCAACTAACCACCCTACCTCATGCCAAAACTCTACCGCTTGACTCGAGAATCACTGCTGATTAGGCAGGACTGGCCCGGTTACTAGCAAAGCTTCGGGTGAGGCAATTATTACTTTATAACATATACTTTTTTTTTTCTTTTTTTTCTTTTTTTTTCATAGAACAAAAATTAAAACACACTTGGACAAAAAAAAATAAGTATTTTGATCTCACTCCCCACAAACCATGTTGGTGTGATGTGCCAATTTCAAAGTATAATTCATGAATTAGTGTCTAAGCAACAACAAATAGAAAAGACTCTACTATGGGATTGATCTCTCTCCCTCTGCATCTCTCTCTCCCATATATGTCTTCGCGTCTCTCTCTCTCATCCCTCCCTCTGCGTCTCTACCTCATCTCTCTGTCTTCGCGCCTCATCTCCCTGCGATTCCCTCTCAGGTTATTTCGCCCCCTTCATCTCTCTATTTCTCCTTTGTTTCTTGGATTTCTTTGTTTTTGTGATTAATTTTATGTTTTTATGACTATTAAAGGTATACAAGGGTCTCTAATTATCACTGCCATTTTTCATATGATTATGGGTTTCCTAGGCTTGGGGAGAAATTATGTCAGGTTATTCACTGGTAAAGATCTCTTGATCCTCCATTTGCTACTACTTAACTTAATGTTGGCTTGTTTTGAAGTATTTTCAGTATCCAATTCAGTTTTTGTTTAGTTCCCTCTTAATTATTTTATATTTCTAGTTAGTGATGTTAGTAATGTATCACAATGTTTGTCCAATTGCTATTTTATATTTATATTTTGATAATTATTGTTGCCCTCTCCATTTGCCGTTTGATGTTCCTTCTTTCTAGTTTTTCAGTTTTTTTAGTATTTAAATCCTATTTGCATTTTTTCTCTGTGGTTCAACATGTTATATTCATTGTTGTTTTTTCGGTACTTATCATTTTCTCTTTTATATTCTTAGGGCTCTCTAACACAGGTAAAAGAATTGCCTTTACTGTTTTTTTGTATAATATTTGGAGAATGAGTTGGTATTTTTTTCTTCATACTTGGAATATTGGTTCTTGCGTTCAAAATTTCAGTTAAGTTGATGTGAGCTATTTTTTTTATTACTTACAATTTTCTCTTTTATCTTCTTTGTGGCATGAGGTATGTTTCTTAATGCTGAGTTCATGCTTATGTTTTGGTTTTTACTTTTCTTCTTTTGCTTTATGCAATGTAGTAATGATCTATTTCCAGGCATCAATACATGGAAAGGGAAGCAAATTCACAATCAGAAAATTTCTATGTGGTAATGATCTTCGATCACTGCTCTTTTTCTATTCTTATGAAATTCTTGTTCTGAACTTGAAGTTAATTATACACGTTCATGGTATTGGGCTGTTTAAATGTGTAGAACCCTGTTGCTGCTGCTGCCTATTTAAATGTGTTGAAATTCTAGTATTGCTGTTGTGCTTTATAAAATATATCCTCTGCCTCTCCCTGTAAAATAGAAGTATTTACTGATGAAGATTATGGATACATTTTGAAAATCCTGCTTGGCTCAACTGAGGTGTTGGTTTTTTCCTTTTGCAGGTTCTATATAGTCATGATCAAATTTCTTTTTCATTCACCTAATTTATTTGCATTTTTTTGTTTATAATCTTAGCTTTTTTTTCTTGGTCATTTGATTTCTTTACAGGAAGAGATGATGGAGGAGAGTTCAATTGTGCATCATTTGTATCTTCGCACAGGAGGAAGGCTTGAATTAGAAGGATTAGATGTAGGTCTTGTTAGGCTTGTGTGTGTATTATTGTTTGGAGAAGATTGTACAAATTTTGTATTTTATTAGGAAAAGATTGTACTACTTAATTACCATCTTGTATAAATTGAATATTTATAGTTAATTAAATAATAATATTAGAGGCGTTTTTTACGCATGAAATGCATTACCAAGGAATTATTATTATCTTATCAGAAAAAAAAAAAAAAAAAAAAAGGAATATACCAACCAGAACCTCTTAACTAGTTGTTATTATGTTATTGTTGAATTTGATGGGCCCCAATGTACTTAATAAAAATTAATGACTAAAGTTGATTGGATAGATGATGGGCCCCGCTGTTCCTTGGAATGAGTTGAGAGAGTCAGCTTTTGTTTGTCATGAATGAGTTAAAATTGGTGAGGAAAGGCATTAGTTACGGCTTCATATGTAACACAGCCAAAAATCGTAACTGTTCCGTGACTATTGCGTTTACTCACTAAAAAAAGTGACTAAAGATGGCAACAGTCACCAATAAAAAGGGTGACTGTTGCTTTCTTTTTTTGTAGTGTATCAAAGCAGAGCAAGATGTCCAAGAACTGAAGGAAAAAGTGAAGGGGATGATAATGGCTCCAATGCTTAAAAATCCTTCAAAAAAATTGGAGTTAATTGATGAGATTCAGCGATTTGGTGTCTCCCGCCATTTCGAAAATGAGGTTGAGGAAGTTTTGCAGCAAATTCATAACAACTCTTACGGCAGCAATGAAGAAAATGATTTTGACCTTTTCACAACTGCTCTCCGTTTCCGGTTTCTTAGACAGCAAGGTTACAAGGTTTCATGCGGTTAGTGCTCTCTCTCTCTCTCCCCGCTCATATGTTTTGTTTTATAATTCTAGATTAATTAATTTTCTTCTTCTAATCATGTACGCATTTTGGTGGAGCTAGCAGACATGTTCAACAAGTTCAAGGACGAGGACTGGAAATTTAAGGAAACACTTGAGGGTGATGTATATATATATATACATGTTCAACAAGTCCATCAGAAAGAACTAAGTGAAATTTCAAGGATAATTAATATATATATATATATATATATATATATATATATATATACTGAATATATTAGTGTTCATGATCAATATACTAATTCAGTTATTATGATGTAATTAAATGATAAATTCAGGTGGTGGAAGGATTTGAACTTTGTAAACAAGCTTCCTTTTGCAAGAGACAGAGTAGTGGAGTGCTACTTTTGGGCTCTGGGAACCTACTTTGAGCCCCAATATTGCTTTGCTAGGACATCATTAAGCAAAGTTTCTGCTGTGACAGCCGCTATTGATGACATTTATGATGTGTATGGCACACAAGAGGAGCCAGAGCTTTTACTGAAGCTGTTGAAAGGTTTATTTAAATCAAAACCCAATTAATTTATAAGATTATCCTTCTGTAAATACGTGGTACATTCTATATGATGCTACCAACCACGTCCTTTATAGGAATGGGAGATATTGTCACAAAAGAGTCCTTGGATTGGGTTCTCAGTGACCCTAAGATTGTAAACTCTTTATCAATACTTGGCAGACTCATGGATGACATGAAGTCCCATAAGGTACGTATTAACTTCAAAAAGCCTCTCACGATCAAGCACAATCGAACAGTGATCGATCACCTTAACTTCAAAATACAATAACTTAAGATCGGGACGTCCGATCACCAATCCGTCTGTACGTGCAGACTCCTCAAAACACCAGATACACCATATATAAAATCGAACACGATCCAATAGTCCGATCAACTTCGATCAACAATCCAAATTTTGTAAGGCTCCGATCGTCGATCAAAATGACAAAATCTCACAATTTCAAGCACACCATCGTGCTCAGGACAACGAAGACATTAACCTAACCTCAAATTATGAACTTGAAACTTAAATCATCAAAAATCACTATTTGAGTAATTTCGAAAATTGCAAAAGAGGCTTCGAAATTTACTTTAAAATGTAGGCATCATTCTCATGATCACGTAGGCGAAAACGGTTCAGAAATCCAAGCTCTATAACTTAAGATATGAATTTCCAAATATTTTAAGAAAGCTTTTCTTTTCTTTTTTTCTTTTCGAAGGGTTCACGCGAAAGGGAAGAAGAAGTTTGCCAAGGCCCCCCCATCCACGAGTGAACAGTACCGGTCCTTTCTTTTATTTTTGGGTCCAAATTCAATAATTCCTTAAAAATTTATCCGGGCTCCGAAATATTTTTCTAAAATTACCACATGCTCGTAGGGACGTAAACTATTTTTCCATCCAAGAATCATAATTTTCTCACTTCAATTTCTTAAACGTCCTTTGAAAAATCATTAAATTAAACGTAAGGGCATTTTTGTCCAAATTGAGATTAAATACACTCAATCCAATCATTTCCAAACCAAACCAACTTCATAAAATTGCCCACACATTTAATTACCTTGTATGATTTTTTTGGAATATTAATAACAACAAAATCTCAATTTTGAGGTTATTACAAGTACTTTGTTTTGTTTTATGGAATTATGTGACATTGAAGTATTGAGAATGAATTATTATTTTTAAATATATATAAGTATATACTATTATAATTTTATTAGAATTTATTATTATTTTAATTACCATGTTTGTGTCCTATTTTTCATGTCACCGTGTCGCGTTTCCATGTCCCCCTGCCCGCGTCTGTACAATATAGATGTGCATCCATTTTTACATCCCAGTCGAGGCCTACATGAGAAAGAGGAATGCTAGCAACCTTCTCTCTAACCTTCTCTTTGGACCTTCTCACTTCTCCTCATGACATGTGCCATTTTTTACACTTAAAAAAATGGAGATTTTGACATAAAGGTTGTCTAATGTAATAATGACATTGTTTCAAGTGTAGAAATTGACACGTATCATAAGAAGAAGGAGAAGGGAGAAGGTCCAAAAGAGAAGGTTAGAGAGAAAGTTGCTAGCATTCCCCCATGAGAAAATGTGGACATGTATGTGCAGCAAAAAGCTTAGGATACTTGCCTAAGATGGGCCATTATAGGGTAGTCGCTAGACAAAAGTTGATATATGGGGCCTACATCAATTATAGTTGAAACGATGGTAGATGTAGTTTTGATATTTATAGAAAATCAATGATATCTGAAATGACAATCAAAGGGTTGAGATGAAGATAAGACAATTTGATCCAATGGTTGAAAATGAAATCAAATTCTATTCGGATTTTGAATTTTTGTCCATATCATATGCAATAATGGATGTTGAATTGTGTGAAAAAATGTGATTAGATATCAACGTGATAAGTTTGTCGGCCTCTCAGTTTGTCTTCGACTTTAATCTGTGTAAACATCCAAAAGAAGACTGAGTGGAAAGGGGAAAGGTCAGTGCTTTACCAAACTGGTGTACAACTCATTTCCTGTGTATTGATTTCCGCTTTTTTTTTAAAATTAATTGTATTATAATATACCATTACTATAGCAGATGTAAGAACAATCCCTTTCAACTACTTAGAGCAACTCCACTCGTTAGGGGGTTGTCATGGCAAGGGGGGAGGGGTGGGGTAGCTAGGGGGGCTACTATTCACGTGAATAGTGGCTGCCCTTGCAAATAGTAATGTGCACTTCCACCCGTTGCCATGGCAAAGGGCTACTACTATTCACTTTTATTATTATTTTTTTTTACATGGGATTAATTTTAGTTGTATGTATGAAATTAATAATCATAAAATTGATAGGTATGTATTAAAAAATATTTCTGAATTTTTTGGATTTTTTCAGATTTTTTAAATATTTTTTTACGTCGCTGACGTCAGCAAAAATCACGCTGACGTCAGCTTGCCTGGGCAGCAGGCCAGGCAAGACTTGCCCGAGGCCCAGCCCAGTCTGCTAGGCTCCACAGCCTGCCTGGGCAACATTTTGCCGTTGGAAACAAGAATTTAGGCTTAGGCCCGTGGGTCCCGCCTCCCCCCCTGCCTGGGCAGCAACCGATGGAGTTGCTCTTATAGGCGTCACTGAATTGTTTGGCCAACTTTGGAACTCTTGGCGCCGCTGATTTGTTTGGCCAACTTTGGAAATCTTCGAGAAAGAAAAGGAAAAAAAAAACTAAAATATGGAAAATACTGAAAAGGACAGGATCTAGTTAGATGCATTTCGACAAAGATCATGTTGTTAAGTTAAATTTATATTAAGCTGGACCAAATTGATGATCCTAATAAATAAAAAACTTGGGGTATTGCAGGCAAGACACCGTCTTTGTCCCGTAATTAAAAAAAAAGAAGAAGATAAAACGTCATATTTCGTCCTTACAATTTGATTTTATTGCAAGTTAAGGACATGTCCAACCTAAGCAAGACATAGGCTTTTTCAAAAACTAGTTAAAACTAAATACGGGTATGTATTATACCGTACTTTTCCCTCTAAAAAACATAAATAAGTCATCAACCTAAGCAATAATTTTGGCCAGGCAAGTGGATGTTACGTAAGGGCATGGGGTGTTGGCATAATGGGTATCAAAAAAAGAGAAGTCCACCCAAAACATAAGGTCTAGTTGGGATAATAATTTTGAGCCTCTGATACGAAGGGCGTTTGGGACCGCTTAAATTAAAGGATTATTTATTGTTTCACCCTTACAACTCAAGCTCGCTCTCACTTAATCACTCAGAACTCAAATTTTCTCAC
Source organism: Prunus padus (assembly GCA_024362665.1). Lineage (NCBI taxonomy): Eukaryota > Viridiplantae > Streptophyta > Magnoliopsida > Rosales > Rosaceae > Prunus > Prunus padus. The sequence goes on from JANFAM010000011.1 coordinate 11,493,787, forward strand.
TTTACTCCATTCTCCCTCTCCATCTCAAATGTTACACCCTCCCCTCAACGTCGTCTCATTTTCCCTTCTCTCTCTTTCCCTATGCCTCTCTCTCACCCCTCCCCAAACCAACCTCCATCGCACCCCTCCCCCTCCCCATCCCCATATTCTCTCTTCTCTCTACCTCTATTTCTCACTCTCTTTTCTCTCCCATCCCCTCCCCAGATCCAACCCCCACAGCACCCAGTGACAGACCTAGCATATGCCCACTGGGGGCCATCGCCCACACTCACCCTTTGTTAGCCATATATATACATATTATATATTATTTTAAGTCACATAAGGCCTGCATATTTCTTTCAAAACTCCAAAATTTTACTACACTTTTTCCTTCTCCACCAGAATTCACTCTTTTTCTCTCCCTTTTATTTTCTCCTTCTTCTTTTTCTCTCTCTTATTTTTCTTCCTCCTTTCCTTCCTCTTCTTCCTTTCTATTTTCAATTTTTTTCCTCTCATCTGGTAGCTCAAAATAATGGAACCGGCTATGTTCTCTGCCAATTTTCTTCTTTCCTTCTCTCCTCTGTCTTTTTTTTAGTTGCCCGACTTTGTGTGGTTTCCCTGGCCATTTTGGCTGGAATGGCACATGCAAAAAAAAAAAAATTTGGTTTCACCCCTATTTATGTCCCACACTGCTCAAATTTTCTGAGTCCACCACTAAGTGCACCTCCATTGCACCCCACCCCTTCCCTCCTAGTGCTCAAACTTTAGAAACCAGTATACAAGCATTACCACACACGCATGTCACATGGCTGAGCATGAGAGAGAGAGAGAGAGAGAGAGAGAGGAGGGCTGTGATGCTGTGGGTGGGGAGAGGGGCTGGTGGGATAATTAGGTTTTTTTTCTTTTTTTCTAATTTGGTTATTTATAGTGAATTGACATATTTTTCCTTCAGTAAATAAATACATGTGTTGTGACTTGACTTAACGGAAACTTTAACGAAGTTAGGTGTATGTGGTAAATTGTAACATTTTATATAGTTCAGATGGTTAATAGTAAAAATTTAAAATACAGGTGGTAATCATACACTACCTAAAAGTTCAAGTGGTATTTATACAAATTTTCCTTCTATGTATGTATAAAGGGGGGAGTCCAACAGGGTGAAACTTTCATAATGCATACCCTAAGTTAATCAAAATTTTCCGTGGTCTCATGTTCGAATCCTCATGACACTTTAGTAGTGTGTGTATGTGATAAAAATTCATCTCTCTTTAGTTTAGACTATCGCTTGAATTTAAAAATAATTAAATTTAAATGGTTAAAATAATAAATAAATAAAAGCAAGTACATACTGTAACTACCAACAACAACAAAAAAAGGCAACATGTAACAGTGATTTTCCTTTAAAAAAAGAAAAAGGAGAGTGCATTCTTCAACCAACCCCGAATAAAAAGAAAAAACGACGTAATCAATTGAAAATCAGAAAGAAAGAACAAAAAATGATGCAATAAAAGTGGACAGGTACACTTCAAATCCCATATTTCTTATGTTCTCTATTCTTTAACTGCAACTTTCTTGTAATTTTTGTTCTTATGAGTGCTTTCGGGATCTCCACTTGGACAAATGAAGAACATCCACAACTACTAGGGGTACAGTTGTTTCTTCCCACCCACTAATAGTTGTTTCACTATAAGAGAGGATCCATTCAATACCACCCACTAATAGTTGTTTCACTATAAATAGCACGTACATACAACACCTCTTCAACTCATAGCAGCTCTTGATACATTCAATTAAGAGCACATTGATCATTTCTTCGGAATTAGAAATAAAATGTCTGCTCAAGTTTTAGCTACATCCCAAGCTCAAAGCCCAAATGCGACTTCGGATCATGTTAAGCGTCGTTCAGCTAATTTCTCTCCCAGCATTTGGGGCGATTATTTTATGTCATATGCTTCTGTGGTAGGAAATTAATTAATCCTAAGAATTATTAATGGCTAATAATACTCATCATGTGCTATAGCTGCGTCGTATATTTTGAATATTTTATTATTATAAATTAATGTGAGCTTGTACGAAGCCACACATGTTAGGATGCACGGAGAGGATTTACTGGATGAGGCGCTTACCTTCACCACAACTCATCTTGAGTCAGTGGAAGCACACCGTTTAAGCCCCTTGCTTGCAAAACAAGAAACCCATGCCTTGTATCAACCATTCTGGAAGGGCTGCCAAAGGGTAGAAGCAAGGCGTTTCTTGGCTATCTTTGAGGAGGAATCTCATCCGGCAAATGAAACTCTCCTAACTTTGGCAAAGTTGGATTTCAACCTAGTGCAGAAAGTCCATCAGAATGAACTAAGTGAAATTTCAAGGTTAATTAATATTTATATATATTATATACACTGAATATATTAGTGTTCATCAACATACTAATTCAGTTATTATTATGTAATTAAATGATAAATTCAGGTGGTGGAAGGATTTGGACTTTGTAAACAAGCTTCCTTTTGCAAGAGACAGAGTAGTTGAGTGCTACTTTTGGGTTCAGGAGATCTACTTTGAGCCCCAATATTGCTTTGCTAGGACAACATTAAGCAAAGTTTTTGCTCTGACAGCCGCTATTGATGACATTTATGATGTGTACGGCACAAAAGAGGAGCTAGAGCTTTTTACTGAAGCTGTTGAAAGGTTTATATTTAAATCAAAAACCAATTAACTTATAAGCTGTAGATTATCCTTCTGTAAATACTGATTAAAAGTCATCACTAGTATATCTTATTAACTTATTTTAATAATCAGGTGGGACATCTCAGCTATAGACCAACTGCCAGAGTACATGAAAGTCTGCTATGGAGCACTGTTGGATGTATACAGTGACATCGAAGAAAAGCTTGGAAAAGAGGGAAAGTTATATCGCATCCACTATGCGAGAGAAGCAGTAAGCCACATTAATATTTTTTAGATTACATAGTTACAAGGCCATAAATTAGTATTCTAGTTAATTTCCAAGTTTATATAGGTACAAATAATAGTTGATATCTTACATTTGTTTTCTAAAGTTGTCAAAATTCGGGCATATATATAAAACTTTATTTTTCCTTAAATTGTATGGGTCTAATTCACTGAACTTCCGATCTATGTTGTACGGACACGGGTACGGGGACACACAAATGCGACACGGCGACACGGAAAACCTCAAATAACTCGGACACAGATACGGCTAGGACACAGCAATTAAAATAATAATAAATTATAAAAAAATTATAATAATATATACTTATATATATATTTAAAAAAAATTGTATATTCAACAACAGAAAAACATTACTTTTGTTGGGCAATGCACTTGACAAATATAAAAAACACATCACATTGACAACTCTCTCTCTCTCTCTCTCATATTTTTCCTTCTTCTTCTTCTTCTCTACCTCTCTTTCTTTCAAGATTCAAAGTAGGAGTTGTCTTCTTTCCCAACCCAAGTGCACAACGCCTTCTTTGCAATACATAAATTTTTCCCATTTTTTTCAAGCCATGTCTTGACTATGAGTTGACCGTGTCTTGATTGTGGACACGGCGTTGACCGTTGGACACGAGTGTCTGAGGTGTGTCCGAAGAGTGTCCGACACACCGACGGCGGCTTGATGGAGTGTTCGTGCAACATAGCTTCCGATCCAAATAAACAAAGTCATTCTCAATTCGGCATTTGGATCCACCGACATGGTAAGTTCGATGATCGATTTGGGCCCAACGCGGAACAAAACAAATCCCAACTCATGACTAGGTCTAGAATTATCCCATATTATAATTTTTTTTACTTTTTGGGTTGATGCTCTTAATTCGAATAAATTATAAGTTATCATGATGTTATTTCATAGAAAGTAATTAGAGATCCTATCTTGATTTCGCAGATGAAATGTCAAGTTAGATGTTACTCTGATGAAGCCAAATGGCTGCACCAGAAATACACACCAACAATGGAGGAATATATGGCAGTAGCACTTGGTACATGCTATATGATGCTATCAACCACGTCCTTTATTGGAATGGGAGATATTGTCACAAAAGAGTCCTTGGATTGGGTTCTCAGTGACCCTAAGATTGTAAACTCCGTATCAATACTTGGCAGACTCATGGGTGACATGAAGTCCCATAAGGTACGTATTAATATAAGTTCAAATTTTCTCTTTTAAATTTATTTCTCCATACCCCCTTTTAACCTCAAAATTCATGTATATATTTACGTAGTTTGAGCAAAAGAGAGGACATATTGCCTCAGCTGTGGAATGCTACATGAAAGAGTATGGTGTCACAGAAGAAGAAACGATAATCGAACTCGGAAAACAAGTGAATAAGGCGTGGAAGGACATAAATGAAGAGTGGATCAACCTCACCACCATCCCTATGCCACTACGATTGAGAATTCTGAATTTTGCACGTGTCAATAAACTTATGTACAAGCATGAAGATGGCTTTACTCAAGCTGGAGTTGTACTTAAGGATCTTTTGGTGTCTCTGTTTGTCAACGCTGTGCCCATATAGGCCTAAAATCATATTTGGTCTTCTTGTCTTTGCTATAAAGAATAGGGTCTCCACAAGCCCTGCAGTAAAATAAGGAGGAAGTCCTGTCTTTGCTTTTTGGTATTTAAAATGGTAATTTGGTTTGTTTTGGGTCATTTGTAGTCATGGGCGCTACTCAGAATAAGACTACACTATTTGATTGTATTGACCCTTTGTTTTGGGTCATTTGTACTATTTGTATTGTATTGACCCTTTGTTTGTCAGACGGTACCCTTTGTTTGTATTGACCCTTTGTTTTGGGTCATTTGTACTATTTAGTACTTTAGATTTTATGTGAGTTTGCAATTGATGTTATATATAGTTCGTATATTATTTTTGTGGTTATGCTAAACCAATTGATTTTTAGCTTTCCTTGACACACATGTATTTTCTATTGTAATCAACAAGCTCAATGGACTTAGACTAGATTAAGGTTGGTTTCCGTTAAAATTAATGGTGTGTTTACTAACCCTTAATCGGAATGAGAATAAGGAATTCGATTTCGATTACGGATTATACATGTGTTTACTAAAATTGGGATGAATCAAAAGTGTGTGGGGCCCACACAAAAAATGGAATTCAATTTCAAGATTTGGCTGATTTGGATTCCCAACATAGAGAATGTATTTTGGATTCCGGGTTTAGGGAGCAATCGAAATGATAATTTTTTTTCCTTTATGCCCTTACTTACTTTCATTATTTCCAAGATTATCCTTAACTCTAGAAATAAAAACAAAATCGTAGTGTTAAGGATTAACTAATAGAAATACTTACATTTATTAAAAAAATACTTAATAGAAATACTTAAATTTATAAAAAAATAATAATAATAAACAAAATCATTTTAGTGTGTCTATGAAATAAAAAAGTAATTTAATTTTTTCTTACTATTATATACTATATCAAATTTTATTAAAAAAAAAGTATATAAAATATTTGATTTGGGACAAGGGCATTTTAGTAATCATACTAGTTTATATTCTGACTTTGCTGAATTAGTAAACAGCTTTATGGAATTCTATTCCGATTTCAGATACTTTTAGTAAACAACTTCAATAGGAATCTGATTCTAATTCCACCTCATTTCAATTCCTCTTCAATCCAAGTTTATGGTTTCTATGAATTAACATGGAAAAACCCATTTTTAAAAAATTATAGAAAGGAAAAGATAAACACATCTAAAGATCAAAATTTTAAAAACTTGAAAGAAAAAAAATTTAAAACATAGCATCCCCTCCGCCTATCTCAGCCACCCTGTCCCAAAGAAAGTATGCACTAGATGTATGGAGTGAAATTAGAATGTCTGCTTGGAAGCCTGCCAACACTTCCATGGAGATGAGTTATAAGTTAAGTATCTATCATGACCAGATACCTACCAACACTTCCATGGAGATGAGTTAAAATTAATTGGCAATGGATAAAGAAATTCAATATCTTTCAAAGCTTTTTATGCTAGATGGAAACAAATGACCTTTCCTCCTTAATCCAAAATTAATTCTCAATAGGTTTTTGTCTCAACTTGATTGTATAGCAGGTTTCATGTTCGACTAACATATATGCCAGTAAGTGTTTGTGAACCATTATTCATGACGTTAATTCAAAGAGTAGATGTTTATAAGAAAAGAAAAGTTTTGTATTGTATGAAAAACGTTATTTTTCTATTTCAATAATTTGTAAGTGAATACAAAAAAGTCTTCTTGCAGGCGGCTGCCCTAGCTATACTAGTGTACAAACCAACCATCGCTCTGAGTTTTGCTTAACTACCTATATGTTTACTTTAATGTTTTTTTTGGGTATGATGTTTTCTCTCCTTGACTTGAACTCTGAGAGGTTGTATCTGGTCCAAAAGTGAGAGACAAGACGCCTTGACTTGAACTCTGATTTATTTATTATTTTTCTTTCTTTTTATATAAATATTTTCCATTAGAACTTTGAGGTGTATTGGATATGGGCAAATTCTACCATCCGCCAGGCGGATGGATGCGCCATCAATATTGGCCATTGGATGAGTTGTTATTGGATATGGGTTAATCTAGACCATTGATAGTAAATGACTGGTTAAAAAGGTTGCTCCAGGTAAAAAGAAATAAAAAGAAATAAAAACAAATAAATCTGAAAAAGAGAGAAGGTTGAGAGACTGCGACTTCTCTCTCTTCTTCTTCTAGGCACAACTCTATCTCTTCTTCTTCTTGGCACGATCAGTCTTCCATTGTTGCTCTCTCTTCTTCAGTTGAGCTAAATTTCACGAACAACGGCAAGTGGTGGATAGCAATTTGTCTATCTTGAAGTCACTGTGAGTAAAAAAATTCCAATTTGTTTTGAGGGTTAATGGGCTTTTGTTTTGTTAAGAAGAAACCCATTGTGATTTGAGTTTTTTTCCAAACAAGAAACCCAATTTGATTAATCTCAATATGTTTCATTTCTTTGATGCTAGACAATGTTGTTGTTGAAAATTTTGTCTCATTCCAAAAGCATTAGGTAGAATTTCTTAATTGCAATGATATTCTGAGCTTTGACATTGAGTTCATCTTCAATTCATCTTCGTCAGAATTGTTGTATTATACTGAAGTTTGGTATAAATGTTTTGGTGTGAAATTACCAAATCGTAAGGGGTGTTTGCAATTTGAGTACGTACTTGGCATGCAATTAGCAAGCTTTTGCATTTTTAGAATGCAATTACCAACTGATAAGTCTGTTATTACAATTCTTGTAATGAAAATGCCATGATATTTGTAGCCTTGCATTTTGGTAATAGGGTAGGGCACTTACACACTTTAACTTTGCTTTGTTATTAGTTATTATCATTAATTATGAATTTCAAAAGCTAGTTAATTGCTTATTGTGGTGTTAATCTGTGAGTAGCATTTGCTGCTGCAGAATGAACCAATTTTAAAATGGCATAACATGCTCGATAAGGCATGAGTTATAGTATCATAAGTGTTTCTTCATAGGATTGCCCATGTATTTGATCAATTACTCTTCTCGTTTTGTGAGCGGACAGATAATGGGTTTGAGAAATCAAGTGAGGAGGATGACAACTCCACGGAGAATGAGAATGAGGTGGAGGATGAGGAAAACGACGACGTGGTGGAGGAGGAGGAGGAGGAGGAGGAGGAGGAGGAGAGTGAGGAGGAGGAAGAGGTCGTGGAGGAGGGGGAGGGGGAAGGGGAGGGGAGGATGAGGATGAGGATAACGATGCGGAGGAGGAGGACAACGAGGAGGCAAACGAGGACGTGGAGAAGGAGGTAGTGGTGAAGGACATGAAAACCAAGTCATCACCCCCAAAAGCGAAAGGACAAGATGTTGTGAAAGCAATACGCAAAGGAGTGGAGGTGCATGGCAAGGATAAAGCAGGTCCTCGTACATATGTGGGCAAAGCCCCACCACCAAAGCGCAAATCCTCTTTGCCGCAACCACAGTCAGAACCTATTTCTAAGAGGCTACGAAATAAAACTTAAATTCTAGTATGGTAGTTTGATTACGTGGTAGCCGTTGATACAATTGGGAACAACTTCAGCGGGATGACATATTTTGTGGTAGGCGTTAATTGTTACCTTTTGTAATTGGTTTGATTCTAGAGCCATATTTTATAGTTTCATGCAGATAATGTAAGCTTAGATATGGATGTGATACAATGGATGACCCTATTTTATGTTTAATTTCGTTGTTGGTATGCTTTTTTCTCACATCATTTGTATGAAATGAACAGCACCTTAAGTTACATGCAGGGCAAATTATATATGGCATATATGTCTATGGGAAGTGAACATAATGGAGTTGGGAAGTGAACATAATGCAATTGAAAACGAATAATGCGATTGACCAACGAATAGTTGGAATTTGATCCTTCAAACCCTTCTTCTTACGGATATGTGTAACAAGTCGTGACGCCCGAGATCCAGCTTCCAATGGACCAAACATCATCTCCCAATGATCAAACACACATTGGGGGAAAGCTTGGCCTTAAGTCGAAGCCCTTAGCGCACCAAAAAATCCAAATAATTCAACGACGGGGAGGTATGCATTTCACATATTGTACACTTGCTCATCACATATTGTACACATCCTTCAACCAAATCTCAAGATGGAGTTCACCAGGACCACAACTAATGTGCTCTCCATATTCCTCACTGGAACAGACAACCATAGGATTATACTTGGCTAGACGTTTCAGACCTTGAACAAGTTTGGGAAGCTCATAAGCCACCTTGCATTGAACAGCAACACGCACAACAGGTGAAACACACAACTTCATAGCACGAATGGGGTGAGCATCCAATTCCTTCACGATATTTGTCAATGTAGCATTCTTGGTGATAAACTGCTGGACTTTCCGAGCAAAGACATGACTAGAGTCGAACAATTGTTAATGTTGAAAGCGGGAATGAAGTTAGATACATAGACCATTAGAGGCCCTTCAGGAGCATAGTTCCTGATAGAAGTTGCATATTGATCATCAAGGGGACCCTCATACAAGTTCTCAACACGGTATCTCTGGCCGCTTGAAACAAGGGGAATGTGAAAGATCATCATTTCTAATAGGGCGATGCTTGGCTGGTAGCCAGTCTGCATGACACGCTTCATCAACGCCTTCCCCATCGCCAGCGTTCTCAACATGGGCCACAACTTGTCCTTCGATCATTCATGCAGGTGTTGATAATCTCGTAATTTGGGGTTAAAAAATAAATGAAAAACCTTACCTAAAGGTAGCAGCACAAGTGTTCTTGCTGGTCCATTTATTGGTAGTGGGGCAAAGTAGTTATCACCCCAGAGCCTTTCCATCATTTGTGAAGAATTATAATGGGATTGGGAAAATTGGCTCATCTAACATGAAAAGGAAAGAAAAAATTCATAACCAGTTTGTTGCAAATTGCAAACGACGTATACAATTGACAAACTAATAGTTCAAAATTGCAAACGAATAATGAAATTGACAAACAATCATTTGGAAAGATGTAACGTACGCGCTTACTCTGTTTACGAGAGGCATGTTCGTTAAATTTGTAAAACCCATCGTTAAGATTGTACTCTTGTAATTTACAAAGAAAACGACATGTTTTACAATGTGAATGTAAGTAGGGACGTTGGGAAAGTAAATTCGTTTGTTGGAAAGAAAAATTGATAAACAGTTTGTAGGAAATTGCAAACGACGTATACAATTGACAAATTAATAGTTACAAATTGCAAACTAATAATAAAATTGACAAATTAATATTTACAAAGATAACGACATGTTTTACAATATAAATGTAAGTAGGGACGTTGGGAACGTAAATTGCTTCGTTGTAGTTGTAAACATGGATGTTTACGAGAGTAAGGTCTGAATTTACAAAGTTTACAAAAGCTATGTTCCTTAACATTGTAAAACCGATCGTTAATGTTGTAATCTCATAATTTACAAAGAGAACGACATGTTTTACAATACCAACGTAAGTAGGGACGTTGGGAAAGTAAATTGGTTCGTTGTAGTTGTAAGCAAAGATGTTTACAAGAGTATGGTCCGAATTTACAAAGTTTACAATAGCTATGTTCCTTAACATTGTAAAACCGATCGTTAATGTTGTAATCTCATAATTTACAAAGATAACGACATGTTTTACAATACTAACGTAAGTAGGGACGTTGGGAAAGTAAATTGGTTCGTTGTAATTGTAAACAAAGATGTTTACAAGAGTAAGGTCCGAATTTACAAAGTTTACAATAGCTATGTTCCTTAACATTGTAAAACCGATCGTTAATGTTGTAATCTCATAATTTACAAAGATAACGACATGTTTTACAATACTAACGTAAGTAGGGACGTTGGGAAAGTAAATTGGTTCGTTGTAGTTGTAAACAAAGATGTTTACAAGAGTAAGGTCCGAATTTACAAAGTTTACAATAGCTATGTTCCTTAACATTGTAAAACCGATCGTTAATGTTGTAATCTCATAATTTACAAAGATAACGACATGTTTTACAATATCAACGTAAGTAGGGACATTGGGAAAGTAAATTGGTTCGTTGTAGTTGTAAACAAAGATGTTTACAAGAGTAAGGTCCGAATTTACAAAGTTTACAATAGCTATGTTCCTTAACATTGTAAAACCGATCGTTAATGTTGTAATCTCATAATTTACAAAGATAACGACATGTTTTACAATACTAACGTAAGTAGGGACGTTGGCAAAGTAAATTGGTTCGTTGTAGTTGTAAACAAAGATGTTTACAAGAGTAAGGTCCGAATTTACAAAGTTTACAATAGCTATGTTCCTTAACATTGTAAAACCGATCGTTAATGTTGTAATCTCATAATTTACAAAGATAACGACATGTTTTACAATATCAACGTAAGTAGGGACGTTGGGAAAGTAAATTGGTTCGTTGTAGTTGTAAACAAAGATGTTTACAAGAGTAAGGTCCGAATTTACAAAGTTTACAATAGCTATGTTCCTTAACATTGTAAAACCGATCGTTAATGTTGTAATCTCATAATTTACAAAGATAACGACATGTTTTACAATACTAACGTAAGTAGGGACGTTGGGAAAGTAAATTGGTTCGTTGTAGTTGTAAACAAAGATGTTTACAAGAGTAAGGTCCGAATTTACAAAGTTTACAATAGCTATGTTCCTTAACATTGTAAAACCGATCGTTAATGTTGTAATCTCATAATTTACAAAGATAACGACATGTTTTACAATATCAACGTAAGTAGGGACGTTGGGAAAGTAAATTGGTTCGTTGTAGTTGTAAACAAAGATGTTTACAAGAGTAAGGTCCGAATTTACAAAGTTTACAATAGCTATGTTCCTTAACATTGTAAAACCGATCGTTAATGTTGTAATCTCATAATTTACAAAGATAACGAGATGTTTTACAATAGCAACATAAGTAGGGACGTTGGGAAATTAAATTGGTTCGTTATAGTTGTAAACAAAGATGTTTACAAGAGTAAGGTCTGAATTTACAAAGTTTACAATAGCTATGTTCCTTAACATTGTAAAACCGATCGTTAATGTTGTAATCTCATAATTTACAAAGATAACGACATGTTTTACAATATCAACGTAAGTAGGGACGTTGGGAAAGTAAATTCGTTCGTAATGTACAAAGATAAAATAGTGTTTAACTATATCAATGTAAGTAGGGATGTTGGGAAAGTAATTTACAAAGATAACGACATGTTTCTGAATTGCATTCTTTTTTTGCAATTTCTCACATACCGTTTGACAATTGTATTCATGGTTTACAATTTCAAATACACTGTTTGTCGATTGCTGCTTTCCTTATGCATCATTTATGTGAACCAATTTCACAACATTATGGACATAGGCATTCTCAGAAATTTGTGAACGATATCCTTACTTTTGTAAATTACAATACTTTGGTTTTTACAAAATGCGATGCGGGCATTTTGATGTTAATATTTAAATACAAAGTAAGAAAATATTTTCTTTAGGTTTTGTGTGATTTGAAGTAAAATTCATTGTTTTTACTTTTAGGTACTTCAATCATGGAAACAGACAAATATCGAACAGAGGCAGGAATTGCACACACGTTTACCAATTACCAAATGGGCATGGGGATTTCGCACATTTGAATTACAAATACATAGGTACTGTTTGTCAATTTTCAACATGGCACGGCCTAATCTTATAATTGCCAAACATGAGGCATTAATTGCACTTTGTAATGCAATTGGAATCCGTAAACAATATATTAAAGTCCCCGAATTGGCAATTACTGTCACCCAATATGGTAAATTTGCTGAACACCAAAACATTGGAATGACCGCCATAACTTGCAATACAAATAGAACCAAGCCTAGCAGCACAAAACAAAGTTAACATATTAACTTCATCAATTGTTCGTACATATGGTTATGAAGAAAAGTTAACATATTAACTTTGCCTATTTGCATTTTCACATTCTCTGTTAGATTTTCACACCCTGGGCTAGTCTTAATCTACAATATGAATACTGAAAAAGACACCCAATAGTACATTCGACCTAGATGTACAAAAAAGGTGTCCTACCTAACCATGGTCACAATCCTTTGAAAACCACTTTACAAAAACAAAAATTTGTCATGTTATACCATGGCAACCCTCCTTCCAAAAATATAGGGTATGCACCAAACCCAATAGCATCACAACATTAGATCTAAGCTAACAAAAGTATATACTGGTCAATCATTATAGTCCCATTACCCAACCTTGTTAGCGGCGTCGAGGTCTAGGCTGAGCCGGCGTGTACGTGTTTCTGGTATAGTAACAAATGATTATTTTTGTTTCCGAGTATAAACCCTCTTTTTTGTAACGGCAACATCCGCCACATCCTTTTATTTAGAGTAGGTGCAAATTCTCCCAATTTATGTCCTACCATACGATCCGTTATATAAATAGGCAAATGCTCCTTTCCATTATGTATATCGGTTCGCCTTTCTCTTCTTCATAGGATTGCCCGCGTATTTGATCAATTACTCTTCTCTCTTTGTGAGCGGACATACATATATGTTCGCCTTTGTCATTTAGTTCATAGGATTCATCTTCAATTCATCTTGTCTGAATTGTTGTATTATACTGAACTTTGGTATAAATATTTAGGTGTGCAATTATCAAATCGTAAGGGAGCAGTTCAGACGACTATGCGATATATCACTACGCATCAAGTGAATTGTCATCCATGGGGAAGTGATGATACAACCCTACACCATTATGTGCAAAGCAGCATTCCAGCTACAAAACAAAGAATTCTACTGGAGGGACCAGCCAGATATGCCTGGTACTTAGGGGAAAGAGTATCCGGTCAAAGAATGAGATGAATGTTGATGAAATCTGCATTTATGCAAAAATCTGAGTATGTGTTCTGTTCTGCTCAAATGATGCAATATGCTTTGTTATATAGCTTAGTTTCCAAATTATTGCAATCCACTTATGTGTCATATTTGTTATTTGATGTTAAGGGTTAGATTAGGGGACATATTTATAAATTGGTATGAATACAAGATTATGACTTTGTTTTTGTAGGAGAAAGCAGCTAAACACACCAATGACGGCCATGCTGGAAAAGAAAATGATGCTGGGGAAGATGGGAATGAAATTGATGATGAAGATGGTGAGTTTGGTCATAATACAGATAACGGGTTTGAGAATTCGATTGAGGAGGATGAGAACTCGACGGAGAATGACAATGAGGTGGGGGAGGATGAGGAGGACGAGGACGAGGAGGACGAAAACAATGAGGTCGTGGTGGACGAGGAGGAGGAAAACGACAAGGTCGTGGGGGAAGAGGAGGAGGAGAGGTAGTTGTAAACATGGATGTTTACAAGAGTAAGGTCTGATTTTACTAAGTTTACGAGAGGTATGTTCCATAATATTGTAAAACCCATCGTTGAGATTGTAATCTCGTAATTTACAAAGATAACGACATGTTTAACTATATGAACGTAAGTAGGGATGTTGGGAAAGTAATTTACAAAGATAACGACATGTTTCTGAATTGCATTCTTTTTTTGCAATTTCCAACATACCGTTTGACAATTGTATTCATCGTTTGCAATTTCAAATATACTGTTTGTCGATTGTTGCTTTCCTTATGCATCATTTATGTGAACCATTTTCACAACATTTTGGACATAGGCATTCGGCAAATTTGTGAACACTATCCTTACTTTTGTAAATTACAATACTTTGATTTTTACAAAATGCGATGCGGGCATTTTGATGTTAATATTTAAATACAAAGTAAGAAAATATTGTCTTTAGGTTTTGTGTGATTTGAACTAAAATTTATTGTTTTTACTTTTAGGTACTTCAATCAAGGAAAGGGACAAATATCGAACAGGAGGCAGGAATTGCACACTGTCGTTTACCAATTACCAAACGGGCATGGGGATTTCGCACATTTGAATTACAAATACATAGTACTGTTTGTCAATTTTCAATATGGCACATTTTTTTTGAAATTTTGAATTTATTTATTATGATTTTTATAAGTTAAATCATAAATAAATAAAAGTTTTTGTTTGAATTTTTTTTTTTGAAGTGTCAAAATTATATTTTTGGAGCATAGAATGTTACAAGGAGAGTTTGTAGGAAATTTTTGTGTATTTTTTGAATTTTGAATTTATTTATTATGATTTACATCACAAGGAGTTTGTAGCATGAAAGCGTAGAGAATGTCACATCACAAGGAGTTTGTAGGAATTGTATGTGTATTTTTTGAATTTATTTATTATAATTTTTAGAAGTTCAATCATAAAAAAATAATAAGTTTTGGGTTTTTTTCAAGTGTCAAAATTATATTTTTGGAGTATAGAGATTGCAGAATGTCGCATGAAAGCGTAGAGAATGTCACATCACAAGGAGTTTGTAGGAATTGTATGTGTATTTTTTGAATTTATTTATTATGATTTTTAGAAGTTCAATCATAAACAAAAAAAAAATAAGTTTTGGGTTTTTTTTTTCGAAGTGTCAAAATTATATTTTTGGAGTATAGAGATTGCAGAATGTCACAAGGAGTTCGTAGGACTTTACATTCTCAAAATTTAAAAGCCTTGCAATAAGAAAAAGAAAACAAATCAATGGTTTTTATGTGAAGAATATAATTGCAAGACTGAAATGCAAATGGCCCTACCTGTTTGTCAATTGCATTGACAAATCACATACTACATATACATTCTCAAAATTAAAAAGGCCACCAATAACATAAAGAAAATGGATTTTTGTACAAATGTCACCTAAATTTATAGGTCAGTTTTAATTTGTCACCTTAAATAACAAACTAAATGCCAAGTACAAGAAGGAAAAAAATTTGAACTAAATCAAGATCTGAAGCTTAAATAACAACATTATAAATAGGAAAAAAAAGTTGAACTACAATTCACTACACTCTCATCTTCAATTCAGCCCATGCCTTACGTCACCAAGCTCATCCAAAATTCCTATATTTTGCTACAAGCACAACCACGTCATGTTGGCAATTGACAAACAGGGACTATGTAATTGCCATTCTAATTTGCAAGCCAATAGTTCAAATGGTAATTGCCAAACTAATCACATCATTTGAAATTTGTTGACCATGCCCTGCAAGAAACATAATGCTAATAATCAATCAACAAATTTATCACGAGTACAAGAAACTAGCAGCTCAATTAGAGATTTGCAATGAGATTCTAGTCGAACATGAAAAACCAAGTACAATTTGATCGAAGTGGCCGGATTTCTCATACAGACTTCCTTATTTTGCTTTAGCACATACACATCTCGAAGGCAAAACAAGAAAATAAAAACAAAAATACATGCAGGAAAAACAAACTTCAATTAAAAACAGAAACTTCAGTTTTGTTTTACAATTACAATTTAGGCAGGAACACTTTGCCATTGGAAAATCACTAAAAATCCATTTGGATTCCCAATGGTGTGAAAATTTCCAGATCACACGTATACATATACAACTTAACCATATCAAAATTTCATTGAATTCCGAGTTAAGAAAGCAAGTGCAAGACTAAATCCAAATCAGACTAGGCTGCAGAGTTTTCTGTTTTCTGCAGAATAATTCCAACTTCGAAAATTTGCCAAAAATCCAATTTAACTCCAAATTGAATGAAATCAGTTTTGAAATACTCATCTAAATGTCTATTTTTCACGCATCAAAAACCCAGTTTAAAACATAAATACGAAGTAGGTCATTTTGTCCAGAACAGAACACATACTCAGATTTCTGCATAAATGCAAATTTCATCAACATTCATCTCATTCTTTGACATTCACTTCTAATCAGCTGTAAACACCAAAACAGTCCCAAATTCAAGATAAAATGACTATTATCCTCATCAAACTCAGAATTATCTAACACACCCAACTACCAAGGCCACAAACTTGAAAGTAGAAACTTACCCAACTTACACTTCTTCACCGACTCACCAAAATTCGACCAGAAAAGAAAATAAAACAGATTGGGTATTACAAGAAAAAACAGACCTGGAACTTAGTCTGGAGCATGGGCTTGGGGTGGAAGATTATGACGGAGGCGATCCTATTGCGGTCTTGAGCAGCGAGAACTTGGCATTGGGGTTCATAAGGCTGTACAGAAAAAGATCAAAATTGGGATAGAGAGAAAGTGAGAGGAGTGCAGGCGTGGAGTCTGAAAACGAAGAGGAAAATTGATTTAGATGAGAAAGAGAGAGTGAGGGTTTGGGGTAAGAGAGAACGAGATAGAAAGATGAAGGAAATGAAGAGGGGGCTTAGGTTTTGATGGATTGGATTTAACCCTCGGCGATAGCGTAAATTTCGATATTTTCTTCTTGCATAGGCCATATTAGTCAATACCAATTTTACAAAAGGTTTGGATTTATCAAGAGATAAAGTGAGATTTCTCAATACTATTCGTCTAAAACTTCAAACCCAGTGCTTCAAACCTTAAGGAAATAGCAGACAATCAATGGTGATTCACGTAACATGTCAACTCATATGCAATTTCCAAATCATAGAAACAAATTGCATGAACCCTATATCATTGTATTTTAGTCAATTATATAGAATAAACTCAAAAATGAACATGTCAACTCATATTCCAATCATCAAACACGTTTTTATTGAATCATATATGAAATTGCATTCTACTACCATATCCAACATGCCAACACATATGCCATTTGACAAACAGAAGGCCATGAATTGCATAACCCCTATGCAATTGTAGTTTCGTGCTCCAATAAATCATCTTCTATGCATGCAACGAAATTCTTATGCATACTATTACATTGCTTCTTCTCTGTATAAAGGAACTTTCATTCAATTTTGACAATTTAGAATAAGGTTTCACACCCAAACAAATTCAATTCAAATTTGGTACAAAATTTAGGTGAGATTAAGGTGCCATAAACATAAATTACCTTAAAATTTCTTGAGATTAGTTAGGGCTTAGCAAGAGACAGATGAGATTAAGGTTTACCCATAAACATAATTAACTTAAAAAGAGGTGAGATTAGTTAGGTCTTAGTAAGAGATAGGTGAGATTGCTCAAGACTAACATTAGAAAGCTTCAAATCCAGTGATACCCAATGCTTTAAACCTTAGGAAATAACTCACAAGCAATGGAGAAGATACGAATGGAGGAGATGGCCTTCTTCAACAATAGAGTTTTTTTCTATTTGAAGTTCAGACCAGCTTAGAGCGTTGGGTGCTAAAATACTATAGAGAAAACCTATTTACTTCACCTGTTATAGCAGGTTTTCTTTTAATTTTTTTCCAAACCAATTAGCATGTGCGCTGCACATGCTTCATAAACAACAAAGGGCGCATGGATGCGCCTGGCGCACCCTAGACGTTGTCCACATACCATAAGTCATTGAGGCATTTCTTCAAACATTTGGTGCTCACTATACTTAAAACAGACAATGTGGATGCTATGGGTGAACTAATAGCTCAAAGGTCTTCAAGTACACATTCTCAGAGGACCAATTTTATAAAATAAAAAAAAAATCCCAAGGTTGAGAGTTTACACCTCAATTTCTTTAAAAATAAAAAGTGACAGATGGGTCTTTATGTAGCTCCATCAAGAAAGAAGGAAGGATCTATGTTGCTGCATATTTGAAAGCAAGTGAGTTGGTAATCAGTCAAAACTACCAGAAAGTGATTAAAAGGAACTCCAATTGCAATAAAAATACCAAATCTGAGTTGAGGGCCTAAAATCAAAAAGATAAATTTATCATATCTAACTACTTTAGAATTGAAGAAAAACAAGCAATCAATAAAAGAAATAAACAGAGAAAGCCTGCCTAGCTAAGCTATATATAATACATATTACATACCCTTTTTAAAAGGATCTAAATCGCACGCTACATACAACTAAAATGCACCGCAAACTGCAGATTCAACTCCCTCATTATAGCATTTTATATCCAAAACTTGTAGCAATTTCCAAACTCCAATTGCAATAAAAATACGTGCTTTACTTTCACATTCACACTCAGACAATTCAATCTAGCTTATAAGCAAGAGAGTTAACCAATAATATCAAATAAAAAGTTTTTAATAAGCTCATGAAAAAGAACCTTTACATCGTATAGGCTTCCCTCAGCTACTGTTTCCACTTGACAACTTCTTAGGATTCATAGCTTAGTAAAACAGAAAAACTCTCACTCTTCTATATCTCTCCCTTTCTTCACATTTTTTTCAAAAAATTTGCCTATATATCAAATGATTTGCCATAAGCAGAATATAGGAACCTAGAGATGCTTTTCTCTTTTCCAACCATTCCAAAATGAACAATCACCACCCACCATGACTATCTAATTAAGTATATATGGCCCAAAGTATATTATTCTCATCAAGTTCGATGAAGTAAGCAAGAGATGACTTATCAAAACTTCTATGAAAAGAATCAAATAAAAAAAACTTGGGAATCTTGGATATATAGAATGTAACGATGAAAAGCAGAAGCATTTTAAAAAAAGGTGGGCTGCTTAGAAAGAATGCATTTGTTCAAAGCCCCTCCCTCTTCTCCTATACATTCTCTCTAAACAAACACCAAACACCATGGGTAGCAGAGATCTTTCTTCACTATGGTAACTCAACAAAGATTTGCCATCTACAAAGTTTACTCAAAGCACTGGGGAAGATCAATAGCAGCAAGAAAAACTGAAAATTTTCAAGGAATGCCAAATTTCTCTACAAATACGAATACTTAATGGGATTGAACTGGACATTGGTACACTTAATTACATTGATAACAACAAAATTATGCAAACAATGTTGGACAAAAAAAAATCAGCCTAGATCCTATTATCACAGTCAAATAGAAAATGAAACAAAACATTCAAATTTTTTTTTTGAAACAAATTGGAGTTACAAGACCAATCACAAACAGCAAACCAAGTTTCAAATTGATTGAATCTAATTGTACCTTCATTTTATATAAATGCTACCTTTCTACGTATTCACCCCCAAAGATTACTGAACGTACAATTCTGCAACATGCCAAGTGTTTTTATACAAATTCAGATGTCACCTAACAAACCAGAAATTGAAGAAACCATAAAACCAGAAAGAAAAAAAAAACTAACTAAAAGCCAAACCCAAAAATGAAAATTACTTCATAACGAGACATGAAATGTTCATCCAACAATTAATAATACGCCTAAACAAAGCTCTATACGAGACAAAGCTCATGAAGCCACTACGCATATATATATAGGAAAAATAAGAGCAAACAGAGGTGTGAGAGATTGGAGGTCGAAATTTAAGTCCACAAACTGTTAATAACTTGTGAGGGCAGTTATAGCACGGGAAAAAAAAAACTTTGAAGACCAATACATTCCAATCAATGACCTCCAAACTTATCAATATTCAAAGATTAACAAATCTCATAAATTAGACCAACCAAATATCCAGAAAATCAAAAACTATCAATCCATCAGTCTCAACCACCTTGACAGCCTTAATTTAACAGAAAAAATCATCTACCTCAACCCCCAATTCTATTCAGAAGCCCTTATTCGACAAGCCTAATTTAATAGAAAAAAACCCTAAATTCAAAGGAAGAGTATGCTTACCTTAAACTGATATGAGAGAGGAATCGAGGAAATGATATGACGCAGCCGACGCTGTCTCGTCGACGTCATCACAGAAGGAGGAGTGCCTGTGGAAGGAATCAAAATCAGACAGAGACGGAGAAAAGAGGAGGCGGAGCGGCTCTGTTCAGAGTGAGATGTAAGGAGATAGACGAATGAGAATAAGGAGCCTGACTTACCTGAGAGGAGAGGAGATGTGGTCGTTGGCGCTGTCTCGTTGTCACAGAAGGAGGAAAGGAGTGGCTGTGGAAGGAATCGAACTCGGAGGGAAAGAAAAATGAGAGGAGCAGCTGTGAAAATGTTGTTTCAGTCGTGAGATTGTTGTAAATAAGAGAAACAGCCCTCACTTCAGCCCTAACCTTCACCTGCTGTAGCAGGTTTTGTTTCATTTTCTGTACAAAATAATGACCATGTGACTTGCACATGGTTTATAAAAGACAAAGGGCGGATCGATCCGCCTGGTGCACCGTAGCCGTTGCCTTGGATATGTTATTAAGTCAAATTATTGTCTTATTAGTCAAATCGGGTGACAATTACACCCAAAATTTAAAACAATTATAATATGGACGGCGATTGCAGTAGCGCAAGGAATCCGACACAATTCTTTTTTCTTTTTTTTCAAATTTTTTTTTTATTAAGATAGATGATAATATACTAAATTTACACACACGACACGGATGCTAAGACTCGAACTCCAGATCTTGTTTGAAGAATCAATTACTCCAAATCTAGTGGATTCTTTGCCAGAATCATAATAATAACTTCTTTATAATTAGCCACAATTCTAATAGTGTGATTGTCCGACTATTCTAATAGTGTAAACAATTAATGTAATTGCACAAAAATCATAATAATATCTTCTTCTTTTTTCAGCCAAAGTTAGGAAGAGGAATGAGAAACTCACACACACAACTACCATGAGAGTATGAATCCACGGCCACTTGAGAGCACACCAAGACCTGAACCAAATCACTACAAGAAAATTGGCCTTAGTTGACACTTTATAATTGACGGCTATTGAAAAGCCATCAACTATTGTACTAAGCTTTGATACTTTTTAAAAAACGTCAACTATATATTAGTGTTTGTGACATTTTATAGAAAACGTCAAGTAAAGCCCTTCATACTTGACACTTATTAAAAACAATCAAGGAATGTGCCTTTATACTTGACACTTAATTAAAAGCCATCAAGGAAAGTCCCCTTTATACTTGACACTTATTAAAAGCCATCAAGGAAAAGCCAATTAACGCTCTAAAAAACCCTCAAGGGAAAGACGCGGTATTGTTCGCGGGCTTCGAATACTCCAAAATTCATCTAAGTGTTTATGCGCCCTTATTCAACTCGAGTGTTTCTCTCTGTAAGTGTTCTGCACCCAAATTCATCTAAGTGTTTATGCTTCCTATTATTGAACTCACTAGACATTTCTTCATTCCAAAACCCAATATCACACAATCCCTAGGTTTTTCCTCTTGCTTATCAAGTGCAAAATTGGAAATGCAAAACGGAAGAGGAAAATTCTCAATCGAAAATTTCAGTGGGTCGCTAGTTGGGGTGACAACAACTCAAAGTTAGTGCTTTCTTCTTTATCAAAATTATTAGTTGAAAGGGAAAATTATTCATTATACATAAAATTTTAAAAAAAGAAGCAGATTTTTTGGTTTTCGTTTCACACCCTTCTTTTCGTTCTATTATTATCACCTTCGTTTTGCTTTTACTTTCAAAGGGGAGAAAAATAGTAGTGGCAGTTCATGTCTCATTTACCAATTTGATTGTGCTCCCATGTTCAATAACCATAGCAATTTGAAGGAACTGACCTCATTCGTAAGCGAAAAGAGAGAAAAGTATAAGGTGCGTCTTTTATTTCCTTATTTGTTTTTTTATTTCCATATATTTACTCTGCTATTTTATGTTCTTATTTTTGTTATGGGTAGCTTTATTTGAACCTAATTAACAAATATTTCAAGTAAATCCAACTAATTTTTTCCTTTAGAAATTTGTCCCTTCGATTAAAGAAATTTAAAAAAGTTACAAAAATTAAAACACTACTAAAACAAAAAATTAAGGGAAAATCGCTGGCCCAATTATCGCATGATTCCCCTCATTCAGTTTTGATTCTTAATCAAGATCAAATTAAACTTACTCTATATTTTATTTATTTATTAGTTTTTATAATTATTGTTAGAAATTGGGGAATCATATATTGTGTGGTTCATGGTGTGTGTTTGTTTGAAGTATTGGATGTGTTTTGTTGGCATTTACTCCAAAAGATTTGAGTTGTGAGATCCTTATACCTTTTGAATTCAAGCTTAGTGTATGGTTACATATGGGTTCAATATTTGTTAGTTTGCATAAAATTTGAAAGTGAAGTAAATAAGTGACTTTGTTTATTAAAGAGATTCTATATTTGTTGAAATCCCTTTGTTTCTGCTTTTCTATCATACTTATACTCATGTCTCATAATTGCCTCTTATTTAGTTTAGCTCTAGTACAAATTATTCTCAAGCTTTGTAAACACCTTGCAGTCTTTTTCTTACGTGTTACTCTTCCCGAGACTTTATTTGGCGATTTCTCGTGTGTTTCTTGACTCATCATTGGAATTATGGAATGAGCACACCTACCTATTTTATTTCTTAGTGTTGTTCCCCTTATTTGTCTTCGCATCTCTCGGTTGTTGGGAAAGCAAATGATTACGTCTCTTGCTACTTTTGTTAAATAATTAACATCTCTTTTCATACTCACCAAACGCATTATACTCACTGAAGGGAATAACTTGTTGAATTGTTTGTATTCTTTATCATGTTTCCTCACTTGCTCTAACATATTGTTTGGTCAACCATCCTCTTCTTTTGCTACTTCAGGGTAACCTCCATTTATCTGTAGAAGAATTAGTATATAAATCTTCTTCTTGGAAAAGTTAAACATCGGGGAGCTTTGTCCTTTCAGGAAATATTTTTCTTTTGGCTTTTGGAGGGGTGGTTGTGAAGAAGGGGGGTTTCCATCTGTCTTTTAGAAACTAAATCATAATGATTCTAACTCATGTTGAGTATCCTAAACTCAAATCATGTGTTCTGCAATTGCTCTGCATTTTTTTTTCCTGTTAGGTGTGCCTTCAAACGTGCAATGTTTAACACATTATATTGTAACTTATTACCTTTCTATATTTTTACTCTTTAATCCTCTCTTGCATCTTCTTTTGTTCCCCTCTGTCCTTCATCTTCTTCTTTTTGGTAAGCAACAATAAATTAGTTTTTTCCCAGCAGCAGCATATCCAGAAGGATAGTATCTAATATCTTTCAGTTATTTATGTGTATAATTTTGAGGTGAACTTGTTCTGTATTTGCATGACTTAAAAACCATAACTCTAATAGTTTGCAAACCAGATAAACATATAAGTATTGATACAATTGCGTGCTTTTTCTGTATTGCAAGTGCAAACTATTCTTTTTTGTTTCGAGATTTGAGAGTCATGCATTTTGTTTCATTTATCTTCGTTACACTTTCACTTTATATATCTCTTTGAAGTTGTGAGTTTTCTCTTCATTACTTAGGTACCGGCCATGAATCTCACTCAATCTAAAGAAGTTTTAGGGGGCTAAAGAGGATCTTGAAATTGGTGAAAAGTGAGGATTTGTAACAAATTTGAGCTTGCCGTGGACTCAGTTGCCAACAACAGAATTGGGTATTTGTTTTCTATTGTCCTACAACATTATCACTTGATCATGTTTAGTTGAGTAGTGGAAATTAGGTTAGTTCCTCTTCTTTTTTGTCTCAATGAAGGAGCTTCCCTTTTTCTTTTCTAAAGTTTTTATATAGTAATTTCCTTTCATTGTTGTATATTTATGGAAGCTAATAGGTATAAGCTTAATATCTTGAAACAGCAAAGATGATGTAATAGCTATAGAAATAGTGGTATTTAGTTAATTATGATGTAGCTTAAAACTTAAAAATCTGAGGAAAAAAATTGGGTCGTTAATAAAATGATATTTGATACACGGTCAACATTGTGTCCAATTTTGAAGTGGGTTATATTGCAGGGAAAGTTTCTTAGTTTGAAATGGATAAAACTTGGATGTCAAAAGATGGAAGGTTAAAAAAATATGAAGATGGGGATGAGCAGTTTATTGAGTTTGCAACAAGTCATGCAACTAACCCCAAGCTCATGCAATGTCCATGCCAAGTGTGTAGGAATTTAACAAGGCCATATTCTATTGGCAAAGCTAAGTTTTTTGAAGTATTTTTGTATGTATTGAGCAATGCAGCTTTGTAGTTATAAACTGAAACTATGTATAATTGGTCACATATGTATCATGTATTTTAAGTTTATTAGTTTCAATATATGGGACTTCTTTCTCCAAGTAATTTTATTAATGCTTTGAATTATCTTGTATTCTAGTGAAACAACAATTTATTTCAATATATGGGAGTTTGTTTTGTTTATTGATAAGATGTTTTACCATCTCAAATGATTAAATCAAGTAACAATTAATAGTTATGAATGGGTACAACATCATTAGCGGGTTGGGAAAAACTAAGAAAGTAGTATTACATGATGCATTTTAGCTGTCAAGTAATATTCCATGTGTTGATTTTTAATGTTACATGACGGTTAAAAGCGTGTCACGAACAAATGTTAATTGGCGGTTAAAAAGCGTCAAAGTAAGCTTAACTTGACGCGTTTAAAACGCCTCAATAAAATGTTAGTTGGCGGCTATTAGCCGTCAAGAACAAATGTTAGCGGATTTAAGCAGCGTCAAGTAAGCAACTTGATGTTTAAAATGTGTCAATAAAGTATTATATGACGGCTAATAGCGTCAAGAACGAATGTTACTTGACGGTTAAAAAGCGTCAAGTAACTTAACTTGGCGTTTAAAACACGTCAAGAAAGTGTTGGTTGACGGCTAATAGCCGTCAAGAACAAATTTTACTTGACGGCTAAAAGTGTCAAGTAAGGGGGTACCTTTTATTGATACCCACACTCTTGGCGGTTTGAGCCGTCAAGTAGCGTGTTAGGTGACACGTTTTAGCCGTCAACTAAGGCCAATTTTCTTGTAGTGAATCCAACTATGTAAGTTGAAAAAGTACCTAGAAAAGAAATCTAAAACAACATATTTTTCCGTTTTCAAGTATTTGAGTGCTTTTTAGTTATTTTTTAGCTTTGTTTTCAAATTCTGTTTTTAAGTTTAAAAAGTTGAATTTAAATAAGTAGGCAAACCTCGTTTACCTTGCCACATCAGTATTTTTATGCTTCAAGGAAAGAGGCAAATGTTTATGCGTTTGAGTAGAAAGAGAGCAGTAAATTTTGATTTTGGAATTCTTTTCTGGCATAGCCTTATTGGGAATTTGTTGATGGGTATCGAAGAACTTGATGGTGATTTTAAACAGGTCAACCCAGATGAGAACTCGAGTGATATTGGAATTTGTGTATGATTCTGTGTAGGTGAAAGCGAAATAGGAGTGATATTTGGAATCTATGTATAATATTTGGAATTTGTTGATGGGTATTGTAGAACTTGATGATGCTTGTGTATGATTCTGGGTAGGTGAAAGAGAAATAGTAGTTAAGGTTTGGAATCTGTGGACCTTTGTTTCAGGAAGCATCTCTGTCAACTCTAATGTCGCCATGAGAGGAGGAGGTGGATCTTGCGGCCATGGGAGAGGGTGAGGAGAGACGTGGGGAGGGAGTTTTTTTAATATAAAATTTTGCATGTAAGTTTATTATTTTTAACTTAACATTAAATATTTTTTAATTAATGAAACTGAAGGAATTAGACATTGAAGTTGATTTATTAACTACTGCAAATATGTGACCAAATCGGGAAAATTGAAATCGTGAACCAAAATTGATTTTGACATAAACCACAGTGACCAAAAATGTAATTAGCCATAATAGTAAATGTAAAAGATAAAATAATAATAAAATAATAATAGTTTGTATTCTTGCATTGCCTAGTCCTTTGTAGTGACTAATTTTTTTCATGAGGCAAATGAGTAGGTAATATACCACCTAGATTGTTAGAGTACAATTTTACTTACTCCATTTGCATACTCCCTTAGAATATCTCCCGCGGGCGATTGTATAAGGAGATGTATGTTAAATAAACATCATTTGTTATCGGAATCACATGCAATGGACAAGTATAAATGATTGTAAATTTACAGCACAGCCGTGAGATGCAAAAGCAAATGCATATGTGCATCTTTTTTTACATTCCTTGGAAGCAGGGCCTACATAAGAAAAGATGAACATGCATGTGTAGCAAAAAGGCTTTGGATAGAACCACTTGCCCAAGACGCCCATAGTGCTAGACAAAAGTTGATAGATAAATGCTAGCAACCTTCTCTTTGGACATTCTCATTTCTTCTCATGACACGTGTCATTTTCTACACTTAAAAAAATGGAGATTTTGACATAAAGGTTGTCTAATGTATTAATTATATTGTTTTAAGTGTAGAAATTGACACGTGTCATGAAGAGAAGGTTAGAGAGAAGGTTAGAGAGAAGGTTGCTAGCATTCCCCAAGTTGATATGTGGGGGTTGCATAAATTATAGTTGAAATTACAGTAGAGATATTGATATTTATAGAAAATCAATGATATCTGAAATGAAAATCAAATAGTTGGGATGAAGATAAGAGAATCTGATCCAACGATTGAAGATAAGATCAAATTCTATCATGTCAAATTTTGAATTGTGTACATATAAAAAACAATAATAGATATTGAATTGCGTGAAAAAACGCGGTAAGATACCACATTGATAAGTTTGTCTTCGGCTTTAATCTGTGTAAACATCCAAAAGAAGAAGAAGAATGAGTGGACAGGGTAAAACGTCAATGCAATACCAAACTCGTATACAACTCCTTTCCTGTGTTGATTTCCCCTTTTTTTAAAAAAAAAAAAAAATTAATTGCATTATAATATACCATTGTTATATAGCAGATGTAAGATCAATCCCTTTCAACTACTTACAGGCGCCACTGAATTGTTTGGCCAACTTTGGAAATCTTCAAAAAAGAAAAGGAAAAAAAAACTAAAATATGGAAAATACTGAAAAGGAGAGGATCTAGTTAGATGCATTTAGACAAAGATCATATTAAGTTAAATTTATATTAAGACCAAATTGATGATCCTGATTAAAAAAAACTTGGGGTATTGCAGGCAAGACACCGTCTTGGACCCGTAATAAAAAAAAAAAGATATAACGTCACATTTCGTCCTTGTAGTTTGATTTTATTGCAATTTAAGGATACGTCCAAATTTTCATCCAACTTCTTGAGGAAATAAACACGTGTCTTTTACGTGAAGGGGGTATTTTGGAATTAATTTTGGATGTGTTCTTGAATTGCGATAGAATCAAACTACAAAAGTTAAATTGACTAAATTAAAACTACAACGATTAAAGTGGTAAAATCAAAAAACTACCGGGACGAAAAGTTACATTTGGCCTTTAAAAAAAGGACTTAACTAGGTCCAAATTTATTGCAAGGACTCTCAAGTGAAGGGGAATTGCTTTCAACTACTTAAGCTACAAGCCCCTCACATTATATATTTTCTTTTATTTCATCAAGTTTTCGATTTGTGATTTTACATTCTTCAACAATTAAATTATCAAATTACTCTAAATCTGTGTCAGAAACCCACTTGCTACCATCTGGATCATGATTTTTGTTAAAAGGTGCTGAACCATTTATCCCTTGTATGTAGTGAAGTTTGTTTTCTTTAAGGATAATTATATGTAGTGAAGTTTGTTTTCTTCAAGGATAATTATATGTAGTAAAGTTTGTTTTCTTTTAGCTATAACAAAAAGAATAAGAAAAAGAAAACAATTTTATCATTATGTCCTTTTTAGTCATTAAAAACACTAAAAACATTTGTGATAAAAATTTACCAAACACTTTGATTACTCACAACACTTTTTCAAATATTGTTTACCAAAAGCTTAGGTGCTTTATTTCAACTGATTATTTTTGCAGCACAACAGAAGCAATTTTTTTAAAACAACATCAATGTCAAACTAGCACTAAGTTAGGCCGAATATGGAATAGCAACGACCTCAAGAGCATATTTTCTACGAATGCTTGCTCCAGTAGATTCAGTCATGTCTAAGTCCTCCCCTCTTGCCCCATCAGGCAGAGCCCAGTCGAACTTGTACACTAAATTTGCCAAAACAATCTCCTCGACCGCCATGGAAAATTGAATTCCTGGGCAGACCCGCCTACCGGCCCCGAATGGAATGTAGTGGAAGTCATTGCCTTTATAATCTATGGAACTATTCAAAAACCTTTCTGGTTCATAGTCTTCTGGTTTGTTGTATGATTTGGGATCCCTTCCAATTTTCCATGCATTTACTATAACTTGTGTATTGGGTTTAATGTTGTAGCCATTTATTTGTGCATCTTGCGTCGATAGCCTGGGCAATAGCAATGGAACTGGAGGATGTAGACGAAGAGTCTCCTTGATCACTGCCTTCAAGTAGCACATGCCAACCAAATCATCTTCTGTTATGGTGGCTTTGTTGCCCACTATCCCTCTTACCTCCTTCTGCAACTTTTCCATGATCATTGGATTCCTCAGAAGCTCAGACATCGTCCACTCTAGGACTGTAAATGTGTTATCAGTGCCACCAACAAATATATCCTACAAGGCATGTTTATGAACCAAAGTCAAATTAATTAACACATAAGTATCCAACTAATGTGTCAGCTGAACTCAGTAGAAAATTACTTGTAGAGCAATGGTCTATAGTGGTTATTCTTTAGCAGCTCACTTTTTGTACCAGGACATAATGTCATTCAAATAGTACTGCCTCTTTTTCTAGATGTTGGAAGGGATTGCAAGTTCAGATCTCCCTACTTAAAACTATATAACAAGGAAACATTTTCTTTTTCTTTTCAAGCATACTATAAGATTATGTGGTCAACAAGTTTAGTATTAATTTCTAGCAATATTATTGTAAAAAGATAAGACAACACCCACACTACTATTTATGTAAAGTAAGAGAGAGTGTTAATTACCAAGATGGTAGCCTTTATGCTAACTCCATCAATAGGAGAATCAGCTGGTCTTTCTTTCTGAAGGCAAAGCAGAACGTCCACAATATCCTTTTGGTCCTCGTTCTTGGTAAGAGCATCATCCTTGTGCTCTTGAACAACTGTTTCTAAAAAGTCATCGAACCGTTTAGCCAGATTGTCAAACTTGGCGTCCAAACCATTGAGACGGCAGAACCAAGCAAGCCATGGGATATAGTCTCCAATATGGATACGTGACATCAAGTCCGATAACTCCCAAGAAAGCTCCTTAAGCGTCCTCCCATGTTCGTCGCCATCACTGTACTTCCTCCCCAGAGCCACTCTACATATCACATCATTCGTAAGAGTCAAAAGCATTTCACTTAAATTAAAAACTGATGATGCTGAGGAGGAGGAGGAGGAGGAGGAGCACTGCTTAGTGATGTTGGTGATCATGGATTTTGTTTCCTCTTCTCTCACAGAACGGAAAGAGCGAACCCTTTTGTTGCTCAAAAGATTTAACACACATATGCTTTTCAGTTGCCTCCAATACTCACCATAGGGTGCGGATCCGATGTCTTTGCAATTGTAGCAAATTTTCTTAAAGAAGGTGTTCTTGGGTCTGTTTGCAAATGTGATGTCATGGGTTTTCATGATCTCGCTGGCAGCCTCATCCGACGATACCACAAGGACTGGAACACTTCCGAAATGGAGGAGCATAAGTGGCCCGTGGTGTTGAGCTAGGGTTTGAAGTGATCGATGAACGTGCGAGCCTAGTTGGTGAAGGTTTCCAATAATAGGGAGCTTTGGTGGAGAAGGTGGTGATGTGTTTGTGGGATTGGAGGACCATCTGTATATGAGGATAAGGAAAATGGCCACAAGTACTAAATGCTTGAAGGAAAAAGCTTGTAACAAGCTTGACAATGTTTCATTCAAGAGAATGAACATTTTCTTGTTTTTCTCTGTGTTGTGTATATGATTGTGTTTGTGCTAGGCTAATAAAATGTGTCCAGGGGTGCTTCATATATAACATCAGCCCGGGCGTTGGACGAAAAATTTAACCACCTATAAAAAAAAGGGCAAAGAGTCTGCAGTCAATAAATAATGATTGAATAAGAAAAATAAATATAAATAACGTATTGGTGAAGCATGCTGAATGGCATTTGGGGACGGGAAAATATTAAGATAAAGGCCAGCCATCAGAAATTTGTGTCTTAGAGCAGTTCGACCGCTCCCAAGGCCCCCAAAAGGGTTTCCAGCGGTACAAAACAGCTCAGGCAAGGTGTGCTGTTGTCTGAGGGCTCTTACGTCAGTGCTGACGTTAGGGACAAACAAATTTTAAAAAATCAAAAAAAAAAAATCTGAAAAATTCATAATATTTTTTTATACATACAAAGCAATTTTTATTATTATTAATCTTATACATATAAATAAAATTATTATATGTGAATAGTAATTACTTTTGGGTTGCCATGACAATGGGTGGAAAAACAACAAAATATTGTTAGAGCATCTCCAACAGCCTCTTCAACAGCTTTGGAATTCTAAAATAGGTGAGCCACATCAGAAAAATTCTCTCCAACAGCCTCTTCAACCCCAGTCATCAAAGCTGCAACCTCTTTCTCTCTCTTCAGGACTGGTAAGTTGACTTTGGCTCTTCAAATATTTAATTTTACTTTGGAAAAACAAAACTTACCTTGAAAATGTTAAAAACATGCATTTTTTCCTTTCATATAATAAATACATAGACATTTATCACATGTTTTCATATTTTTCATTCTTTTCCATGATATTGCATTAATTGAATTGAAGAGTCTGTTGGAGCAAAAATTATTCAAGTAGCAAATAAAGCTTTTCAAATTGCCACATAGGTCAACAAACTTCAATTTGAAGAGTTTTATTTGCTACTACTCTTGGAGATGCTCTTAGGGCATATACCATTCACATGAACAGTAAATGTTATTGCCTCCCCTTACTTTTTGACATAATAAATGGGTGGAAGTGCTCTAAGCCACGTGCATTTTGTTGCAGCATACTCGGTTATATGCCTCATATATGTTCAATTGCCAAACCATTTAACTACCAAACATATTTTATTCCTTCAAGGTTAGCCGCTAATTAAGCAATCCCTCTCTAAATTTCATGTACTTCTCAGAAAAAGTTATATATATACATTCCCCTTCAAACTCAAATAATTTTATTTGAGGGACGACTTTTAAGGTACCCTACAATTTTTTTTCAATTGATCCAAACCATCTATTTTTTAGGTCTTCATTCATAGATCATTCTTACAAAAAATTAGACAAATCGGAAATCGTTTCGACATCCAATTGTGTGGTACAAAATCAATAAACACGGTGCTTCAAGAAAGTACTAAAATTTCAATAACTCAATTGAGTGGTCAAATGATATGGGATTTAAGTGATTTTTTGTAGAGATGATATTTGAATGAGTATCTACAAAATAGACGGTTTGGATTAGTGAAATACAATCTGGAGTGAGTCATACAAGGTGTCCCTCAAATAAGGAATCCCTCAAAGGAAGCTCACTTTATATATATATATATATATATATATATATATATATATATATATATATATATATATATATCTCTCTCTCTCTATGCCTAGATCCTTTTTTTCTTTTGTCTTTTTCTGCAGTTGTTCGATTATATATCCATGAGCATTCACCCATACCCCTAGTCAATTGGGTTGTATAAAAAAAAAGTTTTTTTTACAATAGGTCCATTCCAACATGACATGTTATACAAAAACTGTTATAGAGCCTATTTGGAGAGAAAAACCCAAAACTAGTCACTTCTCATTTTCTAATTGGTTCTTACAAAATTTTAATACACTAAGAACTAATTAGAAAATGACAATTGGCTAGTTTTGAGTTTTTCTCTCCAAATATGATATATATAAGTTTTTGTATAATATGTCATGCTAAAATGGGCTTATTTATAAAAACCTAAAAAAAGAATCTAGATCTCCTTAGTTAAATTTACATTTTATCATCTAAACTATTTAGGATTTAGCTATAGGTTAACTTTGTCTTTGCTCTGCTAAATTATAAGATTGTGGGAAGTTTTCCTAAACAAAGCTCTTTGATGGTTTTGTTACGTGTGATTGACTTTGGAGTGATTGGGGTTGGGTATAGACTTGGTTTTGGATTTTGGCATAATAATAATAATTATTAATTAAAGACTGGGCGTTGGACCTTTGGGCTCTTGGGCTCTAGGTAAATTTACTTAAAGCACCCACCCGAAAATAACTATATTATTATTTTGCACAACATAATTTAAATCAAAAGGATTAGACATATAGAGAATATAGAGAAGGAGAAGTGATTATTGGGTTATCCAAAGTCATTCCCAAATAAGCCCTTCATTTGCAAAATTTAATTTGGATTTTGGCTTCTGGGTTTGGATGTGACCCAGTGGACTTGAGAATCTAGCAAATTTGGTTTTTTTTTTCTTTCTCCAGAATGGAATGCTGGAGCCATGGTTTGAAAGTGAAGGTCTTGGTTGCACAAAGTGCTAGCATATTAACCAAGCAAATAAATTAAGGGTAATGCTAGGCTTATCATATTTTTTATACCACATTTATGCCACATCTCTAATAGAGGTGGAGCCCATCAATACAGGTGGAGCCCACTAATAGAGATGGAGCCCACATCTCTATTAGAGATGTGGTATAAATGTGGTATGAGAAATGTGGTAAGCCTAACATTTCCCATAAATTAATATAGCATCATCTTCTCTGTTCTGTTTTGCCAACAAAACTGGACTCTGTTATGTAACGGCCGCAACTCCATATCTTAGAAGATGTTGTGGAAAGACAGGATTGTTGCTCTTTTTTATCATAATTCATATCACTTTTTTTTTGTCCAATAATTGTTTTTCAATGAAGGCTAGCAAAGAAAGTGATATGAAGAAAAGAGGGAAGAATGCAAAAGTATATGGGACGTAATAGAGTTGCTAGCAAATAATGAGACAAAATTCCACTTGAAAAGAAGCAGGATTTTACCATGAAGTTCATGAAGAGATCAGAAAACTTAGTTAATTGTGTTAACTGTTAAGTGGGGTATTACTAAGATCTGAACTATGAGATTCAGTTTTATTTCAGTTGTGATAAATATTGTATTAATGGGAGTTTATTTACACTTTGCAAGAGTTAATTTCTAGATAGTGACATCATGCCTATTCCAAAAGAAAAAAAGAGAGAAATAATAAATTGAACAACAACAAAATTATTATTATTTTTCTTCTTTTTCATATTTATAAGAAATTATCCAATCAAATTCCGCTAACAAAATAATCAGTCATACATGTGACTTTGCTAAGAGCATCTCCAACAATCTCTTCAACAACTTTGGAATGCCAAAATAGGTGTGCCACATCATCAAAACTCTCTCCAACAGCCTTGTCAAACTCAGTCATCAAAGCTGCAATCTCTTTCTCTCTCTTTAGGATTGCTAAGTTGACTTTGGCTCTTCAAAACATTTAATTTTACTTTGGACAAATAAAACCTACATTTAAAATGTTAAAAACCTATACTTTTCCTTTTAAGAGAATAAATATAAAGACATTCAAATTGTCACATAGGTCAACAAATTTTAATTTGAAAAATTTATTTTGTTACTACTGTCGGAGATGCTCTAATCTCATCATTTTGGAGTCCCTCCATTTAAAATCTCACCACTTTCAAATTCTATCACTTTAAAATCCGAACACATTGTTGAAGATTTTGGATTGAAAATGGGGCTCTAAAAGTTCAAGCCCACACCCGTTGAAGCAGGCTTGAAGAAAGTGCCGCAACTGCAGTAAGCCCAGAATGAAAAATAGGAAAGCCCAAAAAGTAAGGCCCTTTTGGTTCATTTCCAGCGGAGTTTGTCAATTCCTATTGGGTATAAATATTTGGACCAGTGTGTCCTAGAGGTTTCTTCTTGTAATTTTATTTTTAGAAAGGCTTAAATGCGGTTTTGCCCCTTAAATTATATCATAATTGTCAATTTACTCTTTAAGTTTTGTTTTTGATAAATTAAGGACTTCAATTATATAAAAATGGCCAATTCTGACTCGCCATCAATTTTTTTGAATCTCCATCCAAATTTCCGTTATTTTAAGGGGCAAATTCGTAATTTTAAGGAAAGTACAAATAAAAATATATTAAAAATCAGAAAAAGAAAATAAAAACTCCCACCTTCATCGGCCACACAACCATTCACTACAAGACAGAAACCCTTCCACGACGTCTAATATGCGTCATGGAAGACGTTTAATGACGCGGCCAAGACGTCGTAACCTACGTCATAGAAAGGGGGGGTCATGGAAACTTTTTTAAAAACATGACGTCTGATTTATGTCATAGAATGTGATTTCAATGACGCGGTTTACGTGTCGTCCTATTCTTTCCATGACGCGTTTGATATGTCATAGATGTAGTTTTAATGACGTCAAATCCGCGTCATGAATATTATGACGTTTGTTTTGACGCCGTCTATTAAGACTTAATATGACGCAGAATGGACGTCATTGAACTTAACGACGTCTATAAGACGTCATTGAAATATTTTTCATGACACATATTAGACGTCGTTGAAATTTTAAAAAATAAATAAAAATTATAATATATATTCATCATTGAACTTAACGACGTTCTTGAGACGTCATTGAAATATTTTTGACGACACATATTAGACGTCGTTGAAATTTTTTTTTTTAAAATAATTCTAATACATATATATCCCATCATTTTAATTCTACAAAAAGAAATTAATATATAGAAGCAAAGAAATGAAGATATCTTCTCAGTGACAGCTCGGGTGACTGTGCTGCTCTTTAGATATTTTTATCAAGGCTATATACCCATGTGTCTTAAAATGAGCTGACAGTCATTATAGTTTTAGCAACTTAAAGCAAGGTTTTAGTTTTAGATGTGATCTGCCCTGGCCAGCTTTTGTATTCATCTCTAACACTATAATGCCATAACTCCCTTCTGGTGAAACTTTTAAAAATTCCTAAAAGTTGTTTGTTTTAAACAAATTAAATTACTATATTATAAAAAAGGAAAGAAAGAAGACACGCATACATGCACATAATTTGAGATGAAGGAATATTTCTTAATAGATTGGTTATAGAAATACCAGTACAAACGTGGAGCATTTTGCAGAAGAACTTCACCGCCAGAGACTACCCAATAAAAGTCAACTATCCACCAGAGAAATGATGCCATCAATTTTAACCTATCATTCATCATTCCCAAATGTATTTACAGTGTAGAGAAAAATCAAGAATCAAAATTTCCAGAAAGAAAATTGCATTACAGAGTTCCCAAGTTGATTAAATTCCCAAGCTCAGAAGGAACAACTCCAGAGAACTAATTTGCTTCAAGAGTCCTGATTGTTTCAAAAAGAAAAAGGAAAGCATATTGAGATTAGAAAGAGAGAATGACAGAATCACACTCTCATAGATGGCACACATTTCCAAATCGGAGAGCGAAAAAACTGATCCCTCCAATGGATGCAAATATTAAAAAGTTTTCAAGCTTGTTAGTAGCAGTTTGTGATCCAAGGAGAAGGGATAAGACCCTGCCAATCTTGTTTCACAAATTTCCTCAATCATACCATAATTCAATGATCCAATTGATAAATAGCACAGACAAACCAGAATTTTAACACTTAAAGGTTTGATCATATTGAAGTAGTACAAACCTTTTTCAATTATGTGTGCATACGTTCAGTCATTGTCCAATACAATATCAAATTGTCAATACAATTTTGTATATGATCATTTTGCTAGCAGAGTGGAAGCAAAAACTTAATGGTTTTGATCCATATCAGCAGCATGAAGACAATTTATCAGTTTCTTAAATAGGTCCAATTCTCCCACAAACCAAATCATTTTGCATGTTTACACCAATCCAACTCCCTAGTGTAATCACATTGATAAAGTGAATGCCATATGTTAAAATCAAGTATTGATGACCAAATGCCAAAAAGAGCACATATTGCTAAGTCAAATTGCAACCACACTTGGGAAAAAAAAAGGTAACAAATATTTTGATACCTGTATTAACCAGACAGTGTTCTCATGATAGATTGAATTGTTAACGAACCAACTAGCCAGTTGATACCACTCACTTTGTTTCCTTCCATAAACTGAAATCCTGTACTCTGCCATCTGAAGGAAAAACAAAAAAATATACAATGATCTAAGATGGCTACCAATAATACTTCTTTTATAAATAACTGATATAAGCCTAAAATAGTTCCTGAAGAATTTTATGAGCATTCATCAATACAAACCATTACAAGAACACCTGAGATATTTGAAACTGCTATATTCTTTGGTAATTCGAAAACACAGAGTACTAAGAGAAATGCATTATTACACATGAGCACAGAGAGAGAGAGAGAGAGAGAGAGAGAGAGAGAGAGTAACAGTTCAACAGTACATTTTAAGTTTTCCAAGACCATAGACAGAATACAAAACAAATATTAAAAAAACCTGACCTTTGCTACCTTCAAGATCTGACAGAACTTCTTTGTTACTTCTGCTTAATAGATGTATTAGCATCCTTCAGACAATTCTTACATGGAGCCTTTGTCCCCTCAATCAAGTGATTTACCAGACTTTCAAATTTGGATCTGGTCAACGTTATGTTCAGATGTTTTGCACCTGAAGCATCAGCTGTAATGAAGGGAAGGTTAATCTCAGTTTGTGATGTTGATGAAAGTTCAATCTTCGCCTTCTCAGCTGCCTCCCTAAGCCTCTGCAAGGCAAGCCTATTCTTTGCCAAATCATTCCCCTCAGTCCTCTTGAATTCACTCACCAAGAAGTCCAGCAAAGCATTGTCAAAATCCTCTCCTCCTAGGAATGTGTCGCCATTTGTTGCTTTCACCTCAAAAACGCCATTGGATATCTCCAGAATAGATACATCAAATGTTCCACCACCAAGATCAAACATAGCTATTAGCCCTTCCTTGTTGTTCATACCATAGGAAAGTGCAGCAGCAGTAGGCTCATTTATGATTCTCTGTACATCTAGACCAGCAACTCTGCCAGCATCCTTTGTTGCTTGCCTCTGCGCATCATTGAAATAGGCTGGAACTGTGATCACAGCTTTTGATACACTCTTTCCAAGGTAAGCCTCCGCAGTCTCTTTCATCTTTGTTAGGACAAAGGCTCCAATTGGGCTTGGAGAGTACTGCTGACCATTGACTTCAACCCAAGCATCTCCATTTCGAGCTTTCACTATCTTGTATGGAACCATCTTCATTTCTTTTTGCGTTTGGGGATCATCAAAGAGCCTACCAAGGATCTGAAGGATGCTAATACATCTGTTAAGGATGTCAATGAGGTATAATTAAAAAATAAGGATCTGCATTATAATTAAAAAATAAAAGATAAGGAAAAAACAAAGGGCATACAAAAACTACAGGTTAAGTTCCAAATAGATTAGAACATCAGCTTGTCATGTACAATAAGGCATCAAAAGAAACTATCCTAGTGAGATCCAAAAGGACAGTGTGCGTAAAATATAATACTACCAGAACCAATATTTCAAACTTCTGCATAGATTAATAAGTCAATATTCTTATATCTATTATTATCCTGTACACATGATTTCACAAAACCAAAAGTAGTATGGCAACCAAACTTGAAAGAAAGAATCATTTCATTATAACCAAACTTTAAAGTCCTGTGAAAAAAATACATCAAATTCTACCAAAGAAAACAAAAATATGAGTGGAACAATTCCCTCTCAACTGAGTACACTTGACTATGCATGAGTGCTGAAAACATAAACTCAAGTATTTTGCAAAGTATAAAAGCCAAATGTCTTTACCACTTTTCAAATGTTCCTACCTTATCCTTTTAACTCTGCCTACATTGGGACATTCTATTCTTCTTTGGATTAAATCACTTCTATCTCTTTCCAATTTTAATCTCATTCCAGCAACCAAACACCACATAAATCTGTCATGTCAAAGTAAATGAATTTTGAGACTCTAATTGAAAATTGAGAACAAAAAAGAAAAAGCAAATGAAATTTTTATAAGAATCAGCGTGCAAGAGATCATACCTCAGGTCCATTCTCCTTCCAATACAACTACAAGCCAGTCAAGAGAAGTCACTGCAGCCGCAATGCAGTACCAACCCCCATTGTCACCCAAGTACTTGACATCCAACCTGCTCCTAGGCTAATTCAAGTAATCAACTCTAAGCTAATTCACACATGGCCAACTGAAAAAAAAATCAACCAATTTAAATCAACCCAAGCTAAAAACTTTGGAGAAACCTAAATGTCTCATTGTTAACATCATAAACTTGGCATTAGCATCTGTGTTTCCAATAAAACACAAAACCAACCATCACATTTCATTTTCCAAATGAAATTTTAAACTTCAACGAAACAAACAAACCACTCAAACAAACATACAAAAGAGAAGAAAAATTACCAAAGGAAAAAGGAAGCAGCTACGTCAAAGTGGATACACAGTTTCTGCCAGCAAAATTGAGCAAGTTTTGCCTTGACATTCTCCTCAAGTGGCTGTCAAAGACAAAAAGAATGAACTTGAGACTTCTCCACCCACATACAACTAAAAAACGAGATATGGAGAGGAAGGCAGAATACAAGACCTTTGCAAGCTAGAATATTAGGTGTCAAACTCTGTCCTCTGAGTGCCCGGACACTATGCTGTGTAGGACTTGTTTTCTACATATTGAATATTTAAACAAAAAGTTAATTAGAGTATGTATATGACTGAAAATTAGAGCATGTAAACAACTAAATTATCTTTAGGCAGGAAAAAAAATCATTCTTTTGCTATAAGAACACACATATATATTGCTATAGTGCACATATTGGATCAAATCAAAACGAAATGCAAAGTTCTCTTAAAAGATCAACTTTGATACAATATAACTTTTGCAACTAAGCTCAAACCAGAAAAGTTTCTATCCAAACAATAAATGAATTGTGATGTTGATTAGCTTTTCAAAAATGTGAATTACTTCGTAAAGAGACAAAGTATTTAACCAACAATTAGAAATAAGTCAATGCAAGAATAATTTTATTATCTTAGCTCTATTTTGTAGCAGAAACACATCACTCCAGCAAACCTCTATTTCCTTAGCCTATTACCATGAGTAAACAACAACCAATTAAAAAAATACAACAGAAGTTCATCAATTGAGCATTGAGGTGAAAATCAGATATTTGGAAACTCCAGTAGAAATACTGGTCTAGAAAACAACAGGAACACATCTCAACAGTGCCTTCTACACCGTTAAACCTGATTTTCACAACAAATTTTAATAAATTCCCAACATGACATAATTTAATGGAAGAAACTGGCAATAAAGCATGGGTTAGGAGCTAACTTTTACCTATCTTCCACACCGTCCCCTCACTCTCATATTTTTCCCCAAATTGCACCAATCACATGATTCGTTGCTTGGCTCAATCTTTGTTGAAGATCCCTCACTTTGATGGCTGAACCATTTTGGAATTTCATACCCCAGACAGCTAATGGCAACCAAAGATCCCTGTACATTATAACTATTAAACTCATGAAAAAAAAACAGATTCTTCAACAGATAGAGTGTGTGCGTGAGGTAGAGAGAGAGAAAGAAAGAAAGAGATAGAAACTTTCTCTGATTCATATTCATCATCTGAATCATATGATGCTTGTGTGAGGAACTTAGATGAGAAAGAGAGAGTGAGTGTTTGGGCTGAGAGAGAGCTAGGGGAGAATTAGAGATAAAGGAAGAGAGGTCAGACTCTGAGAACAAAAGGGTTCTTGAACGATAAAGCGCCAAATTAGAATTGGGTGAAAAAAAAAGGGCGCCACCCGAAATATATCTATGACGCAGGAAGAGTGTCATTGAATATTTTTACATCTATGACGCAGGTCGTACGTCGTTGTATAACTATTTCATGACACGTAAAAGACGTCATTAATTTTAAAAAAATTTGGTGTATATCTATGACGCAGGTCCTGCGTCGTCGTATATGGTACATCTATGACGCAGGTCCTGCGTCATCGTATAATTAATTCATGTCGTGTAGAAGACGTCGTTAAATTCACAATGTTAACGACGCATGATAGACGTCGTCTAAATGCCCTAGAATCAATGACACACATCCCGCGTCATTGAAAATGATTTTAATGACGCATTTAACAAATGTCATAATTATGGTGTCATGAACTCCCTTCAACGACGCATTTTAAAAACACGTCATAGTTTATGATATTTAATGACGTGTATTTTTGATGCGTCATTAAATCCGCGTCATAAAAAGACCATTTTTTTGTAGTGATTGAAGCCCACCCTCCCCACCCAGACACCTCCTTCCTAAGCGGCGACGCGGTCCAGCCCCACGCTCCTTACGCTCCCCACCCTCCCTATTCCTCCGGCAAACCAGCCCCCTTCCTCCTCCGGCGAAACCCAGTCATCATCCTTATCTCTCCTTGAACCACCCCCGTCACCAAACCTAGCAGCACCACCCCTTCCCCAAACCAGATCTAATATCCCCATTTGCTTCCCAATTCAACTTCAACACAACAATTTATTCACACACAATGAGTTTCCAGAGTGTGAGCCACATTATGCTTCAGAAGAATCAAAGCAGCAACTTGGCACCCATCGATCTTGCCTTGCTCTCTGCCCACTCTCTCTCCTTGGCCTTTTTTTTTACCATGACAGAGCAGTCAACCATGAAGTCTAATATAAAAATCCGAAGATACAACATCAAATTTGGATTCAAATCCAAACCATTTGAAGGCAAATTCGAACCACCAAAAAGTAGTTTACAAATTTTTTAAAGAAAGTTTGATCTTTGATCTTTCCCTCACTTAATTCGAAGGACTCAAGACCAGAAAAATAAAAAGAAGGTTGGCGGGCCTCTGCAAGTCTCTCTCACCGTTCAACAACTTCAAGCAGTCTTCAATGTTTTTCTCTAATTATATACCAATTATATAGTCATCATCTCTAATTTTTCTCTAGTTGAATCATCATCTCTAATTGAAAATCATTAAAAGTTGAAAATGGTGGGTCTCGAGTAGGGTGGTGTTGGGGGATGGTCTGTGAATGAGCTAGGGAAGATGGTGGTCTAGGTGGTTAATTTTGGTTCTGAGGGGGTTGTGTGGGGAATGGATCGGGGTGAGAGAGAGAGAGAGTAGCGGGGTGGCAGGGGAGGGTGAGGGTGAGGGTGGAAGGGGAGGGAGGGGAAGTTGCAGCTTTTTTTTTCTTATTCTTTTTTCTTTTTAAGTTTTAAGTTTCGTATTATTTTTTCTCATTTTTATGACTTTTTAGAATAAAAAAAATTGAGCATGTGCAAGTCATGTAGCATAAATTTGGATGGACATTCAAAAAATTGACGGCGAGTCTCGAATTGACCATTTTTACATAGTTTAAGTCCTTAATTTATCAAAAAAGAAAAGCTTAGGGGTAAATTGACAATTACAGTATAGTTCAAGGGGCAAAACCACATTTAAGCCTTTTAGAAAAGTTGATATAGATCCAAATTTTCATTGAGGAGTAGGGTTTAATCTTTGAATTTGGTGACTTTGATACAAGTCATTTGAATTTTGTGCCACATATGATTACAGTCATTTTTTAATATTTGCTGATGTAATCTTTTTTTAAAATCATTTTTAGTTCCAATGTTGCCCCTTATGACTGAATCGGGTCATTGTCATTTATGTCATAATAATTAGCCATTTTTTTGTATGCAACATACAATTTTATTTGTCTATTTTTATATATGACTTATAAGTAGTATTCTAATTTATGTTTCTAACTTATAGCTAACACGATTTGTCACTAAGTTTTTTTCGTTGCTAATAATAACGCTATTTCCCTGGATGTCATGTACATAATTTCATGTGAGTGCTTGTCTGATAGATTGATATATTATGTGGGTCTTTACTTTTCATTGATTTAATTATATTTTATCCATATATTAGGAATATTATCAAGGAAAGAATTCAAAATTTAAGTTCTGAAATTCAATTACAAGGAAATAATGCATTAAAACGGTGGGGGTTACATATTTGTTTTTAAGTATACAAAAACTTTATTTTTGTCCACTCACGCTCTTTCTGTTTTGCGCCCTCCAGACAGTAGTGTTCCGAGCCGAACCTAAGTAGGACCTTATCTTGTAGACTTTCTTTTAAATTTGCATTCGGATCTGTAAACTTAAATTCTAACTTAGTATGCTCTGATATAGCCCATTATGGTTGAGATTTAATGCCTGAGGCCAATAACTGTAAACTATTGTCTTTGAATAGATTGAAGAAATTGGTTAAGTTCGTTTTTCAGGGGAGACTCTGCCGAAATTTCGGCAGAAGTCTCGGATCTCCTTTCTTTTAACTTGAAATAGAACACGTCCTAATCTAGTTGTGGGCCCGACATCGGTTGGATGTCAGAAAAACCACAGGGTTGATCCCGGGTTCCTAGGAATTCGGGGCCGGTCTTGTCATTATACATAATACATCCATAATGGTAAGATTAACCTTGACTTAATTGTAGCTATAGTCTCTCAATAGTCCTCTATTTAATTGTTGAGCAAGACTTGGCTCCTTAAAATTAAGGAGGAGCTCCTCCTCAAAGCAAATGGGATTTTGACAATTGTCAAATTCCAAAACAAAGAAACGTAGAAGAATTTCAGAAAAATAAAAAGTTAAATGAAATTAACAAGTGTTAAAATCTCATTTGTTTAGAGGAGGAGCTCCTCCTCAGTTTTAGGAGCCAAATTTTTTTGGTCCAGTAGTCAAAATCCCTTTGCCTTTTTGTCAAAACTTTGGATTAAAAATATGCACCTATATATGTTGTATATGCTTCTCTAACCTCCTACCTCTGCTTTTCTTCTCATAATTCATTCTAATGACATTTTTCGTGTAGAATTGAAGTTCCAACTTCATACTTCAAATGAGGATGAAATATAAGAATGAAAAGTGGACAATGAGAAGCAGGGTAAAAATACATGGTGTGAGCAAACATTTTTTGCAGTAAAAATTATACAAAAACTAACAAATTTGACGGAAGGACCAAAGGGGTCATATTATTGAATGTGTGAGGACGACTATAAAATTTAAGAATTGTTGAGAGGCCAAAGTGAGAATTAACCATGCAATAGTGAACTACAATAGCTACTTTGTACCTTGCTCAAAACAATGTCATCCATGAGCCTAATATTCATTTGAAGCATATATACAAAGCAAAATTTTGTTTTTATTTTTTCAAAAATTCAAACTTTTGAATTGCTTCGGTCAAGATCTTGAGTTCTTCAAATGTACCAAATACATCGTAAATATCATCCATTACTGTTATCAGGGCAACAGCTTTTGGTATTGAGGCTCAAAATAGACTCCCACAACCCAGAAGTATATATAACTCCACAATTCTGTCTCTTGCAAAAGGCAGCTTCCTTTCAAAGTCTAGTTCTTTCCACCACCTAATTAATTGACAATATTATTTAATGAATAACTAGCGTAATATGCTCACATAATCAATGCCAAATTAGCTAGAGTGGATGTGCTGCACACTCTGCACCCGAGTTCGAATACTCATCTCCGTAGTTTAGATTAGATTAAAATAAAATATCACTTGTTTAAAAAAAAAAACATACACAAAAATCCTTCACGTAATAGTATGAGCGATTGCACAGATCCCCCCATTTTGAAGGGGCCTCACATTAAATTTATATTACATCAATATAAAGTTGTAGCCTAATATATTAATTTAATAACATTAATATGGAATTTCCTTGTTACAACAATACCAAACTGAGTTACAACAATTGACGTGGGTTTATTAATAGGGAGAATATGAATTACAACAATACCAAACTGACCCTATGGCAAACTCAAAGCCATTAGGTCATATTATTCAAACTGAGAAAA
Organism: Prunus padus; assembly: GCA_024362665.1. Lineage (NCBI taxonomy): Eukaryota > Viridiplantae > Streptophyta > Magnoliopsida > Rosales > Rosaceae > Prunus > Prunus padus. The sequence goes on from JANFAM010000011.1 coordinate 11,537,809, forward strand.
TATAAAGCACAGCTAGTTCTTTCTCATTACACAAAATCCAACTCATAGGCTCATACTGGTGCCGGATGAATAAAATACGAAGCGATGCAATCGTTCATATTTTTTGTAGAGGAGATCCACCACTCTTGTTAAATTAACAATACGTTCAAGGATAGGCATCGGCATAGAAGTTGGTCTAAGGAACTCCACGTTGATATCTTTCCAGGAATCCACAATTTGTTTGTTGAAGACATCAATTATCTCTTGCTCATCTGAGACCCCATATTGCTTCATGTAACAATCAATAGCACAAGCAACATGGCCCCTCTCCTTTTCAAACTGCAAAAATTGAATCCAAAATCCCAAAAAAAGAATCACAATTTAATGATGAAATAGTTAAAGCACAATTTAATGATTGAGAGACCTAAGTTAGTTATGTAATAGTTAAAGCACAATTTACTAGTTTCTGTTTACCCTGCTCGAAACCATGTCATCCATGAGCCTAACAATGATACTGGAAGCTCTAAGAATTTTAGGGTCATTTAACAACCACTCAAAGGACTCCTTGGTTACAATATCTCCCATGCCAACTAAAGATGTAGTAGAAAGTGCGAAGCTAGCAGCAGAAGCTCCAGCAACACGCATATACTCCTCCATGCTTGGGATGCATCCTTCGTGGAACCATTTGGCCTCATCAAAGTATGCTTTGGCAGTAGTTTTCCACTGCATATGTGGGACATAAATATTATGTAAATTAATTAAAATTCATAATAGTGAAAAGTAAATTAATAAGCTGTGTCTTTCTTTAATTAATTAATACATACAGCTTCTTTTGCATAGTAAGCTCGGTATGCTCTTCCTTCCTTCACCATCTCCTCCTCAATTTCATTGAAAACATTCAGAAGCGCATGGAAGAATATTTGCATGTAGTCTGGCAGTCCATCCATGCAATTGGCATGCCATCCGTAAATTGCATACACCATATTCATCTGAAGCATATAAACAAAACAATATTTTTTTAAGAAATAATTTCATACCTTTGATGAATTGCTCCGGTAAAGATCTCAAGTTCTTCAAATGTACCGTGTGTGTCGTAGATATCATCCATTACAGACATCAGGGCAATAATTTTTGTGATAAATTTTCTTCCAACACGGTATTGGGGCTCAAAATACACCCCCAAAATCCAGCAGTATAACTCCACAATTCTGTTTCTTGCAAAAGGCAGCTTCCTTCCAAAGTCTAGTTCTTTCCACCACCTAAGTGACGGCATTAATTAGTGAGTTACTAACTTAATTAAAGTCGATACACATAATAAATAAACCTACCCTCTCAAAAAAAAAAAAAAACCTCACTTAATGCTAATTAATCTCACTTCCAAAGTCTAGTCCTTCATGCTAATTAATCTCACTTAATTAAGGGGAGGTGATTTTCACACTCCTTTTTTCTCCACTTACACTCCCTTTTGCTTTTTAATACTTTTTATTTTTAATCAATTTTGTTCTTTTTTGTTATTTCTCTTTCCTATTCTACCCTTACCCTACAATTCCCTTCAATAAGAAGACATGTACAACCACTTACTAATAAGAATAAAAACCAGTAACTACAACAAAAATAAATAGTACTCACATATTTGGTAAAAAAACAAAGAATTTGGCATATAAATTACTGGATGTTTGCTAACGGTGTCCTTACCTTCTCTATCCTAGCATGAACTTTTTTTCTTTTTGTTAGAGCATCTCCAACCGAGATGTCAATTCCAATGTGGCAAGTTTTAACAAAAAAAAAAAGACAGTTTTAAGCCTCTAACCGTGATGCCAAATCCTAGTTGGATTGACATCTTTCACTTTTGCTGTCAAAATTGACAGCCCACAAGTTGAGATGTCTTTTATTATTTTATTATTATTTTAATACTAGGCCCACTCCTTCTCTTATCATCAATGTACAATTTTTACCCTATTTAATATTTTACTCTTAAATATTGAGCCCACATGCCTTTAAAAATAATAAAATAATATGTATATTTGACATATCGGTTGGATAAAGAGTTTCACAATATGTCAAATTGCCACATAAGCCATCAAATTTAAATTTGATGTTTGGTATTTGACATCTCCCTTGGAGATGCTCTTAGAGTAACATAACATGTGGCATTGAAACTAAAATTAAAGACAATCTGCAACAAGAGAATGTTGCTAGCATCCCCTTAAAACATAACCTACCTAATAATCTCACTGAGCTCCTTTTTGTGCAAAGACTGAACAAGATTGAAATCTGACTTGGCAAGTTTTAATAGAGCTTCATTATGCGATGCTTCATCTTGGTAGATTGACATGTACCGACGGGCACATAACCTCTCTAGACCCTTTCTCAGCGGCCTCTCCAAGGCTTGAGCTATTTGTTCTGCCAGTTGATAGCTTACATGGGTTGTTGACGACTCAAGATGAGTGGTGGTGAATGCAAGAGCCTCTTCTAGTATATCTTCTCCATGCACCCTCAGATGAGTTGCTTCATAAAAGCTCAGCATAGCCGGCACATCAGCAATTAAGCTTTCCTTGAACCCACCATTTTTACTATCTTTGAACTTGTTGAATATTCCTGCTTGATTAATTGCAGCAAATGGACACATAAGAAATAATTTTGGCCAAATTCAATCTCGTTACAGTAATTTCTCTAATAACTGTAACTTACTGCTTGAAACATTATGTCCATGTTGTCTTAGTAGCCGAAAACCAAGAGAAACATTGTATAGATCACCATCATCATCATCATCGTGGAAATGATTTGCAGCATATATATGTTCCAGTGCTTCTTCTATTTCCTTTTCAACGCGGTATGCCACGCCTAGGCGCTGGATTGCATCGATTAGCTTCATCTGTTTTGAAAAATCATCTACACTGGTTGTGAACACTTCCCTCCTCACTACTAGTTTCAGTTCTTCAACTTCTTGTTGCTTATCGGTATAAGTTATCTGCATCCACAAAATTGAATGAGCAAAATACATGTCAAATTTCTTTAGAAACAAAACAAAGAAACATGCGTTTAGTTATTGAAACAATCTGTATGATATCTAAATTACCATGTCTTCTGAATCATAATTGATAAACTGATCCCCCCAAATGCTCGGGTGGTAATTTGCTGTCCGTCGAACAATTTGATCAGCCTTAGAATTTTGTGATTGAGCTGTTGAACCAGCTTCTAGAGCCATGATTTGTACTTGTATAAAAATTTCAGATCTTTTTTGCTCTGCAAGTATAGAAAATATTGTTCATATATATACTCATGTATTTATAGGGAAGGGATGCAGAATGAGTAACGTTTTTGAGTGGGATATCTTTTGTAATCTCAAGTGACGCCCGACCCACCATTGGCCAGATTTGCAGCATATGTTTAAAGTTTGTGTTATTATTTGAAAGGATTTTAAATTTTAACATTTTATTTTCTGTTTTAAATTTTAACATTTTATTTTCTGTTTTAATTTTTGGCTGTTTTCTTTTATTTATAATGGGAGTTACAATTTATTTAATTTTTAGTTTTTATTTTCTATTCATTGCACCAACTTTTCTGGTTAAATGTGTCTGGAGGTTACGAGTATTGGATGTCTATAAAAGGTCACTCATCCTTCACATTTTAACAAGACCACAATCAGATTTCTCTATTCTCATACTTTCATATATTCCCTATTTTTCATATTATTTTTGGGTAACGGTTCTGTGGCTTGGAGATTTCTATCCGACTGTGAATGTGCTCATAGCGGTCCTGCATATTGGGGTCGTATCTTGGAGTCTTGTAGACCGTCATTATCTGCACGTAGGGAGGCTACAAAGGCTTTAGGACAGCGTCTTTGACGTGCTTTCACTATACCAGACTTGTTTTCTTAATCTTAACTTTTATTTATTTATTTATTTGTCTCTTTATTCTACTTTACTGTTTAAGCTTTATTTTATATATATATTATTTATATCTAAGTATTTGAATAAGAATTTTATAGAAAAAGGAAAACCCACAATTTTTATTAACAGTTTGTCCTTTTTCTTCTATGCATACGTTGAAGAAGAAAAACATGCATTATTTTTTCCTCACAGTGAAACAATTATTAGTGGGTGGTATTGAATGGATCCTCTCTCTTGCAGTGAAAGAACAATTAGTGGATGGGAAGAAAAAACTGTACCCCTCAGATTCAATAAATTAATGAATGCTTTTCGTTGTGGTTGTTCTTAAAATGGAGATCCCGAAAGGACTCATGAGAACAACAGTTACAAGAAAGTTGCAGTTAAAGAATAGAGAACATAAGAAATATGGGATCTGGGAAATTGGGATTTGAAGTGTACCTGTCCACTTTTATTGCCTCATTTTTTGTTCTTTCTTTCTGATTTTCAATTGATTACATCATTTTTTCTTTTTATTCGGGGGTTGGTTGAAGAATGCACTCTCCTTTTCTTTTTTTAAAGGAAAATCACTGTTACATGTTGTCCTTTTTTTGTTGTTGTTGGAAGTTACCGTTTGTAATTGCTTTTATTTATTTATTATTTTAACTATTTAAATTTAATTATTTTTAAATACAAGCGATAGTCTAAACTACAAGAGATATGAATTTTTTTCACATACACACACTACTAAAGTGTCATGGAGATTCGAACATGAGATCACGGATCTTCAAGGAAATGTCATGTTGGCAAAATTAAATTCCTTTTGTATACAATTTTGATTAACTTAGAGCATCTCCAACAGCCTCTTCAACCACTTTGGGATGCTCAAATAGGTGAGCTACATCAGAAAAATTCCCTCCAACAGCCTCTTCAACCTTAGTTATCAAATCTGCAACCCCATTCTCTTTCTTCAAAACTGGTAAGTTGAAATTGCCTTTTCAAAACATTTATTTTGTTTTGGGAGAACCAAAATCATATCAAAAGGCTAAAAACATTTATTTTTTTTATGGGTTTGATGTAAATTTCATAAATATTATCTTTAAAAAAAAGAATGTTATTAATGATTTCAAATGTTGTTAATTATTATTGTTTTAAGTCAAATATTGTATTAATTGAATTGAAGAGACTGATGAGGCACAAAATATTAAAGTAACAAATAAGGCTCTTCAAATTGCCACGTAGGTCAACAAACTTCAATTTGAAGAGTTTTTTTTGCTACCACTGTTGGAGATGCTCTTAGGGTATGTATTATGAAAGTTTCATCATGTTGGACTTCCCCCTTTATACATACATAAATGAAATTTTTGTATAAATACCACATGAACTTTTAGGTAGGTGCATGATTACCACTTAAATTTTTACTATTAACCATCTGAACTATATAAAATGTTGCAATTTACCACCTACACCTAACTTCGTTAAAGTCCCGTTAAGTCAAGTCACAACACATGTATTTATTCACAGCCCTCCTCTCTCTCTCATGTGCAGCCATATGACATGCGTGTGTAGTAATGCTTGTATACTGGTTTCTAAAGTTTGAGAAGCATGAGGGAAGGGGTGGGGTGCAATGGAGGTGCACTTAGTGGCGGACCTAGAAAATTTGAGTAGTGTCGGCCATAAATAGGGGTGAAACAAAAAAAAATATGTCATGTGCCATTCCAGCCAAAATGGCCAGAGAAACCACACAAAGTCTGGCAAATAAAAAAATAGACAGAGGAGAGAACGAAAGAAGAAAATTAGCGGAGAGCATAGCCGGTTCCATTCTTTTGAGCTACCAGATGAGAGGAAAGGAGGAAGAAAAATAAGATAGAGAAAAAGAAGAAATGGAAAATAAAAGGGAGAGAAAGAAAAGTGAATTCTGCCGGAGATGGAAAAAGTGGAGTAAAATTTTGGACTTTTTAAAGAAATATGTGGGCCTTATGTGCCTTATCTGACTTAAAATAATATACACTATATATATATATATATATGGCTAACAAAGGGTGAGTGTGGACAATGACCCATAGTGGGCATATGCTGGGTCTGCCACTGGTTCAGTGAGGGTTGGGTCTGGGGAGGGGATGGGATGGGAGAGAAGAGAGAGTGGGAAAGAAAGGCAGAGAGAAGAGAGAAGATAGAAGATAGAAGAGAGAAGAGGGGGAGGGGAGGGGGAGGGGGTTGGTTTGGGGAGGAGAGAGAGAGAGAGAGAGGCATAGGGAAAGAGAGAGAAAGGAAAATGAGACGGCATTGAGTGGAGGGTGTAACATTTGAGATGGAGTGGGGGAATGGAGTAAAGTAAAGAAGTTTGAATTCCGGGTGAGCGAGCTTGAGTTGTAGGGGTGAAATAGTAAATAATCTTTTAAATTAAGCGGTCCCAAACGCCCTTAGTATCAGAGGCTCAAAATTATTATCCCAACTAGACCTTATGTTTTGGGTGGACTTCTCTTTTTTTGATACCCATTATGCCAACACCCCATGCCCTTACGTAACATCCACTTGCCTGGCCAAAATTATTGCTTAGGTTGATGAATTATTTATGTTTTTTTAGAGGTATAATACATACCCTCATTTAGTTTTAACTAGTTTTTGAAAAAGCCTATATGAGATGCTCTTTCAATTGTTTGTTTTGTGGGTTGTGTTGCCATGCTTCGATTATTCTTTGCATCTTTTTTTGTTTTCTCCAAGCCTGATTTTCTGTTGAATCGGATTGAAATAAGGGGATTCTAATTCAAAAAAATTCGGAATTTCAACATGCAATTGCAATCCAATTCGAAAAACTTGGAATTTTCAAAAAATTTGGAATATTTCAGAATGTTTTTGGAAATTTTTGGAAAGTATATATGCCAAATTTCTAAACATGCTAAACCATTTGAAAGGTTAAAATTGGCTAGAAATTGAAAACTCATTCCAAAAGCTATTATATATAAAATTTAGAGCAATTTTAGAGCACTTCCACACATTTGTCATGGCAAAGGGCAAAGGCAAGGCAAAGGCTGTTACTATTCACGTGAATAGTGGCAGCCCTTGCAAAAGGCTTGTATGTTTCCACCCATTACCATGGCAACCACTATTCACATAAGATATGAGGAGAGAAATTTGTATAGAGTTTTGGTGTGAGAAGTGAAGAATATGACTAAGTATTTATTAAAAAAAAATTTCTGAAATTTTGGGTTTTTTTTTGTAGATTAAAATTTTTTTTTCGTTGCTGACGTCAGCAAACCCAGGCTATTTTTGCCTTTGGGCTTGCCCAGTTTACTAGGCCCTACCTTCTGCCCGGGCTGCATTTGGCCGCTAGAACTCGTGCATGGGGCTTGGGCCCCCTCCTGCCAGGGTAGAACCTAACTGCTGGAACTGCTCTTAGTGGAGAGATGTAGTGTAAAACCACTTTTACATCCTCTTTATACCTTCGATATATAAACGTGGTTTTTGCTCTAATGGGAGAAAATGTAAATCCTAAGATGCAAAGAGGGAGAAGATTGGAGCCATTGATTTGAAAATGAAATAAGAATGGGCCCGTTGGATGTAGACCCCTTGGTAGTTGAAGATGACGTCACACCACTATATCATGCGGGCCTCGTGCCTTCTCTTCTTTCTCTCAAGTTTCAACGCCTTCCCCTTCTCTCTCCAAATTTTAATAATGTGGGTTCCACCTGTAGAAGATGTAAAAAAAAAACATATACAATTGTGCATCTAAACTTCCCTCTCATGGTGGTTGGTGTATATTTACACCCATTTACATACTTACATGGGAGCACTTTCCCGCGAATGTGGATATAAATATAGCATACAACTCGTCTATGTAGTTGCTCTTAGGTGTTGTTATCATTTATGGAATAACTCGTTTACGTCTATTTGGTTCCATAAATCGTCTATATCTATTTGGTCATTAATAATATTTAGTTCAACATGAAATTAGATCAAAATCTTGAGATACATTCTGATTTCAATACATTTTTTTTTTCTTCAAAATTTTAGATTTCATAACTTTTGGACGTCAAAATTGATTTGGACTTGCCAAAATTAAAAATTTTCGGATCATAATCAAAATTTCCAATCCAACTTATCCCACTAGTTTTCCCTTCAATGAAGTTTCATCTTTCACCAAAAAAACTCATGATCATTTTGCCCAAACTAACAAATCAAAAAATGGACTTTGAAAAAAAAAAACAAGGGATAAATGGTTCAGCACCGTTAAACGAAAATCATGATCCAGATGGTAGCAAGTGGGTTTGTGAGACAGATTTAGAGTAATTTGATAATTTAATTGCTGAAGAATGTAAATCACAAATTGAAAACTTGATAAAAGACAATATATAATGTGAGGGGCTTGTAGCGTAAGTAGTTAAGAGCAATTCCCCTTCATCCAAGAGTCCTTAGAATAAATTTAGACCTAGTTAATGCCTTTTTTTAAAGGCCAAATTTCACTTTTCGTCCATGTAGTTTTTTTAGTTCACCACTTTAATCACTGTCGTTTTAATTTAGTCAATTTAACTTTTATAGTTTGATTCTATCGGAATTCAAAGACACATCCAAATTTCCATCCAAAATTAATTCCAAAATACCCCCTCCACGTAAGAGACACGTGTTTATTTCCTCAAGAAATTGGAAATTGGATGAAAATTTGGACATGTCCTTAAATTGCAATAAAATCAAACTGTAAGGACGAAATATGACGTTTTATCTGTTTTTTTTTTAATTACGGGTCCAAGACGGTATCTTGCCTGCAATACCCCTAGTTTTTTTATTTATCAGGATCATCAATAATTTGGTTCAGCTTAATATAAATTTAACTTAACATGATCTTTGTCGAAATGCATCTAACTAGATCCTGTCCTTTTCAGTATTTTCCATATTTTAGTTTTTTTTAAAAAAATTCCTTTTCTTTCTCGAAGATTTCCAAAGTCGGCCAAACAATTCAGTGGCGCCTATAAGTAGTTGAAAGGGATTGTTCTTACATCAGCTATGACAATGGTATATTATAATACAATTAATTTAAAAAAAAAGCGGAAATCAATACTCAGTCTTCTTTTGGATGTTTACACAGATTAAAGCCGAAGACAAACTAAGAGGCCGACAAACTTATCACGTTGATATCTTATCACATTTTTTCACACAATTCAACATCCATTACTGTATATGATATGAACAAAAATTCAAAATTCGACATGATAACCGTTGGATCAAATTTTCTTATCTTCATCTCAACTCCTTGATTGGCATTTCAGATATCATTGATTTTCTATAAATATCAAAGTTACATCTACCATCATTTTAACTATAATTGATGCAGGCCCCACATATCAACTTTTGTCTAGCAACTACCCTATAAGGGCCCGTCTTAGGCAAGTATCCTAAGCTTTTTTCTGCACATGCATGTCCACATTTTCTTATATAGGCTTCGACTGGAATGTAAAAAGGAAAATGCTAGGGAGACCAACTTTGTGTACCAACTCTCTAATAAAGTGTGAGACCTATTGTATTAGTGGGCTCCACCTCTATTAGAGAAGTGGTACACAAGTTGGTACACAAAGTTGGTCTCCCTAGCATGACCCATGTAAAAATGGATGCACATTTATATTGCACAGACACGGGTAGGGGGGGCACAGAAACGCGACACGGCGACACGGGAAATCTCAAAAAACTAGGACATGGACAAGGGAATTAAAATAATAATAAATCATAATAAAATTATAATAGTATATACTTATATATATATATATTTAAAAATAATAATTCATTCTCAATACTTCAATGTCACATAATTCCAAAAAACAAAACAAAGTACTCATGTTCATCATCCAAACATAATAAATCATACACCACAAAATAAAACATAAATGATCTAAACTCTCAATCTTCTTCAAGCATCTATGTCTTCATTATTGTTATTATTAGAAAACAACACGCCGTCTAATTCCGGTTCATCAAGAGTCTTTTGTTAGTTTCTTGTAAACTGACAGGTTCAACTATGTGATTGCATATTGTGAGACTCAAAGAAACAGGAAAGAACTGTGGAGACTTAAATGTAAAATTCAAGATAAGAATGTTATCATTAGAGTCATGGCGTTATACAGGGAATGTATTAAAATGGGAGATCTCAAGTTTCCAGTCCAACAATAAGAGCATCTAAGCACACATCCAATGATGAACAACTGTAAGGAATTCTCACCAGACAAGTGAGCTGCACTAAAAATAGCTGAGGTTATCAAAACTGCTGACTGCTGATTTCATAGTGGATGAAATCGACGCTAATAAAAATCCTCTGTAAACAGTTTCTTCCAGCACGGGAGTGACAATGCAATATACAAGGACGCAAGCAGCTTTTGAGATGTTGCTGCTTACAATGATTTCTTTGAGTACAGGGTTGTTTATAGCCTGCAATGATATGGTGTAAAATAAAATACTTGAAAGAGGAACAGAGTTTTCATTAAAATTACTAAATCAATGATATATTTATTTAGAGAAATATAAACTTGAGAAGAACTTGAAAAGGCAAAAACAATTTATAGGAAACTCTACAACAGAGAGAAAATGAGCCAACTTCTTTCGAAGTTTTTTCTTCTTGCATTAAGGACTCAGATGATACACATTGTTGAAGCAACTGCTTAGAGAGTTACGTGTTAAATTGCATTGGGTTTAGGTTTAGAAAAGTTTTTTTACACTTTTAACCATTCTTTTTTAAAAATATTTCAAATCTGTCCACCACAGTTTCAAAACTTACGTTTTGACCCCTGTTTTTATTTTCAAAACTATCCAATACACCTCAAAGTTCTAATGAAAAATATTTATATAAAAAAATAAATCAGAGTACAAGGCGACTTGCCTCTCACTTTTAGACCAGATACAATCTCTCATCAAAATATATATTTTAAAAACCATAACCACACATGTCAAAGCGGAAATTAATTTTTTAAAAAAGCGGAAATCAATACACAGAAAGAAGGTGAGGGTTATAAACTTGCAACCCTAACGTTTTCTACTATTATTTTAACTTCCTCGAAATTATATAGTATATAAATACCCTCATTATAACATATATGTACAATAAAGTAAGTTGGTCTAGTAGTATGCGAACTTCATTGCCAACTAGTTGGCAAGGGTTCGATGCTAGCCGGTGTAAACATTTTTGCATTATTTATGTATTATGAGGTGACCGATTTGGTTTGGGTAAACCGGCCGGCTGTCTGAGGTCAAACCATAAACCGAACCGGACAGACTGGTTTGGCCTAATTTTCCATCGAAATATATAATAAAAAATTAAAAAACCGAACCAAACCAATCCGAACGGTTTGGTTCGGCCGGTTTCTCGGGTTTTCGGTTTAATTGCCCACCCCTACCCTAAACTATGCTCTTAAAAAATTTTTTTGGAACATTTACACTATGATCCCTTGGGTTACGGATCCTGGATCCGCCACTGCATACATTGGAACAATTTGGCTTAAAGGAAGGCACCTGTTTTTTCAGGGAGGATGTGGCACAACCTTGGTTGTGTCTGACTTTAGAGAAAGATAAGGAGCAAATGTAATTGTGTGTTGTTTTTCATATGGGAGGTGTTGTGGTACTCTTTTTTCTTGACCAGATTTTTCTCTATTGAGGTTTTTTAAGGCAAGGTTTTAACGAGAGACCACTTTTTACCCTCCGTTCTTTTTAGCTGTAATACATCTTGATGAAAATTCAATAAAGTTCATTCTTTAGATAAAAATAATAAACAATTGGATCATCAGTGATCCCACAATCAATTCCACGCTTTTCTTAATAGAGACAATATATACATACATAAAAATTTATATCAACAATTATTCTCTCATTCGGATGTCGTGTGGATGCCATTGTAAACATGGAGGAAAGCAGGAAGGGATAATAAAAAATACATGGCGTCTGCATGATAATAACGTTCAGACGTGCGCATAAGAGAATTTCTGTATATATCAATGATAAAATAAAACTTAACCATTATTTCAAATGTTGATTACCAAATAATGGCGTAAGATATTATAATTTCTTATTTGCTGAGAATAAATGAGATCCAATTCGGATACACCAACACTATATTATCCCGAATATGGAATAGCAACAACTTTAAGAGGATATACTCTGCGAACGCTTGCTCCAGTGGATTCAGTCATGTCTAAGTCCTCATCTCTTGTGCCATCAGGCAGCGCCCAATCGAAGTTGTGCACTAAATTTGCCAAAGAAACCTCTTGGAAAACCATGGCAAACTGAATTCCTGGGCAACCCCTTCTGCCAGCCCCAAATGGAATGTAGTGGAAGTAATTGCCTTTATAATCTATGGCACTGTTCAAGAACCTTTCTGGCTCGAACTCGTTGTATGACTTGGGATCTCTTCCAATTTGCCATGCATTCTATAACTTGTGTGGCTTTAATGTCGTAGCCATTTATTTGTGCATCTTGGGTCGATAGCCTGGGCAATGGCAACGGAATTGAAGGATGTAGGCGAAGAGTCTCCTTGATCACTGCCTTCAAGTAGTGCATTCCAACCAAATCATCCTCTCTAATTAACTCAAAAGTAATTAGGATTTAAACTAATATGTTTATTCTTCTCTCAAGGAGGAATATATACTACATACAGAGTGGGTACAAATAGGAAATATGTACAAAATCTCCTAATTCTACTCAAATTATATAATTACAATAAAATATAAATTCTATTCCTAATATGAACAAATTCTTTTCCTAATAGGAACGTTGACTCTGACTCACGCTAACACTCCCCCTCAAGTTGGTGCATAGATATCGGTAATGCCCAACTTGTCAAGTGAATCTTCAAATCAGCGCTTTGACACGGCATGGGTCAAGATATCTGCAACCTGCTCCAAAGAAGGCACAAAAGGTATAGAAATTAACTTATGCTCCAGCTTCTCCTTAATGAAATGCTGATCAACTTCTAGATGCTTAGTTCGATGTTGTTGCACTGGATTGTTAGCAATTTCAAATGCAGATTAATTATCACAGTGGAGCTTTGTAGCAGCATCCGGTCTAAACCCAATTTCAGCAAGTAACCACCTCAACCACAGTATTTCACAAACCCCTTGGGCAATCCCTCTGTACTCATACTCTGCAGAGGACCAAGACACAACGTTTTGCTTCTTGCTATGCCACGTAACTAGGTTACCGCCAACAAAGGTGAAGTAACCTGATGTAGAACATCTATTTGTAATATTCTCTGCATAATTTGTGTCAGTGTAACCTTCTAGATCCAAGTGGCCATTTTTCTTAAATAATAAACCTCTCCCAGGAGCAAACTTTAAGTAACTCAGAATACGCATCACAGCATCCATATAATCCTCACTAGGTGAATGCATAAATTGGCTAGCAACGCTTACTGCATAGGCAATATCAGGGCGTGTCAATGATAAATAAATCAATCTCCCAACTAGCTTTTGGTATATTTCTTTGTTAGTTGGGACCTGATCCACATAAACCCCAAGTTTATGATTCTCAACAATAGGTGTATCAACTGGTTTACAGTCAAGCATTCCAGTATCTGCTAGTACGTCCATGACATACTTTCTTTGTGAAAGAAATAAGCGATGTTTAGATCGAGTGACTTCCACTCCTAGAAAATATTTCAGACTGCCCAAATCTTTCATCTAAAATTCATATGCTACATGGTTCTGCAGTTCCTCTATTTCTACAACATCATCACCAGTCACAATCATATCATCAACATAAATAATCAACAAAGCCACCATACCAGCCCTATTTCTAATGAATAGAGTATGATCAGTATTGGCCTGTCGGTAACCAAACTTCTTCAAAGCTGTCGTAAATATGCCAAACCATGCCCGATGAGACTTCTTTAGCCCATACAACGCCTTTTTTAATCTGCAGACGTTCCACGTGTCACCGGTAACGTTATACCCTGTGGAAGACTCATGTATACTTCTTCTTCTAGTTCACCATGTAAGAATGCATTTTTTACATCAAATTGCCTCAGGGTCCAATCCAGGTTTACTACTAAGGACAACAAAACTCTGACAGTATTCATCTTAGCCACATGTGCAAAAGTATCATGATAATCAACTCCATATGTCTGAGTGAACCCTTTAGCTACTAATCTTTCCATGTATCTCTCCACAGTGTCATCTGCATTATATTTAACTATAAACACCCATATGCATCCTACAGGATTCCTTCCATTTGGTAGATCAATGTTGTCCCTTGTATTATTTTTCTGCAGCGCCTCCATTTCAATATTCATGGCTTCAGCCCACTTTGGATCATTAAATGCATCCTCAACACGGGTTGGAATTTTAATACTATCCATTCTGGCCACAAATGCTTTGCACTCAAGAGATAACTTGTGATCAGACACATAATGGGCAATAGCATATCTTGCTTTGCCTTCTGGTGAGTAACGATCAGGTGAAACCCCACGATTCTGTCTAGGCGGTAGAACATAAGAATTATCAGCAGTATGAATAGAAGTACTTACCTCAGGAATATCCAAGGGAGCTTAATCGGGTACTATTAGAGAAGCTTCAGGGGGCAATCAGTTTAGTGACATCAGTTAAAACTGGGACAATCAGTTCAGTTGGTGTAGTAGGTTTGGCCGGTGTAGCAAGTTCAGCAGGTTCGGTCGATTCTCCTTTGTATCAAACCATCCAATACCACTCCCCCTTGTAAATCTAGTTAGTTATGTCCTTCACTACTAGCCTCCCCCTGAAGGATATGCTCTGGTGTATCAGAGAAGAACATCTCATCCTTAATAAAGGTAACATCCATAGAAACATATAAATGTTGGGTTGCATTATGATAGCACCGGTAGCCCTTTTAATGAGGAAAGAAACCCAGAAAGACACAGCGGAGAGCATAGGGGTCCAGCTTACTTCTCTGATTATGATGGAGTTGAACATAGACGACACAACCAAACACCTTTGGAGACAGAGTCAGCATAGAAGAGGCAGAGACATATCGTGTGTCGTAGGCCATAGGCGGGGTAGTCTGCCCATTTAGGACTTGATTCAGCCGCATGTGCGATGCTGGAATTCTGACTTTATATTGGGAGCTATAGTCCCCCGGTTGGACGGCTTGTCCCTAGCCACATATGTATTGCAGATTTTTCCATGTGGGCTAGTTAGAAACAGTTCCATGTTGGATTGTTTTCCCTTGTACATGATGATGGTGTGGGTATATGTGTGTGTATATATATATATGTGGGTATATGTGGGGAATTTTTTCCAAGTTCAGGTTTCTCAAGCATGTGCATGGAGACTACTTTGCAAAAGTATGAACATTTGAAATGAGGTTTGGATTGAGGATTTGGAAAGTCGTAAGAATATTTGGCATATTGTGTTGTGGCAAACATATGTTTGAGAAAATGGTATAGTTGCGGGAAAACAAAAGTCTAATTTTGATCTTTATGCTATGACGAGTTTATATAGGAGGTGTTTATATTGTTTTACAATAAGAAATAATTGAGTGAGTTAAAATATTTTCCAATAAATCGAGACAGTATTAATTTAGGTGTTACCTTTTTGTATCCATGATATGAGTATACATGATTGAAATATTTGTGAGTACTGGTTGGTATATATGTACGTATACAATAAATTGTATTGCATGGCATTATTTTCAGAAAAATGAGGGGGTTATTTATGTTGTTTATAACTTATGTTCAAAGTTTTGTTTTCGTCCACTTACATTTTTTGTTTTGCACCCCCAGGTTCTAGGAGTTCAAGGTCGAGACTACCACGTCGAGGCATCATCATCATTCGCACTGTAGGATTCTTAATTTATCATTCTCTACCCTCTGTCTTCCCAGGTTGTAACTTTAAATTTTTAGTTGCTCGTTCTTAAGTTTATGGCTTAAGGGAATTTTTTAGTATAGTGGGTCCGACATCTATCCAATATCGTATGGGAAGCAAGGTTTGTTACGGATTTCAAGGGGGAATCCAAGGCAGGTCCTGTTAAGACTTAACTATTTAGCATGGGTAAGAGTATAAATACTCTGTTTAGCTTTCTAAATCAATAAAATGAAAAATCTTCAGAACTATTCTAACAGGACCCGCCCTGAATTTCCCCTCGGAACCCGTGACGGACCCTGTATTCATCCAAAATCTGGTTGATGTTAGGGCCATTATACTAGTATGCCTTTCTTTCCCAAGAAAGGCAAAAACTTCTACCGAAAAATTGACAGTCTGCCCTGTAAAAAGATTAATTCCCGAAGAAAGATTCCACTTGTAAGACAAGTAATAAAGAGATCCCAGCTTCCAACAGGCACAATATAAAATCACAGAAGCTTATACACAATTCAACAAGCCTTCGGCCAGTAATTCAGACCTAACACGGGCAATACTAGAGCATTCTAAGAAGTTAGATTTATTACAACAAAACGTAGTTCCACGAAGTCCTACAAAAGTAAGCGGAGTGCACTTGAAGGAAGGCTCAACGTGGAGTCACGGATGTCGCCAAACTACAGCTAAGGGCACAAAACAGAAAAGTGCGAGTAGAAAAAACAAAGTTTCAAACATCAATTATACTGAGCATACTAACCCCACCGTTTTAGAGAATAATGTCAACCATGCAATAAAATTCTTTATATATAAGTATATTCCGATACTTGAAATATAGTAAATAGAAATCTATATCATATCTTTTACAAAGGAAAATACATTTTTAAATACTTCCTCCCACAAACACACCCTAAGGCGTATGCTTCCAAACATGGTATAAGTCCAACGATTCAAAATATTGATCCATATATGAAGCTGCCTAAAATACTCATACCTGTGCAGAGTCCCCTCAATGCACAAGCCCAACAAAACCCAGATTTGGAATACTTTCGTTTAGCAATATATATAAGAAATACCAATAGGCACCACACCAAAACATGTATCAGGGGAAAAACAGTCCAACTCGGGGACCGTTTTACTAGACCACATGGTAGATTAGCATTATGTGACTTGGGATGAGTAGTCCAACCATGAGACTCTTGCTCCCAACACACACCGGAAATGCATCTAATGTGTGGCTAAATATCCATTATACGCGCGCAGACATCCCTTCTAAGGGTGACACATCCTAACACACCCCGCAAGGAGCCTTCTGTGTGTTTGGCGGACACACCCCCTTGTTAGTCTTCCATGTGTCTCAAATATCATAGTTTCCATATCGAGCCAAGGAATGTACATAGCGGTGCAAAGCCATATAAATCCAATATCCCATATAACATATCCATATACTTTATATGTATGAACCCATTCATCACTGATATGGCACTATATAATTATAAAAAAGGCCAGTTTACAGTAGCAACCAATGGTATTGTTTATTGTTATTCTGAACACCTTCTCACCTTTGGGATATTTTTCGGAAGGCCCAAACCCATGATTATATATTTATATATGTTGTGCTTACCATGTTTTTGCTTAAATATGTATGAAATCAAATCCACCTGTAGAAAAAAAGCTAGAACGACACACGACTGGACTTTAACACCATGCGAAAATCCGCAATAGAGAAAAACTATATATATATAGTAAAACCCAATTTCCTTTATGAAAACAATAATTAACCCATAGTAAAGAAAACACCAAATCTTATAGTTCCAACAAGTCAAAATCATAGTTATACATGCAAGTTTTCAGCTAAAAGATCTTGCTTACTTGAAAAAGAAAAAAAGTCTACTCACAAAAAGTCCAACGCTGCTCAACCCTGATAGGGTCCTTCCTATGGAGTATGGAGAGTCAGAGTACCTAATCGAGAGAACACAAAGATTAGGTTACCGATCACACCCAAAACTGAACTTTAAAACAAAACCCTAGTTCTGGGAACTCAAAGTGTGCAAAATCCTAGGGACAACGTTCCTGGTTCATGTCAAGTGTTCTTAAGGTCAAGACGGTCTCGAAAAGCTTTTGGGTCAACGAGCCGAAGAGATCTAACCCTAGGATAATTGGGCCCACGGAGCTCACGACCTATGATCTTTGATCCGAAACTTTCTACACGATCCTAACAACACAGGGAACAACATAACTCAAAATTAAACCGATTCGACAGTCCGATCATACCAAACCCAACAACACATAATAGGCGAAACTCCGTTTATTGACCAAACAATAGAATCTCGCTAATCCGAGCATACCATCGTGATTTGGACAACATGGGGATCATTCTAAGTCCAAAACAAGTACCTGAAACCCAGCCCACACACCGCCGCAGACGATGGGTGCCTTGAGTATTTTTTCGGTGATCGAAAAACTTCAAATCGCATGTCGACACCAATACCAACACTTTTAGCTAGTTGAGAAGAGTGAGTTTATACCTTGGCTCGAATTCCAATTCAACCGTTAATAGCCTCGAACCACTAGTTTTCTCTCTGGAAAACTTAGAAACTTCAAGACGTCAATTGGAGCTCATGGGCAATGGATCAAACCGGATCTTTGGGGAAAAAGGTACATGAGATGCCGATGATTGCTTTGGTACCCAGCTCGTGCACGGTGGTGGCCAGAACCCACCAAACTCGTCACTGCAAGTTCCTGCGTCGTGGGGAGGGTTTTTGGCCGTAACTTCCAGTCCAAAATTCCGGCCTAATCTCACTTCTATTGGGTCAGGTATTGGGTGGTTTTTGTAGAGGAGGTGGAGGGAATATTTTGGAAAGGGTGTGGTGTAGAGATTTCTTGAAATCTCTAACCAAACTTGGAGAGAATAAATCACCTAGCATGACATATCTAATATGTAACAATCATAAAAGCGGAAGCATTAAATAGCTAGGGATTCATGCAAGTCTCCTTAAGTCCCAATCTTTATAGGTTTATGAAAATATGAACCAATAACTCTCTAAAATCTTATTCAAGAGAGAGATGAGATATTCATACCCTTGGAGCAAATCTTGAAACCAAGAATGGTGTTCAAGTAGAGGGATTGGTCCCTTTGTTGTTCGCTCTCCCTTGGATGTTGATTCTCCACCATGTGAGATTAGGGTTTGTACTTACAGTAGATAGAGCTCAGAGAATATCACCAATGCTTTGAGAGGGAGAGCACAATTTGATACGACGGAGGACGGAAAGCTTGGACTATAAGATTAGAATTTGAGTTGAAGAGAGAGAGCGAAATGTTTTAGGGTTTAGGGGGAATTCTGAAAATTTTAGATCGCGGTCAAATTTTTCAAAGGACCGCGTTTTTTAAAGACGACGGAAAGTATAACAAAAACGTCGTTTAATTTCACAATTTAGACGACATTTTTCCAAGTTTAATGCCTTTGTAAAGCTTTACTACGTCCGTCAGAAACAAAAAATGACGTAGTAAATGCTTTGCACGGCGCTCAAGATTAAACCGACGTCTTAAAAATTAAATAAATAGGTGAGATTTGGTTTTCTTGGGATTCGAATGCGATTTACCAAGGGCGTAATTGGCCAAAAATAGTCGAGAGGAAGCCGCCGTCGTTTCAATAAACCCTAAACCCTAAATTTTACAAAAATTATAAAAAAATACACAAGTATGAGAAAAATAAACCGAAAATTGCTACGGACTCCTTACGACAATGCCTTCTATATTAGCAGGCTAAAATCAGGATTTCATATATTTTTATTTATGGCCACCAATGGATCACATAAACCTTAGGGTTATGTTATGAAAGTATAAGTACTATTGTGCTTTGTCTACAAACAATTTTGACTTTTGTTATCGTTCGTAATTTTTATAACTAAAATTACATTTTTCAAAGCATAAGGGGGAAGACAATCTCTCAATGAGTGCATAGTAGTTCTCGGTTTATGTTTCGGATTTATTTTTGAATTTATTATGAATATTAGGAATTAAATAAATCAAAAAAAGTCTTATTAATGGGAAATGACACGTGCCAGGTGCTCATAGGCTTACTCCAGCATTTCTGACGCATGTCGCGACAAGAGATTCAGAGACGCCTTCCTAGATGCTTTAGACGTCATTAAATTTGTGAGAACCGACGTTGTTTGATGTTACAACGTCTGTATGTTTTTAATCACCGACGTTGCGTTCTGTTACAACAACGTTTTCTAAGTAATTACCACCGTTGTAGTCCTCTGAGACGTTAAAAAGGGTAAATATTGACGTTGTTTATTGTTACAACGTCAAATTTTGTAAATTTCTCGCCGGTTTATGCATTTACAAAGGCTTTATATAATCTCAAACGACATCCTAGATACTTTAGACATCGTCAAATTTGTGATATCCGACGTTGTTTGATGTTACAACGTTTGTATGTTTTTAATCACCGACGTTGCTTTCTGTTACAACGATGCTTTCTAAGTAATTACCACCGTCGTAGTCCTCTGAGACGTTAAAAAGGGTAAATATCGACGATGTTTATTGTTACAACGTCAGTTTTTGTAAATTTCTCGCCGTTGTATGCATTTACAAAGGCGTTATATAATCTCAAACGGAGTCCTTGATCTTGATACTTTAGACGTCATCAAATTGGTGATAACTGACGTTGTTTTCCGTTACAACGTCTGTATGTCTTTAATAATTGACGTTGAGTTCTTTTACAACGTCGCTTTCTAAGTAATTACTGTTGTCGTAGTCCTCTAAGACGTAAAGAGGGTAAATATCTACGTTGTTTACTGTTACAACGTCAGTTTTTGTAAATTTCGCAGTTGTAGTGATTTAAGACGTCATTTTATGGCTATGTACCGTCGTTGTTTATAGGTACAACATATTTTAGTATTTTTAAGCTAGATTATTGCTTTCCTTTAAAATACATGGTAGATGTCAGTTTTATATATAAACTGTCGTGTTTTTAGTAACTACATGGACTTTGAAAATTTGCAGTTGATGTTTTGTTTTCCTATCATAAGACGACGATGTAGTAGATTATTGTGACGTTTTCATTACCATGAGACGTCGGTGTATGGGAATTACTGTCGTGTTCAAAGGTTAGTCATTGATTGTACACTAATTACAAAAAAAATATGTACATTGTAACATTGTTCACTAATTACCCTCTATTTGAAGGGTCACGAATTCTGCCTATTCCTTCTTGACTTCATCAATGTCAACTTGGGCATACTTAACGGGTTCTTTTTTCTTCTCAAACTGCAAAAATAAACAATGACAAAAACCGACGTGTTATAGCAATACAAACGACGGTAATTAATAAACAGGCCAATAAAAACCGTCGTTTTAAAAAAATACAAACGTCGGTTTTCAAATTACAATCTTCGTAGTTAAAAAAACAGAAATTTAATCTTAAATTTAGTTTTTTACCTTCTTCTCAAATGCTAGTGTGGGATCCTGGATTATATCTCTCATAAAACGCATGACGTAGTAGCCTACATTGGTTGGTTGTCGAGGAGTGCCCTGTAGAGTTTTCCATATGGCTGATTTACAACCTTGTTTGCCTACGTGTGAGTTATAGATTTTGATTGCACTGTTTCAAGACAACAAGAAGTTAATGAACATTTTTTTTACTACGAACACACATTACAATGTAGTAGATCAACTTATGCATTCACTACATTTTTGCATTCCTCGTCAACTTTATCCTTTGGCAATGAATCCATATAATATACCATCTCCTTTTATGGTCTCACAATCATCAACACCCAATGAACCCTACACAAAATGAGGATAGGTTAAATAGTTTAGAGCTGCTGCCTAATTACAAAGAAAATATTGTTACGGGGACTAACCCTGTATTATAAGGCACAAAGAAAATTTGTTCCCCATCTGCCTTTTCCAGTCGGGTTGCTAGATTCTTTGATCTATGAGACAACGATCCAGATTGAGACCTAACTTTTGCAGGGTTGACAAGGCCAACAAGGTTTACCATATTTGCCATTTGTAAATAGTCAAATAGGTACCTAAATATATAAAATCAATTGGGTTTTTTAATTTTAAAGAAAGGGAATTGTCAAATGAAAATTGGATTTTGAGGTTTACCTCATGTATACTGCAATTACAGTGGCTCCTATCTCAACCCTGGATCCAAGATGTAGGCATCATGCTCAAATCTAAACACTTCCTCTGCCATTGTAATTCTCAAGGTTTGGTTCGAAGCCTTCAATGTTGTCTCAGCATATTGGCAAATGGCTAACAGAGGAGGTGGCAAGTCTAGCTTTGAGAAATCTTGTTTCAAGAAATAAAGAAAGATATATAAGATGACATATACAAAAGTAAAATAAATGACAGTAACTAAACCACCCAAAACGTCGTGGTATTTAAATCCAAATGACAATTCCTTCAAAATGAAGTGAAGATAGCTTGTAAAACAAGTAAAACAAAACAGTCGTTGTTTTCTAAACATCAAAAGCGTCAAGGTATTTCATTCACAACGTCGGTTATTTTACTATACAGATGTACTATGAAATTTCAGACGGCGATAAATACGTACAGTCGTTGTTTGTCATTTCCAAGTCGGATATGAAAAATATCGACGTTTATTTAAAATTTAAAAAGCACAAAACACAAATTTCAGAGAATTTACGTTTCATCTTGCTGTTGTTCAACCACACCAGCATCAAGCTTGGTATTTTCTTCCTCCAAAATAAGGGGTCTCACATTCGGGCACTCGAGAAGCTTGCTTTATCAGACATTGGATTTTTTGGGCTTTGCTCTTGAGGCAGTAAAGGAATTGGGGTAATTGGGGTTCTGAGCATGCTGGGATCAAAATTGTGAATTAGTTGGCTGAATTGTTTCAACATATATTCCCTCTCTACTTGTAGCAATTCCCTTGTTCTCTGACTGCCTCCGAAACACTTTCCTTCAATTTGTCGGCAAACTTTATTCTGGGCTGTTTCGGCAAATTGAAGTATTGACTTGGGGAAACCCCAGCTCCCATACCTCTGACTCTCCCACCATGCTCAGAGGTTCCCAAAGCTATAGTTAAAACATCATTACTCCCAGAGACCGCTAGAGTGCGATTGGAGACTTGTTTTTTTAATTCATCCTAAAAGAAAGAGAGAGAGAGATAGAGAGAGAGAGAGAGAGAGAGAGAGAGAGAGAGAATGTTAGTGAGTGAAGATAGATTTTAAAGTAGATAAAATAAAACGTCTAACTCAAAAATATAAATCATCGTGGTATTTCAGTGAAGACAACGGTTTCTTGACAAAAATGACGTTGTATATAATTTCAAACGGCAGTAAATAAATACCGTCGTTGTATGTCGTTTCTAACGACGTTTAAATGAAATTAAAATGCTCTGTTTTTCAAATTTAAAACAGAGTGAGTGAGGCTTACGATTAATTTTGCTTTTTCTACAACCTTTGGATCAGGGATGTTTCCCTATTTATCTTTTATTACCTTCCTCCATAGCAGAGAACGATCAATTTCTTCAAAAGGGCATGATTTCTTCCAATTGGTTCTACAAACCAAAATACCCTTTTTGAGACAACCTATGGCTGTACTCGCATTTTTCCCTTCTCTCTGACTGCTCAGTATGAACCGCCACAAATTCTGGGGATGTCCTTGAAGCTACAAAGGCATCCCATTGCGATTTCTCTATGAATTTATATAGCTTAGGGGGTTCTTTTAACTTGACCATGTCATTTTTGAATGGAAGGATAAAATTCCTCGTTAAGTTAGACTTGAAATCCTTCCATTTTTTGGCGGCAGACGATAGCACCATTCTCTTGCCCCTTGCCCAACAACATAAGCCATTTCAACAGCTTCCCAAATCCGCTCCCTTATATCCTTGGGCAATTTAATCCATTTCTAGTCCGCAAGAAGGACTCTAGTGCGTGCTAAAACACCAATATATGATTGCATCTCACTAGCAGCCTTGCCATATGGTTTGCCCCTTCTATTGTACTCAACTACGGGTTTAATCTTCTGCATTTTCCTCTTCACAACACGGCTCATTGTGTTGATACCGCGAGTCGACTTTGGCTCCTCATCAAATGTCGTTGAGCTAGGGTCATTCTCGGCAGTTGAAGTAAATCTCATCTTCTACGAGGTTTTTCTTTAAGCTGCTTGGTTCTTACTTTCAGCCCTTGAGTCTCCTTACTTTGAGATTTCGAAACCATGTTTAGAGAGAAATATAACCTGCAAGTGAAAACAACGACGGTTATTTGAAAAACACAACGTAATATTATATTTCGAACGTCGGTATATGACTACTCCAGTCTTGGTGTGATAAATAAAACAATGTAAGTAACTACCGTCGTGGTATGATAAATAAAACGATGTAAACAAGAAAAAAAACAATCGTCTTATTAAGAGTAAATACAGAAAAACAGTCGATTTATTACGACGATTTTGTATTGTTTACGTCGTTTTAATTTTCACACCACAACGGTGATTACTTACCGTCGTTCTATTTACAAAAGCATGGAGTTAATTAACGTCGTGGTGAGTTAATTAACACGACGTGAACAAGACAAAATTGTCGTCTTAACAAGTCGTGAAAGTGAGAGACTACTGATATTATTCAAAACAATGCAAGACGTGGTTATTTTGAAAACGGAGTCTTGTTTCCAGACACTTTATTTCAAAATTATTTTGCAAAAAAAAACTTAAAATGATTTTGACAAAAAATAAAAGACAGTGAGAAAAAACCTTTGCCGTGCAAAGAAAGTTTGCTTCCGACGTAACCTTTGGAGATTTGGAGACGAGGAAGAGGAGGAGAGGAAGATGACGATATTCATACACGTCGCTTTGAGAAGGAATACTGAGAGGTCAGGAAGATGAAATATTTTGTCGGTTAGACAGAACGTAAAAATTTAGGTCAGGTGACGAAAAAGTATATATACAATCACAAAGTTGCATAAAACAACGGTTGTTTATAAAAACCGCCCTAGTATGTCGTTAAAACGACGCAACAATAGTAGAAACCGACGTGGTTGATGATAAAGTCAAATGACTTTTAGTATTCCGAAACCGACGTGGTTATTTACAAATTTACACAACAAAAGTTTACTTTTGCTGACGTGGTATTTTAGGTTAATACGGCACTTTTTTAAAATAAACTGTCGTGGTTATTTGGTTCAGGTGTCACAAAAGGTTATATAACTGCCCTAGTATGTAATTTTAAACGACGTAAAATAGTAGAAACCGACGTGGTTATTTACAATTTTATACAACAAAAGTTTACTTTCGCTGACGTGGTATTTTAGGTTAATACAACACTTTTTAAAAATAAACCGCCGTGGTTATTTAGGTCAGGTGTCGAAAAAGTTTATATAACGGCCCTAGTATGTCGTTTTAAACGACGTAAACATAGTAGAAACTGACGTGGTTGATAATAAATTCAAACGACTTTTATTATTCCCAAACGGACGTGGTTATTTACAATTTTACACGACAAAGACATGGTATATAAGTTAATACGATGCTATTTATGAATAAACCGCCGTGGTTAGTTTGAATTACACCGTGCTCTTTACGAATAAACCCATGGATGTAAAGATAAATTGGGGCTTTTCTTCACTTTTACTTTTCTATTAGAGCAACTCCACCCATTTGCCCTTTGCCATGGCAGGGGGGGGGCTAGGGCAACTACTATTCATGTGAATAGTGGCTGCCCTTGTAAAAGGTTGTGGTGTTTCCACTTATTGTCATGGAAATAACTATTCACATGAGATATGAGGAGAGAAATTTGTATAGAGTTTGGTGTGGGAAGTGAAAACTATGACTAAGTATTTATTTGAAAAAAAATCTGATTTTTTTTTTTTTGTATTTTTTAGATTTTTTTTGTTGCTAACATCATCTCTGATGTCAGCAGCCCCCGACTTGAACTCTGGCTCATCTTGCCTGAGGGCTGGCCTGGTTTCGTGGGCCCCAGTAGCTGCCCTGGCCAGCCCTTGCTGCTGGAAACGGTTTTTTAGCCCAGCCCACCCCCCAGCCCCGGGCTTGGGCTCATCGCTGGAGTGGCTCTTAGGGTTCCAACTCTAAATTGAGGCTCTCTCTACCTCTCTGAAGGTCCGGATTTGAGTGGGAGGCAATAATTTGGAAGTTGATGTGCGTGTGTGTCTCTCTCTCACCACTCTGAAGGTCCAAAATATTGATGACACACACATCATCAACTTCCAAAATATTGTCTTTCTCATGTTAGTGGTTCGATTGTGATGAGGAACATAGCTCCCACTGGTAAGATTTCATTTAGTAAAAAAACCTAAAATTGTATCGCATATAAACCGTAGTTTTTTTTACTCCATACTTGTCATTTTGTTGATCTGCTGTGGTAGGCTACCAAAATCTAGAAAATAAATCTTAAAAAGCATTACAAATTTCAGATGACGGTAATTAAAGAAGAACAGTCGTCTAAATGTAATGGTAAAGACGCTTTAAGTGAATAAACCGATGTGTTACGTAAAAACCCACCACCGTTTATTTATACAGACCGTCGTAGTGTTCTAACTTAATACGTCCTAAAATATTAAAAATACGATGTGGATATTTATACATTTAGACGTAGTTATCTACGCTCCTAGTGCCGTGGTTCTCTTTTACACTATACGACAGAAATGTAGTAAATACCATCATAATATATGACGTCTTAATAAGGCGATAAATTTATTTTTACCGTCATGGTATATGACTTTAATACGTCGCTGATTACGAATCTACTAACGTGGATTCCATTAAATTTATACGACGCGGATTAAGAATAGTTGGTCATGCTTAACTAGAAGTTAACACGGCAGTAGTTTTCATAAAAAGCGTCTTTACTTTCTACGTCGGTAGCTTCGTACCTGCGGTCGTTGTTTTTTGGGTTAAGAATTTACGTCTTGAGAAACATGTTAAATAAGATGACGCTTTTTAAGTTCGTTCCATCGTGTTTTTTAAATATGAAGCGGATCTCGATTTTGTAGGTGTTTAAGTTGCTTATCCACGGTAGTTTTCAGTTACCGTCGTCTTTCTAAACACCACGACGGTATTTATTTATACCGTCGTTGTTTTCTGGTCGTCTTTTTCCATTTTTGTAGTAGTGATAGTAACACGAAAGGGAATAGTGAGCACTGATCGTACACAAAATTAGCATCAAAATAGATAATATCATAGCAGTCGTGATCATGGTTTTAATAATAGTAACACGAAAGCGACTAGTGAGCATTGATCATACACAAAATTAGCATCAAAATTGATACAGAATGCGATTTAGTGCTGGCCCCTTGCAACATATCATTTATCATTTTCCCAGCCCATGTTATGTAACATCTACCCACCCTTTCAGTTTTGTTTTCTTTTCTCTTCTATCATCAAATTTGATTGTGTGCTACAATTTGTGGTTCTAATATTATATTGCCTAGATATTATATTGCTCGTTAGACCTTCTCCAACCCCATTTGCGACTAAATCGAAATTTATCCCCTCCAAAAAGTAATTATTTGGGGTCGTTGGTATGGGGGACTGTCATGGATTGGCTTGGCCTGACATAAGCTGGATATCACTTGTACAACGTTTGATGTATGTTTGATTGGACTAGGACTATTTTATTTTTTTGTGAAAAGTAAGTTTTTTTTTTTTGTTTTTTTGACTTTTCTTCTCTCTGCATCTCTTTTCACGTCTAACCCTCTACATCTCTTTCTTCTTCTTCCCCTCTACATCTCTTTCATCTTCTTCTTCTCCATTTTCTCTCCTCTTCTTCTATCTACTTTTCTTTTCTTTTCTTTCTTTTTTTTGAAAATTTTCTCTCCTCTTCTTCTCCATTTTCTTTCATCTTCTCTGTTTTTTTCGAAAAATTTCTCTCATCTCTTCTTCTCCATTTTTTCTCCTCTTCTCTGTTTTGTTTTTCGAAAATTTTATGTTCTCTCTTCTCTTCCTCTTCTGTTCTGTCTTCTCCTTCTTGGGTGGCTGTGGCTGGTGGTCGTCAATGGTGAAGCCAGGATTTCATGTGTGTGTGGGCCTCTCACAAATTATAAAGAATCAAAAATTCAAACTCACAATACATACGAAAAATAGTATATATATATATATATATCACATATGTCAAGAATTATATTGCTTATTGGTTGCAATCATAATTGTCATCGACAAAAGGATAGACAAATACATTCTAAGCAAGAAAAATTGCAAGAGATAGTCAAAGAGTAGCGATTTAGCAAATATCTTCAAAACTTTTTCCCCCATTAAACCCAATAGAAATAAAAAATCAAAATTTCACAAACTGAAAAAATTCTTTAGGTCCCTTCATGCATTCATATCATACATGAAAAAATATTTTATGTACAATATTGACTAAGTATGAAAAATGGTTTTTTGGAATAATCATTTTCTCAAAGATAATTTTTGGCAGGTTTTATTCCTTACACATCAAATAAGAAAACTTGATTTTATGGGATTTTAGTATAAAGTATATTTTGACTTAATTAGCCATCATTTTTAGCCTAAATCGTATTTTGCACTAAAACCAATTTTTCATATTTTGATTTGGTGGGAATTTGATTTTCTAGTATTTTTTTATTTGAATCCAAATAGGGGGTACTTCCTTATTTACATTGTAAACTTAAGTAAATAGAGTAATATAAAAATAAATTAAAGAAAAAGGACAAAGACATTTACTTAAATGCTAAAAATGGAAATAAGGTAATTTGTACACCTGGAGTGCACCACCACCAGCTGAGCAAATGGGCAATTTTGGGTTTTCCCAAATTTTGGCCCCTTAATTTTCTTGGGTCGGGAGAAGATTTGGGCTAAGATAATATATATATCCCTGCACTCAAAAAAAGTGAAAGGGCCCCTAGCCATGGAAATTATTGATTTGGAAATTCTATCTGCTATGCCTGATTGTATTCTTGCTTTGCAATAATCTTATATCCCAACCCTTGCCTATATATACATGAGTCTACAATCCATGTTTTTCGTAGCAAAGCTCAAAGCATATAGAAAACAGTACTAATTAGTGCACAATCTGATTTTTTTATTTAAAAAAAAAAACCAGCAAAACATGTCTATCCAGGTTTGTGCAGTAGCTCAATCACCAAATGCTAAGCCTGAAATTATTCGGCGGACAGCAAACTTCCACCCAAGCATTTGGGGTGATCGGTTCCTCAGCTATGATTCCCAAGACATTGTAATCTCATGCAAATTATCATTATATTTCATGTTAATTTTTCTCAAAAAATAATTTCGCTAGTGTTTTGCTTATTTAATTAATTGCTGGCCGCAGATAACAAATTTCCGGAACCAACAAGAAGTTGAGGAGCTGAAAGAAGTCGTGAGGAGGGAAGTATTCGCAACTAGTGCAGGTGAATTTTCACATCAGCTCAACTTGATTGATGCAATCCAGCGCCTTGGCGTGGCATACCATTTTGAAAGTGAAATTGAAGAAGCATTGGAGCGTATGCATGCTGCATGTCGTGACCATGACTATAATGATGATGGAGATCTACACAACGTTGCTCTTGGTTTTCGACTACTAAGACAACATGGATATAATGTTTCATGTGGTAAGTAAATCTACAAATTAATGTAGCGGAGTGTAATGTGACTGAGTTATTGGCTAGCTAATTTTGTATTTCTTGCCTGTCTATTTTTATGACAACCAAACAGATGTGTTCAATAAGTTCAAAGATGAAAATGGAAGCTTCAAGGAATGCTTAATTGTGGATGTTCCGGGGATGCTAAGCCTTTATGAAGCCGCGCATCTAGGCGTATGGGGAGAAGAAATACTAGATGAAGCTCTTGCTTTCACCACCACTCACCTTGACTCTGCTGCAAAAGCTCGCGTAAGCTACGAACATGCAGAACAAATCACTCAAGCCTTGGAGAGACCTTTGCGAAAAGATCTAGAGAGGGTATGTGCCAGGCGGTACATGTCAATGTACCAAGATGAAGCTTCACACAATGAAGCTTTGTTGAAACTTGCAAAGTTAGATTTCAATCTTGTTCAGTCTTTGCACAAAAAGGAGCTCAGTGAGATTACTAGGTAAGTCTCTCCTTTAATTGTAAATGTGAACATATATAGTCAAGTTACATATATAGCTAATGTTATTGCTCATTAGGTGGTGGAAAGAAGTACACTTTGTAAAGAAGCTGCCTTTTGCAAGAGACAGGATCGTGGAGTTGTACTTTTGGATAGTCGGAGTATACTTTGAACCCCAATACATCGGAGCAAGAAAATTTCTTACAAAAGTGATTGCCCTGGTATCAGTGATGGATGATATCTACGACGCATATGCTACATTTGAAGAACTTCAGATCTTTACTGCAGCAATTGAGAGGTACCACTTTGAAATCATAATTTTGTTTTTAATAATAATTTAGAGCTGATTTATTGTAATTGCAGAAGTGCTCCAAAATAAGCCAACTTATCAGTGTTAACCATGGCGGAAGAAACCTAGGGATGAAGTTGAACAGAGTAACCAAGGAGAAGGAGAGAGAGAGAAAGGGAAATGAAATCTGTATATTATTGTTATGTAAAAACTGATACAAGCTTAACCTTGTTATATGAAACTAATACAAGCTTAACCAACTTCTCAGAGACCTAACTAATATTCACGTGATAGCACGTGACTACTATTACAGCTCATCAAAAACAGTTAGCTCCAGCTCTTTCTCTCTCCAGCTCAGCAATACTGTTAACACCCCCCCTCAAGCTCAGCCTGGGGAGAACCAAGGCTGAGATTGAAACAATGCTTAATGAACAAGGGACTATGAAGACCTTTGGTCAAGATGTCAGCAACTTGTTCGTCAGTGGGCACATATTGAACACTTAGATCTTTATGTTGAACACGTTCTCTAATGAAATGATAATCAACATCCAAGTGTTTAATGCGGGAGTGAAACACTGGATTTGCACTGAGAGCAAGAGCAGACAGATTATCGCAATGCAAAGTTGGAGCTTCAGGTACTGTCATATGTAAGTCGCATAAAACCTGTCGAACCCACAAGATATCAGCAGCACAATATACAAGAGCCCTATATTCTGCCTCTGTAGAGCTACGTGAAACAGATGCCTGTTTCTTGGAGGACCATGAGATGGGATTGGAACCAAGGAACACAACATACCCTGTGGTGGATCGACGAGTATTGATATCCCCGGCCCAGTCTGCATCACAATACCCAGACAATAACATAGATCCTGGAGTAAACTTGATACCAAGCAACAAAGTACCTTGTAGGTATCTGATAATGCGTTTAACTAGAGCAAAATGAGCATCTGTAGGACTGTGCATAAACTGGCAGACATTGTTGACTGCATAGGCAATGTCGGGTCTAGTGAATGTTAAGTATTGCAGAGCACCCACAATACTTCTGAAGAAGGTAGGATCTGAAAGAGGAACACCTTCATCCTTTAACACCTGATGGTGAGGTTTCGAAGGAGTGCTACAAGGCTTGCATGTATTCATAGCTGCCCTTTTGATGAGATCTCGAGCATATTTTGCTTGATTAACAAACATTTGGCCATCTGACGTATACTGTACTTCAAGACCAAGAAAGTATCGGAGTTTGCCTAGATCCTTAAGATCAAAAACTTCACCAAGAGTCTTGATTACAGAAGCTACCAGTGTAGGATTAGAGCCCGTGATGATAATGTCATCTACATAAAGTAATAGAATGACAACATCAGAGTCAGTTTTCTTGACAAACAAGCTGGGGTCTGAGTGAGAACCAGAGAACCCTAAAGTAGGCAGATAACTTGTAAACTTTGCATTCCATGCACGAGGGGCCTGCTTCAGTCCATATAGAGATTTCTGAAGCTTACAGACAAAATCAGGGTGATGAATGTCAACAAAACCTTGTGGTTGCTTCATAAACACGTCCTCTTGAAGCTCACCGTGAAGGAATGCATTTTTCACATCCAATTGCCTTAACTCCCACTTGAAAGTAACTGCCAAACTAAGAATAAGTCGAACAGTTGAATGTCGAACAACAGGGCTGAAGGTTTCATCATAGTCCAAACCATACTCTTGGCTAAAACCTTGAGCAACCAATCTAGCTTTATATCTAGAAATAGATCCATCAGCATTCCTTTTGATTTTATAAATCCATTTACAGCCCACAACATTTGTATTAACAGGAGGAGGAACAAGACTCCAAGTACCTTGTAACGCAAGAGCTTCAATTTCTTCTGTCATTGCTTGTTGCCATGCTGGATTACCAAGAGCTTGTTTGAAAGTAGAGGGAGCATCTGGTTCAGTAATTGAGCTGAGCTGTGTATGGAAGCAAGAAAACCCTGGAAGTTGCTTGTGTTGCACAACACCAGATTTGGATCTGGTTTGCATAGGATGAGTATTTATATATAATGTAGGGTTGAGCTGAGCAGAAGATTCATTGAAAGAACTCATCTGTGAAGAGGAAGGATCAATAGGAAGAATAACCTCCAGCTGAGCATCTGTGAACACTGGTAACATCTGACCATCATGAGTACTAGTTGTAACCGAAGGTAAAGAATTGGAGGAATGACTGAATGATGGAGAAGAGGTAATCTCATGAGGAGTAGCAGGATGAGGTTGTGGCATGGATGTCAAAAGAATAGGAACTGGTGGAACTAATCTAGTATCTGACTGAGAAGAAGAAATGGACTGTGACATCTGAGGTGAAGATGAACCCTGATTGTGTTTCATAGGAAACACTTCCTCATTGTGTATTACATGACGAGATATGATAACTTTCTGAGTTGACATATCATAACATAGCACTCCTTTATATCCCAAGGAGTAGCCTAAGAAAATGCATTGATGGGACCTTGATTCAAGCTTATGAGCATTGTAAGGACGCAATAAAGGATAGACTGCAGATCCAAACACTTTGAGAGATAGAAGATCTGGAAGAGCTCCAAAAAGTTTATAATATGGAGATAGCATATGGAGAACTCTACTTGGCATGCGGTTGATCATAAATGTGGCATGAGTTACAGCATAAAACCAAAAAGGAAGAGGTAATCCAGCTGTAGTTAGTAAGGCTAGAGTGGTCTCAATAAGATGCCTATTCTTACGTTCTGCCAAACCATTTTGCTGGGGTGTATACGGACAAGATATCTGATGAAGAATGCCTTTAGAAGCTAGAAAATCTTTAAACACTCGACTAATGTATTCACCACCACCATCAGATTGTAAAAACTTTACTTGAGCTTGATAGTGATTCACAATATAGGCATGAAATCTTATGAACACAGATGCAACTTCAGATTTATTTATCAAGGGAAAAACCCACATGTAACGGGTACAATCATCTATAATTGTGAGAAAATACCTATATCCACCTAATGCTGCAAGAGCTGAAGGCCCCCAAACATCTGTATGCAACTTATGAAAAGGTGTAATACAAGTGGTAGAAGATGAAGGAAATGGCAACTTGTGCATCTTTCCTTGTAGGCAAGAATCACACATATCTGTAGATGAATCTGCAGGCAAGAGAATTTGAGAAGCTTTCAACATGTGATGTAGAACATCATTAGAAGCATGGCCTAGACGAAGATGCCACAGTTTGGTTTTAACTTGCTGCCCCAATAGTGCATGATATCTGGAACTTCCTTGTGCCTCTGTAGACAGATCACACATTTTATTATCTACTGATTCTGTATTTGCAACTACAGTTTTTGAAGAAACTACTGATGACTTGATGGGAGAAGTAGGAGATGTAATCTGTGGAATGGGATAGAGCCCTTTGTCACTCTGGCCTTTGTACAGAATCTTGTGAGTGTGCTTGTCCTGCACATATATGTAATACTCATCAAATATCACCAAACAATTGTTATCCTTGCACAATTGATATACAGATAGAAGGTTTGCTGTGAGTTTGGGAACATGATACACTTTATTTAAGTGTAAGGTTCCTGGTAATGCTGATAAAGTAGAGTGACCAATATGATCTATATTCAGACCTTCCCCATTGCCAATAGTGATCTTGTCATCAGAGATGTAAGGAGCCGAAGCTTGCATGTGAAGAATATTAGGAGTCATGTGATGTGAGGCGCCACTATCAGCTATCCAGAGATCATTTGGAGCATAGTGAGATGACAAATTGGCTGTCATAGACTGTGGAGTGTGAGAGCCTTGTGAAATATGATGAGAGGATAGAGGTGTTGACACAGGCTGAAAAGGTGTTGACACAGGCTGAATGGACTGTGGAGGAGGAGATCCTTGATATGCAAAGTTGGCTCGATGATAACAATTCAAAGCAATGTGTCCCTTCTTTCCACAGATTTGACACTCAAGAATCGGAGGTGAGGAAGCGTCTGGAATCCTGTAGTAACAGTTTGGTGCAGTATGTCCTCTCTTGTTACAGATTTGGCACTCAGGTATGGCTTGAGATCTAGGTGCAGATGAGAACCGTGGTGCAAAACCACTTCTTTGATTATTGTTATTATAGAACCGACCATTGTTAAAAGCTTTCCCTCGTGGAGCAAAGTTGGTTGCATAGCCTGATGAGTTATTAGGAGGATATGATGCAGTTGGTTGATAACCACCTTGAGAAGCGTCATGAGAACCTGAGAAGTTGCTAGGTGGTTGTGTTGCATTGGGTTGATAAGCACCATGAGAACTATTACCCTGTGACTTGACTCCATTATATCCCATAAACTGAGGATGTGCAGTGATAGTGCCAACTGTAGAATTCGAGCCCTGAGACTGAGAAGCAGCTTGGGAATGAGAGGAAGAGCCATGTTCAAAGGAGCTGACACTTAGCATACCAGCCATAGAGTGAGTCATTGCGAGCATCCTGGATTCAATAGTCTTCTCAGCTGACAACAATTGAGCCCGAAATTCTTTCATTGCTATAGGTGTTTCTCGAGCATTTAGCACCGTTTTGATCATGTCAAACTCCTATGGTAAACCATTCAAAGCTGCAATGATAATGTCATCATCAGACAGCCTGACTCCTGCAGCTGAGAGCTGATCACGAATATGTTTCAACCGAAGCAAGAACTTCTCAATAGAATCACCTCCCTTGTGAATTGTGTGTAGCTCAGTCTTGAGTTGATTGACACGAGTTCTTGAGACAGAGGCATATCTATCGGTTAAATTTAACCACGCCTCTCTAGCCGTCTTGCAACCAATGACATATTCCATGGCCTCATCGGACAACGTTGCGATAAGCAAACTTAACAGTGATTTATCAACTTGAATCCATTGACGATAAGTCTCAGTAATCTCAGTGGTCACTCCTTCAGCCTCAGTAATAATGTATTTAGAGGGACATGCAGAAGAGCCATCAAAGTGCCCATACAAATCATAACCTTGAAGTACAGACTCTAATTGATAATTCCATTTTACAAAATTATCTTCGTTCAGCTTTATAGTCAACACGCCTAACAAGGTTTCAACCTTTGGAACAGTAATAGTCATGATAACAAAAAATTCAATAAATCTGAGAGCTTCGTGCTTCAATTTGTGCTTCAATAGACAGAAACTTGAGCTTAGTGCTTTACCATAACCACACACTGTGTTATCTTGCTTCGTGCTTCAAGAGAAAAATTACAGAGCATGCGTCGTGCTTTTAAAGAAATTGAATCATACTTATACAGAAATTGAAGGTAGAATCAGCATACCGGAGTCATCAATTCAAGAGAAACAGTGCGCAAAAGAAGATTCTGAAGAATACTTGCAGAATCGCCAGAACAAGAGTCAGTCTTGCAAGAAGTTTCAACATCCAACGAACTGACATTGATGCGCTTGAGGTACTGAAATTTAGCTTGAGGTAAGAGAGCGGAAGCGAAAGCAATCAGGAATCGAAGAGCCGAAGCTCTGATACCATGTTAACCATGGCGGAAGAAACCTAGGGATGAAGTTGAACAGAGTAACCAAGGAGAAGGAGAGAGAGAGAAAGGGAAATGAAATCTGTATATTATTGTTATGTAAAAACTGATACAAGCTTAACCTTGTTATATGAAACTAATACAAGCTTAACCAACTTCTCAGAGACCTAACTAATATTCACGTGATAGCACGTGACTACTATTACAGCTCATCAAAAACAGTTAGCTCCAGCTATTTCTCTCTCCAGCTCAGCAATACTGTTAACAATCAGCTTAAGATGAATGAATGGCTTATCAAAATTTCAGGTGGGATATGAGTTGCATTGATGAACTCCCAGACTATATGCAAATATTTTATCGTACCCTTTTGAATGTTGTCGATGAAATTGAGGAAGAGATTGCGAAGGATGGAAGGTCATACCGAGTTTATTATGCAAAGGAATCTGTATGTATATATACACATTTTTGCTTATAATATATTTAAGGCAAAATTGCAGCAACAATCTCTTAAATAAAACCTCACTTTACTTTTCGTCCCTTAACCCCAAAAATTGTTATGGTTGTCCTTCAATTCCATCTCGTGTTGCATCATTGGTCTTTTCGTCAATTATGTTAAATTTTCTATCAAAATAAAGGGTAAATTGAGAAATTCATATCAAATACTCTCTCTGTCTCTAACTTTTTAGAACAATTAGAGCAGAGAGTTGGTATTGGCTGAGAAGACTTTTGTGTGGTTTTTATGAGAAGTGAGTTGGAGAGGGAAGAATCTAATGAGATCTGAGGATGTGTTTTTGATAGATTTCGGACCAATGGGAAACCACACTTTGGCTGAGGATGTCTCTTGCTCAACAGCCTTGTAACAGATTTAAAACAAGAATTCGACAACCCACATGGTGATTTCGAAGAGTGGGTCTCATACTGGGGTTGGGAGGGGTACCGTGTTGAGATATTGATGGTTTGAAGGGGGTGAGAGGAGGCAAAGAGAGAAAGGAAGAGACAGTGAGGTGTTCAATTTTGGGTCTGGGTTTTGAGAGATAGAGAGAGTTGTCATTGAGTTTGGGTAGAATGAGGTGGTGACTAGGTAAGAGTCTTATTTGCTCTTAAAATTTGATATGAATTTCCCAATTTGCTTTTAAGTTTGCAGAAAATTTAACAGAATTGACGGAAGAACGAGTGGTGCAACACAATATTTAAATGAATGATGATCATAAAAACGAGTGGTGCAACGCAATATTAAAATGAATAATGATCATAACAATTTTTGCTGTTGAGAGATGAAAAGCAAAGTGAGGTCTTATTTGAGGAACCATTGCTACAATTTTGTCTTTATTTAAATTATTTTCTTCTACAATTATCTAAAACATATGTCCGTCCCCTGCAGTGGAAAGCTTTAGCCCGAGTTTACTTTGAGGAGGCCAGATGGTTCAATGAAGGATACACCCCAACTATGGAGGAGTATTTGCATGCTGCAATAGTTTCAAGTACTCACCCCTTGCTTTCAACTGTATCCTTACTTGGCATGGGAGATATTGTAACAAAGGAGACATTTGAGTGGCTGTTCAATGACGCAAAAATAGTTAGAGCTTCCGCCACCGTTGGTAGGCTCATGAATGATATTGTCTCAAGCAAGGTATAAAATATTCTTGTCATGTGAGATTAGGTATGTATGTTTAAATTAATGCAAAATCCACATCGGAAACTTGACAAAATAAAATGCTATATATAATAAGTGGTTACAGTACTAATAGGCATCATGGCCTTTTGTGATAAAAATACACATTAAGCTTTGTTGGTGGTTAAGTTGGGAACAACATCGGTGTTAATAGTAGTGGCTCACTAGTTTGTCTATGTACAATCAACACAATATCGGTGTTAGTATAGTAGTACCAGTAAGAATGAGAATCTGATTTTCTATAATATTACCGAATTAATATTTGGAATTTCTATATGCAGTTTGAGAAAGAGAGAGGCCATGCTGCTTGTAGTATTGATTGCTACATGAAGCAATATGGGGTGTCGGAGCAAGAGGCGGTTGATGCTTTGAACAAGCAAGTGGTGGATGCGTTGAAGGACATAAACGAGGAGTTTCTTAGACCAACTGCAGCGCCAATGGCTGTCCTAATGAGATTTCTTAATTTAACAAAAGTGGAATATCTCTTTTACAAAGAGGACGATTGCTACACGCGTGTTGATAAAGTGGTGAAGGATAATATTGCTTCCCATTTTATTGATCCAGTGCCAATTATATGAGTTTTTATGTCAGATTGTCTTTTGTGTTTTTGCTCAAATAAGAGGAACCTCTATGGTTTGAGTTAGTTCCTGCCAATATTGTCTGGTTATTTATTGGATTTTAGCCCTCACTGTGAGAGAGGGGCCTTTTTCCTTTATTTAAATGCGTGTAATAATGTACTGCTTGGGTCCTGAATGTTTTTTTTTTGGTCGTAAGGTCCTGAATGATGACGATTATATCTTTAGCTTGTGGATGCCACCAATGATGCACTGCTATATACTTGACTTTTCAATATGATAATGTGTGATGGATTTAGAATATTAATATATACTTCTCACTTTTTGCTGACAATTCTATATAATTTTGTTGGGCCCGAGAAAGATAAAAAAATTTACATGTAATGGGGATAGCTTTGTTTTGCTATCTCCAGCTAATAACACAATGACACGTGAAAAAGTTATCATATGTGTCATTACGTTATTGACTGTGATAGCAAAAAATGATATCCATGTTACATGAGAGTTTCTCTTAATAAGGAGACAACACAATATATTTTTCATGACAAATTGTGCAAGATTTTTGTCTAAGGTATTGGATATTGCTCTATTTCTCTCTTTTTATCAATTTGAAATGGAGATTCGAAATTATGACCTCTTTCAAAATTAGAAAAAAAAGTAGCACTAAACGAAGAGCTAGTTGATTCATCTTTCTAATCAAGACAAATTAAATTCAACTGCTACTTGTCGAGATTAAGTTATTAATGTATCTCTAACATGTCAAAGCCACAAAGTATATCTTCCAGCAAATTTCAGACCCCAAAAAAAATCTTCAAGCAATAAATCAAATCTAGAAAAAATAACTTGACTGGGCTATAGCCTAGTTGATAGATACCACCAAAAAAGTAAACAAAACTCTTTGCAAAATTCATTTCTATAGCCTCGTTGAGAAAAGGCCTTTTGTAAAATCATAGCCCACTACCAAAAGGCCCAGTCCATCTCTCCCATCAAAACGGCCTTTTTTGATGCATAAATGTATTACAATTTAGGGAAATAGCTCAAAATGCCACCCTTTTCATAATTTTAAGTGAAAATACCACCCATTCTCAAAATTTGTAAAACTATCATCTATAAATATATATTTATTGTCCGCTTATTGCACAGGTATCACTTGGTCTCTCTCAGCTCCCTATTCACGCTCTCTGCGTTCGCTTGCTCTCTCTCTCTCTCTCTCTCTCTCTCTCTCTCTCTCTCAGCTCTCTCTCACAGTTCTTCCTCTCTCAACGCTTTCTCTCTCCATCGACCACCACCACTCTCTTTCTCCCTCTGTCGCGAAAGCCTAAGCATATCACTCTCTTTCTCTCTCTGCAGTCAATGTTAGGGTTTGTTGAGGGGGTTCTTGAAGGTGAAATAGAGGGTTTCTTCGTTAAATGCTCTCTCCCTTCAACAATCTCTCAGTTCCCTCTCTTTTCATGTCTTCAATCGACGCCTTTCTCTTCTCCTCTGCTCTTTCAGGGCGTCAAAAAACCCTAATTCTTGGTTTTGGTTCCGACTTTTTTCACATACTTCCTCCTCATTCTCAATCCTCTCACAGACAGAATTCGTGCTTTTCTTTAGTTGTTTCTGCGATTTCCAATTCGGTTCTGTGTGCAAAACGAGTGATTCTAAGGTAGGTTTTGTATTTGTTATTGACTAGTTTGTCTTTTTGTATGGTTTTCATTTGAGAAGGATAATTTCACTAACCAGTGACTGATTTTGTGAAGTTTAGTAATTAGAGAGATTGAAATTTCTGTATTTTAACTGTGAATTACTTCATGCTTGGATGAAACTTCTATTGGTATGATTGATTTTGCTCTATGGATGACGAAGTGCCTCAATTTTCTATTTGTCATCTAGGATTGGTTCGTTTGTGATGCGAGTTTTCAGTTCCATTTTATGATGCATATTTAGTGTGGGAATTTATTGTGGTGGCAATGGCTATTCCATTATAACACAGCTTTACCTCACTAGGCCCTAAATTAGCTGTTGAGTAATAATGCAGAAGTAAATTTGTTGTTACCATTGCTGTTTCAGCATCTAGTAGGATATTTTGCACCATTCTAGTCTTAATGGTTAATTATGTGATTTTGAAATACTTATGTTAATTGGCGTGGGATTTTTCTCTTCCCTGTGCTATGAAACCTGCTAAATTTTGTTGTTATTCCGTGTGGAAACAAGCTAGTTAATCTGGTTGTGTGTGCAGTGCCGTTACAGTAAGTTTGTTTGTGTAGAGCTTTGTCTTGGCAAGATTGCAAGAGACAAAATTGAGGTAGTCATCTAGATTGTGTATAATTTTATATTATCTCTGGCTGGTATAGCCCATCAATTGCCAAAGTCAGTTGAATTATTCAGTTTAGAAATTTAATATAGGAAATTATCGCCGACAATGTCACGAGAGGTCCCAAATTCGATCCCTGCCCATAATACTTAAAGAGTTCAGTGTGACTGATAATTCATATATGCTCAACTTGCATGATGTATTTTTTTAATCTCATTGCTGAAAGTGAAGGACAATCTTTGGATTATTACCTCGTGGTTTAATCAATTCAGGGAATCTGTGTTTTCTCAATTCAGGGCTCTTCTATCCTGTTCTCCTTTTGTTCAGCTTCTGCAGGAATTGAGAACTCGCAAAGTGCCTAAGGTTTCTTTTGTTTATTCAATTACTTTGCATTTACGTGGTTTTAGTAAAATTGCTAATTTGCAAATAACAAAATTTATAGACTGCTGATCTCAAAAAATAGGAAGCTACCTTGCCTATGCTTGCTCTTTTTCTGGCTAATCACTTAACTAATATGTTGTCCATTTGAATTTGATTTTATTAGGTTGGCTATCCAACATTGGGTGCATTTGCAGAGTTCATCTCTGAATTTGACATGCCTAGTGGTTCAAGTTCAAAGAACAAAGATGCAGGTGCTCTTGAGACTGGTAGGCCTTTTAGCCCTGCCATGTTTGAAGGCGTGCTTAAAAATTTTACTCCAGATGTACGAACTAGCATCTCGGGCAGGCCAAGGTGTGTTTATCTGATCTGGGTCAATAATTTTCTGTTCTAAGTTTTGTTTTTTTGTATTTTTTATTTCTATGTTGAGCCTTCTTATTGCAAATTTAATCCTTGATGGTATTGCTGGCTGAAATTGTAAGACATGATCATTGCAAAAAGATTTAGACACATGCATCTATTTGTAGTCACAAAAGTTGTCCTTCCCTGCCACTTTTTTTCTTTTAAATCCCTTATGCAATGTTTCCTTTCTTTCCTTATATTAATATCTTTTCACTATTTCCAAATAAACAAGAAAGGTCAGACATGTAGTGCAATTTTGTTACTTTGTGATTCTCCAAATAAACATTATGGATCAGATGCATGATGAATTACTAAAGCTTGAAGGACATCCCTCGAGTATTAATGGGCTCAAATCATCTCTAGTATCTTCTGCAGAAGAAGATGAATGGGAGACGGTTGGCCCTAAGAATACATCTGCAGTAACCAAGACACAGAGTTTTGTTCCTTCAGAATTAAGCGATATTTTTGGAGGACAATTGATCTTGATCTTGGTTTTTCTTTCTTTTTTCCTGCAAAGGAAAGCAGAACTTTTTTTAAGAGAAGGGTAGGTGACTATCAAAGAGCATTATGTCAGGCCTCCAAGATGGTGGAAAGAATTTCATCTTCAAGAGCATTTTGTTACTCTTCTTTGAGCCAACAATTTGTATATTGTATTTCAAGGGATATATATAATGCCATAGTCTGACTGAAGTTGTATTAATTTATGCCGAGCCATCCTTAGCTTGGGGTGGTTATCATTATCAGTATAGAAGTTTGTATCTATAATTTAAAATTCCATTATAATAAGGTGGAAAATGTGAAATGTGCATCATATCTCAATCTCATCATTGTGTTTGCAAAATGAAGCATGCCTCAGCTACTTTCAGTGTCAACAATGTCTCCAATTTCATAGGGTATGTATATCATTGGCAGGAAAAATGTAAGGGGAAATGTCTGAATAATCACTTTCTGTTTCTTTCTACAGTTTTGTCTTGACAATTTTTGTTTCTTTCCCCTTTTCTTTTCAGATTGCACGAGAAAAAGAAAAGATGTGCCCAACTTGTTTATTGTATTTGTATTGCTCTTTTATTGCTTGTCTATTGCCATTTTATTGCTTGTTTATTGCTATCGTATTGCTTTTGTATTGCTATCGTATTGTTTTTGTATTGCATCTCTGTTACCACTTCATAATCTACGTGCCATTACTTTCGTATTGCTTTTGTTTATTGCTTTTTGGTTGGTTTTCTTAATTATTATAATTTGTTGCAGGGAAAGCAACTATGAGTTTGATTTATAAAAAGGACGTGACTTCCTTAATGGAATCACATTCTTACAATAATCAATAATCAATAAAAAAGCAATAACGGAATCACATTCTTACACCTTAATGGAATCGCATTCTTACACCAATAGCTGAACACGAATCAATCATATTGAAGAGATACATATACGGTGCTTGTTGTACCTTATTTTTATGATAATGAATAATGATCTGACATTTTCCTTTACAAAATAAACTAATACAATCAAGCGTTTTCTTTTACAAAATATCCTTATAAGTTCCTTCACAAGACAGACTCGAAAAAACAGGTGATAAGAAACAAATATAAGTGCAATAACCAGGCAATACCACAACACTACAATGGCAATACGATGACAATACAAATGCAATAGGGGAGCAATACAATGGCAATACAAAAACTCCACATTCCCTCTATAATTTCATTCCACATTCCCACTATATGTTCATAATCTACAACATATTACAAAAAGGACACGACGTCCTTAATGGAATCACATTTTACACTCCTACATCGTCAAAATACCCTCGAGCAAGGAATGGGCGGAGAGGCTTCTGTAAAAGTTGAGGATGTAAAAGATGTTCTTGACTTGAAGGTGGATTAGTTACTAGCCAAAGGCTTCTTAGGAAATTATTTTCCTTTCGCAACTCTCCAAGAGCTAATCCAGCCTGAGGGGAAAAACAGAGTCAGAGATACATAGGCATAACCAGTGACACTTGAGTACATTATGAACGCCAGAGAACTCAGATAAATCACCAACATAATTGCCCTTCATAGATTAGGCCTAACTCTATCTCAGCACCTTAACATGTTGGTGGCAGGTGGTTTGAGCTCCAACCACTTCGTGAAATTAACCAAAATAAAAACCATTCTCCAAAATTGATACTTTCTCTTCCAAAATTAGAAAACTTACAATTTTGCTAAAGACGATTTTATCTTTTTCTGCATCAGGAAACAGTGTGGATTGAGATGACTGAGATGAAGGTATAATGATCTTCCTCTATTCAAAAAATAACAATCATATCTATTTTTGCATAGTGATTTTTATTTTGGGTCATTTGAGCATAGAATCCTTCAGGATTTGAGTAGAGTTCTCATAATTCCTTGTGATGTTCTCCATATCTCCCATTCTTAAGGCCAACCGTCTCCCATTCATCTTCTTCTGTAGAAGATACTAGAGATGATTTGAGCCCATTAATACTCGAGAGCTATCCTTCAAGCTTAAGTAATTCATCATGCATCTGATCCATAATGAAGCTAAGGAACTCCTGAGCATCTTCTTGTCTGAAAAACAAAAATAGTTTCACTAGGCAACTTAAAATAGAAAGTAGAATATAGACATGCCGACATAAATATTTACACTAGACATAGAAGAAACTAAACAATGCAGATTTAACCCTTTAGGAAGAGGTGGTATTTGCATATAAAATTATGAAAAGGGTGGCATTTTGAGCTATTTCCCTAGATTCAATATGCTTAGCAAGTTGACTCTAATCGAGTAGCACTGTACAATGTACATGACGAAGACACACAACACACATATGAAGAAGAGAGAACAACCTGATATATGGGTGCTCTTACTAAACTAGAGGTTACCAACAGTCTCCTCCCATTAGCATCTAAAGCCATTTCATGTCTGCAATTTTTTGAGCTCTCAGGGTCACATAATCTACAGTATGGAAGAGAGTAATGTTAGTTAATCAGGTGTATGCCCAAGTATTTTTGTTTGATAAGATTGCTGTGCAACCAATTTCTATATGCCAAAGAAGGTACCTGCTACAGTTTCTTGAACAAAGGATTTGACCTTGG
Organism: Prunus padus; assembly: GCA_024362665.1. Taxonomy (NCBI): domain Eukaryota; kingdom Viridiplantae; phylum Streptophyta; class Magnoliopsida; order Rosales; family Rosaceae; genus Prunus; species Prunus padus. The sequence goes on from JANFAM010000011.1 coordinate 11,581,684, forward strand.
TTTTGCAAGTTCCATTCAAGAACCTGACACCACAAAACCAGTTCTTTTAAGTAAATACTTTTAAGATAACAAAACTATAAGGCCATCTACAGTTCAAAAAATGATGGGGACAACATTTCAAAATGCAATAGTTAAACTTCATGGGAAAATGAACGTAAAGCACTTGCTTTTCCATCTACTCCCAAACTGAAAATACTTGTCTCATCAGGCCCAAAAAGAATGGAGCTTATAGCAGAGTCGTGTGCTGGCCACCCAGTTATTTGTAGACCGGCAAACGTATCTTTGGCTTGTTAAGGTGTTCATATATCTATCCGCATGTACATCTGCAGGAAACCTCAGCTACATAAAGGGGCAACCCATATATGATTCTACGAAGACATGGGCTTGACCATACAGTTAAATGCCCTTGTTGAGGGTGATTTAACCATCTTGGAAAAATAAATAACACTCGGGCAATGCAAAAGTGTCAAAAACAGGGGTTTTCTGCTCATCTGAAAATCATTTACCACCTAATTTCCTACAATTTATACCAAGCCCTAAAATATATGTGAGGATACCAAACATGTGAATCATTCCATCAGTTGCAGCGGCTGCTAAAATCTTTCCATTGTGATTGAAACTAAGGGATGTAATTGCAGGTGGATCTTTACCAAGAGGAAGAACTGTCTTCATGAAACCCAAAAGGTTATTTAAGGCATAAAAATACAAGTTTCTTCTCACAAAAAGAAGAAGGTATTAAAACATAAGTGGCTATAGCACATACCATAGCCTTCCATGTCTTCATGTTCCACACAGTTAATGAAGCAAACCCGAGACTATCAAGGTGACTTGATCCATGCCTACAAAGACAATAAACTCCTAATTCTGACATGTATCAAAATTAAATACCCCAACACACACATACAAGGACATAGATGCATGTACTTAAGTTATAAGATGAATCTTTTCATGATCTAATTATAATCATTTCACAGCATGGTGCTCATACCACACTTCAGTTGAATAGGATTGTTACAATAGGGGCAACATTTTGGTCAAACACAGAGTTTGGCATATGAACAAAATGATAAGATTACAGAAAGAACATACCCCTTGGATGCTGCTGCAGAAACAAATATTGGCTCTACAGGGCTGCATTTTATATCCAAGACACTGTAGCAGGGAAAACAAAGGTCAATAGCAGCATCAAGGAGTACACAATAGTACCAGTAATATTAGGAAGAACCTTGGAAATGCTTCACTCGTATTAAGATAGCAGACAACTCTCTTTGCATCGACATTCCATGCTTTAATGCCTCCATCAGCAGTGCCTATGAGAAGCTTTTGTCAAAAGAAAAAAAAAACACTTAAAAATAGATATATCCAATCTCAAATAATCAGAGTATGATTTCAAGGCCAAGCAATATTTGAGTTCATTATGAAAATCCAATCTGCATACCAATCGGTCAGATTTACATTCCCAGTCAAGTGACATAATTTTGGCTCCGCAATAAATGGTTGCATTTCTAGATGCTGGAGTTGATGAGCCATATGTCCATATCCTATTTAAATATGTATGAAGAAATACAAATTGCAAAAACTAGGGTTTTATCTCACATTTTACCTCAGAAACAAACAATCAGTCACCATTTATAATTGAAGTAAAATATAGCATTTTAGTTCAGAAAATAAACAATCGGTCAGACTAACAATAAAGTTCAGAAAATACGGATATGTTACCACAAGATTCCCATAAACATCACACAAATTGTACAAACTAGACAAGGAATCATCAAAATCAGACAATTTCAGAGAAACCCCTAAACCCTAAACCAATTTCAGATAAACCCCTAAACCAATTTCAGAGAAACTCCTAAACCCTAAACCAATTTCATAGAAACCATACACCCTAAACCAACTTCAAACAAACCCCTAAACCCAAAGAAAATGATGATGAACAGTACCTTTTGGATGTCACCGGTGGAGTTAAGCTTCGATGAACAGAGAGAGAGAGAGAGAGAGAGAGAGAGAGAGAGAGAGAGAGAGAGAGAGAGCTACACGAGAAAGAGAGTGCTGCGCAAGAGAGATTGAGAAAGACCGAAGAGAGGGTGAGAGCTGAGCGAAGACAGAGTGAGAGTTGAGCGACAGAGAGACAGAGCGAAGAGAGAGTGAGACGGAGCCAAGAGAGAGACGGAGCCAAGAGAGAGAACAAAATTTCTGAAAAAGTGATATTGGTACAATCAGGGGATAATAAATATGTATTTATAGGTGATAGTTTTAAAATTTTAGGAAACCGGTGGTATTTTGAGTTAAAATTACGAAAAGGGTGGCATTTTGAGCTATTTCCCTACAATTTAAAGACTGTTGGGGAATCCGTCCTTTAAGCTGTTACCCAAAAATAACAATAATCCCTCCTTTTTATGTTTTTCTTCCTTTTTTAATTTTTTTAATACACAAAACATTTTAGAGTTTATCTCCATGAAAAGTGGGTAGTGCCAAGAAAAAAGATCCAAGAACATTCCATAATCTACACAAGCTCCCTTCTTTTTAAGACCTCACCCTACAAAACCCAGCTCAGTCAAAAACCGTAGTACAACATATCAAGGGCTGGAACGCCCTCCACGTGTCAAGCCAAAGGCATCGCGCTCCTAGTGACGAGATAAAGCACAAGCATATATATCCCAAATCCCATATATAGTTTTACACACACACACAAAAAGGCTTAGCAAGTTAGCGTTTGTTAAGCCAAAATTGAAATTAATCTATGTTTTTGTTGCTTTCACTACCATTTTGTCGTGTTTAGAGTTAATGATGTGTAGGTTTTAGGGCTTTGGTGTTTTGGGTTAATGATGTTTAGATTTTAGGGATACGGTTAAAGCACTGGCTAAAACCCATTCATATTTACTAAAATATTGTACAAACATCACTTTTAACAAAAAAATTGACCCCATTTTCCCAGAAAATTTTAAAACATAAAAAATGCTAAGCAAAACCACACTCACACTTATCTTTCTCACCGTTCACTCTTCTTCACCAACTCACCATATTTCTCTTTGGCCCCACGCCAATCTTTTTTTTTCCGTGGCAGTAGGTTAGTTTCTTCTCCTCCATGTATAATAAGGGCACTATTTTTTTTTCCCCTGGCCCAAAAGTGTTTTTTTTCCTAGCCCAAAATGACATTTGAGCCAAGAGTTTAAAAAAAAAAAAAAGAAAGAAAAAGATCAGCATGCAAGCAGCACAGGCTACTTCTTGCCTACCATGTGCCAACAACACATAGTATGTTCGCTGAGGCCTTTTGTTGAACAGATGGAGTGCACCCAGAAACTGAGCAGATGTGCAGGCATCTGCAAGGATTTCTTAGGCGAGGGAAGGTGCACAATCAATTTCCAAATCAATTTCAAAGTGCTTTGATCAGTTTATAATAGCTTTTTCTAGAAGCTCTTTATTAGAAGTAGGTCGAAAATATGATTAAAAATCCAAGTGCATTGTGATTTATGATGCACTGTGAAACAAGAAGCTATTACCCTCCATTTGCTTTTCAAAGCTGCAAATAGTTATGGACCAAGCTATAGTGGATAATACAAATATTCTTCATTAAGGTTTAGTTTTTGTCTGCCCCGAAACATATCTTAAAGAAGTACACACGTAATAATACAGCATAACAAGCCCAACAACCAGCTCTGTGAAGAACTCCTAAATCCAGTCAACATGACAACATCAATTCTTGGGAATGACCTTATTTTAAAGATTAATTCTAAGGAATGACCTAAAAGTGACTAAAAGGAAATCTCATAATAACCCAATTCATAGAGGCACGGGTTCAATAAAAAGTGAAGCAACACTATCTTTCATCACTTTCCCGACATGTGTGTAGCCATCCTCCCCTTTGTAAAGGAGATCAACCACTCTTGTTAGATTAAGAACGCGCATGAGGACAGGCATTGGCACATCAGTTGGCCTAAGGAACTCCTCGTTGATATCCTTCCACAAATACATAACCTGTTTGTTAAAAATATCAAGCACCTCTTGCTCTGGCACCCCATATTGCTTCATGTAGCATTCAATACTTGAAGCTACATGCTTTCTCTCTTTCTCAAACTGCGAAAATAAATCCAGAAATCAAATTTAGTTATCGTACCTAATTCTGATTTTTACCAAGGTAAGAATATCTTATTATACGTACCTCGTATCCACTAAGGTCATCCATGAGCCTAAAAATGATATTTGAAGCTCTAAGAATTTTAGGATCATTCAACAACCACTCAAAAGCTTCCTTCGTTACAATATCTCCCATGCCAACCAGAGATGTAATGGAAAGCAAGGTGTTACCAACACAAGCTGTTGCTACACTCATATACTCTTCCATGCTTGGAATGTAGTCCTTGTGCAACCATTGGGCCTCAGCAAAGTAGTTCCGGGCTTGAGCTTTAACCTATGCCATTTGTTAGTAGTTTCACTTTTGTAAGAATTTTTCTTGTTGCCGTATAATGCGGTTCGAAATAGACTCCAACTATCCAAAAGTACAGCTCCACGATCCTATCTCTTGCAAAAGGCAGCTTCTTTTCAAAGTCCAGTACTTCTTTCCACCACCTATAATTAATAATTGACCATATTATAAGTGTATACGGTGTACTAATTGCGACTATTTTATGTTCACGTGATTCAAAGACTTACCTAGTAATCTCACTTAGCTCCTTGTGTAAAGATTGAACGAGATTGAAATCTAACTTTGCAAGTTTCAATATAGCTTCACTATGAGAAGCATCATCTTGGTAGATTGACATGTAACCCCTGGCACAAACCCTCTCCAGACCCTTCCGCAGAGGTCTTTCTAGGGCTTGAGTTATCTGTAAAGCCATTGGATTCCTTGCATCCGTTATTTCTACCCACTCGAGGTGAGTGGTGGTGAAAACAAGAGCCTCTTCTAGCATGTCTTCTCCATGGACCCTTAGATATTCAACCAGTCAAGAACACATAGACATTCCAAGAAAACTCATTCACGTATAACAAGAATATTAATCAAATAATCATATCACGCATAATATAGTGCTCACGAAATTTAATTAAATCAATCTCTGTAAAGGCCCCCAAGAAACCCCCTACTTTGACACCAAAGCTTTTGTTAGAAATGTAAGATGTTTCCTAATTTTCCACCGCAATCACAAATTCAGCCTCCCACTCTTTTTCTTAAGAATTCTACTTCTTTCTTCCTCTATTTCTCTCTCACTTTCTAGTTTGTTTCCTCGTTCTATTGGCTCTACACTTTTCTGAAGAGGGAAATGAGACTTGAAGAAACAAATGTTGTATTTATAGGACTCCAAGGGCGGTATCTATGAGATAACTTCAATGCTTAAAGATCATCTCCTTATTTCTTAAAGCCCAAGTAGCTTTTCTTTCACACTAAGTTAAAGAAGGATAAGAAGAAATACAATGAGGACACGTATTGATGACTCAACCATCTAATTCATTGACATCTAATTAGTTTGCAAGTAAATAAAACATGCTAACTACGTGGAGTATATAAAATAACTCAATTACACAGCCATGCATGAAATATTCTCGAAAATCATCAAAACCGTTAAAAAAAATGAATTTGCACTAGGTGAAGCAATTAAATAAAACATGGACTTCCATAAAATGATTATAATACTATAATTTATTATAAAAGTACAACAATTATAATTATAATTTAATACTTACCAAAGTAAATTTTTTTTAAATAAAATAACTTTTTTTAACCTTTTAAAATAACCTTTAAGCATACGGATTCTCACAGCTTCATAAAAGCTTAGCATCCCAGGAACATCACCAATTAAGCTATCCATGAAGTTACCATTTTTATCTTTGAACTTATTGAATATATCTGGTTGATTGTCAGAAAAAAGGAGCACATGTGTATGAGACATAGAATAATAGTAGCCGAGAGCCATTCACATCACATTCAACACAGGAATTAATTAATTTCTTCACCCTACCGTCTTAGTAGCCGAAAACCTAGAGCAACAGTGTAGAGATCACCACCTTCATAGTCATGATATCTAACGTGAATACGTTGCAAGGCTTCTTCGATTTCTCTTTCGAAATGGTAAGCCACTCCAAGGCGCTGGACTGCATCAATTAGCTTGAGTTGATGTAAAAAATCACATGCACTTGTTGTGAATACCTCCTTCCTCACTGCTACTTTCAGTTGGTCCACTTGCTGTTGCATATGTTCGTAAGTTATCTGCTACAACACAACACAACAAATTAAATTAGCAACTTACATATTTTTGAAAAGAATAAATGCATATAAATAATTTGAATAACATATTACAATGTTTATTTCATCATAATGGAGGAACCGATCTCCCCAAATGCTTGGGTGATATTTGCTGTCGGCCGAACAATTTCTGGTTCAGCACTGTGTGCTACTTGAGCTGCTACTGAGAAAGACATGGTTTGCTTTGTACTGAAATATTGCTCATACGATTATGTATATGTAGGCAAAATGATCACAGGGTACTTGCTTGGGACAAAGCTAGAATCCAACTGACATAGCGTAAACGAGATTAATTCATGCTAAGTCCACATAATTCACTCTAATCAAGATATAAATTTCCATGTCGTGGCCGGGAAAGTGGGCTTCCTCATGACTCTTTGAGAGGGATGTCTTTCTCTTTCCTTCTCTTTTCGTCACTTGGGATTTGGGCCACTGGCTGCATTTAGGGCATATGTTTAACATGTGTTCTTTTTCCTCCCTTTGAGCGTAGATATGGTGAATCTGGGAGATCATCATTTTCCACTTCAATACAATAATATGTGCTTGATCCGATTTTAAGTATCAGATATGATCCTGAAAAACGAGCTTATCAGCTATGTATCCATGTTTTCAGCGTGAGAAGCGTCATTATTGATTATTGAAAAACGAACTTCCGGTGATGATTGTTTAACATAGGCAGGGACGGAGCTAGAATTTTGTTCTTATCTTAACTTCCCTGTCCAACTTTCTGGTCTGTTGGTCCAACCAAAACATGATGCATGCAGTATATATATAATTAATACAAACTCTTTCAAATCGATTAGGCACCAACTTTCTGGTGTGTTCTTATCTTAACTGCATTACTCTTTGCACTATGCATCATCAAGTCCAATCACACAAGGAAAAAACAAAACCTTTTGTTTTCTGAGTGTTTTAATTGAAGGTGGGACAATTTTTAATTACAATAAGAAGTTTTTTTAATCAATTATCTATATATATAAATGGAGAAACCTCAAGGGTGAAATATTCAAAATACCCTTAGAAAATATGTTAAAACACCACAATCTAAAATAATGAGGTTAGAATGGTAAAAAAATAATTCGCTAAATTATTAAAAAATACAAGTTTTTTTAATTTACTGAAACTAATTGCAGTCTTTGGGAACAAATTTTTTTTTATTTGTCGGAAACAAGCGAGTTACACCAAAGTGAACTTAAAAAATGAGCTGAAACAAATGGAACAAAAAAATCATAAAACCCACTGCAACCTGGCACACAAACCAGCACAACCGCACACACACACAAATCCACAACGATATTAACCCTATGTGAGATTTGCTAAAATATGAAAACTATGAGAGAATATTTGTTTGTGAGAATTTTATATGTATTTTTCTCCTTGTAGAATGGTATATTTATAGTACAATAAATCATTGTAGGTCAAGGAAAAAAATAATTTCTAATTCTACTTACAGTAGGAAATCAAGAATTAAAGTAAATTAATCATATTTAATATAGAAATCATTGGTGTGTAAGGAAAGTAAACGCAGGTCCACAAGTCACGCCAACACTCCCCATCAAGTTAGTGCATAGATATCACCAATACCCAGCTGGTCCAGTGAATTATGGAACGTCCTATGGAAAATTGTATTTGTCAAGACATCTACCAATTGGTCCTCGAACTTCACGAAAGGAAATTGAATCACTTTAGCCTCAAGCTTCTATTTAATGAAGCGTCAATCCACCTCAACATGTTTGATTCGATCATGTTGAACCAGATTCTGTGCAATAGCTATAACAGCCTTGTTGTCACAAAAGAGATTCATTGTGGATGCATGTTCATACCCAAGTTCAGTAAGCAACATCCTTAACCAAATGAGCTCACAAATTCCTTTAGTCATGCCTCTGAACTTGACTTCTGCACTAGACAAAGCTACTACCTTATGTTTCTTGCTCCTCATGTCACAAAATTACCTCCCACGAATGTGAAGTACCCCGATGTGGATCTTCTATCTGTTACATTACCTGCTCAAACTGCATCTGAATAACAATCAATATTCAGATGACCATGTTTTGAAAACATAAGTCCTTTTCCGGGTGCAGACTTCAAATATCTAAGTATCCAAAGAACTGCATTCATGTGGTCTTTACTTGGAGAATGCATAAATTGACTGACGACACTCACCGCATAAGCAATGTCTGGTCAAGTATGTGACAAGTATATCAATCTTCCCACTAACATTTGGTATCCTTCTTTGTTAGTTGGAACTTGATCCGGGTATTCTCCAAGATGATGATTCTAAACAATAAGAGTGCCAAAGTTACATCACATGGATTCCAATCAATCTAACGGTTGGGATTATACAAAGGTTGGCATATTTCTACATAAAGGTGTTGGCTAATATTTGATTTACCTAGTTTGGGCTTTGACAACTTAGCCTAAGTTGTATATATTCTAAAAACTCAGCACTGGGCTGGAGCCCATTCCAGCCCACACTTAGATCCGTCATATATATATATATATATTTATAGTGCTGCTATTTCCATCCACCTGTCTTATTTTCCCACCCACCTTATTTTCAAAATTTTAAAGACAAATTTATTCATTTTTAAAATGACCTATAAGGACGTGTAAAATAAAAACTCAATGACAAAAATAAAAAAATGGCATGCAGCTGAAACCAAAACTCATCTTCATTTTCGGCAACGATGTCAATGCTTCATATGACAAGCTCCTAGCCGGAGAAAGCAGCCTGGGTCCCATCGACTGGTTCGATGCGTCCGAGTTCCCGACCCGATTCTGGGGCCAGATCCGTGGGTTCTCGTCGGAGGGATACATTGATGGCAAGAACGATGGACGACTAGACTATCCTCTTCTGTATTGTTGCTGGGAAGAAAACTCTAGGGGATGCTGATATTGGTGGTGATAAGCGCTCGAAGGTCATTGTTTTCTTTGATTTTCATGCGTTTAATTGTTTCTGTATGCTGAGCTTGATGGGTTTTTTTTTTTGTAGAATGTGCTAATTGGGTTATCTTTGAGATATATTTGGTTTTAATTTTGTGCATAAGTAGTGGGTCCAATTAGAAACTGTGAATCTGGGGCGTTAGTGCTTTGCTAATTGTGGGTCATGCATAAAGAAATTGTTGGCATCTTTAAAATGTTGATTTTGTTCTCTGAATTATGTACTCTGTACATGACTTTCTAAAATGGTTGTTTTGCTTTACTTACAGCTTGATAAATAGCAGGCTGGGGTGGTTGTTGGATCAGGAATGGGTGGTCTTACTGTCTTTTCTGATGGTGTCTGTCCATGCACTGATAGAGAGAGGTCACAGGAAAATAACCCCATTTTTCTTTCCTTATGCTATTACAAACATGGGGTCAGCTGTCACATCCCCGCCAGGGCTCGACCACTTCCCAGGCTTGACTCCGCCATAGCACGATATTGTTCGCTTTGGGCCCCCTCTCTGCCCTCACGGTTTTGTTTCTGGGAACTCACGAGCAACTTCCCCAGTAGGTCACCCATCCTGGGATTGCTCTAAGCCACAACTCGTTTAACTTCGGAGTTCCCACAACTCCGAAGCCAGTGAGCTCCCAAAAGGCCTCGTGCTATTTGGAGATGGGCATGTACATATAAGGCTTACAGGATCCTCACCCCTGGGCGATGTGGGATCTTACATCAGCGCTGCTTGGTATTCATTTGTGTTTTATGGGACCAAATTATTCGATATGGAGTTGGACTTGGAGTGGTTGAAGGCGGCAACGCAGAGATGGGAAGTCAAGCCCAAGCCATTCTTGGGGTATTTTAGGAATAATTGTGGGTGCAAAAATAAGATTTTATTTTTTTAAAATTTATATGGTGGATGGAAAGATAGGTGGGTGGAAAAATAAGATAAAAGGGTGGAAATAGCAGCACTCATATATATATATATCCCTGCACTCAAAAAAAAGTGAAGGGGCCCCTAGCCATGGAAATTATTCATTTGAGAAAACATTACAAGGAAAAAGATAATATATAAATATCCCTGCACTCAAAAAAAGTGAAAGGGCACCTAGCCATAGAAATTATTGATTTGGAAATTCTATCTGCTATGCCAGATTCTATTCTTGCTTTGCAATAATCTTATATCCCAAACCTTGCCTATATATACATGAGTCTACAATCCATGTTTTTCATAGCAAAGCTCAAAAGTACAGATTAGTGCACCGTCTGATTTTTTTTTTTAATGACAGCACCGTCTGATTTTTTTATTTAAAAAAAAACAGCAAAACATGTCTATCCAAGTTTCTGCAGCAGCTCAATCACAAAATGCTAAACCTGAAATTATTCGGCGGACAGCAAACTTCCCACCAAGCATTTGGGGTGATCGGTTCCTCATGATTCCCAAGACATTATAATCTCTTGCAAATTATCATTATATTTCATGTTAATTTTTCTCAGAAAAATAATTTCGCTAATGTTTTGATTATTTAATGAATTGCTGGCCGCAGATAACAAATGCCCGAAACCCACAAGAAGTTGAGGAGCTGAGAGAAGTAGCGAGGAGGGAAGTATTCACAACCAGTGCGGGTGACTTTCACATCAGCTCAAGTTGATTGATGCAATCCAGCGCCTTGGCGTGGCATACCATTTTGAAAGTGAAATTGAAGAAGCATTGGAGCGTATGCATGCTGCATGTCGTGACCACGTCTATAATGATTGTAACGACCCTGACCCAAAATTAAAGGAAAATAAAATAAAATAATTGAGTTAAACAAATAAAGAATTAAAAGGAATTAAAAAGGGATTAAAATAATGAAATTGGAATTAATTAAGAATTTAATAATTAAAAGGGCATTTTGGTCAACTTAATTTTCGGACGACAATTTGGCGAAACGAGTTGCGCCATTGCGTCCGGCTCGTCGAAACGAGTTCGTGGATATGCGGAACGTCCAATTCCGAGTTGTAACGAACGCGTAGTGATAAATAAAATATAAAATAAAATAAGAATAAAAATAAAAACGAAAATTCAGATTTTACTGTAGTGGCTACAGTGCCGCTACAGTAAATTGCTACAGTGTCAACGTTTTCCCTTTTTCTCCGATTTTCTTCCATTTTCTTCCCTCTCCACTTTGAATTGCAATTTCTCCCTCATCCCAAGTCCGATTTGGATGATTCCAGTCCCAAAAGTTTTGTCTCTTCGTCCTCTACCTAACCCATCCAAGTTCCTAGCTCGAAAGCCCACTGATTTTAAACTGGAACGACTGAAAGTCCGGCGGTTTTCGAAGTTTCCGACGAGTTTTCCGGCGACTCCGGCCACCATTTCCGTCGAGTGAGGTATGAAACTTCATCTACTCTTCCTGCTCTATCCATTTTTATAGGTATTGTTGATCGATTTTGAGCCTAAGTGATCGGATCTATAACCTAAGTTTTGTCCGATTTTGAGGTTGAATTTCCGGCCACTTGCCGACGTCTATGGACGTTCTCATAGTTGAATAAGTTGTTCCACTCATCGAGTAGTATAGGCTGGTGGAAGGGCAGCTCTTGGTTTGGAGTTTGCACGACGACGGGTTATCGCTTTGGGCACCCGATACGCTGCCAGTGTGGGTGGCTGTGTGGGACCCACTTTTAATTGTCAAACTTTCTGTTACAATTATCCTTACATCGTCACGAGCGCGTAGGCGTGCTCGGATTCCAATTCGGACGTCGTTTGACTATCGATCGGATTTACGCCTATTGCGTGTTATCCGGGTTCGATATGTTCCGACCGTCGGATCAATCCCAATTCTTAGTATGTTGTCCCCCGTATTCCTAGGATCGTGTAGGAATTGATGAATCGTGATTCGGAGTCCCGGATACTTCGGATCAATGACTTGAAACTTGAATTAAATCTTAACTGTCCGATCGTGAGCGATCCGACCGTTTGATCGAGACCAAACTTTGAGGACACGTTGTTTAGGCCGTGTTGAACCTGTAGGGACTTTCGGATCTAAGTTTGGAGGTCATGGGACCTACGGGCCCGGTTTGACCTAGTCGGGTTAGTTTGACCAAGTTTGACCGGGGTTGACCGAGCGTCTCCCGAGGTCTTCTTCCCACGTAGTTGACTTTGTTGGACTTTTAGGAATGCCCGAAACCTTTTGGAGGTAGTGGGCCCAACGGGCCCGGATTGACCAAAACGGGGTGTTTGACCGTCGGTTGACTGTGAATCTTCCGGGACGGTCCCATTGGTTAGAAGAAGTAGTTTAACCTTGAAATCCTTCGTGGGACGTTTGGGCACGTTAAGTCGAGTGTTGGTAGGATTTGAGTTTAAGGTTCTCGTTTCGGTTCGATTACTAATCCAATCCTCGTATCTATCGCTTTAGGTACATGGACTCTGCTACGCAGCAAGCGGGACCCCTTAGGGTTATGCAGCGTAGGACCAACGGTGAATGGACATTGTTTTTAAACGAACATTATTTTAAAGAATGAATTGAATTGCACATGAAATGGTTTTCTCTCTATTGTTTGGATTTAAATATTGTTTGAATCTTGTATTTGGATTTTAATGGAACTTCTTGAATATAATTTATATTTGGGTTTATGCATATTTTGGGTCCTGGACTATATGCGGGACATGATGATTATGTTTTCATATTTGGTTATTTTGGGGATCTTTGATTTAATATGGATTTATGGCATTATGTTTAGTAACCAAGTTTTGTGGTGATTTGAGTATTGGGTGACGTGTTTGGGATTTTATTATTATTTTGGTATCGGATTATGGATTTCTTGGGTTATGTGACATTGGGGTTTTATATGGTTTTCAAATGATAATTTAAAGGATATTGGGGAATTGCGAGACTTGCGAATACTTTGGGTTCGGTTAATATACTTTAAGATTAGTTACTTATACTTTAAATATGTTTGATAAGTTGAGGTTTACGGTTTACCGTATTTGGATCTTACGAAATTTGGTTATTGAATTCTTGGGATTCTATATGGTTCAAATTATGAAATTTTCTATTTACTTTAATATTTGAAATCTAAGAACATTGCGGGTTATATTCCGTACTTTGGAAATATATATATTCTATACTCTGTAAAATCATAGTGTATATCTTTAAGAATCTATATTCTATACTCTTAGTGAAATTATATTATATATCTTTTGGGAAAATTATATTATGTATTTTTGAGAACTTATATTATATTACCTTAGGAAATTATATTCCATATCTTTGGGAACCTATACGATATACTTTTGGGAAATTATGTTTATACTATCGGAGTCTATATTTATAATTTGAATTAAACATTTGGGCGGTTAATTTGATAAATGTTGGGTTTCGATCTTATATTTGGATTATTTAGCTTTGGATTTTTCATATTATTTTAATTATGGATTTGTTGAATAGTTTCAATATTTGGAATTTATAAACATGAAGGGGTTCTTAATGTATACTTTCATAACTAATAGTGATATGTTAACTAAATATCTTGGGTGTTGGATTTTACGTTGAGAAGTATTATCTACCTTTCGCTTATGGAACTTTATTATTATTTAACTTTTGGGACTTGTGTTATGCGGGTTATTTGGGTCACTTTTGATACTTGGAGTTATGAATGTACGAGGGTTATATTATTGTCGTATGCTGGAATTATATTGCGTTATCAACTTATCGGGATATGTGTTGGTATTTGGATTTTGGTGGCATGTGTGAGTATTTACTTTGGATATTGAGTTTTGGTGTATATATATATATATTTTCGGGTCTTTGACATATTGCAAGTATCTTGAGTTATATAATATTTTCGAGAATGAATATATGTATGTTTGGTTATGTGTGGGGTACGTGGGTGTGGTTATTGTGGAAAGTGAGAAATGGTTGGTTATGTCAGTTTGAAGTGCTATAAGCACTACCCTATGTACCTCCCCCGGTTATGGAATTTTGGAAAGTGGATACTTGATGAAATGGATACTGGATATGTCGGATACCCGGGGCACCCTTGACAGGTGTCAGTAGACCCTTGAGTGGGTAGTCTGCGCGCGTAGGGTGGTCACAGCGTCACAGTATTGAGGATTCTGCTGTGCGTGCCGATAAGCTTAGTCCCAGTTGGACGGCTTGTTCCCTGGCCACATGGTTGTTGAGGACTCCTCTATGTGGTGCAGTCAAACGATCCCCTGTTGGGATTGTTTCCCCGGTACAAATATTGATGTGAGAGTCTTACTATATGTATTTATTATTATTATTATTATTATTATTATTATTATTATTATTATTATTATTTATTATAGTTCCTTCTTCTTTTCTTTCGGTGAGGATACTTCCTCGCCTGCAGTGCCTACGAGCATGCGGTTGGTTGAGTGTGGGAAAGTAAAGGGGTAAAGTCTACTTAATGTGTGTTTACTATGTCACTTTGTTGTCGCTTTGGGTTGTTTGGTTTTACCTGGGTTATTGGAAGTTTTATGCCGTTTTAATATTTGGAATTTTCTTGATTTTCATGCTTATGATTTTCAAGTGGTTTCTGTTTATATTTACATATATGCGGATCAGTTTTGGGAGGTTATGCCTCGGGAAAAAGGAAACGAAAAAGGTTTGGATTTTCTTTATTTCCTTTATTATTTTGAAGTATTGGGTTTGGGAATCAACTACGTATACGAAGGTTTTAAACTGTATTGTTTTACATCGTTTTTAGAATTAAAAGTGGGGTTAGTATGTTGTTTTAAGTATTGAAAACTTATTTTCGTCCACTCACACTTTTCTGTTTTGCGCCCCCAGGCGGTAGTGCCGCGAACCGAACTTGCAAGCCGAGCTTTCCTTCTCGCGAGCTTCGACCGAGGGGTAGGACTTCTATGTCCCTTTCTCTTGAGGTTGAATTGTTGTTTAAATTCAATTACCCTTAGATATACTCTGTTATCGCCCATTAGGGTTGGAATTGAAGGCCGGAGGCCTATTTCTGTATTTGTAGTTGTTTGCTGGCGCTTGGGTTGTAAACTGTGTGTGGTTTGGCAGGTTGAAGTTTTGGGTAAATCAGTTTTTCAGGGGAGACTCTGCCGAAATTTAGGCAGAAGTCTCGGCCCTTTTACTTGTGTTTCGGGAGTAGGAAGCGTTTTTCTTAGTAAGTGAGCCCGACATCTGTCAGATGTCGGAAAACCACAGGGTTCGGCACGGATTCCGAGGGAATTCAGGTCGGGTCCTGTCAATGATGATGAAGATCTACACAACGTTGCTCTTGGTTTTCGGCTACTAAGACAACATGGATATAATGTTTCATGTGGTGAGTAAATCTACAAATTAATGTAGTGGAGTGTAATGTGACTGAGTTATTGGCTAGATAATTTTGTATTTCTTGCCTGACCATTTTTATGACAACCAAACAGATGTGTTCAATAAGTTCAAAGATGAAAATGGAAGCTTCAAGAAATGCTTAAATGTGGATGTTGTGGGAATGCTAAGCCTTTATGAAGCCGCGCATCTAGGCGTACGGGAGAAGAAATACTAGATGAAGCTCTTGCTTTCACCGCCACTCACCTTGACTCTGCTGCAAAAGCTCATGTAAGCTACGAACATGCAGAACAAATAAGTCAAGCCTTGGAGAGACCTTTGCGAAAAGATCTAGAGAGGGTATGTGCCAGGCGGTACATGTCAAGGTACCAAGATGAAGCTTCACACAATGAAGCTTTGTTGAAACTTGCAAAGTTAGATTTCAATCTTGTTCAGTCTTTGCACAAAAAGGAGCTCAGTGAGATTACTAGGTAAGTCTCTCGTTTAATTGTAAATGTAAACATATATAGTCAAGTTACATATATAGCTAATGTTATTGCTCATTAGGTGGTGGAAAGAAGTAGACTTTGAAAAGAAGCTGCCTTTTGCAAGTGACCGGAAGTGGAGTTGTACTTTTGGGTAGTCGGAGTATAATTTGAACCCCAATACATCGGAGCAAGAAATTTTTTTACAAAAGTGAATGCCCTGGTATCAGTGATGGATGATATCTACGACGCATATGCTACGTTTGAAGAACTTCAGATCTTTACTGCAGCAATTGAGAGGTACTACTTTGAGATCATAATTTTTTTTAATAATAATTTATAGCTGATTTATTGTAATTGCAGAAGTGCTCCTAAATAAGCCAACTTATCATCAGGTTAAGATGAATGAATGGTTTATCAAAATTTCAGGTGGGATATGAGTTGCATTGATGCACTCCCAGACTATATGCAAATAATTTGCCGTACCCTTTTGAATGTTGTCGATGAAATTGAGGAAGAGATTGCGAAGGATGGAAGGTCATACCGAGTTTATTATGCAAAGGAATCTGTATGTATATATACACACTTTTGCTTATAATATATTTAAGGCAAAATTGTAGCAACAATCCCTCAAATAAGACCTCACTTTACTTTTCGTCCCTTAACCCCAAATTTTTTTTATGGTCGTTCTTCAATTCCATCTCGTGTTGCATCATTGGTTTTTTTCGTCAATTATGTTAAATTTTCTGTCAAAATTAAAGGTAAATTGAGAAATTCATATCAAATATTCTCTCTCTATCTCTAACTTTTTAGAACAATTAGAGCAGAGAGTTGGTATTGGCTGAGAAGACTTTTGTGTGGTTTTTATGAGAAAAGAGTTGGAGAGGGCAGAATCTAATGAGA
Organism: Prunus padus; assembly: GCA_024362665.1. NCBI lineage: Eukaryota > Viridiplantae > Streptophyta > Magnoliopsida > Rosales > Rosaceae > Prunus > Prunus padus. The sequence goes on from JANFAM010000011.1 coordinate 11,598,511, forward strand.
TCTGAGTATGTGTCTTTGATAGATTTCGGACCAATGGGAAACCAAACCTTGGCTGAGGATGTCCCTTGCTCAACAGCCTTGTAACAGATTTAAAACAAGAATTCGACAACCCATATGCTGATTTCGAAGAGTGGGTCTCATAGTGGGGTTGGGAGGGGTCCGTGTTGAGATATTGATGGTTTGGAGGGGGTGAGAGGAGGCAAAGAGAGAAAGGAAGAGACAGAACGAGTGGTGCAATGCAATATTTAAATGAATGATGATCATAACAATTTTTGCGGTTAAGAAATGAAAAGTAAAGTGGGGTTATTTGAGGAACCATTTCTACAATTTTGTCTTTATTTAAATTATTTTCTTCTACAATTATCTAAAACATATGTCCGTCCCCTACAATGGAAAGCTTTAGCCCGAGCTTACTTTGAGGAGGCCAAATGGTTCAATGAAGGATACACCCCAATTATGGAGGAGTATTTGCATACTGCAATAGTTAGTGCTCACCCCATGATTTCAATTGTATCCTTACTTGGCATGGGAGATATTGTAACAAAGGAGACATTTGAGTGGCTGTTCAATGACGCAAAAATAGTTAGCGCTTCCGCCACCGTTGGCAGGTTCATGAATGATATTGTCTCAAGCAAGGTATAAAATATTGGAAAAACTATAGTAAATCCCCCAACCTATAGGGTCGGTTACAAGTTCATACCCGATTTGTGAGACATTTATGAGTACATACTCAACTTCACGAAAACTTACGAGTACATACCCTTCGTTAGCCAAACCGTTAGTGAATCCGTTAAATGCTGACGTGTCAAAAATGGGACCCATTTTTTGATGACGTGGACTTCCACGTAGACCAAAAACTTATAAAAAATTATTTTACTATTTAAATTATTTTTAAAAATTAAACATATTAAATAAAAAATAAAAAATAAAAAAACCCTAATCTCTCTCAATCTATCCAGATTCTCCTTCTCTCTCCCTCTCTCTCACCTCCTCCAACGAACCCAGATCTGGGTTTCAAATTTATAATCAGCCTCACTCCTGAAGGCCATCCCATCTTGTTCACCCAAAAATCCATTACCTCCATTATTTTCTTCTCAGACATGCCCTACGTACTTGAATGAGAGCAAGACACAAAGGAATGTTTTTCTTTGTTCTTCTACACCAGAAAAACGAACCCAATTTTGTACAGAGCCACACGGATTGCTACAAATATACAGACGGTTACAATTACAAGAAGAATGGATTGGAAAGAATCATTATTTTTCTTTTTTTGAAATTTTGGGGCAAAAACCCAGTTCCCAAAACCAAAAAGTTGGGAAATTTGGTGATCTATAGCAGAGCTTTTTGTGGTGAAAAGGGTATTTTCATAAGTCTTTTCCTTCTTTTTGAAGGAAAATCATGGTGGGTACAGAGAGAGTTACGAATACACTTGGGTTCAGAAGAAGAAGATGAGTAAATGGAAATATGGAGAAAAAAAAAAGGGAAATTTATATACAGATTAGAGAAGATGAGGAATGGCCGACTAGCGGCAGTTCTGAGCTCTATGTTCAGTGCCTCTCTCTTTTCTTCTTTTCTATGTGGTCGCTATCACCACAAATTATTACTCCCTAGCTGAAGACCTATTAGTACGATGCCGTTTCTCTCCACACGCTGAAGAGAGCTCCTCTCCCTCACACTCCAACTTATTAAACAGAAGTAGGATCATTCTACATCAAGGTGTCTTGTGTGCGAGTAAAAAGGAAAATAAAAATGTTGAAGCATGTCTTTGGGAAGGTGTGGAACAAAGGGGTTCATGTCTATGGAGGAAACAGAATTCTGCCTTGCCTGTATGCGTCCACCAGTGGTTTCCACAGTGGACAGGTCAATTGTGCACAGAGAAGTTTTTTCGGGGTAGAGGATTTCCTGGATGATAACAATAGCCGGCCATACACTTACCAGGAGAGAAGATGAGGAATGTTAAATGGGGAAGGGATTGAAAATTTGGGGGAAGAATCGAAATCTGAGATTTTGGGTCGGGAGGAGAGATGACGCAATCGCCGAACTTCATCTTCATCGCCAACTTCTTGCTGGAAATAATCTTCAATTGGGATTGAATACTTGAATTGTTGGAGAGTGGTTAAGTTTTGGGGAGAGTTAGATCTGGATAGGTTTTTATTTTTTTTATTTTTAAATTATTTTATTTTATTTAAAATTTTAAAATAATTTAAACAATAAAATAATTTTTTATTAATTTTTGGTCCACGTGGAAGTCCATGTCATCAAAAAATAGGTCCTACTTTTGACACGTCAGCATTTAACGGATTTCCTGACGGTCTCGCTAACGGAGGGTATGTACTCGTAAGTTTTCATGATGTTGAGTATGTACTCATAAATGTCTCACAAATCGGGTATGAACTTGTAACCGACCCTATAGGTTGGGGGGTTTACTGTAGTTTTTTCTAAAATATTCTTGTCATGTGAGATTAGGTATGCATGTTTAAATTAATGCAAATTTCACATCAGAAACTTGACAAAATAAAATGCTATATATAATAAGTGGTTACAGTACTAATAGGCATCATGGCCTTTTGTGATAAAAAAATACACATTAGGCTTTGTTGGTGGTTAAGTTGGAAACAACATCGGTGTTAATAGTAGTGGCTCACTGGTTTGTCTATGTATAATCAACACAATATCGGTGTTAGTATAGTAGTACTAGTAAGAATGAGAATCTGATTTTCTATAATATTTTGAATTTCTATATGCAGTTTGAGAAAGAGAGAGGCCATGTTGCTTGTAGTATTGATTGCTACATGAAGCAATATGGGGTGTCGGAGCAAGAGGCAGTTGATGCTTTTAACAAGCAAGTGGTGGATGCGTTGAAGGACATAAACGAGGAGTTTCTTAGACCAACTGCAGTGCCAATGGCTGTCCTAATGAGAGTTCTTAATTTTACAAAAGTGGAATATCTCATTTACAAAGATGGCGATGGCTACACGCATGTTGGTAAAGTGGTGAAGGATAAGATTGCTTCACATTTTATAGATCCAGTGCCAATTATATGAGTTTTTATGTCAGATTGTCTTTTGATTTTTGCTCAAATAAGAGGGACCTCTATGGTTTGAGTTAGTTCCTTTATTTAAATGTGTGTAAGAATGTACTACTTGGGTCCTGAATGGTGAGGATTGTATCTTTTCCTTATTTCTCATGTGCCGCCAATGATGCACTGCTATATACTTGACTTTTCGATATGATAGTGTGCGATCGATTTTGAATATTAATATATATATATATATATATTTGTTCTCAAGGGTTCCCACATCTTCTTTTTGCCGACAATTCTATATAATTTTTGTTGACCCATGAAAGGCAAAAAAACTTACACGGAAATAGCAATGTTTTGTTATTCCTGGCAAATAACACAATGCCATGAAAAAGTTATCATACGTGTCATTGTGTTATTGGCCGGTAATAGCAAAAAGTGATATCCATGTTACATGAGAGTTTCTCTCAATAGGGAGACAACCAAGATATTTTTCATGACAAATTGTGCAAGATTTTTGTCTAAGATATTGCTCTTTCTCTCTCTTTTTTATCAATTTGAGGTGGAAATTTGAACTTATGACCTCTTTCAAAATTAGAAATGAAAGTAGCACTAAACGAAGAGCTAGTTGATTCATCTTTCTAATCAAGACAAATTAAATTCAACTGCTACTTGTCGAGATTAAGTTATTAATGTATCTCTAACATGGCAAAGCTACAAAGTATATCTTCCAGCAAATTTCAGACCCCAAAAAAAAAAATTCTTCAAGCAATAAATCAAATCTAGAAAATAGAACTCGGTTGGGCTATAGCCTAGTTGATAGATACCACCAAAAAATTAAACAAAACTCTTTGCAAAATTCGTTTCTATAGCCTAGTTGAGAAAAGGCCATTTGTAAAATCAACCATAGCCCACTACCAAAAGGCCCAGTCCATCCCTCCCTTCTTGGCAGGCTCTCCCATCAAAACGGCCTTTTGATGCATAAATGTATTACAATTTAAAGACTTTTGGGGAATCTCTCCTTTAAGCTGTTGCCCAAGATGACAATAATCTCTCCCCAAAATGTATGAAATTTCAAATAAACAAAGAGTAGGGAACAACAGAACAGATGGTAGAAGAATCCCAAAAGGAAGCTTAAAGTAAACCCTTTTCTTTTTTTAATTATTTTTTAATTTAAAAATGATTCAGCTTTCTCATTCTTTTTTCGGAAAAGAACTTACATGTAATGGGAACACAAAACAATTAGGGGTCATTCGGTAACATTTTCAAGGCCAATTTTCATATTATGTTTTCATTTTCTACCAAAACCGAGTTCGGTATGTTGTTTCATTTTCACCGAAATCAATTTTTGAAAACAAATTCAAACTCATCTAAAAAAACTAAAAACACCAAATTATCATTTTCATTTTCGACCTAGTGCATCAGTTTGATTTTTTTTTTTCTTCTTTTTTTTCATTTTATTTTTTTTTGTCTGATTTTTATTTTTTACTTTCATTTTTTCATTTTTCATTTTTTTCATTGCACTTCATTATTTTATTTTGTTACACCAATGTATATTAATTTTATGATAAAACCATCATATATTATTCAATTTCATATTTATCTTTAAATATTTATTTTAAACTAAAGATAATAAAATTTATTATCTAGGTTTTTCTAACATTATAATTTTTTCAATTATACATTATTATTCTCAAATTATACATTTTGTTTTGTTTATAATAATTGTAGCTTTTATTTAAAATATTTTTTTAGAACAAGAAATTAGTAAAAATATACTTGAAAAATAACTCACATATTGTTATTCTCAAATTGTCATACCAGACACATTTTCATTGTTTTTATTTTCTGAAAATGAAAATTCATTTTCTTGTTTTTATTCTCAAAAAACATTCTTAAAAAACATTACCTTGAAAAGTGGGGTAGTGCCGACATAAAAGATCCCATGAAAATTCCATAATCTACACAAGCTCCCTTTTTTTTAAGACCCCACCCTACAAAACCCATCTCAGTCAAAAACAGTAGTCCAAAATATTAAAGGGCTGGAACGCCCTCCACGTGTCAAGCCACGCTCCTTGTGATGAGGAAAAGAACAAGCATATATATCCGAAATACCATATATAGTTTTACACATAATAAAAAAAATAAAAAAATAAAAAGGCTGTCTAGGGAGCTCGACCGTTGCTGAATGGGGGTTGGTTTGTGAAGAGGAGTATAAGGTTGGGTTGGCTCAGGCCTTGTTCTTCGGCGGCTGTATGATCGGCCACAAATTGTCCTACTCTTTCTCTTTCATTTATCTGTTTGTTCTTCTTGTTGATCGGCCACAAATTGTCCTACTCTTTCTCTTTCATTTCTCTTGCAAAATAATCGGCCACATTCATCATTAAATTTAAATTAGATTGATCACGACGGACATTATAGTAACACGAAAGAGACTAGCGAGCACGGATCATACACAAAATTAGCATCAAAATTGATACAGAATGCGATTTAGTGCTGGCCCATTGCAATCATTTTCCCAGCCCATGTTATGTAACATCTACCCACCCTTTCAGTTTTGTTTTCTTTTCTCTTCTATCATCAAATTTGATTGTGTGCTACAATTTGTGGTTCTAATATTATATTGCCTAGATATTAATTTGCTCCTCAGGCATTCTCCAACCTATTTGGGACTAAATCTAAATTTCTCCCCTCCAAAAAGTAACTATTTGGGTTTTGCCTGAACTCAAACCGTTTTTCCCCCCAACCCTCCAGACTCATTTTAAGTCCGCAACGTTATTAAATTGTTTAACAATGGTTTAAGTCTTTTTTTTTTATGGATAACTTTTCTTCATTTAATCTTTTTAAATAACTTCAGAATTTAATTTTTTGAACAATTTGACCTAAAAATTTGAAATTTCATAAATATAATTTTATTTGAGAAATTGGTGGGTATTTATAGAGTTTTGAGTGAGTTTTTGGGGTTGGATATGATTTAGATTAATTTAAAATATTATTTTAACCGTTGGATTTAAATTTCAGTCGTTGGATCTTTTTTTTACCATTAAAATATGTTGGATTTAATATGGATCGTTGATTTGGGTTATTGTTGGAATAAAAAAAATATATTAAAAAAGTGATGCGACACCTTGCGCGCGTAAACTTCTGGAGCAACAGCAAGCTCGACACCGGGCGCCCATTGAGTGGGCTCCACCAAAAAGTTTTCCAGTCCAGGCAATAGTTGGACTGGTATTTCGCCCCAAGTTTGGGTTTTCCCAAATTTTGACCCCTTAATTTTCTTGGGTCGGGAGAAAATTTGAGCTAAACTTGGATTTGGAAATTATATCTGCAATCCCCGATTCTACTGTTGCTTTGCAATAATCTTATATCCCAACCCTTGCCTATATATACATGAGTCTACAATCCATGTTTTTCATAGCAAAGCTCAAAGCATATAGAAAAAAGTACTAATTAGTGCAGTAGCTCAATCACAAAACAACAAAACATGTCTATCCAAGTTTGTGCAGTAGCTCAATCACCAAATGCTAAGCCTGAAATTATTCGGCGGACAGCAAACTTCTCACCAAGCATTTGGGGTGATCGGTTCCTCAACTATGATTCCCAAGACGTTGTAATCTCATGCAAATTATCATTATATTTCATGTTAATTTTTCTCAAAAAAATAATTTCGCTAGTGTTTTGCTTATTTAATTAATTGCTGGCCGCAGATAACAAATACCCGGAACCAACAAGAAGTTGAGGAGCTGAAAGAAGTAGTGAGGAGGGAAGTATTCGCAACTAGTGCAGGTGACTTTTCACATCAGCTCAAGTTGATTGATGCAATCCAGCGCCTTGGCGTGGCATACCATTTTGAAAGTGAAATTGAAGAAGCATTGGAGCGTATGCATGCTGCATGTCGTGACCATGACTATAATGATGATGGAGATCTACACAACGTTGCTCTTGGTTTTCGACTACTAAGACAACATGGATATAACGTTTCATGTGGTAAGTAAATCTAAAAATTAATGTAGCGGAGTGTAATGTGACTGAGTTATTGTCTAGCTAATTTTGTATTTCTTGCCTGTCTATTTTTATGACAACCAAACAGATGTGTTCAATAAGTTCAAAGATGAAAATGGAAGCTTCAAGGAATGCTTAATTGTGGATGTTCCGGGGATGCTAAGCCTTTATGAAGCCGCGCATCTAGGCGTACGGGGAGAAGAAATACTAGATGAAGCTCTTGCTTTCACCACCACTCACCTTGACTCTGCTGCAAAAGCTCATGTAAGCTACGAACATGCAGAACAAATCACTCAAGCCTTGGAGAGACCTTTGCGAAAAGATCTAGAGAGGGTATGTGCCAGGCGGTACATGTCAATGTACCAAGATGAAGCTTCACACAATGAAGCTTTGTTGAAACTTGCAAAGTTAGATTTCAATCTTGTTCAGTCTTTGCACAAAAAGGAGCTCAGTGAGATTACTAGGTAAGTCTATCGTTTAATTGTAAATGTGAACATATATAGTCAAGTTACATATATAGCTAACGTTATTGCTCCTTAGGTGGTGGAAAGAAGTAGACTTTGTAAAGAAGCTGCCTTTTGCAAGAGACAGGATCGTGGAGTTGTACTTTTGGATAGTCGGAGTATACTTTGAACCCCAATACATCGGAGCAAGAAAAATTCTTACAAAAGTGATTGCCCTGGTATCAGCGATGGATGATATCTACGACGCATATGCTACGTTTGAAGAACTTCAGATCTTTACTGCAGCAATTGAGAGGTACTACTTTGAAATCATAATTTTGTTTTTAATAATAATTTAGAGCTGATTTATTGTAATTGCAGAAGTGCTCCAAAATAAGCCAACTTATCAGCTTAAGATGAATGAATGGTTTATCAAAATTTCAGGTGGGATATGAGTTGCATTGATGAACTCCCAGACTATATGCAAATAATTTATCGTACCCTTTTGAATGTTGTCGATGAAATTGAGGAAGAGATTGCGAAGGATGGAAGGTCATACCGAGTTTATTATGCAAAGGAATCTGTATGTATATATACACACTTTTGCTTATAATATATTTAAGGCAAAATTGTAGCAACAATCCCTTAAATAAGACTTCACTTTACTTTTCGTCCCTTAACCCCAAAAATTGTTATGGTCGTCCTTCAATTCCAACTCGTATTGCATCATTGGTCTTTTCGTCAATTATGTTAAATTTTCTATCAAAATTAAGGGTAAATTGAAAAGTTCATATAAAATACTCTCTGTCTCTAACTTTTCAGAACAATTAGAGCAGAGAGTTGGTATTGGCTGAGAAGACTTTTGTGTGGTTTTTATGAGAAGTGAGTTGGAGAGGGAAGAATCTAATGAGATCTGAGGATGTGTCTTTGATAGATTTCGGACCAATGGGAAACCACACCTTGGCTGAGGATGTCTCTTGCTCAACAGCCTTGTAACAGATTTAAAACAAGAATTCGACAACCCACATGGTGATTTCGAAGAGTCGGTCTCATACTGGGGTTGGGAGGGGTAGCGCGTGTTGAGATATTGATGGTTTGAAGGGGGTGAGAGGAGGCAAAGAGAGAAAGGAAGAGACAGCGAGGTGTTTAATTTTGGGTCTGGGTTTTGAGAGATAGAGAGAGTTGTCATTGGGTTTGGATAGAATGAGGTGGTGACTAGGTAAAAGTCTTATTTGCCCTTAAAATTTGATATGAATTTCCCAATTTGCTCTTAATTTTGACAGAAAATATAACAGAATTGACGGAAGAACGAGTGGTGCAACGCAATATTTAAATGAAGGAAGATCATAACAATTTTAGCGGTTGAGAGATGAAAAGTTATTTAAGGAACCATAGCTACAATTTTGTCTTTATTTAAATTATTTTCTTCTACAATTATCTATAACAGATGTCCGTCCCCTGCAGTTGAAAGCTGTAGCCCGTGCTTACTTTGAGGAGGCCAAATGGTTCAACGAAGGATACACCCCAACTATGGAGGAGTATTTACATGCTGCAATAGTTTCTAGTGGTTACCCCGTGGTTTCAACTGTATCCTTACTTGGCATGGGAGATATTGTAACAAAGGAGACATTTGAGTGGCTGTTCAATGACGCAAAAATAGTTAGAGCTTCCGCCACCCTTGCTAGGCTCATGGATGATATTGTCACAAGCAAGGTATAAAATATTCTTGTCATGTGAGATTATTAGGTATGCATGTTTAAATGCAAAAATTCACATCGGAAACTTGACAAAATAAAATGCTATATATAATAAGTGGTTATAGTACTAATAGGCATCATGGCCTTTTGTGATAAAAATACACATTAGGCTTTGTTGGTGGTTAAGTTGGTTGCAACATCGGTGTTAATAGTAGTGACTCACTGGTTTGTCTATGTACAATCAACACAATATCGGTGTTAGTATAGTAGTAGTAGTAAGAATGAGAATCTGATTTTCTATAATATTACCGAATTAATATTTTGAATTTCTATATGCAGTTTGAGAAAGAGAGAGGCCATGTTGCCTGTAGTATTGATTGCTACATGAAGCAATATCGGGTGTCGGAGCAAGAGGCACTTGATGCTTTGAACAAGCAAGTGGTGGATGTGTGGAAGGACATAAACAAGGAGTTTCTTAGACCAACTGCAGCGCCAATGGCTGTCCTAATGAGAGTTCTTAATTTAGCAAAAGTGATAGATCTCCTTTACAAAGGTGACGATGGGTACACGCGTGTTGGTAAAGTGGTGAAGGATAAGATTGCTTCACATTTTATTGATCCAGTGCCAATTATATGAGTTTTATGTCAGATTGTCTTTCTCAAATAAGAGGGACCTCTATGGTTCGAGTTACTTCCTGCCAATATTGTCTGGTTATTTATTGGTCTTTCGCCCTTATTGGGAGAAAGGGGCTCTTTTCCTTTATTTAAATGTGTGTAATAATGTACTACTTGGGTCCTGAATGGTGACGATTGTATCTTTTCCTTATTTCTCATGTGCCACAATAGTTACCTTGTGGATGCCGCCAATGATGCACTGCTATATACTTGACTTTTCGATATGATAGTATGGGATCAATTTAGAATATTAATATATATATATACGTATGTATTTGTTCTCAAGGGTTCCCACATCTTTTGGCCGACAATTCTATCTATGTCACAACCCGACTCCCCTAGCACTATATTGTCCGCTTTAGGCTCCGCCCTCACGGTTTTGTTTCTAGGAACTCACGAGCAACTTCTCAATGGGTCACCCATCCTGAGATTGCTCTAGCCCCAACTCGCTTAACTTCGGAGTTCCAAGGAATCCGAAGCCAGTGAGCTCCCAAAAGGCCTCGTGCTAGGAAGAGAAGTACCCACACATATAAGGCACTTCACTTTTCCCTCCCTGAGCGATGTGGGATTGCTCACCATTCTTGCTTCCTCAAACTCAAGGGTCATACAATCTACCCCCCTTGGGGCCCAGCGTCCTCGCTGGCACACTTCCGGTCGTGGTCCAACTCTGATACCATTAAATTGAAAGGACCGGCCCCAAATTCCTCGAAACCCGGGGCCGACCTTGTGGTTTTTACGACATTAAACAAATGTCGGCCCATTTACTAATTTGGAACTTCTATTTTCAAGGTTTAAACGAAAGATAGGGCCGAGACTTCTGCCGAAATTTCGGCGAAGTCCCCCCTTGTAAAATTGACTTTTCCCAAATTGTTAAACCTGCAGAAAAACTCAATCGGCAGCACGCAACAAGTTTACAAGCACACACAACAGTTTACAACCTCCGGCCTCAGAGTTTCAATCCTAATGGGCAAGTATCAGAACTTATCTAAGATTAAAGTTTAAGTTTACATACCGAATGCGACATTAAATGAAAGTTAACAAAAATAGGACCCTCCTTAGATTCGAGGCTTGGGAGTCGACGCTCGGCTTAGATGCTTGGCTCGGATTTGCTATTGTCCGGGGGGTGCAAAACAGAAAAATGTGAGTGGACGAAAATAAAAGTTTTCACAAGGTTAAAACAAAACTATAACCCATCGTTTTTAAAAATAATGAGAAAAACATGCAATTCTCTTTTTATAAGCAATCGCGAAGTTTTAAGATTAAACTTTATATATATATATTTATAATCAAACTTAAAATCAATACAATCTTAATAAAATTAAAGGAAACTCAAGAATGAACTCAAATATCCGAAGTGAAGGAAATTCCCAAACCAAAAACAAACCTCTTACAACGAACTCAATAACCCAAAGGTAGCTCTCGTACGAAAAACCAAGTCCGTAAAGATTTGAAATCTCGTAATGCAGAAATACACTGTAGAAGTCATATATATATATATATATATTTATATACAAAATCAGTTTGAAACCAGCACAATTCAGGATAATAGAAAATCCGAACTCAATTCAAAGGCCCGCACTTAATTCTCGATCAAAACCAAATTTATAATCATATAAACACAAGGGTCGAATCCAAAACGAAAGAATTTCAAACCAAACTAAACCAAACTCAAAAAGATGCGAGAATAGAAGCTAAAACCCAAATCGAAATGATTTCCAATAAGACTAAACTTCAAGATAAATGACTCAACTTTTCCCAAGTCCCGACCCTGACTCAAAACGCATGCTCGTAGGCATTGCGAGCGAGGAAGTATCCACACCGAAGAAGATAAGAAGATACTCATACAATTTAATAATAATATAATAGTAAAATAATAATAAGTATATATATATATATATAAGAATATAAGAATAAAATATTATAACTATATATAAATATACGTATATAAAACCAACCTCAACACCAAGAGTTTGTACCAGGGAACAAACCATCCGGGGGATTGTTTGTCTGGACACGAGACGGCATCGCATCATCCCGTGCCCAGGGTTGAGCCATCCAACAGGGGGAGTAATGCTCGAAGGCACACACGCCGGCATCGCATTGCACGTGCTGCCACAACTAGTCCTACGTGGGCGCAGACTACCCGTCAAGGGTCTTCGGTAACACCTTTCAAGGGTGCCCGGGACATATCTCAATCCAATCAATATCCATCATCCATATCCAAGTCCGGGGGTGGTACATAGGGTGGTGTTCTCAATAACCAATTCACAAACTCAAATGTTTCCCAAAGACCACAACACGGATTAACCAAACCCCAGAATCATCAAATCAACCCAACCCCACATACCAAGACACCCCATCTAAACCATAAACATATTAACAAATAAGTATAAATAGATAGGACTCGAAAATAATTAGGTAAACATAAATAAAATTCCAAATAGGAATAGCCACCCAAATAACCCGATACATATATAAATAGTATGAAAGAAACCCAACTTAACCACGAGCCTTTTATTGCCAATCACAATTTCTATAATCCCATAAATCCCAAAAATTGCTAATACGAAGGAAAAGGAAAACTCCCATAATCGACACATTAAATCAAATATAAATATACAAGAACATAAATCAAGTCCCAAAACACAACCTCGCACCGAAAAAATACAAAAGGGTCTCGAACTTCGATGAAAACATAAGATCCAAGAATATGACTTAATTTCCTATAAAACAATAATAAAATTTCCATTTAACTTCAAGGGATCCACTGAAATCCAAGAATCAACATATTCGATATATACTAAAATTCTACATCTTAAAATGTGGAATTAATCCAAATTTATGTATAGAATCTCAAAAGTCGAATATAATTCATAAAAACCAAGGTATAATAATCCGATATACTAAATTTAAGATCTTAAATATCATTCGTAAAACCCACACCAATTCATAATTCACTATGAACATTAATACACTCAATATTTAATATAAACCAAGAAGTTCATAAGAATTGCTAGAAAACCCTTTTAAACAATGTTATAGTCTAAAATTTGTCAAAGATCAAAATTAAATGAATAATACGATCACGAATATCCAATACAAGTTGAGGAACTTATAAAATACTAGAAGGCATAATAACGTATTAACCAAGTTCTCAAAGATCACTATAAATCACTAAATTCATAAAATGCCATAAAACATTTATAAAACAATATAAAAATTCTCCATTAATAAAATAATCAATTCTAATAGAGAATACAATTAAATTCTGAAAATAATGCAAGTTTGAAAGCAAAGTCCACTCACTAATAGTCTCAGAATGTTCGACCCCTGCGAGGGTCCCGCTTGCAGCATACGACGAGCCGAATTACCTATTCCGAAGAATGAGAGAATCGGATTAGAAACCGCGTTTCAAACGAAAACTTTAAAACACAACCCTAAACTTATCTCGGGACCTGATATATGCGTGCTCGTTCAAACAAGGTGTTCCTAGGGTCCAACCACGTCTTTCAACAAGTGGGACCGCCTCGGAAGGCTCACGGTCAACCAAGGGTCAAACTTTCCATTTTGGTCAATCCGGGCCCGCGGGACCCACGACCTCAAATTCAACCCGAACATTCCAAAAGGTTCAACAAGGTCAACTAATCACGTCCCGAAGGTTCCGTCACGATCGAACGGTCAAATTTCTCACAATCGCGCGATCAGACGATTTTCGTTAACTTAACTTTAAGTCGATGATCCGAAGCATCCGGGGCTTCGAATCTCGATCCACGAGTTCCTACACGATCCTAGAGGTTTAATGAACGACATATTTGAAATTGGGATCGATCCAATAGTCGGAATACGTTGAACCCGGATATCGCCTATTAGGCGTAATATCCGATCAACTGTCATACAATCTCCAATTTCAAATCCGAGCGTACCGTCGCACTCGGGATGACGCAGGGATGATTTAGAAACAGTTTTGGGCCGCCACAAGTGGGCCCATGCGCCGCCACACCCGCTGGCAGCCCGTTGGGTGTCTTGAGTAAATTCCTGGCAACAGGAAATTCTCGAGATAACCCACAATCTTTGTACCTACAGACTTGGAACAACAAGGGGAGGATTTTGGCCTTGAGAACCGGCCAAGAACCGGCCGGATTCTCGCCGGAATCCATGGAACCCGAAACCCCTCAAACCCTAAGTTTTTGAATTCCAACCAAACCTTCAAATCCAACCCTATAACCTCCAAAAACACTTAGATCAAAGCCAAGGGATGCTAGAACTGACCTGGATCGATGGTTGCAGCCGTGGAGAAAATCCGGCAGATTTTTCTTCGCCTCTGGCCGTGCGGTTTCAAGAGGTTTGGGGCGAGATCGATCGGTGGGGAGGGTAGAGGGAGAAGAGGGGAGGAAATTGGAGGAGTTCGGGGTGGTGGGGTGGTGGGCTGGCAGGACGGCGCGTTGCCGTCTGGTTTTCGCCAAAGGGAGGGGCTTTTAGTCGAGGAAGAAGAAGACTGAAGGGGGGTCACGCACCCCCAGCCTTAAATAATAACCTTTTTTTTTTCAATTCTAAATTTATTTATTTATCTTAATAATTAATTTCTAATATTCTTATTTAATTTCCTTTATCACTTATTTTTTTTTATTTTAATCATTTATTACATTTTAAATTTCAATTTACCTCATTTTCTTGATCCAGGATGTTACAATCTAATTTTTTGTTGGGCAAATGAAAGGCAAAAAAACTTACATGGGAATAGCACTATTTTGTTATTCCCGACCGATAACACAATGACACGTGAAAAAGTTATCATACGTGTCATTGCGTTATTGGCCGATAATAGCAAAAAGTGATGTCCATGTTACATGAGAGTTTCTCTCAATAGGTAGACAACACAAGATATTTTTCATGACAAATTGTGCAAGATTTTTGTCTAAGATATTGGATATTGCTCTATCTCTCTCTTTTTTATCAATTTGAGGTGGAGATTTGAACTTATGACCTCTTTCAGAATTAGAAACAAAAGTAGCACTAAACGAAGAGCTAGTTGATCCATCTTTCTAATCAAGACAAATTAAATTCAATAGCTACTTGTCGAGATTAAGTTATTAAGGGCCCGTTTGGTAACATTTTCAGAGAATATTTTTTTAGAATATTTTCATAGAACGAAAACAAGCAAACGAATTGGCATTTTCAGGAAATGAAAATGCGTCTGGTAGATTAATTAGAAAACATCTTCAAAAAACAAAAACAATGAAAACGTGTCTGGTAGTACAATTTGAAATAATAATATGTGAGTTGTTTTTATGAAAACATTTCCCATGAGAATGAAAACAACTTTTCTCTGTTTTCTACAAGTACACATGAACTTGTTTTCATTTTATGAAAACATTCTCAGTGTTTTCTGTTTTTGGGCTACCGAACGTGTTTTTGCCTCATTTTTGTTCTTTGAAAATGAAAACAGCCCCTTAAAACGTTACCGAACGGGACCTAATGTATCTCTAACATGGCAAAGCTTCTAAGTATATCTTCCAGCAAATTTCAGACCCCAAAAAAAAAAAATCTTCAAGCAATAAATCAAATCTAGAAAAAAGAACTCGACTGGGCTATAGCCTGGTTGATAGATACCACCAAAAAGTAAACAAAACTCTTTGCAAAATTCATTTTATAGCCTCGTTGAGAAAAGGCCTTTTGTAAAATCATAGCCCACTACCAAAAGGCCCAGTCCATCCTTGCCTTCTAGGCTGACTCTCCCATCAAAACGGCCTTTTTTTATGCATAAATGTATTACAATTTAAAGACTGTTGGGGAATCCGTCCTTTAAGCTGTTACCCAAAATAACAATAATCCGTCCTTTTTAAGACCCCACCCTACAAAACCCAGCTCAGTCAAAAACCGTAGTACAACATATCAAGGGCTGGAACGCCCTCCACGTGTCAAGCCAAAGGCATCGCGCTCCTAGTGACGAGATAAAGCACAAGCATATATATCCCAAATCCCATATATAGTTTTACACACACACACAAAAGGCTTAGCAAGTTAGCGTTTGTTAAGCCAAAATTGAAATTAATTAATCTATGTTTTTGTTGCTTTCACTACCATTTTGTCGTGTTTGGAGTTAATGATGTTCAGGTTTTAGGGCTTTGGTGTTTTGGGTTAATGATGTTTAGGTTTTAGTGATACGGTTAAAGCATTGGCTAAAACTCATTCATGTTTACTGAATATTGTACAAACATCACTTTTAACAAAAAGTTTGACCCCATTTTCCCGGAAAATTTTAAAACATAAAAAATGCTAAGCAAAACCCTCTCATCCAAAACCACACTCACACTTATCTTTCTCACCGTTCACTCTTCTTCACCAACTCACCATATTTCTCTTTGGCCCCACGCCAACCTTTTTTTTTCGTGGCAGTAGGTTAGTTTCTTCTCCTCCGTGTATAATTAGGGCACTATTTTTTTCCCCTGGCCCAAAAGTTTTTTTTCCTAGCCCAAAATGACATTTGAGCCAAGAGTTTGAAAAAAAAAAAAAAAAGCGCAGCATGCAAGCATTGCAGGTTACTTCTTGCCTATCATGTGCCAAGAACACATCTTCGTTGAGGCCTTTTGTTGAACAGATGGAGTGAACCCAGAAACTGAGCAGAGGTGCAACTTCCTGGCATCTGCAAGGATTTCTTAGGCAAGGGGAGGTGCACAATCAATTTCAAAATCAATTTCAAAGTGCTTTGATCAGTTTATAATAGCTTTTTCTAGAAGCTCTTTATTAGAAGTAGGTCGAAAATATGATTAAAAATCCAAGTGCATTGTGATTTATGATGCACTGTGAAACAAGAAGCTATTACCCTCCATTTGCTTTTCAAAGCTGCAAATAGTTATGGACCAAGCTATAGTGGATAATACAAATATTTTTTTTATTAAGGTTTAGTTTTTGTCTGCCCCGAAACATATCTTAAAGAAGTACACACATAATAATACAGCATAACAAGCCCAACAACCAGCTCTGTGAAAAACTCCTAAATCCAATCAACATGACAACATCAATTCTTGGGAATGACCTTATTTTAAAGATTAATTCTAAGGAATGACCTAAAAGTGACTAAAAGGAAATCTCATAATAACCCAATTCATAGAGGCACGGGTTCAATAAAAAGTGAAGCAACACTATCTTTCATCACTTTCCCAACATGTGTGTAGCCATCCTCCCCTTTGTAAAGGAGATCAACCACTCTTGTTAGATTAAGAACGCGCATGAGGACAGGCATTGGCACCTAAAATATTACTACAAGTAGCACGGCCTTCGGCCTACTCACTCTTTAAATCTACAGAAGGTGCCGCCGCTTGGCACACCTATCTAAGTGCATGTAATGCCCCCGGCAGCGTTACAATGAATGAAGGGTAATTATGTTCGGTACCCATTGTGTTCTTGTCTTTGCATTCGGTATATGCCTATGGCACGACTGCCTAATGACACCAATGCCTATGATAAAACATTGATGCCTACCTATTATGCTTTTATCTCTACATTCGGTATACGCCTACGACATAACCGCCTCAACGGCACCATATGTCTACGATAAACATGCACTACCTGCATTCGGCATACATACATACATTCATGCGATTTAAATATATATATATATATAAAGGGCAAACAGTTATCAAAAAAACAACTTGATAAATAAAAGGCCTTTCGGCCATCTGTCTTAAACAAAAATCATTCGGCAAACTGTTCCAAAATATGACTTAAATAAAAAGCTACAAGTTTTGAACAGAAGGGGCAACAGGCTCAGCACCAGGAACAGGAGCAACAGGCTCAGCA
This sequence comes from Prunus padus, assembly GCA_024362665.1. Lineage (NCBI taxonomy): Eukaryota > Viridiplantae > Streptophyta > Magnoliopsida > Rosales > Rosaceae > Prunus > Prunus padus. Next base: position 11,616,149 of record JANFAM010000011.1, read on the forward strand.
GCTTCGTCTTCGACACCCTCAAGCTCTGAATCGGCAGCAAAGTCATCTTCGACATCCTCGCCCTTGTAAGCTTCCACCATTTCCTCGGTGATGCCTTCGGGCAAGGAAGGGCATTCCAGAAGGAAGTTCATGTTCAGCTTGTTCTCAGCATTGAACCGTTTAAATCGGTAGACGAGGTCGTCACATTGGCTCATTACTTCTTCGTCCACCAACTCTATGAACTTCTTCGAGGCTCGGTATTCGGCTGCGGCCTTCACCTTTGCCTCCTCCACTTCGGCAGCCTTGGCCCGTTCCGCTGCCTCCATAGCCACCTCAACCGCCGCCTTCGCCTCTTCGGCCTCCACAGCCGTCCTCTCAGCTGTAACCAGCTTGGATGAGAGCTCTGCAATCTTGGCAGCATTCTCCTCAGCGTGCCGATTTGCTTCATGGATAGCTTTGCCAGCCTCAGCAATCTTGGCTCAGCTATCCTCGAACTTCTTTTGGAATCACTCGGCATTGTTGAGGGCCCGCTTCATGCAGAGCCACATCTCCATGTCAGCCTACCAAGTCAACAAATCACAAGTTAGTACCGAACGTTAGCAAAGTTGAATAAACACCGATCGCAGAGTACACTTACAGCAGCTTGGAGTCGAAAGGCACGACCGGCATGTTCACGCAGCATCTTATTCGACAGCTGCTCCAGTTTTGATACCTCCATCTGCGCCCCGTCAATGACGTTGTTCACAAACGGCATGACCAGTGGAGGGCAAGCAACATTCACCACTCAGCACCCTTCTCTGCCTCATCGCCAGGAATCAGAATGGCAGCCTCCTCGTTCTGCCCCCTCGGCTTCTTCGTAGTGGCGTCACATCGAGGGCACCCTCGATCCGCCTCTTGCCGGTCACTTGGAAGTGAACCTCACGAAGGGCTTCAGCCTCCTCTGCCCTCTTCTACCTGCGGCGCTCAGCCATAGTCAAGTCATTAGCTGGAACTGCCTCCGGCTAACGTTGCGGCTTTCCCTTCAGCCTTGAGGCCTCCCCCTTCTTCTATGGTGCCCGAGACTCGAGCCGCCGCCTTGTAGCATCGGGCATGGCTCTTCCTCTAGCCATTGCAAAACACAAGTCAGTCAAGAAACGGCAGACAATTGTTGAACGGCATCATGCAAGAAATAGAAACACATGGAAACAGAAGACCTACCGAACGACATCACTTACTTTCTTCTTTCTCTTTCTCTTCCTCTCTTCTTGGGTTCTCATCCTCGGTAATCAGGCCCACCATGAACAAATTATCGAAGCCCAATAACCTTTTGAAGTACCGATCGTCTTCGGTAATCTTGCTATGTAAAATGCACAATGCATTTATGTATGTTCACAAATACTATTACCTGTACCGATTGCATCAATATCTCCGGTGATGATTGTTTAACATAGGAAGGGGCGGAGCTAGAATTTTATATTTCAAGGGCCAAAACGTCAAACACAAAGTTTAGTTATATACTTTTTTTGGTCTGTTGAGTAAACTATTACTTACAAAAGTACTAAATTGAAATGAGTGGTTTTCTATCATAAATGTAGTATGATTTTACTACTATATTCATATTAGAATACAATTTTGATAAGTATTGATCTGTGGTGAAGGGCCATAGGCTTAAGTATAGCAAATTTTTTTTTTGCATTTGTTACCGCACCCAATAGATATATATTCAAAGGGGTTAAGGGGTTAAATAAAGGGAGAGGAGGGGAGGGGGGCAAGGCCACCCATGGCCTTAACATAGCTTCGCCCCTTAACATAGTTAATTATAAAACAGAAAATACATGGCTACTTGTAACATATCGACCCAATTTAAGTATTATTTAATTATTTTATTTGTAAAATGAATTTTGTCGTTAGGGGTAGAGGTATTTTGGTTGCTTTTTTGTTCGGAAAGGAATTTGGGAAATTAAGTTGCAACGTTGCATAGAACTCGTCGATACGAGTTCATAGATTGGCGTCAGGATCAATTCCGATTTGAAATGAATAAGTTACGATCCACAGAAGTGTAGTGACACAACCGTAATTTTTCCAAAGTCAACTTTTAAAAATATCAGACAGCTCTCTCTCTCTCTCTCTCTCCCCAACACCATCTTTTTGCTCACCTAGAGTAGGTGAAGTTACTCAGAGGTATAGGCACTTACAAAGTCTAGGTGATTCTAGCTTATGTGGGTGTACTGAATTCCTTGTTTGATTTAGTAGATTGCCTGATCAAAATGATGATCTCCAGTTTTTATCATATGTGGGTTTCTGGGTGAATATTTTCTGGTGCTTGTTCTTATTTGTTTGACTAGTCATATTTTGTCTGATAGTCAATTGATTGTTTCTGAATCTGTTAGTTAATTGTGTATTTTTGAGTTTATGACTAGTTGTTGACTAGTCATATTGTAGCTAGGTTTATTTGATCATTACATTCACAAATCTTTCCAGCTGAGCTTTAGGTTTAATTCAAAATAATTGACAATAAAAAGTTCATAACATTGTAAAGTGCACACACACAAAAAAAAAAAGGAAAAAAAGAAGAGGCACTTGATGCTTTGAACAAGCAAGTGGTGGATCTGTGGAAGGACATAAACGAGGTGTTTCTTAGACCAACTGCAGCGCCAATGGCTGTCCTAATGAGAGTTCTTAATTTAACAAAAGTGGAAGATCTCCTTTACAAAGATGACGATGGCTACACGCGTGTTGGTAAAGTGGTGAAGGATAAGATTGCTTCACATTTTATTGATCCAGTGCCAATTATATGAGTTTTTATGTCAGATTGTCTTTTGGTTTTTGCTCAAATAAGAGGGACCTCAATGGTTTGAGTTAGTTCCTGCGAATATTGTCTGGTTATTTATTGGATTTTAGCCCTTATTGGGAGAGAGGGGCTCTTTTCCTTTATTTAAATATGTGTAATTATGTACTACTTGGGTCCTGAATGGTGAGGATTGTATCTTTTCCTTATTTCTCATGTGCACTGCTATATACTTGACTTTTCGATATGATAGTGTGTGATCGATTTAGAATATTAATATATATATATATATATATATATATATATATATATATATATATATTTGTTCTCAAGGGTTTCACATCTTCTTTTTGCTGACAATTCTTTATAATTTTGTTGGGCTCATGAAAGGCAAAAAAACTTACATATAACGGGAATAATATTATTTTGCTATCTCCGATTAATAACACAATGACATGTGAAAAAATTATTTTACGTGTTATTGTGTTATAGGCCGGGATAACAAAAAGTGATATCCATGTTACATGAGAGTTTCTCTCAGTAGGGGTACAATACATTATATTTTTCATGACAAATTGTGCAGATTTTTGTCTAAGATATTGGATATTACTTTATCTCTCTCTTTTTTATCAATTTTTCTTTTCTTTTCTTTGCATTTGTTATCGCACCCAATTTATCTATATTCAAATGGGTTAAATAAATTGGGGGCCAAGGCGAACCATGGCCTTAACACAACTCCGTATAAAACGAAAAATGCTTGGCTCCTTGTAAGAATATTGCATAAACTTTTCCTTTTGTAATTTTAATGAGTCAGTTTTGGAATGAGCACTAGTGTCCTCATGAAACACATTTATCATGTTTTTTATTTATGAATTCTTAATTTCATAAATAAATAAACATGATCAGTCGAACACTGCCGATAGTATTATTATTATTATTATTATTTTATTTTTGGTATTTTATTATAGAGTCTCTGTTATTATTTTATTCCTTTTATATGGATCTCTGTCGGCAATGGTCTTAAAAGGAGTCCACTTTTCTTCATCTATTTTTCTTCCTTTTGTGCTCTCCTTCTACAAGTTTTACAACTTTGAATTCTTTAAATGCAATATTTTTAAATTAATTTGATTATGGCACACGAGATAATTTATAATTCTATTTACAATAGGAAATCAAGAATTAAAGTAAATCAATCACATTTAATATAGGAATCCTTGGTGTGTAAGGAAAGTAAACGTAGGTCAACAAGTCATGCCAACACTCCCCCTCAAGTTAGTGCATAGATATCACCAATGCCCAACTGGTCCAGTGAATTATGGAACGCCCTATTGGAAATTGCATTTGTCAAGACATCTACCAATTGATCCTCATACTTCACGAAAGGAAACTGAATCACTTTAGCCTCAAACTTCTGTTTGATGAAGTGTCAATCCACCTCAACATGTTTGGTTCAATCATGTTGAACCGGATTCTGTGCAATAGCTATAACATCCTTGTTGTCACAAAAGAGATTCATTATGGATGTATGTTCATACCCAAGTTTAGTAAGCAACTTCTTTAACCAAATGAGCGCACAAATTCCTTTAGTCATGCCTCTGAACTCAGCTTCTGCACTAGACAAAGCTATTACCTTCTGTTTCTTACTTCTTCATGTCACCAAATTACCTCCCACGAATGTGAAGTAACCCGATGTGGATCTTCTATCTGTTACATTACCTGCCCAATCTGCATCTGAATAAGAATCAATATTTAGATGACCATGTTTTGAAAACATAAGTCCTTTTTCGGGTGCAGACTTCAAATATCTAATTATCCGAAGAACTGCATTCATGTAGTCTTTACTTGGAGAATGCATAAATTGACTGACGACGCTCACCGCATAAGCAATGTCTGGTCGAGTATGTGACAAGTATATCAATCTTCCCACTAACCTTTGGTATCTTTCTTTGTTAGTTGGAACTTGATCCGGGTATTCTCCAAGGTGATGATTCTGAACAATAGGAGTGTCTACAGGTTTGCAATCTAGCATTCATGTGTCTGTCAACAAGTCCAAGACATATTTCCCTTTGAGAGATAAATATGTCTTACTGTGATCGGGCTACCTCAATCCCCAAGAAATACTTGAGTCCACCTAGATTCTTCATATCAAATTCTGTTGCCAAATAGTCTTGTAGCTTAGATATTTCATGTTTATCATTCTCAGTGATAATCATATTATCAACATAGATTATTAAAGATGTCACCTTCCATTTCTGATGTTTCAAGAACAGAGTATGATTTGAGTTACACTGTCTGAAACCATTGTTCTTCATCGCCATGGTGAACCGTCCAAACCATGTGCTCGGTGACTGTTTCAATCCATACAATGCCTTTTGTAAATTGCACACTATTCCAGCCTGAGTAGTATTATATCCAGGAGGAATGTCCATATACACCTCTCCGTGAGTTCTCTATGCAGGAAGGCATTCTTTACATTAAACTGGTGTAGTGGCCAATCCAAATTAGCTACAAGGGACAGTAAGACTTTGACAGTGTTTAATTTTACAACTGGAGCAAAAGTTTCTTCATAGTCTATACCGTAAGTCTGTGTGTACCATTTTGCCACAAGTCTTTCCTTGTATCGCTCAATAGGTCCATTAGCATTGTGTTTTATAGTAAACACTCGTCTACATCCAATAGTCCCTTTACCTTGTGACATCCAATAGTCCTTTTACCTTGTGGTAAAGTTTCTAGTGTCCAACTCTGATTTTTCTCAAGAGCTTTCATCTCTTCCTTTATAGCTTGAACCCACTTAGGATCTTTCAATGCTTCAGCAACCTTGATTGGGATATGAATAGCAGACAACTGATGCACAAAAGCCTTGAGTGGTTCAGATAGCTTCTTAGTGGATACATGATTCATAATCAGATATTTTGATGACTTGCTAATATCACGTGAATAATGGTTTGGTGGCTTCCCACAATTTCTCCTAAGGTAATTGATATCCAATAGATTTATCCTCTAAATTCACAAGTGTAGTAGGAGTAGTTACCTCAAAGATATTATCAGGAGATTGGTCTGTTGGTACTGTTGAGTGAGAGGGGGGTTCTTCATCTTGTTGTTCTATATTGTCGTAGGCGTGGGACTCATATCAGAAACATCTTCGCAGGGATCAGACGATCGATCATTGTGAATGGGGGATTGATCGCTTTTTTCAAAGAAGAATATTTTTTTTCCAGACTCGGGGTGATCGATCGTCAGAGGTAGGATGATTGATTGCTTCTGTGCATATGCGAATTTTTTCTTCTTCCAACTTGCTCCATTTCTACTCTTCACTCCGTATCTCCCCCTGAAACGTAGAATTGGATTATGGATCATGGAAGAACATCTCATCTTCCAGAAAAGTCACATCCAAAGAGACATAGGTACGCCGGTTATGACGGTGATAACAACAGTAGCCATTATGATGAGTGGCATAACCCACAAATACACAACATAGCGCACCTGGATCAAGTTTGCTACGTTGATTTGTGTGGAGATGAATGAAGGCCACACATCTAAAGATGCGAGTTGTGAGCACCAAAACAGAGGGTAGGGGCCCATGTTGCGCGAGCACTTGTAAAGGAGTTTTGAAGTTCAAGACCCCATAAGGCATGCAGTTGTTGAGGTGAACGGCAGTGATGATAGCATCATCCCAGTGATGGCGAGGAACATGACCACCAATGAGAAGAGTGCGAGTTGTTTCAAGAAGATGACGATTCTTTCATTCAGCAACACCATTTTGTTGTGGTATTTGAGGGCAAGTCGTCTCATGGATAATTACATGGGTCTAGAAGTAAGTCTGAAAATCATGATTGACAAATTTTCCACCATTGTCTGAGCGAAGAATCTGTATTCGAGCATTGAATTCGGTTTCAATCTGTATGTGAAATAATTGGAACACAGAAAACAGTTCATTCTTATTTTTAATCAAATAAAGCCACATCATCCTTGAACAATCATCCACGAAAGTGACAAACCATCGAAATCCAGAAGGAGCAGTGTTAGGTGAGGGTCCCAAGACATCATAGTGAATTAACGTAAAAGGAGTAGTACACTTGCTTGTACTCAACAGATAGGGCACACGGTGACTCTTGACCAAAATATAAGTATCGTAATTGAAGTCGAAGTCCTTGAAACTTGAGAATAAATCCAATATAAGATGCTTTATATAACTAAAGGATGGATATCCCAATCGAGGGTGCCAGAACCAGATTTGCTTTTGTTTGTTATCAAAGGGATGTGTCACACTATTAGCCATGCTGCGACTGAAGTCATCCATATAATAGAGCCCCCTCTCTTAGTACCACGATCAAGAATCTCCTTAGTGTGAATGTCCTGAAGTAAACAAAAACTCGAGTAAATTAGTACACAACAATTCAATTGTTCAATAATCTGACTAACGGACATCAATTTATTGGATAGATATGGAATAAGTAAAGTATTGGTCATTGAGAGAAAGGATGAGAGAGCAATAGTGTCAGCTCCTGTCACAAGATAAGTAACTCCATTGGCGTTAGCAATACAAGATCGTCTGGGTTGGGTAGTATTCAAAATCATTAGGATCAAACGTCATATGATCAATTGCACCGGAATCAATGATCCAACCTGTGGAATCACTCTTATTCGAAGTATGGAATCCATAACCAGTACCATTACTGGTAGTATTGCGTTGTGTTCGATCGTTGAGAGTACCCACCATTCGGGATGTGTCAGAGTCGTTGGTCAGGAGGTCGTAATATGTACAACAAAATATGCATAGGATATAGGTTGAGTAGGAATCTGGATCAAAATTTGAGTCTTGGTCGGAGTGTGAGTCTTTTCGGAAATCTATTCTTCGAAGATCGGGTTTAGAATCGAGGTCTTGGTCGAATCCTGAGTAAGAATCAGGTTCGGGGTCCGGATCGGATCCTGAGTCAGGATTGAGTTTGGGGTCTAGTTCTGTATCTTTCGGAACTGAGCCATCTGGGCACTCAATTTGGCAAGGGTCGGGGTCGGGGTTAGGATCGGGTTCGAGGTCTGGTTATGTATCTTTAGGAACTAAGCCATCTCAGCACTCAATTCGGCTAACGTCGGGTGAGAATGAGAGGTGGGGTCGATGATGCTACATCCATGAGGAATGAAAACATCATCCTCCCCCATGGCGGCGATGTGGGTTTGAAACTAGAGTCAGCAATTCCAAGATCACTGCTCTTATACCGTGCTAAAATATAAAAACTATGAGAGAATATTTGTTTGTGAGCATTTTCTATGTATTCTTCCCCTTGTAGAATGATATATTTATAGTACAATAAATCTTTGTAGGTCAAGGAAAAAAATAATTCCTAATTCTATTTACAGTAGGAAATAAAAAAATTAAAGTAAATCAATCACATTTAATATAAGAATCCTTAATGTGTAAAGTAAACGTAGGTCCACAAGTCACGCCAACAAGATTAAATAAAAGGACGGATTAAATTTAAAACAACAAACTTGCAACAGTTGTTTTTATTATTTTTATCTTTCTATTGTTTGCAAGAGCCCTTTGTGGGGCTATGTTCTTGTATTGCCTTCTTATTAATGAAATTGTTGCACCTACCACAAAAATTTTTAAAGAAAAAACTTGATAACAATAATTTGTTCCCCTCCCCGTAGTTTAGATTAGATTAAAAAAGAATATCGTTTGTATAAAAATTATAAATAAATAAAATAAATAAAAAATAAATAAAAGGGGATGCCGCCTCGTCCGTCCATTGGGAGCGTTAAATAACAAGTCAACCCACTATAAGTTTACCTCAAAATATAATTTTGAAGTGAAAATTGAAGAGAGAAATTTAGAATATAACAAATGCTACATGTGTAAACTTGTTACTTTTAAAGAGGAAGATCAGAATTTCATTACCACCAAACAAACAGTTACATCAAACACGGTATTAGTGGCCCGGTTAAAACATTCCCGAAGAAAACCCAATAAGGCCAAAATTTTACTTATGATTTGTCCTACAAGATCACATCAACCATATCTAGCTAGAAATTACTGCGATATAAGATAACGCATGTCTCTCTCACGTTGAAAACATATGGATGCATAGCGGATGTAGCTTCTTCTTAGATTGATGTAACTCATGTATTGAAGAGGAAAGTACCATCATCATCGATTCACCACTATGCTAGCTTAAAAGAGGCAAAATGACAAGCACTAAACACCTGCTCTAAATCCAACCAATGACCCAATATGTTACGTACGTGAGAAAACATTACAAGCAAAAGGATAATATATATATATCCCTGCACTCAAAAAAAGTGAAAGGGCCCCTAGCCATGGAAATTATAGATTTGAGAAAACATTACAAGGAAAAAGATAATATATATCCCTGCACTCAAAAAAAGTGAAAGGGCCCCTAGCCATGTAAATTATTGATTTGGAAATTCTATCTGCTATGCCTGATTCTATTCTTGCTTTGCAATAATCTTATATCCCAACCCTTGCCTATATATACATGAGTCTACAATCCATGTTTTTCATAGCAAAGATCAAAGCATATAAAAAACAGTACTGATTAGTGCACCGTCTGATTTTTTTATTAAAATAAAACAGCAAAACATGTCTATCCATGTTTGTGCAGCAGCTCAATCACCAAATGCTAAGCCTGAAATTATTCGGCGGACAGCAAACTTCCCACCAAGCATTTGGGGTGATCGGTTCCTCAACTATGATTCCCAAGACATTGTAATCTCATGCAAATTATCATTATATTTCATGTTAATTTTTCTGAAAAAAATAATTTCGCTAGTGTTTTGCTTATTTAATGAATTGCTGGCCGCAGATAACAAATGCCCGAAACCAACAAGAAGTTGAGGAGCTGAGAGAAGTAGTGAGGAGGGAAGTATTCACAACTAGTGCAGGTGACTTTTCACATCAGCTCAAGTTGATTGATGCAATCCAGCGCCTTGGCGTGGCATACCATTTTGAAAGTGAAATTGAAGAAGAATTGGAGCGTATGCATGCTGCATGTCGTGACCATGACTATAATGATGATGGAGATCTACACAACGTTGCTCTTGGTTTTCGGCTACTAAGACAAAATGGATATAATGTTTCATGTGGTAAGTAAATCTACAAATTAATGTAGTGGAGTGTACTGTGACTGAGTTATTGGCTAGCTAATTTTGTATTTCTTGCCTGACCATTTTTATGACAACCAAACAGATGTGTTCAATAAGTTCAAAGATGAAAATGGAAGCTTCAAGGAATGCTTAATTGTGGATGTTCCGGGGATGCTAAGCCTTTATGAAGCCGCACATCTAGGCGTACGGGGAGAAGAAATACTAGATGAAGCTCTTGCTTTCACCACCACTCACCTTGACTCTGTTGCAAAAGCTCATGTAAGCTACGAACATGCAGAACAAATAATTCAAGCCTTGGAGAGACCTTTGCGAAAAGATCTAGAGAGGGTATGTGCCAGGCGGTACATGTCAATGTACCAAGATGAAGCTTCACACAATGAAGCTTTGTTGAAACTTGCAAAGTTAGATTTCAATCTTGTTCAGTCTTTGCACAAAAAGGAGCTCAGTGAGATTACTAGGTAAGTCTCCCGTTTAATTGTAAATGTGAGCATATATAGTCAAGTTACATATATAGCTAATGTTATTGCTCATTAGGTGGTGGAAAGAAGTAGACTTTGTAAAGAAGCTGCCCTTTGCAAGAGACAGGATCGTGGAGTTGTACTTTTGGATAGTCGGAGTATACTTTGAACCCCAATACATCGGAGCAAGAAAAATTCTTACAAAAGTGATTGCCCTGGCATCAGTGATGGATGATATCTACGACGCATATGCTACGTTTGAAGAACTTCAGATCTTTACTGCAGCAATTGAGAGGTACTACTTTGATATCATAATTTTTTTTTTAATAATAATTTAGAGCTGATTTATTGTAATTGCAGAAGTGCTCCTAAATAAGCCAACTTATCAGGTTAAGATGAATGAATGGTTTATCAAAATTTCAGGTGGGATATGAGTTGCTTTGATGAACTCCCAGACTATATGCAAATATTTTATCGTACCGTCTTGAATGTTGTCGATGAAATTGAGGAAGAGATTGCGAAGGATGGAAGGTCATACCGAGTTTATTATGCAAAGGAATCTGTATGTATATATACACACTTTTGCTTATAATATATTTAAGGCAAAATTGTAGCAACAATCCCTTAAATAAGACCTCACTTTATTTTTCGTCCCTTAACCCCAAAAATTGTCATGGTCGTCCTTTAATTCCATCTCGTGTTGTATCATTGGTTTTTTCCTCAATTATGTTAAATTTTCTGTCAAAATTAAGGGTAAATTGAGAAATTCTTATCAAATATTCTCTCTCTGTCTCTAACTTTTTAGAACAATTAGAGCAGAGAGTTGGTATTGGCTGAGAAGACTTTTGTGTGGTTTTAATGAGAAGTGAGTTGGAGAGGGAAGAATCTAATGAGATCTGAGGATGTGTCTTTGATAGATTTCGGACCAATGGGAAACCACACCTTGGCTGAGGATGTCTCTTGCTCAACAGCCTTGTAACACATTTAAAACAAGAATTCGACAACCCAGATGGTGATTTCGAAGAGTGGGTCTCATAGTGGGGTTGGGAGGGGTACCGTGTTGAGATATTGATGGTTTGGAGGGGGTGAGAGGAGGCAAAGAGAGAAAGGAAGAGACAGTGAGGTGTTCAATTTTGGGTCTGGGTTTTGAGAGATAGAGAGAGTTATCATTGGGTTTGGGTAGAATGAGGTGGTGACTAGGTAAGAGTCTTATTTGCTCTTAAAATTTGATATGAATTTCCCAATTTGCTCTTAATTTTGGCAGAAAATTTAACAGAATTAACGGAAGAACGAGTGGTGCAACGCAATATTTAAATGAATGATGATCATAACAATTTTTGCGGTTAAGAAATGAAAAATAAAGTGTAGTCTTATTTGAGGAACCATTTCTACAATTTTGTCTTTATTTAAATTATTTTCTTCTACAATTATCTAAGACATATGTCCGTCCCCTACAGTGGAAAGCTTTAGCCCGTGCTTACTTTGAGGAGGCCAGATGGTTCAATGAAGGATACACCCCAACTATGGAGGAGTATTTGCATGCTGCAATAGTTTCAAGTGTTCACTTCGTGATTTCAACTGTATCCTTACTTGGCATGGGAGATATTGTAACAAAGGAGACATTTGAGTGGCTGCTGAATGAGGCAAAAATAGTTAGAGCTTCCGCCACCGTTGGCAGGTTCATGAATGATATTGTCTCAAGTAAGGTATAAAATATTCTTGTCATTCGAGATTAGGTATGCATGTTTAAATTAATGCAAAATTCACATCGGACACTTGACAAAATGGCTTCTTTATCTTGTGGTCGACTGCAATTGAAAGATTCATTCCTGTTCTAGTCTAGGATTGGGCGTGGGAGAGGTGAATTCGACGAAAGAGACTTTCCGGGCGATCATCTTCTGAGCTCTGATCTACGAACACCCTCACACTGCTATCGATCCGGCGGACAGATGCCAGTTCTGCTGATCCAAGCCTCTTCTTCCGGACCAGAACAACACAGAATGCATCTTTATCTGTGCTATATATAATAAGTGGTTATAGTACTAATAGGCATCATGGCCTTTGTGATAAAAAAATACACATTAGACTTTGTTGGTGGTTAAGTTAGAAACAACATCGGTGTTAATAGTAGTGACTCACTGGTTTGTTTATGTACAATCAACGCAATATCGGTGTTAGTATAGTAGTACTAGAAAGAATGAGAATACGATTTTCTATAATATTACCGAATTTTAATATTTGGAATTTCTATATGCAGTTTGAAAAAGAGAGAGGCCATGTTGCTTGTAGTATTGATTGCTATATGAAGCAATATGGGGTGTCGGAGCAAGAGTCAGTTGATGCTTTGAACAAGCAAGTGGTGGATGCGTTGAAGGACATAAACGAGGAGTTTCTGAGACCGACTGCAGTACCAATGGCTGTCCTAATGAGAGTTCTTAATTTAACAAAAGTGGAATATCTCATTTACAAAGATGACGATGACTACACGCGTGTTGGTAAAGTGGTGAAGGATAAGATTGCTTCACATTTTATTGATCCAGTGCCAATTATATGAGTTTTTATGTCAGATTCTCTTTTGTGTTTTTGCTCAAATAAGAGGGACCTCTATGGTTTGAGTTAGTTCCTGCCAATATTGTCTGGTTATTTGTTGGATTTTAGCCCTCACTGGGAGAGAGGGGCCCTTTTCCTTTATTTAAATGCGTGTAACAATGTACTGCTTGGGTCCTGAATGTTTTTTTTTGGTCGTAAGGTCCCGAATGATGAGGATTGTATCTTTACCTTGTGGATGCCGCAATGATGCACTACTATATACTTGACTTTTCGATTTAGAATATTAATATATATAAATTTTTTTTTGGGTCAAGACTTCCCACTTTTTGCTGACAATTCTATATAATTTTGTTGGGCCCAAGAAAGATAAAAAAAACTTACATGTAACGGGGATAGCGTTGTTTTGCTATCCCCAGTCAATAACACAATGACACGTTAAAAAATTATCATATGTGTCATTGCGTTATTGGTCGTGATGGCAAAAAGTGATATCCATGTTACATGAGAGTTTCTCTCAATAGGAAGACAACACAAGATATTTTTCATGAAAAATTGTGCAAGATTTTTGTCTAAGATATTGGATATTGCTCTATCTCTCTCTTTTTTTATCAATTTAAGGTGGAGATTTGAACTTATGACCTCTTTCAAAATTAGAAACAAAAGTAGCACTAAACGAAGAGCTAGTTGATCCATCTTTCTAATCAAGACAAATTAAATTATTAATGTATCTCTAACATGGCAAAGCTACAAAGTATATCTTCCAGCAAATTTCAGACCCCAAAAAAAATCTTCAAGCAATAAATCAAATCAAGAAAAAAGAACTCGACTGGGCTATAGCCTAGTTGATAGATTACCACCAAAAAATTAAACAAAACCCTTTTTAAAATTCATTTCTATAGCCTAGTTGAGAAAAGGCCTTTTGTAAAATCAACCATACTACCAAAAGGCCCAGTCCATCCCTGCCTTCTGGGCCGGCTCTCCCATCAAAACGACCTTTTTTTTATGCATAAATGTATTACAATTTAAAGACTGTTGGGGAATCCCTCCTTTAAGCTGTTACCCAAAATAACAATGATCCCTCCTTTTTCTGTTTTTCTTTCTTTTTTTAATTTTTTAATTTTTTAAAAAAAGTTATCCAGCTTTCTAATTCTCTCTTTTCGGAGACGAACTTACATGTAGCGAAAACACAAAACATTTTAGAGTTTATCTCCATGAAAAGTGGGTAGTGCCAAGAAAAAATATCCCAAGAACATTCCATAATCTTACACAAGCTCCCTTCTTTTTAAGACCCCACCCTACAAAACCCAGCTCTGTCAAAAACCGTAGTACAACATATCAAGGGCTGGAACGCCCTCCACGTGTCAAGCCAAAGGCATCGCGCTCCTAGTGACGAGATAAAGCACAAGCATATATATCCCAAATCCCATATATAGATTTACACACACACACACAAAAAAGGCTTAGCAAGTTAGCGTTTGTTAAGCCAAAATTGAAATTAATTAATCGATGCTTTTGTTGCTTTCACTACCATTTTGTCGTGTTTGGAGTTAATGATGTTTAGGTTTTAGGGCTTTGGTGTTTTGGGTTAATGATGTTTAGGTTTTAGTGATACAGTTAAAGCACTGGCTAAAACTCATTCATGTTTACTGAATATTGTACAAACATCACTTTTAACAAAAAGTTTGACTCCATTTTCCCAGAAAACTTTAAAACATAAAAAATGCTAAGCAAAACCCTCTCCTACAAAACCACACTCACACTTATCTTTCTCACCGTTCACTCTTCTTCACCAACTCACCATATTTCTCTTTGGCCCCACGCCAATCTTTTTTTTTTTCCGTGGCAGTAGGTTAGTTTCTTCTCCTCCATGTATAATAAGGGCACTATTTTTTTCCCCTGGCCCAAAAGTGTTTTTTTCCCTAGCCCAAAATGACATTTGAGGCAAGAGTTAAAAAAAAAAAAAAGAAAAAAAGGAAGCGCAGCATGCAAGCAGCGCAGGCTACTTCTTGCCTACCATGTGCCAAGAACACATAGTATGTTAGCTGAGGCCTTTTGTTGAACAGATGGAGTGCACCCAAAAACTAAGCAGATGTGCAGGCATCTGCAAGGATTTCTTAGGCGAGGGGAGGTGCACAATCAATTTCAAAATCAATTTCAAAGTGCTTTGATGAGTTTATAATAGCTTTTTCTAGAAGCTCTTTATTAGAAGTAGGTCGAAAATATGATTAAAAATCCAAGTGCATTGTGATTTATGATGCACTGTGAAACAAGAAGCTATTACCCTCCATTTGCTTTTCAAAGCTGCAAATAGTTGTGGACCAAGCTATAGTGGATAATACAAATATTCTTCATTAAGGTTTAGTTTTTGTCTGGCCCGAAACATATCTTAAAGAGGTACACACATAATAATACAGCATAACAAGCCCAACAACCAGCTCTGTGAAGAACTCCTAAATCCAATCAACATGACAACATCAATTCTTGGGAATGACCTTATTTTAAAGATTAATTCTAAGGAATGACCTAAAAGTGACTAAAAGGAAATCTCATAATAACCCAATTCATAGAGGCACGGGTTCAATAAAAAGTGAAGCAACACTATCTTTCATCACTTTCCCGACATGTGTGTAGCCATCCTCCCCTTTGTAAAGGAGATCAACCACTCTTGTTAGATTAAGAACGCGCATGAGGACAGGCATTGGCACATCAGTTGGCCTAAGGAACTCCTCGTTGATATCCTTCCACAAATACATAACCTGTTTGTTAAAAATATCAAGCACCTCTTGCTCTGGCACCCCATATTGCTTCATGTAGCATTCAATACTTGAAGCTACATGCTTTCTCTCTTTCTCAAACTGCAAAAATAAATCCAGAAATCAAATTTAGTTATCGCACCTAATTCTGATTTTTACCAAGGTAAGAATATCTTATTATACGTACCTCGTATCCACTAAGGTCATCCATGAGCCTAAAAATGATATTTGAAGCTCTAAGAATTTTAGGATCATTCAACAACCACTCAAAAGCTTCCTTCGTTACAATATCTCCCATGCCAACCAGAGATGTAATGGAAAGCAAGGTGTTACTAACACAAGCTGTTGCTACACTCATATACTCTTCCATGCTTGGAATGTAGTCCTTGTGCAACCATTGGGCCTCAGCAAAGTAGTTCCGGGCTTGAGCTTTAACCTATGCCATTTGTTAGTAGTTTCACTTTTGTAAGAATTTTTCTTGTTGCCGTATAATGCGGTTCGAAATAGACTCCAACTATCCAAAAGTACAGCTCCACGATCCTATCTCTTGCAGAAGGCAGCTTCTTTCCAAAGTCCAGTACTTCTTTCCACCACCTATAATTAATAATTGACCATATTAATAATTGACCATATTGCAACTATTTTATGTTCACGTGATTCAAAGACTTACCTAGTAATCTCACTGAGCTCCTTCTTGTGTAAAGATTGAACGAGATTGAAATCTAACTTTGCAAGTTTCAATATAGCTTCACTATGAGAAGCATCATCTTGGTAGATTGACATGTAACCCCTGGCACAAACCCACTCCAGATCCTTCCGCAGAGGTCTTTCTAGGGCTTGAGTTATCTGTAAAGCCATTGGATTCCTTGCATCCGTTATTTCTACCCACTCGAGGTGAGTGGTGGTGAAAACAAGAGCCTCTTCTAGCATGTCTTCTCCATGGACCCTTAGATGTTCAACCAGTCAAGAACACATAGACATTCCAAGAAAACTCATTCACGTATAACAAGAATATTAATCAAATAATCATATCACGCATAATATAATGCTCACGAAATTTAATTAAATCAATCTCTGTAAAGGCCCCCAAGAAACCCCCTACTTTGACACCAAAGCTTTTGTTAGAAATGTAAGATGTTTCCTAATTTTCCACCGCATTCACAAATTCAGCCTCCCACTCTTTTTCTTAAGAATTCTACTTCTTTCTTCCTCTATTTCTCTCTCACTTTCTATTTTGTTTCCTCGTTCTATTGGCTCTACACTTTTCTGAAGAGGGAAATGAGACTTGAAGAAACAAATGTTGTATTTATAGGACTCCAAGGGCGGTAGCTATGAGATAACTTCAATGCTCAAAGATCATCTCCTTATTTCTTAAAGCCCAAGTAGCTTTTCTTTCACACTAAGTTAAAGAAGGATAAGAAGAAATACAATGAGGACACGTATTGATGACTCAACCATCTAATTCATTGACATCTAATTAGTTTGCAAGTAAATAAAACATGCTAACTACGTGGAGTATATAAAATAACTCAATTACACAGCCATGCATGAAATATTCTCGAAAACTATATATGCACAAAATCCTACTACCATTAATTAATTTTAATATTAAAAG
Organism: Prunus padus; assembly: GCA_024362665.1. Taxonomy (NCBI): domain Eukaryota; kingdom Viridiplantae; phylum Streptophyta; class Magnoliopsida; order Rosales; family Rosaceae; genus Prunus; species Prunus padus. The sequence continues at coordinate 11,633,396 of JANFAM010000011.1, forward strand.
CAAATTTTAAGAAAATCATCAAAACCATTAAAAAAAAATGAATTTGCACTAGGTGAAGCAATTAAATAAAACATGGACTTTCATAAAATGATTATAATACTATAATTTATTATAAAAGTACAACAATTATAATTATAATTTAATACTTACCAAAGTAAATTTTTTTTAAATAAAATAACTTTTTTTAACCTTTTTAAATAACCTTTAAGCATACGGATTCTCACAGCTTCATAAAAGCTTAGCATCCCAGGAACATCACCAATTAAGCTATCCATGAAGTTACCATTTTTATCTTTGAACTTATTGAATATATCTGGTTGATTGTCAGAAAAAAGGAGCACATGTGTATGAGACATAGAATAATAGTAGCCGAGAGCCATTCACATCACATTCAACACAGGAATTAATTAATTTCTTCACCCTACCGCAAGAAACATTAAATCCATGTTTTCTTAGTAGCCGAAAACCTAGAGCAACAGTGTAGAGATCACCACCTTCACAGTCATGATATCTAACGTGAATACGTTGCAAGGCTTCTTCGATTTCTCTTTCGAAATGGTAAGCCACTCCAAGGCGCTGGACTGCATCAATTAGCTTGAGTTGATGTAAAAAATCACATGCACTTGTTGTGAATACCTCCTTCCTCACTGCTACTTTCAGTTGGTCCACTTGCTGTTGCATATGTTCGTAAGTTATCTGCTACAACACAACACAACAAATTAAATTAGCAACTTACATATTTTTGAAAAGAATAAATGCATATAAATAATTTGAATAACATATTACAATGTTTATTTCATCATAATGGAGGAACCGATCTCCCCAAATGCTTGGGTGATATTTGCTGTCGGCCGAACAATTTCTGGTTCAGCTCTGTGTGCTACTTGAGCTGCTACTGAGAAAGACATGGTTTGCTTTGTACAGAAATATTGCTCATACGATTATGTATATATAGGCAAAATGATCACAGGGTACTTGCTTGGGACAAAGCTAGAATCCAACTGACATAGCGTAAACGAGATTAATTCATGCTAAGTCCACATAATTCACTCTAATCAAGATATAAATTTCCATGTCGTGGCCGGGAAAGTGGGCTTCCTCATGACTCTTTGAGAGGGATGTCTTTCTCTTTCCTTCTCTTTTCGTCACTTGGGATTTGGGCCACTGGCTGCATTTAGGGCATATGTTTAACATGTGTTCTTTTTCCTCCCACACTTAGATCCGTCATATATATATATATAGTGCTGCTATTTCCATCCACCTGTCCTATTTTCCCACCCACCTTATTTTCAAAATTTTAAAGACAAATTTATTCATTTTTAAAATGACCTATAAGGACTTGTAAAATAAAAATTCAATGACAAAAATAAAAAAATGGCAGGCAGCTGAAACCAAAACTCATCTTCGTTTTCGGCAACGACGTCAATGCTTCATATGACAAGCTCCTAGCCGGAGAAAGCGGCGTGGGTCCCATCGACGGTTCGATGCGTCCGAGTTCCCGACCCGATTCTGGGGCCGGATCTGTGGGTTCTCGTCGGAGGGATACATTGATGGCAAGAACGATGGACGACTAGACGATCCTCTTCTGTATTGTTGCTGGGAAGAAAACTCTAGGGGATGCTGATATTGGTGGTTATAAGCGCTCGAAGGTCATTGCTTTCTTTGATTTTCATGCGTTTAATTGTTTATGTATGCTGAGCTTGATGGGTTTTTTTTTTTAGAATGTGCTAATTGGGTTATCTTTGAGATATATTTGGTTTTAATTTTGTGCATAAGTAGTGGGTCCAATTAGAAACTGTGAATCTGGGGCGTTAGTGCTTTGCTAATTGTGGGTCATGCATAAAGAAATTGTTGGCATCTTTAAAATGTTGATTTTGTTCTCTGAATTATGTACTCTGTACATGACTTTCTAAAATGGTTGTTTTTGCTTTACTTATAGCTTGATAAATAGCAGGCTGGGGTGGTTGTTGGATCAGGAATGGGTGGTCTTACTGTCTTTTCTGATGGTGTCTGTCCATGCACTGATAGAGAGAGGTCACAGGAAAATAACCCCATTTTTCTTTCCTTATGCTATTACCAACATGGGGTCAGCGCTGCTTGGTATTCATCTGTGTTTTATGGGACCAAATTATTCGATATGGAGTTGGACTTGGAGTGGTTGAAGGTGGCAACGCAAAGATAGGAAGTCAAGCCCAAGCCATTCTTGGGGTATTTTAGGAATAATTGTGGGTGCAAAAATAAGATTTTGTTTTTTTAAATTTATATGGTGGATGGAAAGATAGGTGGGTGGAAAAATAAGATAAAAGGGTGGAAATAAAAGCACTCATATATATATCCCTGTTGCCCAGTGAATCAACCTTAGAGGGGGGGTGAATAAGGTTAATAGCAAATTTAAATTTAAAAGCGGATAAGTAAATTGACAAGCACACTAATAAAGAGATAGGGAAAGAGAAATTCAAACTCAGAGATTTATACTGGTTCAGTCCTCCTGACCTACATCCAGTCCTCAAGCACACCACTTGAGAGTTCGATCCACTATGTTGAAAAACTCCTTCCAGGTGGAGTTGAAACCTTTACACAGCTAGAGCACACCACTCCTTCTCTCAAGGTGAAAGACACCCTTCTCACCTCACAGGGTCAAACCAACCCTTTTACAAGTTTGAATGAAAATAACTCTCGGAACAAAAAGCCTCTCCTATTTGAGAGGGATATACAATTGAAGCTCACACAATGGAAACTCTCCTTTATGAGTAGATGATACAAAAGAACTTCAAACACTAGAACTCTTGTATGAATGTGAACAGAATTGGCTCAAGACAAAATGATATTCAGAGTTTGAATGCTTGTAAGCTTGGATGAATATGTTGAGTTCTCTCTTTACAAGAAATCTGAATACGTTTTTATAAGCATAGAAAAATAGTCGTTGGAAAAATAGCTGTTGAAATATAATCAAAAGACTTATAGCTGTTTTGAGAAAGATTGTCAAAAGGTTTGCAGCTTGTTTGAAAATATAGACATTAGAATTAAAGCTATTTGAAAATATGGTCACTAGGAATAAAGTCGTTTGAAAATGTAGTCCTTAGGGTGACGGTGATTGAAAATGTGTATCGATTGAAGAACTGATTCGTTGAAAAAAAAATTGTTTAGCTTAAATCCCGTTGGAACAAGTGTACAAAACAGCTTATTTACATTTTCAACATTCAAGTAAATGTCTTTGTCTTTTTACTTTCATTTATTTTTATATTACTCCATTTACTTAAGTTTACAATGTAAATAAGGAAGTACCCCCCATTTGGATTCAAATAAAAATACTAGAAAATCAAATTCCCAACACATCAAAATATGAAAAATCAGTTTTAGTGCAAAATGCGATTTAGGCTAAAAATGATGGTTCATTAAGTCAAAATATACTTCACATTAAAATCTCATAAAATCAGTTTTTCTTAATTGAAGTATAAGGAATAAAAGCCGCCAAAAATTATTTTGAGAAAATAATTTTTCTAGAAAAACATTTTTCAACCTTAGCCAATATTTTGATAAACAGTTTTCCTATATGATATAAATGCATGAGGGAAACCTAAGGTCAATCTAGGTGAAGAGCCAAGGTTGTTCAATCCATAAAGAGTTTTACAAGGATAACCTAACTCATATGTATTGAGGAAATATTTGCTTGAGTATCGGCTTCTTGCTCAGTGTTCCAAAGTGTCTTCTCATATGTACAGTATTTTTGATCCATTTGGGAATACCTGCTTCTTACAACTTATCACACTTGAAACACATTAGATAAATAAGGAATAATTTGTTATCATCAAAATATGCACAACAATATAAAAACCATAAGGCTAACAATCCCTGCACTCAAAAAAAAGTGAAGGGGCCCCTAGCCATGGAAATTATTGATTTGAGAAAACATTACAAGGAAAAAGATAATATATAAATATCCCTGCACTCAAAAAAAGTGAAAGGGCCCTAGCCATAGAAATTATTGATTTGGAAATTCTATCTGCTATGCCAGATTCAATTCTTGCTTTGCAATAATCTTATATCCCAAACCTTGCCTATATATACATGATTCTACAATCCATGTTTTTCATAGCAAAGCTCAAAAGTACAGATTGATAACAATGGAGGAAAGTTAGGGTTGAAGAAAGGGAAGAAAAAGAGAGAAGCAGACTTTGTATTTCCTCTGTAAAATCTCAGTGTATTCTTCATATTCGTAAGCACAGCTTAGGCATATATTTATACAAGATTACCATGCTAACTAACTTCTTAGTTACGTAATCTAACTAATTTGCACATGTCACACACGTGACTGCATAGCTAACTAACTAACATAACAAGCATGTGCTATGCATGTGTAGCTCATAACAAACTGTTGACTAAGCTAACTGACTGTTGACTGCTAACATTCCCCCTCAATCGCAGTTGGGGCACCAAGGCTGAGATTGAAGCAATGCTTGCGAAAGACAGGACTGTGGAGGCCCTTGGTGAAAACATCAGCTACTTGTTCTTCAGTGGAGACATAACGAACCAACAGATCTTTACTCTGCACACGTTCTGTCACAAAGTGATAGTCGACGTCGAGATGTTCAATGCGTGAATGAAAAACAGGGTTTGCATTGAGGGCCAAAGCAGACAGATTATCACTGTGTAAAACTGGTGCTTCAGGAACATTCATATGCATATCACGCAAGACCTGACGAATCCATGCAATGTTAGCAGCACAATGAGCAAGCGCACGGTATTCAGCTTCAGTGGAGCTATGAGAAACAGAGGCTTGTTTCTTAGAAGACCAGGATATTGGATTGGAACCAATAAAGACAGCATACCCTGTGGTAGATCTGCGTGTATTAGGGTCACCAGCCCAATCGGCATCACAGTATCCAGACATAGCCATGGAACCCTGAGAAAACGTAATACCATACTGCAAGGTACCCTGTAAATACCTGAGAATGCGTTTGACCAAGCCAAAATGAATGTCAGTTGGACTGTGCATAAATTGACAAACCGTATTCACTGCAAAAGCAATATCTGGTCTGGTGAATGTTAGGTATTGAAGGGCACCCACAATACTTCGAAATAAAGTAGGATCAGTCAATAAGATGCCTTCATCTTTAAGCACTTGATGATGAGGTATAGATGGTGTACTGCATGGCTTACATGTTTCCATAGAGGCCTTTTTAAGAAGGTCTTTGGCATACTTGGCTTGGTTGACAAACAGTTGACCATTCGAATGATACTGCACTTCCAAACCAAGGAAGTAACGTAATTTTCCTAGATCCTTGAGTTCAAAAACCTCACTAAGAGCTTGAACCACAGTTGTTACCAACTGAGAATTTGATCCTGTGATAATAATGTCATCGACATATAACAGAAGAATGACTACATCTGTACCAGTTTTCTTCACAAATAGACTAGGATCAGATTGTGAAGCTAGGAATCCCAACATAGGTAAGTAACCAGTGAATTTAGCATTCCATGCATGTGGTGCTTGCTTTAATCCATATAAGGATTTCTGAAGTTTACAAACATAATCTGGATATCTAGAATCAACAAAGCCTTGAGGTTGTTTCATAAATACCTCTTCCTGAAGCTCACCATGAAGAAAGGCATTCTTCACATCCAACTGTCGTAATTCCCACTGAAATTGGACTGCCAAACAAAGAAGAAGTCTCACTGTAGTATGCCTAACCACAGGACTGAAAGTCTCTTTATAATCTAAACCATATTCTTGAATGAACCCTTGAGCAACCAGTCTGGCTTTATGTCGAGAGATAGTACCATCTGCATATCTTTTGATCTTATAAATCCACTTACAACCAACAATATTTGTCTGAGGAGGATGAGGAACAAGCATCCAAGTCCCTTGTTGATCAAGAGCTTGAATCTCTTCCAACATAGCCTGCTGCCAAGCTGGTTGACCAATAGCCTGTTTGAAATGTGAAGGTGTTTCTGGTTCAACAATAGTGCTTAGATGTGTATGAAAGCTGGTGAATTCAGGAAACTGTTTGGTTTGAATAATGCCAGTTTTGGATCGAGTTTGCATAGGATGACTATTCACAGCAGGAGTGAAGATAAGGACTCTGGATACTGTGCAGAAGATGAAACTGACAAAGGAAGAATTACTTCTAATTGGGCATCAGTTAGCACTGGAAGTATCTGAGTATCATGATTATCTGGCAAAGAAGAAGGAAGAGACTCTCTGATAGAGTGAGAACTATCAGATGGAATAAGAGGCTGAGAGTGTGTTGTGAAGGACTCATTTGCAGATTGAGAAATAACAGATGCTGGAGAAGTAGGAGAATATGCTTGAGATGACACAGCTATGGCAAATGGAGCCAACTGCTTAAATGAATCAGCTTGGGATAACTGAGTATGAGAGACTTTAGAAGGAAACACACTTTCATTATGAATGACATGCCTCGAAATGAACATCTTCTGGGTTTGAGGATTAAAACACAACACACCTTTATATCCCATCGAATATCCCAAGAAAACACATTGCTGAGTCCTTGGCTCAAGTTTGTGAGCATTGTAAGGTCGAAGTAGAGGATATACCGCTGAACCAAACACTTTGAGAGAATGAATATCTGGAACTCGACCAAACAGTTTGTAATATGGAGAAACCATATGCAACACCTTACTAGGCATACGATTAATGAGAAAAGAAGCATGAGTCACAGCATAATACTAGAAAGGTAGAGCTAGACCTGCTGTAGATAGTAAGGCAAGTGTAGTTTCAATGATATGAAGATTTTTCCTCTCTGCCAAACCATTCTGCTGAGTATAAGGACAAGAAACCTGATGTATAATGCCTTTTGATGCTAGAAACTCCTTAAAAATTCTACTCGCATACTCTCCACCGCCATCAAATTGCACAAACTTCACTTAAGCTTGAAAATGTGTAACTATATATGCATGAAACTTCATGAAAATAGAAGAAACTTTTGATTTATTGATTAAGGGAAAACCCACATGTATCTTGTACAATCATCAATGATGGTTACAAAATATCGATAACCACCTAATGCTACAACAGCTGAAGGACCCCAAACATCTGTGTGTAATCTTGTAAAAGGTGTAACACTAGTAGGATCATGTGAAGGAAATGGCAGCCAATGCATTTTTCCTTGTAAGCAAGCTTCACACATGTCAGTAGTAGAATCAGCAACCAAAGAAACATTGGAAGCTTTAAGCATGTGTTGAAGTATCTCATTAGAGGTATGACCAAGTCGACAATGCCACAGCTTAGAATTGATATGTTGTCCTAACAGTGCTGAAGAACTGAAGGTGACTTGCGAAACTGACTTCATAGGTTGATGAATGACTGGATCTTTATTAGAAGAAGACTGAGAATTGATGTCATTATTTGAAATTGCTTGAGAATGAAGATGTTGATTAGGCTGAGGCAAATGATGAGGAATTGAGTAGAGACCTTTGTACAGAATCGTTTTGTTCTGCTTGTCCTGCACATATATGTTATATTCATCAAATATAACATAACAGTTGTTATCCTTACAAAGTTGATACACAGATAGCAGATTGGCAGCTAATTTAGGAACATGATACACTTGGTTTAAGTGTAAAGTTCCTGGTAAAGCTGATAACTTGGAATAACCAACATGATCAATGCTCAAACCTGCCCCATTGCCTATGGTAATCTTCTCTTCAGAAACATAAGGAGCAGAAGCTTGGAGATGATGCACATTAGGTGTCATGTGATGAGATGCCCCACTATCTGAAATCCAGAGATCACTGGGACTATATGGAGAAGATAGATTGGCAGTCAAAGCTTGAAGTGACTGAGAAGGAGGAGAACCTTGATATGCATAGTTGCCTCTGTGATAGCAGTTTAAAGCTATATGTCCTTTCTTGCCACAGATTTGACATTCAAGAATGGATGGAGCTGAGGCATTAGGAATTCTGTAATAACAGTTAGGAGCAGTATGACCTCGTTTATTGCAGATTTGGCATTCAAGGATAGCCTGAGACCTCTGACCAGAAAATCTTGGGGAATAACCAACTCTATGATTAAATGCTCGACCATTGTTGGTCTGAAACCCTCTCCCTTGTGCAGCAAATGGATTGAAGTTGTTGGAATTATATGCAGCATAATCTTGAGAAGAAGCATAGCTAGTGGGATAAGAGATATGAGATGGAGCTGATGTATGCACAGTTGCATGAGAAGACTCTTGTGACTTTACGCCAGTAAATCCAATAGGGAAAGGCTGAGCATGAGGTGTCTGAGAATGAAATGTGAGAATCCCTATTGTAGAGGCAGAAGCATTGTTATCCTTAATTTTCAAGCTATCTTGTGAATGAGAAGAAGAACCAGTATCATATTTGCTCACTCCCATCAGGCCAGTCATAGAATGACTCATAGACATTACTCTGGTTTCAATGTTCTTTTCAACAGATAGTAGTTGAGCTCTGAATTCTTTTAGAGATGTTGGAGTTTCTCGTGCAATTAGGACTATCTTGATCGTATCAAACTCTTGAGGTAAACCATTTAATGCAGCAATGATAATATCATCATCAGATAGCTTGAAACCTGCTGCAGACAACTGATCTCTAATATGCCTGAGTCGAAGCAAGAATTTTTCAACAGAATCACCTCCCTTATGAATGGTATGTAGCTCAGTTTTGAGTTGATTCACTCGAGCTCTTGAGACAGATGCATAACGATCTGTAAGATTAATCCATGCTTCTCTGACAGTTTTACATCCTATAACATATTCTATAGCCTCATCTGATTATGTTGCAATGAGAAGACTAAGTAAAGCTTTATCGGTTTGAATCCATTGTCGATATGTTGTAGTTACTTCAGTGGTAACACCTTCTTCCTCAGAAACGACATACTTAGTAGGACACATAGATGTGCCATCAAAATGACCATACAAATCATAGCCTTGAAGAACAGACTCCAATTGATAATTCCATTTCACAAAATTATCATCATTCAGCTTAATAGTCAAGACACCGAGTAATGATTCAATCTTCAGTCCAGACATTGAAAATATCAACAGAAAGCTTCGTGCTTTAAAGAAATTAGAATTGCTTCGTGCTTCAAGAAATTGCAAAAATAGAAACAGATAACTTCGAGCTTCAGAATATTATCACCGCTTCGTGCTTCAAGAATTTATGGAACATGCTTCGTGCTTGAATGAAAACACATCATGCTTGAATCATAAAATTGAGATCAGTTGCAGCATACCGTATCACTGAGTCAAGAAAAACATCGCATGAAGAATAGCCTTGAAGATCAATCGCAGAATCGCCAGAAAACAAATCAGACTTGAAATCAGGGCATGCATCCACAAAGATTCCATTTGATGTATCAATCTCCCAGAACAAACGATTCGATATGTAGTATAGAAGAGCGGAAGCAGATTAGGATCATAGAGCTAAGAGCCGAAGCTCTGATACCATGATAACAATGGAGGAGAGTTAGGGTTGAAGAAAGGGAAGAAAAAGAGAGAAGCAGACTTTGTATTTCCTCTGTAAAATCTCAGTGTATTCTTCATATTCGTAAGCACAGCTTAGGCATATATTTATATTACAAGATTACCATGCTAACTAACTTCTTAGTTACGTAATCTAACTAATTTGCACATGTCACACACGTGACTGCACAGCTAACTAACTAACATAACAAGCATGTGCTATGCACGTGTAGCTCATAACAAACTGTTGACTAAGCTAACTGACTGTTGACTGTTAACACAGATTAGTGCACCGTCTGATTTTTTTTATTTAAAAAAAAAAACAGCAAAACATGTCTATCCAAGTTTCTGCAGCAGCTCAATCACAAAATGCTAAACCTGAAATTATTCGGCGGACAGCAAACTTCCCACCAAGCATTTGGGGTGATCGGTTCCTCATGATTCCCAAGACATTGTAATCTCATGCAAATTATCATTATATTTCATGTTAATTTTTCTCAGAAAAATAATTTCGCTAGTGTTTTGATTATTTAATGAATTGCTGGCCGCAGATAACAAATGCCCGAAACCCACAAGAAGTTGAGGAGCTGAGAGAAGTAGTGAGGAGGGAAGTATTCACAACTAGTGCGGGTGACTTTCACATCAGCTCAAGTTGATTGAGGCAATCCAGCGCCTTGGCGTGGCATACCATTTTGAAAGTGAAATTGAAGAAGCATTGGAGCGTATGCATGCTGCATGTCGTGACCACGACTATAATGATGATGGAGATCTACACAACGTTGCTCTTGGTTTTCGGCTACTAAGACAACATGGATATAATGTTTCATGTGGTGAGTAAATCTACAAATTAATGTAGTGGAGTGTAATGTGACTGAGTTATTGGCTAGCTAATTTTGTATTTCTTGCCTGACCATTTTTATGACAACCAAACAGATGTGTTCCATAAGTTCAAAGATGAAAATGGAAGCTTCAAGAAATGCTTAAATGTGGATGTTCCGGGAATGCTAAGCCTTTATGAAGCCACGCATCTAGGCGTACGGGGAGAAGAAATACTAGATGAAGCTCTTGCTTTCACGGCCACTCACCTTGACTCTGCTGCAAAAGCTCATGTAAGCTACGAACATGCAGAACAAATAAGTCAAGCCTTGTAGAGACCTTTGCGAAAAGATCTAGAGAGGGTATGTGCCAGGCGATACATGTCAAGGTACCAAGATGAAGCTTCACACAATGAAGCTTTATTGAAACTTGCAAAGTTAGATTTCAATCTTGTTCAGTCTTTGCACAAAAAGGAGCTCAGTGAGATTACTAGGTAAGTCTCTCCTTTAATTGTAAATGTGAACATATATAGTCAAGTTACATATATAGCTAATGTTATTGCTCATTAGGTGGTGGAAAGAAGTAGACTTTGAAAAGAAGCTGCCTTTTGCAAGAGACCGGATAGTGGAGTTGTACTTTTGGGTAGTCGGAGTATACTTTGAACCCCAATACATCGGAGCAAGAAAATTTTTTACAAAAGTGAATGCCCTGGTATCAGTGATGGATGATATCTACGACGCATATGCTACGTTTGAAGAACTTCTGATCTTTACTGCAGCAATTGAGAGGTACTACTTTGAGATCATAATTTTTTTTTAATAATAATTTAGAGCTGATTTATTGTAATTGCAGAAGTGTTCCTAAATAAGCCAACTTATCATCAGGTTAAGATGAATGAATGGTTTATCAAAATTTCAGGTGGGATATAAAATATTGGAAAAACTACAGTAAATCCCCCAACCTATAGGGTCGGTTACAAGTTCATACCCGATTTGTGAGACATTTATGAGTACATACTCAACTTCATTAAAACTTACGAGTACATACCCTCCGTTAGCCAAACCGTTAGTGAATCCGTTAAATGCTGACGTGTCAAAAATGGGACCCATTTTTTGATGACGTGGACTTCCACGTAGACCAAAAACTTATAAAAAATTATTCTACTATTTAAATTATTTTAAAAAATTAAACATATTAAATAAATAATAAAAAAATAAAAAAACCCTAATCTCTCTCAATTTATCTCTCAATCTATCCAGATTCTTCTTCTCTCTCCCTCTCTCTCTCTCACCTCCTCCAACGAACCCAGATCTGGATTTCAAATTTATAATCAGCCTCACTCCTGAAGGCCATCCCATCTTGTTCACCCAAAAATCCATTACCTCCATTATTTTCTTCTCAGACATGCCCTACGTACTTGAATGAGAGCAAGACACAAAGGAATGTTTTTCTTTGTTCTTCTACACCAGAAAAACGAACCCAGTTTTGTACAAAGCCACACGGATTGCTACAAATATACAGACGGTTACAATTACAAGAAGAATGGATTGGAAAGAATTATTATTTTTCTTCTTTTGAAATTTTGGGGCAAAAACCCAGTTCCCAAAATCAAAAAGTTGGGAAATTTGGTGATCTATAGCAGAGCTTTTTGTGGTGAAAAGGGTATTTTCATAAGTCTTTTCCTTCTTTTTGAAGGGAAAATCATGGTGGGTACAGAGAGAGTTACGAATACACTTGGGTTCGGAAGAAGAAGATGAGTAAATGGAAATATGGAGAAAAAAAAAGGGAAATTTATATACAGATGAGAGAAGATGAGGAATGGCTGACTAGCGGCAGTTCTGAGCTCTGTGTTCAGTGCCTCTCTCTTTTCTTCTTTTCTATGTGGTCGCTATCACCACAAATTATTACTCCCTAGCTGAAGACCTATCAGTACGACGCCGTTTCTCTCCACACGCTGAAGAGAGCTCCTCTCCCTCACACTCCAACTTATTAAACAGAAGCAGGATCATTCTACATCAAGGTGTCTTGTGTGCAAGTAAAAAGGAAAATAAAAATGTTGAAGCATGTCTTTGGGAAGGTGTGGAACAAAGGGGTTCATGTCTATGGAGGAAACAGAGTTCTGCCTTGCCTATATGTGTCCACCAGTGGTTTCCACAGTGGACAGGTCAATTGTGCACAGAGAAGTTTTTTCGGGGTAGAGGATTTCCTGGATGATAACAATAGCCGGCCATACACTTACCAGGAGAGAAGATGAGGAATGTTAAATGGGGAAGGGATTGAAAATTTGGGGGAAGAATCGAAATCTGAGATTTTGGGTCGGGAGGAGAGATGACGCAATCGCCGAACTTCATCTTCATCGCCAACTTCTTGCTGGAAATAATCTTCAATTGGGATTGAATACTGGAATTGTTGGAGAGTGGTTAAGTTTTGGGGAGAGTTAGATCTGGATAGGTTTTTATTTTTTTTATTTTTAAATTATTTTATTTTATTTAAAATTTTAAAATAATTTAAACAATAAAATAATTTTTTATTAATTTTTGGTCCACGTGGAAGTCCATGTCATCAAAAATAGGTCCTACTTTTGACACGTCGATTTAACGGATTTCCTTACGGTCTCGCTAACGGAGGGTATGTACTCCTAAGTTTTCATGATGTTGAGTATGTACTCATAAATGTCTCACAAATCGGGTATGAACTTGTAACCGACCCTATAGGTTGGGGGGTTTACTGTAGTTTTTCCTAAAATATTCTTGTCATGTGAGATTAGGTATGCATATTTAAATTAATGCAAATTTCACATCAGAAACTTGACAAAATAAAATGCTATATATAATAAGTGATTACAGTACTAATAGACATCATGGCCTTTTGTGATAAAAAAATACACATTAGGCTTTGTTGGTGGTTAAGTTGGAAACAACATCGGTGTTAATAGTAGTGGCTCACTGGTTTGTCTATGTATAATCAACACAATATCGGTGTTAGTATAGTAGTACTAGTAAGAATGAGAATCTGATTTTCTATAATATTTTGAATTTCTATATGCAGTTTGAGAAAGAGAGAGGCCATGTTGCTTGTAGTATTGATTGCTACATGAAGCAATATGGGGTGTCGGAGCAAGAGGCAGTTGATGCTTTTAACAAGCAAGTGGTGGATGCGTTGAAGGACATAAACGAGGAGTTTCTTAGACCAACTGCAGTGCCAATGGCTGTCCTAATGAGAGTTCTTAATTTTACAAAAGTGGAATATCTCATTTACAAAGATGGCGATGGCTACACGCATGTTGGTAAAGTGGTGAAGGATAAGATTGCTTCACATTTTATAGATCCAGTGCCAATTATATGAGTTTTTATGTCAAATTGTCTTTTGATTTTTGCTCAAATAAGAGGGACCTCTATGGTTTGAGTTAGTTCCTTTATTTAAATGTGTGTAAGAATGTACTACTTGGGTCCTGAATGGTGAGGATTGTATCTTTTCCTTATTTCTCATGTGCCGCCAATGATGCACTGCTATATACTTGACTTTTCGATATGATAGTGTGCGATCGATTTTTGAATATTAATATATATATATATTTGTTCTCAAGGGTTCCCACATCTTCTTTTGCCGACAATTCTATATAATTTTTGTTGACCCATGAAAGGCAAAAACTTACACGGAAATAGCAATGTTTTGTTATTAAAGTAAATATGTGATAATGGCATGAAAAAGTTATCATATGTGTCGTTGTGTTATTAGATAATGTAAAAAGTGATATCCATGTTACATGAGAGTTTCTCTCAATAGGGAGACAACCAAGATATTTTTCATGACAAATTGTGCAAGATTTTTGTCTACGATATTGCTCTTTCTCTCTCTTTTTTATCAATTTGAGGTGGAAATTTGAACTTATGACCTTTTTCAAAATTAGAAACAAAAGTAGCACTAAACGAAGAGCTAGTTGATTCATCTTTCTAATCAAGACAAATTAAATTCAACTGCTACTTGTCGAGATTAAGTTATTAATGTATCTCTAACATGGCAAAGCTACAAAGTATATCTTCAAGCAAATTTCATACCCAAAAAAAAAAATCGTCAAGCAATAAATCAAATCTAGAAAAAAGAACTCGACTGGGCTATAGCCTGGTTGATAGATACCACCAAAAAAATTAAACAAAACTCTATGCAAAATTCATTTATCTGTTTGTTCTTCTTGTTGATCATGCAAAATAATCGGCCACATTCATAATTAAATTTAAATTAGATTGATCACGACGGACATTAGACAACAAATAAGACAAATTTGTTTGAAAGGAGTGTCAAATTTAATTACGTTTTTTGAACCAACTTGTTTGAATGGAGTGTCAAATTTAATTACGTTTTTTGAACCAACTTGTTTGATAGCGAATTTAGATTGTGACTGGATTATAGTAACACGAAAGAGACTAGCGAGCACGGATCATACACAAAATTAGCATCAAAATTGATACAGAATGCGATTTAGTGCTGGCCCATTGCAATCATTTTCCCAGCCCATGTTATGTAACATCTACCCACCCTTTCAGTTTTGTTTTCTTTTCTCTTCTATCATCAAATTTGATTGTGTGCTACAATTTGTGGTTCTAATATTATATTGCCTAGATATTAATTTGCTCCTTAGGCATTCTCCAACCTATTTGGGACTAAATCTAAATTTCTCCCATCCAAAAAGTAACTATTTGGGTTTTGCCTGGACTCAAATCGTTTTTCCCCCAACCCTCCAGACTCATTTTAAGTCCGCAACGTTATTAAATTGTTTAAGAATGGTTTAAGTCTTTTTTTTTTTATGAATAACTTATCTTCATTTAATCTTTTTAAATAACTTCAGAATTTAATTTTTTGAACAATTTGACCTAAAAATTTGAAATTTCATAAATATAATTTTATTTGAGAAATTGGCGGGTATTTATAGAGTTTTGAGTGAGTTTTTGGGGTTGGATATGATTTAGATTAATTTAAAATATTATTTTAACCGTTGAATTTAAATTTCAGTCATTGGATCTTTTTTTTACCATTAAAATATGTTGGATTTAATATGGATCGTTGATTTGGGTTATTGTTGGCATAAAAAAATATATTAAAAAAGTGATGCACACCTGGCGCGCGTAAACTTCTGGAGCAACAGCAAGCTCGACACCGGGCGCCCAATGAGTGGGCAGCGTCACCCTTGAGTGGGCTCCACCAAAAAGTTTTCCAGTCCAGGCAATAGTTGGACTGCTATTTCGCCCCAAGTTTGGGTTTTCCCAAATTTTGGCCTCTTAATTTTCTTGGGTCGAGAGAAGATTTGAGCTAAACTTGGATTTGGAAATTATATCTGCAATGCCCGATTCTATTGTTGCTTTGCAATAATCTTATATCCCAACCCTTGCCTATATATACATGAGTCTACAATCCATGTTTTTCATAGCAAAGCTCAAAGCATATAGAAAAAAGTACTAATTAGTGCACCATCTGATTTATATATATATATATATATATAAAACCAGCAAAACATGTCTATCCAAGTTTGTGCAGTAGCTCAATCACCAAATGCCAAGCCTGAAATTATTCGGCGGACAGCAAACTTCCCACCAAGCATTTGGGGTGATCGGTTCCTCAACTATGATTCCCAAGACGTTGTAATCTCATGCAAATGATCATTATATTTCATGTTAATTTTTCTCAAAAAAGTAATTTCGCTAGTGTTTTGCTTATTTAATTAATTGCTGGCCGCAGATAACAAATGCCCGGAACCAACAAGAAGTTGAGGAGCTGAAAGAAGTAGTGAGGAGGGAAGTATTCGCAACTAGTGCAGGTGACTTTTCACATCAGCTCAAGTTGATTGATGCAATCCAGCGCCTTGGCGTGGCATACCATTTTGAAAGTGAAATTGAAGAAGCATTCGAGCATATGCATGCTACATGTCGTGACCATGACTATAATGATAATGGAGATCTACACAACGTTGCTCTTGGTTTTCGGTTACTAAGACAACATGGATATAATGTTTCATGTGGCAAGTAAATCTACAAATTAATGTAGTGGAGTGTAATGTGACTGAGTTATTGGCTAGCTAATTTTGTATTTCTTGCCTGACCATTTTTATGACAACCAAACAGATGTGTTCAATAAGTTCAAAGATGAAAATGGAAGCTTCAAGGAATGCTTAATTGTGGATGTTCCGGGGATGCTAAGCCTTTATGAAGCCACACATCTAGGCGTACGGGGTGAATAAATACTAGATGAAGCTCTTGCTTTCACCACCACTCACCTTGACTCTGCTGCAAAAGCTCATGTAAGCTACGAACATGCAGAACAAATCACTCAAGCCTTGGAGAGACCTTTGCGAAAAGATCTAGAGAGGGTATGTGCCAGGCGGTACATGTCAAGGTACCAAGATGAAGCTTCACACATTGAAGCTTTGTTGAAACTTGCAAAGTTAGATTTCAATCTTGTTCAGTCTTTGCACAAAAAGGAGCTCAGTGAGATTACGAGGTAAGTCTCTCTTTTAATTGTAAATGTGAGCATATGTAGTCAAGTTACATATATAGCTAATCTTAATGCTCATTAGGTGGTGGAAAGACGTAGACTTTGTAAAGAAGCTGCCTTTTGCAAGAGACAGAATCGTGGAGTTGTACTTTTGGATAGTCGGAGTATACTTTGAACCCCAATACATCGGAGCAAGAAAAATTCTTACAAAAGTGATTGCCCTGGTATCAGCGATGGATGATATCTACGACGCATATGCTACGTTTGAAGAACTTCAGATCTTTACTGCAGCAATTGAGAGGTACTACTTTGAAATCATAATTTTGTTTTTAATAATAATTTAGAGCTGATTTATTGTAATTGCAGAAGTGCTCCAAAATAAGCCAACTTATCAGCTATGAATGAATGGTTTATCAAAATTTCAGGTGGGATATGAGCTGCATTGATGAACTCCCAGACTATATACAAATATTTTATCGTACCCTTTTGAATGTTGTCGATGAAATTGAGGAAGAGATTGCAAAGGATGGAAGATCATACCAAGTTTATTATGCAAAGGAATCGGTATGTATACAGGGACGGACCCAGGATTTGAAAATTGGGTGGGCTAAATTTACCTTACGTACAAACCTACTAAATTTCGATGGTTTCAGATCGGTGGTCCAAAAACTAGGAAATACTGACAAATTATTAATATCAGTACAAATTTGATAAAAAAGATGAAAATTGTAAGAAAAGTATGAAAATTGTAAGAAAAGTATGAAAATTGTTAATGAAACATATTATTTTAACACAAAAGAATTAAAAGAAATTTTCATTTTAAAAAAAAAAGAAATTGAAGAAATGCATAGTGAATTTGAGTGATTTAAGTGAGTATATTGCGAGTTGACAAAGATTGTAATTTATATGATGTTAATGTACATTAATTAATGAAAGAGTATTAAACAATATATAGAAGCAATAAATATGGGTGTGTTAAATATTTAAACAAAAATTGTTGTAGTTTGTTGATTGAGTCTTGTGGGGATTGCCGGGATCGATACATGTTGATTACAAAAGTTACTTTTTTAGCATTATTTTTTACTCTTTGGGTGGACTGAGTATAATATTATAGGCTGGTGAAAAGAAAGTCACCTGGGCTAGCCCAGGTTAGTCCTAAGGCAGGTCTGTCCTTGTATGTATATGTACGCACTTTTGCTTATAATATATGTAAATTATTTTCTTCCACAATTATGTATAACATATGTCCCCTGCAGTTGAAAGCTGTAGCCCGAGCTTACTTTGAGGAGGCCAAATGGTTCAATGAAGGATACACCCCAACCATGGATGAGTATTTGCCTACTGCAATAGTTTCTACTGGTTACGCCTTGCTTTCAACTGTATCCTTACTTGGCATGGGGGATATTGTAACAAAGGAGACATTTGAGTGGCTGTTCAATGACGCAAAAATAGTTAGAGCTTCCGCCATCCATTGTAGGTTCATGGATGATATTGTCTCAAGCAAGGTATAAAATATTCTTGTCATGCTATACTAGGTATGCGTGTTTTTTTTTTTGTGGTTGAATATTAGGTATGCATGTTTAAAATGCAGAGATTCACATCGGAAACTTGACAAATTATAATACTATATATAATAAGTGGTTACAGTACTAATATGCATCGTGGTATTTTGTATTAAAAATCCACATTAGGCTTTGTTAGTGGTTAAGTTGGGAACAATATCGGTGTTGGTTGTAGTGGCTCACTGGTTTGTCTATGTACAATCAACACAATATCGGTGTTAATAGTAGTAGTAGTAAGAATGAGAATCTGATTTTCTATAATATTACTGAATTAATATTTTGAATTTCTATATGCAGTTTGAGAAAGAGAGAGGCCATGTTGCTTGTAGTATTGATTGCTACATGAAGCAATATGGGGTGTCGGAGCAAGAGGCAATTGATGCTTTGAACAAGCAAGTGGTGGATCTGTGGAAGGACATAAACGAGGAGTTTGTTAGACCAACTGCAGCGCCAATGGCTGTCCTAATGAGAGTTCTTAATTTAACAAAAGTGATAGATCTCCTTTACAAAGGTGACGATGGCTACACGCGTGTTGGTAAAGTGGTGAAGGATAAGATTGCTTCACATTTTATTGATCCAGTGCTAATTATATGAGTTTTTATGTCAGATTGTCTTATGGTTTTTGCTCAAATAAGAGGGACCTCTATGGTTTGAGTTAGTTCATGTCAATATTGTCTGGTTATTTATTGTATTTTACCCCTTATTGGGAGAGAGGGGCTCTTTTCCTTTATTTAAATGTGTGTAATAATGTACTACTTGTGTGATCGATTTAGAATATTAATATTTTTTGTGTTTTGTTCTTTCCACATCTTCTTTTTGCCAACAATTCTATCTAATTTTGTTCGGCCATGAAAGGTAAAAAAAACTTACATGTAACGAGAATAGTAAAAAGTGATATCCATGTTATATGAGAGTTTCTCTCAACAGGAAGACAACACAAGATATTTTTCATGACAAATTGTGCAAGATTTTTGTCTAAGATATTAGATATTGCTCTATCTCTCTTTTTGGTCAATTTGAGGTGGAGATTTGAACTTATGACCTCTTTCAAAATTAAAAACAAAATAGCACTAAACGAAGAGCTAGTTAATTCATCTTTCTATCCAGACAAATTAAATTCGACTGCTACTTGTCGAGATTAAGTTATAAATGTATCTCTATCATGGCAAAGCTACTAAGCTTCAACATCGATGGTTGCTAAGGCCACAAAAGGACCAACCGCCGTCAATTCAGGCATTACAGCTTATGATGGTGGTTTCTACCCAAGAACCCTTACTATCTAAGTATGCTCACCAAGTTGCTAAAGCATCAAGGTTGAACAAGTCCAACAAATTCACACACAAAAAAGGACAAATGTTGGAATGGATAAACCCAATACGTTGGACAAGTATTTGAAATATGGTTCAAAAGAAGGGTCTTGTGACGAGGAAAACAACAAGCATATATATCCGAAATCCCATATATAGTTTTACACATTTAAAAAAAAAAAAAAAAGGCTGTCTAGGGAGCTCGACCGTTTCTGAATGGGGGTTGGTTTGTGAAGATTGATAGCGAATTTGTCGGTAACACGAAAGAGACTAGCGAGCACGGATCATACACAAAATTAGCATCAAAATTGATACAGAATGTGATTTAGTGCTGGCCCATTGCAATCATTTTCCCAGCCCATGTTATGTAGCATCTACCCACCCTTTCAGTCTTGTTTTCTTCAATCTTCTATCATCAAATTTGTTTGTGTGCTACAATTTGTGGTTCTAATATTATATTGCCTAGATATTAATTTGCTCGTTAGGCCTTCTCCAACCTTATTTGGGACTAAATCTAAATTTCTCCTCTCTAAAAAGTAACAATTTGGGTTTTGTCTGGACTCAAACCGTTTTTCCCCCAACCCTCCAGACTCATTTTAAGTCCGCAACGTTATTAAATTATTTAAGAATGGAACCAACAAGAAGTGGAGGAGCTGAAAGAAGTAGTGAGGAGGAAGTATCACTACTACAAAAATACTTTATGCGCGATGAAGATATTGGTCAAAGCAGACAATTTCATCGCAAGAAAACTTTGCGCGACAAAATTTTGTCCGCAAGAAAAATCCGCAAGAATGCTCAGGAGAAAGGGTTTTGCGCTGACGAAAAATACTTTTGTCGCAAGAAAACTACTTTATGATGAAGTGTTGTTGGTCACAAGAAACCTCGAGCCGAGTCATTGCTGGTGCGCAAAACCTTTGCGCGACGAAGTGATGTTAGTCGCCAACCTTTGCGCGACAAAGTTATGTTGGTCGCTCAAAACTTGGCGCGACGAAGCAGTTAATCGCGCAAAGTTTTCTATGCGACTTAAATATTTTAAATATTTTAAATTTTGTGTTTTATAATTTTTTAATTAAAATAAATTAATTTAGTAGTTCATGCTGACGAAATATTTTGTCGCGCAAGGTTTTTGACTTTTTATTTTATTATTTGTCGAATTATATTAATTTTTTTCTTTTTAAATTTAATTTAATTGTATGATTTTATTTTTTAAAATTACTTTAATTTAAATTGACATATTCAAAATAAAATTCCATATGAAAAATAGTGATCAAATTGTCCAATATATATAATATTCACAATGTACACATAAATTAACAAAGTGCAATAATAAAATCCTAAAATTGTTATACCCTAAAAATTGTTATACCCAAAATCCAACCCAAACTTCAATCCTCACCCAATATACTCAACTCAAACCCTCACAAACTCAAAATTAACTCCAAAAACACATATTAATGAAAAAAAATTTAAAACTTGGAGAGAATATATCTTTTGGCAAGATTGAGAGTGAGTGAGAATGAGAGGGAGAAGTGAGTATGAGAAAATTAGAGAAGATAGTGAGAGAGAGAGAGATGAGAGAGTGAGTGAGAGTGAGAGATAGTGAAAAGAGAGATGAGAGAGTGAGTGAAAGTGAGAGATAGTGAAGAGAGAAGAGAGATTAAGTGAAAGGAGTGAGTGTGAGAGATGGTAGGATTTGGGGAGAGGAGAGGTAAGAGTAGAGAAAGACATTGAGAAAATGGAGGGAGTTATTTTCGGTTTAAAAACCGTAGATCACTCATGCGACGAAAACGAAATATTGTCGCGCAAACCTTTGCGCGACGAAATGTTTGTCATAAAAACTTTGCGCGACGAATTTTTGGTTTGTCGTGCAAAGTCTTAAACAAATTTAAAAAATTTTCCCACGCCCCATTTTTGGTTCCCGCCTAAATTTTTAGAGTTTATACGACAAACCCACAATTCGTCACGCAAAGTCTTCATAACGAAATGTTTGTCGCCAAAAACTTTGCGCGACGAATTTTTGGTTTGTCGCGCAAAGTCTTAAAAAAATTTCCCACGCCCCATTTTTGGCGCCCGCCAAATTTTTAGGAGTTTTACGCGACAACCCACAATTGTCACGCAAAGTCTTGCGCGACTAAATGTTTATGTCGCCAAAACTTTGTGCGACGAATTTTTGGTTTGTCGCGCAAAGTCTTAAAAATAAATTAAAAAAATTCCCGCATCCCATTTTTGGCACCCGCCCCTAATTTTTAGAGTTTTGCGCGACTAAAATATTGGTCGCTAAAGTCTAAAACAAAAATAAAATAATTGTTATGAATAATAAAAATAAAATTATTTTATTTACGATTTAAAATATAAATAAGGTTTAGGTGACCAAATGTGTTTTCGTCTCTCACAAAGAAAATAATAAAAATAAAGAAATAATTTAGTTTAACAATATAAAGTATAAAAATAAGTAAATAAGGGTTAGGCTTAATCAAATATTGATATTCGTTGTGCAAAGTTTTCAAAAATAATAAAACTTTAATGAAAACAACTATATCTTAAAATTTATAATGTATAATTAAATAAAAAATAAATTGGTTTGCCCGACGATGTTTACATTATGACGTCATGCTATTGGTTTTTGCACAACAACTCCATTGTTATATTTTAAAAAATTATTATTATAAAGTTTACTGAAAATGTGACTTTACTCCCTTCAAATTCATATTTTTTTAACATAAACCCACAATAATATATTTTTCTAACAAAACCCAATCCTAACTACAATAATAAATTTAAAGCTACTAATAAATATATATACTATTCAATTTCTTAAGTGTTATACGTACAAAATAAATAAATTTAAAGCTACTTAATAAATATATATATATATACACACACCATTCAACGATCCAACCGTCAAACTTGTTTGTATATACTTCGAGATCGTATACCCCAAAAATCGGAAAAAACAAACATTCAGAGATCAAGTAGCTTTAACAAAACTTTTTGACGGTAATAAATGAAAATCACGATTTAACTATTTTAACTCCGATTTTGATGATTTTTTACAACTACACTCCTTGACCCTATATGAATACAATGACTTAATTTGATCTTCAATTTAAAATATTTACACTAGTGGATACCACAAAATCTTATGTTATATTTAACAAAAGTATAATAAACTCTTAATTGTTATTGAATATATTGTTTTGATGGCATACGATTATACGAAATTAGTTTCAACGATCCAACCACAAACTTATTTGTATATACTTCGAGATTGTATACGCCAAAAATCGGAAAAAAAAAAAAAACATTCAGAGATCTAGTAGCGGAACAAAACTTTTGATCGGTTATAAATGAAAAATCACGATTTAACTATTATTTTAACTCGATTTTGATGATTTTTTACAGCTACACTCCTTGACCCTATATGAATACAATGACTGAATTTGATCTTCAATTTAAAATATTTACACTAGTGGATACCACAAAATCTTATGTTATATTTAACGAAAGTATAAATAAACTCTTAATTGTTAGTGAATATATTGTTTTGATGGCATACGCATTCTACGAAACTAGTTTCAATGATCCAACCGTCAAACTTATTTTTATATACTTCGAGATCATATACGCCAAAATCGGAAAAAACAAACATTTAGAGATCTAGTAATGGAACACAACTTTTCGACGCTTGTAAACAAAAATCACGATTTAACTATTATTTTAACTCCGATTTTGATGATTTTTTTACAGCTACACTCCTTGATCCTTATATGAATACAATGAACTAATTCGAAATATTTGGATTTACGCTATGCAAAGATTTTAAAAAATAATTTTTTATTTTATTTATTTTTGTAAAGACTTTGTATGCGACAAAACACTAACTTTGTCCGCAAGACTTTGGCTACGACTTAAACACTTCGCAAGCGAAGACTTTGTGCAACAAAGTTAGTTTTTCGTCAGCAAGACTTTGTGCAACGGTTAGGTTTCGTCTCAAATTCTTGCGCGACAAAACATACTTCATCGCTACAAGACTTTGTGCGCGACAAAGTTAGTATTTCGTCAGCAAAGTTACTTTGGCGCCGACGATGTTGTTTCGTCATACAGGATTCGTCAGCAAAGTTACTTTGTGCGACGATGTGCATTTCTGTTAAAATTTTCTCACAAGAATACCTTGAGCGATTTAAGTTTTGATTTTCGTCGCCAGTGACTTTATGCGATTTAATTGTTTTTCGTCACGCGCAAAGTTTGGTCATCAGCAAGGGTTTTTTTTTTACTAGTGTATTCACAACTAGTGCAGGTGACTTTTCACATCAACTCAAGTTGATTGATGCAATTCAGCGCCTTGGCGTGGCATACCATTTTGAGAGTGAAATTGAAGAAGCATTGGAGCGTATGCATGCTGCATGTCGTGACCATGACTATAATGATGATGGAGATCTACACAACGTTGCTCTTGGTTTTCGGCTACTAAGACAACATGGATATAATGTTTCATGTGGTAAGTAAATCTACAAATTAATGTAGCGGAGTGTAATGTGACTGAGTTATTGGCTAGCTAATTTTGTATTTCTCGCCTGTCTATTTTTATGACAACCAAACAGATGTGTTCAGTAAGTTCAAAGATGAAAATGGAAGCTTCAAGGAATGCTTAATTGTGGATGTTCCGGGGATGCTAAGCCTTTATGAAGCCGCGCATCTAGGCGTACGGGGAGAAGAAATACTAGATGAAGCTCTTGCTTTCACCGCCACTCACCTTGACTCTGCTGCAAAAGCTCGTGTAAGCTACGAACATGAAGAACAAATCACTCAAGCCTTGCAGAGACCTTTGCGAAAAGATCTAGAGAGGGTATGTGCCAGGCGGTACATGTCAAGGTACCAAGATGAAGCTTCACACAATGGAGCTTTGTTGAAACTTGCAAAGTTAGATTTCAATCTTGTTCAGTCTTTGCACAAAAAGGAGCTCAGTGAGATTACTAGGTAAGTCTCTCTTTTAATTGTAAATGTGAGCATATATAGTCAAGTTACATATAAAGCTAATGTTATTGCTCATTAGGTGGTGGAAAGAAGTAGACTTTGTAAAGAAGCTGCCTTTTGCAAGAGACAGGATTGTGGAGTTGTACTTTTGGGTAGTCGGAGCATACTTTGAACCCCAACACATCGGAGCAAGAAAAATTCTTACAAAAGTGATTGCCCTGGTATCAGTGATGGATGATATCTACGACGCACACTACAGCATTTTACACTTTGCGCGACGAAGAACATTTGGTCGTGCAAAGAACATTTTAGTCGCACAAATATCAGCGCGACAGAAAATTCGTCGCACAAAGCTCGTGACGGAATACTTTGCGAGACCAAGGTTGTATGATTTGTCGCAAAAACTGAGCGACGGTAAACATTCGTTGCACCAACAGTTTTAGGACGACATAGTTGTTCGTCTCTCTAACCTTTCCGCGACGATAACTCGTTCGTCGCCCCAGTGCAGCGCCACGGTTTGTATTCGTCGCGCATATTCAGCGCGACGGTTTGTATTCGTCGCGCCTAAGCAGCGCAACCGTTTTAGTTCGTCGCGCATGATTGTAATTCGTTTCGCCAACATCTGCGCAACGAAACTAGATTAGTGCCTTGTTCTTTAGCGAGACGAATATTTTCGTCGCGCAAATATAAAATATTGTTTTAAAATTTTAATTTTATGGAATTTGCGCGACGAAAATGGTTCATCGCGCAAAAAAAAAATTTATTTCATTATATTTTACGTTTTTTTATTTTTGTAAAAAAAAAAGAAATTTAGTTTTTTTTTGTAATAAAACGAAACATTACAATAAAAAATTGTAATGAAAAGAAAAATATATTTATAAAATAATAAAAATGTATAATACAATAGAAATGTTTAAAATGTAATTTAGAAAATAAAAAACTACTCAAACAATGTGGAAAAATCTAATTGGTCTTCTGGCAAATGCTGCTCGAAGGTCTGGATATTGTCGACAGGGGCAGAGGTGTGGCGGCCATGCTCGGGCTGGAAGGGCTCGGAGGTCGACGAGGAACCAAAATGCGGGACTGGAATGCCGGACCGAGCGAGGGACTCTAGAAGCTGTGACATCAGACCCTTAAGCTTGGCCACCTCTGCTGTCAAAGCAGTCACCAGACGGTTTGACTGCGACGATGAACGGGGTCTAGGTTCCCGCTGCCGGGCATTCCCCATCCCTCGACAATATGTCCCTGGCCTCCTCTCGAGAGTCTGATCCAAGGTCTCCGTCAGGATTTGAAACCCCGCATCTTGTGGAGGATCAACGGACTTGAGCGGAGTCTCGGGATGAAGCTGAGAGGCGGACTCTTGAAGAACCACCTGGCTCTTCTCCACCATCGTCGCCTGTTTAACATAACATAAAATATTAATTAAAACATTCATATAATAACCATGAAAGTTAAATGTGTAAGATAATAATTAAAATTAAAGAATACTTACATAAAGAGACTCAGCCAACTCATCGCCATGTCGAACATAAACGTCGCCAAAGACGTCGATCTCTGGAAATTTGGACCCCTCCTGAATTTAACAAAAGACGAAAAATGTTAGTATGAAAAAAACAAAATAATATTAATGACATATTAAAAATTTAATTTAAACGCCTTTATTATTACCCGCCGTCATGCCTCCATCCTATATGAGAAGGGCCTCAAACCATAATGGTGGAGAAGAGTCTTCTTATCCCTATTGCCCTTATTAGCCTTCGACGTCTTCTATTATACAAAAAATAAACATATTAGTTCAAATTAAAATGAAATATAAAAATTAAATAATTATTAATAAGAAACGTCTAATTTTCAACTTAATATAAAAATAAAATTACCTTATAGTCGGGATCCTGAAAATGCTGGCAGAGCCACGTCCAGCTATCCTCCCGCCCCTCCAGCTCCTTCGGGCAACCCTCCTGAAGAGCGAACTGCGGATCATCAAATGCCGCAAAATGGTGGTGCAAGTCGCTCTTCCACTGCTTATACCTCTCAGAGAAGAGTCTGTTGACGTACGCGAACGACTAGTCGTCCAGGGCCCCCAAATTGTAGTTCGGCTGCAATAAATTAATTACATACATTAAATAATAGAAAAATATAAAGTATGAAGGAAAAATAATTTAAATGTAGCATACATACCGACAACTGTCCGCGCACATCCTCCTTGATCTCGTCAGGCATCTCCTTCCAAGACTTCCATTGCATCGGGCAATAGGTCCGAATGACGCTTCCAACGTTGTGGGCCAATGAGCTATGCAGCTCCGCAGTTGGTGCTGCCCGATGCTGCTCGTCGTATCCAATGTTGATACAACTGTTCGTCACCCGGGTGACCTTCGCCGTCTTCAACTGGCGACAAGGCCCCCGGGTGTTCTTCTTGGCTGCAAAGAAATATAAAATTTACGTTAAATAACAAATACTATTAAATGCTTGGTAAAAAACAATTGAAGTTCAATGAAATCTTTACCTACTAGCGACCCCGACGCATCAGTAGCGGATGTCGATGTGGTGTCGGTCGTGCCAATAGGGCAGTGACGACGCCTGGCGCTACAAGGTTGCGCCATTGATGACGCTGATGACGCCGGTGCATGGGAGTCCCCGGGACCAATCGGCAAGTCCTCCATCCGTGCTGAGCTGGGGGAGGCGAACTCTGTGCACTCGTCACCGCCTTACGATGACTAATAAGTTTTGACATCTGCACAATTTAACAAGTATCCAAAGTTAAAAACATAGTTACTCTAAAGGTTATTAAATTGTGTCAAAACTTGTGTCAAATTTGTGGTGCCACGAAACCGCCCCCATATATATATATATATATATCAAAATTAATACTTAAGATAATTGATTGATTAAACATAACGTTTATATTAATTAATATTATATTAAGTCTAGTTGCATCTAAAGTATATTTTCATAATTCTGTATATATTTAAAGTCTATTATAATATTAGACTTAATAAATTAACATTATGTGATTTTTATTATATATATCAAAAAAAGGCATTAAACATAATCAACTAGACCTAAGGAATTTTATCATAATCAACAAAACATAAGAAATGTTATATATATCAACTAGACTTAAGGAATTATTTTATCATAATCAACTAGACTTAAGGAATTTTATCATAATCAACTAAACTTAAGAAATTTTATCATAATCAATTAGACTTAATAAATTTTATCATAATCAACTAGACTTAAGAAATTTTATATATAATATTATAATATTAATATATATTTACATAATGTTATGTATATATTAATTATATATTAATTAACATAATCAACTAGACTTATATATATATATAATTATATGTGATATATAATTAGCCAAAATCTGCCCTAGCCTAATAATCTGCAACTAGCCTAATAATCTGCCCTAATATGCAACTAGCCAAAATCAAACAAATTTCATTCACAAATTCCTAATCAACCACCAGACTAACAATATATATCCATATGCAACCAATACATAAATCCATATATACACATGCATATATAAATCCATATCCATATACAAATTCATATATAAATTCATATCCATATACATATATATATATATATATCCATATCCAGATTTCAACATAATTTAAAAACAAATCCACATTTCAACATAATTGAAAAAACAAATCGGGCTAGAGTTTGGAATTTTACCAATGGGGGTTTCCAGGGAGAGATGAGCAGAACCGAGCTTCTAGTCACCGACAGTGGCGAGATCTAGGGTTTTGCAGAGAGAGAGAGAGAGAGAGAGAGAGAGAGGAATCGATGAGAGAGATAGAGACGGTTGTGGAGAGAGAGAGAGAGAGAAAGAGAGCACGAAGGGAGACAGAGAGCACAAAGGGAGAGAGAGGGCAGAGAAGGATGAGCCGGAATCGAGGGAGAGAGGGAGAGAGGGCATAGAGGCTGAGGACGAAGATGGAGGTGAGAATGGGTTCGTTCTGGTTCTGGTTATTTGCAGACCTTTGCGCGACGCACCTAAATATCGTCGCGCAATATTTTGCGCGACGTCAAAATTAAAATAAACGTCGCACAAGGTGTAAACATCGAAAATATACACCTATTTTTCATTGGTGGGCCGCCAAAATTTTACGCCTTTGCGCGACGAAGTAATACATATCGCCGCACAAAACACGTTTGTGCAACGAACAAAAAAGACAACGTCGCGCAAGCTGTTAAAAATGCGAACACTTTTAAGCATCTTTGCGCGACGACAAAAAATATCGTCGCGCAAAATACGTGTGGCAGTTTGCGCGACGCTAGATTTCATATAGACGTCGCGCAAGGTGTGGAAAACCCTAAATGCACCAATTATTTCACGGTTGGGCGCCCAAAATTCCAGATCTTTGCGCGACGAAATCCTTATTCGTCGCACAAATTCGAACCCTAAACCCTAAACTCGAAACCCTAACTCGTATTGTGTTGCGCGACGGTAGTATTTTACATCGCGTAAAAATTCTAGATCTTTGCGCGACGATTACATTATTCGTCGCACAAATCTGAACCCTAAACTCGAAACCCTAACTCGAATTGTTTTGCACGACGGTAGTATTTTACGTCAAGCAAAAATTCTAGATCTTTGCGCGACGATTAAATTATTCGTCGCACAAATCTGAACCCTAAACTCGAAACCCTAACTCGAATTGTTTTGCGCGACGGTAGTATTTTACGTCGCACAAAAATTCTAGATCTTTGCGCGACGAATAACGTATTTGTCGCACAAATCTGAACCCTAAACTCGAAACCCTAACTCGAATTGTTTTGTGCGACGGTAGTATCTTACGTCTCGCAAAGCCCACATTCACACATTGCGTGACGTATTTTTTCCTTCGTCGCGCAAATATTTGATTATATATTTTTTCTGGAACTATTTTGAATATGATTCAATCCATCAAACTAATATAATTAATAGATAGTCATACTTATATTACTTTAAGTATATATATGTATATGTATATGTGTTAAGTGTGTGAATTAATTTTTTGAAAATTTCAATTTGATTTTGAGTTCCTTTTGATTAATTGTTGATAATCATTCTTTTGCTTCTTCTTTTTTTCTCATTTGTCCTTTTTATACAATGATATACCTCTTTGTTAACAAATATTAGTTCTAGAATAATAGACGTTTTATGTCAAATTGGCATATATGCCTATAAAATTGTTCATTTTAGAGAAAATCTTGTTTTTTAATCTTCCAAATTTTAACAAATACATTATTTGCATATGTTAGTTGGTTATTGCAAACGTCATTCGTTTTTCCCATAGTTTCTCCAAACATATATACTTTTATATATATGCAAAAACAATCATTTATTCTAATCGATATGACGTCTTTATATATATATATATATATATAAGAAGTATATATGTGCACATACTAAAGGTATATAATAAGTATGCACAATACAAATGTGTATTTATGTATCTATAGAGGATTCGCTTTGTATTCACAATGAATTACATAAGATAATTAAATTACAAAAAAATTCATTTACTAAGTTTTACATGTTAATTCATTTATTCATCATCTGAACTACAAGAACCTTCGTTATTGTCGCTATTAACACTTTCAGTCTCCCAATCCTCCTCTGATCCATCACTGTCGTCGTTCGGGCCCACTACAACATTGTATCGCGGAAGATCACCGAGGTCAATTGTAATTGATTGAATCGGTATTTCAATTGAAGACACACCTTGTATCTGAAATGGTTCTTGTATAACATTTGTATCTCGCAGTGTTTCCGCATCATTTTCCATTGAAGATTCTAAACGTTGGTCAACGACGTTGTCAACGTCGTCATCAGTTGGGTCTTGTTCTGGTATAGCATACACATTCCTCTTATCCATCTTATGAACAACTTTCCAACCTCCCCTGGCTTTAGGGTCATCTAGATACACAATCTGTTTTGCCATGTTTGCCAAAATGTAAGGGTCTTCATCATACCCAGTTCGGTTAATGTTCACTGATAGTAAGCCATGGTCTATTTTAACACTTCCCTGCCTATTTGGGTTTGTATCAAACCATCGACACTTAAACATAATCACTTGGTATCGGTCTTTGTAAAGCAATGGCACGACAGTTGTTAGTTTACCATAGAAATCAATGTCCGTACTTTCTCCTCCACCTGGGACATGAACACCGCTATTTTGTGTACACAACTTGTCATCTCGTGCAGCCCCCAAAAACTTGACGCCGTTAACATGGCAACCCGAGAACAATTCAGCACGAATCGGGCCGAATGCCAAATTATATAACTCTTCATTATAAGTGGGGGAATTCGATACTTTCAATTTATTCACCTAATATTACACAAAAACATTCACATATTAGTTTCAAAAAATTAAATACTACAATATATATGTGAAATACAAAACACTTATAACTTACATATTCAAAAAACCATTTTGGAAACAATTCTCGGTGTTTCTTGGCATACAAATGTGATGGATGTTCTCGCTTCATCATCTCTTCATGCTCATCTAAGTATGCTATTATCTCATTGCAATTGTTTAGTACGAACCAATGTGCTATATCCATGTCAATTCTGGAAAACGACGCTCCTGATCCAGGATCTCCAAAGGGTCGTGTACTTTGGGCAAAAAAAGAGAGTTTCTCTTTTCTCACACCTCCGTCATTATTGCGCTGAGGACGATTGAAAGCCGTCTCCACATCTTTTAAATACATTCCATAGAAAGTAAGGGTCTCATACTGAACCCGAGCCTCTATAATTGATCATTCGGGCTTCACCCTATTGCGTACACTTTTCTTCAGCTCGCCGAGAAGCCTGTCAAAATTTTAAAAAAACAAATTAGCATGCGTGAGATAATGATGAGCAAGGAAAACAAATTATGAGCATGATATACCTTTCTATTGGATACATTCAGCGATAGTTGACTGGACCAGCAAGCAACGCCTCTTGTGGCAAGTGAACTATCACGTGGATCATACTTGTGAAGAAAGTTGGAGGGAATATCATCTCAAACTTGCATAGAACTTGTACAATGTCATCGCGCAACTGATAAATGTCTGTCTTTCGCAACGTCTTTGCCGTAAGTTGGGAAAAAAATCTAGACAACAACATGATGGGCTTCACAACATCTTCCGGCAAAAGGTGTCGAATACCCACACAAAGTAGGCGTTGCATAAACACATGGCAGTCATGGCTCTTTAGTCCAGTAAATTTACCCCCGTCAACATTCACACAACGTGCGATATTAGAAGCATACCCGTTAGGAAACTTTACAGACGATACAAACTTTAGAAACTCTTTTTTGTCATTCGGTTTTATGGAGAAAAATGCAAGATCCCTTCCAGCTTTATTACTGTCTCTATTCATCCATAAACCCCTTCATATGCCCATTCTTTCCAAATCAAAACGAGCTTTGATTGTGTCCTTTGTCTTGCCCTCGATATCTAGAATCGTGCCTATCAATGTATTGAAGACATTTTTCTCCACATGCATAACGTCCAGATTGTGCCTCAATTTTTGTTTCGACCAATATGGGAGCTCATAGAACATAGACTTGTGCGTCCAATTCAGATGTGTAGAAGGTCTGATCCGAGTAACCGTTTTCCCAAACTGACCAAAATCCAAACGATTAAGCTGTTCCAAGATCTGATCACCGGACCATTCTCTAGGTCTTGCGCGAAGCTCTTTGTTCCCATCGAACTCTCTATCCTTTTCATGCCACTCGTGGTCCCATGGCAACCATCTTCGATGACCAAGGTAACAAACTTTCCCAGCGTGCCAACCAGAAGTTACATCTTCCTTGCATACGGGGCATGCCATATAACCCTTTGTGCTCCACCCAGAAACCATTGCATATGCGGGAAAATCATTCACAGTCCACAAATCCTTCAACTCATCAACCAACGGCCTTAAGTACACATCAATTGACCTCCCAGGATCCTCAGTTATCAAAACAGTCATCATCATGTACTCTTTCTTCATGCATTTCCAAGGCGGCAAGTTATATGGGAATACAAAAATCGGCCAAGTGCTATGGTGTTGGTTTAGAACCCCGTACGGATTGAATCCGTCAGTGGCAAGTCCCAATCTAACATTTCGGGGTTCAACAGCAAACTCGGGGAACGTTCGATCGAACAATTTCCATGCCTCCCTATCTGCAGGATGCCGCATCACATCGTCGTCTACCCGTTTTTCCTTATGCCATCTCATGTCTGTGGCAGTATGCGTCGACATATACAATCGCTGCAACCTTGGTTTCAGGGGCAAATAACGCATGACTTTTGTGGAATCTTAGTCATTCTATTATGCGATGTCTGTTTGAATCTCGACTCATTGCATATAGGGCATGTATCCAATGTTTCATACTATATGTAGAATAACATGCAATTGTTTTTGCAAGCGTGGATTTTTTCATACCCCAATCCAAGACCACTCAACACCTTCTGCGCATGTCCGTGGTCTTTCGGCAAACAATTGTCCTTCTGAAGCATTCTCTTGAAAACCCCCAAAAAGTAATCAAAACACAAGTTCGACATACGATACTTTATTTTTCAGTGCATTAGCTCCACAATGGCTGTCAGAACGGAAAAGCTCTCGCACCCCGGGTATAACTCTTGGTTGGCATTTTTTAACAGTATTTCATACTGTTTGAACTCTGCACTGTCCATTGGTGTAGGCACATCATCTTCCCCTTCCTGATTGCTGCTGGTCGATGCAAATGGAAAAGCATCATGTATAATATCCATGACTTGGTCATTAGGATCCACAATAGGTTCAACATTTTCCGCTCTTGTGGCGTTTGAAGACGAAGCACCCGGGTCAAAATCAAATTGTTCCCTATGATGGTTCCAAGTATTATATGTCTCAATCATTCCATTCCTTACTAAATGGAATCGAACATTTTCAATTGTCTCCCATAACGTGTTGTTACACCTCCTACAAGGACACCGGATTCTAGTTGCACCCGGGTTGTATGTATGTGCAAAGTCAATAAAATCCTCGATTCCATCCAAGTATTCGTCTGCGAATCTATTCAGGTTCTGTATCCACCTTCTGCTCATAATTCCTGGAACCACAATCATAACAACGTCATACAAAATCTTCATGTCACCTTATGCCTCCGGTAAGGTGTACAAAATCATAACAATGTCACGTAATATACGGCTACATGAGATTAGATTTCGACGTGGATGAATTTCGGCAGCATCTCGATACAGTTCTTGAGGTGTACCGTAGGTATAAATACCTACGTACCACCCGAAGAACGTACAGAGATACCACCGAAATCTCCACAATCGAAACCTAATCCTGTAGCCGTACATTACGTGACATAACTATGCATTCCCAAATTGTCCAAATAATGGGACAATTCAAGAATTAATTGGACCGCAGTCATGCTTTACGCATCCATGCACGAAATCCAACTACCCTCGAACGGGAAACTAAGTGTCACTCAAAATAAAAACAAAAATACGAAGTTAATTTCAATTAACTTCGTACATCACAACACATTAATACCATAATATAAATATAATTTCACAAAACAAATGTAAACATAACAAATAAAGTTTAACATAACATAAATAATTTTACATATCCTAAAATATAAAACGAAGAAAATACCTTCCCAATCGTTTTCCACCAATC
Source organism: Prunus padus (assembly GCA_024362665.1). Lineage (NCBI taxonomy): Eukaryota > Viridiplantae > Streptophyta > Magnoliopsida > Rosales > Rosaceae > Prunus > Prunus padus. The sequence continues at coordinate 11,667,636 of JANFAM010000011.1, forward strand.
GTTAATCACACGTAATATCCCTGTAGACAACGAAATTAATGGCGTTAGAATCAATTTAAATTAATACTTTTACACTAACGACAAAAAATATTTACCCAATGAACGTAGCAAATTTCAAGTTCAAGCAGAGGCAAGCTGCAATTTTTTGTAGCTTGCCTCTGCAATGACTGCTCCTAGCTTATATACTGAAAGGAGGATTTTGCGCGAAGAAGACTATTTTGTCGCGCTAACCCTCCTTTTTCTTCGCGCAAAATCCAAAATTCGTAGCGCAAAATGGATTTTTTTGTCACACAAAATCAAGTCGACATTATACTTTACGCGACAATGAAAAACCTTTCGTCACGCATAGTTTCGTCGCACAAGTGCACTTATTCGTCGCGCAAATGATCAATGTCGACGCGCAGGACCTTGTCGACATCAAAATTTGTGTGACGAGACTAATTTCCGTCGCGCAAGAATTTGGCGCCAAATAAAAGCACTGTGTTTTTTTGCGCGACGGATTTTTTTTTATGTCGCGCAACTCCTTTTACGCGACAAAAAATTATGCCATCGCTATAAGTTTTTTAGCGCGACGGAGATTTTCGTCGCGCAAGTTTTTCCCGCCAAATTTAGAACACGCCTTTTTTTTGCATGACGATAAATTATATGGTCGCGCTAAAAGTTCATAAGCGACGAAGATTTTCGTCACTCAAGTTTTTGCCGCCAAATTTAGAACCCGCCCAATTCCATCTCATGTTGTATAGGTCTTTGCGTCAATTATGTTAAATTTTTCTGTCAAAATAATGGGTAAATTGAGAAATTCATATCAAATATTCTCTCTCTGTCTCTAAATTTTTAGAACAATTAGAGCAGAGAGTTAGTATTGGCTGAGAAGACTTTTGTGTGGTTTTTATGAGAAGTGAGTTGGAGAGGGAAGAATCTAATGAGATCTTAGGATGTGTCTTTGATAGATTTCGGACCAATGGGAAACCACACCTTGGCTGAGGATGTCACTTGCTCAATAGCCTATGTAACAGATTTAAAACAAGAATTCGACAACCCAGGCGGTGATTTCGAAGAGTGGGTCTCCTACTGGGGTTGGGAGGGGTACCGTGTTCAGATATTGATGGTTTGGAGGGGGTGAGAGGAGGCCAAGAGAGAAAGGCAAAGACAGTGAGGTGTTCAATTTTTGGGTCTAGGTTTTGAGAGAGAGAGAGTTATCATTGGGTTTGGGTAGAATAAGGTGGTGACTAGGTAAAAGTCTTATTTGCTCTTAAAATTTGATATGAATTTCCCAATTTGCTTTTAATTTTGACAGAAATTTAACAGAATTGACGGAAGAACAAGTGGTGCAACGCAATATTTAAATAAAAGATGACCACAACAATTTTTGCGGTTGAGAGATGAAAAAGCAAAGTGGGGTCTTATTTGAGGAACCATTGCTACAATTTTGTCTTTATTTAAATTATTTTCTTCTACAATTATCTATAACATATGTCTGTCCCCTGCAGTTGAAAGCTGTAGCCCGAACTTACTTTGAGGAGGCCAAATGGTTCAACGAAGGATACACCCCAACTATGGAGGAGTATTTGCATGCTGCAATAGTTTCTAGTGGTTACCCCGTGGTTTCAACTGTATCCTTACTTGGCATGGGAGATATTGTAACAAAGGAGACATTTGAGTGGCTGTTAAATGACGCAAAAATAGTTAGAGCTTCTGCCACCGTTGCTAGGTTCATGGATGATATTGTCACAAGCAAGGTATAAAATATTCTTGTCATGCGAGATTAGGTATGCATGTTTAAAATGCAAAGATTCACATCGGAAACTTTTGACAAAATAAAATGCTATATATAATAAGTGGTTACAGTACTAATAGGCATCAGGGCCTTTTGTGATAAAAATACACATTAGGCTTTGTTGGTGGTTAAGTTGGGAACATCGGTGTTAATAGTAGTGGCTCATTGGTTTGTCTATGTACAATAAACACAATATCGGTGTTACTATAGTAGTAGTAGTAAGAATGAGAATCTGATTTTCTATAATATTACCGAATTAATATTTTGAATTTCTATATGCAGTTTGAGAAAGAGAGAGGCCATGTTGTGTCTAGTATTGATTGCTACATGAAGCAATATGGGGTGTCGGAGCAAGAGGCACTTGATGTTTTGAACAAGCAAGTGGTGGATGTGTGGAAGGGCATAAACGAGGAGTTTCTTAGACCAACTGCAGCGCCAATGGCTGTCCTAATGAGAGTTCTTAATTTAACAAAAGTGATAGATCTCCTTTACAAAGGTGACGATGGTTACACGCGTGTTGGTAAAGTGGTGAAGGATAAGATTGCTTCACATTTTATTGATCCAGTGCCAATTATATGAGTTTTTATGTCAGATTGTCTTTTGGTTTTTGCTCAAATAAGCGGGAACTCTATGGTTTGAGTTAGTTCCTGCCAATATTGTCTGGTTATTTATTGGACTTTAGCCCTTATTGGGAGAAAGGGGCTCTTTTCCTTTATTTAAATGTCTGTAATAATGTACTACTGGGGTCCTGAATGGTGAGGATTAATTGTATCTTTTCCTTATTTCTCATGTGCTACAATAGGGACCTCTATTGTTTTTATCTTTTCCTTATTTCTCATGAGGATTGTCTTTTGGTTTTTGCTCATATAAGAGGGACCTCTATGGTTTTTATCTTTCTATTGTTTGCAAGAGCCCTTTGTGGGGCTATGTTTTTGTATTGCCTTCTTATTAATGAAATTGTTGCACTGACCACAAAAAATTTTAAAGAAAAAACTTGACAACAATAATTTGTTCCCCTCCTCGTAGTTTAGATTAGATTAAAAAAGAATATCATTTGTATAAAATTATAATAAATAAATAAAAGGGGATGCCGCCTCCTCCATTGGGAGCATTAAATAACAAGTCAATCCACTATAAGTTTACCTCAAAATCTAATTTTAAAGTGAAAATTGAAGAGAGAAATTTAGAATATAACAAATGCTACATGTGTTAACTTGTTACTTTTAAAGAGGAAGATCAAAATTTCATTACCACCAAACAAACAGTTACATCAAACACTTTATGTTTTTTAGTGGCCCGGTTAAAACATTTCCAAAGAATTTCTACTGGTGATGTTAATGTAGACTTGCTGCTGGGTGCATGACTCTAGTATAGAATTTTATGCTGCTGGGTGCATGATTCTAGTATAGGATTGCTGCTGAGTGCATGATTCCAGTATAGGATTATCTGCTTGCATTTTCCCCATGTTGTGACCTGCAATTAACCAATACATGTTAAAAGTAGAAAAATAAAATAAACCAACTGGGTAAATAAAGAAAGCAACATATTTTTGGATGTTTTTGGATGTTTTTGTGTTTTTTTTTTAATTTAAAATAAAAATAAAAATAAAATAAAAGGGGTAGAGAGTTTAGAAAAATTGGGTTGCCTCCCAATAAGCGCTTTAGTTAATGCCTATAGCTAGACATTGCCGAAAGTTGGTGGTCAGATCACTGGTTCCTTCAGAGTCAACGACTCAACTGCAATGTCAAATGGTGCCTCCAAGTAGTGTTTGAGTCTATGGCCATTTACTTTAAACTCGAAACCGGTGTTTCCATTTTTAATATCCACAGTGCCGTGTGGATAAACTTTAGTAACAATGTAGGGACCATGCCACCTAGATTTTAATTTTTCAGGGAATAACTTCAACCTTGAATTGAAAAATAGAACCTTTTGACCTGGCTGAAACCATTTTCAGAGAATTTTGCTGTCATGGAATGCTTTTGTTTTCTCTTTGTATATCTTTGCACTTTCATATGCATCATTTCGAAGTTCTTCCAATTCATGCAACTGTAATTTTCGTTTTGCTACAACTGTTACATACTCAAAAGTGTCTGCATCCTTTGTTTGTGATGTGTCTGGACTATGTAAAACACTTGGTAACGGATTTTATGTCAATTTGGTCATAATTTCTGCATGAATAACACCTTCTAACACATCTGCCCGCATAAATTCTTGCTGCTCATCTGGGCGTTTTGCAACTTCAAATAGGCTAAAAACCAGAGATTGGTCTTGAACTCTAAATGTTAAAGTGCCTGCTTCCAAGAGAATCAATGTTTGGGCAGTGGCCATAAATGGTCTTCCCAAAATAATCGGTGTTTGCAAATCTTCATCCATGTCCAAAACTACGAAATCTGCTGGTAAATACAAATTGTCCACCTTGATAATTAAATCTTCAATGATCCCCCTAGGATATGTAACATAACGGTCCGCTAGTTGAAGAAGAACTGATGTATGCTTTAGATCTCATTGGCCCAATCTCTGAAAAACAGAATAAGGCATTAAATTAATACTAGCACCTAAATCAATGAATGCATGTTTAAAATTAGAATTTCCAATAGTGCAAGAAATTGTAAAACTCCCTGGATCTTTCTTTTTGGGTGGCAATTTGTGCTGTAGAACTGCGCTGCATTGCTCAGTAAGAACAACTTTTTCAAAATCTACCAACTTCTTTTTGTGTGTGCACACTTCTTTCAAAATTTTGGCATATGATGGAATGTTTTTGATTGCATCAAGTAGTGGTAGGCTAATCTGAACTTTAGATAACAACTGCATGAAGTCCCTCAACTGCTTGTCTTTTGCTTTTGGCTTCAAACGCTCTGGATATGGAATTGGTGCCTCATAAACACGCTCAGAAACTTGTGTTGGGACAGTTTCTGTACCGGGCAGATTCTGTTTTTCTGTAGAATCTGCAGGTTCTGCTGCCGTTTCAGTATTTTCTGCACAACTTTCAACTGCTCGCTGATCCTTTTCAGTGCTATTGTGACGATTATCATAACTTTTTCCACACCGTAAAGTCCGAACAACGTTACAATCTTCACGTCCTCTTGGATTAGGCACTATTTGACTAGGGAATTTGCCTTTTTCTCGCTCGTAAATCTGTGCAGCTAGCTGTCCAAATTGTTGCTCCAAACTTTTAATTGATGCTTCAACATTTTGAAATCTTTGATTGTTGCCCTTTATGAATGATTGAGTTGTTGCTGCCAATTTAGCAAGTTGATCATCCAAAGATGGTCTGATACCATTATGTCACGACCCGACTCTCCTCGCACGATATTGTCCGCTTTGGGCCCCGCCCTCACGGTTTTTTTCTGGGAACTCACGAGCAACTTCCCAATGGGTCACCCATCCTGGGATTGCTCTAGCCCCAACTCGCTTAACTTCAGAGTTTCAAGAAATCTGAAGCCAGTGAGCTCCCAAAATGTCTCTTCCTAGGAAGAGAAGTGCCTACACATATAAGCACTTCCCCTTTCACTCCCTAAGTGATGTGGGATTACTCACTGTTCTTGCTTCCTCAAGCTCACAGGTCTTACACTACTAACTGATTATTGTTTATGTTACTCGATGTCAAAAAAGAATGGGGAAAGCCATCTTTGAGTTATCATTCATTTCTGACGCTTGCGGGGGATCCCTCATGGGTGTCGTCCCCGCTTTCTATTACACTTTCTTCTCTTCCTCTGGTTGGGAATATGGGAAATTGCGAGATTGCAGAAGTTCCAACAGTTGAAGAAGACGAACCCAGTAAATTTTGGGTCTGTCAATGCTTTTTTGCCACCTTCTTCGTTCATTCCTTTCTTCCCCAATCTCCTCATCCCTTTTCTTCCTCTCTCTTCATCTCCTAAAAATAAGATCTTGATACCTCTGAGCTCACCATCTCTTTCAAACTCAATTTTTTTTTTAACCACACCTCTTTCATTTCATTTTCTTTAAAAGGCTATAAAATAAAAAAAAATAACTTGTGCTCAAACACAATTCTTCTTTTATACCAAATTTTTTTTCTATTCTTTTACAGTGAATTGTGAAGCATCATTTTTCTTTTATGTTATTTCAAGTTTTAGTTGCATATGTATTGTTTTAAACTTCAGTTGATTAAATCAGAAGTGTATTTGGTTTTAATTTGGACTCTGAGAAAACGTTGGTCCATATCCATTTGTTTGTTCTTGTTGTGATCAGATCATTGCTCGATCATATACAACATTAAGAGTTTGTTTCATTTACGTTTGATTAGTCTCATACGATCTTATCTCATGCTCAGTCCATATTAAAATCTAATTTCTATAAGAAAACAATATAATATAAAACAAAACAAATTATAAAATATTACCGTTGCATATCACTTTGAATCGTTTCATTTATGCTTGCACAAGTTTGTTGCTATTTTTTTTTTCTTTCAAGGTCATGCATGCATTGTTTCAATACAGGTGCATTGTTTAGTTACTTGTGCATTGTAAATAAATCAGCATTAAAATATAATTTAATAATAATTTAATTTGACATATCGGGTGGAGTGTAAAACTGTATAAGATGTCAAATTACCATATCAATCATCAAATTTAAATTTGATATTTGGTATTTGACATATCCCTTGAAGATGCTCTAGGAGTCAGTTTTGGAATGAGCACTAGTGTTCTCATGAAACACATGTATCATGTTTTTTATTTATGAATTCTTAATTTCACTAAAAAAAAATGTTAGATGTGCATAATTCAACACATAATCTGAAAGTACGTGTCAGATTTGCTGCTTTTTGAGTAAAGACAGAACAAGATTGAAAGGAAGATTTTGTTGAAACATATATACAACACATGTAGCATGTTTTATTTGTTCTTATCTTAACTTCCCTGTCCAACTCTCTGGTTTGTTGGTCCTGGTCCAACCAAAACATGTTGCATGCAGTATATATATATATTTTTTTTTGTAGCCTTACACAGACGTCAACACAAGGACAACCACCCAAAATTCACCAATTCTGTCAAATCTGAACCACAAAGAGAGCGGCAGCCAACAAAGCATGACCAAGGGATTTCACAACCCGAAGCCCATAGAAACAACACCAAGTAACTGGAAGGGTATCAACATGATCAGTCGAACACTGCCGACAGTATTTTTTTTTTTGGGGTATTTTATTATAGAATCTCTGTTATTATTTTATTCCTTTTATATGGATCTCTGTCGGCAACGGTCTTAAAAGGAGTCCACTTTTCTTCATCTATTTTTCTTCCTTTTGTGCTCTCCCTCTACAAGTTTTACAACTTTGAATTCTTTAAATTCAATATTTTTAAATTAATTTGATTATGGCACAGAACGAATACTACTTTTAAACAAAATAGAGTGGCCTATTGCCACCGAAATTCTTATATCCCTACGCATATTTTTAAAAAAATCTAATCACTAGTCATATTTCTATGTGAGATTTGCTAAAATATAAAAACTATGAAAGAATATTTGTTTGTGAGAATTTTCTATGTATTTTTCTCCTTCTAGAATGGTATATTTATTGTACATGATCGGTTCATAATTGTATATCATTTTGTACCCTTCTAGCATATGATTTAGTTATGTTTTTGAGTTAAACTTGTGCTTTTAATCTCTTTTATGTTTGTCATTCAGTTAATTGAGCTTTAGGTAGCAATGAGGGCCCAAATGTGCAAAATGGTCCAAAAACGTGCAGACTGAGTTAGCAATTTGTTTCAACCTTATCTCCTTCCTCCGAACTTGGATTAGCCCAAGTCACATGTGGTTGGAAAGATGACATCTTGAACTTGAAGATGGACGGCTCAATGTCATCAGTTGCTTGAGGGAAGCCCAATTCATAAGCCCATGAAGTTGCTAGTCATACTGGCCTGAGGATGAGCTGCATGTGGGAGCATGTGTGAGTTGCATGTGGGAGCATGGGATCTGCAATAGCCAAAAGAGAAGAGAATTGATTGTTAATTCTAATTCACCCATCCCTTGTGCCTATATATAGAGAGGTCTGAGAACTCATTTTCATCATTCATTCCATAACACACATCCTTCACTTCAGCCTCCACACTCCCATAATTCCCCAAACACATTCAGAAATCAACCCAACACTCTAAATAGCCCCAAATCATCAAAACTGTCCCATCTCGCCTCCCTTCCATTTCCTTATGAATTTCCTCTTTCTCAACCATCACCACTCACCCAAACTCATCCCAAATCATCTCCTTAACCTTCATACATCCTTCTAGACGTGGGGAAGCTCTTGGAGAAGCATTAGACGTGAAGAAGCATTGGACACCACAAGAACTTCAGAAAAAGGGTTTTTCTACTCTTCTTGTATTCATTATGTTTTCTCATTTCTGTTTTAGTTTCCTTCCCATGATGAGTAGCAAAATCCATAACTAGGGCTTCGATGTAACCTAACATGAATATTCTGGGTGTATAAATTCCAAGTTTCAAGTTTGATTCAAGATTCATGCTCTTATTCATTATGCCTATCTACTTATATGCTAATCTGAATGCCTAGCTACCATTGAGATTTGTGTATTTTGGTTGAAACTAAAGTAAATACCTTATGCTTTTGTTTCAATTGAACTATGAATAAGATGAGTATGTATGGACATTCGCCAATAGGGATTAGATACATGCTTGGTTGTTTAAAACATTCTTCTATGCTTAATGGATTTCTGATGCTTGATTTGAGTTCGACAATAAGGACTTAATTAGGGAATTGGAAATACAAGGTTAGGATCAAACACCATGGCTTAATCATACTTTAGCTAGAATCAATCTTTGAATTTGAATTAGACTTGTCACTTGAATCCTTATAACCTAGAATTATATTGTTATGGTGAATCAAATGCTCTAGTCTCCAAATCTGTTTCCAACCTCAAAACCACTCTTTGATACACTTGTTTACTTTGCCTTTGTTTGCAATTTCGTTTTGTTTTGTTTGTTTTCACAAAGTCAATCAATCTCTTTAAAATCTATTTTAGACTTAACTTCTTGTTTCTAGAATTGGGTAATCTAAGTACATAACTAATTTGAACTTCTCAGTCCTCGTGGGTACGACCTCGTACTTGTCTTGCTATACTACTAATTGGCCCTTGCACTTGCAAGTTAACAATACAATAAATCATTGTATGTCAAGGAAAGAAATCATTTCTAATTCTATTTACAGTAGAAAATCAAGAATTAAAGTAAATCAATCACATTTAATATAGGAATCCTTGGTGTGTAAGGAAAGTAAACGCAAGTCAACAAGTCATGCCAACACTCCCCTTCAAGTTAGTGCATAGATATCACCAATGCCCAACTAGTCCAGTAAATTATGGATATCCTAATCGACGATGCCAGAACCAGATTTGCTTTTGTTTGCTATCAAAGGGATGCGTCACACTATTAGCCATGTCGGGACTTAAGTCATCCGTATAATAGAGCCCCCTCTCTTAGTACCACGACCAATAATCTCCTTAGTGTGAATGTCCTGAAGTAAACAAAAACTTGAGTAAATTAGTACACAACAATTCAATTGTTCAGTAATCTGACTAACATACATCAATTTATTGGATAGATATGGAACAAGTAAAGTATTGGTCAGTGAGAGAAAGGATGAGAGAGCAATAGTGCCAACTCCTGTCACAAGATAAGTAATTCCATTGTCGTTAGCAATACAAGATCGTCTAGGTTGGGTAGTATTCAGAAAATCATTAGGATCAAACGTCATATGATTAGTTGCACCAAAATCTATGATCCAACCCGTGAAATCACTTTTATTCTAAGTATGGAATCCATAACCAGTACCATTACTGGCAGTATTGCGTTGTGTTTGATCGTTGAGAGTACCCACCATTCAGGATGTGTCAGAGTCGTTGGTCGGGAGGTCGTAATATGTGCAGCAGAATATGGATAGGATATAGGTTGAGTTTGAATCTGGATCAGAATTTAGTCTTGGTCGTAGTGTGAGTCTTTTTGGAAATCTATTCTTCGAAGATCGGAGTTAAAATCAAGGTCTTAGTCGGATCCTGAGTAAGAATCAGGTTCGGGGTCGGGATCGGATCCTGAGTCAGGATCGAGTTCGGGGTCTGGTTTTGTATCTTTAGGAACTGAGCCATCTGAGCACTCAATTCGGCAACGGTCGGGGTCGGGATCAGATCCTAAGTCAGGATCGGGTTCGAGGTCTGGTTATGTATCTTTAGGAACTGAGCCATCTCAGCACTCAATTCGGTTAACATCGGGTGAGAATTAGTGGTGGGGCCGATGATGCTACATCCATGAGGAATGAAAAAATGATCCTCCCCCATGGCGGCGTGTGGGTTTGAAACTAGAGTCAGCAATCCCAAGATCGCTGCTCTTATACCATGCTAAAATATAAAAACTATGAGAGAATATTTGTTTGTGAGCATTTTCTATGTATTCTTTTCCTTGTAAAATGATATATTTATAGTACAATAAATCTTTGTAGGTCAAGGGAAAAAATAATTCCTAATTCTATTTACAGTAGGAAATCAAAAATTAAAGTTAATCAATCACATTTAATATAAGAATCCATAATGTGTAAGGAAAGTAAACGCGGGTCCACAAGTCACGCCAACAAGATTAAATAAAAGGACGAATTAAATTTAAAAGAACAAACTTGCAACAGTTGTTTTTATTATTTTTATCTTTCTATTGTTTGCAAGAGCCCCTTGTGGGGCTATGTTCTTGTAACAGTTGTTTTTATTATTTTTATCTTTCTATTGTTTGCAAGAGCCCCTTGTGGGGCTATGTTCTTGTATTGCCTTCTTATTAATGAAATTGCATTGCCTTCTTATTAATGCTTTGCAATAATCTTATATCCCAACCCTTGCCTATATATACATGAGTCTACAATTCATGTTTTTCATAGCAAAGCTCAAGGCATATAGAAAACAGTACTAATTAGTGCACCATCTGATTTTTTTATTTAAAAAAACAGCAAAACATGTCTATCCAAGTTTGTGCAGTAGCTCAATCACCAAATGCTAAGCCTGAAATTATTCGGCGGACAGCAAACTTCCACCCAAGCATTTGGGGTGATCGGTTCCTCAGCTATGATTCCCAAGACATTGTAATCTCATGCAAATTATCATTATATTTCATGTTAATTTTTCTCAAAAAATAATTTCGCTAGTGTTTTGCTTATTTAATTAATTGCTGGCAGCAGATAACAAATGCCCGGAACCAACAAGAAGTTGAGGAGCTGAAAGAAGTAGTGAGGAGGGAAGTATTCACAATTAGTGCAGGTGACTTTTCACATCAACTCAAGTTCATTGATGCAGTCCAGCGCCTTGGCGTGGCATACCATTTTGAAAGTGAAATTGAAGAAGCATTGGAGCGTATGCATGCTGCATGTCGTGACCATGACTATAATGATGATGGAGATCTACACAACGTTGCTCTTGGTTTTCGGCTACTAAGACAACATGGATATAATGTTTCATGTGGTAAGTAAATCTACAAATTAATGTAGCAGAGTGTAATGTGACTGAGTTTTTGGCTAGCTAATTTTGTATCTCTTGCCTGTCCATTTTTATGACAACCAAACAGATGTGTTCAATAAGTTCAAAGATGAAAATGGAAGCTTCAAGGAATGCTTAATTGTGGATGTTCCGGGGATGCTAAGCCTTTATGAAGCCGCGCATCTAGGCGTACGGGGAGAAGAAATAATAGATGAAGCTCTTGCTTTCACCACCACTCACCTTGACTCTGCTGCAAAAGCTCGTGTAAGCTACGAACATGCAGAACAAATCACTCAAGCCTTGGAGAGACCTTTGCGAAAAGATCTAGAGAGGGTATGTGCCAGGCGGTACATGTCAAGGTACCAAGATGAAGCTTCACACAATGAAGCCTTGTTGAAACTTGCAAAGTTAGATTTCAATCTTGTTCAGTCTTTGCACAAAAAGGAGCTCAGTGAGATTACTAGGTAAGTCTCTCGTTTAATTGTAAATGTGAGCATATGTAGTCAAGTTACATATATAGCTAATGTTATTGCTCATTAGGTGGTGGAAAGAAGTAGACTTTGTAAAGAAGCTGCCTTTTGCAAGAGACAGAATCGTGGAGTTGTACTTTTGGATAGTCGGAGTATACTTTGAACCCCAATACATCGGAGCAAGAAAAATTCTTACAAAAGTGATTGCCCTGGTATCAGTGATGGATGATATCTACGATGCATATGCTACGTTTGAAGAACTTCAGATCTTTACTGCAGCAATTGAGAGGTACTACTTTGAAATCATAATTTTTTTTTAAATAATAATTTAGAGCTGATTTATTGTAATTGCAGAAGTGCTCCTAAATAAGTCCAACTTATCAGGTTAAGATGAATGAATGGTTTATCAAAATTTCAGGTGGGATATGAGTTGCATTGATGAACTCCCAGACTATATGCAAATATTCTATCGTACCCTTTTGAATGTTGTCGATGAAATTGAGGAAGAGATTGCGAAGGATGGAAGGTCATACCGAGTTTATTATGCAAAGGAATCCGTATGTATATACACACTTTTGCTTATAATATATTTAAGGCAAAATTGTAACAACGGTTCCTTAAATAAGACCCCACTTTACTTTTCGTCCCGTAACCTCAAAAATTATTATGGTCGTCCTTCAATTTCATCTCGTGTTGCATCATTGGTCTTTTCGTCAATTATGTTAAATTTTCTGTCAAAATTAAGTGTAAATTGAGAAATTCATATCAAATATTCTCTCTCTGTCTCTAAATTTTTAGAACAATTAGAGCAGAGACTTGGTATTGGCTGAGAAGACTTTTGTGTGGTTTTTATGAGAAGTGAGTTGGAGAGGGAAGAATCTAATGAGATCTGAGGATGTGTCTGATAGATTTCGGACCAATGGGAAACCACACCTTGGCTGAGGATGTCTCTTGCTCAACAGCCTTGTAACAGATTTAAAACAAGAATTCGACAACCCACATGGTGATTTCGAAGAGTGGGTCTCATACTGGGGTTGGGAGGGGTACCGTGTTGAGATGTTGATGGTTTGAAGGGGGTGAGAGGAGGCAAAGAGAGAAAGGAAGAGACAGTGAGGTGTTCAATTTTGGGTCTGGGTTTTGAGAGATAGAGAGAGTTGTCATTGGGTTTGGGTAGAATGAGGTGGTGACTAAGTAAAAGTCTTATTTGCCCTTAAAATTTGATATGAATTTCCCAATTTGCTATTAATTTTGACAGAAAACTAACAGAATTGACGGAAGAACGAGTGGTGCAACGCACCTAATACCCGCTACTCAGAGTTGAAAGTAGCACAATCGGTCCATGAGAGCGAACTAACAACACGAGGTGGTTCACCTGCTCGTTAGAGGGGGTTCAGCTACTGACCGATAGGTCAGGAGTTTAGCTACTGACCGATCACATCTACATCTACTTATAAAAAGCACGTACACACAAGCAAGCTTGAATAAATGAAGGAAGACCATAACAATTTTAGCGGTTGAGAGATGAAAAGTTATTTGAGGAACCATTGCTACAATTTTGTCTTTATTTAAATTATTTTCTTCTACAATTATCTATAACATATGTCCGTCCCCTGCAGTTGAAAGCTGTAGCCCGAGCTTACTTTGAGGAGGCCAAATGGTTCAACGAAGGATACACCCCAACTATGGAGGAGTATTTACATGCTGCAATAGTTTCTAGTGGTTACCCCGTGGTTTCAACTGTATCCTTACTTGGCATGGGAGATATTGTAACAGAGGAGACATTTGAGTGGCTGTTCAATGACGCAAAAATAGTTAGAGCTTCCGCCACCCTTGCTAGGCTCATGGATGATATTGTCACAAGCAAGGTATAAAATATTCTTGTCATGCGAGATTATTAGGTATGCATGTTTAAAATGCAAAGATTCACACCGAAAACTTTACAAAATAAAATGCTATATATAATAAGTGGTTATAGTACTAATAGGCATCATGGCCTTTTGTGATAAAAATATACATTAGGCTTTGTTGGTTGTTAAGTTGAGAACAACATCGGTGTTAATAGTAGTGGCTCACTGGTTTGTCTATGTACAATCAACACAATATCGGTGTTAGTATAGTAGTAGTAAGAATGAGAATCTGATTTTCTATAATATTACCGAATTAATATTTTGAATTTCTATATGCAGTTTGAGAAAGAGAGAGGCCATGTTGCTTGTAGCATTGATTGCTACATGAAGCAATATGGGGTGTCGGAGCAAGAGGCACTTGATGCTTTGAACAAGCAAGTGGTGGATGTGTGGAAGGACATAAACGAGGAGTTTGTTAGACCAACTGCAGCGCCAATGGCTGTCCTAATGAGAGTTCTTAATTTAGCAAAAGTGATAGATCTCCTTTACAAAGGTGACGATGGGTACACGCGTGTTGGTAAAGTGGTGAAGGATAAGATTGCTTCACATTTTATTGATCCAGTGCCAATTATATGAGTTTTATGTCAGATTGTCTGTCTCAAATAAGAGGGACCTCTGTGGTTTGAGTTACTTCCTGCCAATATTGTCTGGTTATTTATTGGTCTTTCGCCCTTATTGGGAGAAAGGGGCTCTTTTCCTTTATTTAAATGTGTGTAATAATGTACTACTTGGGTCCTGAATGGTGACGATTGTATCTTTTCCTTATTTCTCATGTGCCACAATAGTTACCTTGTGATGCCGCCAATGATGCACTGCTATATACTTGACTTTTCGATATGATAGTGTGGGATCAATTTAGAATATTAATATATATATATATTTGTTCTCAAGGGTTCCCACATCTTTTTGCCGACAATTCTATCTATGTCACGACCCGACTCCCCTAGCATGATAGTCCGCTTTGGGCCCCGCCCTCACGGTTTTATTTCTGGGAACTCACGAGCAACTTCCAGTGGGTCACCCATCTTGGAATTGCTCTAGCCCCAACTCGCTTAACTTCGGAGTTCCAAGGAATCCGAAGCCAGTGAGCTCCCAAAAGGCCTCGTTCTAGGAAGAGAAGTGTCCACACATATAAGGCACTTCACTTTTCCCTCCCCGAGCGATGTGGGATTGCTCACCATTCTTGCTTCCTCAAACTCACGGGTCATACAATCTACCCCCCTTGGGGCCCAGCGTCCTCGCTGGCACACTTTCGGTCAGGGTCCAGCTCTGATACCATTAAATTGACAGGACCGGCCCCAAATTCCTCGGAACCCGAAACCGACCATGTGGTTTTTACGACATTAAACAAATGCCGGCCCATTTACTAATTTGGAACTTCTATTTTCAAGGTTTAAACGAAAGATAGGGCCGAGACTTCTGTCGAGCAAAGTCCCCCTGTAAAATGGACTTTTCCCAAATTGTTAAACCTGCAGAAAAACTCAATCGGCAGCATGCAACAAGTTTACAAGCACACACAACAGTATACAGCCTCCGGCCTCAAAGTTTCAATCCTAATGGGCAAGTATCGGAGCTCATATAAGATTAAAGTTTAAGTTTACATACCGAATGCGACATTAAATGAAAGTTTACAAAAATAGGATCCTCCTTAGATTCGAGGCTTGGGAGTCGACGCTCGGCTTAGATGCTTGGCTCGGATTTGCTATTGTCTGGGGGCGCAAAACAGAAAAATGTGAGTGGACGAAAATAAAAGTTTTCACAAGGTTAAAACAAAACTATAACCCCACCTTTTTTAAAAATAATGAGAAAAACATGCAATTCTCTTTTATAAGCAATCGAAGTTTAAGATTAAACTTTATATATATATATATATATATATATATATATATATATATTTATAATCAAACTTAAAATCAATACAATCTTAATAAAATTAAAGGAAACTCAAGAATGAACTCAAATATCTGAAGTGAAGGAAATTCCCAAACCAAAAACAAACCTCTTACAACGAACTCAATTACCCAAAGGTAGCTCTCGTACGAAAAACCAAATCCATAAAATTTTGAAATCTCGTAATGCAGAAATACATTGTAGAAGTCATATATATATATATATATATATATAAAATCAGTTTGAAACCAGCACAATTCAGGATAATAGAAAATCCGAACTCAATTCAAAGGCCCGCACTTAATTCTCGATGAAGACCAAATTCATAATAATATAAACACAAGGGTCAAATCCAAAACGAAAGAATTTTAAACCAAACTAAACCAAACTCAAAAAGATGAGAGAATAGAAGCTAAAACCCAAATCGAAATGATTTCCAATAAGACTAAACTTCAAGATAAATGACTCAACTTTTCCCAAGTCCCGACTCGACTCAAAACGCATGCCCGTAAGCATTGCGAGCGAGGAAGTATCCACGCCGAAGAAGATAAGAAGATACTCATACAATTTAATAATGATATAATAGTAATATAATAATAAGTATATATATATATATAAAAGAATATAAGAATAAAATATTATAACTATATATAAATATACGTATATAAAACCAACCTCAACACCAAGAGTTTGTACCAGGGAACAATCCATCCGGGGCATTGTTTGTCTGGACACGGGACGGCATCGCATCATCCCGTGCCCAGGGTTGAGCCGTCCAACTGGGGAACTGAAGCTCAAAGGCACACACGCCGGCATCGCATCTCACGTGCTACCACAACTAGTCCTACGTGGGCGCAGACTACCCGTCAAGGGTCTTCGGTAACACCTTTCAAGGGTGCCCGGGACATATCTCAATCCAATCAATATCCATCATCCATATCCAAGTCCGAGGGTGGTACATAGGGTGGTGTTCTCAATAACCAATTCACAAACTCAAATGTTTCCCAAAGATCACAACACGGATTAACCAAACCCCAGAATCATCAAATCAACCCAACCCCACATACCAAGACACCCCATCTAAACCATAAAAATATTAACAAATAAGTATAAATAGATAGGACTCGAAAATAATTAGGTAAACATAATTCATATTTATGTAGTCTTAAAATGTGGAATTAATCCAAATTTATGTAGAGAATCTCAAAAGTCGAATATAATTCATAAAAACCAAGGTATAATAATCCGATATACTAAATTTAAGATCTTAAATATCATTCGTAAAACCCACACCAATTCATAATTCACTATGAACATTAATACACTCTCAATATTTAATATAAACCAAGAAGTTCATAAGAATTGCTAGAAAACCCTTTTAAAAAATGTTATAGTCTAAAATTTGCCAAAGATCGAAATTAAATGAATAATACGCTCACGAATATCCAATACAAGTCGAGGAACTTATAAAATACTATAAGGCATAATAAAGTATTAACCAAGTTCTCAAAGATCATTATAAATCACTAAATTCATAAAATGCCATAAAACATTTATAAACAATATAAAAATTCTCCATTAATAAAATAATCAATTCTAATAGAGAATACAATTAAATTCTGAAAATAATGCAAGTTTGAAAGCAAAGTCCACTCACTAATAGTCCCAGAATGTTTGACCCCTCCGAGGGTCCCGCCTGCAGCGTACGTCGAGCCGAATTACCTATTTCGAAGAACGAGAGAATCGGATTAGAAACCGCACTTCAAACGAAAACTTTAAAACACAACCCTAAACTTATCTCGGGACCTGATATATGCGTGCTCGTTCAAACAAGGTGTTCCTAGGGTCCAACCACGTCTTTCAACAAGTGGGACTGCCTCGGAAGGCTCACGGTCAACCGGGGGTCAAACTTCCCAGTTTGATCAACCCGGGCCCGCGGGACCCACGACCTCAAATTCAACCCGAATGTTCCAAAAGGTTCAACAAGGTCAACTAATCACGTCCCGAAGGTTCCGTCACGATCGAACGGTCGGATTTCTCACAATCGCGTGATCGGACGATTTTCGTTAACTTAACTTTAAGTCAATGATCCGAAGCATCCGGGGCTCCGAATCTCGATCCACGAGTTACTACACAATCCTAGAGGTTCAATGAACGACATATTTGAAATTAGGATCGATCCAATGGTCCGAATACGTTGAATCCGGATATCGCCTATTAGGCGTAATATCCGATCAACTGTCATATGATCTCCAATTTCAAATCCAACCAAACCTTCAAATCGAACCCTATAACCTCCAAAAACACTTAGATCAAAGCCAAGGGATGCTAGAATTGACCTGGATCGATGGTTGCAACCGTGGAGTGGCCGGATTTTCGAAAGGAAAATCCGGCAGATTTTTCTTCGTCTCTGGCCGTGCGGTTTCAAGAGGTTTGGGGCAAGATCGATCGGTGCGGAGGGTAGAGGGAGAAGAGGGGAGGAGATTGGAGGAGTTCCGGGTGGTGGGCTGGCAGGACGGCGCGTTGCCGTCGTCTGGTTTTCGCCAATGGGAGGGGGGTTTTAGTCGAGGAAGAAGAAGACTGAATGGGGGGTCACGCACCCCCAGCTGAAATAATAACCTTTTTTTTCAATTCTAAATTTATTTATTTATCTTAATAATTAATTTCTAATATTCTTATTTAATTTCCTTTATCACTTATTTATTTTTATTTTAATCATTTATTACATTTTAAATTTCAATTAACCTCATTTTCTTGATCCAGGATGTTACAATCTAATTTTTTGTTGGGCCAATGAAAGGCAAAAATTCTTACATGGGAATAGCACTATTTTGTTATTCTCGGCCAATAACACAATGACACGTGGAAAAATTATCATACGTGTCATTGCGTTATTGGCCGATAATAGCAAAAAGTGATATCCATGTTACATGAGAGTTTCTCTCAATAGGAAGACAACACAAGATATTTTTCATGAAAAATTGTGCAAGATTTTTGTCTAAGATATTGGATATTGCTCTATCTCTCTCTTTTTTATCAATTTGAGGTGGAGATTTGAACTTATGACCTCTTTCAAAATTAGAAACAAAAGTAGCACTAAACGAAGAGCTAGTTGATCCATCTTTCTAATCAAGACAAATTAAATTCAATAGCTACTTGTCGAGATTAAGTTATTAATGTATCTCTAACATGGCAAAGCTACTAAGTATATCTTCCAGCAAATTTCAGACCCCAAAAAAAAAATCTTCAAGCAATAAATCAAATCTAGAAAAAAGAACTCGACTGGGCTATAGCCTGGTTGATAGATTACCACCAAAAAATTAAACAAAACTCTTTGCAAAATTCATTTCTATAGCCTAGTTGAGAAAAGGCCTTTTGTAAAATCAACCATAGCCCAGTACCAAAAGGCCCAGTCCATCCCTG
Source organism: Prunus padus (assembly GCA_024362665.1). Classification (NCBI taxonomy): domain Eukaryota; kingdom Viridiplantae; phylum Streptophyta; class Magnoliopsida; order Rosales; family Rosaceae; genus Prunus; species Prunus padus. The sequence continues at coordinate 11,686,582 of JANFAM010000011.1, forward strand.
CCTTCTTGGCAGGCTCTCCCATCAAAACGGCCTTTGATGCATAAATGTATTACAATTTAAAGACTGTTGGCGAATCCCTCCTTTAAGCTGTTACCTAAGATGACAATAATCTTTCCCCAAAATGTATGAAATTTCAAGTCAAAAAAGAGTAGGGAACAACAGAACATATGGTAGAAGAATCCCAAAAGGAAGCTTAAAGTAAACCCTTTTCTTTTTTTAATTTAAAAATGATTTAGCTTTCTCATTCTTTTTTCGGAGAAGAACTTACATGTAACGGAAACACAAAACAGTTAGGTGCCGTTCGATAACATTTTCAAGGCCCAGTTTTCATTTTATGTTTTAATTTTCTACCAAAAACGCGTTCGGTATGTCGTTTTCATTTCCACCGAAATCGTTTTCTGAAAACAAATTCAAACTCATGTACAAAAATTGAAAACACCAAATTATCGTTTTCGTTTTTCCACCCGGTGCATTGGTCTGATTGTTTTTTTTTTCTTTTTTTTTTCAGTTTCATTTTTTTGGTATGATTTTTCACTTTTTCTTTCTTTTTTTTCTTTTTTTTCGTTGCACTTCATTATTTTATTTTGTTACACCAGTGTATATTAATTTTAAGATAAAACCATCATATATTATTCAATTTCATATTTATCTTTAAATATTTATTTTAAACTAAAGATAACATAATTTATTATCTAGGTTTTTCTAAGATTATAATTTTTTTAATTATACATTTTTCATTGTTTATAATAACTTTAGTCTTTATTTAAAATATTTTTTTAGAACAAGAAATTAGCAAAAATATACTTGAAAAATAACTCACATATTATTATTCTCAAATTGTCGTATTAGACATATTTTCATTGTTTTTATTTTCTGAAAATACAAATTCTTTTTCTTGTTTTCATTCTCAAAAAACATTCTAACGTTACTATGAAAAGTGGGTAGTGCCAAGATAAAAGATCCCATGAACATTCCATAATCTACACAAGCTCCCTTCTGTTTAAGACCCCACCCTACAAAACCCATTTCAGTCAAAAACCGTAGTCAAGCATATAAAGGGCTGGAACGCCCTCCACGTGTCAAGCCAAAGGCATCACGCTCCTTGTGACGAGGAAAAGCACAAGCATATATATCCCAAATCCCATATATAGTTTTACACATAAAGAAAAAAAGGCTTAGCAAGTTAGTGTATATTCAACTTTCGTATGACAAAAAACGCCGCCATCGCCACCCTTACCAGATAAATTAAGCCACTTAACATGCCGTCCACCCTGTCACCAGAGCCCGAGCTCCGGTCACCTCTTTTCTCTCCGGCGAGAAAACCCACCGGAGAGCCCGAATCAGAGAAACTCTGCATCGACGACATGCTCCAAAAATACTGCGGGGAGTTTGGTCCGTGGCAAATGAGGCACTTTGTGCTGACCAGCTTGGCTTGGGCTCTGGAGGCCTTCCACACCATGGTCATGATTTTTGCGGACCGTGAACCGGATTGGAGGTGCTTGGGGGGAGCAGCTGGCGCTGGCTGCGATGTGGCGGCCAGAACAGTTTGTGGGCTCGAGCCCGGTTCGTGGGAGTGGACCGGCGGTCTAGGGAGCTCGACCGTTGCTGAATGGGGGTTGGTTTGTGAAGAGAAGTATAAGGTTGGGTTGGCTCAGGCCTTGTTCTTCGGCGGCTGTATGATCGGTCAGTTGTCCTACTCTTTCTCTTTCATTTATCTGTTTGTTCTTCTTGTTGATCATGCAAAATAATCGGCCACATTAATAATTAAATTTAAATTAGATTGATCACGACAGACATTAGACAACAAATAAGATAACCTTGAAACGCGTGTCAAAATTTAATTACGTTTTTTGAACCAACTTGTTTGATAGTGAATTTGTCGATGATAAGATGTTACATGTGCTTTGACTAAAATATAGATGCGAATATACATAAAATATGCGATTAAAGATTTTACATGTCACATTTATTGATCACATGTCGGAATCTTACGGAGGTAAAAATGATCCGAATAATTTTATTTTGAAGGTCGTGCTCATATTTCAATGATTATTAAAGATAAGAATTTTAGTTATGACCAAAAAAAAAAAGATATGACAGCACCAAGTAACCTGTTTTCCACAATCATAGGCGAGGATGTTTGTGGATTCTTTCCCTTCTGGATTTGTACGAGAAAGTGAGATCTTTGTTTCATTGGTACTGCTGTAATTGTAACTTTAGTAATGTTTGAAAATAAAAATTAAAAAAATTAGAACAAGTAATTATTTACCTTATATGTGGATCTGTGCGTTTAAGATCGTCAGCATTTATTACGCATTTAAGAGAATGTTAACCTTTAAATTAATCTAATGAATTTTAATAAGTCTACATCATCATAATTGTACTAAACCAAAATCACAAATGGTTATTTTTTTATTTTTTATTTCGTAGTTATTGAATAGATATGATGATGTGGACTTATTAAAATTCATTAGATTAATCTAATGATTAATATTCTCTTAAATGCGTGTAAATGCACGGATGCTAAATGCAGAGGCTCGTAATCCCTTATTATATGTATGCTATTTTTGGTTGCAAACGTGTAATTTAGAAAGTTTTTTTTTTTTTTGCACTATTTAGAAAGTTAAAGATGGGAAAATACACCATCTCATATTTAGACCATAAATTTGGAGTCATTTCCTTATGGATAGGATCCCATGAGATATTTAGACCAATATTCATCGCCATAATGTGTCTTGATTAAACTAGTTTAGTATTTTAAAGTGTTTTTAAAAGGCTTCTGTTGTTATCATTACCATGGCGGCTAGTAGTTTTGTCTCTTTCTTCGTAATGAGAGCAGCAAAATATATAAAAATACTAGTTGCAAACAAAAGTGTAATATTAAAACAAAGATTGTAGCAAGCAGACATACGTAATACAGATAGCTTCAATTGAGGAATTTCTCAAATAAATTTATTTGAATGGACATTCTTGTATTGTTTTTCACTAATATGAACCTGCCTATTTTATAAATATTCATTCAAATATCATTTCTACAAAATATCACTAATTCGATATTATTTATTCTCAGATTAAATTATTTTAATTTTAAGATCTTCTCAAAGTAATATATTCATCAATTTTATTGGACACAATTAGATATTAAAATAATTTTTTATTTGTTTTTTTTTTCCGATAATTATCTATGAATGTATACTTGAAAAATAAATAATTTGAATTTTAAAAAAAATTCAAACGCACTCTAAATAGTGTCGTTCAAATAAAATTATTTGAAAAATCCCACTCTATAATAATAATACATATTTTTGGACTTTGGAGAGTACTGATCTGAAATGAATTAAGCGTGACTGAAGTCAAAATATGCGGATGCTCTGTTTGTCCGTTTCCTATAGCATGGAACAGGCCTGAGCCTCTCACGTGTTCTTCTGCATATCGGATGCTCTGTTTGTCCGTTTCTTATGTTTTCTTCCTATTTTCCTTTGTTTTTTTTATTTTTTTGCACGAATATGTATGCAAATATTCCTGGTCCCATTGAAGATACCATATTCGTTCGGTGCCCTTTCCCTTTATTTAAGAAACTAAAAGAAGAGGTGGTGTTGACACTTTATCTAGAAGAAGGAAGAGGGAAAGGAATCAAGAGTGAAAAAGATTGGAGATGGTCCCATTCTTTTTGAAAGTGAACTCAATTGTCTAGGACCAATTCCATGCTTTTTCACATCAAAGAAAAATCCGTTCCAGGCTTCCAGCGTTCCCGTAAAAGTATACTTAAATTATCTTTAACTTTCTGTTTTTCCTTTTGATACTTTATTTGTCCTTGAGTCTGAGAAAAGCAATAGCTGCATCGCTAAAGAAAATGTAAAATGTTACTCAGTTACAGATTTCTATTATCCAAATAAAAAAAAAAAGGTCTTGGCTTTTTGAATGGGGTCTCGCTGCCTTAAAAAAGGTCTTGGCTTGCAAATTAAAAGTCTCACGTTCGAATTTCTATGGCATCTTAATTGAATGTGTACGACAAAACCCCCCTTCTCCTATAGTTTTTAATATTTGGATACAATAGCCTAGCTACAAGCCATTAGGACTTGACATGTAGCATATTGCAGTCCTTTTACAAGCATGTGCGTACCCAAATAACTGGCTGGGCTGCTATTAACATTTATCTTTGTTGTTTTCAGGTGCGGGAATTTTTGGCCACTTTTCAGACTCATTCCTAGGGAGAAAAGGCTCCCTAACCGTTGTATGCATCTTGAACACAATCTTCGGTTGCCTCACGGCCTTCTCCCCAACCTACTGGACCTACGTCCTCCTCCGCCTCCTCACCGGCTTCAGCACGGGTGGCGTCGGCCTCTGCGCCTTTGTCCTTGCCACTGAGCCGGTGGGCCCCACAAAGCGGGGCACAGCAGGAATGTCCACATTCTACTTCTTCTCAACCGGGATCGCAATCCTCTCCGGCGTAGCCTACATTTTCCCACAATGGCGCGAACTCTACATTGCCTCCTCCATCCCATCCCTGCTCTTCTTGCTCGCCGTTCTCCCATTTGTTTCTGAGTCACCAAGGTGGTACCTCGTACGAGGTCGAATAACCGAAGCCATGAAACTAATGCGCGCCATTGCCAAATCCAATAACAAACACCTTCCTGAGGGAGTTGTCCTAACCCTAGATGAAGAAGCAAACAACGACAGCCCTACAACAAACGAGGACGTCCAAACTTACAAGGAACTTTTGGACAACAAAGATGCAATAAGTGGTTCTCTAATTGATGTCGTCAAGCTCCCAATGACTCGAATGAGGTTATTTCTGGCCGTGGCCATAAATTTCTTGTGCTCAGTTGTCTACTATGGGCTGAGCTTGAACGTCGTCAACCTCAAAACCAACCTCTACATCAATGTCCTGCTCAACGCCGTGGCGGAAATGCCGGCTTTCACGATCACGGCAATATTGCTTGACAAGTACGGAAGGAAGCCCTTGGCGATCGGGACGTTGTGGTTTAGTGGGGTATTTTGTTTGGCTGGGAGCTTTGTGGGGAATGCTGGCGTGTGGAAGGTGGTTAAGATGGTGTGTGGGATTTTGGGGATTTTTGGGATGGCGGGGACTTACAACTTGTTGTTTATTTACACGACGGAGTTGTTTCCTACCGTGGTGAGGAATGCAGCGCTTGGTTGTGCAACACAGGCGGCCCAAATGGGGGCGATTCTGTCACCGTTTGTGGTGGTTTTGGGCGGGGGTTTGCCGTTTGCAGTGTTTGCGGTGTGTGGGATTGCCGGAGGTGTGTTTGCGTTTTACTTGCCTGAGACACTTAATAAGCCTTTGTATGACACTATGGCTGGGATGGAGGATGGGGAGGGTGCTTGCAGAAGCGTGAATTAATCATTAGTGTCATGTTTCTGCATTTTTTCTTCTTCAATTTTTCCAAATCTAAACTACTTGATTAGAATAAGTTTGTTAGATTCACATGATATAAATATATAGATTTGATATTCTCGAGTATGTTATGTATTGTTGATCCTTTGCAATCAGGAGCCAATCATGCATGACCACCCCTCAAGTAATCTCATTTTAAAGAGATAAGTTGAGAATTAGGGAAAAATTATCCTAAGATTAACAAAAACAACACCACATATTGTTTTTCATTTTTAATTGCAATTTGCTTCTCTCCCAAAAAGGCCGAACCTGCCATATTGTCAACTGTTTAATGGACGATGGCTTCGATTTAACCTCACCCCCAACATAATAAGAAGAGAGATCTTAAATCGCTTGGGGTCTAATTCAATGGTTTTAGGTTCGAACCTCCATGATACTCTAGTAGTTTGTGTTTGAGAAACTCCCTCTTCTTGTAGTTTAGACTATCAGCATTGGGCAGAGTTGGATATGACCCAGCTATTGCCTCTTGCCAGTGCCATTAGGAGTTGACAATTATATAAACGTTTATTATTGGGCTTGACTCTCACCTGTCTACTAGACTCTCCCAATCCAGTTGGCGGTTTGAATCCTTCCAAGCTTCAAGTCAAGAAAAAGTGTAACCAAGTAAGCCCAATGAAACAACAAAATAATGCTATCCATTTGCAATATATATAAACCTAAATAAAAGCAATGAAGGAATAGGTAAGTAAATGACTAGACTATGACTATGTGACTATGTTGCGTTGAGGAAGATATTCATTTCATGATCTACAACTGCTAATCCTGCTCTAACACTGCTGAATTTTGTAGCTAGTTTCTGCCTTATAAAACCAGTGCACCTACAAGCTTGGTTGTACGGTACCAACCCAAAGAAAACAAACAAAAAAATGTTTAAAGTAGTCACTACTACAAAAATCATAATAGGCAACGGTAATTTTACAGTCGTAAATTTACTTTTTCAACCGAGGAATCGATCGACATCTTTTACACATAAAACACGACGGTAAAATTCCGTCGCCTATTATTATAAGGACGACGCTTGTACTCAAAACCGTCGTCTATTAATTTAAAATGACGGTTTTTATAAAATACATGACGTCTATTATATGTAAAGACGACGGTTTGTAAACGTCGTCTATTGGCGAAATAAATAACCGTCTATTATATGTAAATATGTAATGTCTATTATGAAATAACAAGTTGTCTATTATTGTGAAATATATGCGTCTATTATGAAATAACGTTAAATCTATTATTATGAAATATGTCGTCTATTATAGTAAAGGCGTGGCTTTTTATGAAAAGCGTCTTCTATTATATATAAAGACGACAATGTTTATGAAAAAAATGTCGTCTATTATATGTAAAGAAGAGGCGGTTTTGTGATAGAATTATCGTCTATTAATGTAAAGACTGACGGTTTTTTTGAAAGAAGCGCATCGTTTATTATATCCAAAGATGTGGTAATTTTACATTTTATCTTTTTTTCTTGCTTCCAATGGTTCTCTACAACGATTTTAGCTAAAAAAACAACCATAATGCTTTGTGAACAATAAATTCAGCTCCAAATAATCCACACCATACAATAAATATACTAAAGAATAATTTGTTTCATAAAACTTGAAGATTCAATAATAATTACATAGTTTACCAATCTTCATTCCTATATATCTATACAAAATATCATATCCATAATATTAAACTATAATTAGAAAAAGAGGGCTACAAATGAAATTGATCCGAATTTCATCAATTTGTTCTTGTGTGTATGAGTTAGCGTTGCCTTCTTGCTGCCAAAACCAGGATTAAAAAAGAAGCAAGTTTTAGTTAGAGATACATTTAACAGGATTAAAAAAAAAAACAAGAAACAAAAGCCAGAAGAGGGGAGCATAACTTATTTGGATTTCCTCCGACTTGGAGCAAATTAACTTCAAATAATTTGAGAAAGCTGAAAACCGAAATGAAAGATTAGAATATAGCGAAAGAATGAAATGTACCTCTGACTTGGAGCAATCGATGGAGACAGAAAACTTTAAGGTCAGAATATGAGTTGAAGAAAGATAGCGAAATGTTATATATATATATAGGGTTTAGGGCAAATTCGAAAAATTACAATTCGCGGTCAAATTTTCAAAAGACTGCGTTTTTAAAGACGACGGAAAGTAAAATCAAAACGTCGTATAAATTAAAATATACCACGACGGTTTTTAAATAATAGGGACGTTATAAACATATACTACGTCGTTAGTTACAAAACAAAGTCGTTGTAAAATATTTTCACAACCCTTTCGACATAAAACCGACGTCTTAAATAAAAATAACTTAGGAGAAATAGAACTTTGTGTTAAACAAGAAACTAAATATACAATCTTTCTTGAGAACTCGGTTGTTGTTGTACACCCAACCGAAGTTCTTAGATGGGTTAGGTGTAAAAACACAACTGAGTTCGCAAGAAAGACATTCTTGCATGAGAGGTGAAATTGAGATATCTTGAGCGTTTGGAATAAAAACTCCAATTTAAGCGAATTATTTAGAATTGGAAAACTAAAAGTGACTTTATTAAGACTTGGAAACCGAAAAGGGCCTTTATTTCGACTTGGAAACCTAAAAGCTGCCATTTCGCCATTACCCAATTTCGCAGATAAGCGTGCCGTTTCAATTGAAAGTTTCAAGTTGAAACCTACAACGACGGTATTTATGTTTTCCGTCGTCGTTTTTCTTACGTTTATTTCGACTTTTGTTGTCGCGCTTGTTTTAAACAACAACGTCGGTATAATTAATAGAAGCGCCGTGAAAATGATTTACAACGGCGATATAATTAATAGGAAGCGTCGTATTATCTGAAAAACCACGTCGTTATATTATATTATGACGACGTGGTAGCATCGTTTACCACCACCTTTTATTTATAAGAACTGTCGTAGTCTATATGTGTAATACGGCGCAAAATAATAAAAAGAGCACGTGGTTAATTAACTTTACATGTCGGTAATTATCAAATTACGGTCGTATTAAATAGCACTTGATAAATGCGATAATAATACCGTCTATTATATGTAAAGACGACGGTTTTTATGAAAAACTGTCTTCTATTATATATAAAGACGACAATTTTTATGAAAGAAATGTCGTCTATTATATGTAAAGAAGACGGTTTTGTGATAGAATTGTCGTCTATTAATGTAAAGGCAGCGGTTTTTGAAAGAACTAGTTTATTATATCCAAAGATGTAGTAATTTTACATTTTTATCTTTTTTTCTTGCTTCCAATGGTTCTCTACAACGATTTTTTCTTTGCTAAAAAACAACCATAATGCTTTGTGAACAATAAATATACTCAAGAATAATTTGTTTCATAAAACTTGAAGATTCAATAATAATTACATACAAAATATTTACCAATCTTCATTCCTATATATCCATACAAAATATCATATCCATAATATTAAACTATAATTCGATCCGAATTTCATCAATTTGCTCTTGTGTGTATGAGTTAGCGTTGCCTTCTTGCACCGCAAAATCAAGATTAAAAAAGAAGAAGCAAGTTTTAGTTAGAGATACATTTATAAACCTTTGCAACTATAACAGGATTTAATAAAAAGAAACAAGAAACAAAACCAAAATGAAAGATTAGAATATGAGCAGCCGAGATGAAATGTACCTCGACTTGGAGCAATCGATGGAGACAGTAAAACTTTAAAGGTTAGAATATGAGTTGAAGAAAGATAGCGAAATGTTATATATATAGGGTTTTAGGGCAAATTCGAAAAATTACAATTCGCAGTCCAAATTTTCCAAAAGGCCGTGTTTTTAAAGACGACGGAAAGTAAAATTAAACCGTCGTATAAATTATAATATAAACGGGCGGTTTTTAAATAATAGGGACATTTTAAATATATACTACGTCGCTTAGTTACAAAACCGACGTCTTAAATAAAAATAACTACAGAGAAATAGAAATTTGTGTTAAATAAGAAACTAAATATGCAATCTTTACTGGGAACTCGATTTGTTGTTTACACCAATACCAAGTTCTTAGATTGGTTTGGTGTAAAAACACAACTTAGTTCCAAAGAGAGACATCTTGCATAGTGAAACCATTCGGAAGATGTGAGAATTGAGACCGAACGCTTGGAATAAAAACTCCAATTTAAAGGAAATATTTAGAATTGGAAAACTAAAAGTGACTTTATTAAGACTTGGAAACCGAAAAGGCCTTTTATTTCACTTGGAAACCTAAAAGCCGCCGTTTTAGTGTCCAATTTCGTGAGATAAGCGTCGCTTTCCTCAAAGTTTGAATTTGAAACCTACAACGGCCGGTATTTATGATTTCATCGTCGTTATCGACAGCGTTTATTTCGACTTTTGTTGTCGCGCTTGTTTAAAACAACAACGACGGTATAATTAATATAAGCGACGTTAAAATGATTTACAACGGCGATATAATTTATAGAACCGTCGTATTATCTAAAAAACCACGACGTTATATTATATTATGACGAGCGTGGTAACTATTTACCACCACATTTTATTTATAAGTACTGTCATAGTCTAATGTATAATAAGGCGTAAAATAATAAAAGAGAGACGTGGTTAACTTTACATGTCCTTAATTATTAAATTACGGTCGTATTAAATAGTACTTGATACGCCTGTTAATAATACAATTACCGTCGTGTTCATTGGATGTTCAAAACGGCGGTATTATATGTAAAACGTCGTCTATAATTACTACGTCGGTATATTTACACATATCGTTGTTTATTTGTTGTCTTTTTCTTATCGGAATGGCATGTTTAATAAGGCAGCTTTTTAAAGTTTTATGCGTCGTGTTTTAAAAATGCCCAATGAATTTCCAATTTTTAGGTGTTTTAGTTTCTGATCCACGTCGGTTTTATATTACCGTCGTCGTTTAAAATTAACGCGGTATTTATTTTGTCAAGATCGTTTCTGCGACGTCTATTTCGATTTTGTAGTAGTGAGTGTTACTATATTGGGAAACCTTATCCTCTGTGATGACTAAGGCCCATTACAAAGGACTCGGCTTCTCTTCTAATCCATCATTTCTTAACCTACCTAACCTCTTAAATCTTACTATATTGGAAAATTGTTCAAAGTCTCAACGTATACCATATGTATTTCCGGTATCCAACCCAACAAAACAGCTAACTATCTTGATTGGGTTTTTTGTCCCTGAAATTTAGAAAACAATTTTATTTGAATCAATTGTCAGTTTTCATGAAAGACATTTTTTAGGTGCATGTCTAGGCGAGACAACGACGAATCATCTGAGAAAGAAAATGTATTTTTTTTTAATCAACACATGAGAATTTGAACATCAAATCTATTCTAACATAAGAAGAGAAATATTAATATGGAAGGATGGTTTTTTCTTTAACCCCAAGAAAAAATTGAGCTATTTAGTTATATACCTATTCTTAGTACTAGTGATATAGATAAACCTTACACCATTTAATTTTTATAAACAAACTCAAAAAATGACAACCGTCCCTATTAAATTTAATTTTGATTATTAAATTACTTTGAGATCTTGTTAAGTGTTTTGGGTTTTTTTAATGAGATTTTTGGGTTAGACTTGTTTTAGGAAATCGATGGCAGTTTTGTAATTTATAGGAAGTTTGAATCCTCTTTGTTATGTTGCAAATGGACTTTGGGTGTGTTTCTAAAATCCATTTCTTTTTCTTTCTTTTTTTAAATTAGGACCCCTATATTGAGTATAATAGTAAATCTCCCAAAAGAATTTCCCTCCTATGGAAAACACACGACTTCCAAAATTTTCATAATTTTCAGTCTACCTCACACAATACTTTATTTTCTCTAACATTTTATGGGCCCCTTGTTCTGTTTTTTCATTATTATGTTTGGTCTTACTCCAATATTTTGAATAAAAAGGACGGTTTTTTAATATAAAAGAATATGGGGTTAGTTGAGTGGGGTTAAGATAATTGCTTTTGGATTTTAGAATCTTGCCTTCAAGCTCCACATTGTTGTTTTTGTACTATTGAGTAACTTAATGCATTAGCATTTAAACAAAAACAATTTAATACATTAATGACCCATAAATTTGTTTCTGATTAAGGTAATACAGAGTTTCAAAAGGCGTAGGCCTCAAGACTTATGTCTCCCCTTATCAAATCAAAACTTCTGAACTCAATGTCTTGAAAAAAAAATGGGTGTATCTATTGACACATAACCAACCAAACTCAAAGTAATCCCTTAAGATATTTTAAGTGCGGAAATATAATATGACTCACCTTGTTGAGAAAAATTAGGACATTGGTTTGGATTTTTATAGATTGAGTTTTGTATCATGCGGGGTGAAACTTTATTTTTTTTTTTTTTGGGGGTTATATCTAGATTCGCAAGTGAGACATCTTTCAATGTCGGTAAGAAGTGCGTTTGGATAAGGGAAATAAACTTGGGATTTTGACATAAGTCAAAATTTCTAAATTGAGGTGAACCAATTCCCCTATTTGGATTTAAAAACATATAAATTTAGAAATTACGCATGAGAAAAAACATGGAATTTGGAAGTCATAAATCCCAACTTTAAATTCTATCTAAAAGTCATCATTTATAAAATTCCAAGAGAGATTGAGTTTTAAAAAAAATATAACTTTACAACTAAAGGTTAAATTCCGTACTTTAAATTCGTTACCCAATAAACAAGAAACTTTACAAATTCTGAAACATTAATTTCCGTCATTTATGAATTCATTTGTTCTTTTAAATTTCCTCCTCTAAACGCACTGAGCTAATTTAAATTCATGGATTATTGTAATTGTTAAAATATTTGTAATTGTAATTGTAATAATTTATTTCTTTATGTCATTTTTTTCTTCAACAAAAGAAAGGAGAGAAAATGAAAACTTAATAACAATGGTGGAAAATATACAATTGCACTAGTTGAGTACGATATGAGGGTACATAATACAATAAGCTTTCAACATGTACTTAATAATATTGTTATATATTTTCCTAAAACTTCATCTACACACCCACACTCTCTCTCTCTCATTAATTTCACCCCAACCCATCAACAATAGTTGATTGTTAATCCCATCAAAACATAAACGGCGTCGGAGAGAACGCCGGAATCGCCGTCGTAAATGAAGCTGGCCTGAAAATTCCACCCAAAAAATATTAACATAAAAATAACAAATCAAAAGCCATAACATAAACCCACCACCAAACACAAGTTATGGACCTTACGTCGTCGTTTCATTAAATAGCAAAGCAACAGACTGCTTTACTATTTTACTATTTACGTACCCGTAATCGTCGCCGTGGCTGCGGACCTGAGCTCTCGTCCGATCCTGGCCGCTCTTCCTCTTCACGGCTCGCTCAACCTCAGCCGTCCGATCCACCACCATCACAACAACGTTGTCCTCGGAAATCGAGCTCAGCGACGGCCTCCACTCTGCCGAATTCGGCGATGTGGAGCCCGAGTTTCCGGGCCTTCCCCGCTTTCTGCGCCGGAGCATTGGGCGCGACACTGACACCAGCGAGCTGGTCTCCTCAGAGAGAGGAGCCGGCTCGCCTGTTGCTGCGCGGCGTGCGACCCCGCAGCAAGACACGAACTCCAACAAGAACTTCATGGCGCGGTTATCTAAGATGATGTGTGCGTTACCTAAGAATGCAAAAGAAAGAGGGGTGGGGGTGGGGGCGTGGAATTGGGGTTATTTACGGTTTGTGCCATAGGCGGGGTGGGGTTTCATTTTGGTTGAGGGCTTTCAGTTTGAGAGGGTGAAGAGATGAGGTTAGGGAGTGGACTTTGTTTCCTGACTCTGTCCTCTGGTTTTGGTGGGAGAGAGCGCAGGGGTTTTTATAATGTGTTGGGTTAACTTTGGAGATTTGGATTTTATCTCAACTGCGAAAGATTGGCCATTTTAATTGGGATTAGTTTTTTTAATTCATAAATAAAACCCTGGTAGGAAAATAATATTTGAAGAAAATCGTTTGGGGCCACAGGATTTGTTTTTATAAAAAAATTGTGGAAAAGAGGACGCATTGAGCTAAATGATTGCGATCCATATAAATTCATATTTTAATTTATAATTATAAAATAATGTTATTTTTGAAAAGGTAGGATGTGTGTGAAAAACTGATATAATCTAATTTTACTAAAAAAAATTATTGCTTTCCTAATCGCTTGTACAAAAAAACGGATATAATCTAATTTTAATGAGTTGGATGTCCACCTTAGTTGCCATGTCAAATGGTATTAAAAATGGGGCATATATTGATGTGGTGGTAAGTAAGAGTACTTCCATTCAATCCCTTTTTATCATGGTAAAAAGGGTCCTAGGCTCCAAAAACAACCTCCACCCCTATCCGATGTTGCCATGGGAAGAAGCGTGCCATGAAATTGGGCAAGCCCGAGGGCAAGACTTGCATGGGCAAATTGACGTCATGCTGACGTCAACAACCAATTTAAATACCAAAAATTTCAGAAATTTTTTTTTTCTATAAATACCTAGCCATGTTCTTCACTTCCCACACCAAAATTCATACAAATTCATCTCCTCATATCCCATGTGAATAGTGGTTGCTTTTGGATTACCATGGCAATGCAGCATAAAAAATTGCTAGGGCAGTCATTATTCATTGGAATAGTATATGCCCTTACTTACCCTTGTCATTTGCTATGGCACCATGGGTAGAAGTAATCTAAGCATAGCATTTCATTCTTCTTCTTTTTTTGTACAATTGAGTAAGTGATTTGGTGTTCATGCGGTGACCACGCAACCCAGTGTGAAGTGGGGACCAAATAAATCATAAAAATGGTATTGGTACAATTTAATATGCGATATATACAATTCAAAGACAATATATAGAAGGATTATACCATTCACCTACTCATGTACATTTCTTCATACTTAACGGAGATTTTGTTTTTGCAGGTTGTTCTAAGTTCAAAAGTGTGGCAATGTCACTCAAGCTGCTACCAGTAAGAGAGCATTAACTTTGGATTGTAAAATAATTCTGGACTGACTAGCATTTGGTTTCTTATCTCACGGTTTAAGTAATGAGATCGGTCAAAAATTTTGAATAAAACTAGTCTAGATACGTACAATCACCTACAAACCACACTATATATTGGAATAGTTGTTATGATAATATGGTTTCATCATAGCCTCCTTTCGTTTGAATAAATTTGTATATTTTTAGTTTGCACTTGATTTTGAAGTGTGAAATTTTTTATTATTCAAAATATGTGTCACTTAGTTAGGTTGATACTTAATCTGCTTTAATGTGATTGGTGGTCCTGGTCGGTAGTCAAGTGATAAGCTAATTAATCAATATTTAATTGAATGACTTAATTTCTTTCTTTCATAGACATTATTCAACTCAACCGTATGACTTTTTCTTTTGGTGAAACTCTGCATACTAATTTACGATGACAAACTAATTAAGACGATCCCAGTTGGGATTTTGATTGCATAATGTTGCTTGGCCAGTACTAAATTTCTTGAAGGAGAGGATCCAAATTCATTAAACAAGATGAGAAAAACCTTGTCAAAAGCGTTTCGTATAATTTTTATTTTTTTTAATACAAGCAATAGTTTAAACTACAACAATGATGATGGTTTCTCACACACACTATCAAGGTGTCATATGCAAGTCAATACCTATTTTCATTGAGTTAGACTCCGTTGATAAGGAGGATGGTTTCTCACACACACTATCAATGTGTCATATGCAAGTCAAGATCATTTTCCACTGAATTAGACCCGTTGACGTAACATTTTAAATTAGGTCAAAGTGATTTGGGGTTTGACAAAATCCTTTAGTGTTACTTGAGGTAGTAGTATTAGCAGGTGACCATATATATATTGAAGAAAAGAGCACTAAACATGCCCTAGAGAAAAGGGAGAGAGGGAACGAATTTGGGCTGCCTGCCTCCATCAAGCCGATAGATCCATTTCAACAAGAAATGAAACGTGTAATGGTGAAGTGTCCAACAATTATGGAGACTTACTGTTAATGAGTTGATATCCAAGAGTAAAAGCTCACCTACCATCATACCCAAATGCAAAAAGACTATCAGAAAACCCCTTTAAATCACATAATCAAATCTTATTTCTAGGTCATAATCTTTGACCAAAAGTTATTAGGATGAGTACTGCTTGCCTACAGGGATAAAGAGAGACTTGATGGGCAGCTTTTGGTCCATACCACAGAAGAACTTGTTATATATGGAAATGGCCAAACAGCTGCTTGTCCAGAAATTGTCCGGACACTCTTAGATAAGTCATTCGTTTCTGTGAAGGCCACATAGTTTTCTGATGCATCAAGTTTTGTTCGTGCTTTCGAAATGCGTGTTTGATATAAGTAACGAAAATTGTATACCTTCTACACATGCACTTCTAATTCTAGCACAGCAAATAGTATATATATCTTCTCAGAGCCTTAATGGTGGCTCTCGATTTCATTCATTAATTCAAACCTTCAACCAGAAAATTCTTTCGGCCTCCTTGGTATAAATGTGTCACTAAATTGGGCAGGACCAGCTGTCCAAAGAAGTGAAGAAATTGCTTGGTATAGCTGCTGAGAAACGAAGGCGCATCAAACACTGTCGTCTTCTAATTCCCCCAACTAATTTCCATCTAACTAAAACGATTTGTGTTGTGTTGTCCAAATTGGATGACAAGGCGCTCTTTTAACTTTGAAATATCGCCCAGTCTGGTTACTTTCAGTGTTATAAATTTTCTTGGATTGCTTCGATGAGACGGCGTTGCTCGATGGCCATTGGCCCATGTCAGAATATTATGCGAACATGCCATTGGCTCTATCAGGCTACCTGTTTCTAGTGTCATTAATGGTAAGAGAGGCTATCAGAATCTGAATTTGTTTTATTGTAACTAAGTTTATCTCCCATATGCCTAGAAAACAAAACTTACGTGCCAGATCACATATATACGAAGCTCCATGAAAGGCAGAGGCTATAGGAATAAGATTTTGTTAACTTGACAGCAATTGCCCTATTAACTTTGAGCTGCAAAATCATTCCTTGCCAAAATAGAAAATGAAAAAGTTTAAACTTGATTTGGGTAAGTTCGAATCAACCAATGTAATCCGGATGGGGACGATCCTGACGAGACAAGACAGCCCCACACCAAGGAGGCGGACTTGACCGGAGAAAAGATGATTAGAAGGATGACCATGTCCACTTAATTGAGTAAGTACCAACTTAGGCCTAATGCCAACCACTAATCAACAGCCCTATGAGAAACCCTTATGCTCGTTGAGTTACTAAATATAAAAAGCACCATAATGAGAGCCATCCATCATTATGAGGCCTTTCTATGAGGTCGAATGACTATCATAATTTGTAAAATTAGGTATATAATTTGTAAAATTAGGTTTACCATGAGGACTTTAGCAAAGTATGTAGGTTAAAGTCTTTGTCTAAAAGTGGTTAAGGCAAGCAAGGGGCTCGTCTTGGATTTGCACCAGCCTGTGGCCAGCTTCCTTGATTGTTATAGGGATAAGTAGGGTGATCCCTTAGCTTCAAGGGTTTTACTTTTCCGAGGGTATGTGGCTCAAGGTTTTATCTTTGCAATATGTGATCAACTAGGCTTGGGGGTGACTAAAGATAGCCATGCAAACACAACGGATCTTCAAGACAAGCAGTGAACCTTAACCATTGAACATACAAAGCAAGTGAGAACCTTAAAAAACAAACCCTTCACAAATTGAAGATACAAATACATTCAACCAAGCATAGAAACAGACAACCCCCAAGCACAATCATAGAAACAGACAACCCCCAAGCACAATCAACCACAATTCAAGTTGAAAACGAGATCTCAAATACATTCAGTACAAGTTTCTCAACATCTTAATAAATGCAAACAGTCTCGCACACTATTGTCATACACAAAGACGATTTCTAATACATGTGATTTCCAATCTTGCTTGGTTGTCAATTTAGGATAATCTCCACCTCATTTTGAAAATCCCAGGCAAAGAAGACCAACCCAACCTCTAACCAAAGTATAATCAATGAATTCCACTTGTTCACAAATATTATTAAATTGGCAAGCTTTCTTGCCTTGGATGCAGAATTTAATAACGGCTATATGGAGGAGACATATTGTTCTCAGGCGGTGGAGGTGGTTGTCTGGGTCTTGCATATTCAGCAAATATGACCCAACCATCAAGAAACTATACACAAACAAAACACAAATTCAGTACCAAGATAGATAAGTGTCTATAATAACAATAATAGTAAATAAATGGGAGATCATTATCACTATCAATGAAAGAGGAAGACTGGCCATATTGAATGGACTTAACAACAGAATCAAATGATACCTTCCAAAGTACAAGTGCCAGAGAAAGCAAGGTCAATTTGGAAAAAAAAAACATATTTTAAAAAGTCTCACAAGTAATGTAAACTAGAAAAGATTGTAGCAGAAACAAATAACGAGGAAACATATCCAGATCCTCAATTTTATGAAATATTACTTTTTCAATCCATAAAAACTTCCTGCATCTGTTAGTTTGGACATCGTGAAAGGGATTATGTTTAGAAGGATGATTCCTGTTGTAGACATATCTAATTTAGGAATTCTTCATATTGCCCCTTTAATTTGGTGAACAATTTTCAGACACCAGAGCATGTGGTTTTGCAGGCGAGGGAACGCACTGGTAACTTACTTGGTGAGAAGGTTTGGTCAGAATGATAATTAATTGGGACTATCATGCCATGGGAAAACCATAGAGTGATGATAGAAATGCCCACCCTTAACAGGTACCAGTACTGTCATACACAATTCTGATAATTATTTGGTTGACTATTTGGTTGTTGTATAGGCAAGAAAACTAGATCTGCTTAACTTCTGTTTCAGTGCATGGAAGGATCTTCTAATCTCCATGCTGAAAATTCCTTATGTGGTGCTTAGATCAGTAAAAGTATGTCCATTTCGTTTTCCTTAAAACATAAGGAACAGAAACAGAAAACAATTTCAAATGGTAGCCAATTTTGGACAAAGGTGTTCTCTTTTTTACAAGGAGTTGGCGTAAGTTTTTCAGAAGCAAAAGTTTCAGTTTATTAAACTTCTTTACTTTTGACAGTTGTGAGCTTTGAGCACCAACATATGCCCAATGGAACGAGGCTTCCATGACATAATAGACAGAACCCTTTTGTTGGCTTGAGGGAGGCGACATTGCAAATGACCAAAATATTGTGTTATATGGTGTCAAACTAACTATAACAGTGTAGAGAAATCTGTCAACTGACCTTTCCATCCATGCCCTCAATGCCTTTGCCAGCATCTTCTAAGGTAGCATACCTTACAAAACCAAATCCTTTAGAATATCCTGATACCCGATCGGTTACCACTCTAGCTGTAAACAGCAGAGAATAATTAGTTAATTTTTATGAAGGAAATAACAAATAAAAGTAACAAATTTACTGAATAGCAACCGACCATGAACTACTTCACCAAACTGAGAAAAGGCTTCATGTAGTTTTTCTGAAGTAGTACGTTTGCTAAGTCCTGCAAACAAACAGATATGTGATCCAATAAAAATCATGGTACATCAAAATGTAACTCAAGTGTGAATAAATCCGGACTACTGAAGTCCATGAGTGACATATCACTTAAAGGAACAGTAAAAAGAATTTTACTTGAAAAGAAATGAAAGAAAAAGAAACAGCCCACAAGATCATCAATGGACAAGGTTTGGCCCTGAAACTCTCCTGGATCTTAATAAAAACAAATTGTCCCTTTAAAATAGAAACAGAGGTCTTACTTCCAACCCTTAATAATGAAAAGAAAAGGAACAAAAAAAAATCAACCAACACTAACATTCACCAAAATTTGTTTAAAAGCTGGTCAGAACAGAACATATAAAATACATCTCACTGACCGGAATTGACCAGTAATGACAATGTAAAACAAATATCAACTACTGTTTAAAAGTCACCTATCCATTGTTAACATCAAATGCTTCACGAATGTTCAGAATCCTCTTCCATGCCCATTATACATCAGTCATTTGCACACTCACAAATCAAAATGATTGAGAGTTAAACAATCATTTCCAAAAGATACTATTTATTCCTTCTATTATAAGTGACCTAAAACCTTCAATATATAAAATAAAAAATAAATGAAAAACCATGGATCCGCTCAAGACTATTGTCAAAGAAAGAGATATCAAAATTGGAAATTTATACTACCAACATACCCAACATCCAATATGAGAGCCTATAATTAAAAAGTTGCAAACTTTGATTCTGCAACCCTCTGTTTGGTTTCCGAGAGAAACATAGAAATGAAAAGAAAGGAACAGTTTGTATCTTATTTAGGGATCCTACAGTTTAAAACAAAATGGTAAATGACAAAAGTAACAAAACCAATCAATTAAGTAGGTTGTTCAGTTTTTCGGTTACCCAAGTCATTAAAAGAAAGAATTTTGATTTTCTATCCTCATTTCTTCATCATATCAGCAGCCACAAACTCATAAATTCCAAAATCATTGGATTACCGGCACAAAGCTACCAGCTTTTTACAACTTATAGCAAAATAAATCAAAACGCCGATGACCCAGTAGAGAAATAGAGGAAATATGTAAGAAAATGAGAGGTAAAAATGGAAGAGAAAAGAGGGGATATACCAGAGACGAAGAGGTTGGTGCTTGGCTCAGCCTGCTCTCGAGCCTGAGGCGCCGGAGAGTTCGTTAGGGGAATGAAACTTGTTGAGAAGAGCCGTCGCAAGCCACGAGTGGGTCCCGCCGCCGCCGCCGCCGCTGCTCTCAGAGTCAAAGCCATTTTCTGTGCTTTGGAGGGTTTCTGCTAAAGTCTTTCCTAAAACCCTTTTTCTAAACCCTCAAACACTGGTTTTCTAAGGAGAGAGAGAGAGTGAGGAAGGTCAGCTAATAGCTATAGTATAGCCTATAGGAGAGAGATTGGAGAGCTAGTCGTTGAAATTACAAAACTGACCACCCTTTCGAACAAGTTATTTGTATAAGTGGTTATTAGGATTAGGACAGTTTTGTCCGATAACAATACAAATTTCAGGCCCAAGGGGACAGACCAGACCAATAAACAACTGTTTAAAGTTCCACTTTGGGTTCAAGAGTCCATTACGAGCTGAAGGACCCAGTTCCTTTTCTTGACTTTTGAATTCCACAAATTGGGCCTTGATCTGCTGCTTAAGAGCCTCAAACAGAAATACCATATAAGTATTTCGTACTCATAAGTTTTTTTTTCTTTAAATCTTTGGTAGAAAGGAGATTAGGACTTCTTCTCTATTACCTAAGAAATATTTAAAATATTTGGGTGTAACGGTTGTAGGATTCACTAGATTCACAACAAGTTAGTTACTTTTTACTCTTTTTTTTATCAACGTAGGAGACTCGAACTTGAGACTTTTTTCATCATCCTGAGAAGTAATACTACTAGTCGTGTCATGCCCCAATTCGAGAATAAGGAATATTCCCGAATCAGGGTATGAGTCATACTATAGTCATAAGAATAAAATCCTACAACCATGATATGATGTGAAATAAAGCCACAAATGAAACATCCCGACCCAGTTTAAATAATATTTAATTATGACATTACATTTTTACCCTTGGGAGTAAGGGTATTCTAGTCACTTTTTGTTCGGGAAAGAATTTGGGGGATTGAGTTGCACTGTTGCGTGGAGCTCGTCAATATGAGTTCGTAGACAGGCGACACTCTCAATTCCGAGTTGTAACGAGAGAGAAAATATCTAAAAACTAAAAGGACGTAAAGGTCATTTTGAAATTGTCAAAATGCCTAAAGCCCGGTTTTACCCCCCTCGCGCACGTCACTCACTCACTCACTCACTCTCTCTCTCTCTCTCTCTCTCTCCAGTCAACACCGGAGCCTTTTCACCGTCGTCCAGCCACCTCAGGCCATGACACCGGTCCCAAAAGAACGGCCTCAACCTCCTCTACCTAACCCACCCTTTTTCCTCCTGAAAACCCGACGAACGACGACTGAAAAGAGCGGAAATTCGCCCAACCACTGCCGTCGTCGCCGTTGACGATTCTCGCCACTCCAAGCCGCACCATCACTTGGAATAGGTAGCTCTCCTCTCCTTCTTCCTTTCCCATAGTTGATTCGACTCTGTTGGTGGTCATAGTGGCCGTTTCGAGATCAAGAAGCTCCGACCAAAACCTTCACAGGTTTGGCTTCAATTGACCTATTTTCAACCACTTTTTAGCCGGGGTCCAAGACTAAAACTTGTTCCCCTAGGTGTGATTGATCTCTGGGTATAGGTATTGGCCGGCGATTTGGAGTTTTTTCGATCGCTGAAAATTACTCAAGACACCCGCCACTGACGGCAATGGGTGGCAGCCCGTTCGATCGGTCCCATTTTCAAATATGTCATTCCTCGTACTTCTAGGAACGTGTAGGAACTTGTGGATCGAGAATCGGAGTCTCAAATACTCCAAATCAATGATTCTAGAGTTAAGTGAACCGGTCGCCATTCGATCGCGAGATCGAGAGTAATCTGACCCCTCGATCGAGACCAAACCCTTGGGAGTTGTTAAGTAGACCTTGTTGGACCTATAGAAACTTTCATATCAGAAATCGGAGGTCGTGGGCCCCGCAGGCCCGGTTGACCAAAATGGAAAGTTTGACCGAACAGTTGACCATGGATCTTCTGAGACCGTTTCACTTTTCAGAAAGTACTAGAATGGGCCTAGGAACTCAGTTTTTGAATTAAAGTCGTGGTTGAGTACGTTTATTAATCAATTCTATGTATTCTCTTTTATATGTGCTCAGGCTCAGCGTAACCAACATGAGGGATCCTCGTAGGGTCAAGCTAGCTTGGACTTTCAGTTAGTGGACATTTTTTTTAAATGTGCATATTTTTCAAAGATTTAAAGGCTTGCATAAACGTGATTTGATGGGGAATTGGGTTATCTTGGGTTATTGAGGTTATAAAATATTATGTCGGTGAGTTTTGTCTTTTATCATAGTATAAACGGGGTTTTGTTGGAAAACATAATTTTCTTTGGTTTTGGGAATTTTGGGATTTTATGCACGTTTGATATTGATTTTTATTGTATCTTATGATACTACCAGCATTTATGGCGAATGGTTATGTATGATGCATTTTATTATGGTATGATTATGAATATGAATCCGGATTTATTGTTGAGGAATTGTAATTTGTACTGGTATATATTGATGGTGGTGATGTGTGAGTTTACCATAATATGTACCTCCCGATTCTGATTGGATGATAGCCACACGTGCGATGAGGGATGCCGGCGTGTGGTGGTGATGTTGATGATGATGATTCGTGCACCCTTGGTCGGGTGCGCCAAAGGCTATTGGGGGAGGATTTGCGCGAGGAAGATTTGTTTCAGCCGCACGGGATTGGGGATTTTGTCATGCGTGTATGGGGAGCAATAGTCCCTCTTGGTTGGAGTGCGAGTCCCTAGCCACATGTGCATTGAGGAATCTACCATGTGGGCTAGTTAAAACAGTCCCCATGTTGGATTGTTTCCCCTAGTACAGAATGATGGTGTGTATCTATATATATATATATACGTATAATGGGTACAAAGGTGGGAGAAATACAGTGTGTGTGTGTGTGTGTGTGTGTGTGTATATATTATATAAATTTGGCTTGTGGGATCGCGAAGGATTAGTATGATAAAGGATTTCTCTTGCATGGTTTTCCATCGTTTTCACAAAACGGTGCGGTTATTATGTTCGAAACTTTCTTTTTGTCCACTCACATTTTTGTTTTGCACCTCCTAGGCCATAGCTCGAGGTGATTCGAAAACCCAAGTCAAGCAACTCTCCCCGTACATCGACATCAGTGTAGGACGTTCAATTTCTTTCATAAATATTTGGTTATGTAAACTAAATAATATTCTTTAGATTGCTCTGATATTGCCCGAGTATGGTTGAATTTAAGGCCGGAGGCCTATATTGTATTTTGTGCGCGATTAACATTGTGTGTGTTGCCAGTTGGGAAAACTTTTAGATTTGTATGATGTTGTGCAGGTGGAAATATAGGGAAATGTTCAGTTTTCAGGGGAGACTATGCTGAAATTTCGGTAGAAGTCTTGGCCATTTTTCCTTACATTACAGGGTAGATGTTTAAATTAGTAAGTGGGCCCGCATCGGTGGAATATCAGAAGGGTAACAGGGTTTGATGCGGATTTCGAGGAGGAATTCGGGTCGGGTAATGTCAACAAATAATACAAATTTACTTAATAACACAGAATTAAAGTCACAATAGCTCGTAGTTAAATACACATTAAGATTTTTATCAAATTGTTGACTACTTACAAATATAAATTACACAAATCAACAACAAAAACCTAGTAGCTTAGTTGAAACCTGCTTCCTCAAACTTTGTCTTGAATCCTACACAATCTATTAGGGTATGAGCATTCTAATGCCTAGTAGAGTACCGCGAAACCCCTCAAGGTCAGTTATCACAGTTAATCAAAGTGTCATGCATCAAACAACACAAGATACATATATTAAGCAACTAGACCAGATAAATAAATTTGCATATGCGGTGATGCCATGAACTCACTCCCTTCTAATCCCACTAATTCATACCTTAGGGCAACAAGCTTGCATGTCCCATACCATACGTTTTACCACTGTGGCTCGAATACTCTAAAATATGAACTAGCGCCAATCCATCCCTCACCCCATTTTTATTTTGTTTACGAATTTATCAACTTTCACTTTTCATTAGCGGCCCTGCTCCCACCTACCTCAATATATTAAAGCCCTGCTCCCACCACCTGAATATATTCCACATTTTTACTCATATATATCTAAGGTCTTCTCCCATTCCTTAGATATACCTCAAACGACGCACACACCCCAAACACCACTGTATTTATAATGCATATGTAATGCAGCTCAAACATCATTTATCTTTGTGTAATAATAATACAGATAATAACAATAATCTTTCAAGTTTAATCACATGAATAATAATGTTCACCAAACATCAAATAATATCAACGGAGAAACATCAATAATAAAATTCACATAACATCAAATAGTATTTCATCGAACATCAAATAATATTCATATTTATAGTATTCATTCTTCTTCTTCTTCTTCCTCTCTCTCTCTCTCTCTCTCTCTCTCTCTCTCTAAAATAAAATTGGAAGATAAAGTATAAGGGAAGGGGGGAAGAATGAAGGGAAGAGCTTGGGTTCCCTATACGTTGCAAATTCCTTCTTCTTCTTTTTTCTTTTTCTTTTGGCTTGCAAGGGTATTTTAGTAATTTTCACACATAGGGGTATTTTGGTCATTTTGGCCCAAAATTCAGAAACAATTTCCTATGTGTTCGTTGAGTCGACTACTATCGCCCTACCTAAGAATCATGATGGTCTCACCTCAATTTCTTAAATGTCTTTTGAAAAATTCACAAAATGTTCCGTAAGAGCATTTTTTATCCAACTTGAAATTACACACTTAACCCGATAGTCTAAATCCAAAATCACTTGGTAAAATACCCATAATCATTCTTCCCTATAATATTATTTTTCACCGAAACACGAAAGTTGACCTTTAATTTTTCGGGGTATTACAAGTAGCTAGTTTGTATTTATTAGAGAGTTTAAGGAAGGAAATAAGCAATTTGAAAATTCACAATTTTTTTTATTAATTCAAGATGGAAAATGGGACTATAATTTCTTTCTTTTGGGTGAACTCTTGATTCCACATGGCATATGGCTATCTTTGGGACGTATATACACAAGCCTATTGGACAAGGTATGAGGACTTCAAGTATGAAAAGCAAAGAATTGTCTTTTTATTATTTTTATTTTTTTATACTTTTCTTGCGTCCAATTCAAATCTCCTCTTACATATTCCATTAAAATTACTGTTTATTGTATATTGCAGAAGCAGTTACCAAACGAAACTCTGCCATATATACCTGGATGGGCATAGCTAATGATGAGATCATGATCAGAGCTGCTCAAAGGTTTTATTCCAAACACCTTCATCATTGATCACTTCACTTCAAAAACTTGCACCTCTTAGTTCTTGGATTTTATCTGCATGCATTGCATCAACAGAAAATTGCATTATTGTTTATAAATTATATATAGTGGCCCTTTTCGGTTGGGTAAAGCACCATTCTCTAACAATTGGTGGCTCCCATATTCAAGTCATAAACTTTTAGCCTTGAAATGATGCATCTTTTACTGCATCCATGGCACTTCTTAGTTCTCAGAATTATGCATCTTTTACTGCATGCAACAGAACCTTCATTATTTTACAAGAGACCCTTTTCGTTTGGAAATACAATGACATAAAGATATAATCCAACCATTTGTTTTTGGTACTAATAATCTAATCATTTTGATTGACCTGAAAATTTAAGGCCTGCAAACAATATTTAGTGTTCGCCAATCTTCCACATAAATTTTCGTTCCATGCGATCTTTTGGTTTTTGCCCTGCCTCAGAGGGAAGGATACAAACTTGATTGGGATTTTAATTGGGGATGGACACATAACTTAGAGCCCAGCGTCAGATTGGCCTTTTTGCCACACTTTTTTTTTTAACTGAAGTGGTGCATTCAATAGACGGCTAAGAACCGCTACAAAGCTACAGATCAAGAGGGTCCAGCCACAAAGGGAAACAGCATGGTGCCCAAGGTTAAAAACCAACCGAAATTAACGGGGGCCAAAAGCAAAACATTGCTAGTGCCAAAGATAAAACAGCTAAAGGAGTTACATGAGCAAGGACATAGGCAGAGCCTAACACGCGTCCATTCCTTCCAGCTGGAAATATGGAGCTACATACTTGGAGGGCATGGGAGACCATCTTTGTTCAGAACATGTGACCTGTCTACAGTACATCCCTTCCACCCCAACAAATAGCTCATTTTGCCGCTTGTACCGAAAGGGGTGGCGGAATGTGACACAAGCAAGCAACGCACCCCTACCCGGGTCTCTGATAACACCATCCATTAGGGAAGAGTAAACTTTTAGAATCTAGGTTTGAGAGGAGAGGATGTAGAGAAGTGAGTACAATTACTTGGGGACCAAGCAAGGGTACTTTGAGATCCATTTGCCTCAATTGAATTTGGGTTTAAATTTATGAAAGCCTAAATTGATGTTGGATCACTTGGAAAAGTTAGCCAACAAATTGCCTAAATAACGAAATTATATGGTGAGGGTGTCATACATGAACCCCTCATGTGGACATTCATATTAACAACATGATCATTTCATTAAACTTAACTGAAGTTACTATTCAGATGAATCATGTGGCTAATATGAAAGTCCACATCTATGGTCCATATATGACACTCTCACCACATAACAACTCAAATAAATATGGTATGGTCAAGATATTCCTCTTTCCTTAGGACTTTGCCTCACTGGAGCTTACTAAGTACACTCACTTTCTTAAATTTTTTTCATTTTTTTTTTCTTCGAAGAACTTGGCACATGTTTGTCATGTTCAATGGCACCTTTGTAATAAAAGAAGAACAAAACGGCATATCAAAATAAAAATATTCGGCCACAAATTCTTGACTGTTGTCATATTACTCCATTTGTGTTGTTGCAGAATTTGTGCCCGAAGCCTTATTCTTTCTTCTTTCTTCTTCTTTCTCGTCTTTTCCCCCTGATTTTCAGAGGCTCAAAGTTGATCAGTTCGTATTTTCCACCCAATTCATGCACGCCAAGGCCCTTGTGGCTAAATTTTTTTAAAAAGTCAATAATAAAAATAAAATAAAATAATGAAAAGAAGGCAATGGAGGTGAAAATATATGTCTTCTTCCTACCAACTAGAACTTAAATGTAGTTGACGTTGCTCAAGGTTTAAGTTTACCCTTCATTTGGACTCTTCTTATTGCTTCATGCTTATCATTCCTCTCAATCACAATCCCCGCAAACAGTACGAACAAAATTATAAAACATTTTAAATTGATTATCAAATGTGTAATTTGCTTCCTCTAGGTAGGGAGTGTCTGAATTTCCCTATTTATCTTCTATAACGTGTGCACAATGGGCAGCCAACCTTCCCAAGTCACCTCCTACTTCTAGTGCAAGAGAAAGCCGCATCGCTTTTGCCCATTTTGACTATCTCTCTCTCTCTCTCTCCTTTATTTTTTAGGGTGTGGTGAGAGTGGGAAATATTCTTCACTTTACAACTACGATAGCTTCTGCTTCTTCTATAAATTAAGAATCTTCAATGAAGCTGGAAACTAACCTGAAAGCACCTCAAGAACTTCCTATGCAGAAACTGAAGAAGAGTTCACCAATATGAGACTGTGCCTTATCCTGTTTTTTATAACCAGGCTATTTACAAACTCGCAATCTATTAGCAGAGCTGATTTCCCAGATGGGTTCGTTTTCGGAACGGCTTCTTCAGCATACCAGGTACTTCTTTGTTTTGGTTTTAACAACATGATGGAGCTTAGAACATAAAAAGTGCAGTTAATCATGGGGTGTTGTATGTGGGAGTTTGAGGGGGCTGCAAATGAAGGAAACAAGGGAGCTAGCGTATGGGATACTTTCACAAAAGAACCAGGTAAGAACTCAAATATGATTTGCAGTTTAAATGATGCAAAAAAAAGAAAAAAATATATATACAGAATATATTATCCGAAGCCGCATCTTGTGATTGCTTTGCTTGTTTTCTATGCTAACAGGGAGGATTTTGGACTTCAGCAATGCAGACACAGCCGTAGATCAATATCACAGATTTCAGGTGAACTGCAGATTATCATTTGTAGAGTTTTAACCTTACAAGCAATAGCAGATTATCTCCAACTTTTCTTTCTTTTTTTTTCTTCTAAGTCTTGTCTAATTAGATATAAAAAAAGTTCTCATTTAAATTAAACAAAGAACGTGTCCATTGAATGGTGGAAGGATAATTTATTACATGGACTAACATTATGGGGAGAGATTATTTGGATAAGATTATTTATAATCTTGTAATAATGATACAAGTATAAAATTATAAAAGTAAGAACATTGAGATAATGCCAATGGCAATGATGCACGCACTTTAATAGTATAACAGGAAACAAATCCAAACAAGACAATTGGCAGAGTTCATATAAATTATTAGCCAACAGATGACCGCTAATCTCTTACTTTGCCCCAAAATAGAGAGACTAAAAACTCAAAATTTACAAAGTGATATAGACTTGATGAAGGATATGGGAGTGGATGCATACAGATTCTCGATATCGTGGCCAAGAATTTTTCCAAGTAAGATCTGGTTCTGTTCAGATTTTCTTTGTAACTATTTCATTGACATCTGATTACTTAAAGCTTTTGAAAATAACCTTAAACAGATGGAACAGGAGAACCCAACTCAGAAGGAATAAACCACTACAACAGCCTTATAAATGCTTTGCTGGAAATAGGTTACTCCATGAGAACTTTCTACTAAATCATTCTTAGAGAGAGAATTCTTTTTGAAGAATATAATTTGATGGATTTTTAAATGTAATTCTTCTCAATCAGGGATCAAGCCTTTTGTAACACTATATCACTGGGATCTTCCACAAGTGCTTGAAGACAGATACGAAGGATGGTTGAGCACACAGATAGTTTAAGTATCAAACAGCCGCAGGAGACATTTTGAAAATGCTGATAAAACATAATCCTTACCTCGCTCGCTTACAGAAAAGACTTCAAACATTATGCCTTCACCTGCTTCCAAACTTTTGGAGATAGAGTGAAGCACTGGATCACCTTCAACGAGCCTCATGGTACCGCCCTCCAAGGTTATGACTTAGGCATACAAGCTCCTGGGAGATGTTCGATTCTTGGTCATTTGTTTTGTAAGAAAGGAAATTCATCTGCAGAGCCATACATTGTTGCTCACAACATCCTCCTCTCTCATGCCGCTGCTTATCATAGTTACCAGAAATTTTTTAAGGTACCCTGATTTCCATAGAATATTACTTCCTAACTCAAATACTAATCATTATGTGCAGTGTTAAAGAATCCAAAAATGGAATTTAGGCTTTCTTTATTTTTTGCTTTTTCTACTGGAAACCTAGGAGAGACAAGGAGGTCAAGTGGGAATTGCACTGGATGTCAAATGGTACGAACCTGTATCTGATAATGATGAGGACATAGATGCAGCACATAGAGCAATCGACTTCTCATTAGGATGGTAATTTCTCTTTAAACATTTTTTGCATTTCGGAAGAGTCCAAAAAATTGTTTATAACACGCATAACACAGAAAAGTGAACCAGGTTCCTTGATCCACTATTTTTGGGCAAATATCCTCTTTCAATGAAGAAGATTGTGGGTCAGCGATTACCAGAGATTTCACAGGCAATCTCAAAACTCCTGGTTGGATCTTTGGACTTTGTTGGCATAAACCACTACACCACACTATATGCTCGAAATGACAGGACTCAGATTCGAAAGTTCATAATGCATGATGCTATATCTGATGCAGCAGTCATTACAACCCGTAAGATGACAAAATACAACCTTCTACCAGCTGGTAGTGTTTGGTTGCTGGAATGATCATTGGGATGGAATGGAATGAATAAAAATTGGAATGGATGTTGAAAGAGTTAAAGGATAAAGTAGGACGAATAGAAAATTGGTAAGGAAAGCAAATGGAATCCATCATTTTGGGGGAATGGGGAATGCCCATTCCTTTATTTTCTGTCAACCAAAGCAATGGAATGGGCACTCCATATGGCATTCTTACCTATGGAATGCCTATTCTATTCCAAGGTTCATTCTAATCAACCAAACACTGCCTAAAATTAAATATGAAAGAATGAAAATCAGAATTTCAACTGATAATTATTATACCTGACTTTGATTGTAGCATATAAAGAAGGAGTGGCAATCGGAGAAACAGTATGTCTCAACCCCTTGCTAAACCCTGAATTTAGTCACTGGTTTCATATTTAAGAAATTTCATCAGTTATTCCTCCTCCAGGCAGCTTCCCACTGGTTACGCATAGTCCCATGGGGCATCCGAAAGTTGGCAAGACATCTGAAAGATAAGTACCAGAACCCTCCAGTGATAATTACAGAAAATGGTGAGCAGGTTCAGATTTAAAATTTACAAATCAAACTTTGAGAAAGTATTAACGGTTCAAATTCATGAGAACAGGTATGGATGATCCAAATAAACATTTCATACCTTTAGAAAAGGCTTTAAAGGATGAAAAGAGGATACGATTCCACAGGGACTATCTCTCAAACCTATCTGCTGCTATAAGGTAATAACAACTCCCCACTTTGATAGCTTGTTGTAATTTCCTGGGTTGCTGCGGGCTTGGATTGGGATGATGGAAAGTGAGACCACAATGCTTGAGACTTCCAACCTTGTACATGCCACATTAACAGAAAACTAAATGAATACAGGCAAGACAACTGCGATGTTCATGGTTATTTCGTGTGGTCGTTGCTCGACAACTGGGAATGGAACATGGGCTACACTGTTAGGTTTGGACTCTACTATGTGGATTACAAGAAGAACCTTACAAGGATTCCTAAAACTTCAGTCCAATGGTTTACAAGATTTCTCCAAGTTAATGATGATCTGAGACTACACCAGATCTAAGAACATACTTTTGGCTACAAATTAGATAAAGCACATGTTATACAATGCATTGAACATTCAAAGGAAAAGTCAGTAAAGCAAAAAATTCAATTAAACTCTCCAAAAGTCCAAACCTTCTTATCTAAATTAAGCGCCAATTAAGCACCAAAAAAAAATTTAATTTATTCACGAACAACCAAACATCCTGATTTATAAAATTTGATTGACATAAGTTACTGATGTCTTTCATTCAAACAACAAACCATGTTCTGTATACAACACCAACAGGCGGTTTGCAAAATCAAAAGGAGCATATGGGTTAACATTAAAAACCCTCAGAGATCATGAATTATGATGCCAATTGCAAAAAGATTAGTATAATTAATATCTTTTTCCGGAAACAAAAAGAGAAAAAAGCATACAAATTTTGGAGGGGGAATTAACGAGCGCAGTGAGAATGGCATACCGGCCCTTGCTCCCAGAGGCGAAGTACGATTTGAAACGGTGAAGTCGGAATCATCGCAGGCTAAGATTCCAGGAAGGAAGACAGAGCCAGAAACCTCTACTGATACTGTTGTTGTTCACTTGTAGCCGGCGTTAGTTTTGTAGTTTTTTGTTGCTGTTATTGGTGTTTGGTCTCGTGGACAATTTTGGGAGACCCTCAAAACGGATTGTTAATATTTTGGTTTCTTTTTTCTATAAGTTTTTTTAGCACAAGGGAGAAACTCTAAATTAGAGGGGAGATATGAGTTTCTCATACACATATTTATGATGTCGTTGGTATTTAAATTTGAAATCTTTAGCCTGCAAATTAATACTTTTTTTTATTGAGCTAGATCATTTTGAACATGCTCAAATATTTCTCTTCAATGTTAGAATATGTTTTGAGTCATTTCTCTTTGTTTACGAAAATGAAAATAAAAAATAGTTTTTATGACTCAAACTTTTTGGAGTTTTAATCTATGCAACTAAGCTCATTATTTTCCATAAAAATTAAATAAATAAAACTAAGCTCATTAGTTTTATCTTTTTTTTTAATTTTATACAAATGATAGTGAGATTGCATTCATAAATCATGCCACAAAAACAATAAAAATACAGAAGCCGCAAGAGCTATGACAATTACTCATAAAGGATTACAACCAATATAGAGAAATTCAACGACAACATCAAACTCATACGATATACCTCTATAATAAAGCATAGAGAATGTTTACTAAATTCTTCATGAATGGAAGCTTATCAAACCGATCACTAATAATATAATTATGCTACTAGTTTTAGATTTGAATTAAATCAATCCCAATAATAATGTTCATGGTTTCGGTGTGTGGTTTGAGTACTTAATAAAAATGAGAGAGACCATGAATCGAGATATAGATCAAAAGCATCACCAAAACACACCAGTGAGTTTGCGGCTTTCGATTAGACCTGGCAAACGTGTCATGTTTGCGGGTTTCGTGTCGTGTTCGTGTCAACCCGTTAAAAAAGCGAATTGACCCGACTCGATCCGTTAAGCTAACGGGTGAGAAATATTAAACC
Organism: Prunus padus; assembly: GCA_024362665.1. Classification (NCBI taxonomy): domain Eukaryota; kingdom Viridiplantae; phylum Streptophyta; class Magnoliopsida; order Rosales; family Rosaceae; genus Prunus; species Prunus padus. The sequence goes on from JANFAM010000011.1 coordinate 11,719,076, forward strand.
CGAACCCGACCCGTTCAAATTCGCGAAAACCCTACCCGACCGTTAAGACTAATGAGTTATTTTTTGCTCATTTTACGCACTTCACCTATTTCAAAAAATAGACTATATTTGTTAACAAATTGTTAAATGAAAACACAAATTAGACAATTCTTTGTCATAAAAGAATAATATATTAAGTATTTGAGAATAATTAAAATAATAATATTGAGTGAAAGGAGGATGCTATTGGTGGGGTTAGATTGTATTTGTAATCAATATCGAAATAATCCTAGGAATTTAAGTAATTAATCAACAATGTAGAATAATAAGAAAATAAACAAAATAATAATATGGAATGAGAGATGTATGTCATTGGTGGGTTAGATTGTATTTATAATCAAGAGTAAAATAATCTTAGGGATTTAAGTAATTAATCAACAATATAAAATAGTAAGAAAATAAATAAAATAATAATTTGGAATGATAGGAGAATGCCATTGGTGGGGTTAGATAGGGATTTCATAACGTAAATTTACAAAAATACCAATGCTCTTAATCGTTAACGGATTATTCGCGGAAAATCTGAAACTAGGTTAAGATAACGGTGCTTAACGCTCACCCGTTATCAACCCGACCCGATAAGGCCAACCCAAATCGATAATTTCGCGAATTAGTATCGTGTTAACGTGTAGGTATAATATTGCAGGTCAACTTTCGATTGTTACTTTGACCCTATGCGACAAGGTGTCATATCAACCCGGAAAAAAAAAAAAAAAAAAAAAAAGATCAACGGCATTCAACCTAGAAGAAAAATCACATACGCACCATAGCACATTAAACAAAATACACCTATTATTATTAGGTGATGTTAGGCCCACACAGCCCGCAAGCATAAAATCTGATACAGAGAAACACACACCTTTTTAAGCCTTTGAAAACACCCTTGTCATGCATTCTTTGTCTCTCTCTCATCTCACTACACAAATTGAAAAACGTTGCTGTCTGTCTGTGTTTGTTTTCTTTGCCTTTTTTAGAGCAAAGCTCTGATTTTGAGCCGGCATTCGATTATTTGCCGCAAACCCGGATAGTGTGCTAGTATTAGTTTGATCCTTGGCCATGAAACGAGGGTACTCAGAATCCCCATCCACATCTCTTGGGCCACCTCAATCCAGGTTAAAGCCCAACCCAGAAGGTAATATTTGTGATGCCAAACTCATATGCCCTTTTGTTCCCTGGTTCTGATTTGTATCTTCTTGTGGTAAATTGTTCATCTTTTTGGTTTGTTTGGGAGTTTTCGGATCTGGGTCTTGTAGTTTTTGCTGATAAAGTGAAGGGAGAGGGAGAGAAACATCAAAGTTTGAACTCTTTTTCTAATTTGTGTTTTCGATTGGTAAGTCATTCAATATTTGTTGTGTTCCTGATTAGTGTGGCTGTTTAATTCGAACCTGGGATTCTTAGTTCCCCAACTAACGTATTTGGTTTACAACAGTGGAAAGTGAGAGAAGGTGAATATAAATAAAGTTTGATTTTGCTACTTTTTACTCTTTTCAATCACTGAAACAAAGCAAATATATATAATTATTTTCTCATCCGGATTGTAAACAGTGAGGAAAGCAGGAGGGGTAGTAGAAAATAAATTGCGTCCCACTATAATATCTTCCGGACATCGGCATAGGAGAATTTCTGTATTTATATATATATATATAATAGCTACAATAATGAAAAATTCAATATTGAAATCTTCTTTGCTCTTCCTTACAAAACTTGCAGTGATATTGAACGCAACAATGGTGTTAGGTTTTTTTTTAAAAAAAATTAATCAGAGTTTCTTACAATGTGACCTTAGGTGATTCACAATTCTTGGAGGATGAAAGCACAAAAAATTTTGCACGTAAAGTGGCCGATCATTACAGTGCAAGGACGAATCAAACACTGGAAGAACGAGAAGCTAGTCCAATCATCCATTTAAAAAAGCTTAACAATTGGGTATGTCCTTTAATCTTTGCAAATACTACATAACGGTATGATCACACTCCATATTTTTCAATTGCTTATAGTTCCTTGTCATATTGAGCAGATTAAGAGTGTCTTAATTCAGCTCTATGCTCGCAGAGGAGATGCTGTACTTGATCTTGCATGTGGCAAGGTATTGGTAGTACATTATATCTTCCTTTTTACCGCCTCCTTCCACTAAATATTCTCTTTTTAATGTATTTTTTCTTTTTGGCTAGGGGGGTGATCTCATCAAATGGGACAAGGCCAAAATTGGATATTATGTTGGCATTGATATCGCTGAAGGCTCAGTAAGTACTGAAATTTGGTTATAATTAGCTCATTGGTTTACAATTTTCTTTTAGGTAATAGCTCCATATATTTATAACTTAGATGTGATTGAGGCCGTCTAAGCTTTTCATCAAAGTTATCTTTCTATGGAGTACAAAAATTGATTCTAGGACCATTTTACTCTCTTGCTACTCAATTGCTCACCTACGTTTTCAGAATGCATAAATTTTGCACTAGTACTATAGAGTTGTAGTTGCTTTACATTATAGCTATTATGAAGTGTCCTTTATTCTATTTCCAAATTTGGCCTGATCAATGCGGTAGATTTTTTTTTTCTATTCAATACTTAGATTTTTATTTGGTGTGGAAGGAAAGTATTTCCCTTGTCAATCAAGGAATGAGTTTTGGGAAACTCTAGTATATATGGCCTAGGCCAGGGTTTAGGATGATTGCTGTATTGCTCCGTGGTGGCCGTGAGTTGAGACTTGAGTGGTTTCAGCAGTACCTTGAACTTATCCTTATTGTCGATAGTGGATTTGATCTCCCTCTGGATGTGGGCTATTTTTTAAAACCATGTAAATTCTGTCTTTTGTGTTTGTTTACCTTTCTTGTGAATTACTTAGTTTTTTATTATCCTGCACCTCATCATAAGTGATAAATTGCTCAGTCTTTACGACAGTAAAGGATTTTCTGAACACCATCCTTTTCTTTCAAGCATGACATCTTCCTTGTACGGGTATATTTTCCTGATGACAAATAAGTGACTTCTTTTTGCTCAAGACCTTATGAAGATGTGCTATAGTTGTTTTGTTGTCTGCCTTGTTGCTGTTTACTTTTTTCAAATGTGTCACCATCAAACATCTTATTATCATTATCAAATTTATTTACAGATAGAAGATTGTCGTACCCGTTACAATGGTGATGCTGACCATCATCAACGACGTAAAAAATTTACATTTCCCGCCCACCTTATATGCGGAGATTGTTTTGAGGTACTTCCAAATATGATAGCTGCTCATAAAACCGTTACTTTGTCCCTAGGGAGCTTGGGTTTGACTCAATCAAAGAAGCAGCCATTAGGCAGCAGCATATGTGGTAATGCTGTTGTTCTATTCCTTATGATTATTAATGCTATGTGGATGGTTTCAGGTTCGCCTGGATAAAGTCCTGGCTGATGATGCCCCCTTTGATATTTGTAGTTGCCAGGTGAGCCTATCCATGCACTAATAGATTTCTACCTTCTGTTGTAACGTAACTAAAAATTTGAGGAAGAAATCTTTTGAAACAGAACCATCGAAATACATTTTATTTTTCAGTTTGCCTTGCATTATTCCTGGTCTACTGAAGCACGTGCTCGACGAGCCTTGGCTAATGTCTCGGCTTTACTTCGTCCTGGTGGTACTTTCATTGGAACAATGCCTGATGCCAATGTGATCATCAAAAAGCTTAGAGAAGGTTTAGTTTGCACCTTAAACATTTTTGTTTCTTTTTGGAGTCATGTTAAACAGTAACCAAGGAACACTCCTTCATAAGTCCTGTAAATCCTCACATAAGCAATTTATGTTCTTTTAAGCAGAGTAGATAGAGAAGTTCATTAGATTTAGAAATATTTAGCGTTAAGATTGTTGGGCATGGCAAACCACTTTTGTCATTATTGATTTGAGTTCCTATTTTCATTGTGAATGTCCAGCTGAAGGATTGGTCTTTGGTAATAGTGTCTACTGGATACGATTTGATGAAGAATTTTCTGAAAAGGTATGTTGTCACTCATGTGCTTTATTATTCATTTATTTAGTTATTGTCCAAGCTGAGACATGACCTATGAAAACACGAGTATTTATATACTATCTGAAATTATTCCAAATTTGATGATTACTTCATGTATGACTCAGAAATTCAAGTCTTCAAGCCCCTTTGGTATCCAGTACAAGTTTCACCTGGAGGTATCTAACGTGTTTATTTATATGTTATGTTCATATATGGTTGTATCTAAAATGTTAAGCTAGATGGTTCCGTTTAACTTTTTTTCCCATGATTTGTGATAGAAATTTTCTTTGCAGGATGCTGTTGATTGTCCTGAATGGATTGTCCCCTTTCATGTCTTCAAATCCCTGGTAGAAGAGGTATAATTTCTTCTTTCATGTCAATGTCACCAGCTTTTGAAAGCTGTATCATGCTTGTAAATACAAGTGGTGATGGAAGAGCATTCTGACGCACTCTTTGCTATTTGAAATGTTTTTCTACTTGTAACTGAGAACAAGTAAAGTTTGCAAGATATGGAGCTAGTTTTTGTGAAGAACTCCCATGAATTTGTGTTTACCTTTTGCAGTATGATATGGAGCTAGTTTTTGTGAAGAACTCACATGAATTTGTGCACGAGTATATGAAAAAACCAGAATATGTGGAGCTAATGCGGAGGCTTGGTGCATTAGGTGATGGTAACCAAGATCAGAGTATGTTCATTCTCTGTAACCCTTTATTTCGTCTTTGCATACAAACAGTGGATTAATTGTGACCCAATTTTGTTTCTACTGCTTATTGATATTTTTCATTCAATAATGGCTCGTTTGGGAGTGATTATGGATAGGTCAAAAAGCACTTATGTACAGAATCACTTCTCCATATAATCACTTTAAGTGGTTTTAAGTGATTTTATAGAGAAGCACATGGGAAGTGCTTCTCCTCAGAATAACTTAAAATCACTTAAAGTGGTTATATGGAGAAGCACATGGGAGATACTTCTCCCCATAAGTGATTCTAGCCTATTCAGAATCACTCCCAAACGAGCCCTTAAAATGACGTGTTGTCATTAAAATGCCTCATATGAGTTTTTAGTACTGATAACATTTTTCATTCTTGCTTTGGCAATATCAGGCACACTATCACAAGATGAATGGGAAGTAGCTTATTTGTATTTGGCATTTGTCTTGAGGAAGGTGAGTGCTTACTCCTAGTGCAAAACCACCCATGTGATCAATCCCATTTCGGTGTTGCTGTTACCATTAATATAGTCCGTGTTTGCATTCGTGTGATTGTGTGTTGAGGAGTAAATCTGTGTTATTTTCAGCGAGGCGAACCAGATCGTGCACAAGTAAACAGTAGAAGAGACAAAGGGAAGATGCATATATCAAAAGAGGACATCATGTGCGTCAGCAATGATTAATGGAAAAACAATAATGTCTGAAATATCCATTTTCATAGCAGAAAAAGAACAATGATTTTGCAGCACGGAGAAGCCTCTGCTTGGCCAAATGGGAAAGGGAAGAGAGCTCAACTCCCCACACTGTTCTACTAGCTACTTGTAGAAATGGATGTAATTATTCAATTTTGTAGATTTAAACAATGAGCTAAGATTTGTAATTTACATTTTAATTGAAGAATGCTCCCCAGGAAATAACAGTTTGTAGTCTCTCTGGGATGAGAAATTTAGTTTAATTACTAAAACGTGACCACCAACCGAGTGTTTGGTGAATTGTAACATCACCAACTGTTAGTGTAACAATTGAATAAAATTGGGGTGGTTGTATTTGAACCACCAAATTCGCTCACTTTACCTTATTTATTTTCCCTCAACAAATGTTTTATTCCTTACATTGTTCTAGTATATAATAAATAACAAATTTTATTCGTATCGTAGATGTGGGTTAGGCCAGTTTGCCAAGACAGTGTTTGTCTCCTTTCACCTGAATTTGATCCCCTCCTCTTACAATAGAATAGTTTTAAAAAATTACGGATTTTATCCGTCTTAATTTAGGACTAGTAAAGTCATTATGCATTTTTTGTCATAATTTAATGGATGTGTGAGTGAGTTGCAAGAGGGTTCTTTTTCGAGTGTATGGAGGCTTTACTTATTCAACAAGTAATTCAATTTACGCAATACTTAATCCAAAAGTAATTCAACAAGGATGTATACACAGGATATCATCACTCAGGGATCTCAAATCCATGATGAGGTTGGAATGCAAAACATTTCTATTTTCTGACGTAACATGATGCTAAAATCACACACATGGTAAAAACTGGGAAACTTCATCCTTTGGCATGGAGCCACACAACACAACAATTACCTTCCTCACTTGACCTGACCAAGCAACAATTATCTTCAATAAAATACTGTAGGCACGGTAAACTATGAGTTGCCAGTTTGTAAATAAGATCCCAAAAAGAAAGAAAAAGAAAAACACTCGATGGTTCTGTTCAAACACAAGATTAAGGTTGCAGCTCGTCTAACCATAATGAAAATCTGACAGCAAAACATGCCAAAAAAGTTTAGCATAAAGAAAAATCTGGATACCAACCACATAAGCTGTACATGACATTTTACTACTCTCTCTCTCTCTCTCTCTCTCTCTCTCTCTCTCTCTCTCTCTCCAACCCTTAAACGATCAATAATGGACTGACCCAAAAAGAAAACGTTCAATTATGCTAAAAAACTTATATGCAGCACGCTGACTTAATAGCAATACTTCCCGGCATCAAATTTGCCTTTATTTATTCTACAAGCATATTAGTAAGAGACACTCATAAGGACTTGTGTTTTCGGCAGATTTAGATAGGCAATCTATAATGAACTCTAAGAACGCTTCATCAAAACCACCATAACAACCATAACTGCCAGCCCCATGAATGCAGATGCTGCTACCGTCTTCGTATTCCCATTCTCATCTGCACCTCCACTCTCAGCTGGAGAGGGAAAAATATTCTGGCTGTAAGTTGACAAATCGCTCACCCACCTATCCACAGTAAGCTTGATTTTCTGCACAAAACCACGGAGCACAGCTTCAAACCCATCAGATTTGTCTTCATGCTTCTTGGGCGATACTGGATCAGAAAACTCAGTATCTGGCACATATTCGGGCTCGTAAAGGTTATTGTTCTTGTTGGACTCCAAGAATTGCTTGACTGCAGAATTTTCCATCATAGCAATCCAGACATTTGGGTCGCTTGCAATTGAAGCAACAACATTCTGGGCATGAAACCAAAAAAATAAATTAGTCCCCTAACAAATGGTACAAGCCAGTCATATCATAACTGAATTTTGGTAGCTAAAAGAGCCATACACTAACTTCCAAGTTCACAGCAATTGCATCTTGAAAGGATATGAGTTGGGAGCTCAATCAAATACCTGAGCTTCAGCACTTCTACTCAGCATTTCAAATGCCTGAAGAGCATGTTTTGGCACGGAAGTCCTAGTAAGAAGCAGGGATTCCACCTCCTCAGGTTCAGGGTTCGTAATCAGAGGCAGCCCAGACACCTTATCAGCTGCAGACAGCTCCCCAAATTCAGCAGATTTGGGTGAAGACAGATATATCCTGAAAGTTCATTTATTGAAATTTGAACATATGATGGAGAAAAAAAAAAAATTCAAGCATGAGACTATACACAATAGATCAACCTACAAACGGGCAACAACAGCAAACACTTTCAATTTCATGAACTCTGTTGCTTGGTGTAACAAGAAACTACGAATTAGAATTTAAAACACTTTCAATTTCATGAACTCTGGTGCTTGGTGTTTTTTTTTGTGAATTTAGTTTCAAATACTTTCAATTTCATGAACTATAAATTCGAATTTAAAAAACCAATACATAATTCACACACAACAAAAAAAACTATTTGAAACTAAATTCTTTCACCATCCATTACTCCAATTTACCATCCAATCATTTCTTCATCCCAAATGAAAAATCCCCAAAAACTACAAATAAACAAATTGTCACCACCTACGATCATCAAGCAACTTCGCAAAAATCTATTTGGGTTTCAAATAAAGCAATAAAAACACCATCTTTAGAAAATAACAGAGCAGAAATATAAATGTCAATCACTCATTCGCTTCTTTTGCACTCTTTTCTCGTCAAACGAAACAGAGCATAACACAAATAAATACAAAAAGGAACATCATTGCTTTGGAAGAAAAAAAGAAAGTTTTAATAAGAAATCACACAAACAGAACAGAATTAACGAAGAAAAAAAGAATTAAGGCTTTTATTGGCGGAGAAATGTACTTATCGAGGGCGTCTTTCAATTCAGTGGTGGCCTCTTTGGCTTCCTTGAAGCTCGGCGCGGCATCGAAGATGACTCTCGGCATCGGCTCGCCGGCCGACATCACCAGCTCCTCGTCTGCGGCGCCGACCACTTGCCAGTCGACGAGGTCGTCCATCGCATCCAACGCCGGCTTCTCGATCGAAGACACGTCAACGCCGCCCACATTCTGAGCAGTGAGGGTCGCAGCGACGGGGATCGAGGCCTTTAGGATGGACTGACCGGACGGCGACGGAACCGGCGCACCGCGAAGCATGCCGCCGTGAACAACGCCGCCGATCCCCACCACCTTAGCCGCCGCCCTCATGATTCCGCCTCCCATTGATATTGATTGGACCCTGTGAAAAGCGAGTGTGATAAAAACCCTTGAGATCACTCGACTCTCTCGCTCTCCGTTTCCTTCCTCTCGAAGTCTGAGGTGACGAGATTTATATATTTATGGATTTATTTAGAGACAGAAAGAGGAGAGAGAGAGAGAGAGAGAGAGAGAGAGAGAGAGAGAGAGAAAGAGAGAGAGAATAAAGCAGTTCCTTATTATCTACAGAATCTGTGGCCGTGTCACCTTGATGACCGCTCTCATGCTGCCACGTGTGGGATAAATACTTTTATTTTTTTAATTAACAGTGGATAAAATGGTTTTTTTTCTTTCTATTTTTACTGTTGGTCGATGGATAAATCATAAATTTGTTTTCTTTTAGTTTAACTTGTTGGAGCTTCTGTTTAGCTCTCAAAATTATCAACCTATTTTTTAATTTCTGTTAAGTTTCTTTTAAATTTAAAAACGAATAGTCAAAACTTCTTTTCTTTTTTCCCTTTCTTCTTTAAGAAGTGAGCCATGGTTTCATTTAAAAAACAATAATAATAATAATAAGGGCTAAAATGTAGCGATGGTGCCTCAATTAAGGCATATTTATACCGTATATAACCAGGTTCTTAAGACCAATAAGCCCAACAAGCCCAACAAGCCCAAAAGCCTATAAAGCGCTTTTAGCCATGGAACGTCTTCATCCCATAAAGGGCACCGCGAAGCATACGGTGACCAAAGACACATGGCAGACATACAGACTATGCCCACGAGTCTCACATCGACAAACTACACAAGGGTACCCCATACCTTTGCCTATAAATAGAGCACTTGCCCTCTAATACAAGGTAATGACATTTTGAATACCGTATTCTTATTGTTCACTTCACTCTCATCTGACTTAAGTTTCGGAGTGCCTACGGCTGGTACCACACCGGTGTCGAAGCTTTCACCCTTATCTTCCATCCATTTTACAAGTCACACCCTATCTGCCGAAGTTCCATAAGGTACCAAAGGCATCATCATCATCTAAGTTGGTTTTAATCTTGGGCGTCCATTTTTGTGCATCAACAAGACCGGATTTTATTTTTGATCTTTCCATCAGATAAGAATTTGATTCAATTAGTGAGTAGGAGGAGATTTTTCTTTTCCTTCTTTAAATCAGATAAATAAACATAAATAGGCAAAGATGTGTTGTGTGGTATGCAAGAAAGAGGGTCCATATAGAATTTACCCTTTTTTTTCACTTACAAATTTCGTGTGCAATTGAACTATTGCCATAAATTGATTCTGAATTAAGATCATTTTTAAATTCAAAATCATTTGAAGATTTTACGGGAAAATAGAATAACTAAAATTATCCATTCAATGGAAAACGGAAATTATCTTTTAATGAGCATCTTCAATGGAAATGTCAAATTTAAAACACTTAATTTGAATTTGATGGCTGACATGGCTATGAGACGCCGCAGTATGTTGGCGTCAAAATTGCCATCAATGCTTCAGTCTTCTTTTCCATGTCAACATTGAAGGCTCGATTGGACCTCCAAAAAAAACTTCAATTATGACAGTTTAGCATGCCACCTGTCATTTAACAGGTCGGTTGGAGATAAGGATGTCAACGGGTCGGGTATGGCAATACAATCACAATCCCCGATTCCCATACCCGCCCCCGTCCCCTTCCACATCCCAGTTTAAGAGGTTTCAGGAAATCCTCATCCCCGTCCTCGTCAGGGGGCTATCCCCCATTCCGGTTCCAAATCTCCGATTTTTTTAATAAAAATATCTATCCTCACATTCAATTTAACTTACAAAATTTCAAATCTGGTGAGGCATTTCTCTCGCATTGCATTTTGATTATGAAATTGGGAAAAAGATGGAAGCACGATATAGGTCTCATAAATTGAAAGAACATTATACCAATTGAAATTACTAATTGACACCTTCCATATTCGATAATTGAAAAAAAAAACACCAGAAAGGTCCAAGGGAGCCATTAGGGTTGGACATAAAAATTGTCGAACTGGAAAATCAAACCAAGCCGGATCGAAAAAAATCGGTTGACTAAAAAAGTCAACAAACCGGCACCAAATCAGACCGGATCGATTTCAACCTATTTCAGTTCTGATTTCACACCTTATCAAATCGGACCGGACATGTTGTGTATTATTCTTTTTTTTTTTTTATAAAATTATTTAAATCAATGCTATATTTTTAATCTCATAATTAATATTTTCCCAAGTCCAACTTCAAAACATCTCTTTTTTTCACACCTTACCGAACCCAAACCCAAACCCAAACCCTAATTTGTGGCCCAATATTGTAGACCAGATTGTTTTGATACGTGAAAGGCCTTGCTTCAATGCCCATTGTGCTTTCTTTGCCATTTCAATATTGATTGTGTACTTCAGTTACTGTTCAAATTAAGTTTTACGGGGAGAAATGTGGTGTATGTTATAAATTATAGGAAAATATTATGGAGATTAATTTAGATACCAACTTATGTTTTTTTAATAGAGCATGAAACCATTGTATTAGTGGGCTCCATCTCTATTAAAGAGATAGTACACAAGTTAATATCTAAAGTTGTTCTTTCTAGCATGACGATAAATTATAATGATTGATTTATTCAGTACAATGGCTGGCTGCAACCCAATATTAGAGCAACTCCACCCGTTAGGGGTTGCCATGGCAAGGGGGAAGGGAGGGGGAACTAGGGGCTACTATTCACGTGAATAGTAGCTGCCCTTGCAAAAGGCAAGGTTCGTTTCCACCGTTGCCATGGCAAAGGGCAACTACTATTCATTTTTGTTTTTATTTTATTTTTTACATGAGATTAATTTTATTTGTATGTATGAAAATAATAATAATAAAATTGATAGGTATGTATTAAAAAATATTTTTGAATTTTTGGATTTTTTCAGATTTTTAAATATTTTTACGTTCGACGTCAAAGAAAATCACGCTGACGTCGACTTACTCTGCGGCGAGCCAGGCAAGATGAGCTCGAGGGCCAGCCCAGTCTGCTGGGCTCCACAGCCTGCCCGGGCAACAACTTGTCCGGAAACAAGAATTTGGGCTCAGCCCGTGGGTCCAGCCTCTCCTCTACCTGGGCAAGAACCGATGGAGTTGCTCTTATATGGGTCATGCAATTTGCAGTCAGAGATGCATTGACTCAACCCATTTATTTACCCTTTATTTATTAGTCTTTCCCTCCATGTAAAGCAATATAAATTGAAACTCCATGATAAAATGATGAAAAAAAAGAGCAACTCTCGAAGCAAGGTTAAGAAGTTGGACGGTTTGCAATGGATTTATAGCTCAAGTGGTTAAGCGTATTTAGTCATACATTCAATGGTGGAATCAGAAATTTTTTAACGGGTGAGCTAGCTAAAGTTATTAACTTAAAATCTAATGATTTTTTTTTTTTGTATTTATAGTTTCTATAGTTTTTCTAGAAATAAAAGTATACACTAAATTATATAAACATCACTAGTTGTAGTTAGAGCCATACTATTCACGAAAATGGTGAATTTCATTTAGAAAAATGCTTATCTTTTGGAGACAAATTAATGAAAAAAGATTAAAATTGATGTTGGGACAATCTTTGACACCAAATACAAGCGTGGAAGATCTCTGACTATGCCTATTGGTGTCGGTAAGGTATGAAATTGTATATTTTTATGTTAAAATATTGGCTTATATAGGTTTAATCTTCCCAAAACCTACCCTTCACTATCAAAAAAAACTTACATTAATGGGGATAGCATTGTTTTGCTATCCCCGATCAATAACACAATGACATGTGGAAAAGTTATCATACATGTCATTGTGTTATTAGTCGAGGATAACAAAAAGTGATATCCCCGTTATTTGAGAGTTTCTCTCCTTGGCTACAGCCCATGACAACCAACATAGTAGTTCCGTCAGTGCATGCACCTAAAGTTCTATTTTCGATTCCCCGCTCATAATATTGTCAATATCCAAAATAAAAAGAAATTGGACGGTTCAATCCAATTGCTCAAAACAGTGATTGCCTTTCTTTAATGAATTTGTGTTGCTTGTCCACCATTATTTGAAACCGACTTGGTAACATGACCTTTCACAAGCTAATGAACATAAAAGAACAAATCTAAGGCCAAAGAGAAGGCCAAGAGGTGCTAATTCGGGTGGTGCCAATTCCAGCAAGGAGGTGTTTGTGGGCCCATACAACAAGTAGGACCCCCGCTTTGTGATTGGGTAACAGTGAAATAGTCCCAAAAGATATTACCAGTCCTAATCTCAAATATTAGAATCAGAATATCAGATAATACACCCAAGGAAGAAAGGTTTGTCTGTACGACAGCACCCCAATCATTTCACCCCGTTAAACAAGGCTTTTCTCCATCCTAGCCTACCTTAATCATAGGCCATTAAGAATCCAAAGTTTTAAACAATTTTATACCCTATTGGAGAAAAGGTTTTTAATTGTAGAGGTCCTGAATTTTAAATCGAGTTTCAATTGAGTACCGCAAATTTTTTTAGGCAATTACGTCACTCAACTCCTCATTCAATTGAGTCAATTCGTTACATTTAGTCAATTTGGCCGTTAATTTGAGGGCTAAAACAGTCCATCTCGACTAAAATATTAATAAATATTATAACTTTTAAAAATTGAAAAAAAGAGAAGTGAAAAACAGAAACTGAATTCTTCTCCCATGGGCAGCAAAACCAATTCCACCCCACACCACGCCACCGCTCTACCAAATCCCATTGCTAATGCAAACAACCAATCCAAAATTAATTACTCTCCTCGAGATCGGATCTGGTAGAGGGGCCTGGTGGCTGATGAGGATGATTATAAGTGGTGGTGGAGATCAGATCTGGTAGAGGGGTGGCGTGGGGTGGGGTGGAATTGGTTTTGCTGGCCAAGGGAGAAGAATTCAGTTTCTGTTTTTCACTTCTCTTTTTTTCAATTTTTTTTAAAGTTATAATATTTATCAATATTTTAGTCAAGATGAACTATTTTAGCCCTCAAATTAATGGTCACATCGACTGAATGTAACGGAATGACTCAATTGGAACGGATGAGAGAGTTGGGTGACCTAATTGCCTCAAAAAAAAGTTGCGGGACTCAATTGAAAATTAAGGACGTCTACAGTTAAAAACCCTAAGAGAAATTAACATAGGAGAATATTTGGACATATTAGGAGAAATTCTTTTGGCCTTTTGGGATTGCTTCGACATAAAACATTTGTGCTCGTAAGCGCTTTTTTCAAAAAGCACATAATAAAAAATATTAAAAACCTATAAGTACTTTTTGTAGATGCACTTGACACTGCATGAAACGTTGTTATGAATGACCGAAAAATACTTCTAAGCTTTTCTGCCAAAACCTGTCAGAAATCGGTGGTCAGAAAAATTAAGTAACTAACTAGAGAAAATAAAAAATTACACAAGTAAGCGACTAGAAAAATCAAGCTCAAGTTAGAGCCCATTGCTAATGCAAACAACCAATCCAAAATCAGTATCATTAAGAAAATAAAGGGTTGAATAATTCGCTTCTAAAATGTTGAACCCGGTGTAGATTACTTCCAGGTTCGGCTTAGAGATTTGTTTAATGCAAACTTACATTTTGAGCCAAAAACAAAATCACAAGTTAATGAAAGGGTCAAAATTTTGTTCCAAAAACTTTGTTTTATCTCATACTCAAAACATTTAAAAAACGACATGTTAGAAGAAAATTCTTGCCTTGTCAATTCGAACTTGAAAAATATATATAATATATAGGTGAAGAGAGAATAAAGAAATTTGATCCTTTGCTTTGCTTAAACAGATTAACTAAGAAAAGTTAGAAGATTAGAACCGCTAATATGATGAGGACATCTGATTCCAGGAGTTCAAATTTTTACAAACTCCTCTTCCTCCTCAAAACCCCTCCTCTAATCTCAGGCCACCTACAACACCTACTTAATTATATATATATTTAGACCTATCAAATTTAAAATTGCATTTTATAGAAAGAAAAACAAAAAGACAAAGTTGAAACTGGTTGGCATGCAAATCTTCCTATCTCAGACCCTCAAAGCCTGCCTTTTCCTTCATCACATGATTCTTCAACACACCTGCAAAAGTCACATGAAATATTAGGCTCCACAATCAAGCCCCATCTTGCATGCAAACTGTTAGTACCCAAAAAAATAAAAGCATAAAAGAAAGGAAATTTTGGTTAATTTTTTGCACTCCAAAATTGATATTTAATATAATTTTGAGTGCACTCATAATATATTTTTTGTTTTTTGTTTTACAATTATTTTATAAATACAAGTAAGATACCACCATCTTCAGGAGAGTCTCCAAATTTTAGCCAAATAGCTAGAAAGCTATTATAGCAAACCACTTAAAATGTGTTTCCTCCAACAATGTTCTCTATTTTGGCTAATCTGAAATATTTTATTACTATTTTCTCTCTCTTTCTCCATATTTCTCTTGCAAATCAAATATATTAAAAAGAAAAGTAGAAACCCAACCCCACCAACCTCCCAAATGTATCTATCTCTCTCCTTTTTCTCTCTCCTCCTAGCCAAATTCCTCTCCTCCTTGCTAGATGTAGAGAGCCAAATAGGGAGTTTGCTGGAATGAGGATTTTTCATTTTTTTTTTAGCCAAAATAGCTAAAGATAAGAAGATAGAGAGTCTGCTGGAGATGCTCAGCAAGCTATCTCCCTGATAGAGGGAAATCCAGAGTTCTTTTGTTTCTATGCAGGAAAGTTCTTGGATACTCTGTGCTTCAATTTTTTTTTACAACAAAAATTGTTTATAAGAGAAATTTTTATACATCATGATCATGTGTATGAACAGGAAATAGGGAGAAAGGAAAATATCTCTTTATGAATAAAACAAACAAACAAATAATAAAATAAAGTATCTCTCTCTCTCTCTCTTGTATCAGTTTCTGAAGCACTAACATGTTTGTCTCTGCAAAACGTTAATCGTCAGACATGACATACATTAAAAAACAAAAACTGCTCAGTACACCAAACAAAAACAGAAACCCAGAAATCTATGGCCATAGAAACTGCAACACATGTCAAAAACTGCAAAATATAATTAAATGAAAAACAAAATAATTAAGCTAATAATCTGATACATAATCAATTAAAATTAATTACCTGATGAGGGTTTACAGTCAGGTGGATCTTCAAAGAGTGATAAAGAAAGCTGTTTGTGAGCAACCCCAATGTCAAAGAGTATGAGGCCTGATCTTGGATCATCCACAATGATGTCTTTGACTGGCAGCCATAGAAAGAGCTCTTCTTGGGTCAAGCCCTCCACCCCTATGAGGCTTCCATAGCTGAGATTGGCCCTCACAACACTTTCAAAGAAGACCCTGTTCTCAAACTTGGTCAGGCATGGGCCATCAAGGAAGACTTGGAGCTGGCCAGTGTCAGAGAGAGTGTAGGACTTGACCTCCTTTGGTAGAAGGCCTGCTGGTAAGCCTTGGGAGATAAGAAGGTCATGAATGGAGGAGGAGGAGAGAGAGAGGGGTAGAGAGAGAAAGATGAGAAAGGTCCATGGAAAGACTGCGATGAAGAAGTAGTGGGTGTTAAACAAGGACATGATGACTCTGGCTGGAAATGTTTAGAGAGAGAGAGAGAGAGCATTTAGAGGGGTTTTGTTTTTTGGGGATGATATTTGGAGAGTTGGAAAGTTAGTTTGAAACACTGTTTTAATAATGGACATTGAATGGTGAACTTACCATTTTGCCCTTGGGTTGGTGACTTTAAAGGCTGGGGGGCCAGGAGTTTAATTATTTTGTTCTTAGCGCCTAATTATAATGGAGTTTTATTATAAAATGAATCGGTGTCTTGCTTCTTGTTGTATTAAATTGTTTCTTAAAGTTGTATCTAGTATCGACACCAGATGTACTCCATTTTTCAGTCTTAGTTGTTGTGATTGTGATTTGCAAGTATGAGATTGATTACTTGAAGTTAAATTAATGTTCGATTGTAAATTTCTATAAGTGCAATTTAACTAAAGGTCGTCTTCTGTGACATATGTTTTTGTTAATGCTTAATGAACAAAATGTTATTTCACTTTTGTGATACAAGCGATACTGGAGGAGGGGGTTTTCTCTAGATATGTCAATGGATCGAATTTTGATCGGGATTTGATCCAAATCCGATGTAATTAATAGAATATGGATTTGGTGGTGTAATCCGATAACCCGATTATATTATGAATTTGTTAACCTGTTAAGTTAACGGAACAAATTTGGATATTGCCTAATCCAATTTGATAATGATCCGATCCGATTTGATATAACATATATTTCATTTCATTTTATTTTTACTTACTTATTTGTATATATGAAATAAAAGAATTCAGATCGGGTTATCGGATCCAGTATCAAATAATTCAACAAATCATATATGGATCTAGTTATTAATGATTCGTCGGATTTTTAGATTGGATCGAGTTGGAATTTTTTAAAATCAGGTCAGATTGGATTTCAGGTGCTTCGCTCCATCTCCGACCTGTTTACAAGCCTAGTATGCTCACACACACTGCCAAGATGCTATGGAGATTCGAATATGAGACCACTAATAATGAAACAATATTAAGTATTTCACATTTTCTTTTGCTAGCAAAATATGAATGAAGAACAAATTCCTTTTACAACCAAATTAACAATAGTCAAGGCGGAAAGAGGCAGCAAGTGATTTTCAAGAGTGTTGAGATCGTAAAGAGTGACAAATATCCTCCATAACATATGCAACATAATTAGCTTTCACAATAAGACCAAAAAAAAGCTTTCACAAAACACATGCTTTTCACTACATAATAACAATTTTGCGATATCATCATATCGGATCAAATTACTTATATATTTCCTAATCAAAAGCCAACTAAAAATGAAAAAGTGCCAAAATAAAAGACAAGTGTAGTGGTGTGTACACTGCAGTCTTCATTAGTGGCGGACTTACAGAGCCACAAGGAGGTGCAGTTGCACTTTTGGTCACCATTAGTGGCAGACTTACAGAGCCACAAGGAGGTGCAGTTGCACTTTTGGTCACCATTAGTGGTGGACTTACAGAGGCACAAGGAGGTGCAGTTGCACTTTTGGTCGCGGGAAAACCCTTTAAAACCTACTACAGGTTAAATTGAATTTCACTCCAACATGAAGCCTTAATATTATACCAAACAATCTGAATAATATTAATAAAGAGCGGACTCCAAGTTGAGGTTCACTCCAAGTTTAATCGAAATGAGGAAGCCATACCCAATCCTTCGCAAGGTTAGGCTGTATTTTTTTTTTCAAGTTTTTTTATATTATATATATATATTTCTGATTTGACTATCTCTGTATTGTATAATCAATAGCAAACTTGAGGAGGAAGAGGCTACACGGCACATGACTCGAAACATGATCAATTATAATTTGTTTGTTTAATTGGTAATTTGATATGCATATTGATTATATTATTTTATATTGATTTTCGTTAGATTAATTGTAGCATGATTGTAATTTTTTTCATGATATGCAAATTCGGCGGCAACAATTGTAGTTTGATTGTAATGTTATTTTTTTTCTTTTAATGAATTATGAATGACATTTGTATTGTTTAAATTCTAAGGGTATTTGGTTTTCTTTTTTGGAACTTTTAGCCTTTCAAATATTGCCCATTCTCTAAAAAATTCATGGATCCGCCACTGGTCTTCATGACATAATCAGGCATGAACAATGGGTTTATTATTAAATTTGCTAATTAAGTATCATATACGGTCCAAACTCCAAACACCTTAGCCAACGGATCTCCTGCTGCCAACATTTCATCATACAAATGGACAACAAAGTATGACTCTCTAATGAATATTATTCTATTAACTAATTTTGCCTAAACAATTCAGCAAGACTAATTTAGAAATTAAAAAAACACCTAAATTTGGAAAACACTTCTGATAGAGATTACTATCAGCAACAAGGGTATTTTAGACATTCTACAATCTCACATGAACAATGGAGCATAAATGAACCAGATTGTAACGGCTGCACCTGTAGTGGAAAAGTCAGAATCCAGGAGGTACCTCACATGAATTCTGCAACTCAAGGGATGATAAATAAGTAATTACAGACCTGAAAAACTTCTCTCTTTTTTGGGGTTTCTTAATTTTTTATACGACAATATGCAATCAAAACTACTCTAATGCAAATCACCCAATTGTTTTTTGGCAAATTTATTATTTTTGTTTATTTATTCGCTCTTATGCGCAGATATATCATTGGAAATCATATTTTCCTCAGATATGTTACAGATGCGGATGCGGTGGTGGGTCCACGGCGCTTTTCAAGTGATGGTGATAGGGTTCGTTTAAGCTCATGTGTTATTTTAGGGTTTTTGGAGAAGAAACGATAGTGATTTATTGATAGGAGGATAACCAAGATTACAGAATGGTCCAGCAGTACCCCAAAGGCTAGATGAGTTTCTGTACGCATAAACTAAACTGAGTAGAGAGAATCCCTCACCCTAGTAATTTTAATGCAGCTATTGTCAGCGTGAGTTTTGCTTTTAATATGGTAGTTTATTGGCTTTTTGAAATTGGTATTTTAGATGTCTAATGAAATTTGTCTTTAATAAATAAATAAAAACTCTAATGCACGAGAAGAAAGAGTGATTGAACCCGAGTGCAAATACGAGCACCCTGCCTTAACTAATTGGACCATGCACAGCTGCAGAGTTCACGTTACATATGTACCACTTGTGGTAAATACGGGCTTAGAATTGGGGGGATCTTTTAACATGGATTCAGGAGGAAATTATGAAGTTGATGAAACTTTTGTGACCAAAAAGGACATGAAGATTTTTAATATTTTCTCTTTTGTTTTGCCATTGAAAAAGACTCAGCACAGTGACAGTACCAGCAGTCTTCAACACAAAAAAGTTTTCAAGGGGGTAATGATTAAAGTTTGCTGTGGGAGGGAGGGAGATGCCCCAGCTGAAATGACTTGTCACATGTGGACCAATGAGAGATCGGGCTATTGCCAGTGAAAATCTAGTGAGTACAGGCCTACGTGTTTACTGTGCATGCAGGTTCCCATGCGCGACATGTGCGTCACTTGACTTCCTCTTCCTCTACGATGTGAATGTAAGGAATAAAATATCGATGATATCGGAAATATCGGTGAAATTCAAAAATACGGAAATTTCGATGGAAATATCGGGATATTATCGATATTTCGGTTCATGGATATCTAAAATATCGGTGGTATCCGAAATATCGGTAGTCCAAAAATACGAAAATTTCGTGAAAATATCAAGGATATTATGGATATTAACAACAAATTGTATGGATTTATAATTTTTTAGCCATGATTATAATTATTAGTCTACTATTAATTCTCTTCTCAATGTCGAAGAAGTTCCGAATTTGATACCCCCTGCCTATAAATAAAATAAAATAAAGTGTTTTACAAAAAGAGCTAAGCAGGATATAATATAGCATGTCAATTTGAGAATAAGATTCTTCAATCACAAACTAACTACCTTCAAAATAATGGGGAATAATAAATTTCAAAATAGGCAAATCACCTCTCAAAAATTTTTAGATATTTTAAAAACTTTTTAGCCTAGTTTTAGATTTTTAGAATTTTAACCACTTATTATGGGCTCGAGCATACTCGATGAAAGCCGGAAAACTTCTCGAGGGTGCCTTAAGTGGTAACAGTTCTAAATCTTAAATTTTGGTTTTCTAATTGTTATTTTATGACTGATTTACTCCAGATTATGTCACATTTCAATGCAAATTCATATATGTTCTTCATTGATCATGTTACGGAATACGAAGGTAACGTTGGGGTTGGTCACTGAACAAGGGTTTACCCATCCTCAACACCATACTAACAAAGCTGCCAATCATATTGTATAATTTGCTCTTTTGGATTCAGGAAGTGATTAAGTGCCCGTTTGGCATTACTTATTTGGGGTAATAAGTGATTTTTAAATAATTTTTGGAAGCCCAACCCATTTGATAATAAATATAATAATCACTTTTTGATTTTAATTGCTGTCAGACAAATTAGTTTGGGAAAGCAGCTGCTTTCAATTTTGGATTTCTCGGAAATCAGTTTGTGGCTTTAATGAATATTTCATAATACCGAAAATAGCCTCCAACAACTTTAGAATTTACATAATATATCCCTTTTATTTCTCTTTCTCTTCTCTGTTCACGTATCTTCTTCTCCGTTCACGTCTCTTCTTCTCCAGACCTCAGTTTCTTCTTCTCCTTCTTTTCACGTCTCTTCCGTTCTCCCGGCCTCAGTTTCTTCTCATGCGCTATGTAGAAGCCTCAAGATTGAGGTAAATTTGATATTACTTTTCTTACCAATTTTGTTTTTCCCCTTTGTATTTAATTTCTAAGGTTCTAGGGCACTGAGAGAATCAAGCACTGAAAATTTGTTTGATTGTTGTTAATTTTTGTATTTTTTTTCTTGTACAATTTTTAGCCTAACGGCTTCGTATTAGTTAAAAAAGATGCGAGCAGGTTTTACAATTCCTACGCATTCTGATTGGTTGTCTATATACTTTTGGTTGCCCTCCCGAGTCTTACTTTTTGATTCTTGGTTATAGACATGCTCTCTTATACTATGTGCTGTGTAGATGCTCCCTTTGATAATTTTTGAGTTAGCTGAGTGTTCATGTTTGGGAATGTTGGGTTGGTGGAAATTGGTAGGGGATTCAGCTTACAGTGAACATGAAATAGCATGTTAGCTATATCTCCTACAAGATGAATAGGTGTAGAATGTGTATAGCCATGCTCTCTTATACTATGTGCTGTGTAGATGCTCCCTTTGATAATTTTTATTCATATAGTACCATGTTTCATGGTCAATGAAGCATAGAGAAAAACTGTGTGATGTAGATATTCTGTGAAATAGCTAGTGAAGTTTTTATGGTGACAGATCACACTCACGAAAATATGGTGGTGTCCCCTGAGTAATTGGTGCCATCAAGGCACACTCGATAATATGGTGGGATACTTTTTTAATGGTTGAACAAACACGAATCTACTCACTTAGACTTTTTGGTTCTGGAAAAATATATGGTTAATGCTCCCCTATGTCATCCTTCAAGACCTTGCTAATCATCGTAGCAATCTGATCAAGTTGATCTTCAAGATTTTTCTAATAATTTCATCACCGTTCATGCTCGTGAGTAGTTTTTCCTTTTTCAGTTCTAACCGTGGAATACAATAACCATCCATTTAATCTTGTAGCATGTAAGCATCTGTCTTAATTTCTTTAGTGAAATTAGATGTGGGCTTGTGAGTGTTCATGATGAAGAACAAGGCAATATTAATAAAGTTAAAAACTTGATTGTTTTGGCAATTGTTCAAAAACTTTTTTTTCTCGGTACAGTATTTAGAAACGTTTTACATTATAATGAAAGGATAACACTTTGAGAAGGTTATCCCAATTCAGTTGTCAAAATATAGTATGCTGAAATTGTGATCATGTATATTGATGTGCTTGGCAGTTGGAATTAGATTTTTTCTTTTGATACCCAGAAATCCACCAATCCACTTCGTTGATACAGCTTTGAAGATTAAGATTTGAATGAATGGAATAGACACAGAGTTGGTCCTTCAAATTTTGATGTGGATTTGAGATTTCTTTAGCTTCAATTGTGAGAGGAAGGACATTGCTGTGTCTGGAATATAACAAGTGCTTTTAAAAACAAAAATTAAAAAAAACTTTGTGGGTGTTTGGATACTATTTTGGTTATTGTTGCTGTTTCAATTTTGGTATTTAAATTTTCTTTCATGCTAATGCAAGTGCTAGGCTCATGATGGACTTATAGCGGGGGTGTTTGATGAAAGTGAAGATGACCTAAATTGTATTCAAGGTGAAGAGATTGAGAGAAAGGTTGATGCACAATAAGAAAATGGTCCTGCAACACAAGAAATGGAGGCATTGAGAAATCATATAGCCGCAAGTTTAATGAGTTCTTCTACTTAGAAATGTATATGATTGCTTGTTTATGAGTAGCGTAATTTTTTTTATGACCATATTATTTACAATATATTTATTTTTAATGGAATACTTTATTTATTTTATAATTAAAATAATTTTTAGGTTGTGATGAAAATATATTTAATACAAAAAAAATATATAAGTGAAAGTGAAAGTGCTTTTCCTTTTAACAAACACTTGAACAGAAAAGTCATTTCAACATATGCCCCTTTTAGTCATTATACACAGCTCACAGCACTTTCACAAAAAATTTACCAAACACTCAGAAACAGATTATTGTACAAACAACACTTTTAACAAAAAGTTTACCAAACACTAAACAGCTTTCTTTCACAGCTGATTTCTTTCATAGCAAATCTGACAGCGATTATTTTTATAGCACAACAATGCCAAATTGGCCCTAATATTATTCAAGATGTAGTACTTGAAGATTTTAATTATATTGGCTAATAAAAAAAAAGTGAAGTGTGCAATCTCAATTAGTTGTAAGACATGTGAGCTATGAAGGATGCAAGGCGAGGATGGGCAAGATCAATGAGCAATCTAACATCGCTCGGGAATGGAAAGGTGAAGTGTATGCATGTGCTGGCACTTGGACTTCTGGCAAGAGACATTTTGGACATGATAGAATAAGCTTAAGCCCATGAACAAAACTGTGATGGCCCATGCCCAAAACGGACAATATCTTGCTAGTGACGCAAGGTCGTAACAATAGTTGTCCAGAAATTTCTATGAAGTGCTCAATTTCGTGTTGATTTGGATTTCTTTTTCTTCTTTTTTTGTCCAGAAGTGAAAACTATTAACCACCTATTTCAAATTGTGTTTATACTAATAATGCGTCTCTAAATTTCATCTTCAAATTTCACCAAAAAATCTAAATTACAATAAAATAAGGTTATAACCCCAACTCTACACAACGACGTTGGAACCCCATCCACAAAAACCTCATAATATGACCATGAACCTAAACCTAAACCCGAAACTCTAGACCTGAGACCCATGCTACAGGTCTTAGATATCAAGTTCAAAACAAGGGTGAGACCTTCTTCAAACTGAATCGAACCTGAGAGCATCGATCCACAAATCCTAATCTAAATACCATACATACCCACCAATACCAAACCCAGAACATATGATTGAGGACCTCAAATCCTAGACTTGAACCTCATGCATTGTCTTGTATGCGTAAATAATTAGTGCCACTATTCCATACATAAAACAACGTAGATCGATAAAGAGAATTGTAATTAGATAGGCGAGTGGGTCGAAAAGATGCCCGAACAAGGAGAGCTAAGAAAATCATGGGAGTTCTCGACAAAAGCAATTGCAATCAGTATTAAACAGTCCAACCATTTTTACACTCACCTTTAAATTATCTATCATCAATGTGGCATGCTAACAACACATGCAAATCCCTCATGTGCTTCCTGTTGATTTCTTTTTTGTCCTTTTATGGTATGATTGAGAGCATTATATTAAATTGAAGAGATCTCATCGTCAGAGCACTTCAATCCATGGCGTCATGATCAGGGGCATTTCTAGCCTATGGCAGGCTGGGCTCATGCCCGGTCCAAATTTTTGTAAAAAAATATTACATACACTACATATGTCCAGCCCACTTAAATTAAACCTATACAAACCTATCAAACATACCATCCTATCCTCCCGTGCATATTCTTCTCCTCTGCAAAACAAACATAAGCAACTTCTCTGCAATCAGCCATCAACTCCTCTCTGCGGCCACTGCCATCAACTCCTCTCAACTTCTCTTCTTGGCAACGACAAGTATTCTTCTCATTCTCTTTTTTTAATTATCTTATGCATCTTTAATTTGAATAGAAAAGATTTATTCATGAGTGTGATATCATTTTGTGAGCTAAATTGTGTTGATGATCTTGATATGGGTGCTTGTTATATGACGGGCACATGTCGTTCTTGCCAACAAAAAGATTTTATTACAATTGAACATGCCTATCGCGTTGATGTATTTAATGATGTTATAGATTGTATGATGAGGGAGTTAAATGATAGATTTTCATAGCAAGCGGTTGATGTCACGCCCGATTTTCCAACAACAATAACCTGATTAGTTATTACAAACAAACCGATTTAGGCACGTAAAGCTCGAAACATTCAACAAATGTACAAGGATTTTTTTCTTTTTCCATACAATACCACATGTTCCGAACCACCATGTCAATACTAACTCAACTCTTCAGAGTCAAATATTACATTCCAACAATTACATAATAAATTGAAACTTCAACCTATTACATATCTGTTCCTCAGAGTTTATTTCACACAGCAGAAGTCTCAACTCACTAACAACCTTAAACCACACTTTGTACATTGCAAGTACACCAAAGAGCCTTCTGTTCCTAACCTTAGTTACCTTGTTCACGGTCTCTACCACTTGCAGGATTAGCCCCTACACCGTTGAATAGTGTACCGAGTTCATCACCAACAAACCCAATAAGCTTTCTACAGCTCGTATGAGTAAACCACAACCACCAGTTTAAATATATTATTTTACACATAATATACAAACACATGCACTTTCATTAGCATACCACAATCCTTATATAACCAAGGTACGCATAATCAACCAATTCACCACAATCACAATTCTTTTATTTTTAAGAACTGTTCGGTCATTAGTTGACCCAAAACCTGTTTCAAAATTCATTACAACTCAACCATCAACCATCAATGTCACTTTTGGACAATAGAAGTGAGAATACGATTGACTCTTTCAACGCACAAACATCTATACCATCACCATTCGAAATGGCACGATGCGCGTTCACAATTCCACCTCAAGTAACTATGTGTTACCCTCATAAGCACTATAATGGCGACAACTAGAGCTCTAACTGGTTTGGGGCCTCGCACCCCAGGGTTACAATCCCTAATTACTTGCCACGGTCAAATCCTCGCAAAGATTATCTTCCCATTGAAGGAATCAGTGCATTCTCACATCTATCCTCCAATCACAACACCACCCACTCGAAAACAATATAAATGTCATTTTCACATTAAATACTGTTTTCTACCAAGATACATCCATCACCACAATATATATTTAATTATATATATATCTACATGGTCATTCACTTATGGACACCAGAATACAATTATAAAATAACATGGATGTTCTCTATGAACACTATAAAATTTTCAAAACCCTGCAAAAACTCATTTAAAATCAAAACATTTTTAATTGATTTTAAACTCACACCAAAACAGTTTCTCAAAACCACCACAGCATGTTAATTACATCTATTAACATTATACTAAATATAATAATTCATGATTTTAGTCACGATCCAGATGGTTTTACTTTACTCACCTCTCGTCCTTACTGCAACTTTACCAGCTCAACAAATCTTCAATCCCCAACAAGAAACTCAGCTCCCACAGTACTTTAAATTGTAGACAAATTGTAGACCTCGTTCTCACGATCACGTAGGTGAAAACGGTTTAGCAATCCGAGCTCTAGAACTTAATATATGAATTTCCAAAGATTTTATTTCAAAAAATCACTTTCTTTTTCTTACACTTGCAGAATGAGCATAAATGAAGATGAAGGAGAAGAGAAAGCATGGGAGGAAGAAGAAAAGCCCCCCCTCACCCCACATGTGAATAGTACCTGAGCCAATTTTTTTTGTCCAACTTCAATAATTCCTTAAAAATTCATCTAGGCTCTGAAAATTACCACATGCTCTTAGCGATGTAAACTATTTTTCCATCCAAGAATCATAATTTTCTCACTTCAATTTCTTGAGCGTCCTTTGAAAAATCATTAAATTAAACGTACGGGCATTTTAGTCCAAATTGAGATTAAACACCCGTAAATCCAATATTTTCAAACCAAATCACTTCATAAATTGCCCACAACATTTAATTAACCTTTGTATGATTTTTTGGAATATTAATAACAACAAAATTCCCAATTTTGAAGTTATTACAGTTGAACTTCTTACCCTTAGCTCATCATTGGATCCGCGTAATTCCTTCATGTCATTCAATATTGAGCACATATGTAAACTTGCTGAGAAATTCTATCATGCTGATTTCATTCCTCATGAGTTAAAAGCTTTAGAAGTAGAGCTCAAGTATTTTCAAAATGATATAAAATGCCTTCCATGCTTTAAGGAAATCACTACTCTTCCTTAGTTATGTCAACAATTGATGAAAACAACTTTGGTGGAAAACTACTATTTGATTGATAGGTTGATTCGGTTGGTGTTAACTCTTCCTGTTTCTATAGCAACAACGGAATGAACTTTCTCATGAATGAGAATGATTAAGAATCGACTTCGAAGCACCATAGGTGACTATTGACAATGCATCAATAATTGAGGAATTTAAAAATTCTAAGCCTCGTATGGTTAAATTTTAGATTTAAATAGTGTTGTATTGTATTGCATTGCATTTACTTTTGGTTTTTATTTTAGTGTTTGTATTTGTAGATATAGATGCATTTGAGGGTAAGACACATTACGTCCCCCCTCATTATGTGTATCTTTTTATGTTTATTAATGAAATTAACTCGTACTGTCGAGTTTAGTATATAAGTTTTTCTCGGTCGGCTTTCGAATCCCGAAACCGCCACTGGTTATGACAAAGGGTAAGGGCAGGCACTATTAACATGAATAGTGCATGCCTGCAATATTTGTTTTTTGCTTTTCCACTTATTGACATGGCAATCCATTGGCAATTACTATTCACATTAGATTATTTTTATTTTTATGTATGAGATTAAAAATTAAAAAATAGCTAGGTATGTATAATAAAAAAAAGATTCTGAATTTTTTGGTAATTTTTTTCGATTTAAAAAAAAATTCCATCGCTGGTGTCAGCTCCCTAAGGATGTTCTTACCTTCGGGCCTGCCCAATCTCCATGGAGCTCACCATCTACTTGGGCTGGATTTGTGCAGTGGAGAGGGTTTCTTCGGCCTGGGTGGTTCTCAGAACTAGACTCTGCAATGGAAGTGCTCTTACAAAGGAAAACAGGATCTTACATTGAAAGGACAAAATTAAAGAGTTTGTATTATCTTTGGATAAAGGCAATACACATTGGGTCTTTCGGTCACTCCCGCTTAGTCGGCCTCATTCCCTCCGCTTAGTCGGCCTCCTTCCCTCCGCTTTTAAGGGCTACGGGAAGCCAACTTGTGTTCGTTCACCTAGTCTGACTATAGTTTGTAGTAGTATACCTTGCAAAACCATATCTTATTGCATCTTCTACGAAGATAAATACAATTAGAATGGCAACGAGACCAGTCAGGGCCGGATGCGTCATGCACTAACTCCATGCTTTGTACAAGCAAGGCTTTCATTTCACATAATGAAGCACAACCCCCACCTCTGCTACACGACCCAACTCAACAAAGCCCAAGATTTTGGTTTGCTTGTTTTGTTTTTCTCTTACTTGTCGAAATACCAAAGTCATGTCCCTCGGATTTGACACCCAAAAAAAATGTCCCTTCGACACGTCTGTTTTGCAAGAACATAACAATTAACTCTAGTAAGGCCAATTTATGTAACCACAAGTACCCAGTAAAAATCTTTTGTACACATGCCCTGCAGTGTACTCAAAGAGCTTTGCTGGTAGGACCTACACGTTTTGCCTTTAATTTACACAAGAAAGTTTCAGATTTTAAAAAAAGAAGAAGAGCAAAGCTAATGTCTGGCTGGCTTATAGAAAATACAAATAAAAGAAAAGGAGCAGAGGTAATGAGGCAGGATTTCACAAGAAAAAGTGAAACAGAAATCACCATAACTCATTTCTGACGATTTATAGTGTCTTAGTTTTCATGATTTGCCTACCTGCAGGACTCTCTGCAGTTGTAAGATGTTGCTCTCACCTCAGCTTTGTCGAGGGAAGGAATCACCATCACAGGTTTGATCATTTAGGTAACTCAGATTTATGTTCTGTGTTTTATAATATGTTAGCCTATCAGAGCAAAGAAATCAGAAATCAGAAAATATATCGCAATTGCGTATGTTAGCAAGCAAGCATGAAGGGAGGGAAAGCGAAAAGGAAAACAATCATAAATCAAATATCCGTACAACTTAAATCAACTATATAGCTGAATTTAAATTCTTAGTGTTGAAGCAAAAACACTATCACAAAGGTAATCTTAGGTCAATCAGATAATTCACCATTAGTGATGCCTCGATAACAAACTCATAAGACAATATTTCTTATCCAGGCAAAACACAAAGACTTCACCACAAAAATCTAAGCACAGATATGTGCACCCCTGGATGAGTTCCTCCATTGGATGACCTTCATTAGCAGTTTCATAAAGTAATATTTGTTTTTGCAGTCCCAGGTTAATTAACTGTAGAAGTCAAGGAAAACAGAGTTTAAAATAACTTTAAAATTAAATAGAATTGCTTGCATACAATGGCATTCTGATTACCTCATCCAGAGGCTGATTCTGATGGAGTTGTTTCTTGCTTTGGCCGTGTTCGTTCAGGAGGAGGTCCATCTCTTCGTCTTTCATATCTTCTGCTCTCAAATTTTGATTCTCTTCGTTTCTTTGGTTGATAAACAGGGTAGTTGCCAGGAATTATCTCTCCATTAACATACTTATCACCTATATACAAACCCCCAAGATGAAATCATTAGAATGACACTCAAGTGGTAAAACAAACCATTTGTTTGTGACTTAACATACCTCCATAATCCTTGTTTTTAACATCTATATACGAATCTGGCAATACCCAGAGAACACCAGGCAATCCTGCATCAGGAAGAACTGAGTTAGCTCTACAAAGTCACTGTTATACGAGAAAACCGCACAAAGATGCACCTGAATGCAATACATACCTTTGAATTTTTCAGATGTTTCTTCAGATACAGTACACTGGAATCCAGTGTATGTGGTGGTGCTAAAAGCATACATATTTTTCTTTGCCTCTTCCATGCTGCAACATAAAAAACCAAGTTGTGAGATTGATAACTAAGTGCTTCTCACTAAGTGTGTAACCTAGGAGATTATCAAAACCCACATAGGCTCAGACTGAGTTAAACAATCTTAAGTTAACTGATCTAAGAAGAGCCTTCCACATCATCAATCAAAACTAGTTCAAAATGATTCCATTCGATAAATGCAACAGCTAGTAACATCAATTCAGATGCCATTGGTCAGATTCAAACTATCAAGCTGTTTTGCTAGCTAGTTATGATATTTGTAATCCTAGAACGAACTTGATTTCCCACATAAAAATGTATTTGAAGTTCACTCAAAAATAGAAGATAGTTTATTATCCAGTCTCTGGAAATTACAAACACTACTTCCAGAATAAAGAGAATCTTCTGCTTAATGATAAGTGATCAAACATACTACACTTTCCAGGCTTTACTGCATTACTTTTCTTTTCATTTTGTTAGGAAAATAATTTGCTACTCATGTAATAATTAATTATTTTCTGTTATATATAAAACAC
Organism: Prunus padus; assembly: GCA_024362665.1. NCBI lineage: Eukaryota > Viridiplantae > Streptophyta > Magnoliopsida > Rosales > Rosaceae > Prunus > Prunus padus. Next base: position 11,749,155 of record JANFAM010000011.1, read on the forward strand.
AAACAGATTAAGCTCCCAATTACTTGCATAAACATTTCCTTTCCTTAAAATACTAAACACACATCACTCAACTTGGAATTCGTGAACAAATTATTCTATTTACGCAAAACTTGAACTTATATCTCCCCTTAACATATTCTAGGAACTATTTCCAGTCGAAACAAACACAACCCAGAAACCTTGACTGTTTGCACCAAATATTTCTACACAGCAATAAAATTTGGCCCAAAACAAATACAACCCAGAAACATTTTCTATTAAAACAAACAAAAACCATTAAAGCATATAAATTTAAAGTAGAAATAAGTAAAAAAGCACCTTCCAAGAACAGTAGCGAGAGTGTTGAGGTAGGTCTCAATCATTTGCTCTCTAGTGGGAGCAGGGTCTTTAGGGAACTCCATGACTATAAGCCAGTGGTTATAGTCACAGCCAGGTAACATTATCGTCTCTCTCTGCTCATTGCTGCTGCTCCTCCTGGACGAGTAGTCGCTGTCGTTCACAGCTCGAACGCACAGCTTTGAAGGAACCGAGAGAGTTAAAGGCCGAGTCTCCGCATTGAATCGGAGGGACGAGAAAGAGGGTTGGATAGAAGGAGGAAAAAGAGAGGGTCTTGGGGTTGGTATTAGGGCTCTGGAAGTGAGATAGAGGCTCGGTGCCATTGCCATTTTCAGAGTTCGGAGTGAGAGAGACAGAGAGTAAACGCAGATAAGGAGAGAGAAGGACGATATTTTCAGGTTTTATGTTTTGGTATAGTTTTTAGTTGGGCTTGGGCTTAAAGAATTGGGTATTTTTTTGGTGGTCCAAGGCCCATCAAGATTTTATTAAATCTTTATAAACCTATGCTTTGGAAAGAGTCAAAGACACAACTAGAGGTGGGCATGTTGATCAGAAAACCGAACCGCACTGGACGGAAAAAAATTGGAAAAAACCGAGTTGACTAAAAAGTCAACAAACCGCATCCGGACCGATTCAATTGTTTGCATGCATAGAAAAGGATGAACTATGGGTACCCATTAAGTAGTAGTGATAGCGATGATGGTCATGGTGGTAGGTATACATTGTCCATTCCTATATATAGATGTGGATTAGATGAGTTTGTCAGGGTATTCATTCCTTTGTAGTCGAATTCCATCGTCCTACCCATATATTGTTGAAAAGGAAAAAAAATGTTTATCTATAAAAGGTTATGCGAAGGTCATAGAATGAAACAAAGTCTTTTAGGTTTGACGAGCTATTTCATGGGTTTTATTCTCGTTAATAGTACTGGGCTAAAATTTATTTCAGAAGCTCTCTTGGGCTGGTTTTGTTTGTCAAGACACTAAACAATATACTACGGCCTTTAAAAGTCTTGTGAGCTATTTGGTTTTGTATGCTTGCCTTTGGAAATTAAATTATGAGAGCCTCTGAATTAGAGGGGAGGGTGAGGGTCTTATCTTCTTCTTTTTCAGTACAAGCGGTAGTCTAAACTAGAGGGAAGGGTGATTTCTCACACACACACACAACTATGATGTCATAAGGATTCGAACCTGAGACCTTTAATCTATAAGTTAAGGTCATTTTCCATTGAGCCCCGTTGACTAGTGAGAGTCTTATCTAAGGCCCTTAGATGGTGTCATATCTCTTAAACACTATATCAAACTAACTAATTTGATCAAACAGTTAAGAGATAGGATCTCATCTAATAGCCTTAGATAAAGCCCTCAGTATAGAATTCTACTATGAGGATGTTCCAATCCGATTGTGTTATATGTTCCTGATAATGATTCTAGTGATTACCCTAATCCACAAACATGAAATCAATACAACATAGAGACCCTTTTGATATAATGATGGATACATCTTCTTCTTCTTTTTTTCTTCTTTTTTACGGGGGTCAAATCATGATAGATACTTCTCATAGAAAAGAAACATAAGCCACTAGAAAATGGTACAAAAACTTTAAACTACATAATAATTTTGTTTGTTAAAGATTAGACTAACATCACCAAATGAGATCACCAGGTACTGTTTTCGAATATCAAAATAATTCAGCGGAATAGGATTTAGAAGACGTTCTTCTTCTCACGTTTAAACATAATTGCACAAGAACAATAATGGTTATAGAACTTTGAAGACGCAACTGTTTGCGTAAGGAAGCAGTAGTCTAGTTCTTTATAGAACTGTTTGATGGTAGGAAGCAACCTCCAAGTCAGTGTCGCGATGTTCTTTCAATAGCTAGCTAGCTACCTAGCCCCAGTAGCCTGTTTGATTGGTCAACCAAATTGAAGAAATTAATAATATCTTACACCATTTCTCAATCTCAGTTGGTTTTTGTTGTAGCTTATTGTTCAACCATGTCTCTTGTCTGATTCGATTTTTTCTTCTCTTGACTTGTATCATCGACATCATTATCTGCTAATTTGTTTACACATTTTTGTATTACATCTTTGAAGACGTAACCAACCATTATAGCGTGAAATGTAGTTGTTTTTGTACGTAGCAATGTTTTGATGGTCTGTCCAAAGAAAAAAATGTTTTGATGATTGCAAGACCCCAACAGAACAATAAACAACAATATATTATCCCACTAATTATATATCTCATGAATCATGCCTTCGTGTAAGAATCAACTTTGTGAACGATATATTAACATGTTATGTTGTAAGATAGTCGGGTCTGACACGAGAACATTTGTAACTTATCGTTAAGATATGGAGCATTTCCTGACTGATAATAATAGAAAAGCTTATGTAGGATTGAAGTGGTTGAAGTTTGGAACAAATCCTCTCCCTTAAATTCAAAAGGCATATGATTTACTAATCTACTTGTGCGCATGCAGGTTTTTCCCGACTCGTCCACTTTTTCATTATCGCATTGCAGTCTGCAGACGCCACCCTGAAAGGAACAGAGAACTAAAATTGTTTTAAATAACAACAGATATAGAAAAAAGAAAGAAAGAAAGGAATCTTTGAACGACGTGTATTTTTTTCTTCTTCTTTTTCCCCTTCATTTGAATATTTGGACTGCAAGAAGAACATGATAATCTTCAAGTGAGATGACTAAAGTGGTCAGATTCCTTTTGGTTGTGTGCAGAATGTCTGAAGTGGTTATATTAGTAATGAAAGCTAATCCAACCAAAGCTTTTTGTTTAATGAATTTGTTCTTCCAGTGACTTCAGTGATGGGTGGAGACTGGAGACAATAAGAGTAACATCAGGCAGTGCAGATATGAGGAATTTTGAACAGTTGACCAATCCATAAGAATGCTTAAGTCCAAAAAGTTGAAATTAAGGCAAAAAATGAAAAAGTAATGGGGCTCTATATATCCAATCAATTAATGTTATGTCAGCATGGAAGTTAACTTACCGGTGTCTATGTGGTTGAATTATTGATACTCTTATTTGTTAATGGTTAAATGTTTTAGTTCTCGTTGATTCTGCTTAGTTAAGAGAAATGCTAGCGTCAGTCGTTCACGCGCACGTAGATGATTGATAGAAATTAAAGAACGCAAATCAAATCAAGAGCTCTGCACCTACCAATGATTTATATTCATCCGCGCACAATTTGGGGGGGCAATTGACATTAGCCAAATTCTTCCGCTGAATTACGGTTCTACTACCCTTTTTATTGTCCTAACCAATTTGAGCACTCTTTTTCTTTGCTCATTGTTGCATCACAGGAGCAGCTCATAATTATCTCATATAAAATTGGAGATTACTGACTATCAGGGAGCAATTATACAGAAACGAGATTATAATAAGCATGATTAAGAAACAGCTATAACCCACTACCGATTGCAATGAAGAGAAAGGGGAAAAAAGAAAAACCCTAGCAGGAGCAGTAACAGCAACAGCAACAAATAAATAACAAAACTGTTGATGAGCAAGTTATGGGCCCAACCCCACCCAAGAGGGCCCATAAAGTGAGCCCGGCAAGAAAACAAATGAGATATGCCCTCACGTGTGGGTGGGGAGGTTAAAGCCCTGCAAGGGCCCACAGCCCACGTGTGAGGTGACATGGGAGGGAAAGTGGACCCCACTCCACAACCACAAACCACAACCGCCTAAGTTGGGCCGTCGGATGTGGACGTGACATTTCACGTGAAATTTGGGCAATTTTCGGATCTTTAAATGAGTCGGGGGGTCCAGTTTGAGCCAAAGCCAATCATTAATAATTTTCTAATATTATGTGGTAGTTTTTTTGCGACACATTCTCCATTGCTCTTTTCGGAGGGTCCATTTGATTTCAAACAAAATTTAATTTCCAAGTCCTAAGTCCACTTTTGACTTCTCATGTTTTAATTTAATTTCTAGTGAGAGAGAGAGAGAGATAGAGATGGCTCTTACTAAAATGGCAAACAAATGCACCATTTGCTAGTAGACATTGTTGAATGCGTGTTTTGTGGGCATACGTGACACATCCTTGCTATAAGAAAAAAACAAATTCCCACTTAAATTTGTTTGAATTTGTTTGTTGATTGAAAATTCTGATGCGATCAATAAAATTAAAATCTTTTTATGGAAGTGTGTAGAATGGGGTTTGTGTTTTAGGTCGGTAGTATATTCAACATATCACCAGTATAATTAGGACTCTATACCGTGACGTGCCTTGCATGATACGATATATATCGTGTCATGTTTGACCGTATTATTTCATACAATGACTATTCATCACTTTGACTTAATGACCCTATTAATTAATGTGAGACTCATTGTATGCTACACAACATAATTAATCGCATCCAACACTCCACATGCATGACGTAGTGCATGGATATATCCTTGACTCTATGTAATTACCAAATCCTATGGGTTTTTTTTGTTAGTTGGAAACCTAATCCTATGGTTAGCAACACAATTACTTTTTCTTCTTCTTTTAACTCTTGTCTTTGTAGTCAATCAATCACCCTTTGGTTGATTATCGACTCCAAATCTAGTTTAAAAAATTGGTTGCTATCTCCATCATTGTTTGATAAATTGTCGCAAAAAGTATGGTCTAATTTCTCTTTCAGTGCTAAAACCTTTCTCCTTTCTTATTCATATGTCTTTCAATCACCATCTCACATCTCATTTTTGCTCAATAATTGCTTTGGTACTCCGCCCTTGATCTTCAAAACTAATTGATTTGTGTTTCTTTCCCTTCTGCTACTAATAATGTACTTGTGTATGCTCCATTTTTGTTCTTTGCATTATGCTTTGATTGTGAAACGTGTATAGCCTAGAATTCTCCCAAGTGTTTAATGGTTTAATGAGACCTCTCCCAGAAAAATAAAATAAAAATCTCCACAATAGTTACTACCGGTAAAATTATTACCGAAGTTCATTCAAGTTTAGCCCTGGTGATTGAGATTGAATTGGATTATGAGGTAGAATTGTATTCAAGAAGATAAGGAGTTGGATTAACCTATTATAGTAGGATTGGACATAATTCATTCCAACATTTTGGTGCGATTCACACTACTAGAAATCATGAACTTAAGTACGGATTAGTTGAAACAGATATGTGATCATGATCCTTCTACGTTTAGGTCTAGTAAGATTACATATGATCCAATTCAAATTATTTTTAAGCCGCTAAATATTTGATTATGATTATGAATTCTCTCCAGTCATATAATGCAACTCATGGAACCAGATTAAATATTGTTGTCAGATAGGACTTTATAGCTCATGTAATGAAGTACTTACTCCACATTGAGGGTGAGAATCGATCATCCATTTTTTACTTCATAAATCTATATTTTTCTTCAAACGAAATATTGGAAAATGAAAAAAAGGAATTCAAATTATTGCACTTAATTTGGATAATTCGATAATGAGAGTTGGGAGGGAGTCCATTCCAGCAAAATGTCTTCCCCAATTAGTTTCTGCCACATCATCAACCAATAGCAAGTTTAAATAAACTCCCCAGCATGTTTGCCCCACGTGGCAGCACCACATGAAGCTAGACCACCTTCCTCCAATGGCAGCACCACTACCCGATTCCTGTGCCTTACTAGAGATTTCATCCTCTAAGTTGGGGCCGACCAAAGCACAACTAAAAACGACCGTACCACGTGGATTTCTGTACTCTCATTGGCCCAACCAGGTGGGCCCCAAAGACCCCTTCTCTTTTAGTGCAACAGTAGAAACAGAGAGACCAACACGTCAGGTCAACGCTGCTTTCACTGCCACGTGTCGAGATCTCATACAAGGTCCCCCTTCCCATTTGAAGACGAGCAGGTATTCTATGCTCCTCGCTTGTCGTACTGCATGGACTGCGGGACCCACAAATAAAGGTCTATAGTCGGTACGTCGAGTTGGCCGATTTTTTGGTTTTGAATTTCACAGCTGTTAAACGAGGAATTGTAGAGAATCGTCAGGACTGAGTCAAGGGTAGGCCTTGTAATTTCCCCGTGGCAATGACTCTCCTATATTTGTTATTTATCTCATGAGTAAGACTGTTTTTGAGTTGTTCAAATTGTTTTTATTCATTGATGATTGTGACAAAAATGAACTAATTATAGCTTGATAATGTTTTTGGTTTTTGAATTTTAAGTAAAAGACAAAATGTGTCCTCACAAGATAAAAGAACAAGAATATCGAATTATTCTCTAACAACGTCCTTAAAGTGGAATCTAAATGTCGAGCCGGGATACCACAATGGTTGTCCTCCTCTTACCCCTGCTTGGCACCCAGGATCGAACCCCCAAAGTAAAATAAAGTGGGATCTAAATAAGGATCCATTTAACACAATATTTGCAGAGACTTTTAAAGTTTGTTTACTTACTAATTACAAACCACATGCATAACCCTAAAGACTAGAACATTATTCAACTTTTTTTTTTTTTGTTGAAAGCAATTCCTCGGGTAAAGTGTGTTGGGTGGCATTGGAGTGGACACATTGTAGTTGCTTTTGGTGCTCAACCACTTCTTTGCTGATTCAATATCTGTCATGGAAAATGGGAAATTCATGAACAAGACAAAGCCATATGATACAGTAGCTTGCACCACTACAGCAACAACCTTATCTTCTTCACCAGTACTGTCTCTGAAAAAAGCCTTCTCTTTTTTTTTAATATCTCAGACCTGAAATTTTGTCTCAGAATTTGTCTCCATCTTTTTCTGGGTTTGTCTGCCGGGGCTATTATGTTTTGGTCTGCCTGGCTGATACTCTTAAAAGAATGGGCTATTATAATTCAAAACCAAAACTGTTTTTGTTGCTATCAAAGACAATGGCCAAAGAGGGAACAATCTCTGCTTCAACCGCATCCGCCCTTCTCTGCCAAACCAAAGCAGCAAGCAGTTCTTGTCTTTTGACTGCTTGCGCCCAATTTCCGGATAAATATCAATGCTGCCCCCAACCAGAGATTGGGTACAAAAATTTCAAATCAAACGCTCACATACAAATAGCCATAAATATTGGGGTGGCCTTACAATAATGCCAAATTAATGCATGCAATTTTGTCACATAAATACATTGTGACAAAATTGGAGGTGACCATGTATATCTCTCAACAGTGTCTATCAAGAATGTAGTTTATCCAAATTTTATTTATCTTCCATATGAATAATTTCTGAAATTAAATGTCACAACTCAAAAGGGTTTTTTTTTAAAATTTAAAATAATGAAAAACTTAAAAGGGTTTTTTTTTATAAAAAAAATATTGTTTTATGTGAGTTGTTTGAGTCACATTATGTGGTCACTTTGACTAGCTCGCAGAACAAGTCATTGGGCGGAATTACAACATAAACTATGGGAAAAGTTGGTGACCTTTGGTTGAGAGAGAGTCATGGCTAGAGAGAGAGAGAGAGAGAGAGGAGTTGAGAAGGGGTTGGCTTTCTGAGACTCTCAGTGAGTGCTGTTTTAGTATACAAGGCACATGAGACTTCAGTGGGCAGGATTTCTGGCTGGAATTAAGAATCAAATTCCCATGAAACGTGATAATTATTAATGCAAAAAGAAAAAAGAAAAAAGAAAAAAAGAAGACCTTCCTTGAAACGGAACTGTTTTTGTACATGGATGGTGGAGCTACTATGCATATTAATTAAAAACAGCTAAAAGCTTGAAAAAAAAAGAAGAAAAAAGATGACATGATGAAAGCATAAAGGTTAACCTAAAATGGGTAGTTGTTACTTTTCCCTAAAGATGATCACAAAAACAGTTGCTGTGAACCTCCATGAAAGCAGCTACAAATCAATTAAGAGGTCACAAAGCACATAAAGCTAAGACCCCTTTCATTTATTTAATTTTTCTTTTAATCAAGGTTGCACCATTGCCTGTGGCCTGGAACCCATTTTGGGCACTTGGGGCTGAAGTAGTTTGAGACCACCCTCGAGTTCAAGAGCTCAACAATGGGTGCAAATTTGACACATCTCGGGGTCTTATACTGATTGATTGAAGCTCCTAAGCTAATGGCATAATCCATGAGCTTGTCAAAAGTCCCTGCCTCCACAATCTTGATCTCCAGGGGTCCAATGGATTTGTCTGAGGCTCGGCCTTGCCGGTAAACGCTGTTGAGGGACTCTTCAATGGCCAAGCAACAGTCCTCATAAACTGAGGGAGGGATTGGGGTTGAGCCATTGAGGCAAAGCTCCCAGAACACCACGTAGTGGCCTGGGATTGTTGATGTGTCTGCAAAACTTGTGTACTCAGAGACAGTTGCATCAAATGGCACCAAATGGCTCACAGCATTCTTCACTGCGGTTTGCAGCTCAACCTCATCAGTCTTGTCTGAATCAATGCTTAGGACCACATTTTTCCTGCATATGAAGTTGAATTGTGGAGCCTTGTTCTTGAAACCAGCCACTCTCAGGACGTCTCCAACTCTATAACGATATAGCCCTGCAATGAATTAATAGTACCAAATCAATGTCAAGCACTAAAAAATTAAGTCCCATCCCAAGTAGAAGAAAAGAAAAAAGAAAGTTACCACTTACCAGCATAGGTTGTGACAACAAGCTCATACTCTTGCCCAAGCTTGACATCAACAAGATCAACCAATTCTTGCTGCTCCTTTTCATTGAGTGATTTGGGGACAGAGAGAGAATTCTGGGTGATCCCATTGTTTCTCTGAACTGGGAGGAACTCAAAGTAGCCCATGGAGGGAATGAGGGTGTAAGAGACCTCACTGGGTTTGCACAAAGGGTTGAGATTCAAACCAAAATAGCACTCAGACGAAGCATACATGGTGCAAACCAAAGGCAGCCCATTGCTGTAATAATCCAGTGTGGGAATGTACTGTGACATAGTCCCAGTCACAATCACATCCACATACTTTGTGTTGGGCCAAAGCCTTGTTATGATCCCTTGCCAAGACTTGTTCCCACACTCAGTTTCAATGTAATTTGCAAGCTTTGGATCAGGCTTGAGGATTTTCATCACAGCCTCACGCACTGAAGGGTCAGTGATTTGGGGGTTCAGAGTGCCAGAGGCAACGTCCTTGCAGAGATTAGGCCAATGCTTCTCAAGGAATCTGATGGCTCTGATGAAGCCAGAGGCAAAAACAGCACCAACCCTGATGACCTCTTTGTTTTGGCAAAGGCCACAGAGCAACTGGGAGTACATGCTTTGGTAAGAGTCGGGGCAGAGAATGGCCTCATTTGGGCTGGTGTAGTTTGTGTAAGGGTCATAAGGCCTTTGCCTGAAATGAGAGCTTTTGTAATAGCTTGTGAGAACTGGTCTTGCCACAAGCCCCCCTGGGGTTTTGGCCTCTGATTTTATGAACAAAAAGTACATTCCTTTGCCTTTGTCCAATTCAGGCACATACTGGCTCATCACAGGCATCAAAAGGCTATAAAGCAGTGACCTTCTCTCAAGTTCTTCTTCAATTGTTGGCATCAATTTTCTCTCCCCACCAGATGTCCCAGAGCTACAATGAAAATACAAACAAACCCAGTTAGCTAAACCAACCAAATTAATTGACTGACGATCATGATGAATCAAAATGTGTAAAATAAGAAAAACCCACCTTGTCAAAAACTCAGAAATGGGCTTAGAACAGAGGATTGGGGAGGTGTCACCATTGGCAATACGGTTGATATCACCTTCGATATCTTCGTATTTGATTACAGGGATGATTTTTTTAAAAGTGTCACGGTCAGTGTGACCATTAAGGCCATGTCGCTGCAAGTACTCAACATGAGCATTGGGAGCCAAGATTTCAGCAAGCACACGTTTCTGAACCTCATCGGCGTTTTCTGTGACTTCTTCAATGAAATGAAGGGCCTTCTCTTTTTTGTCTTGGAGATAATAGTCCACTGAGGGATTCAAAGAGTTTTTTGGTGCTTCAGGCATGGTTTTTGTACTACGAAAAAAGAGAGAAAGAGATGGATTTGAGTTGAAAGTGTGTATGAGAGAGAGAGAGAGAGAGAGAGAGAGAGAGAGAGAGAGAGAGAGAGAGAGGAAAAGGAGAGAGAGAGAGATATGGAGATAGAGATAGTTGTTGTTGTTATAAAATAAAGATGATGGCTTAGGTGTGGGGGAAAAAGAAAGGGAGAACCGGTGTTTATATAGAGCAGGGAAATGGAGGTGGCCTTGCTTCACCCACAGGCTATAGGGATTAGAAAGTAAACAGAGCAATATTATGAAGGGCATAAGTGTAAAGATGCAACCTTGGTATCATTTTGTTTTCCTTTTCTGAACATGCTCATTTCACACAAAGCCTAAAATAAAACCATGGAGTTTCAATTCAATGCATTCAACGCCATTATACTAGTTTTATACTGCTAATTACATCATACATTCAATTAGGAGCATGAATTTATAACATGTCAATCTATCAGAAAAACTTATCAGGATTTGTCATTTTCACGAGACAGTACTGAATGATAACGCATCTAAACTTTAGCACTAAATTTGAAGACATTTAATTTTTTCAACTCAACTAATCTGTGACGCCGTATTGAGTATTGACACATAATATAACATGAAGATCAATATATGAAAAAATCCAAAGAAAAGTGAAGCAACTTCCTATCAAGTAGCTCTCCAAGTCTTTGTAAGCCAATATCGCATACCCAATTGGTCAATTCCATTGTTTCATGGAAACCCCACTAACTAACTAAAGCTCAAAATGAATAATCTCCTTCCATATCAATTTTGACTTTTGGAGGCTCAAGTTTTTAACCCATTTTTTTATTTATAAAAACCCTGTTTATTTTGCCTTGTCTTGGAAAAAACTTTCATGGAACAGGATAGGGCGTAGTCCTATCCTCCTCAATCATGAGCGACAATTTTATTAAGAGAAAGAGTGTTTTTGTCACACATGTGGTGATTGGAGTGATAGGATTACAGTCCTATCCCCGTTTCATGAAAGTTTTTCTCCTTGTCTTGGGGAGAAGCGCACAACCAAAGGTGGGCTTGCCGTACAAGGAAAAAACGGAATAGCCAGAGCTAATTAATTACAATACAACACATTTAGGATTAGTAGAAGCCAGCCACCTTCTGAAGGCGTTTAAAGGCCACTGGAGTTTCTAAACTAAACCATTTTAAACCGGCAATATCCGGTAAACCCGCGGTGAGTACACCCTTTTCATGAATCATGCGCGCTTGTGCCACGGATGTTTCACCAAATACCGGCAGCCACTTAAATATCTCTTCCTAGCCCGGTAAACCAAATTGGAAAACGGCGTAACCACGAGATGAACGTGATATTTTTAAGTCAATGAATCGCGAGTTTATTGAGGAGGGAGAAGAATAGTGTGTGGTGTTGTGTACGGTACAAATTATTTGGGGTTACTTGTTCAAGTATCCAAGTGGGACCACCCAGCTGGCTGCCAACTTGGTTTGTTGACACGTGTTTGCTTGGACGTTCAGTGCCCGTGCCTTCAAGTACTGACTCTGTGGGAGTGTGTTTGGCACTGATTCGTCGGCTGAAACTAGTCCAACGTCGCAAAATCATGCAAGAAAATGAAATTAATCTCTGTTAATTTTCATCAGACCCAAAAAAAAAAAAAATTTCTCTGTTAATTTTCAGGGCCAAAAAAAAGAAAAAGAAATTTATGGGTGGTAATGAAATTTGGGTATTAATTAAGATCAACCCAATGGATAGTTGGATGCTACAATTGAGTTAAAGCTCTACTAGATAAATATCCTATTAAAATAAAAGTAATTTGATGTAATCACCACCCTAATTTGGATCATCTTAATTCATTAAGATAAGAAATTTCCATATTCCCATCCTTATTACATTGGATAATCTTAATTTGGTTTGAGACGAGTTGAGTTGTAATCACCACCTCTTTGGTAAAGCCAACAAACAAAGGCTCCTCCAATTTTAAAAATCATATATTGTAAAATACATTAGAATATGCATCTGCAAAGACGTAATGTTCAAGAATTAAGAGCATTATAACATATAGGAAGACTCGGGATTGTTAGACATGTGTGTTTCGAGATGTGTGAAAGGCGTGATGCTTTTTGAAAGTGATAATTTAAGTCGGTTGAATTTGATAATGCAAACAAAAAGTATAAAAAGCAAACTTAACCTAATGCTTATTACTAAAATAGAATGATATAATGGAAGGTCATATAAGTATAAAAAACAAAAACAAAACCTTAGTTGGCATGAGATGGGGAAAGGCACAAAAGGCTTACCTTCCCTTTGCAAATTTGGGGAGAATAATTTCTATCATAACATGAGTAGTTTGGAGAGTTATTGCCTTGTTTACATTGGCATTTTGGCATACACGATTTGTTTGCTCCTATAAAGGGGAAAAGAAGAGCATGCACGCACCCACAGACATCAAGGTCGACGACTTAACTTTTTCCAATGCCATATGTAGTAAGAAAATAATTTCATCTTATGTACTTTAATTAGATGTTAATTAATTTTCTTTAAGGTTTTGGTAATCTTTTGTATTTTATGTACTTTTGATGAAACCAGATAAGAATTCGAAAGCACTAGCCTCTACATTTGAATTTAATTAGCAAATTAAGCTGCCTCTAAATACTAATTAGCTTGTTATTTATTGAAAACAAACGAAAGAAAGAAAGAAAACGAAAAAAAGAAGGGGTAGTTTGAAGCATTATTCAAAATATCTTTCTTTATTTTTGGTTTTTTTTTGGACTGGTCCTAGAAAGAAAGTATATAGGTTCCACTTGTTGCTTGCAAATAAAAATGATAGTGATAATGATTTCTAAGTAGATATTATTATAAGGCACAAAAACACAAAGAAAAAATACATACAACTTTAGGGTATAGTAGTAATCAGCCATAACATTCTATACCTAACAAATCCAAAATTACAAGGTAGATCTCCAGGTCAAAGATAATACTTCATACCACACGCAATGCCTAGGGGACCATTTTGACAATATTGCTTTCATTTGACTTTAACTCATCAAAATTTGAAAGGGGAGGTATCATTCACTAATCTCGAGGAAAATGCTCTTACCACTGAGCTATGAACCCTTTAGTGATGTTTTGCTGTTTTATTTATTCAAATGTTTGTTTGTTTGTTTTGAGCTCCATTTATTTCCAACAAGTAAGATATTGATATGTATATTGACACATTATTTGTAAGACTCGTGTCTTTGGGAAGCAAGAACAGTGAGCAATCCCACATCGCTTTGGGAGGGAAAGGTGAAGTGCCTTATATGTGTGGACACTTCTCTTCCTAGCACGAGGCCTTTTGGGAGCTCATTGGCTTCGGATTTTATGGGAACTCCGAAGTTAAGCGAGTTTGGGCTAAAACAATCTCAGGATGGGTGATCCATTGGGAAGTTACTTGTAAGTTCCCAGAAACAAAACCGTGAGGGCAAGGCCCAAAGCGGACAATATCGTGTTAGGGGAGTCGGGTCGTGACATAATGGTATCAGAGCTGGACCCCGATCGGAAGTGTGCCAGCGATGACACTGGGCCCCAAGGGGGGTGGATTGTAAGACCAGTGTCTTGGGAAAGCAAGAACGGTGAGCAATCCCACATCGCTCGGAGAGGGAAAGGTGAAGTGTCTTATATGTGTGGGCACTTATCTTTCTAGCACGAGGCTTTTGGGAGCTCACTGGCTTCGGATTCCATGGGAACTCCGAAGTTAAAGGAGTTTAGGCTAGAGCAATCCCAAGATAGGTGACCCACTAGGAAGTTAATCGTGAGTTCCTAGAAACAAAACCATTAGGGCGGGGCCCAAAACGGACAATATCGTGCTACAGCGGAGCCGATCTGGGATGTGACAGAATGGTATCAGAGCTGGACCCGACCGAAAGTGTGCCAGCGAGGACGCTGAGCCCCAAGGGGGGTGGATTGTAAGACCCGTGTGGGGAAGCAAGAACGGTGAGCAATTCCACATCGCTCGGGGAGGGAAAGGTGAAGTGTCTTGTATGTGTGGGTACTTCTCTTCCTAGTACGAGGCCTTTTGGGAGCTCATTGGCTTCGGATTCCATGGGAACTCCGAAGTTAAGCGAGTTTGGACTAGAGCAATCCTAGGATGGGTGATCCACTGGGAAGTTGCTCTTGAGTTTCCAGAAACAAAACTGTGAGGGCAGGACCCAAAGTGAACAATATCGTGATAAGGGAGTCGGGTCGTGATATTATTGTACACAAATGTGATAATTCGAACTTTAAGGTTAACGAATAACTCTCGGTACATTTTGGAAAAACATATATCCAAGTGCTTCCATTCGAATATATAAGGCACACTTGAGCTTTTCATAATTTTTGTTATGTGATTCTAAAAAAAACCAGCAAAAGTGATTCTTAAAATAGCCTCCCACGTAAGCGCTTATAGTTTTAAAATAAATAAATCATATAGGGGCATATAGTTTGTTTTATGCGACAATAAATATAGGGGCTTATTGTTAAAGTTGTAGAACATTTCTATGAAAAAAAATATATTATATATTAAGAGCATCATCACCACCAAATCTGTAACAACCAAATGTAGTGCAAAACCAAATAGTTTTGTCATTTTTACATTATAATCAGGTCAAATGGTTCAATTCCGTTAGTTTCATTAATCAAAAAAATTATTTTTAATTATTAGACATTTGTTAATCCTCCTCTTTCTTTCTCTTTACTCAACCCCCTTTTGGCAGTGACATCCATAACCACCCACCTCAATCTCAAGACTGAACATTGCACGCCCACAACCCCACCCCTTGCCACAACCCTTGCCCAACATCAGCAGCAGCACCCGGCCTGTCTGTCTCTCCCACCCCCGACGCACCTCCATCCCTAATCAACCCAATCCGCCCCTATATTTGGAAATCCAGATTTGGAACCCATCATGAGATCGTACGGCGCTATGATTCTCTTCACAGACCTCTCGTCGTCGTCCACGTTCCGCAAAACCCTAATGTTCCCATCACGTGCCACACGCTCCTAGAGTGGTTGGGTGGTGGTTGGGTGGTGGTTTTGTGGTCGGGTGGTGGTTTGGGTGGCTAGAGTGGCTGGGTTGGTGGGTTGTATGAGAGGCAGTCGTGTTTTGTTTTTTGAGGGGGAGGGGCGAAATAGAGGAACAATGGTGTTTTTTTGGTTGTAGGGAGAGAGGAACAATGGTGATTTCTTTCTCTTTACCACTACCCAACCTCCATTCTATTTTGGCATTATATCACAAAACGTCCCCGAGGTTCATGAAATTATCAAATTGCCTCCTTCTTGTTTTTTTTTGTCATTCGTGGTCCTCAAGGTTAATATGCGTGCTCACAAATAGTCATTACCGTCAGGTTCTGTCAAAAACTCCGTTAGTTTGCTGATGTGGCATATATGGGGAGCATGCATATCCAATAATATAGTGCCACGCGTATTTAAAATACAATATGTATTCTAAAAATAATTTAAAATTTAAAATTCATAAAAATTAAAAATTAAAAAACCAAAATAAAATTTGTATTTTAAAATTTAAATTATTTAAAATATATACATATATTGTATTTTAAATTCATGTGGCACTATATTATTGGATATATGGACTCCACATATATACTACATCAGCAAACTGACGGAGTTTTTGACGGAATGACTATTTGTAAGCACGTATATCAACCTTGAGAACCACGAATGACACAAAAACACAAGAAGGACACAATCTGATAGTTTTGTGAACCTCGGGGATGTTTTGTGATAAAAATCCTTCTTTTTTTTAATTTTTTTTACATTTTCTTTATTATTTTCAAGTTTCTAAGGAATTTGCCTTGTAGAATGACAAAATTTCCCTAATTAAAAATAATTAAATTTTATTTATTTATAATTTATATTAAAAAATATTTTTTAATTAATGAAACTTATGGAATTGAAGTATGTGACCTGATTTGCTAACAGCTGCAAATACGGCGAACAAAATCGGAAAATTGAAATTTCGATGACAAAAATTAAATTCGATCTTAATCCTAGTGACCAAAATTGTAATTACTCCGAAAAATAATAATAAATCCCTTGTTGAATAAAAGTGATAGGAGGCTTGGGGATGAGAAATTAATTGCTTGGGGATGCGTTTGGTTCATGGGAAATGAGACTTGGGGATGGAAAATAATTTTCTTTAACATGTTTGGTAAGTCATCGCATGGGAAATGGTTGCATGGCACATGGAAAAGTATGGAGAAAAATGTAACCCTCCTCTCCCCTTGGGTTTCAATTTTCATTCACATGAGAAAGTTTGGGAAAACGAGCTAGCATGAAATGCACACTTTTCATAACTATTTTGTCTCCATTAACAATTTAGAATTACAATATTACATTAAATGCATTTTTTTACTATTTAATTTAGTTTGTGTATAATTGGAAATTTAAACAAACTTTGTTTTACATTTCTACACAAACCAAACATGGGAAGTGAAATAAAGTGGTATTTTCCAATTACTTTCATAACATTACCAAACATGATAAATGAATCTTCCATTTTTTGTCATTTGGGAAATGATTTCCCATCAAATCATTTTGGTAAACCAAATGAGGCTTAAATGGAATTGAATTTCTCATACAGGCACTATCAATATGTCATAGATATTCAAACTTGAGACCACATATGAAAGTCCAATTTTCATTGATCTGTCAAAAGAAATCCCAATACTTAAAAAAAAAAAAAAAAAGGAAAAAGAAAAGAAGGTATGTGGAGCTGACGTGAACGCCATGTCAGCAGAATAGAGTCCAGCAAGAATGTCTGGAGGTGACCACGTGTCAACGCCCCACCTGAGTCGTCGCTTGTCCACCCTTTTGGGCCTAATCTAAGACTAACGTGTCGTACGCAGCGACACATTGACTGGTCAAGCGCCCGACCCGTAATATGATCGAACGGCCAGGAACCAAGCAAGATAAAAAAATAATGGTGGGAAAATGTGAAGAACCTTTTAAGCCATTTGGGAGGGGAGACCCACCGAGGGCATTTTGGTGGAGGAGAGGAGAAATTGGGGGGAGGCGGGTGCACCGAGGAAGCAGGTAGGCCCGCGCCCAAGTGGGACGCATAGTGCTTGGTGTGTGAAGAATTTTGGGGAACGTTATTATTTTTGTTATGTTTTATACCAACGACGACTCTGTGAGAGAGAGAGAGAGAGAGAGAGAGTAAATAAAATACATACGTACAAGCTATAGAGGGGGAGGGGGAGTGTGGTGGTGCCTGTGTGGGAGACAAAGACAGTAATGCAAATCTTTGACCGTTGACGTTTTCCCATCACAGATATTTGTTTCTTTAGCTTTGAAAGAACAAAATAAAAAATAACTGTTTTTCATTTAACATCTCGAGGAAAATTGTATGGTTATATACATGGATAAACATTCTATATAAGTTCAAGTGTATTCTTTTGGTGTATTGTGTGCAAACTATATTAGTTGTTATATATAATAAATATAAGGTCAATAACCTACAATTTTGTTTTATACAAGGTCAATAATCGAAATCGAACTCTTGTGAAGTAAATTATAGCATGTATTATGTTCGACTCACATGAATCTGAAATCGATACTAGAATCAATTTTAAACGCCAACAGAGAGGTCAACTTAAGCCTGCACATTGTTATGGAACCTTTTTTTTCTTCCTTTTGTTGCGAAGCAACTTAAACGACACTGCCAATTTGGAATTTGGGATACGCTTTATGAAACCAAGATGGATACATTTGGAGTATGTGATAGGCTCCTCTTGTTTATTGGTTTGAATCGTTACTCACATAAATCATTGGGATTTGTTGTTGTGATCTATAATTTACGTCACCTTCGTTCTTCACAACATGCTTTAGTTTCAATTCTCATAAGAGATAAAAAGGCAACAACCAGAAGCTTCATATCTGAATATTGTGTGTAATTATTCAAGGGGCAACATTTCTTGATTCGAGGAGTAATATGGAGTATTAACTCGATCTAGTTGAAGTCCCCAATATTGCTGCCTTGAAAATGTACAGTACTTGGAAAATGAGAACTGCATTATAGAAGTCAATAAGGAATTAAAATGCGAAAGACTGGCAGTTAGTGTCAACGAGGTTTAGTTTAGTGCAAAATGGTATTTACTTGCAGGATCAGTGGTTTTAGGTACCCTCATAGTACATTAGATTAGAATGTCTAATACAAGGGCAATGGCAAGGAGCTAGGTGCTGTTTTAGCCCCTCAAAATGGTACTATTCATAAAATATAGCCTCTTAAATTTTTTGTGGTTCTAGAGGTGGTGGTTAAAACTGAGAACTTGTTATTTTAGTTTATTATTACTTTATTTATGATAAAAATCAAAGCATAAGAAAAGCAACACAAAATATTATTTTTGGAAACAATTTTTTTTTTTGGTAAATACCACGAGATGTTCCCACACTCAAAGGGTGGAATTAATCTCCGCTCGGAGTTCGGCTTGTCTTTGGCCACAAAGTGCTTCCAACGGGTTTCGAACTCTTGCTATTGAGGCACCAGGTAGCTCGCCAGCAGAAGGTGGCAGTTTGCCGATCGCAACACACCTTGTTTTTTGGAAACAATTTTGGAAAAGTCAGCTTTTGTTGCGCCCTTTTTTTTTCTTTTTCAAAAACTGGTCGTGGGGCCCACTCTTGCTAGGCTAGCAATTGGGCAAAACCAGCCTTTTCTTATCTTGCCTTAGGTCAAATTGGACTTGACCAAACACATACATTAGAAAGTGTGTTTTTTCATTTGGGGCCAGATCAATCTCATTAGACATGCTCTTAGTAGTGTGTGTGTGAGAGAATTCATCTCCGTTTGTAGTTTAGATAATCACTTGTATTTAAAAAAACTAGCCCTATCTTTTGCTACATAAATAAATTGCATGGCTAACAAAAGGATCACAAATAATAGAAATTCAATAATTAAGGCAGATGACTAAGGCAATAGGGCAACAAAGCATGAGATGGCAGTTTAGTTCTGTGTGAAACATAAGTTGGTCGGTTTATATTCATTCTTTCATGCACATGTACCTCTACGTAGTGCAAATTAAAAATGTGCATGCACAGCGATTCACATTGATCAATGATGGTGTATTTACAATTTGTGGGGCACATATTATATGTTCACATGAAGAAGATCTCTTGTTTGCGAGGCATAAAATATAAGTAAATTAAATCACTTTGACATTACACATATATATACTAGTATAAAAACCAAATTTCCAGCAAAGATAACATAGAAAGCCTAAATCTTTGGTTTAACAGCTTTTTAAGAAATGATTAACTTTAAGAGACCCATATTGTGGTCCCTAATATCATGCTGCCCTTTGGGTGTAACATGGAAAAAATTGTCACTGACAGCACAGACATACACAAAAGGAATAATTACCGTATCGTTAAGCCAGGATCCTGCTGCCTTAATGTGACAATTTATATAGTAGTTTGGGTTTAACTTATTAACTAGCTATATAGCTACCATGATTATTCAAATAAAGTACACCAGCAAGCTAATTGACCTAATGTTAATTGGCCACCACTGATTCAAATTTTGATGCAAAATCTGAGTAAACTATTACTTAATCACATGCAAAACTTATGGGTTCAAATTAATAGGTAACTTTTTATGTTACAACATTTGACACTACTTGACATTAATTGGAGATTGTGCATGCATGATTTCAATATTTTCTGAGCACCCATCTTCGAATTATCATGGCACAACATCATGGTTTAACAATGACATCGGTACATGTCACGAATGGTGGAACGTGGGGGGGACATTAATTGGAGATTGTGCATGCATGAATTCAATATTTTATGAGCATCCATCTTTGAATTATCATGGCATAATATCATGGTTTAACAGTGACATCGGTACATGTCACGGATGGTGGAACGTGGGGGGGCATTAATTGGAGATTGTGCATGCATGATTTCAATATTTTATGAGCATCCATCTTTGAATTATCATGGCACAACATCATGGTTTAACAGTGGTATCGGTATATGTCACGGATGGTGGAACGTAATTACTTGAAGATAACAAAATAGTATTATTCCCGTGACATTCAAGTTCTTCTTCATGGGTTGGATAATTTTTTGGCCTTTGAACCCTGCCCACAGGAAACTAAGAATCAAAAGCTCAGCAAAATTTTCCTATTGGTGTAATGATGGGGTGAGGACCCTAATGCTTATGGGTTTGATGAGCAGCAGCCCTACCTTGTTGAATTATTGGTGAGATTGGAATCTTTTTATCTTCTTCAGGTGAAAAAGTAATCAAGTAACAAAATGATGAGGGTTGTGAAACATGTTTGAAACTGGAAAAATATGTGGCACATTGAAAGTTGTAAAAACAGTATTCAAACTGAATTTCCTCCACTCCTATTGTCTGTCTCCAATTTTAACCCATAGATATGTCTATGGCCCCCAACTGAAATGCATCCTGATCTTTTTCTGGCCCTACTTGGGCCCAACTTTATTAGCCTAAAAACCCTAATTGTAACTGTAGGATGAAGAAGAAATGATATAGGAGGAAGAAGAAGAAGAAGAGGGGATGGTTTTCTTTTCCCATTATCATTAGTGATTTTTGTTGATGATGCCATTACATCAAACATGTTTTTGTCATGTCATGTTTGACTTTGTGTACATTGTTGTCTTAATTATGAGAGGAATATTTAAAGCACGTATATAGCATCATGTCATCTATAATGAAAGCATAGGAATACAAGGCTAGGCTAGGGTTGCAATAAAATTAAGGGTGGTTGTGGTTCGGTAACCGCGAATTTTTATCCAAATCGCAAACCAACCGACTATTTGTGGTATGGTGATTTTTGAAACCGCAAACCGACCGCTTTTTGCGGTCGGTTATCGTGAATTAGCGGTTTAAAACCGCAAGTTCTTTTTGTGTCATAAAAATCCAATCTTCCACATTTTAGGCCTAATTTTGATGCTTCTTTTGAAGCCTTTTGAGTTCAAGCATACTTTAACCCAAAAATATAAATTACAATCTAAAGAAATAAATTCACAATCTCAACTTCTCAAGCATATATAAATTCACAACCTCCTCAACTTCTCAAGCATTGACAACCTAAAGAAAATTAAAGTTACAATTCCAAGCATTCCAATTAAAGTCAAACTTCTCAAGCATTCACAACCTCAACTTCTCAAGCATTCCAATTCCAAATCCTTTAAAGTTACAAACCAAAAGGAAAATGCAATGCAAAATGAATTAAAGTTACAACCCAAAGGAAAAATCCAATTCAAAGTTAATTAAAGTTACAAAACTAAAAGGAAAATGCAATGCACCAATGTTACAAACTGAAGTTACAAACTCAAGTGTTGGTTGTAGTGAGTGGATTTGAAGGACCCCGTTGTGGATTTTTAAAATATATTCGCGGTTTGCGGTAACCGCAAGTTTTGAAAATCAAATACCGCAACCGCAACCGCAAATGCGGTTCGGTTCTTCATACCGCAAATGCGGTTCGGTTTCCGCGATTGCGGTTCCATTGCGGTAAATTGTCGGTTGATTTTTGCGGTTTTTCGGTTTTGCGGTCTAAAATGCCACCCCTAAATAAAATCTTGGGGTTATGGAGGACAATGAGCAAATTAAGGTTTAACTGTCAAATGTCAGCCTGATTTGTACATATTAGGGTACAATTTAATTTCTTTTCTTTTTTCCTCTGGACTTTTTAGGGATCTCCATTACCTAGAATTTTTTTTTCAGGTTGTTGGTTATCAATATATCAATGCATGCAATGCTCTTCATCATAAACGTCACTATTTAATCTAGAATTTCACATGTTTCACATTCACACTAAGATTTGCGCTCCATTACCTAGACAAAACGATGCAAACCAAAAATTACTCGGGACTTTATTTCTAACTCAGAACTGAATACAAATAGCACGATGTAGGATGCAACAAAGTGGTCTCGTTAATTTGAAATTACAGAGATTGTATTATTTACACATGAAGATAATGAGAGCAATAATAGTGATTAAAAATAAAGTTAAATGGGAGACGGGATTGACATGGGATTCCTAAATTTTTAATTTTACATGGTATGATGACAAATTTTCATAGGGCAAACAAAGAATTGAGATTTATAATTTCTATTCGTTTTTTGATTTTTGAAAATTTATCCTATCATTGTATCGTATGCTACCTTATCCTTTATTTCGTATTCATATCCATGCATGATAGGTGCTAAATGGGAAACAAATGTTTAAATAACCATTAGATTAGATTAATTAGTGACGATATAGAAAGAAGATTAACATCTAATTTTATTTATTTTGTATTCTTATATATTTTATCAGTGATCTTATCTCCTTTTCTTGTCGACATACAGGAAGTAATTTACTAAATTGGCCGACAACAAGATAATTCATGATCATATGCAGAAAGGTAAAATGGAAGGGACATCGATCGAGTAACACGACTCCAGTACTTGGATTGTACCAGCATGCCCCTTCATTCAATCACATGCATAAAAAGGAAATAAAGGAAAGAACATCGAAACCAAAGAGAGCAAAAGAGAAATCATTTAAAGGAGAAAATGAAATCTACACCTATAGCTAATTACCTTTATATAGAACACATG
This sequence comes from Prunus padus, assembly GCA_024362665.1. Lineage (NCBI taxonomy): Eukaryota > Viridiplantae > Streptophyta > Magnoliopsida > Rosales > Rosaceae > Prunus > Prunus padus. Next base: position 11,772,019 of record JANFAM010000011.1, read on the forward strand.
ATGCAATGGCATCCACGTCATGCATGACCCAAACCAAGTTTTGACAACACAATGCACAACAGTGTCCAATTAGGGTTATTGACAGAAATGATCCCCAATTTTTGCTCGAGTTTCTTTTTGATCCACCAATTAAAATTTTCATTTCAATAGTCATCCAACTCTCAATTTAGTATCAAAATGATCCTACTATCAAAGTCTGTCAATTTTGCCTTTTAAATTGAGGGTAAAACCATCCATATGTTAGATGCTTCCCCAAATTAGAACCCTAGTTCTGCTGTTTTGATTTCCAGTGTCCATCCATCGGAAGAGCATTTTGTTGCCTGAACTCAGCGTTTGTGGCAAATGACTTTTTGATGAAATAACTTTCCAGGTCATTCTGTACATTTCAAAGAGCACCCCAATCGTGGTTAATCTCCGTCTCTGTACATAAATGCCACAGTATGAGACTTATTCACTTAAAGAACAAGTGTAGGCTTGTATTTCATTTCAAATTGGTCCCAACTTAATGGAAACAGAAAAAAGGGCAACCCACCATTTATAGTTTGCATCCTATACAAGGATAAGGTACGGACCAACGGCTACTTGTGGAACTCCCCATGTTTAATAACTAGGCAAATTTATCCCAGATTTTATCATCGCGTGGCTATCCTAAACAAATGGGCAGTTCTTCTTCCCCATTTCTGTCCCACTCCCTAACAAGACCAAACCACTTTTCTTCTTCCTCTTCATCATCACAAATACCTCCTCCTATTCCTCCACAAAATCTGCCTTCACAACCACATTCTCCATCACCAATTCATTAGCTCATCACAACTTCATCCAAGCAACCGAAGACTTGGTAGTGATTGATCTCAAGGGGATGGTGGAAGGCAGTGAACAAGTGTTTGTGGATACATTTGAAAGAGAGAAGAAGTCGCTGGCTCTGGTAATTGGGTCAAGCAGAACTAGGGTTCTAATTTGGGGGAGCTTCTAACATATGTATGGTTTTACCCCCTCAATTTAACGATAAAATTGACAGACTTTAACGGTAGGACCGTTTTAATACTAAATTGAGAGTTAGAGAACTATTGAAATGAAAATTTTAGTTGGTGGACCAAAATGAAATTTGAGCAAAAGTTGGGGGATCTTTTCGGTTAAAAACCCGCACCATTACTACAAAAGCGTAAATCGCTATCAATTTTTATTTTTATTTTATTGCTCAACAAGAACTGCCATGTGTCCATTATCATAAAGAACTAATCGACACCCTTTGACATTTTTTGTTTTAAGAAGAAGGGATAAAATATTATTGAGAAAAGCAACTATACAATGAAGGTTTTGGAGCAAGGTCAAGGTCAAGATGATTAGATGAGCATGTTTATGCATAAGGATTAGCTTGTCTCTTCCCGCAAAGCCATCAGACACTCTTTGACATTTTTGAATTAGATATATGCGCTCACATTATCCATGGCCTTACCTTTGTAACGATTGCATGACATAACAAGAAATGTTGGCGGAACTTTGGCTTTTTTGCTTCATCTCTATCTATCAATCTCTCACTTTCATTTGATAGAGAGTGATTTTTACCGGTTAGAGAAATGGGAGCTTCACCTTGATGGTCCACGGATGGTGGATGGATGGTAATTACGGGGCTTGTTGCAATAGGCTAGGCTTGTAAAGAGTCTTTATCCACAAGGGCTAAAGCTAGCTGTTTGTGCACTCCTGTCGGTCAAGTGCCCCAAAAATAACGGGACACTGTTCATGATGCTGATGTGAGTAAGGTGGCGTTTGGGGTTGCTTAAATTTTAAAAAAGCAGCTTTAATAAAAGTTATGGTAATTTGGGTGTTTGGTAAACATGAGAAATTGGGCTTTTAAAAGTTGCTGTCAATGACCCTTTGTTTTTTAAAAGCCCTCACAACCCAGCTTCTAAAAGTGCTTAAAAAATTTAACCGGTGGTTTAATGATTTTTTGATTTCCTGCATAATATCCTCACTTATTTTTCAAAATGACATTTCTTTGTCCCCTCCACCAATACATCGAGCGATACTGCTCCTTCTTCATTTTGTTCGAAAACCAGAGTGGGTGAGAGGGAGAGAGTGATGAGTTTCACCGACGCCCATCGTCTTCTTCGTGATCATCATCACCAACCGCCATCGACGCCATCTTCCTCTCGACGACTCTCTCTCGATGGCTCTCTCTTGTCGGCGCCCTCTTTCTTGTTATCTCTCTCTAGCTCGCTCTATCTCTTCGCCGGCTTGCTCAATCTCTCTTTCTTTGGTGACTCCATGAGAGCCTCCATTCCACAACAACCGTCATTCTGTTAGGATTATTTTCTATAATTTTTGAAGAATCAATTTCTATATCCCTAATATGATTTAGGGTTAAAATATTTGGCTATTTAATTGTAAATTATCCTGGGCAAATTGTTCTATTTTTAAAAATATTTTCAATTTATATAGAAATTAAGGCAACTCATATTGACCGTGGTTATGAGAACTTAGATATGAAACTTCATTCACTGGAGCTGAGGTCAAGATGCGCTAATGTGGATCAATACGGAGTTTCATCAGATTGATCCAAAACCACAAGGGTTTCTTTTTGTATCAATACGTGGTGTTTCCCCATATCAATACGTGGTGTCTCCGTATCAATACGTGGTGTCATTTGTATCAATCCGGTTTCATGCAATAGTTCCATTTACTCACTTTGCATATGCTAAGTAATTAAACACCATGGTTGTGCATATGTTTATGTTTCCGCTTTATTAATTCTTAGCTGGGCTTAAAATTTAAAAAGGTAGGTTATTACCATATAGCCTACTTCACCCCCCCTCTGTAGGCTTTTAGAGCCAAGGGCTTGTTCTTACACTTTGAAATTGAGACTAGCAACATTTTTCCACCCCTTCTGAAGCGTAAAATTAGTGTTTATTTATTCATTGGTTTCTGGGTTTTGGCTTACAAGGGTAAGTGATGGATGGGTTTTTATTCTTTGTTCAAAGTTTGTACCTTTGAAATGAGAACCAATGGGGAGTGCTTCATCCATGCTTCAAATTTTGTACCTAAAAATATAAACTATTCAGTTCATATGTGCTGCTGCTGATTGTCTGTGGCCTTTGCTCTCTCTCTCTCTCTGACTGTTTTGCTTCTATATGTCTATATATCTACTTAGTTTTCAATTTCAACTTCAAAACATGTGGAAGAAAGAGGGTTACTTTGTATTGTTTTGAGCTTTTGATATGTTACAGATTTCAAATTATAGATCAATACTTGTTTTTTTAATCTTGATTTTGCAGTGCAAGAAGGCAGAGCTAACTCATGCACACAAGAACAAATTGATGAAATTCGGATCGAATGGGCAGCATTTATGATCAATCACATGTAGCTCCTCTATTTATAATTATAGTTTAATTCTATGGATATGGTATTTTGTATGGATATAGTTGGAATCAAGATTGGTAAACTCGTGTAATTACTATTGAATCTTCAAGTTTTATGAAATAAACAATTTTTGAGTATATATATATGGTGTGGGCATTAGCAGATTTGGACCTGAATTTATTGTTCACAAAGCTTATGGTTGTTTATTTAGTTAAAATCGTTGTAGAGAACCATTGGAAACAAAAGAAGAAGCTAATGAATGCATTGAGAAATAGCATTGCTACAAGTTTAATGAATGCATCTAATTAGCTTCTTTTATATTGTAGTGATGTATCGGGGCATTTTAAAATTGAACAATTTATGTATATTTGTTATGTCTGAAGCCCTAAAAGACATTATTATTATTAATATAACAATATTTAGAACTACTTTTGTTACAATAGTAATTTATAATTTATGGTAAAATATGTGTGCTAATTATAGATTAAAGTTTTGAAAAAAAGTGTGAATTAAAAAAGAAAAATTTATGTAGTGAAGTTGGTTTTCTTTTTTTAAAAAGTAGAAAAAGAATGAAGAAAATAACAAACAGTTTCATCATTATGTCCTTTTTTGTCAATATACACACTAAAAGCACTTCCGATAAAAATTTACAAACACTTCGATTACTCACAAAGCAGTTTTTCAAAAATAGTTTACCAAACGCCTACCGCTTTTTTTTCACAAACATTATTTTCGCAGACCAGGCTAATTTTTTTAAAAGCACATCAATGCCAAACTAGCCCTAAGACAATCCCACCTGTCCGAACAATCCAAAATAAGTGCACGTGCAGAAAAACTTCGTTGCAACGGGATGACATTATTATGTTGTTTTTGGCCAATAACGCCATTTCATAGGAAAAAGTTTACTCATGTTATAGTGTTGTTAGTCGGAGATTAAAAAAACTCAAATAGAATTAGGGTTCTGAATAATTCAATATATTTCTATTCTTCTCATAATGAACTATTTATAGTAATACAAATACAAGCCTATTTAGGAAATAAATACAATAAAGAAAATGAAATAAATACAATCACGGTCAAACATGTATTCCTATAATTACAAATCAATTAAATATAAAGATAATAATTATAATTCATATAATTAACTATATTCACGCCAATACTCCCCCTCAAGATGGTGCATAGATGTCGCAGATGCCCAGCTTGACAAGTGAATCTATAAAGGCTTGATTTCATACGGCCTTGGTCAACATATCCGCCAATTGTTTATTAGTCTTAACATACGGAACTTCAATAATCTTCTCCTCCAATTTCTCATAAATAAAGTTCCGATCAACCTCTACATGTTTTGTTCTATCATGTTGAACTGGATTTTCAGCAATCTTAATTGCTAACTAATAATCACAATACAACTTCATAGCATCATCAGTAGGAAAACCCAGCTCCCCATAAGCCTTTTCAACCATAGCAGTTCACACACACCTTTCATCATAGCCCGATACTCGGCCTCTGCACTGGACAAAGAGACAACTTCTTGCCTTTTACTCCTCCAAGTAACCAAGTTACCTCTTAAAAACGTGAAATAACCAGACGTCGATATCCTTTTATCTCCATTTCCTATCCAATTTGAGTATGTATACCCCACAATCTTTACATGCCCATACTTTAAGAACATTAGACCCTTTCCTGGTGCAGACTTCAAATACCTCAAAATTCGAACTACTGCATCCATATGTGGTACACTTGGATTATGCATGAACCTACTTACAACACTTACTGCATATACAATATCAGGTCTAGTGTGAGACAAATAAATCAAACAACCAACCAACATTTGATATCGTCCCTTATCAGTTGGAACTTGATCTGGATATTCTTCTAAACCATGATTTTGTTGTATAGGAGTATCAATTGGTTCGCACCCAAGCATTCTTATTTCCTTTAGCAAATCAAGAACATATTTTCTTTGTGACAAGAAATTTCCTTGTTCAAAACGAGTTACCTTAATACCCAAAAAATATTTTAATCCACCAAGATCCTTCATATCAAACTCAGAAGCTAAATAGCCTTTTAGTTTGCCAATTTCATCAAGATCATCACCATTCACGATCATATCATCTACACAAATAATAAGAGCTGTTAACTTACCATACTTCCTTTTAAGAAATAAAGTATGATCAGCATTGCTCTGCTCATAACCATTATTTTTCATGGCAAGACGAAATCTCCCAAACCAAGCTCTCGGGGACTGCTTCAATCCATACAGTGCCTTCTTCAATTTACACACAACATTGGCATCATTAGAAGACCTGGCGACAATGACATGTAGACTTCCTCCTGTAAGTCTCCATGTAAAAAGGCTTTTTTTTACATCATATTGCTGCAATGACCAATTAAAGTTTGCAGCTAAAGATAATAAACTTGAATGGTATTGATTTTAGCCACCGGTGCAAAAGTTTCTTGATAATCAATGCCATAAGTTTACGTAAAACCTCGGGCCACAAGTGTGGCTTTATACATGTCAATAGAACCATCCGGTTTGTGTTTTATGGTATAAACCCATATGCAACTAACTGGTTTCTTCCCTTCTGGCAGTTGCACCAATTCCCATATTTGATTTTTCTCAAGAGCTTGCATCTCTTTAGTCATAGCACTAGCCCATTTTGAATCAGATAATGCATCCTATACTTTACTAGGAATAACCACCGTAGACATTTGATTTACAAATGCTTGACAAACTTCAGATAATCTGTGAGTAGACATATAATGAGCAATATGATACTTCACCTTTGTCGCAGGCTCTGGCGAATATCTATCTGGTGGCTTCCCACTATTACTCCTTGGTGGTAACTTATACACATTACGTAGAACAATTTCACAATCATTATTAGTATTAATCAAAGATTATATACTTAACTCAATAATGTCAGGATGAGAAGAATTGGGACCGGGTACTGGAGAGGTAGTAGAAAGAGCGGCGATACTGATTGGTTTAGCTGCAGGAAGGAAGGCGGTGAGTGGTTCAACTGCCGGAAAAACGACGCTGACTGGTTCAATTGCATGTGAGGTAGGTTTTGTACTAGCTATCATGTCATGCATTGCTAGCCAATTAATCTCAATGTTATCCTAAAATATCTCCATCCACTTCAACTCTTCAACACTACTCGCCCCCAAAAGAGGAGAAGAGGATATTGGATGAGCAAAATACATCTCATGCTCATAAAACGTAACATCCATAGTAACATAAAAACGCCAAGTAGGTGGATGAAAGCACCGATAGCCCTTTTGATGAGGGTGATAACCAATAAAAACACACTTCACAGCACAAGGATCTAATTTCGTGTGTTGGTATTTTTGCAAGTGCACATAAGCAATGCTCCCAAAAACATGAGGTAGGAGAGTGAGATGATAGGGGATAGAAACATAAGCTTCCAATTTAGTCAAGGGTGTCTTAACTACAGGACACTAGTAGGAACACGATTAAGAAGGTACGGCAGAGGTGATCGATTCTTCCCAGAATCGTGGTGGCATGTGAGCACCAATAAGACTGGCACGATTAATTTCAAGGAGTTGTCTATTCTTCCTTTCAGCCACGCCATTTTGTTGAGGAGTGTAAAGACAAGTAGTCACATGAAGAATTCCATTTTCTTGAAAATAACTTTGTAGGACCTTATTAACATATTCACTACCATTATCAGAATGAAGCACCTTTAAAATAGCAACAAACTGAGTTTGAATCATCTTGTAAAAAATCCGAAAGCACTCAGAAACATCACTCTTATTTTTCATCAAGTACAACCACATCATGTGGGTGAAATCATCCACAAAAATAACAAACCAACGGAAGCCAGAAGTAGTAGTAACGAGAGCAGGACCCCAGAGATCAGAATGTACCAAGGCAAAAGGCACAAATTTTTTAGTAGAACTAATACGATAAGTTGCACGGTGACTTTTGGCCAAAATGCAGGTGTCACACTTAAAATCCTAAGGTTTACAACCTGCAAATAAAGAAGGAAACAAGTGCTCTAAATAGCCAAATGAAGCATGACCCAAATGAAGATGCCATAACCACACTTGATCCTCATATGCACGGTTCGAACCCTTGACGAATAAAGATTTGCCTACACACACAGCATCCATATAGTATAAGCCCCCTCTTTTAGTACCACGCCCAATAATCTCCCTGCTGCTGAGATTCTGAAGAAGACAAAAAGTAGGATAGATCAACACTAAACAATTTAATTGTTTTGTTATTTGCAGAATAGATAACAAATTAACAATTTCTGCCCTTATTTGTTTTTTTTTTTTACCAAAACAAAGCCCCAAAACACTTCTGAACAATCTTAAAAACATGTATATAATTTATGTTATGACTGCTACTCAATTACCAACAAGAATCAAAGTTTGAGAGACAAAACCCAAAACTTAAAATTTGATAAATACACCCAAACTTAATAAATTGAATTCAAACTCTTCTTTCATTTAGTTTCATGAGTTCTGTGGAGCAATCAATCAACCACACAATTTAAATAATCAACTCAACAGAGACAACATCCAAAAACAAGAAATTAAAATATGACAAAACAAACTTACAAATGGTTCAAGAAGAAATTTGAAATTCCTTGAGCTCTCTCAAGGAATTTGGCCAAGCTAACTGGAGGCATCTAGCCAAGCTAACTTGGTGGCTTTATGCATGTCTATCAAATGTCCCCATAAGAAATTAAAGTCTCAAAAAGACACCTTTTCATCAGATTTAGGCCCAGTTTGGGATTGCTGTCACTTTTAAAAAAAGTTGCTTATGTTGTGCTTTAAAAATAATTAGTTGTAAAGTAAAGCAGCTCTATATTTGGTAAACAATATTTTTAAAGTGATGTTGGTACAAAAAGCAGTGTCAAAACCGTTTAGTAAATTTTAATATAAAAATGTTGTAATTGTGAATAATGACTAAAATAGACATGATGTTGAAAGTGTTATGCTATAATCATGTGGTGGTAATGGTGGTGGTGGAGGTGGTGGTGAAAGAGATGGAGGTAAAGGTGGTGGTGATGAAGGTGGAGCTAGTGGTTGTGGTAGTGATGGTGGTAGGGATAACGTTTGTGGAGGTGGTGGAGGTTGAGGAGGAGGAGGAGGAGGTGGTGGTTGTAGTGGTGATGGTGGTGGAAAAGGAAGAGGATGTGGCGGTGGTGGCGGCGACGGTCGGTGGTAGTGGTAGTGGTGGTGGTGAAGGTGGTGGTGGAGTTGGATATGGAGGTGGAGGTGGTGTCATTTTAAAAAATTAATGATGGTATTTTGTGAATTAAAGACTCATCTCTGCTTCTTTTGAAAACAGCTTTGAAAAGCAACCTAAAGCCTGCTTTTAAAAACTGCTGTCAAAAGGCCACTGCTTTTAAAATATTCTGGATATTTTATTTTTACTAAATACCTTAAACTACTTAACTTTAAAGTGAAGTAGGCTTTTGGCGAAAAAGAAAAGCAATCCCAAAGGGGCCTTATAACCTTCAATATTAGAATTTGTTGCCTTTCACATCATTTGCTTGTTCAAACGCTTTTTTGCTTCAGATGCAAACAGAACAAATCAAGCAAATTTATTTTAACAGGAACATAAGAGTTGTAGCTAATACAACCAGATTACCGATCACATAGGAAACATTGCATATACCAAGAGAGAAAAACCTAATTGGGTTTTATTGTAAGCAATTCACAATTAAGATTTCACATTCCAGAATAACCTAGTATAACAATTTACTAATTCCTTTTCATTTTCAAAATTTAACTCATTCAAGTAACTATAAACAATTGATTCACATTTCGATTAAGAATTAGAAGAAATATAACATTGCGAAGAAAGTACCTGTTTTAATGCTACGTCGTTGCTATGAGAGAGAATTTGTTGTTCCTCTTGGGCTTGGTGCTATTGTTCAGTTTCATCATCGTTGTAGCTACCGTTGGATTTGAGTTCGTCGTCGCTGGCAGTTTCAAAGACATCAGAGGCATTCTATTGGTGGAAGACGAGCGACAAAGAGAACGCCGACGAGGAATCTCTTCTGTTGAAGTGTACAGAGGCAAGCTTTCAGTCGACTGACCTTTCGTTTTTTCCTGTGGAGAGTGAGTTAGGGTTGGAGAGAAGCACATATGTGGGAGAGGGATAGATAGATAGATAGAGAGAGAGAGAGAGAGAGAGAGAGAGAGAGAGAGAGAGAGAGAGAGAGAGAGAGAGAGAGAGAGAGAGAGAGAGAGAGAGAGAGAGAGAGAGAGACGCAGTCTGAGAAGATATGAGAGAGGATTTGGATTTTTGGGGTTAAAGAATGAGTTAGGGTTGGACAGACGCACAAACTTAAATTTATTGAAAAAAAAAGAGTGGCACGAACTAGGGGGAAGAACAATGGGCTTTTACGACGTGCATAAAAAGCACACCATTAAAGGAAATAACATTTACGGCGTGTGCATTTAGCACGCCATAAAAAGCATTATATTTTGTTTAGTTTTTACGGCATTTCTAGCACGCCATTAATAACAAACAAACAACACGTGCATAGAAAACACGCTGTAAAAAATTATAGGAAAAAAATTCATTTACGACATGCAATGAAAGCACGCCATGAAAACTAAATTTTATGGCGCGCAATATATGCACGCCATAAATACTTGGTTTTCTTGTAGTGTTTAAGCCTAGTGAGTTTTTATAAAAAAATAATTTATTTTATAGAAAAAGAAATAGTAATTATTATTGATGAAACATATCATAGTACAAAGCCACAAAAGAGCCAAAATGGGTACAACATCTCCAGTGACCAAACACAACAACACGTTGATTTGATATGGAGAGAATTATGCCTAAACCAACAAATACTCAACCCCCTGATTCTGCATCTCAAAGGATTCGTACTCAGACTAACAATACATCTCCACCGCGCAACGGCAGAAACAGCATATCTGTATTGCAGTTGAAAACTAGAAAACAAAATACAACAAACTCCTAAAGAGTTCCTGATAAATAAAATAAAAAAGTACAACAAACTCCTAATGAGTAATAGACTTAAACAAGAAACATGAATACCGCTCTACATCCTCTCTGGCAACCGAAGAGATCCATAACGTCATACCAGCTAAACCCTTAGTGTCGCACTGGCTAAACCCGAACCCACACAAACTGGTAACTTTCGGTATTGTAATGCCAAAACTCTGTATATGTGGGCTAAAAACGGTAGCTAAATCGTGGCGATAATGGTGTTTCGCGGTGTCTGCTTTCACATCACATATGAACCAGCATAGCAACCGTTACTACCTCTACCAACGTCGACCTTCGCCAGGATAGATAGCACCGCCGGTAACTCTTATTACAACAAAGCAAAATTGGTCGAGACTCACCCATAAATCATGATTGGGCAAGGACTCACCCATCTTCCGAATCAACAGCTCCAGCTATTTCAGAAATCTTGAAGGGAGGTGCCACATGTAATGGTAAAATTGTCATGGATGAAATGGCATATAGGTTAGTACAAAAGACCTAAAGTTGAATTACTATTTTGATGGCATGAAATGGCAACGTATCAAACTATATGTCTATTTTTCGTAGTATTTCGTATTGATATTGTGCATTAATAAGCTGTAAAAAGAAGGGTCTTGATTTTACAACTTGAAAGAATTTCACATTATATTTTTGGCCGTATAAATGGAGAGAACAAGCATTATGGTACACCAACTTCTGGAAGTTGGGCATCTTGTGTTGCACTTCCTTTGGGTTCAGACTGGGTGAGATTCTCAATACTTGGCTGAGTCAATACTTAAAGTGGTTGAGTACAACCATTGATTAGGGTTCGTTGAACCATTGAACTAGGCATCAAGTTCACGTCACTAAGAATCTCAATACTTTTCAGGTTTAGACCTAATTAGAGTTCAATATGTTGAGTAGGGTGTACTTATTAAAATTACTTTTGTTTCAATATTCAATATATTCTTTTTTGTCATTTTATATTAGGGTAAATTAATAATTCAATAAATGCTTTGGTAGTAGGGTGTACTCAGTTAATTTTAGAGTTCGTTTAACAGTACCCTTTTTTATATAGTAGAGATATTCATGTTAAATTCAGAATCTGTTCAGCCTAGTGAGTTTATGTTATAAGATGTAACGTAATGTTCTTTGATTCATTCAATCAATCAATACAAAAGATTCAGTTCTCAAATCTCTCTCTCTTTTCTTCAATTCTTCATTTATTCTAATAATTATAACACCATAACTTAACCCCAAAAAAATTATCCAAGGAGAAAATTATATATATAAATTCTTCTATGCGTACGTTTGGACGTTATTACAATATATTTTCTACTATTCTTCTTTGCTTTCCTCTCTGTTTATAATTGCATTCGTACGACAATAACATATGGATATTCAAATAAAAAAATAACTATATATATATATATTAGAAACCGTCATCCTATCGTCCATCACTTGTATCTTAATTCCTAGTGAGACACAGAGAATAAATATAGGTAGAGTTTGCTTAATAGTTTCCAACTAAAATAGTTATTCACTCTAAAATAACTGCCAACTTTCTAGTAATTAAGTTATTAACCCCGTGATTGTGATTCTGTTGATAATTGGTATCAAGTCACATTATCTAGAATGTTGGTTAATTTTTGGGAACTTTGGTTTTTAGCCAATGAAGTGGAAAATAATTAGGAAAAGGCCAAAGAATAAGGCTAAGCCTAAATTTCAAACAAAACTAGTCCATTGGCCTTTTTCTAATTATTTTCCATTTTATTGGCTACAACCTAATAATTCTTTAATTTTTCCTGGCTAGCTAGCAATCTTTATGTTAAGATCTATGTAGCACGGACACTTCATTAGGCCGAAGTGTCGGAGTGTAGGACACGCCTCAGACACACCTCGGACACGCCGGACAAGGCTTGGACACGGGTCAACGGTCAAGACATGTTTTGGACATGGTCAAGACACTTTTGGACACTGGCCAAAGGAAGTCAAGACATGGCAGGGACCCATTTGAAAATTTTAAAATAAAACTGGAGTCAAAACATAATTATTGAAACGTTTGTGGACATATTTGATTTTTTTTTAAATGGGCTAAAATGTAAATTTAAAAATTATTTTTTTCTTTTTCCTAATAGCAACAACAAGGAAGACATAGATGCATGAAGATGATTGAGAGTTTACATCATTTATGTTTTATTTTGTTGTGTATTATGTATGGATGAGGAAGATGAGTACTTTGTTTTGTTTTATGGTATTATGACATTAAAGTATTGAGTAATGGGTGAATTATTATTTTTAAATATATATAACTTGTAAGAGCATCCACAATGTGCTCCCTAAACCACATCTTTAGCTAAAATTTAGGGAGGAATTGAAAAAATCCACCTCCAATCATGCTCCTAAAATAGGGAGACCTCTAGGAGCTCCTAAATATGAAGAGAGAGAAAGGGCTCCTAGTGACTCCCTATAATTAAATGCTACTATACTTTATTATTATTTTAAATATTTATTTAATGATGTCTTTAATTTTATCATTGTTTTCTGCATTTTACATTTTTAATTTCCTTTCCACAATGCAAAACACAAGCATATATTTTTAACAATTTTATCATTTCTTTTCGCTGTAGTAGTTTGTAGCACACTTTTTTTGTTTTCTATTCTTTTTGCTGTAGGTGTTTTGCAAAGCACAAGCAAATATTTTTTTCGATTCTTTTTACTGTACACATTTTGCAGCAAACAAACACCCTTTTTTTTAGTTCTTTTTCCTGTAGGTATTTTGCAAAACACAAACACTTTTACAACACAAAAACCATAAAATATCAAAATTGAATAACAATTAAACTTACAATTAATTCCTTTCAAAATACATAGTAATTATATAAATTCAAATTACTAGTTTCCTAAATGGTTGGTAGATTATTCCAAGAGAAAGCCAAATGGTTCCAAGAGAAAATTAGAAAGTGCTACAACAACTTCTCCATCAACTCCAATATTAGTAGAAGAAGACAATTTGACTACCTTTGTCAATATGGAGAGGAAATTTATGACAATATGACTACGCCTACTTGATTGCTCTTAGAAAAATACAAAGAAGAGAAAAAGGAAATGAAGCGTAAGAGAATGGAATTTCAAGAACGGATTATTATTCAAGAGCAAGAAAAGATACCATTGAGCAAGCTAAAATTCAACAAAGAGATGAGCAAGAAGAAGAAAGGATAATGTCACAAGATACAATTGGGATGCCTCCAATACTAGAAAATTATTATAAGGGACGCCAAATAGAAATCCTTGAAAAGTGAATGGGGAGTTAAATTTAAATTGTTTTTGTAGTTTATTATTTGGGAATATTTAGTATTTGAATATGAACATTTTATTGGAAATCAAGAATTAAATTTTAAAAAGAAGTAAAGTATTTATGACAAAAAGAAGTAAAATTAACATTTATGACTCTCCAAATTAGAGAGTATGGTTGGAGTTGAATTTATTTAGAGAGCTCCTAAAATAGTTTTTTTTTGTATTTTTAGCTAAATTTTAGCTAAGAAATAGGGACCATGATTGTGGATTATTATTATTTTAATTGCCGTATCCGTGTTCTAATTTTTTAAGATTTTCCGTGTCAACGTGTCGCCTTGTCTCGTTTCCGTGCAAGATAAGGCAAACAGTAGACCTACCTACCTTGCTGAGAGATATATAGTTGACTATAATTTCATGAAATCTATGCATGAACAGTGCGACTGTTCAATAATTCAGCTACTCTGTGTATTGCTCGGGCAAAAAGTAGTGTTTGGGAAAAGCTGAAATAAATAAAATTTCCATTTAAACTGGATTCTAGCTGGACTCAGCTTTTGTAGACCTTGGCGTCAACCGGTGACATAATCTTGGCTTTAGCTTTTCAGGATATCATTGCCACTAGAAAAATAGAAATTCTTGTCTAATTAGTGAGAGGTTTAGGTTAAAATTAATCATGTTTGTCATGTCTGTTTGGGGCATTCTACGACATGAAGAAAGAGACTTTTATTTATTTAATATTTTTCAAATGAAGAAAGAGACTTAATCATTTTAATTACATAAAAATTAAGTAAAAGCCATCATCACTAGAGAAATAGCTGCTTCACACAAGGCCTAATAAGGAATACTTCCCCAATTTGGAAGAAAAAGACATTTAACAAAATCATGATTGGTTGTTTTTTCCAAATATATTACAATTCTTGAGCCAACTGTGAGAACAAAAGGAAAAGAGAAAAGAAAAAGAAGAACCATCCAAATGGATGACTTGGTTGAGGCCACAAAATCAGGTGGCCAGTGAATATGAGTCTGTCGGCTACTTTTCAAGGCCAGGATTGGAAGAGGGGTTGGTGATATCGATATATGTAACACTTGTGTCGAAAATAAAACATTTTGATTATGGTCTAGCACGTAGGAGAGAGAGAGGATAAACATTTATCTAAAGTTGAAAACAGAAAAAAGAACATGACAAGATAGATCACAAATATCAACAAAGAAACGCAACAAAAAGATAATGAACGAGATTAAGTCTAGTCTAGTTGAAAATTGCCTGAAATTTGCAGATTAGTTATCTCAGTTTCGAACTTTTATGACTCATTGATGATATATGTGTGAGAAAACCCTATCTTCTTATAATTTAGACTATCTATTTGTATTTAGGAAAAAGAAAAATAATAATGAAGGAGAGTTAAAGAGGAGGGAGGGGGAGGGGGTGGGGGTGGGGGTTGTGATTCCAAAGCAACAATTATGCATTGTTAAGCATAAGTTTAGGCCATCTCCAAATCATAAGGCTAAAAATTTTGCCCTCTAAAATATTAATTTTTAAATAATAGTGCATGGCTAAATTTTTCCATCTCCACCATGCATGGCTATATTTTAGGCCCTTCATATTTTATTATTTTGAGAAAAACTATGGCGCAACACTCATATATTTCACACCTATATATTGTTTAATTTAATTAAACTACGATTTAGAGACAATATTTCTTAAACAAAATGAATTTAAAACATTTAAAAAGGTTTTAAATAAAAAATAACTTTTCAATCAATGGTTCTGACCTCCAACTATCGTAAACCAATTATATATATATATATATATATATATATATATATATATATATATATATTAAACAAACCGAATTTAAAAACATTTAAAAAGGTTATTAAAAATAAAATAAAAAACCTAACCGCTAGCTGACATCATTGATGACGTTAACGCACCTTTAATATTAGCTGTTGGATCTGCAGTTGCACGAGATGTTTCGTGCTCTTACCCATGCGTGATACTTTCTCTTCTTAGAAAGCACATGCGCTGGGCCCACAAAAAAAAATTTAGCCAATGCCAAAGTTGGGCTACATTTGGCCTAGTTGGAGGGCAAAAAAAAATTTAGCCCGTAACTAGAGATGAATTTTGCATTATTTTAGGGTTATATTTGGCCTATAACCATGACTGGAGATGACCTTAGATTCCCTATAATTTTGTTTTTGGTTCCCTAATCAAAAGCAAAAGCATCAATTTGATTAGGACCATGAAGTTCATGTCCAATCCTAAAGATCAATTCGCTTAGGTAAAACCTTTCAGCCCATCGTTTCATGTACCTATATGGGCAGGCTGGTGGGGGCCTCATGGTGCGAAGACCGGCTTGACCACAAGTACACATATATTTTTAAATTATTTAAAATTATTATTATTTTTCAAAAAGAAGTATCTCTTTTAGATGATGATTGCAGTCATATGGAGTAGTCCTAGCAGGGGCAAAAAAAATACTTGAGCTTCCCATTTTCAGCTTCTTACTTTTTAAGCTATATCTATATAGCTTTTCCCATATGCTTCTGGATTAATGGTGTGACAATTAATAAATATATGGAAATCAGATTGTAGAGAGAGAAATTTGGGTGCTTGAGGACCAGGCAAGGTGGGGAGCATATTCATATGAAGGTTGAAAATAAACAATGCAGATAGGCAAGTAGGCTGTATGAAGTGTTCCTTTGCTTTATATGGGATTAGGGTTAGCTGCCATATTTTCCAATAGAAACAGTTTTAAGAGGGGGTTGCATGTGGACCATGAATGTTTTGAAGAATTGCTGGTCTGTCTAGATAGTGCTATGGAAAATGGTGATATAAGCATGCTTTTGATTTTGTTTAATAATTTTATATTGAATTTGAGGAGAATTGATGGATGGTTTTTTTTTCTTTTTGACTTGGCTTTTTCTTATGGGTTTGTGCTTCTTCAGTCTGTGTGTATGTGTGTGTGTGTGTGTTTGTGTTTGTGAGGTGGTGTTGAAGGATAGGGGTTTACAGGGGCTTGGTGCTTGGTCCCATTTGCAAATGCATCTAAAAAGGGAGAGAAGTGGTGTGTTATGTCCCCCTAGAAATTGACCCCCATGAAGAATGAAAAAGGGAATTGCATAATTGTGTCTTGTCTAGTATCCTTTTGGCCCCTCCCTTCTTCTCTTCTCCCCCTTTCATGCAAGGAAGGTGGATGATGAGCAAAAGCACAGGTGTGAGTTTGCCCCCACACAGCCCCTCTCAATTGAATCATATATTTCTGTTCTTTGATGGTAGGTGGAAGTTAGAAGCACCTAGACATTGCTATCAACTGCACCACTGCCAGATTGCCCCATACCTAACAACAATGAACCCCCTTCAACAGCCTCATTTATTTGATTCAAAATCCTCCCCAATATTCATCCTAGATTAAGCAAAGTTTTTTGTTTATTATATATAGACTTTGTTTCTTCTCTCAAATTCAAAAATTAATCCTCCTTTGAGGACTTAATTAACGTGTATGCATTTACCTTGACAATGATGTTAGGAAAACTTTCAAATGAAACATCTGGGTCTACAACACTGATCAAGTAAAAAACTTACACATGCCTCGTCACTATGGGGTATGTAAGTTTTTCTTCATGTTGAGGGCCAATGATGACATAAGCAAATTTCATGAAATCCCAACCCTGAAAAAAGAGGCAAAACTTTTCACGTAATGGAAAAATGAAACATGTGTCTACAACACTCATCAAATAAAAGACTTACACACACCTCGTCACTATAGGGTATGTAAGTTTTTCTTCATGGTGAGGGCTAGTGATGAAAGAAACAAATTTCATGAGATCCCAACCCTCAAAAAAGGAGGCTCAAAAAAGCAGGCTCAATGAGTTGTACCACAAGGTGAAGGTGGTGTCAAATGGGTTCATTGATTTGCATTGACAGGCATGCCACAAGGCGAAAGTGATAGTTTAACTGATATGTAGACCAAATCGGTCCTGAGTTTGCTTTCTAGTGCGTAACACGCCATCTTGCAACAATGAGGATGATATTTGTTATGAATTGGCAATCTTTACATTAATTGTGATTATGATGGCCTCTTTGATTGAACAATACACGATGTTAATTCATTGGTGTCAACTCAGACAAGATAAAATTTTCAGCACTTTCACAAATCATATCCTTAAAGTTTTAAAGAAAAGCAGAACTTTGCGGAGCTCAAAATCCACATTTATCAAACACTAATAAATGTCTGATGTGAAATGTATAGCGTGACATGGCCTCTTTTGGGAGAAATGAATAGTGATATCTCCAGCCAATCATAGTATGTCACACGTGATAACTTTTCCACGTTGTGCATGATTGATCCGAATAGGCTTTCACATGTGGTCAAACCCGCTATAATAGCATGAAGGAAATTGAGATTCCACTCCACAACCAATTGGCAATGGGAAGTAGCATAACTCTTTATAAGCCTTTGCAAAATTTTCTAACTTTCCAATGTGGGACTTTAAATGAACCCACAATCCCTAGAAGAAAGTAGGAACAATACAGTAATTCAAATCCTAGACAACAAGTTTAGAAGTACAAAATAAAAACAATTGGAGAAGAAAGCACAATTATTCTCTCATCTGGAAGCCCGCATGTTATTATCGCAAGGACGTCATTGTAAACAACATGGAGGAAATGAGGGAAGGGTAGTAGAAAATACATAGTGCCCGCATGGTAATAACGTCCAGACGTCCACATGGGAGAATTTATAGAAGAAAGCAAACGCAAAAGATCTACAAATTCAATTCCACATTTTTCATTCAATTTCTCAGCGCCAATTCCTCTTGGCTGATAAATGTAGGAAATTGCTTGCAACATCACTGATCTCTTTCTTAGACAATCAAAGACTGCCTTGTAATGAAGAAAGTATACATAGACCATCTTACTCAAACACTGAAACCTCTCCATTCCAACTGCATGAAGCAATCACATTAGGTATGCTGGGGTGGATAGCAATGTCAATGCAAGCCTGCTCATATGCCTTGATTTTTCTGACAAGCTCCGAAGACCTATAGTCGTAGAAGTATATAGAACCATCGGAGGAGCCTGAGACTAGCTTTTCCCCATCCAAGCTAAACATGCATTTAATGGGAAACCCTGATATCCCATGGCTTTCATACCTCTTGTACTTGTTTAGCTTGAAGGGGGGGATTGAAGAGAAGATTGCAATATAATTACCATTTGACTGGGCAACGAAAAATGGTTCAAATGGGTGGCATCTCACACAGGGACAGGTGTAGGCTTCCACATAAACCTGACACAGAGGGAATATCAGTTTTATAGGACCTCAACCTAAGGGAATGGAACATGAATGAAGCTATGTGATTAATGATCGAACAGGTCGCAGAAAAATGGTCGAACAGGTAGCAGAAAAATGGATTAATGAATAAAAATGCAGATATGGTAAGCACACCATAAAAATGAAACATCAACCACAAAAGGAGCAGCATGGAGCAATGTCTCAATTGATATTGCATAGCAAATTTAATCTCATAATGGCTACTATGCAATTGCCTATGATTAGGTTCTATGGTTTCGATTACAAATATTGCTTTCGAATTTTGATCATGCATTTCTTTCACTAGTAGCAATGTTAGCACTCCACTGTTGAAACCAATTTCTCACAAAGGTATATGGAAATGGTACATGGACCTGCATGATTTACAATATTGGCTAACAAATTTTTTTTAATCTTGCGGTAGAAAGATTATCATCTGAAGGACAATAAAGCGTTATAATATATTATCCTCAACCATAGCTCTTTTGAGAGAAAAATTCAAAAGCAAATGTACAACAATTCTAGTTTGAACTTACTCTGAAGTATTGAACATTTACTGTTTCTTACTTTCAACAATTTATCATCAACATCCCTGACGTGATGGCACCCACATTTGAGAAGACTTATAAAAATGATAGCTGACTAAAAGTTGTCAAAACATGTTTTCTATGACAGAATGAATTAAAACTAAGTCGTATGAAATATTACCTATTCGAATGAAGTCAATTGATATTCTATACACTATTCAAATTATAAATGATGACACACAAAATTTACATTATAATACTTATATTATATTTTATAGACTAAAAGGCTTCAGAACCCTTCACTTTTGTACTCCATAGGTATTGCCATGACAATAAATATCCACGGGATGCTTAAAACTGAAAAGTTTGTTTTTCAAATTGTGAATCGTTTGTATCAGACATGTGTCCAAGAATATTCTTATCCAATTGTTTGGTAATGTGCCAAAAGGAAAATGGATGAGTGCCAGAGTCCAACATGAGTACATCAGATTAAAACTGTCCATGCAAGAACCATTATCAACTGATGAAAGCAGAGCAACTGAGCAACAAGAAATATCCTAGTTGAACCTTAAGCATTTTATCAAACAAACCTAATCATTACGTAGTGAATAGTATTATAAAATAAATTAAGATCTCACTAATCAGAATAAAAAATACGGTGTTTCTTTTCTCCTAGATATGTATGGTGCCTTGAACTTATCTATAAAGAGTACTACCAAATCCTGCATAACAAAATTAATTGAACCTATCCT
The DNA here is from genome assembly GCA_024362665.1 of Prunus padus. Classification (NCBI taxonomy): domain Eukaryota; kingdom Viridiplantae; phylum Streptophyta; class Magnoliopsida; order Rosales; family Rosaceae; genus Prunus; species Prunus padus. The sequence continues at coordinate 11,792,249 of JANFAM010000011.1, forward strand.
GCAGAATCTTTCTTTGAAAAAAAAAAAGTAATTTAGTGTGAATCAGTTAAAACTAACTTCATTTTCATGTCTGAATATTTCATAAGAATACATCTTCTTTCTGATCCAATGACCTTGATGTATTTAAAAGATACTAAAATATATGTTTGCCAACAACCATGGTTTTTTTTGCTGTCAAAAGAGAATTATCACCTTCTGAGCATTAAACAAGCACATATCATGATGTATATTTATTTTACTTACTTGAAATCAAAAGGAGAAGGAAACAGAATAGGAATCATAACGATGCATTGTCAGTTTTTGCAACTACCAGGAATTGGAAGCAGAATCATGCTGATTCCAATTTAAATCTTTATTAACTTTCAGGAATCGAAATCAAAATGAGTCTGATCACTAATCTAGTACAAAATAAAATATATTTTAACTACTGACTAATAAATATTTCAAACATCAAAAAGCACGTGTTATGACTCCAAAGCAGTAAGAGATCCTAACATAGGAAATTTCTATAGTTAAGACCTTAAACAGATTATGTGCAACATATTCAACATGAATCGTGTCACGTATATGAGCTGATGCAGCCAACATCTTTAGTATCACTTATCTTTCATCATTAAGAAGATAATTACAACAGGCCTTGTATTATATCGACATCTTAAATATACAATGCATGCTAACCAAATTAACACATTATAGGCAGGTCCAAGTCTCACAAGCGTTGAACAGAAGACTAGATGACAAAATATAATGAAATCTAGAAAGGTCAAATAGAAGAGGATTTCCCAAAAGACCGTAGTACAACATTACAAGGATGAATGCAAGTTCTTACAGGATATGCAGAATTAATGTACATACAAGTTCTGCTCAATATATAAACAGGATATACAGGGGCAACCATATCTGTAATCAAGTGTGTAAGGATGTAATTTTTATAAATACATGAAACACTGCATTCGCAACACATACTGAAGCAAGAACTGGAAGAAGTTTCTTACCTGATTAGAGAGTGGAACTTGTCGCGAAACATCCCAAACAACAATAGAATTTTCACTAAGGTTGTGTCCAGATACATCACTAGACGATATAATCTGCTTGCCATTCGTGGTGAATTCAACATCAAGGATGGGATCGTGACCTCGAACGTATTCATGGACCACCTTGCCATTTCTAACATCCCACAACCTAAGACCGCCTTTGGACCCCCCAGAAACGAAGAGGTTGAAATTATCAGGATGGAATTTAACAACACCAACAACTTGATCCTCCTTAAAAACCTGAGTCTCTATCCCCCTTTCAACATCCACTAACCTTGATGAGGAGTCATATCCACAAGAAAGCACAAACAATCCTTGCCCCGACCATTTCACATCTTTGACAGCAGCATTGTGAAAATTCAACACACGGGCTACCTTCTGATCACTGCTCCACACATTCCATATGCAGATTGTTTGATCCATCGAAGCAGAGGCAAGAAGATGAGCTGTAGACTAAGTCCAATGAACAGATCAATAAGGAAAGTGAGCTTTAAATGCAACTGGCATATACAAAATAGAATATTGCTTGTTTAAGGTTTTAATCTAAACAATAGACAAAACAACCTTCTACTCAAATTAATAAACCAATAAATTCAATCGTCAGAAGTATTATAAGCGCATCCAAGAACCAATTTTTACAGCAAAATTTAGTGCCACAAGACCACTAATCCAAAAGGGTAAGTGTCAATACAAGAGTTGGTGAACAAGCAGAGCTTACTTACCATGAGTTGGTGACCAATGTACAGCATTAACAGCTTTGGTATGTCTACTTAGAGGCACAGACATTCTTTGAGGCATCTGGCCAAGCTGTGCACGACCCTTTTTTGCTTTGTTTCTCAACAATGACATAATATCACGAGGAACATCAGAATCCGAAATACTCCCAAAAACTGCCAGCAACAACAACATGACTGACTATATCAGTATACTATACACATATACTATGCAAATATGCACATAAATGTGACTTTGTCAGCTTCAGTAAACCCGTCATGAGCATTTCTTTTTCTTCCAACTTTAGTAATTTTTTCATTGTTAAGTTTCTACAAATAAATAAAAAAACATGAATTTATGAATATTTCCAAATGGAAAGAACAAAGTACCAGGCGAGGTCGTCAGCAGCAAAGCATCCGGGTTCGGTTCGGGGGCCGTAGGTTGGGAACCCAAGAGAGCGCGCTCTCTCTTGGATATGTATCTACCACGAACCGGAGCTTCTATCTGGAGGGCCGGGAACTGGGTTGAGCCCGACAGAGGATTCTGAGTTCTAGTATGTGTAAATGGGTTATCGGGTTTGAGTCGCTTCGAATTCGGGGGTGTGAAGATTTCGGGTCTGGGTTGTTTAGCTGATTCTTCTTCTTTTTCTTCTTCGTTGTCCGAGGCGTTTGAGTATGCTTTGCAGAGAAGGTCCATGTCTCGAATCTCAAATCCAGGAGCTTTGCTGCTTCTCAAATTATCATTGCTTTTTATCCTCTGCTATCGAGGTGGAAGCTGCGGCCGTTCTTGCCAGGACCTTGTGCGGGCAATTGGAGAATTTACCAGCTCAATTGGGCTTGGATTCGTCGCGAAGCTGACGCAGCCGCTAAACGGAGCAATTGGGCTCCTTTGAGGTGTTTGTTAAGAATGTTCACTGTTTCAATGGAGACCCACTTATGCATTGGGCCCGTAAGCATATATGAGAGCAGAGCCTTACTGGACTTGGGCTCAAGCATCTTGAAGACTCATTTTCATGGTTTATGATATTGGGCTCAGCCATCTGAAATTTAATATGATATCAAAGTGGGTTGATTGAGTGGGCTAGAATATTGGGCCTTTACTCTTATCATTTATCCAATACGTGATGTTAACGTGTTGTGCTTGAATGTTTGAGTCTGATGTGGACTTAGCTCCATATGTGACCCATTATGTGGTGGTCCCACTTTATGGGGCGTGTTGAAGAATATAAGTCTCATATCGAAAACTTAAATAAAATACAAAATATAATGAATGGTTTCACTACTAATATCACTGAGGCCTTTTGTGATAAAACTCCCAATACGTCATGTTAACGTGTTGAGCTTGAATGTTTGACTTCGATGTGGACTTGACTCCACGTGTAGCCCACTATGTGGTGGTCTCACGTGAGGGGGCGTGTTGAAAAATATAAGTCTCATATGGAAAACTTAAATAAAATACAAGATATAATGAATGGTTTCACTACTAATATCACTTATGCATTTCGTTATAAAACTCCACACATATTCGGCTTTCTAGGTGGTTAAGTTGAGAATAACTTTGAAATTTAACAATTTCTAACAAGAAATGTGAAAACTAAAAACAAAAAGCAAAGAGCCCGTTTGAATGAGAGTGAAAACTAAAAACTAAAATTGAAATGGTTATCAAATGGACCTAAGAAGCACTTCCACCCATTTGCCATGACAAAGGGTAAGCGAAGCGAGGATATTCTTATCAAGGCGGAGCTAATGAAGGCCAGAATGGTCAACTGACCTTTCTCAACTTCCCTAAATAGCCCTGTAATCACTAATATTTACCATTTGTGTATAATTTAATATTAAAATCTCTCTAAAATTTGACCCTTCTGAACTTGCCTTTTTGTCTTTTCTCTACCTTTTTAATAACTTCAGAATTACTAAACCTAAAAGCCAAGCAGCCTTTTGTCATTCCACCGCATCAATTAAAGCAAGCGACCTTTTGTATTTGAAGGTTAAAAAATTACTAAACCTAAAAGCTAAAGCAAGCAGCCTTTTTCATTCCACCACTTAAATTAAAGCAAGCATCCTTTTCTATTTGAAGTCTCCCTTGCGTTGCGTCATTAACTTTTCATTGAATTCAACTTTGTTTCACTGAAGTGGATTGCGAAGATCAACCAAGAAGTCTTTAACCATAACAAGTAAGTCTTTAACCATAACGGTGATTATGAAAAGATTTCAAGAGATGAAAACTCATTGAGGACGATTGTGAATGTATTGGAATGACATATGAGTTATTACTAAAGACTTTGTATTATTATTAGATAAATTTATATTATTTTGCGATGATTTTATTTTTTGAGGTTGACCCTCCTTGATGAATTTTCTGGCTCCGCCATTGGTTACTATTCACGTGAATAATGGTAGCCCTTGCAAAAGGCTTGTTGTGTTTCCACCCATTGTTATGGCAACCCAAGGGCAACCACTATTCACATGAGATATGAGGAGATGAATTTATATAGAGTTTTGGTGTGGAAAGTGAATAATATGGCTATGTATTTATTAAAACAAAATTCTAAAATTTTTGGTAATTTTTAATTTTTTTGGTATTTAAATTGGTCGCTGATGTCATGCTGACATCAGCATGCCCAGGCAACAGCTCATGCAAGTTTTGCCTTCTGGCTTGCCCAGGCTGATGGAGCCCACTTCTTGCCCGGGCTGGCTTTCTGGATTTGGTTTTTGAGGCCTAGGGGGCCTTTTGCCCAGTCAAGGTTGCCCCACTGGAGACGCTCTAAAAAGGTTACCAAACAAACTCTTCAATTATAAATTTTAAACTATTTTAACAAGGCAAAGGGAAAGAGAGAAAGAAAAAAAAGTATTAATTACAGTAAACCCCCCAAACAATAAGGGTCATTATAAACTCATACCCAACCTTTAAAGACTCGTTTGACCAGTACCCCAACTTATAGAAACCCTACAAATGAGACCCTCTATTACTCAGTGTGTTAGTTCATCCGTTAAATGATGACATGGCAAATATAAATCTTATTTTTCTGCTGATTTGGCACAAACAATTAAGTAAGAAATCTCAAATTTTTTTAATAAATTAAGTAAAAACTAAAAAAATGAATAAAATAACAAAAACTAAAAAAAACCATCCCTCATCTCTTCCTCTCCCTCCTCGTCTCTTTCTCTCTCCCGTATTTTCCTCTTTCTCACCTTGGATGCATGAGAGTGCTTGATGTCCCTAGAAACATTTGGCACAACTATATCATCATAAAGGAAGATATGTTTGTTCGAAATTCATAGCTGTATGCAAAGCTGCTGCATTTTCTCCCATTTCTCATCACAATACTGACCCAAATGAAAAACTCATTTCCCTGCTTAGGTTGTTGAGCTCAATTAGAAGAACCAAGCTGAAAATTTTACCGGAAACCCACAAGAAATTGAACAATAACGTTTCAAGTATTGGGTCTTTTAAGATTTCTCTGTTGAACCATTTTCTCAAGGAAGCTCAAGACTGGTTCTTCAGAATATATTCATAAAGCTCAAGCTCTATCTCCTCCTCTAGATCTCAAATCCATGGAAAGATTTCCAATCTTGCATTCTCTTTCTGTGTGTGTCTCTCCACAATTCTGTCAGTAAATTTAGGTCCACAAGGAAAAAGAGAGAGAGAGGGAGAAGAAGAGATGGTCTGACCCAATGCTGAAGAAGATATGTTGCGGCCTTTCTTAATAACTTTCTCTCTCTTCCCATCTTTCTCTCCTCGTCTCTTTCTCACTCACCCCATCTCTTTCTCTCTCCCCCATTTCTTTCTCTCTCTCCCGTCTCTGTACACACAACCCAGATCCAACCCGATTCAAATACATTGGTCTCCTTCGGCTTCTTTCCATTGAGAAGTTGGGTTTAATCCTTTGATTTGGTGACTTTGATCTAAGTCCTTTGACTTTTGTTCCACATATGATTACATTCATTTTTAAATATTTTTTATTTTATTTTTAAAATCATTTTTTGTTCCAATATTGCCCCTTATGACTTGAATCGGATAATAGTAATTTATGTCATAATAATTAGCCATTTTTTGTAAGTAACATACAATTTTATTTGTCTATTTTTGTATCTAACTTATAGGTAGTTTTCTAATTTATATTCCTAACTTATATGTAACATGATTTGTCACTAAGTTTTTTTCGTTGCTAATAATAACACTATTTACCTGGATGTTAGTACATAATTTCATGTGGGTGCTTGTCTGGTCGATTGGTATAATATATGGGTTACTTTTCATTGATTAAATTGTATCTTGTCTATATATTAGGAATATTATCAAGGACAAAATTCAAATTTTAAATTCTGAAATTCAATTATAGGGAAATAATGCATTAAATTTAGATTTTCAATGTGTTTTAAATTTAGATTTTCAATGTGTTTTTCTTATTTACTTCAAATGGTAAAATTGACACAACCAAAAAAGTAATAAATGTTAAAGGACCTACATCCAAACTAAAAAAGCGTGGATTAAACCGAATGACAACTAATCGTTTTGGACCTGGATCTAAGAAGCCCTAAATTTTATATATATAGTAAGTTACTTTCCTTTTTCTTTTTCATTTGTTAATAGTTTGAGAAATGGTATTTGCATATCAATCCTTGTGTTGAGTGTGCTAGTGGCTATCATTTGGGTCTTGTGCTAAGAATGGTCCAAAAGATACAGCTTTGTAGCCATGCCCATGGGTGTGAAGCTTCCCCTAAACTCAATCTAGGAAGTGGGTATATTTAACAACCCATGGTAAGCCCAAAGGAAGAGATGAGGGTGACGTTTAAATATTAAAGTGAAAAAGATAAGGAGAAAATAATGATGGTCAATGGTCATGTGATTTTGCTGGGAAAATGTAGACGACAACAAGTTGGAGTATGAAAACTAGTTTGAACAGAAATCAAAGATAAGGCAGAAGGGAAGAGCGTCCCCCTTCATCAGTATCAATCATGACAGCTGAAGAAAGGGTCCATATCCAAAGCCCTTCTCTTCGTATTTTCATCATGATGAGGCCTTTAAAATTATATATGAAAGCTCCCGTACAGTTTCCCTCATCGCTTTTGCAAGCCAAAAACATCTCCTAAAAATAAAGGCCAGCCCAAAAAATATCTTATAAATTTCAATGACGCCAATCTGAGGTCATGCTGTGTGCACCTGATTATCGGGTAATTAGGAGCCCATCCCATATGAGTCTATGATACAAATACTCCAATTAATATAAATTGTTGGTTCTAATCATGTAGATTAACATATAGAATAGTGTTATGTCCTTTTGTGTTTAATTTTAATTTAAATACATATAATTAGAGCTCATTTATGAATGATTTTGAAAACGTCAAAATTACTTATGATGATAAGCATCTTCCACTATTCATTTTTTTTTTTTTTAAAAAGTGTTCTTCCCAATCATTAATGTATATCGCTGGACAAATATACTAACCCACTACATTAAGCGAGGTTTCTTTTTGTTGGGTGAAATTTGGTTTCTTCGATATATATATATATATATATATATATATATATATATATATATATATCATTTGGTTTCATAAATATACTAAAAATACCATAACAATGATTATTAGTTGGTAGGTATATGACAAAACATGTGTTGTTATATATAAAAGTGGTATTATTGAAAAGTAACTTGGATTTAATATTCCACGGACCTGTAGAATGTTGCCGAGTCTTTATTTAGTTAAGATTTTGGTTTCTTATTTAGTTAGAATTGTGGTTACTTACCAATTATTATTTAGTCATATTATAATATACATTTATTTCCTATTGTAATTTAGATATATTTCCTATTTTATTTAAGGTTAACACATCTTTATACTTGTATAAATACCTTCATATTTGAGAAGAATAATAGTATGAGCATAACTGAATATTTGGCATACTTTGTTTGACATGGTATCATAGCCTAGGTTCTCTTGTGACTTGTGCTTGAGTTATCCTTGCAATTTAAGTGCTCTCCTCCCCTCATCTTCAAGGGGGGAGGGGGAGTGAAAAAGATCTATTTCTCTTTTCCATGAAGATATTGCATCTTTCTTGACTTCGACAACCCCTTATCTTCAAGGGGAGAGGAGGATTGAAGAGAAGTTGTGTCTGCGTGAATTAGCTAAAGTTGATATGGAAGAATTTGTCATCGTTTTCAGCTACCATTTATGCTGATGTTGTCGTTGCCACTGTTGCCGCCATTGACGTTGCCTTTGTTTGCTTCGCTTTCCATTATTATGGTCATTGCCGATGATGTTGGTGTGTTTTGATTTGTCTCTACAACATAACCCTAACCCTAAACACTACCTATTTCCTCTCTACTATACACCTAGCCTATAATCTTAGCCCGCTGCCACCGTCGCCGCCGCCTACCTTGCTATTGCCGCCGATGCCGCCACCCCGCAATCCATCACCATGCTGAATGGTGATGTCTTTATTTCTTCACTTGCTTCTGGTTATACTTCACCTACTACTTTTCCTACTCCTATTGTGTGGTTCATACTGAATCGTCCACCAACCTACTCTTGGGATTCAAATTGAATGGATCCAACTATGCGATTTGGGCTTCGATGATCAAACTTTATGCTACTTCACAAGGAAAATTGGGTTACTTAACTCGTGACTCTAATTCCCCAGATTCCAAAGATCCATAATTTGGAAAGTGAAAAATTGATGATTCTACCGTGAAAAGTTGGATGATGCGCATTGATGAACCTAGTTTGTTGAATATGTTTATGCCTTACCTACTGCCGTGTTCACAGGGTTTTTGTGTTTTGCCTTATCTACTGTCCTATTGTAGAATTTTGGTTTCTTATTTAGTTAGAAATTTGGTTACTTACCAATTATTATTTAGTCCTATTGTAATAGAGATTTATTCCCTATTGTAATTTAGATATATTTCCTATTTTATTTAAGGTTAACACATCTTTGTACTTGTATAAATACCTCCATATTAGAGAAGAATAATAATATGAGCATAACTGAATATTTGACCTACTTTGTTTGACATGGTATCATAGCCTAGGTTCTCTTGTGACCTGTGCTTGCATTCTCTTTGTAATTTAAGTGCTCTCCTCCCCTCCTCTTCAAGGGGGGAGGGGGAGTGAAAAAGATCTATTTCTCTTTCCCATGAAGATATTGCCTCTTTCTTGACTCCGACAACCCCTTATCTTCAATGGGAGAGGAGGATTGAAGAGAAGTTGTGTCTGCATGAATTAGCTAAAGTTGATATGGAAGAGTTTGTCATCGCTTTCAGCTACCGTTTCTGATGATGTTGTAGTTGCCGCTGTTGTCGGCATTGATGTTGCCTTTGTTTGCTTCGCTTTCCGTTGCTATGGTCATTGTTGATGATGTTGTTGTGTTTTGATCCGTCTCTACAACATAAAAAATTCTAACCCTAAACACTACCTATTTCCTCTCTACTATACACCTAGCCTATAATCCTAGCTTGATGCCACCGTCGCCGCCGCCTACTTTGCTATTGCCGCTGCTGCCGCCACCCCGCAATCCATCACCATGCCAAATGTCGATGTCTTTATTTCTTCACTTGCTTCTGGTTATACTTCACCTACTACTTCTCCTACCCCTATTGTGTGGTTCATACTGAATCATCCACCAACCTACTCTTGGGATTCAAATTGAATGGATCTAACTATGCGATTTGGGCTTCGATGATCGAACTCTATGCTACTTCACAAGGAAAATTGGGTTACCTAACTCGTGACTCTAATGCCCCAGATTCCAAAGATTCATAATTTGGAAAGTGAAAAATTGATGATTCTTATGTGAAAAATTGGATGATGCGCACTATGGAACATAGTTTGTTGAATATGTTTCTGCCTTACTTACTGCTGTGTTCACAGAGTTTCTGTGTTTTCCTTATCTACTGCCGTGCTCACAGGTTTCTGTGTTCTGCCTTATCTACTGCCGTACTCACAGGATTTCTGTGTTCTTTCTTTTTGAGTGAGATGCATGTCATCACTTCCTACTATTCACTTTAAGTCGTGAAGAATAAGAAATTTTCATAGAGCCTCAACCACAACCAGAGGACAAGAGAAATAATACAATGGTTTTAAAAAAAATTGGTTTTCCAAAGAAAAGCATAAGAGGACAAGCTATAAATCAGCATTCCAACTTTCAACCCATGTCCTCAAATATTGTAGGATTATAAGAAGGCTCACAAATACAGATGGGGAGGGGGGGTGGGGACCAATAATGACCAAGGGAATGTTTCATCAAAGAAGGTCAAGATCCTTGTCAACTCCACCAAGTGGGGGAAGACTCATTTTGGTGCATCATCACCCCACTAGTCAAATTATTAATTCATGATCATCAACCCTTTGAACCAACAACAAACTCTTTTTCTTTCTTTCTATATGTTTCAAATGAGCCAGTGAAATTTTCAAACCCGCAAAATTCAAAATCAAAGTCAATGAAAAGAGAGATGGTCGCATAAGGCACACAAGTAAAACCTACAATAATAACGTGAAGGAGGAGGAGGCCTTGGCTTACGTAAAATTCCAACAACAAAAAAATGCACGAAAAAAACGATGAGTACTGTTTAGGGAAGGTTTGTTGAGGGAGGATGACAAGAACTTAGACAAGTTGAAGAAGAGGGGATATTTTCAAATTTGCTAAATACCACACGTTTAAAACTTTAATCAAACTACTAATGATCGTTATGACAATGTACTTAATTTATATTATTTTCCACTAAGGCATTTCTGTATCTTACTTGAATAAGAAACTAGTCTACGGCTGCCGCTAATTTTTAATCATCTGATTGAATTTTTTTGTAGTTATATTTATACATATCCATAAATCTTTGTCGTTTGGAGACCCAACTTTTAGAAAGTTGGCAAACAGAAGTCTTTCGGCTAATATTTTATAAATTGTACAGTCTAGATGAACAAAGTGGAAGTCTTAGTTGGTCTCTTTAGGGAAGATTATGTGATGGGTGGGTCGTCGTCATAGTGGCTGAGTAAGCAGAAAATAGAATATGAAAATGGATAACATATACATGCTAGGTGACAATAATCTTAGGGCGATCAAATTTGTTCATTGTGTTCATATACATGTGAATATTTATTTTTAATTTGTATTCTTTTATGTCTAAAAAAAATTAAATAAGGGTAAAATTCGGATGAAAATTGTTATATTTTTCTTATATATAATCACTGGTGGAACCAAGTTAATGACTAAGGTGGGTTGTAGCTCAAGGATGTTTTTGGGTGGAAAAAAAATAATCAAACCTATATATTTTGCTTGTTTTAAATAAAATCCAATATGTATTAATCTAATAAAGTCCAAAAACGTTCAATTATTTATGAATTTAGTTGCATTGTAGCAATAAAAATACATGTTGAAATAGGTTCACTTTCAATTTTATTGTTGAACATATTTTCATTTTGATAATATCTTTTTTTGTTGCGTTTAATATGTATTTGTCTAATGTTAAATTTTATTGAAAATTAGTCAATTGAGCTATGAACTAGCGTGGTTTATATTATTTAATGTATACTGTTATTTTTACAAAGACTAGAGAAATTGCAAGTAAAAAAAATGTTCATTAGATTTTATCCTAACCCTTTAGCTAGCCCATCCGTTGAAAAATTTATAGTTCCACCCTTGTATATAATATATATATGATAAATATGCACTCTAACATCTAAATAGATATGAGACTTTGAATTTTTATTGAGTTTGTTGACAAAAAAATTATAAAAATAACAAATAGTGGGTTTCTGCGTTTGTGTGAAATCATTTGAAACTCGTAAGGCCGCAGGCTGGAGAAATCTTGAGTTGGGTTTCTTAAAGTCCTTCAAAGTTCATTGTTTGTAAATTGTAAGAGCATCACGATTCACAATTATGCTCCTTATTTTTTAGTTAAAAAAACTAAAAAGATATTTTAGGAACTATTATAAAATTTCAATTCCAATCATGCTCCCTAATTTAGGAAATTATAAATGATTTATTTCTTTTTTAATCTAGCATAAATACTCCCTCTTCATATAAAATAATAATAATAAATAGTTAGTATTAAATAAATATTTAAAATAACATTAAAGTAAATCAACATTTAATTATAGTGAGTCATTAGGAGTTCTTTCTCTCCCTTAGATTTAGGAACTCTTAGAGGTCTCCCTATTTTAGGAGTTGGATAGGGAGCATGGTTGGAGGTGTGAGTTTTCTCACTTCCTCACTAAATTTTATCTAAGGAAGTGGTTTAGGGAGTTCATTATGGATGCTCTAACGGAACCACGATACCATCGCACACATGAAGTGATACTATGTAAACACATCCAAATTATAACATGTGTACAATCATTAATATAATATCGATTTAGAGTTCATGTATTTAATTATTATACATGTGTTATGATTGAAGTGGATTCATAACACCACTACAGAAAAAATTCTCAATTTCCAGAACTTTACGCAAATCAAGTGCCATGAATTAAAATAAATTTCTCTTGAGTTAATGCTCAATTTACCGTGCTCGAATATTCTGTTCCTTTATGTCTTTCTATAAGAAAATGACTAATTACCGTTATTATGAACTCACCAAGTTACAATCTTTAAAGAGAAGTACATTGATCCCAAATGAAGTTAGGAGAATCCTCAAATCATAACACATCAGTCTTGAGAGACAATCCATATCTAGCTAGGCTATGGCCACTCCACAATGAATATAGGAGGAGGAGGAGGAGGAGCCATTTCCGTTGACAGTATTGAAAATATCTCTGACATCCCCAACGACAAAGAAAAAGACGGATATGGCATCACTGAGACACCTTTGTTAGCCGCCATAGCTAGTCGGCCATGATCCACCCAAAGGAGATGAGGAAAGGGGAATGGAAAGATTTTCTAAAATTAATTTTTGGTATTTTAGCTTTTTAACAAAGATGAATAGTGTAATTTAAAATTTACAAAAATTTGAAGGATGACTGATTTCGGATTCAAATAGAATCATCTAACAAATTTCATCTCATTACTTCATTTTAATTTTAGTGCATAAGTGTTCACATGTAGAGAACTAGTTTGAAGTTATTAGCTAGCTAAAATGAAAAAATATATATATTTATTCCCTCATTCGGATGTCCGCACATTATTATCATGCGGATATCATTATAAACAAGGAGAAAAGTAGAGAGAGATAATATACATAGCATCCAGATATCCGTAAAGGAGAATTTTTGTATATATATAAAACCATACAAAGTATAATATGAATAGGGTTATCTTTTCTTACATGCAAATCAGTTAAATCAAAAGTCAAAACCCATTAATCTGAACCATCCAAATTGCTCCTGATCCGGAAAGTTTTCCACCCCCTTAGTCAACCTCCACCATCATGGCCGTTGACTTGTGAAATGGTTAAATAACTTATTGACTTGTGACTTAGCAAAACGCACGGCCCCATTGGATCGATGATCACTACTAGAATACATCACATCAAAAAACTGAAGTTGCATTAACATTTAGCTAGCTGATTAATTAGTGAATTAAGCTATGCTCCAATCAGTTAATCTAGTTAGGAAGAAAAAGAAGAGTAATAATAAGTTTGGTGAATGTCTTCCACAAAGTAGACCTACCCATTGAGAATGGAGGGCGTGTACGCGGTGCGTGTATCACGCTACAACTTTTGTGGTTGACTTAAAAAAATAATAGTAAAAAAATATGAAAAATTAGAAAATCAGTCAGATAAAAGCAGTTTTGATTGAAAAAAATAAGGGTGGGTATGGTCCGAATTGGATCGGTTTCACCTCAAAACTACGGTTGAACCAATTGCAATATAACAGTTTGGTTTAGTTCAATTTGGATAAAAATTATAAAGGAAATCCAACCAAACCAAACCAATTTAAGACAGTTTGATTCGGTTTGGTTCTGCCGGTTTGGGCCTAAGCCCAATTCGCGTTCTTTTTGTATTTTTTCAACATTGTTAGCCCAATTATAATCAACAAATTCACAACTTACTTTATGCATAAATCATTTTCTAGAATACGAAATCATCCTAAAGCTCAAAATGCTATAAAACTTCATATTTCACTAACTAATATAGCTCAATTCAAATATTCATATATAGTTCTTAACTAATTAGAGTGTTACACATGTAAAATAAAATATAAATAAATAAATATATACATAAACGGTCTGGTTTGATTTAGACCAGTTTACAAAAGCTCAAAATCAAACTAAATTAAACCATAAACGGTCCGGTCCAGTTCGATTTTTAAGCCGTTTGATTTTTTCTTGATCAAAACCAAACCAAACTGATAATTAGGATTTAGTTTGGCCAATTTCATCGATTCGGTCGAATTGATGCCCATCCCTAAAAAAACACATGGACCTAAAATAAAGTTACAAAGGTGAGGCAGTAGTGTAAAATTGCGCCAAGTTTTACTGTGCTCGATGCTCATGTCATGTGCTTTGTATTTGCTTTCTCTGTCAATCAAATGTGACCCGAAACCAAAAAGCCCCACATACATGGTCAGCTCATCATCCTACTACTTCAACTTCACTCTCTCTCTCTCTCTCTCTCTCTCTCTCTCTCTCTCATACGAGGGATGCCACTACTTTGTGTCTCAATACCCTGAGTAAGCATCTTTCAATTTGTCAGCTTGCACACCTCAAGCTTACTGCGATATGACATCATTTTCTTTTATTTCACATTGGACAACCAATAAGCTCCTCTGAACAGCAAATTGCACCAAACTAGGCTACCTGTATCTTATAAAAAATTCGAATTGGCAAAAAAATTATGGTGGCATGTTTACTAAATTGAAATCGGAATAAGTAAGAATGGGAATGATTGTTGATGACTCATGATTACCAGAAATCACAATATCACCATCCTCATGGAGTCTCACTCATAATCAGGATTATGATTGTTGATTTTATGCAGGTCTTACTCTTATTTTTTATTCTTAAAATGTTAGTAAACAATGGAATGACCTTGAATAGGAGTGTCTCCCATTTCTTAGAGAAAGTCTTGAGTTGGATAACAATTATTTTTTAAAGAAAAGTTTCTCCAAAAAACAATTGATAGCCAAAAAATCTTCATACTAAAATTTTACAAAAACAAGAGCATAGGATTTGGTAACAAAAGATTCCTTCAAAGACAAGCGGGAATCAAACATATTTACATTCAAAAATCTGTGAACAGAGTAACAAACAGATGAGGAGTTGACAAGAGTTGGTTTGTTTTGTATAATTACTTGGAACTCTTTGTGTTTTGCTTGTGAACCTTGTTTGGTGTAAAAAGTTATTTAAACTTCCGTTGCTTAATTGTACTTTGATTTATTAAATTCAGTTTCTTATTTTTATTTAAAATACCTTGTGTATTCTGAGGGACAATGTCTTGGGATTATATATTGTACTCTCGTGTGTCTTAAGGTACACGGCGCTGTTACGAAATTAGTTTTGGAGTGTGACAAAAAAAGTTAATGAGAGATCACTATTCTATTTGTTCATATCATGTGCTGTCATAGTAATTAAAATTTAGGTAATAGTGTAACAAAAAAGGAATAATATTTAGTGCCTCTAGTATATTGTTTAAACTCTCGAATACATAATTGCTTGAATGAGATCTCAATCTCATGATTAATTATTTTTTTATCTGATGCATTTTTCATTAAACATTTCACCCTAAAATCTATCAAACCCTCGCATTAAGTAGACATATTCATCATCATCGCGAATACTTTTGGTATGTCTCTTTTAAAGATTCAAGCATTCAAACCCAAACTCGAATTTTCGTGGAGTTGCATGGATTGCAAAGTGATCACACCAGAGTTTTTTCTTTCTTTCTAGATATCGCATCACCTACAAATTTGAACATGATTGTTGTGGAGGAGCTAGCATATCTATGATGAATAAGATTTTGATATTACCGGCATTTAAGTAGAAAGCTACGGTGGAAAACATGAGAGAGAGAGAGAGAGAGAGAGAGAGAGAGAGAGAGAGAGAGAGAGAGGGAGACTTTTGCCCCTCAGCACAGCAATGAACATTAGGGGCTCGTGTTGAGCACGAAATTGACAACTGTAATGGAAGAATTTCACAAAGGGTTGACTACAATGTGAAAACACATTAAGATATTAATTGATCAAATTAGAAAAAGTCGTGAATAATCATATTGAAATTGACTTAAGTTATAAGTAAGAGTCAAAAAGGTTGATGATCCTTCTCATTTTATACTTCTCTAAATGATTGATGACATAAATTTGCGCATCTAAAGGCCGCCTTGGAGACTTTCTAACGATAATTAGGTCGAGAGGAGGAGAGAGATATTTTGGAGTTTATGATAGATTACTTTTTAGTCCAACTTGGAGTGAATTATGTAAATTCTTCATTTTAGTAGTCACGCTTGCTAAATTAAGAATTTCTAAAGAATGGTTGATTGATTCACTCTTCAATTAAACTATAAATATGACCAATATTGTCCGCCAATTCAACAAACTTTCACAAATTAGGTCTTACTACAAACCCCCTCATTGGTTAAACGTATGATTTCTTTATCTTGACCCAATTGTTAACCCTAAAACCATGATGCCATTTTCATTTCAAGAGAGCAAGTAGAAATTGTATTCTTGTTTGACCACCTCACCCATCACCCATCACCCCACACCCAAACAATAATACAATAAAAGACTGGCTATATCATTCAGGATTTTCTCTTAGTTGATGCTTGTAATAAGGGCCAGAGTTTAAGTCCCTTCATATTCCTTACGATAATTTGTAAAGTTTCCTTGGTACTATCGAAGTTTCTAAAAAAAGAAGCGTTATGTATAGGAGCCATTCAAAAGCCACTAAAATTGTACCACTTGTTTGATTACCATGTTGATATGTACAGTTTAATTTTGTCTCTCTTTCACACACAAAACACGCAGAGAGACAAAAAAAACAAAGAAAATGAAGAGTGAGTTTAAACTTTAATGCGATTATTAAGATTAGGGGGATATTTTTTTGCTGATGAAGACGAGATGGTGGGTGCATATTATGTGTCATGTGTGTGTTTGAGTAGGCCAAATGATTAGGATGGGAGAAGAATATACAATCCGGTCATTTCCAGGGCTCTGACTCTTAGGGTGGCTGGAATTTTGAAAAAGTGGGTCCCATGTGTCTTCGCACGCTTGCACGCCTCCTGGAACCCACTCGTTGACTCCGGTTTCCGAAAGTCATAATAATATTAAAAATCTAATCTAGTCCCGCCCCCCTGTCGCCTCTTCATCCCCGCGTTTGTTTTTAGTCAAAGTTTAACATATTTGCTTTGCATCATATGTGCATTACACGTCAATTCTAAGATATAATTATCTAATTCACCAACTTTTTTTTGAGAGAAATCTAAGGCCCGTTCGGTAGCGTTTTGGAGAATGTTTTATGAGAAAACGCTTTTACGAGAATTTAAAACAACTTTTCTCGCTTTCTACACGAGAACGAAACACGCCATCGAACGTGTTTTGATTCATTTTGTAATGTTTTATGAGAAAACGTTTTCCACGAGAATGAAAACAACTTTTTCTATTTTCTACAAGTATACGTGAAGTTGTTTTCATTTTACGAAAACGTTTTTCACGAGAATGAAAACACGCTACCGAACGCGTGTTTTGACTCATTTTTGTTTTCTGAAAATGAAAACAACCTCCGAAAACGTTACCGAACGCACAAATTCACTAACTTGGAAAATAGAATTATGATATGTTTTTAAATAAATTAATTAAATAGTACCTAAAAAAATTAAATTTCAATTTCAAAAATAAATAAATTTCACAAAATATGAATTTTTGAATTCTATATAATTATTAAATTAAATCCCAACAAAAAAGAAAAAAAGAATAGCTCCAGTGGTTTGAGCAGTTACCCATGCACCAGGGGCGGAATCACACTAAGGGCTACATTGGGCTATAGCCCAGTGTGGTTTTTTAAGGAAAAAAAAATAAAACCTATATATTTAACTTGTTTTCAATATTAGTCAAGTCAATGACGAACTTATTAAGGCACAAGCACATTCCCTCACCTGAAAACCCATTGTAGGTGCTTCAAATTGCCTCATTGCTCAGTTGGTGGTGGTGCACTCCAGGTGTATAGATTACCTTATTTCCATTTTCAACATTTAAGTAAATGTCTTTGTCCTTTTACTTTCATTTATTTTTATATTACTCTATTTACTTAAGTTTACAATGTAAATAAGGAAGTATCCCCCATTTGGATTCAAATAAAAATACTAGAAAATCAAATTCCCACCAAATCAAAATATGAAAAATCGGTTTTAGTGAAAAATACGATTTAGGCTAAAAATGATGGCTCATTAAGTCAATATATACTTTATACTAAAATCCCATAAAATCAAGTTTTCTTATTTGATGTGTGAGGAATAAAAGCCACCAAAAATTATCTTGAGAAAATGATTATTCCGAAAAATCATTTTTCATACTTAGTCAATATTTTTACATAAAACAATTTTTCATGTATGATGTGAATGCATGAAGAGACCTAAGGTCAATCTAGGTAAAAAGCCATAGATGTTCAATCCACTATGGTGTTAAACCCTATTTGGTTTATGTTAAAGCTTATTGAAAATTAGTCTATGGAGCTATGAATTAGCGTGGTTTATATGATTTAATGTTTAGTTTTATTTCTAGAAAGACTATAGAAATTGTAAGTACCAAAAAAAATAATCATTAAATTTTAAGCTAATAACTTTAGCTAGCCCACCTAATGAAAAATTCCTAGTTCCACCCTTGCTATGCACCCAAGATCATAGGTTCGAATTCCCCTGCTCCCAACCAATATCACTTGACAGTAGGAAGAAAACTACATATACCACATACTGCACAAGTTGTATTTAGTTAAAATATTATATTTTAAAATGTAAAATTCATAATTAAACTTCTCAAATATTTGACATTATGAAGAAAAACATAGAAAAAACATATTGAGCAAAGAAATTGAACTACACAAATCGATTGCCAAATTTCATTGGTCAAGAGAATTATACGGATGTCAACTTGCATGTTCTTACGCTTGACTGAAATTAATCAAACTTAGAACACACGCAATCAAACTTGGTAAATAATTCTACGGGAAGAAATGGAATTCATCATATTAAATGACTCAGTTTTCCACAAAATAACTTACTTAATTAGCAATCACTAGCTAAACTGCTACTATATCCTATTTGTCATTTGATTTTCCAATTGGTTGACTTGCCTTCAACAAATTTGGTTGTCAATCTTTCGTCAGTAGAAAATACTAAAAATTATATAAAAAGTTAGAAAATCTAGCCGTGTTTTTTGGGTTGAATTGAAAAATCCTTTTGAGACAAGTATCGCCTTCGCTCACACCTTCAAGGCACATATGGATGGATCATCTACCTCCGGCTGCTTCTAGAGCAGTTTTTTGGGATTCCTTGTTTGCGGGTTGCCCTCGCGCGGCTTTGCTTTGTGAACTCTTTAGAGGTGGTGAACCTGACTTCTTTTTTAGAATTATTACTCTTGATTATTGGATTTTAGTAAATTGAAGCAAACCCTTAAACATGAAAAAAGTTGCATCTTACTTTTTGTTTACAGAGTTTAAAGAGGTGAGTGGGAGGATTGTAGGTTAAAAGTGGTATGGATCCGTCCAAACCCAGAAGGGCCTTTTCTTTATTTCAGCAAAAGCACTCTCTCTAGGTGAAGCTTTATAGCTTAGAGGGGGTTTTGCTTAAATAATTATGGACCATCAAATCCTAGAAGGCTGAAACTATTTGCTCATTAGCCAATGGTGCACGAGGACGAGGTGGTCGATCAATATGTACCTATGAATGTACGGGCTAGTACATAAGAAAAAAGCTTCATTTTTTTTCATATGATTGAGGTGGGTAAAAATCATTACCCACCACTATTTTAACTTAATACGGTACATATATATGTAGTGGTAATCTGGTTTATGCTATTATTCTGATGCTGGTACCTCTTTTTGTGGTACCACTGATGGGTGATAACAAGGCTTCGCCCGAACAATCATTCATGCTTATTTATTTATTTCTTCGGGTCAATATGATACTGTTGTGTTTTTTTTTTCTATTTATTTATTTTATAGAAGTGATATTGGGAGAGCAGGTTCGAACACAGGACCTTATGTTCAAGAGTAACTGTTCTTAATCACTTGAGCTACAAATCTCTTGCTACGATATTGTTGTGTTGCACAATATGTCTCATAATTATCACTGGATGTAAGAAAAAAATAATTTCGCTGGATATCTGGCATTTGTGAGAACCATTAGTAATGAAATGGAATTATTCAAATGGTTGTTAATGGTTGTATGAAAACTTTTTACTACCAAAAAAGAAACAAAAAAAAGTAAAATTGAAAATAAAAAAGCATTAAAAGACAAAAAATAAAATAAAGAAAAAGAAATTGAAATTGAAATTGTCCTTTCGTTGTCTAATCTAAACACCCCCTGAAATGTCAACCACATTCCAGTTACTTCTTTCATTCCTTCACCCAAACGGTTGAACTTCACCTAATATAAATATATATAAATACTGAGATGCAGCGAGCCGCTTTTCATCATCATTTTATGAGACCACAGCAGCACAGCTTTGTAGATTCCACAGAGAGCAGTAGAGTCCAAGAGGTTGAAGACAACGAGCCCAAAACAACAATCTAGCAATCTACCCAACTGTTTAATTAATTTGGTTTTCTGCACCAAGCTTAAGCCATGGCAGACGAATTTCACACCACTGGGAACTGGTGGGATTCATCAACAAGAACCCGGTTTGAGACCGGGACATCCCCTCCATCTTCAAGCCTCAATAGCTTGGGAAGCTTTGGATGGCAACCAGACATGGTTGACATCAAGGCAAGGTCTTCTATGGATTCCGGATCGGTTTCGGGTACCTCTTCAATGGTCTTCCATGGTGCTCACAAGCTCGAAGAAGGCCCCGACTCCGCCACGGGAAGCGGCGGAGACCCCAGCTTGCATATGATGGGTTTAGGGCTTTCCTCCCAGGCCACAGATTGGAACCATGCCTTATTGTAAGTCCAAGATTATTTATATTTTATTTTTTCGGATATGAACAATTATATACAACTTAAATCTATAAAAGTTCAAACCCTATAAGGGAATTAATCTTTCACTTTTTTTTTTCAATTATAAATCTTTCTATATATGTTTTCATGAAATTTAAATGTGAAATTGTATGATTTGATGTGTATAAACAGTCGTGGGGAGAAGGCGGAGACTAGTTTCCGTTCAATACTACAAGAAAACATGAATTCTAACACAAACTTTCAGCAAGAAAATGACCAACAGCTCCAATGGAGGGACAAGTTGTTTGCTGGTGGTTGTGGAGACTCTTCTAACAACGAGTTTAAGCAAATGAACCGGGGTTTTTCTTTAGATCAAACGCAGTTTAGTCCTCAGTACAGCTCCGGCGACAGCACGGTAACGTGCCAAGGCTTGCCCTCTAGTTTTCAGATGGATTCAGGAGCAGCTTTGTATGCAAGCCCCTCAACCATATTGCAAGGACTATTGGGGCCTCATCATGATAATCAGCAGCCTAACTCAGTCCCTATGAATTTTCCTTATCAAGCAAATTATGGGGTTAACTCTAGTGATCAGCTATTGCCTTCTTGGTCTAAAGTCCCTCAATTTCTAAGAACATCACCTCCCAAACAACCTCCCCAAAGCCATTTACAATTTTCTAATACTGCCACCTTTTGGAATGCACCTCATGAGGCCGCCATGAAAGATGTCCGCCCGAGCTTTTTCCCTTCGTTGCAGCCACAGTTTCCCACGGCACGATTCGAAGAAAAACCGAAGGTAAATTATTTTGTTAGAGAAAACTACTGGATCCAAAAAATTTAAGCTGTTAACGAATGAGCCAACATTGTATATCAGAGCGTACAATTCTCGGATTACCGAGTTTCTTCTTCATGATCATGATTAAGGTTTTGATTATCACGATTGAAGTTATTTAACAATCTAAATATTGGGTTGAACAGAATATATCTGAAGTTCAGGAATCGGGTGCAGTGGGGAAGAAAAGTGGGAGTGAAACAGCATCCAAAAGGCCTCGGAATGAAACCTCATCACCCTTGCCAGCTTTTAAGGTACAATAAGACCAATTAAACCTTTCTCTTTCCATTTATTTTTTTGGTGACAAGAGAATGAGTTGTGTTTGTAAGCTTTTTCTTTTATCATAGACATAGATGAGAACTTGTAGCTTTGGTTGTAGGTGAGGAAAGAGAAGATGGGGGACAGAATCACTGCCCTCCAACAATTGGTTTCACCTTTCGGAAAGGTAAATTTAGCTCTTAAACGCTATCTATCTCCTTTACTTTCGCAAAGAGCTAGCTATAGCTAGTAGAGTGAGATACCATTCTCTTTCTCAATTGAAAAAGAGTGCTTTCCTCTTCTTCTTCTTTTTTTCCTTTTTTTAAATATTTTTTTTTTTTGAAAGGAAACAAAATTGCCTGTGTTATATGATGATTTTAAATCATGTTTTGTTGTGTCAGACTGATACAGCCTCGGTGCTCTCTGAAGCCTTTGAATATATCAAGTTCCTCCATGAACAAGTTAATGTAAGTGCCATAAACAATGCAAGCCATTCCTATGGCACAAACAAATATATGCTAATTTATGTCTTCTCTTATAATATTAGGTTTTAAGCACCCCATACATGAAGAGTGGAGCAGCCATACAACACCAGCAGGTGTGCAACATATTCTCTTCCTCTGCTATTCAAAAAAATATTACCCATATGCTGATTCCAATGCCTGCAATCAGTTTATTATTGGTACTACTTAATTTTTTTTTTTTGTTTCTAAATAATTTGCTGATTTTTTTTGTTGGTTTATCCAGAATTCTGATAAATCTAAGGACCCGGATCAAGGTCCAAAGCAAGATCTTAGAAGCCGAGGACTGTGTTTGGTACCGGTTTCGAGCACATTCCCGGTCGCACATGAGACAACAGTTGATTTTTGGACGCCTACATTTGGAGGAACTTTCAGATAGAGCAAAGAGGAAATGGTGGAAATATATATATGTGTATGTATCTTGTCAAACCCTAGCCAAGTTGGGAACGATAAGATGAATGAAAAAGAGCAGAGGAAGCAGAGATATGCCCACATATGTGATCTGTTCCGGGATGGAAAAGAAGTAATAAAACTGGTGAGGGGGCATAGAAAAGGCAATGAGGACCCTCTAAAGAACGTGACATTGTTGGGTCAGCTACAGGCAAAATGATGCAGGTTTGGCCATATTGGGACCAATTGGGAGCATATTAATTGTTGTAATAATTGAAGAATTATGATTAGAGGTGGATTAAGAATAAGAACATATGCTGAATTTAGGGAAAGTTTCTGATTAGTTTTAGAGGAAAATTAATTTGTTGTTATAACAGCTGATTTTAATAGAAAGATAAAGGAGCTTTTTATTCCTTGTTGCTATATATTGTGAATAGAGCAGGCACTAACTTTAGTTTAACACAAAAGAAAGATGGAGAAAATTTGGAAGGAATAATTGAATTTTAGAATAGGAGTGATTGGAGATCTCACTTTTGGATTTGTTTATGTGTTGGGAATATGTTAGTGGAAGTCAGAAGAAGGCCCACAGCTCCTCCTTTCAGGTTTATTTCCAAATTTTTAATTGGAATTTTTTTTTTGTTATTAAAATTAGAAAATTGTAATATATTTTTTATTTTAAAGATGCTATGGGTCATGATATGTGCTTTTCGAATGGTCACATTGAGGGGCTTCCATTGGAAGGTAAAGAGAGGCCAGACCTTTTCTTCTTTCTCCATCCATAGATATATTTTCTATCCTGGCTATGGTCTTCTGGAAATTATGAATGGTCCCCCCTCCTTGCATCTTATGTAGTAGCCTTTAAAATTATTACTATTATTATTATTCCATTTTTTTTTTATATTGTCATCGGCTTATATGTATCATGATCTTTTATAAATATATATTTCTAAATGGAATAAATAAACGTATTATGACATAAAGCGAACATATTAAGAATTTTTAAAACTAAGATTCTGCTCTTGTTCCTAATCGTCATGTCTAGATTTGTGAATTAACTATTAATTCTGGTTATTCATTATACACATCTTATGATATTTGTTCAATACAATATATTTTTCAACCCAAAAAAAAACTTATAAGTGCAAATATCTACATTAACACGTGGTGGCAATAGTAGTTGTAGAGTTTCGGTTATTGTATTCTCCTCATTTGAATCAAAGTGAGCAATTTTAGGTTTATTACTTGGCACAAATCCAAAAATGAGACAATATTTCTTCTAGCATGACTCATCATGAGTAATAGTCTTGTGTTAATGTTGAACACGAGTAACTTGCTTTTGACACAAGAAACCTATTTAAATGATATATGAAGTAAATATCGTTTTAATTTTTTTAAAAATTCTTGGCTTTGATATATATGAATATATCGTTATATTTTCCTCTTAGTTTTGCTACCATATGTGATGTGTGTGTCAAATGGAATGTTGATAAATAAATCAATTTCCATGAAATATTTGACACGATCAATTTAATGAATTAAAAGTTTGATATTGCTCGACATGTATACAAAATGACACGACATTAACCATGGGCCGATTGGATAAAAAATAAAAAGTTGAGACAAAAGAAGAAAGAAGAAATAAGGTTGAGGGTAAATAGTCATCAATTTTTTGTAAGAAATCAGTAGAAAGATGATAATTTTTTCATGAAAAAAATAATTATTATAATTTTCTTAGTAAGAAATGACAAATGAGTATAAAGATGATCATCACAGCTTACGAGAAGGAGAGAAACTCTATGCAACGGGAGATGTCCCTTTTTGCTATTTCCGGTCAATAAAGTAATGACACGTAGAATAACTTTTTCACGTGTCATTATGTTATTGGCCGGGGATAGCAAAACAGTGTTATTCCCATTACAAGTAAGGTTTTTTTTTGGGTACCAAAAGACACGAAGAAGAATTTTACTTTTACGAATAACCCAAATTCTAAAAAGAAAAATCGACCCAGGCCATTACACATAACATAATAATGTAGAAATGATAAGCAATTATCCAAAGAATTCAAAAAAGTTTAAAATATAATACTTGGTTTTGCTGAAAGATTGCAATGCTAATATCTCGATGATAAGAATAATTTGTGAGTAATTTGTCACAATGGAAGAGGGATCAAAGGAATAACTTTTGTAAATGACCTTTTCAAACATCTGATTAGTTATGAAAACTTTCTGTGATTATATCCTTGATAGCAAAAAGTTAAAAAAATAAGTAAGAT
This sequence comes from Prunus padus, assembly GCA_024362665.1. Taxonomy (NCBI): domain Eukaryota; kingdom Viridiplantae; phylum Streptophyta; class Magnoliopsida; order Rosales; family Rosaceae; genus Prunus; species Prunus padus. The sequence continues at coordinate 11,817,287 of JANFAM010000011.1, forward strand.
TCACAATCCTAAAGTAAAATTTTTAAAAAAATAAAGAAGATAAAAGTGGTTCTTTTTAATTTAAAATTAGATCTACTTGATTGGGATAATCTTGGCACCTACTTTACCTTGGGATTGGCACCTTGTGATTGAGTACTCTAGGAAATTGAATTTAAAAAATAGACTCTAATTGTCTAAAGGAGAGTAAACCTGAAAACTACAAAATAACCCTAGGATTGTCTAGGTCAAAGTCTACTTTCGTCAATGGGTCTAGCACGGGAGAAAATGACATTTACTTGTAGATTAGTGGTTTTAAGTTCGAACATCATAACACCTTGATAGTGTGTGTGAGACACCCCTATCTCTCTTGTAGTTTTTTTTAAGACCTTTTTTATTGAGACTAAACTCATACACACTACAAGGATGCTAGGAGTCGAACCCAAGACCTTATTTAGGAGAGTAATTACTCCAAATTATTATATTAGTGAGTCTCTTACATCTCCTTTGTAGTTTATATTGTCACTTATATTAAAAAAACTTGGACAATGTCAAAACTTTCAGAAAAGCCGTATCTTTTAAAAATTTGTCTAGTAACATCAACTTTAGTGAGAAACATAAATTAGTAACATCAACTTTAGTGAGGAACATAAATAAACAAATATGATCATCGCATAAAATAAAAAAAAAAATCTAAGCAATGATCATTATCATGCTACTATAGCCTATGTGAGATATTGTAATATCTTATAGCTTACTTTACCAGCTACTTAATTTTGTCTTCTCTTAGAAGTTAATTACCAATTCTTAAATTTTGTTGCTTTCTATTGTCTTATTACTAATGCCAGCGGTGAGAGTTTCTTGGTAACTACTTTTATCTTTCTTTTTTTAGGTGAAACTACTACTACTTTTTTCTTTCATCCCATAAGCCATAACAATCATTTCTCTGTTAGAACTGGAGATTGGGCTAGCAAGCATCTGGAGATTGGGCTAAAACTTTATTAAACACCAGACCGATAGGACTGATTTTGTTAGTAGAAAATACCAAACCCAAGATAGCCCAATATGAAGAAACCTTGTTGAATATGATCATGTAACGTTTTGGTCATCTTCATTGGTCACTATATCTAAACCTTTTAGGTGGTATTGATTGCAGGTCATTTTTCTGTTAGCCGTTATTAGCTGGATGATCTGTTAGGTCTGGTTTGTGGTCCAGTTTTGTTGGTTTAGTCTGATTTCCTTTGTTTCTTTAAAGGGCCGATTTGGGAGTGCTTCTAGAAGGGCTAAAATCTCTTTCTGACAATTAAAAACGCTTCTGACAGCATTTGCCAGAAAAGTTTAGAAGCACTTCCTAGATAAGCAAATGCTATGTGCTTCTTCAGAAAGCATTCCCAAGTGCTTTTCTAAGAAGCGCCTGGATTTTTTTATTATGAAAATTCAATATTTTTTTGGTAATAAAAGCGTTTTTGTTATAAGCACTTATGAGCAGAAGTACTTCCAAGAAAAGTAGTCCCAAACGAGCCTAAGGCTCTTTTGTTTTGGCTCTTCTGTTGAGCTTTGCCCTTTGTATTTTTCTGTAGGGCTTTTGCCTTTTGTATCTTTCTTCGGTTGATATGTTCTTCACTCTCTGTTCATTTATCATTTTTGAAAAGAAAACGGAAACCAAATTTAGAAACTTATGGATGTGAGCAGATGAGAAAGGTAAGGAAAAGGTGACAAGGATTTGAAATAACTGACAAAGTCACACATGAAAGGACTAGGCAACTGCAAGGCATGCAAGTTATTTGATAGCAGAGGGGCCAAAATCCTCTAATTTATATATATATAAACAGAAAGGGCAGTTGCAGATGTCGTCCACCATCGACATCAACCATAAATAACACAATCAGAACACTTTACGAGGAAACTTGAAAAACCAATCAAATACATGGTCCTGCCCAAATTTGAAGCATTCCATCCCTTTTACATTGTTGAGTAGTAATTACACAGATTGATTAATAATGAGAAAAAGTAAAACAAATGGCAAACTTTCACAGGCAATAGTATGAAGAGCAAACTAAAGTTTATCATTGTAAATAATAATTGTATTGCATAAAAACACATAGAAAACATATATAAGATAAAGCAAGAATTATACTTGCAGACAAATAGAAATGGAAACTGAAATTGTAGGGAGAAAGAATTTGATCAGGCTTTCCATTTGAGTATTTTTGTGCACGTAGTATTAAGCAGCTCCCTTGAGCTTCTTTGAGATGGTGGCAATATACTTCCCTTGGTGGAATGCTTGCTCCAGCTCAAGCTGAGTTGGCTGTCTTGATCCATCCCCGGCAAAAGTTCCAGCACCATAAGGACTCCCACCTTTGATATTCTCCATTTCAAACATGCCAGCTCCAAATGTGTATCCAATGGGTACAAAGATCATTCCATGATGAACCAGCTGAGTGATGGCGGTCAATCTATAAAAGTCGCAATATCATTACTATCTCCAGCTAAGATACAGACACATTTTTTAATGTTCTTTTAGTTGATTAGATGTGACATCAAAACTTACGCAGTAGTCTCTTGTCCACCACCTTGAGATCCAGTGCTGTAAAAGATCCCAGCAGGTTTGCCAGCAAGCTGTTGTGTTCTCCATAGACCGCCAGTTGCGTCCAAAAATGCTTTAAATTGAGCAGCCATCATACCAAATCTTGTTGGAAAGCCAAAAATGAATCCATCTGCATCAGCAAGATCATTTGGAGAGATGATTGCTACATCACACTTTGGTGGTGCACTCATTTTCCCAAGCACGTCCTCTGGCAATGTCTCAGGGACCTGTTTCAAAAGTCCACTTTACTCAGTCTTATTGTTCATTCAAGTTCACCAGATATAGCAGACAAGTTAATCATGAAATAGAAGAGAATCAGCTCTAAAAAAAAAAAGAAGCAAAACTCTCCTATACTAAGAACCAGGATCTTCATAACAAACAAATGAGCAAACTAAAATCATGATTTCTCAGAGGCACGAACAAAATTTAAAATAAAGCTAGAGAAGACTACACAGTACACACAAGTATTGCCAATCCTGAAGCTATAATATTTAGCATACCTGGCACGATGTTATTGAGGCAGAACGAAGAATGAGAGAGAGTGAGAAAGAAAGATACAAAGCACATGATGGTAAACAATATACTAGTATCATCAAATATAGACAAGCAACCCTGATACTCGGTCAATCAGTCAGGGAGAAGCAATCAACTTTTCAACAGAACAGAAGGACACTGATCTGGCAATTCTAAGAGAGCATATGAAAGCTCTAGCACTGATAGTAAATGGGGGATTTAAATGATGGTCCGCTTTAAAGTTCAAAACTAGGCCTCAAATGTTGAGGCATGCCTTGGGAAATAATTGTCATGACAATTGAGCGCTGACTAACCATCAAGCAAGGTGACAACCTTGAAACCTTCGTAATAGGGCTAGGTTTAACGTTTTCAATCATCTCATGTTTATACTCCCTTATGCAAAAAGATAAGTTTGATGTTTTTCTACAATGGCTTGTTGCTCAAAATAAACATTCTAACGTTTAATGCTCAAGCTCGAATTAAACACAGGCTGAAATTTCATGAAATGTTATAGATCGCAATGCATGGATCAAAGAAAATGCACACTCACCTGCCATAGGGTGGCTTCTACACCTTCAACAGATGAAGCTCCTTTTTTAATTTCTTCTGCTAGTGTCCCTACATGTCCGTACATGGAGTAGTACCTGTAAAATCAATAAAGGATTTTGATAAAGAGGGTTGTTTTATGTAGAAGAAATATAACAGCATCCTTGAGAATCAATTGAACGTAAATCCTAATGTTTTTCTTTTTAAAAATTCATTCTATGGGATATGAAAAGAGAGAGATCAAGTTAAAACATATCACTGCATGATTGTGCAACTGTGACTGACTTACATTCAGTCACCAACTCACCATCCTTCTTTACAAATTACTGGGAATAATTTTTTCACAAAAGCAACCTCTAATTCAACTGCTGGATTCTGTCAGCGTTTCAATAGCCAATTATTTCATTATTTCACTAAACAGAAATTCTTCCAAATTTTCAGATATATTGTCACAGTTTTGAGAATCTTAATATGCATTCATATCCATCCATATTCAGATTTGAAGCTTGATCCTCAGTCATGAGGAAATTCTAAGTTTGCCGTAAAACTATTCAACCAACTCCAACAGTAGTCTAAAACCATTCCATGCCCCACTAGTAACTAAATTATGATACTACTACCTCCAGAATCAAGATCAACTATCTTGGACGCACTATGTGCCAATGCACAGGCATGTGACGAAGCCCATGTTGCAACAAAACAAAAACTCATAAGGTTTTAAAATCAACCATAGAAGCCCCCACACAATCAAGAGTATGATACTCAACATGCCACTCCACTCTGAGCATAATGCTGCTCTTGACCACCTATTCGACCTGAACTTAAACGCAGGGTCAGAGGATAAAGAATCCATGGTTTTAAATTTGGGCATATGGGACCTGCAAGGGATCAGTTTGGCATTTGAAAAAGAAGGATGTGGATTGACATGTGCCCTTAACTACACAAGCAGCTGTAAGCATTAATGCAGGAACTTTCCATTTAATAGAAAATATTGAGAATGGCTGTCTGTACTCTGACTAACAACCTATTTCCAAAAAAACTTGCAATGCCATTTTCTTTTTTAATTTTTGTGACATTAAATGGGGCACAGGGAGAACTACCCAATCCCCTCCAAACCCCTCTCCTATTCACCCTTTGCTTTTACTTGAGTGATTTTCCTACCTTTCAATTCCTAGCCCACCACAGACAACTGTTTGGATTTCAAATTGATTACCCAGCTCAAGTCTAGTGCACCTGAGTGGAATGAATATTGACATAGAGAGATAGTATTGGGAATTGTTATCGATGTACTGTTTGCCATTTGCCATCAATTCAAATGGATCAAGAAAATTAAAGGAACTATAGGTCACAGTGTATACAAAAGAGCAAAGTACTGCTACTGTTCCAGCAATGTGCTATTATTCAAGAAAATATCAATCGCAACCATACTAAGAACACATCTGCAGATCTCCAATTTTCCAGCAGTATGAAAGCCATACATTTCTTTCTGTGAACTGATTAGTGGAGAATCGCTAGGAAAAAAAAGGCTATATTGTGGACAACAACTGACTTAGGTTTCAAAGTCAACCTTAACATCCATTAATCTAAACAGAACTCCATCAGCAAAGTAAATACATTTTCACCATTCCTCCATAAATGTCCAATGATCTATTATTTTACAAAAGTAATTTATTCAGAAAAAGTCAGAGCAAGTGGTTTCCAAACTTAGAAATTCCACAACAAGAGCAACGCACTAAACAAATTTTTTTCTATCGTTATAAAACCACACCAAGGCCATAAGCAAAACACAATCATCATAATTTGCTACTGCATAAAATCAGATCTTGTGGGTAATCCAACCCTCTTCTACATGGATCAATGAAAGAAAACCATCTGTCATTCTGTTATATCTCACTTATAGGTGATGCAAGAATGTAATTCACTTGAGTCAAAATGGTCTCTTTCAGTAAATTATCAGAGATGCATAAATTTCCCAATTCTAAACTGACTCTTACTCTCTCACTCTTCAGCAAGATACACACAGAAAGCCACAGCCTCTGCCTCACCATCACAAAATTCTTCCTAAAAATATAATTTTCAGAAACAAAAATTATAAAGATTCAATCTTCAAACTTTTGTTACCAATCACGAAATACCCAATTCAATAAAAAGTGCAAAACACAAAAATCCAACAAAGATCAATCAAATTCTTTCCTTCTACTTCAAAATTTGGACCAACCATATTCAGATAAAGCAGCAACTAACTTAAATTTTTAAGAGCTTGACGCTCCAACAGACTAAAAACGATCATTACCCAAGAAATAAAAAATCAAAACAAAAAGCCTGATCATAGAAGAACACATTCGCAGTTCATAGTAAATTAGTATTGAAAATAAAGGTAGAAGCAAAGAATTGGTACGTACACAATATACACTTTGGTAGCCATGACTGCCGTCCTCCGGGGTCTGTGATTTTACTATTTGCTGTGGTTTGTGAACTAAATGCAGGGAACGTTGATGATTTTGCTTGCAGCACTTGTGGAACAGCCAGAGCCCATTTTATAGTCGAATATCGGATTCGTTTTAAGTACTTTTTAATCTCTTAATGGTGGCTGATTTTTGGGATTTTGTTATTAATTTGCTGACCCGGATAAACGGTGCCGTTTCTATCTGATTTTGTTTTTTGGGCTCAAGAAAATGTGCTTTCTATTTTTGTTTTCTTTTTTCCTTTTATTTTCCTTATTATCACTAGAAAAAAAAAAAGAATAATGATGCTAGAGTGGTGTCATCATGCTCATCATCATGGCCGTTTCAAACTTTCAAGCAAAGGCTCTAGAAGAATGTCATTTTCTTAAGGATTTTAATTAGTATTCCACTTATTTATTGACTTTCGTAATTAGTTTTGGCTTATTATAGGGAATATATAAGAGGACAAGACAAAGGGAAAATGTTGATATGTGAGGTGAAGTTATGTGGGGTGAGCACAAGCATTAGAGGTTGATTTCAATAATGCAAGAGACTAGAAAAAAAAAAACAAGAAGAAGAATCTTTTATTCTAATTTTAATTATTAGTACTTGTTATGAAATAATTCTGATTATTAAATAACATGATGAACTGAACGACGTCATTAACAGACCAGATGAAAAAAACTCAAATTAAACTGATTATATATGCTTTATAAACTCGAACTTAAATATAAGAAAACAAATTTAGTGCTATGGTCAACTGGTCTAATCGCGTTTCCAATTGCATTTTTATCTAATTTTAGTATTAGACGGCAAAAGGAAATTAATGGCCAAAAAAAGACAAAGGACGTTAATGGCATCTGACTCTTACAAAAATAATGGGAACAAAAAGGATGATGACGTATCAGACGCTGCATGCTGACCCAAACTAGCCAATCACTGAAATTACGGAAGTAACCTAACCACCTACCAACTCCTATTTGTTAATTAATTCATTCAAGGTTACACGCCATACCGAGTTGGCATGCCCTTGACCAAAAAAAAAAAAAAAAGTTGGCATGCCAGATAATTAAAAAATATTCGTATTATTAAGATTTGTCAAACTTGGAATGTCCTTAAATTTATATGAGAAAGTCCGTGACCCAAAATTCTGGATTCAATGGTTGCAATTGAGTATGTAGCTTCAATGATGAAATGATGACTCACTCATTTGTCATCTTTGTTAAGAGCTAGTATCATAATTGTTGAGCTAATAAAGCTTAATAGACTTATAATGAAGGTTAAGGATCTAATCAAATCACTCATTGAGTCTCTCGATATCATTAACCCTTTTATATTCACCAAAAATTGCATTTTAACGTTCATTCGAGAGATACATTTGTTGGGTAGACTTACATTGTCTATTTTTCAAGCCTTTATTAATGAATCACTCTTGAAAATAATAGACAAATTCGTAATAATTTTTTAGAGGAAAATAGATTTCATTTATAATCCAATAATTTCATACAAAGGTCTGTATGAGAGCAGTGACCTCGTTAAAATCTTCTTAGGAAAACCATGTGAGAAAAACCCCAAAATAAGAAATAGTACCACACATGCCAGACACAACTCCTTAATCATTAAACATATAAATGTAATAGAAAAGAAATAAACAATAGTTATTTTTAGAAGAAAAAAAAAATCCTGAAATGAAATAGTTTTCTATTTAGGTAATTTTTAATAAAAACAAAATTTGAGAGAAATTTTAAAACACTAATTATTTTTTACATAGTGGGTCCTAGAAAGAACTCCTCAAATATATGAAGTTCCTTATTTTTATTATTTACTATCTAAGTCCATGATATTGGGTTGTAGGAAATATATATTGGTCAAGAAAATGCAACTTCCAGATCCCCCAAATCCCAATTGGTTCAAAGGCATGGCATTGGCATGGCATGGCAGTCTGCCAAAGCGTTTGATTATTCTAATCACGTCAAAGCAGGCTTAACATGAATTTTGGTCCCTAGTGTTGATGATGATGTATGGCTGCTCTTTGATTTGGAATTAAATAATGAATTTCCTTATATTCCTCAAATAAATTAAATCAAGTGAAAGCAAGTTGTATATAAAACAGAAAGCCAGCAGTGGATTAATACCAATTCACAAGCTATTGAAATTGGAGAAAGCAACTGGGGAATTGTTCCAGTCCAAGTTTTTTATTTGATTGCTTCTGAGTTTGATTCAAGGATATGCATGACAGTTTGGAACTATAGTTATCCATCCATGAATGAACTTTGATGGGCTTCTCTTGCCCTACAAACAAAACTAACTTTTCAAACAGTGATGAGAAAAAGCAAGCATGGGTTTCCCTTAGATTATCAGAAACATTCATGCCTCTTTTATTGTTCTTCATAATTCCTTGAATAGGTCCACCAGTAAATGATAGAAAGAGAAAGAAAAAAATTGGCTTTTGCTTCAAGAATTCTAAACCCATAATGTTGCAGGGTAGGGCAGCTCACCTTCATTGTCCTCAAAGTTACATACTTTTACTCTTAAATCATTTGGGTTCAATCATCCACAAAACTTAGCAGCTTAACACTTCAAACATGTCCAAGCTACCTCACATTGATATGACAAGCTTTTTTGGAACAAACACATATGATATGAAAAGCTTTTGTCGACCACAATAATAACATCCCTTGCAGCCACAGCCAAGTCCTGGATAGGCTGCTCTGCACTTTTTCCAGTCCCTGCTCACTCTTGACCAACTTTCTTTAAGTTTCAATAGAAAGTTTATTTTCTAAGGGGATTAACTGCTTTAAATGAGTTAATAATCATTTGGAGTTACCATAATTGGCTTTGGAAATATGGGGTACCATATGTAACAGATCACAAGTATTTGCTATTGTCTAGCAGTAAAACAGTAATTTAATTGGTAAAAGAGACTTCACTCTTGCTTGATCAGGAACTAAACCAGGTTATTTCAACAGTGCCCATGCCTAAACCAACCCCCCCAGCAATTCCACAGATTAAATGTGTAAGGTTTTGTGGCAATGGATCACACCAAATATGAAGGACTTTGCTGGGCATATATTCATAAATCAGCAGTTTCTCTTCCCTTACAAGGTTTTGATCCTGAAGTTTGGCTATCAGAACAAGTTCATTCCTGAGCTCATTCAATCCTTATCCAGAACTCTTTGCAAGTGTTTATCATGAAATTTTTAATTATATAAAGTGATTATTATATATTGTTGAGGCAGTTTTTTTTTTTCCTTTGTTTTTTTTTGGCCTTATAATATAATGTTCCAGTGGTCTCTCTGTGTTCTCAGATAAAAGAAAAGGCCCAACTTCACACAGATTAAAATTGAGAAGGGAACCCAACTATTTTATTTGGATAAAACATATTGTTTGACCATTTCTAATGGGCATCCCTTTTTAGACCATTCCTACCAGATTTCTACTGATAACAGTAATCTGGCCTCTTCTAGCAAGTATGCATGAACTCTAAACTTTTCTTTGTTCAGAAATTATGAGATTGCATTTATAATTCAGCCAAAAAAACGTCACTAGTCACAAATGACCATTACAATAACAGAGCGATCTAATTTCAAAATTAAGATAATCTGGGGCTCCTTCACTAACGATCACACATGATCGAAGAAACTCTGGCATATGCATTCCAATTAAGAGTGCAAACTCAGAACAACCAAAAAACAACAAAGCTTTCAAATCACAGTGGTTACTTTTTAGCCCAAACTCATTAATAAGTAAACTCAACATTTTGATGAATAATGAAAGCGTATGTAATTCATGATAGCATGGGCTGGTGTTCTTGGGCTTTAGCAATGAGGCCCAATAGGGGTTCAACTCTGGTCGGTCCACAACCCTTGTTGAAGCCCTAAAGAGGCAAGGCCCAAGCTCAACTCGAGAATGAAAATTACCGGGCCCAAATTAGTCTAAATGGAGGACCAACATTTAAGTATAGTGTTCTCTAATCTTTCAATGCATGACAAAAGAACACTTAGAGATATTTGAGCTCAAACACCTCAAACTCTAACACATACGAATATCTTAAATTCATCTGCAAGGTGCAGCAGAGATAAGGATTTTGCTTTTATGTGTCTAAATTCTCATCTTTCTTATCTCTTAGTACTAAATTTCCAGAATCTAAACGATGCAGAATTGGAGCATGGACAACTTTTGTTGGGTTTGCTGGGCTACAAAAGTGTTTTTCTGGCCCATAATATCAATTCCACTCAAGGGTTGATGATGCAGCACAAGTAAATAGGTTTTTAAGCGAAAACTCTAAAGAACAATAATCTGGAATCCACTAGGAAATTAGAGAGAAATTCTCCTTTGAATGATTTGATAAAAGTTGAGATCCCTAAACCATACCCAGTGGCTGTCTAAACACATCGTTCTAACCCTTTGAACTGCTAAGGTGAGTTATTGAAATTAAATAGAAAATTAAACAAAAGTCGAAAATTAACTACAACTCTTTAAATGCTCTTTTGGAAGGCCAAACGACCTCAGAAGCCCAAAATCCACCATATGTTACAGCAAAGTAGTGAGTTGCACTCACGTAGCCGTTCCCTTTCTGGAAAGGTATCATGCGCCCCGATCAGAGCTCGAACGCCAAATTTGTAAATTCTCACTACGCCCTTTTCCCATTCTTCACTCCAATTCTTCTTCAATCCATTCAGCCATTTGTCTACATCAGTCCCCTCTACCTCCGAAGAACTCGACCCCGAGTTATGTTCAGGATAAAGGGTTTCATCTTCACGAAACTCATTCAAATCAGCAACATTAAAAGTATTGGAAATTCCCATGGAATATGGTAATTCAATAACATAGGCATTGTCATTGATTCTTTTAAGCACCTTGTAAGGACCATAATTCTTAGGCTTCAACTTGCTATATGTACCAACAGGGAACCTCTCCTTCCTCAGAAACACCATCATAAAATCGCCTTCTTGAAACACCTTAACTCGCCTATGCTTGTCTGCAACGGCTTTGTACTTAGCATTAGTTTGCTCGAGTTTTTGCTTCACTTCATCACGAACAGCCACCACTTCTTCAGCCAAATTCTCCACTGCAACACTGGTTTTCTGGCCTCTAGGCAACTTCACCAAATCTACAACATGATTAGGCACAGCAGTATAAACAATGGAAAATGGTGACTTCCCGGTTGCATAATCCCATTGTTTCAGCTTCCTTCCACAAATGCTTCGCACCATATTTCCCAATGTTCGATTTGTAACCTCAGTCTAGCCGTCAGTTTGAGGATGGGCAGTGCTACTACGGTTCAAAGTAGTCCCAAACATTCTCCACAAAGTGATCCAAAAATGGCTCAAAGTTTTTGTATCACGGTAAGAAGTTATAGATGTAGGTACTCCATGCAAGCGAACAACCTCCTTGAAAAACAGTTTGGCTATATTGGATGCATCATTAGTCTTCTTACAAGCTATGAAATGCACCATTTTTGAGAACCGATCAACCACCACAACAACTGAATCCACACCTCTCTGAGTTCGGGGCAAACCAAGGACAAAATCCATAGCAAGATCCTGCCAAATATCATTAGGAACTGGCAAAGGCATGTATAATCCAGTGTTTTGTACCTGTCCCTTCGAAACCTGACAAATATAACATTTACGTACAATTGTTCCAACATCACGCTTCAACTGTGGCCAATAAAACTATCCTTCAATCCTGCTATTGTTTTATCGCGGCCTAAGTGGCCACTCAACCCTCCTGCGTGCAAATCCCGAATGAGCTTCTCCCTTAAAGAGGAAACGGGAATGCATAACTGGTTGCCCTTGAACAAATACCCTTCATTAATAAAGAAATCTGCCATTGGCTCATGATTAGCCCATATTTCCTTGAAATCATCATCAACTTCATATAAATCCTTCAGACACTCGAACCCCACAATTTCTTGAGTAAGAGTAACTAACAAAGAAGCCCTTTTACTCAGCGCTTCAGCCACACGATTTAAAGTGCCAGAAGTATGCTTGATAACGAATGAAAATTTCTGCAAAAAGGTCACCCATCTGGCATGCATTTTATCAATATGTTTCTGGCTGTTAATATACTTCAAAGCTTGATGATCTGTAAACAAAACAAATTCCTTCTGAATAAGATAGTGCTCCCATTTTTTCAAAGCCCGAACGACTGCATAAAATTCTTGGTCATAAGTACTCCACTTTTGACATGCGTCGCTCAACTTTTCAGAAAGAAAGCAATTGGTCTCTTATCTTGAGAAAGCACGGCTCCCACTCCCACGCCACTGACATCACATTCAACTTCGAACACCTTCTCAAAATTTGGAAGAGCTAGAACCGGAGTAGTGCAAAGTTTTTATTTTATAAGAGCAAAACTTTTTTCTTGCTCTTCTCCCCAATTGAACTTGCCTTTCTTCAAACATTTAGTAATAGGTGCGACAATGGAACTAAAGTGCCTCACAAACCTCCTGTAAAAAGTGGCCAAACCATGGAAACTTCGAACTTCAGAGACTGTTTTTGGAGTTGGCCAGTTAAGAATTGCTTTGATCTTCTCATCATCCACCTGGATATCATTCTCACCAACCACAAAACCCAAAAACAGTAGCTTATTTGTGCAAAAAAGTACATTTTTTTAGATTCACATATAGCATATTTTCTTTCAGAGCTCCGAAGACTTGTCTCAAATGCACAAGATGCTCTTCTTTTGTGGTGCTGTAAATTAAAATATCATCAAAATAAACCACGACAAAAGAGCCCATAAATGGTCGAAGAACCTAATTCATGAGTCTCATAAAGGTGCTAGGCGCATTTGACAACCCGAACGGCATCACCAACCATTCATATAAATTTTCCTTGCTTTTAAATGCTGTTTTCCACTCGTCACCTGGCCTGATGCGAATCTGGTAGTATTTCCTGCACAAATTTATTTTGGAAAACACCTTAGAGCCTTCGAGCACATCCAACATATCTTCCAACTGCGAGATAAGAAATCTGTATTTTATTGTAATCTTGTTGATTGCTCGACTATCAACACACATACGCCAAGACTTATCTTTCTTTAGAACAAGAAGGACTGGAACCACATAGGGACTCAAGCTCTCATTGATAAAACTCTTCTGTAACAAATCTTCAATTTGCTCTCTTAGAATGTCATTCTCCTTAGGGCTCATGCGATAATGTGGTGGATTCGGTAGGCTAGCTCCAGATACCAAATCAATGTGGTGTTGTATATCTTTCAAAGGCGGCAGCTCGTTTGGCAACTTGTTAGAAATCATTTCCTGAAATTTTGTCAAAATCTATTGCACTTCAGGAGGAATTACATTTTCTTCTTTGCTGGCCTTCAACAGCCCTTTCAACACCATGGGACAAAAATAATCTACTTCTTTTATTGCCTCATTTAATTCTTGCTTGATGCTGATCAGAGTTAGAAAACTAGAACTCTTAGTTTTGGGCTCAAATGATTTTTGTGAGGGCACTGTAGTAGCCATCGCAATCTTGTGGTTGTTCCAGGAAAACAAGATTACATTATCTAAACCCTTAAAGGTTACATCCACATCAAATTGCCAAGGCCGGCCAAACAAGATATGACATGCATCCATATCAATAACATCACATATGACATCATCTCTGTAATGCTTACCAATGAAGAGTGGCAGCAAGTCTCAGCAACACGAATTGAAGGTTTTTTTTTAACCCAACCCAGTGAATAAGGGCTGATATGTGGCTCTATTAGCAGCTACAAATGCTCCACCAATTTTTTTGACACAAAATTCTCGCAACTCCCATTGTTTACGATCACATCACAGATTTTATTTTGGATTGAACAAAGAGAACGAAAAATGCTATGTCGTTGCCCTTCCTCTTTTGGTGCCAAAAGAACTCACTGTAAAACCAAAGTAAGCCGTTTCATTCCCTCCTTAATTGCAAACTCAGCCCCTGCATAATCATCATCTACAAATTCGTCATCTTCTTCATCATCACCGACATCTTCTATAAAATTAGCTTGCCTCTGCTTGGGACAAACGTTGGAACGATGCCCTGGTTTGTGGCATCGGTAACAAATATCTGTCATGGGCTTAGCATATGGGTTCTTCTTCTGGGGCTGGTTCCTGGTCTGCACTCTATTGGAAGTCCGAATGCTGCCTTCATTACCACTTTTACCTTGGAAGTTTGACAGTATTGACGATCCTCCGAAGTTTTGCTGCTGCATTTTTGCTCTGTCACTTGGAAAAGTAGCAACAGTTTCTGAATATTCCGTCGTGTTCCTCTGGTAATTAGTTTGGCGTTTCTCCTTCTCCAACAACTCAGCCCTTAACGCCATATTAATCACCTATTGCAAAGTCCACATATTCTGCAAACCAATTTTTTCTTGAATGGAAATTTTCAGGCCATTAATATACCTTGCAACCTTTTGGTTTTGGTCTTAGTCAAATGATTACGCTCCGCTAGATGCATAAACTCTTCGATATATTCAAACACCGAACAATTGCCTTACACATAGCCTATGTACATGCGGTATAGAATTTGTTCATAATCAGTAGGTAGGAGCCGATCCATCATACGCTACTTCATCTTTCGCCACATACAAACCCATTGCTTTCCTTGCCTCCCACCATACAGCAGCTATGACTTTCAGACGGAAAGCTACTATCTTCACCATTTTGTTCTCGGGAATCTTCATAATCTCAAAGAACCTCTCCACTTCTACCAACCAATACAAGAAATCTTTAATTTTCAGATTTCCTCAAAAATTAGGGATTTCGGCTTTAATCCGATAATCACCAAAATTGTTATGATTACGATGATGTGGATTGTTAACCGGTGATGGTTCCTCAAGTTCTTCTTCAACTCCGACTCGCTCTCTAGAACACGTTGTCTCCTATTATTTCTTCCACCATTGCCTCTTTGGTTGTTGTCTCCTTGATTGTTATCTCTGTCTTCTATTCTATTGTTATCTATGTCTTATCTTATATTGTTGCCACCAATAGCTTGTAACAACAACTCACGCATCTCCCTAAATTGATTGGCTAAATTGTCGATTCGTACGTTTTGAGTGTCCAAGTCCGCTCGAGTAATTGGTACAGTAGTTTCATGATCACCCATGATAAGCCAATAATACCGAGATAGGAGAGACCCGCTCTGATACCACTTGATGCAGTACAAGCAAATAGGTTTTCAAGTGAAAACCCTAAAGAACAATAATCTGGAATCAACCAGAAAATTAGAGAGAAATTCTCCTTTGAATTATTTGATAAAAGTTGAGATCCCTAAACCATATCCAGGGGCTGTCTAAATACATTGTTCTCACCCTTTGAACTGCTCAGGGGAGTTATTGAAATTAAATAGAAAATTAAACAAAAGTCAAAAATTAACTACAACTCTTTAAATACTCTTTTGGAAGGCCAAACGACCTCAGAAGCCTAAAATCCACCATATGTCACAAAAAGTAGTAAGTTGCACTTGCGGCGCCGTTCCTTTTTCGGAAAGGTATCATTTGCCCCGAGCGGAGCTCGGACGCCAAATTTGTAAATTCCCACTACGCCCTTTTCCCATACTTCACTCCAATTCTTCTTCAATCCATTCAGCCATTTGTTCTACATCAGTTTGCCTCCAATTCTTCTTCAATCCATTCAGCCATTTGTTCTACATCAGTTGAGGCAAGAAAGAATCTCCATTGCTTTTTTTTTTTGGGGTCTCTTCTGCTTAGAAGTCAATTAAAGACATGATGAAACATCTGGAAGGTCATGTAAAGAAACCCTGATGCACGAGTTGTTGACTTGTGTGACCAATCTATAAATGAAATTTCAGTTAGGTCGGTGTTTGAAATAACAAATGACTGAATGATGGATCAACTGATTCATATGAGCTTTAAACAAGAATTTCTTGCACAAGTTTATTTCCTATGTTTTTATCCTTGAAATGAAACACAAAATTGCCACGTACGTTCAAAGTTATCCACACTTTAATACATTATACATGAAACATTCTTATTAAGAAAGAACTACCATATACCTATCTAAAATACACTAGTTTTTTGTTTTTGTCAACAAACCATGCTTTGATAACATAGAGCATTCAACCCAAAACTAATTGACGATGAGTGGAGAGGCAATCTTTTCCTTTTTTATTGTGACAACATTGATCGGTGTTCGAGTTCTTGAGCATATATATATACAGAAAGTCTCCTATGCGGACATCCGGACGTTATTATCGTGCGAACGCTATGTATTTTGTACAACCCCTCCATGCTTTCCTGTCAATTTACAATGGCATTCGCACGTTACGTGCAGATATCCAGATAAAAGAATAAATTTATATATATATATATATATATAGGATTTTTAGCCGTTTTGCCCCCTGAACTATTAAGCAATTCGAACTTACCCCTTGAATTATTTCGTCTGTCGATTTAGTCCTTCTACTAATAATAAATATTCAATTTCACACTTACCGTCAGTTTATCTAATTTCATTCACATTTCTGTTAATAACAAGGACAAATTTGTAATTTTAAAACAAAATATAAATTAAACCCCTTTGAGGATGAGCTTTGAGACGGAACAAGGGATAGTCAATCGTTGCTTGATCTAGCTGTGAGCTTATCATATTCTCTAACTTGTTTTTTGTATTGTTTGCTTATTTTTAGTCTCAAAGCTAGTTGGTATATCTTGAATAAGCGTTTGCAAGCTGAGCTTTGTAGGTGGTTAAGTTGGGGACAATATCGGTATTGTTAGTAGTGGGCCGCTGACCCGTCTCTCTAAAATTTAATAGAGCTTCTATCAAGCAAATAAATCAGACTAATAACAACCTCTGTGATTTTGCGCTTCTCACCTGGTGTGGTGGCACCCATAGACTTTGATTGATGATAATGGAATAGAAACTCTTGAAAACTGTAGAATGATCAAGCTCTTGGAACATCATCCTTCTTATCACTTTCTCAATTAAATTGATACTCAAATGTTTTGATGAAGATGCATAAGTGCTTGTAACAAATGGGTAGAAAAGCTTGGCTATGAGACAGTCCAGGCCTTTCTCTAATATTGATGAAGAATTTGAGGCAGGAAGTAAATCCTGGCATTGCTTTAGAGCTACTACAAGGTTGGGCCATGTCCAAAAGCTGATCCCTGCCAGAGATTTCTCTGTTTGGGAAAGTATGTTAGATCTTCCAGAGCCATCACCATCATTCTCCATGACATGTGAAATGCAGTATAGCAAGACTATGTTGGAAGGGGTTATCTCAGTTGTGCCATTATTGTAACAAAACCTTGCCATGGGCTCAAAGCGTTTTGCACCTCCAGGAAAGTCATGGAATATCACTTTAGGCTCCTCGATGTACCCTTCAGTTTACCAAATAATTTGCTAAACCTACCGGAGAAAGAGGCCAACGTTTTCTACAAATATACATGAATTTTTAGAAAAAAATTCTAAAAAATATAAAGTTGCAAGATGACTAGTTCTAGGAAAAGAGAGAGAGAGAGAGAGAGAGAGAGAGGGAGAGTGAAATGCGGAAAAAAAAGAGAAACACAGAGAGAATAGATAAGGAATAAAGAGAACCAGATTTGCTTGTGTGCTGATGCTCTCTTCCTTCTTCCTTCTTTTTTGGTTGCTGGTGGGTTCTCTTCCTTCTTCCTTCTTCTTCATTTTTGGTTGCTGCTGATGCTCTCTTCTCACCCCCACCCCAGTACCCATGGTTTTGGAGGAGGTTGAAGAAGACCGAGAGGAAACGACCATATTACCCTCACAATAAGAAGCATG
This sequence comes from Prunus padus, assembly GCA_024362665.1. Lineage (NCBI taxonomy): Eukaryota > Viridiplantae > Streptophyta > Magnoliopsida > Rosales > Rosaceae > Prunus > Prunus padus. The sequence goes on from JANFAM010000011.1 coordinate 11,835,090, forward strand.
TGCAGCTTACGTGATTTTTTTTTACGGCAATTTGGATGAAATTGCCTCACATTTAACGGTAAGTGAGAAATTGACTATTATAACAGAGTTCGAGTGCTAAATTGACCAAACAAATAGTTGAGGGGGTAAGTTCGAATAGCGTAATAATTCAGGGGGGAAAACGACACTTTACCCATATATATATATATACAGTCCCCTTCTATTGAGGGATCCCTTAAATAATTTTATTTGAGGGACGCCCTTTAGGGTACCCTATAATTTTTTCTTCCAATGATCCAAACCATCTATTTTTTAGGTCTTCATTCATAGATCATCCTTACAAAAAATTAGACAAATCGGAAATCGTTTGGACATCCAATTATGTTATACAAAATCAATGAACACGGTGCTTCAAGAAAGTACTAAAATTTCAATAACTCAATTGAGTGGTCAAATGATATTGGATTCAAGTGATTTTGTGTAGAGATGATCTTTGAATGAGTATCTACAAAATGGACGGTTTAGATTAGTGAAATACAATCTGGAGTGGGCTCTACAAGGGGTGTCCCTCAAATAAGCTTATTTAAGGGATCCCTTAATGGAAGCTCTCTGTATATATATATACACATATAGTGAGCTTCAATTGAGTGATCCTTCAAATAAGCTTATTTGAGAGACACCATTGTATGGCCTACCATACACTACATTTCATTAATCCAAATCGTCTATTTTGTATATATTCATTCAAAGATCTTCTCTACAATTATATGTTTAAGAGCAAGTCCACCGGGAAGGCTAAACCGAGGCACGAGGGGGCCTAAGCCCCATTTGGATCTTCCAGCGCGCAAGGGTGGCCTGGATAGGAGGTGGGTTCTGGTAAACTAGGCAAGCCCAAAGGAAAAACGAGCTCGAGCTCATGCATGGGGGCTGTTGACGTCAGGGCTGACGCCAGTCTGGCGTCAGCGCCTAGGTTTAATTTTTTTTTACCATTGGTGCGTGTACACGCGCCAACGGTAAAAAAAATTTAAACTTCCATGTGCTGACGCCAGGCTGGCGTCAGCCCTGATTTCCGCCAACGGCTACAACCCACGTGTTCGATTGTTTTTTGTCCTCCAATTCAATGACATTTGAATTTTTTTTTAAAAAAAAAACCAAAAAATTATGTATTTTTTTAATTTTTATTTTTGTAAATACCTACCAATATTCATCACTTTCCACACCAAATCTTCATACATTTTCTTGTCCTTCCAATATTATTCACTTTCCACACCAAATTTTCTTCACTTTCCAAATTTCATTTGTGTTCAAATACAAATAGCAGCTTCTATCGAAGTCGGAGGGGCGTGGACAACCATGGAAGATGTTTTGTTGTGTGAGTATTGAGTCCAAGTTGATCATTTAGAAGATAGAGATGACAAGTGGCGCGATTTTAGAAGGTGAAAATCTTATTTGAAATATGAGATTTGTATTTTATAATAAATATGAACACGTGGCAACCGAGAATCTTATCTGAAATTTGAGAGGTGAATTTTATAATAAATATGGACATGTGGCAACCGAAAATCTTATCCGAAAAATTCATTCGAATTATGAGATATGAATTTTATAATAAATATTGACACGTGGCAACCAAAAATCTTATCCAAATTAATCGTTTAAGTAAAAAAAAAAAAGTTAAAGTGAATAGCATTTGCCCTTTGTCATGGCAATGGGTGACAACACAACAAGTATTTTGCATGGACTGCTACTATTCACATGAATAGTAACAGCCCTTGCCTTGCTCTTACTCTTTGCCATGATAAACGGGTGGAAGTGCTCTAAATAGTTTCCGATTTGTCTAATTTTTTGCAAGGATGATCTGTGAATGAAGACTTAAAAAATAGATGGTTTTGATCGTTGGAAAAAAAATTTGTAGGGTACCCTAAAATGTGCTCCTCAATATATATATATATATATATATATATACACTCCTTTTATTGAGGGATTCATCAAATAACATTATTTGAGGGACATCCTTTAGGGCCCCCTACAAAAAAAAATTTCAACGATCCAAAAAATCTATTAATTTTTCACATATTAATTTAAAGATGATCATTGCAAAAAATCATTAACGCATCTAATTGAGACAAAAAAAAATCAATGAACACGGTGCTTCAAAAAAGTCCTTGAATTTCAACAATTTAATTGAATGGTCAAATGATATCATATTCAAGTTTTTTTTTTTTTTTTTTGTAAAGATGATCTTTGAATGAATATCTTCAAAATTGACGTTTGAATTAGTGAAATACATTGCGGAGTGGGCCCTACAAGCAGTGGCGGAGTCAGAAATTTAAGTGAGAGGGGGAACATTTAAAAATTCAAACTCTTTTCACTTTCTCTATTGTTACTTTTTGTATAAATAACCTAACATCCGTTCATAATAACAAAATATATGCAACTTAAAAGAAATTTAGACATGAGAATAAAAGAGAAAACAAAGAAAAAAAGGGAAAATGTAAGAATTTAAGAGGAATTTCATAATATTTGTATAATATTATTATAACTAAATATCGATACAACAATATTTGATGAGGGGCACATGCCCTCCCTAGGCATGTATTGACTTTGCCACTGCCTACAAGGGTGTCCTTCAATAAAAACTCTATATATATATACACACACTAATGGATTGCTATATTCTCTTTTATTGAAAATATACTGTATTGATGAGATTTAAATCTAAGACCTCTTCCAATAAAGTAGAAGCAATCACTTCCTATATGCATAATAATGCAACAAAATCTGGTTATTCATGATAAGGGTTTTTGAAGGTAAGCCTCAAAATGAGAAGGGCACTGTATATATACACACAAAATCTACACAAAATCTGGATATTCATGATAAGGGTTTATGAGGAAACCTATATACACACAAAATCTGGTTATTCATGATAAGGGTTTATGAGGAAACCAAAATTAGGGCAAACCTCAACAAGAACAAGAGTCCAAACAAAAGGCATGCACTTTCCAACAAAACAAGAAACAAAAGTCAAAGACCCCAAACAACTTATACAAGAGGCAACAAAGCCAAACCAAAAACTAAAACATCAGAACAGAACATCGCGATGGGGACGACTGATAAAATCTTTCCACAAGCCAATTGGTACAAGTTACAACTAACTACCACCACGAAATATATATATTGTTGTTTTTTTTTGGCCAGACATCAGAGATTCCGAGAAGCCTGAAATTTCTCCACAACATAAAATAACATGGATTCGCTCATGAACTGTACAGATTTTCTTTGAATTGGCTTAAAAGCCAGTGGAAACACTATGACATTTCTGTTTCATGGACGGCTATGAAAGCAACATGTCACCTAATTTTCTTAAGATAATTGAACACATTGGACTAATTACAATTTTTAAGAAGACCAATCTCTAGAATTTATGCCAAATGACGTATTTTCAATGACAACGTATATTTGGAAGCCACAAGATCATTGAATCCTGATGAACCACAGCCGTTGGATACAGACCATAAAAACCTATCATTTTCCTCCTGACACGTGCAACTGACAAAATTCAATATAAGGTGAGAAGGGCACCTACCGGGAGCATTTTTGCTCATCACTTTAACCAAAAGTGTATACTCATCATCATTCTCAAGACTTGACACGTGTCCATAAATATAACAATATTACATAAATTAAAATAAAAAGTTAACCATAATTATGCCAACGTGTCAAATATTAAGAAGAGTTGTGACATACAAATTAAGTTAAAGCGGTGAGCAAAAATATTTCATATATTTGTTTCATCTCAAATTTAAGGGACCACTAGAAGAATTACATTTGTCACCCTGGCTTTGGTTTTCATCTCAAATATTTCCTAACTTTGCTGCCCCAAATCCAATTTTAGCTCAACTAGTGGGGCCCAAAAATGGACCAGAAAAGTCACCCTGGCTTGTGGTTTGCGGTCGTGGCCCGTTCTAGTCTTCCAAACATTTACTCCATCAAAATGTAATATTATAATCTTTTTCATTTATTTTTATTTTTATTTTTGGTCCGACAAAATGTAATCTAATGATCTGGAACCTTGTTTAATTTGCATAGCAGTAGTTAGAAGTTAGCAGTAGGCATAAAACAATGACCATTCCTTGTTTCATGTTCATTGGAATTTTTCTGGCTGTCTCTTTCTTCACAACCTCAAATGCAGCTGATGCAATAACTCAATCCAAACCCCTTAGAGATGGCAGCACCTTGGTTTCCAAACATGGCTGCTTTCAGTTGGGTTTTTTCAGTCCACCAGCTGGTGAAACCAAGAACCGCTTCTTGGGGATTTGGTGCAAGAATTCATCAGTCTCATCAGCCACAATTGTTACTTGGGTTGCAAATCAGCAGAACCCCATCAATGGTTCATCTGGCCTTTTGATGATCAACAGCTCAGGAAATGTTGTCCTTCTAAGTCAAAATAACACTGTTGTTTGGTCAATAGCTTTGTCCAAGAAGCCCCAGAATCCGGTTTTGCAGCTCTTGGATTCTGGCAATCTTGTCCTAAGAGAACCCGGTGAGGGGAATTCAAGGAACTACTTGTGGCAAAGCTTGCAGTGGAACGAAAAGTCCGGTCTTTACCGGAGTCTATTGGCTTCGACATCAAGAGACATCTGTGACAATTATAGCCGTTGTGGCCCCAATGGAATGTGTGACATTAGCAACTCAGAAGTTTGCAGCTGTTTAAAAGGGTTTCAACCCAAAGATCCTGGAAATTGGAACTACGCAGAAAACTCAGGAGGTTGTGAGCGTATTACACCATTCGTGTGCCAAAATGGAGATGGGTTTATGAAATATGGTGGGGTGAAGTTGCCAGATACAACACATTCTTGGGCCAACCAAAGTATGAACTTCAAAGAATGCAGGGCAAGTTGCTTGAACAACTGTTCTTGTATGGCTTATGCAATCTCTAATGTCAAAGGAGGCAGTAGCTGCACTATCTGGTTTGGTGATCTTATCAGCCTTAGGCAGCTTCCTGATGAAGGGCAGGATCTATATGTTCGAATGCCTGCTTCGGAATCAAGTATGTGATTTATGTTTTAACTTTATGTGTGCCATTTTAGTATCTATTTGTGTAATTATTTTTGTCCAGCCTAGGCCTAAATAATTATGTAAACTTCTCTTGTTTTGCTAGTTCTTGTATCAGTTGTTTTGTATTGCCTGATGAATCCATTAGCTGCTCTAAAACCTTTGATTATTTCCCCTGCTTTAGAGTTCCCATATTTTTCATTGAAGCTGTGATATATAACTCTAGTTGCTTTGCCCTGTTAAATCAACTATGAAAACACAGACCATCCGCGTAAGACGAAGATAATAGCGATAGCTGTATCTGCAGTATCCATTCTTTCGGGGACGTTCTTAGCTGTCTATTGCATTCACAGAAGGAGGAGAAAGCTCAAAGGTAATATTTTTTCTCCAAAACGTATTCCCATTAGTCCATATCATCTTTTTGTTCCCAATTGGTAAAGTAAAGAGAGGCTACCTACATTCTGCAATGAAATATCCCGAACAAGAGGTGCTTTGAAGTTTCTCATTTAGTCTCAACTTCCAATACTTTAGGAAAAGTATTAGTATAATATTGTCACCAACCAAAGAAAATTTGGCACATTGATGGCATGTCAAAGTCACTGTCTCAGTTTAAAATATTGCATGGTGAACTAATAAGGTACTCTATGGATTACATTGCACATAACGATATAAAAATTCCTCGGGAATGCTATGAGATAGAGCTTAATTCAAGTCTAGAAGTTCCATTGCAATTGTTTGTAACTGAAGCTCTTGTGTAACACTAGAATGAATTCAACAAAAGTTGCAAAGTTAAAGGGAACATCTGTCGACGTGAGTATATTAACGTAATCTGCACTAAAACCAGAACAAGAATAAGACTTAAGGAAATAAAGAACATTGATGAAATCAAGTGAGCAGCACTTGAGGCCTTAGTATATATATTTCATATTGATAGAGCCGAGAAAAATCATTTAACTACCAGCTGGAGAAGATGCTTGATGTAGGATGCTTCTCTATTTTCGTTAAGGTTCAATTGACATGCAGAAACTTTACATGTATCAAGTTTAGCCCTTGAATGCTTTTTGATTTTAGTTAAGAGTCTATTTCTGATTTATTGTACCTGATGGGAAGCTCATCTTCTTTATTTTTATTCTTTGCGTTAGAGAAACTGGGGAAAGATGGAATGATGGGTCAGAACAATGAAGGACAGGAGGAAGACCTGGAGCTACCGTCCTTTAGCTTGTCCGAATTAATCACAGCGACTAATAATTTTTCGTTCAATATGAAGCTTGGGGAAGGTGGTTTTGGATCTGTGTACAAGGTAAATTTCTAATTTTGTGAGCATAAGATCCTGAACATCAATAAAAGCAGTTGTTTCGTTCAAAACTCTGTAATACTTTTGCTAAGGAGAATTTTCAGGGTAGCCTAGTAGATGGGCAAGAGATTGCGGTGAAGAGGCTCTCCCAAAGTTCTAGGCAAGGAATGGCTGAATTCAAAAATGAAGTTATACTAATAGCCAAGCTTCAGCACCGAAATCTTGTAAAGCTTCTTGGCTGCTGCATTCAGGGAGAAGAAAAATTGCTCATTTATGAATGTATGCCCAACAAAAGCTTGGACTTCTACATTTTTGGTATGGATCCTTTAAAACTTACTAATACTATAGGATTTAGATTTTGCACTACAAACATTGCACTGTCGGTTCTAAGACGCTTGAATTTGTACGTTTGAGAATTCAAATTAGAGTGACATGAATTAAAACTTGCTAGATCAAACTCAAGGTATACTGTTGGATTGGTCTCAACGCTTCCACATTATCTGTGGGATTGCTAGGGGTCTTCTCTATCTGCATCAAGATTCCAGACTGAGGATTATTCATAGAGATCTTAAAGCAAGCAATGTGTTACTTGATAAAGAGATGAACCCAAAAATCTCAGACTTTGGCATGGCTAGAATATTTGGAGGAGATCAGACTGAAGGAGTTACAAAGAAAGTTGTTGGAACCTAGTAAGTATCTTATGCATCTCTGCGTATTATCTACTACTTTCTGAACTGAAGTTTTTGTTTCTTGTGTCATACTGCAGTGGTTATATGGCACCAGAATACGCCATTGATGGTCAATTCTCTGTAAAATCCGATGTTTTTAGCTTTGGTGTTTTATTGTTGGAGACACTAAGTGGAAAGAGAAGTAGAGGGTTTTACGATCCAAATCACAACCTCAACCTCATTGGACATGTAAGTATCAACTATTGAGTTTCTCATTTTACTTGTGTTTCATTTTGTGACTGTCAAACATGTTATATGTGCGTTTAGGCGTGGCGATTATGGAAAGAGGGAAGGTCCTTAGAGCTGATTGATCAATGCTTAAGTGATTCATGCACTCTCTCGGAAGTCTTGCGTTGCATACATGTTAGTCTTTTATGTGTGCAACAGCTTCCTGAAGACAGGCCAACCATGTCAACTGTGGTTCTGATGTTAGGTGGTGAGAGTGCCTTGCCTCAACCCAAAAAGCCAGCTTTCTTTGTAGGAAAACGTCCATCCTCTGAAGCTGGTTCTTCTTCAAGTAAGAACCAAACGTCTTCAATTTTTGGTGTGAAGAACGAAACATCTTCAACTAATGTATCTTCGATAACAGTGGTGGAGCCTCGATAAGATTCGCTAATTGTACATCCAGCACCATGCCAATTTTGTTTGATCTGAAGGAACTATCTGATTTATACAAGGTATTATTCATTTCATATACTGAATTTGTATTTTATTTCCCTCTCTCCATAAGTATAAGAAAAGAATTTGAACTCAAATTAACAATGTAACCCGATGTTCAAACTGGCAGCCTGACTTTTTGTTGACAGCCGCAAGATAGAAAGATGGGAATTCAGGGAACCATTTGTGACAGAGCTTTCTTTGACTATCCTTCTGATACATTTTTACCAGGAAATTGAATGAAGCTTGACAGCTGGAGCTTAAAAAGACAGGTCTTGAGTCTTGACCAATTACTTCCTAGCGCTCTACACAAGATATGTGCCAAACTCAAACTTGAAATGTCCTTGCTTTGCTTCTGTGCCAAGAATGCTATGACCATTATGGCCTTCTAGGTCCATTTGGAAATTGCATCATGGGCTTCTTCAAGCATGTAACCAAACTTCTTTTTGTTTTGTTTTAATTTGTCACAACACAGTGTAGTTTGTTTTGATTAGTATTTGATTTTAGGATTTTTAGCCATTTTGCCTCCGAACTATTAGCGATTCGAACTTACCCGAATTATTTCATTTGCCGATTTAGTCCTCAACTCGTAATAAATAGTCAATTTCCCTTACCATTAAGTTTATCTAATTCCGTCAACTTTTCTCATTAATAACTGTGGCAAATTTGTAATTTTAACTTAAAATTCATAAAAATATGTAAATAATTAACTTTTAGAAGAAAAAAATTATTCTCCCCACAAAACCCCCACCCCCACCGATTTCTTCTCCCCCAAAGATTTTTTTGCTTCTAAAAGTTAATTATTTACGATATTTTTATGAATTTTAAGTTAGAATTACAAATTTGCCCTTATTATTAACAGAAAAATGGATGAAATTAGATAAAACTTAACGAAGGAAATTGACTATTTATTAATAGTTGAGGGACTAAATTGACAAACGAAATAATTCAAGTTAATCGCTTTATAATTCAGTGAAACCGCACTTTACCCTTGATTTTATTCCCATGATGATTCCAATGCTTCATTACATTAAATAGAGGTCATGATGGATGTCAGGAACTCTTAACACACAAGGAAAAATAATTATTTCCACTTTGTCAAGGTGTTTTATATAATTTTTATAGCAACAAAACTTTTTTTTGTTGTTCCCAAAGTTCGGAAGGGAAGGAGGTGAAAACTCACACAAACGGATACCATAGAGACTTGAACTCAAATCACTTGAAAGCACGCTAAAAGGTCTAACTAACACCCAATTGGTAAATAGCAACAAAACTTTACAAAGCTGAAGTTGCAGCATGCATAAATATTTGGTTACCAACCCAGGGAAGTTATTTTTTTAAAAAAAAATGAGAAAAGGAAACAAATAAGTTGAATAGTCAGGATTATAATATGGTAGACAATATAGTTGATATACTGAATAAAGAAATGAAAAATAAATTATGATTAGTGGGATGACTAATAGTAATGATAACACTTGATATCAAAGAGATGGAATTTAAACATGATTAGTGGGTCAACGAAACCAAGCCATGTAATAAATCCAGATATTCCATGGCTTCATTTCATATGAGGCAAATACAAGACTTGGTCAATTTCTTTGTCACATTCCAAATTTCAAAGGCTTAAAAGCCTGCATTCTTTTCATTAAATAACTTATCAAAATCACACTCCAATTCAAAAATCATTTCACATCTCTGCCCTAATTCCCAAATACACAACAGAAGAAGGCAGAGGCAGGCGCAAGTTGCAGCAGTAAAATAACAGAAGAAATCAAATGAAATGAAGTGAGGAAGAAGACCAGAAAGCCCCAAACCCCTCTCCAAAAGAAGAAAAAGAAAAACAGAGAGAGAGCAGAGAGAAAATGGAGAACGGTCACGATTGGAAAATTGCTGAGAAATTCTCAGGTTTGACGATTGCAGGCGCTGACCCAATTCATTCTTCGAATAACAGCATCAGCAATCAAGACGGCAACTTGCTTCAGGTAATGAAAGCCATGGAAGCTGCAGAGGCCACAATCAAGCAACAGGTTGAAGAGAACATCCGATTGAGGACCCAGCTCGAACACAAGATGCTCGAGCTCCAAAGATACAAGCTCCACGAATCCATGCCCACCCAAATGCCGCCTTCTGTTGATCCATGGGCCCAGCGCCTCCATGGATCTCATGATCAAGCTCATCAACCAGTTGCCCATGTCGACAATCAAATCGATAGGATTGCAAATCCTGCGCAGACTCATAGAGAATCAGAAACCCGAGAAACCCAATTGGGTAGTAGCGAGATCAACGGAGCCATGAAGGTCGTTCGAGTTTCCGGTAATCAGGCAGCTGCAGAAAACGCCAGCAGTGGCATCTCTCGGTTGTCTTCACCGTCCACCACGACGTGGTTTTCTCCGGGAAGGTCGAGCACGGAGGGGGAATATGATCCTCAGCGTGTCAATTTTTCTGGACATGGGTTGATGCCTTTGACTGAAACAAACAACCCCAGCAACAGCCTGTGGAAAAAGGATCTGGTTGTCAAGGTTCATGAACATGAACAAGAGATTATGCAATTGCGAAAGCATTTGGCGGATTATTCGATCAAAGAAACGCAAATTCGAAACGAAAAGTATGTGCTGGAGAAGCGCATTGCTTATATGCGCTTGGCATTTGATCAGCAGCAGCAGGACCTTGCTGATGCTGCATCAAAGGCTTTGTCTTATAGACAGGACATTATTGAGGAAAACATTCGACTCGCTTATACCGTGCAGGATGCACAGCAGGAGAGATCAACGTTTGTTTTGTCTTTGCTGCCAATTCTAGCTGAGTACTCATTGCAGCCTCCGGTTCCTGATGCACAGTCCATAGTTGGCAATGTCAAGGTTCTGTTTAGGCATTTGCAGGAGAAGTTGCATCTTACCGAGTCCAAATTGAAGGAGTTGCAGTATCAGTTAACGCCTTGGCGATCAGATTCGAATCAGCAGCCTAATAACATTAGCATTGCTGTGCCACCTTCACCACCGCCTCAGTCCATGGGTGGTGGAGCATTGCTAAATGTGAGCAGAAATGGGCTTGAAATGGTTCCTCAGAATCAGCCAACATATTCTTCTAATGGTGGAAGAGTGCCAGCTTCTGATACTCAGACAACCGCGGATTGGGATCACCATCCTCAGAGTGGTTTTAGTGGTGGTGGTGCCCCCAACAATGTGGAAACCAATGACTTGGGATTGGGGAGGTATTCACCTGTTCCAAGCAGGACTTCACAAGGCCAAGATCAAGATGTTCCTGTTAATCTTGCTGTTACTCAAGGTGATACACAGCAATTAAATCATTATAGCGGAGGGACAAGCAATAGACAGGTCACCTTTCGTGATCCGGTTGGGAACACACAGAGAGAGATGGATGATCAATATACAGAGGGAAACCAGAATGACAGAGAAACCTCATCCAATTGGAGTGCAGGAAACTCTCCTTACACATCCCCACTTAACGATTCCAGCTCCCCGTATCCTCATTATCTACCGCCAGTTCTTGAAGAGGGTGGTTCATCTTCATATTCAGAGGCTGCAGATGATGATCCCTTACCAGCTATAGAGGGCCTCCAAATTTCGGGCGAAGCTTTTCCGGGTCATGAACTTCAAGCGTCCGGGTACTCTATCAACGGAACAACCAGTTGCAACTTTGAATGGGTGCGCCACATGCAAGATGGATCTGTCAATTACATTGATGGAGCAAAGCAACCAAACTATCTTGTAACTGCTGATGATGTCGATACATACCTTGCTATCGAAGTCCAGCCTCTGGATAACAGGAAGCGCAAGGGAGAGCTTGTAAAGGTGATTGCCAATGAGCACAAGAAGATCACTTGTGATCCTGAAATGCAAGGCCAGATAGAGAAGATTCTTTATAAGGGTCAGGCTTCATTTAAAATATTTCAGTTCGCCGGATATCTTGACATATGGGAACCTGCTACATTGGCCATTAAGAGGGGAGCTTACAGTATTAAGGGCAGTGGGGGACCTGGTGGAAGTGGTGTCGTAGTTACAGAGAAATTTTCGCCGAACACATTCGTTACAATTCCTTATGGAAGTTCTGCAGAATTCATAATAGCTAGCGGCTCGGATGGTGGTGGTGGTGGTAATGAGTATCTCTTAAGAGCAGACCATGAAAGCTGTTCTAGAGATACAGTAGTGCTTACATTGAGATTATTTATCCATAGGGCTGATGCGAGAAAGAACTCAAGGAAAGGGAAGAAGATGTTATTTTTTTAACAAGTAGCTGTTCCTGTTAGGCTCAGCATTCAGCAAGACTGTTATTTGTTTTAGAGTCTGGGTGTCCTTTACATATTTGGGGTGTTGGGTGTGCAGTTGAAATCTCAATTTGAGTATCTTTGTGAGAAATTTTTGAGTGAAATTGATGGCCTATCTTTGCTCATTATACTTTGTGGATGCCAATGACAAGCGCTGAGAAACCCACCATTGAAAAATGTTAGGCCATTGAAGGCCCAATGTTCTGTTTAATGGTCCCAAAATTTCAACATGATCCATTCCTGCCAAAAGAATTTAAAAAATCCAAAACATCTCTAGTATTAGGAATTTTTTGACCATGCTTGCAGAAACTCCAAAACATTCAACCCTCCATTAGAACATCAGCCTGGAAGCTATTTTGGTGTAACAGTATCACATATACAATCACTGGCCACTTTTCTTTTCCCTACTTTCACTCTAGTAGCTACAAGTTTTCCAATGTTCATTGAAAAACTATTTCAAATTTTAAATCATTTGACTGTTTCCGTGGGAAAATTGCACGCCAACACAGCTATGAATAATACCTCGAATAAATTACATGGTGCGACATTTGCAATTAATTGCATCTCATCGAGCCTCAGGCAACGTTATGGTAGAGTCATAGGCTGAAGATGTTTCGTTCTTACTTGAAGATGTAATGTTCTTACTTGAAGAAAAATCTGCCTTAGACGAATATTTTCCACCAAAGAAACCTGGTTTTTTGGGTTGAGGCAAGGGGCCCTCATCACCTAACATCAGAATCACAGATGACATGGTTGGCCTGTCTTCAGGAAGCTGTTGCACACATAAAAGACTAACATGTATGCAACGCAAGAGTTCGGATAGAGTGCATGAGTCCCTTAAGCTTTCATCAATCAACTCTAAAGACCTCCCTCCTTTCCACAATCTCCATGCCTAAGGGCACATAATATGTTTGTTAGTCACAAGATCAAACACACGTATATGAGGTATTTGATGGAGACTACTCACATGTCCGATGAGGTTAAGGTTGTCATTCGCATCATAAAATCCTCTACTTCTCTTCCCACTTACTATCTCCAACATTAAAATTCCAAAGCTAAAAACGTCTGATTTTACAGAGAATTGACCATCAATGGCATATTCTGGTGCCATATAACCACTGTGGTATTAACAAGAAACAAAACACATTTGTTAAGAAACTATTAGATGATAATTAAAATGTTATATGAGAAGAAACAATCACTTGAACTTCGAAAATAGTATGTAATAAGGAAGGTTATAATGGATACTTACTAGGTCCCAACCACGTTTCTTGTAACTCCTTCAGTCTGATCCCCTCCAAATGTTCTAGCCAAGCCGAAATCTGAGATTTTTGGGTTCATGTCCTTATCAAGTAAAACATTACTTGCTTTAAGATCTCTATGGATAATCCTCAATCTGGAATCTTGATGAAGATAGAGAAGTCCCCTAGCGATCCCACGGATAATGTGGAAGCGTTGCGACCAATCTAACAATCTTCCTTGAGTTTTATCTGCAAGTTTTAATTGAAGTTATTCCAACTTGGAATCCCAAATGAACAAGCTGAAGAGTTTTAGAACCTAAAAATGACTAGTAAAACTATTTTTAACAGTATATAGTAAGTTTGAAGGATCCCAACCAAAAATGTAGAAGTCCAAGCTTTTGTTGGGCAGATATTCATAGATTAGCAATCTCTCTTCTCCGTCAATGCAACAGCCTAGAAGCCTTACAAGATTCCGGTGCTGAAGTTTGGCTATTAGTAGCACTTCATTTTTGAACTCATTTGGCCCTTGTCCTGAACTTTTTGAGAGCCTCTTCACAGCAATTTCTTGCCCATCTTCTAGTCTACCCTAAAAATTCTCATTAGGAAAAGGATTACAAAGTTTCAGAAAAAAAACAACTGCTTCATTGTTCTTTACAGCTCTTATGCTTACATACAGGAAACTTACCTTGTATACAGGTCCAAAACCACCTTCTCCAAGCTTCCTGTTGAATGAAAAGTTATCAGTGGCGGTGACTATTGTTGACAGACTAAATAATGGTAGCTCCAGGTCGGCTTCCTGTCCTTCATTGTCCTGACCCATCATTCCATTCTTCCTAATTTTCTCTAATATTAAGAGAAACAAAAAAAAAAAGAAGATCAACTCCCCCAAGTATGATAAATGAGAAGCAAAATAGGGACACAATTAGAGTAATTACAAATCATATGACCATATAATTAAAATATAAAAGCATTGTATCTTTTGTGCTTTCTTATCCTGTACTCAAGCATTCATTCTCTTAAAAGGGTCAGTGTTCCACTCAGATAACTGAGCCTATACAACAAATAACTACAAAGTTAAGGAATCTAAATCCACACGAGTATATGAGTTTAATCTGCCCTGAAGCAAATGTCATGGGGAATGGATAGCGCATGATTCAGTACACCATGCTATGGTTGGAAGCTAAATACACCATCTTAAGAAAAGATATCATTGGTAAAGTCAAATGAGCAGCACTTGATGCAGACGTAGGATGGAACCCAGAAATATTATATAACTATCAATTAAGAAAAATGCTTGATTTGAAATCAACACAAACTATAATAACATGAACTAACCTCTAGGCTTCTATATAAAAATAAGTCCTGAGTGGCCTTTTTTTTTTTATTGTTTGATCATTGTGTGTAATGAAATTCATGAAGTGTGTATTAGTTTCATCAAGGCAGCCTCAAAATTCAGACAGTGGTTTGGTATTTTTGGCTGGTGACAACGTTCAATAGTGGAATTCATTTCTAAAGCATTGAAAGTTGAGATTAAATGAAAATGCCTAAAAATGATATTCTTGCTCAGAACACTGCATTGCAGAATGGGTGTAGCAACCTCTCTTTATAATACCTTATTGAATAAAACTAAGGTAAAATGGCAATAGTTTTACAAAGTTGAAGGTCATAGAAGAACTAGTACCTCTGAACTTTCTCCTCTTTCTGCGAATGCAATAAACAGCTAAGAGTGTCCCGGAAACAACTGAAGCAACAGCTACAATTACCACGGCTATCTTTGTCTTAGGCCAATTCGCCTCTTCATAGTTAATTTCAACAGAGCAAGAAACCTACTGTTAAATGACAGCTAGAATGGCAAATATGAGCAGAACATAAAACAAGTAAAATGATCAAAAGTTTACAGAAAATAATTGATTCATCAGGCAATACACAACTATTGGCTTAATGATTGAGCCCCTAGGAAAAAATTATTAATGATTTAACATTAGTAGCGCACCTAATTATTTACAGAGGAGAAAGAAAATCTGTTGCACATACTTGATCCTGAAGCTGGAATTTGAATATACAGATCCTGTCCACCACCCGAGAGCTCTCTGATGTTCATCATATTACCAAACCAGATGGTGCAGCCAATGCCTCCTCCTTTGACACTGGAGCTTGCGTAAGCCATACAAGAACAGTTGTTCAAGCAAATCTCCCTGCATTCCCTGACACTCAAAGTTTGGTTGACCCAGGAATTTGTGATGTCCGGCAACTTTACCCCAGGGTATTTGATAAACTCATGTTTATTTTGGCAGCTCAAAGGTTCAGTACGCACACAACCTTCTTGGTATTCTCCAAAGTTCCATTTTTCTAGTGCTTTGGGCTCGAAACCTTTGAAGCAATAACAAACTGGGGATTTAGTAATGGTACATATTCCATTGGGTCCACAACGTCCATTACTGTCACAGTAGTCTCCTGAAGTTGATGTGTCATGCTCTACCCTTGACGCCAATAGACTCCTGCAAGCCCCAGTCTTTACGTTCCATTCAATCTTCATACCTTGAAACAACGTATCAGAGCGATAGTCAAAGCTTTGCCACAAGTAGTTTGCTGAGTTTCCATCTTTGGCTTCTCTTAGGACAAGATTGCCAGAATCCAAGAGCTGCAAAATCGGATTCTGGGGTTGTCTGGACAAAGTAATTGACCAAGCAACAGCCTGATCTTGGCTTAGAAGGACAACACTGCCTGTGCTGTTTATCATCAAAATCCCAAATGAACCATTAATGGGGTTTTGCTGGTTTGCAACCCAAGTGACATTTGTGACTGATGAAACAGAACTCTTGTACCAAATTCCCAAGAAGCTGTTTTTGGAGTCAGGAGCTGGTTGACTGAAAAAACCCAATTCAAAACTGCCATGTTTGGAAATCAAGGTGTCACCATCTCTAAGGGATTGGGATTGAGTAATGGCATCAGCTGCATATGAGGTTTTGATGAAAAAGAGGGACACATAAATTCCAATGAACATGAATGAAAAAATACTGCCCATTGTTTTCTTTCTAGTCTTGGAGTTCTATATCATCTATGCCTGCCTGCCTCCTAGTAAAGTAGAATCTTTACAAGCTGTAGATTCTTAGAGCATTTCCAACGTTGCTATCCTTTCATCCTTAGATACTTTGACTGTTGACTAACAAAAAAAAAAAGCTATTTTGACTAAAAAGAAGAAAATCCTAACTGCAGCAAATCAACTTTGGATTCGCAACATCTAGCAAAGAGGAGAGAGAAAGTGAGCCCCGCCAAACTAGACGCTGTTCAAAAGAGAGGGGGAGAAAGAGAGAGAGAAAAACGGGGAGAGAGATAGAGACATTTGGAGTGGCGGGGTTGGTTGTCCATTTTTTTTTGGAGACTCTGGAGATACTCTTAGATAGATACATACAAATATGATTGGCATTGTATCCAGAAGGGGGCATAACGCCATTGACCGCCATCCACAGGTTCGTTGACTTTTGTGGCCCCACACAAAGATGAAAAAACAGTGCTTGGCCCCACAGATCGAAGCATAGCGGCTAACGGGCCAGTCTGGGAATTGGAAATATGATATTCTTTTCAAATCTGGATGTGTGATACAGTGATTCTACTTAAAATGAAACTGGAAGAGTAAAGTAAATCCATAAACTCAGACAATAATAGGAAGAAAGCCGAAGTTTTAACCCAAATAAATAAATAAAACAGAGAGAGAGAGAGAGAGAGAGAGAGACCTGCAATTCCTTCTTCTTTTCCAGGAGAAGAGAAGACCCAAGAAGATTGTTGGAATTTGGAGTGGATGAGACGGAGAAGGTTGGCGGTTCATGGCGCCGAGGGTCCTATAGCCATGAAATGAAAGTACACAGAAGTGCATTTGGACCAACAAAAAAAGAGAAAGTGAAGTGGCCAGTGGGAGCCACGGGGCCCTATTTGGTTTTATTGGGTAGTCCGTCTCAGTCGCATACTGCGGCGATAGGCAGAAATAAAATGGATTAATAGTGGGTTTACAAATCGGGAATTGGAATTTTTATCAGGAATTGAATTCCATATATGAAGAATTCTTGCGTTTACTTTAAATCAACGAATTAAAAAGTAAGTAGAGCTCACACAAAATTAGGAATTGAATTCCTGATTTTAGAGGAATTCAGGGTGCGTTTACTAATCCGTAATCAAATTGAGAGGAATTGAATTGATGAGGAATTGAAATGAGGTGGAATCAGAATCAGATTCCTATTGAAGTTGTTTACTAAAACTATCTGGAATCGAAATAGAATTCTATAAAGCTGTTTACTAATTCAGCAGAATCGGAATATAAACCAATATGATTACTAAAATGCCCTTGTCCCAAATCAAATATTTTTTTAATATATTTATTAATAAAATTTGATATAGTATATAATAGTATGAAAAAATTAAATTGCTTTTTTATTTCATAGACACACTAAAATGATTTTGTTTATTTTTTTTTAATTTATAAATTTAAGTATTTCTATTAAGTATTTTTATTTATTTATAAATGTAAGTAATTCTATTAGTTAATCCTTAACACTTAAAATGATTTTGTTTTTATTTCTAGGGTTAAGGATAATCTTGGAAATAATGAAAGTAAGTGAGGGCATAAAGGAAAAAAAATTAGCATTCCGATTGCTCCCTAAACCCGGAATCCAAATACCTCATCAATGTTGGGAATCAAAATCACCCAAATCTTGGAATTGAATTCCATTTTTTGTGTGGGCCCCACACACTTTTGATTCCTCACAATTTTAGTAAACATAGGTATAATCCGTAATCGGAATCGGATTCCTTATTCTCATTCCGATTACGGATTAGTAAACATGCCCTCAATTCTTGGGTGAAAGGTGATATTCTAATTCATGGAAACTAGCATATTAAGAATTTATCTTTTTTTACCTATTATATCCTCACACAATTTTAAAAATTCCAAATTTGTCATCTACTATAACCGAACAACAATGACATTTTAGTAATTAGTACCACTCCTACCCCAATTTCATATGGTTTAGTAAACAACTTCAATAAGAATCCAGAATCTAATTTTCCTCAATTCATATAATTTAGTAAACAACCTCAATAGAAGAATTTGATGCATAAACTCAATTATGAATTAGGAATAAAAGTTTTTTTCTCTCTACGAAAGGATGAGAAACCCATACCCTTCAGAGTGGTATTTGGCCTAAAATGCTATCATCTCTCTCTTTCCCTTTGTCCTTACACCACCAACAAATTTGTGATCTTAATTTTGTTGTATCGTTGTCAATAATAGCAAGTTTGGGTTTTATTCTGGTTTTTTGAGTTTGAATTCCCAAATCTCTTTCCTTTCCTTTAGTAAGCAAAGGTAGAATCTTTCTTCCATCTCCTTTCTCTTTTGCCTTTCAATTGTTTATCGAGTTTTGAATCCCTAAAGCTCATTCCTTTCCTTTAGTAGTCAAAGGCAGAATCTTTCTTCCATCTCCTTTCTCTTGTGCCTTCAAATCTTCACATCGCAATTGACTACTATGGAAGATGATGTAACACAACTCGTTATACAGCTTGAAGACAACCTTGGGCTGGGTGAGGTGCGCAACGGAATCCCTCTCATTGGTGTCCTTACGGTTGAAAAACTCCCCAATCGAGGTTTAGTCAAGGGGATTTTGAGGAAAGCTTGGGAGCAGATGGGTGAGGTTAAAATCTCAGTGGTGAAGGAAAACTTGCTAGCTATAACAGTAGAATCGGAAGAGATGGCTGGGAGGATAATGAAGGGAGGCCCTTGGGCTGTTATGAGGTACGCTCTCAGTACTCACCGTTGGGAGGAAGGCATGGCTATAGAAGAGGTTAATAGGCACTCTATCACCTATTGGGTTCAAGTTTCAAAGATCCCATTGGAAAAGATGAATGAGACAAATGCTCGGAAAATCAGTGCCACCCTGAGCAGAGTGGTGGAAGTGGATGACCCAAACCAAACTAAAGGGTTTCGTGGATTTCTATGGCTCAAAGTTGAACTGGATGCTAGGAAATCTTTGGTGGAGGTTTTTTGGATACCACGACTGAACAAAACAGAGTTATGGGCGGAGAAATTAGGTATGAGCGGCTTGTAGATTATTGTTATCACTGTGGGAAGTTAGGGCATTCCTTGGATTTGTGCAGATTCCTACAAGGTGGATTCAATATTTTCACCACGGATTTATGGGCAAAAGCTTTCAGGCCAAGCTTTTGGAGAGGGGCTGGTGGGGATATTGGTCGGAATTCTCAGTCGAATCTGAGCATGTTGGCTCATGGGAATCAAGCAAGTGAGATGGAGAGGGAACAAGATCTCCAGGGAATCTGGAGATGTGTGAACAGGGATGGTCAGAGTGTACAGGTCGTGAATGAGGTAACGACAACCCCTGAGCAAGCCAGAGCCATGATCCCACACTAGAATGGTACGCGTGATAACATCGAGACAAATGTTCACGGCAGGTGGGGGTCTCAGTCCTCATCTTTTTTTGAGGCCAGCTCATCCAATAGTAGGCCCACTCTAAGGGCCACTGAAATTCAAAATTGGATGAGGATTGGAACAAAGAACGGCGACCCCAACCCTGAGGTCTTTGTTGGGCCTAGAAGTTGGAATTAGATTGGATGTGTTGTTGGGCCTAGGGACTACCCTTCTATTGGGCAAACTAGCTGTGAATCAGTAAGTATTATTAGCCCACATGCCCAAATTAAAGAAGCAGAAGTTAGCCCACATGTGAACTGCTTAAGTATTTGCTGTATGGGTAAGTATCTACTAACTCTGAACCAAAGGGCTAGACTATACGGCACCATAGCTTTAAGCAACCCCCACCAGTCATAAATCTTCGGTCTCATGAGCCTAATCTGCAACCAGGCCAAAATGAGACTAGAATAGTGGAGCAAGACGATAATTCGAGGAAGATGAAATGTCACATAGACTGTGACCTCTCCACAGTTCATGACACTCCAAGACCGGGTAAAGTTCTAAAGTTGAAGGAGGTTGATGTCAGTAATGGGGGAAGCGAGAGGCACACAAGGTGAGTTCACCAAGGCGTGGAGTTGGGCATGGCAGAGGCAGGCGTGGCGGCGGAGGAAGGACTAGCCATGGTAGAAGTAGTCCATCTATCATAGCTGAGGCAAACCTCACGGAGGTGCGAATTGAGGAGGGACCTTTGGTTATAGGATTGATGTATGAGAAGGAATGCAATGAACAGAATGGGATCACTGGAGTCTCGGGTGGTGGCGGCTGGCCTTCATCAACCACAAGGCCCCAATGAGTCTAATCGCTTGGAAATGTCAGGGATTGGGGCAACCTTAGACAGTTCGAGCTCTCTCTAAGCTCATTCGGAAAGATCGCTCCTCTATAGTCTTTTTATATGAAACCCGATTGGGAGATTGTAGGATGGAAAAGTTAAGAAAAAATTTTGGGTTTCAATTCTAGTTATTAATTGAATTCGCTAGGCTCTGCAGGAGGCTTGGGGCTATGGTGGAGTCAAGAGGTGGAGATCCAAATCATGGGGAGCTGCAGAAACTATATTGATTCTATTGTTGTCTATCTAAAGGACGTCTCTCGTTTTCGTGGGTCTTGGTTTTATGCCCCCCCTCGAGCTAGGAAAAATGCTTGAATTCTAGGAGTCGTTGAAGGGAATGGACTGGAAGGATGGCACTCCGTGGCTCTGCATTGGTGATTTCAATGATTTTCTCTGGCACCACGAGAAGGAAAGCACCAAGTAATCCCAATAGGCAGAGACTTTTTCTTTAGTTTATGGAGGACAATGCACTATGGGATCTAGGGTTTAATGGACAAAAGTTCAATTGGCGCCGTCTCAGATATGAGGGGGGTTTACATCCAAGAAAGGCTGGACCCTGCTTTGGTTAATTAAGATTGATTAAAGAATTGGTTGGAGTCGCATGTTGGACACGAGATCCATATGGGCTCTGATCATTGCTCTTTGTTCCTGAAATTGTCTCCTAAGCAAGTCTTGGGTCCTAAGCCGTTTCTCTTTGAGTCCTACTGGATAGATGACGATGAGTGCCACCAAATTATCAATTTTGGTTAGCAGAAGATGGTGTCTGGTGGCCCGGCTTTTAACTGGGCGGCTAAGTTGGATCAATGCCGTAAGGATCTTAAGTTGTGGAGTAAAGCTAAGTATGGAAGTAGAAAAGATCAACTTTTTTCTCTGTCTAGGAGACTTGAGGAAGTGCAGGATATTATTGACCAACCTGGGCATTCAGTTGAGGCTGAGGCTGTCTCGAAAAACATTGATGATTTATGGAAAATTGAAGAGCAGCACTGGAAGCAACGGTCAAGAATAAATTGGCTATCTGCTGGGGGCAAGAATACAAAGTTTTTCCATTTGTCTACTATTCAAAGGAGGCAAAAGAACAAAATTGTTAAGCTTAGATTGGATGAGTACCAATGACTGGATCAGGAGCATCAAATTAGGAGTGAGTTTGAAAATCATTTTGAGAACCTGTTTAAATCCTATGGTCCAAGGGACTGGTCCGAAGTCATGAACTGCATCCCTTGCCCTGTTTCCCAGAGATGAATGTGCAGTTAGTGTGTCCCATTTCGGAGGAAGAGGTGAAGAATG
The DNA here is from genome assembly GCA_024362665.1 of Prunus padus. Classification (NCBI taxonomy): domain Eukaryota; kingdom Viridiplantae; phylum Streptophyta; class Magnoliopsida; order Rosales; family Rosaceae; genus Prunus; species Prunus padus. The sequence goes on from JANFAM010000011.1 coordinate 11,856,914, forward strand.
CAACTTACCAATTGGGCTCTTCAAAGGCCCCTGGGCCAGACGGGTTTTCTGGTATGTTTTATCAGAATTTTTGGTCCATTATAAATGAGGTGATCTTTTCTGCTACAACTGAGTTCCATGGTTGCGAAAAAGTGCTTATCTAGCTGAACAAAACACAAATTGTGCTCATCCCAAAAGTACCGAACCCTGAGTTTGTTGGCCAATATATGCCAATCAGTCTGTGTAACTTTGCTTATAAAATCCTTTCGAAAGTTCTAGCTAATCATTTGAAGCTTATCTTACCTAAGGTAGTGTCGCCCTTCCAAAACGCCTTTGTGGCAAACAGACATATTCAGGACAATGTTTTAATCGCCCATGAAGCCTTCCACAGATTAAAACTGAAGAAGAAGGGGAAAAACTATCAATTGGGGATAAAGATAGACATGAACAAGGCTTATGATTGCATTAAGTGGGATTTCTTAGAAGGGGTTATGTTGAAAATGGGGTTATGTAGAAAATGGACTTCCTTAGTCATGGGGTGCCTCTCCTCTATTAGTTTCTCTGTGGTTTTGAACGGGAAGAATGATCGTTTTTTCAAGCCTTCTAGGGGTCTTCGCCAAGGAGACCCATTATCATCTTACTTGTTTATTTTAGTTAATGATGCTCTCTCTTACCTCATTTCATCTAAGTGTGCTAGTAGTAGACTTAATGGCATCAGATTATCCAACGGCAGTCCCACTCTTTCTCACCTGTTTTTTGCTAATGATACCCTTCTCTTTATCAAAGCCTCCCTTGAAAACTGCAATAGAATGACCCATATTTTGGACACCTACTGTGTAGCTTCTGGCCAACTCATTAATTTGGACAAGTCTAATACGTTCTTCAGTCCAAATACCCCGGGTTATATCAAAAGAAGTGTGTCTTCATTGTTAAATATGAAGGAGGTGGACAATCTGGGGAAGTATTTGGGTTTGCCGTCGGTTTGGGGCCGCTTAAAATAGGAGGCCATTGGTTATATAAAAGAACTTATTTTGAAGCTTATTCACGAGTGGAACAACAAGGAGCTCTCCCATGCTGGGAAGGAAGTGTTAATAAAGGCAGTTGCCACTGCAATCCCGGCTTACTCGATGACCTGCTTTAAATTGCCAACTACTCTATGCAACGAGATCAATATGGACATGGCTTCCTTTTGGTGTGGTGATAATGATTCGAGGAGAGAGGTTCACTGGAAGAAGTGGGCAGATTTGGGAGAGGCAAAAAGTTGTGGTGGACTTAGGTTTCGAGATTTGGTTTCTTTTAACAAGGTTTTATTGGCCAAGCAATGCTGGAGAATCCTTAATAACCCTCAAGCTCTTTCGGTCAGGATTCTCAAAAGTTTGTATTTTTCGAACTGTGGTTTTCTTGAAGCTAAAAAGGGTGGTAAAGCCTCTTGGGCATGGAATAGCTTACTAGAAGAAAGAGATGTAATTCTGAGTGGTGCTAGATGGTAAATTCTAGGAGGCAATTCTGTAAGGCTGTGGGAAGACTCATGGCTCCTCCAATCTAATCATGGGTACCTCCGTCTTCTTGCTCCTATCCCCTCATCTGGGCCCAGGGTGGTTGTAGATATAATTGATTGGGAACATAAGATCTGGAAGTTTGTGGACATTGAGAATCTAATTTATGTGAATGAGGCCAATGAGATATTTTCCCTCCCAATTGGAGGTAAAGATATTCCTGACCGTTTAATTTGGCCTTACACGAAAAAAGGCTCTTATACAGTCAAGTCGGGTTATCACTGGATTATAGGGGAAATTAAGCGAGCTCAACCAAATAGGATTGAATCTTCTCACCAGGTGGATAAGTAAGTCTGGAAGTGTATATGGGCTTGCAAAACTCTTCCAAAGATCAAATTATTCATGTAGCGTGATGTCCACGGAATTCTTCCTACCTTTGCTAGCTTGTTCAAAAGGAAGTTGAGTCCCTCCCCCCTCTGCCCTTTTTGCCATGATTTTCCTGAATTTGTGGATCATGTCATCTTCTTATGCCCATGGGCTCGAAAAGTTTGGTATGCTAGTAATTTATCTTTTAGGCTAGATGACCAAGCTTTCTCTTCAATGGATAGATGGATTCTGGCTATTTCTGGCTGCTCTGTTTTCTCGAGCTTGGAGAAATAGTGGATTTTAACTCATGCCTCCTTTGTGTGCTGGAACATCTGGAAAGCCCGATACTCCTCTATTTATGACCATAATGATGCTGGCCTCCCCCTCCTGACGTGGTGGTTAGATCGGCGAGTCGGGAAGCCTCTGAGTTTCTTGCAATTTGCACGTCCATGGAAGGTGTCACCATCCCAAGTCTTGAGGGGCATGTGCTAAGCCTGATTGTTCATAAGTGGTTGCCTCCCCCAGTGGGCTATATTAAAGCAAATTGTGATGGGTCGTGGGACCAGGCGTCGATGGTTGCATCTTCTGGTGTTGTCTTAAGAAACCATGATGGGAAGGTGGTTGGTGGTAAGGCTAATATGTTCCAGGCGTTTTCTGCCGAACAAGGTGAGGGTCAAGCAATATTGGATGGTCTGTGTTTGGCGAAGGACTACGGTTTTCTTTAGGCAATCGTGGAGACGGACTCAAAGGTCTGCTTTTCTGCGGCAAAGGATATTCTGTCTTGTGTTAAGTGGTCCTTGTTTCCTATTTTCCGTAATATCAGTGATCTGAAGGATTCCTTTGAATTGCTTCGGTGGTCTCGAGTCCCTAAGGAAGCGAACCAAGAAGTGGATTGGGTAGCTTCGCATGTTAAAATAGGGTTGTGCGCTGAGGCGTGGGTGAATAGACCTCCAACCGTCCTGCTCTTCATCTTGTCTTGCGATGGCCTGCCTTGCCCTTTGACTGTGTATGCTTGGTCCCGAGGTAGTCCTTGGCTATTTTTTTGTTTTGTTTTTGTTTCTTGTCTTGGTTCTAGTTTATTTAAAGCTTTGTGTTTTGATGTCGATGGAATTTTGTGGTCTCGGCTTGTTTGTTTGGCCGTACCTTTTGGCTTTGTTATATGAAATATCCAGTTACAAAAAAAAAAATACAACCTCAATAGGAATCTGAAATCTACTTCTCCTCAATCAAACTCCTCATCAATTCAATTCCTCATCAATTCAATTACTCCTAATCCAATTCCAGATTAGTAAACATGCCAAATGATGTGGCGATGAAATTCCCAACTCATTTATGAACTTTGATACAAATAAAAGTTTGGGGGGTCATGGCGCTAAGGTCTTATAGCCATGAAATAAAAGTAGGTCAAAAGTCATTTTTGGTCCTTGTAGTTTGGCACTTCATTCACTTTTGACCTTGTAGTTTCAATTTCGTCAATTTTAACCCTGTAGTTTTGTATTTGTAGCAATTTAAGGACAAGTTAGTATTTCTGTTAATTTCTTTGACCGTGCAAGGGGCAATTTCGTCAACCCAAACTCTCCTCATTTCATATTAGGCCTCGAAATTCAACCACTAATCCCAATTTTTGAAGAACCCTAAACTCAAATGTCTAATTTCGAGCCCTAATATGAAATAGGGAGAGTTTCAGACAATCTTTTACGCTCAAGGGTTTAGGGTTGACGCATTCGCCTCTTGCACCATTAAAGAAATTGACGGAAATACTAACTTGTCCTTAAATTGCTACAAATACGAAACTACAGTGTCAAAATTGACGGAATTGAAACGATATGGCCAAAAGTGGTTGAAGTGCCAAACTATAGGGACCAAAAGTGACTTTTAGCCAAAATCTACGGAATTGATAGAAGGAAGCATTTTTGCTCATCACTTTTAACCCAAGGTGTACCCTCACTACCATTCTTAACACTTGACACGTGTACATAGGCACAACCACAGTTCCATAATGACAGGATCCGACCCAGATTCCACCCCGGAACCCGCGCCGGACCCTGTGGTCAACCGACATCCACCCGATGTCGGGCCCACATACTACAGAATCCCTCTTCCCGAGACAAACACACAAAGGGGTCAAGACTTCTGCCGGAAAACGGGCAGAGTCTCCCCAGAAAAACCCACAAACCCAACAGTTCCAACCTGTTCAAAAACAACAGAATAAGTACAACCAACTGCCAGCATGCGATAAATACATAACAGGCCTCTGGCCAACAAGTTTGACCCTACTGGGCAATAACAGAGCAACTAAGAGTATTCAAGTTTAACAGCAGAAATTTAAAGTTCAGAGAAGGGACACGAAGTCCTACAATTAAGTCGACGCTCGAGAAGAGAAACGCTCGGCTGGACGGTACTGTAGCGCGACTAGGGCCTGGGGGGCGCAAAACAGAAAAGTGTGAGTGGACAAAACAAAGTTTAGTAGTTCAAAACAACGTACTAACCCCGCCGTTCAAAACCATGTAAATCATGCAATTAAAATCCGTTGTATACGTATAATTGATTCAAAAACCGATATCTCAAAATAATTCGAAGGATAAAACCAAACCAAACCTTTTTCTTTGTCCGAGGCAAAACCTCTCAAAACTAAACCGCGAAGGCATAAGTATAATTAAGACCGAAAGAACTTGAAAATCATAAGCATAAGAAAATAATAAGGTTTCCAAAAACCAAAACAACGTAAAATGTCCAAAGATCAAGATGAGTCCGAGAAATCCAAAACCACTACAAAGTAAATAAAAACACTTAAAAGACTTTAACCCTTTCTTCCCCACACTCAAAACAACCGCATGCCCGTAGGCACTGCAAGCGAGGAAGTATCCTCACCGAAAGAAAATAAGAATACGAAGATACTAACTCACGCGTATAGATATAATATAAACTCGACACCAACACAAGTACTAGGGGGAAACAATCCAACTGGGGATTGTTTAACTGGACACCGGGACAACATTCACGATGGTCTCATGCCCAGGATAACTGGACATCGGACAGCATCGCAATGGCCTCGTGCCCAGGGTCGAGCCGTCCAACTGGGACTAAGCTCCCCGGCCCGCATGGCAGAGTCCTCAATAACCATGCGTCCGAACTAGTCATACGCGCAGACTACCCAATCAAGGGTCTACGGCTACACCCCGTTAAGGTATGCACCGGATCGAACCAAACTCCAAACCATAGTCACCATCAATAATAGGGGGAGGTACATAACACAGTGCAACTGCACTCAAACCAACACCACACGAAAATCCACATACCAATTTAACCACAAGTACCCACACCCCAAAATACCACACCAGCACAAATATACGTATAACGAAACCAATAACACCAAATACTCAAATAAGGACATCACCGTCCCAAACATACAATTCTAGTTAAAATAGACACAAGTGTCAAACGACGGTAACACAATCCTACAACCATTAAAATATCAAATCACGGAAAAAGCACAATTAAACCATAAACAAAACCGAAGTCAAGAAAACCTCAAATCAAGCCCCGAAACGTATTATTCAAAAATACATAATATATATATAACTATATATATATAAATACAAATCATAATTATCCTTTAAAATACAATACTCAAACTCAAGCATTTGAAATTCCCACGTAACTGACAACCCTGAAATTCATGCTTTAAAACAACATAAATAGTAACTCCTTAAAATATAACCGAAAGTCCAAACCCGTATACATATATGTTCGAAAACTCCAAATCAAAGTAGATATACTTATATACTCAAAGTAGATATATATATATATATATATATATATATATATATATATATATTCAAAGTGGATATACATACTTATTTTCAAGTAGATATATATATATAATATATATTCAAAGTAGATAAATATAATTAATTTTCAAGTAGAGAAATATCTACAATATACATTCAAAGTAGATATATATATATATATACATATATATACATATGATCAATTCCCGATAATCCGACATATATTTCCGATAGCCTCATTTATCCGACATGTATTCTCGATAGCCTCAATAATCCGACATGATCCTTCCAACTTGATCTATACGTATATATATACACACATATATATATATATATATATATATATATATATATATAGTCAAAGTATTAGCATGAACATAATTAATAAGGTTTAAATACCAAAACCAAATACGTAGTCAACCGGACTATACTAACGTCCAAAACTTACCGCCCAAATACTCAATTCAAAGTAGGTATATTTATATAGTCAAAGTAGATATATAAGTTTCCCAAAAATATATAAAGTATAAATTCTAAAGGCTTAACGTATAATTCACGACATACGTAATAATAAAATAATAAGGTCCGAAACCCAACGAAACCATAAACTTAAATATTAAATATAACTCATACGGAAAATCCAATAAATTCCACCGTACCAAAAACTGTACAAAGATACTACCGGACGCTTGACTCGTCCCAAAATCAACACTTAAAGATAAGCATAATACTAAAATATAGCCAACAGGGCTCCACAACCAAACCGGCAATCCAAATCAAATATAAAACTCAAATACCAAAACAATCACAATAAATCCAATCCAAAGGTCAATTCAAGATTCAAAACGATATTTAAATCTTATTTACATGCATCACAATCAATTATTTAAAACCATGCTAGTTTGAAAACAAAGTCCACTCACCGTCGGTCCCTCGCTGCCCAACCTGAAAAGGATTCCACACGAGGATCACGAAGCGTTTGAGAACCTAATTCAAGAACACGAGGATTAAGGTTAACAACCGGACCGAAGCGATAACCTTAAAAGTCAACCTTAACCAAACCCGACAAAAGTGTACCAAAACATCGTACAAGGAATTCTAAGGTCAACGACGTTCGTTAGGAGACGAGACGACCTCGGGAGACGCTCGGTCAACCTTGGTCAAACTTGGTCAAACTTACCGGAATAGGTCAAACCGGGCCCGTGGGTCCCATGACCTCCAAACTTAGATCCGAAAGTTCCTATAGGCTCACTACGGTTTAAAGAACAAGTCCTGAAAGTTTGGTCTCGATCCGACGGTCGGATTTCTCACGATCGCACGATCGGACGATTACGGTTTAACTCAAACTTGAAGTCGTTGATTCGAAGCATCCGGGGCTCCGAATCACGATCCGTCAAATCCTATACGTTTCTAGAAATACGGGGAACAACATACGTGAATTCGATTTCGATCCAAAGGTCCGAACACGTCGAACCCACGTAACGCATAATAGGCGTACGATGGTTCGAGGTCCAAACGACGTCCGAATCGAAATCCGAATATACGTACGCGTTCACAACGACTCAAGGATTGCACGGGGATGGAGAACCGCCGCCACACAGCCGCCACGCGCGCCACACGGCGCGCTGCGTGGTGGGTGTGTAGAGCGATTCGGCCATCTCCCAAACTTCGAATTTGGCAACGGGACCTATGCCAAACGAATCAGAACACCGAGAGGAGTTGAGAACCGGTGGAACCCGGTCAAGAACCGGCCGGATTCCGGCCAAACCGCCGACGCAAACTCCGGCCAGAATTGGGTGTTTGATCCGATCGATTTGCGGCCAAATCGATCGATTCCAAGTTTAGAAACAGCTAGAGGGGTTCAAGGGAGGAGAAAGCTCACCTGGATCGACGCCAAGCTTAGGAAACCGCCGCACGGCCGGCGAAGATTGAGCAGAAACCGCCTGTTTTTCTGCAATTTCCGGTGAGCAACGACGGCTGGGACGGCTGGGCTACCAGGGGATATGACCGGGACGAGGTGGCCGATCTTTTGGGAGTGGTCCCGACCCAGGTGGTGGCCGATGGTGGCGCCGCCGTCCAAAAGTGTGACCGGTTGTAACAGTCGGGGAGGGGCTGTGCACGCGGGGAGAGAGAGAGAGAGAGAGAGAGAGAGAGAGAGAGAGAGAGAGAGAGAGAGCCAATCAGATTTTTCCTTTTGTTTTTATCCCTTTTTAAATTATTAAAATATTCCACTTTATCGTTTGTTAATCAAATTGATCGTGCCGCACGTCCCCGGACTCGTTTCGACGTGCCGGACGCAATGGCGCAACCCGTTTCGCCAAATTGTCGTCCGAAAATTAAGTTGACCAAAATGCCCCTATTATTTATTAATTTCTTATTTAATTCAAATTTCATTATTTTAATTATTTTAATTTCTTTTAAATTCCTTTTTAATTCTTTATTTGTTTAATTCAATTAATTTAATTAATTTCCTTTAATTTTGGGTCACGGTCGTTACACATAAATACAAAACAAAAGTTAACTATGATTATGCATATGGGCACATATCAATTGTTGAGAATGGTGGTGAGGATACACCTTGAGTTAAAGTGGTAAGCAAAAATATTTTCATTGACAGAATGACTAAACGTGTGACATGGGATGAAGTTGAAGGGTTACCTGAATGCTCAGGACTAAAATGTAAGTTGTGGATAAGTTCATACATCATTGGCAAGCTACATGAGGGTTCTTAGATTTGCAATTTGGAGCCAACTATAGGCATTAAATTGTATTTGTATACAAGCCATAGTTTAAATTGCTCTAATCTATGAGGTGTGAGATCGAATTCGGGAGCAAGAGAGCGGGTACATGTCTTGGCAAACTAGCCTAACTCATGTCTGTTAGACATTAACTTTTTAGATTAATCATCGTATCCCTTAAAACAACTATTGTAAGTCCACAATACATTTGCAGCACAACATCAGTAGGCTAGCTGGTTGAGAGACATGGTGAATTGGGTAAATATCTAGTGTTGGTAAGCACTGGTAAACATCAATATTGAGTGCATTGTAGCAGGTAAAGATTGATATTTAGCCCTGGAAAAAAAAAGTTACATAAGGACTAACTTAAGCTTGGACACTAGAAGATCTATGCATGGAATGTATGATAAACAACACTACATAAAATTTTTGCTGCATCAAATCTCTGATACAGATAAAAATGCGTGATGAATGAGTCTCAGGCAGTGTGTGGTTAACAGTCTTCTCTCTTTCCACAATTTCCATGCCTAAACATGTTAAGAACATATTTGTCATTCATTCATTGGTTTAACATTTATGACAAAATGGATATTTTCTGTTTTCATTTCTTGTTGCTTAGCTAATTTATTTGTAATTCTACTTTAAGTTATAACAAATAGGAACTCTACAACTGTTCTTGTTAGGCTCCATTACATGTTTGGCTGTTGGGTGTGCACATGAAATTTGTATCCCCTGACTAGGATTGAGCTAATATTGATGGCCCATCCTTCCTTCATCATGATCATTCTATGCCAATCACAAGCTCTGAGAAACACATCATTGAAGAATGTTAGGATGCACCCAAATCTACAACATTTTAGACCGGGGGTTGCATAAACTCCAAATTTCAACCTTCAAACAGAACATGAGCCTGGAAGTGGAAGCTATAATGTTACTTTTACTCCAAGGAGCAGTCAAAAAAATATTCCATGTTTCATATAATTTGACTGCTTCCACAGGAAAATTGCACTCCAACAGTGTTAGGAATAATACCTCGAAAAATTTACTTGATACAAGATTGAATCCTATCGAGCCTCCAGCACGGTTATTGTAGAGTTATAGCGTGAAGATGTTTCGTTCTTACTTGATGAAGAATCTGCTTCAGATGAATATCTTCCACCAAAGAAACCTAGCTTTTTGGGTTGAGGCAAGGCACCCCCATCACCTAACATCAGAATCACAAATGACATGTTTGTCATGTCTTCAGGAAGCTGTTGGACACATAAAAGACTAATGTGTATGCAGCACAAGACTTCCGATAGAGCGCACGAGTCCTTTAAGCTTTCATCAATCAACTCTAGAGATGTCCCTCCTTTCCACAATCTCCATGCCTACGAGGCACATAATATATATTTTTGTCAGCCACATGATCAAACACAGGCAAATGAAGATTTTGATGGAGAATACTCACATGTTCAGTGAGGTTAAGGTTTTCATCTGTCCTATACTTCTCTTCCCACTTACTATCTCCAACAACAAAATGCCAAAGCTAAAAACGTCTGATTTTACGGAGAATTGGCCACAATGGCGTATTCCGGTGCCATATAACCACTGTAGTATTCACAAAAAACAAAACAAATTAATTTGAAAGCTAGTAATTAATAAGGAGAGATGCAATGCAACAAAAAAAACATATTAGATAAGAAACTAGTGGATCATAAGCAGAGATGTTCTGCATACTTACTAGGTTCCGACAACGTTTCTTGTAACTCCTTCATTCTGATCTCCTCCAAAAGTTCTAGCCAAGCCGAAGTCTGAGATTTTTGGGTTCATCTCATTGTCAAGTAAAAAATTACTTGCTTTAAGATCCCTATGAATAATCCTCAATCTTGAATCTTGATGCAGATAGATAAGACCCCTGGCAATCCCATGATAATGTGGAAGCGTTTTGACCAATACAACAATCCACCTTGAGTTTGATCTAGCAAGTTGTAATTCATGTCACTCCAATTTGAAATCTCATAAGTGAAACTCATTTCAAAAGTATATAGTAAGTTATAAAGGATCTAAACCAAAAATGTAGAAGTCCAAACTTTTGTTGGGCATATGCTCATAAATCAGCAACTTTTCTTCTCCCTCAATGCAACAACCTAGAAGCCTCACAAGATTTCGGTGCTGAAGTTTGGCTATGAGTCGTACTTCATTTTTGAACGCGTTTGGTCCTTGGCCTGAACTTTGTGAGAGCCTCTTCATCGCAATTTCTTGGCCATCTACTAGTATACCCTGAAAATTCTCATTAGCAACAGGATTACAGAGTTTTGAGAAAGAAAAAAAAAACTGCTCTAGTGAGGCTTAAAATTCTTATCCTCACATGCATAGGAAATTTACCTTGTATACTGGTCCAAAACCACCTTTTCCAAGCTTCTTGTTGAATGAAAAGTTGTTAATGGCAGTGGCTAGTGTGGACAGAAGAAATAATGGTACCTCCAAGTCTTCTTTCCCTCCTTCATAGTTCTGACTCATTGTTCCATGCTTCCTCATTTTCTCTAATAAGAAGCATGCTTGATATAAGTTACCCCAAATTGGAAAGGAACTTCATGACCAGAATGTTGGGCTAATTTCAAAGGTCAGAAGTTTAGGAAATAAAAAGTTAGAATCAAAAGGTTTAGTTATTATTACCTAGTTTATGAGTTGGAGTTAATGTGAGGTTTAGTGGGTATAAGGTCATGTGGAAAGCTAATAAGGTGCAGGAAGATATTGAGACGCTACAAGATCAAGTGATGGATCTAGAGGTAGAAATTAGGATGTTAATACTGTTGAAGTTGGCTCACCATAGATGCTGAAGGAATGAAGGAAGCAAGCAGTCAAAACGAGTTGACTGGGCTCTGCCGCTTGAGCGAAAGTGCAGGCGCTCAAGCAGACGTTGCGAATCCAGTGCGGATCCTTGGCGTGTTCTAACTTGGTTTTTCAGATTATTTTGGGGTTTAAAAATTTGATAAAACCCACAAAAAATTCTGATTTGGCCAAGTCAGCCCACAAAAAATTCGATAAAACCCACAAAAATTCAGATCCTCGCCGGAAAACACAGAAAACTAGCTAGTTCTCTTCGAAAATTCACGGCGGCGCATGGCCGTCTCCGGCCACCTCCGGCGTTGATCCAGGTATGAAATCGAACCTCCTCAACCTCCTCTAGCTTCCTGCATAGTTGGTTTCATGAGATTTGGCCGTTTGATTATCGGATCTTAGAATTAGGTTTTTGCCGGATTTCACATTGGATTTCCGACAAGATTCCGACTGGTTCTTGGTTGGGTGTCCACGGTTTTGGACTCCCCTCGTCACGGTGAACATTTTGGTATAAGCCTTGTTGCGAGATTCGATGATTTCCGGGTGGCCGGAATTGATCAAGACACCTACCACGCACTGGCGGCACGTGGCGGCAGGGTAGTGGCGGGTCAGTATTCCTACGCGACCCTCATGTCGCTACGAACGCATACGTGTGCGCAGATTCTGAGTCGGATGTCGTTTGACGATGGAACCAACGTACGCCTATTGAGCGTTTCGTGGGTTCGATGGGTTCGGACCGTTAGATCGAATCCGAATTCACATATGTAGTTCCTCGTATTTCTAGGATCGTATAGGAATTGACGGATCATGATTTGGAATCCCGGATACTCCGGATGAATGACTTTAAGTTTGAATTAAACCATAACTGTCCGATCGTGCGATCGTGAGCGATCCGACCGTCTGATCGAGACCAAACTTTCAGGACACGTTGTTTAGGCCGTGTTGAACCTGTAGGAACTTTCGGATCTAAGTTTGGAGGTCATGGGACCCACGGGCCCGGTTTGACCTATTCGGGTCGGTTTGACCAGGGTTGACCGAGCATCTCCCAAGGTCGTCTTGCCACGTAGTTGACTTTGTTGAACTTCTAGGCCCAGGGGTTGGGATTTTTAATAAATTATTATGCCGAGCTGTGGTTAATTAATAAATGGTTTAATTTGGCAAATAGGTGTTCAAGCTTCGGCGGATTTGCAGGAAGGCCCTTCTAAGGGTCAGGCTAGCTCAGACCAACAGTGAGTGGACTTTTATTTTATAAATGCATTTTTAAGCAATAACTGTTTTATTAAATGCTTATCTTTGAATTAATTAGAAAATATGCTTTTGAAACTTATTGTTGAGATTAAATGGAATTTTATTATTATTTGATTATGCTTTTCCTCCGAGCCTATGATTAATATTTGAAATGGGATTTTTGATTTTGGAAGCTGAATGGCTCGAGGAAAATATGAAAGGATTTGAGTATGTGATGTTGAAAGGTTTCAAACCACTCTAGGTACCCTAATGATGTTGCTTCTGAAAGTTTATGCTGCCTACGGAATAAATATTGATACTGGTTATTACCCTGTCTACGGAATAAATATTGATACTGGTTATTACCCTGTCTACGGACATAGTTACTTTTGGATATAAGTCTGCGCGCGTATGACTCACACCCCACGAGTCTCGGGGACGCCCGGACCGTGCGGAGCGAGGACGCGGCTCGGGTAAACTTTGTGTTTTCCGAGTCTTGAGAGGACGCGGCTCGGTTGACTTTGTGTCACCGAGTCTAGCGAGGAAATGGAATTGACGGAAATATAAAAAGAGTACACCTAGGTGGATTTTAGAAAGTTTGATTTGATATTATTTCTTTTTATGAAATGAGAAATTATGCTTTGGTGAACTTTATGAATATGTCTATATGCATGCCTTGATTTATCGTTCTAAAACATTCTTTTTGGTCCACTCACTTTTTCAAATGTTTTACGCCCTCAGGCTGTAGATTGTAGCTGAGCACCACCACCGGCCCATCATCACCACCACCGCATTCCCACGACTCTGTGTAGGGTCCACGACCCGAAAACTTTGTAAACTAAGTACTTTAGTAGCTCTGAGTGCCCTAAACTTTTTGTAAGGCCTGAGGCCGTACTTTTCATTTCTGTTGGTGTGTGAAACCTATCTTGTGCATGCTGGAGGTTGTGGCTATAAAAATGTGTTATTGCAGGTGAAAAGAATTTGGGAATTGAGCCACTTACAGGGGAGACTCTGCTGAATTTTCGGCAGAAGTCAAACCTTATAACTTTGTCTTTCTTGATTTCGCTTACTAAAGGGCAAAATGGTCAAGTGTGTCCGACACCCGACAGATGTCGGACACGGACAGGGCTTGACCCGGATTCCAAAGCAGAATTAGGGTCGGGTCCTGTCATTTGGGGTATTGAACGGGACGTGGTGAACGCCCGGTGGTTTTCGTATTGGATTTTGATTATATAAATGAGCTATATTAAGCTTGGAACAATTATATTATACTTTAATTATATAATTGAATATTTGGACATTAGTATAGTCCGTTTGATTTCATACTCGGTTTTGGCGTTAAAACCTTATGATTAATAATACGTATACTTTGATTATATAGTAAATACTTCGGAATAATGAAAAATGGTTATATATATATATATGTGGACTTTGGTTATATACATATATATATATTTATATATATCTTTACTTTGACGTTTGGTTATATATGTGGACTTTGGTTATATATATATATATATATATGTGTGTGTGTATATATCTCAGATTTGACGTTTTAAGGACTTGAGATTTTAATATGATTTGATATGTTTGACTTCAGCATTGATTAAGATTTGAATATGGTTTTTAATACGGATTTTCGGTGATTGTGACATTTTAATTGATTAATGGTCTGTTATGCGATCATTTGATGCTATGGTTATTGTTAAGTAATGAAATATATGTTTGGACGGTGATGTCCTGATTTTTGTGTATATATATTGGGTAGTTGACTGATGGACTTGTTTATGTCCTGGTGTCTGATGTCTTGGGGTTGGGTACATTGTGATTGAATATATATATATATACTGTTATCGCATGGCGATTGATGTGTGTGCGATTAGCACCTTGTATTGTACCTCCTCCTGTTCTGATACTGATGATCGCATGGCGATTGATATGATACGATTACCTGGTTTTGGTATGGTTCAATCCGGTGCATACCTTAACGAGGTGTAGCTGTAGAGCGTTGATTGGGTAGTTTGCTCGCGTAGGACATATTTCGGAGTTATGATTGGTAAGTTTCTACCATATAGGCCTGTGAGTTTAGTCACACTTTGGACGGCTCAACCCTGGGCACGGTGTCTCGATGAGACTGTACCGTTGTCCAGTCAAATGATCCCCTGTTGGATTGTTTTCCCCTAGTACTTGTGTTTGGTTTGTGGTTATACTATACATATACGCGTGTGTTAGTACCTTCGTATTCATATTTCTTTTAGTGAGGATCGTTCCTCGCTTGTCGTACTTGTAAGCACGTGGTTGTGAGAGTGGGGAAGTTTGAGAAACTGTTTACCTGTTTTGGTTGCAGTACTTGATTGAATTTCAGTACTTGATAGGTTTTACTTGTTGGATTGTAAATCCTGATTTTATATATTTATATATATGATTTGAACTTCAATTGAGTTCTGTATTGTGGTCGGGTTTGGTTTTCTCGGCATTAATGAGATCTTTGATATTTTAAATGTTATTTCGGTTTATGTTTTTATATACCTACATGGGTTGGTAATTTAGGAGGTTATGCCTCGGGAAAAGTAAAAAATTGGGTTGTTTGGAAAAAGGGGTTTTAAGCTGGAATGTTTTCACCTATTTTGAGGTAGGGTTGTTTTTAAATCAAAGAAGTATATAAATGGTTTCATATGCATGGTTCGCATTGTTTTAAACGGTGGGGGTTATTACTTTGATTTAAGTATGTAAAACCTTATTTTTGTCCACTCACACTCTTTCTGTTTTGCGCCCCCCAGACCGTAGTCGTCGCTTCGTTACTATTCGGCTGTGCGCTTCTCTTCTTGAGCTTCGTTTGAAGGGTAGGATTGTCTTCCTTGAACCTTAAACTTTGTATTATGTTATTTCTATTCCGCTGACTCTTAGATTGCTCTGTATCACCCTTTAGGGTTGAATTTGAATGGCCGGAGGCTTGTTATGTATTTGTGTATGCATGCTGGCAATTGGGATATTCTTATCTGCTGTGTTTTTGCAGGTTGTTAATTTTGGGTTAGTCCTTGTTTCAGGGGAGACTCTACCCGATTTTCGGCAGAAGTCTTGGCCCTTTTTATGTTGTTTGTCGGGAAGAGGGTAACTGTTTAGTATGTGGGCCCGACATGGGTTGGTGTCGGGCATAACCGCAGGGTCCATCTCGGATTCTGGGGTGGAATTCGGGTCGGGTCCTGTCACCATGAGGAACACATAAATTCCAATGGAAATGAATGAAAGAATGTTGTCCATTGTTTTCTAGTCTTGGAGTTGTGTGCCTACTAATTACAATTCACAACTTAATAGTCTTTATGATGTGTTTACTAATCAGAAATTGGAATTCTCATCAGGAATTGAATTCCACTTATGGAGAATTCCTGCGTTTACTTTCACATCAAATAATTAAAAAGTAAGTGGGGCCCACACAAAATTAGGAATTCAATTCCTCATTTTGGAGGAATTCAATTCTTGAATGAGAAGTAGTATTCTAATTCATGGAGAACTAACCCATTAAGAATTCATCTTTTTTGTCTATTATATCAGGACACATTTTTAAAAATTTCAAATTTGTCATCTACTTTAACCCAACAACGAGGATATTTTAGTAATTAATACTACTCATACCCCAATTCCATATGGTTTAGTAAACAACTTCAAAATGAATCCGGAATCTAACTCTCATTAATCTATATTGTTTAGTAAACAACTTCAATAGGAATCCGGAATCTAATTCTCTTCAATCTAACTTCTCCTCAATTCAATTTATCATTAATTCAATTCTCCCTAATTCAATTATGGATTAGTAAACATAAACAAGTTGTGGATGAAGATGATAGCTAGATGGAGACGTTATGATGGAGTATCTTCCAATTTCCATATAGAAGGAGCTTGAGGGAATCGACCTTGACCACAAGTTAGTTGACTTTTTGACCCACAAAATGATGAAACCAGATTTATATGGCCTGAAAAAACGAGCTAGACTAGAAGTCGATGGGACAGTCTGTCAACATGTGATTTGATTAATGTGGTTGCTGCATGTGTAATTCCAGGGGCTATTGCACCCAATAATTATAATAAGAATTAACTACATTTTATTCCTTTCAGGTTTAGAGACATTTTGAAATCGACTTCGAGTTTTAATTTCATCAATATGAAACCCAACGTTTTTAAATATGATCAAATTACGCACTCCATCAACTTTATAATTTGATTTTATGTTAAATTGTTTAATTACGCAGACCATTGCCATTTTAGCATAAAAGTGACATTCCTACCTGCCACTTCACCAATTTAATATAAAATTAAACGGTGAAGTTGACTAAGAGCGTAATTTGACAATATTTAAAAAAGTTGAGTTTCATATTGATGAAACTGAAATATTGAGGTGCATTTTGATAATGATCCTAAACATGAAGGCAATAAAATGTAGTTAGTCCTTATAATAAAATTGGAAGAGTAAAAGCAAATATTGTTTGAACTGGATGTCACTCCAACGAATGGCAAAGAAAGCAATGATGTTGAAACGTTAAGATTGGCATCCCAGCAATTGAAATGTCAATAACATAATTTTATTACACACAATCTGCAATTTGCGTGGACAATTTTATTTATTTTTCCTTTGTTGTAGACAAGTGGCAAGTAAATTATAGTATAATATGTGCAAGGGAGTCAAGTTCCAAATAAACCTCCCCTCTCCTTTTGGCCTTCCTTGTACTTAAACAAATATTTGCAGGGGTCTCATTGCTGACAAATGATGTGCTGTAATATGCTGCAAGCTGCACTACTACCTGCCTGAAATCGAGGACGAAGTGCCAAGAGTTTTGGCATGTCCTCTGGAGTCTTGACCTGCGCGATAAGCTACAGAAGGTGTCTTACATTTGCAATTGGAGACAATTATAGGCACTAACTTTTTAGATTTGTCACCATAAACCATAGAAACAACTTTGTTTGCCCACATTACAGTTGCAGCACAGAGCTGCTTGTAGCTGGTTGGAGCAGGGTGAATTGGGCAAAAATCCAGTTTTGGTTTGATTATGGACAAGTAGAGGGGAAAAGGCACTGGTTATTTCAATATTGAGTACATTGTAACAGTTCAAATTTGACAACAAGGACTATTGTAACTTGGGCATTGGAAGACTTAAATATATATACAATGTATGACAAACAACACTGCATAAATTTATATGATCTAATGATCCTTAACGAGGCTCGAGTTGTGTAATGGTTAAACCATTAGAAGACGGTTCGTTGTTAACTAGGGGAAATTCCCCGCTGAGTAAATCCTTTTCTGGAACAAATCCTGGTTCATTGGGCTCAGGCAAGGCACTTTCACTACATAACATCTGAACTACAGATGACATGGTTGGCCTGTCCTCAGGCTGTAGTTGCACACATAACAGACTGACATGGATGCATCGCAGTACGTCTGATAGAGTGCACGAGTTTGCAAACAATTCGTCAATCAGCTCTAATGGCCTTCCTTCTTTCCACAATCTCCATGCCTAAAACATGTTGAACAATTTGTCAGTCGTTCTTTTAACATACATAAGAAAAAGAAATCTTCGGCTTGACCTTACTGGTTTAACTTACATTTCCAATAAGATTCAGGCGGTGGTTCAAATGATAGAACCCTTTACTTTTCTTTCCACTTATTATCTCCAGCAGTAAAATACCAAAGCTAAAGACATCAGATTTCACTGAGAATTGCCCTTCAGTAGCATATTCAGGTGCCATGTAACCACTATATATAGAAAAGATCATTGAAACAAATTTAAGCAATGTTAAATTACAAACAAAAGGAGAATTGTATAGTATGCAAAGAAAATGCCAGAAATACTTACTATGTTCCAACCACCCTGTTTGTATTTCCTTCAGTTTGATCTCCACCAAAAGTTCTAGCAAGACCAAAATCTGAGATCTTCGGGTTCAAGTCTCTATCAAGCAACACATTACTTGCTTTGAGATCTCTGTGTATAATCCTCAGTCTGGAATCCTGATGAAGATAGAGAAGCCCCCGAGCAATCCCACAGATAATTTGGAAGCGCTGAGGCCAATCTAACAATTTACGTCGTGTTTCATCTGGAAAGTTTTAAACTTGAAATCTCAGAGGAGTATTGTACAGTAGGCTAGTCCCACTGCATTATCAGAATTTGAAGGGAACAAACCAAAAACAAAGTCCAACTAGATTCAGAATTTTAAGGGAACAAACCAAAAAGGAAGTAGTCCAAGCTTTTGTTGGGCATGTATTCATAGATCAGCAATTTCTCCTCTCCCTGAATGCAGCAACCAAGAAGCTTTACAAGATTTCGGTGTTGAAGTTTGGCAATCAGTATTACTTCATTTTTGAACTCCTTTATTCCTTGTCCAGAACTTCTTGAAAGTCTCTTGACTGCAATTTCTTGACCATCTACTAGTCTACCCTGAAGATTATTGCAAAAAGATGGTGATGTCCCTGATGAAGCAAGTGCGTCCTCAAACTATGGTTCTTATACTAGCAGATTAAAAACTACCTTGTATACAGGTCCGAAACCGCCTTCACCAAGCTTATTGTTGACTGAAAAGAAATTAGTGGCACCCTCTATTGTTGTCAAGTCGAACAATGGCAGCTCCAGATCTTCGTCTTTCTGTTCTTCAATGTCTTGACCTTATATAACCAATAAAAAGTACAAACTATCAGTCATGTCCTGCTCTTCATTGTTTAGGCCTTGTACATTTATAGCTACTCTTGTTCAAGATAATGAACTAGTGATTCAATTACATGATATGCGTAAATGGTAAATTCTAATTCTATCACTGCAAAGGCGGTTAGAGTAGGTAATCTTACCTTTGACATTTTTGCTGCCTCTGACTTTGAGAATGCAACAATAGCCAACTAAGAGCATCCCAAGAATAAGGGAAGAGGCAGATGCAATAATCACAGCTATCTTCCACTTCTCATATTTCCCACCTTCATGGATGATTTTGTTGGAGACAGTATGCAGACACAGTTAAAGTCAAGACAAAACTTATACATATAACAGAAAAGGGACATTTTGATTCATAAAGATCAAATTGGAACATCCATATACTTATAAACAAGTTCATACCTAGTTCTGAAGCTGATATCTTGATATATATATCCTGGCCACCACCTGGCATTTGCTTGATATCGACTAGATCATCGAACCAGATGGCACAACCACTGCCTCCTCCTCTCACATCCAAGTTTGTATAAGCAGAACAAGAACAATTAGACAAGCATTTGGCCCTGCATTCAATGAGATTAATGCTTTTATCGACCCAACTATGTGTAGTATCGGGCAATTTCAACCCGGGATACTCGGCAAATCCATCATTGTTGCAGCTCAACGGCTTCCTGCGCTCACAGCCTTGTGAAAACTCATTTAAGTTCCAGTTCTCCAGTGATCTAGGAATGAACCTATCTAAACATTCACAAATTGGCGATGAACTAAGAACACAATTGCCATTTCCACCACAGTGGCCATAACTATCACAAGGGTCTCTTGGAAACGTCGCATAAATTGTCCAATTTTGGTCTGCTTCGGACCAAATCCACTCCTGTCGGTATGGCGGCGACATGGTTTGGTTCATGATCATCCTTCCAAGTGAAGACTTATTCACCATGTGGATTGTCATGTAAACCTCATCCTCATTGGAGATGAAACTGAAGTTCAAAGCTGGAAGTGCCTTGGCTGGCTTACCACTGAACAAAACACCATTCCATGGGCCACTTCTCAAGTACTCTTTGGACCCTTTCCACATAACTGGCTCAGGATACTTATGCAGCTCCATTTCCCAGATGAAGTCCCCAGGAGAAGGGTCATCTGGACTTTTCCATGCCGTTAAACGTCGATTAAGTCCGGTCCTCAAATCCCATCCAAGCTTCATCCCTGGCAACAAAGTGTCAGATGGGTAGTCAAAACTTTGCCACAAATAATTTTCTGAGTTTGCATCTTTCTCATCTCTGAGGACAAGATTGCCATTGTCCAAGAGCTGCAGGACAGGGCTCTGGCTCTGGGATTTTTTTGATGAATTTGTAGACCAAACAACAGTCTTGTTGTTGTTGACAAGAACAAGGTTCCCTGTGCTGTTGATCATCAAATTTCCAGTGGAACCATTGATTGGAGTTTGCCTGTTTGCAACCCAAACAACAGTTTGAGTTGGGATGTTCTTGTACCAAATTCCCAAGTAGCGGCTCTTGGAAATGCCTGGACTGAAAAAACCCAGCTCAAATATTCCACCCGGAGAAGAAACCAAGGACTTGCCATCACTGAGATACTGAGACGAAGTAATGGTATCAGCAGCTGATGAAATTCTGCTCAGAGAAAAGATTAAGCAGATACTGAAAACCAAGAAACAGAGGAGCTCCATTGAAAACTATTCTAGCTTTTTCAGTATCAAGCTTACTGCTTACAAGTTGAAGCATAGATACTATTTGGTGGAGCATTAAGAACCCAATGACCCGGAACTGCACGCAGTTGACTTGTCTGCAGTACACATTAACAGCGCACTCAATTTCTTTATCTTTTTGGCCAACGGGTCTAGAGGGAAACAGCCTTTTAGGATTGAATAGCCATGACACTTTCGTAGTACGTGTCAGAATTCTACTCTGTAGTTTTAAATTATCACTTATATTTAAAAAAAATTCTGAATCATTTTCTTACAATGAAGATTTTGTATTGAAAATAAAAAGGAGACGTTCCTTGATATATATTTGGGTAATGCTAGATTTATCACATTTTTCATACCATATTTATATCATATTTCTAATAGAGGTGGCACCTACCAATACAATGGATTTTCCGAACCAATATAACGGGACTCACCTCTATTAGAGAAGTGGTATAAATGTAGTATGAAAAATGTGGTAAGCTTAGCATTTTCCTATATATTTTAGTGGGAAGTTGAAAACGTTTTTTTTTTTGGGTCAAAATTTTAAAAGACTTTTCTTAATTGAGATTGGAAAATAATATAGTAAACTCACCACTACACTGAGGACGTTGAAAGCTTTGACGTAGCCCGTGGATGGCTTTCAACTTGCAGCGACGGAATCATATAATTGTGGACTATGCACACTAGTTAGTAAAAAACAAGGCGTCCCCTTTTTCCATGCTAATATTATAGACTAGAGTAATGCTCTTGACCAAGGTTTACTTTAGATCTTGACACCTTTTAATGAGGTGGTTGGCTGATACTTTTTCACTGACAAAACGTCACTTTTGATTCATTTTGGTTTTTCACTTTTATCGTTAAGGTTCATGTAGTTTTAATTTGGTCATTTTTAACCGATGGTTTCAATTTAAGAACAATTCTCAATTTCAATAAATTGCTTTTAACTTTTGTTATTTATAGAGGGGCAATTTAGTTCACAAGTTATTAAAAAGTTAATTCCTTTTAAATACAAATATAAATTAAAAATAATTTTAAAATAAAAATAAAACATCCATCTCCCCCTTAACACCAACCCCAACCAACAATCCCCACCCAACCCCAGCCAGCAACCACCTCCCAATAATTGGCATTTGTAGACAATGACGCAGTGCAACTGTAATTATTCTTTATTCTTCCTAAGCATAAAGAGTTTGTTTAATTTTCCATTTGCACTTGCATGCAGTGATGATTAATTATAAATGGGCCTTAAAATTCTTTCTAAAATAAAAGAGTCAAACATAACTCTCTCATAGTCATGGAGGTGCAACTCTCATTCTTTCTGAACACTCTTGTGCCAATAGCATATGATAAGTCAAAGTTGCCCCAGGGGCCGATTTGGTTGCTTGGGTTTTTTTTTTGGTTTGAGTTGCTTGGGATTTTTTTAATTAATATTTATATTCTTTATTTTTAAAAGGAATTAAAATTTTAATAATTTGTGGACTAAATTGCTCCTCAACAAATAACATTAAGTAAAAAAAAAATTGACAGAAATTGAGAATTGTCCTTGAATTACTTCAACTTGAAACCACATGAACAAAAATGAGCAAATTGAAACAACATGGACCTTAGTGGTAAAAGTGACAAACCACAAGGACCAAAAATGACATTTTGCCTTTTTAATATAACACTCTCTGATATAGTTAGATGTAAAGTTCTTCTAACAGGATACTCGTTCCTCGAATGTATTTCTATTCAATTTTCTTTACGTTGGATTTCATTTATTGGTGTAGTCTTTAGTCCAAAATGTGATACTTAAAACTTAAAATCAAAAGTGTCAACGAGGTTTAGTTAAGTAGAAAAGGATCTTGACTTGCAGACCAGCAGTCACAGATTCGAACTCTCATCCCCTCAACTCTGTTGAAGGAGTTTGAACACACATCTGAAAGTATGAAGATTTTGGTTAAAGTTTAGGTACCATTCGTATAATTTGCCCTTCCCCTTAATCAATCAATCGTTAGCATTGCACATCCTGCACAGTTCTAGTTCATTTTATTATGTTTTCAGGCCTACTCAACCTAAATAAAAAATAAAATTCAATTGTTTGTTGAACTACTTTGTTGCTGAAGTCTAAAGATAAATAAAGTTGGGTTATTTTATCACCAAAAGCAACTCATCAACAAGACTTGACTTTGTTTTTTTGGTTTTTGTATTTTTATCTTTAGGATGATTTTATTAGCACCACATTATTTGCTTTTTACACCTCATACTAATTTTAAATATGAATAACCTATTTTACCTTTATACATAATTACCGTTAAAGACAAAAAATATTTTAAATAAAAATAAAAATTGCTCACTACACCCCACATATGTTCCTCCTCCACCTCTTTTTCAAATCCTATTTTCTTTTTGTTGATTTCGATTCTTCGATCAATTAGTTTGTTTTGTCAAAAGCCAATTTGAAGTCGCAGCCCTCAACTGACCGGAGGAACCCGAAAGACTCAATGACGGGGAGGTATACCTTGATATTATAGAGTGGGGTACCAGGCCTCTGAATTTCCTCAGACACATGCCCATGTTTCTGATTAAGAACACTGTAGATACCACCAAGAGCCTACTCTAGAGCTTGGATTTCAACAAGATATACAGGTTCAAGGAGCCTTGGCTTGGCAGTGAGCTGGGAAGCATAGATGACCCTCCTAGCAGTGGGAATGACCTGACCACCTCCTCTGTGGATGGCATCAGCATGAAGAACCACATCGCAGACTTCAAAGCAAATACCCCTCATGTTTTCTTCTGCCAATGCACCTTCCTTTGAAGCCCACTGGAAACCAGCAACAACAGAGTCCTTAATTTCATTAAGGTACTGAACTCCCTTACACATATCCACCACCATGTTAGGACCCGTGGTCTCAGGGCCAAAACACCAGATTTTCTTAGCAAGATCCTTGTCCCAACCAAACTCTTCAGCCAAGATCTTGGAACGAATGTTGGGATCATCTCTTGGGCCAATACGACCATCATCAATTGCCTCAGGAAGACCTTCCTCCAAGGGAGTAGCGATGGGTGGCTCTGTCCGCCTGCACACCTCACCTCATTCCATGTGTGTTGGTAGCTTCTGTGCGATGGGTTCCCGTTAAAAATGAAAGGGAGTAACGATGGGGTGGCTCTGAAAATGAATGAGGTTTTCGATGGGGTGTGTTTAAAATGAGATATGATTTAGTTAGGAATAGGGTTTGGTGAGGGCAATTTAGGAAGCAATATGGGGTGTATTGAGTATTTATAAAATTGATTAAAATTTAGTGAGGTGTAAAGAGAATGTGGAGTGTAAATAGCAAATAATGGGGTGTAAATAAAATCACCCTTATCTTTAATATCAATAACCCACTTGGACTATTTTCTGTGTGAATTTTCAAACCACTACATAATCTCTCATTCAAGAAGAGAAACTCTTGGTCCGACGACCACGTCACTCGTGTGACCGCTTTCATGAGCAAGCAAGAGTTCCAGCATTTGCGTCTCATCCGGGAGAAATTTTTAAATATACCGGGTACACTACGTGTCTGGTGTACCATCCAATAGACCTAGGACATTTGGAATTACTTTCTAATTTATTGCATTATTTTTTATGACACATGGGCGGGCTGCATTGGAAACATTCCACATGTCCTACACCTAGTGGATGGTACACCAGCCACGTGGTGTACCGGGAACACCCAAAAATTACTCCTCATCCGGGCCTAGGTTGATATAACTCGAAAAAGAAGTTACGTCTAACACATGTGCAAAATTAATTCGTTAAAATTACAAAAAAAAAGAAGGAAAGAGCCAAGTATTTTCCTTCCAGAAATTTTCGGGGGAAACTTGGATTGTCAATGGTTTCCATTGAGCCTGTTGTTTTTCCTTGAGTCAAAAAGCTTGTCGAAAATGCATCACATGCCTCTGTAATTTCTAGATTTCCAGACATTTCATCTATTTCTATAAATAATAAAAAAGTGATTTTTTTATTTTTACTAAAGAATTAATATTTATAACTCCAAAGTTTTATATTTTTCCTTTCTAGAAATATTGTACAAAAGGATATTAAAACTATGAGAACAAGGACTTGTAAAACAACCTTCTGGAAAACGCACCCCTTAATAAGTCTAATTCGTTGACAAATTTAGTTCGATCCAATTTCTTTTCTTCAGCGTTTAACCTCAAAGTCGTAAATGTATGCCGTGACTGAAAAAGCAAGTCCCGCTCACGGGTCATCAAATAAATGCATTTCTTTTCATTTAAAAATAGAAAAGGAAAAGAAGAAGAAGCCTTTCTTTTCTATGGCTTATTATCACATTGACTTCAGACTTTGGCTTTCCGAACCAGAGTACGTTATTCACGTTTTAGGTCCAAAGGTCACATATGCTCCTACGTCGCTCATTGTGTATTTTAACTGATTTTAAGTTGGATACTAAGATTCCAATTCCAATTTCAAATTTCACATTGTCATGCTTTAAGATAACCTTACTGCTTTGTTCACAAACTGTACGTTTGAAAAATAGTTGGTGGCATATGCATGTAGTATGACATGAACAGCTAAAAGGTTTTTATCACTCAACCTAAATATTGTTCAATTACGGACACCATTTCGATCTATAAACTAAGTTACCACGAGCTAATCGATCCTTAACGAGCCTCCAAAAGTGTTATTGATATTTTGTTTGTTGAAGATGATTGTGATTCCTTTTCTATAAAGAAACCAGGTTGTTTGGGCTGAGCCAATGCTATCTCACTTCCCAGCATTATAACCACGGATGCCATGCTTGGTCTATCCTCGGGATGATGTTGCACACATAAGAGACTAACATGGATGCAACGTAGCACTTCCGATAGAGTACATGAGCTTTCTAAACACGTATCAATCAGTTCTAAAGGCCTTCCTTGATTCCATAATATCCATGCCTGGAACATGTCAAAACTCCTTTGTGGTCAATTGCCATTCACATATCTAATATGTATGATGCAGAAAGTATACTGCTGATACTTACATGTCCAATAAGGCTATGGCTGTGGTCTGGATGGTAGAACCCCTTATTTTTCCTTCCACTTATGACCTCCAGCAACAAAATACCAAAGCTAAATACATCTGATTTTACAGAAAACAGCCCATCAATAGCATATTCAGGTGCCATGTAACCGCTGTTGAAAGTAGAAACATCATATGCAGGTGAGAACATAATAAACCATTGATAAGGATGAAAACTAGATCGTGCAAAATATTATTAAAAAAACTTACTATGTTCCAACCACTCTGTTTGTATTTCCACCTGTCTGATCTCCTCCGATTAATGTTCTAGCCAAGCCAAAGTCTGAAATTTTTGGATTCATTTCATTATCAAGTAAAACATTACTTGCTTTGAGATCTCTATGAATAATTCTTAGCCTGGAATCTTGATGGAGATAGAGGAGACCCCGAGCAATTCCACAGATAATCTGGAAACGTTTAGGCCAATCTAACAGTAGTCGTCCTCTCACTTGATCTGGCAAGGTTGATCCAAATCCAACTTCAGTTCTATTTACAAAACTGTTTAAAAAACTATATATGAATTATTTTACAACAATTAAGCAATTAATTCTGCCTAAACAAGTTTCCAAAGGTCCAAACCGAAAATAAAGGAGTCCAGGCTTCCGTTGGGCATGTATTCATAAATCAGCATTTTCTCCTCTCCTTGAACGCAGTATCCAAGAAGCTTTACAAGATTTCGATGCTGAAGCTTGGCAATCAGAATAACTTCATTCTTGAACTCATTCAATCCTTGGCCAGAACTTCTTGAAAGCCTCTTCACAGCAATTTCTTGTCCATGTAGTGTCCCCTGGAAATTTACAGTATTTCAACATATTGCGAAACTCTGGATGAAGTGATTCTTTCTTAGTTTGGCCCTTATTATAAAGCAAGTTACAAGTTTACCCTGTAAACAGGTCCAAATCCACCTTCTCCGAGCTTGTTATCGCTTGAAAAGTTATTTGTGGCACCTAGTACTGTGGGTAGGTCGAAGAGCGGGAGCTCCAGGTCCTCCTTTGGTTCCCCTTCATTGTTCTGATTTGTTTCGCCTATTTCTGTTTTCTCTCATATAGTAGAAATGGGCTTCATGTTAGCGATAGCCTATCAGTAAGAGTAAGCAAACGAAAACTTATATATGCAGATGGAATATGTAATAGTTTCACCATATCTCTTCTAACCAAATTAAACTCGATCGAACTTTAAATCCTTCTCTCAAATACTCATCAAAATACAATCAAACACCCGCAAACATTTTGCAAAGATGGGCAGGGTAGGGTAGTTAATCTACCTTCTAATTTTCTCCTGCTTCGGCGAAGGTAATATCCAACTAACAGCACTCCAGAAAGCACTATTACTACGGAAACTGCAATTGTCAGTGCTGTCTTCAGTTTACCGCCATTTTCTTCATTATGGTTGTACGATGCAGTAGAGACTAGATGATAAATAAAAAATTCAACAAAAAAAAGGAAAAATTAAGGTCAATTATTTAACTTAGAAGAAAAATGGACTTCTTATCAAAATAACATGGAATCAACAATCCAGCTACCTGTCACATAAAAAGTATTTAACAAGCAGCTAATGTTACAAAGTTCCATACCTAATTCTGAAGCTGACATTCGAATATACAGATCCTGCCCAGCAGCTGGAAACTGCCTGATATCTATTAGATCATCAAACCAGATAGCGCAGCCAGTACCTCCTCCTCTGATATCCGAGCTTGTATAAGCCATACAAGAACAGTTGTTCAAGCATTTGGTTCTGCATTCCTTGAGATTCATACTTTTGCTCACCCAAGAATGTGTTGTATCTGGCAGTTTCAAGCCAACAAATTTGACAAAGCCATCTTTATATCTTTCCTGGCAGCTTAACGGTTTATTGTGCATACATCCTAGAGACCAGTCCATCAAATTCCATTTTTCTTGAGACCTAGGCTTGAATCCTTTTAGACATTGGCAGACTGGATTCTCACCAATGATACACTTTCCATTGCCTCCACAGAGGCCATACTTATCACACAAATCTCTTGGTACTGATGAATAGGCCCTCCAAGTTTGGTCTGCTTCAATCCATGTAAAGCGATCACGAGTACTGGTGGTTTGGTTCAAAACTAATCTTGAGATTACAGACTTATTTTGAAGGTTGTACATGTAGTACACTTCATCGTCATTATGGACAAAGTTGAAACTATAAAGTGGATTAGGCCTTAATTCTGGTGAACCACTGAATCTCAGGCCATTCCATGGGCCAGTACGATAGTATTTTGTAGTGCCTTTCCGAACATATCCCTCAGGATAAGTATCAAGTTCCATTTCAATCCCATATGTGAAATCTCCTGGACACGGGTCTTCTGAATTCTTCCATGCTGATAAACTCCGTTTTATACCTGTTCTCAAGTCCCATCCCATCTTCATTCCTGGTAACAACGTATCAGAAGGATAGTCGAAGCTTTGCCACAAATAGGTTTCTCCATCTCTTAGTACTAAATTCCCAGAATCTAAAAGCTCTACCGTTGCACTTGGGGCATGTTTAGCTGAGCTTATCCACCAAACAAAACTCTTATTCTGACCTAACAGCACAAGATTGCCTGTGCTGTTTATCATCAAGATGCCGGAAGAATCATTAATGGGGTTGCATCTGTTTGCAACCCAAACAACAGTTCTAACTGGGATGTTGTTGTACCAAATCCCCAAGTAACGATTCATGGAACTACCTGGACTGAAGAAACCAAGCTCAAAGCTTCCATCACTTGAAACCAAGGTTGTATTGTTGTCACGGATAGACTGCGAGGGGCTAATGCTGTCAACTGCAACGGAAATTGTGAATAACAGAAAGAGAAAATTAGTACTGATGATAAGCAAAAAACAAAGTTCACCCATTAAATTATAAATTTCCTTGATGTCCTGCCCAATGGTTTCCTGCAAGTTAAACATATAATTGGAAAGAAAAGATAGTTGTGGTTCAGAATTGATAGGATTATATGCATCCTCAACCAAACGACAAGTCAAAAGTGAGTCCATCAATGGTGAGGCCCTACCTGTCAACATCTAAATACAAAATGGCTTTTGGAGTAAAAGTTTCCATCTTGGACGAAAATCAACCCCAGATTTTACATTGTTACTGCCTAAGCTAAAAGAAATTTGAGCTTTTTGGCTCAAAATCTTGCCTATTTGAATTCGTTACTTCAAAATTTCAAAAGAGAACTAACAGAAGAGAAAATTTGGGTTCTGGGTACTTACTGTTGGCAGTTGAAGATTGTCAAAGACAGAAAGTGGCGGCATTGTTGTTTCGTCTGCGACGTCCAGATATCATCACTGTAATCTCTGTTTCCAACTTTCCACAATGCTCTGAACCAAAATCAGCACTCTCCTCTGCTTGTACGGAACAACAAATAAGTACTTGGGCGGCTCGCCAATGCCACCCTCTTCCCTTTCTACCTTAAACTTTCCGGCTTCTCCCTTTTTCTCCCTGTTACTGCTCATTTTAGCCATCGTTCGTTCGTAAACAAATTAATCAAATAAAAGACTTTTCGAATTTCTCTATACAAGAGCTACTTAAGCTATACCTGCATCCCAAAAAACCTTAAGGGATAGCATTGTATAAGAGAATCCACAATGGGCTCTTTAAACCAATTCATTAGACAAATTTTAGAGAGAAATTGGAAAAATACAATTCCAACCATGCTCCATATTCACCTCCTAAAATAGGGAGACTTAGAGCTCCTAAATCTGAGGAGAGAGAAAAGACTCCTAATGACTCCCTATAATTTAATGTTGTTTTATTTAATGAGTATTTCAAACCTTTAATTAATGCTAACTATTTTTTATATGATTTTTTAATAGAAATTGACCAATTAAAAAATAGTTATAGCATTTATGACTCTCTAAACTAGAGAATATGATTGGAGTTTAAATTTTATAGAGAGCTTCTAAAATAACTTTTACATATTTTTAGCTAAATTTTAACTAAAAAATAAAAGGCATGATTGTGGATGCTCTAATACAATAATACGTAGATAAGTTATCCTAAGTGTCGTTTATTGACTGAGGATAGCAAAAAGTACTTTCCCTAGAGTTTCTCTCCTACCTGATGTGAGTTTGGTTCATGGGGATTGTGGTTCATGGGGGCTTGAGAATGATGGGAGTGTTATGTCTCATTAATGATTTTAGCCCAATCACTTTATGCTAATAGCGCTTTTTCATAGAATCACATTGTTTGGCTATCAACATAAAAGGGCTTTTTGTACTGTACATAAAAGTTAGGACTTTTTTGTTCTGTTTTTGTATTTTTATCTTTAATATCAATAACCCTCTTGGACTATTCTGTGTGAATTTTCAAACCACCACATAATCTCTCATTCTAGAAGAGAAATTCTTGGTCCGACGACCACGTCACTCGTGTGACCGCTTTCATGAGCAAGCAAGAGTTCCAGCTTTTGCGTGTCGTGCGGGCCTAGGTTGATTTAACTCGAAAAAGACACTACGTAGCAAAATTAATTCGTTAAAATTACAAAGGAATAAGTTCACATATATCGTGTCAGTGATTTGTCTGTAAGAAAGAAGGAAAGAGCCAAGTATTTTCCTTCCAGAAATTCTCACGGGATGCACGGTAGAAACTTGGATTGTCAATGGTTTCCATTAAGCCTGTTGTTTTTCCTTGAGTCAAAAAGCTTCTGGAAAATGCATCACATGCCTCTGTAATTTCTAGATTTCCACAGACATTTCATCTATTTCTCAAAAAAATGATTTTTTATTTATTTATCTGTATTATTTTTTATTTTTACTACAGAACAAATATTTATAACTCCAAAGTTCTATATTTTTCATTTCTAGAAATTAACACGTGTGTCAATTGGTTTTTTTTAAATTTTTAAATTTTATTTTAGAATTAAAAATAATAATGGGTAGTTGTGTTTTATAAAAATATGACTTATTATATGATTTTCTTTTTAATTTTAATTTTTTTAAATATGAAAAAGTGTAAATTTACCATATTATCCTCATTTAATTAATAATTTCAATTCTTAATGTTTGCATTAACCAATGAAATTTTATGATATTTTGAATGTTTTCACAATTCCCTACCTTTTTGCTTTATATATTATATATATAGATATTGAACAAAAGGATATTAAAACTATGAGAACAATGACTTGGTAAAAATTTATCGAAATCAAATGGACAATGGACTTTGATAATTTGTGGATTGCGATGGGAGTTGCTTTGTTTTTCTATACAAGTCAACAAGCTTCTGGAAAACACACCCCACTTCCACCCCAAAGGGTAAGGGGAGGTAAGGGCTGCCACTATTCACGTGAATAGTGGCAGCCCTTGTCTTTGTTAGCTCCACCCAAAGGGTAAGGGCAAGACAATTACTATTCACTTTATTATTATTTTTACTTAAACAATTAATTTGGATACGATTTTCGGATAAGATTTTTGGTTGCCACGTGTCACTATTCATTAAAAAATTCTCAAATAAATTTTGTGATAAAATATTTGGATTAAATTTTCGGATAAGATTTTCGGTTGCCATGTATCACTATTTATTAAAAAATTCACAACATACAATTGAAAATACCTACTCACTCATCATACAATTTAAATACTCCGGGTCCTCATAGTCCGACACAATCGAGTATGAAGACGGCTCAATCATTGGGGGAGGCGGTTCAACCGGATCACCACGTGGCGGAGTATTTTCCTTCGAAGGATGTAATCATGCCATTATTTCCTCCACAGAACGCACCACGGGAACTGATTGCGGGCATTGTTCGCTTGAGGAGCCATGTGTAATGGTTTTCTTCACAGAACTGAACGAACCACGTGTATTGAATTTCGAACAATTCTTCACAACATCCTAACATTGCTGATTTTTGAATTTTTTATTACCACATGCACAAAACCACATTTGTGCTTGAAGAATCTATTAAAGAAATGAAATTGTAAATCCAAGAAAATATTTTCTTTTAAAATGACATTAAATTGAATAAAGCGGAAATTAGAAATTTGTTACCTCGTCGCCAAGATTTTCACCGCTCCGAATCATTTCCCTTGCTTTTGCCAATGCATCTCTCCATTTTCCTAACTCTTTATTCAAAATTTTCCACCTACTAGCCAAGGCCAGTTCTGTCCGAGTCGAACTCGATCTTTCACAAAATTCTCCATGAATTTTTCTCCACATATGAGAGAATTTCATCTCATTGCCTGTGATTGGGCAATGAACAACTTTGACCCAACACTCACACAACAAAATATCCTCAACGGTTGTCCACGTGCCTCTAGCTTCTTTGGAAGAGGCCATTTAATCTTTTGACACAAATTGAATTTTGTGAAGGAGAAAAATAGTTTGTGTGGAAAGTGAAAAATATTTTGGGTGGAAAGTGAAAAATATTTTGTGTGGAAAGTGAAAAATATTTGAAGGAGATGAATTTGTATGAAGATTTGTTGTGGAAAGTGAATAATATTGGTAGGTATTTATAGAAAAAAATTTCAGAATTTTTTGGTATTTTTAAAACAATTCTAAGGAGAAAAATATTTGATGTGGAAAGTGAAAAATATTGGAAGGAGATGAATTTGGATGAAGATGTGGTGTGGAAAGTGAATAAGTATGGTAAGTATTTATAGAAAAAAAAATTTCCTATTTTTTTCAATTTTTTTACCCAAAAAATTGCCCAGCCGTTGGATTGTACAAAAAAAAGGGATCGGAGGCTCCAGAATGCGCCACGTGGTGTGTAGCCGTTGGGCACTGATGTCAGCGGGTGGAATTCAAATTTTTTTACCATTGGCGCGTGTAAAAAATTTAAACTCCGCTCACTAACGTCAGATCGACTTCGGGCTGGTGGGCTGGCGAGAATCACCCATGGGCTTGCCCGGGCTCGTGGGACCCATGCCTTGCCTGGGCTTGGGCTGTTGCACTGGAGTCGATTTTCGGCCCAAGGGCCCCTTCCTGCCTGCCCTTCACTGATGCAGTGGACTTGCTCTAATAAGTCTAATTAGTTGACAAATTTAGTTCGATCCAATTTCTTTTCTTCAACTTTTAACCTCAAAGTTGTAAATGCACGCTATGGCTGAAAAAGCAGGTCACGCTCACGGGTCATCAAATAAATGCATTTCTTTTCATTTAAAAATAGAAAAGGAAAAGAAGAAGAAGCCTTTCTTTTCTATGCCTTATTATCACATTGACTTCAGACTTTGGCTTTTCGAACCAGAGTACGATATTCACGTTTTGAGTCCAATGGTCACATATGCTCCTACGTCACTCATTGTGCATTGTTCTTTAGTATTTTAACTGATTTTAAGTTGGATACTAGGATTCTAATTCCAATTTCAAATTTCACATTGTCATGCTTTAAGATAACCTTACTGCTTTGTTCACAAAGTGTACGTTTGAAAAATAGTTGGTGGCATTAGGCATATGCATGTAGTATGACATGAATAACTAAAAGGCACTACTACAAAAATCGCAATAGATGATGGTAATTTACCGTCGTAAATTTAGTTTTTCAACCGTCGAGGAATCGACCGACATCTTTTACGCATAAAACCACGACGGTAAAATCCCGTCGTCTATTATTTATAAAGACAACGCTTTTAATCAAAACCGTCGTCTATTAATTTAAAGACGACGGTTTTTATGAAATACATGACGTCTATTATATATAAAGACAACGGTTTGTAAGAACTGTCGTCTATTATGAAATAACAGTCGTCTATTATATGTAAAAACGACGGTTTTTATGAAAAACTGTCGTCTATTATATATAAAGACGACAATTTTTATGAAAGAAATGTCGTCTATTATATGTAAAGAAGACGGTTTTGTGATAGAATTGTCGTCTATTAATGTAAAGACGACGGTTTTTTTTGAAAGAACTGTCGTTTATTATATCCAAAGACGTAGTAATTTTACATTTTATCTTTTTTTTTTCTTGCTTCCAATGGTTCTCTACAACGATTTTAGCTAAAAAAACAACCATAATGCTTTGTGAACAATAAATTCAGCTCCAAATAATCCACACCATACAATAAATATACTCAAGAATAATTTGTTTCATAAAACTTGAAGATTCAATAATAATTACATAGTTTACCAATCTTCATTCCTACTATATATCCATACAAAATATCATATCCATAATATTAAACTATAATTAGAAAAAGAGGGGCTACATATGAAATTCGATCCGAATTTCATCAATTTGTTCTTGTGTGTATGAGTTAGCGTTGCCTTCTTGCACTGCAAAACCAGGATTAAAAAAAAGAAGCAAGTTTTAGTCAGAGATACATTTATAAACCAAGGAAACAAGAAACAAAAGCCAGAAGAGGGGAGCATAACTTATTTGGATTTCCATATTGAAACTGCAAATGTTCAAACAAATTAACTTCAATAATTTGAGAAACTGAAAACCGGAATGAAAGAGGTAACATTTACAACTATAACAAGAGTTTAATGAAATGTACCTCTGACTTGGAGCAATCTGATGGTGACAGAAAACTTTAAGGTTAGAATATGAGTTGAAGAAAGATAGCGAAATGTTATATATATAGGGTTTAGGGCAAATTCGAAAAATTACAATTCGCGGTCAAATTTTTCAAATGACCGCATTTTTAAAGACGACGGAAAGTCAAATTAAAACATCGTATAAATTAAAATATACACGACGGTTTTTAAATAATAGGGACGTTATAAATATATACTACGTCAGTTAGTTACAAACAAAGTCGTTGTAAAATATTTTCACGACCCTCAGCATAAAACCGACGTCTTAAATAAAAATAACTACAGAGAAATAGAACTTTGTGTTAAACAAGAAACTAAATATGCAATCTTTCTTGGGAACTCAGTTGTTGTTTTACACCAAACCGAAGTTCTTAGATTGGTTGAGTGTAAAAACACAACCGAGTTCCAAAGAAAGACATTCTTGCATGACTGAAACCATTCAGAGATGTGAGAATTGAGATATACTGAACGTTTGGACTAAAAACTACAATTTAAAGGAATTATTTAGAATTGGAAAACTAAAAGTGACTTTATTACGACTTGGAAACCGAAAATGGCCTTTATTTCGACTTGGAAACCTAAAAGCCGCCGTTTCACTCCCAATTTCGCAGATAAAGCGTGACGTTTCAGTTCGAAAGTTTGAAGTTGAAACCTACAACGACGGTATTTATGTTTTCCGTCATTGCTTTACCGACGCTTATTTCGACTTTTGTTGTCGTGCTTGTTTTAAACAACAACGAAGGTATAATTAATAGAAACGACGTGAAAATGATGTACAACGGCGATATAATTAATAGAACTGTCGTATTATCTGAAAAACCACGTCGCTATATTATATTATGACGACGTGGTAACGATTTACCACCACCTTTTCTTTATAAGAACTGTCGTAGTCTAATGTGTAATACGGCGTAAAATAATAAAAGACATACGTGGATATTTTAAAATTAGACGGCATTCTGTATGTATTGTAGCCGTGGTTAATTAACTTTACATGTCGGTAATTATCAAATTACGGTCGTATTAAATAGTACTTGGTACGTCTGTTAATAATACAATTACCGTCGTGTTTATTGGATGTTCAAAACGGCGGTATTATATGTAAAACGTCGTCTATAATTACTACGTCGGTATATTTACACATACTGAACGTTTGGACTAAAAACTCCAATTTAAAGGAATTATTTAGAATTGGAAAACTAAAAGTGACTTTATTATGACTTGGAAACCGAAAAGGGCCTTTATTTCGACTTGGAAACCTAAAAGCCGCCGTTTCAGTCCCCAATTTCGCAGATAAAGCGTGACATTTCAGTTCGAAAGTTTCGAAGTTGAAACCTACAACGACGGTATTTATGTTTTCCGTCGTCGTTTTACTGACGTTTATTTCAACTTTTGTTGTCGTGCTTGTTTTAAACAACAACGACGGTATAATTAATAGAAACGACGTGAAAATGATGTACAACGGCGATATAATTAATAGAACTGTCAGACATCTGAAAAACCACGCCGCTATATTATATTATGACGACGTGGTAACGATTTACCACCACCTTTTCTTTATAAGAACTGTCGTAGTCTAATGTGTAATACGGCGTAAAATAATAAAAGACATACGTGGATATTTTAAAATTAGACGACGTTCTGTATGTATTGTAGCCGTGGTTAATTAACTTTACATGTCGGTAATTATCAAATTACGGTCGTATTAAATAGTACTTGATACGTCTGTTAATAATACAATTACCGTCGTGTTTATTGGATGTTCAAAACGGCGGTATTATATGTAAAACGTCGTCTATAATTACTACGTCGGTATATTTACACATACCGTCGTTGTTTATTTGTTATCTTTTTTCTGATCGGAATGGCATGTTTCATAAGACGACGCTTTTAAAGTTTTATGCGTCGTGTTTTAAAAATACCCAAATGAATTTCCAATTTTTAGGTGTTTTAGTTTCTTATCCACGTCGGTTTTTATATTACCGTCGTCGTTTAAAATTTAACGACGGTATTTATTTTGTCCGTCGTCGTTTTACCGACGTCTATTTCGATTTTTGTAGTAGTGAGGTTTTTATCACTCAACCTATCTTTTGTTCAATTACGGACACCATTTCGATCTATAAACTAAGTTACCACGAGCTAATCAATCCTTAACAAGCCTCCAAAAGTGTAATCGATATTTGAAGAAGAGCCTGCTTCATGTGATTCCTCAACACACAACTTTTCAACAAAAATCTGTACGCTAAAGCCAATGCTTTCAGTTAAAGAAACTTGTCTCTCTTTGCTATTTGCTCTGCCAAGCTTCCTTGGTATCAATTCCCAACTGACTCATTCCGTTGAAGGCCGTTCTGTTCTGATCCATCATAGCCACAAAGTTCCGATCCTCGATTGTCACCCATCGCTTAGTTCTATTTTGAACCAGAATTGATACAAGGTGGTGGCAATTTGTAGTTTTGGTTGATATGTTTTACTTGCTGTCATCCGTTTTCACTGTTTTATTTACCTTTATTGCCTTTTTCTTTGTATTAGAGAAATTATGAAGTCCTTATTTGTCTTAAGGCATAGAAAAGAACCTCGTTGATTCAGTTTACAGTTTCAGTTCACAATCTTTTGATTAGAGTCATTTACTTGGTGCGCAAGTTCTCTTATTTATTTATAGTTATTTATATTTCCGTCTATTAGAATTAATTAATGGCTTAAGTGTTTCAGTGCCCCCTGAAACATTGGTCAATTCCCACTAAACCCTCTTAAAGTTAAAGTGACCCACTTTGCCTCTTTTACCGATGTTTTGGGTCTTACTTTGCCCCTCACCGTCAAGTCTGTTAAAAATGCTGATGTGGCACCAATGGAACCCACTATTTTGCTAAACTAAGTGCCATGTGTGAAGAAAAAAATTAAAAATTAAAATTGTGGATTTAGGGCTTTGACCTCACCCATCCCCCACCAATATTCCTTCTCTTAATAAATTAGGTGTATATGAATATTTAAATATAAGAAATTTTAAAAAACAAAAAATAGAAAACCCATCATCACCAAGCCACCCTTCCCTTTCAGCATAAGAGAAATGCTAGCAACCTTCTATCTAACATTCTCTTTTGGACTTTCTCCCTTCTCCTTATGACACGTGTTAATTTCCTTACACTTAAAACCATGTCATTAATGCAAAGGACCCACTATATTGTTTTAAATGTAAGAAAAGTGACACGTGTCATAAGGAGAATGGAAAAGATCCAAAGGAGAAGGTTAGAGAGAAGGTTGCTAGCATTCCCCTTCAGCATAATTTAGTCTTTTGAGAATTGCAAGAAACCCATCGCGCCAGCTCCAATTGAGCCGACATTGCCCGAATCGTCGTTTGCGAGCTACCCCTATGTTCCTGAGAGATCTGAGGCTGAGAATCGTCGTTTCAAAGACCTTAGAGGTGTGCAATGGCGCATAAATCTTGGGATTTTGCACTCTTCTTCTTCTTCTTCTTCTTCTTCTTCTTCTTCCATTGATGATCTTCGTTGGGATTTTGCCCTCTCTCTCTCTCTCTCAATATATTCAAAATCAATCAAAGAAAAGAAAATGAAAAGGGGTTTTTGTCAACCACCATTGTTGCTTGGTGATTTGGTCTGTTGGGGAGGAGAGAGAGAAATTTGATTCCAAGATATATACCTTGACCTCAACTCAGATCTGGCCTTCGACACTGATGATAGCTGCTAGAAATGGGTAAGTGGGGTTGATTTCGTCGGTGGTTCTAAATTGAAACCCATATTTGGGCAAGAGGTTGAATTTTGCAAGCTGTTGATATGTTCCCAATCAAGACTTTGCTGGCTATACTTTTGGGATAGTTTAACGAGTTCAATATTGACATATTTGTATGGTATGGGTCCTTTTGAATTCACTACATGTGAGAAACCAGTTTTGGTTTTCACTTATTCTTTTATACATCCCAACGATGGAGATGCCAGGGTGGGGGAGGTTGGGATGGGGCGGAGCTTCTGGGTTTGGGGATGAGAGTTTGTTTGTTTGGGCAAAATCTGGTGTATGGCTCAGGGGAGGTTGGGAGACGGGAGAGGAGTGGCTGAGGGGTGGGGGTTCGTCGTGAGGGAGATAGTTTTTTTTTTTCATTTTCCTATTGATTTTAATATAATATAATTTTTTATTACTTTTTTGTCCACATGGCACTTAGTTTAGCAAAATTGTGGGTCCCATTGATGCCACTTCAGCATTTTTAACTGAGTTTTAACAGACTTAAAGATAAGGGGCAAAATGAGACACAAAACATTGGTCAATAGGGCAAAGTGGGTCACTCTAACTTTAAAGGGATTTAGTGGGAATTGACTAATATTTCATAGGTCACTGTAGTACTTAAGCCTTAATTAATTGCTAATAATGGCACGATTGTCTCTTGTTCTGTTGCCTTTACTTGGTCCTTATAACATAAAATAATGAATGTGAATAATAAAAGGAATGAAAATAAATGCTAAGTTCCATAGCTCACGTTGGCTAAAGCCTGAACCTTCATCATTGGATGGCCCTAAGTCCTTTTATTGGGCATGTTGGAAAGAATAACAGATGGAAAAATACTAACACAAGCCTGTTTATGAGATCTATGGAACTTGGGATATTAAGAAAATTTCATAAAACAAAGAATTCACATATTCATGCTTGAAGATAACCTTGCTGCTTTGTTCAAAAGTGTCCGTTGAGAAATAGTTGGTAGCATATACATGTAGTATGACATGAATGGCTAAATGGTCTTTATCACCCAACCTATCTATTGTTCAATAACTCACACCACTTCGATCTATAAACTAAATGCCCGTTTGATAACAATTTCAATTTTAGTTTTTAGTTTTTAGTAGTTTTCATTTTTTATGGTAGAGTACAGACGAAAATGAGAGTGAAAATGGGAGTGATGATGAGATTGAGAGAGAGGATAAGAGGCGAGGAAGGGAGGGTGAAGTAAGAAAAGTGAACACAATTTCAAATAGATTTTAGTTTTTAGTTTTTGTTTTCATTTTTGTTACTCCTTCCTCCCTCCTCCCCTCTCATCTTCCCTCTCAATCCAATCTTCACTCTCATTCTCACTTCCATTCTCCCTCTTTTCCCTCTATACTCTAGCACAAAAAATGAAAACTAAACACTAAAATTGAAATGGTTATCAAACGGGCGGTAAGTTACTTGTTTTGAAAGTATGCACAACAAGTAAACAAAGCATCATGAACCTATATACGACGAATTAATCGATTCTTAACGGCCCTTTAAAAGTGTAATCGATATTTCGTTTGTTGAAGATGTTTGATTACCTGAAGAAGAGCCTGCTTCATGTGATTCCTTTTCTATAAAGAAACCAGGTTGTTTGGGCTGAGCCAATGCAATCTCACTTCCCAGCACTATAACCACAGATGCCATGCTTGGTCTATCCTCGGGATGATGTTGCACGCATAAGAGACTAACATGGATGCAACGTAACACTTCCGATAGAGTACATGAGCTTTCTAAACACGCATCAATCAGTTCTAAAGGCCTTCCTTGAATCCAAAATCTCCATGCCTGAAACATGTCAAAACTAGTGGTCAATTGCCATTCACATGTCTAATATGTATCAAGAAGGAATTATACTGCTGATTCTTACATGTCCAATAAGGTTATCACTGTCGTTTGGATGGTAGAATCCCTTATTTTTCCTTCCACTTATGACCTCCAGCACCAAAATACCAAAGCTAAATACGTCCGATTTTACAGAAAACAGCCCATCAATAGCATATTCAGGTGCCATGTAACCGCTGTTGAAAGTAGAAACATCATGTGGAAGTGAGAACATAATAAACCATTGATGAGGATGAAAAATAGATCGTGTAAAATATTATAAGAAAAACTTACTATGTTCCAACCACTCTATTTGTATTTCCACCAGTCTGATCTCCTCCAATTAATGTTCTAGCCAAGCCAAAGTCTGAAATTTTTGGATTCATTTCATTATCAAGTAAAACATTACTTGCTTTGAGATCTCGATGAATAATCCTTAGCCTAGAATCCTGATGGAGATAGAGGAGACCCCGAGCAACTCCGCAAATAATGTGGAAACGTTTAGGCCAATCTAACAGTAGTGCTCCTCTCACACTATCTGGCAAGTTTAATCCAAATCCAACTTCAGTACAAAACTGTTTACAAACCTACATATGAATTATTTTAAAGCAATTAATTCTGCCTAAATTTATAAGGTGCCAAAGGTCCAGACCAAAAATAAAGGAGTCCAGGCTTCTGTTGGGCATGTATTCATAAATCAGCATTTTCTCCTCTCCTTGAACGCAGCATCCAAGAAGCTTTACAAGATTTCGATGCTGAAGCTTTGCAATCAGTATAACTTCATTCTTGAACTCATTCAATCCTTGGCCAGAACTTCTTGAAAGCCTCTTCACAGCAATTTCTTGTCCATGTAGTGTTCCCTGGAAATTTACAGTATTTCAAAATATTGTGAAACTCTGGATGAAGTGATTTTTTCTTTGTGCGGCCCTTATAATACAAGTTACAAATTTACCCTGTAAACAGGTCCAAATCCACCTTCTCCGAGCTTGTTATCGCTTGAAAAGTTATCGGTGGCACTAGCTACTGTGGTCAGGTCAAAGAGCGGGAGTTCCAGATCCTCCTCTGGTTCCCCTTCATTGTTCTGATTTGTTTCGCCTATCTCTGTTTTCCCACATGGAGTAGAAATGGGGTTGATGTCAGTGATCGCTTATAAGTAAGAGTAAAACAAACGAAAACTTATATATGCAGACTTAATATGTACTAATTTAACCATCTCTTTTCACGAAATTAAACTCCATAGAACTTTAAATCCCTTTCTGTCAAACATTCATCAAAATACAACCAAACAACACCCACGAAAATTTTGCAAAGATGGTCAAGGTAGTTAATGTACCGTTTAATTTTCTCCTGTTTCGGTGAAAGTAATATCCAACCAACAGCACTCCAGAAAACACTACTGCTACTGACACTGCAATTATAATTGCTGTCTTCACTTTACCACCACTTTCTTCATCATGGTTGTATGAAGCAGCAGAGAAGAAAAATGGAAAAATCAGGCCAATTTAACTTTGAAGAAAAATGGATTTCTTATCAAAACAACATGGATTCAACAATCGAGCTACATGTCACATCAAAAGTATTTAACAAGCAGCAATGTTACAAAGTTCCATACCTAATTCTGAAGCCAACATTCGAATATACAGATCCTGCCCAGCAGCTGGAAACTGCCTGATATCTATTAGATCACCAAACCAGATGGCGCAGCCAGTACCTCCTCCTCTGATATCCGAGCTTGTATAAGCCATACAGGAACAGTTGTTCAAACATTTGGTTCTGCATTCCTTGAGATTCATACTTTTGCTCACCCAAGAATGTGTTGTATCTGGCAGTTTCAAGCCAACAAATTTGACAAAGCCATCTTTATATCTTTCCTGGCAGCTTAATGGTTTATTGCGCACACATCCTAGAGACCAGTCCGTCAAATTCCATTTTTCTTGAGACTTAGGCTTGAACCCTTTTAGACATTGGCAGGCTGGATTCTCACTAATGATACAATTTCCATTGGCTCCACAGAGGCCATAATGATCACACAAGTCTCTTGGTACTGATGAATAGGCCCTCCAAGTTTGATCTGCTTCAATCCATGTAAAGCGATCACGAGTACTGGTGGTTTGGTTCAAAACTAATCTTGAGATTACAGACTTATTTTGAAGGTCGTACATGTAGTACACTTCATCGTCATTATAGACATAGTTGAAACTATAAAGTGGATTAGGCCTTAATTCTGGTGAACCACTGAATCTCAGGCCGTTCCATGGGCCAGTACGATAGTATTTTTCAGTGCCTTTCCAAATATATGACTCAGGATAAGTATCAGATCCCATTTCAATCCCATAAGTGAAACCTCCTGGACACGGGTCTTCTGAATTTTGCCATGCTGATAAACTCCGTTTTAGACCTGTCCTCAAGTCCCATCCTATCTTCATTCCTGGTAAGACCGTATCAGAAGGATAGTCGAAGCTTTGCCACAAATATGTTCCTGCATCTCTTAGTACTAAATTCCCAGAATCTAAAAGCTCTACCGTTGCACTTGGGGCATGTTTAACTGAGCTCATCCACCAAACAACAGTCTTATTCTGACCTAACAGCACAAGATTTCCTCTGCTGTTCATCATCAACGTGCCGGAAGAATCATTAATGGGGTTGCATCTGTTTGCAACCCAAACAACAGTTCTAACTGGGATGTTCTTGTACCAAATGCCCAAGTAACGATTCTTGGAACTACCTGGACTGAAGAAGCCTAGCTCAAAGCTTCCACCTCTTGAAACCAAGGTCGTTCCATCGCGTATAGACTGGGAGGGACTAATGTTGTCAACTGCAAAGGAAAGTGTGCATAACAGAAGGAGCAAATTAGACCCAATCATAAACGAAAAACAAAGATGACCCATTGAATTTTTGTTGTGTACAGAATTAGAAGAGACCCTTGTGATTGTCAACTGAGAAGACCAAATATATACGGTGAAGGACACTACTATTGACTCGTATGCATTGAGAACATGAGCTTTCCCAAATACATTATATGCTTAAATTTACATAGCTAACCAAAGCATATGTAGTACTCAGTATGCTGGACTGATAACCCAATGGCGGCTATTGACTGGTAAGTCACCATCTTCATTCAAACATAAAAAAAAAGGTGGAAAAAATGTACAAGTCAAAAGTGAAGCTTTTTTGTTACCTTGATCCATCACGGAACTGTGTAGGCCTATAGTGCTGTTGATTCATACTAATCTGTTGGCAAAGTGAGCGCATACGCATCAATGGTTGGTCTCGGGCCCCACCAATCAGCAATTGAAAGACCATAATTTGTTTGGGGGCTTATTTACTGTAGTGCCCTTGAAACTATGGTCAAATTCTACATTGCCACTCGAAAGTCGAAGTGGCCCACATTGCCTTCT
Source organism: Prunus padus (assembly GCA_024362665.1). Classification (NCBI taxonomy): domain Eukaryota; kingdom Viridiplantae; phylum Streptophyta; class Magnoliopsida; order Rosales; family Rosaceae; genus Prunus; species Prunus padus. The sequence goes on from JANFAM010000011.1 coordinate 11,900,225, forward strand.
TGATCAAGGTTTGGTGTTCCACTTTGTCCCATGCCGTTAATTTTGATGACGTGGCAAGTCAATTTTGACGGAGTTATGAATGGAGATAACGGCAGGGGTAAAGTGAAACACCAAATCTTGGTCAAGGGGCAATGGTGGACCACTTTGACTTTTAGGGGGTAATGTAGGATTTGATTATAGTTTCAGGGAGCATTACAGTAAATAAGCCTTTGTTTGGGTGAAGAAAGAATCTCCTCCTTTCTCACATTCAGAGGTTGTGTCTTGGGGTTCTTCCTCCAAAAAAATTTACAGTATTCGAATCAGTTCTGGTAATTCGGAAAGAGAATTAAAAGTAGAATTTTGGGTTTTGGGTACTTAAGCATTCGCAGGTTGCCAAAGAGGACGAAACAGAGAGAGGTGGCTTTTTTCTTTCGGCAGTGACGTCCAAATACAATGTGGCCATTAATCTTCAACATAAGGTATTGGAAGAGAAAGTGGAGGAAGTGTTGGGGTTAGAGTTAGAGAGGGTAGTTGTAGAAGAGAGACCAACAGAAACATAATTTTTTTTCCAACATTTAGTTTTTAATATCTAATTTGTTTTTGTTTTTATTTAGTTCTTAAAATAATGGTTTTCCCTTGATTGCAAGGGAAAATGTGCCCGCCCTCTTGTATTTAAATTCGATCCCTCATTGTACTTGTATCAAAATTTGATCCCTCTCTCATCGTATATTAGAATGGTTTAAGCAAACGGGGTCTAGTCGAGTGAAAAAAAGGGCATTGACTTGCTGACCCCAGGTCTCAGGTTCGAATCTCCATTACATCATAGTTGTATTGTGTATGTGTGTGAGAAATCTCCCTCTATGTAGTTTCGAATCTCCATGACTATCGCTTGTACTAAAAAAGAAAAAATGGTTTAAAACAAATTTTTTTTACAAATAAACCCGTTTTAGCATGACATATTATATAAAAAGCCATATAGAGCCTATTTGAAGAGAAAAACTCAAAACTAGTCACTTGTCATTTCCTAATTGCTTCTTAATTAGAAATTTTAACACACTAAGAACCAATTAGAAAATGACAAGTGACTAGTTTTGAGGTTTTCTCTCCAAATAGGCTCTATAAGGGTTTGGTATAATGTCATGTTACAATAGACCTAATTGTGATAAGCCCTTTAAAGTATGGGTGGATGTGGTATGGTCACTGCAAAATTGCATTATTTGACACCACAAACCGGCCGAAGAGGGTTAATTGTGACTCGGAAGGAGCGCAAATCGGTGCGGTGTCCGCAAAAAATGAGGTATCCACCGAGAAAATTAAAATCCCTAATTTCAAAACCCAAAAATCAGCAAAAATCTCGTGCCAAATTTGAATCCCTAATTTCAAAATCAAAAATTGAGCACTGAGAAGCTTCAAATCAAATAGACGAGAGAGAGAGAGAGAGAGAGAGAGAGAGAGAGAGAGAGAGAGAGAGAGAGAGAGAGAGAGGGCAGAGTGACATTGAGGCAAGAGAGATAGAGTGAGGCAGCGATGAAATTCAACCACCCAAACTAGGCCTAAAAAAAAGAGGGAGAGAAGATATGGAAACAGATGGAGAGAGGAAGGAGGAAAAAAAAGAGGTAGGGAAGAAGAAGAAGGAAAAAGAAAAGAAAAAGTGGGAGATGAGAGATGGAAAGCAAGAGAGAGGGAGAGAAGGATGAAAAAGAAAGGAAGAAAGAGGGAGAGAAGGAGGAAAAAGAAAGGAAAGAGAGATGGGAAAAAGGAAAAAAGGAGAAATAAAGGAGAGAGAGGAAAGGGGAAGGAGGAAAGAGGAGAGGAAAAGAAAGAGAGAGAGAGAGAGATAAGAAGAAGGAGAAAGAAAAAAAAGAAAAAGTGAGAGATGAGAGATAGAAAGAGACGGAGAGAGAGGAAGACGCAAGAATTTTATTATTATTATTTAATTGCGGTATACCGCAATATAGGGATTTGCGGAACTGCATTTGCAACTGCATATTGCGGTCGGTTCCAAAAATCGCATATTGCCGTCGGTTTTCCCGATATCACGGTTTTGTTGAGGTGAAATTGCGGTCGGTTTTTGCAGTTTTGCAGTTTCACGATATAAAATGCCAGCCCTACTTTAAAGTATCACTTTGTAAAAAGAAAACAATAACTACGTGCCTTTAATTACTTATAAAAACTGAAAAATCAAACCAACAATAAGGACTAAAATTGTCTATAAATTGTTGCAATTTGCACCAAAGGAAAACAAATGGAGGGAACGGAGTCTCGTACAGAAAAGGAGAGTCAGATCAAAGGAAAAGTACTGAATGAAAATATGCTTTAGTATTGACTTAAAAACTACAAGTGAAGATAAACAGAAAAATAGACGTATGAGATGAATAGCTATATGGTCTTTATCTAGCCTCAATGCTTGAATTAAGTATAAAACCCTACATATTAATTTGTCAACAATCGACCCACTTGGATGTACAAATTTGCTTCTTTTGGAAATATGAGCATGTCAAGATATATATAAGGGAAGTTTTGTTTTTAGCCAACTCAAACTTTCATAATTTGGAAAAGGCCAATGCAGTTGTTTTGTTTCAATCCAAAACAACTGAATTCATTGGCATTTTCCAAAGAAAAATAATCTTCTTTGACCTTTTCCTAAATAATTTTACTTTTTTTGACTAAAACCTAATAAATCTTATATATAATCGATCCTTATCGAGTCTCCAAAACTGTGATGGATAATTCGTTGGCTGCAGACGATTGATTACCTGACGAATGACCTGCTTCTTGTGATTCCTTTTCCATGCAGAAACCAAGTTGTTTGGGCTGAGCCAAAGCAATCTCACTTCCCAGCATTATAGTACTACAGACGCCATGCTTGGCCTGTCCTCAGGATGATGCTGCATACACAAGAGACTAACATGGAGTGGCGGATTCAGGATTCTGTGGCCAAGGGGTCTACAATAGGCTTTGCCTCATGTATTGGGGGAAGTAGCTCTTCATCATCATCATATAGTTGGAACTCTACATCCGTCATTGAATGAATTCTTATGAAGTTACGGAGCGCCATTGAAGCAACAATGACTTGTACTTGTTTTTCCAAAGGAAAATTATGAATTTGACGTACCATTCTCTGTCGGTTTTTCCAAACACCAAATGTTCTTTCAATTGTGCATCTTAGAGATGAATGTATGTGATTAAAAATTTCTTTCTTCCCTCTTAGTAGGTTTTCTCATTGAAAATCAGGAAGATGATATCGCTCACCTCTATAAAGGCTTAAATATCAATTTATTTATAACCAACATCAACAAGATAATATTACCTATAAATGTGAATCAATAACAATATCAGTACTATTTTCCATACTTGATAGAAGAAACATATCCAACTTGAAATAGTAATATTAAAAAATATTTAACTTGATGACTTTTTTAGGACCTTTCCTATTGAGAGGAGCGATAATATACTAAACTCTCACACACAACATGGATGTTAGGACTCGAATCCAGGACCTTGCCTGAGAGAGTAATTACTAGGCCTGGGCACGGTCTGGTTCGGCCCGGTTATCATGCAAAATTGGAACTGAAACATGTACTGTTCATCCGATCTTGTTTGGTTCAAATTTTACCTAAATTGCCAAAGAAAACTGGTTTAGATCCGGTTCGGTTCCCGTTTTTCATGGTTTGGACCAAGCTGAAGCTTCTCTGGCTGCCAAACTATTGGGCAAAACAAATCCAGCAAAACAGATCTTGCAAAAAAAAAAACAAAAAGAGGTCCAATCTATCGAGCAAAACAAAAAAACAAATCAGACGAGGAGAGGAGAGGAAGAGGAGAAGAAGAAGTTGAGGCTAGGTTTTCTTCGGGAGAGAAAGAGAGAAGAAAAAAGAAAAAGAGATAAAGAGAGAAGAAGAAGAGAGGGATAGAAAAAAAAAACAAAAAAAAGGAGGAAGAAGAAAAGAGAGAGAGAGTGTGTCGGCACAGGGAAGAGAGAAAAGAAGAAGAAAAGAGAGAGGGAGAAGAAAGAAGAAAAAGAGAGAAAGGGAGAAGAAGAGGAGAGGGATAGAAAAACAAAAACAAAAAAAAGAAAAAGAAAAGACGAAGAAGCCTTTCTATTATATGCCCTTTAAATATTATCACACTGACCTCAGACTTTGGCTTTCTTATCGTACAAGAGTACGTTATTCACGTTTTGGGTCCGATGGTCACTTATACTCCTACGTCACTCATTGTGCATTGTACTTTAGTATTTTAACTGATTTTAAGTTGGATACTAAGATTCTAATTCCAATTTCAAATTTCACATTGTCATGCTTTAAGATAACCTTACTGCTCTGTTCACAAACTGTATGTTTGAAAAATAGTTGGTGGCATATACATGTAGTATGACATGAATAGCTAAAGGGTTTTTATCACTCAACCTAAATATTGTTCAATTACGGACACCATTTCGATCTATAAACTAAGTTACCATGAGCTAATCGATCCTTAACGAGCCTCCAAAAGTGTTATTGATATTTCGTTTGTTGAAGATGATTGATTAAACGAAGAAGAGCCTGCTTCATGTGATTCCTTTTCTATAAAGAAACCAGGTTGTTTGGGCTGAGCCAATGCTATCTCACTTCCCAGCATTATAACCACAGATGCCATGCTTGGTCTATCCTCGGGATGATGTTGCACACATAAGAGACTAACATGGATGCAACGTAGCACTTCCGATAGAGTACATGAGCTTTCTAAACACGCATCAATCAGTTCTAAAGGCCTTCCTTGATTCCATAATATCCATGCCTGGAACATGTCAAAACTCCTTTGTGGTCAATTGCCATTCACATATCTAATATGTATGAAGAAGAAAGTATACTGCTGATACTTACATGTCCAGTAAGGCTATGGCTGTGGTCTGGATGGTAGAACCACTTATTTTTCCTTCCACTTATGACCTCCAGCACCAAAATACCAAAGCTAAATACATCCGATTTGACAGAAAACAGCCCATCAATGGCATATTCAGGTGCCATGTAACCTCTGTTGAAAGTAGAAACATCATATGCAGGTGAGAACATAATAAACCATTGATGAGGATGAAAACTAGATCGTGCAAAATATTATTAAAAAAACTTACTATGTTCCAACCACTCTGTTTGTATTTCCACCAGTCTGATCTCCTCCAATTAATGTTCTAGCCAAGCCAAAGTCTGAAATTTTTGGATTCATTTCATTATCAAGTAAAACATTACTTGCTTTGAGATCTCTATGAATAATTCTTAACCTGGAATCTTAATGGAGATAGAGGAGACCCCGAGCAATTCCGCAGATAATGTGGAAACGTTTAGGCCAATCTAACAGTAGTCCTCCTTGTTGGAAAAAATGGCTCACCTAAGGTTACAAGAATCAGAGGGAGCGACCGGTCGCAGGTTTTGGGCGACCGGTTGTTTTCATGCAGAGTTGAAAGCAAGGCTACAGTATAAAAGCGACCGGTCGCAGGTTCTGGGCGACCGGTCGCATGCAGGCAGATCCGTTAGCGTATGCTACGGTATAAAAGCGACCGGTCGCAATTTCCTGGCAACTGGTCGCACGCCTCGTGCTGTGCTGAATTTTCAGCACGTTTTCTGCCCTCTCTTCAGAATCAAATTGGTCCCTACCAAGCCACATGCAACCCCAAAGGTGGTTTAAGTCCTAGAACAGTTGGCAACCACTCTAAAAGCCTCATACATTGTTTAAGTAGAGTAGTGGGTTGTTATGATAGCCCACTTTATACTTTCCAGGTTTTATGGATCTTGTTTTGGGGAGGAGGGGTCTGTTACATGTGGGTGGCTTCTTTTCTCTATCTTTTATAGAGGCTAAGTAGCTGGAGCTTAGTGTAAGTGTTGTATTCAGATTTGGGAAGCCAAGAGAGAGAGAGAGAGCATCTTGTATCAAGTGAGTGAGCTAAGGGGTGAGAGAGAAAAACAGTTTGAGAGTTTGGGTTCTAAGGGGGTTTCCATTGAAACCAAATCTGTAACTCCTTCTTCAATATTGATATTTCTCAAGGGGATCACCAAAGAGGACGTAGGCAAATTGCTGAACCTCTATAAACTCTTGTGTTATTCGTTCTTGGTTAAATTTCTGAAGTGTGTGTGTGTGACAAGTTCATCCTTGTGCTTGTCCAAAGTCCATCAACAACAAGATCTTTAAGGGGAAGTGCATTCAATTGCACAACAAGTGGTATCAGAGCTGTGTTTTGCAGCTGTGCTAGCTCTTCCTTTGGAGTGCTAGTGTGTTGAAGATGGCAAGTGACAAGGAAGTTGAGAGTGGTAGCAGTTCACAGCAGCTGAAGCAACCACAAGCAACAAGCATGAAGGTGGAGCTAAAGCCTTTCACAGGGAAGGAGAACTTCACTCTTTGGCAACGAAGGATGAAGTCAGCCCTCACACAACAACACCTCCACGTTGTGTTGGTTGGAAAGGAAAAGAAGCCAACAAGCATGACAGATGAGGAGTGGAGTGTACTTGATGAGTTAGCTAGAGGAGCTATCGAAAACTACCTCTCCGATGAGGTGCTCATCAACGTGATGAAGGATACGGCAAAGCAAACATGGGAGAAGCTCGAAGAGATGTTTGCAGGGAAGTCACTATCCAACAAACTCTTCCTCAAGGAAGAACTCCTAAATCTCAAGATGGAGGAGGGAGGTAATCTAATGGAACATTTAAGTAGTTTCAATAGATGTGTTGCTGACTTGCAGAGAATGGAAGTTAACTATAGTCCGGAGGATAAGGCTCTTATGTTGCTCACATCCTTACCTCCGTCCTATAAACACTTTCGAACCACTCTTATGTTCGGGAAGGTCACTCTGGATTTTGAGCCTGTGGTGCAAGACATCATGACATACCATAGGATGGCTCAACATTCGGGAGAAAACTCTCAAGGTGAAGGTCTAGTTGCAAAGACCGGAGAGAGAAGCCGTTCAAGGAAGCAAGAGGGCAAGAAAGGCAACAGAGGAAGGTCCAAATCCAAAGCAAAAGAAGGTTGTTTCGAATGTGGGTCAAAGGAGCATTGGAAAAGAAATTGCCCCATATGGAAGGAGAAGAAGAACAAAGGGAAGAATGCAGCCAACACAGTGGAAGAAGTCACAGAAAGTGATGGTGAGCTTTTATGTGTTAATAGCAATGTTAAAACTAATGCATTTGCTAATTCTTCAAGGTGTTCCTCTTCCGATTGGATTTTGGATTCCGAATGCTCATACCACATGTGCTCAAACAAGGAGTGGTTTGACACATATGAAAAAGAAGAAGGTGGTGAAGTTATGATGGGGGATGGCTCGGTTTGTAGAGTCAAAGGCACGGGTACAATCAAGGTGAAGATGCATGATGGGGCTGTTAGGACGCTTGGAATGGTAAGGCACATTCCAAAGTTGCGTAAGAATCTCATTTCCCTTGGAACTCTTGATAAGAATGGTTATTCATTTAAAGCAAATGGAGGGAAACTCATAATCTCAAAAGGTTCACTTGTGATTATGAAAGGAGAGATTCAACCTAATTGTCTATATAGATTGTGTGGTACAACAATAACAGGTGGAGCAGCTGTATCCACAAGCAAGGACTCGGAGGATGAAACTCAGCTTTGGCATTTGAGGCTAGGGCACATGAGTGAGAGGGGCATGCAGGAACTACACAACAGAAAGTTGTTGAAAGGTGTTCAAAGTTGCAAGCTTGAGTTCTGCAAATATTGTACCATGGGAAAGCAATCTAAGGTGGCTTTCAAGCAGCGAAACAAAGAGGAAGGAAGCACAGGGGTGCTAGATTATATTCACACGGATGTATGGGGGCCATCACCAGTTAAATCAAAGGGTGGAGCTCGCTACTTCATGACTTTCTTGGATGATTTTTCCAGGAAGGTTTGGGTCTACTTCATGAAGGAGAAATCTGAGGTCTTCACCAAATTCAAGGAGTGGAAGGCGGAAGTGGAGAACCTAACCGGAAGAAAGATCAAGATCTTAAGGAGTGACAATGACGGTGAATATAAAGACAACAAATTTCTTGAGTTTTGCAGGAATGTAGGCATCAAGAGGCACTTTACCGTGAAGAAGACGCCCCAACAAAATGGAGCTGCGGAGAGGATGAATAGAACTCTCATGGAGCGTGAGAAATGCATGAGAATTCATGCAGGATTGCCCGAATCATTTTGGGCGGAGTCCGTTAACCACGCTGCCTATTTGGTTAACCGATCGCCTTCCAAAAATCTTGAGTTCAAATGTGCAGAGGAGGTATGGTCTAATAAGTCAATTAATTATACTAATCTTAAGGTGTTTGGATGCAGTGCATATGCACTTATTCCAAGTGATGAAAGATCCAAGTTGAAGCCAAAGTCTCTTGAATGCATTTTCATCGGATTGGAGAGCGGTGTGAAGGGCTACAAGCTATGGGATCATGTGAACCTAAAGAAGATACTCAGCAGGGATGTTGTGTTTGATGAGAAGACCATGCCTATGAACAAAGTCAAGAATTCAGAGGCAAAGGAGGATGTTGTTGGGAAAGAAACAACCATTGAAGTTCCACTCAAGAAGATGTTCAAGAAAACTTCACAAAAACAGCCAATCAAGACGTTCGGGAGGAGGTGGAGTCGACATTGAGGAGGAAGATGAAGGGCAACAACAACAACAAACTCAAGAAGAAGAATAGGCTCAAGCGCAGGTGGAGCCATCATCTATAGCTCGGTCCAGGCCCAAGAGAACCATCAAACCACCTCAAAGGTTTGGATGGGACAAGGATGCAGTTCACTATGCTTTGAATGCTAGTGAAGAAGAACCAACCACGTTCCAAGAGGCTGTTGAGAATGAGGAACGGGAAAGTTGGATGGAAGCTATGATGCAAGAGATGGAATCTCTACACCAAAACTCAGTTTGGGAGTTAGTTCCTAAACCCAAAGATCGCAAGCTTATTGGCAGCAAATGGGTGTTTAGGAAGAAAGAAGAAATGCATGAGAAGGGAGCCACCATATTCAAAGCTCGATTGGTGGCCAAAGGGTACTTGCAAAAGGAGGGAGTTGATTATGATGAAATCTTCTCTCCGGTAGTGAAACACACTTCTATAAGGCTACTACTATCCATAGTAGCACAAGAGAACATGAAGGTGGAGCAAATGGATGTGAAGACTGCTTTCCTCCATGGTGATTTGGAGGAAGACATCTACATGAGCCAACCTCAAGGGTTCATTGAAGCAAACAAGAAAAATCTGGTTTGCAAGCTGAAAAAGTCTCTCTATGGGTTGAAGCAATCTCCAAGGCAATGGAACAAGCGCTTCGACTCTTTCATGATGAAGATTGGATATAGAAGATGTGAATCTGATTGCTGCGTATACACTCATGTATTCAAGGATGGTAATCTCATCCTTTTGCTTCTTTATGTTGATGACATGCTAATTGCATGTAAAGACATGTCAAAAATCCAGGAATTGAAGTCATTGCTTGGAAAGGAGTTTGACATGAAGGATCTTGGTTCTGCACAAAATATCCTAGGGATGGAAATAAGGAGAGACAGAGTTGGAGGCAAGCTATGGCTGTCACAAAGTAAGTACATTACCAAAGTACTTGAAAAATTCAATATGTTGGATTGCAAACCCGTGTCTACTCCTTTGGCGGAGCATTTTAAGTTAAGTGCACAGGAATGTCCTTCTACGGATGAGGAGAAGGAAGAAATGAGCAAAGTTTCATATGCAAGCTTGGTAGGGTGTCTCATGTATGCAATGGTTTGCACACGCCCCGACCTAGCTCAAGCCGTGAGTGTGGTGTCAAGATACATGGCGAATCCGGCAAACTTCATTGGACAGCAGCGAAGTGGATTCTCGTGTACTTGAAGGGCACTAAGAGGCTTGGGATATTGTTTGCAAGACAACAAGGAAAGGCATGTGTGTCAGGGTATGTAGACTCGATTATGCAGGGATTTAGACAAGAGGAGATCCACCACAGGATATGTTTTCACTTGTGGTGGAGGACCGATTAGTTGGAGAGCAAATGTTGCAATCGGTTAGTGCCTTGTCTACTACTCAAGCGGAGTATATGGCGCTCACGAAAGCTTCAAGGAAGCAGTATGGCTGAAGAGATTGGCAAAGGAATTCGAATAGCCCAAGATATGGTGGTGATTCAAAGTGACAGTCAAAGTGCAATTTGCTTGGTCAAGAATCAAGTGTATCATGGAAGGTCCAAACACATTGATGTCCGATACCACCGGATAAGGGATTGGGTGAATGATGGAGACATCACGGTAATGAAGGTTCATACATCGAGAATGCTTCCGATTGTCTCACAAAGCCGATCCACAACTGCAAAGTTCAAGCATTGCTTGAGCTTGCTCAATCTTGTTCCATGTTAGAGATTGAGGTGGAGTTCTTGGGAGTTATCGTGACGATTCTCAAGAAGTTAAAGATGTCCTGGAAGGCAATAATCTTCTCAAGGAGCTTAGGCTCGCCATGGTGGAGATTGTTGGAAAAAATGGCTCACCTAAGGTTACAAGAATCAGAGGGAGCGACCGGTCGCAGGTTTTGGGCGACCGGTCGTTTTCATGTAGAGTTGAAAGCAAGGCTACGGTATAAAAGCGACCGGTCGCAGGTTCTGGGCGACCGGTTGCATGCAGGCAGATCCGTTAGCGTATGCTACGGTATAAGCGACCGGTCGCAATTTCTGGCGACCGGTCGCACGCTCGTCTTTGTGCTGAATTTTCAGCACGTTTTCTGCCCTCTCTTCGTAATCAAATTGGTCCCTACCAAGCCACATGCAACCCCAAAGGTGGTTTAAGTCCTAGAACAGTTGGCAACCACTCTAAAAGCCTCATACATTGTTTAAGTAGAGTAGTGGGTTGTTATGATAGCCCACTTTATACTTTCCAGGTTTTATGGATCTTGTTTTGGGGGAGGAGGGGTCTGTTACATGTGGGTGGCTTCTTTTCTCTATCTTTTATAGAGGCTAAGTAGCTGGAGCTTAGTGTAAGTGTTGTATTCAGATTTGGGAAGCCAAGAGAGAGAGAGAGCATCTTGTATCAAGTGAGTGAGCTAAGGGGTGAGAGAGAAAAACAGTTTGAGAGTTTGGGTTCTAAGGGGGTTTCCATTGAAACCAAATCTGTAACTCCTTCTTCAATATTGATATTTCTCAAGGGGATCACCAAAGAGGACATAGGCAAATTGCTGAACCTCTATAAACTCTTGTGTTATTCGTTCTTGGTTAAATTTCTGAAGTGTGTGTGTGTGACAAGTTCATCCTTGTGCTTGTCCAAAGTCCATCAACAACAATATCTTTAAGGGGAAGTGCATTCAATTGCACAACACTCCTCTCACTTGATCTGGCAAGTTTGATCCAAATCCAACTTCAGTTCTATTTACAAAACTGTTTAAAAACCTATATATGAATTATTTTAAAACAATTAAGCAATTAATTCTGCCTAAACAAGGTTCCAAAGGTCCAAACCGAAAATAAAGGAGTCCAGGCTTCCGTTGGGCATGTATTCATAAATCAGCATTTTCTCCTCTCCTTGAACGCAGTATCCAAGAAGCTTTACAAGATTTCGATGCTGAAGCTTGGCAATCAGAATAACTTCATTCTTGAACTCATTCAATCCTTGGCCAGAACTTCTTGAAAGCCTCTTCACAGCAATTTCTTGTCCATGTATTGTCCCCTGGAAATTTACAGTACTTCAAAATATTGCGAAACTCTGGATGAAGTGATTCTTTCTTAGTTTGGCCCTTATTATAAAGCAAGTTACAAGTTTATCCTGTAAACAGGTCCAAATCCACCTTATCCGAGCTTGTTATCGCTTGAAAAGTTATTTGTGGCACCTAGTACCGTGGGTAGGTCGAAGAGCGGGAGCTCCAGGTCCTCCCTTAGTTCCCCTTCATTGTTCTGATTTGTTTCGCCTATTTCTGTTCTCTCATTTAGTAGAAATGGGCTTCATGTTAGCGATAGCCTATCAGTAAGAGTAAGCAAACGAAAACTTATATATGCAGATGGAATATGTACTAGTTTCACCATATCTCTTCTAACCAAATTAAACTCAATCGAACTTTAAATCTTTCTCTCAAATACTCATCAAAACACAATCAAATACCCGCAAACATTTTTGCAAAGATGGCCAGGGTAGGGTAGTTAATCTACCTTCTAATTTTCTCCTGCTTCGGTGAAGGTAATATCCAACTAACAGCACTCCAGAAAGCACTATTGCTATGGAAATTGCAATTGTTAGTGCTGTCTTCAGTTTACTGCCATTTTCTTCATCATGGCTGTATGATGCAGTAGAGACGAGACGATAAATAAAAAATTCAACAACAAAAAAAGGGAAAAATCAAGGTCAATTATTTAACTTAGAAGAAAAATGAACTTCTTATCAAAACAACATGGAATCAACAATCGGGCTACATGTCACATAAAAAGTATTTAACAAGCAGCTAATGTTACAAAGTTCCATACCTAATTCTGAAGCCGACATTCGAATATACAGATCCTGCCCAGCAGCTGGAAAACTGCCTGATATCTATTAGATCACCAAACCAGATGGCGCAGCCAGTACCTCCTCCTCTGATATCCGAGCTTGTGGGAAGCCATACAAGAACAGCTGTTCAAGCATTTGGTTCTGCATTCCTCGAGATTCATACTTTTGCTCACCCAAGAATGTGTTGTATCTGGCAGTTTCAAGCCAACAAATTTGACAAAGCCATCTTTATATCTTTCCTGGCAGCTTAATGGTTTATTGCGCACACATCCTAGAGACCAGTCTGTCGAATTCCATTTTTCTTGAGACTTAGGCTTGAGTCCTTTTAGACATTGGCAGACTGGATTCTCACCAATGATACACTTTCCATTGGCTCCACAGAGGCCATAATGATCACACAAGTCTCTTGGTACTGATGAATAGGCCCTCCAAGTTTGATCTGCTTCAATCCATGTAAAGCGATCACGAGTAATGGTGGTTTGGTTCAAAACTAGTCTTGAGATTACAGACTTATTTTGAAGGTTGTACATGTAGTACACTTCATCGTTATTATTGACAAAGTCGAAACGATAAAGTGGATTAGGCCTTAATTCTGGTGCACCACTGAATCTCAGGCCATTCCATGGGCCACTCCGAAAGTATTTTGCAGTGCCTTTCCGAATATATGCCTCAGGATATGTATCATGTCCCATTTCAATCCCAAAAGTGAAATATCCTGGACACGGGTCTTCTGAATTTTTCCATGCTGATAAACTTCGTTTTAGACCGGTCCTTAGGTCCCATCCCAACTTCATTCCTGGTAACAATGTATCGGAAGGATAGTCGAAGCTTTGCCACAAATAGGTACCTGAATTCCCTTCTATCAGATCTCTTACTACCAAATTTCCAGAATTTAAAAGCTGTACCATTGCAGGTGGAAGGACATGTTTAACTGAGCTTGTCGACCAAGCAACACTCTTATTCTGACCCAACAGCACAAGATTGCCTGTGCTGCTTATCATCAAGAAACCGGAAGAATCATTAATGGTGTTGCATCTGTTTGCAACCCAAACAACAGTTCTAACTGGGATGTTGTTGTACCAAATCCCCAAGTAACGATTCGTGGAACTACCTGGACTGAAGAAACCAAGCTCAAAGCTTCCATCACTTGAAACCAAGGTTGAATTGTTGTCACGGATAGACTGCGAGGGGATAATGCTGTCAACTGCAACGGAAATTGTGAATAACAGAAAGAGCAAATTAGTGCTGATAAGCAAAAAACAAAGTTCACCCATTAAATTATAAATTTCCCTTTTTTTTTTCCTTGAGGTCCCCTGCCTAATGGTTTCCTTCAAGTTCAAGTTAAACAAATAATTGGAAAGAAAAGATAGTTGTGGTTCAGAATTGATAGGATTATATGCATCCTCAACCAAACGACAAGTCAAAGTGAGTCCATCAATGGTGAGGCCCTACCTGTCAACAACTAAATACAAAATGGCTTTTGGAGTAAAAGTTTCCATCTTGGACGAAAATCAACCCCAGATTTTACATTGTTACTGCCTAATCTAAAAGAAATTTGAGCTTTTTGGCTCAAAATCTTGGCCTATTTGAATTCGTTACTTCAAAATTTCAAAAGAGAACTAACAGAAGAGAAAATTTGGGTTCTGGGTACTTACTGTTGGCAGTTGAAGATTGTCAAAGACAGAAAGTGGCGGCATTGTTGTTTCGTCTGCGACGTCCAGATATCATCACTGTAATCTCTGTTTCCACAATGCTCTGAACCAAAATCAGCAGTCTCTCCTCTGCTTGTACGGAACAACAAATAAGTACTTGGACGGCTCGCCAATGCCACCCTCTTCCCTTTTCTACCTTGAACTTTCTGGCTTCTTCCTTTTTCTCCCTGTTACCGCTCATTTTAGCCATCGTTCGTTCGTAAACAAATTAATCAAATAAAAGACTTTTCGAATTTCTCTATACAAGAGCTAATTAAGCTATACCTGCATCCGAAAAAAATTCTTACATGGTTTATCTCCAACTAATAACACAATAACAAGTAAAAAAGTTATTATAAGTGTCATTATGTTATTAATTGAAGATAGCAAAAAGTACTATCCCCATTACATGAGAGTTTCTCTCCTACCTCCTGTGCCTTTGGTTCATGGGGCTTGAGAATGATGGGAGTGTTCTGTATAAGTCATTTGACTCATTAGTGATTTTAGCTGAACTTTTACAAAGAATCACTTTATTGTTTGGCTATCAACATAAAAGTGCTTTTGTACTGTACATAAGTGATTTTGATGTTATTTATGGTGTTTGGCTACCTAAAGAAAAAAGTGATTTTTTGTCAATTTTCATCATCAAACATATTAAAATTGAAAAAGCAATTGTATAATATTAAATTTTGGACATTCTTAAACAAAAATAATATATATATAGCTCTAAATCATACCAAAATTTTCTTTTTAAAAAAATACATGGATAAATGTTTATTTAGTATGAGAAAATATATTGTTAAATGACACAAATACGACGTAAAAAAAAACACAAATATCAAGTAGATATAAGAAGATTTGCAATTCTCTTGCGTTTATCATCCACCTCTCGTGCACGAGTTAGATTTCCTTCTACAAGAGTCTCTGCCTCATGTGTTGCGGGAATTAGCTCTTCATCATCATGATACGGTTGCAACTCTACATTCGTCATTGAATGAATTCTTATGAAGTTATGAAGAGCCATTGAAGCAACAATGACTTGTACTTGTTTTTCCAAAGGAAAATTATAAATTTGACATACCATTCTCCAACGGTTTTCCAAACACCAAATGTTCTTTCAAATGTGCGTCTTAGAGATGAATGTATGCGATTAAAAATTTCTTTCTTCCCTCTTAGTTGGTTTTCTTGTTGAAAATCAGGAAGATGATATCGCTTATCTCTATAAATGCCTAAATATAATTTCATTTGTTGATAACCAACATCAACCATATATTATTACCTATACATGTGAATCAATAACAATATGAGTATTATTTTCCATATTTGACATAAGAAACATATCCAACTTGAAATAATAATATTAAAATATAATTTACTTGATGGCATTTTTTTTTATGACCTTTCTTATTGAGAGGGGCGATAATATACTAAACTCACACATACAACATGGATGCTAAGACTTGAACCGAGGACCTTGCCTGGGAGATCAATTACTCCAAACCACTACCCTAAACACTAAACCCTAAACTAGATGACATTTTGATTACTAACCAATAGGTGAATGTGGAAGTTTCAATGCTGGTCTTCTTAAGGCCTTAATAAATACCTGCATCATGGGCGGCACCCTCCCATCCAGCCCAAGAAAATGTAAATAACATATTAAAATCACATACAACCATGATATTTTAAGTAGTGATGCCTTTTCTACCAATATAAGGTACTTGTCTTTCTTTAGGCACAACAATTGGTACATGTGTTCCATCAATTACCCCGATGCAATCTTTAAAGTATGGCCAATATCGATTGTCATCTTTAATTTTTCTATAGAACTCTCTTGAATTCAGAATCACTAGGACTTATAATATTAGTAACCATTCAAGATATAGCTTATAATATTATCCCAAACTACCTTAACATAGTTTCCCCCAAATGCTGGAACCTTTCTGGTACCATTATATTAGTGAAACCATGACCTAATGTGACAAGAAACATTGCTAAAGCCTCTAGTAATGGTATTTCTCCACATTCTTTCAAACCAAAGATACTTGTAAGGGTCAACAATTTCTTAAACACATGTTATTGAATGACATTATATAAAATAGGAAATTCAAGTATTGAATGAAATGATATATTGATTTAGAAGAGGATGATTCTAAGGTTGATGTGATGATAAGTGGCGTGAAATAACTTCTAATGTCTTTGTATGAGGCTTATAAGAAAGAAGATCCAGAATTTAGCCAATCTAATGTTGAGGGTTGGGAGTGATCCAAGGCTCAAAAGGTTTTTAAGAACAAGAAAGGACAACGATGTGGTTCAAATTAAGAATGAGGTTGTCACGCCCCGAATTTTCCACTAACAAATAACCACAATGTCAATACTGACTCAACTCTTCTGAGTCAAATATTACATTACCAAATTACATAATAAATTGAACAATCAATATATTACATAATATGCTCCTCATAGCTTATTTCACACAGCGGAAGTCTAAAGTCACAAACACTCTCACACCACACTTTGTACACTGTAAGTACACCTCTTACTTTCTGCTCTTGACCTTAGTCATGCGTTCCTATTACTTGCAGGATTAGCTCCTACACTGTTGAATAGTGTACCGGGTTAATCACCAACAAACCCGGTAAGCTTTCTAAAGCTCATATGAGTAAACCACAACCATCAGTATAAATATGTCATTAACATATAATATACAAACGCATGCATTTTCATTAGCATACCACAATCCTTATATAACCAAGGTAATCATAATCAATCATCTCATCACAATCAAAATTCTTTTATTTTATAAGAACTGTTAGTCACCCTATGACCTCAAAATCTGTTTAAAATCCGTTAGAAACACAAATCATAAATGTTACTCTTGGACAACAAAAGTGAGAATACGCTAGACTCTCCCAACTCACAAATACTAAGCTTACACCATCCGAAAGGGCACGATGCATGTTCACAAATTCGCCCCGAAGCCGTCAAGTAACTATGTGTTACCCTCATGAACATTGTAATGGCGACAACTAGAGCTCTAACTGGTTTGGGGCCTCGTACCCCAGGGCTACAATTCCCTAATTACTTGCCATGGTCAAACCATCTTGCTGGTTCTCTTCCATTGAAGGAATCAGTGCATTCTCACATCTATTCCTTCCAATCACAACATCACACACACCGAAAACAATTAATATGCATTCTCCACATTAAATATTGTTTTCTATCTCAAATACATCCATCATAACAATATATATTTAATTATATATATATTTAATTATATATATATTTACGTGGCCATTCACTTATGAACACCACAATACAATCACAACATATCATGGTCATTTACCCAAGAATACCATCCATTTTGCAAAAAACATGCAACTCATTTACAATCAAAACAAATTTGATTGATTTTAAACTCACACAAAACAATTTCTCAAAAACCACATCAGCATGTTAATTATATCCATTAACATTATCAAAACCACATTATAATAAATACAATAATTCGTGATTTTACTCACGATCCAGATGGTTTTACTCACCTATCGTCCTTACTGCAACTTTACCAGTTCACGAGTCCACAACAAGCACTCAAGCTTCAACAGCACTTAAGAAAAGTATGCAACTCAACTTAGAATCCAAAATCCAAGATTCGGCTCTCAAATGACAAAAATGCCCTTCGGACCAACTGGGGGTCCAAAGCGGTCAATTATCGTAAAAAAAAACTCCAAAACTGTGATGTACATACTGTTGAAGTCAAAATAGGACCAATGACACTGATTATCCAAAAAGTCACTATTTGGGTCCTACGGGTCTAACCTATCCAATCGACACTCCAGAAATCCGCCTCAGGCCCACAAACCCACGAACTCAGATTACAAATCTGATCGCACCAATGGACTCTAAATAGTCCCG
Organism: Prunus padus; assembly: GCA_024362665.1. Classification (NCBI taxonomy): domain Eukaryota; kingdom Viridiplantae; phylum Streptophyta; class Magnoliopsida; order Rosales; family Rosaceae; genus Prunus; species Prunus padus. The sequence continues at coordinate 11,918,252 of JANFAM010000011.1, forward strand.
ACATCACACCACATCAATTTTTTTGGCCTAATCCAACAGTCGGATCATTCTTGATCACACGATCACGCACAATCAAACGGTGATCACTCGACTTAACTTCAAAATACAATAACTTAAGATCGGGACGTCCGATCACCAATCTGTCTGTACCTACAGACTCATCACAACACAAGATACAACATATATAAAATCGGACACAATCCAACCATCCGATCATCTTCAATCAACAATCCAAATTTTTTGAGGCTCCGATCGTCAATCAAACGACAAAATCTCACAATTTCAAGCATAACATCGTGCTCAGGAAAACGAGGACATTAACCTAACCTCGAATTATGAACTTGAAACTTAAATCATCAAAAATCCACTATTTGAGAAATTTCAAAATTTGCAAAATGAGGCTTCGAAATTTACCTAAAATTGTAGGCCTCGTTTTCACGGTCACGTAGTCGAAAACGGTTCATCAATCCGAGCTCCAGAGAAAAAGTTATGAATTTTCAAAGATTTAAGAAAACTTTTTTTTTCTTTTCTCTCACACTTGAAGAAGGAATGCGATGAATGAAGGCTTCACGAGAAAAGAAGAAGAAGAAGAAGTCAGGTGGGCCATATCCCCCATGTGTGAATAGTGCCGACCTTTTTTTTTTGGTCGAACTTGAATAATTCCTTAAAAATTCATCCGGGTTCCAAAAAATTCTCCGAAAATTTCCACATGCATGCTCGTAGCGACGTAAACTATCTTTCCATCTAAGAATCATAATTGTCTCACTTTAATTTCTTGAACGTCCTTTGAAAAATCATTAAATTAAACGTAAGGGTATTTTAGTCTAAATTGAGATTAAACACACTTAGTCCAATCATTTCCAAACCAAACCAACTTCATAAAATTGCCCACACATTTAATTAACCTCGTATGATTTTTTGGAATATTAATAACAATAAAATTCCAATTTTGAGGTTATTACAGAGGTTAATAAGTACTTGTTAGAGGCAGCTCAAGATCCATAAGCACCAGGATTTGATTTGTTACCTTGGTGGAGAGAAAACTCTCCAAGGTTCCCAATTTTGTCTAAGGTTGCAAGAGATGTATTTGTTGTCCTTGTTTTCAGTGTGCCATCAGAATCTACATTTAGTGCTGGGAAAAGGGTTGTGGATCCCTTTCGAGCTTGTTTACAACAGTTGAGGCCCTTATTTGTGCTAATGATTGACTTAAGTGTGAAGCTTTTGACTTCAACAATGAGCCCACTGAAGATGATCTTGAGTTTTACTATACTTTGGAGAAAATAGAATCTGGTACGTGTGCATTTATCTGTTTTTTGTATAGATTATAACTTGTTCATTTAATGTTTATTTTTCCTTTTTTTATCTCACATTAGGTATATTTGGTAGAGTTTACATCACTGCCCATAGTGCAAATGATTCCACAAGTGATGTTGCTGCCAATATTTGAAGTTCACCACTTGGAGTAGTAGCCCATTTATATTTATGTTATATTTTTATTATTTTAGTTTGTAAGCCTAAGTAAAGGCAACAATGAGAATTCATTACTTTCGTTTGTAAGACTTATTTGAGTTAGTATTTGCAAGTATTTGAGTATCTGAGATTTTGAAAATGCAGGTTGTTGATGGTCAATGAGTTAGTATTTATTTGAAAATGTAGGTTATGGATTTTGAAAATGCAGGTCGTGGATTTTGAATGTTTTTAAATTTGAGTACTTGCACATGTTAGAATGAAATAGACAGACTGAAAATGCAGGTTTGTTTAATCAAATATAAAATTTGGGCTTGAAGTATGAAAATGCATATTGAAATTTGGGCCAAAAGTAAAGTCTATCCAAAACTGTTCACACGTCGAATTGAACCGGCCCAAATTGGAGTGACCATTACCCATTGGTTCGATTCCTAAATTCTACAAACTGTAGACTCCGGTTCAATTTCTAATTTAGGCCCAAAACTGGCTCGAGCCAAACCGAGCCCAGCCCCATATAATGTCATGGCCTCTGAACCTATTATCATGGTATGAGAATCCTAAAAGTACGTAGCTGACCCAAACCACATTTTGTTCTAAAGTAATGTGGTCCATTTAGCATTGCACTTACTTACTTTGTTTTCACAAAGTTAACCAAAGGTAAAACACATGCAACAACTCAAGTGAGATGGCCAAATGCATCAAGGTCAAAGGCGGTGACAAATATTTTCAAAAGATAATAGATTCTATTATGTCACCAGGTACCCCCCAACCCCTACCATGGTAATTCTAGTGACGTTATTATCTTTTATTTTACTACAGGAAAAATATTTTTAACTCCAAGTTCTATACTTTGTCATTTCTAGATATAAGTTACAAAAGGATATTAAAACTATGAGAACAATGAATTAAAAAATTTCTCTAAATCAAATAGACAATGGATTTTGATAATTTGTGGATTGCGAAGGGAGTTTCTTTGGTTGTCTTTAAAAGCCAACAACCTTCTGGAAGCAATCATTATCCGCCTGATTCATTGACAATTTCAATTGGAACCCAGAGAATGCAGTTGAAAGATTTTTGGTCAATGTCAATATGTTAAAGTCCTTTAGCAAAATATTTTATAAATTTAAATCTAACCTCAAAGTCGTAACCGTACGCCATGGCTATAAAGCAGGTGACGAGTCATCAAATAAATTCATTTCTTTTCAGTTGTCAAAAAAATTGCCTTTCTCTACTTTATTATTATCAAATTGACTTTAGACTAAAATTAAAATGGTTATCAAACGAAACAGGCACTAAAGTTACTTATTTTGAAAGTATGCACAAGAAGTAAACAAAGCAGCATGAACCTACATACCACGAATTAATCGATTCTTAACGACCCTCCAAAAGTGTAATCGATATTTCGTTTGTTGAAGACGTTCGATTACCCGAAGAAGAGCCTGCTTCATGTGATTCCTTTTCTACAAAGAAACCAGGTTGTTTGGGCTGAGCCAATGCAATCTCACTTCCCAGCATTATAACCACAGATGCCATGCTTGGTCTATCCTCGGGATGATGTTGCACGCATAAGAGACTAACATGGATGCAACGTAACACTTCCGATAGAGTACATGAGCTTTCTGAACACGTATCAATAAGTTCTAAAGGCCTTCCTTGAATCCAAAGTCTCCATGCCTGAAACATGTCGAAACTAGTGGTCAATTCATTCACATGTCTAATATGTATCAAGAAGAAATTATACTGGTGATTCTTACATGTCCAATAAGGTTATGACTGTGGTTTGGATGGTAGAATCCCTTATTTTTCCTTCCACTTATGACCTCCAGCACCAAAATACCAAAGCTAAATACATCCGATTTGACAGAAAACAGCCCATCAATAGCATATTCAGGTGCCATGTAACCGCTGTTGAAAGTGGAAACATCATATGGCAGTGAGAACATAATAAACCATTGATGAGGATGAAAAATAGATCGTGGAAAATATTATAAGAAAAACTTACTATGTTCCAACCACTCTATTTGTATTTCCACCAGTCTGATCTCCTCCAATTAATGTTCTTGCCAAGCCAAAGTCTGAAATTTTTGGATTCATTTCATTATCAAGTAAAACATTACTTGCTTTGAGATCTCGATGAATAATCCTTAGCCTGGAATCCTGATGGAGATAGAGGAGACCCCGAGCAACTCCGCAAATAATGTGGAAACGTTTAGGCCAATCTAACAGTAGTGCTCCTCTCACACTATCTGGCAAGTTTAATCCAAATCCAACTTCAGTTCAAAACTGTTTAAAAACCTACATATGAATTATTTTAAAGCAATTAATTCTGCCTAAATTTATAAGGTGCCAAAGGTCCAGACCAAAAATAAAGGAGTCCAGGCTTCTGTTGGGCATGTATTCATAAATCAGCATTTTCTCCTCTCCTTGAACGCAGCATCCAAGAAGCTTTACAAGATTTCGATGCTGAAGCTTTGCAATCAGTATAACTTCATTCTTGAACTCATTCAATCCTTGGCCAGAACTTCTTGAAAGCCTCTTCACAGCAATTTCTTGTCCATCTGGTAGTGTTCCCTGGAAATTTACAGTATTTCAAAATATTGTGAAACTCTGGATGAAGTGATTTTTTCTTTGTGTGACTCTTATAATACAAGTTACAAATTTACCCTGTAAACAGGTCCAAATCCACCTTCTCCGAGCTTGTTATCACTTGAAAAGTTATCTGTGGCACTAGATACTGTGGTCAGGTCAAAGAGCGGGAGTTCCAGATCCTCCTCTGGTTCCCCTTCATTGTTCTGATTTGTTTCACCTATCTCTGTTTTCCCACATGGAGTAGAAATGGGATTGATGTCAATGATAGCTTATAAGTAAGAGTAAAGCAAATGAAAACTTATATATGCAGACTTAATATGTACTAATTTAACCATCTCTTTTCGCAAAATTAAACTCCATAGAACTTTAATCCCTCTCTGTCAAAAATTCATCAAAATACAACCAAACAAGACCCACGAAAATTTTGCAAAGATGGTCAAGGTAGATAATGTACTGTTTAATTTTCTCCTGTTTCGGTGAAGGTAATATCCGACCAACAGCACTCCAGAAAACACTACTGCTACTGAAACTGCAATTATCATTGCTGTCTTCACTTTACCACCACTTTCTTCATCATGGTTGTATGATGCAGTAGAGAAGAAAAATGGAAAAATCAGGCGAAATATTTAACTTAGAAGAAAAATGAACTTCTTATCAAAACAACATGGAATCAACAATCCAGCTACACGTCACATAAAAAGTATTTAACAAGTAGCTGATGTTACAAAGTTCCATACCTAATTCTGAAGCCGACATTCGAATATACAGATCCTGCCCAGCAGCTGGAAACTGCCTGATATCTATTAGATCACCAAACCAGATGGCGCAGCCAGTACCTCCTCCTCTGATATCCGAGCTTGTATAAGCCATACAGGAACAGTTGTTCAAGCATTTGGTTCTGCATTCCTTGAGATTCATACTTTTGCTCACCCAAGAATGTGTTGTATCTGGCACTTTCAAGCCAACAAATTTGACAAAGCCATCTTTATATCTTTCCTGGCAGGTTAATGGTTTATTGCGCACACATCCTAGAGACCAGTCCGTCAAATTCCATTTTTCTTGAGACTTAGGCTTGAATCCTTTTAGACATTGGCAGACTGGATTCTCACCAATGATACACTTTCCATTGGCTCCACAGAGGCCATAATTATCACACAAGTCTCTTGGTACTGATGAATAGGCCCTCCAAGTTTGATCTGCTTCAATCCATGTAAAGCGATCACGAGTACTGGTGGTTTGATTCAAAACTATTCTTGAGATTACAGACTTATTTTGAAGGTTGTACATGTAGTACACCTCATCGTCATTATAGACAAAGTCGAAACTATAAAGTGGATTAGGCCTTAATTCTGGTGAACCACTGAATCTCAGGCCATTCCATGGGCCAGTACGATAGTATTTTGCAGTGCCTTTCCGAACATATGCTTCAGGATAAGTATCAAGTTCCATTTCAATCCCATAAGTGAAATCTCCTGGACACGGGTCTTCTGAATTTTTCCATGCTGAAAAACTCCGTTTTAGACCTGTCCTCAAGTCCCATCCCATCTTCATTCCTGGTAACAACGTATCAGAAGGATAGTCGAAGCTTTGCCACAAATAGGTTCCTCCATCTCTTAGTACTAAATTCCCAGAATCTAAAAGCTCTACCGTTGCACTTGGGGCATGTTTAGCTGAGCTTATCCACCAAACAACACTCTTATTCTGACCTAACAGCACAAGATTGCCTGTGCTGTTTATCATCAAGATGCCGGAAGAATCATTAATGGGGTTGCATCTGTTTGCAACCCAAACAACAGTTCTAACTGGGATGTTCTTGTACCAAATTCCCAAGTAATGATTCCCGGAACTACCTGGACTGAAGAAACCAAGCTCAAAGCTTCCACCCTTTGAAACCAAGGTCGTTCCATCACTGATAGACTGGGAGGGACTAATGCTGTCAACTGCAAAGGAAAGTGTGCATAACAGAAAGAGCAAATTAGAAGCGATCATAAACGAAAAACAAAGATGACCCATTTAGTTTTTGTTCTGGATTTCCCTTCCTACTGGTTCCACCCCAGTTAAGGATAGAATTACAAGAGACCATTGTTAACTGAGAAGACCCTGTATTTGCCGTGAAGGACACGACTATTGACTGGTAAGTACCAAGTATGCATTGAAAACAGGGCAACTTTTGATCTTTACAAAATGCTGATACATTTATCAATAAAAGAACATTATATGCTGGAAGCTAACCAAAGCATATGTATTTCTAAGTATGTTAAACCCAAATCAGTGCAAGACTGATAACCCAAATGACTGGTAAGTAAGCCGCCAATGCCATCCTCATTCATTCAAACATCAAACTATGGTGGAAAAATTGCAGGTTTTAGACAAGACAAAATTGAAACTTTTTTGTTACCTTCTGTCTTGATCCATCACGTAGCTGTGTACAGCTATGGTACTGTTGGCCAAAGGACGTATTAATGGTTGGTCTCGGGCCCCACCAATGAGCAATTGAAAGACCGAAGAAAGGAATTTTCCTCCTTTCACATTCACAGGTTGCGTCTTGCGGTTTATTCTCCAGCAAAATTTGTTGTGTGCTAATAAGTTCTGGTAATTAAGTCACAATCAACGGAGGAGTTTCTCGGCAAATAAAAAGCCTGAGAAAGAAATTTGAGTTTTTTGCTCCAATTTTCCTTTTTTTTCTTCTTCCAGATTTTGAGCTCATTTGACTTTCAAATTTGAAAAGAGAATTAAAAGAAGAATTTTGGGGTTTTTGATACTGACCTGTCTGGAGTCTCAGGTTGCCAAAGAGGACGATCACCGTAGCGGCTGTCCTAAGGTTTTGGAGGCGCTAGGTGAACCACCAAATGTCGCCTTCTACCTCAAAGTTATAATTATAACCTAAAAAAACAAACAAAATGTAATTCACATAACAACTTTATAAAATGCATCAAAACATCTCTCGTCTTGTATTTTTCAATGCAAAAGCATCAATTAACTTTATAGTATCAAGTTTTTCTATCATGTCTTTTTTAATAGAAAATATAAACAATAGTTTGATGGGTTTTTAGCTTCTTATTCTTCCTCCAGGAGCGCTTCCTCTTGCAGTAGATATTCAATAAACTTCTTTTTTTTCTTTCTGTTGTTGAGCAGAGCCTAATTTCCTATATGCTGTTAGGTTTTTTTGTTTTTTGCTAAGGTATATGCTGCTAGGTTAATTTATTAAACTGGTTTGACTTTAAAAAATTGGTCATTTATTGAGTTTATCTTCTTAGTTTTAGAGTAAATAATTGGCTTTTTAAAAAAAAAAATACTTGGCTTAATACAATATCAATATAGTATAATTTTTTTAAAGTAACATACATATATATATAGACGTTTATAAAAATTGGGAGTCCTTACAATTTGGAGGCCCTAGGAGACCGCCTTGCCAGCCTATGTTCAGGGCCTCTCCTGTTGCAATAGTAGAAAACCCAACTCTTCAGAAATTCAATTGAAAACTCCAAAATCCATTTTGAAAAACAAAACAAGACTCAAAACACATATAAATTACAACATTGTCACCAACTGATTAAAAACCCCAAACTAAATTACAACTTGGCAACCACCTTTTCAAGGCAAAAACCCAAACTGAAGCCCACCCTAACTGTCACTAAAACCCAAAACACTGAAAACAAGCTAAGCCCACATTTATAATTTAAAAAAAAACCAAATAAAAACAAAAGAAATTAATAATGGAAAAGTAGACCAATCATGCAACCAAGGAGTTGTCCTGACTTTTAATACATAGAGTAATTTTTGAGTGTTCGACACCACGTGGGTGGTGTCTGTCCACTGGTGTAGACATGTGGAATGTTTCCAATGCGCCATAAAAATAATGCGATAAATTAGAAAGTAATTAAACGTCACCAAGTTTATTGGATGACACGCGTGGTGTGACATTTAAAAATTTCTTTAATACATATTCTAATACATACACTTTATATGCATGTTATTATCTTCTCTTTTTTGTATATAATTGTTAATATATATTTTACAACTATACCCATCACATTCCCAACGTCATAACCTGTTCATTCTAGTTCTCAAACTCAAATCATCTCTTTTGCTCAAACTGGCAGCGGAGTTTTTTTTTTTTTTTTTTTTTTTCTGGTCTAGAACCACGACTTCTTGTTTTTTATTGTGAAAGTGGCAGCGGAGCTGTATATATTCTTTTGATTATGTAAAAGTTATACACTGCATTTTCTAGCAAACACAATATTGTTAACTTTTGTTACACACATGGATTTTAAAGTTTCAAACTTCATGCTATATTATTTTCATTAGCGTTAATAGTAAGTAGCGCAATGGAAAATATTACAGCAGCTATGCTGGCCAGTCCCTGACATTTTGGTGGCTCAGGGCCATAAATTAAATGAGGCCCTTAGCATACAAGGAAATGAATATATTTTTTTTAGAATTTGCTTATGCCGTTTTTTTTTTTTTTTTGCTTAAACAGAATAATTTCATTCAACTAACAAAGTAACAGCAAAAGTGACCAAAAAAAGATGCAAAAGTACATGATGCATAAACAACAAAACCCATACTTAGGTTCAATAGTCATAGCTTCTAACCTCTGCATCGACAGCCAGCCAGCCACACCTCTGCTGCCCCAGTCCCACTCTTTTCAACTTCCAGAGCAGCATCGATCAGAAGCCACGACCCAATTTTTGTGGCTGATGGCTTGGTCATTCACTCAACGAGAAGAAGAGAAAAGAAGGGAAAAGAAGAACAAGAGAAAAACGAGAGAGAGAGAGAGAGAGAGGATAAAAAAGCTGAAGGGGAAAAAATAGGGACAGAAGATGGAGAGGTATTACATGTAAAATAGCTTTTGTTGATTCGTTGATTATTAGGAAAAAAAATGAGTTGGTTTATTAGATTATAAAAAAAAGGGAGCATGCGTTAGTGCTGAGATAGAATCAACATGGGGAGTGGCATATGGAGACTGCATGCTGCCTAGGGAAGAACAAGGCTTTAATGATAATATATTAATACGAGAGAGAGAACAATGGAAGATTGTGAGTAAGCAAACGAACGAACCAACTTCAATAGCAAAAGAAAAAAATATTTTTTTGTAACATAAACTTTGGGCAGTGGCGGATCCAGGAATTTCGTCTTCGGGGGTCAACCTATAAAAGCTGACAAATTTTTTTAGACAAATCTAGAATACACCATATTATTATTAACTAATCTACAAAGATTTAAGACTATATTATTATTAACCAATCTTACAAAGATTCAATGTTTAAAATAAGCAACTTTAAACTTATCACCATACTAAGAAAATTTATAAATGTTGCACCCTAATAATTGCTTGACGAAAAATGTGAAAAAAATTAACAAAAAGACCAGACTAGCTAAGTATAATAACAAAAAAAATTAACACACACAAAAATTAAACTAATTAACCAAAACACTCTTTATTACTTAATTAAAGCATACAAAAACAAAAGAGATACAACAATCATTATTAATTAATTTAAAAACATACAAAAAAGAAAGATAGATAAGAGAGAAGGAAAAGAAAGAAAAAGAGAGAAGAAAGAAAAAAAACAAGAAAGAGGGAGGGGATATTGCATAGATTAATTAATTAAATTTTTTAAAAAAGGGTGAAAATGCTCAAAGGGGGTTCGAACCTTTTACCTCCAAGTTGCACGCAAGGCATTGAACCAATGAAGTAAAACCTTTTGTTGGTTTAATTTCATATAACTAATATATATATATATATGTAGTTCCAATTATTGAAAGATATTTAAAACTCTTCACTCATGCCAAATTTCTCCAAAAGAAAGTCAAAGTCTGACAAAATATAACACACTTATTCCCACGCCCCCTCTCTCTCTCTCACAAAATATGAAACTCTTCTTCCCACTCCCTCTCTCTCTTTCTATTTTTTTCCTTCATCTTCATCTTCATCCCTCTTTCTCTTTTTCCTTCTTATTTTTCTTCCTCTCTCCCTCTGTTTCTTTGCCCAACCATTCAGCCATTGCAGGGGTCACATTTCTTTTCCTCAAGCCATAATTTTTGGTTTGCAGTGACAGGATCCGACCCGAATTCCACCCCGGAACCCGAGACGGACCCTGCGGTTATGCCCAACACCAACCCATGTCGGGCCCACATCCTAAAATAGTTACCCTCTTCCCGAGATTTAACTTATAAGGGGCCAAGACTTACGCCGAAAAAGCAGGCGAGTCTCCCCTACAACAAGGACTATCCCAAAATTTACAACCTGTCAGACAAGCAATAGATAAAACAACCCAAGCGCCAGCAAGCATATACAAATACATAACAGGCATCCGGCCAACAAATTTAACCCCAAAGGGTGATACAGAGCATATCTAAGAGTCAGCGGAAAAGTAGAAATAACAGAATACAAGTTCAGGGTTAAAGGATGACAATCCTACCCTTCTAACGAAGCTCGAGAAGAGAAGCCCACAGTCGAACAGTAAAGAAGCGACGACTACGGTCTGGGGGGCGCAAAACATAAAGAGTGTGAGTGGACAAAAACAAGGTTTGACATACTTAAATGAAAGTACTAACCCCACCGTTTAAAACAATGCAAACATGCATATTAAATCATTTATATACTTGGTTGATTTGAAAACCGTACTATTTCAAAGTACGAGAAAACATTTCCAGTTTGAAACCCCTTTTTCTGAATAAACTAACCTTTTACTTTTCCCGAGGCATAACCTCCCCAAAACAAATCCCACACAAGTTTATAAAACATAAACAGAAGGATTTATTAACGTAAAAGCATAAAGATGGAATAAAATTCACATAAGGTAAAACAAACCTTAAAATGCCGAATATCTTGTTTACATCAAGCAAACCAAACTTGACAGCAATATAGACATTAATTGCAGTTCAAATCATATATATATATATATATATATAAGAAATCAGTTTCAGGATTCAAATCCAAAACATAACCTAATAAATACTGTAGTCAAAACAAGCATACTGCAACCGAAACAGGTAAACAGTTTCCCAACTTCCCCAAACTCACTATCACGTGCTCACAAGCACGACAAGCGAGGAACGATCCTCACTAAAAGGAATATGAATACGAATGTACTAACACACACGTATAGGTATAATATAACCATAACACAAACACAAGTACTAGGGGAAAACAATCCAACAGGGGATCATTTGACTGGACACTGGTACAGTCTCATCAAGACACCGTGCCCAGGGTTGAGCCGTCCAAAGTGGGACTAAACTCACAGGACTATATGGTAAAACTTACCAACCATAACTCCGAAATAAATCTGTCCTACGCGCGCAGACTACCCAATCAAGGGTCTACAGCTACACCCCGTTAAGGTATGCACCGGATCATATCATACCAGATACAGGTAACCGTATCATATCAATCGTCATGCGATCATCAGTATCAGAACAGGGGGAGGTACAATACAGGTTGCTAAATGCACACACATCAATCGCCACGCGATCACCAGTATATATATATACATAACCAAACACTATGTACCCAACCCAAAACACCAACATCAGGACGAAAGCGTCCAAAACCCAATGACTAACATATATATCCAAAGTAGTCATAAGCATTGAAATCATATATTCAATTAAAACCATAATCAAATATACATTCAATCAACGTCAAAACGTATTAAAGTTTCAAGTAAAGAAACGTCAAATGGTATGAGAAACCCAATATATAAATATATCAAAATAGTTACATAAGGGACCTCACGTCCCGACACAGGGCATTCCAACCCAAAGGTATATAATTAAAATATAAAGAACTCGTTTGTAAACACATACCGTTAAACCAAATGTATAATCCAAAATATACATATGTATATATATATATATATCTATATATATACATAAAAATAATGATCCTTTAAAATACAATAACTCAAGCTCAATCCCATATACATATATATATATATATATAAATATATAAATATACGTATAATCCATTCCCATTATTCCAAAGTATTTATTCAAAGTAAATATATATGTATAAATACATACATATATATAATCAAAGTATAAGTAATTATACTTCATAAGGTTTAAATGCCAAAACCGAATACGTAATCAAACGGACTACACTAACGTCCAAATATTCAATTATATAATTAAAATATAATATAACAACCCTTTTAAATATAATATCCGGACGACCCTAAACGTCCGTATCTCATACCCAATATATATATATATATATATATATACATAAATTCTCTTATGCGGATATCCGGACGTTATTATCGTGCGGACGCAGTGTATTTTGTACTACCCCCGCCTTGCTTTCCTACCTATTTACATATGCATCCGTACGTTCCGCACGTTAATGCATCCGGATAAGAGAATGACTGTATATATATATAAAGACCCTAAGGTCAAAATAGCCCAATAAATGATCAGAAATCCGCTGCCAAAACCCACAGACGTCACTACGTCCCGTTCAATACTTAAAGGTATAAATAATAATAAAATATAGCCATCAGGGCCCCACATAAAACCCGGCAACCCAAATCATGCATTAAACTCAAATGCAAACCCTTTTAAATATAATTAAACCAAAGTCAAACAAGACTTAAACATTCAAGATTTAAAACAATTATTAAATCTCATTTATGCAGTTCATGCCATTCATTCAAATCATGCTCAGTTGAAAACAAAGTCCACTTACCGTTGGTCCTATGCTGCACAACCCTCAAAGGGTCCCGCTTACAGAGTACGCAGAGTTAAGGTACCTAAAGCGTTAAATACGAGGATTGGATTAGTATCGTGAACCGTACGAGAACCGTAAACTTAAACCCTAACAAAACCCGACTTAACGTGCACGTACGTCCTACGAAGGATTCCAAGGTCAAACTACCTCTTATAACCAGTGGGACCGCCCCGGAAGACTCACGGTCAACCGGCGGTCAAACACCCCGTTTCGGTCAACCCGGGCCATCGGAGCCCGCGGAGCCCGCGACCTCCAAATCGATCCGGACATTCCTAGAAGTCCAACAAAGTCAACTACATGACAAACAGACCTCGGGAGACACTCGGTCAACCCTGGTCAAACTTGGTCAAACCGACCCGAATAGGTCAAACCGGGCCCGTGGGTCCCATGACCTCCAAACTTACATCTGAAAGTTCCTATAGGTTCAACACGACCTAAACAACGTGTCCTCAAAGTTTGGTCTCAATTGAAAGGTCGGATTGCTCACGATCGCACGATCGGACGGTTACGGTTTAATTCAAGCTTCAAGTCATTGATCCGGAGTATCCGGGACTCCGAATCACGATCCGTCAAATCCTATACGATCCTAGAATTATCTAGATCAACATATCCAAAAATGGACGCGATCTAACCGTTCAATCCTATCGAACCCGAGAATCGTGCAATAGGCGGGATTCGTTCGATGGCCAAACGATCTCCGAATTGAGATCTGTCAACTCTCACGCGCTCACAGCGATACGAGGATCACAAAGGACCCAAGAACCGCCACCACACCACCCCCACGCACCGCCACACGCGCCACAGTTGGTGGCGGGTGTGTAGAGCGATTCTGGCCATTCCAAAACTGAAGAACCGAGCTACACCACCCATACCAAACGAACCACCACCATCCTAGGAGTCCAGAACCGGTGAGAACCGGCCAAGAACCGCTGGCCACTGGCCGAAAAATGGATCCAAAGATCCGGCCAATTTGGGGTTTCAGATCTACCACCTTAGGCTACAAATCGATCCTAACCCACATCACAGCTAGCTAGAACGAGAGGAGAGGGTTCAATTTCATACCTGGATCGACGTCTCAGGTGACCGGAGTAGCCGGAACGAGCGCCGTGAAAAATGGAGAAAACCGGCGAGATTTCGAGCTATTCCGGCGAATCCCGGTGGCTGCGCCGTCGGGAAACGCTGGGGAAGGATCGGGACGAGGTGGCGGTCCTTTTGGGACCGGTGCCGTGGCCGGTGACGGCCTGTGGCGGCGGCTGCGATACCAAACAGTCGCCGGCCGTTTCTGAACAGGGAGGGGGAGCCGAAACGTCGCACGCAGGGAGAGAGGAAGAGGGCTGACTTGGCCCAATCAGATTTTTTGTTGGTTTTATATAATTTTTAAATTATTAGAATATTCATTTTAATCGCTAAAACTCCAAATCGATCGTGCCACATGTCAACGAACTTGTTTCGACGTGCCGGACGCAATGGCGCAACTCGTTTCGCCAAATTCCGTCCCGAAAATAATGTTGACCAAAATGCCCCTTTAATTACTTAATTCCAATTTAATTCTAATTAATTACTTTAATTCCTTTTAAATTCATTTAAATTATCCAAATTAATTAATTCATTTTATCTTATAATTTGGGTCAGGGTCGTCACATGCAGGGGTCAATTGACCCCCTTAGACCCAATGTGGATCCGCCAGTGACTTTGGGGCCTCAGATGTGGGGCCTTGGTGCTATTATAAGGAGGTGGGTTCAAGGGTAGGGTGGAAATAGAGGAACTTTTGTTGGAGGATAGATGTATTATGTATATATATAAAAATTTGGGGCCCTTTAATCCGTCGTCCTCCCTAGTCCGTGCTCAGGGCCGGCCCACCGTAATCTTTTTTCCCCCGACAATCCCTTATATATATATATATATTTTTTAATACAAGCAAGTTCAAGTCTAAACTAGAAGAATGAGGGGTCATATTTTTCGATTATTTAAATTTTAAGGCCAGGGTTACACAGTTAGTGATTTTGTCCAAATTACTAACGTTGAGGGGAGCCGAACCTAGGATCTCCGATGTAGAGATAAAATGTATACATCTCCCCCGATAAAGTTGAGTTGGGGCAGCTGCCTCCATCCTTTGTTCTTCCCCTGGAAACACTTTACTTCATTTGTCCGTTCTGCTCAAGAACAAATGGGAGGCTCTTCCCAGTAGCCTATTATATGCATAAAACCAATTGAAATCTAAGCCAATGAAATCCAGACGGTTGTAAATTCGAATTCAGATGTCTGAAGAAAATTAAAAGGGAAGAAGATAAACAGAAAAATAGACGTTGCATGAGATGAAATAGCTTGGTGGTCCTCACAACCCATATCCCAATTACACCCATAAAACTCATTTAGAATAAAGTAAGACATCGATATCGTAGGGGTTTAGTTCTAACGGGAGGATGTTGGAGAAAAGCCTCCAGGAACCCTCTCAAGTTTGATAGTTGCTTTTTATATAATAGCTTGGAGATAATCAAATTTTTGTAGAAGTAGGCTTCCTAATTAGCGTCAAAGTAGAAGTTCATATATGAATAGAATTCCAATTCATATGAAGCTTGGCCTTAGGGTAATTTTATCCATAAAAAATTTGAATTTGTTTGACGTTAAAATTTCAAAAGAGAAAATTTGGATTCTGAGTACTTACTGTTGGCAGTTGATGATTGTCAAAGATAGAGAAAGTGGCGGCATTGTTGTTTCGTATGTGACGTTCAAATATCATCACTGTAATCTCTGTTCCCACAATGCTCTGAACCAAAACTAGCATTTTCTCCTCTGCTTGTACGGAACAACAAATGAGTAATTGGACTCCCCTCTTCCCTTTTCCACTTTAAAACTTTTGTGCTTCTTCCTTTTTCTCCCTGTTTACCGCTCATTTTAGTCATCGTTCCGCAAGAAATATTTTTGTATGTTCTGGGTACCACACAGATGGGACATGTGAAAATATTCTTCAATATACATAGGACATAAAAATAAAATATTTTCACATGTCCCATGTATATTGGATGGTACACCGGTTTTTTTTATATGGATTTTACACCAGCTAGTATATTCGAAACATACAAAAATTTCTCCTCGTTCTCATGTAAGTAATAACTCATACATTTTTGCCAATGGAAGTTTGACATGTGTGTAGAAGTGTTCTTTGTTTTTTTATTTTTGATGAATTATTTTAGCACATGTGTTAAACCGTGATTTGTAGGAAGGAGAAGAGTATCTTGGAAGTGAGGCAAGCGGTATCCTTTCAATCAAATAAAAGACTTATGGAATTTTCTCTATACAAAAGCTAATTAAGCAATATACCTCTAATGTATTAATTGTTGTTGCTTTGAGAAGAGAATAAAAAATAAGATATGAATAAGGGATCGTTTGGGACTGCTTCTCTAGGAAGCACTTATGCTCATAAGCGCTTCTAGCAAAAGCACTTAGGAGTGCTTTATGAAGAAGCACATAGTATGCGCTTCTCCAGAAAGCGCTTCTATGAGCCAAAAACACTTTTTAACTTTTCTGCCAAACACTGTCCGAAAAGCTTTTAGTTGTCAAAAAACACTTTTAGCCCTTCCAGAAGCACTAACATACCCTAACTGTTATGTACGTGAAAGAAATGAAATGCCACTGTACCAAAATGACGTTCTAATTGTTTAACTTGTATATAATGCAAATTTAAATTGAAGTAGAAAGGGCTTGTAAAGTGGTTAAAAGCAGTAACTTCTACATCCGAGGTCCTTTGTTCAATTCTCATCTCTCTCAATATCGCTAATTGAAATTCAAAACAAAAGATGAACACTGTGTTTAGATGAGGGATTTAGAGGGGGAACTTGTGATTATATGGGATTTACAAATCCCAATCTTCAATTACCCCGTTTGGCAAGTTTTGAAATGGAACTTATGAAATTCCTGGAATTTTAAGACGGAACTTGGAACGCCCAAATCCAATTTCCAAATTCCACCTGCCTAGGCGTTACTCCAAAATCCAGCTTAGCTCTCCCAGACCTCCCTGCCCCAACCCCACAGTTTCTATCTCTCTCTCTCTCTCTCTTTCTCCTTCCCCGACTCAGCATCCCCCTCCCTCTTCCAAACCGATGCAAACTCTGTAATCACATCATCCACCACAATATTATCGCAGTTCACCATCAACGTCGTAAATGAAGCCTCGAACCTGGTATGTACAGCAAGACGTGCTCTGCTTTGCTTTGCCTACAAAGAAACAGAGTGATAAATATATATGAGAGAGAGAGGGAGAGTTGAGAAGGTGGATCAGGAAAAGAAACAGAGTGATAAATATATATATAATTTTTTTTTTACTACTTGTCTTTTCTAGAAATATTGTACAAAAGGATATTAAAACGATGAGAAGATCTCTAAATTAAATAGACAATATTGGATTTTGATAATTTGTGTTTCTTTGTTTGTCTTTACAAGCCAACAAGCTTCTGGACAATACACCCCTTTAATGGCGGTGCATATGCAATCATAATCCGCCTAATTAATTGACAATTTTAATTGGAGCCAGTTTCTTCAGCTTTTCAGTGAGTCCTTTAACAAAATATTTTATAAATTTAAATCTAACCTCAAAGTCGTAAATGTCCGCCTTATTATTTTCACATTTGACTTTAGACTTTGGTCCTTCATGTTGAGGCCTAGCCAAGAACTTCCTCACCACCAGACGAGGTTTTTTGACTTCTTCTCTCTCAGGCATATTCTCTGTTATCAGTCTTAAAAAACTCTGGTTTGAAAACTGGTTCAAATTAGTGTGAGGGAAATTGAGAGACATCTGTAGGTGTATGTATATATAGCAATGAGAGAGAGGGAATTTAGAGAGAGAAAAAAGTTGGTATGTTTATGGGAGGTCAAAGTGAATTTTGTTGGCAGCCAATAAGACCCAATGGGAAAACTTTGCTTGATCTCCAGGGACTTTATTACGTCCCTCAGTGTATGACATCAGCATGACCTTTTGATGATGTGTTGGGTTTGACTTTGATTCAGGATCCTAGCCGTTAAATCATAGATATATTAGTCAAATGTCTATGCCATTATTTTGACATTTACGTGTTGCGACTTCAAGTTCACACGTATATTCATGTCAATTAATTTATTTCATGAGTTTCAAGCAAAATGAAATAAATTCTGCTTCTAAAAGGCAAAAAGAAATGCTAAGTTCCATAAAACAAAAATAAACAAATGCTCGCGTTGCTAAAGCATGAACCCACATAATTGGACGTCCGTAAAGCCTTTTATTGGGACTGTTGGAAAGAACAACAGTATGGAAAAGTACTAAGCCAAGCCTGTTTACGAGATTTACGGAGAATTCCATAAAACAAAGAATTCACACATTCATGCTTTAATTTAACATAACCTTGCTGCTTACGTTTGAAAAATATTTGGCAGCATATACAAAGTGACTAGTTTTGAAGTATGCTCAACAAGTGAGCCAAGCAGCAGCAACCTATATACCACGAATGAATCAAATCCTTAACGACCCTCCAAAAGTGTAATCGACATTTCGTTTGTTGAAGATTGATTACCCAGAGAAACGCCTGCTTCAAGTGATGATTCCGTTTCTGTAAAGAAACCAGGTTGCTTGGGCTGAGCCGAGGGAATCTCACTTCCCAACATTATATGCACAGATGCCATGCTTGGTCTATCCTCAGGACGATGTTGCAAGCATAAAAGACTAACATGGATGCAACGTAACACTTCTGATAGAGTACATGAGCTTTCTAAACGCGTATCAATCAGTTCTGAAGGCCTCCCTTGATTCCATAATATCCATGCCTGAAACATGTCAAAACTCCTTTGTGGTTAATTGCCATTCACAGGTCAAATATGTATCACGAAGAAATTTTACTATCGATACTTACATGTCCAAGAAGGTTCTGACTGTGGTTTGGATGGTAGAATCCCTTATTTTTCCTTCCACTTATGACCTCCAACACCAAAATACCAAAGCTAAAGACATCAGATTTGACAGAAAACAGCCCATGGATAGCATATTCGGGTGCCATGTAACCGCTGTAGAAAGTAGAAACATCATATGGAAGTGAGAACATAATAAACCATTGATGAGGATGAAAAGTAGATCGTGGAAAAATATTCAAAGGAAAACTTACTATGTTCCAACCACTCTGTTTGTATTTCCACCAGTCTGATCTCCTCCAACTAATGTTCTAGCCAAGCCAAAGTCTGAAATTTTTGGATTCATTTCGTTGTCAAGTAAAACATTACTTGCTTTGAGATCTCTATGAATAATCCTTAGCCTGGAATCCTGATGGAGATAGAGGAGACCCCGAGCAATTCCGCAAATAATGTGGAAACGTTTAGGCCAATCTAACAGTAGTTCTTCTCTCATTTGATCTGGCAAGTTTAATCCACATCCAACTTCAGTTCTATATACGAAACTGTTTAAAAACCTGTATATGAATTATTTCAAAGCAATTAAAGGTCCAAACCAAAAATAAAGGAGTCCAGGCTTCTGTTGGGCATGTATTCATAAATCAGCATTTTCTCCTCTCCTTGAACGCAGCATCCAAGAAGCTTTACAAGATTTCGATGCTGGAGCTTGGCAAACAGTATAACTTCATTCTTGAACTCATTCAATCCTTGGCCAGAACTTCTTGAAAGCCTCTTCACAGCAATTTCTTGTCCATCTGGTAGTGCCCCCTGGAAATTTACAGAATTTCAAAATATTGTGAAACTCTGGATAAAGTGATTCTTTGTTAGTTAAGTTACAAGTTTACCCTGTAAACGGGTCCAAATCCACCTTCGCCGAGCTTGTTATCCCTTGAAAAGTTATTTGTGGCACCTATTACTGTGGTCAGTTCGAAAAGCGGGACCTCCAGGCAGTGGCGGATCCACAGAGGAGCAAGGACCTCCTCTCGCCAGAACTTCGTAGGGCTCGCAAGTTTTCATGGCGCCGCTCATTTAGTAGATGACAAGTTGCAGAGGCGTTCTTAACAGAGGTTGAGGCACTGCCTCACGAAGGAAGAAGAAGACATAATGCCCTAATTTTTCTTTTTCTGAAACGACGTCGTCAAAAATCTAGTTTCGTTATGTTTAATTAAACGCAGTGTTTCACTAAAGTTGGTTTCTCAAACCCATTGGAAATACAAAATTGCCCCAGTGGGCCCACTACCCAAGCCATATAAAACCAAAACGTCACCTACACTAAACCCAAAAATAAAGAAAAATAAACTATTGCTCAGCCCAGTTAAAATCAAAATGTTGTCTATTAAAAACTTAGAAATCTCAATATAATGTAAGATTTTTTTTTTTGTCGAAAAATATAATAGAAGATTATACAACAAACAAAAACTCTTTTAACACATAACCAGTCAATATAATAGAATATATTATAATAGATGTTTTTTGGGTATTGAGTTTTGCCATATCAGGTGCTAGTTCTCTAAATTAGGCATCACAATTTAACATTTTCTTATGAAATAAAAGGATTTTTTTTTTGGAACTTTAGACTTTTAAACATTGCCCCTCCCTTAAAAAAAGTCTGGATCCGCCACTGCCTCCAGGTCCTCCTTTGGCTCCCCTTCAAGTAGTAGAAATGGGCTTCATGTCAGCAACAGCCTATAGGTAAGAGTAACCATATATGCAGATGGAATATATACTAGTTTAACCATATCTCTTCTAGCCTATGAGTAAGAGTAACCATATAGAGCTTTAAATCCCTTTCTCTCAAGTACTCATCAAAATACAATCAAACACCCACGAGTAGTTAATCTACCTTTTAATTTTCTCCTGCTTCGGTGAAGGTAATATCCAACTAACAGCAGCCCAGAAAACACTACTGCTACGGAAACTGCTATTGTCATTGCTGTCTTCACTTTAACACCATTTTCTTTATCATGGTCGTATGAAGCAGTATAGAAGATAAAAATAAAGAAAAACCAAGGTCAATTATTCAACTTAGATATAAGCACAATGGACTTCTCAACAAAAAACAAAGGTAACGACAATCGAATAACATGTCACATAAAAAGTATTTAAGAAGCAGCTAATGTTACAAAGTTCCATACCTAATTCTGAAGCCGACATTCGAATATACAGATCCTGCCCAGTAGATGGAAACTGCCTGATATCTATTAGATCACCAAACCAGATGGCGCAGCCAGTACCTCCTCCTCTGATATCCGAGCTTGTATAAGCCATACAGGAACAGTTGTTCAAGCATTTGGTTCTGCATTCCTTGAGATTCATACTTTTGCTCACCCAAGAATGTGTTGTATCTGGTACTTTCAAGCCAACAAATTTGACAAAGCCATCTTTATATCTTTCCTGGCAGCTTAATGGTTTATTGCGCACACATCCTATAGACCAGTCCGTCAAATTCCATTTTTCCTGAGACTTAGGCTTGAATCCTTTTAGACATTGGCAGACTGGATTCTCACTAATGATACACTTTCCATTGGCTCCACAGAGTCCATAATTATCACACAAGTCTCTTGGTACTGATAAATAGGCCCTCCAAGTTTGATCTGCTTCAATCCATGTAAAACGATCACGAGTACTGGTGGTTTGGTTCAAAACTAGTCTTGAGATTACAGACTTAATATGAAGGTTGTACATGTAGTACACTTCATCGTCATTATAGACAAAGTCAAAACGATAAAGTGGATTAGGCCTTAATTCTGGTGAACCACTGAATCTCAGGCCATTCCATGGGCCAGTACGATAGTATTTTGCAGTGCCTTTCCGAAGATATACCTCAGGATAAGTATCAAGTTCCATTTCAATCCCAAAAGTTAAATATCCTGGACACGGGTCTTCTGAATTTTGCCATGCTGACAAACTCCGTTTTATACCTGTCCTCAAGTCCCATCCCATCCTCATTCCTGGTAACAAAGTATCAGAAGGATAGTCGAAGCTTTCCCACAAATAGGTTCCTCCATCTCTTAGTACTAAATTCCCAGAATCTAAAAGCTCTACCGTTGCACTTGGGGCATGTTTAGCTGAGCTTATCCACCAAACAACACTCTTATTCTGACCTAACAGCACAAGATTGCCTGTGCTGTTTATCATCAAGATGCCGGAAGAATCATTAATGGGGTTGCATCTGTTTGCAACCCAACAACAGTTCTAACTGGGATGTTCTTGTACCAAATTCCCAAGTAACGATTCTCGGAACTACCTGGACTGAAGAAACCAAGCTCAAAGCTTCCACCCTTTGAAACCAAGGTCGTTCCATCACGGATAGACTGGGTGGGACTAATGCTGTCAACTCCAAAGGAAAGTGTGCATAGCAGAAAGAGGAAATTAGAGCCGATCATAAACGAAAAACAAAGAAGACCCATTTAGTTTTTGTTCTGGATTTCATTCCTACTGGTTCGATCCAAGTTAAGGATAGAATTACAAGAGACCCTTGTGATTGTTAACTAAGAAGACCAAATATATACCGTGAAGAACATAACTATTGACTGGTAAGTACTAAGTACGCATTGAAAACATGGGCAACTGTTGATCTTTACAAAACGTTGATACATTTATCAAAAAAAAAAATTATATGCTGAATTTACATAGCTAACCAAAGCATATGTAGTTCTCATTATGTTAAAGCCAAATGAGTGCTAGATTGATAACCCAACGGCGGCTCTTCATTCAAACATAAAAAAATGGTGGGAAATTCAAAATTGTACAGGTTTTAGACTAGTCAAAGCGAAGCTTTTTTGTTACCTCCTGTTTTGATCCATCACGGAACTGTGTAGGGCTATAGTGCTGTTGATTCATACTAATCAGTTGGCCGAGTGAGCGCATGCACATCAATGGTTGGTCTCGGTCCCCGCCAACCAGCACTTGAAAGACCAAAATTTGTTTTGGTGAAGAAAGAATCTCCTCCTTTCACATTCACAGGTTGCGTCTTGGGGTTCTTTCTCCAGAAAAATTTACAGTATGCGAATCAGTTTTGGTAATTCGGAAAGAGAATTAAAAACTTATTTGTAACGGGAGAGCACTATTTTTCTATCCCGGCAGGCAATAACACAATGAAACGTGAAAAGCTTATCCCACGCTACATCACAAGTTATCGACGATAAAGAAAAAGTGCTATCTCCCTTTGCATAAGAGTTTCTCTCATTCTGGTAAGCTGTGATGATCATCTTTATACTCATTTGTCATTTCTTACTAAGAAAATTATAATTATTATTTTTTTCATGAAAAAATTATCATCTTTCTACTGATTTCTTACCAAAAATTGATGACTATTTACCCTAAACCTTATTTCTTTTTGCTTCTTTTGTCTCAATTTTTTTTATTTTTAAAAAAGGATATTCAATCATGCCTAGTTATAGTCCAATCATCCACCCATGGTTAATGTCGTGTCATTTTGTATACATGTCGAGCATTATCAAACTTTTAATTCATTAATTAATCGATCGTGGCAAATATTTAATGCAAATTGATTTATTTTTCAACATTCCATTTGACACACATATCACGTAGGATAGCAAAATTAAGAGGAAAATATAACGATATATCATATATTCATAAATATCAAAGCCAAGAATTTAAAAAAATTAAATCGATATTTACTTGATATATCATTTAAATAGGTTTCTTGTGTCAAAAGCAAGTTACTCGTGTTCAACATTAACACAAGACTATTACTCATGAGTCATGCTACACGAAATATTGTCTCATTTTCGGATTTGTGCCAAGTAGTAAACCTAAAATTGCTCACTTTGATTCAAATGAGGAGAAGACAATAATCGAAACTCTACAACTACTATTGCCCTCACGTGTAGAGGAGAAATTTTTAAATGTTCCGGGTACAACACGTGGCTGGTGTACCATCCAATAGACCTAGGACATATGAAATTGCTCTCCAATTTAATGAATTATTTTTTATGACATGTGGGCGGGCTGCATTGGAAATATTCCACATGTCTTCCATTTAGTGGATGGTACACCAGCTACGTGGTGTAACGGAACACCCAAAAATTACTCCGTATAGAGAGGGTAAGAGTTATAGAAGAGAGACCAACAGAAACATTATTTTTTTCCAACATTTAGTTATTAAATATATAATTTTGTTTTATTTATTTATTTTAGTTCTTAAAATAAGGGTTTTCCCTTGATTGCAAAGCAAAATGTGCCCGCCCTCTTGTTTCTAAATTCGATCCCTCTCATCGTACTTGTCTCTAAATTTTATCACTTTCTCATTGTATATTAGAATGGTTTAAGTCAACAGGGTCTAGCCCAGTGAAAAATGACATTGACTTGACTAACCCCATGTCTCATATTTGAATTTCCACGGCATCATAGTTGTGTTATGTGTGT
The DNA here is from genome assembly GCA_024362665.1 of Prunus padus. Lineage (NCBI taxonomy): Eukaryota > Viridiplantae > Streptophyta > Magnoliopsida > Rosales > Rosaceae > Prunus > Prunus padus. Next base: position 11,942,346 of record JANFAM010000011.1, read on the forward strand.
GTGTGTGAGAGAAATCGCCCACCATGTAGTTTTGACTATTGCTTGTACTAAAAAAAAAGATTGGTTTAAAATATAAGTTTTTACAAATAAGCCCTGTTTTAGCATGACATATTATACAAAAAGCTATATAGAGTCTATTTGGAGAGAAAAACCCAAAACTAACTACTTGTCATTTTCTAATGGCTTTTTATCAGAAATGGTCCTTCAAGTTTACAAAATTATCACGAATCGTCCTTCAGGTTTATTTGTGACACTAATAGTTCTTCAGGTTATCATCTACCCATAAAAAATGGTCATTCTGTTGAACCACATCAGGACTCAAAAACAAGTGCACCACATCAACGACGCTAGTATTGAGCAAGTCCTAACACAATAGATCAAAATGAACTTCCCAAATCCTAACACAATACATCCAAATGAACTTCCTAATTAAATATTTTTTAAAAACGGATGGTATAAATAAATATGCAAATGCTTAGTGACAGTTCAAAAAAAGCATGATTATATTTGGTGATATGATATGATGTTCTTCTTATTCTTGATATATATAATTGTTGTATTAATAATTGACACAAATTAATGTGCTAATCATTCAATTATAAACTAGGAATGAGTAAAGAAAAGTAAAAGAAATGAAACAAAACAAGAAACCCAAAATAAACACAAACAGTCATTTTTATCACCCTTTTATCACCACTGTATTGCCACTGTATCGTCATTGTATCACCATTTTATCACGTTTTAGGCAGATACAAAAATGAGCAGAATTCAGTGGAAACAAACACAACGTTTCAAACGAGTAACACACACACAAAAAGGAAAGAGGAGGGTTTGCGATTCAAGTGATATAATTATACAGCTTGAATGTAACCAAATGCTAATTATCAATAGGGAGGGTATGTTTTCATCTTCCAAAGCCACTTAACTTTGATGCACAAGCTTTTGTTTTTTTTCCAGAGACAAAATTCACCGCAGACCACCAACCCTAAACCCTTATTTATACATAATTATATATGTATGCGGGTGTGGGGGTCTTTTTGTTCCAAAGAAATGACGAATGGGTCAACGTAAGGAGCGAAAATGGGTGAAATTACCCCCGTGTCTCGAGTTCAAGGACTAGGCCCCAAAAATGTTTCGAAAGGATAGTAGAACCTTAGGAAACACCCTGGTTATCTTCACCAACAGAAATAACAACGGCTTACATGTAGATTCTTAGCTTGGCATGAGAGGCTTGTGGCATGGGAGCAAAGCAATCATGAGTTTAGCATTAAAGAGAGAGAGAGAGAGAGAGCTTGTGAGTTCCTATGAGAAACAGGGGTTCTAAGGAAATGGGGAAGATATTTTGGAAGGATTTGTTGAAGAGAGAGAGAAAGAGGAAGGAAGGTGGGTGTGTTAAGCTGTTTCCGGCAGCTCGACGAGAGCTCTATCAAACTTTTGGAACAGTCTAACGGGAGCGCAAATGGGAGGAAATGGAGAAATTGGGCACGAAATTGCTGGGCTTTGGTGAGAGAGGAAGCTTGCTCTCTGGTGTGGTTTCAGGGATGAGAGATAATGCTTGCTCTCTGGATGTGAGAGATGATGCTTACTCTCTATGTGTGGTTCCGTGTGGTTGGATCTTTGTTGGGTAGAAGAGGCCCTATTTATAGTCGTTGGAAGCCATCTTTTTCCAAGAAACCCTAATGGCTTCCATCCCATTTTGCCAAGTCTTTCCCTTCCTTTCTCCCCTCATCCCTTCAATCATCCTATTTTGGTGAAATCTACTCTGCTCCTTTGCACAAAATCAGGAATTTTGGGAGCTCAAGGTCCCTTTCCCGCAGCTGCCCAGTGAAGAATTCTTATTTTCAGATATCCCTCTTCCTTCTCTTCCCTTCCCTCCTTCATGGTCAGATCTGAAGAGGGAAAGAAATGGGTATACATGCTGGTTCGAAGGATGTTTTGCTCAAGTATCCTTTGGTTTTTTGGATGGCTTGTGTTGGGATTTGTCTTTGGCCATGTGCTGGAGGCTCCCACCAGCCCACACACATGAGTAGCTTTGGTTTAAAATAATGATCTTAAGCTTGTAGCGTGGCAAGGTGTAAAATAATGATCTTTCGCTTGGCATGGCATATTGATTGGCGTGCTCGAATTTTATCACCTTTGGAAAGGGATATAATGCTTGACGGGATAATTAGCATGGGCTTTGTAGAGCTAGTGCCTTTTATAGGCTTATTTCAATTCTTAGCGTGACTGATTATTTATTTGGCATGGCACGTAGACTGTGGCTCGTGCAAGCGTGCATGACAGACTTTCGCGTGCTCCAAGTCTGGTTTTTCTTAATAAGGCGTCGTACTGGGCTGGGAATTTATTTGGGCCCAACCTTGGATTTTTTGGGCCTCAACAGCGGGCCTAACGGGCCGGGCTTTTGTGGATGGGCCAGGCTGCACTACTACAAAAATCGAAATAGACGTCGGTAAAATGACGACGGACAAAATAAATACCGTCGTTAAATTTTAAACGATGACGGTAATATAAAAACCGACGTGGATCAGAAACTAAAACACCTAAAAATTGGAAATTCATTTGGGCATTTTTAAAACACGACGCATAAAACTTTAAAAGCGTCGTCTTATTAAACATGCCATTTCGATCAGAAAAAGACAACAAATAAACAACGACGGTATGTGTAAATATACCGACGTAGTAATTATAGACGACGTTTTACATATAATACCGCCGTTTTGAACATCCAATTAACACGACGGTAATTGTATTATTAGAGCCGTATCAAGTACATTTAATACGACCGTAATTTTATAATTACCGACATGTAAAGGTAATTAACCACGTCTGTTTTTTATTATTTTACGCCGTATTATACATTGGATTACGACAGTACTTATAAATAAAAGGTGGTGGTAAATAGTTACCACGTCGTCATAATATAATATAACGTCGTGGTTTTTCGATAATACGGCGCTTCTATAAATTATATCGTTGTTGTAAATAATTTTAACGTCGTTTATAGTAATTATACCGTCGTTGTTATTTAAAACAAGCGCGACAACAAAAGTCGAAATAAACATCAGATAACGACGACGGAAATCATAAATACCGTCGTTGTAGTTTTCAAATTGAAACTTTCGAATCGAAACGTCTCGCTTTATCTGCGAATTGGAGACCTAAACGGCGGCTTTTAGTTTTCCAAGTCGAAATAAAGGCCCTTTCGATTTCCAAGTCTTAATTAAGTCACCTTTAGTTTTCCAATTCTAAATATTTCCTTTAAATTGGCGTTTTTATTCCAAACGTTCATCTGAATTCTCACATCTCTGAATGGTTTCAATCATGCAAGATGTCTCTCTTGGGAACTCAGTTGTGTTTTTGCACCAAACCAATCTAAGAACTTCGGTTTGGTGTAAAACAACAACTGAGTTCCCTAGAAAGATTAAAAATTTTGTTTCTTGTTTAACACAAAGTTCTATTTCTCTGTTGTTTTTGTATTTAAGACGTCGGTTTTGTAACTAACTGACGTAGTATAGGTTTATAACGCCCTGTTATTTAAAAACCGTCGTGTATATTTTAATTTATACACGGTTTAATTTTACTTTCCGTCATTTATATCCAAGTTAGAGGCAATCCAAATAAGTTTATAAATGTATCTCTAACTAAAACTTGCTTCTTTTTTTTTGAATCTTGGTTTTGCAGTGCAAGAAGGCAACGCTATAGCTCATACCCACACAAGAACAAATTGAAGAAATTCGGATCGAATTATAGTTTAATGAAACAAATTATTTTGTATGTATAGGAATGAAGATTGGTAAATATTTTGTATGGATATATAGGAATGAAGATTGGTAAATATTTTGTATGTAATTATTATTGATCTTCAAGTTTTATGAAACAAATTATTCTTGAGTATATTTATTGTTCACAAAGCATTATATATGGTTGTTTTTTTAGCAAGAAAAAAATCGTTGCAGAGAACCATTGGAAGAAAGAAAAAAAATATAAAAATGTAAAATTACTAAATCTTTGGATATATAAACGACAGTTCTTTCAAATAAACCGTCGTCTTCACACTAATAGACGACAATTCTATCACAAAACCGACTTCTTTACATATAATAGACGACATTTCTTTCATAAAAATTGTCGTCTTTATATATAATAGACGACATGTTTTCATAAAAACTGACGTTTTTAAATATAATAGACGACTGTTATTAACATACGTATCAAGTGCTATTTAATACGACCGCAATTTTATAATTACCGACATGTAAAGTAATTAACCACGTCTGTTTTTTATTATTTTACGCCGTATTAGATGTTATACTACGACAGTTCTTATAAATAAAAGGTGGTGGTAAATCATTACTACGTCGTTATAATATAATATAACGACGTGGTTGTTCAGATAATACGACAGTTCTATTAATTATATCGCCGTTGTAAATCATTTTCACGTCGTTTATATTAATTATACCGTCGTAGTTGTTTAAAACAAGCGCGACAACAAAAGTCCGAATAAGCGTCATTACAACGACGACGGTAAACATAAATACCGTCGTTGTAAGTTTCAATTTCAAACTTTCGAAATGAATCGGCACGCTTTATCGACAAATTGGAGACCTAAACGGCGGCTTTTAGGTTTCCAAGTCGAAATAAAGGCCCTTTTCGGTTTCCAAGTCTTAATAAAGTCACTTTTAGTTTTCCAATTCTAAATAATTCGTTTAAATTGCTGTTTTTATTCCAAACGTTCAGATATCTCAATTCTCACCTCTCATGCAAGAATGTCTTTCTTGCGAACTCAGTTTTTGTTGTACACCCAACCCATCTAAGAACTTCGGTTGGGTGTAAAACAAGAACTGAGTTCTCAAGTAGGATTGTATATTTAATTTCTTGTTAGCACAAATTTCTATTTCTCCGAAGTTTTTTTTATTTAAGACGTCGGTTTTGTAAATAACTGACGTAGTATATGTTTATAACGTCCGTATTATTTAAAAACCGTCGTTTATATTTTAATTTATACGTCGTTTTTATTTTACTTTCCGTCGTCTTTAAAAACGCGGTCTTTTGAAAAATTTGACCGCGAAATGTAAATTTTTTGAATTTTCCCTAAACCCTATATATATAACATTTCGCTATCTTTCTTCAACTCATATTCTGACCTTTAGTTTTCTTTTCTCCATCAGGTTGCTCCAAGTCGAGGTACATTTCATTCCTGCTCATATTCTAATCTTTCATTCCGGTTTTCAGTTTCTCAAGTCAGAGGAAATCCAAAATAAGTTATGCTCCCTACTTCTGGCTTTTGATTCTTGTTTCTTTTTTTTTTAATCCTGTTAAATGTATCTCTAACTAAAACTTCCTTCCTTTTTTTTTAATCCTGTTTTGCGAGTGCAAGAAGGCAACGGTAACTCATACACACAAGAACAAATTGATGAAATTTGGATCGTTGTAGAGATATATAGTTTAATATTATGGATATGATATTTTGTATAGATATATAGGAATGAAGATTGATATTTTGTAATTATTATTGAATATTCAAGTTTTATGAAACAAATTATTCTTCTAGATTCATAGGAAGATGGATTATTTGGAGCTGAATTTATTGTTCACAAAGCATTATGGTTGTTTTTTAGCTAAAATCGTTGTAGAGAACAATTGGAAGCAAGGAGAAAAAGGTAAAATGTAAAAATAAAACATCTTTGGATATAATAAACCTCAGTTCTTTCAAAAAAACCATCGTCTTTACATCAATAGACGACTATTCTATCACAAAACCGTCTTCTTTACATATAATAGACGACATTTTTTCATAACAACCGTCGTATTTACATATAATAGACGTCTGTTATTTCATAATAGACGACATATTTCACAATAATAGACGACTTTTATTTCATAACAACCGTCGTATTTACATATAATAGACGACTGTTATTACAAAACGTCGTCTTTACTTATAATACACGTCATTTTTTTTATAAAAACACGTCGTCTTTAAATTAATAGACGTCGGTTTTTAGTAAAAGCGTCGTTTTTATATAATATAGACGACGGTATTTTACCGTCGTGGTTTTATGCGTAAAAGATGTCGGTCGATTCCTCGACGGTTGAGAAAGTAAATTTACGACGGTAAATTACCGTCGTCTATTGCGATTTTTGTAGTAGTGCTGGGCTTTCTTGGGCTTAATCGGGCCGGACCTATGGGCCGGGCTGGGTTTCAGACACCTAAGCCCAAGCCCTGCATGCGCATCAATGGTTGGTCTCGGTCCCCACCAACCAGCAATTGAAAGACCAAAATTTGCTTTGGTGAAGAAAGAATCTCCTCCTTTCACATTCACAAGTTGCGTCTTGGGGTTCTTTCTCCAGAAAAATTTACAGTATGCGAAGTTCTGGTAATTCGGAAAGAGAATTAAAAGTAGAATTTTGGGTTTTGGGTACTTAAGCATTCGCAGGTTGCCAAAGTGGACAAAACATAGAGAGGTGGCATTCTTCGGCTGTGCTGTCCAAATACATCGTGGGCCACTAAAACAATATTTACTTCATATATCATTTAAATAGGTTTCTTTCGTCAAAACCAACTAGGAATAAAATATCGATGGTATCGGAAATATTGGTAGTCCAAAAATACGGAAATTTCGATGAAAATATCGGGATATTATTGATATTTCGATTCATATCGTCGATATTATCGATATTTTGGTCCATGGAGGTCTAAAATATCGATGGTATCGGAAATATCGGTAGTCCAAAAATACGGAAATTTCAATGGAAATATCGAGATATTATGGATATTTTGTTCCATGAAACCAAGTTACTCGTGTTCAACATTATCACAAGACTATTACTCATGCTAGAGGAAATATTGTCTCATTTTCGGATTGGCTTAATATCACAAAACGTCCATAAGGTTTACGAAACTATCATATTGCATCCTTAATGTTTTTTTGTGTCATTCGTTGTCCTCAAGGTTAGTATGTGTGGTCACAAATGGTCCCTGCCGTTAGGTTCCGTCAAAAACTCTGTTAGTTTGTTGACATGACATATATATATCACAAAACATCCCTGAGGTTCACACACCTATCACAAATGGTCCCTGTGAAATTTTTTTATTTTTTTCATTTAAAATTCATAAAATTTTGATTTTCTTTTTTAAATTTTATGAGTTTGAAATTATTTAAAAATATATATTGTATTTTAAATACACGTGATACTATATTATTGTAGATGTGGGCTCCACAAATATGCCACATCAATAAACTAATGGAGTTTTTAAAAATAATTTAAAAATGAAAAAACCAAAGGTTTAGGGTTCATAAATGGTCCTCAATGTTAAAATCCTTCTATAAATGGTTTTTTCATTTTAAATTTTATGAATCTTAAATTTTTTTAAAAAATTTCATTAGTTTGTTGATGTGGCATATATGTGGAGCCCACATCTTCAAAAATATAGTGTCACGTGTTTAAAATACAAAATATATTTTTAAATAATTTAAAAAAGAAAACCAAAATTTTATGAATTTTAAATGAAAAAATAAAAAAAATTCGCAGGGACTATTTGTGATAGGTGCGTGAATCTTAGGGATGTTTTGTGATATATATGCCACGTTAGCAAACTAACGGAGTTTTTGACGGAACCTAACGGTAGAGACCATTTGTGATCACATATACTAACCTAATAGTTTCGTAAACCTTAGATACGTTTTGTGATATTAAGCCTTTCGGATTTGTGCCAAGTGGTAAACTGTTGTGTTCTTAATTGGCACAAAAATAATGTGCTAAACATCCAATTAAAAATACCCGCAAGTGCACGAATCTATTGGAGTATAGATTATGTAAGTGCGGGTCGATCCCACGAGGAACTGTCGGCTACTTAAAAGTTCTAGTTTGAGTATGTAAACAATACTTAATCAACACAACACACAAGTAAAAATGCAAATTGGAAGCTAAGAATGAATAAGGAAAACCAAAGGAATTGAAATAAAACAAGAAAACCAAAACAAAACACAAACAGCACTTTCTATCACCCTTTATCGCCTGTTTATCACCTCGTGAACGATCAGTGAACAGCTTCAAATAGTGTCGTGAACAGTGCTGTGAACAGTGCGCGACCGGTCGCATGAACAGTGACGACCGGTCGTTTTTAAACAGATTGTAATTTGAAAACTGAAATGAAGTGCGACCGGTCGCGTGAACGGTGACGCACCGGTCGCTTTGAAGCAGATTGTGTGCTCTGTTTTCGCTCCGACCTCTGTCCAGTTTTTAGCCTATAACTTTCCAACCGTTCATCCAAATTTCACGTTCTTTATATGGTTGGATTCAGCACAGAAAAAGGAAGAACTCAGCGCGGACCAAATGTCCAAAACAACAACAGAATTGAACAGAATTCAATCCAAATAAAACTCACGTTTTCAAACATAAACACACACACACACAATGGGGGGGGGTTTGATTTTTGTGAACTAATTCTAATGCTTAAATGTAACCTAATGCTAAAATGACAAGTTCAACAAGAGTGTTTAACAAGATGTGACTCAAAGTGTGACTTAAAATGTGACAAACACTAGGGTTTTGAATCCACCCTAAACAATCCTACTTATGCTCATGGATACTCAAGTAATGAACTCTAAATGTGTTGAAGACGATGTTCGCAATCAAGACCGGGTTTAGTGGCTCAAGACGCATGATTCTCTCTAAAATAAGTAGAGTGCGGGGTTAGCGCTACAATACTCGTGCCTTCCCTATAATCAATCTATGTGTGCTTAGTACTTCGATTGAATTACAAGAAAAACCCATTAAGTTCAAAGAGAATATGAACATCACAAGAACCCTAATAGTATGATGTTTACATTAGGCATTCAAGAAACCAATTCACATGGATGATTCTTACTTCATCCATTTGTTGCTTGGGAAAACATGAGGGTACATACAATCCCAACAATCTCAAGAAGCATGCTTTCAAAGGTGATCAATCAAAGAAAAACATACATCAAGGATAGATTATTTTAGTGAATGGGAATTCATCAACAACATCTAGAAATTCATACACTCAAGCATCAAAACAATAGAGTAGTCATGTTTAGGGCTTCAACCTAAGCCCTAGCTATGGAGCTTAGCTCCTCATGTTCATAATAAACACAACTTCAAATATAATTAGAAAGAGTTTACAAATATTGTGAGAGTGATGGAAGCTCAAGGTCTTCAATGGTGGAAGCCTTCTTCTCCTCCGTAGCCTCCTTCTCTCCCTAGCTCCCAAATCAGACTTTTCTCTCTGCAAAGTGGAATATGGAATAATGGGATAATGGCCTAATGGATGTCTCCCGATTGCTCTCTCCTTGGCTTCTTTTCTTCTCCTTTCCAATATTCCCCCACCTTTTGCCAAAAGCTCTCCACTTCCTTCCACTTTCATCATTTTCTTTAGTTTTAAAATACAAAGATGGATCCAACTTGAGATCCCTGCTTACCTAGGTAAAATATTGTCACCAAGTGGAGTGGTAACAAGTAGAAAATGGAGGTAAATGTGGTCCAATTCAGATTTTCAGAGCTAGGATCAATTGTTGGATTGGTTGGCAGGGCTATACTTGCTCAATGGAGCTCAAATTCGGATATGTTGTAGTCAACATCCATTGGAACAAGTTTCATGAAGATCTTCACCGCATCCGAGCACTGGAAGGTAATGATCCATGGCCAAGAAGTTGACCTACGAAAATGAACAAAAACAGAAATTATAACCAATAATGCATTTTTAGCTCATTTTCAATCTAACCAAGGTAAAGTCTAAGAAAACACAAAAAGTAAGTAAAAAGCTATAAAAAGTCAAGAACTAACTCAAAATATTGGGTGAATAACATGATAAATCATGTGTAAAAATGAACCCAACAAACTTCCCAAACTTATCTTTTGCTAGTCCCGAGCAAAACTAAAACTAAAAGAAGACTCAAAAACAACATTCCGAACACTTTCCGAAGAGAAAATGACTCATGCACATGACACAAAAGTTTTTACAAGACAAGCTCAATTTTAAGGATCATTCACTAGGCGGCAAAGTCCAAAACACAACATGCTTGAAGTGTAGTAGTGTGATGTCCAAAAGCAACTCATTCTCCAATTTTAGTTTTCACACGATTTCAAGAATCATACCAAGCACAAATGTAACTTCAAATCTCACCAAAGTTGTCCTCTCACAAATGAATCACTCGGAAGAGGGTTACAATGCATCACTCAATAATAAACATGAGAATAGAGTTAAACCATAAGGGACTTAACTCACAATTAGCAAGATGAAAAAACATGCATGACTATGATCTCAAGAATGATGCCAAGCACTTAAAAGCCGAAAATTGGGTGCAATTCAACCACATGACATTTATGATCAATTTAGGTCTTTACTATAGGTTGTAATGGGGCTAAGGGTGTAAGGTGAGTGAGAAATGAAGGGTAAGGATAAAACAAAGTCCAAGGAACTCATAATGTAAGAGCATACAACAATTGATTACAAGACTTTGAATCACCATGCTTAGATAAATACTCCCCAAATTTTATTTTATTTTTCATGATCAACTAGACCATAAAGCCTTATACCTCCATTTAAATGATTCACTATCCTTTCTTCTATTTGAACAACCATCAATTTATTTCGAGGCCACAAGAAACATGGAATTGAAATTTCACTCCAAGCCACTTAACCACAACTTTTCTCTTTTCTTTCACCAATTGAGTGAATTTCTCTTTTTTTTTTCTTTTTTTTTTTTTTTTTGGTATACCCTTCCCAAACTTAGAATGAAAAACACATCCAATTTAAAGCTCGTGAGTTCCCTAGGAAGGTAGATTCTTGTTTTTCAGGCTAAGGCTAGGAGATATAATTGGTTAAATGAAAGAAAAGGCTTACATGTAGGCTCAAAGTGGTTGACAATGGAAAAATCATGCTTAAGCATGCATAAGGTTAGCTTGAAAGGCACAACCGGTTCAAAGAGGGCCTTAATATCATTTCTTAAATGTCAAGTGGTCAAATTGCATAAGAATGAATGACTTCTAAGTGCTCAACCAAGTCAATGAATAATGAGATCAAACAACAACTTGGATGACAAGAAAATAAGAATATGCGTATAACACTCATGAATTGAAGCACAAGGCTCAAAAGCTCACATTATACGGTTATACAAGTCTAATTCATGCTTGATACAATTCTTTGGATTATGTAAATCCTTCAATTGGAGAATTATGAAACAAATGTCAAGTGCATAGAAGGTTTCAAACATATCATGCTAGAACGATGCCATTTAGTGAATGCATTATTACTATTATTACTTCAAACAAGTCATTCAAACATTCATCACAATCTCATCAGATGTGTTCGGAAAGTGACTTAAAACAAAACAACTCAAAACTGAAAAGAAAGCAAACTAAAAGAAAACAAGAAATTAAGCGAAGCGAAAATGAATTGTTACCCCTTCCCAAACTTAGAAATAAACATTGTCCTCAATGTTGAAAATTTAGGCATCAACAATGTTATAATCAATAAATGAAAGGGATTAAAGCAAATAAATAAAAGAACAACAAGAATTAAAACTACAACACGGGTGTAAAGATAAAAATACAAAACAAAACAAAAACCAAACAAAATAGCAAGCCCTAACAAACAATTCGACGCAAGTTGGAACCCACAAAACTTTGAAACTCACAGCCCACAAGTTCGAAACCCACACCATCGTAAAACCCGACCCAAAATGAAATCCAAAACCCACACGTTTTTTTTTTTTTTTTTTTTTTTTTTTTTTTTTTTGGTTTTGAAATGCGAATTGAATTCTGAAACGGGACCAGGCAACGAAGCAAAAGCCACGTGTCGACACGTAGAAGCGCCGCAGAGCTTTTGCGCTTCCCTGCCGGAAATTACGGCGCCATGGAAAGACGCGAAGACTTTGTTGAACGCGTCTCTCGTAAATGGCACGTCGCTACGAATTATTTGGGGAAGGGTGGAAAGCTAGATGGTCATGGGCGCGTAGAAAACTATAGTGGCTAGGGTTTGTCATCTATAAAAGGAAGCAAGGGGAGAAAAAGAATTACAACCACGGAGAAGAGAGAAAAGAAAGAGAAAAGAGAGAAAAAGAAAAGAGAAGAGAGAAAGAAAGAAAAAATGTAAAGAAAATGTCGTCTGCTTTCCCATTTTCGCTCGATCTCAACCTCGCTCAACCAATCCAGACGCCGACTCAAGGAACGACACTGGTGTGGATGCCCTACTTTGGCTCCGCACGAGGGCCCGTGACAAGTAAATGACACAATACTCATGGACAACGAAGTTGCCCTTGGAGTCGCAAGGAGTTTAGTGACTCCCAGAGATGCACGAGTGCTCGGGGCAAAGTGTGACAATCGGATCGTGAGTGATGCCATGGCATTGGCCGCACAAAACACGACCACTATCGCAATCGTGGGTTATCGCCTAATCGCGAAAGCCCGTGAGTTGGAGCTAGTAAAGGCTCGGTTGGCGGCATCGCAGAATGTGGTTGAGGATTGTCAAAGCATCATAAGGGATTTGAAAAAGGAGAGGACAAGGATGGTGGAGTTCAATCGACGTCGCCTAGAGGGATTGCAGCAGAGAATAAACAATATCATCAATGGTAGATCTGTACGCCAAGGACATGCGCACGGCCGAGACTATTGGGCGACCGGTAAGCGCAAGCAACCAGAGCACGAGACAAGTGGTGCTCAAGCCAAGATTGCAGCCATAAGTGCGATCTTTGGGAGCTCAAGTGATGGGCCCCAAGAGGTCGTGCGTGAGGACCCAAAAGATGACGTCCGTAGCGCTAAACTCAAGGTTCCAATTTTGGAATCAGAAGCGTGCCATGATGATGCTGATGCCTTGTGACGATGAAGAAGAAGAAGAAGAAGAAGAAAAATTATTTGAAATTTTAGTGATTTTTTTGTTTTTTGTTTTTTGTTTTTTTGTTTTTTTGTTTTTTTGTTTTTTGTTTTTTGTTTTTTTTTAAGAAATGAAAGCACCACCCGGTTGTTTTATGCAAAATCCTAAACACTCTTCCCAAACTTAAATAAAAGAAAGACGACAAATAGAAAAGACAAAGAAAACACGGTGCACAAGAAAACAGGGAGGGTAAAAGTAAAGTGAAAGTGTATAGAGACTCCCTTTCATTGATGGAATTCCATTTAAACCACATCTCGGCTCGGCTAAGCTGAGGAGAACCCTGCATTTTTTCCTGAAAACTCGTGAGACAAGCATGAATTAATCAAGAAAAATAATGGCAGCCGTCGTGGAAGACTTAGGACAAGTGGTAGCAACACCGCTTAAAATTGAAAATGCAACCAAGTTATACAAGGATTAAGAGTCGGCAAAAGCATAATCAAACAATTCAAGATAAAACCACATCAACTTCAAACTCCAATGGAACGACATTCTCAAGGTTTACTCTCCATCATCGTCATCTTCCTCATCATCATTGTCCTCCCTTGGAGCACTCTCTCGGCTGGCCCTGGCATCCGGAGGTGAGTCCATATAGCATCAATGGATGAGCTCATCCGCTGCATCTGATGATATTGCAGCATCTGCATGTCCCAAATAGCTTGGAGACTGGGGTCCCAAGAGGAGGTGTCAACATTAGGAGCAGGTGGAAACGGCACAGAGGATGAAGACATATGTGGCTGCGGGGAGGAGCATCACGCCCGAGAAACACTCTTAGATACCGAGGTATCTGAGATAGGACTCATAGGTTCAACAATTACATCACTAGCACGAGCCCGAACTCCAAAATGCTCACAAATCATGCTTACAAGGCAAGGAAAATATATGATGTTTTTCTTTCGTGCACAAGCCATTAAGCGATGAAAAATGATATCCTCAATGTAGGGAAAAAGTTCCCGCATGCAAAATGTTCATGATTTTGACCCCTAAAGTGGTAATTTCCGACCGCTGGCGGATGGATAAATGTTGTGGCGCACAAAACTCCACAAGATGGCAAAGTAGGTGTCAACCTACCCTGAATGAGGATCGTCTTTTTGCGTTGAGACGCAAAGGCGTAGGGTTGGCATAGAAAAGCCCTTCACCGCTGCGTCTTGCAAATTGAAATTACTAGCCACATATTGGTTCCAAGCATCGGTATCTCCTCGGGCAAATTTAGAATATCACAAATGAGGGAAGGGAGAGCACAACATTTTCCCCGAACCTTAATGGGCTCACTCTGGTCTTCAAAAGTCTCTACTCTAGGGAAGGCAAGATAGAATTCTCTCGACGATAGTTTCATTGTATTTTCTATAGACAGAGGCTAAAGGCAAGAGTTGCCTGTCCCTAAGGAGGTGCTGGATGAGAATAAGTCCTACTGACCGAGTGGATGGACTGAGGTCTAGGTTGCGCTCAGAACTACAGATGCAATCAAAATAGAATCATCCAATTGAGGTGCACTTCGTGAGGAAGATGCACCCTTATTTGAAACCTTTTAGCCCTAGACATCTAAAGAACAATACACAAATCAAAAATAAACAACAAAAAGATTTTTTAAAAAAACAAACACAAATCCCAAACGCTCGTAATGCAACCATACACACAATGCCAATGCAACCAAACATTCGTAATGCAAAATAGAATTCACAACCACATTGATCAAATTAAAAGAGATAGGGAGTGAGAAAACATACCCAAATGAGCAAAACCCACACCAAGGAGAAACAACAATCCCAAATTCAAAAGATATGAAAAGAGAAACACAATACACAAATTAGTTACAAAAACAAACATAGGAGTGAAATAGAGCAACAAAATAAAAGAGAAACAAGTAAGAAAATAGAAATTACCTTAGGTGGAAATTGAAACCCTAACCCAAAAATTTCTAGAGATTGATCCAAACACTTGAAATCTCAAGGAATAGATGCCAAAAATGGATTCTATTCGAAAAACAAGTGGGAAAAGGATGATTTAGGTGAGGATTTGGGTGGGTTGAGAGGGAGGAGAAGAGAAAAAAAACGAAGGGGGAGAAAGAGGGGGTCTGTTTTTGCTGGAGGAAGAAGAAAGTGAGGAGAGAGAGAAGAGAAAAGAAGAAAAAGAAAAGGAAAATCGGACCCAGCGCGACACGCGACCGGTCGCAAGTTTCACGCGACCGGTCGTTTTTACACCGATTCAAAAACTGATTTTTTTCTGAAATGCGACCGGTCGCTTTGACACACGACCGGTCGCTTTTATACCGATTTGAATGTCCTTGTGCGACCAAAGTGAGCGACCGGTCGCAGGGTTTTTTTTTTTTTTTTTTTTAAGTATAGAAAATTTATTTACTTACCTTCCCAAACTTAGTTGTGCACCACAAGAGGTACCTCAATGAAGTGCAAAACTTCATCTTCTTGAGGCACAACATAGTCATGGTAGATTTTCAATCTATGCCCGTTAACTTTGAACTCATTTCCCGTGCCAATGTGTCGGATATCAACTGCACCATGGGGATAGACATGAGTGATAACATATGGGCCAGTCCAACGGGATCGAAGCTTACCTGGAAAGAGCTTGAATCGAGAGTTAAAGAGTAATACTCTTTGCCCCACTTCAAACGACTTCCTAAGGATGTGCTTATCATGATATGCCTTTGTTTTCTCTTTGTAGATTTTGGCACTCTCATATGCATCATTTCAAGTTCATCCAATTCGCTAAGTTGTAGCCTTCTATGATCTCCGCCTCCTTCATGTCGAAGTTGTACTTCTTGATTGCCCAAAGAGCCCTATGTTCAAGTTCAACAGAAGATGACAGGTTTACCAAAAACTAAACGAAATGGAGACATACCTATCTGAGTCTTGTAGGCTGTCTGCACGCCCACAAAGCATCATTGAGGCGCATAGACCAATCCTTGCGAGTAGGACCAACAGCCTTCTCTAATATATGCTTCACCTCCCGTTGGAAATTTCCACTTGTCCACCGGTTTGAGGATGATACTGTGGACACCCTGTGAGTTATGCCATACTTCTTGAGTAGGGTCTCAAATGCTCGGTTGCAAAAATGGGATCCTCCATCGCCGATGATAGCCCTCGTGTTCCAAACCTAGAAAAGATATTGGCTCAAGAAAGCTAAGAACAACTTTAGAGTCATTAGTTTTGGTTGGAATTGCTTCCACCCACTTTGAAACATAATCAACCGCAAGGAGAATATATAGATTTCCGAAAGATGAAGGAAATGGTCCCATGAAATCTATTCCCCAAACATCAAACATTTCAACAATCAAGATTGGATTTAAAGGCATTTGATTTCGAGATGATATATTACCCATCCGTTGACACCTATCACAAGATAGACAGAATTTTGAGGCATCATTGAACAAAGCTTGGCCAATAGAATCCACTTTGCAAAACTTTGAATGCCGTCTTCTTGGCTCCAAAGTGGCCACCGCATGCATCCGAGTGACAAAATGTGAGTATAGAGTGAAATTCAGTTTCGGGTACACATCGTCTAATCACGGAGTCCGAGCAATATTTCCACGTATATGGATCATCCCATACATAGGACTTGGCGCTTTTCAATAATTTGTCCTTTTGCCCTCTCGATAAGCCCTTAGGTATATTTCTGTAGCAAGAAAATTGATAATATCAGCATACCATGGGTCGAAACTTGTAATGCAAAAAGTTGCTCATCAGAAAAGATTCACGAAGAGGGAGAGTGTCTTCTTCGGCATTGGAGTTAGTGATCAATCTGCTAAGGTGGTCAGCTACCACATTCTCTCGATCCCTTCTTATCTCGATTTCTATATCAAACTCTTGGAGCAACAAAACCCATCGTATCGCCTCGGTTTTGCATCCTTCTTTGCCAAGAGATATTTCAACGCCGCATGATCGGTAAAAACAATTACCTTAGAGCCTATCAAATACGAACGAAATTTCTCTAAAGCAAAAATAACAAATAGAAGCTCTTTCTCGTAGTTGAATAATTCAACTGAGCATCATTAAGGGTACGGCTTGCATAATAAATGGCATGTAATCTCTTCTCAACTCTTTGTCCCAAGACAGCTCCAACTGCAAAATCAAGCATCACACATTAACTCAAAAGGTAAGTTCCAATTAGGAGGCAAAATGATAGGTGCAGTTGTGAGAAGAGTTTTGAGGGTTTGAAAAGCTGCCAAGCATTCATCATTAAAATCAAAGGTTGAATCTTTAGCAAGCAAGCTGCACAATGGTCGTGAGATTTTAGAGAAATCTTTGATGAATCTTCTGTAAGCCGGCATGTCCTAGGAAGGATCGGATCTCTTTTACCGATGTGGGAGGTGGCAAGTCACGATCACATCCACTTTGGCTTTGTCAACCTCAATGCCCTTACTTGAAATCACATGTCCTAAAACAATTCCCTGTTGTACCATGAAATGACACTTCTCCCAATTAAGAATTAAGTTGCATTCCTGGCATCTTTGCAAAACTAAAGACAAATTGTTAAGGCATGAGTCAAATGAAGAACCAAACACACTAAAATCATCCATGAATACTTCAATGAATTTTTCCACCATATCGGAGAAAATACTCATCATGCATCGTTGGAACGTGGCGGGTGCATTGCATAATCCAAATGGCATACGCCTGTAAGCGAAGGTGCCATAAGGACATGTGAATGTTGTCTTGTGTTGGTCTTCGTGGGCTATGGCCACTTGATTGTATCCTCGAATAGCCATCCAAGAGACAGAGTAGCCGTGACTCTGCAAGTCGCTCAAGCATTTGATCAATAAATGGCAATGGAAAATGATCCTTACGGGTAGCGGTATTTAACTTTCTGTAATCAATGCAAACACGCCATCCCGCTTTTAATACGAGAAGGAACAAGTTCATTTTCCTCATTTCTCACAACAGCTTATGCCTGATTTTTTGGAACCACTTGGACCAGCTTACCCACTTGCTATCGGAAATAGGATAAATGATACCCACGTCCAATAGTTTGAGAACTTCTTCACGAACTACCTCGGTCATGATTGGGTTCAACCTGCGTTGAGCATCTTTGGTGGGTTTGGAGTCATCTTCCAATAAAATTCTGTGCATGCATTTTGTTGGGCTTATTCCCTTGATGTCTGCAATACTCCAACCAATTGCTCTCTTGTGTTCTCTTAACACCCGCATCAACTTCTCTTCATCTTGCACATTGAGATTGCTAGCTATAATCACGGGCAATGTCTCTGCTTTCACCTAAGTAAGCATACTTCGTGGGATGGCAATGGTTTGAGTTCTAAATCAGGTGCCCTGTCAAGAGAAGGAACAAGCTTTTCAGTATTGACTGGCAAGGGTATAAAGTTAGGAGTATACTTACGTGGCACGACTGGACATGCATTAAGGAATTGCACAGCCTCATGTAACTCGTTATCATCAAGTTCAAGAACTTGAGGATTTTGTGTCGAACCTTTTCTAATGAATCTGTGCCATGAGTTCTATTGAAAGTAGTTTGTACAATTTGCTCCAAAGGTATCAATGCGAAAGCACTCATGTTCATCATTAGGAAGTTTCAAAGCATCAAATACCTTGAAAGTTATTGTTTCCCTTGAACTGTCATTGTCAATGTTCCCGCTTGAACATCAATCTTGGTACTGCAGTGGCCATGAAAGGGCGGCCAAGAATCAAAGGAAGATCTCGCACCGGAATAGGAGCTTCTTCCATTTCTAACACCAAAAAGTCAGCTGGTAAAATGAGATCATTTACTTTCACAAGTACATCTTCCAAGATTCCTCTTGGATATCTCACCGATCGATCCGCCAATTGAATGTCGATCAAGTTGGTTTAAGATCACCTAGTTTAAGAGCTTCACAAACAGAATAAGGCATTAGATTAATTGAAGCACCTAAATCAAGTAAGGCTTTTTCAAACAATTCATCACCAATAATACAAGGAATTGTAAAACTTCCTGGATCTTGTAACTTGGGAGGCAACTTCCTTTGTAGAACAATGAGAAACCTCTTCCGTTAGTGCAACCGTCTCATAATCTTTAAATTTCCTTTTGTTGGTACAAAGGTCCTTCAAGAACTTTGCATAGCTTGGAATTTGCTTGATTGCGTCCAAGAGGGGAATGTTGACTTGCACCTTCCTAAAAGTTTCCAATATGTCCTTGGCATGTCGATCTTTCTTGGAACTCATCAACTCGTGAGGAAAAGGAGCACGTGAGATATCTTCATCAAGTAGGTTCACGATTTACCTTTTCCTTTCTTGCCCTTCTCGCAATTTCATGCTTTGGGATCCACTCGGATGTAGAAGCTGCTTGTTTATCTTTATCCTTATTGATTTCATCCTTTCCTTTAGGTTCGTGAGCTTGCTCAACCCGCAACTCATCTTCACTTTGAATCAAATTTTTAGAATCATTTACATCACCAATTACCTTACCAGCTTCTCGTGGTAATTGCTTTTGCATGCTCATTCCTGCTGGATTAATCACTGTTTGGCTAGGCATCATCCCGGTTCCCTTTGACTCAAAACTCGTAGCAATTTGCCCTACCTGATTTTCTAGATTGGCTATGGCTTTATCTGCCTTCTCGCATGTGGATGTCATTCCTTTGCATGAAGCTTTCTGTCCTTTTCATGAAAGTATCTCGTGGTTTGAGCCATTGAAGCCACAAGCTCTTCCAGAGATTTCCCGGAGTTTGTTGGTGAGATTGGTTTGAGATTGGCTGGCTAAATGGTGGATTGTAATTTTGGGTTTGACCATGAGGTGGACGAGTATTATATTGGCCTTGATATGGTTGAGATGGCCCTTGTTGAACATTTGTATTGTCGCTCCACCTGAAATTCGGATGATTTCTCCACCGGATTGTATGTCCGTGAGAAAGGATCATTCTTAGGCCATTGATTTTTCTGAAATGAGCCCAATGCATTCGCTTCCTCCATCACCAAGGGGCAAGCTTCAGCTTGCATGATCTGTTGTGGTGCAATAGGTACAAGCCTTGGATGGTTCCGTCAATTTCTTTACCAAATCGGTTAGGCTTGCTATTTGAGCTTCCATATTAGAAAGAGCACTTATCTCATAAGATCCACCTCTTCTAGATGGCTTTTGCCTGGAGTTACATTGGCGAGCATTTGCAGCAACAAGATCAAAGATTGCTCGCACTTGTGTTGGAGTCTTGTTCATTATAGTTCCTCCTGCAGCTTGCATTCACATTCATTCGATCCGATTCAAAAAGTCCTTCATAGAAATTTTGCATTAGGAGCCATGCTTGTATGTTATGATGCGGACAAGAGATTAGAAGTCTCTTGTAACGGTTCCAATAGTCGTGGAAGCTTTCTCCCTCTCTTTGCAGAATTCCTGTAATCGCTTCGATTTCATTTGTCCTTTGTGGTGAGAAGAAATTTTGTAAGAATTGTGCAGCAAGATCCGTCCAAGTAGTGATGGAATCAGGTGGCGGAATGAAGCCATTCTTTTGTCAGTGTCCTTCAAACTGAATGAGAAAAGTCTCATTCTTATTTCTTCATCATTCATACCATCGATCTTTATTGTGGAACATACTTCCTCGAATTCCTTGACATGCATGTTGGGATTATCTCCTGGATTCCCAAAGAATTTAGGCAATAGGTGTATCATGCCCGATCTCAACTCGAAGTTATTCAAGGTAGTCACGGGATATACAATGCATGATGGTTGTCCAGCAGCTTGAGGTGATGAGTATTCTTGCATAGTACGCCCGCATTTCCAGCTGCGGCCGCCATTGGTGGCAATGGAGGTGACTCGTCCTTTGGTGAGCTTGGTGATGATGAAAATGGTGAGAATGATATAGGCAATGGAGTAGACACAGCTAGTCGGATGTTCTTTTCTCTCACAATTTGAGCTCGAATATCTTCTAATGTGCAATCAAGTGAGATATCCAAATTTGTAAGGGACATATATAAATTTTTCCTGCAAGAAAAAGAAACAAGAACAAATTAAGCTAAAAGGAAATAACAATTAATAAACAAAAATGAAACTAAGTATCGTCAAACATACTCAAACAAAACATATAAGCAACCGTGCGGTTCCCGCAACGGCGCCATAAATTGTTGTGTTCTTAATTGGCACAAAAATAATGTGCTAAACATCCAATTAAAAATACCCGCAAGTGCACGAATCTATTGGAGTATAGATTATGTAAGTACGGGGTCGATCCCACGAGGAACTGTCGGCTACTTAAAAGTTCTAGTTTGAGTATGTAAACAATACTTAATCAACACAACACACAAGTAAAAATGCAAATTGGAAGCTAAGAATGAATAAGGAAAACCAAAGGAATTGAAATAAAACAAGAAAACCAAAACAAAACACAAACAGCACTTTCTATCACCCTTTATCGCTGTTTATCACCTCGTGAACAATCACTGTGAACAGCTTCAAATAGTGTCGTGAACAGTGCTGTGAACAGTGCGCGACCGTCGCATGAACAGTGACGACCGGTCTTTTTAAACAGATTGTAATTTGAAAACTGAAATGAAGTGCGACCGGTCGCGTGAACAAAGGACGACCGGTCGCTTTGAAGCAGATTGTGTGCTCTGTTTCGGCTCCGACCTCTGTCCAGTTTTTAGCCTATAACTTTCCAACCGTTCATCCAAATTTCACGTTCTTTATATGGTTGGATTCAGCACAGAAAAAGGAAGAACTCAGCGCGGACCAAATGTCCAAAACAACAACAGAATTGAACAGAATTCAATCCAAATAAAACTCACGTTTTCAAACATAAACACACACACACACAATGGGGGGGGGGTTTGATTTTTGTGAACTAATTCTAATGCTTAAATGTAACCTAATGCTAAAATGACAAGTTCAACAAGAGTGTTTAACAAGATGTGACTCAAAGTGTGACTTAAAATGTGACAAACACTAGGGTTTTCGGAATCCACCCTAAACAATCCTACTTATGCTCATGGATACTCAAGTAATGAACTCTAAATGTGTTGAAGACGATGTTCGCAATCAAGACCGGGTTTAGTGGCTCAAGACGCATGATTCTCTCTAAAATAAGTAGAGTGCGGGGTTAGCGCTACAATACTCGTGCCTTCCCTATAATCAATCTATGTGTGCTTAGTACTTCGATTGAATTACAAGAAAAACCCATTAAGTTCAAAGAGAATATGAACATCACAAGAACCCTAATAGTATGATGTTTACATTAGGCATTCAAGAAACCAATTCACATGGATGATTCTTACTTCATCCATTTGTTGCTTGGGAAAACATGAGGGTACATACAATCCCAACAATCTCAAGAAGCATGCTTTCAAAGGTGATCAATCAAAGAAAAACATACATCAAGGATAGATTATTTTAGTGAATGGGAATTCATCAACAACATCTAGAAATTCATACACTCAAGCATCAAAACAATAGAGTAGTCATGTTTAGGGCTTCAACCTAAGCCCTAGCTATGGAGCTTAGCTCCTCATGTTCATAATAAACACAACTTCAAATATAATTAGAAAGAGTTTACAAATATTGTGAGAGTGATGGAAGCTCAAGGTCTTCAATGGTGGAAGCCTTCTTCTCCTCCGTAGCCTCCTTCTCTCCCTAGCTCCCAAATCAGACTTTTCTCTCTGCAAAGTGGAATATGGAATAATGGGATAATGGCCTAATGGATGTCTCCCGATTGCTCTCTCCTTGGCTTCTTTTCTTCTCCTTTCCAATATTCCCCCACCTTTTGCCAAAAGCTCTCCACTTCCTTCCACTTTCATCATTTTCTTTAGTTTTAAAATACAAAGATGGATCCAACTTGAGATCCCTGCTTACCTAGGTAAAATATTGTCACCAAGTGGAGTGGTAACAAGTAGAAAATGGAGGTAAATGTGGTCCAATTCAGATTTTCAGAGCTAGGATCAATTGTTGGATTGGTTGGCAGGGCTATACTTGCTCAATGGAGCTCAAATTCGGATATGTTGTAGTCAACATCCATTGGAACAAGTTTCATGAAGATCTTCACCGCATCCGAGCACTGGAAGGTAATGATCCATGGCCAAGAAGTTGACCTACGAAAATGAACAAAAACAGAAATTATAACCAATAATGCATTTTTAGCTCATTTTCAATCTAACCAAGGTAAAGTCTAAGAAAACACAAAAAGTAAGTAAAAAGCTATAAAAAGTCAAGAACTAACTCAAAATATTGGGTGAATAACATGATAAATCATGTGTAAAAATGAACCCAACATAAACCTAAAATTGCTCACTTTGATTCAAATGATGAGGAGAAGACAATAACCGAAACTCTACAACTAAATGTTGGAAGAGAAAACAATAAATATCTGCTGGAAGAGAAGACAATAACCGAAATTAGATATTTAATAACTAAATGTTGGAAGAGAGACCAACAGAAACAATTTTTTTTTTCCAACATTTAGTTATTAAATATCTAATTTTGTTTTTTTATTTTAGTTCTTAAAAATAAGGTTTTCCCTTGATTGCAAGGCAAAATGTGTCCAACCCTCTTGTATCCATAGTCGGAAATATCGATAATATCGACGAAATATCGAGGATATTTCCGTTTTTGGGTTATAGATATTTCGGAACGTATCCATACACATATCGTATAAATATCGAAAATATTGACGAAATATCGAGGAAATTTCGATGTCGATAATTTCCTTTACACTTCTGCAATATTTGGTCAAAATTTCAATGTAATATCGCTAGAATATCGAAAATATCGTGATTTGTGCATGAAAAGGAAAAAAACACACAGCACACACTTAAAGGGCGATTCGGACTATGTTGGAGTGGGAAGTAGTAACTATGGTTATACTCATAACCAAGCCTTTCCCTACTCTTCATATCCCATTACTTTTGGGATGGAATCGAGCGGCTCATGGAAAGAATCTGAGACCCAATCTTCAAATGATTTTGCTTATGGACAACGTCAACCAATCTCGGATCCATATGGGTGGCATGTTAACAATTACATGCAAAACTATTTTGGGGATTTATCATTTGATGACTACTCTTCACAATACACTTACTCTACACATAGAGATGATGAAGATAGTGAAAATTTTGAACCTCATAGGAACTCTATGTGGTACTAAATCACTCATGTATCTTACCATGCAATGTATAAAGTGTAAAATATTGTAGTAAATAATTATATGTAAATAATTATATATAAATGTTTATATGGTGTGTTTAATTTGCTTTCATTAATTACTACATATTTTTATACTCATAGTGTTTGTCAGCTCGCTATATAATCAACTTAAATCAGTTAAACCCATAATGCAATGCATTTCCTTCCAATTTTTTTGATAAACTAATAGATAATTGGCTAAATAAACATCATCTAAAGTTTCAATAAAAATTTTCAAGTTTTTCTTACAATTTCCATGGTTTGTATTCAATTTTTATCGATATCGATAATATCCCGATATTTCCATCGAAATTTCCGTATTTTTGGACTATCAATATTTCTGAAACCATCGATATTTTAGTCCTTGCTTGTATCTAAATTCGATCCCTCTCATCGTACTTGTCTCTAAATTTGATCTCTCTCTCATCGTATATTAGAATGGTTTAAGCCAACAAGGTCTAGCCTAGGGATGGCAATTTTCCCCGCGGGTAAGGGTCTTGGGGATTCGACCCTAATGGGTCGGGTATGAAGGGTAAAAAACGGGTATGGGGATGGGTATGGGGATTTTTGGGTATGGTGTTCGGGAGAGGCGGGGATGGTATTTTAATCCCCAACCCGAACCCTCCCCGTTTAGAATATATATACATATATATATATATATATAAATATGATATTAAAGTGATTGTGCCGACAAAACTTTATATTTCCTATTATTATATTATATATTTATATAACTAATATGAATCTTAAGCCACACTACTTATATATTTAGTTAAATTATAGTCAATATGTAACCATTCTTATATTGCCTTATACGTAAATATTTTATATATATTCATTATCTTGTCCTAATCATTTTTTTCTTTCAACAAAGTAATTTTATAATGGTTTTTCTTCCGTAATGGGGCGGGTCGGGAAACTCATTCCCCAACGAAGGTGGGGATGGGGAATCCCGATATGAATATTGCGGGTATGAAGAAGCGGGGATGGGGAAAAGATCTTAACGGGGATGGGGATGGGAATGGCATACCCACCCCCGATTCGACCCATTGCCATCCCTGACTCTAGCCCAATGAAAAAGGGCATTGACTTGCTGACTCCAAGTCTGAGATTTGAATTTCCATAACATCATAGTTGTGTTGTGATGTGTGTGAGAAATCCCCCTCCATGTAGTTTAGACTATCGCTTGTACTAAAAAAAATGGTTTAAAATATAAGTTTTTACAAATAAGCCCGTTTTAGCATGACATATTATACAAAAAGCCATATAGAGCCTATTTGGAGAGAAATCCAAAACTAGCCACTTGTCATTTTCTAATTGCTTCTTAGAAATTTTAACACACTAAGAACCAATTAGAAAATGACACGTGGCTAGTTTTGAGGTTTTCTCTCCAAATAGTCTCTATAAGGGTTTTGTATGATGTCATATTACAATGGACCTAATTGTGATAAGCCCTTAAGGACTAAAATTGTCTATAAATTGTTGCAATTTGCTTGCACCAAAGGAAAACAAATGGAGGGAACGGAGTCTCATACAGAAAAGGAGAGGGGGATCAAAGGAAAATTACTGAATGAAAATATGCTTTAGTATTGACTTAAAAACTACAAGTGAAGATAAACAGAAAAATAGACGTATGAGATGAATAGCTATATGGTCTTTATCTAGCCTCAATGCTTGTATTAAGTGTAAAACACATATTTGTCAACAATCGACCCACTTGGATGTACAAATTTGCTTCTTTTGGAAATATGAACGTGTCAAGATAGCAGTATGAACATATATAATCGATCCTTATCGAGCCTCCAAAACTGTGATGGATAAGTCGTTGGCTGCAGCCGATTGATTACCTGACGAATGACCTGCTTCTTGTGATTCCTTTTCCATGAAGAAACCAGGTTGTTTGGGCTCAGCCAAAGCAATCTCACTTCCCAGCATTATAACCACAGACGCCATGCTTGGCCTGTCCTCAGGATGATGCTGCACACACAAGAGACTAACATGGATGTAACGTGACACTTCTGATAGAGTAGATGCGCTTCCTAAACATGCATCAATCAGTTCTAAATGCCTTCCTTCATTCCATAATCTCCATGCCTGAAACGTGCCAAAAATCCTTCATCAATTACCATATATTCAGCGAATATATGCAGCAAGAAGAAAATTTACTCTTGATACTTGCATGTCCAATAAGGTTAGGGCTGGTTGGATGGTAGAATCCCTTGTTTTTCCTTCCACTAATGACCTCCAGCACCAAAACACCAAAGCTAAAGACATCAGACTTTACAGAAAATAGACCATCAATAACATACTCGGGTGCCATGTAACCGCTGTAGAAAACAGAAACATCATGGAGAAGTGAGATCACAACAGAAACCATTGTTCAGGATTAAAAGTGTACCTACAGAAAGTATTAAAAGACAAACAAACTTACTATGTTCCAACCACTCTGTTTGTATTTCCTCCAGTCTGATTTCCCCCAGTCAATGTTCTAGCCAAGCCAAAGTCTGAAATTTTTGGATTCAGTTCATTATCAAGTAGGACATTACTTGCTTTGAGATCTCTATGAATAATCCTTAGCCTGGAATCTTGGTGCAGATAGAGGAGACCACGAGCAATTCCACAAATAATTTGGTGACGTTTAGACCAATCTAACAGTAGTTCTCCACTCGTTTGATCTGGCAAAGTATAATGCAAATCCAACTTCAACTCTCTACAGAAAATTGCTTAAAACTGTATATGAAATTGTTTTATAGCTATTAAGCAATTAATTATGTGCAATCAATAAGGTTTTCAAATGTCCAAACCAAAGATGAATGAGTCCAGGCTTCCGTTGGGCATGTATTCATAGATCAGCATTTTCTCGTCTCCTTGAACGCAGCAACCAAGAAGCTTTACCAGATTTCGGTGCTGAAGTTTGGCAATCAATATAACTTCAGTCATGAACTCGTTCATTCCTTGGCCAGAACTTCTTGAAAGCCTCTTCACAGCAATTTCTTGTCCATCTGCTAGTGTCCCCTGTAAATTCACACTATTTCAAATACTGCTACCTTGTAAAGCAAGTTAGTGTGGCCCTTATTATACAAGTTACAAATTTACCTTGTAAACCGGTCCAAAGCCACCTTCTCCCAGCTTGTTATTGCTTGAAAAGTTATCTGTGGCACTAATTACAGTGGCCAATTCGAAGAGCGGGAGCTCCAGGTCCTCCTTTGGTGCCCCTTCATTGTCCTGATTCCTGTCTCTTATTTCTGTTTTCTCTCATGCAGTGGAAATGGACATCATGTTAGCTATAGCATATAGAAGGAGTAAGTGAACAAAAGCTTATATCCACAGATGAAATACATATTGGTTCAACCATATACTTTCGAACAAATTTAAACTGGATAAAACTTTTAAGCATTTTATCTCAAATACTCATCAAAACAGAGTCAAACAACATTGATAAATAAATATTTGGAAAGATGGTCAGGGTGAGTTAATCTACCTTTTAATTTTTTCCTTCTCCGGTGAATGTAACAGGCAACTAACAGCACTCCAGAAAACACTACTGCTATGACAGCTACAACTATCAATGCAGTCTTCAGCTTACCGTTATTTTCTTCTTCATTGTTGAATGATGTAGTAAAGCAGATACAGTTAAATTGTAGCCACAAAAAATTC